>OW204004.1:3414400-8214400 GCA_934047225.1 Ypsolopha sequella
TACACTGTTAGAAAAAAATCTGTGAAATTACATAAAAGTGCGGGCAACTTTCGTAGCCCTCACTTTTACGTAAAATTACATGTGTATGTAATTTTCCATACTATCTGTAAATTCACATCACCGCTTTTTTACATAAAATGTGAATAAATGTTATGTAAATTCTATTATGTAAATTTACATAACTCATTTTCCTAAATATTTATTTTATGAAAAATATGTAATTGTAGGTAAGTTTACATAAAATGATGTAATCTAAAATGACATAAAATGATGTTTTTTTTTTACATCAAAATTATGTAAAGATTTTTCACATAAAATTATGTAACGTGATTTTACATCAAAAACATGTAAGGTGAATTTACATAAAAATATGTAAGTTGAATTTACATGAATTTTATGTAACAAAAAATATTTATAAAATTACATAATATGATGTCGGTAAATCTACAAAAAACTAGATATTTCACACAAATTTATGTAATTATTATACGCAGATTTATGTAGTTCTACATAATATGTAGGTAAAGCTACACGTATCTGTGTAATTTATATGCATAAATATATGTAGATTTACGTAATAAGTAGGTAAATCTATAGAAAACTGTGTAGTTTTATTACATATCTGTATGTAGTTTTACATAATATGTAGGTAGATCTACACAAAAATATGTATTATTAATTACCCAGATGTTACGTAGTTTTACACACACATACGTGAATCTACAGAAAGTGCAGTATTTTTACATGCATTTATGTAGTACTTATCACACATTATGTATGTAAACATCTACATAATAGTGTATGTAATATTCAATACTCTTAGGGGAAATTTTACAGAACACAATATGTAAAAATACACAATTTATATGTGAATTTACATACATTAATGGTAATTATACAGCCAAACTGTAATATTCTTTCTACCAAAATTACAGGTACTTTGTTCCTGTCAAGCGGTTTTCAGCATATATCATCAAGATGAACTTGAGTTTTATGTCCTGAAGGCCCATGCGATAGGAACGACCATGCCTGTAATTTACTGTTAGAAAGAATATTACTGTTTGGGTGTGACCAATAATGTAGGTACACAAATAAATTGATTTCATTTACAATATTCTGTTACCACAAATACTTAAATGAAACCAATGTTTATTAGAAACATAACTATATTATTATTATGCATATAACAATTTAGTTGGTAATAAATGACATTAAAATTGACATAATACAGTAGCAAAAGTATGATAGAAAGCATGTTGTACAATTGGACAGTGACAACAAATGACTGACATACATTGCATAGAATTATTTAATTCGCAATATTTAAAACAATCAATTCAAATTATATTATTAAAAACATTTAGGTACAGATAGGTTATAATATAAGATCATTATATTAATATCTAATTGTAACCATTGGTGTTAAGGTGGTTGCGTCAGGGCTCGCTCCCAAACGCACAACTTGTAATTTGTTTTCCTTATTTTTAATATAAAGTATTAAATAAATGGGACTTATAGCATTAGGCAACAATAGTTTAATGTCAATTAGGATTTTTTAGCAATGATGTGTTCTTTAATGCATAACGTTGTTAATGATCCTGGACAACAACTATAAACACGCTTTAAAGTTGTTGTGCAGGATCATTAACAGAGTAATACATAAAATACCACAACTTTGCTAGAAGAGCTTAACTAACACTTAACTATTGTCGCGTAATGCCATAAATCACATTTATGTAATACTTTTTATCCTAAAATAATGAAAACAATAATAAGTTGTGCATTTGGGAACGAAAATTGACGCAACCACCTTAAGATGAAGTTGTGGGAACCGAAAACTAGCGATAGTACTCGTTCATACAAACCACATTCCGTGAAAAAAAAATCAAGAAATCGCGAAAAAAATATCAGCTGTTCCATAGAAAAGTTACATATAACTAGCCGATGAAAATGTATGAAACAACTGATTATTTTTCCGCGATTTCTCAATTGTTTTTTACGGAAAGTGGTTCGTATGGACGTGTACTATACCCTGTATACATAATATTATTTACCTTATATGGTTTGACTCAATGTATGAAAAAATGATTAAACAATTCTTAATCTTATGTACTAGAAACAGTAGTTCAATTAAATGCAGCGATTTAAGGTTTGACTCATTGTATGAAAAAATTAATTAACAATTCTTACGTACCAGATACATGTACTAGAATCAATCATTCAATTAAATGCAGCGATTTAAGTTCTGACTCATTGTATGAAAAAAATATTTAACAATTCTTACGTACTAGAAACAAGTACTAGAATCAGTTGTTCAATTAAACACAGCGATTTAAGGTTTGACTCATTGTATGAAAAAATTAATTAACAATTCTTACGTACCAGATACATGTACTAGAATCAATCATTCAATTAAATGCAGCGATTTAAGTTCTGACTCATTGTATGAAAAAAATATTTAACAATTCTTACGTACTAGAAACATGTACTAGAATCAGTTGTTCAATTAGATGCAGCGATTTAAGGATTGACCATAGTATGAAAAAAAAATAACAATTCTTATGTACTAGAAACGTGTACTTGAATCAGTCGTTCAATTAAATGCAGCGAGTTAAGGTCTGACTCATTGTATGAAAAAATTAATTAACAATTCTTACGTACCAGAAACATGTATTAGAATCAATCATTCAATTAAATGCAGCGATTTAAAGTCTGACTCATTGTATGAAAAAAATATTTAACAATTCTTACGTACTAGAATCAGTCAATTAAACGCAGCGATTTAAGGTTTGACTCATTGTATGAAAAAATTAATTAACAATTCTTACGTACCAGAAACATGTATTAGAATCAATCATTCAATAAATGCAGCGATTTAAAGTCTGACTCATTGTATGAAAAAAATATTTAACAATTCTTACGTACTAGAATCAGTCAATTAAACGCAGCGATTTAAGGTTTGACTCATTGTATGAAAAAATTAATTAACAATTCTTACGTACCAGAAACATGTACTAGAATCAATCATTCAATTAAATGCAGCGATTTAAGTTCTGACTCATTGTATGAAAAAAATATTTAACAATTCTTACGTACTAGAAACATGTACTAGAATCAGTTGTTCAATTAGATGCAGCGATTTAAGGTTTGACCATAGTATGAAAAAAAAAATAACAATTCTTATGTACTAGAAACGTGTACTTGAATCAGTCGTTCAATGAAAAAATAAATTAAGAATTCTTACGTACAAGAAACGTTTGTTCAATTAAATACCTTATCTATTTCAAACATTGAACAAAATAAAATTTGAATTAGCTATAAGAAAGCATGCTGTCAATCATAGAATGGATTCTTTATGTGTGCCCTTTAGGTTTCAGTAGTGTAACAGAAAATGGTTGCGGACACCTATATTTAAGGGGCCGACTTAAAGATATTCTTGAAGAGAATATGATACAAACTGGCTGCTTCGAGTAGTTGCCATGAGACAAATGTTCTGCCAAAAATAATAATTACGCCCACAAACTTGGCCGGAGCCCTCAACACTCATCACTACGCCCATGCGCCTTGTTGAAATAATGATATTATTAGGATTTGAAAATATTTTTGAACCATGAAACCTCCGGCAAAATTGGTTAATATTACTGTCTCTACAAGTCAAAGTGAAAAGTTTTAGAAAGGGTAAGAAAACTTAACTTGATTTTATATAGAGAGCAAGACGTCAGATGTGTATCTGGCAAGAAAATTAACCTGTGAATGCGTGGTCAGACAGCATAGTCCCCTCTATTGAATGTGAACTTTTTTTCTTGTTGGTCTTATTCATCAAACAAAGAGGAACCACCTACTTTCATAGTCCGACTTATCGGACTACAAGGAATTACGGGTATCCGACTTATCAGACAAACAGATTACCAGAATATAAAAAAATAAAGTAGCTTGGAATACCTGAAATCTACACTAATATAAACTAATATAAAGAGAATCTTGGAATACCTGAAATCTACACTAATATAAACTAATATAAAGAGAATCTTGGAATACCTGAAATCTACACTAATATAAACTAATATAAAGAGAATCTTGGAATACCTGAAATCTACACTAATATAAAGAGAATCTTGGAATACCTGAAATCTACACTAATATAAACTAATATAAAGAGAATAGATTTGCATTTTTGTTTGTAATGAATTAACTCAAAAACCACCTGACCAATTTTAATGATAGGACCAATAGGAAAAAAAAGTTCACGTCGTCGTCCGATCGAGAGAACTATGCTGTCAGACCACGCATTCACAAGGGAAACAAGTCAACAGATGGGTTTATTGCAGTGCAATTTGTTCAGTTACGCGATTGTCGGCTATTATATAGTCCACCAATGTTTTACTGGAATCAGATATTCAAGCCTGCTGATAGCAATGCCACTAAGGTTGGAACCCCTTTCACAACAACAAGTGTACCTATGCGGTGATTGTTTAGGCTAATGCTGAGCTTAAGTACAGAATGATCCATATTTTAAATTAATTGTTAAAGAAATCTACATAAGAGTGGTGCAAAACAATGTACATCGTTATTCCAATAGTATGCGGTTTATAGGCGTGAAACTGTAATAAGTCTTTGTATTTACATAACAATAACTCTGTATGAGAGTGCTCAGTACAACTTTGGCATAACCCTAACTGAAGGTTATATTCAAATGGTTCACAAGTACCAATGAAAATGGGATTCTCATAGTCTTTAAAAAATATACGGCGAATTTTAATAAAATACAATCTAAGTCCTTCACCACGTTTGTGCAAGATGTAATCACCTACTGCATATTTTAAGCCTTTGTAATTAATAATGTTCGAAGTGAGTGTATTACCTATGTCTAGCTCATTTTCATAAAATACTGACAAAATTTGTGGTGAAATATTTGCTTCAGTTAGTGCAAGTGTATTATGAGCAACGATCGTAGAAGTATATTGCGTTCCTTGCCCTATATATCCCTGATATAACTGATGTCGATATGACAAAGATTTAGAAATGTTAATAAAATTAGGTAAGTGGCGCACAATATTTTTAAAAAACCTATGTTTACTTTCAAATCGAAGGGTCCATGAATAAATCAAGGGACCATGAATCCTCGTCAAATGGCCATAGTGCAACATAAAATGATGTTTAGGTCTCAACGGTACACCAGAAAAATACTCTTTTCTAAGCGTCAAATATTCTTTTGACAAAGATGTTATTATAGCCGTCTGACCAATTGAAATCTCATAGGCACAAACTAGCATTGCTATCTCGCGCAGAGTTATGATCATTTTCCACAGTGGATTCTCCTCATCTAGGTATTCAAACAAAAGAAATGGAATATACTTAAGGAAATACCAGTTTTCGAGCGCTTGACCTCCCAGTTTTTTACATCCTTTTGAATAACGAGGTATGCCAATTTTATCTTCATTTATAAATTTTTCTATTTTCATATTTAAAACGTCCTCAGAAAAGTAGTTGCTACTGATAAAGGAATTGATTATAAGTGGAAGATCATACTGCACCACTCCTTCAAATAGATCGTGGCCTATACATGGAGGTAATCCATTCACGACATGGTAATGCTCCAGCAAATTAAACACAGAATCTCGTTTTACACCGCGGGAATGTCGTGATTGTTCAGTAGTACGGCTAGTGGAATTATTGAGAGTTTTAATCGTGTCCACATCCTTACAGTATTCTTGATGATTTCTAATTGTACCTACTAGAGTAGGATCTTTTTCAAAATTTACCTTTTCTATTAGACAAAATCTACAAAAATGAGTAGCATTGAAATTTTCAACATAACCGCCAACAGTATGACTCCCTAAATTATCACCAATCAATGTTAAAAGAGACCCATGTATAATTTTATCTAGATTTTCAATATACACTCCAGTATTTTCTAGAACTTTGATATCGTCAATCAATGGTTTAAATATTTTATCTTGATTAAACTCCTTCAAGTATTTTTCTTTACACAATAACACTAATTTTATAGAATCCACCTTAGATCTGTTATGCGGTAAGAGATTTGCAAAAGTCATGTAAACTCCTAACATCTTGTGTTTAGTTTTGGAGGATCCCAAAGGATTGCAGATTTCGAACGCATCTTGAAATAAAATAATTTTAAGATTGTTATTATTATTGAAAAAAATATCTTGTGAACATCTTGAACCACAAGATATGTCTCTCAGCAAACCATTTACTTTATCATAAGGAGTATTAAACTGTTCGACAAAAGATTTATCCTGAAACATGGACTGAATAGTTTTTAATATTGGAACATAGTGAAAATGGCAAACTTTATGGAAATTGTTTCTACCCAATTTTATTGTGACAGGTAAAACCACAGAAAAATATTCCCTGTATAGCGAAAATCTAGAGTATCTACTTTTCAAAGCTTTACGCCAAATACATTTCATACTCTCAGTGTAGCGCACGTTGAAAACATTCCGTTCTAATCTATTTACAGAGTCAGGAAAATCTTTAAGAGTAGATAAACATTTATCTTTAATACTTTGAAGGGCATTTTCATGTATGTCTGCAAAACTTTCAACTATGCTAAATATTGCATCTTGCGACAGTAAATTTTTCGATTCCAATTTCACTAAAACAAGTAGCATGTCCTTCATATGAAAAAGCTCTGATTTTAAGTTATTACTTTCCTCACATGTGTTTAAGAAATTTGAAATTTGTGACTCTGATTCGAACTGATTAGTATCAATATATACTATTTCGTTGGAATTTGGACTGTCAAAATCAGAACAAGGTCTTTGTGGCACAACATCATGATTGTTTTCTATAGAAGTATCAATCCTGGGGAAATGATAACGATACACATGAGTTTTCAATGATGATGCACTGTTAAATGTTTTAGGACATTCTACAGATTGAGGACAAGAAACACTTTTGCCAGAGTCTATGTCATGTAGTGCCATGTGGTATTTTAAATTTCGTGAACGAATTCGTTTGTTGCATTTCTCACATTGCACAAATGATATATGGCAATTATAGTCACTTTCAGTTACCTTATGCGTAAAGCTTTCTGACATATGTAACCTAAAATTATGACTTCTAAATGACTCATATGTTTCATAAATTCTCTTGCAACTGGTCAAGACACACATATATTTAACATTTTTGCAAAACCGATGACTTTTTAGGTGTACATTATAACTAGACACATAAGGAAATTTTCTATTACAGTAATTACATGTAAATGTCATTGCAAAACTCAATCTTTTCTCAGTTTATTAATTAGTGACAGCACCTTTGAAAGAATGTTACCTCTTAGCTGCTTTGTTGTTTTCTTCACTTTGCTTCCCTCTGTAGGGTTTATCTTGAAAATATACCGCTGTATAAACTCCAAAACACATTGGGTTTCTTGAGGGTAGGCCAAATTGAATAAGTAGTATGCGGCACATAGAATCTTCACTGAATCACTGAATGTTGAGATTTCGCTGATGATTTGTTTTTCAACTACTAAATAGTAGATTTTGTCAGTATCTGTGAACATGAAAGGAATTTGTTAAAGCAGTGCTTTAGAGATAACCTAACATGGCAGAGTGTATTTAATAATTATATTCATAGATCAAAAAGCTATGAATATAATTATGAAATACCTACACTAGCTCTTCAGATAATCTGGTAGGCAAAATGTGTAAAATGATATGAACAAGCAAGGTGAATCGAAACTGATAAAAGTTGAACATATTTACCTAGGTCATTTTTTTAACATATTTATGCATTCATCAGTTTTATGTAAATCGATAGAGCTCAATAAATCAATCTGAACACCTGATTGAGTTATTGAGCTCTGTCATTTGTCATCAAAACAATTGCCAATCAAAAACAACATTGCCCCTCTTCTCAGTTACAGGAACTTGTAATAGAAAATTAAATATAAGAAGAAACCTCACCTCCGTCATTTATTGAAATAATGCTTGGTGATGGAGTTTTAGATGAATGGGAGATATCAGATTTTGTCACAGCTTGACAGTTCTGAAAAAGGACAGTCAAGTCTTCTTTGAAGTAGTCTCCAACAAGTTTCAAAAATGTTAGAAGATCGTTGTCTTCAACCGCTGCAGCCTCTGTATTTTTTACCAAATTTTTGACTCTGTCGATAGCCTTTGCACTTTTTTCTTGAAATGTGCTCATGCACTCTGAGGTGTTAATGTAACACAGCCTTTCGAAGTGTTTTAGCATATATTTGGGTTCCATTAGGACAGGCCATTCTGCAATGGCAGCTGATATAGATGGGGTCGTGTTTAGAAACTGTCTTGCGTATGAATAGGTGACCTCCATGTAATGCTCTACTTTTTCTTCATCCCTTTCTTTGATGGTTGAATTTGTTGCAAGCCACAACTGTTTATCACGTAGACTCTCTGCAGTTTCTTCTTTTGGTATAGCCGGCTGCCATTCTTTACATCCTGCACTTAAGTTTTTAATTTGTTTAATTTTTCTATTGGAGATTGCATTATTTCCAGATGATTTGTTTGGTCTCTGAAGATAATGTATTCTTTCCTCAATCTTTTTGAACACTGTATTATAGCCAGATCCGATCAAAGCTCTGGTATCTTCATCTCTGTCATATAAACACGGGTACCGTTCACATAAATCTTGAGATATCACTCTATATAGTGATCTCGTAGGATGTGGGATATCATGGATCACCTCCTGAGCCAAAAACCTGATAAGTGCATTGAGATCTGAATTCCCTAGACCTGAATCGAGATCGAGCTTAGCCAACAATGAATTTGGTATTTTATCGTATGGGATAATAAATGCCGTATTATTATCAGAGCTGCTATTACTTTTGATAGAAGATGGTGATGGTTGTAAATTGCTGACTGTACTAGCACTATCTGTGGAATGTCTCCTAACTCTGTTGTCTATTGTTGTATAGTATTCGTCCCCAACAAGAAATGGGTTTTCTTTTAACTCTATTATTGCTTCATCATCGTCAATTTCGGTTCCATCAATTAAAAACACCTTGTTTCCCTTAAGTCCTTTAGCGTTTGCTGCAAAATAAACAACAGAAGGTCACAATAATTGGTTCATTATATTGTTAATCTCACAAGTACCTACCCAGAATAGAAGAGCTTGTATGACTCTATTTGATGGATGTGGAAGAGACGAAATAGGTGTGTCTGAATCATAACAGATGGACATCTCTGTAGTCTCTGCCTACCCCACTGGGAGACAGGCGTAAGTACATGAATGTATTATATTAATTATGTATGCAATCCCGAAAGAGGGTAATACTATACATAAAAGGGTACATCTTCGATTTTAAGATTAAGTGTTAGAAAATCTGTTAAAGGGAACCCTCGCGAGACGCCTGGGAGATGTGAAACATTGTAACTCTGTCTGTCCATCCGTTACTAATTATATTATGACACGATTATACACTTCTCATCAAAAAAATCGAAACACTTCTAAAGTCCATGTATTTAATGGATTATTAGAAAAATATTGTATGATACGAAAAAATGAAAATGCCACATACATAGGGAATGCGAAACCTTGTACTCTGTTATATTACATTTTAATTTCTTCGCATAATGCAATATTTTCCTAATAATCCATTAAATACATGAACTTGAGAAGTGTTTCGATTTTTTTGATGAGAAGTGTATAATCGTGTCATAATGTAATTAGTAACGGATGGACAGACAGAGTTACAATGTCTCACATCTCCCAGGCGTCTCGCAAGGGTTCCCTTTAACAGATTTTCAGATGTATATTCGTCATTGTCTTTCTGTCAAAAATTTGTTAAAATCTGCTGCATATGATTAGACGTCAACACCCTCTATTGGGTACTTACATTATCAGGGCACACGCATCCCTTTCTTTAAAAGTTCTGGGACACCTTGTATATATATAAAACAAGACAGAAATTCTATAAGCTACAAGCTCTACATACAGGGTGGCCCAGTTATAGTAGTCCAAGTGAAAACTATATATATATATATATATATATACACTCATTACGCTGCCTGTACTCAGTACACACGTGTTTGTTCACCAAATTATTACTCCTAACCTATCCAACATCATAGAACATACATGGGGGTTATTAGAATGTGCCATGAATTCCTCTACCCCTGGTTTTCACTTGGACTACTATAACTGGGCTACCCTGCATAAGCATAGGTACTATACTACAGCCCATCTAATCTGATACTTATTATCAAACTAATCAACAAGTGAAGGCGATTTCAGTTATTACATAAATAGTAAATGAATGTTCATGCTACAACGTTAAGGTGCAGTCAAAATTCATTCATTATTTAACTCTTGATGACGAAAGTGATATTTAAATAGTTTTGTATATGTGGGCCAGACACTACGGCACACATCCATGGGACAAGACAGAGGGTCTAGTCTTAGGCCGGACTCAACATGCCCACATCCATGGGAGTAGACCCCTCCGATTCCTCCTCGGGATGTGTGCCTATGCATTACTGATCTGATTGCATGAACCGAAAGGTACATCTGAACCAGCAGAACTAAAATAGATATTCTGCGAAAATGTTTCCCGAACATGGTTCCTTTATGAAATGTCCATGAGAGAACTATGTTCTCTGCAGCCCGATAATGCAATACAATAAAATTGATATGATAAATATCTATTCTATAATATCATATAATAGGTTAAGTATTCTATAAGATATATTCTAAGTACCTACTGGTTCTATATACTCACAAGATAACTACAGTTGCATAATTGTCTGATAACATTTATTACCCTTCTCCAGTAACTGGCTGATAGTTATCTCGTTTGATAGGCAAACTGCCTTCTTTTCAGTGTGGTCTATTGACCACACTTTTATAATAGGCATTGTGAAAGCCTGATTGATCTGTAACACAAAATATATCTATAGGTATTGAATATGACAAGAATGTCGGTTTCCAAGTGTACTCAGCTCACCGAGCACATACATATAGGTACCTAGAGAACAGTCAAAGACAAACTTATCCGCAAACTGAATGGCCACAGGCTCTTCACCGTGGGATATGCAGATGACTATGCCATTCTCGCAACGAGATGTTTCAAGAAAATTACTACTGTGCGACCTTATCAACACTGCATATAAAACAATCAAAACCTGGTGCAAAAGTCATGGATTTTTCAAGTTCTGAAGTCAACCGTTCACACACAAAAGACACCTTAGGAATCCGAAACTCCCATAACTATACAACAATCAAATAAGACTCTAAACTTCGCAAGAAGCACCGCTTGGCGCGCTTCTGGAAGCTGAAGCTCAGCCACAAACGTGCTTATTCAAGCGTCTACCCATATATAGTTCAATTCAATGCCATTTTATCTGACTTCTAATAATGTGTCGATAAAATCATGCAATGCAAACATAATTGATTCAATGCATGCAATGCACAACGTAAAAGTCAATGGCAATGCATGGAAATTTTTCAAAGGATAAGATGGCGATTGGCGTCGCGTCCGATCGTTTGCTCGATCATTAAGAAATCTAAATAAACTTACCGAGAAAGATTCGCCACTTGGATTTTGTGATGGTTGGTAGGTAGTCTTCAAACTTAAAGAATTTGACGTTTATTATATTATTTAATTATGTAATTACTTTTCTATCCTCAGTCGTCACTCACCGTCCTGCCGAAACTTTTGTCATTACCAGTGTTGCCACTAGGGATTGGAGATTTAGAACGCCGTTTCCGATATTCAATATACTCTTTGCGCCGCGCCGCGCCGGGTTGACTAAAAAGGAACGAAATTCGCCGTGAAGGAACGCAAATCAAAAATATGATACAAAAAAGAAATGTACGTTCATTTCGTGCCAATTTAGAAAAAAAAAATTATTTACTTGCTAGAATATTATTGAAAAACAACAATGTCTTCGATTTTTTACGGTCTAAGTCTTAAAAATAACCCCTAAAAGTCTCAAAAATCCGCTAGATCTAGCGACAAAGTCGCTAAAACGGCAACGCTCTTACTCGCCCAGTGCAGTGTTGCCAGTGCTATGTCCGCAAAAGTAACCCAAGACTGTCCGAAAAGTAACATTTTCACAAGAAAAATTACGCTTTTTTAAATTTTCGTATTTTAATACCTACAATATGCACAATTTCAATTTTATTTAGTACTTTTAACATTACTCAAAAATGATATCAGCATTTTTTTGTGGTTTCTTTTAATCCTGGAAAAGAAGAAATGGTACAGTAATATACAATAAATACTATAAAATTAATAAAGAAATGTTTTTAATAATAACAATTTAAGGCGATATGTAAATGTTTTAGAATATTTTCTTCCTATACGACCTGAACTAGTTCAAATACAATTCCTACTATAGTAGCAAAAAAATTTTTTTTCGTGTTTCAGCTGAGGGGTCACTAAACATTGTTCCTGATCACTAACCAAGTCTCCAGTATGAATTCGGGTGGTTGATTAAATTTCACCTTATATAAATAAATTTTACGTTTTATTAGGCGTGACAAATTTTTGTGCATATTTTTCCCTTTTATCGAAGGCAAAAGGATCTGAGCCCATACAGTCAGTCTTTTTCTTTACATTTGTATGACTTGTGGGGTCGTCCTTTAATCACGTGAGGTTTGAATAGGGAGGGAGGGGATCATAAAAACGTGACGATTAATCACTATGGGTGGGAAGGGATAATTTGACAAGCACATGTATCTTTTTCGTACAAACAAAAAAATGAAATTTTATGTAATTTAAATAAAAGAATATCAACTTCCCAGTTCATTGCAAATATTGGAAAGTTGAGCTAATCAAGAAACAAGCAGATGGCCCACCTGATTTAAAGTGGTAGGTTACGTTTGTCTTTAACAGTGCTTTACCTCATAGGTAGGACATGCCCTTTGCGGTGTAGCACTGGACCCGCCATCCTGAGACATGAAGATGAAAAGTCTCATGTGTCTATTGGGATTTTCTAACAGCTCATTAAAAAAAACACGGTCAAGTGCGAGTCAGAATCGCGTACCTAGGGTTCCATCCATCCATCCATCAGCTTGTCTTCGTCCACTGTTGGACATAGGCCTTTACAAGAGAATACCACTCTTCGCGGTCCTCTTGGAAGAAATGCCCATACTCACACACGCTGGGCAGGCGGGTTGGTGAGCGCGGTGACGTTACCCTCACACCAGTGACGCCGCTGCCCGTCACCAGTCTGTTTTATATAAATGGGCCCGGCAATTGGGGATGGATATACCGCCATCAATCGGTCCCAGGTAAGATGGGCTACCTGGTTTTGTGCCTGAGAGCTGTCCTCTTACTCTCCCCCGAATAACTTCGGGGGGGTTTGCGAGTAAGATGGTGGTACCTCCACAGTCGAGCCCGGCATCAGCTCTACCACTTTTCCGTATGAATGAAAAATGTGGATGAAAAATTTAAATTTCTGATTTGTTTTCGTGAATTTCTCAACCGCTATATTTTTCCTGTAATCTTTACGTAAGCACATATTACTGTGATATTTTACTTATTTTTCGGTCTACTAGTTTTAGACATAAGGGGGGGAGGGCATACGTTGTTTGTAGTTTTTCGAGGATTTATCAAAGTAGGTGCAAGTAAATATAACCAAACTTTATTATTTTTACAGTCAGCTGTTTTATACCTACAATTTGATACCCATATTGTATTTTTATAAAATGTATTTTTTAATTTATTTTACTTATTTTTTCATATTTCTCATTTGTGTTCAACTTTTTTTGAATCCCTATAGTTTTAGTTTTTGTAATAGTTATAATCGATTATTTTTTTTCATATTTTTCGGGCCACCAGTTTCAGGGATAAGGGGGGGAGATACTTGTGGTTTTTCAAAGATTTCTCGAAATCAGTGCAAGAAAATATAGCTAAAGTACATATTTTTACAATCAGCAATTTAATATCTACAATTTGATATCCATATTGTATTTTAAGGATTGGGCAAATTAATAATATTTTTGTGCCAAATTTCAAGAATTTATTATCTTTAAGTGATTATAGTCGGTAGATCGATATTTGGTAAACATAACATTTGTAACAAAAATATAATATTATTTGAAATCATATTATTCTTTAGCTTTTTGTAGATAGGTCACATGTGATTTTTAATAGTAGAAATAATAATACTAAATAAAAGCTTGTGCAAATTATCACAAACTGCTCTCGATCATATGCACGTAATTTCTAGAGTGGTAGAGCTTATGCCGAGCTCGACTGTAGAGGTACCACCATCTTACTCGCAAACCCCCCCGAAGTTATTCGAGGGAGAGTAAGGTAAAGCTCTCAGGCACACAACCAGGTAGCCCACCTTACCTATACTGCGACCGATTGATGGCAGTATATCCATCCCTAATTGCCGGCCTTTTATAAAACAGACTGGTGATGGGCACCGCGCTCACCAACCCGCCAGCCCAGCGTGTGTGAGTATGGGCATTTCTTCCAAGAGGACCGCCAAAAGTGACGAAATCTTGGAAAGGCCTATGTCCAGCGGTGGACAAAGACAGGCTGATGGATGGATAGATGGATCCACATATTTTTTGTTATGTCCAGTCCAGACCATTAACGACTGCACTGGCCTAAAAAACAAAGGGGTTGTAAGATGCCACTAAGTTTGAAACTAGCTTGACACCCTATACTATACAAATTATATAATCGAGAACAGTTTTTAAAGTGTCAAGTTAATTTTGACCTTATGGGCTTTTTTGTTTTTTTTTGTTATATTCTGCTTCCAGACCATTAACTGAGTGAATTGGACTAAAACACAAAGGGGTTGTAATGTAATATATCAACAAGGTCGAAATTAGCTTGACGGCCTAGGAATGATGTGCATATGATCAAGAACAGTTTCTCAGTTGCCAAGTGAATTTCGAATTTTTTAATGTTTTTTGTTATATTCAGCTCCCAGACTATTAACTGAATCCATCCATCCATCAGCCTGTGTTCGTCCACTGCTGGACATAGGCCTCTCCTATATTTCGCCACTCTTGGCGGTCCTGCATTATCCTCATCCAGCCGCTACCCGCAATCCTTCTGGTCATCGGTCCAGCGGGCAGAAGGTTGGCCTACGCTACGCTTTGCTGTACGTGGTCTCCATTCCAATGCCTTTCGGCCCCAACGGCCATCGTTTCAGCGATAAATATGGCTAGCCCACTGCCACTTCAACTTACTAATTCGGCAGGCTATGCCGCTCACTTTTGATCTCTGACGGATTTCCTCGTTTCGAATTTTATCCATCAGAGATATCCCAAGCATAGCCTGCTCCATAGCCCGTTGAGCGACCTTAAATCGACGGCTCAAGCCCTTGGTCAGAGACCACGTTTCAGCGCCGTACATCATCACTGGAAGGACGCACTGGTTATATAATTTCGCCTTTAAGCACTGCGGTATGTATTGGTGACGTAAATATGTGACGCAACTTCCCGAATGCTGCCCATCCTTATTCTTCTGTCAGCCTCGGCGTTGAAGTTGTTTTTACCCAGCTGGATAACATGACCCAGGTAAATATATTTTTGAACAACTTCGATGCTGACATTGTCGACGGTTACTGGCCTTTGGATGACATGACAGTTGAACATGAACTTAGTCTTCTCCAAATTCATCCGCAGGCCTACTCGTCTGGAAGAATCGCCTAGGCTGCCCAGCATTTTCTCCAGTTCTTGCAGCGATTCAGCCATTATCACGATGTCATCGGCAAACCAAAGATGTGAAATGTACTCTCCGTTCACGTTTATGCCTCGTCCATTCCAGTCCAGTGTTTTGAAGACGTCCTCCCGCGCGGCGGTAAACAGTTTTGGAGGAAAAACTTCTCCCTGTCTCACGGCCTACTGAAGGTGTATCGGCCTTGATTGTACACCCTGTACTTGGACGGATATCGTAGCGGAGTCATATAGACATTTCAGCATCTCCACGTAACGCCAGTCAACTTGGCATCGCTGCAAGGACTGCAGAACAAACCAAGTTTTAATGGAGTCGAACGCTTTCTCGTAGTCCACAAACGCTAGACATAAGGGCTGATTATACTCTTGGGTTTTCTGCATAATCTGCCTTCGCATGTGGATGTGATCTACGGTGCTGTAGCCTTTTCGAAACCCAGCCTGCTCTGAAGGTTGGAAATCGTTGAATTGATGGGCGAGACGATTCGTGATAACTCCTGAGAACAGTTTGTAGGTGTGGCTCAGGAGCGTGATTGGTCGATAGATTAACTGAATGCACTGGCCTAATATTATTCGAATATTGCAAGCCCTATCCGTTATACTGATAACTTACCAAGCCTCCAGTATGAATTGGACTGGATATTAATATCATCTTGTTTTTGTTGACACAAATAATACAAAAATAAATAATTTAATACCATGGCAGAGGTAGATTTTGGCTGTCACCAATTACAGGGAGAGATAAGATTAATTGTTTATGTATGATTTATGAAATCTTAAAGCTTTTTAAATTATGATTTTAAATATTGATTTTTAATCATTAACTTTTGGCTAACATTCTTTTCATTCTCAGATATGTCATACATTAGTTTCCTTTATTCGATAAATAAATTTTACCCACTTTTAGGGAAAAATGCATTTAATCAGCAACATTATTCGTGCTCTTATGAATGGTTAACATGAGTAAATACTCTCCAGCTACGCTCACAAGCAGACTGAGAATGTGGTTTCTTTTTTAGTTTAGGGTTCCGTACCCAAATTTAAAACGGGACCCTATAACTAAGACTCTGCTGTCTGTCCGTCTGTCACCAGGCTGTATCTCATGAACCGTGATAGTTAGACAGTTGAAATTCTCAAAGATGATGTACCTATTTCTGTTGCCGCTTTAACAACAAATATTAAAAACCAGAATAAAATAAATATTAAAGGGGGCTCCCATACAACAAACTTGTTTTTTTTTTGCTCGTTTTTGCCTAATAATATTCGTAGGTTTTTGCTGGATATTAATAACGGCAACAGGTAGAAGCTTGAAATATTCACAAAATGCTTAGTTATATATTCACTTTAAAAATAAATAATAAAATTAAAATAAGACAAATATGTAAGGGGGGCTCCCATACAACAGACAGGATTTTTTTGCCGTTTCTATTGATAATGGTACGGAACCCTTCATGCGCGAGTCCGACTCAGACTTGGCCGGTGTTTTTTTTTTCTGTTTGCGGTTTGCACTACACACACACACACACACACTAGGCGTTATTCTAAGGCATCACGGTACGTTAAATAAAAATTGTTTGTTGACATGAACTTTTACACCTAAGCAGTAAATATAAGTACATAGGTACATACATAAAAATAGCGTAGCAAAATGTATAGTTGAATTACAGAGATTATGTAAAAGTTAAACTTTTTATTTAATTATTACATCACGGTACCTACTTAAAATTGTAATTTTTCATACGGTTTTGTAAAAATACAATAAGCTGTAAAAATACATATAAAATATGTTAAAATTACACAAGAATAGGTATTATATTAATTACATCTAACTGTAAAAACAGATACAACATGTAATAAATTACATATACTTCTGTAAATAAAATCTCTGGGCAGTTGTGGCACTACATTAAGAGTCTGTAATTTTCCATATTTTTCTGTAAGCTCAGTATCTACTCACAACAATGTGAATTAACATAGCAAATGTATAATTACAGAGATTCTGTAAAAGTAAAACTTTTTATGTAATTATTACATCCCGGTACGTAAATTTACATTTATATGTAAAAAAATATACTACTGCAATTGTAATTTTTTATACGGTATTGTATTATTACAGAATGACATGAACTTTTACAGTAAGCTATAAAAAATACATATAAAATATGTTAAAATTACACAAGACAAGGTATTAATTACATCTAACTGTAAAAACACATATAGCATGTAATAAATTACATAATACTTTTTGTAAAATATATGGGCATGTTGGGCACTTTCTTAAGAGTCTGTAATTTTCCATATTTTTCTGTAAAATCAGTGGTTACAAAAATGTGAATTAGCATTGCAAATTTATAATTACAAAGTTTCTGTAAAATTAAAACTTTTTATGTAATTATTACATCACGGTACCTATAATAACATTTTTGTGTAAAAAAAAATACAACTGCAATTGTAATTTTCCGTACGATTTTGTAAAAACACAGAATGATATGTATCTTTACTGTAAGCTGTAAATATAAATACAAATTATGTAAAAATTACACAAGGCAAGGTAGTAATTACATCTAATATGTAAAAACACATTTTATTTTTAAAAACTTACATATACTTTTGTAAAGTCTATAGGTATTTTTGGCACTACCGCAAGAGTCTGTAATTTTCCTTTTTTTTCTGTAAAATCAGTGTAGGTTACAATGTAAATTGTCATAAAAAATGTCAAAGTACAGAGTTTATGTAAAAAGTAACACTTTTTGTGTAGTATTTCCATTACAACATGTAAAATTACATATACAAATAGTTTTATTACAGATTTTATGTAGATATTACCAAATTACCATGTAAAATTACCAAATTATCAAGTAAAATCAAATAAATCTGTACATAAACAGAATAATTTTGTAAAATATTCGAGAATTATGTGAAATTTACGCTAATTATGTAGAATTAACGAAAATTATTTAATTCTACTCATTTTTCTGTAGTTTCTCCCGATTATTCCGGTAAATTCACATTTTTATGTAATAATTTTGCATGTAAAATTACATTTTTTCTAACAGTGTAATTAACTAAAATAGCTATGGAAATTTCAATTACCAGTAATTTAGGCATTGTTAAAACCCATCTAAATAAATATTTTTGAAGTCTGTATGCTATCCCATTTGTCAGAATATCAAAAAAAGTGTAAATTTAGACCTCATTTCATTAATTATTTCAATCGCGTTTTTGATAACCCAGTATCTAGAAAGAGGTCCCAAAATTGTTATAATAATTTATTTAACTTGGGACTTGGTTTGAACAGCAGATAAATAACTTTAAAAAGTGTCGATTTTGACGATACACCCCCCTTAATGTACACCGCGGGGATTGAACCCACGACCTTTGGGTAACCAGGCGATCGCTCTACTCGGCCACCGCTAAGGCTGTCTATTTATAATAAAATAATCCATAAATGAAACTTTACCACTCACTGTTCAAACATCCATCTACGTTATGCAGCATCTTTTGTGCTCCCTCATTTATTATCTCGTCTTCTGTAATTATCTTGCGGATTATCGCGAATCGGTTCAGCGGAAGAAGCCGCGTTGCTCCAGAACAAAACTTGGTAAATTATTTGCATTGAAAAGCCCGGAAGAGTTATGCAATGTATTTTTAAGGTTCCGTATCCAAAGGGTAAAAAACGGGACCCTATTACTAAGACTCCGCTGTCAGTGTGTCTGTCCGTCTGTCTGTTCGTCTGTCCGTCTGTCACCAAGCTGTATTGAACCGTGATAGTTAGACAGTTGAAATTTTCACAGATGCTGTATTTCTGTTGCCGCTATAACAAAAAATACTAAAAAACAGAATAAAATAAATAATTAAGGGTACTCCCATACAACAGACATGTTTTTTTTGCCGTTTTTATAGGTAATGGTACGGAACGATTGTATTGAACGGGGCTAGCCTACAGCTGTAGGGGGTTATCGGTGGAGAGAAACACTCCCTCCTCCTACCACATTTGCCCCAGCACAGGAGCAGCTGGCACCTGGGAACAAATACCCGTGGCCTATTTGGAAAACGCTTAACCGCCTGCGCACCCAGGTTGGCCGCTGCAGACACAACCTTTTCAAATGGGGCTTCTCAAATAACGGGAGCTGCGATTGCGGAGCCACCCAGCAAACCATGGCTCACGTCATGTCATGTCCATCGTGCCCGACCACCTGCACGATGACCGATCTTTTTGAGGCCAACGACAGAGCCATAAAAGTGGCCTCTTTCTGGTCCGGAAAGGTTTAAAATAATAATAGTTTGATGCCATCGACACGCTAAGAAGAAGAAGTAGGGGGTATACAGGCCTTTCAGAACTGAGTCACTCTCATTGTCCAGTAACTGCACCTACACATGCACGATTTTATTAGACAGCCTGTAAGGGTTATATATTTAACTCTGAAACGAACAGACATTTCGCACAACCCTAAGTATTTTTTAAATAATAAAATTAGTGAAGAAAATCGACATTTTGCTATTTTTCCAGAATCCGTCCTAGTCGCAGTGCGGGTATTTCCGCATGGAGTAACAATGATTGATGCAAGCGTGACCTATCCTCTTAATATCTAAGTTTGTTGTATCATCAAAAAAAAACTTTGATTTACAACATCTTGCGATTTACTTGGTTCTATCTTCAGACAGCCAACTTTCTCGCGAAAGCTAATTCCTCGCTCGCGTATATCCTTGATAAATAGTGAAGCGGGCTATGGAAGCTGATTTTGTGTTGGATTAGCTTCAGTTAGGTGCTGAATAAGCAAATACTGGCTAATGAATACAATAGAATTCCTTCCGTCTAAAATTCAGAGGCCAAAGCATTTTTTAATTTTAAATTTAGAAAGTGTCTACCGTGCCACTACCAGCAACGTAAAACCACAGTGTAAATTTTTAAACTGTGGTAAAACGTTTGATTTTCTATTTTGCCGACAGTTACGACATGACATCGTATACTCGTACGTTTGCTTGATTCTCCACTTCTGATGTTGAATTGTTAGTGCAGTGGTAGAGCACTGGTTTTGGAAACTAGATTTTTGGGTTCTAATCCAAGTCAGAAGTTTTTTATTGTTTGAGATAGGAAATTTACGAAAAAATTAAATATAGTTGCGATGACGACCAAAGCAAAGCAGAGTGAGGAGGAGCGTGTCAGGTTTAAATGTCAATAAATTTGGGAAGCGGAGCGGAGCAAGGCAATCCCCCTAGTTTATACAGAATTCATGATATACGCAAAATCCTTCTTGTATAACGAAGTCAAATGAGTGAGAAAATGGGAGTCAAAGTCATTTTAGAACCTGTCATGCATTCATCATCTGTCATTGATTGTATAGAAAGCGTTCGGAAATGTGATTTTTGCGGAGTGGCGAAGATTCCCACGGGCATTATTTATATATCACCACGGTACGTTGCCGCTAGTGGCACGGTAGACCTTTCTTAACCTCATTTTTTAACGGCTCTGACCTTTAGGGATTCATGTCACGACGATGGTTTTATTATTCTCATTTCCACATCCAACCAGCTCACTCCACTTTTCATCCACAGCTTCGACGTCCGCGGCCGCAGCTTCAACAAGGCCTTACACTGGTCCGACCCCCTAGCCTTCGGGAGAAGAGCCTACTTCGTGACCATGTCCCAGCCCTCGTGCCTAACCGTGGACTCGGTACAGCTGGATGATGAAGGCATCTACCGTTGCAGGGTGGACTTCAAGAACTCGCCGACGAGGAACTTCCAGATCAGATTGACAGTTGTTGGTAAGTATTATTGTGCTATCATATAAATCATATAAATACTAGTGATGGGCCGAATAATCGTTTGATATTCGGTATTCGGCACAATCGGCAGTTTTGCTGAATATTCGTATTCTGCCGAATGATTGGCTAAAATGCCGAATGTTCGGCACTTTAGTACTCACAGTTTTGACTATATTAGCATGCCCGGGTGGCGTAATATCTTAAAAGAATCTGATATGTTATTAGTAAGGGTTAGTACTTCAGCTAATCCGTAATTACCCTATTTAGATTATGTAATGGAAGAAATAAAAGCTTATTTGACTGGGTAATGTTTTATATAATAATAAATAAAATAAAATGTCTTTATTCCAGCCAGATTTAAACTTAATAACAGCAATTTAAAAAAAACAGTCTATATTACTACACACAGTTATGAAAAATACAAAAGAAAAGAAAATAATAATAATGAACTTCATACATTTTATACAACAAAGCTTTCATATTGCCGCCACTTCTTATATAAATTCGTGACTTTTAGGAGGTTTTACAATAATCAATTTAACGATTTGAATAACATAAATTAAATACGTTGTAAGAAAATCTGATCAACAATAGGACCGTATTTGTCAAATTTTTATTAAAATTATTAGTTAAATTTAGACTTAGTTTAGTTTAGGTTTTACTATAATTAATGCATCGATTTGAGTAACAAAAGTTAAATATTGCGACAAAGATTACCGAATTCGGCTGAATATTCGGTTCGGTAAACATTTTACAGTACATTCGGCCGATTATGCGTATTCCGTGAAACCCATAACCCATAACCTACCTGCCCCTTAAATCAAAGGGTATACCACTTGATGTCGCTATATACACTGAGTCACGTCACGTATCAGGAGGGCAGCGCAGACGAATACCCTCGCAAAAACTACACTGGTGGACATAAAAATCGACTCAAGCATTGTTGTTCTACATTTAAGGGTCGGTATAATGTCAGATGCACAATTTCAAATGAGCATAAAACATTGTGTTACTTGGTCAATCAGTTTATTAAAAATAATATAGATAATAGACTATAGGGCTGATATTCGTGCAGAAGCAAAAACGCAAAAGCTTTAAGTTCGCTCGATAGAAAAAAATTACGAAGTTACCTCTATATTTCATGTTTTTCGAGTGTTAAAGGACCTTTCTTAAAACAGTTTGCCTTGAAATTTGTATTAAAAATAAGAAAACAAATGACCCCGTATAATTGCACGGGGATTTTGAATAATTCTGTTTCGTTTTCATTTAATTTAACATCTAAGAATTGGCGCTTACGTCGATTTATTCTGAGACAAGGCGGCGACAAGATATCTCGGTCGCACGCGCTTTTTGTTCCATGCTTTGTTTCGTCACTCACCCGTCGGTCAGTTGGGATCGCTCCGTTGAGACGGGAGGGCTACGTTTTTGCGCTCTTGACGTCCCGGTTTCGTAATTTAAATAAATCTCGTAATTTGAAACATGGGAAATAAATGCAACCAATGTAAAAAATGTTTTACGAGTGAAAAGAAAGCACTGGATGAAAGTAATGCAAAGGTACGCCATTACTTGACAAAATAAGTAGATAGGTCATGTTTTATTAAAGATGTTGAACTAAAGGTTGTCTCAATGGACTAATGAATATCGCTATGTTTTTCGTCTGAGGTATTTTTTTTAGCTTACAATCATAGACTAATAATACAAGAAGACTGCCGATTGCTATACTAAAGACCGTAGCACCCAAATTGCAGACTAAAACTAGATGGCGCTGCATTTTGAGCTTTTTATTTCTTATGTCTACTTTCTGCGCCACCACTAGGCAAGTTTATAACTAATTAAAGCAAAGCTAATCCATTTGTTTTTATGTAATATCACAAGATGGCGTTGTTGTGAGGTGATGTTTGTAGATACAACACACACTAACCTACAGTGCGGGCCAATCTTTTAGTTGCCTCTGAATGAGCTTGCGCAGGTACAGTCAACGAAACAATAATATCAACGGTTGATTATTAAATGTTTACTATAAGTGGGTGGAAAGGTGTACTCTTGTTGTACCTACCTATTTAAGTATTCATTTATTATTTTAGTGCAATCTTAACTATATAAATAAAACGCATTAATATAATTACACCACCATACACCATTTTCCTACAATGTAGCCAATTCTAAAGCCTCCAATTTTAGTTTTAGTGCTGTCAAAACTAGAATTATTCTAAAGTAATTAAGCTTTTGTTCCTAGCATTTAAAGACTATTTTGCAATAAACAAAATTTGTTGTGACAGCACTAAAACTAAAATTAAAGCCTTCAGAATTGGCTTTATTGTCGCCTTAAAACGCTATAACGTCCGCGAGGCATAACAACAATAAACTTTAACAAACTAAATCTACAAAACAACAATTAAAGCCAACCAAAACAATAAACTATAACAAACAGATTAAACGATAAACTTAACGAATCATAGAATTTTTTCCTCGGAGATACTTTTCATGCAACGCGCGGGTGTGTAGTGTACGGACGTAGCACTAACACTAACGCATAGTGTTGACACCTGCTAAATGGCGAGCGGGGGGATTGGTGCGGCACGCAGGCGGGTGTGACCCGCGCCCTCGCTCCTGTAACGTCCCCCTGACACCGTAAAACGGCTATTGCGTCGCCTCGTGCGGCTATCTTCAGAGGCGACTAAAAGATTGGCGCGCACTGTACGCCGCGCCACCCACTCGGCACCATTGACCATTTCAAATAATTTTTCTTATTATTATGAATGGTGTATAACCTTGTATTGATTGTGATGCGATAGTGTGTATATTTTTAAGCGGTAGTGTAGACGTGAAGAAGATTTATATTATATGGGACAATTTTATAGATATGCGTTAGTGTTAGTGCTACGTCCGTACACTACACATGCGCGCGTTCCATGAAAAGTACACTCGAGGAAAAAATTCCATGATTCGTTAAGTTTTTCGTTGAATCTGTTTGTTATTGTTTTTGTTGCCTTTATTTGTTGTTTTGTTGATTTAGTTTGTTAAAGTTTATAGTTGTTGTCGCGGACGTTATAGCGTTTTAAGGCGACAATGTAGGAAAATGGTGTTTATATTAATGCGTTTTATTTATATAGTTAAGATCGCACTAAAATAATAAATAAATAATGAAATAGGTAGGTACAACAAGTACACCTTCCCACTTATAGTAAACATTTAATAATCAACCGTTGATATTATTGTTTCCTTGACTGTACCTGCGCAAGCTTACACTCGTAACTCAATCAGAGGCGACTAAAAGATTGGCGCGCACTATAAGCACAAACGACACAGGTTCCACGTCGAACAGCCAGTGAGCCAGCAGCGGCAGCGCTTTCACCCTCGGATTTTGGTTTTCCCTTAACTCCTTGACACTTTCTAGACTTTTTTCCCCTAAACATTCAAATTAGAAGTAAAACACAATTTAAGGTTAACTATTATTGATTTATCTATAAAGTTTATCAGTTTATTTAACTACAAGTATTTCAGTAACTTTAAAACAGTCATGAATAGCATCCATTTTTAAGAGTATGACATAGCCAAAACAAAAACCAGTTCCGGGCGTGGCTTATTCTATTTTACGATAGCGCGCGGGGGGAAATTCGTCCCGGTCTCTAAGCTCGCGTCACCATAGCAAAAATACGAATAGAGTGGACGAGGCAGGGTCAAAAGTAATACATATTTTATTTTATCTAATTTATTAGTGTATTTCGATCATCGTCACACGGCATTGATCCTACTTGCTATCACGTCGGGACGTAAATTTATTATGGTCGGCTAAAGGTGGTTTTTTGAGTGTTTGATTTATCAGTTGACCCTCGGAACATTTCAGACACTCCTTTAGAGATACATAATAATATCGTGACGGTTAATTGTCACCATTACCCATTCTTTAAATATTTTTCGCCCGTTGAGCTGGTTTTACACTTGCGGGAAAATAAATTGGACCAAAAATTTCTTTACAAAAATTTTTTACTAAAGTTGTTATTACAAAAAGTGGAAACTAACAAATATTCTCAGAAGGAATGCACCACGTCACTATCTATCTCACTGTAGCCTATATCAATTATGCCTCTCTCATTCAACCACGTTTAACTGCGTTACTTACTCATTCCAACTCATTTTAAATAGCGTCACTATTTATCTTACTCTAACGCGTGTTAAATGGCATTTCTAATGAACGTCAAATATTTTTACTGCCCGCAACTCTTTCATTCTAAATTCTAATTATTTAAAAAAATACGCAGCTCATTTGGTAGTAAAATAGCAATAACTTTTTTTTCAAAAGTAATACACAGAAATTGCCAGATCATTTGAAATACAATATTTGATGAGCCGTTATTTAAGACAATTTGCAAAACTAACATAGGACATTTTTTTTCAGGGTGTGGTATCGAACTAACCTAATTACAAAAAATTGCTCATAAATTGGGTTTTTATTTTTCTTCCTGATGTAACAGCATTTCAAGGTTTGTTTTTGACTTTATCAATAGCATGACTATTCAGAGTTGCGCAACAAAAATTTTATTCTTAGAATTTAGAACTGGTTAGCTTTGACTCTCTAAAATCTATTCGAATTTATAAAAGTACCATCAACTCGAAGACTATCTACTTTTTGCTGAGGTCATAATTTGATATTCTGGTCAGTCATGAGCTGGCCTACCAGCCTTCCAAGGGAAAGCGTTGACTTTTGGGACACCTTTTTACCCTTGGGATAAATCGCCAAGTGTTTAAAATATAGAAATTTATTTGTATCATAGTTTGAAATGTTCAGGTCCCTTTACGCAAAATGAAAAAACAAAACTCTTTTAGGATTAATTTGTTGTCCCTATTGTCTGTTTTTCCGTTTGTCTAGGCAATTATTCTGGGTAAAATCAATAAATGCTAATATTTACAGCCCTGTAAAATATACATATTATAACGTTTTTATGGCCTTTTGTTTAACCTTTTCATACAAATTTTCTCCTTATGAAAATATAGAGATCAACACTTGACATAATATTTTGCATTTGAAAGAAAGCACAGAAAGGAACTGTAGATTCAATAATGTAAAAAATATAAAACCATATCTTTCTATTCTAAAGGGATTAATAATTTACTGTTTGTTCAATGTGGCGATAGCTACGAGGGTGAATCCAAAAGTTCTAAGCCCGACCTACAAAGAGGTATCAAATCTTTGTAAATCTACCGTCATTTGTTAGTATGTTTTTTCGTGATTGATTGTGTGAAGTTGAAGTTCGATACTGCAAGCTATTATTTTTTTGTGATATTTTGTTTAATGCAGTCTGACGGGATTTTTCACAATGGAAAAAATTGAACACCGTGCTGTGATTAAGTACCTCAATAAAAAAGGTCTTTCACCTAAAGAGATTCATGAAGATATAAGAAACAACATTAGGGGAATCTGCTCCATCGTATTCCACTGTCAAAAAGTGGGTAGCTGAATTTAAACGCGGTCGGGAGACCATTGAAGATAACCCAAGGAGTGGAAGGCCTTCAACGTCTACCACTAAAGAAAACACTGACAAAATTTGTGATCTCATGCTAGGAGACCGACGATTGACCATTAGTAGGATAGCTAAGATCACAGGCATCAGTTATGGCAGAGTGCAAAACATTATAACTGTAGAATTGAGGTTCCTTAAGGTTTCTGCTCGCTGGGTCCCAAGATTGCTTTCAGCTGACCAAAAACGAGTTCGATTCACAATTTCGCGTGACTGTTTGGAACTTTTTGAGGCAGATGCTGAGGATTTTATGTCTCGTTTTGTTACCATGGATGAAAGCTGGGTTTATCATCATACTCTTGAAACAAAACAGCAATCCAAACAGTGGAAAAGATCTGGCTCACACGCCGAAAAAGGCCAAGTGCGTTTTGTCAGCCAACAAAGTCATGGCATCTGTTTTTTGGGATTTGAATGGAGTTATTTTATTGAATTATTTACCTAAAGGTGAAACTATAAATTCACGCTATTATTGTAACCTATTAAGAAAACTTCGCGAAGAAATAAAAGAAAAACGGCCGGGGATGTTGCGTAAGAGAGTTTTTTTTCATCAAGACAATGCACGACTTCACACTTCGGTTGAAACGATGGCTGTGATCCATGCATATGGTTACGAGTTGCTGCCCCACCCATCTTATTCGCCGGATTTAGCCCCCTCTGACTATCATCTCTTTCCAAATTTAAAAAAACACTTGGGGGATCTAAATATTCGACTAGAGAAGAAGTGATAGTCGCAGTTAATGACTATTTTGACAACCTTCCGGAATCATTTTTTTTCGAGGGTATAAACAAGTTGCAGGTCAGGTGGAAGATGTGTGTTGATCTAGATGGAGACTATGTCGAAAAATAAAAATAATTTTGAACCCACTTTTCTTTCATTTTCACGGTCGGGCTTAGAACTTTTGGATTCAATTTTTTTTTTCTTTGTTACAAAGATAACAAATATTTTCATACAAGGTTTTCCTTAAGGGCTATTTCTCCGAATTTGTAACAAAATATTAAGAAATAATTATAACGGTAAAGTACAACTTTTAGCTAAGACAATTTATTGTTAAAAGTTTGCTATATGCATAAACATATTTTAATGATATAATGGTATCTTCAAAATAATTGGGTTTTCCATAAGCGTGATATCAGATTATTTAAGAAATTTACGGCTGGTATCACGACGACGGATAAGCCAATTATTTTATTACTATTGTAATATAATCAAAAATATGTTAATGCATACAGCAGACTTTTAACTATAAGTTTTCTTAACTAAAAGTTGTATTTTTACTTATTGAAATTGTATTTCTCATCAAGAAGTGCAAGATGACAAGATATTCAAAATAAGTTAATTGAATTTGTGAAATGGTTTCAGGTCGAAATTGTTTTCCATGAAACGGTAATTGTTTATACTTAGCAAAGTATGTAAACTTAGTCATCTTAACATGAACGACGCCTGTATTTCTCTCTTTTTTATTTCCAGTATAGATAAAAATATACAAACTTGTTAAACTTTGCGTAAAAACGAGGCAATATTGACGATATCCTGACAGCTATTATGATGGTGTTTTATCAAATTTTGCTTTTTGGGCTGTAAAGAGACGTAGTTAGATGTCACTAGAATATACTCATGAAAAAAAATATGAAGAAAATAAGCTGTAGACTTCACATTCGGTTTATACCTATTGTATGAATTTTAAGAAAAATACAGGGGTAAAGGGACCTCTTAAGGAAAACCTTGTATTAAACTATATTATATTATAATTAAATTAAATTAAATAAATTATATGCTCCATGTAAGACCACCTTTATCCATACTCATTACCTGTTTTATCATCACACGATGAGACACGCACACACACACACACACACACACACACCCTAATCACCCGACACTCAACAAACTCATAATGGCAACAAACCTTTGTATTATAAATTCGTCTTCTTTGCGAATAATTTATTAATTTAAGCATATTATAATTGTTATGTTCCAATTTTTTATTAGTATGTTTAGTTTAGCATAGTGAAATCCGTTATTGGCACAATAAGATGAATATCATGTTCAAGTAATCTGAATGTACTTGCTGTGGATTTTTGTTTATGAATAAAATAAATAAATAAATAAACTATTTGTTATCTCAGTAAAAAATTATTCAAGGAAAAAAATAAACAAAGCTATCGCCACATTGAACAGTAGATAATTAATCCCTTTAGAATAGAACAACATGGTTTTCATATTTTTTACATTATTTGTTCAACAATTCCTTTCTGTGTTGACTTTTAAATGCAAAATATTATCTCAAGTGTTCATCCCTACATTTTCATAGTGAGAAAATTTGTATGAAAAACGTAAAAAAAAACGTAAAAACCTAAAACGTAATATAAATAAAAACGTCAAAAGTATGTTTTTACAGCTCTATAGAGGGCCGTTAATATTGGTATTTATTAATTTTACCCAGAAAAAATTGTCTAGACAAACGGACAGACAAACAAACATAGGGATAACAAATTAATCCTAAAAGAGTTTCATTGTTTTCATTTTGCGTAACAGAACCTGAACATGTACCGACAGGATTATCTACGATCTAATAATTTTGCCATGCACTGTAAATATTTCAAAATAAATTTCTATATTTTAAATGCTTGGCGATTTATCCCAAGTAAGTGTACCTATATAATTTGCAAAAAACTTCACTTATTGGACCTGAAATGGTGAGCCAATACTAGAGGGTAATTTCACGAAATACAGATCACAGTAAGTATAAGTAAATTAATTTGGGTTTCAATAACGATCACAAAATTATTCTTTTAGAGTAACATATATTATTTTCCCGCATAAAAGTATGAATTCAATCCAAATTCATTCAGTTTTGTTGTTATGACTATGGCACGATGTAGCTAAATCACTCATACGCATATTTTGTTGAGTTTTTAACGGCAGGAATATGATGCTCCTCAAAATATTACTTTATAAAATTAATGTCAATGTGTTTTGAAGTAGTTTTGGGAGATATTTATAGCTTGCAAAAAAGGGCACAGGTTCCACGTCTTACGGGCGCCAACGCTAGACGTAGACTGACAATATCTTGCTGCCGCTGACTGCATCAGTGGATTTACGTATTTTTGGAAAAAGGGGGTGGTTTTTTTGACCCGAATAACGTGGTATTTGGAAAATGAATAGATATCATTCACACTAATTTTATTAAAAAAAAACCAACAAAATCGCGAAAGCGATACCTGAAACAAAATCGATAAGAAGTGTGCAATAGAGGGTTACAAAAAAATTCATTGACAGTACAAATATGAATCGATTAACGTGGTTTGTGGAAAATGAATACCTTAAAGTTCAACCAAAAACATGTATTTTTTTATGGCTATACGTAACCTAATTATTGCAACAAAATCATCCGAAAGCTGACATTTTATTTCTGTTTGTATTTTCGTTCCCCTTAAAGAATCAAAGTCAAAACAGAAAAATGTCTAACAAAAAATATCTATTGTTGACGCTAGCGATAGAGAACTGCACACCACGTTCAGATATTTGCATCCTAAACCCAAAATTCGGTCCAAATAAATTTCCCCTAAACAATACCCTAAATACTTTTAAAACCCAAAAAATCCCCTCAACATGAAAAAATTCCCTAAATTTAGGGGAAAATACCCAAAGGTGGTAGCACTGGCCAGCGGCACACTGCCACAGAATAATGCCCGCTCTTGCGCAGCGACTCATGCTCTAGAATTCGTACCGATTCATGTATTAAGAAAAATTTCGTTTTTTTTTGTATTATTTAAGTTATTAAATTATCTAACCATTAGTATATTGCTCGAAAATAAATACCATCAATTTGAGGTGAAGATGCATGGAATCTTCAACTACAGTCATACATTTGAAAGCATATGTCGTAGCGAGGGGCCAGGGGCGCGCGCGCGTACACCGCCATCTTTCCGTAATCAAGCGCAACCACTACGAAGCTACCTTTACTAGGAAAGAAAGTCATTTCCAATTAGCCGTGAATTCGGTTGTTTTGAACTAGTAGCTCCATCTTGCTACAACATTTGAACTAAAAATCAAGTTACGGTTGAATGTAAGACGCTTGTAGGTCTTCTTGTATTATTAGTCTATGCTTACAATTTAATATCACAATAAATATGGTTGATGGATGTGGAAGAGGTGTGGAAGAGGTCGAGTTGTGTCTGGATCGTAGCAGATGGAAATCTGTAGTCTCTGCCTACCCCTCTAGGAGACAAACAAAACTTATCTCACCATCACCATCGCCATCGCCATCGCGATCACGATCGCGATCGTGGTCGTGATCGTGATCGTGATCGTGGTCGTATCGTCGTATCGTCGTATCGACGTATCGTCGTATCGACGTATCGTCGTATCGACTTATCGTCGTATCGATGTATCGACGTATCGACTTATCGTCGTATCGATGTATCGACGTATCGTCGTATCGACGTATCATCGTATCGAAGTATCAACGTATCAACGTATCGACGTATCGTCGTATCCTCGTATCGACGTATCGTCGTATCGACGTATCTTCGTATCGTCGTATCGACGTATCGTCGTATCGACGTATCGTCGTATCGACGTATCGACGTATCGTCGTATCCTCGTATCGACGTATCGTCGTGTCGTCGTATCCTCGTATCGACGTATCGTCGTATCGACGTATCGGCGTATCGACGTATCGGCGTATCGACGTATCGTCGTATCGACGTACCGTTGTATCATCATCGTCATCATTATCTTTGCAAGTATGACTTTCGAAAAATAAAATTTTGAAATATATAAATTAGATGCAAACACAATTACGCAAAAAAATGCCATTGCGAACAAACCGTTTTATCAACTGGGTTGAATTTTATACATCATAGATGCATTATACTTATTATTGAAAACTAGCACGCACGGGTTAATGACCGCGGATCCACACCGCTCGCGGGAGCTAAGAAATAGCGCTCGCAGCCGGTGACGGCCGGTCGCACAAACAGTTGAGGCGCGGGGATGCGGGGGCAAAATCACTAATTTGTCCAGGTTTATACGCAGCCTTAAGGAAATAACCCAATCATACCAACATAAACATATGAAATATATAACATATCATTTTAAAGGTATAGGCCTCCACCTTTGATTAAATGCATTTTTGTCTTAAAGTATTTGCGATACAGGCAGTAATTTTTTTTTTTAAGTGATGAGTTAATAAATATTGAAATAATCAAATAGCGACAAATTAAAAAAAAAAACCTTCTTTTACAAAATCATTCATTTATTCATTAATTAAATTTAACATTAGTACTTCGTGTTCCCCCCTCTAGCCCTTATAACTGCTTGCAGCCGGTTCTTCATTGAGCTAATAAGTTTTTAATTAATTAATTTTAATTTCACGTCCTGTATAGCGAATACTTTTAAACCAAAATGCATTTATTCAAAGGTGGAGGCCTATACCTTTAAAATGATATATATTTCATATGTTTATGTTTGTATGATTGGGTTATTCCGTTGAATGTAGGACAACAATGTTTGAGTCGATTTTTATGTCCACCAGTATAGTTTGCTATAAAACCATTATAAATAATACTCCTTTGTACAAGTATCATTTTTACCTAATATATCGGTAATCTCAGTTGGCGTACAGCACAAATTGGCCAAAATGAGTTAAGTAAGAACCTTGTTAAGTTACTAAAAAGGTATTCCAAAAAGGTAAGGTATAAATATACATTAAATATTCTCAACTCATTTTGTCCAATTAGTACTTTACGCCAATTGAAATATTAACAAGGTTCTTTTAGTAAGTAAGTCATTTTGATCAATTTGTGTTTTACGCCAATTTAAATTTCCAGTATCGATATGGAAATTATGTACTTCGAAAAATCTGTTATGCTGTACAATTAAAATATGAAAATAAACATTAAAAATGTGGTTGTTTTGCCAATAGTGCCGCCTCATCAGCTTCTGCTGTACGATGAAGCTGGAAGAGACGTGGCGGGAGTGGTGGGGCCTCTGGAAGAAGGGGGCAACTTCACTCTGCTCTGTGAACTCAGAGGAGGTAAGACTTCTACATGTTATCTCTTTCAGAAGTTAAAGAGCCTATGCACACGGCTTTTTTTCTACGCGCAGAAGACGCGATACGAACGCGAATCTAACGCGAACCATACGCGCGTCTGTCGCAGCCAGAAACCTGAAAAGCTCCACTTTCGTTCTCAAAATAAATACATAGTCACGCATGGGCGTATATGTGGGGAGTGATTAGGGGGTAAAACCTTTTAGTGCTGGTTTTAGTATAAAAGTGAGTATATTTTGTAAAATAAATTAAAAAAAACGCTGAAATATTTTGTTACATGTTGTAATAGCTCCCCCTAAGTCAAAATGTTCTTAGTGAACTCCCCCTTATTTGAAATCTATATATACGCTCGTGTAGTCACGACATGAATCTCCGAGGAGCCGTCAGAGGTGTTTAAGAGTATGGGGTAAAGTCTTAAATTAAAACATCTTCAAAATGAGTTGCGAAGAAGAGGAGAATGGGGTGAAAGTGAAGCCCACCTTTAGGCCATGTATAGTTTTCGTGATATGATTTTTTTGATTTAATTCAATTTTATTTATTTATTAAAATTTACTTTTTTGTCTCTTTTTGACATCTGTGCCTTCGTAAAGGAGTGGAGGAAGATATAGGGGGAGAAAAAGTCTCTCCACGTTCCCCCTTGTCCAGAAAATGTATAGTTTTTGAACTATTTTTTGAAATCAGAAATTAGAAATCAGAATGCTTTATTTGTGAACATAGGTATTTTAAACTAAATATAAAATTATACTTAGGTGGTGATACATTATGGGTTATGTTATGAACGCTATGTTCTACCGCTAAGGTATACAAATATTTTAAATAAGTATTGAATGACACATGCTCATGCAAAATTTTAATTACTACAAAGTTAAATTAAATTAATTATTAAAAATATTAAATTGTATTATCATTTAAAAACATTTCGATCTTATAATATCATTTTTTTATAAGTAATTTAGATAATTTATTCTTAAATTGTATCAAATTTAAATCTTTAATAAAATTAGGAATCTTGTTAAATATTTTTGGCGCCATACAAAATATACTCTTATTCATTAGAGCAGTTTTCGAACTTCTCAAGCGTAACTGGTGCCTGTATTGTATCCTTACCTCTGAGTGGTACGAATCGGAGACTTTAACAAACAATTCAGGATTCGTTTTTACAAAAATCGCGACTTCGTATATGTAAAGAGAAGGCACGGTGAGAATTTTGAGTGATTTGAACATTGGCTCACAGCTGTCTGTTTGTTTAAGGCCACACATTGATCGTATGCACCGTTTTTGGGCTTTGAAGACGGTTTCTTTCTCTGTAGAGTTGCCCCAGAATATAATTCCATACCGTAAAACTGATGCTACGAGCCCATGGTAAGCCGTTAATACTACATCCTTGCTTATGATATGCGACAGTTTATACAGAAGAAATGCTGATCTACCTAATCTATTACATACTTCTTTTGCCTGAACTTTCCATGTAAGGTTGTTGTCAATAATTAATCCTAAAAATCGTGTAGCTTTAACTTCTTCTACTGTTTTTGAACCATAATTAATATTTAAATTTTGGGTTTTATTTATACGTTGATAAAATGTCATCGTTTTAGTTTTTTCAAGATTTGCTATTAATACATTTTTGTCCAGCCAGTCCATTATTTCCTTTAATGCATCATTTATATCATTTTCAAAGTTATCAAAATTATTACATTTTATTATTATTGTGCTATCATCTGCAAACAACACCATTGGATGAGAAACACTATTTGGCAGTTCGTTAATATATAGTAAAAACAATAATGGCCCTAATACACTGCCTTGTGGTACCCCGCAAGTAATTTGTCTAGCACCTGACACGTATTTTATTTCCCTATTAGTCTGGGGGCATATTCTGGAAATTTCTGTGTATTGAACTCTGTTTTTTAAATAAGATTCTATAAGACATAATACATTTCCTCTTACACCATAAGAATTGAGTCTTTGTAATAGTATACTATGATTAACGAAGTCAAAAGCTTTTGTCAGATCCATGTAGACAGCACAAATTGGGCTTTTTTCATCAACATTCCTCATAACTTTATCAAGTAAGTCATATACTGCCATATTTATTGTTCTTTTTTTCTAAATCCATTTTGTTCGTTTATCAAAATATTGAATTTGTTTAAGTAAGTCTCTAAAGCAATATAAATAATATTCTCAAATATTTTGGAGAATATACAGACCATGGCAACTGGACGGTAGAATTTCATATTGAGTAAAATAATAACCTCACTTTTTTCTAAAATTTCACTGATTAATAAATTATCCAGTTACTTCAGCGACTGCTTCGGTGCTGCGAAAAGTGCAGCCCCTTCGCCCTTGCGTTACACAGTGCAGGCACCCATGCTCACCTCCGCAGCTTCGACTTGCTTCGACCAGCCTCAGGCTCACGGATGCCTGATCTTTGTCACTGCGGGTGGGGGTTACCCTTCCTCCGCACCTTCAACTTTTTATATACACTCTAGTCTAGGGGTTGTAGCCACAAGACTGCGTGGAGTCAGGGCGTTCTGACTCGGTTTTGGAGCTCCTAGTAACCTACCTACCAGTACAAAGTCGCGCTTTGCCTTAAATAAGATTTCTGGGTAATTAATTACCTAAATTTAAATGAAAAAGTGATTAATTTCGTACTTAGTTTATGAACGCAGACCGGCAGTGCAGCAGCGGTGGCTTTGCATGTCAGTGTCTATAACAGATATTACTTGACCGTGATCAAACAAAATGTCCACATCGAGTTTCTTTTCATGTTATTTTACGTAATTTCACTATTTCAAATATAAAATAAATTTGCGTTTCAGGCTGAACCCCAAGAAACCCCCTACATTCATATACAGGTTGCTCGGAAATTTTACCTATTCCTTGAAAGGGGTTATACTAGAGATCATTTCCAACAAATAATGCCTATCAACTAGGGGTCGAAAATTATACATTTTTGTTCAATAAAACACGTCGATATTTCAAAAACTACAAATTAAAAAAGGTTTTCTTTCCACTTAAGACCTTTTTCTGAGATTTTGTGAATTCAGGGCAGTACAATTTTTTTTATAAATGATCACTCATTTATCATTAATCAGAAAAATAAAAAATAAGTGTCGCGAGAGAAACAGTTATTTTTAAATTATTTGTTTTCGATAACCAGGCTGAAAGTTTGAAAAATAACTTAAAAACCTTCATAACTCAGAGACCATTCATTTTAGACCCCTAGTTGATGGGCTTAATTTGTTGGAAATGATCTTCAAGGAATAGGTCGAATTTCCGAGCACTCTGTATATCTCAAACTCAGATGGCTCATTATAAGACCCAACCCTGGATCGTGCAATGCAATTCACAGTCTTCACTCTTACACCCAAGTTTCACCAACATTTACAGCGTGATGACTGGTGAGTACAAGCGACGTACTTCGAGCACAAATCCGAAGGTCGCAGACGGAACACCAATTTGCCCCTATTTATGTACGACAACGTCAGATATCCAGTAACAACCAGTTCACAAGCGTATTGTTTAGGAAATGTAATTTGAGCCAATTCGGATTAACTTTGTGCAACAATGGGGGTCCACGCTGCCAAATTATCCCTGTAGATGGCGCAACGTCGAACTGGCCATGAAAATCTGTCATTTCAGCTGTACACTCACTGTTATGGTTTTTGCGTAGATTTTTGTGACTTTTAATTTCTTGGAAATATGCCTTTGTGTGCCGTACGAGGTTGCTTTAATAATGATATTGATTTATTCCCGAAAAACCCCATATTGAAAATTTATAACAAAATAACAATAACAAATATATAACATATTGGAATACAGGTGGTAAGTAAGAGGAAGTAAAAAAAACGCGAGATATTGGAGAAAAGCAGTAGAGCGTAGCTAGGAAAACCGGAACACACACAACAAGAAAGTTTGACATAGCCGAACCGTAGTATTTATTGGTCGGACCTATGCTAGCGCCATCTGTAATTAGCTTTCCCTGTGGATCCCTTTTGAAATTAAGACACGTATCTTGAACAATAGAGGCACGTACTGGTAAATCACGACTCACGCTCACGGCTATCTATAAACTGTGAACAACAAATGTTGAGACTTCTTATGCTTTAGAAGTAACTTATTTAAGATATTTGAAAGAAAAAGGCCCACATTTTTATCAAACATTTTTATTTTCAACTACTCACACAGGGTTATGTACGAGATAGTAAAATAATATAAAATTTTGGTAACATTCACTAATGGGTTCAGTTCAGGTGTGATGAACACCAGTACTCATTAAAATGGATCAAAACCTTTTACTCCATTTACATTTTTTGTCTTAACAGCCCCTCTATTCTGTATCTTTAGTTGCCAACTGGACTAGGTGTCTATCATCAAAAACAAAGCTAAAAACTGAACTTTCAAAATTGCCATTAGCAGGTATTGAACTATTTACGAACTGTGACGTCACTTAAAGTGTGAACATATCCTTAGACAATCGGAATTCGATAGTATATCTATGTTTTTGATGATAGACTGGGTAGTCCAGATGGCAACTAAAGATACATAATAGGCCCTCAGGTGTTCTGATTTAAGGCTGCGCCGAGCGTAGAACGATTAGACACCTCGCTTGCTCTCTTGTGGTCGTTTTTTATCGTGGTCGTTTTTATTGAATTTAACAGAAAAAATCATATTTAATTTACCAGACAGAATTTTAAAAATGTGAAACGGCCCAGTTGTAGTTTATAACGTTTGTGATTGTCTTGAATTGTGGTTGAGACAAAATTCGACAGTTAAGTTATTGAAATTGCTAAAACCCCAATATCTTTTTTAGATTTTGGGCCTACTTTAGATAGATTTGTTTCTTACACCATAAGTAATTTTTAATATTCGCTGCGGCGGAAGTGTATATACATTCTCTGTGATAATAAATATATATTTTATTTATTTATCATTGAAATATTATTCAATACATCAATTTAACAGTGACTATCGTTTAAGATTATTTTGCGCGGCGCCCTCTTAATGACCATATTTAAAATTATACAATATTTTTTGACGTTTTTGTTTCAGTTCTAACCTAAAGACGGTATATTTGGTCAGACCGTTGTACTTAGCGCGCGAGTTGAATGCAGACTTGCGCTTTACAATAAGTCTGCATTCAGAGTGCCGAATTAATTGTCAGGTGGTACCATTTTAGCGCCTTGTTTTTGACGCCTTGATGTTGCATTGGCATCTATACTGTTGTTATTTACCATTATGTGTTTAGGGTTTTGTACCCGTATTGTTTGGTTGTAGGGAACCCGTTGTGCGCGAGTCCAACTCGCACTTGCCCGGTCTTTTATGTATGTCTACGGAACCCTTAGAACGAATCAACAAAGTAATTTAGGACCAAAATAGCGATTGGATTGGATATTATCATAATAGAACCAAACAAATCTGAAGTATTTTATTTACTTTGAATTTGTGGATAAATTAATAATTTGCAATATTCCGCTAAACACTCTTACCATACTATTCAAAATGCAGACTCAAGCACCGCCCGCCCTCCCGCATTAAACATGCACAAGCAAAGCAAGTAGTACGAGCACAAAATAAAGCAATCTTAAATAACAAGCAAGAAAACTTGTCGACACGTGTTTCGCCTCTAAACGAGGCATCCTCGGGATGTGTTGTCCGCCCGACCGCTCGACAGCAAATTTTCAATAAATTTTATTTTATTACCTCCTAGTTTTGCCACAATAAAAGCAAGTAAACTCCTTTTCTACGTCAAGATATAGTTACTAGACAAAAAGTTAATAAAAACAGCAATTTTACTTTCATATCCACCATCGTTCAACACTTACACAAAACGAGCAATTTTTGCCAAAAAAGTGTTACTTCGGCGAACAAACTAACAAAAACCAACAATGAACTTGTAATTATTTTTCTTTCTCCTGCTACTTAACCAAGTTTCAGAAAGTGGTTCGCACTTCATTGGATCCTTTGTTGGACCCACTTTATATTTAAAACACTTTTGTGTACTGAAATGAAATAGATTTATTTATGCAATATACCTATAAGTAAGTGTTTCTTATAAACTGCTGTTAGGTAAGTATGTAAATTGTAAGTCATATTTAAGTTCACTAAGAGCTCATCTGCCAACAAACTGTTATGCAGTTTGGCAGAATATAAATTGTAGTAGTTTTAAGTTTTCTGATAAATAAATTAAAAAAAAAAAAAAAACTTATTACTAAAGTAGGTACAGAATTCTCCTACCAGACAGTCCAGTGATAGCTGACCGCAGTCGAGTCCCTCTCGAACACGCGGTTGGGCAGCCAAAGTGCGTGCCGGTGTTGTGCCACGTCGCTCACCTCCACGGCGAACCCTAAACGTAACCCACCTATCCCCTGGATGCATCCAAAACCCCAGAAGATATTGTAACCGGCCAATGTCCTTACACTTGTGCAAAACCGCGTGCTTGCAGGTTATTTCACCCAAAATAAACCGTATCCAAAAGTGCCTCCCCGGCAATAATATGGTCCGACCTTGACCCACAAATGTTTACACGGTATCCACGTCCGTTTTATCCCGGTTTTAACAAATTATATTCCAAAATCCACAAAATCGACCTCGATCTTTCAAAAGATGACAGCCCAGTTCTCAGGTCAGTGATACCACACACAAAAAACCAAACGTCGACAGTTCACCGTCGGACGCGTTCCAAAATATACTTATTATCGTACAATAAGTAATATTATTATTCGTCAATATTTATCGTAAGAAATTACAATTTCACTTAACACTTTAACGGAAAATACAGTAAAATTAAATAACATTGGGCTTAATTCAAATTAATACAATAAATAATTCACTTACATAGATTTAAAATAAATTATGTGTAATATAACGCAACAAAATATACAATAAAGATGATGATGATATAAATGTATAAATACGTTAATTAAATAAGTATATGCCTAATACCACCACTTCGATTCATACTGAATGTTCCGTACCTACTAATGGTTAACTCTTCCATACAAATTATGTAGTACGTTAGGATTCCGTCAATAAACGGAAACGGTGTCCATGACATAACTAAATTTGGGCTGGTTAAAATTGTGTAAGAGAATTGTATTCATTTGACAGCCTAAAACGTACGGTATCAATGAGCCTTTTTCCATATGTCAAATTTAGTGTTAAATAAGATTTCTAGATGGCACTGTCGTATTCTTTAGCAATAGAATCAAAGACAAAATTTGCACCGATTCCAAACAAACGAAAAACACCTTTGACATTGATTGCTACGAAACAAATTGTATCAATAGTGACATGGACAGCGCCATCTGGAGGAAAGCTAAGAACTAAGAAAAAAAAACAACGAGAAAAACGCTTATTGTCAAACAGTTAGTCGACTAAGCATATCTGGCAGTTTGACAATTAAAACAGTACGTACGAACGAAAACGATTTTCTTACACAATTCCACACCTGATTGATCTAAAATTTGAAATACTGGATGTAAATAGACTACTATCGTTTAATGTAACTACATACTATACTGATCATACTGAACGACATAACCTAACCGTGCAAATGAAAATTAAAATTCTTTTCTCCATACTAATTTCGAGATTCTACTGTAAATTTTGCATGTAGTGAAATTTTATCATCATTCGCGTTCGTATGTTTCTTTAAGAAAGTTAAGTTGTTCAGTATGATGATTTGAGTATGTGGTTTTATTGAAAGATTTAAACCTGGTATACTCATAGGTAGGATTATCCGAAGAACAAGAATATATTTAAAATTTCAAAAACCCGCTACACACTGGAATTGGGCCATAGCTTTTTCCCTGGAGATGGGCAGTTTCCTAGGGACATAGGGGTGGGCAGTTCCGTTCCGGCTAATATCACTCTCGAACACCTTTCAAATTAAAAAAACTAAATCAAAATCGGTTCATCTGTGAATCTGTTGCATTGTAGCTCCCCTTAATAAATATTTGATACACACGTCAAACTTAATAATTTGTCGCAATTTGTGGACGTCGTTTTCGATTATCCAAAAAATATTCGGCTCAAATTTATGCAATGAAATTGTCGGTGTTGTGATGCAAAAGTAGCATAAGCGTATATTTAAATACATAGGTCAACACTGGCCCGGCACTCCCAAAAAGATTCGGTCGATCGTTTATCGTTCGAGCATACTGTCCATCTCTGACGCACGCATAGAAAGTGTGGTAGAGATGGATATGCGACTAAACGATATTCGATAGAATTTTGTCACTTCGGAGTAGGCCCTCTGATTCACATCATCGTACCTATATACTCCTGTCCCTACCATTCCATATGAACGAAATTCAAACACAAATTATTGTTTGTTTGTAAACTAATAAACGAATTTATCATTTAGGGTAAAACAAATATTATTTCAATATTGCTTTAAATATTGTTCGAGGACAAAAAATACGTAGGTATTATTATTAAAATCGCTTTCCCAAGTTCTAAGTCTACAAAAACTAAATTCACGCAGACGAAAATCATATAAAACAAACATAGACAATAGAGTAAACATGGACATTAACATAGAGGTCGTAAAATTATTTCCCAGTTAAGCATTTATCAGAAGCTTAAAAAAAAGTAATATTTTTGCAAAATTATACCGCGATAAATATGAAACGTCGCCGCAAATAAAATCTGACTTGCGCAGCCATCTTTTCTTGAACTTAGGACCAAACCTGCGAGTCATATAGAAACAAACTTAGCAAAGTAATGTTTTCTCGAAAACAAAATATCATATCAGTCACGTCGTCGACCGAACAAAGGGCGCCCGGTGCACTCTCGCGAAAAATAACTACAACCTGGGAATAGAAACGGCGGAAGGTGTGGTCTTAACCAGGAAAAGTACGCGGAAATATTTTTCAAAGTTCTGTACCCGAAGGATGCCAAACAGGACTCTGTCTGTCCGTATGTCCGTCCGTCTGTCACAGAGGTCTGATACAGTTTCAGCCGTAATAGGTAGCGAGTTGAATTTTTCATAGAATACGTGTTAGTTACTATAACCTCTATCATGGTAAATAATAAAAATAAAAATTATAAAAAAACACAAGGGATCCCCGGAAGAGGGTGGTACCATTTCAACGCCTTGTTTTTCGTAACCTTGATGATGCTATAGCATTTACATTGTTGTTATTTACCAAAATGTTTTAGGGTTCCGCACCCGTTTTGTACCCGTATTGTGTGGTATTACGGAACTCTTAGTGCATGAGTTCGACTCGAACTTGCCCAGTTTTTTACCCGACTACGGCGACGCAAAAAGGAGGGTTATGATTTTGACCGGTATGTGTGTATGTATGAATATTCATCTGTTCAATCGTAACTTTTAAACTACTTATCATAATTTGACAAATGAGGTATCGTTGGAAGCGTCTTGATCGTCCGCTGGTTATATTACGCTCTAAAAAGTATGAAACAAGAAAATATTCTCATCTGAAATTGTTATGTACAAACGAATCAATATTTATCATCTATTAAATAAACAACTTACGTAATACATTTCAATGTATTCAATAAATATTCATATCGATGTTCAGAGGGTAGCCGTGGTCTTATTGCCAATTTGCCACCTACCCTAAAAAACAATACATTCTAATGGTAGTTAGCGATCGTAAGCTTTAGGGCAAAGTGGCATATGACCACGGCTATCCACTGAACATCACTATAAATATATGTATATGTGTAAGTTGTTTATTTATTAGAATATAAATATTGATTCGTTTATACATAACAATTTCAGATGAAAATATTTTTTGTTTCATACTTTATAGAGCGTGATATTACAGTAGTCGGGTTTTAGTTTTCGAACTCATTTTTTTTTCCTATTTTTACTTGCCACTAGCGCACCTAATAGGAAATCGATAAATACCTACTCGCCAAGAAAGAGGAGTGAGAAAACAGGTATAGTTCAGGAACTATAATTTGAGCTGATGAATGGGACGGCTTAACTATTGTGTTATAATAGGTTTTGATACATTTTAATGGGTACTGGTGCCATTAGTGGATGTTTCCAAAATGTAATATTCTTTTACTATCTCGCAAATATTTCAAAAGTAAAGATAACCCCTTACCGTAGTATGACAGCACCAAAATGTTTCCACCTTTAAATGAGTGACGCTCACACGTTTGGAATCAGTGCTCATCTGAACACAGTGATAGTTGGATGCCTTAAGTGCACTTAAAGTTTTGAATTTTTACGACTTTAGTAGTTTGATCAGTTTGCTGACCGTAGGTAGACAGATTGCGCAATCATACTGTGCGCGCGTCGGCATTATGTTAACGCACACATTCAAAAACAATGCAATAGATTTTAGGTGCCAGGGCTCATCTAAACTTTTGAAATCTTTGCTATTTCGTAGATAACCCTGTGTGGGTTGCTGTAAATAAAAATGTTCGATAAAAATGTTATTTTTACAATTCTCTTAATCGAGGAGCGTGAAACGATGTTTTTGCGATTAAACAGTTAGTCACGCTCCTCGCACCTGTCATCATTCAAAAAGTCGCGTCGCGTGCGATTAAACATTGTGTTACGGAGTCAGGGTCCAGGGTGCGTTTGATTTTTTATATTACAGAGATTGTATCTCAGTTTATACCATGCACTTATGCCTGCTTTTACGCACATCAAATTGCTCACGGCTCCGCCACGCTGATGCCGTGCTAAAGAAGTAAAGAAGTAACAAACTTGTATACTATAGCTGTCAAAGTTCTTCCGAAAGGGTGGACATGGTATAGGTATCGCCACGTCACCCGCTCACCGCTTCGTTCGTCACAATGACACTTAGACAGACAAAGCATTACAAATGGCGACTCCGAAACAGTCTCTGTTAGAACATTTTTCTCCACGAGTCCCTGGTATTCTGGTAAAAATATCATTGTGATAGCAAGTAATGTGTTATCAAGTAAATCTACTGTTTTGTATGCATTTTTAGGGCACCACCAAGTTGAAAAAAAACATTTTCTGTATCGTAAATAGATACGTACCTATATATACACACGCCTTCAATCTAGAGAGGTAGTCTATAGGTTTTCATCTGCTGTTGCACACCTCTTTGGCTATTTCTACATTCTTTAATCGATTCATACAAGCTTATACAAGATTAACTTATAGGACAGTTATAGGATTCATTTACTTTTAACATACTTAGCAGAGATCCTTGTATCATCTTGTTCAAGTTTCTTATAAGATTGTTAGCATTTTACAAATACGCTTTAAGAGCAAATAAGCTTATAAACAACCAGATCAAGCACTTTATAAGTAAACGTTAGCCATTTTATCAACTATAGTTTTCAGCGGCAGTTTATCTTGGGAAAATAAACGAAAAATTAATTTAGACGAATGGAAACGTTTAAAAAAGGTGGTGGTTACTGAAGAAAAGTGGCAAATAGATACAAAGAAACTTTGAAACCAGGTTTTTCAAGACCAGAATGCCAGTGAAGTGCAAAATCAGAATATAATGGAGGGTTCCGCCTTTGAAAATAATGTTGTACCTATTGAGTGCTATTTCATGATCACATGAAGAACAAGAAAAAAAGGCCACGAGGAAGAATATGATACAGAAATAGAAGAAAGCACAGAGTATGAAAAGAATCATGAATTACTTCAAGGTATACAAAGCTGGGCTATAAAATTTAATCGAACGAGTGAGTGTAGTCTATTTGAATAACCCGACGTTTGTATGTACGAATGTTTGTCCGACGATAACTCGAGTATCGTTGATCGGAACGTCATGAAATTTTGTAGGCGAGTAAATGACACAAAATTAATTTTTAAGTTTGAACATGAGCTAAATCGGTCAAGATAGAATCACGAGTACACAGTTCGGGGTGACCTACTAGTATGACGGGGAGAAAAAAGGACGAAACTGTGCGAGTAAATAAAAAAATACAACTTTTCTCGTTTACTTACACAGCTTCGTACCTTTCTCATCCATGTTAGAATTCTAATCTTGAAAAGCGCATTTGATTTTACATCTTGGAGAATATTGAATACCTAAATGTCTGTTTACCTACAAAGCGATTAAAACACCAGTACATCGATGTTTTTGTAAACTTGCATAAACAGTTGACGGACGAAAAAATAATCAAAGCTTAGTTTGTATCAACTCGCCCACATCGAGCGAGATTTAATGGTTGAAGTTGATAAGCGATTCATCAGAAACCCTCATTTATTTTAAAATGGGGGAGAATATTATCTTCACCAAAACTGTAATAAGTACGAATTTGTTTATAGTGATTCTATGAAGTTCTCAATGCATAGCATTTTTAAATGGCACATGGCAAATATTCTAAAGAGTCATTGAATTGAAATTTAAACAACAACTGCACAATGTTCAATTTAGCTCCAGGCATTAAAAAAAACAATATACGGTACATATTTACAGTAAATTTGACTTCCCCATGAGTTTCCACACTATATTCACTATATAGTAGCTACTAATGGTAATAGAAACTGTACTTATGTTTTATAATATTATTTGTTTATAATATTAGTAAGAAATATGAAAAAACTAATTTCTCCAACACAAAACACGTGCACGTTACAGTTTATAAAACTTACTTATAATAAATAACCAAGTATGTTACAAGCGCATTCTAAAAATGATAGCTTTTATAAGATACTTGTGTCAAAGCGTAATAGAAGCACTAGCGCTTGTAACTGCATTGGCTAAGATTGTTATTGAAACTATTGTAATTCGTCAAGTATATGCTCCTAAACTGGCGTCCAAATCCTTGTTTGTAGCATTTTACCTTATAAGTGCATGAAAAAATAGTCTTGAGAACGTTATAAGTACTGACTTTGCTAGTTGGGTAGTCTTTATCACGTACTGAATCTCCCAGAGAAATTCGGGCGGTTAAATAAATTTCATCTTATATATCGATATTTTCCACCGTATATACTCGTGTATGAATAATCAAATAGGCAAACATCAAAATCTACATGAAAATTTCCCAGAATCACTAAAATCATAAGAAATCAAACATTTGCATTTGTGAATTGTCATGAATAAAGGCAAAGAATGACGTAATAAAGAATTCTAGTAAGACATTTTTGCTCCTAACCAAACTTTACTTGGTGAAAAAAGAGACAAAATTGGAAAAAATATTTGCGCTGTCTGTAGACTCTGAAGGTTGCCTAGAATTTTTATTGCTAAGGTTCCGTCAATTGACGGAAACCTCTTTGTGCAGCCTTGATAAATATCAACGGACAAATGTCCGTATTTAAAAGTACCCGGGGTAGAACAGCTTGCGTGACTAGATTGATGGATGTGGAAGAGGCGAATGCGGTGTGTCTGGATCGTAGCAGATGGAAATCTATACTCTCTGCCTACTCATCTGGCAGACAGGCGTGTCTATATATATTTATGTAAGTATATTTGTCCGTCTATCTATCTATACCTACCTACCTATATCTACCACGTTAAAACGCTTATCAAAGTTAATCATTGTGTTATAATTATAATACTTTTATAATACACAGATTGTGGATAAAAAAGAACGGTCAAGTCCGAGTAGGATTCGAACCTGAGGGTTCCGTACCATTCAAATAAGTTGAATCTTGAATCATTTGACTAAAAATTACAAACATATTGCTTTGATTTGCGAGTTTATTTTATGAAGGAAAATTTGATTACTTATTACAGATTATCAAATGTTTTAATCGTTAATTTATTTGTTATTAGATTATTCAAAATACGTTAATGTTAATTTAATCGGAATAACAAAAACCGGCCAAGTGCGAGTCAGACTCGCGCACAAAGGGTTCCGTACCACCGCAAAATACGGGCACGGAATCCTAAAAACATGGTAAATCCCACTTGCAGTTATGAGAGACCAACTTTACTTGACACTTTCAATCTATTAAACTCTTTGTATATTATAGGTCTAATTAAGATGGTCTCATACTTCCTAAAAAAATTATTAAATATTTGTAATTTTCAGATTTTGTGTAATGTGTGTTTCATAAGAACTACATGTAAACGAAATTTCAAGTTTCTAAGTCAGCTGAAGAAAAATTGAATCAAATAAGTTTTGATTCACTTGCGATTGTCACAAATTTGTATGAAATTGATTATGTAAAATGCAATAACTTTTTTTTACGTCGAGTAAAACGAGCCTGACTTTCTTACATCACCATGTGGCCGTAGACTTCTGTAGGAGGTATCAGTTTCAACTTGATATCTCATACGAGGCCTTAACAAAAGGCTTGTGACAGACAGACGCACAACAAAGTGATACTATTAGGGTTCCGATTCATTGATTTTAAGGTACGGAACCCTAAAAAATGTTAAAAGAGTTTTTATACATATTCAAACTTTGTATTGCAATGGTTGTCTTTAGAATAAAAATCTGTCTTGTCTTCTTGTGTCAGAAAGGAAGTTAACATGGATTAATAAATTGTAAAATATAATGTGCTGTTTTCTGTAAAATTAAGTTAGTAAAGCTCTCACAGTCTAAAAGGCTACAACCCTTGGACACCACTGCGTCACCCAACAACATAAAAAAAAACCTCGTAAGTGATTACGCTAACATCACTGACATATTAATATGATATCTATGGCCGCCATTAATTCCTTTTTCTTTTTACGGTTGTATCTCTGATACAACCCGCTGCTTTTTTACTTTGAAGAAAATCCTATACAAACAACCATTTGTGTTATTATTTCAACCGATTCGCTTTCAATCTCTGGATCGCAAACACGTTTGTAAGATAATCCCGATATTTCGCTCAAATCCTCTTATTTGCAGCTCGCGATAAGCGATAAAAACTCTTATAAATTCTTACTAATCTGAAATAAAGTATTGGCATTGCTTTATTTGAAGTTTTCTGCGTATAAAACCGAAAACTACCGTCCGTTTTTACAAGATCGGCACTTTTAATAACTGGACTGACTTGAACTGACATATGCAGTAATATGCACCATTTTATGAGGATGACAATTTTTCGTGGAGTCCCGCAACATACACAAAAGCGAGAAAAAGCTGCATCTTGACGATTCATAATTTTCAGCACATACACTACACACGCACACAAACCCTCACACACCCTCTCAAACACATACACCAACTCACCCTTTCTCCTGCTAACAAAAGCACAAAAACAATGAAACAAGGGAAGAACAGTCCCTCCTAATACAGGTTATTGTTAGCTTAAAAGGAGGGTCCAAAGAATTGTAAAAATTACTTGTGTATAAATAAAATTTTTGTATTTTTTTTTGTATTTTCATAAAACATAAAGCTTTTTTACAAATTTATAAAGCATAGGTTAAAGCATAGGTATAAATTACGAAAACAAATAAAATCATAACAATGTAAATAATTTATGTCCCCAATACCGAAATGCGCGATATGCGAAAAAAATACGGGTGTTTCTTTTCTGTGTATTTCATGAAATACACGAAAAATTATAATCAGTTTCTGGTATATTCATTTTGACTATATAATCTAGGGATTTGAAATTAGAAAACATGTTTGGATAAATTTTTCTTGATATAAATAATTGTTGAAATGAGGTCTTCAAACACACTTTTTCTCCTCGTTTGACGAATAGGAACCATATACAGAACTCAAACATATTTTATTAGGTGTGTTTCAACAATATCTAGAGATTTGATTTTTAAAATTTTGCTAGCTATTTTAGTTTTTTTATAAAAATTATAAAACTAAAATTTTTCGCTTTCGCCCTGAATCCGCCCCTCTCGCACTGCGCGATTTTTCGCTTGGAGTGACAGTGACAAAAATAAATTCGCATAGCCTCTTAAAGGCTAAAATACCAGTGCATCCTTGCAGTGATGACGTACGGCGCTGCAACGTGGTCTCTGACCAAGGGCTTGATCCGCCGATTTAAGGTCACTCAATGAGCTATGGAGCGGGCTATGTTTGGGATATCTTTGATGGATAAAATCTGAAACGAGGAAATCCGTCAGAGATCGAAAGTGACCGACATAGCCTGCCGAATTAGTAAGTTGAAGTGGCAGTGAGCTGGCAATATTTGTCGCCGACACGATGGCCGTTGAGGATGACCATGTACAGCAAAGCGTAGCGTAATCTGACTTCGTGCCTGCTGGACCGACGACCTAAAGGACGTTACGGGTATTGGCTGGATGAGGATGATGCAGGACCGCCAAGAGTGGCAAAATATTGGAGAGGCTTATGAACAGCTGAGCTAAGGGTTTAAGTGGTGTATATTTGAACAAACCCCTAAGGGTTTAAGTGGTGTATATTTGAAATATGTTTGTGCAACTGTATGTGTATAAATAAATAAATAAATAAAAATAAATAATTATCGGCACTTGGTGAAACTTGAAACACTTGTCATCTTGAGTTAAAAGCACTTGTACAGTATAGTTTCACTTTATTTATGTTTTCTCCTAACTGGTTTCGGATTTAACTCAATTTTCAAGGGAAGATATTAAAAAAAAATCATTGGTATAAAAAAACATGCTAGATTATTATGAAAGAAACGGGAAAAATATGAAAGAAATGTTTGGGCTCCGATGTTTTGGAGAGGTGTAGTGGAGTGAGGAGGAATTGAATGCTCATGCTCATACCATTGGCTCGGGGGCCCTTCTTAACAACGTTTGATAACAACGGTGAACGCCGCGTCGTTGTCGTTCTAAGAACGACACTTGCCTTGATAATGCCGAAATAGTTGACATACAAATACAATACAAAAGATACAAAAGTCTTTATTGTACAAAAAAGTTTACAAAAAAATAATGTTAACTCTAAACCGCAAACTAGTACAATTGTCTTTTGGGGAACAGTATTTCCGTTTCGAGGGAACTAAACAAATTTACATGAGAAAAGTACACACAAACTAAATTAATTTAATTACAAACAAACATGGCTCAATATTCAAACAAATAGATACGAGGGGCATGCCAAAAGAAATTAGATACTCAAAAATTATAAAATTTATTCTTTATTACAAGTATCGATCTTTTCGAAGTATTCACCCTGAGCACGTATACACTTTTCCATACGTCTGAACTAATTGGAAAATACCAATGACCACTCTTCTTTAGACACCTCAGAAATCTCTAAAATATAGGCAGCCAGTGCATCTTCTTTGCTTTCAAACTTCTTCCCCTTTAGTTTTTCTTTGATTTTTGGAAACAGGTAAAATCACAAGGTGCTAGGTCAGGGGAATATGGTGAGTGAGGGAGGTTTGACGCATTTTTTGAGTCGAAAAAGTCAAGTGTTTTGGCAGACGTGTGCGACGCCGCATTGTCGTGGTGCCTGAGAAGGCGTCGGATTCCTGACTTCGGTCACTTGTCACACCAAGCTGATATTACTGTTGGAGCACAAACTGTCACATACCATTCGGAGTTCATCGTTCTTTGATTGTCTAGCACTACAGTAGCAATATGATCCGTTTTGCTGAAAAACGAGTCGACCATTTGTTTCTGTGTGCTTCGTGCACGGCGACATTTCGTTGGAGTTGGCTCATCTTCAAAGCACCATACAGTCGAATGTCACTTTGTTTCGGGATCATAGTTATAAAGCCATGTTTCATCACCAGTCAGTATATCATACACATTTTTTTTCTCGCCACCGTCGAATTTATCTATCATGAATAGGCACCAATCCAACCGACGGTCTTTCTGCTCATCGGTAAGTTTGTGCGGCACCCATCTCAAACAACATTTACGGAGAGAAAGGTGGTCGTGAATTATGGTTTGCATTGCTGCTGATCCAATTCCCTGTTCTCGCTCCAGCTCTACATACATAATTCGTTGGTTTTCGCGAATAAGTTTTTCGACTGCACGAACGTTTTCTTCTGTGACCGCGGTTAACAGCCAACCAGTCTTCGCTTCATCTTTGAGACATCCCCGTCCTCTTTTAAATTCAGCAAACCAATTAAATACTGTTGTTCGTGAGCAACCAGACTCACCAAAAGTAGTAGCCAAAAGTTCAAAACATTCTTGAGGCTTAAAACTTTTTTATAGTCATAATAAATCATAGCGCGACAATCACTTCGACTGAGTTCCATTGCTGCAAGCAAATTCCCGCCAGATTCTCGGAAAAATGATGCTCATCCAAATAAAAAAAAAAGAAATGATGTGCGTTCTATTTTCAGATATACGAGTATCAACAAACAACCAGCCTATAAGGTGATGTATAACTTGCCAGTGTCAACCAAAGGAGTAAAGAGTATCTAACTTCTTTTGGCATGCCCTTCGTAATAATTAATGTAGTTAAACTACTTACAAATATTAAAAAAGTATATTCACACATGAGATAAATATGATTACTTTGGATAATTACGATAATACATAAATAATTCTATGAAGATATATGACAATATGTAGTCAACAACACGAGTGAACAACCGCCTCTTCCATTATAATTTTATTTACAGTTTCTTGTGTTATAATTATAAGCTTATAAGTAATAGTGCCTAACATATATGTTAGGACGGCGGCCGTAGACTGCGTTCACACTTGGCGACGTCTCCTACAAACAGGGTGTTACAATTAGACCGGGAGCACGCTACAAAAATACTTACTATCCTGAATATTCACATATATCATTGCGGTATGTAACGCAAAATAAACGTTAATGTGAATGTTACGATTTCAGGACCGGGACTCGATAGAAAAGCACATGAGTAATTCGCGAGTAATGTTGAAATCTGAATCGCTCAGTAGTACCGACCGGCAATCGAAAGGTCCTAGATTCTAAAATCTAAAACCTGTTTAGTGATCTCTAGATTTATATTACATTACACCTCCTTCATCCATCAGCCTAGTTCGTCCGCTGCTGGACATAAGCCTTTCCAGGACTTTGCCACTCCCGGCGGTCATCCTGGAAGAATTGCCCATACTCACACACGCTGGGCAGGCGGGTTGATGAGCGCGGTGCCGGAACCCTCGCACCAGTGATGCCGCTGCCCGTCACCAGTCTGTTCCATATAAGGCTCGGCTATTAGGGTTGGATATACCGCCATCCATCGGTCCCAGGCATGGTGGGTCTCCTGGTTTTTGCCTGTGAACTGTCCTCTTACTCTCCCCCGAATTACTTCGAGGGGGTCTCCAAGTAAGATGGTGGTACCTCCACAGTCGAGCCCGGCATCAGCTCTACCACCTAAAAGGTGGTATTCCTCCTTGTGATGGAATAATTTAAAAGTGTCAAAAAGTAGAAATTGATTCTATTATGTTTATTTATAGGATACCCTGACTGACTGATTTATCAACGCCTGGACTGAACGGCAGGACCTAGGATCATAAAATTTGGACTTTAGGTTTCTCGTATGACGTAGAAGCCAAGAAAGGATTTTAGAAAATAGACCTTAGTATATTTGAAAAAAGAAACCGGAAATAGGCATACGAGCTAGGGACCCGTGACATACAGAGAGAGACGGGCAGACAGCAAAGGCTTAATTTTTCCCTTCGGTATTTAAGCCGAAAAATTTACATCACAACATAAACGCTCGTGTGGACCATTAGGTTAAAAGTTGTCATACTTCTGAGTTTTAAATGGTCCAGTTTCCGAGTACGATCTTAGAACCCTAAAAATATAGGTAACTTTAATTTTACATTAAACAAAATATTTGTTATTTGTGTCGATTCGGCGCAACACAACTTAACTTATTTGATAGGACTAACCTAATTTTGAGCGTCCTGTCTTTGTCTTTTCGATACACATAGGAAAAGACAGAACGCTTAAATAAAGTTTAGTCCTGTCAAATAAGTTAAATCGTACTACACTGAATTGACACAATAATCTCTTGAATAAATATTTCTGGCTTAATATACTTTGACCACGGCCGTTAAAATATCCCGGATAGAATTTCGCTAACAAACAACTGAAGCACCCCTAGTAAGCTGACCCGCTTGTACGCACGAGCCCGGGCACGCACACATTCACATCATAGTAAGCCAATTTCCATAGTAAGTCCACTCACACACTTACATACCGCCGCAATTTCCATAGTAAGTCCACTCACACACTTACATACCGTCGCCATTGCTATGATTCAGTAGTTACGTAGCTGCGACTCCGTCCGCCTTTTTTTTTACGTTCGTGACTTTGACCCTATATTTAAAAATGTGCATTATCATGTTCAAATGTCGGCTTAGTTTTCGCTCTGCAATTAGGTAAAATTTTGAACCTTGACTCCCGATCTAAATCGATCGAGCCAATGTACTACCTCCGCCGCTTTCGGGACAAAATGCGGCACGCGATAGACAATGTTTTCCGATTGAAATGAACAGACTCGATTTTCATTCCTTTCAATTCAATTCTATGTTCAATTTCAGCGTCGAGTTCTGTAACTTTTTAAAACGTACTGTCAAATAAATTCCCCCGTGCCCATTTTTCGCTTTTACTTTTGTGATTAAGGCGAAAAGATGGTCAGCCATTTTTTCACCGCTGATTGTACAGTAGAGATTACATCAAGATATACCTATTTGTACCTATCTTATATCCTTTACTATAGAGACTATAATGTAGTACTGCAAATGTATAGCTTGATGTGATCTCCACTGTACATAAGGTGACTTTTTTAGTACAGGAAAATTAATTCTGGAAACTCAGTACGTGATAAATATAAAACAATATCTCATTTTTTCCGAGGATACCAACTTACAATTATTTTTTTCATATTAATATTTATTTAGGAGCCAGAAATTGTTTGTGTACTTTGCAGATTAAAACTTATATGTACCTACTGCTTATATCGACCGATATAGCCTATACGTCGACAAAAAAACGGAATTTTCCACCCATTTTATTTAATAGTATTTTGAGCAACTGTTTACTAAGCAAAGCAAAGCTGGCTGGCTGTTTTGACGAAACAAAGCGAAGCTGGCTGGCTGTTTTTACAAAACACAGCCAAGCTGGCTGGCTGTTTTTACGAAACAAAGCCAAGCTGGATGACTGATTTTACGAAACAAAACCAAGCTGGATGGCTGTTTTTACGAAACAAAGCCAAGCTGGCTGGCTGTTTTTACGAAACAAAGGCAAGCTGGCTGGCTGTTTTTACGAAACAAAGCCAAGCTGGCTGGCTGTTTTTACGAAACAAAACCAAGCTGGCTGGCTGTTTTTACGAAACAAAGCCAAGCTGGCTGGCTGTTTTTACGAAACAAAGCGGAGCTGTTTTTTTGTTGAAAGTTGTTCAGTATTATCAGCAGAGTATGTTGTTTAATTTAAAGATAGCAGTCTATTGGATTAGATCTAAGATTGGAGACAAGGAATTAGTTGTCTATCTCGGTTGTCTATTTACGCGCGATGGAAAGTGTGGCGGTGAAATTGAAAGAAGAGTGAATGCGGGAAATAAAGTTAACGGAGCCCTGAACTCTTTTATGGGTAGCCAAAATGGGACTGCAATGGCACAATAATGTAGTGAAAACAATTTTTTTTTAAATTTCATATTACAAAATAAATCCACAGCTCATTACATATCAGAGATTCTATAAATACTGTAGTATTGGCCCCATTACGAATTTTTATTATATTTTTGAGACATTTGATAAAAGAGAAACAAAATACTAAAGGTACGTTAATGCTAAGATTAATAAAAACTTACAATTATGGTAAACAAATAGTGTTTGTTTTGTCATCATATTGAAGGCGATCGGGTCTATCGCGTAATTCTGATTTTCATCAACATCAACTTGAGATTGAAATTTGACGTGCGTGCGACGACGCCCGCCTAACATGCCATCTCTTTTGCACGCACGTCAAATTTCAATCTCAAGTTGATGTTGATGAAAATCAGAATCACGCGGTAGACCCGCGGTTGTCTAGTTAGAATTAAAAGAAGAAATAACAATCGCTGCCTAACTGACTTAAAAACAATTAATATAATTATAGTCAGCCAATAAGAGCACCGAAAAAACGATGACATTATGAACATTATAATATCGTTTTGCGATGTATGTAAAATGGCATAATATACTAATATAATCATATTATTATTATTTAATCAGCGTTTTGTAGAAAGAAAATATGTGAATAAACATTTTCGATTTACGGGTTGTGCAAACGACACATTATATCACAGGTGTATCACAGATGTGACAGGTGAAAATGCAAGTCACAGTTCACATTTGGTATACCCGCTTTTCACCGACGATTATTACGCCCCAGAGGTGATAGGTGGTGAGCCCTATCGCCGTAATTCGGGCCCAAACGGACCAACAGCTTTACGTGCCTTCCGAATGAAAAAGTTGTATGATTATGATCAATAGAATTTTTATTTTCATAATTATCTGTCCATTTACACACCGGTACCACATCCCTGACACTCCGTACACTGACGCCAATTTAATTACCTACAACTCTCACGCGCGTAATTAGCTTGTGCACACACCTTCACACACACCCTCAAACACGCAGCGAACAAGCGATACTGAGCCTTACTGAGTACTGCATGCACTAGGGTTGCCAGATGGTCGAGATTCGTCATGATTGTCCCGACATTTCATATGATGTCCAGAGTCCCAATAAAATACAAAATGTCCCGACAATTAACAAATAACAACGGTTGGCCGGCAAAAAAGCATTTTTTTGTAATTATTTTAATTTTCATAAATAAAAATATTTTTTGATTCGTAATTTGTCCCGACCATAATCCCGACTTTTTGAAATTTTGTCCAGATATTTTGTTTTTCCCATCTGGCAACCCTAGCATGCACACGATCGTGCACCTGATTTGCGGGCGACGATAAACTGGCGGTGGGAGGTGAGTGTCGCTTCTTTACGGACCATAGACAATGTGTAACGGAGTAATAGTTTATATTTTTGCCGATACGTCGGGTATCAAACTGAAGCGTTGTACAGCAGATTACCATTTAGACTTCCTTTGCGTGTTGTTGTTTATGGCTCAGTTCGTGTATAACATAGCGTGATGATATAATAAAGATTCAAGTTATAATTAGGTAAGTTTTTACGTTCTGACTGAAAATAAATTTAAAAGCAAAACAGATAGAAAGAAAATGAAATTTGAAATTTATGCCAAGCAAGTACAGGGATCTGTCAAAAAAGTCTATATGTCTGAAGCAGTAGCGTGCATAGAACTTTTTTCCGAAAAAGCAGTCAGAAGGTCAAGTGTGACATAAAAAATATGAAAAAATTAAAAAAAACTTTGAAAAAAGAAAGTTTGTATAACGCCAGGGTAGGCGCTGCCTACCCTAGAGAAAACATTTTCAAATAATTGTACAAATTATGTAGATGACCTTAATAGCTAGTGTTTTAACAATTTTGCTAAATAAAACGCCAACACGTTTTGTGTTTATCAAAAAATGTATTTGCTTAAGTAAATCTATTACACCATACGTTGTCTGGAAGAAATTACTCGTCATATCTAAATTACTAGTAAAAACTGCATACATTTGTACAATAACACAAATATATACAATAATTAAAATAGACAATAACAGTAAGATAACTAATAATTTAATTTATATATTAACAAAAATAATATTAATAAGACAATTATAAGATATTAGTGGTAAAATATGGTATGATGATATAATTAACTTCAGCCAGTTTGCTAGCTTAGATTTAGCTTCAGGAACAGCGGGTCTACCGCGTAATTCTGATTTTCATCAACATCAACTTGAGATTGAAATTTGACGTGCGTGCAAAACAGATGGCATGTTAGGCGGGCGTCATCGCACGCACGTCAAATTTCAATCTCAAGTTGATGTTGATGAAAATCAGAATTACGTGGTAGACCCGCAGAACATGCCTTAATGTCACAATGCCTTGAATATTCTTGAATATATGTATTAAAATTAGGAGCCAATACAGCAAAGCCTCATGTCCGTCTATGTCTTTACTCTAAAATTACTCGATCGATTTAATACATAAAATTCTCACGCCTGTTCCCCAGAGGGGTAAAGGATACGGTCCGGACACACCTCTGTTTCTTCTATATTCATCAATCGAGTCTTAAACAATCTCCTTATTGGTAAGTCGCCAATTTGGTTGGCTTAGATTAAATAGACCGATTTATTAAGTTATTGAAGAGCAGAATAAATCCCGGATAAAATGAATCCCGGGCAACATTCGACCGAAACGATTTTAGGCAGATTAAGTTGATGCTTGTAATTTTGTAAAATAAATTAAAAATAAGTTTTCTGAAAACATATATCTTTTGCCAAATACATCATGCCGCTTTTGCGTCAGATAATGAAATATATATCGTCACGACATGAATCCTCGGGGGGGTGTCAGACGTGTTCCAAGTGTGAACTATGAAATGTAAGCCATAGCCCACACTCAGTACACCAGCGTTTCACCGATGATTATTACTTCCCAACGTGGTGGCTATATCGTCATACTTAGGGCACAAATACACGCTTTTTAGGGCATGCAGGTTTTCTTACGATGTTTTCCATCACTGTTCAGCAAGTGGTAAGAACAAAAACTTATATGTATAAATAATATATAATTCTAACAAATTCTGAAGTTTTCTGTATTAGCACTTCCCTTTTCAAAACATTTTCTCAATTACGATCAGACATTTATAACGTTAAAAATTACCAGTATATAGTGTTTTAAATCCTACTAGCCTTTCGCCCGCGGCTCTGCCCGCGTTTATTCAAGCTATGCCCTGTTTTTGGCTTATGCGTTATTTTATCAATACCTCTAATAGTAAATAATACCTCATAAAAACATTATATATGCCATAGCAACATTAAGGCGACAAAAACAAGCCGCTAAAATGGTAGCGCTCGGCAAACAATTCGCGGCAGTGTGTATGAAACCCTTATATCTTAACTGCTATATTTTTCCTGTAATCTTAACGTAATCGCCTATTACCATGTATTTGTCCTCTTGTTTAAAAATGCTAAAAAATGCTACGTTTTCGAGGATTTTTTGTATGTGACTCCCCTTGGTATTCATTTTTTTAGTCGTATTATTTTCCGTTATGGAAAACGTATTCTCTGAAAATTTCAACTGGCTACCTAGAACGGCTGAAGCTGTAGACCTCTATGACAGACGGACAGACAGATAGACAGACAGCGGAGGATTAGTAATAGAACGCCATTTGGCACCCTTCGGGTATGGAACCCTAAAATGGTATATTTCGCTTCAGTACAATACCAATATAATTACCCATTTCAGTTAAAATTCCACAAAAATATTCAATACACGACTTATTTACTAAGTTAGTATTAGTATGGAAGATATAGTTAGAGTAGATGTTCCGCTATACTCCTGTACTCCTAATAATGTGTATAGAGACCATGTAAACCTATAATCTTATAACGTACGGTCTGATCACGATTTTTTGCCACCAGGCCGTCCCCAGCCAACCCTGACGTGGCTCATCAACAACAACACAGTCGAAGATCACACGATCCTCCAGAACGACGGCAAGATCATCGTGAGCCGGGTCAGCGTCAGTTCCGTTGACAGAAGCTGGTTGAACTCCACCGTCAAGTGCCGCGCCACCAACACTGCTCTGCTCAGTCCTCACGAGAGGACTGCTAGGGTCGAGATGCATTGTAAGTTCCTATTATTATAATGTCGTCTATGTAAACGAAAACGTATCTTTTGAAGTTATAGGACACGTAGTTTTAAAATTTATTTGGAAGTAGTCTGGAGCGAATAACAAACCGTTTCTGACAACGAACTAAAATTTTTTCTGCATAAAATTAATTTTCGTGAAGAAAAATTATTCAGTGAATTGGACGGAGCTCAATAGCAAATGCAGGGTAAGCGGGAAGAGGGATCATAGTTAACAGAAGGTAAATTTGAAATAAGTAGAAAAACCTTGCTTAGGTTATTATTTTAGAACTCTGCTTAGTGGGTTTATTGTAATCACAATTAATTATTGTAATTACATTTTTTTTTCTCAAAAGCAAACTTTGCTATCAGCCCATAGCCCCCCATATTCACAGTTAAAAGACATTTTTTTTTACTTTTTGTACTAGTTATGACCTTTTTTTAAGTTAGGTTTTTAAGCTTCTTGAGTCCGGTTTATTTTTAAAAGCGATATTCTGCGGAGAGTGTTATTTTTTTCAATTTTTGTTTTCGCTCAATCATTATTATCGAGACATTTTAGGAGATGGCACTATTTACCCAATTTTGAAAAAAACTAACAATGATCTTTCTTCCCGCGTACCCTTCAAATGCTAAACCGATGAGATCATCGATTTAAAATCCAAAACGACGAACACTGAGACACATATCGTCGCTGGTAATTAAAAAACATGTCATTAAGAAACCTTGACTTGGTCTAATAATATTAATAGAGTCGCCTTGAATACCATAATTTGCTTAAACCGTTTCACAGAAAATGACAAAGGATAATTTAAACATTGCAAGTCATTGACGTATTCAATAAGATTAAACTAGCTATTGTGTGTGACCTGTCTTCAAAAGAGAATGCGGCCGGATGAACTACCCACGTAACCTTTCTTATCTACCTTTTTACGTTAGACCTAAATGCTATATGGAGTGCCTACTTGGAACAATCAAATCTTCAATAATTGATCAAACAATGTGTTGCATGCTCAGACCGATGCAAGATATATCTGTCAAACGTTCAAATGTTCAAACCGGTTGGGAGAAAACATAAATAAAGTGAAACTACTGTAGAAGCGCTTTTAACTTAAGATGTGTTTCAAGTTTCACTAAGTGCCGACAATCGCAAGTATAAAGTAAAAGAAATTCTGAAAAAATATGTGTTCCAATATGTAGTTTAAACATTTGAACGAGTTCAGTGGCGAGTTGACTGGCATACCTAGCGAGCTACCTAACGAGCTACTGGCCTCGTTTGGACAGCAAAAAACTATTTAAGTAGTTAAATTAACTCTAAGCCATTTTTAAACAATTGGGAATTCTACATCAAGCAAATTTGTATGTTTGTAAGACAACACCCCGAACCATTTTCGAAAAGTCCGAGACATCTGTGAAAAAATAAGAAACAACTAAGAGATAATATGAAGGCATGACATATCTATCACTCACCAAACGTCTATCAAATTTTAATTGAGATAACTGATGAATTAAAGGAACTATCCGAACCCTTTAAAAAAAGGTTCATGCACTTTTTAAATAATTGATTCTACTCCATTAATGTTTTTTTTTTTTCATTTAAGACAAATCAAATTTTTTAAATAAACAATTTTTGTAAATATGTGATAGAATTAAAACTATATACATATATACATTTTAGATTTGTACGCTCATATGGGTAGGCAGATTTTCGTGGTACTATACCTATTTATTGAACTATGTCACCCTAATTTTTTTTACCGAACATCGAACAAATAATTATTTGAATTTAGAACCTTTGAATCTTATATGTTCATAGATAGAAATAGATAGATAGATAGATAGATAAAACATTTATTCACTATTACAATACGTACACAATACACATTCAACACAATTAAACATTTACATTAACAATAAAAGACACGGAACAAGTTTTAACAATAATAATAATGACACAGATACATAATTATGGACATATTACAATAGTAAAAGGGCTCCGACTCAGTATTTGCTGCAAAGATTCACAATGCAGCACTGATCATTCTGCCGGAACCGTGGAAGAGCGACGTGCTGAACTTTTAATTTTGTATAGTTAACTAAATTCAGAAATAAGTAGTATAGTATGTAAAGATAAATTTCAAATATTTAATCAAACAATAAAATAACTTAAATAACATTAAAATAATTAAAAAAAGGGGACTAAAATAAATGAATCTAAACTAAACTAAACTTAAAATATTTACATAAGGTAGAAAATGCTGGCCAAATCGTCGCCGTCGCTGGAGAGGGTGCCCAAAAGGCTGGCGGCGTTGCCACGCTGGATGGCCAGGCTTATTCTTTGGCCAAAATAGGCCCCAGCCCTTCGGTCACCTGAAGCGTCGACCAGGCGCGACGAAATTTCTTTATAAAGTCGCCGCGCGTCCGGCCCCCACGGTCCGAGGGTCTCTACGCCAAATGGCATGAATATATAACCCTCGCCCAGAGCTTTGTATGTATCACGCTTGTGTTTTTCTGCCGTAGCAGCCGCCGCACCTGCCTTGGTGGCGGTCACCCGAATATGGGACGCTGCCATTGTATCGACACATGTAGCGTCCCATACCAAGGACCGCCCATTTTTCCAAGGAATGAGCGTCATTCCGTCGGGCCGCTTGCCGTCGTCGCGTATCAGACCATTCGGCTCTAATATTGCTGGCACGTTCGCGCTGGAAAGGGCCCGACGGATGACGTCATTTAAAGCGGCATGGCGCGGCAGGCGCCCGGCACTACGCTGACAGGATAGGCCGTGGTGGCCGAGCTGGTCGACACTTTTTCCGCAGCGGCAACGATGTGGCTCGTTTGTTTTGGCTCCAACTCTCAAACCAACGGCCAAGCTGAAGGTTGTCCTCTCCAACAGCGTCCCGATGTTGGCAGAAGGCAATGCATTTAACCAGTATCCCGACTCAGGTTCACTGGTCGCCAAAAGACGAGCTCGCTCTGCAGGGTTTATTGCAGTTTCCAATAGGTTCATTTGAACCTGTCTACAGAGCGGCTCGTCCCAGAGTCTTTGTGAAACCGGATTAGTCGGGATATCTTCATTTGGACCGGCGATTCTTTGCCAAGCGTTTCTAGCCTCAGTCAAGCACGTGACCTCAACATCACCGAGTGATGGGAGTAATATTTTACCAAAGAGGTCGATTGTACTGTAGGCTGAGGACAGAAAGGCCGGCAGTGCTACGCTGGATACTTTTCGGATACCCAGGCCTCCATGTCGGATAGGGAGAGTTGCCTGGGTCCAGTTACGATTGTTAAAAGAGCAATTTAGAATTTCAGTTAATGTTGTCTGAATTATGTTGTCTAGTCGAGTTAATAAAGAAGTATGTTTCCAGATAGTCGTACAGCGTAGCACATATATGAATTTAGGAACGAAAAGGCAGTATCTGATGATGAAATAAGCCATGTGGGGGCTTATTTGTTTGAGACGTCTGGATGATTCTTCGAATTTAGAAATTCTTTCCTCGATGAAGTCAGGAATTGAATCATCCAGAACCGGAGCACCTAGGAGACGAAGCGAATTGTTGTCAATTATTTTAATATTGGGTGCTAAAGCGTTGAATCTTGCTGTCACGTTGTTTTCTTCTTGAGGTGACAGTGAGCTATTCAGATATAGCTCACATTTGGAGAAGTTAAGATCCAGGCCGATAGTTTTAAATTTATTGATAATATTTTCTAGGTCAACTAGTACAGAATTAGCCTCGCCTCCGAGTGTTCCGTCGTCTAAATACCATACATTTAATTTAGAATTTAGATCCGAGATGTAAGGATGGATTGCTAGACTAAATATCGCCGGTCCTAGTGGGTCACCTTGCTGGCAACCAACGGCGGAGTGTAAAAGGTGATTATTATAAATAAGTTTTGATGGAGTACTATAACATTGCCATAGATAGTTGTATATGGAGGGAATATTATTTCTTATCTGTGACAGCAAGGCGCCCCTGTCAACTGAGTTAAATGCATTTCTCACATCGACTTTCAGGAGCACCTCACCTCCGCCGTGTTCTAGGAAGGTGCGGGCTGCGTGCACCGCTGCCTCACACCCACCCTTGGTACCAAAGCCTAGTTGTATGGGTTCGAATTTGTTGACCAGGTCTGGTAGGATGTGCTTGCAACATATTTTCGAGACCACGCGGCGGATGGTATTCCCTACCGCAATCGGCCTGATGCCCCCGTCCTTTTTAATTAAGGCGCATAGATTTGCACCATACAGGATGTCAGTTATTTCGGCGCATACCTTACCTGACAGCATCAGATTTACAAGGCGCGTCACATCCTCCAAGAGGTTCCGGCCGGCGTCTCCTGTGGTACCGCAGATTAAATCTTTAAAATGCTGCGGCGTCAGCCCATCGATACCTCCAGCCGACCCGTTCCTGAAGGATGCAATCGCACCTTGCACCTCCTCTGCTGTCGCCTCGGGTGTACGCCTAGAGGCATCAGGTGGATTCGGCAGTTGTAAAGATGCCGCTGGAGGTGGATGTTTTGACTTCAGTGAAGCCAACGTCTCCGGAGTATCTGGGGCGACGGCGTCGCTAGAAAAGAGGAGCTGGGCGGCTCCCGAAATATCTCCGTCGTTCATTTTGAATTCGGCTTTTCTTATAATGTTTGTTTCCCGGTTTTGATAATTTTTATTGGTTTGTGTTTGATAATTTGTGTTTATTCGTATATCTGTTTGTATGGAACAGTTGTTTTTTATTTTTTGTGTCAGTGAGCCGCCCTTTTTGCTGCCTTTTTCAACGTGCAGTGTCCGGTAGGAGAATGTAAAGAGATTCTCCCAGCTATGTTTATCATTTTTATTGAGCACATCTCTAATACACGAACGAAGGGAGGAAGCAACTGTGATTCTAGCACCGCGAGGAATTCTTTTAACTGTGGGACGAGATCTTTTGTATATGCTAATTTCTTGCCAGAAAGGTGGATTGCTAGAAGTGATTGTTGGGGTAGCTGCCGGGCTAATGCATCTTAAATTTTTGTGTGACTTACTTATGTGGATTTTTAAACCTTTTTGTCCTTTAAATTGTCGAGAAGGGGAACAGTTGGGACACTGCACGAGTTCCCGTGACGTCGCCGCTGTCGATGTTCGCTGATTGCTGGAGGATAGGCCATCGATCTGAGACATATGGAGCCTTATTATTAAACACCTTACCAATAATACTTATATAAAGAATCTTAATAATAGTAGTTATATAAACAAAGAACTTAAAATTGGTTTCAAAGTATGGTTAAATAAAGTGAATTATAAATGGAAGAACAATTTAAAAAAATAATGTAAAAGTGCGGTGCTTCCTTTTTTTTTTGAAAAACTCGACTGTAGATTATTATGTTTAGCATTATCATGTTGGTATTTTAAACTTCTCATTTGGAGCTTTTTAGTAGGAAAGCATCATGTAGGTAATGGGTTCGATCGTAAGTATTGTAGGTATGGAGTTTTCCGGAGTCTTCGTGAGCTCTATGGTTTGTCTGGCGATTGACGTCGTCAGTACAATATTTTATGTTGTTGTGCCAGCCCGACCTCCTGGATCCTGGAGTATATGATTTAAATTCCTTGGAAAATTTTTGTTGATTTATGTTTTTTCTTGATTTGTCACAGTTTCCTTACGGTTTTGATATTGTGATTAATAGATAGTAGATGTCGCAGATATGTTACACATTGTATTTACAGAATAATAAATTTGAAGAGAAAACTTGACGTGTCAAACTCCCGGAGTATCAGAGGTACCAAATTTCTTGGAAAAACGGTGATGAATTATGTTTGCCCTGTTTTGTTTTAATTTTTTTAGGTTTTACGTAATTAAATTATTGCATTAAACTAGATATATTTTGGATTTATAAATTAATAAATATTTTGTAGAAAAATCTTGACTTTTCATGTCACTGTCACTTTTATCAAAAGATAAATTGTATAATATGGTTATTTAATATCTATGTGGGTGTAATACTTATCAGTGAATACTATATTTAGTATATTTATTGAATATGGTATGAAACAAAAATAAAATTATATGAAATTGTATCTTTGTCTATTCAGTGAAAAAAGTAGGCCTAAATTAAAAAGAAGCTAACTGAAAGAAAACATTTGGAAAGAAATATTTGTTGAAAAATTTGCAAGATTTTTCTTATTATTGTTTTTTCCCAAATTGTCTTTTCTTTATTTTTTTTTATTGTTAATATGTTTCTATAATAATACATTTAAAAGTTACAAACTAAACTAAAAATAAATAGAACCCTAAACCTTAAAATAAACCTACTATAAAAATTATATGAAATGAAAATAATAATAAATAAACAAAATGTGTAAAATAGAAGTATGATTTGCGAGAACTTAGTTCTAGGATCGATTACTTTGTACCTAAGACAATATTAGCGGTACGTACCTCATCTAGACAGCTAACAAACTAAACTAAACTTTAGTAACCTATCCCTTTATTTCAGTAAAAGTTTTTCCATTACTAGTAGAAACTTATGAATTACTTACGAATTCGTCCTCTGCCCTATGCTCCATTATTGAAGTTACAAAGGTCGTCCTGATAGCTACTGCCAAACTTGTCAATAAGAGATTAATCTTCGAAAGGATTACTGGAAGAAACTTTTAGCTTGATTACTTGTTGATAATATTGGGGATTATCTGACAGAGAAGTTTCAATTTGATTGAAATATTTTGTTATCATTTGGAATAAGTTTCGTGAAAGTTTTTTTTTTGTTAATTGCTCTCTGCAACAACTTTCAACATTTATTAGAAAACGTATTATTAAGTATTATTATTAAGTAATTTGATGTATAGTATAAGTTTATGTTAAAAAAAAGACATGATCTTGCCAAATTTCTTGCCCGTTCTTCTTAGCAAGACTAATCGAATGTGCGGAGGTAGGCATGTATTTATATATGTAACCTACTACTATGTAGTATATAGGATGGGATTTGATCGGCCGCCTGGATTCGTGCTGGGGGCTCGGTTGGTGATCATTGAACCTTGTTCCTAGTCCCTGGCCGGGTCTCCGGTGTGGGTTCGGGCGGTTGATTGGATTTCACTTGTTTAATAATATTTTACCTATAATTTTAATCGTATATATATTGCTACATAAATTAAATAAACATTTAATCTAAGTAGTTCATGTACATTTATTATTTTATTACATATACTTTTATAAGATTAAAATTTGACTTGTGAAACGTGTATTATATACCTACTTTGCAAAATAAAGTTTTTGAATTTTGAATATTCGTTATTATTTCAGTATTAATATATTTATATGAAACTATATACGGTTGAACAGATAAATTTTATAATTATTATAATTTTTGCGCTTTATGGACCGTTTTTTAATCTAAACTCAACGATAAGTTTAAAAAAATTGACATTTCATATTACATTATTATTTCAATTATTGTGGTTTCTTTAAGAGCGGTTTCGCAGCCCGATTGTGCAAATACGACTTTTTCTAATTAGTCGAAACAGAATACTTATGTTCAAAATTTACTCAATAGTCCCTAAACCGAACCTTATCACCTATGTATTGTGTATGTTGCCATCGCAAAGTTTCAATTGGTTTCTTTAAATATTAATTACATTTTTTTTTTATTTCAACAATTTTGGAATTCTAATCTTACAGACACCAATACAAATTTTGCGATGACAGTTTACACAAAACAAAGGTAATAAGGTTTTGTTGAGGAGTTCCTCAACAATAGTTATTGAGTAAATTTTGAATATAAGTGTTCTGTCTCGATTAATTAGAAAAAGGTGGATTTTTCTTAATCCAGCTGCTAAACCGTTTTTAACGTAAGCCATGTCAAGCACCCTAAAAAACGGTTTTACTTTTTTTGCACATAATTCTTTTATATATTTTTTGTTAAAGCATTATGTAGGTATATAATAAAAAATATAACACAAATCTTCTTCACTTAAGATGTCTTAAATTTAATAAAACTGTGTAAGTTCAAAGAATTTCTCATTTGCACCATTTTAACCTGATTTTTTCTGTCGTTCGACCTCGGAACATAACAGAATATTATGACTTTTTGGTGAGTTGTTTACGTAATACTCTAACGAAAAAAAATCCCTACAAAAATTTTAAATTAAAAAAAAAGTTGAATTTCTATTAGTAGGTATAGTAGTAGTAGTCCTAGTAGGTATGTACTCATATCATATAATCATAATCATTCTTACATATGCAGTAATTAAACTTGTCCCTCTCTACGATCATAGTAATAAATACTTTCGATTATTAACTGGGTGAACGCTAGTAAGTTTAATTAAGTTACTCGTACGATATTGACAGTTTAATACCCTGTAAGGTTTTGATTAAGTTTCCGCGTTCTGGGTAATAATTTCATTAACTTATTAATAATTCTGGCTGTAACTACATCTGCTCTTAACTTTTCTTATTATTTGTATGTGGATTTATGCTGAGTTCTGATGTTGTCTTCAGCGATAACATACATACATCGTGTACATATACTCATGTCTATCTCCTAGACGGGTGCAGACTACAGATTTCGATCTGCTACGATCCAGACACACCTCGTTCGCCTCTTCCACTACCATCAATCTAGTCATACAAGCTCTTCTATTCCGGGTAATTTGACATGGCCCTTCTTCACTATGTCAGCCAGCGAATCCTATGTCTATGATGTTACCAATTTGGTCATAATACGTCCTTCTAGGGCGACCTGGTTGAGCTGTACCTTCCACTCGCGCACCATAAATTTCTTTTCAATGCTTGTGCTCGTAAAGGCCCACTTTTTATGCATCAAAACCGAACAGAAAGTCGATTATTTTGCCCTAGGGCTTTATTATTATTTATTTTTTTAAATTTATTTACAATGGTTGGCTAACCTGCAGCCTTTCCTGTGTACCATAGACGTTATACTTTTTTTCCACTGTTTAACGGCTCTGGGTACAGTCCTTTTGAGACAATTATAATTTAAAGTTCACAAGATTATATTTGTTTTCATTTCCTCACACTATGCATTGAAAAATGTAGTATGATACACGGGCGTAAAAGCAATAAATTACTCGGTTACGTTTAAAACACTCGCTACGCTCGTGTTTTAAATCGTCCTCGTAATTTATTCCTTTTCGCCCTAGTAGCATAAACTACTATTTGTCACTCTTCTTTCACTAATCCTCTCTCAGCAATAAATTTTCACAATTATCGTGTTTTCATCGATATAATTTATTGTCCTTGTAAGTTTTTAGACACAAAAACGGTTGATTAGGATTAATAGGGATGTAATAGAAAAGTAGCATATAACATACATATATAAGTTTACAGAAACCTTTTTTCACGCATCTTTGTGAAATAGTAGTTTATGCTACAAGGGCGCAAAGGAATAAATTACGAGGACGATTTAAAACACGAGCGTAGCGAGTGTTTTAAACGTAACCGAGTAAATTATTGCTCTTACGCCCGTGTATCATACTACGTTTTTCAATGCATAGTGTGAGGAAATAAAACAAATATAATTTTGTGAACTTTAAATTGTAATTGGCTCAAAAGGACTGTATCCAGAGCCGTTAAACAGTGGAAAAAAAAGTATGACATTTATGGTACACAAGAAAAGCTGCAGGGTAGCCAACCATTGAGAATAAATTAAAAAAATAATAATAATAAAGCCCTAGGGCAAAATAATCGACTTTCTGTTCGGTTTTGATGCATAAAAAGTGGGCCTTTACGAGCACATGCATTGAAAAATATATTTTGGTATTTATTACTCATCTCTTGGTATTAGGCTATTCACTACGATAATCATGTCTCTGGACAATGGACGCCTTGTGGCTATCATAATATTTTATAAACAATATTTACTTACGTATTAAATCAACTAACCCATGACTATTGTTTTATTTTTTAAATTACCCAATTTTACAAGGTTTATTTAAACAACAAAAGAATGTTTAAAATAAGAGGCCCACTGAAAGAAAAGAATTATTCGACAAAACATTCAAATGCCAACTTGTACACAGCAGTTTAACCCAGGTTTACTATCTTTTTGTATTATGTCCTTATAAATAACAAGAACATTGCATAAAAGGTCACCATTCTATCAGAATGGTAGCCAAGAGATGGCGGCTGACGAGTCTGCAAAACCTCCGGGTCTACCGCGTAATTCTGATTTTAATCAACATCAACTTGAGATTGAAATTTGACGTGCATGCAAAAGAGATGGCATGTTAGGCGGGCGTCATCACACGCACGTCAAATTTCAATCTCAAGTTGATGTTGATGAAAATCAGAATTACGCGGTAGACGCGCTCAACTAAGTGGGCCAATGACATTTACAGGGTAGCTGGTAGAATATAGATAAGATCGGCCCAGGACAGGAATTGGTCTCGTGAAAAAGAGAAGGCTTATAAGCAGCTGTGGGCAGAAACAAACTGTCAATGATGATAATGATGATGATGATGATGATAAAAAGACAGTTAATCTAGGTTATGTTGCTTGGTGCAAGTTAGCCTTAACTTCCCATAATATCTTCAACAGTGCGGCCAACGTCAGTGACGATCATCAACAAGCCTGGGCAGATGTCAGCTGAATCAGAGTTGCTGCTCATCTGTGTAGCTGAGGGGAGCAGACCACCAGCGCAGATCACGTGGTTCAAGGAGAATAGGAAATATACTAGAGGGAAGGTGAGATAGAACTATTAAGATTAGAATTACAACAGAATTCTAGAAACACAGCTGCTGATTTATTTCACCTGTTAATTACTATATTATTGGAAATTCGACCTTAACATAGGTTTGTATAGACGAATAAGACAAAACCAAACCAACGTCAACATTTACCAGTTTTGCCTAAAGTTAAAATTGTTTATTTTTGTTTAACAAACAATAAACCCAGATGACGATGTTTTACATTCGAAAGCATTTGCTTTGGAAACATTCACACAAAAAATGTCGTACGATTTTAGTTGATCATCCTTACGTTCAGTATGCGCTTTATACTTAGTGGAAATCTTTATAAAAATGTAAAATAGTAATTTGTTGTTTTGCTTTTATTAAGTCCATTTGTAAAACAAACAATATTTTCATTGTTTACTGAGGATTTGCTCTATGGTACTCATTGAGAATGTGTCCTAAGACGGTGAAATTAGAGTATGAGCGCTTAAAAACGATTTTTACTTTCAACATGTTTCCTACCATACATACATATCAGTAATTAATAAATAAAATAAAAATAAAAATCTTTTATTTCGCACAACTTTGAATCGCACAAATTTGTAGGTTAGTAATAAGGAAAAAAATAAAATAAAAATAAAATACAACACACAAAACCCTAACAATACTTAATAACTATACAAAAATACTATGTAAAATGTACCAAGAGCGATCAAGGAGATGGGCAGGTCTCCATGATCACTCTCCGCACAAAGCACCTCCATAGTGGCGATTTTGGGAGTAATAACCTTTTGTTACCAGCACAACGAATATATAAATGACACGAGCTCCGTCAGCCGACTGACCATGCTGCCGCAGCCCGAAGACGATGGCGCCATGATGCGTTGCAGAGCTGACAATCCAGTTCTCAGGACAGCACTGGAAGATTCGTTCAGGATGAGCATCGTTTGTAAGTATTGGTATCCGTATATATCAATTTATAGGTGTATTTTTTTTTTCAAGACACGGTTCCGACCACAAAAGAGAGACTAAGTAGAGACACCAATGAGGATGGATGGCACCAATACCTATGTCACAGGCGGCGTCACTAATACTTGAAAGAAAAAAGGATCGTCAGCCGATTTTTCATGCTACCATGTACCTGCAGTACAAAACTGACAACCTCGTGCAACTAAACACACGATTGGAATTTCCTTCCCAACACGCGATTCTAGGCGCGGAGTAAGACATTTTCTGTCCCTAACTAACCAGTATAATAAGAATAATATTTTTTCCCGGAGTCAGACCGGCCGGTGCTTGCGATGTCGCTGGGCAGCACCCTCAACCCCAACGACATCAAGGAAGGAGACGATGTCTACTTCGAGTGCAACATCAGAGCCAATCCGAAGGAGCACAGGATCTCGTGGTACCATAACGTGAGTGAGTTTCTTTAAGGTTTCCAAGTTCCAGGTTAAGAGCCTTAACGCCTTTTAACCCTCTAAAGCCCAGGAGTTCTTTCAAAAAAACGGGTTCACGACCCTAAAGTCCTTTTCTTCGAGTTAGTAGCATATTGATACTCATAGAAGGTACCTGTGTCGTAGGAAAAAAAAAATGCTTTGGGCGTTAATCAACCCCAAGTCAGACGAAGGTATTTTTGTAGGAACATAGGCGTTACGAGGTTTGGCTCAAAAACTATAGGCTTTATTGGTTTCTATAAATTAGAATTTCAAAAATTTTGGAATTGAAAGGGTTTGAAATTTCAATTTACAGAAACAAATGGATACTTTGCGATAGCAGCATACACAATAAATAGGTAATAAGGTGTTCTTGAATAACTATTCAGTGAATTTTGAATTTAAGTGTTCTGTTTCGATTAATTAGAAAAAGGCGGGTTTTTCACAATCCGGCTGCAAAACCGCTCTTAATTATTTTTCATTGTGTGTCGCAAAGCCTAAATAAAGAATACTTTTGTACGATATTACAGTAGTGTGTTACATATATCGTCAAAATCGACACTTTTTGAAGTTATTTATCTGTTTAAAAGAAGTCCCAAGTTAAATAAATGTTAAATAACAATTATGGGACCTTTTTCTAGATTTTGGACTATCAGAAACGCGATTGGAGGAACTTTACACGATAGAAACAATAATTAAAATGAGGTCTAAATTTATACTTTTTTGATATTCTGACAAATTGGGATAGCATACAGACTTGTGACCATGTCCAGCGGAGATTGCTATCCTTGTTTTGATTTCTCCTTTTTGATAGAGACGTTTTCGGAACCGCCAATTTGACAGATTAAAAGGTTTCAAGTAATGCAACTAGATGGCGTTATTAGTTACGTTCATGGAAAATGTGGAGATAGTCACCTTTGTTTCTATACCCCTCAATTTATACCTAAATTACTGGTTATGGAAATTTTCATAGCTATATTAATTAATTTTGTATTAATTTAAAACCAACTTTTTGACAATTTTCCCCGATTCCATCCCTCTCGCACTGCGGGTCTTTCCGCCTGGAGTAACCGGGACCTTTGCACGGACGATATATCACCTTCAAGCGAACAGCTGGTAGAAAGGCATGATAATTGACATTTTTTTTTTTACTTATTCTTGGTTGTGTTTCACTGCTTGCCAAGGACTTCCACTTCCTAAGATAATAATCACATATTCAAACTTCTAAGGCATAAATTTCACCATCCAGGACCAGCAAGTCAGCCAGAACATGTCATCCGGGGTGTTCATCAGCACCAAGTCATTAGTTCTCCAGAAGGTGACGCGACGTGACGGAGGTCTGTACAGCTGTCGAGCTGCGAACCAGATGGGAGAGTCCAGCAGTCAGGCGGTCTACCTCAGGGTCCAGTGTGAGTAATCTTCTTATATAGTCACGACATGTATTCCCGAAGGAGTCCCACCATAAAGGTTCCTTTTGTACGTTTTAGGTACTGCGGAACAATAACAAAGTGGTCTCCCGGGACTGCTTCTTATGATGTATATTCATCTATATTCTTATGATGTCATACCGAAACATGACCGAGTCGGTTTTGTCATGTGAGGGTGCCAATCAACAGTTTTGTCACTAAGGTGGGTCTTGGTTTCGTAGCTGATATCCAGGGTGCGCCAAGCGAGTTTTGCAGCAATCAGTGGTTTTATCTCAGTTAATGCCACTGGTAGACTCCGTTCATGAACCCTAAAATATTCTCGCAGATTCATTTTATAATTGAAGCGGAAACATAGTCGGCAGGACATTGTTTCAATAGTTACCCCGCCAAGTCGAGCTAAAACACGGAACGGCCGTAGCGTTCTTTTTCTCGAAGCAATTCACGGCACTTTTATGCCCTTGTATCTTCGTTGTCGGTAAAGCTAGAAGTCTGAAATTTCAATTTCAAGTTTTAGTACGAAATATCACAAATTAAAGTTCCCTTATTTTTTCACTCATTGACTGACACAAAAGTCTAAAGGTATTCTAGCAGACACCATATTTATTATAAAAATAAAGATGTCTAATATTGACACAGTCACTAAATATTGTTTTTTTTTTAATTTGTTTAATTAACATGTTTTGTACATATTTTTATCTTATAAAAAAAAAAATCACGTAAACGCTTAAGGGGTTTAAATGTGATTTCTGAGCCACTTCTTAGTGGTACAGTACATAACAAAAAATACAAGTAAATAAAAAAACATTCAACTAATTAGGTAGAAAACTAATTAGGAAACAATTTGTGACAAATTTGTTGAACATGTGCTTCGATACTAACTAAAATGAATAGGTGCTTCCATACAAACTATCATAACAGACTTGGCTTTATACTCTATTACGGTGGAAGAATTGCGTTGCGAGACTTGACATTTTTATATACTTTTCAATGCATGTGCTCGTAAAGGCCCACTTTTTATGCATCAAAACCGAACAAAAAGTCGATTATTTTGCCCTAGGGCTTTATTATTATTATTTTTTTTAATTTATTTACAATGGTTGGCTATATAACCTGCAGCCTTTCCTGTGTACCATAGATGTTATAATTTTTTTTCCACTGTTTAACGGCTCTGGATACAGTCCTTTTGAGCCAATTATAATTTAAAGTTCACAAGATTATATTTATTTTCATTTCCTCACACTATGCATTGAAAAACGTAGTATGATACACGGGCGTAAAAGCAATAAATCACTCGTAATTTATTCCTTTTCGCCCTAGTAGCATAAACTACTATTATGTTTTTTATGGGATATTATACGTTGATATATTCTTACATATATATGTTGAGGAGTTGTAATTATAATCTGCAAACCAATTACTCCGTAAAGCCTTGTGCAAAAGAAACACTTAATAGAACTTCGGAAATGAAAATTAATAAACTTTTGCTCTAACAAGTGTTTCCACTTTAAAACTAACTTTGGACAAGATAGTTATAAGTAGTTCTCGTTATTCTTGCAGGTAGAGAACGAGTTTATGTTACTTATTTTTCTGGATTAACTTAGTTGAAAATTGTAACCATTACATTTCTTAATATAACCAACTTTTAATCTACGGAATTCGTTTGTTTCTTAATTTGGTGCTCCCCCTTTTTAGGGTTCCGTATCAAAAGGGCAAAACGGAGGCCTATTAATGTCAATCCGCTATCCGTCTGTCTGTCTGTCTATCTGTGCGTATGTCACGGGGCTCCAGCTCTTAGACGGAATGAGATAGAGACTGAAATTTTGATATGTTGTGTACAATTTTGACCCAATACCGAATATTAAATTAAAAAGAAAATAAAATAATTGTTCAGGGGGTTTCATACACGAAAATGGAGCCGAATTTTTTTTTTACCCCAAAATTTCGTGTGTCTAGAGCTCATAACTAAAGTGTAAATGTATTTTTTTTTATCTTCAAAAATAAAGAAAAATAGGCTTTCAAAGTTGTCATTTTTAGATCATTTTTGTTACGGGGTCTATCTCAAAGACTAAAGTAGTTAGGGATTTGTAATTTCTGTAAATCATGCAGTTTTAGAAAGAAAGAATTTGAATGTCTATCTTTAATTGATTGTTTATTGTTGTGAAATGTGTCCTTTATTGTAATATGCTATTTTTTGTGTATCTTCTGTGTTCAAATTTCGTGTACCCTGCAATTTTAAGTCTTTTTAAATATTTGTATGCCTTTACGGCGGAACATAGCGCACTACTTTTGTAAAACCATCTTTTTCTTACCTATGTTGGACAAATAAATGCTTTGATTTGATTTGATGAGAATGTAATGATGTAATTTGATGTTTGATATAATTTATTTTAAAATACTACAGACACGAGAAAAAACATACATACATACAAAATAACAAACAGTACAAATTATCAAACAGTACGAGTAAATATAACATTAGGAAAACAGTGGTAAATAAAAAAGGATCACAGCTCAGCTTAATGCTGCACTAGGGGCTACAGCGCTGGTATTCTGCTGAACCCTGACTTAAAATTAATGTTAAAACTTAACCTATACCTATGCTAGGTGGCTTAGTTTTGCAGTTTTTTTTTCATACAATTTGTAGGTAATAAGTTTATAATTTCTGTTCAAATTATTTAAGTATTTAAGTCCTCAGTCATCCACATCCAGCCGCCACCCGCAACGTCCCAGATCGTCAGTCCAGCGGGCACGAGGGCGGCCTACGCTGCACTTTGCTGTACTTGGTCTCCATTCCAATGCCTTACGCCCCCAATGGTTATCACGTCGGCGACAAATATGGCCAGTCCACTGCCACTTCAACTTACTGATTTGGCAGGCTATGTTGGTCACCTTCGATCTCTGAAGGATATATTAGAAAAATAATCTGTATCCGTCAGAGATTATTTTTCTAATTCTAAATTCTAAATACGTAGCGGGGGCGATGAGTCCTGCCCTGATTCTCGGTAATCGTGAATATTGTGCACTTCCCCCGGTCAGTCAGCCCAGCCAAGACAGCTCCTTAAAGTAGAGCCGAACAGCTTCAGCATTCTGACACATAAACTGGTCCAGTGAAGGGAAGTTGGAGCTCGTCGCAATCCCTGCTTTTCGTCTTATGTCTTCGGTTGCGGAGCAGTGGAGTAGCACATGTTCCACTGACTCGTCCTCTAGAAGGCACCCTCTGCATAGAGGGCTATCGGTGTATTTAATTCAAGATGTATTTTTCTAATATAATATTTATTTCTCCCCAGTTGCCCCAGTGTGCGCTCACCCTACTCCGCTGCTCATCGGAGCGCGTCTGGATGAGCCTCTCCGCGTCAAATGCACCGTCAACGCGGATCCAGCTGATGTCTCCTTCTACTGGCAGTTCAACAACAGCGGCGAGAGCTTCCAGGTCTCACCGGCTAGATATGGTAAGAGCTGAAGAGTTAACGGAAACTAAGAATGGCCAGGTGGTAGAGCTGACGCCGGGCTCAACTGTGGAAGTACCACCATCGTACTTGGAGACCCCCTCTAAGTAATTCGGGGGAGAGTAAGAGGACAGCTCACAGGCAAAAAACTAGGAGGCCCACCATGACTGGGACCGATGGATGGCGGTATATCCATCCCTAATAGCTGGGCGACGGGCAGCGGCGTCACTGGTGCGAGGGTTCCGGCACCGCGCTCACCAACCCGCCTGCCCAGCGTGTGTGAGTATGGGCAATTCTTCCAGGATGACCGCCGGAAGTGGCAAAGTCTTGGAAAGGCTAATGTCCAGCAGTGGACGAACTAGGCTGATGGATGGATGGATGAAGAATGATGAGATGAAGATGGTTGAACTGATAAAAATGTTGCTTGAGATTGGATAGCAAGATCTCAATAAAGCCTAGCACCATGCTAAGGGGCAGTTTCCCCTATTGACTTGACTTGACAGTAACTTTTAGGCAATAATTTAGGTTTACAAATTGTATTGTCGTTTAAGATACTTTTGCATTTCTTGGAATATTAATTTTCGTTTTTGAAGTGGATAGTTCTATGTTCACATATCGTATCGGTATGTTCTTGACTGTCACTTCCGGTACGAACTTCACGAAAATAGTCGCGCTGATTAAGGCATTTTCGTATTTAGTACTTGGAAATAAAAGTACTTTGACAGGGGAGTTCTTTCGTGAAAAGAATATCAGGAAATTGACAAATTTTCTTTCAACGAAAGATCATTTGATTTCTTATTACACTATTTACTTACTTTCTTTAATTGTTCATTATTTGTTATTAGTTATTATTCAAGTTAATGCTTATTTACCATTAATTCCTTCCTCTTTGTCTGAGTAAAAAAGGCGATTTAAGATGTATCCACATAAATAATTCACGGCTATATCTCTGACACAACCCGTTGCTTTTTTGTATATTTGCGGCACATTTTATTTTCTATTGTTGTAATAAATTAAAAACAAATTAAATTAAAAAAATTGACGATTAAGGCTGTCTCTCTGTACCATTGAAGTAACTGAAGTTATAATACGAACTTTCAGCATCACAACTTAGTGTATATCTTGTTTAAATCGCTTATTCTTCGAAAATTTCAGATCTTTCAAAGCACGTAGGTTATTAACATTTTATAACTCTTGCTGCAGTTAATTTCGGGCCTTCAAGCTCTTATGAGGAAGATAAAGCTTTGAAACTCCTTTTATAGTACATTCTTAATGCTCACAGTAGGTAGCTGTTGATGCAAGGAGTTTATAACCAAATTGGAGTGATAACTTCTATTGAAACGCACACGCTAGAATAAATTACCTTTATTCTCTGTGTGACTCTTTCTCTTTTACCAATGAAACCTCTTTGAGTGAGATTCTATCTCTAGTACTCATGACATTATGGATAAAAAATTTCAAGGTCAAATTTTGGGAGTTGGAAAAAAGGCGCGAAGATGTTATGGCGTCGTTTGTTGTTTTATTGAAAAAATATTGCTGTTTGGGTGTTTTGATTTTGATAGTAATAGAATATTGTGAATTAAAATTGCCGTAACCAGTGCAGTGCAACAAAAGTGCAGGCTGGGACTTTTCGTGTGTTTTTTCTAACCCTACATTGTGTTTGGTCTATAACTTTAGCACGAACTGACTGACATGACAGGACAGCGACAACCACAGGACAAACCCTTCAGATGATCCTCAAGAGAGGATATAACATAAAGACACACAATAAATGAAGACATGGCTTAAAGGTCTTTGCAAGGAGGCGGTTTTTTTTTACCAAAAGTGAAGCCGAATGTGCTTTTATTGTTTTAGATAAAATCAAAAAATTAATACGCGTCAAACATTGAAAAGCTTTTCTCAATAAATAATAACTGAAAATAATGGTTGAAAACGTCCACAGTCTTGCCAAAAGATTGTTTCTCCTGAAACAAGTTTTCAATTTTGCGCCGGCGACAAAATCGGCACGATTGTATTGTCCTCGCAAGTTTCATGGAGCGTGCACCTTATAGCGAAATGAAACAGCATGACATTTGGCCACGCCCACAACTGAGGTGGTCGCGTCATGATTTCTGTTCTTAAAGTAGTTTTAGGAATGTTGCCAGTACTAACAGTGGTTTCACTGTATTTTCATGTGGTGGACTGTAATGAATTTAGTAAATGTTCATACAAACACTTTTCGCTTCAGAGCTTTCATAGAAACACTGTATTTATTTTCATAAATTTTCAGTGATTATGTATGGGGACACTAGTATGAAAGCTACAATTGTATTGAACGTTTTTGTATCTGGGATCTTGGAGTTTTAAAGTAAATCGTGTTTTGGGCAACAATTCACAATCTGGTACAAACACAATGAAAAAACCGGCCAAGTGCGAGTCGGACTCGCGTACGAAGGGTTCCGTACCATTATCTATAAAAACGGCAAAAAAACACAGAAAAACATTAACTAAACATACGCCAATAACGGGTTTACATTATATATGTAATCTTTACTTAAATATACTAAAATAACTAAGACGAACAAGAAAAAAAATAATAATAAATTGAACTGGATAATAAAAACTAAAAACTACAAAAGAAAGCGTAATGTACAAGCTAATCATAATATTATAGTCACTAAGGAAAACAAGGGCTTTAGCACAATCACTAAATACTTATAATTGTAATAATAATAGTAACAAATTAGTACACTTCTATAAGGGTGTGTGAGAGAGAAATTATGCAGAAAGTACTCTCTCCACTTGTCCGAATATGTAAAAGCAATACATACCCAAAGCAAATTGATATTGGTTTGCGAGACCTTGTCTTGGAGTTCAAAGTAGAAGCATACTCTATGTTTTATACCAATCATTGGAAGTAATACTTCTTTACATTTACTACCAGCCATTGGTATTGCGAAATTACTTTGAGTGCATTTGAAAATGTTTGTTATAAACAAACGTGTTACTTTTATTTTGTTCAGACATACCCTTGGCTACTACAGCAACTTATGGAAAGCTTCGATGAGGTACCTAGGATGAAGGGCGCTCGCCCAGAAGTACCTAGAAAAGTAGGGTAACCCTCTCCCAGCACAGCTTATTGTACGGTTATGTCCATGTCCACCTCTCATGGACTGAAAACACGGATATCCGATATCGACGAAGGGGATGTGACAAATTCTAAGGGAGCAACAGGTTTGTTCGTGTCACCCTTGTGGCCTTTCATCTTTGGTAGCTATAAGGGATGAATAGGGGATCTATACGTATAAATAAATAGAGATGGGACTCACTGAATGGTTGCATGCATAAATAGCAGAGAAAAACCTAGGGATTCAAATAGGTTTTTGTTTGGTTTATTATAAACTAAATAAATGTAGGTTTTTAAATTAAAAACTGTTTTCATTAAATACCTGCGACATGTAGTGGAAGAGAAAAACAAAATATGTGTATAATAATAATAATAATAAAATTATTTTTATTGCGAAATCCATTGCTTTGAATACTCTAATTATATTATGTAAATAGGAATTTAAATTTTTTATTAATTCAAAATTTTTGAAATTCTAATTTACGTAAGCCAATGGAAACTTTGCGATGGAAAAATACACAATACATAGGTAATAGGGTTTTTTTGAATAACTATTGAGTGAATTTTTGAATTTAATGATTCGGAAAAAGGCGGGTTTTTCACAATCCGGCTATGAAACCGCTCTTAAATTACAGCTAAAACAAGTAACGTAAAAAAAATGCTACTTTTGAGGTTTTTTGTATGGAGACTTGGGCTTCAATTTATGTAACTTTTTATTGTTTGCCGTGATAGAAGCTAGTAAAACGTTCTCTGTAAACATTTTAACTGGCTATTTTCCAGCTGAAGCTGTAGACCCGTGTGTCAGACAGACAGACAGACGGACAGACAGCGGAGGCTTAGAAATAGGATCTCATTCAGCACCCTTGGGGTACAGAACCCTAATAAACGAGGTTTTACGGGGTCACGATTTTGTTTCCGAGATCCTACAGTGCCACAAATAACAAAACCCTGGTCGTAACCTGTCATCTGCAATTTCTGGAACAAAACAGCCTTCCCATTTCATCAAAGAGAATCGATCAAAACAGCGGTAAAACGTACTCTATTCCACCACAACGTTTCGACATCCGCAATCATCAAAAATAGTCCCTAAACGTTGGCAATAAGTGTGAATGTAGACTATGTGTGACGAAGGCTCAATAATCAACAGGTCCTATTCGGCCCGTGACAGTGACGGGGGTGGTGGTATCGTTTTGTTTCACACAATATTTCAGCGCGTTCGTTTTCTGCTAACAAATTGCTATTAGGTGCTATCACTTTACTAAACGTGACTTGTGTTTTGACAAGGGTAACGTATTGTTTTGATTGGCAAGTTGTTAGCGGGAAATTGTCTTAGTTGTTTATATATAGCTAGCTTGTAGTTATGTTAACGTATTTAAGCATAATAAATCAATTTCCTTTATTTTAGGCCTGAATGTGAAAGTTATTGCCTTAGAATAACCTACAACACTTTTCTTGCGTTCATGTCATAAATTCAAAACACTCCATGCAGTTGCAGTGCTGAGTGCTGCTGCATGCTATCAAAACACAAAGCAGAGGTGCTGTTCAACATGACAGATATTTGCATTGTTTGTTTTTTTTTATAATATATATGCCACCCATATCCGCCATCAAACTTAGAACTTGGGAGAGATCGTATATATGGTCGCTTGGTGCTCAGTATGGACCAGGCTTAAATAGGCAGCGATAAATAACAATTTAGTGGGCACGAACGACAATAACCATGTGACGCCACCATGTTTCATCGTTGCGCAGCTCAGCAAAAACTATTATGTAGAAGCGCAGCGATGCAATGTGATGGCGCCACCCATTAGATACCATGCGTGCTATCGGGGGAGCGTCTGCTGGACCGATTTTTAACCATACGATAACAGGAGCGGGTTGGCGGCGGCGGCTTCTACGATAGCACGCATACATACTTTTTCTTAGGTTGGACACTTTTTTAGGTTAGATTTTTTATTTATTTATTTATATTTTGCCAATTTCATTGTGACGGAGTATTATATTCCTTGATTGTGACTGATGCCGGACCCAGGATAGGGCCCGAAATATATCTCACAGTAACTTGCATTTCATTTTATTTAGTGTATATTAGTATATCGTATAATTATTTATAGCACAAGTGCGGAAAATGCCGACTTTACGCACGCGCAGCGTGCGTAAAGCGGTCATTTTACGCACAGTGTGCTATAAATATATATAAACTACATTTTTTTTATAATCATATTCAAATACTTTGTGACTTTACGTTAACCTTAAAGGTTTTGTAATGAAATATATTTATATATGTAGGTATATCAGATACATTTATTACAGGTCGGTTTTAATGTAATATAATTCAATAATCTATGTCCGATAGTTTTATATAATAGATAATAATATGGGGAAATACACACAAAAACAATAAAGGTTTACTTAATTTCAATAAAATAAACTGAAAATAATGACTTGAATAAAATAAAAAAATATAGGAATAAAGAATAAATAATATTATAAACATATGCAATACATATATGCCTAACTCCACCCATTCGATTAGTCTTGCTAAGAAGAAAGGCAAGAAACTTAGCAAGGTGATGTCTTTTTTTTCATAATATTTGTTACAAACAAATGTACAAAGTTAAAAAGAAAGCCTTTACTTTAATTGCATAAAGAGATAATTTATTTACTTATGAGACCACCTTCCAGATTTCATGTGTTTTGAATCATGTGTGTGTTTTGAATACCCTAACCAATTCATTTTGAAACACGGAATAGTTAAAAACTTATATAGCGTCACAAAGATGCAAAGATGCAAAATTATGATGATGTGAAATACTGTGCTCTTTTAATAATTATACGCTAACCATCGAATTTATTCCCCAGTTTCAATGGGAGGGACAACGAGTGAGTTGCGCTACCGAGCGGCGAGTGAGCGCGACTACGGCGCGTTATTGTGTCGCGCGACTAACACTGTCGGCGAACAGAAGAGGCCGTGTGTGTTCCAGATTGTGCCAGCTGGTAAGTGACTGACACTATCTCATCCAGTGTCAATGAGACTGACTACCAGTAAGTTGCACTACAGAGTATGCTTACTTGCCGCAAGTGAGCGTGACTCATACTATCGGCGAACAGAAGAGGCCGTGTGTGTTCCAGATTGTGCCGGCTGGTAAGTGACTGGCACTATCTCATCCAGTGTCAATGAGACTGACTACCAGTAAGTTGCACTACAGAGTATGCTTACTTGCCGCAAGTGAGCGTGACTCATACTATCGGCGAACAGAAGAGACCGTGTGTGTTCCAGATTGTGCCGGCTGGTAAATGACTGACACTATCTCATCCAGTGTCATTGGCACGAGCTACCAGTAAGTTAGTTGCACTATAGAGTATGCTTACTTGCCGCAAGTGAGCGTGACTCATACTATCGGCGAACAGAAGAGGCCGTGTGTGTTCCAGATTGTGCCGGCTAGTAAGTGACTGACACTATCTCATCCAGTGTCATTGGCACGAACTACCAGTAAGTTAGTTGCACTATAGAGTATGCTTACTTGCCGCAAGTGAGCGTGACTCATACTATCGGCGAACAGAAGAGGCCGTGTGTGTTCCAGATTGTGCCGGCTAGTAAGTGACTGACAATTTCTCATCCAGTATCAATGAGACTGACTACCAGTAAGTTGCACTACAGACTACAGAGTATGCTTACTTGCCGCAAGTGAGCGAGACTCATACTATCAGCGAACAGAAGAGGCCGTGTGTGTTCCAGATTGTGCCGGCTGGTAAGTTACTGACACTATCTCATCCAGTGTCAATGAGACTGACTACCAGTAAGTTGCACTACAGAGTATGCTTACTTGCCGCAAGTGAGCGTGACTCATACTTTCGGCGAACAGAAGAGGCCGTGTGTGTTCCAGATTGTGTCGGCTGGTAAGTGACTGACACTATCTCATCCAGTGTCAATGAGACTGACTACCAGTAAGTTGCACTACAGAGTATGCTTACTTGCCGCAAGTGAGCGTGACTCATACTATCGGTGAATAGAAGAGGCCGTGTGTGTTCCAGATTGTGCCGGCTGGTAAGTTACTGACACTATCTCATCCAGTGTCATTGGCACGAGCTACCAGTAAGTTAGTTGCACTATAGAGTATGCTTACTTGCCGCAAGTGAGCGTGACTCATACTATCGGTGAACAGAAGAGGCCGTGTGTGTTCTAGATTGTGCCGGCTGGTAAGTGACTGACACTATCTCATCCAGTGTCATTGACACGAACTACCAGTAAGTTAGTTGCACTATAGAGTATGCTTACTTGCCGCAAGTGAGCGTGACTCATACTATCGGTGAACAGAAGAGGCCGTGTGTGTTCCAGATTGTGCCGGCTGGTAAGTTACTGACACTTTCTTATCCAGTGTCAATGGGACTAACTACCAGTAAGTTAGTTGCACTATAGAGTATGCTTACTTGCCGCAAGTGAGCGTGACTCATACTATTGGCGAACAGAAGAGGCTGTGTGTGTTCCAGATTGTGCCGGCTGGTAAGTTACTGACACTTTCTTATCCAGTGTCAATGGGACTAACTACCAGTAAGTTAGTTGCACTATAGAGTATGCTTACTTGCCGCAAGTGAGCGTGACTCATACTATCGGCGAACAGAAGAGGCTGTGTGTGTTCCAGATTGTGCCGGCTGGTAAGTGACTGACACTATCTCATCCAGGGTCAAAGTAAAAGTTGTTCTATACCACTGACTGAATAAGCTCTTCAAATATACACCGTTACAACTTTCTGTTACACGTTGTATATTGGCTAAAATAGTATTTTTTAGACGCGCATTGATGATAGCTGACCTAGTAATTCAGAGGATAATGTAGTTTTTTAGAGGAGAAAAATGCTATTAAATAGAAGTCGTTAAATAACACCCATAATAAACATCGGTGATATTTAAGGCGACGACTACTCACGACTAAGCTTGATTTTCTTAAAGTCACCAGCAGTAGTCGACGCCTTAGTAAAGATCATTAATGCTTCTTAAACTTTAAGTTGGCAACGTTAAACACTTTGTCTCGTAATTGCTATTGAAACAGTTATTTTATGACAATGCGATAAAGTTCATCATTAATAATTTAAGCGTGGAAGGGATAAAGTTGATACATCTTTGCAACGATGTGAAACATAAACAAAAGCGCATGCTGCATTTCTATGACGTATGACTTTTAGCCACAATAAGATAAAGTTAGTTTTCCTACAAGAAGTCTTATCAAGCTGAGATGACGAAATCGATACCTTTTTGGAATAGCAAATCTGCATGATGAACCTACACATAAGCGTATTGACTTCGTCCCCTCCTGTTGATAAAGCCTTTACAGTTTTAGGAAATAATATACTATACGACAAAATTTACAGCAAAACCGTGTTGATTTTGTCTACTGATGGGGCTGAAATCGATACTTTTGCGCGGCATATTTTGATTTCCAAAAACGTACTGAATTGGTCGCGCCGAGGGGATGAAGTCAATACGGAAATACGCGTGGCAGCTGGTAAATGACTATGCCACTATCTTATCCAGTGTCCTTTCGTTTTAGTTTACCTGAAGTACCCTGGTGGTGGTGGTACATCTGGCTAGACAGAAAGACTGGACTAGGGCAGTAAAATAGTGGCGGCCGAGGTTAGGAAAGCGTTCAGTGGGTAGACCGATGGCCCGGGGATCTAAAAAGGCCGACTTGGGTGAATGATAAAATGATTTGAGTCAGAGTTTTTTCACGCGTGCAAAAGAGACGGTATTAGAACAGAATCATAATGTGATTCATGCAAAACGGCCTTTTTGGAGGACCTGATGGCGAGACGATATCGTCAGGGCTGTTGATGGGCAATGGATGAGGCTGACGAGAGACCGACGAAAATGGCGGTGAGAAGACCCAACAGTGGGTGAAAGTGGGCTGAATGATGGTGATGATAATATCTGGCTCAAATAAACTAAGACGCCTTTAAATGTAAACCATTTGTAAACCATCTCAATTATAAACAAATGTAACCCATCTCAATAAGCATAGATTAAATTATCTTAAGGTGTGTTAATTCGAAAACCATTTCGAGATTTAGGTTTAATGAGCCGTATTTTCGAAGTTTTAGTCTAGAAAACCTCATGATGATGAATATTTTTACGAAAAGGCTGCAACTTCCATTTGCCCTCGTGTGACGTCACTTGAGTAATGGCTGTTTAGAAATGTGTCCTTTGCTATCAAGATAAATTTATAATAATTTGCTTCAGACTAATTTGACAGCTAGATGACAGATGAGTAGACAGACAGAGACAGATCACTTTTTTTATAAGCAATCACACATCACAATCAGTATAATGTCTAAAATTCTCAAGTGACAAGGTCATCGGACAATTCTTTAAAAAATCATAAAAAATAATAGTTAATTTATATACCAAAATAATGAAGACTGTGTCCTAAAATGACGTAAATTCTCGGAAAAAAAATATTTTCAAAATTAAGCCATGGGAATTATTCAAATTGTATTGAATTAAACTAAACTTATTAGAAAATGCGTTAGAGACTAGTTACGTACAGCATAAAGGGAATCCTAGTGTAGGGACTAGAGATCAATGTAACAATATGTAAATGTTTATGTTTCAATCCATCCATCCATCAGCCTATATAGTTCGTCCACTGCTGGACATAAGCCTTTCCAGGACTTTGCCACTCGCGACGGTCATCCTGGAAGAATTGCCCATACTCACACACGCTGGGCAGGCGGGTTGGTGAGCGCGGTGCTGGAACCCTCGCACCAGTGACGCCGCTGCCCGTCACTAGTCTGTTCCATATAAGGCCCGGCTATTAAGGATGGATATACCGCCATCCATCGGTCCCAGGCATGGTGGGCCTCCTGGTTTTTTGCCTGTGAGCTGTCCTCTTACTCTCCCCCGAATTACTTCGAGGGAGTCTCCAAGTAAGATGATGGTACCTCCACAGTCGAGCCTTCATGTTTCAATAAAGATATATTATTATTATTTATGATTTGTTAAATTTAAAATTTATTATTGATAAAGTATGCCAGTCAGCCTACACAATACTGCTGACGAATTCCTAGGCTGAAAAAATTTACATGAATATTGTATCCATTACTGTGAAATAAAAACCTGCATTTTATATTGATCGTACAAATAATGTAAACACCAAAAATTAAACGAACATGTATCGAGCTCCACCAATCTAATCTCGAAATCAATAAATTCTCGAATTTCACCGCAATTAAAATATATCGCGGTTGGCAACCCCGGCCTATAACAGGAAACGGAAGTTGGCCTGATCGCTCCCCCCTCCCGCAGGGGAATTCGTCGAACTCGAGTTAAAATACGGGCAGAGTTCAAAGTTTGTCGCAATCACAGCAGCCAATATGAATCGGGTAACGAGAAAACTTACCCTACAACTTACCACTTTACCCGAGTCGGTTTCGGAACGCAAGTTTTTATGTCGCGCGCGCGACTCGTTATTATGATACTCTTTTATGCCACAACGAATTTAAATAAATAAAGTAAAAGTATTTTTTCAAAGAGCGCCTTATAAGTTAGAAAACTTATAATTTTCGGTAATGATGTATGTATGTAAATTATTTATTGCACAAAATAAGTTACAATGCACAAAGGCGAACTTAATGCTAATTGGTATTCTGTACCAGTTAACGTTTGGTGATGTGAAGATTACAAGGGTATTACCAAATGATCAATTAATTTATAAATATTTACTTTTAATAATGTTTGCATAATAATATAACATATAATATCTAAATAAACATATATAAATACAAAAATAAACATACATATAATATCCATAAGTATTAGTGATGTAGTCAGATAGAACTTGAACCAACCAACGTCTTCACTTGTTTATACGGACTGGTACCATTGTCGTAAGAATTTGGTCACAACCCGTAGTGCTCATATTTATGCCTATTGAACGTGGTCGTGTATCCAGTGGCGTGCATAGAACTTTCTTCCGGAAAAGCAAACAGAAGGTCAAATTTGACAATTAAAAAATATGAAAAAATTTAAATAATACTTTGAAAAAGAAAGTTTGTATGACTATGACGTCAGGGTAGGCCCTACCCTAGAGTGAACATTTTCATACAAACTTTTTTTTCAAAGTGTAGTTCAAATTTTTTCATATTTCTTTATTGTTAAACTTGACCTTCTGATTGCTTTTCCGAAAAAAAATTGTATGCACGCCACTGCGTGTATGCAAGAAATTAATGAGCGTTAAAAAAGGGTGACATGAAACAAGACTTTCTTTTTTTTTAGTACGTTTTGTAACTTTTAGTTAATTCATTACTTATGGGATTTGAAGAATGATAGATATGGTTTATTTTATTTATAGGGCCTGTAAATTTTTTGTGTTATTGAACAACGAGCAAGAGCAACGAGAAAGATGCCCGTATTAATTATACTGCAAAATTACATATTTATAGCCTCTAATGAACTGTCCGATATTTTTTCTTCTGTATTAATCTGAGTCGCAATCTATCCCGTTTCAAAAGTTTGTTAATTAAGTAGTTGTAGATATTAAATAATGAACTTTATTTAAGAAGTAAGAATACCACTCGAACATTTTTCCGAGGTCAAGAAATTAAAAATCACTTTAATTTTTGTTAAAATTTGCTAGTACACACCATTAAAAAGAAGGCGCCATTAAAACACCCAAAATGTAAAAAAGGATGAAATTAATAATTTGTGAAGTCTTGCTAGGTTCCAGATTTCTATTTACATTTAGTAAATAATTAAATGATGGGTTCGGTTCAGCTACCACACTGAAAATTACGACAAAAAACTCAACAATTATCTATTATTAAACCAACAAACTAATAATATGTATTCTGATTATAAATGACCCCAACAAAAGTAGGAATAGGGATTTATAATCATAAGTCACTTTTCAAGAATATTTTTGTCAAGTCTGTAGTGGTGGAGGAAGGTTTCTTAACATGCCGCGCAATGAATTCCTATTTTGAAATTTTAGTCTCAAGCGCTAAAATGTTGGGACTTTTTTGGTGTCCACCGTTTTTATGTGTGGAACATTCTGAATTTCGGACATTTAAACCAAAATGGCGGCGAACTTTTTCTCAGAAGTAGACTGAGTACCATTTGATTTGCATTTTCAAGATATTTTACACGTTATGGTTATTCAAATAATACAGTTTATTCAATAACCCGATTTCGCATGAATGATATCATACGGAATGAAGCCAGTATCACCACCCTATCTATGTATTAGATATCCGTTCAAGATGCTGTTTAGATCGGACCTTTTGGAATGGAGTGGTGTATGATGCCTGTGTACGTTAGCAACACTATTTTATAAGCCCTCCAGCAGCCGTAGCGCAGTATTTAATCGCGCACGATGCGACTTAGTTTAATCACAAGTGCGAGGAGCGTGACACGATGTTTTTGCTAGTGATTGAACTAGTGGCGTCGCGCTCGATTAACCACTGTGCTACAGGCCCAGGCCTATTATGTGTCTTTAGTTGCCAACTGGACTGGGTGCTTATCATCAAAAACATAGATATACTATCGAATTCCGATTGTCTAAAGATATGTTCGCACTTGAAGTGACGACACAGTTCGTAAATATAAAATACCCACTGAAGGCAGTTTTGAAAGTTCAGTTTGTATCTACGTTTTTGATGATAGACACCCAGGCTCGGTGGCAGTCATAGATACATAATAGAGGGGCTGTATGGCGATTCTGGCAAGTTCGCAACAATTCCGAAAAATCAGTCATTTCGGAACAAAACCCCTTGTAAAATCACTCGAAATCTGCCGTAGCAAACTTTTTCGCACTTGCCAGAATCGCCGTCCTGTCACATAAAAAGAGCAAGGTCGGGAATGTAGTTTTTGCACGAATGTTATTGTAGTACCATTAATAGTTCTGTGGTAGTACCGCAGCTTACAGTACCGCAGTGTTAAGGAATGAGCGTTTTTCCTTATGTCAAATTTAGTGTTAAATAAGATTCATAGATGGCACTGTCGTATTCTTTAGCAACAGAATCAAAGACAACAAATTCTAAACAAACGAAAAACCGCTTTGACATTGATTGCTACGAAACACATTTTATCTATGGTGACATAAACAGCACCATCTGGAGGAAAGCTAAGAACTAAGAAAAAAAAAACAACGAGAAAAACACTCATTTTTGACGTATAAAAAATGAAATTTTTTGTATGTTTGTACTTGAAAACGAATTTTCGACATGTAACTGACATTGCAATTTTAATTTTATCCTAATTTTTTATATTTTTGACATGTATGTAAGTTCCTGATTTTTTAAAATTTTTATTATTATAATATCCAATAACCTCCATGTTTGTGTATTTGAGTAAAATGATTTCTATGTAATAATAAAATTGTAAATATTTTCATGCCTTCTTAAGGTGAAATATGTTGGACATTTTAAATTTAACAACTGCACTGTACCATATTTGACGCAAATAAAATTATCTTATCTTTACAACAATACGTGCTAGTATGCCATAATATGTGACGTCATCGAATACGCAAAGAATTTCCTTTTGCAATCTAGTCATACAAGCTCTGCTATCCCAAACTTTCCTAGACTTTGCCCTGATCGAGCACGTCTACATCTTTAGGGTGGCTGTCAGGTGCAGCTTTACCTTTCACTTGCGCACCATATATTTCTTTCGTCACTCTTATTCCATCTAGGGTAGATATTATAATATGATATGGCATATAGTATAATAGATAATTTCCTATATTTATTTTTACAATACAACTTAAAAATTTTAAACTTGAAAAATAACTGAAACTAAAACTACTATTAGATTAAAATGCCTAAAAAATAAACCTAATTAAGAAAATTGTACAATAATAATAATAATAATAATACCAAACTTACCTGACATTTTATTCATAAACTGAAAATTTGGTCTAAATCGCTGCCCTGCGGGAGGGTCCCCAAGATACTGGCGACATTACCTCGTTGTATTGCCAGGCTTAGCCTTTGGCCGAGGTACGCGCCAGCCCTAGGGTCCCTTGACGTGTCGATAAGGCGCAGCAAGATTTGATATGATATTATATTGATATTACAGTATGATATTATAATATGATATTATTCCATCTCCCCTCTCTACAAGGTGACTTTTTGATCATCGTCCAAATTCATACTGAAGGCTTGATAAGTGATCAGTATCTTGGATCAATAACAATTTTTGTGAAATTCGTATAATGAAATTTTGGCTTCCCATAGAAATTCACTTCCAGTCCCGAGTGAATCAGGAGTCGAAATTTCATTTTACGAATTTCACAAAAACTGTTATTTATCCATGATACTGATCACTTACCAAGCCACCAGTATGAATTTGGACGATGATCAAAAAGTCACCTTGTATATCCCCAAACTGGGTAAAGATAGGCAATAAACAAAAAAGGAACAATTTTTAGGATGGACGCTTTACTTTAAATGTAGTATACGGGTAAATTCATACTGAAGACCCGATAAGTGCTCAGTATCAAGGTGCGATAACCCTTTTTGCGAAATTCGTAATTTTTTTTTTGTGTTACCCACAAACGCAAGCCCATCTATGGGAGGTCAACATTTTGTTTTGCAAAGTTTGCTAAAATAGTTATCGATCCGTGACACTGATCACTTGCCAAGTCTTCAGTATGAATTTGGCTGCATAAATTTATGTCACCTTATGTAAGATGACTTTGCATGATATTGACAAATTCATACTGGTGACCAGCTAAATGGTAAAATGACCATTTGTGGAAAATACGTTTTTTTTTATTTACGCCCTGTACTAGTTTACGAACCCCAGGTCAATAAGTATAGGAAGCCTATATTTTATTTTGCGTTTTTTGCAGATAGGCACATGGAACCACTTACCGAGTCTTCAGTATGAATTTGGCTATATCATCCAAAGTCTTAGGTAGTGTTATTTTAAGGTAACTCAAAGGGTACGGTCAAGGGTATATTGATAGGTAATCTCGTGATATGTAGGTCAAATTGTTATTTTAGCTCAAACATATTTTATTTTCCCGATAAATTTAATATCCCAAAAGGGACATCAAAGGCTTTTCCTCTTCATTAACTTTCAACTTCATGAAATGAAACCACGAATGAAAAAAGTTCCCGGCGATTTTATATCAGTCTAAAGTCTAACATAATTATAAGGAAAAAGATTTTTAAAAAACCAAACCGATATTTACGGACCTAGCTATCCTAAAAAAAAGTATTCTATTCTCATAGATTTGAACGAAATTTGCCGGCCATTTTGAAGTCACTTTTAATAACGATGACTTCAAAGTTAGACTAGAAGCAAGAAACAACTTTTTAGCCGACATACAGTACCAGGCCATTTGAAGGTCGCATCGTGCTTTAAAAAGAGATACTCGGCTAGCTTCGGCTACCTTCGGCTTTGTAGAGCGTTATCTCTGTCTCTGTCAACCCGGTCGTTTAGTCGCTGACTTGTCAGTCGTAGTTCGTGTGACACGTGTGTTAGTGTTTCGTGTGACTTGTTGTGTGATTGTGATTTATTGACATTTGCATCTTAATAAATTCATTGTAATTTACTGACAGTTGATAATTAATTTGACTCCTCTCACATTCTACAATAATTTTAATTTATTCATAATACGTAAGTACTGACATTTGGACGTTACTCTGACTATATTATACTATATTAGATATAATTTTTTAATTTCTTTAATTATTTTAATTTACATGACGTGATTTTTCCCCATTTTAAGGGAAAAAAATTTGCTGCTCAACACTGAGTTTTCCAATAACCCGATTTATAATTTAGCACATGATTTAAGTTTACCCTCTTTGAAATTATTATTCACCATCTGCAATGTACACAACCACTACACATTTCTTTATTGTTTATTATATTTAACAGTCTTCCTTGATAAGGCCGTAAGGCGAAACCGGTTGGAGTAATAAAAAAGTGATATTGTGAAACAGTACAAGTGTTTTTATCAAGATTAAGCTAAAGCTTATTTCTTGCGTCTAAGGCCCAAGAAGATTAAAAATAAACTGAATATTTTGATCTTTGTAATGTTTTTAATAATAAAGTAACCTTGTCTAGATGAAAAAACATGCAACTCAAATAGTATAAGAAAATTAACAGTACTTTCATTACGTTACCAATCCTCCAAAATCAGATTTTGATAATCCTTTTTGTCAATCTGTAAGCCGAAATAAAAAGGCATTATCGAAAATAAAATTATATTTTCCGAAGTACAAGCTAACAAACTTACAAACAAACAATCATCTATCCGCGTCGAATAGAGAACCTTCAGTTCTTGAAGTTGGATAAAATTCAAATAACTAAACTTTATAACTAATACCTATATCGGAATTTTCCGAGAGCCACACGAGTTTCAATGCCAACCAGTTTTTGCCGTATCGATGGAGAATTTAGCTCAAAATTTCATTTTAGACCGGAAAAGTTCCGGATTTTCACCGGAATTTGGTACAAAAATCAAAAATTTACCGCCTGATCTGGTCGCAAAAAGACTTCGAAAAAAAACGACAAGCTCTTTTGTTGGACGAACTTTGAGTGGTTTTCCGTTACCAAAACCTGCGCATACCGGTACATACCAGTACATACCAGTACAGATTCTTGAGAAATTTCCAAAAGATCAATTGATTAGTTAAAGAGACCATAAAATAATAGATAAGTGAATGATTGAAAGGGAGGAACAAGCAATTTAATCAAAAGTAAGAAAATATTTTTAAACTGTACAATCTGGTACAAGTTAGTAGGTAATTTAAGAATGAGTTCGTCTCGTACATGAAGGATGTATACATTTATAAGTAACGTACAACAGAACTGTACCTTTAATCTCGTCCACCATCAAAAATTTTTTGTATCTTCTGCAAATGTATCTTAAATAAATAAATAAACATTTTTATGAAAATCATTTACTGTTAAATAGCTAAAATCAGTATTTTAAGTACTTTTTCGATATCTGAAAAAATTACGATGGTATTGGCGTTCAAAGTGAGCAGTTAAGCATAAATTATGATGTCACAGTACACGATTTCATACAAAAAGTGGTAAATGTCGCTTTACATGACTTCGGTCTTAATGGGAATTATTCAAAAATTCAAAAAGTGTTGTGATTTGCATTAATTTAGTCTGAAATAAATGATTTGATTTGATTAATTAATTATTCAGTTACCATAAAAAATATACTGATATTTTATTCTACTTTTTTCTTATTTTTATCAAATAATGCTTTGGGATTCAGAATGGTTTTAGACAAAAACACGTTTTAGAATACCTACTACATAGCCATTTCAAGCTGAGTTTCATTGCATTTAACTAGCACGAGAAAGAATTCTAAATAGTTTTGTTTTAAGGAAAACGTTCTTTGTTTTAATTATACTTTTTTTTGTCTAAACAAACTGCTCTAGTTACTCGTATAACAGCTGCCTTCCGGTGTAGCAAAACTCATTAAAAATAAACAAGAACCCCTTTAAGGAGTATCAGTTTAAAAATATAATGTATATTGTATGTACGAGTATGTTAATCTGTAAGGTATGGGTCCTTGTCATTGTATTTCTGTATTTTGTCATGTGTTCCACCTTTTTTTTATAAATGATTATTATTTAAAACAGAAGTTAACCAAATCGTAGTCCAGCCCCCCTATTCTGTATCTTTAGTTGCCAACTGCACGAGGTGCCTATCATCAAAAACATAGCTAAAAACTGAAATTTCAAAATTGCCTTTAGTGGGTATTGAACTATTAACAATCTGTGTCGTCACTTCAAGTGCGAAAATATCCTTAGGACATCGGAATTCGATAGTATATCTATGTTTTTGATGATAGACACCCAGTCCAGAAGGCAACTAGAGATACACAATAGGCCCGCAGGTCGTGGGTCGGAGCCATCTTACAGATTAATCTGTAGAGTTTGCTTTACGCGGCCTAAAGATATTGCCTTTGGGGCCTAATGTAATCACCTACGGGGTCTAATCGGATTGCCCTCGGGGCCTAATGAGATTGCCTTTGGGGCCTAATGTAATCACCTACGGGGTCTAATCGGATTGCCCTCGGGGCCTAATGAGATTGCCTTTGGGGCCTAATGTAATCACCTACGGGGTCTAATCGGATTGCCCTCGGGGCCTAATGAGATTGCCTTCGGGGCCTAATGTAATTGCCTACGGGATCTAATCGGATTGCCCTAGGAGCTTAATGAGATTGCCTTCGGGGCCTAATGTTATTGCCTCCTGGACTACGATCTATTTTTATAGTATAAAAACGATAAGTCATATCATAAAACCATTTAATTCAATGTATTATGTCCAACCAGCCCGACCGTCACCTCCCCGCAACTGCACAGCGTCCAGGGTCCTGAGGGCCAATGAAGCGTTCCTGTCAGTCCGCTGCGTGGCTGGGTACGACGGGGGACTGACTCAGCACTTCACGCTCGAAGCTCTGGGAGATGAAAGCAGAGTCATGGTCAATAGCACCGCTGGGTTGCATGGTGAGTTTTTTTAAATAAATGTGGCAAATAATGTTTGTAAACAACTTTATAACCTAACTGCAATTTTGCTGCACAATTAAACATATTAATGTACGTGAGTTTACTTTTATTAGTTTAAACCAAAATGTGTATATTCATAGATATAAAAATGCTTTCTTTCATCATGTTTCATCACTTTTAGGTTACAAAGTTGGATTAGAGTATAATCTAGAGTATAATACTACAATAAAAAACCGATTAAATATTTATATATTTACAAATATTTCAAAAGTTTAAATGAGCCCTGGCACCTAAAATCTATTGCATTGTTTTTGAATGCGTGTGTTAAGGCGAATGGATACGCCAACTGCAATTTGGACCTGTCTTTGAAGGCCTACTCCTCCCACACGGGTGGTCCAAAAACGTTCATAAAAATATATGACAGGCATTATAGAGTCAAAAATAAATTTCAAGTTTCATAAACTGTTTTTCTATTGTAAGTTTTGACAAAAAAAATCGAAAGTCATCGAAAGTTTAACATGATTAACACAAGAATTCTCCTTCCAAACGCCTAAAGCGATTTTAATTATTATTTCACCAAATTATAAGAAATTTTTAGATCTAAAAAATTTAAGTTCAAAGTTTTTTTTCGTTCATGGCGTCCATGTGAAAAGTATTATTTTCTGCTATTTTGCGCTAGCCGGAGACGTAGTGGTTGTCATAACAGCCACTTTTCAAGGCACGCTGAAATGAACATTATTTCATTGTCGTTTTCGTTGTTATTTGTACCGACACACATCGAGTTGCTTATTTAGCGTGGTCATACGCCTTAACATAATGCCGACGCGCGCACACTTATGAGTGCGCAATCTGTCTACCTACGGTCAGCAAACTGATCAGACTACTAAAGTTGTTAAAATGATTAACTTTAAGTGCACTTAAGGCGATTACCGTCGCCAAATTAGGAGCTCGATGTTTGTCTGTATGAATATCGACGGAAATGACATTGAAATAACGTTCAAATCAGTGCACAATGCGTGGTGGCTGTTACGACGCTCGCTGCGTCCTTGAAAGGGCAAAATAGGAGAAAATAATACTTTTCACATGGGCGTCATTGTAAGATTGAATAATTCTATGTTATATTTATAGCTATCAAGTTTATCTATTTATCAAATCATAAATTAATTAAATCACCTAAGCCGCATAGGAGCAGTAGGAAATTCAAGCCAAAAAAACACCATTCAGTTGAAACAATTTTTCATATAGAAGTTTTGGTGGTACGAAAAAGAAAAATGTTGCATATGTTGTCCTAGAGTTGATAATCCATAATACATTTTTTCAATATTTTTGGTTTGGCCATAAAAGAGGAGTAGGCTTTAGAAAGTACCCATTTGGCGGTATTAAGGGCCTTAAGGATGAAGATTAGCGCTTGATCAGAAAGTGAGAGAGTAAGGGCAGGGTTCAAGGACTTTCGCAAATCCATGGATGTCTGTAACGGACGAATGATTGATACTACGCAACAACCGCTTGTATCCCCGGTCCGGCTTCTCATGACGTCATGCCGGAACGCGACGAGTCGCTTGGCGGTATGGTTTTGTCATGAGGATAGTACAATATAATACGTATATTCGTCGCGCGTCGTTTGTGTCTTACTTACCTAGAAGGTACCTACCTCAAATGCACTAAACTTGTCTGCTTCTCCGAATTTCGCTCAGACTGTCGTGTGGCACGTTCTAATAACTTTAGCGAACATACGACGTAGTTCACACCTATCTGTTGTAAGGTATGTTGTTAATTGTTAGCGCACTTGGAGTTTAGCGTTGCATGTGCGATGTTCTCTCCGAATCCAGAGAATGCTAGTTTGGTAGTTTGTTGAAATGCGAATAGCATGTCGAATTGATGAATGGATGAACCATAGACTTAGGATCCAGTATATCCTAAGTCTATGGGATGAACTTTTCCATATTGGATACATTCATTTGAAATATCTCAACCACACAGCTTCTATAACAATTAAGGCTGTTTTGCGCATTTTATTTATTTATTTATTTATTTTATTGCGAAAACAAACAGTCACACAGAAACATAATACAGTAAGTCATCTTAACAATTAAATCGACCTAAAGTTTTCCGAATTTACATAAGTGTGATATAAATTTTATAACTAAAATAATCTAAATGAAGTAAAGGAAAATAATAATTACAAAGTAACTTAAATTAAAGCCTGAAACATTTTCTTTTTGAATGTATTCAATGTGTTACAGAAAATATCAACATCAACTAGGCTGTTATTATAAAGTTTACATGCACGTCTAAAATAACGATTCTGACCATAAGATGTCCGGTTAATGGATAAAGAAAATAGCTCTTTTTTGCGTGATGCCCTACGAGGAATTTTAAAGTTAATTTTACCCAACAATGATGAGGAATCAACGTGATTATTGAGAATTTTGTAAAGAAAAATGATGTCAATAAAATCTCGGCGACGCTCGAGAGATGTAATTTTGTGTCTTTGTACTCAAGGCTTTTTATAAATTTATTCTGAATTGATTCGATTCTATCTGTATGTATTCGGTAAAAAGGCCGCCAGACAGTAGAAGCATACTCTAATCGGCTGCGGACATAACTATTAAATAATATCTTATAAGTAGAAGCAAGTTTGAAGGGCTTTCCTAGTCGCAAAATAATACCGAGTTGTTTGTAGGACTTATTAATTATACTATCTATATGGGAAGTAAAGCTGAGTTTAAAGTCAAGTAACACACCAAAGTCACGAATTTGATGAACTCTTAGAAGAGTTTTATTACATAAATTATATTCATGATGTATACGGTTCAGTTTACGAGTGAAAGTAATGGTGTAACATTTTTCAAAATTCAAAAAAAGATTATTGTTCCTACATACAAGTGTAAAGTTGGAGAGGTTATTTTGTAATAAAATGCAGTCTTCAGGTTTTCGAATAATTCTAAAGATTTTAGTGTCGTCTGCATACAATAATATATTCGAATCACTAACGCATTTATTAATATCATTAATGTACAAAATGAATAATAATGGTCCTAAGTGAGACCCTTGTGGCACTCCAGAACTAATAGGTTTGGCTTGAGATGTAAAACCCTTCAAAATCACTGCTTGTGTGCTCTTTGTTACGTAGGATTTAATCCAACGGAAAAAATTGCCATGGATACCGAGATGCCAAAGCTTCCGCAATAAAGTTTCATGATTGATTTTGTCAAAAGCCTTGGAAAAGTCTTTATAAATTGCATCCACTTGGTATTTACCGTCCATTGCTTCGAGAATAATATCTGTAAAGTCAAGAAGGTTTGAGTCTACACTACGACCCTTGAAAAATCCGTGTTGATTCGGTATGATGTGCCGACTAACTGCAAGAGAAAGCTGGTCAATGACGATCTTTTCCAAAATGTTATAGAATTGGCACAGTTTTGATATAGATCTGTATTTTACTATGTCTTGAGTAGCTTTACCTTTGGGTATAGGACTTACCCAAGATTGCTTCCACAGATTAGGAAAATTTCCTTCTTTAATTGATTTTTTAAAGATTAATGAAATGGGTGAGGCTAGTGAGGATGCACATCGGGAAATAAGTAAGGGGTGTACTCCATCAGGACCTGCTCTCTTATTAACATTGATATGTTTAAGATACTTTAATACTATTTGCTCATTTATTTCTATGTAGTTAGCATCTATAATTGCATCTAGTGCAGGTTCAAGGTCATCCATAGGAATAGGCTCCGACCCACAAGTCTCAAACATGGACTGAAAATGCTCGTTAAACATGTTACAAATCTGTTCACCATCGGATGAGGACATTCCTTTATAATATATTGTCTGAGGGACATCTTTCTTGGAAAAAATATTTTTAATGTATGACCAAAAGTATTTGGGGTGAATATTTATTTTAGACTCAGCGAAATGTATGTAACTGTTGTAACATTGCCTTCCCATTTTCGCTGCTCTCTTCCTAAGCAATGAAAAAGTATGATAATCAAGTGGGTTTTTATAAGTTTTCCAAATTTTATGAACTTTATGTTTTTCTTTTAATATCGATTGTATTTTATCTCAGAATATAAATGGACTAGAGTTCAAAACCGTGAAAATATGGAACACAGAAAAAAAAACTAAGCAAGTCTATGAAACAGAAAAAATATATAATTTACAAAATATAGCCAGTGTCGTTTCTGTTTCGTGAGTCTGTATAATTTTATGTATAAGGCTGTAAATAGTTAAGTCACCTTATCTTGTCACTTTAAGTCACTTCTCGGGACATACCTACCTAAGAACCTAGTTTTGTTTTTGTTTGTAAACAGTCTCAATACTGTTGGATTGACCAATGACTATATTTTCGACATAACACACGCAGAAAAGTTGAGTCGATAACGCGTCTCGGTTTTCAGCGCGTGATTACAAAAGCCTGTTGATTTCGGCCAGCTATTTGGCTTAACCACTCGGGCTTTTAAAGTGGACACGGTCACTTTAATCCCCAGAATTAGAGTAGGTCAATCGTTTAACTCCTACCACAAAAGCCTGAGTGACACCACCGGCAGCGTGTGTTTGTCGCTTACAGTGAATTGTAGTGCAGATTATGCTCATTCTAAAACCCAGAGCGTGACGCAATTTAGAAGAAGAAGACTCCAAAGGGGTATAAAAGAGGGGAAATCAGATTCAGTCTGAACTGAACGCCCTTCTAAAGCAGAAATATCCAAAAGAGGTCGCAAAACGCCTCATAATATAAGCCAAAGTATTTATTTAGGACAGTCTATTGCAGAAAAGTGAAAACTAAAATATACACGTGGACATATTTCAGGAAACTCAAGAAAAGGGTTGATTCAAGATTTTTTGCAACTTTTTTTTTCATTTTTTGTTACCGTTTTGTGATTTCCTTTCGAACAGCAGTCCTTTTGCTATCTTTATGCAAGATTTGGGTCGAATTATTGCAACAGGCTTTTCTCATTTTTTTTTTTTTTTAAACCATTGTGGGTTGCCAAGGTCATATGGACCTCTAGTTTATGCTTTATAATGTATTTTGTGCTATACTCAGTAATTTATATACTAAATTATAGTATATAATTTAATAATTATTATTATTATTGTTTAGTGTAAAAAATAAAAATTTGTTAAACCTGTTAGACTAGAATAAATTGGCTAGTAAATAAATAAAAAATAAATAAAATTGCATCAGGTAAAAAGAAATGCTTTTGAAACATAGACACACTTGTGAAAACACGATTTCAAAATTGCGCCGGAATTACTCTTAAGTACGTAGATAGGACAAGAAATGTTAAGTCCTTAGTGAAAATTTGTGATAAGCATATTGTTAACAAATTACAATTTTAATTGACTAAACTTATTCTTATTCTTTATCGTACACAAAAAAAAGGTAAAACAAACTTTGAATATATAAATTTTAGTACATCAGCAATATTTAAAAAAATATAAATATAGTATAAATATTCATATATCTTAATACATAATCATAAATAATTATACATAAGTTAGGATTAAATGGATTTTTTGAATAATGACAAGTCAATGAGTATGGGACAGTTTTTAAAATAAATCGTCAACCATATGTGTATTTAACTGCTAAACTTAACTATAAACATACTAAAATACCTTCTAATGGGTATACATATAGATAAACTAAGTTACATAACTTTATATATATGTGGCTACATAGATATTTAAAAAAAAAAATATATATACATATATTATATCTTAAAACATAATGATAAATAGTTATACATAAGTTAGGATTAAATGGATTTTTTGAATAATGACAAGTCATTGTCAGTAGTTGAGTCTGGATCTAACTGTTCCGTATTCATATTTGAAGGAATCGGCGGTTGTGGACCAGTTCACGCTACATGGTGAAGCTCCTTTCATGCACTGCAATATCCTGTAAATTGACTGCGACTTTTAAATACTGAACTGATCATACTGAACAACTCTCAAGAAAAATACCGCGCAAAGCTTCAGACAAGAAGATATTCAACGGCAACTTTAACCCGCGGGAAGAAGGTCTATTTTAGATTGCTGCGTGTGAACAGCTGTTTCACGGACGATCCTGCCTCAAAAACCGCCCGTGTCTCGGTGCGTTAGTGTTTACGTATTTTTATTTGAAACGAATTTTTATTTTCTAAACTAATAGTTTGCGCGGAATAGTTTTAAAATAGAATTTTTCTTGGGAATAGTGTTTAAGTATGATCTGAGAATCTAAAAAGGCCGACTTGGGTGAATCATAAAATGATTTGAAAGTAGGATGGAGTTTTTTCATGCGTGCAAAAGAGACGTCATTAGTAAGAAATCATATCATGATTCATCCAAACCAAAGCGGCCTTTTTAGAGGACCTGTAAAATATCTGATTTCATTTAAAGGTAGCAGTCTATTTACACCCGTTACTGTTCTTATCTTAGAATCCGGATCTCGTATTTCTAAAGTTGATGACACTGTCTCTTCCATATTCAAGTTCTCCAAAGAAGGGTATGAATTCTACTTAAGTCTACTAATCCTCAGACTTGGTGGTCTGGCTGAACGTGACCTGGTCGTCCCTAGAGACGGTCACAGAAGACGAGGTACTGGCGGTGGTGGCGAGGAACAAGAAGGGAGCATCCGAGCCAGTGTTGCTGAACGATTTAGTCTTCAGGGATGCTGCTCAGCAGACTGGTGAGATCCGAAGACCTTGGTCCATCCCCTTGTCTACCACCGATCATACATTTGAGAATTTTAGGTTAAAATGCAGCACTGTGATTGGCCGATTCATGGCATCGTTTAGGGAGATTTTCTTAGTTCAGAAACTTAGTCTTACTCCTACAGATATTCTATCTCACGAAGTCCATTTGGATATGGTTGTAGTAGTGACGTGTACATATAAGTGCGTTTTATGTGTGTTGTGCACACTAGAAATAAATTACTAACTGAATTACTTCTCATTTTAATGGCGAACAATATCGTTAAGAAAAAACCGGCCAAGTGCGAGTCGGACTCGTGCATGAAGGGTTCCGTACCATTATATATAAAAACGGCACAAAAAACCTGTCTGTTAGTATTTTTTGTTATAGCGGCAACAGAAATACATCATCTATGAAAATTTCAACTGTCTAACTATCACGGTTCATGAGATACAGCCTGGTGACAGGCGGACTGATGGACAGACAGACGGACAGACAGACGGACAGACAGACGGACAGACAGACGGACAGACAGACGGACAGACAGACGAACAGATAGACGGACAGCGGAGTCTTAGTAATAGGGTCCCATTCGTTACCCTTTGGGTACGGAATCCTAAAAATGTGTGTGCACGCACTAATACAATCATAGCAAAACGGACTTTGTGAGATAGAATAACACAGTGGTACACTGTGGGAAAGTGACAATATGGCCGAAAATGAGTTATCCGCTGTGTCCTTTTATCCACTGGAGGGTGACTTTATTGTGTGGACTTCCCTCTTCGAGTTGATTTAGACAATGTAGTACTGTGGTATGAGCCCAGAGTTTACAGTAGTCTTGCTTAGGGCTCGTAGTACCGCCGTGATATCAATAAGTATGGGTTCAAGCCCTTTCTGAGATTTATTTATCCCAGAGAATTGTTTTTAAAATGATGTTCCATCTTGTATTGCACTATAAAATATTAGGAGTTTCCAAAGCAATGGATTTCGCAATAAATCATATTATACCTTTATAGAATTAAAAGAAACTTGAGGATAATTCATGATTTATATAAGAACGGCTCACCTCATCACGTGTTATGATCGGGAAAGACGACCAGTTTCAGCAGATTTAGACTGCCTTCATCTGGGCGTGTGAGGCGTAACGTCGTCGCGTAAACTTCTTCACTCGCCCAGATGAAGGCAGTCTAAATCTGCTGAAACTGGTCGGCTATCCCGATCATAAGACTTATTGAGGTGAGCCGTTTATATATAAATCATATTATACCTATTGTAATGTTTGATGATGTCCATCTCACAGAAGGCACGACCAGGGCCGTAACCAAGTTCCCGGCAGCAGCCGCCCTGGCAGCGTTAGCAGCCATCCTCACTGCCGCCGGCGCCATAGTTATACTAGCTTTACGCAAGTAAGGTTTTTTTTTTTTTTATTCCATAGACAATGTCTTCGATGAGCTTTAATTTAAACTTTTGCTTTAAACGGCCGCTTTTGGCTTAAGTTACAAAAACTTTACTAGTTACAAAAAGACGTTGTTTCTGAAAACTTTGCTTTGTAAAAATTCTTAGTTCATTGTTATTTTTAGGCATTTAAATTCCATTTTGTTCTGTTTCCCAGGAGAAACGACCAAAACTCGAGCAGTAAGCGTCCGTCCCAAAGTGTTGTCCAAGTGGACGCTCAAGGCAGAAGGTACCTCATTGCGTACCCGGCGCCAGCTGACAAATTAGATCCAAAGCCTGATATACTGAATCCTAAGTCTGGTGAGTAACGATTTATTTTGTATATATACGGGCATTGTCGGCATTGGCTGAGCATTATCGGCTTTGGCCGGGTATAGTCAGGAACATAATACAAATTATTGTTTGATTAGGTTGGTCGGTGGTCGTGACCTTAATGTGTAGAAAAAAGAGGCTGCGATAATAAGTTAGTCCGAAATTGAAATTCAGCCCTAAGCAATGCTGACAGTGCCCCAATAAGTAACAGACATTGCCATAGTAACATACAGATACATTTCAGAGAATTGGTTGTACAAAGAGCGTGGATTTCTCAAATAACATTTTAATACTTTTATTACTATTCTACCTATATTTCAACGCGCCTTCTGGATTTTAATGTTATGTAGTTGATTTCTAATGACATCGTTAATAGACAAAATTAATTAGTTTGCACATATAAGTAAACTAAAAGTATCTATAAAAATAGTAGTTAGATTTTCGTTCCCTGAAAACCCGAAAACTATACATAATACTTGTCAATACGAACAACTTTTACCATGAAGTCGCGAAAAAAGTAATCAGCTACTCCATAGAAAATTAAATACAAGTGTAAATAGGCTCCTCCGTTTAAGTGATACCACTTATTTTACCGATCATACTGAATCGCTTTTCCCAAGAAAAATACCCGTGCAAACCATTAGTTTGGTAAATATTTGAGTTCCAAACAAGAATGCGTGAACCGTAACGCACCGAGATACGAGCGTTTTTTGAGGCAGCATCGTCCGTGAAACAGCTGTTCAGGCGCATCGTTCTAAAAGAGACCTACCTCCTGCGAGATAAAGTTGCAGTTGAATATCTTCTCTGAAGATTTGCGCGGGTATTTTCTTGATACCTTGGTATTTTCTTGATGACACCCCTTGGTGTTCAATATGATCAGAAGGGTATGTGGATATATTTAAAGGGCAGTCTATTTACACCTGTATATATGTACAATAGTTAAATTTGTTCGTATAGACAAGTAACAATCTCTTGTGTTCGGCTATTGAGAGACTATAATCCAGACAGTATATGCTGTTATATGTAACCTCCTCAATTCTCCAGCAGATTCGGACCCTCCTCGTGTGGTGCTGGAGTCCACTGACAGCAAGACCTATAGCATCAGGGAGGTGAAGCCTCTGTCGGAGTTCTCACAGTACAGCCCTCCACCGCCGGCTGAGGATATTGTGAGTTGACGCTTCTTGGTGGCAAGGTCTTTATCGTTCAGCATTTTTATCATGGTTTTTTGTTAATTTCGATGTCGTCATCTTGGTTATCATTATTATTATCGTTATCAATATCACGAGTATATACTGATTTTAAGTAAGTTTTTCTTTTTTAATGGTGGTGGCAGAATAACAGCGTTTCTAATGCCTTTGGAATAGGAAAATATGCTGAGTTACCGTCTTTTTAAGGCTGCGCCGAGTGTAGAACGATTAGACACCTCGCTTGTTCTCTCGTGGTCGTTTTTTATCGTGGTCGTTTTTATTGAATTTAACAGAAAATATCATATTTAATTTACCAGACAAAATTTTAAAAATGTGAAACGGCCCAATTGTATTTTATAACGTTTGTGATTGTCTTGAATTGTGGCTGAGACAAAATTCGACAGTTAAGTTATTGAAATGACTAAAACCCCAATACCTTTTTTAGATTTTGGGCCTACTTTAGATAGATTTGTTTCTTACACCATAAGTTATTTTTAATATTTGCTGCGGCGGAAGTGTAGATACATTATTTGTGATAATAAATATATATTTGATTTATTTATCACTGAAATATTATTCAATAAATCAATTTAACAGTGACTGTCGTTTTAGATTATTTTGCTCGGCGCCCTCTTAACAGCGTCATACAAATTTACGTTTAAGAACATTTATACTACTTTGCCTTTAATGGTGTGTTAAATAAATGTCTTTTTATTTAATTTATTATTTTAATTTAATCATATGGTGATTTCTTAGAATAGATGATGCTTTTATATATCCACATTCAGATTTTTCAGCCACTTGGCTACGTCAGACGTGAGCTCCAACAATTCATCGGTATTTCCAGGGAAAGACCACAATGGGCAGCGTTGTATTATGTAGTTTATAGACACTATATCATCATTATTTATGAAATATTCATTAAAATAGTGACGTAATTTTTTAAATCTGAAATTTTTTTTGCCAACATAATGTGTAATATTTAATCAGTTTCAATTACATTGCAAAATGTATTTCTTACAAGCAAAAATTGTATGGATTCTACCGTATCCCCTAGTCCCTGGTTCTACCGAAGACCCTAAAGATGACGTCATGAAAGAAGAAAAACTTTATTGAATGAAATAAAAAACCTTTTTGATTGAAGATGTCAGTGTTTTTATTTTGGAAAAAATTAAATCGTGTATGGACGCATAGTACTATGGACGCATAGTACGTTGTCAATGGTCAAATAGGTAGCATTATGTAATTTAATACAATAGGTTCTCAGTTTATTTTTTTACATTTGTACAATCCATCCATCAGCCTAGTTCGTCCACTACTGGACATAAGCCTTTCCAGGACTTTGACACTCCCGGGCAGGCTGGCTGGTGAGCCCAGTGCCGGAACCCTCGCACCAGTGACGCCGCTGCCCGTCACCAGTCTGTACCATATAAGGCCCGGCTATTAAGGATGGATATACCGCCATCCATCGCTCCCAGGCATGGTGGGCCTCCTAGTTTTTTGCATGTGAGCTGTCCTCTTACTCTCCCCCAAATTACTTCGAGGGGTATCCAAGTAGGTAAGATGGTGGTACCTCCACAGTCGAGCCCGGCATCAGCTTTACCATTTGTACATTGTTCATAAATTTCTTTTAAGAATTTCTTTTCCCCTTTCTATATTTTTGTGCAAATGGTCAAGTGGCTTAGAGCTGTATTTTAAGATTAACGTTACTGTGCAGACAGAAGCACCAAGTTTGGTATGCACGGTGTACTGAAAAATGTGCCTTAGTGGGAACCAGAAATCATTTAAGAAAATGTAATTTTCTCTTCATTTTTTTTCTTATATTGATTTGAGGTGCGTTTTGAAAAAATCACATTTAAACAAAGCTTTTAGCCTAGAAGCCCGTGGAAGAAAAAGCTCTTCAGAATTATTTTTTGGTTCTTGTGATGGTTTAGGTTAATAATCTATACTAATAATAAAGTAGTAAACAAGTCATGTCTGTAAATTGAATATTTTAAATTGAATGAGTTATTTCTGTCTGTCTGTCTGTATGTATGTTCCGTTTTGACTCGGGAACCACTAAACGGATTTGGATGCAGTTTTCTTTATTTATCATTACAATGGTCAATATTAGGCTATAAGGTTTATTGATAAAATAACCGCTAAGCCAAAAACGGGGCAAAGATTTTATAAAGATTGAATGCTCACTGTAGCTTGGTTTCTTATATATTGTTTTGTAAACGTTAAATGTGTGTCTGTTGAAAAACTTAAATAAATAAATCAACGCGGACGGCAGACTAGTTAACTATAAACGGCTATTCGCGATATATTGGTCAGATTAGTTTGACTGCAATCGTACAGTTTCTTCGGAGGCAAACAGGATTACGTGACGGTTTCGCGTTTGGGAATTTTATTTCACTATTTCGACATAGAAAACCTAGTCCAGGCTGAACTAGTGCCGCTTTTACCCCGTAGAGTTAGTCCCTTTAACATTAGTAGAGCAAATAAATGCAAAATCCTGCTTATCCAACCGAACTATATGCTTTCAATGGAGTTTATTTCAGTTTTGATAGTACGATTTGGTATTCCGTACAATAGGGGTTTAAAGATTAATGTAGAAGATAGAACCGATTCAGCGTTGTACTCTACTGTTCTACTAGCGAGGGGAAATGAGTATAAAACAAAATGGCCGCCCTGCTGCTTAAATTAAAATTAAATATCCATTGTGGATTTGTACAGAGTTACCCCTTTAGTCAACCTGCTACATGAACACGTAACAAAATTACATGCTATGGCACAAAATTTAATTTTGAAAATAAAAGGCTGTAGATTTTTATAGTTCCATGAAAACAGCGAATTCTTGTATCCCTTTATCTTTCTGCGGCCAAAGATTTCAAAAGTTCAGATGAGCCTTGGCACATAAAATCTATTGCATTGTTTTTGAATGTGTGCGTTAACATAACGCCGACGCGCGCACACTTATGAGTGCACAATCTGTCTACCTACGGTCAGCAAACTGATCAGACTACTAAAGTTGTTAAAATGATTAACTTTAAGTGCACTTAAGGCTTCCAACTATCACTGTGTTCAGATGAGCACTAATTCCAAACGTGTGAGCGTCACCCATTTAAAGGTGGAAATATTTTGGTAGTGTCATAGGGCTAATCTTTACTTTTGAAATCTTTGTCTGCGGCATAACTCAAAGATAGCTTATCGGTTATCCGATTGAGATGAAATATAGCATGTAGAGGCAGCTTTATATCGGAATCTTATCAAATAAGATAAATATTTTCTTTACATTTAGAATATATTATAATAAGAATTAGGATTTCGAACGAGTCACATTTTGGAGCAGAGTGCTTCTACATTAACGAAATCCATAAATCGTGAACGGCGACTACTTAAAACGAACTTTATTTCATAAAGAAATTTGGTGGAAACTCAAATTCATAATAGTAGTTTATGCTACAAGGGCGCAAAGGAATAAATTACGAGGACGATTTAAAATACGAGCGTAGCGAGTGTTTTAAACGTAACCGAGTAATTTATTGCTTTTACGCCCGTGTATCATACTACGTTTTTCAATGCATAGTGTGAGGAAATGAAAACAAATACAATCTTGTGAACTTTAAATTATAATTGGCTCAAAAGGATTGTATCCAGAGCCGTTAAATAGTGGAAAAAAAGTATAACATCTATGGTACACAGGAAAAGCTGCAGGTTAGCCAACCATTGCAAATTAATTTAAAAAAATAATAATAATAAAGCCCTAGGGCAAAATAATCGACTTTCTGTTCGGTTTTGATGCATAAAAAGTGGGCCTTTACGAGCACATGCATTGAAAACATATTTGTTATATGGCTAGAGAATCAGTCTGGCCATTCAAAGAGGAAACGCTGCCAGCCTTCTAGGTACCTTCCACATGACGGTTATGATTTTTTATTTAGTTTAGTTTGTTTTTATTAGGTATAGGTTTTATAAGGGTTAGTGTTTTGTTTTAGACAAATTTTATTTTTATTTTGTTTTACTTAGGTATTAATTTATTTCAATAAAAATTTAATTTATTTAATTATGTAAATTTTTTCTGTACACCAGCTCTACATATTTTTGGTTCTTCCATCCAATAGGTTGACTGGAATATTTTGGTTTTTAGTCATAAAACCGCCAATCAAACACAGTGATCTTTTTTAATTGCTACTTTATTTTTGTTTATAGTTTATAATTATAAAGAATATGTATTGTGTATAGGTAATATTTTTAGTTACTGTTGGCCTCAATGTAGACAACGAAAATATTGAAAGTAGTCATCCATCCATCAGCCCGTATTCGTCCACTGCTGGACATAGGTCTCCCCAATATTACGCCACTCTTGGCGGTCCTCAGTCATCCTTATCCAGCCGCCACCCGCAAAGTCCTTCAGATCGTCAGTCCAGCGGGCACGAGGGCGACCTACGCTGCGCTTTGTGGTCTCCATTCCAATGCCTTACGGCCCCAACGGTTATTACGTCGGCGATAGACATGGCCAGTCCCCTGCCACTTCAACTTACTGATTCGGCAGGCTATGTCGGTCACCTTCGATCTCTGACGGATGTCTTCGTTTCGGATTTTATCCATCAGAGATATCCCAAGCATAGCCCGCTCCATAGTTCGAAATAAGTTATTGAAAGTAGTATATTTTATTAATATTTTCTTCTATTTCCCTTTCAGGTACCTCAAAGGTAACAAAAGGGACCCGAAGAAGAAGCTACTTCGTGTAAATAAACCCTTTGAAGACTAAACACTTGTAAATTCCAAAGATTGCCAATCTCGCTATTAAGTATTAGTCTAAATCTTCCATATCAGGCTCTTGATATTAAAGTGAAATGAAACCTAATTATAACATAGAGTTATTATTGTAAATTATAAAAATAATTATTATTATTGTGTAACTTATAGTTAATGATTGAAGTAAATGTTGAATCTGTAATAAATCTCTGATTTTTACATCTCGTTTTATTTCTGTACTCATAGGATAAAGATTTCGGGCAAATTCGCTTTAAATATTTATAAGAACGAAAAAAAAAGAACTGGTCTCTCAATCTTGAGATCCAGGTTCGATCCCCGGTCGTGCATGCACCAATGAGTTTTTCGGAATTTATATGCATAGTATTTGTTCTTACTTACCACTTGCTTAACGGTGAAGGAAAACACCGTAACGAAACCTGCATGCCCTAAAATGTGTGTATTTGTGCCCGAAGTACTTACGGCGATAGTTTTTAAATGTGTAAACTTATACGGAGAGCGCTGGCCGTTGGAATTCAGGTTCCAGCCTACCCTAATGGCCAGAGTTCCAATTATTCTGTGTGCAACTTGTATTTTTTTTTTGCGTCAATAAAGATTTTTCATATTTTTTTTATTCATTCACCTCCCATCACGTTGGGACGTAATAATCGTCGGTGAAACGCAGGTGTACCGAGTATGGACTGTGATTTGCATTTCACAGTTCACATTCTGAACATCTCTGACACCCCTTCGGGTATTCATGTCGTGGCTATATATAATTAGGGCCCATTAGAAGGTTGACAAGAAATAAAATCGAAAAAATGTTTTACCAATAAAAGGTTCAAGAGGGGCTCGAATCACAATTTACCTCCACTTTACCTCTAGCAAATTGGTATTTTTTCTGATTCTCTGCACACTGCTATGTTTGTTGTTGGCGAGCTCCGAAAGTTAATATTTTATTGAAAAGTTGTAAGCATCTAATAGACATGTATCACGAAAGCAAATATATTATCTCAAAACGATCTTAAGACTGTGTACCTACCTACCATGAGTTTTGCACTCAATACACTGATTCCTTACGTAAACCGCCGTGCAATTTCTTATTAAATAAACATTTTATGTGTATCGAGTGCTAATCTCACGGTAAGCCTACTATTTGTTATTTGTATAATATGAACTATTACTATCATATCATGAATTCTGTTTAAACTAGAGGGGGTCGCCTCGCTTCACTCCGCTTCGTTCGGCTCCTCAAATTCATTTGCATGTGAAAACCTCACACGCTCTTCCTTGCTCCGCTTCGCTTCGCTCATCGTTGCTTCTATTTTAGACTTTTGCGTGAGATTGGGGTGAGCTGATTCGGTTCTAAAATAGTTTTTAATGTCCGTGAGGGGAGAGTACCAGTGGTAGCCCCCTTTACCCCCAACCCCTCAAATTGTAAGTTGTGACGATGAAATACATATCAAAATTTTAAGCTTATTTTCCGGTGAGGCGGTGGTACCAGGGAGAAGCACTCTTCCCCACTCTTATCCTCCCCTCCCCCTTCAACTTCTAAAACCACCCCGATAAGGATAACCTCCTACTTAGCAGGCGCCGTTTCTTGCAACAAAAAAAAGTGCTATCGTAGGAACCAAACTTGTGTTCCACTAAACTTAACACAGTTCTAATAAATAGAAATGATGTCATCATTGATTGATCTACCTATGCCAGCAGTCCACTGCTTAAATCAGGGCTTTCCAGGACTGTTGGTTGGTGATCGCTGTTCAATGGATTAGGATTAATTTACGTAAAGGAGAAATACCTGACATATCCGGTCGCACTCGAGTCTGAATCAATTATTCGATTCTCGTCATGAATCGAGATAGCTCCCGACTCGTTATACCTGAGGAGGCGCCACATCATCGATGTGGAAAGAGCTCGTTTCCATAATGTTGTGTTTCAAAAATATTTGGTACCTCGGTCATATTAAAAACTATCCTCGAAGCTTCTGAGTTTTTACATGTGCACTATCCGAGATAAAATTATGTTGGAAATAATTCAAGACTAAAATAACTACTTCAAATGGACATCGTGCATACTATGATTTTTTTTCTGACACAACATTTTTTACCATGATTTTAACGTCAGTATTTAGAACCAATATTTTTCCACATATATTTTAGGATAACTATGGCTGGTCTCCTAAAGCCACCTGGACTGTGCTCTTAGGACTGCTAACGAAAATATCTCCAATACTCTTCCAGTGTAATTAACTAAATAAACTGTAAAAGTAAATACCTTCTACAGAGGTCAGTTATAACTGAAAAATAACAGTATTTCTTAGTGTTTTAATTATGCAGTGTCTCGAGTGTACATGGTAGTTGGAAACCAAAATCTGCCAACTGTAAAGAAAGAAAAAAAAAACCCTAATGTAACCGTTTTCGCACCATTACACTTTTTGTCGAAGCTTCTGTTAGATAGCGAAATTACTTCACTAGCCTCCCAAACTTTCCCATTTATAATACTCGTATTAGTGGGATTATGTAATCCACATGCAAAACCTCTGAAACTTCGGAGGGTACTTTTATAAAATATCGGTGCTTTCGATCTTTTTGAAAATGAGTTTAAAGGAATGCCCTCGAAAGCCACTATCAATCGGCATAGATTTCGTCCTCGAAAACAATGAGCGATTTTCTCGTTGTTTTTTTTCCTCCAGATGGCGCTGTCCATGTCACCATTGATAAAATGTGTTTCGTAGCAATCAATGTCAAAGTTTGTTTGGAATCCGTGCAAATTTTGCTTTGATTCTGTTGCTAAAGAATACGACAGTGCCATCTAGGAATCTTATTTAACACTAAATTTGACATAAGGAAAAACGCTCATTATGTGAGAGCTTCATTTAAGGTTGTAGCAGTTGAAGAAGGATCACTGCACATCTGAGGAAAAGACTCGTGTCGGCATTTTAACGATTTGTCACATAAATAAAACAATTATGTGAGAGCTTAAGTTCAGGTTGTAGCAGTTGAAGAAGGATCACTGCTCATCTGGGGAGAAGACCCGTCTCGTTATTTTAACGATTTGTCACATAAATAAAACAATTATGTGAGAGCTTCAGTTCAGGTTGTAGCAGTTGAAGAAGGATCACTGCACATCTGGGGAGAAGACTCGTCTCGGCATTTTAACGATTTGTCACATAAATAAAACAATTATGTGAGAGCTTAAGTTCAGGTTGTAGCAGTTGAAGAAGGATCACTGCACATCTGGGGAGAAGACTCGTCTCGGCATTTTAACGATTTGTCACATAAATAAAACAATTATGTGAGAGCTTCAGTTCAGGTTGTAGCAGTTGAAGAAGGATCACTGCACATCTGGGGAGAAGACTCGTCTCGGCATTTTAACGATTTGTCACATAAATAAAACAATTATGTGAGAGCTACAGTTCAGGTTGTAGCAGTTGAAGAAGGATCACTGCACATCTGGGGAGAAGACTCGTCTCGGCATTTTAACGATTTGTCACATAAATAAAATCATTATGTGAGAGCTTCAGTTCAGGTTGTAGCAGTTGAAGAAGGATCACTGCACATCTGGGGAGAAGACTCGTCTTTGCATTTTAACGATTTGTCACATAAATAAAATAATTATTACCACGAACACAAGTTTTATTGAGAGTACTTTGCATGTAAAAATATGCTTGCTTTTAAAACAAAGAAGCCGCAGTAGCTCAGGTGTAGAACGCTGGCCTCTCAACCTTGAGACCCACATTCGATCCCCGGTCGGGCATGCACAAATGAGTTTTTTGGAATTTATGTACATTGTATTACCTAATACTTACGACGACGTACTGAACGGTGAAGGAAAACATCGTAAGGAAACCTGCATGCCCTAAAAAGCGTGTGTTTGTGCCCGAAGTACGGCGATAGAGCTCACCAGAGGGTGGTTCTTACTTCTTATTTTAAACAAAAAAAAAATAAGAACAACCCTCCACCACCCATCACGTTGAAACGTAATAATTGACGGTAAAACGCGGTATACCGAGTGGGGACCGTGACTTAAATTTCACAGTCGATATTCGGAAACACTCCTGACACCCAATCAGGCATCCATGTTGTGGCGACGTATTTGATTTATAATTATTATAATTTCCACATCGACAACAGCTATTTAGGCCTAGGGTAAATCTGACACCAACTGACACGAACCCTCGGGCTCACCTAGGGTTACCAGACGTCAGGATTTGTCGTGACATGTCAGGATTTTAGGCACCTGTCAAGAATCCGGCCAGACTTTGAAAATGTCAGGATTTTTAGGGTTCCGTACCTCAAAATTAAAAACGGAACCCTTATAGGATCACTTTGCTGACCGTCTGTCTGTCCATCCGTCTATCTGTCTGTCAAGACCCTTTTGCTCGGCCCCCGTATCAAGTTGAAACTGATATCTCTTACAGCTGTCTACGCCGCCATGGTGCTGTAAAAAAATCGACGCGAAAAAGTCATTGCACTTTATATATCAATTTCATACAAATCAATTTTTGACACTCACAAGGGAATCAAAACCTATAGGGCACTTCCAGTAGACTTAGAAACTTGAAATGTCGTTTATAGGTAGGTATTATATTATAGCACACGCATAGGGAAAAATCTGAAAATTAGAAATATTTAATTATTTAGGCAGTCATAAGTGACCAACTTAATTAGACTCTTTAGATACATAGGCTTTAATAGACCGTAAGTGTCAAGTTAAGTTGGTCTTTCATAACTGCAAGTGGAATTATTTACCAAGTTTTAAGTGTTCAGTACCCGTATTTTGTGCTGGTACGGAACCCTTTATGCTCGAGTCTTTTTTGGGATTATTTAGTTAGACACTAGTAAAATAAATACTATGTTTTATTTATAACTGGGAACCCTTTTTTTTTCAAATATTGGCAACAATAAACTTAAATATCAGTAAAAACTGCTGCAAATTACTGGCACGTAAATAAAAATGGATACCAACCTACATTGTTATTATTATTTTTGTACAAATCAGGCTTTTTGCCAGGACTTTTCAGTTTTACACCTGGTAACCCTAGGCTCACCTCGTCCGTTGCACAATCATGACATCAATCCCCGGCGGTACACAATTCAATTTTATTGATACGAGATGGACGCTATTCGTACATTTGACGATACATTTTTATTGATACTACATGCATTAAAGTACAATGTTGCTTCCATAGAGGTTGCGGAAAGCATAGATTTAGAATGTACAAGATAAACAATGTAGTAGAGAAAAAGATACCAAAAAATTACTATGACATTACTGTTAGATTTACTATTTTACTTAAGGGTCGGAGTTCCGAAATTGGGCAAAACAGGGTTCAGGGTTATGGCTTTTTAAGATAGTAAAATATTAATTTCTGAACAAAATAAATACCACTTGTTACCTTACAAGATGAAGTACAGGTTCATTAAAAAAAATCTTGGCACTAATGTATAGTAACTTAAAAAAAATAGGATTTTCAAGTTCTGGTTACACCCGTAGCGCCGCAATGCTATTCAAGAGATTTTCTTGAAATTCCTGTTTTTTTTCTGAAGTTACTATACATTAGTGCCGTGATTTTTTTAATGAACCTGCACTTATTAAAGTGGTATTTATTTTGTTCAGAAATTTTAATTTTTATCGTCTTAAAAAGCCATAACCCCGAACCCCGAATCTCGGAACGCCGACTCTTAATATTTTGGACAATCCTGCATTTAACTACTAAATACAACAAAGAAAATCAATACTTTATTGTAAAAACTTTTTTTTGGGCCGATAAATACGAGAAATTGGGCAAAATGTGGTTCAAAACATTCTAATGACAAAATCATATTTACCTGTGAAATGTGTAATTATTTGGGTTATTTCTCCTTGTCACATCACAATTACTCACTGCACAAGATAAACCAATCACTATTTATCAATTTACTAGTTACGTATTATTTAAATATTATTATAAAATCCGCAATCACACCCAAGCAAGCGGGTTTCTATGGGCAGTTACTCGAAAAAACATTGACACAGCTGTTCTTTGTTGTGCATCTCTTTCTCTCTTGCAAGGTGTTCATAAATGTAGGACATCTCTTTTACACGCTATGTACGTCTTTTAAGCGCAGCAAATCCTAAGTCTACGGCGGAAAGTACCTAGACTGAACGTCACGAAAGAAGTTCTATATTTAAATAATGCCGCGAGGAATATTCCTCTCACTTCGGCACTCTTCGGCAAAGGTCGATTTCCGTATTCGTATTTCCGCTTTCTATTTATTTGAATGGTACAGGACCCTCAGGGCGCGAGTACTACTCGAACTTGACCTTCTTTAGGGCTCCGTACCTAAAAATACAAAAACGAAACTATTATAGGGTCAATTTGTTGTCCGTCTGTCTATCTGTCCGTCTGTTAAGACCTTTTTGCTCGGGCCCCGTATGAGATATCAAGTATGAGATCACTCCTACAGAAGTTTCCAGCTTCATAGTGCTGTAAAAAAAATCAGGTTTCCAACTTGACGCAAAAAAATTGCACTTTACAATTTATAGTTCTGTGACTTTACATAATTCAATTCAATTTATTTCTTGCGATAATTTACAGTTTCATTAGTGTTTCTAAAAATAGACAGCACAAGTGTAATTTTACCAATAGCGGCATAGCAATATTATAATAATAGCAGTGCGCGCCAATCTTTTAGTCGCCTCTGAAGATAGCCGCACGAGGCGACGCATAGCCGTTTTACGGTGTCAGGGGGACGTTACAGGAGCGAGAGCGCGGAGCACACCCGCCTGCGTGCCGCACCACACCCCCCGCTCGCCATTTACAAGGTGTCAACACTATGCGTTAGTGTTAGTGCTACGTCCGTACACTACACATGCGCGCGTTCCATGAAAAGTACATTCGAGGAAAAAATTCCATGACTCGTTTAGTTTATCGTTGAATCTGTTTGTTATTGTTTTTGTTGCCTTTATTTGTTGTTTTGTTGATTTAGTTTGTTAAAGTTTATTGTTATTGTTATGCCTCGCGGACGTTATAGCGTTTTAAGGCGACAATGTAGGAAAATGGTGTTTATATTAATACGTTTTATTAATATAGTTAAGATCGCACTAAAATAATAAATAAATAATGTAATAGGTAGGTACAACAAGTACACCTTCCCACTTATAGTAAACATTTAATAATCAACCGTTCATATTATTGTTTCCTTGACTGTACCTGCGCAAGCTTGCACTCGTTACTCAATCAGAGGCGACTAAAAGATCGGCGCGCACTATAATTATAATTATAAACTTAATTAAAATATACTAATTATAATAAAATATATAATTATAATCAATTACGTACAAATTTGCTCACCATGAAAACCTTCCAATTCCACTTCCAGTTGACTTGGAAACTTGAAATTTCGTTTATAGGTAGGTTTTATAGCAAACTTAGGAAAAAATCTGAAAATTACAAATTAGGAAGATATCTATGACCAACCTAATTAGACCCTTTAGATACATAGAGTTTAATAGTCGTAAGTGTCAAGTTAAGTTAGTTTTTTATAACTGCAAGTGGAATTATTTAACATAATGTTTTTAGGGTTCCGTACCCGTATTGTGTAGTGGTAGGGAATCCTTTGTGCGCGAGTCCGACTCCGTTTTTAGGGTTCCGTACTTAAAGGATTTATAACCAACTCGACCCTATTACTAAGACTCCGCTGTCCGTCTGTCACCAGGCTGTATCTCAACAAACCGTGATAGTTAGACAGTTGATGATAGTTAGAACAGAATAAAGGAATGCTTCGGTGGTTTGGACATATAGAGAGGATGAATGAAAGTAAAGTGAAGAAAGAAAATTTGGAGTTCGACCAGCCCCCCTATTGTGTATCTTTAGTTGCCAACTGCACGAGGTGCCTATCATCAAAAACATAGCTAAAAACTGAAATTTCAAAATTGACTTTAGTGGGTATTGAACTATTAACAATCTGTGTCGTCACTTCAAGTGCGAAAATATCCTTAGGACATCGGAATTCGATAGTATATCTATGTTTTTGATGATAGACACCCAGTCCAGAAGGCAACTAGAGATACACAATAGGCCCGCAGGACGGCTATTATGACACACGCAACAATTGGCGAAGGCCAAAGGCGGGTGATTTTTCGACGCTCTTTATAAAGAAACGCATCAAGCTTTTAAAATGAAAACCTTTTGCCCGGATCAATAACATGTTTTACTTGTCTTTTATAGGATTTTACTTTAGAATCATCATAACATGGCATTTATCGCGCGGTTAACAAAGTCGTATCAAATATGAGGCGTGTGAAAAATGTTGCGAGAATAGCCGCCCAGGCCGCCCTAGAAGGACGTATGCTGACCAAATTGGCGACATACTGAACAATGCAATGTCAAAATTACCCGGAATGGCTGTTTTTCCATTTAACGGTTTTCCGACGGCACGGCAACGGCGACGGCGACGGCACGGCGACGGCACGGCACAAAACCGATCAACGTTTTTCCATTTACCGGTTTTCCACCGGCGACGGCGACGGCTTTGCGACGGCTTTTCGGGCAGTGCTTGAGAAGCAGCTGACACGGGTGGACATCTTTGTGGGAATATGCGTTTGAAATGAACCTTTCACACAGTAAAAGTTCTCATTATTATCTACAAAAAAAGCCTTACTTAATTAGTATATTTTCATTATAATTTGTCGACTCCCCTCTTTGCCGAACGCGGCCGACCATCTGCAACCTATGCGTGGCCATCAAATTTAGTCTGCTTCGACGCTATCCCTCTATTATTTGTGTTCGACGCTTTGCGACGAGAAGACTATGCTGGCTGCGCCAACGAGCAAAATTAAAAATATACCGACAATTTGTGAAGATATTCGTACTATAGTTTCAAAAAACACTGTATCAATTTAGTACATACATTTAATTGTTTTATTTTCTTATTTGTTAGTTGTGATTTACGGTAATTAGGTGCAATTGAATATTTTATTAGCGCAAAGACAATTTATTCGATTATTACAAATAGACGTGAAAAATACTCTCGCATTGCAAAGATACCTATAATAATACATTCCTTTTATACATATGTATATGTTCAGAAAAAAAAGTTTAAATTTTACCAGTCTGTTTATTATTAGTGTTTTATGACGGAGTTCTATTAATGTCACTCTGCTGTCTATCCATCCGTCCGTCTGCCTGTCTGTTTGTCCGTCGTACGTCCATCTGTCATGCGAATCGGAGCCCTTTTTAGAACCTGTCAAATGTCAATTTTTTTGCGGTCGTGTAGCCCCTGGCTAACCGATCACTGTAGTTCAAACCCAAACTCGCTAGGACCAGCGGTTCAGAAGATATGGAAGATATATTTATGGTTATTTTTATTTACTTTCGACTTTAATTTTCAGTCAGATCTTGTCGAGCACTTTTCTTAGAGTACCATGAACATGGCTCCAGCTTCAGCCGTTTGGGAGATACGGTCCGTCAAAGTTTTACCACTGGGGGGGGGGGGGTAGATCTAGGGGGGGTACTAGGGTTGTACCACCGTCCGTTTCGAAGATATGGCTGAAAAAAATTTTTTTTTCGAGACGCCAAAAAAAGAATTAAAGAAAATGATATATTTTTTGACACCCTATCGTCCAACCGCTAGGGCTGTACCACCTTTCATTCCAAAGGGCCGAAACAAAAACATTTTTCGGGACATGTCTAGTGTCAAAGTCAAAAAGTACATCCCTAGGAACTGCGTACGCGAGCGCAAAGCGCTATAATGTCAGTTTTTCCCATCCCTAGTGTCAAAGTAAAAAAAAATGACAGAGTACATCCCTAGTGCCGTGGGACATCCCTAGTGTCAAAGTCAAAAAAAATTTCAAAGTACGACCCTAGTGATGGGACACACTGGCACGAACTGCGCACGCTCGCGCTTCGTGCTGGTAATCTTATTCGTATGGCTCGCACAAATTCCCATACATTCTGCCATTTTGAAAAACTGTCAAAAGTCATTTCAAATGTCTAAAAAATGTCAAATGTCAAAGTTGTTCACCAGTCAGAATTAAATTCCTGACATGACACCCATACATCTCTATCATGTCAGAACACTCCTTCCGACTAAACTACCATGTCAATGTATATTATTAACAATCCCATTTTTGGGTTGACAGTCATTTTATTAACACACTGAATCGTCAGTTCTAATATAACTCTTATTTATAACAACTTACAAGTAGAATATTAGTTGAAACTGACTCTGAGAGACACATTTAGGTTAGGCATAGTTAGGTAAAAACTCTGTTGCATTTCTTTCGATATCGCGTCTGTAGACATTTGGTTGTCATTCATATACATGAACATTTTGCTAGATGGCGTTCTTCTCGTTTTATGTTGGTTAGAGGTCAAACGCTCAAGGGCATTCACGATACTTTAAGCCTTAAGGCTTAGACTTTGGTATTTTAAGAGGCCGGCGCAGTAATCCTTGTTCATACAAACGAAATACCAAAATCATTTGTAAATCATAGATATTCTTAGGATAGTGTGTGTTTATTCCGATTGGATATCAGAATATCTGGGTTCCTAAATATATATTTTGAAAGGACACTGATTTAAAGATGACACTATTATCTATTTAAAATTTCCATAGAAAGCTTATTTCTATAAGAATATCTATGACTTACAAATGGTTTTGGTATTTCGTTTGTATGAAACAGGATTACTGCACCGGCCTCTTAAGGGTTTTTGCTTAAATATGCTGAGTCAGCTACTTATCTGATCAATGTTAAACTCACAAATATGTTTTTTCAGACCTTTATCCTTCCGTTGTAAAGTAATTTACCCAATTGGAAACATTTCACTCGAAAGAATTTATTTATGAAAATGGTGACTTTTAAGATATTAATACGTAGGTATTATGTCTAAGCGGCTTGAGCTTTATGGCTGAAATTACTGCTATAACAATAACATGGTTTTTTAGGGTTCCGTAGTACCTTAAAGGTCCGTTGAAATTTGGCACAAAAATAGAATTCATTTGCCCACATGAAAAAACTTTAAAAAATTTTGATAAATTTAAAATTGTTGAATATATTTCCAAAACAAAAGAGAGAAAAATAAAAAATATTATCCTCAAAATACAATATGGGTATCAAATTGTAGATAATAAAGAGCTGATTGTAAAAATATATACTTTTACCATATTTACTGGCACTGACAAAATCAGCAAAAAAATCATGTCTTTTGTATGGGAGCCCCCCTTAAGTATTTATTTTATTTTAATATAATTATTTATTTTTAAAGTGAATATATAACTTAATATTCTGTGAATATTTCAAGCGTCTACCTGTTGTCGTTATCAATACCGAGCAAAAACGAGCAAAAAAATCTTGTTTGTTGTATGGGAGCCCCTTAAATATTTATTTTATTCTGTTTTTTAGTATTTCCTATTATTATTAAGATACAGCCTGGTGACAGACGGACATGACAAATGTATGACGCACATGACAAATGGCTGTTTAGAAATGTGTCCCCTGCTATCAAGATATATTTATAATAATTTGCTTCCGACAGATTTGACAGATGAGTAGACAGACATAGACAGAATACTTTTTTTATAAGTAATCACACATCACAATCAGTATAAGTCTAAAATTTATCAAGGGACGTCATAACCGACAGTTTTTTACAAAATCATAAAAAATAATGGTTAATTTGTATACTAAAATAATGAAAACTATGTCCCAAAACGGCGTACATTATATGAAAAAAATTTTTTTTTTAAGCTTTGTGAATTGCTATAATGAATTGCTTTGTTAATATACGCACATTTTTTTGTATAAAATCAATAAATTATCTTCACTAATTGTAATCTATTTACACAATACTGTCTCCCATTGCAGCCGTGGCAGATATTTTGATAGCACCTTATACATATTAGAATTAGAGTCTCATTTGTACGCTAATTCATGAAATCGTATAAAACTTAAAATAACTTTATCTATTGCCCAAACTACATTTTGGTTACACAATTTATGTAAAAATTACAGCCAATTACTCGAAAATCTTGTGTTTTAAACTCAAAATATCAAAAATAGGGTATTCTAAAATAAACGACTTTCTTTTTCTAAATTTGGAAATAAATTGTATTTTGGTAGTTACTAAATATAATGATAAATGCAGTTGTTTGGTATGTGGGATACATAGGATAACAATAAAAATAAAAGTGACCGCTTAGCCTTAAAATTAATTAAAACACATAATAAAATTTAAGTAACTAATCAAACTTGTCTCCTAGACTATAATTAAAAAATCTTTGCCATTTTAACCATATCTTGTATTATACCTTGCTAAGATATTGCTGTTGTGTGCGTGATGTAGTTCGTGCGTACTAGCACTCATACATATCAGCCGCGCGATGTACCTTTGTATAAAGATAAACTACATGGTAATTATTATTACGTAACACACAATGTGCAGTTTCCCACTTTAGAAATTTCTTGGCTAGACTTAGCAATATTTTTTAAGTTTATAGCTACAAAAAAATATTCGGGGGCTAAATATTTTAGCTACTTGTTCTAGCCACTTTTTATAAAATTAATTACCATCATAACTTGCCCTTTTAGCACGAGTTTAGTAGGCGATTCTTATGAAATCGTTCACAGAATAATAAAACAACTGGTTAATTCGAGAGGGCGTCTGTCATGATCACTTCAGACATTAATTTAACTTTATAATTGCACCTACCTTGCAAATACCTGTTTTATGCTTCATTATTCAAATTAATAACGTTCAAAATGTAAATTTTATATTTTATTTCATTCTAGCCACTTTACTACCTACAATGCATTTTCCCAAATCTAGCACCTTTTTGGGGGAAGGTGGCAACACCACCGGCAAAGCAGTGGGAAGGTTGCTGTCGCCGGCGACGGCAACGGTGGGAACCCCCCACACCGCACCGCCCCCGCTCTCGCACACTGCCTTAGGTTATGTAATTACGCAATACATGTGCAGTTTTAAGGTGAACGCGCACTTATCCGCACCGCATTAACCGCATGCACTGCAGTCATCAATAAATGGTATCGTGCACCTATCTGGATCTTCTACATCGACTGCATTGCATGGCATCCACCATTTCATTTAGTGTTCATCGTAAAACTGCAGATGACTTAATCAGAACAATGCCATGTGCATCGATGCTGCTGCTGTTATCAGCTGCGGCTTCGGATACTACAGCTCGAATGGGTGTCGAATAGAACTTCATACTAAGAATTCAAACGCGGCGACTAGCGACTGTGGGTCCAGCGGTGCGGACAAGTGCGCGTTTACCTTTACCACCCAGCACATAGTGGGAAAGCCGCGACGGCGCGCCGTCGAAGCATCGCCGTTGCCGGTGCCTTGCCGTTAAGTGGAAAAGGCGTGCATATAAATTCATACATTTTTGCCTCCACCTTCGCCGTGCCGTCGCCGTCGCCGTTGCCGTGCCGTCGGAAAACCGTTAAATGGAAAAACAGCCTAGAAGAGCTTGTATAACCAGATTGATGGATGTGGAAGAGGCGAAAGAGGTGTGTAAGAATCGTAGCAGATGGAAATCTGTAGTCTCTGCCTACCCCTCTGGGAGATAGGCGTAACTATATATACATCGTGTAACAGAAAGGTGTATCCATATTTGAAGAGATTATTCAGTCAATGGCATAGAACAACTTTTACTATGGAACAAACCGTATATTTCGAAAAAAAAAATAACTTTTTCATACAAAAATGCAATGCCGCTCGGCCGAAATGTATGGAAGGGCAGTTTTTTTTTTTTTGAGATCTCAGGGTTGGCTCCAAAGTAAAAGTTGTTCTATACCATTGACTGAATAAGCTCTTCAAATATGGTCACACCTTTCTGTTACACTTTGTATATGTATGTATGTATGTAACAGAGTCATATTGTCCCCATTTCTGCACAAAAAACCAATTCCCAGTGTGATAAGAAAACAAAATTCGGACGCCAACTACCACAGCGATTACTGAAAAAGTAATTTTATTCAGTAATCGTTTCTTTCAATCATAATAGAAAGCAAACCCACATCAGCTTAGCCTGATTAACTTCCTAAATAAGGTCCTTAGAACCGCTGTAATTAACTCTAGCCTAATAGATGAAAATAAATAATAATTACCTTTTTCCTCAGCTCATTTTCTAACAATAAACGTAAGTAATTGAGCCTTCACTTCACTGGACGTCAGCCAGGCACGTATTCAGGAAGGGGGGGATGTAGGGGCGTCCTGGCCCTTCCGTGTTCGCCAACACTCCCAATAAGCGCTGTGCGCTGATAATATCCTTAATAATCAATGTTTCCCTAAATTTTGAATTGTGTTACTTATCCCGTACATTAAGAGGCTATGGGAATTTTATTTTTGTCACTGTCACTCCAAGCGAAAACACGCTCAGTGCGAGAGGGGCGGCTTCAGGGCGAAAGCGAAAAATGTTAGTTTTATATTTTTTATAAAAAAACTAAAATAGCTTGCAAAATTTCGAATATCAAATCTCTAGATATTGTTGAAACACACCTAATTAAATATGTTTGAGTTCTGTATATGGTTCCTATTCGTCAAACGAGGAGAAAAAGTGTGTTTTTAAGACCTCATTTCAACAATTATTTCTATCGAGGAAAATATATCCAAACATGTTTTCCAATTTCATAACCCTAGATTATATAGTCAAAATGCATATACCAGAAATTTATAAAAAAATTCCGTGTATTTCATGAAATACGCAGAATAGAAACACCCGTGTTTTTTTCGCATATCGCCTGAATCCATGTATGGAACCAGAAGCATTTACCAAAATCAAATACACACAAAAGTTACAAGCGTTTATATGTCCTGGAGTGTAAATTCTATTATTTACTTTTAAACGCTTTGATCAATAAGAAGATTATCAGCGCATATTGGGAGTTCGGACACAGAATACAATAATACTAAGGGTTTGGCGCACAGCGGTTTTGCTATTATAACCCGGAGATTGACTTCAGTAAAGTCGAGAATCGCTTGCGCCAAAATGCGCGCGAAGTGATTCAGAATGAGTTTAATTTCTTCATTAAAATTACAATAAATCATTAGGGTTTATTTGTTTCCGTGCAAATTTACATTGATCAAGTATGTTGTTCACTCAGCATATTATGCGAAAACTAATCTTATCGCGAGTACCGCGAGAACTTTACCGCGAGCGCGCTCTAAATTTGATCATACTTTGAACAAAAACTAATCAAACTCGATGACATTTTATGGACAGTGGGATATAAAAATTAAAATATGGTTAGTTAGCTTATCGTCAAATAAATTTATTTCAAAATGACATGTAAAAAGACTCCACTTTTTTAAGACAATCTAATATAATAGAAGAATTTTCATATAACCACAATCGTTAAAATAGTAATGCATTTTCTGTATTTAAAAAGTTCACTCCATATAATACTTAGTTAAATAAAAATATCATATATTTTACAATTTTTAAGCAATAAATATTTAGTTGAATACATTAAATCTCGCGCGGCCTAGCGATGCATTCACTATTCAGCTTATGACAATGTTTAGAAAAGTAAAAGAAACATTAAATAATCACTAGTGGGAAGTTTGTACTTTGCAGATTAATGTTTTTGAGCTTTGAGATTTACTGTCACAAACATAAGGTGCTATTTTCAACGGCAATTGATGATGATTTTTTTGGCGGACCTCCCCTAAAATCATGTCCTGAATACGTGCCTGACATCGGTGAAGGGCGCTTGTGATAAATTTGCCGACTGTTGAGATAACCAGACCATTAGTGAGCCTTATTTTTTTCTGGATTCTTTTGAGCAAAATATAACTTTTAATAATAGGTCTTTACATATGAAATTGCCGAAATTTTCTTACAGATACATGAGTTCATAATTACTGTGACTCAATAGCTTTTTCAATTACTTGTTTTTTGTTTGAAATTTGATTTCAAAGTTTTACATTTAAGTGTTATTTTTTTTTTATTTTCAGTTTGATTATAAAAAATAAATCTTCAAAAACAGTTCGTTCTAAATGGCATCCATTTCTATGATTCTTTATAACTTTTTACAGCTGACACTTTAAAAAAATTAAATTAAAGTTGTTGTTAGCTTAGTATTGTCATTGCTGCGAAACATCAGGGGGAGTGGTGAGGAAGTAACGAACACACCACTTTCCCTAAATTTGTCTTTTTTGTATGTATTTTTTTATTGTTATTTTTACTAACAATTTTTATTTTATTTTATTTTTTAAGTTGTACAGTGGAGACCGCATCAAGTAAGACACATTGGACTTTGTACCTATCTTATATTCTTCTCTGTAGGGGCTAATTTCGTACTGCAAGTGTATAGCTTGATGTGGTCTCCACTGTACTAACAAAGTTTTGAGCCTTTGATGCTTTAATAAATAAATAATTATTCTATTCTTTTCTATTCTATTGTCTTATTCATACACATAAGAAACAACATAATTTGAATTTGGCATTCCTAAAAAAAATGCAAAAATGTTACTAATGAAAATTTTGTTTCCTTCAAATTCTCTATAGAAAACGGCAATTTCATATGTAAAGACCTAATATTTTTGTACGAAGGAGTTCGAAAATTTTCTTCATCTCCAAATGCCTTCTTTTTTTTTCGAAAGCTGGCTGCTAAGAGAGCTGATAGCGAGCAAAAGATTCAATTTAACAATATTTCCTAAACTAAAAGCCCATATAATCAGGTTCAGTGGAGACCGCATCAAGTAAGACACATTGGACTTTGTACCTATCTTATATTCTTCTCCGTAGGAGCTAATGTCGTACTGCAAGTGTATAGCTTGATGTGGTCTTGTACAAAGACAAAGATCTTTAATTTTTTTTCAATGCAAGTGCTCGTAAAGGCTCACTTTTTATGCATCAAAACCGAACAGAAAGTCGATTATTTTGCCCTAGGGCTTTATTATTATTTTTTTTTATTTGTTTGCAATGGTTGGCTAACCTGCAGCCTTTCCTGTGTACCATAGATGTTATACTTTTTTTCCACTGTTTAACGGCTCTGGATACAATCCTTTTGAGCCAATTATAATTTAAAGTTCACAAGATTATATTTGTTTTCATTTCCTCACACTATGCATTGAAAAACGTAGTATGATACACGAGCGTAAAAGCAATAAATTACTCGGTTACGTTTAAAACACTCGCTACGCTCGTGTTTTAAATTGTCCTCGTAATTTATTCCTTTTAGCCCTTGTAGCATAAACTACTATTAACGAGATATGTCAACCTTACGGTTTACCGGTTATTTGACAGAAATACCCGAAAGAGCTTTTGTCCAGAGTCGTAACCAGTGATATCTCATACATCAGATATTCTTAGCCATACCAAATAGACCGAAGGTTTATTCATTATTGTGGATAACTATATCTCATCGAGTAACAGTTGCGTATTTCATGAAATACACAGAAAAGAAACACCCACATTTTTTTCGCATATCGCCTTAATTACACTCATATTCAAAAAGCAAGTAAAGTGTTTTTGCTGTCTACACTAGCAAGTTGGTACTTGGCGCCACGCGGCAGACGCTTTTGTGTGGCTTCACGTGCACATTAGTGTAAAATTACATGTCATTTACTTGATTTATTGTAATTTTATTTAAACCTCTACTCAGCTTTTCTTCTATAGCTGTCATAAGGCCTTAAGGCGATATGTAAAAGTTTTAGCGTCCCTGTCACCCCAAATGCGAAAAAACACTCAGTGCGAGAGGGACGGATTCGTGGAAAAGTAGCAAGAAGTCTGTTTTTTATTAATATAAAATGTACTAAAGTTGCTATTCAAAATTTCGTTTAACCAGAGGGCCTATTATGTATTTCTAGTTGCCAACTAGACTGGGTGCCTATCATCAAAAACATAGATATACTGTCAAATTCCGATTGTCTAAGGATATGTTCGCACTTGAAGTGACGACACAGTTCGTAAATAGTTCAATACCCACTAAAGGCAATTTGAAAATTCAGTTTTTATCTATGTTTTTGATGATAGGCACCCAGTCCACTTGGCAACTAAAGATACAAAATAAGGGGGCAGGTCCCAGATACCGTTTAAACCCATCTAATAAAATATAATTGCAGTCCATATGTCATTTTAAATTGTCAAAACAGGAGAATTGGTGTCGAAAAAGACCTCATTTCAATAAATATATCTATCGAGTCGAATTTCTCCAATCACGTTTCTGTTTAACATATCCCTAGAAAAATATCCCAAAAATAATATACTATTTTATCAAAATAATACCTTATTTACTTAAGAAGATATGCAAGTTCTAAAATTGTTGATTTTTTTCCGTAGCTCCTTAAGGCGATATGTAAAAGTTTTAGCGTCCCTGTCACCCCATATGCGAAAAAACACTCAGTGCGAGAGGGACGGATTCGTGGAAAAGTAGCAAGAAGTCGGTTTTTTTAATATAAAATGTACTAAAGTTGCTATTCAAATTTTCGTTTAACCAGGTCCTAGATACTGTTAAAGTCCATCTAATAAAATATAATTGACATTGATTCTTACCTCTGTGACTGAGTAAAAAGGCAACATAAGAAGTAATACTTCAATAATTCACGGTTGTATCTCTGAAACAATCCGCCGCTTCTTAGCCACGCACCATGCTTCACATAAATACTTTGTCTCTGAGCATCCAAATCCTCGATAAAGCAGCCATTTCCACAAAAATCCTGCACTAAAATAAAATAGGGTTCCCGTCGCTAAAGCCTGACAACGACGCCCTGCGGGTTCCGCAAGAAATCCGATATTTCCTTGTAGAAAATACTATCGGTTCGTAAATCGTAATCGGGCCGGCCCATCCATTTTATAGTTGACTAATATACCGCTCGTTTAAATGGATGATCTGTGGAATTGTCCTATTGAGGGTAGATAAAGATAGTTTGTTCGAGGGTAGGGAGGAAATGATGAAAGATAAGGAAGTAAATCGTATCAAAAAAGCGGAGTCTGTGCTGTGGTGTTATTTATATTTCAAAAGTAAAGATAAGCCCTTACCATAATATGACAGCACCAAAATGTTACCACCTTTAAATGGGTAACGCTCACACGTTTGGAATCAGTGCTCATCTGAACACAATGATAGTTGGACGCCTTAAGTGCACTTAAAGTTAATCATTTTTACAACTTTAGTAGTCTGATCAGTTTGCTGACGGTAGGTAGACAGATTGCGCACTCATAAGTGTGCGCGCGTCGGCATTATGTTAACGCACACATTCAAAAACAATGCAATTGATTTTAGGTGCCAGGGCTCATCTGAACTTTGGAAATCTTTATATTTAGACGAATATTTTGGATTTGCATGCTGAGATAATAATTTGGCCAAGTGCGAGTTGGATTCGCATTCAAAGGGTTTCGTACCACCACACAATTAGGTACAGAACCCTAAAAACATTCAATAAACAAGTCACATCAAGGCGACAAAAAACAAAGCGTTAACATGTTTGCGCCTTACCAACAATTCGGCACCCTGAGTACGGAACCCTTATTTTTATATTTGTTATTTTCTTAACAACCTGACCAAATTATAGTGGACAAATTTGGTCCAAGCGCCGCCAAGATCAAAACATATTTAAATGAAAGGACATGTATCTACTATATATATATAAGGTCTTTCAATTTAAATGGAAAGTAATTTAGGAGGTGATTCAGTATCGTTAATACATCACATTCCACTGCAAAGCACTTTTTTTTGCGTGAACTTTTTTTTCACTTCTCAGTACAAAGTGGTCCGTACAGCTGACTCATTTTGTATGGACAAGTGAAGAAAAAGTTTGCGCAAAAAAAAGTGCTTTGCAGTGGAATGTGATGTATTAACGATACTGAATCACCTCCTAAATTACTTTCAATTTAAATTGAAAGACCTTATATATATAGTTTATAGTCCTCAAGCAAGCAGAACCCCATCAAAATCTATCCGAGAGATTTCGAGATATGACTAATTATGTTCTACAACCTCCCGTACTTCAGTTCTTGTAATTAACACGGGGCCTGACGAAAGTTTTTGCAAATGTAAAAATCTGAATGAATACATTTTATTTTATTTTTATTTTTTATTTTAATGGGGTTCTGCTCGCTTGAGGACTACATAATGTTCTTTTTCAATGCAAGTGCTCGTATAGGCCCACTTTTTATGCATTAAAACCGAACAGAAAGTCAATTATTTCGCCCTAGGGGTTTATTATTATTATTTTTTTATTTATTTACAATGGTTGGCTAACCTGCAGCCTTTCCTGTGTATCTTAAATGTTATACTTTTTTTTCCACTGTTTAACGGCTCTGGATACAGTCCTTTTGAGCCAATCATAATTTAAAGTTGACAAGATTATATTTGTTTTATTTCCTCACAATTGAAAAACGTAGTATGAAGCACGGGCGTAAGAGTAATAAATTACTCGGTTACGTTTAAAACATTGTTATTTTTTCCTTTTCGCCCTTTTAGCATAAACTACATACATTTTAATCTTGGCGGCGCTTGGACCAACTCCCATACAAGATTGCCCACTGCCTTTTGAAACTTGTGTGTATTATCGTCTATAGACAGGATAGAGCTGAAGCAACATTTAAAAAAATGCCACCTTTTAGAGGTTTCTATTATGTTTTTTTTTTATTATTATTATTAGCCTTGATAAAGGTCTTAGTAACACGTTTTCCGTGAAAATTTCATTTCAATACCTATTCAGGTTGAAGCTGTAGACTCCTGTGACAGGGACAGACGGACAGTGGAGGAGTGGTTTCATTGGTGAAACGTGCTTGTAATGACTTGTATTTCACAGTCTACACTCGGAAATACCTCTGACACCTCCTCGGGGATTCATGTCGTGACGATAAGGTGATATGTAAAAGTTTTAGTGTCCCTGTTACTCCATATGCGAAAAAACTTCCAGTGCGAGAGGGACGGATTCGAGGAAAAGTAGCAAAAATTCGCTTTTTTATTAATATAAAATATACTTGCTTCCAAAATTTCGTTTAACTAGGTCCTAGATACTGTTAAGACCCATCAAATAAAATATAATTGCAGTCCATATGTCATTCCAAATTGTCAAACCGGGCGAATTGGTCGAAAAAGACCTCATTTCAATTAATATTTGTCGAAAAAGACCTCATTTCAATTAATATTTGTATCGAGCCGAAATGCTCCAATCACGTTTCTGTAAAAAGATCCCAAGAATAATATACAATTTTATCAAAATAATACATTATTTACTGAAGTAGACAGGTATGCAAGTTCTAAAAGTGTTGATTTTTTTTCGTAGCGCAATACTTTTTTACTGTTATTCTATTGAAATCTGAAAACTTGACGTAGTGTCCTTCTGCATGCCTATAGTTTCAGTAAAGACCGCAGCGGTGGGACGGTAGCGGATTTCGAGCCAGCGGATCGGAATTCTCGGCGTTCGGCAAAAAAACCGTACAGTAATTCGGTGGGAAGAAAAAAATACGCTAAGCAAGCAACACACTGGTGGTCCAAAAACTTTGATAAAAATATATGATGGGCATTATAGAGTCAAAAATAAATTTTAAGTTTCATAAACTGTTTTTCTATTGTAAGTTTTGACAAAAAAAATCGAAAGTCATCGAAAGTTTCACATGATTAACACAAGAATTCTCTTACTCCTTCCAAACGCCTAAAGCGATTTTAATCATTATTTCACCAAATTATAGTTTTATAAATTTAAGTTCAAAATATTTTTTCCGTTCATGGCGTCCATGTGAAAAGTATTATTTTCTCCTATTTTGCGCTGGCCGGAGACGCAATGGTTGTCGTAACAATGTCGTTTTCGTTGATATTTGTACCGACACACATCGAGTTGCTTATTTAGCGTGGTCATACGCCTTAAATCCCCAATACTTGTTCAAGCCCAACCCTGCGTCAAACAGTAATGAAGCTATACAAGAAAACCTTGATTACTTATCAATTCTCCGGTGTGACATACACACATACAATTTGGATGTATCAATCAAAGTCGCTTTGTATAGTGCGCGCCAATCTTTTAGTCGCCTCTAATTGAGTTACGAGTGCAAGCTTGCGCAGGTACAGTCAAGGGAACAATAATATGAACGGTTGATTATTAAATGTTTACTATAAGTGGGAAGGTGTACTTGTTGTACCTACCTATTTAATATATATTTATTATTTTAGTGCAATCTTAACTGTTTAATTAAAACAAATTAATATAAACACCATTTTCCTACATTGTCGCCTTAAAACGCTATAACGGCCACGAGGCATAACAACAACAATAAACTTTAACAAACTAAATCAACAAAACAACAAATAAAGGCAACACAAACAGATTCAACGATTAACTTAACGAATCATGGAATTTTTTCCACGAACGTACTTTTCATGCAACGCGCGCTTGTGTAGTGTACGGACGTAGCACTAACACTAACGCATAATGTTGACACCTGCCGAACGGCGAGCGGAGGGTGTGGTGCGGCATGCAGGCGGGTGTGCTCCGCGCCCTCGCTCCTGTAACGTCCCCCTGACACCGTAAAACGGCTAATGCGTCGATTCTTGGGGCTAGCTTCAGAGGCGACTAAAAGATTGGCGCGCACTGTACAAATGGTTAGTGGAAAAGGATTAATGAAAGAAATTCATATATGGGCCGCAAATGAAAGGTTGACCTGCACCAGATATTATTATAAGGACGTATGCCGCAAAATTTAGTGAGATGCTGAAAAATGTTGAATCAAGAGTGCTATAAGAGCTTGTATGCCTCGAATAATGCATAAGAAAGAAGTTGAAAAGGTTATAGCAGATGGTGGGCTGTTGTCCCTGTAGACTTTTCTGGGAAACACGCGTAAGCTTATAAAAAATTTAATTATTTTATTAAAACTGCGTATAACATAACATGACACATACAGATCTTTGACAGTTTATTTACCTCTGACAGCTGTTCTATGTCCGATACGAAACAGTTTCGATCAGCCTAGTAAATAAACTGTAAACAAAAGCGCGACAGAGCTATGAGTGTATAGCAAGCAAAACTCTTCCATTTAACCTCGCAAATTAAGTTCATTAGAGATTATTTGATGTTTACAGATTCGGCTACTGTCGGAAACGGGCCCGCGCTTTTCTGTGCAAACGAAAACTGCCGATCTGACTTATATTTTGGGTAAAAAGGTATTGTGGTTTTACTGTCCATTTAGTGGACTGCGCCGCGACGAAATCGAATTACCTCAGTGTGAGAATCAATCGCGGAAATGTGTAATAAAACCTGCAAACCTGTCCCTTACTTGGTATACTCGAATGTACTTAAATCGCAGGTAAATTGTCAAAGCCGTAAAATTATAATTTCACTAGTTAGGTAAGATTATAAAAAACCTACTTCACTAGTAAAATTATAATTTCACGCCTCTGACAATTTACCTGCGATATGCACATTACTTGCTTACTGAACAAATGTTCAAAATTATACTGAAATACTGTCCCACAGAAACAATGGGAAACCATTTGAATTTTAAATGAATTGTAAGTAACTTCGACTTAAGAGCCGTATTGCAGGCGGATTGTAAAAAAAAACGCCTTTTTGTAATTAATAAAACCCGAACACGTAAATTCAAAATTTACTACATAATTACCCTCGTCGTCGTCGTGGCAAGTTTTCGGAGTGACGACGAGAAAAAAGGGTCAGGCTGGAACAGAATAGAATAGAATAAAACAGCTTTATTTGGTATTTCCACATTTTTACTAAAAACTAACAACTAGGGACTAATAATAATACCAAATAGGTGTCCACTCAGCATGTGCCATGAGCATGGCTAGCGCCATGACGCTGATTTTCAGTGGACGCCTATGTATAAATATATGTCATAAGTATTTAAAAATAAAATAATAAGTAAAAGAATGTTTGTTTGTTTGAGAAAGTTTGACAGAGACATGAATACTGTCATGAGAAGTTGTACCGGGAAAATGGTTGCAGGCAGTTGCGTAGTATCTGTCATTCGACGTTACCGACTTCCGTAGATTTTAGGGAATTCCCTGGACAGTGTGTTCCCCATTTTTTGGGCGAGTGCCTTTCGCCCTAGATCTCATCAATAATTTAAAAATATTTAGTCGTCTTACATGACTCGAAATGTACTTTATCGAACTTGAGTCACAAAATAGATACTACCAGAAGGCCGACTCGACGACGGAGCGAAAACAGACGCACACATGCATAGACGCGTACGTATGATGATCTCCGCAGAATTTTATATCGGCATTCATCCGAGTATCTCCGAGATCGTCGTACGTACGCGTCTATGTGTGCGTGCGCCTGTTTTCGCTAGTTATGCGGAGTAAACATTCTGTCAAAAAATAAAATCAAAAATCATTTATTTATACCAGAAATAGCTTAACCTAAAAATGTACAATTAATAGAACATAATTAATAAATATAACTTTCCTTACAATATATTGGTAAGCATGGACAGCAATATACATATATTCACATAGGAGTATAGACATTAGTGTAGTATAGGTACTATACATTACAGAATAGAATAGAATAGAAAAGTTGATTTGTTTGACTTTTGGTCCTTAAAAATTAGGTGTTACAATATGCTTAAATATGTCATTCCTCAAAAATCTGCCAAATTTGGCGTACAAATATTTACCTAAATAAACCCAAACAAAGAAACAATTGACCTTAAACCTTTAAATCTGAATTACAAATATATATATAAAATAACTCAATTTATAATGTAAAATTATGTGAATCGTCAATTTAAAAAGAATACAAATGTCAATCTATAATGTTAAATTATGTGAATCGTCAATTTAAAAAGAATACGAATGTCAATCTATATAAACTAACGTTAAAAATTATTATTATAATTAAAAAACTCATCCATCGAGTAAAAACATTTGTCGACGAGCCACATGTGAAGTTTGCTCTTGAATTGGTTCAGTAGTAAATCTTTACAGGTATAATAATATAGCGGATTTTTAAGTACCTACTAGTTGCAAATGTTAAGCCTTGTTAATATGAGCCCTGAGACCTAAGCTAGTTTGAGAACAAACTGTATTTTAGGTCTGTAAGTGGTTGTCTTGTGCCCGAGTGTAGGTCGAGTAACCTTAGTACAGTTTCTTTCGAAAGCTCGAGAAAATGTTGTGTTTTGAAGCGAGAATTCCGCTCGACGGCCGTGATGCGATTGGGAGGCTACGCTCCGCGAATCGAAACGCTATAAAATGTGTTCTGTCAACGCTATCATAATAAAGAATTAATAAAAACCTATCCGACTTCAAGTTTAAAAATATATACTTACATACATACACTCAAGCCTGTCTCCCAGAGGGGTAGGCAGAGACTACAGATTTTCGTCTGCTACGGTCCTGATACACCTCTTCTGTTTCTTCCATATCGGCGGCCTGCTTCACTGTGCTGTACTGTCGGTCCAGATGTCACCTCACTGAAAGCGGTAGAGCGCCGCAAGTACTTCCACCTTTGGAACATGTCATCTGAGGTAAACGAAATAACAGAGTACATTCGAAAACTATGTACCTCTGGAACATGTTCGGTACTGGAACTCAATGCAAAGGGTGACTACAAGTCCTACAAGATCGGAGTTCCAGTAGACCAATACGAAATGTGCTTTTCAGCAGATGTTTGGCCGGATAATGCAAATCTAATGCAAATTATATACATATCGATCGCATTTTAAAGGCTGATGTCGAGGTCGCTTTAAAATGCCTAAAACCTAGAAGCTCCTTTGGCCCAGATGGCATCCCTCCTTATTTTTTAAAAGCCTATAGTGGGCAACTACTGCTTCCACTCACGCACATATTCAATCTTATCCTCTCAACGGGCAAGTATCCCACAAAGTGGAAACTCTCGCGAGTGACGCCTATCCCTAAAACTTCTAAAATCACTTCTGTGTCCGATTATAGACCAATTGCCAATTTATGTGCGGTGGCTAAAGCATTCGAATCCATTGTTCATAAGAAAATATACCCTCAAATTCAACCCTATCTCTGTGATTCACAGCACGGGTTTCGTAGTCATCGTTCTGTAAACGGCAATCTTCTCACACTTGTCGAGACAATATCTGGTTACATGGACAGAAGAGTTCAAGTTAATGTAATTTACCTGGACTTCAAGAAAGCTTTTGACCGTGTGGATAACGACGTCCTCTTAACGAAGCTCTGTACTTTGGGATTTACTCCAAAACTTTTGAAGTTCTTTGCTAACTACTTGTCTGGCCGTGAACAGTATGTTCAGCATGGTTGCTTTGTCTCGGAACCGTACCTTACGCGATCTGGAGTGAGTCAGGGATCTATTCTTGGACCTCTCCTTTTCATCCTGATGATTAATGACCTTGAGAGTGAAATAGCTCATAGCTCATGCCTTCTTTACGCAGACGACTTAAAGTTGGTCCTTGGTGTTAATCAGCAGGATGATAGTGCATTGATACAAAGTGACCTGAATGCCATATATCAGTGGAGTATTAGAAACAAGCTAAGTTTCAACCCCGACAAGTGCAGCGTAATGTCATTTACACGCTCTCCCCAGCCAATGCATACAAGCTATACTCTGGGCAGCACGGTAATCGCACGGGTTTCTGTCATCAAGGACTTAGGCATCGTCTTCGACACGAAACTCACTTTCCATGACCACATCGTAGACCTAGCAGCTAACTGTTTCAAAAGGCTGGGTTTTGTCATGAGAAACAGTAAAGATTTGAACGACACGAAGACGATCCAATTGCTGTATACTTCGCTCGTAAGAAGCAAATACATACTCATGATAGAGAAGGTGCAGAAAGCGTTTTTGCGATATATATATAAAAGAAAATACGGGTACTACCCTTTTCTATACCCCACCGCATTTCTGATGGGGATGCTGGGCTTTAACTCACTGGAGGTAAGACGAAACATTGAGCTCTTACTAACGGCATGTCGCATTCTGCGAGGCGACTCTAACTGCCCACAGCTAGTAAACGCCACAGCCTCTCTGTTCGTACCTAACAATTACCTTCGTGCTCGACATCACCATCTTCTCTGCGCACCGCGTGCGAGCACGGTAGCTAGAGCCCAGTCCCCTCTGCCACGTGCCATGAATGTCCTAAACACCTTACTGTCAACAAGGCCACAGGTCGATCTATTTGCGGATGAGTTATTCCATATTTTCCGTGAGTGTTTAAATTTTTGCGAAAGCAAAAGTGTGAACGTTTAATTGAAGTTTTGTTTATATGTAGATTTATGTTAAAATGTTTGTTTTTTTTTTTGTTTAGATATATTCTAGATCCTAAGTAAAGAAAAAAATATATATATGTATACTTACCTACCTAATTTATACAGTGCAATGGTCTCCTGTAATGCTGTATAAATGTTATGTGAATAAATAAATAAATAAATATCCATCAATCTAGTCAAACAAGCTCTTATATTCCAGGTATTTTCAACTTTCACCTTCTTTAGTGTGTTGCCAATTTAGTCGGCATGCATCGTTCTATAGGGCGGGCGGTCGAGCTTTACTTCCCAATTTAGTCGGCATGCATCGTTCTATAGGGCGGGCGGTCGAGCTTTACTTCCCAATTTAGTCGACATGCATCGTTCTATAGGGCGGGCGGTCGAGCTGTACTTCCCACTTGCGTTGAGCACTATTCGTCGCTCACTAAAAAAATATGTCAAAGAAATTATGACAATGCAAAATTATTCTTTTGTCAACCGTCATTAATTTTCATGTCCATACAAACTGAGTCAGGTGATCGGACCACTTTGTACTGAGAAGATAAAAAAAAGTTCACGCAAAAAAAAATGCTTTGCAGTGGAATGTGATGTATTATCGATACTGAATCACCTCCTAAATTACTTTCTATTTAAATTGAAAGACCTTATATAATTATTTTGGGTCCCAATATACTTCTGCACCTATACAACGAATTTTCATCTCAGTAGGCTAAGCCTTATACGGACAAATAGACAAACAGAGATAAATAAACATAGACATACAGCTTTTTCCTTTTGACGAGACCCTAAAAAAAATGTTTGCCCACTTCATTATTTCTATTGAAACACGTTATCTATTTTTCTAAAACGTTTCTAAAATGTTTCTAAAACGGCTTTTTAATGTTACTTGATAAGTACGTATCTCCCCGTATAATAAAATATTTATAAATATATATATATATGCCCCTTAAAACTGCCCCTTATAACAGATACATTATACATTAAACAGATAGTTAACTATAACAGATACATTGCGAAACACAACATTTGCGAAATATGAGAAAGAACCAGAGACTGAACAAAAAACTTCGAACGTCTATAATTTGTACAGATATGTAACGTACCTGAATTTAATGGAAATCTGATATTACACACATGCTGATTTGATATCCTCCCTTTTTTGAAGTCGGTAACAAACAATACTGGAACATAAGCTGCTGGCTCGTTCGAAGAGATTATACTTGCAGGATACAGGGAAGAGAAATTCAGAATCATTACCCCGCCTCTGTGGTTACATAATGTATCCTGTATATACATAGTATCATATTATCTGTACCTGTATACAGGAATACAATGATATTCCACCCGTCTTAGTGTCGTTCTATGATCATGTAAATTTTATTAATACAACTAATCATAATTACACATACGTGTATTACAAAAGATACCTAAATAAATTACCACAAATGCGTATAAATGAAGGTGACTTTTTGATCGTCATCCAAATTCATACCGGAGGCTTGGTAAGTGAAATATACATTTAGGAGAACGCAAGAAAAGGTTTGATTCGAGTTTTAGTAGCTAAGGTTTTTTTTTACTGAATGTTACCGTTTTGTGATATCCTTTCGAAGCATTGAAGCTTGTGCAAGATTTGAGTCTAAATCAAGCTAAACTTCAGTTGTCTATCCTGCTCTAATAAACTGCTGCGCACGCAAAACTACAGTTATTTTGAATTTGCGGCTACATTAGGATTTGTAATTAAAAAAATTTCCTGTCACAACATTAAAGGCTTGTAAACCAAATATTTATGAAAAATTTTGTGGCGCTATCCTCAAAAAAGCAGATCAAAATATTGTTTTTCCTTAGTTTTTGTGATTTTTTTCTATCGTAAAAAAACTATGGCAGCAACAGGTAGTGCTCTTTTAGCTCTGTTCAAAAATCACTTATGACTTATGAATATAATGTAAATTTGATATGTGGCCACTTTCACTCCAAGCGGAAAAACGTGCAATCCGAGAAAAAAATTTCGATTAATTAGAAAAAGGCGGATTTTTCACAGTCCGGCTGCAAAACCGCTCTTAATTTGTAACGCTATTTCAATATCTGCCTGAAACGCCTCAAACTCCTGATAGACATCGCATCACGTGCCTCGTTATCTGAAAACAATTCTCAGTTCAATGTTTGTCTGAGAAGCCGCTCGAGCGCTGAACTTGGTCACTTTAGGATTTTTTCAACATTACAGTTAAACTAATTGGTTATAAGATCGTATTTAATGATTACAAAAATATGATATTTCTTATTTATTTAACAATATAAAACTTAAATAACATTAAAAAACTAGACTACCTATAAATTAATATAAATATAAAAGATAAAATTATACCTAACTAAATTAAAAAATAAATTAAGAAAAACTTACCTATAAATTAAACAATATAAAATATTTTTTCCAAATCACCGCCGTCGATCGGTAGGGTCCCCAAAAGGCTGGAAGCATTTCCTCGTTGGATAGCTAAGCCACACCCCTGACACTTCATAGTCCTCGCTCAAGTTATTTACCTACACTCTCAAACGCGCATCTGGCTTGTCCGCACACGCTTGTGTGTGTGCGTGAGCTAGTCTAGGGCTGGCAGCAAGCGTGTGAGCGTCGTCGATCGAGAGGGACAACATTTATAGTCAGCAACTTATATGATTCTCTTCCTAAATTTTAGCGTGGTTAATCCCTAGGTCCTAGTTCTGGTTCCCCATGGATAAATTTGTATTAAACATATATATATCGTCATGACCTGAATGCGCGAGAGGGTGTCAGAGGTGTTCCGAGTGTGAACTTTGAAATGCAAGTCACAGTCCACACTCGGTACACCAGCGTTTCACCTACAAATATTACGTCCCAACGTGGTGGGTGGTGAGCCCTATCGCCGTAAGTACTTTGGGCACAAACACGATTTTTAGGACATACGGGTTTCCTCACTATGTTTTCCTTTACCGTTCAAAAAGTGGGAAGTACTTACCTTTAAGCAAATACGATGCACATTATGTAAATTCCGAAAAACTCATTGGTGCATGCCCAACCGCGGATTGAACCTGGATCTCAAGATTGAGAGGCCAGCGTTTAACCCGTGAGTTACCGCCGCTTTTTCATAACTTTAAAAATAAATTAACATAAAAAAATGGCTGAGTTCATCGGAAGGAAGCAAATTTGAAAAATCTCCGTTATTTATTGGTTGCTCCGTTTTCTAGGCATTCATATATGTATATATATACCACAATAACGAACCATATTATTGATTAAAAATCAGTATCATAATTAAACAAAACAAGATTTATACTTGCGATTGTCGGCACTTGATGAAACATAAAAAGCATCTCGATTTTGTACACAAACACTTGTAACATTTGTTTTATGTTATGAAACAAATAGTACAAGTGTTTGTGTTCAAAATCAAGAAAACAAAACAAAATACGCGCGCAGCGAACGAGTACTACTCGAGCTCTGCCTGCCTCCAGATTTGCCACTAACTTGCGGGAGACCGCGGGGGACGTTAAATTCGCGCGGGGAGGTGAGTGTCGCTTCTTTACGTAGTAATACTTTATATTCTCTGGCTAAGCTAAGACGCTATCCGAGGTATGCCCCAGCCCTCCGGTCCCCTGAAACGTCGACCAGTCGCGAAGATATTTCCTTGAACATCTGCTTCGCGGCTGGACCCAACGGCCCTAAAGTTTCTACTCCAAAAGGCGCAAATATATAGTCTGAACTTAGATCTACATACTTGCGCCTTTTGGAGTCCTCTGCTGAGGCTGCCACAGCACCAGCTTTAGCGGCAGTCGCTTGGATGTGGGACGCCGCCAATGTGTCGACACAAGTGGCGTCCGACACCAGCGACCTGCCGTTTTTCCACGGAATGAGCGTCATTCCAAAAATATTACTTAGGTTTGATATATTGATAGATTAAAACCGGGGACGATTGCACTTTATTTGTGCCAACGTCCCCGTTGCGGCTCTCATCGGGGACAATGACACTTTTTTTCCCATCCTCCCCGGTATCGGGGATGACCCAACGAGGAGGATGGTACCAAGCCTATTCCCCTATTTGATATTTGAGAAAAACAAGTTAAGCGGTGCTTAACTTTTAAATGCAGCCAACTGATTAGTCGCATAACTATCGCTTTTCGAGGTTTTAGAACCCTTAGGGCGCGACTCCTACTCGCACTTGACCAGTTTTTTATTTTTATTGGCATGGGATGTTCCTTGAGAAAGTTTTTCAGTATTATCAGTAGAATATTTAGTTGGATTTGTTCATGAAGAAAATAGCGGCGCTCGAACTAGATTATTATTTAGTTGCTTTTAATGTTCATGAAGAAATAAGCGGCGCTCGAACTAGATAATTATTTAGTTGGATTTAATGTTCATAAAGAAATAAGCGGCGCTCGAACTAGATCATTATTTAGTTGGATTTAATGTTCATGAAGAAATAAGCGGCGCTTGAACTAGATCATTATTTAGTTGGATTTAATGTTCATTAATAAATAAGCGGCGCTCGAACGAGATCATTATTTAGTTGGATTTAATGTTCATGAAGAAAATATCGGCGCTCGAATTAGATCATTATTTAGTTGGATTTAATGTTCATGAAGAAATAAGCGGCGCTCGAACTGAGTAGTTCATTGTTTAGCTTCAAGATGCAAAAAAAAAAAAGATTATATCCTGTAACAAAACTTCTAGTCAAAAATGTCCAAAAATAATAAATTAGATAACCTTCTTCAAGCATAACAATAAGAATTCATGATTTTCAGCGCTCGTCCGCTGTAGAGCCTGAGGACCTAACTTACAATAAATTTTGCGCTTCGACCGACTTACGGACGCTGTTGGCTTCTAAATAAACTTTCTGGTAGAAATATTTGCTCGTGAATTCTATAAAAACTAGACTGAAACTTGCAGTCAAGTTTTCAGAAATGTTGGAGCATCTGGCGTGTAATTGTAGTTATTTTGCTTAGTTTTTACAAAGATTTCAAAAGTAAAGATAAGCCCTTACCGTACTATGACAGCACCAAAATGTTTTCATCTTGAAATGGGTGACGCTTTTGTTGGACGCCTTAAGTGCACTTAAAGTTAACCACTTTAACAACTTTAGTAGTCTGATCAGTTTGCTAACCGTTGGTAGACAGGTTGCGCACTTATAAGTGTGCGCGCGTCGGCATTATGTTAACGCACGCATTCAAAAACAATGCAATAAATTTTGTGTTTGTTAGCTTGTTTATAAAGGAAATATTGCTTATATTCGGCCTTACTTTCCGATGAAACCTTTTTATTAAGAGGCGTTATTACACCCAAACCTTCATACAAACGCTGTCCCCGCATTGTGGGGTATCTATGGAATATTATTGTAATATTTTGGGCTGAGTCTATTAACATTATCTAGGTCTATATCAAGGTCTAGTCGAACTAAAAATCGTGGAATTCGAGTAATATCCTAACAAAAAGCTCTTTATTCTTTATTCTTTAATGTACCGAGAAAAGCAGTTAATTAAGACATATAATACATTAAAAGATATGTACAAAGGCGAGCTTATCTCTTAAAAGTGATTTCTTCCAGGAAACCTAAGCAGGAAAGGGAAATTTTATTAAAATAAGTAATCTTACATAGGTGTACTACAAAATATATATATATATATACATTACGATACCTTAACAAAATATACATACATAATAATAATATACTAACTTACCTAAAATACATATAAAGTATACATAAGCTTACCTATTTACTATGACAGTGAGAGATAGTGCTCTTTTAGCTTTTTCTTGAAAAGGCTCTTGGTAGGACAGTTGCAAATACAAAGCTCCTAAAATAAGTAAATTTAACGGTTTTTCACCAAACGTGTAGCCGAAAGTTCTTTTATTGCTTAGGATAAAATCAAAAAATTTATACGAATCAAACATCTAAAATGTTATCTGGATTAATAAAAACCAAAAATAATCTTTGAAAACGTCGAAAGTCTTGCCAAAATCTGGTTTCTCCTGAAACAAGTTTTCAATTTTGCGCCTGCGACGGAATTGACACGATTGTATTGTCCTCGCCAGTTTCATAGAGCGTGCACTCTGAGCGTGATATTTGGCCACGCCCACAACCGAGTTGGTCGCATCATGATATCTGTTCTTAAGGCTTGAATAAGCGAGGATTTGGTAAAATTGCGTATATTCAGCTCGATTTGTAGGCCAAACTGGCTACTAGAAAATTCTGGGAAATATATATGTACTTAATCATGTTTTTCTGACGAAATAAGCCTTTATAGATTATCGAAATTTTATATCTTTACTCAAATAAACATATATCTGTAGGTACCTAATTTCTCGGACACGGAATATGCATTTGAAATGAATTTTTCACACAATAAAAGATCTCATTATTATCTACAAAAAAGCCTTACTACTTTATTTCTGTATGTCCTAATGGAGCCACGATTTCAAAATAACTGAAGTTTTGCGTGCGCGGCATCTGATTAGAGCTGGATAAAGAGTTAAAAAACAAACGCGTTAGAGCGGGACCGAATTTTGGCATAGTGCAGCCCCTTAAGCTTAGCTTTCTAGTGAAATCTAAGTACCTAGTTTTGGTAACGAAAACTGACTCGTTCATACAAACTACTTTTTTTATAAAACCAACCCTCAAATCGACAAAAAACATCAGCTGTTCAATAGAAAAGTTAAAGAGTTAAAGTCCTTGCAAAACCATAATTTATTCTTTCGTGTTTGACGAATCTAGCAATTCTAGCTTACATATAAAAAAAAATTATGAAAATAAATATATTTATATATGTAATGTAGGTATAACAGATACACTTATTACAGGTCGGTTTTAATGTAATATAAGTAATTAAATAATCTATGTGTGTACGTAATACTTTTATGTAATAAATAATAATTCAGGGAAATACACAGGGAAATAATAAAGGTTGGGTTATAAAATTTATTTAATAAAAAATATAATACACAAGAATATATACACACTCTTTTTGAAACAGAATCTTCAGAATTAATTCCAATATTGAGAAATAAAAACCAAAGATGGTTCTAAAACAATTTTAAAATATTAACTGGAACAAACAGATACGTTTAGTTTTTTTTTTATAATAAAATAAATGTAAAAAGTCGTCGTTTTGACTTTTTTCCAGAATCCGTCCCTCTCACACTGCGGGTCTTTCTGCATGGAGTAACAGTGATTAATACAAGGCAACCTATTCTCTTAAATACCCATTCAACCAAAATGTTATTAACAACTGAGTATTTTTTCTCGATAAAACAGTAAAAGTTTTTCGTATTAGGTCTTTACATATGAAATTGCTATTTTCTGTAGAGAATTTGAAGGTTTTGCATTACTTTTAGGGATGTAAATCGAAATTATTTGATTTCTTATGTCTATGAATGAGACAACATTAAGCTAACAGCTACATTAATAAAAAAAAATTAAAGTCTCAGCTGTAAAAAATTATTACGAATCTTATCATAGAAATAGATGGCATTTAGGACGAACTGTTTTTGAAGATTAAATTTTTATAATCAAACTGAAAATAGAAACAAAATTTGATACGTAGGTTTTACACCTTGATGTCCTCTTTCAAACAAAAACCAAAATAATTGAAATAGCTATTGAATTACAGGAATTATGAACTCATGAATCTGTAAGAAATGAATTTGTAAGGGGCTCGGTTGGTGATCATTGAACCTTGTTCCCGCGGGTCTACCGCGTAATTCTGATTTTCATCAACATCAACTTGAGATTGAAATTTGACGTGCGTGCGACGACGCCCGCCTAACATGCCATCTTTTTTGCAAATTTCGACTTCCCATAGTGATTCACTATCGGGACTGGAACTGAATTTCTATGGGAAGCCGTAATTTTATTTTACGAATTTTACAAAAATTGTTAATGATCCAAGATACTGATCACTTATCAAGCCTCCAGTATGAATTTGGACGATGATCAAAAAGTCACCTTGTATATACAGGGTGGAAAAAATGAAAGGGCCCTGGAGGGGAACTACCTTAAATCCTTTAGTTAGCTCATTTTACTGAAAGGAAACATTCCTTTATTTTTTAAAAGAAACAAAACTGCATTCAAAGATCTTCTAAAATGTGCTTGTCTCACCCGGGAACTTAACCAACTAAAAATTTAAAAAATAAACCCTCGCTATTTTATTATACGAATCGGTAGGATTATTGTTCAGGATAAAATTTGTCTACTAAACTAAAGTCTTACACTCATCTGTTGTACGAGATACCCATGAAATTGAATTTTTAATACAGTTGCTCAAAAAGTGGTGTATTGCAGGGACGTATAGCGTTCGGGATGTGGGCTATTACATACTCGAGCTTTTTCTTTACCTTTTCCGAACTCGTGCGTTCTCTTTCCCAACTGTCAAAATAATGTCTATTAAAAAGAAAATAAACAACCACGAAGTTTTTACTAAAAAAAATTCATAGAAGTTTTTATGATTCATGCAAATATTTCTAAAAAGAAGCTACTAATTTGTTTCAATATCAGATTTAATGATTTGATTCAATGCGTTAGGTTAGGTTTCATTTCATTTCATCTCATTAAATTAAATTTTCATTTCATATCAATAAAAAAAAATCTGCTGAAGACTTGGCTGTATGGGCATAGTTCCCTTTGCCTACGCAGAATGGGTGAAGAAAGCGAAAAAAAAACTCTGCTTAGTTTTTTACGTTTGGCGCCATTTTCCAAAAATTTTCTTTGCGGGTTTAGTTGTTTGTTGCACAAAATGAGTAATTTCAACGATATTTTATTTGAATTAACACCACCGGAACTCAGTATAATTGCACATTTTACCGGAAAAGTCAAAAAGTCGCTACATATCTACATACGACGATTTTATTGCGTGGAATATTAGTTGAGTTTATTGTGTTTTTATTATTTTATTAAATTGCTTAATTTTTTCGCAACTGTATTAAAAATAGTTGTTCAGTACACGTGCGGAACCGTCATTGCAACTTGTTCCGACTGTCAACCCTCACCTTCGGCTGCGCCTCGGCTCGGGTAGACATTTGTCGGAACTCTTTGCAATGACAGGCTTTCCGCACTCGTAATGAAATATACTAATTTATTACAAGTTCTTTATTAACAATACCTAGTACTATTCACTTGTAAAGTAATAATTATACGCCATTATTACACAATGACAGCACGGAATGATAGCAAAACAAAACAAAATTTGAATTTCGAACGATATACTTTTATCGATTTTAAAAATGTTGAAAGGTATGGTTCGAACTTCAAATATGTTGCTCCGCGTTGCAAAAAAAATACGTTCCTTTTTTAAACTTTTCGTCAGTACGCCTAGTGCAAGAAGTAATTGTGCTCTGCATACACTTATTATTACCATTTAACGATTTTCTTATTGAAGTATTCAACAAGGTACTTAAGATAAATAACATTAGCAAGCTTGTACTTCATACGATGTCTTTGGATGTAAGAGAGATAAGAAAATTATAACGTGTAATTTACTTGTTACAAGTGAACAGTACTAGGTATTGTTAACAAAGAACTTGTAATAAATATTTAATTTCATGAGTATCTCGTACAACAGATGAGTGTAAGACCAAATGTTTATTAGAAAAAATTTATTCTGAACAATAATCCTACCGATTCGTATGATAAAATAGCGAGGGTTTTTTTTTTTATTTTTAGTTGGTTCGATTCCCGGGTGAGACAAGCGAATTTCAGAATATCTTTGAATGCAGTTTTGTTTCTTTTAAAAAATAAAGGAATGTTTCCTTTCAGTAAAATGAGCTAACTAAAGGATTTAAGGTAGTTCCCCTCCAGGGCCCTTAAATTTTTTCCAACCTGTATATTGCTAAATAAATTAAATAAACCTTTAATATAGTTCGTGTACATTTATTATTTTATAACATGTATATTTTTTATTTGATTAAATTTGACGTGTAAAAAGTGTATTATAATATACCTGCTTTGCAAAATAAACTATTTGAATTTGAAAATTTTCGGCAATTTCATACGTAAAGACCTATTATTAATATGGTTTCCAAAACCACTACAACTTCACGTTGTATAGTGGGTGGGTTCATTTAACAAACTACACTACATACTTACTGTAGGTGTAGACGAACTTTAAAACGAGTCAAACTATTCGCTCTACCTTTGCAATAAAATCCATTGAACCTGAAAAGGTAATTCCAAAACAACTAAACCGAAAACAAGACTTCTCCACTTGCAATAAAGTCCCATTTCGCTTGGATCAGTTAGCCGTGTGTGTAATTTATGGCGCCATTTCAAGGTGACAGTGCAAGCTTCCGGATCCGATATCCGTTTCCGGCCTGGACTCTACTTTGAAGTCACCGAAGGATGTGATTGGTGGCAGGAAACAATTGACAGCAGAATAAACAGGTTGACAGAGCACAAAGGGCAAGGAAATCTATACTTTGAGTTAGGAAAGGTCTTGCGAGCAACCTTTTGTTTTAAATAATTTGGCCAAATGCGGGTAGGTTTTTTTTTTATCGCCGTGATAGTGACACGTATATTCTGGGAAAATTTCAAATGGCTACCTATTACGGCTGAAGCTGTAGACTCTTCCAACAGACGGACAGACAGATAGCGGAACCCTAATAATAAGAGCGTTTGTCCACGGTCTGCCTCCGTTATGCGAGACACTGGAGTCGGACAACGGAAGAATTACCCGCAGCAATCCGTCCGCTAGTCCGGTTTCGGTTCCGATATCAGATCAAGCAAAGCTCATTTACTAACACCAGTGTAAGGCTCGCACTACAAACATTTTAATTTTTCCTGTGGCCATTTTAATTTTTCCTGTGGAATTTTACCGGAATCAACCGGAACATGCTCCGGTTTCTGCGGCCACCGGATCCGTTATTTTTCGGCACAAGTGGGCGGTTCCTTTCAATAACGTAAGTAGTTGATGGTTGATGTGAAAATCGGCTTTTTAATCTGTATGTACTGGCGACAGAACCCGTCCATACGAACTACAATCGTGAAAAAAAAATTGAGAAATCGAGAAAAAAAGAAAACAGTTGTCTCAAACATTTTGATCGAGTAGCTATGTAACTTTTCTATGGAATGGCAGATTTTTTTTTAACGATTCCAGGGTTTGCTCCATAGTAAAAGTTGTTCGTTGGATGAGTACCTACTATCACTAGTTCCGGCTTCCGCAACTTCGTCTTAACAGCCTGTATACAACGTGTAACAAAAAGGTGTAACCATATTTGAAGAGCTTATTCAGTCAATGGTATAGAACAACTTTTACTATGGAACAAAACCTGTATTTCGAAAAAAAAAATTTACTGTTTCATAAAAAAATGCAATGACGCTCGGCCGAAATGTATGGAAGGGCAGATTTCTTTTTTGAGATTTCAGGGTTGGCTCCATAGTAAAAGTTGTTCTACACCATTGACTGAATAAGCTCTTCTAATATGGTTACTCCTTTCTGTTACACCTTGTATATACCTATATATTAAAAAATACGCTAACTGACTAACTGATCTACCAACATCTATACCAAACAGCTGAACATAGAAAGATGAAATTTGGGTTTTGAAATTTGGCTTCCTGTATGACGTAGACACCTGTTAAGATTTTAGGAAATTCCCACAGGATCGAAAGAAACGGGATCATACTCACAAAAAGGAAAATCATTTTTAACGGACTAAAAATCTATATATTTCAATCCTTCTTCGGGCACTCCTCAAGCTTGACACACTTCTTGGAGATGGTGTCCCTCACAGTTGGAGGGTCGCAGTAGCAGGCGGAGTAGTCGCAGAGTTTGCCATTCTTCAGCTCCTGAGGGTTGGGCTGCTCGCAGGTGGCTTCAGGCGTCAGGTAGCTGCAACCAGTGGTGTACGCGTGAGTGCCTTCTTCGCATTCGCGGTGGCCTGAAAAGTGAGAATTTCAAGTTTAGAATTAAATATATCATCATGACATGAATCCCCGCGGGAGTGTCGTCGGTGTTCCGAGTATGAACTTTGAAATGCAAGTCACAGTCCACACTCAGTACAACCGCGTTTCACCAACGATTATTAAGTCCTAACGTGATGATTGGTGAGCTCTAGCGCCGTACTTCGGGCACAAATACACGCTTTTTAGGGCATGCACGTTTCCTTACGATATTTTCCTTCACCGTTCAGCAAGTGGTAAGTAAAAACAAATACTATGCACATACATTTCGAAAAACTCATTGGTGCATGCCGACCGGGGATCGAACCTGGATCTCAAGATTCAGAGGACAACGTTCTACCCCTGAGCTACGGTTAGGTCTCGATACCCGCAAGCGACTGCGTGAAATATTTACGAGTATGTGAGAAATTGTACAACACCCTACTGCTTAGTGAAAATACAAAAATCGTTAAAGATTTTTGGAAATTACTTTTCTACTGTTAGAAAGTTAGAAGTTACATAGCAAATAATAATTCCTGGCGTTGAAGGCCTGTAGACTTCACGAACGATTGTATAAAAGAAAAAACAAGAAAACTTTGGTTTAAGCGTATAAAATTTAAGTACATAATAAGTAATCAGGTGGCGCTGTTAATTATTAGAATTATTGGAAGAAATTTTCAATTATTTCGTTATCAATGCAAGTGCTCGTAAAGGCCCACTTTTTATGCATCAAAACCGAACAGAAAGTCGATTATTTTGCCCTAGGGCTTTATTATTTTTATTTTTTTTTATTTATTCACAATGGTTGGCTAACCTACAGCCTTTCCTGTGAACCATAAATGTTATACTTTTTTTTCCACTGTTTAACGGCTCTAGATACAGTCCTTTTGAGCCAATTATAATTTAAAGTTCACAAGATTATATTTGTTTTATTTCCTCAAACTATGCATTGAAAAACGTTGTATGATACACGGGCGTAAGAGCAATAAATTATGCTCGCTATGCTCGTGTTTTAAATAGTCCTCGTAATTTATTCCTTTGTGCCCTTGTAGCATAAACTACTATTAAAGAGCGTCATCTGTTGTGGCAAATAAAAAGTTTTAATGCGAATTTAGTTGCAGCAATTGTATAACAGATGGTGCTACTATCTTTGTACCACCAAATGTTTTTGATGAAACGGGTTAGGTACTATAATAACTGAAAATTATAAAGCTAAGTATATTAAATTCTATTAAAAAAACTGTAAAAGAAAAGAGCTGTGTCTGTCTGTACATTGATGATATTCCAAAAATATTGTAGTGTATTTTTGTTGGTATTTCATGCATCACGCAAAAACTACTAACAAAAGAGAGAAAAAAAAAATTATAAAAATACAATATAGATATCAAATTTTAGATATTAATAAGCTGATTGTAAATATATATACTTTAACTATATTTACGGGCAGTTATTTCGAGAAATCTTTAAAAAACCACACAAAAATTTATGTCTTTATTTATGTATCTATGTTATAGGTAATACCATAGGTTATAGTATCTTCGAAACTGGTGGATCGAAAAATATGAAAAAAATGTCGAGTATAGGTCATAATTGGCTAATTACAGGAAAACTATAGCGATTTAAAAAAGTTGAACACAAATGAGAAAAGTAAAAAAAAGTGATTTGCATCTATTTCGAGATATCCTTGAAAAACCATAAATAAATGTATGTCCCCCCCCCACCCTTCATCTCCAAAATTTGAAGAACGAAAAATATGAAAAAAAATCACGGCAATATGTGCTTACGGAAAGATTATAGGAAAAATATAGCGGTTGAGAAATTCACGAAAACAAAATGAATAAATTCCCAAAACCGTTGAATTACGGAACCCAAGGTACGCGAAACTGACTCGTACTCGACCGGTTTTTTTATTTAACGCAATCTTATTGCAATTAATTTATCTTCAGAATAATCATAATGTTTATATTACGTAACATCGCCGTCGCCTTTGGCACAGCAGGTCCTTATCTCTGAGGTCATAGAGAGCAAATTGCACGCAGAGAATATAAAGTATTACAAGATAGAGCAGTGTGAGGGAAATCTAAATTTAGCAATTTTTTGCTAGATAGAAATATTTTTTTTAATTTATTAGGATTTTGGAGTAAACAGAGTAATTATAACTTATAAGTAAGTATACAAAATATTAATATACTGCCTCTGTGGTTTAGTGGTTCGACTTCTTGGCTACTAATCTGGGCAGGCGGGTTGGTGAGCGCGGTGCCGGAACCCTCGCACTAGTGACGCCACTGCCCGTCACCAGTCTGTTCCATATAAGGCCCGGCTATTAGTAGGGATGGATATACCGCCATCCATCGGTCCCAGGCATGGTGGGTCTCCTAGTTTTTTGCCTGTGAGCTGTCCTCTTACTCTCCCCCGAATTACTTCGAGGGGGTCTCCAAGTAAAATAGTGGTACCTCCACAGTCGAGCCAGCATCAGCTCTACCACCTTGAATTATCTGTTATACCAAGATTGAATTTTAAATACATGATAAGTATCAAGATCAAGCAAGGTCGAGCTGAGCTTTGTTTTTGACAAAAAATCTGCACATCGTACCCACTCAAAAAAACTTTGATAATATAAAACACATTGGGGTTCCGTATTTAAGTTTCATCAAGCACTTTTCTACATCTACCCCTTCCTCTCATCCGTATCATTTTAATTTCAAGTAATAGAAAAAATACTTTTTCAATGCAAGTGCTCGTAAGGGCCCACTTTTTATTCACCAAAACCGAACAGAAAGTCGATTATTTTGCCCTAGGGCTTTATTATTATAATTTTTTTAAATTTATTTACAATAGTTGGTTAACCTGCAACCTTTCTCGTGTACCATTTTATACTTTTTTTTCCACTGTTTAAAGGCTCTGGATACAGTCCTTTTGAGCCAATCATAATTTAAAGTTCACAAGATTATATTTGTTTTATATTCTCACATGCATTGCATTGAAAAACGTAGTATGATACACGGGCGTAATGGCAATAAATTACGAGGACGATTTATTCCTTTGCGCCCTTGTTCGCTACGTTCGTGTTTTAAATCGTCCTCGTAATTTATTCCTTTGCGCCCTTGTAGCATAAACTACTATTATTCTTTTCATTCCGTAATTATTTTAGTTGTCTTGACAACAAAATGCCAATTGCAATAACGTTTGGGTAAAATAAGACATGTTCTAGTTGATGCTATAGTAATGAGGTCTAAAATTCGGTCCCGCTCTAACGCGTTTGTTTTTTAACTCTCTATCCAGCTCTAATCAGATGCTGCGCCCGCAAAACTTCAGTTATTTTGAAATCGTGGCTCCATTAGGCCACACAGAAATAAAGTAGTAAGGCTTTTTTGTAGAAAATAATGAGATCTTTTATTGTGTGAAAGATTCATTTCAAACGCATATTTCGTGTCCGAGCGAATTGAATGTACAGAATGAAATTAGGTACCTACAGATATATATTTATTTGAGTAAAGATATAAAATTTCGATAATCTATAAAGGCTTAATTCGTCAGAAAAACATGATTAAGTACATATATATTTCCCAGAATTTTCTAGTAGCCAGTTTGGCCTACAAATCGAGCTAAATATACGCAATTTTACCAAATCCACGCTTATTCAAGCCTTAAGGTAGGCCATCCCGCTCAGCTGCCATATAAATGCTTCAGGTGTTTGTGACGTCCTAATGGCTTTGATCTCATAGTAGATGTAGAACAATTTTGATCATGTTACCCTGTCAGGGTGTAGCAATTACATTTGTATTTCATATTATAATTATACATGTTAAACAAAGCTTCTTGATTTAATATTAGATTTTACATTATGTCAATATAAATAAAAGGAACATGATTATAATTTAATAGATGTATAATTTTGTCGATTCGGCTACCCTGTGGCTGTTACTCCATATGCGAAAAAACACTCAGTGCGAGTGGGACGGATTCGTGGAAAAGTAGCAAAAAGTCGGTTTTTTATTAATATAAAATGTACTAAGCTATTTTGTCAAAAAGATTTTCATGGCGACTTTACAAATACATAATATCCACATTTTGAATGCAATTTCACAATGAAATGAATTAGGATTTCAGAATTACAGGAAAAAATAAAACAATTTAGAAATCTTTTCAGAATTAAATTCTATAGAGAAAATTTCATCCAATCGCGTTTTCCTTCAGTGAGAATCTTAATCAAATACTCAATAAACATTTACCAAAAAACTGAAATACGTAAATGACGTTATACGAATAGTAGAAAAATGGATTCGAAAAAACCCCTTTTTTTTTGTATCGCCTGAACTTATTTGATAGGACTAATCTTATTTTAAGCGTCCTGTCTTTTTTTTCCTTTATCGAAAAGACAAGGACAGAACGCTTAAATTAAGTTTAGTCCTGTCAAAAAAGTTAAGATATGCAACACCAATTTGACACGTTTTTAGTTTTGTATCATGGCGTCTGTATTATGATTCTAAAGCTTGCTTGCACATATATATCTATATGCGAGATCAGAAAAATTGAGGAAGAGATGCAAGAGATGCAAGATGGCTAGATATTCAAAAAGCGCTAATTTGTGAAACGGTTTCAGGTAAAAACTGTTTTCAGTGAAACGGTAACTGTTTATTTATAGAAAAGTGTATAAACTTAGTCTTCTTTACATAAACGACGTCTGTATTTCTCTCTTTTTTTATTTCCAGTATAGATAAAAATTATACAACTTGCTAAACTTTGCGTTAAAACGAGGCAATATTCACGATATCTTCACAGCTAATACGATGGTGTTTCATAAAATGATGCTTTTTAAACTGTATAGAGACGTAGTTAGATGTCCTTAGATAATACTTATAAAAAAAAAACATAAAGAAAATAAGCTGTTGATTTCACATTCAGTTTTTACCTTTTATATGAATCTTGAGAAAAATCCAGGCGTAAAGGAGCCTCTTAAGACCATTGTGCTAAGGTTTTCCGCTCCTACAATCTTGCCGCCCATGGCTTTGGGCCAAGAAGTCTACGATCATTCTCAGTAGATCCATAATCCATTACCCATAATCCAGTGGATCTATTGGAGTGCTAATAACACAGACCACTAAGTGGTCTCATGAATCGTGGTATGGTATCATGGTGTCTATCTCTGTTACTCTTGAAAAGGAAAACAATTTGAAGGTCAAAATTTTTCAAGTGACCTTGTTTTAGGAAGTAAGTGCTAACAGTATGATTATAAGACTTGCTATGGCCCCTTTAGTTCATGAGGTTTTGGAGACTGTTCTTTTTTGTATGGAAAGTGGTCTATGAACCAACAGATATAATATTGTGGTTTTTACATTAGGTAACCCCAACTACACCTCTCTGCGAAAGGGCATCAAAATCTGACCCAACAGTTTTTTCGGTACTTTTTGGACAGAAAGAGGTGGGTCAGCGTCTTCAAAGACACGGCGTGTAGTTTACCAACGCTAGTATAACAGGCCACTTATTTATAGTTCTTAGTTCGGCGTCATTGTAGTTAAAAATGTAATAAATGTAGCTCATTGCAAAATCGGAGTTCTTATAAGTTCTTTACTTTATTATAACGTTATTGTAATAAAAATAGTTAATTAAAGTAAAATAATACTAATATATTTGACTTAAAATATCTCAAAACTGTCGGGTCAGACTTTAATGACGTCATAACAAAAAAATACCGTCTTAATAAGTACTTCCTAAAAAAAATTACTCTATATCTGTTGGTCCTTAGACCACTTTCGCCCAGTCTCCTTAAGGCAATATGTAAAAGTTTTAGCGTCCCTGTTACTCCATATGCGAAAAAACCCTCGGTACGAGAGAGACGGATTCGTGGAAAAGTAGCAAAAAGTCGGTTTTTTATTAATATAAAATGTACTAAAGTTGCTATCAAAATTTCGTTTAACCAGCCCCCCTATTCTGTATCTTTAGTTGCCAACTGCACGAGGTGCCTATCATCAAAAACATAGCTAAAAACTGAAATTTCAAAATTGCCTTTAGTGGGTATTGAACTATTAACAATCTGTGTCGTCACTTCAAGTGCGAAAATATCCTTAGGACATCGGAATTCGATAGTATATCTATGTTTTTGATGATAGACACCCAGTCCAGAAGGCAACTAGAGATACACAATAGGCCCGCAGGTCCTAGATACCGTTAAAACCCATCTTATAAAATATAATTGCAGTCCATATGTTAGTCTATATTGTCAAACCAGGAGAAATGGTGTTGAAAAGGACCTCATTTCAATAAATATTTCTATCGAGCCGAATTTCTCCAATCGCGTTTCTGTTTTAACAGATCCCTAGAAAAAGTTTCCACAAATAATATACTATTTTATCAAAATAATACATTATTTACTTAAATAGATATGCAAGTTCTTAAAGTGTCGATTTTTTTCTGTAGCGCCTTAAATCTGAGTCCTCGACTGCAGTAAGAACATAGATTATTACAGAACAGCACAATTTGTTTAAACGAAACAACATAAGGTAAGAAACAATTTACAAAAACTTACATTGTCCCATGATATAGATACATCCTCTACTGTGGCCTGTTGGACCGCCATACGCCAACCCGACCAAGAAAAGGACACTCAAAACAATAGCCACCCTCATTTTAATCAACAAACTTCTAATTCTACCGGTTTATGCTAGTGCTTGCCTACTCGATTTCAAGTTTACTGACACAAAATGGTCGATTGGACGTCTTTATACGACTAGAAGGACAAACTTGTTTATTATCATGATGTTTGTTTTGCCACTTTGTCGTTAGGTCGGTTCTTATTTAATTATCGGTTTAAAACTTGATACGGACGAATTTATTTTTAATTGATTTTATTGTTACAATGAAATATATAGAGAAACAACAAACTTAAGTTTAAAACTAAATAATCCTATAAAAAACGAAAAACTTAAACAAACTAAACTGCTAAAAATAGATATATTACAAACTAAACTAAATAAAAATATATTAACACAAAATAAAAGACTTTGTTGAAGTCATTACTATCACTGGGCAGGATACCCAAGACACTGGCAGCATTACCTCGTTGGATAGCAAGACTAATGCGTTGTCCGAGTTAAGCTCCAGCCCTTGGTTTTTGATATGAGTCAGAATTGGTGATTATAAAATGGCTGGTGACTTCCAGAATTTAACAGTTATTTGAGGCCGAAGTTCGGCAATGGGGCTCACTGCCCATCACTAGTTGTTATAGTCGTCGTTGAAATGATGGTGTGTAGTAGGGCAAAACATAAAATGGAATGAATGAATGAATACACACTTTATTGTACACGGTCAAATAAAAAAAAATTGAGTTCAGAGTTTTGAACACACAATGTTGTACAAGGGCGGACTTATCATTTAAAGCGTTTTCTTCCAGCCAACCTTTGGGTGGTGAAGAAAGTATTATTTCACGTAATGTGGAGGGGGATACCAAATTTACAAAATAAATAAATAAAAGAAGAATCAAAACCAACAAAGTGAATATACATAATGCTTAATATACAAGGTGACATTTTGATCATCGTCCAAATTCATACTGGAAGCTTGATAAGTGATCAGTATCTTGGATCAGTAACAATTTTTGTGAAATTTGTAAAATGAAATTTCGGCTTCCCATAGAAAATCACTTCCAGTTCCGAGTGAATCACTATGGGGAGTCGAAATTTCATTTTACGAATTTTACAAAAATTGTTATTGATCCATGATACTGATCACTTACCAAGACACCAGTATGAATTTGGACGATGATCGAAAAGTCACCTTGTATAATGGACATAAGAATATTTCCCACTCTTCGGAATAGGTAAGTATTTCTGAGCGTTTGAAAGACGGCATAGTTTGTATGATCATAATACATGTTTATATTATACTATGCCAATTCATTATTTAATTAACCAAAAAGGGATATAACAGCGGGCCTATTATGTATCTCTAGTTGCCTTCTGTACGGGGTGCCTATCATCAAAAACATAGATATACCATCGAATTCCGATTTCCTAAGGATATATGTTCGCACTTGAAGTGACGACACAGTTCGTTAATAGTTCAATACCCACTAAAGGCAATTTTGAAATTTCAGTTTTTATCTATGTTTTTGATGATAGGCACCTAGTACAGTTGGCAAGTAAAGATACAGAATAGGGGGGCAGCGGGCCTATTGTGTATCTCTAGTTGCCTTCTGGACTGGGTGTCTATCATCAAAAACATAGATATACTATCGAATTCCGATGTCCTAAGGATATTTTCGCACTTGAAGTGACGACACAGATTGTTAATAGTTCAATACCCACTAAAGGCAATTTTGAAATTTCAGTTTTTAGCCATGTTTTTGATGATAGGCACCTCGTGCAGTTGGCAACTAAAGATACAGAATAGGGGGGCAGTTCTATACAATTCCATGACAGAGTGCATATCCGGGCGGCCAAAGACAACTGCCATAACTAGGGTTGCCAACCGTACTTTAAAATAAAGTATCTTGCGTTATTTTGAGTCTCTGTACTTTATACTTTTGAATATCAATAAAGTAAATGAAAATGCTTTATTTCACAAACGAAATAAATATACGTAAAATTAGACATAAAATGACAACACCAGCCAGCGAAAACACAGCCGTAAAGAATTCCGAGGGCAAATGTAGAAAGGTGTTACCATATTTGAAGAGCTTATTCAGTCAATGGTGTAGAACAACTTTAACTATGGAGCGAACCCTGAAATCTTAAAAAAAAAATCTGCCCTTCCATACATTTCAGCCGAGCGGCATTGCATTTTTCTATGAAACAGTTAAGTAAATTTTTTTTTTCAAGATACAGAATTTGTTCCATAGTTAAAGTTGTTCTATACCATTGACTGAATTAAGCTCTTCAAATATGGTTACATCTTTCTGTTACACGTTGAATAAATAAAAGAACACCTCGGACACACCCCCTCCCCCTCGGGATTTATGACGTGACGCACTAAACAATAAAATTGGAAAAGGTTTTTCAATTCGACAGAAATCATTATTTCGAAGGTTCAGTGGATGTGACGGTCTGTCCATCCAAGGTTATTACAATAAGGCAACATATCTGTGAGTAAGACAATGCAATGGTGTCATTAAAAATTCGTGACGGACAATACGGAAGATTATACACAGGTACGGACAGTAATAAAAGGATCACTGTTTATTGACGAAACACCTATTGAATATTAATATCTATTATTTTACAGGTGGTAGAGCTGATGCCGGGCTCGACTGTGGAGGTACCACCATCTTACTTGGAGACCCTCTCGAAGGAATTCGGGGGAGAGTAAGAGGACAGCTCACAGGCAAAAAACCAGGAGGCCCACCATGCCTGGGACCGATGGATGGCGGTATATCCATCTCTAATAGCCGGGCCTTATATGGAACAGACTGGTAACGGGCAGCGGCGTCACTGGTGCGAGGGTTCCGGCACCGCGCCCACCAACCCTTCTGCCCAGCGTGTGTGCGTATGGGCAATTCTTCCAGGATGACCGCCGGGAGTGGCAAAGTCCTGGAAAGGCTTATGTCCAGCAGTGGACGAACTAGGCTGATGGATGGATGGATATATTATTTCATGAGTTATTAAATAATTATCTTATTTATTTATATACGAGAATTATTGTATTTTTTCGTAAAAATAAATAAACAAAACATTGCACAACTGACAACGGTATAATTAATTATAATTTTATGTATCTCTGCACGCCATTTTTAAACGTATACTTGGACTTTTAACAAACTGCAAATAAATTAAGTCTGAAATAAATTAAATAATTTGTGCATTAAATGACTGATTTGAATTTGAATGAAACCTCTATTCTAATAAATTGTAGGTATTGTCTTATGCGGATAACACCTGCGTGTCAAACAAACAGAAATCGGCATGATGTCATGAGGTTTTTTTTTTAATATTTATAAAGTTGAAATTTGTTTCTGATTGATTTCTAGTTTGTAATGCACTTTAATATTAATTAGAGTATCCAAAGCGATGGATTTCGCTTTAAAAAAAGTATAAATTTTAATCTTAACTTCACATCCAGCATCTGTGACTAACTTCACGTTCACCATCTTTGACAAACTTCACATCCACCATCTGTGACTAACATCACATTTGTATCTGTGACTAACTTCACATCCACCACCCGTGACTAACCTCACATCTTGTGACTAACTTCAAGTCCACCATCTGTGACTAACTTCACGCCCGCCATCTGTGACAAACTTCACACCCGCCATCTATGACTAACTTTACATCCGCCACCTACGACTAACTTCACATCCACCATCTGTAACTAACTTCACATCCGTCATATGTGATTACTTCACATCTGTCATATGTGCCTAACTTCACATCCACCATCTATGACTAACTTTACATCCGCCACCTGTGACTAACTTCACATCTACCATCTGTAACTAACTTCACATCCGTCATCTGTGACTACTTCACATACAACATCTATGACTAACTTCACATCCGCCATCTGTGATCAACTTCACATCCGCCATCTGTGACTAACTTCACATCCACCATCTGTAGCTATAACCTCAAGTACATGACAAATTTAAGGTCAATCGGCCAAACCAGGTTGTTGATTCCAATGTCTTGATGGAACCCATGAAACGATATCGTTAAAGCACAGAACGATCTGAATAAGCATTTAAAATAATTAATTTTAAACGGAATAATGCCATTGAGACTGCAATCGGCTCCTGAAAAGGCTTTAAACGCTCCTCCTGATTATCCAACGCCATGTTGGCGGAAAATTGGTAATGAGAGGAATCTCTAAACGGTAGAAACGTTGGAGCCCTAAAATAGTGCTCGTTCTGATATTCACGTATTTCTTTACAACATTTAAATATTACTTATATTGTTTTATTCAAGCGTATTCGTATTTAAGTACTTAAAATTAATATTTAAGGTACCCACCACCAACCGCTTTTACTTTCTGTACTTTATGTAAAAGAATACCCTGACTGGACCTAGGAATATGAAAATTGGACCGTAAGTATACGAGGTAGACATGCGCTAATGGAATGCTTAGGAAATTGGACCGTAAGTATACGAGGTAGACATGCGCTAATGGAATGCTTAGGAAATTGGACCGTAAGTATACAAGGTAGACATGCGCTAATGGAATGCTTAGGAAATTGGACCGTAAGTATACGAGGTAGACATGCGCTAATGGAATGCTTAGGAAATTGGACCGTAAGTATACAAGGTAGACATGCGCTAATGGAATGCTTAGGAAATTGGACCGTAAGTATACGAGGTAGACATGCGCTAATGGAATGCTTAGGAAATTGGACCGTAAGTATACGAGGTAGACATGCGCTAATGGAATGCTTAGGAAATTGGACCGTAAGTATACAAGGTAGACATGCGCTAATGGAATGCTTAGGAAATTGGACCGTAAGTATACGAGGTAGACATGCGCTAATGGAATGCTTAGGAAATTGGACCGTAAGTATACGAGGTAGACATGCGCTAATGGAATGCTTAGGAAATTGGACCGTAACTATACGAGGTAGACATGCGCTAATGGAATGCTTAGGAAATTCCCACAGAATCGAGAGAAACGGGATCCACGCAAGCAATGCTTCAATGGTAGTTCCTGCTGGGCAAACGCCCTTCATCTTAAGCATGATAAATTACAACAATATAGATGTCATAGCAACATTAAGGCGACACAAATAAGCCATTAAAATGGTAGCATCTGACCATCAATTCGCGGCTCCCGCTGATTACGTAGCCCGAATATATTAACCGCTATATTTTTTCCACTATCTTTACGTAATCAACCACCTATTACCACGTTTTTTTTTTTTTCGTTTGTCTTGTTTTGGAGATAAAGGGGGGACATGATAACGTTAAATAAATGCTAGCTTTTCCAGATTTTTTGTATGGGAGCGTCACCTTCGGTTTAAATTTCTTCAATTTTAATTTTTTGTTGTGATGGAGGCCATGGTTACACGTATTGTGTGAAAATTTTAACGAGCTACATATAACGGCTGAAGCTGTAGACCCCTGTGACAGACGGACCGACGGATGGACAGACAGACAGCGAAGGCTTAGTAATACGGTCCCGTTTGACAAATTCTTTAATTTTATCTTTTTATCTACCCTTCTGGTAATCTTTTTACTGGTAAACTATGCATCCCAGCCCAACCCTTTCTCGTTTACATCTTGTAGCATTTTACCGCTCCTATCTAAGTACTGACGTCTGTGGACATCGAACAAAGAGGTTTATGCCATTGTGTGGTCTCCGGCGCAGATCTTATTATAGATTGTGACCGCGCATAATCAATGTGCCTCTTTCTTGGAGCCAGTTAGGGCCGGTATTGAGATACCTAGGTTGATCTAGACCTTGGGCTACTCTAAGGCAAGTGTTTTACGAGTAATGTTTATGTAAACAAAATGTACGAAAAATAAACTTATAGGGTGGCCTACTTATTAAATCTAGTACCGGAAAAAGATTTGGCGGCAATTTTTACATTGAGGCTGTCGAATTAAGCGTGTGAGTGTGTTCAACACAGAACATATGGTGTTCACGTGGATAATTTTTGCATGGGATTAGGACTCTTACTGTCACTAAGATTGTCTTAGATTGTAACATATTTTATGAGGTTCCAGTAAAAGTTAACTTTCAGTTTACGAAGGTATTATACAATATATATATATATATATACTTTTCTGTGCATGTAGTTACTGCCACAGTTGTACATTAGTTTTATTTTACATACTCTAAGTGAGAAAACTGTAAGTCTGAATTTAAATCATGCTGTACTGTACTCTTATATAAATAAGTGCGACTGTTTTTTTTTTTAATAAATAATAGTAGTTTATGCTACAAGGGCGCAAAGGAATAAATTACGAGGACGATTTAAAACACGAGCGTAGCCAGTGTTTTAAACGTAACCGAGTAATTTATTGCTTTTACGCCCGTGTATCATAGTACATTTTTCAATGCATAGTGTGAGGAAATGAAAACAAATATAATCTTGTGAACTTTAAATTATAATTGGCTCAAAAGGACTGTATCCAGAGCCGTTAAACGGTGGAAAAAAAAAGTATAACGTCTATGGTACACAGGAAAGGCTGCAGGTTAGCCAACCACTTTAAATAAATTAAAAAATAATAATAATAATAAAGCCCTAGGGCAAAGTAATCGACTTTCTGTTCGGTTTTGATGCATAAAAAGTGGGCTTTTACGAGCACTTGCACTGAAAATAAATAAATATGTGGATGAACATCGTGCACATAGAAGTTCCCAAAGTTCTTCATGTACTATACAATTTCCCACTAGCGCCTAGCACAGAGGAATAACGAGCGTATTAACAGTTACTGGTGTTCTGAGTGCAGTGACCATAAGAGTTCTTGGAAAATGTCGTTCCGTCGACATACACAACGCCATGTGCGTCACTTCTGATACACAGAGCGAAACGCACTTATGTATATCAGAACCACTTTGTACTTTACATCAATGAGTTCCTAATTACTCAACAGATGGCGTTGACGAGACGTGTTCTGCCTGAGTGTTGCCAATGGGCGCTTTTATAATTTTGCACGGTAATGGAACGGCACGTTATTTTTTACCCTTACGTTCTAACAGGATTGTAAAATGTTTGGAATTGTGGCTTTTAATTTTCCATCGACAATAACGTCTTACCGCACGGTAAGTACGTCCACGATAAAATCTTCCACGGTTTTTTGCACATATCTCGTGATCATCATGATTCCTATCACTAATAAATTAGTTATTATTTTTTATTGGAAATAAATTTGTAGCCGCTGGCTACAGAAATGCAGAGATGATGAAAGAGGATGGATGGGTTGACACGAGAGAAGAAAAAATTGTGGGGAACAATGTGGGTGCGCTGACCTGGTTGGAATGTTTCTATGGGCTGGCAAATCCGCCGTGTTTCGTCTCCTCTCGTTGGGCTGATTGAGTTGGCGGTGATGAGCAGTGATGAGCTGGATGTCTTGGATCTTGGTAACGTGAACACTACACTTTCACAATCTAAATAATGGGTCCGCAATATTATTTGTGCTGGCAGCGCGAATGTTTATACACATGTGTCGTTCTCTAGAGAGTTCGGACGAAACAGAATGAAGCCAGCGCCCGCGCGCGCCTCGACCGGCGCGCGGCGGGGAGGGGGTGGTCGTTCGCGCGTGCGCACGCGAATCACACGTCATGCTGCGCGTGAACATCCTGGGGGGGCCGGGGCTGCGACTCCTCTTGAGTTGAATCCAACGGCAGCCTGGCTATCTTGAACACAGGTCGTCGCAGATTTCCATGAGCTGTGTCCAGATCCACAACTCGGATCACTCCATCCTTGCCAGGTATCGTGCGGAGAATTCTCCCCAACTTCCATTGGAGCGGAGGCAGGTCATCCTCTTTGATGAGGACCAGTTCACCCACTTGAGGAGGGGAAGAAGGGGAGAGCCATTTGGAGCGGGTTTGCAGGGTATGGAGGTAGGATCTGGACCAGAGAGTCCAAAAGCGCTGAGAGAGCGCTTGAATGAGTTGAAACCGTTTAAGAGCAGATATGGGTCTGTCGTCAAAAGACTGCTCAGGTAGAGCGGTGAGTGGACGACCAATAATGAAATGTCCGGCCGTGATAGGTTCAATGTCCGTAGGGTCGGATGAAATTGGGCAGAGGGGTCTTGAGTTGAGTACAGCCTCAATTCGAGCCAAAAGAGTAGAGAATTCCTCAAAAGTGAGGTGCTGTTCACCTATCACACGATAAAGTAGTTGCTTGGTGGATTTTACGTTTATTTCGTGCAGAGCGCCGAACCAAGGCCCTTTAGGCGGGTTCAGTAACCAAGTTATGTGCTGATTCGCGAGCTTGTGAGTGATTGCATCATTGTTTGACCTGAGGAAGTTCTGAACTTCAATGAGTTGATTCCTAGCACCTACATAGTTTGTGCCGCAGTCTGAGCGAATGAGAACCGGAGTACCGCGACGTGAGATAAAACGTTGCAATGCCGCAAAGAACGCTTCCGTTGAGAGTGCAGAGACTGGTTCCAAATGAACCGCCTTTGTTGCGAGGCAAACGAAAATACAAAAGTACGCTTTTATGAGTTTCGCGTTCCGCAACGTGCTGGATTTAACGAAGAAGTGGCCAGCAAAGTCCGTCGTGACGTGACTAAAAACTGGCTGAGGAGTAACTCTGTCTACTGGGAGATCAGCCATGAGCGGAGCCTTAGGTTGAGTGCGGCACCGGAAACATCTAATACATTTAAACACGCGGTGTCTAATAATACGACGAGCGGACAGAATCCAGTACTGCTGGCGTAATATGGCGTGTAATGTGTCAGCTCCAGGGTGGCAGTGTATTGTGTGATAGTGATCTATAATGAGATCTACGAGCGGACTTGCACTGGGTAGAATGAGTGGGTGTTGAGCGTCATACCTAATTGACGCGTGAGAGAGACGACCACCGACTCTCAAGAGGCCGTCCTTTATGAAGGGCGAGAGACGCTGGAGCCGAACGGGACAAACCTTATCAGTCTGGATACGATTAATGTCTTCAGCAAACTCATTGTGCTGAACAGAGCGGACCCAGTGCAACAGAGCGTCCCTGCGTTCACTAGCTGTCAACGGACCAGAGCGCCGTGCATCTGGGCTGTGCCGACAATTGAAAATGAACCTTTTAATACAAGCCGTCACTCCGACGAGCTTGTCAAGTGAGCTGTAGCGAGTGAGCAAGTCCAGATCGATATCTGGGACTGCTATGTGTGCTGGTACCTTTTTGGGCTTAAGGCCTGGGAGAGCATGATGGCCTAGAGCGGGTGGCATCTTGGGCCAAGTGCAGGTAGGCTCTTTGAGCCAACTGGGTGACCACCAAAGGTCATGAAGTGAGAGAGACTGGGCAGACATGCCTCTGCTTGCACAGTCAGCAGGGTTGAGGTTTGTGGGCACATGCCTCCACGTATTGCTAGTTGAAGTAGCTGTGATTTTAGCCACTCGATTGGCCTCGAAAGTCTGTAATCGGTGAGGTGGGGTATTGAGCCATGCCAACACTATTGTGCTATCTGACCAGCATGTGTGTGTTTGAATGGCTATATGAGCTGACAGTTGGGCTGACACTCGAGTCATGAGCTGAGATAAAAGAGTCGCGGCTGACAATTCCAATTTCGGGATTGAGAGGCGAGTCTTAATGGGTGCGACCTTGGACTTGCCAATGATTAGGTGTACATTGACATGTCCAGTGGTATTGCGCTCATGAAGGTAGATAACGGCACCAAAGCCAGCCTCTGATGCGTCCGCGAACCCGTGAAGTGAGTAAGTAGACGTGGGCTTGTACTTACAAATGTGTCGAGGTAAACGGAGGTTTGAGAGCTGAGGAAGATCCTCTGAGATGTGTTGCCACTCTGTGTGGACTTCTTCAGAGATAGGCTCATCCCATCCTATTTTCAGAAGCCAAAGCTTCTGGAGAAGAATCTTTGCGCGGAAGATGACTGGAGTAACCCAGCCATTGGGGTCATAGAGAGACGCTACTGTACTGAGAATGGAGCGCTTTGTGACTTGAGCATGAGTGGGCAGAGAAATGCGATAAGTGAACTCATCAGTTTGAGGAATCCACTGTATTCCCAGAACCTTAATGGAATTAGAGTCGGGACTGAAGTCAAAGTCCTTGGGCATGTCGCACTGGTCATCTGGGAATCGTTCAAGGAGCTGGGGCCAGTTGGAGGTCCATTTACTGAGCTGGAAGCCACCTAGGGCGAGTAACTCGATCAGTTCGCTTTGGAGCGACTGAGCAGATTCTACAGAATCTGCACCTGAGAGAATGTCGTCCACAAATATTGATTTGCGGAGGACCTGAGCAGCGTGGGGGTAGCGATGACCTTCGTCATCAGCCAATTGGATTAAGTGCGGATGGCATGGTATGGGCTGGACCTTAATCCATATGTGACGGTATTAAGGGCATACGTGAGCAAGGGCTGGTCGGGTGAAGACCGCCAGAGAATGAGTTGAAAACGTCTTTGCTCTGGGTGAATGAGTATATTTCGGAACATCATTCGGATGTCTGTGCTGAAAACTTGTGAGTGGATCCTGAAGGACATGATAATGTCAACAATATCTTGCTGAAGAGCTGGACCTGTATGAAGACAATCATTTAGATTGACGCCGTTTGAACTCTTACAACTTCCGTCAAACACGCAGCGTAACTTTTCTGACCCTGGCTTGAATATGCCATGATGTGGGATATAGAAATGGGATTTATGAGCAAAGGTATTGGGGTGACACAGCGACATATGTCCCAATTTTATGTAATCTGACATGAATTCTACATATTTCGAGCGGAAGGGCGGGTTCGCTTGCAACTTCTTCTCTAAGTTGAGAAACCTGCGCAGTGCAATAGCGTGAGTGGAACCTAATGTCGGCGCGTTGTGCAGAAAGGGCAGTGTAACCACATATTGACCTGATGGTTCACGAGTAGTTGTGGTGCGGAAAATGTCCTCACACTGATCCTCTAATGGGCTGGTATGCTTGTAGGTTTGGGGTTCCTCGGATTCCCAAAACCTCTCAAGACTTTTGTGAATGTCATGAGTGGAATGCTCTGAGTCCGTGTGAGAGCCGACAATGTGAACTGAGTTGACCTGATTCGTGGGTGAAGTATGTAAACTTTCGAAAGGTCCAATCAATGTAAAATCAAATATCGTGCCGAAGGCTATAGGCTTGCCAGGGCCGAGCGAAACCTTGGTTCCGTCTAACACTTGACCAAGAACGTCAGATCCTAGTATTAGATCAACCGGAGCTGGTGTGTGATATTCTCGATCAGCAAGAGGAATCGGCGGGTGACCTGTTAACTGAGCGAGATCTGGAACCTTTTCCAACGGTAGGTACCCAGTTACGTTCTTCAATATATGGGCTGTGGCCGTGATCATAGGTGTGTCACGGTGAGTAGGGCGGCATACAATTGTGATTGATGCCTTTGAGTCTTGTGTGTGCTGATTTCCAACTCCTGCGATTTTTAGAGATGTATGTTTCAATGGCAAATTTAAAATTGTGGCCATGCGCTGAGAACAAAGAGTCAGCATACTTCCACAGTCTAACAAGGCTCGTGCTGAGTGAAATTGACCATTTACGTCTGCTATTTTAAGTGAGACGGTTGGCAACAAAATTGGTGTGTTAGTGACGTTCACTACACGTTGTGCGGAGTTACAGGAATCTTCTGTTGGAGTTGAAGTCATTGAGTGAAAATGAACTGAGTGTGTATGTGATGAGTGAATGTGTGATGAGTGTGCTGAGTGTGCTGAGTGCTGGTCGTCCTCGCCTTCATAGTGCTCTGTTATTGTAGGTAGTCACTGTTGACTACCTACCCGAGACCTACTTGGCGATCGCGATTGAGTGGGCGAGTTGGGATGGGACGTATATGCCTGTGTAGCATGTGCCGAACGGTACTGAGGCTCATGCGCTGAGCGCTGTCTGGGCTGCTCACGTAGAGACGGAGGCAGCAAATGAGCAGATGATCGTGTCGGAGACATGGCCCCATGACGATGCAGTGAAGTGTGGTGGTCAGACCGCCCACACTCCTTGCATGCACGTGTAGACCTGCACTCGTTCTCATAATGAGGACCCAAACAGCGTCGGCACCGGTTGCGTGCGTTCACAAAGTGCCACCGACCTTGAACCGGTTGGTTATTAAATCCTGGGCATGCGATGAGTTTGTGTCTCCTATTCCTGCAGTATGGGCATGGCATATCACCAGTAGGGGAAGAAGGTTGAGCCGAATAATCCTGTCGGCGAGTGGGTGATGGGGATGATCGGGCCGAGTAAACTGGCGCTGTCTCAAATGCCATAAATGGTTGACGAATAGGACGGGGGGAGCGATTGTCCTGCCGAGGAGCTATGGGGTGGAACTCTTGATGAGCCTGGTAGGGCTGACGTGGAGTACCTCGAGTGGGTTGAAGCAGCTTATTGAGCTGAGCGAGCCTTTCTGACGGGCCGAGCCGTGATGAAGAAGGAGCCTCCTGTGACTCAAGGAACGATGACTCATTCTCCTTGCAGCGTGCGTGCTCTTCCAGAAACTCAATGAGGTTCTTGAGCGTGGGCAGAGTTGCACGAGATCCGTACTTCCGCTCGAAAAGAGTGCGGAGCTCGCCTTGCAGTTTTCGGACCACCATGGACACGAAAACATAGTCGGAGTCTTTCATGGGCAGATCGAGGTTGCGGAGAGCGCTTTGCGCTGAGATAAGCGGAATTAAGAACGATGTGCGGATATCCGAGCGCATGTGGATGTGCGGAAGGTTCATTATAATGTCCACAAATCGGTCAATGAGTACGCGACGATTGTCGTAACGCTTGGTGAGAATTTCCATGGCTATGGGATAATTCTCGTTGGTAGGGTAGAGGTGTTTCACCATATCATGTGCCTCACCCTTTAGGGCGCCTAACAAATAATGCAGCTTTACAGCATCCGAAACTGTAGCCATCTCACTGACGAGGCTCCTAAAAACGGCAATAAATGAGGGCCATTCTTCAACGTTCGAATGAAACTCCGGTATGGGTATCTTTGGTAAAACACCAACGGGTGTACCTGAGCTGAGGGGTTGCGTCTTGTCCGGAAGAGCTGATTTTTCATTTAATTTTTCAAATGCCACTAGGATAGCATCATAGTTGCTAAGTGCCGACTGAAAATTTTTTGTGTAGGTTGCCTCAGTTTCGTCGGACAAATCCTCATCGTCAAGGATCTCGTAATATACGTTCTCTAACTTAGTTTTAACGCTTTGTATGTTTGCGTAACGAGCGGTGAAATCCGCCACAGAATAAGTTTTTCTGTCGCCTGCCTCTACCGCCGCACCGATCTCCTTTAACAGAACTATCGCCTTTACGGCCTCACGAAACATCGCGGCTTGTGATTTCGAAGGCATCTTAATTTTGTTAAAGTAGGTGGTTGATTACTAAGACAAAATACGCAACGATTTTGAGCTGAACTATAAGAGCGGACGTACAACCAAAATAATTAATGAGACAGATGAACAGAGATGAGACACTTGCGCGGATGAAGTAACAATGACTATGTTCAAACGGAATACGGAACTCTTAAATAAACACGAAAGAGAAGAAAAAATTTTTTTTTTTTAAAAAACAACCTGTATATGAGCTGATACACCAACGTGGAACACCCTATATGTGTACCATTAACAATAAGATCAGAGATGAGAAGAGAAAAAATAATTTTTTTTTTTTACTATATTTGTGCTATATATATATCCGGTTAAAAAGCAGACAATAACACGATCAAACTGTCCGGAATACTATTACTGCAACGTGAGATTACCGCAACACAAAAATATCGAAAAGGGCCGATGAACTTGTTAGACAATAACACGAAAAAAACTGACGGCAATATATCATAACAGTATATTTACAACAACACATCAGTCGTCGAAAATTCTATTTATAGAATAAAATACCTACCTACAAGCCTCGAACGCGTAAACAAACAAAGAATGTATTTACCTCGCAGAAATCGGATCTAAATGAGCGGACAATCCAATGATGCACTGTATACGTATGTACTCAAAATAAAACGAAATAAAACGAAATAAAACTCGCACCACCAAAAAAAAATATCTCGCAAAATCTCGTAAAATTTGGGTTTAATAAAGAAGTATAGTGGACTGTAATCAACAATTGGGCTGAATGAATATAATTATATTATCTGGGCTGAATAATAATAACAAACTGAGTTTATTCTGTAAAGGGGCGGGGGGGGGGCCGGTTCTATACCGATAAATGGAATTTTCTAGGCGGCGGTTCTAATTACCTACCCGCAATAGGTATTCGAGACCACAAAATATTTTTTGCCGGGAAAGGGGGTAAAATATGTAACCGGGTGAAAATGGACTGTAGTAAATCGACGGGGGCTGGTTCAAACAAAGTTACGGGCCGGCGGGGGATAGGCGGGGGGTGATATAAACCAAAAATTTTCTTGGATTGAAAATGGACTGTAACAAATCGACGGGGGCTGGTTCAGTAACGGTTCGAAGGACCAAAAATGTAGCCGCTGGCTACAGAAATGCAGAGATGATGAAAGAGGATGGATGGGTTGACACGAGAGAAGAAAAAATTGTGGGGAACAATGTGGGTGCGCTGACCTGGTTGGAATGTTTCTATGGGCTGGCAAATCCGCCGTGTTTCGTCTCCTCTCGTTGGGCTGATTGAGTTGGCGGTGATGAGCAGTGATGAGCTGGATGTCTTGGATCTTGGTAACGTGAACACTGCACTTTCACAATCTAAATAATGGGTCCGCAATATTATTTGTGCTGGCAGCGCGAATGTTTATACACATGTGTCGTTCTCTAGAGAGTTCGGACGAAACAGAATGAAGCCAGCGCCCGCGCGCGCCTCGACCGGGCGCGCGGCGGGGAGGGGGTGGTCGTTCGCGCGTGCGCACGCGAATCACACGTCATGCTGCGCGTGAACAAAATTCGTTCGCATCAAACATGTTTTTGAGTTGGCAATTCTCGCCATATCTCGTGAACGCCATCTATTGAGATATTCAAAACTATTTTGTAATTAGCTGTCATAAAATCTCTTGTGCACACGTTTTTTCACATTTTGTATTTGTGGCCAAAAAAGAGCTCTGGCGCATCAAATATTTCCGATAATTTTGGTTTAAAAATCGGATCCTGACTCATGTGATAAAATAACAGTTTTTCTATTGGAGCCTGTAATCGAGGTTTTAAAAAAAAAACATCCTTGGCATTGAGCGTGTTAAGACCTCACATAACAAACATATTAAAATATTGTCAAGGCATACCACCAGGGGGTGTTAGAGGTGTGTCTGAGTTAGGACTGTTACTGGAACAGTCAACACTCGTACATACGCTTTTTACCGACGATTTTTACGTGCTAACGTGAGCAAGTGAGCCTTATTGCTAAACAGTACAATACAATATTCTTTATTGTACACCAAAAAAACAGAAATAAGGTGAGGTTTTTATAATAAGTAGAAGGGTACAATTGGCGGTCTTATCACTAAAAGCGATCTCTTCCAGACAACCTTTAAGAGATGTTCGAATCAATACCCTAAAGTGGTTTATTTTCTTACCGACAAGAAAAATGAAAAATCATTCATTCGGGGCGGGAAATTTGTTTACCCAACTTTTCCGGTAATGGTGGTCACCCCAAGATAGGCTCAAATTACCACCGGAAGCGTTTCCTCCTTACTAGATAATAACCTGTTCAGATGTCGGAATGGTCGGTCGATAGCTGGCTTACATTAATGTTCTAGATTACTAGCATATGGTGCGTACCTACGTACGTCCCTGTGTTATTACTTTTATAGGGGCTACTTTGTCTGTAATGAAATGTATGCGATAGATAGTAAGATTTCGCTTGACTAGTTTCGCTACAGTAATATAACTTCTTTCCTCTGAGGCAAACGAGGGTTAAGCGTTTTTAGGGTTCCGTAGTCAACAACAAGGAACCCTTATAGTTTCACCATGTCCGTCTGTCTGTCTGTCTGTCGGTCTGTCTGTCTGTCTGTCTGTCTGTCTGTCTGTCTGTCTGTCTGTCCGCGGCTTAGCTTAGAGACTATTAGTACTAGAAAGCTGTAATTTGGCATGGGTATACGTATTTATCACGCCAATAAAGTGGTACAGTAAAATTTTGAAAAATATTTTTTTAGGGTACCTCCCTTACACGTAGAGTGGGGATGATTATTTTTTTTCTCGACTATCCCCTAATGTGGGGTGTCGTTGGATAGGTAATTTAAAAATATTAGGGGTGTGACAAGATCATTTTTCGATCAAGGGTTCCGTTTGCGAAATATTAAACTTAAAAGTGTTAATTTTTGTTAAAGTCAAGTGTCCCCCCCCTGCCGGCGAAACGGTTGTATTTGGAGACGTAAAAAAAATCACGGCAGTATTATATATAACGAAATTAAAAAGAAAACTATCACAGCTAAGTAGGCTTTACAAGTTAATGAGTACAGATAGCGCCAAACTTTTTGTCCCCTCTAAACACGGGGCGATTCGCATCAGCAGGAACAAAATGTATGGGCCGTTCTTGGGAAGAGCAACTTCCAATCGGACTAGAAGTTTGGCGCGATCTGTATTATTATAGATAATGGTACGGAACCCTTCGTGCGCGAGTCCGACTCGCACATGACCGGTTTTTTAGAAAATATTTCAGGATTTTCATGTAAATAAGTATGTAAATATCATATGATTTAAGTTTAGGAAAATAAGAATTTTTCTTGTTTGTTTTATTTACTCAGATAGCTGCAACATAAGTAAGTACAGGAATAAATAAGTAGAGCAGCTAATATACAACGTGTAACAGAAAGGTGTAACCATATTTGAAGAGCTTATTCAGTCAATGGTATAGAACAACTTTTACTATGGTACAAACCCTGTATCTCGAAAAAAAAAAAATTAACTGTTTCATAGAAAAATGCAATGCCGCTCGGCCGAAATGTATGGAAGGACAGATTTTGTTTTTGAGATTTCAGGGTTGGCTCCATAGTAAAAGTTGTTCTATACCCTTGACTGAATAAGCTCTTCAAATATGGTTACACCTTTCTGTACACACGTTGTATATTACTACTATTTTGAAGGCTTTAATTTTAGTTTTTAGTGCTGTCAAAACTTAAATTATTCCCATGTAATTTCACTCATGTTCCTTACATTTAAGGGCTATTTTGCAATAAAGAAAATTTTGTTTTGACATAACTAAAACTAAAATTAAGCCTTCAAAATCGCTTTAATATAGACTTTAAATAAGTAGAAAAGCTTTATAAGACTAAGGAAATAATACTCGTCCTATTATAATATGAGCTAGCATAAGAACTTACAAAATAAGGCATTTCCTATCGTTTTGTTTCATTAAGGGCCTTACATTGCCAAATGGGTACTTTCTAAAGCCTACTCCCCGTTTATGGCCAAACCAAAAATAATGAAAAAATGTATTATGAATAATCAACTCTAAGACAACATATGCAAGCATTTTTATTTTCCATACCACCAAAACTTCTACATGAGAAAAATTTTCAACTGAATGGTGTTTTTTGGCTTAAATTTCCTACTGCTCCCTAAGTGGCTTGGCCGATTGAATTAATTTATGCTTTGATAAATAGGATAAACTTGATAGCTATAAACGTAACATAAGATTATTCAATCGAACAATCACGTCCAAGTCAAAAGTATAATTTTCTCCTATTTCGCCCTATCAAGGACGCAGCGAGCGTCGTAACAGCCACTATGCATTGCGTGCTGATATGAACGTTATTTCAATGTCGTTTCCGTTGATATTCGTACTGACAAATATCGAGTTGCTAATTTGGCGATGGTAATCGCCTTAAAAAAGTGATGCGCCTAGGTCTTGGACGAATAAACCAGGCCTAGGTATGAGATAGGCAGTACTAAAGTCAGTCTAAGTACTTAAGTAAGCGATAAGACTAGTAAATACAGAAATAAGCTAGATAACAAGTAAATAGGCATAGCAACATGGCTTTGTGAGCGTTGCGGCGGCAGCAAGAGCTATCGTGAGGGCCGTGCTGCACAATATTACTTTAAAGATCTATTAATTAATTTATTAAATAATTAATTCTATTAATTATTCTGAGCAATTAAGAGTAAGAGTAAGAAAATGAGTGAGTTATTAAAACAGTTTTTTTTCGTTTTCATCGTTAAAAATAGTGTGTACGATTGCTGACTGTTTCAGTGACAGTCCACAGTCTGAAACACCTTTGATACTCCTTCGAAAATATATCCCGTGACTATATGTTACATCGCAGTGACTAATTGAAGCCATAAACTAAGTATTACTACGTATAGACCGACAACTCCCATACATAAAAGCGTAGCAAATTTTTCATTTTAATTTATTTTTTTATAAACTGTCATAGTTACTATTGATTACCAAGTAAACTTGTGGCTGTAATAGCTTTGCTTAGAAAAACTAGATGGCGCTAAGTTGGCAACACTAACAGTGAATATTTCAGCGCTATCTGTTATCGAAGTCGGAATTATTTTTATGTTACGTGACGTCGCTGTGCCACTAGCGTCACCAATCGGTCTTTTTTAGCATCGTGTTCTTTAGAGGATTTAGCAACGCCATCTAGATTTCGTTAGAATTTCACACATTTTTTGTGGCTACAAACTGATGTATGGGAACTGCTAGTCTATACGTATGCTGAAGCTGAGTGACGGAACGACAAAGAGAGCACATTGGATCGTTATCCAAGTACGGCGGGTGGAATCGCAGACGCAAGGTCTGTTTATCTGTCTGAATGTTAGTTCACTTACAACTTGAAATCCCTCAATAGTCTTGGCACGGATTAAGGCGATATGAAAAAGTTTTAGCGTCCCTGTTACTCCATATGCGAAAAAAACCCTCAGTGCGAGAGGGATGGATTCGTGGAAAAGTAGCAAAAAGACAGTTTTTAATTATTTGAATTAATGAACTAAAGTAGCTATCAACATTTCGTTTAACCAGGTCCTGGATACCGTTAAAACCCATCTAATAAAATATAATTGCAGTCCATATGTCATTCTAAATTGTCAAACCAGGAGATTTGATGTCGAAAGAGACGTCATTTCAATAAATATTTCTATCGAGCCGAATTTCTCTTATCACGTTTCGGTTTTAACAGATCCCTGGAAAAAGAATCCAAAAATAATATACTATTTTATCAAAATAATACATTATTTACTGAAGTAGATATGCAAGTTCTTAAAGTGTCGATTTTTTTTCCGTAGCGCCTTAACTGTTAGCTAGGTATCTCCACAGAAAGTTTTATTAGTATGTATCACTATTTATTTATTTACGAGTATTTAGTTTATTCAGGAAATTAACAGCGATATATATACTCTAAACAATATTTCAAAACTTAAACTAAGGCCAATAACAAATTTCCCCAACTGTAAAAAATTATAATCAAAACTTAACTAATTTGTTAGTCCAAATTTACTTCAATTTACACTACTCGTATATTTAAACATTTAAAGACAATAAAGCAACTTAACTACCTAGTCGTAATCTTATAGTGTTGTGTGGAGTTAAGGCGCTTTTATCCCAAAATCAGTAATTTCAAAGTCAAATAGAACTTTCAAATATCGTCTAAAACTTCCAAAAAAAAATACACAATATAGTTCAAACCTTTATCTACATAGGTCTTCCACGAATGCGTTACACGATCAGATAAACTTTGCTCGATAGAAATAATTCACGAACACAGCATGTAATAAGACCTTTCAAATCATGCCATTTCCATAATTCCACTCTTTTATTAACGAAACATATCTGGTAATATTGCTCTTTAAATTTTCTAGGTCGACCACGTAACTGGGTTTTAATAAACATATCCCTTATTTTTAAACAATTTAAAAACCGATAAAAACAACGAAAAAGTACAAAAGTTCGGTTATTTTCTTTACTACTTACACGTAAAGAAAAAGACAGAGAGTCGCTCTTCCGGGATAAGAGCGCCTTAATGTAAGATGAGTATGTATGAGAGAGTATGTGTTTGTGTAAGTGAGGGGAAGTGAGGGGAAGACTAAAAGGAACTGAACAGCAGAGATTCTATTCCGCGCGGTCGTAGCATGCGAAAGACTTTTCACATATACAACTCAACATTTAGCTCTCACTATCAGGGCTCAAGGGTCTCATTTGCACGAAAGTGATCCCCAGAATGGGTGGAGGTCACCAAATGAAGGGCCTACTCACAACTCGGTCCAGGGCATAACGAGAAAACTTTTTTGATCAACGTCTGTTCATTCTCCGGTTTTTGATGGCACTAATCATAAGTTTGATGAACTATCAGCGCTGACGTTCGTTTATTGGATAGATAAGTATAATATCTGCATGGAATATTTAGCGGGAAAATGTGGGTAGCGAAATATAGTGTCCAAGTCGCACGTATGTGAAATATTTTTTCAAGTTTGTTATATGACCGCCGCCACCGTATCTCGGATTGATAACACTTTTTGCTACGCAAAATTGGGGCTGCGCTTGCGTTTGTAAGGAACAGGAAAAAAATAATTTACGCATTTCACAAAAAGGGTCATTGAACCTTTACTGAGTTTTCATTATGAATTTTTTTTTTAATATTGTTTGGCTAGAAGACCTTAAAGCAAAGATAAAGCATTTCCTGAATTTGCCAGATAAATCTTCGACAGTAAACGAATGGTACGCGCCTCATTTTAGAATGAGCGTTTTTTCTTATGTCAAATTTAGTGTTAAGTAAGATTCCTAGATGGCACTGTCGTATTCTTTAGCAACAGAATCAAAGACAAAATTTGCACCGATTCCAAACAAATTAAAAACCACTTTGACATTGATTGCTACGAAACACATTTTATCTATGGTGACATGGACAGCGCCATCTGGGGCAAAGCTAAGAACTAAGAAAAAAAAACAACCAGAAAACCGCTCATTCTTAGTATCAAATTGTATGCAACCTTGTTTCACATACCTACGCGCCGTATTTCATTGCAGTATAAATTAAATATATTTATGTATGTAATGTAGGTACCTATAACAGATACACTTATTACTATATACTTATTAATGTAATATAAGTAATTAAATAATCTATGTGTATAGATATTAGTGTTATGCCATAAATAATAATATGGGGAAATATACAGACAGGGGAATAATAAATCAGTAAATAAGGCGCGGCGGGTCGCGTAAGATGCTGAAAAGTGTGCGATCAGCTTAAGGCGCCTCTGGGAAGAGGCGATCTATCCCGTTTCAGAGCTCCTCACATCCACATTTAGTTTTCTTTCTGCGTTTCTATACCGCAATGATATAATGTTAATTTATATCTCCTTGCGATGGATAAATCGCCAAGTGTTCAAACATAGGCATTTATTTCTATCACAGTTTGATATATATTGTTAGTTAAAATAAGTTAAAATAAAATTAACATCTTTATTTATTTTAGGAAATTATTTTCGTTTATAAGAAATAGCATTAGCATATTTTTTAAAGTCAAGCTGTTTTTAGACTAAAATTAAGTAAAATTGGTTATTTCTTTGAAACCACTAATGGTATTTGTGTTGTTCTTGCACTAAAATACAAGGAAAACGTTCCTTAGAAAAATGTAATTATTTTTCAGTCCATCCCGTCCGTTTGGAAAGTATTACTCTCCTATTTTCCGATATCCGGAGACCCAGCGACGTCGTATCGTTATGCATTGCACGCTGACATGAACGTTATTTGTATATAGTTTCTGTCGATATTTGTACCAACAGAGGTCGATTCAAGGTCGTTGATGACTACCTGCCCCTTTAACGACAAGGGGCTACCTGGAAAGGTAAAACGAGGAATATGAAAGTGTGATACGTCACGCTTGCATCAGTCATTGTTACTCCCAACGAAAAGACACGCAGTGCGAGAGGGATGGATTCCGGAAAAAATAGCAACAGTCGATTTTCTTCCCAAATTTTATTATAAAAAAAAATTAAAATTAAATAAAGTTAATACAGGTTTTATAAACTTTATTCATATATAATATTATATGAGATTTTACTTTTTTAAGGGTCATCTTTTTTTCTCTTAATATTGGAATGACTACAAATGATTCTATTTCGATGAAAATATGCATTCTTATTATTATATTATTATATTCATTCTTAGCAGAAGTACCTTTTTTACATGAACTCGTAGCATTGCTAAATTCCTTAAACCAGGAAAAATACATTATTATTACATACGGCTTGAACACTCAAGTGTGATTGTTGTTAACTATATGCCAACCGATACAATTTCGGCATTATCAAGGCGAGTGTCGTTCTTAGGACGACGACGCGGCGTTCACCGTCGTTGTCCGTTAATAATATTACAGGAAAAATAAATTACTGTTTTGCGGGGACTATCCTCTTGAATTTTGTCATAGCCGTGAGCAAGGCTAAGGTATTTACCAATAATACCTACATACTACATTTTCCTCACCAACACGTCGTTGACGGGGAAAACAGCAACATTAATAATAAGTAACCTAACATACACACACGTAATACATAAAACAATAAAGTTTTGTTGAATCCACTGAACATTCCCATTGTATCAAGAACTGCAGACATGTATGTAGGTGCAAATACGAATCTAATCTAATTTGAAATGCTGTGAGGCCGCTCCGAGATATGAAAGCACTAGGTATTTGCACTAGCGACTGCGTATTTGCTAATCTTCTTGAGTTTTGACGCGTCTCTAGTTGAACTAAAGTAGAGATTGTTTGGGGCTCAGACCAAATAAAAATTCGGGACGTTTACTCCATGTAGCGGGTGAAGCAGGCCAAAAGTGAGACAGTTTCGTGTTCGTACACGTCTTGAAACTTACACAGGCCTCACTTCAATGTTGGCACCGCTACGTCTTGACTTTTTACTCGGTTTGAGGGTTGGAGTAGCTGTAAATTGACATTATTTCTTAATGTTGCCTTAATTTCTCTTTATTTCGTTTATCTGTCATTTTAGTCCTATAGTGTAGCCGATTCTGAAGGCTTTAATTTTAGTTTTAGTGCTGTCAAAACTAAATTTTCATCGTTGCAAAATAGTTCATAAGTGTGAAAAACAGAAGCTAAATTACTTTAGACAAATTTAAGTCTTGACAGCACTAAAACTAAAGTTAAAGCCTTCAGAATCGGCTTTAATAGCTACTAAGTAAATAATATTTAATGACAACGTTCTATAGGTGACACTTAGCCACGAAAAAATCAAAATGTGACGCTAGAGTTAAAAATTATGCATAAAGTAATTCCCTCCTTACTTCATTTTGTTGGAATATATGCATTTGTTTCGAATTTATCACAAAACAATTAAGATTATTATTAATTATTGCAGAATATGCAGAATTTTACAATCTGCTTGCAATAGGGCTCTTAAATCATCATTTGCAATCCATTTTTTCCAACAGATGACCTAACATTACAAAATTTTATATTATAATATTATTAAAACTCGCGTGAGCTGACATAATAAATTATTATTACATACGGCTTGAACACTCTCGTGTGATTGTTGTTGACTATATGCTGCCCGTTTGACAACGACGGTGAACGCCGCGTCGTCGTCCTAAGAATGACACTCGCCTTGATAATGCCGAAGTTGTATCGGTGAAACGGTTGGCATATAGTCAACAACAATCACACGTGAGTGTTCAAGCCGTATGTAATAATAAATTTTATATTGATTAAATTTTCAATTTTATATTGATTAACTGTTCAATTTTATATCCTAATTAAAAAATTAACGTTACACCTTCCGTTCCGTTCCGGTGACTCATCCAGCCAGCAGCTCTGCTGCAATGGTGTGAAGACCCAAGGGCCAAGACATCGGTGAGCCACGTACCATACGGGAGGTAGAGAAGCAGCTGCAGGATCGAGAAGTGAAAGGAGGTTGTAGGCCCACCCGAATTCAAGCATCGTAAAGTGAGAATCTAAGGATTAAATAGATACAATAATTTGTGTGTTATAATATAAAGGAAAATAATCAATCGGGCGAATAAAAATAGGAATAAATACCAAAGCGTGCGACTAAAAATACTGAGTGGGCGAATTTAAAGTATGAAATCAAAAATAATTTAACAAAAGTCTAAAAACAGGTGCGACGACGAGCGAAGCGAGGAGGAGCGTGTTAGGTTTACATGCAGGTAAGACAAAATAAAGAGCCGCGCGAAGCGGAGCGGAGCGAGGCGACGTTCCTAGTTTTATTACTTAAAATTAAATTCTATATTCACTAAAATAGAGAATTGTTCGCCTGAGAATTATTCAACTCAACTCAAATTTGTATTTTCAAGTCGCCGTTTCCAAAATTTTTATCCGGCAACAGTCTTTCGCCCATTTATTATTTTAGTACGATTTATTCAGTATTTTTGACACCTTAAATTTGAATTTATATTTGCTCGTTTAAATACTATCCTAATATAAATATGGATTTAATGAAGGCTGTGCTTTGAAGTGTGGATATGCCCGGTGATAAATGGTAAAAATCCACTATAATTTAATAATTCGTCTGTAATGCAGGCCCAGTTTGTCATTCGGGTTCCGATTCTGTATCTATTTCATGTAGTTTGTAGGTTTCTTCTGCTGTCTTCGTTAGAAGGAGCCTGTTTCTAGAAATGTTTTGCCGTATTCTTAGGGTTATTGTATTTCGGAATCGTTACCTGCACAAGACGAGACTGGCTAAGTCTGACAAAACTCTCAACGTCCTAGCTCCGAAGGTATTTAATCACCTTCGGAGCTAGGACGTTGAGAGTTTTGTCAGACTTGGCCAGTCTCGTTAATGTCCTTCCGGAAGACATAAAGTTCGCTAACCGTTTTTAATTATAGGCTAAAGAAGTTATTGGTCAGTATGGCGTTTTTTACCGGTGTCGCGTTGGCCCAGGTAAAATACACATAAAATCTTATGTTTAAAAAGTATTTATATAGAACTGACATTTATTTTTTCCTCGACTATTATTATTTAAATAATTAATATTTTTTGATAAACTGTTTTTTTTTTATCAAATATTTAACTAATGCTTTTAATTTAATATACAAAAATGACGTCTAAATTTTTATTTACCAATAAATGATTTTTATTTGTATTTGTATTCCAACCATCTTGTAAAGCTTGATTACCTTAAAATTAAACTTGTTACCACAAAGATTTTTTCATTTTTCCAAAGACGATGAAAGGCTCAGAATCTAAGCCAAAGTGCCTTTAATTACTGTATAAAGGCAATACTATCCGAAAAAGAGTTTGTAAATACGGTCAGCAGCAAGCAAACGCAATTATTGTACTGAGAAAGCCGACGCGGTTTAGCGTTGCGGGACCGATAGCAGACAAATTATCCGGGAAACATTTTAAGCTGAATATTTTAACAACAATTGTAGTAATACATGTTATACTTGTACATTTTGAAATTGTCGAACTTAAAAGAAATTGAATGCATTTAATTTGAAGAATGCCAACTGAGAGCTTATTAACCAAAATCTGGGTGACTAGTACGCCGCGGTGGCGTTAACACTAGTGGTTTTAATTTAGTCTTTACGTACCATTTTTAGTCCAATACGTTGGCTTGGTTGTACCCAGTTCTGTGGTCCCAGGGTTCTGAAGGGCTCTAATATGATGCCCACGCCAGCTTACCTGAAGATGGGACAGAACAACTGTGTCAAAACAGGACACCACCCTAGCGACCTGTCGCTTTTATACAAGGTATCCTCATTATGTCGGATCTCTTAGTGTTGCTTTAATTAATTCTCACCCAAAACCAACATCGCAAAGTAGCAAAAATACATCCAACATTCTTGTTATTGTTGTAACGGCCGGATTCAAAGGCACACTACGTAGCCTGGCAGGTGATCGCCTTTGCCCAACCGTATTATATCTCGTTTGCTTTGATTGAACCTCAAACAATTCGTTCTAACCACCATGTGGAGCTGCTGGAATGCCAGGTTATATTCGTGCTAGCTAAAGCAGTAAATTTTTTAAACAAGTTTTTGTTTTGCTGTCTGTACCTTTGTTACCCAATTGCATTACCCGGCACTTTTTGTAGCAATTAAGCTACGATTATTATTGGTTTTTGTCTACCAGGTCTTTATGTTCTGCCAAAACGAAATACCTTCACTACGTTTACGGGTTTCTGCGGAATATTGCTCTAGAACGGATAAGTTTTGTGAATGCCATTTCTAAGGAAATTTTACTTTACATTCTACTCTTTGCAACATAGCAAAAGTGATATAAAGTGGCATACGTGACTGACAACTAACATTGTTATAGATAAAATTATACTTTGGTATACCGCGAAATTGTTGTAGGTTTGAAGATATAAATAAAGTGATTATATAATTTATAGGAAATAAAACTCTTCGGGACGAGCCCCTCTGCAAGCTGGAGCAAACAAAACTGCTCGAAGGAGCAACCGACCCAGCAGACCGGGCCCGTCTCCTAGCCTCCAATGAACGCGAGTCGGGTTATTGGTTGAACGCCATCCCATCTAGTAATATCGGCACCTTATTAGACCGTAACACTTTGAGTTTGGCTTGCGGTCTTCGCTTAGGCACGAAGATCAATGAACCACACCGTTGCCGTTGTGGAGTGCACGTCGGCCAGTTCGGGCACCATGGTCTATCATGCCAGCTAAGCGCCGGACGTTCAGCCCGCCACGCTAACCTCAATGACGTCATCCGTCGGGCCCTTGTCAGTGCCAATGTACCGAGCATTCTCGAACCACCAGGGTTAACCCGGAACGATGGTAAGCGGCCCGATGGAATGACGCTCCTTGCATGGAAGCATGGCAAGCCGCTTGTGTGGGACGCCACATGTGCAGACACACTTGCCCCGTCCTACCTACAGGCTACCTCGGTTGGTGCTGGCGCGGCTGCAGAGGCAGCGGAGTCCCGAAAGCGGCGCGGGTATGTCGCCCTTGGCGAGGGCTACATATTTGCGCCGTTCGGAGTTGAAACTCTGGGACCATGGGGCCCAAGTGCGCGACGACTGTTTCAAGAACTGTCGTCGCGTCTGGTCGACGCCTCTGGTGATCCAAGAGCTGGAGCTTACCTCGGCCAGAGGATTAGTCTATCGATTCAACGAGGTAACGCTGCCAGTCTCTTGGGTACTCTCCCCAGCGGCAACGATCTAAATCAAATTTTTCATTTAATTTAAGATATTTTTAATTAGTATAATAATAAATTATTATAGTTCAAACTCTTCGGACATTCAAAATATAATAACGGCGCATTACAAGACACAAAAATCCTTCGACCAAAATAAAATAAATAGACGGGCCATAGCGTACAGATTTTTGAACTCTGTAAAGTGAGCGCCGGCTCTCACTTCATCTCTGTCTCTGTCTGTTAGAAGAGTGACACGTACGTTTATTATTACATGCCATCCAAATAACTGACGAAATAATACTTTCTTGTGCATTTACAAAGTCCAAAAAGCAAAATAAACATAAAAATAAAAATTAGGTATTGAAGTATATATCCAATTGCTTAGACTCGTTATGAGTGAGCAAACTGTAAAGACAAGGCCCGTCCATACATTTTATTTTGGTCGAAGCAAAAATCAATATGAAGCAAAATGTCTGAGAAAAATAAATCTCTAACGGGGCTCGAACTTGTAAACGCATACTTAGTATCGCCGAATAGGTGCTTTCTAAAGCCTCGTTTATGGCCAAACCAAGAATATTGAAAAAATGTATAATGATGAATTATCAACTCTAAGACAACATATGTAAAAATTTTCTGTTTAAAACCACCAGAAGTTCTATATGAAAATAATTTTGTTTAAAAAATGTTTTGACTTGAATTCCCTACCGCTCCTAAGGGATTTGATCGATTTAATTCACGTCTGCTTTGATAAATAGATACACTTAGTAGTGTTTAATGTTTGTTTAAAGTAACGAAGCATAAACACAGCTGCCTTTTAGTTGACAGCTGTCGATTTGTACCTTTCACTTTACCTGTCGAACACACACGAAGAACACCTATCAATTAACAAACGACGAAGACTGTGGCAATTACTTTTTATAATACGAGTATAAAGCCAATCAATTACCTAAATTAACTATTATTTACATTCCTGGGGCGTCCTTTTTACAAGTAGCTATAAACATGTCATAGGATTATTCAATCGAACAATCACGTCCATGTGAAAAGTATTGTTTTCTTCTATTTCGCTTCTATCAAGGACGCAGCAAGCTTCGTAGCAGCCACTATGCATTGCGCGCTGATAAGGGGAACGAAAATACAAACAGAAATAAAATGTCAGCTTTCGGATGATTTTGTTGCAATAATCAGGTTACGTATAGCCATAAAAAAAATACATGTTTTTGGTTAAACTTTAAGGTATTCATTTTCCACAAACCACGTTAATCGATTCATATTTGTACTGTCAATGAATTTTTTTGTAACCCTCTATTGCACACTTCTTATCGATTTTGTTTCAGGTATCGCTTTCGCGATTTTGTTGGGTTTTTTTTTAATAAAATTAGTGTGAATGATATCTATTCATTTTCCAAATACCACGTTATTCGGGTCAAAAAAAGCACCCCCTTTTTCCAAAAATACGTAAATCCACTGATGCAGTCAGCGGCAGCAAGATATTGTCAGTCTACGCCTAGCGTTGGCGCCCGTAAGACGTGGAACCTGTGCCCTTTTTTGCAAGCTATAAATATCTCCCAAAACTACTTCAAAACACATTGACATTAATTTTATAAAGTAATATTTCGAGGAGCATCATATTCCTGCCGTTAAAAACTCAACAAAATATGCGTATGAGTGATTTAGCTACATCGTGCCATAGTCATAACAACAAAACTGAATGAATTTGGAATGAATTCATACTTTTATGCGGGAAAATAATATATGTTACTCTAAAAGAATAATTTTGTGATCGTTATTGAAACCCAAATTAATTTACTTATACTTACTGAGATCTGTAACAAAGGTTTTTTTCGTGAAATTACCCTCTAGTATTGGCTCACCATTTCAGGTCCAATAAGTGAAGTTTTTTGCAACTTATATAGGTACACTTACTTGGGATAAATCGCCAAGCATTTAAAATATAGAAATTTATTTTGAAATATTTACAGTGCATGGCAAAATTATTAGGTCGTAGATAATCCTGTCGGTACATGTTCAGGTTCTGTTACGCAAAATGAAAACAATGAAACTCTTTTAAGATTAATTTGTTATCCCTATGTTTGTCTGTCTGTCCGTTTGTCTAGACAATTTTTTCTGGGTAAAATTAATAAATACCAATATAAACGGCCCTCTATAGAGCTGTAAAAACATACTTTTGACGTTTTTATTTATATAATTTTTTTTTTACGTTTTTCATACAAATTTTCTCACTATGAAAATGTAGGGATGAACACTTGAGATAATATTTTGCATTTAAAAGTCAATACAGAAAGGAATTGTTGAACAAATAATGTAAAAAATATGAAAACCATGTTGTTCTATTCTAAAGGGATTAATTATCTACTGTTCAATGTGGCGATAGCTTTGTTTATTTTTTTCCTTGAATTATTTTTTACTAAGATAACAAATAGTTTAATACAAGGTTTTCCTTAAGAGGTCCCTTTACCCCTGTATTTTTCTTAAAATTCATACAATAGGTATAAACCGAATGTGAAGTCTACAGCTTATTTTCTTCATATCTTTTTTCATGAGTATATTCTAGTGACATCTAACTACGTCTCTATACAGCCCAAAAAGCAAAATTTGATAAAACACCATCATAATAGCTGTCAGGATATCGTCAATATTGCCTCGTTTTTACACAAAGTTTAACAAGTTTGTATATTTTTATCTATACTGGAAATAAAAAAGAGAGAAATACAGATGTCGTTCATGTTAAGATGACTAAGTTTACACACTTTGCTAAGTATAAACAATTACCGTTTCATGGAAAACTGTTTTGACCTGAAACCATTTCACAAATTCAATTAACTTATTTTGAATATCTTGTCATCTTGCACTTCTTGATGAGAAATACAATTTCAATAAGTAAAAATACAACTTTTAGTTAAAAGTCTGCTGTATGCATTAAAATATTTTTAATTATATTACAATAGTAATAAAATTATTGGCTTATCCGTCGTCGTGATACCAGCCGTGAATTTCTAAAATAATCTGATATCACGCTTATGGAAAACCCAATTATTTTGAAGATACCATAATATCATTAAAATATGTTTATGCATTTAGCAAACTTTTAACAATAAATTGTCTTAGCTAAAAGTTGTACTTTACCGTTATAATTATTTCTTAATATTTTGTTACAAATTCGGAGAAATGGCCCTTAAGGAAAACCTTGTATGAAAATATTTGTTATCTTTGTAACAAAGAAAAAAAAATAAACAAAGCTATCGCCACATTGAACAAACAGTAAATTATTAATCCCTTTAGAATAGAAAGATATGGTTTTATATTTTTTACATTATTTGTTCTACAGTTCCTTTCTGTGCTTTCTTTCAAATGCAAAATATTATGTGAAGTGTTGATCTCTATATTTTCATAAGGAGAAAATTTGTATGAAAAGGTTAAACAAAAGGCCATAAAAACGTTATAATATGTATATTTTACAGGGCTGTAAATATTAGCATTTATTGATTTAACCCAGAAAAATTGCCTAGACAAACGGACAAACAGACAAACATAGGGACAACAAATTAATCCTAAAAGAGTTTTGTTTTTTCATTTTGCGTAAAGGGACCTGAACATTTCAAACTATGATACTAATAAATTTCTATATTTTAAACACTTGGCGATTTATCCCAAGGGTAAACAGGTGTCCCAAAAGTCAACGCTTTCCCTTGGAAGGCTGGTAGGCCAGCTCATGACTGACCAGAATATCAAATTATGACCTCAGCAAAAAGTAGATAGTCTTCGAGTTGATGGTACTTTTTATAAATTCGAATAGATTTTTGAGAGTCACCAGTTCTAAATTCTAAGAATAAAATTTTTGTTGCGCAACTCTGAATAGTCATGCTATTGATAAAGTCAAAAATAAACCTTGAAATGCTGTTACATCAGGAAGAAAAATAAAAACCCAATTTATGAGCAATTTTTTGTAATTAGGTTAGTTCGATACCACACCCTGAAAAAAAATGTCCTATGTTAGTTTTGCAAATTGTCTTAAATAACGGCTCATCAAATATTGTTTTTCAAATGATCTGGCAATTTCTGTGTATTACTTTTGAAAAAAAAGTTATTGCTATTTTACTACCAAAGGAGCTGCGTATTTTTTTAAATAATTATAATTTAGAATGAAAGAGTGGCGGGCAGTAAAAATATTTGACGTTCATTAGAAATGCGATTTAACACGCGTTAGAGTGAGATAAATAGTGACGCTATTTAAAATGAGTTGGAATGAGATAGTAACGCAGTTAAACGTGGTTGAATGAGAGAGGCATAATTGATATAGGCTACAGTGAGATAGATAGTGACGTGGTGCATTCCTTCTGAGAATATTTGTTAGTTTCCACTTTTTGTAATAACAACTTTAGTAAACAAAATTTGTAAAGAAATTTTTGGTCCAATTTATTTTTCCGCAAGTGTAAAACCAGCTCAACGGGCGAAAAATATTTAAAGAATGGGTAATGGTGACAATTAACCGTCACAATATTATTATGTATCTCTAAAGGAGTGTCTGAAATGTTCCGAGGGTCAACTGATAAATCAAACACTCAAAAAACCACTTTTAGCCGACCATAATAAATTTACGTCCCGACGTGATAGCAAGTAGGATCAATGCCGTGTGACGATGATCGAAATACACTAATAAATTAGATAAAATAAAATACGTATTACTTTTGACCCTGCCTCGTCCACTCTATTCGTATTTTTGCTATGGTGACGCGAGCTTAGAGACCGGGACGAATTTCCCCCCGCGCGCTATCGTAAAATAGAATAAGCCACGCCCGGAACTGGTTTTTGTTTTGGCTATGTCATACTCTTCGAGCTGCTAATTTGGCGATGATAATCGCCTTAACCAGTTCATTTACCGAGAACTACTAAAAACTTCCAAATATAGTAACTACTCGATAGACCAATTAGTAATGTATAAGGTTAAATAATATTCTGAGACTGTTCCTTTTGCCACATAAGTGCATAGGAATACTATTATTTAGTTAAGTTAACATGTATTTTTTTGTATTTCTATGTACATCTTACATCTTGTGGCAATAAATACCTTTTGATTTTGATTTTTTGATTTTGATATTAGTTGGCGAAACTCAAAACATAGGTAGTACTAGTCTATATGAACAACTGTTTGTATGGGAGCTAAGCGAAATTCGCAACTGTTTTTATCTTCCTCCCATACAAATTGCCCCGATCAGCTCACTGGTCCAGTAAGGAAACAAATGAACGCTGCGATGTCCCAGCGAAACTGAGGGAAATATCGACGCGTTTTGTGTTTTAAACTCTCGATAAGTTTCGATTTGATAAATGTTCTTAAAATAATTTTTTAAATACCGTTTTTTGTTATTTCACTTATTAATAGTTCTATTCTACGTGTTTTAAATTTGACTACGCTAAACGATAGTTTTCTAGTAGAAAAAAAATATTTTATCAGTGGTTGAATTCATAAAATCACAACTACTTAAAGCACTCGAAATAAGAAAACTAAAGTTTTATCCAAAAAAGTAACCAGGTAAGATTATTGTTGAAGATATGGGAATAAATGTTACCTGAATAAATTTCTTGTTTTTGTCATAATTTTTACGTGACGTTTGCATGAATGAGACTCTCAACGCGTAGAACATAAATAAAGGTATGTTTAAAGCCTAAAAAACCTATTAAAAGTAGCATTAAAGTAAATGAAAAAATATGTTTTGAAATCTTCAAATTCCACACTATAAATTAACGTAAAATGTATTTTATTTATTGCTTTCTTACTAACTAAAATAAAATCTTTCTTTTCTGATAATTCTGCAAGAATACTGATTTTTAGGGGACTGGAGCCTTAAGAATTTCGCTTAGCTCCCATACAAACAGTTGTTCATATAGACTAGTTATTTTGAGTTTCGCCAACTAATATTATTTTACCTTATTTATGTGAACGCTCGCAAGGGCGTTGTGTGCAACGGGCCCGGACTGAAAATCAGCGCTGTCGGTCTTACTTTGTTAGACTACAGCATATGCTGAGTCCTTGGCCTTTTTGTCTGCTGCGATACATGACTTCTTCTAGTTTAGTCACATTGTTTTTTCTTATTTTTATTTCGTTAAATGTCTCCTTTTAAGCTTTTATTATGTAATTGTATTGTGGCAGATAAATAAACAGATATTCTATTCTATTCTATTCTATTCTATTCTATTCTATTCATTTCACGTCGTAAGATCGTATGATTCATAGCGAAATCCATCGTCTGAGTAAAACTATAAATATTACGAAAGATGATAGAAAATGTTCTATGCATAAAGACTAGGGATGCAACGATTACGAAGCGGTGCATCGTTTTGCAACAATGTTTTATCATTTATCACTTTTATTGAAATATACAAGGTGACTTTTTGATCATCGTCCAAATTCATACTAGAGACTTGATAAGTGATCAGTATCTTGGATCAATAACAATTTTTGTGAAATTTGTAAAATGAAATTTCGGCTTCCCATAGAAATTAACTTCCAGTTCCGAGTGAATCACTATGGGGAGTCGAAATTTCATTTTACGTATTTTACAAAAATTGTTATTGATCCAAGATACTGATCACTTACCAAGCCACCAGTATGAATTTGGACGATGGTCAAAAAGTCACCTCCTATATGCTATGAAAACACATTCTGAGGATATCTGACACTTTTTTTTCAAATAATCGTAATGCATCTGTTATCGTAATAAATAACGATTAGTTTCGTAATCGTAATGGGCAAATTGTTGCATCCCTAATAAAACTTATGATAACCTTTACTATGGAATGAAAACCCGGCATTGCAAAAATATTATCTACTGCTACCTGCTCTATAAATTTGTGTTGAAGAGATATTTTTATGAAACAACCTTCTTTTTTTGGCGATTACAGGGTTGACCTAAGGGTTTCTAACGTTGACCACATATAATAAAAGTTATTGGAGGGTTGGGTCACGATGTAATCATGTCACCCTAATTGTACAAATTAAAAATAGGTATTAGCTACTAACTACTCACAGTAATTTCTTATTTTAATACAAATCTTTGCTAACTTCAACTTCTTCTTCTTCTTAGCGTGTCGATGGCATCAAACTATTATTATTTTAAACCTTTCCGGACCAGAAAGAGGCCACTTTTATGGCTCTGTCGTTGGCCTCAAAAAGATCGGTCATCGTGCAGGTGGTCGGGCACGATGGACATGACATGTCGTGAGCCATGGTTTGCTGGGTGGCTCCGCAATCGCAGCTCCCGTTATTTGAGAAGCCCCATTTGAAAAGGTTGTGTCTGCAGCGGCCAACCTGGGTGCGCAGGCGGTTAAGCGTTTTCCAAATAGGCCACGGGTATTTGTTCCCAGGTGCCAGCTGCTCCTGTGCTGGGGCAAATGTGGTAGGAGGAGGGAGTGTTTGTCTCCACCGATAACATCTCGCATTTGCTGGACCGTCAGTGAGAGCCTTGGTGCCCTTCAAGAAGCTGTTGCGACTTTTGAGTCGAGGTTGCTCTTGTTGGTACTTGTAGACCGGGTGCTGCGGGTCAGTTTCTTGCTTCAGCTTCTCCACTGCGCTCGTGATCTCCCTACGGACTGCTGCTATACTTCAACAGTATCGTAGCTTCTTCTGAATTTTGAGCAGCCAAGGCGTTGTTACATAATAATAAAAGTTGTTCACATAGACGGGTACAACCATAGATTTGAATATACCAAACATTTCAAAAAGAAAAGATAAGCCCTTACCGTACTATGACAGCACCAAAATGTTTCCACCTTTAAATGGGTGACGCTCACACGCAGGGTTGGATTTTGTAGTATAATTATACTATTTGTACCATATTTTCATGACATGTAGTAATGGAACTATACTACGTAAAAATACCATAATTTTATCTTCAGGTCGACTGACTTGTTTTATTGGTTGAGACGTTTTGCTTTATAACATTTACCCTACAATATAGGAAATGTATGTGTGTTATGAAAATATTTAGTAATTTTTTTTTTAAATTTCACTAACAAATACGCTATTTCATTTCAATTTAAAACAAAAATCGACGAAAAACGAAACGTAGTATAATGTTAGCCAAGTAGTATATTTTTAATTCCCGTAGACAATAATTTTTCGAGGGTCTAAATCCAACCCTGCTCACACGTTTGGAATCAGTGCTCATCTGAACACAGTGATAGTTGGACGCCTTAAGTGCACTTAAAGTTAATCATTTTTACAACTTTAGTAGTCTGATCAGTTTGCTAACCGTAGGTAGACAGATTGCGCACTCATAAGTGTACGCGCGTCGGCATTATGTTAACGCACGCATTCAAAAACAATGCAATAGATTTTAGGTGTCAGGGCTCATCTAAACTTTTGAAATCTTTGGTATATACTGGTGCTACATTATGGGTAAAACCACCAAGTTGCGTTCTAAAACCAGTAAGTATGCCTCCGTTTTACTTACTTATCGTTTATTTTGCAAATAAATTGACGCACATTATGTATAATTTGACTTTTAATTTTAAAATATATAATAAAATTACTCCGTGAACATAAATTACGAGTAATCCAGCTCTTCGAAGGCTCGCTAACCCGAAAAGTGTTTACCTTTTGGTAACACAGCCCAGCTATTTTTCTTCCAACCAATTTACACAGCTAGAAAACACATAACATATCTTAATAGAATCAGGCGGGTAGACGCGAAAAGACGTGGGATTACCAAGAGAAGCGGACACCTGAAAATGATCTTAATTCTCTAAAAATACAGGTAAAAGTCGACTATCTGAGTGGTCAATTTAATATGGTCGTATTGTACTTATCTAGCGGTAATTTATGAACGAAGGAAATGTTTTCTCTTCGAAATAAAACTACTTAGGTACACTCAGAGAAATAAATGGTTCGGCTATCTTGAGCACTAATCGCCTGACATCGCCTATGCGGGGGAAAACGGTGGGGCTTCTTCAAAAATGTCAATGTTTGAACGTCAAACGTCATAATTTATTTATTTTTTTCCCCACCCCACTACACCCGCACCTGCCACCCGCGGCCTGCCAGCAAGAGGATTGTCGGTAAGGGTTGTTCAGGGAAGTGGTTGGCGGAGTTTCAGTGCAGCTGAAGCCACATAACCGATTTGGTCGCTAGCTCTCCGTCTATTATTGTGTTCTGTCATACTTATAATTGAATATTTTACTTTTTACTTCATATTTTATTTTTAATATAGGTATACTTATGACATATATATGTCCACTGAAAATCAGCGTCATGGCGCTAGCCATGCTCATGACACATGCTGAGTGGAGACGTATTTGGTATTATTATTAGTCTCTAGTTGTTAGTTTTAAGCAAAAATGTGGAAATACCAAATAAAGGTATTCTATTCTATTCTAATTTTCACTTTTTTTTAACTGTTCAGTTTTGTGACGAAATTAGTAGAAATAATTATAATTATAATAATAAATTAATGTATCAAAAAATTGTAAATGTAAAAAACAAAGTGGATGTGACAGACAGACAGACGGACGGAAGAACAAACGAATCATACTCTAATAGCCCGAGAGCTGGTGGGCAAAAACTGCCAGAACTTTACATGAGCCTTTACAAATTTATTGCTGTTTTTGGCCACCAGCTCTCGGGCTATAAAGATTCCTTGTTTTTGTGTTTACGGAACCCTAAAAAGACAGTATTAAATAGTTTTTTAATTAATTATACGATACACTCATTCTGAACCAAAGTGCATTACCTCGTAAAAACAATTTTAATTTGATTTTATTACCTAGTTATTTACTTTGTAGTAATGGAATTTGAAGCAATATGCATAATAATGTGTAAGTTATTTACATACATACATACGTACATATACTCACACCTGTCTCCCAGAGGGGTATGCTACAGATTTTCATCTGCTACGATCCAGACACATCTCTTTTGTCTCTTCCACATCCATCAATCTAGTCATACAAGCTCTTCTATTCCAGGTACTTTTGACATCGCCCTTCTTCAGTATGTCGCCAATTTGGTCAGCATACGTCCTTCTAGGGCAGCCAGCCCCCCTATTCTGTATCTAAAGTTGCCAACTGCACAGGGTGCCTATCGTCAAAAACATAGATAAAAACTAAACTTTCAAAATTGCTTTTAGTGGGTATTGAATTATTTACGAACTGTGTCGTCACTTCAAGTGCTAACATGCCCTTAGACAATCGGAATTCGATAGTATATCTATGTTTTTGATGATAGACACCCAGTCCAGAAGGCAACTAGAGATACATAATAGGCCCGCTGGTCGAGCTGTACCTTCCACTTGCGCACCATAAATTTCATTCGTCACTTTACTTTCATTCATCCTCTCTACATGTACAAATCACCGAAGCATTCCTTTTTGTATTCTAGTCACTACATCTTCTTTCAGCACGCAACCATCCCGTATATCGATATTTTTCACTCTGTCATTCAATGTTAAACCACACATACTACGTAAGGAACGCACTTCCACTGCATTCACTCTACTTTGATGTTTATCTTGCCATACCCAACATTCGCTACCATATATAAGCTGACTGAGTAGTATCTGAGTTATTTATCAATTTTAAAATGTTTACTATATGATTTATACAAAAACGGCTCACCTCAATACGTGTTATGATCGGGAAAGCCGACTAGTTTCAGCAGATTTAGACTGCCTTCATCTGGGCGAGTGAAGACGTTTACGCGACGACGTTACGCCTCGCCCAGATGAAGGCAGTCTAAGTCTGCTGAAACTGGTCGGCTTTCCCGATCATAACACGTATTGAGGTGAGCCGTTTTTATGTGAATCATGAATTATCCTCAAGTTTCATTTAATTCTATAATTGTTTACTATATAATTTATATTTGACCATACCCAAGTTTACACGTTTTGTTTTCTAAATTATAATATTAATATTATATGATATGATAATATAATATTAATATTATAATTTAGAAATAAGCGGAATTTAGTGATTGTTAGTTGACATTATAGTGTTTTAAATTATGTTGCTTTAATTGTTTAACTGTTTAGTCAATTTGTTGTTTTTACTAAATCTTGGACAGCATTTACTGTTTATATAAATTCAAAGTCTAGGTCACATACTTTCACTTGAAAAACCATTTAATAAAAACGTAGATTATTTACAACAATATTGTGCATGTATCCAGAACTCATAACTTAAAATATTTTTGTTGTTATGAAATTAAACGAGATGTTTAGTTGCTTTCAACTGGAGATGTGGGTAGGCGCTTATAAAACAGAGTTAAGTGATAATAACTCGCATGAATGACTAGGTACCTACCCGCACTAATATTGTTTGATCGGTGTTATTAATATACGAGGGTGAATCCAAAAGTTCTAAGCCCGACCGTGAAAATGAAAGAAAAGTGGGTTCAAAATTATTTTTATTTTTCGACATAGTCTCCATCTAGATCAACACACTTCTTCCACCTGACCTGCAACTTATTTATACCCTCGAAAAAAAATGATTCCGGAAGGTCGTCAAAATAGTCATTAAATGCGACTATCACTTCTTCTCTAGTCGAATATTTAGATACCCCCAAGTGTTTTTTAAATTTGGAAAGAGATGATAGTCAGAGGGGGCTAAATCCGGCGAATAAGGTGGGTGGTGCAGCAACTCGTAACCACATTCATGGATCACAGCCATCGTTTCAACCGAAGTGTGAACTCGTGCATTGTCTTGATGAAACAAAACTCTCTTACGCAACATCCCCGGCCGTTTTTCTTTTATTTCTTCGCGAAGTTTTCGTAATAGGTTACAATAATAGCGTGAATTTATAGTTTCACCTTTAGGTAAATAATCCAATAAAATAACTCCCTTCGAATCCCAAAAAACAGATGCCATGACTTTGTTGGCTGACAAAACGCACTTGGCCTTCTTCAGCGTGGGTGAGCCAGATCTTTTCCACTGTTTGGATTGCTGTTTTGTTTCAGGAGTATGGTGATGAACCCAGCTTTTATCTATGGTAACAAAACGAGACATAAAATCCTCAGCATCTGCCTCAAAAAGTTCCAAACAGTCACGCGAAATTGTGAATCGAACTCGTTTTTGGTCAGCTGAAAGCAATCTTGGGACCCAGCGAGCAGAAACCTTACGGAACCCCAATTCTACAATTATAATGTTTTGCACTCGGCCATAACTGATGCCTGTGATCTCAGCTATCCTACTGATGGTCAATCGTCGGTCTCCTAGGATGAGATCACAAATTTTGTCAGTGTTTTCTTTAGTGGTAGACGTTGAAGGCCTTCCGCTCCTTGGGTCATCTTCAATGGTCTCCCGACCGCGTTTAAATTCAGATACCCACTTTTTTACAGTGGAATACGATGGAGCAGATTCCCCTAATGTTGTTTCCATATCTTCATGAATCTCTTTAGGTGAAAGACCTTTTTTATTGAGGTACTTAATCACAGCACGGTGTTCAATTTTCTCCATTGTGAAAAATCCCGTCAGACTGCGTTAAACAAAATATCACAAAAAAATAATAGCTTGCAGTGTCGAACTTCAACTTCACACAGTCAATCACGAAAAAACATTCTAACAAATGACGGTAGATTTACAAAGATTTGATACCTCTTTGTAGGTCGGGCTTAGAACTTTTGCTCGTATTGTTAATTAGTCTTATTTTAAGCTAGCCATAAGCATATGTAGCAAAACCTACTTACTGTACGAAAGAAGCCTGGCTACCCATTGGACAGAGAATTCTAGCTTGGGAGCCAGGAACCAACAAATGTAACATTTATTTTTTCATTAAACATTTTTTAATTTTTTTTTCATTTTCATTTTTCATTTTCAATATAACCCTAATTTAATTATTTGAAACAACAATTATAAAACACGCAAAAATTTTGCCAAGAATTCCTGCACTGCACTATTGCCCCCCCCCCCCCCCTTTATGGTTATACTTTTGTCCCTTATCCACAGGTGCTTCAATAGCTTCATCGCAGGACTACTCCCCTGATATACCAGGCGATATCTACACCATTCTGTTCGGAAACCTGGCCGAACTGAACAACTTCTTCTATCTAAGCCCTGATGAACAGACCGCCTTGCGTCAGCTCGCTGGAGCCTCGGGGCGGAGGAGTGGCTCCCCGGAGGAGGAGTTCAGTGATCCATCTCATTTTGATTACCTCTTCAAGGGCTTGTCAAAGGATTTTAGTTATGACGTCAAAGATTTCAACGCATCCAATAGACGACGAGGTTTGTATGACGGGTTTCTAAGGTAAAACTGTACATTACGGGACGGAGCGTAGGAGGGGGAGAGGTGGGGGGAGGGGGGGAGGGGGGGAGGGGGAGGGCTACCCCCTGGTACCCTCCCTTTTTGTAGCAAACCCTTGGTTTTCGACATATTCATGGTTGAAGTTTGAGGTTATGTTTGTGATAGCACCTCGATGGAGGGGTGAGCGGGGGGGGGGTATTAATGAGAATTGCAGGTTTGTCCATCAATTTCATTCCTCCCCCTCCCCTTCTAAAAATAAAATAAAATCTACCTAATTTTGGACTGTTTGAACCTATCAGTACAGAAGTCATCTATGTTGACACAAATTCCTTTCTGCATCGGCTCCGGCGCTGCGGGAAGTACAGCCCCTTCGCCCTTGCGTAACAAAGCATAGGCACCCATGCTCACCTCCGCAGCTTCGGCTTGTTGGTCACCTTCGGTGACCAGCCTCAGCCGCTACGGCTCGCACGGTTGCCTATGCTTTATTACTGCGGGCGGGGGCTGCCCTCCCTGCGCGCCTCCGGCTTTTCATATACACTCTAGGGGTAGTAGCCACAAGACTGTATAGTGTCGGGGTGCACTAAGTCAGTTTTTGAACAGTTTAACCTACCAGTACCGTGGCAAGTGGCTCAACAGAGTCCAACACTTGCACAGCATCCGAAAAAGGCACAAGCGGCTCACTAGTCTATCACTTGCGCACTAGACGAAGGAACTGAAAAGGAGGCCGTGACAAGCGGCTCAACAGAGTCCAACACTTGCACTTCACTCAACTCTTCAGGCAAAGCAGCAGAACTCAAAGACTGGGGCTTCGGAGACGCCATGGTAGTCACACGTTTGTTAGTTAGACAGGAGTACGTAAAACGATCTCGACCGCAAAAGCAACAAACGACAACTAATTCAACGCGACACGTCGCTAAAACAAAATGGCGTCGTTTTGCGTTTCGTTTTAGCATAGCAGAAACACAATTTTTCTTTTTAAATGTCGTTAAATTAATAATCTTTATAATAATTTTCACGTTAATATACAAAATTTTAAGTTTTCAATACAAACCAAAACCTATTGTTAGCTATTACAGGTTTTTATTACATGTATTTGTTATTTTAAATAATCATAGTCAAGTAGGGATATTCATTGTGAGACAGCTGGCAACACACAGCTGTCAATTGGCAGTTTTGGCGGTATTATTGTAAGACTCTGTAAGGGGTAATAGTGTCCCCAATAAAACTATATCAAAATATCTTATCCACCTTTCTTATTTATAGTATATCATTAGAGAATATTATCAATTCAGAAGTGCTATAAATATACCTAAAAGCCCAAATAAAACCGCTCAGAAACAAAAAGAAAGATTGCGTTGTAAAATGGTGTCGTGACGTTTTCAGTTGTGTTTTCAAGATCAAAATGGGCTGCATAAAGTGAAATAATAGTTTTTCATAGCCCTATTAGACGATAACAATAACTTTTAAACAAAGTTAAGTGTAATTAAGTACTTAAACCTCATCTACTTTAAATTGTGAAACATCCAGAGCGGTCATTGACCCCGCTCAATCAATCAATCAGTTCAAGGCCGTTTTCGGTCACAGCGACTGTCAATGCTGAGAGCGGCGCTGGTGAGCCCTCACGTGGCTGACGTAGCCGATTTTTGCAGTGAACGTGCGGCCACATTCACTGCACGTCAGCACCCCTCCAACTATATTATAATTGATGGCCACTGGTGGTCGGGCCTTAAGCTGGTCTCGTTTTGTGTCGAGCTCAGCGCGTCTAATCGATTCGAAAGCATACACCTTAGTGTTCACAGCCTGCCTCCAATGTGGTCTGTCTGCTGCCAGTGTTTCCCATTGTGCTGGGTCTATTGCACATTTCTTCATGTGGCGGTTAAGCACATCTTTATACCGCAGAAATTGGCCGCCCTGTTTCCGTTTCCCTTCCTGCAGTTCGGAGTAGAAGATGCGCTTAGCCACCCTGGCATCAGACATTCGGGAAACATGGCCACACCATCGCAGCTGACGCCTCATTAGATAGGCCTCAATCCCACCGACATCAGCACGTCGCAGAACTTCCGTGTTTCTCACACGGTCCGACCAGTGGATGTTCTGGATGTCACGCAGGCATTTGAGGTGGAACCTATCCAATGTGCGAATATGCTTCCGGTATGGACACCACGATTCGGAGGCATAGAGAAGATTAGGCAAAACTATCGCCATGTACACAGAGACCTTTGTATGGAGCTTTAGGTCATGTGACCGGAACACCTTGGGACGAAGTTTGCCGTAGGCTGCAGCAGCTGCTCCTATTCTGCTGTTGACTTCATCGTCAAGATGGCACTTGGATGTAATCGTGCTCCCCAGATATTTGAATTTATCTACTTGCTTCAGCGATGCCTCACCGAGTTTTATATCGACTGGCGCACTGAGAGTGTTTTGAACCATCACTTCGGTTTTCTTAACACTGATTTTTAGGCCAAAACGCCGACATATCTCATCGAGGCTCGACATTAAGCGCTGTAGATCATCTGAGGATTCCGCCACGAAACACAGGTCATCTGCGTACATTATCTCCGTTATGGTGGTAAGACACACTTTGGTGTATGCTTTCAGCCTGGCTAAGTTGAAAACACCGCCGTCGGTGCGAAAACGAATACGGATACCGTCAGGCACTGATTGCAAGGCTTCCCGAACTACCACGGCAAAGTAAAGGGCAAAGAGAGTGGGTGCCAGCACGCAGCCTTGCTTGACTCCACAGCTGACATTGAAGAACTCTGTATCTTCGCCCTTTACCGCGACACAACACTGCATGTCATCATGCAGTAGCCGGACCAACCTCACAAACTTATCCGTGCATCCCAGTTTCGTCATCACCACCCATAGAGCTTCCCGAGGCACACTGTCGAAGGCTTTTTCCAGGTCAACAAAACACATATACAGTTCCTGACTCTGTTCTCTGCTTTTCTCCTGGAGTTGACGTATGGAGAAAATAGCCTCGCAGGTACCTCTTTCCGGGCGAAAGCCAAATTGGGTTTCCGGCAGGATGTTCTCAGACAGGGGCACTAAGCGGTTAAGCAATATCCGGGCAAAGACTTTTCCCGGAGAGGTAAGGAGAGATATACCTCTGTACGAATTGCAGTCGGAGCGATCTCCTTTGTTTTTGTACAAGGAGCAGATACGAGACAGATGAAAGTCTTCCGGTACCCGCTCCTTTTCCCACATCTCAACAAAGAGCCTCCAGATTGTACCGTGCAACTCGTCACCTCCATACTTAAGTAGCTCTCCGGGCAAATTGTCAATGCCCACCGCTTTTTTATTCTGCTGTTGTTTAATGGCAAGAACGACCTCACTTAGTGACAGTGGCTTGTCAAGCTCAGTGCAGGCTGGCAATACTGCTATTGAGCTGATGTGATGCAGATCCGCATCTCGGTCAACGTTCAGTACGCTGTTGAAATGTTCCCGCCAGCGCTGGAGCACGTCCTGCTTGCTTGTAAGTAGTAATGTACCATCAGATGACCTTAATGGAACACTACTGCGGGCTGACTTACCTACTAATTGACGGACCTCTTCGTAAAATGTGCCCATTTGATGCGTGTCTGCAAGCCACTGTATGTGCTTGGCCTTTTCCTGCCACCACCTGTCTTTTATCTCTCTGACCTTACCTCTGAGCTGAGCACTACTCTGCCTGACTTCCTTCGACTGTTCAGTGCGGTGGTTACGGAGGAGAGTTCGGTGCTTCCTTATTGCTTCGGCTAGGCTTTCGTTGTTCTCGTCGAACCAATCCTCGCATTGACGAGGTTTTATACCAAGTTTCTGCGTGGCTACATCGACAAGACTGGACGAAAGCGTTTGCCAGATAGCTACAGGATCGCCATTCTCAGTATCCAGCGTCTGAACCACTTCACTGATCGCCAGGGAGTAGATTTTCCGGGTCTCCAGGTTCTGGAGTTTCCCTAGATCTAACTTCTTTGGCATCACTCCTTGAGATCTGCGCGGAGGAAAAAGTCGAAGTTTCAGCTTGGTCAAGACAAGCCGATGGTCACTCCAGCAATGAGCACCCCGCATGACACGGGTGATAAGGACCTGGGAGATGTCCCGCTGCCTGACTATAGCGTAGTCTATGAGGTGCCAATGTTTGGACCTGGGATGCATCCATGTAGTCTTATATTTAGCCGGGAGTCTAAACATGGTGTTGGTGATTGCCAGATTGAATTGGGCACATAATGAGAGCAGTAACCGTCCATTACTATTCATATTACCAACACCGTGTCTTCCCAAGACCTTAGGCCAGGCTTCATAGTCACGACCAACCCTAGCATTAAAGTCACCCAATAAGAGCAGTTGCTCTCGAGGGCGAACTTTAGTGAGGGTTTGTGTGAGCTCCTCATAAAACCTGTCCTTGATATCGTCATCTCGGTCCATAGTCGGCGCATAGACACTAACGACAGTCAGGTAGTTGTTGTTGGCCAAGTGAAGACGCAAGGAAGTAACGCGGTCCGAGGTGTGTACTGGACACTCTTCCAGCTTCGAAGCGATCGTATTTTTTACCGCGAAACCAACGCCAGATCTCCTAGGCTCTGAGGCAGAGATTCCCTTCCAAAAGAAGGTATACCCACCGCCGTATTCCACCATCTCCCCCTCGTCAGCCAGGTGAGTCTCACTGAGAGCTGCGATGTCCACACCATAGCGTTGGAGTTCTCGGGCTACGATGGCAGTTTTCCTCTCAGGACATTGGTTTGTACTACGATCGAGAAGAGTGCGTACATTCCATGCGCCGAATGTCATATCCGAATGCTTTATGTTATTTTTACCTCTGTGCTTTCGACCACGAATTAGGTGATGCAGAAGCAGCCGTGGTTACTACTTCTGTGCGGGTTTGGGTCAAGCCTTGTTTAGGACACCTTTTCTAGTCCCTCCCCCGTTCGGGGCGAGCAGGGCCTCCCTAAATAGGGCTGCTCCGTCACTCAAGGTGCTGCCGAATCCACACTGATGACCCTGTGCAGCATGAAAGCGACCACTCTCCTTGAGTCGCCTGCGTGCAGACATTAGCCAAAGCCCGATTGGCATCACAATCAGACCTCTCTGCCGCTGCCCATCGCCACAGGACTTGTTTCTAAAATCGGAGGTCCAGTAGCAGAAACAGTCAATTACGCAGGACATATTATAGTGCACAAGTGTGTGCGCAAACACAGGTGCACTCTCTCGTCTAAACCTCTCTGTGCCTGATGGAACGTGTAACCGCTACAACCAGAAAGAGGTTCAGATGCAGTTTCTGGCCGACGTTCACTTGAGACCTCTAACGCCGCCCTAGGCCTTCCACTTAGGCCGTGCTGACTTGCCGCGTCCGCCAATATCCTACGCTTATCAGCTGCAGAATTGCCTTCCACGCCAAGTCAGACTTCGTACACAGAAAAGCGGGAGGTAACCGCGTAAGACCTGTATAGGTCCCCCTCAACCAGGTTTAGCCCACGAACCGACGTGGTGTCCCAGAGTGTGGCCGCCACGTGTACTGCAGCTTCTAGGAGCCACTGGTGAGAGATTGCGGAGTGTCTGTGGACCAGAGTGAATCTGTCTCATTTCAGAGAGCGGCTAACAGATTCAAAAAGTTATCACCACTAGACACGCCACTACACCCCGCTACAGGACTATCAATTTGCATCAGAAAGAAATGGAAAAATGTTCAGAAAATGATGGAAAAACAAACAAATGGAGGCTAAACTCTAGATTACGGAACGCTGGTATCTAAGAAAAACTGAAAAATGTGATATTATGCTGTGATACCTACTGAAAATTATTCTAAATCAATTTACTGATCGAGTAACACTAGGCTTGTGTCTTTGAAAGGAGTGTTAATGTTATACAGAGATTGTATGTAATGGAATGTTTGTATCGCGCCCCCTTATCTACACTCCGACCTATTTATTTTCTTCGGTGAAATAAATGCATGGACATAATTGAGCCAGTGACCATAAGTTTATGCAATAATGTTACTTGGAAAACAATTTTGGAGATACATATACAAAAATAAATAAACAAACATGAGTTATTAAGCAAGTGAGTATTGAAGGAAATCTGTGACTGGAATCTGGAATATATTCACTCTGTGATATTATGCTGTGATACCTACTGAAAATTATTCTGAATCAATTTATTGATCGAGTAATACTAGGCTTGTGTCTTTGAAAGGAGTGTTATACAGAGATTGTATGTCATGGAATGTTTGATCATTATATTTATTTTCTTCGGTGAAATAAATGCATGGACATAATTGAGCCAGTGACCATAAGTTTATGCAATAATGTTACTTGGAAAACAATTTTGGAGATACACAACAAATAAGGATATTGACTAGAAGCTACAATTTAATATATAATGTGAACACACATGAAATAAGAGTGTAAAAGATAAATGGAAATTTATAATATACAGTTATGGTGCAAGGATCACACTTGCAGGAAATAACTTTCAGGTTTTTCTTAATGTCAGTAAAATAAAACTGCATGGAGTTTTTGATTGGAGGAAATTCCTACTAACCACTGTGAAGGAGTTGAGAATGATTATTTTCAGTATATTGGCTTTAAGTTGTAATTTTTCAGAATTTGAATGCACATTATAAGAGTGAAATCGAGGAAATTCAATTATAAAGAGGGTGTGCACAATATCATACTTTCAGGGTTTACTTTCAGGAAATTAGTTTCAGTTTTGTTGAAGTACTGCCAAGGAGGGTTACAGCTGTAAACAAAAATACAAATATTGGAAACAGTAAGGTTTTGAGAAATGTGTAAATCAATGTGAAACCGACCAGACGACATGGTGGTATGGGTATATGTTTATATTTTCATTACTTAGTGTGTCCAAATGCACAAGGAAGAGTGAGGTAATACCATTCTTTATTATTATGATTCTGGCTATGGATTTTAATCCATTGTATTGATTAATTCTTTATTGAGGACCAGTAAACCTTGTATTTGTTAATGAAGTTATGCTTTTGGACCCTACAGTTACACTTTCAACAAGTAATTTCAAGTTAACTTTTAATGGCTGACTCACCTGTTATGATATAACAAACAGTAGTAAATGTCTTGTAATAAAAAAAATAAAAAAATAAATAATGGTGAGTGAGGAATGAAAGTATTGGAAGTTGGTTGGAACCATATATTGGATACATAAATATTTACATAAAATATAGGCGATGGACAATGCAAAAGTTTAAGGGTTTAGCTCTGTTCAGTATAAGTAATTGATTGTTTTCTTACTAGATTTTGCTGTTGGTGCCTGAGGCCGATTCACAGTGTGAACGCGGTATTTCATCAACTACAATCTGAGACCGACCCACCTTGTGTGCGAACGCGGTATATGTTTCATGAATTTTATCAATCTGAGACCGACCCACCTTGTGTGCGAACGCGGTATATGGTTCATGAATTTTATCAATCTGAGACCGACCCACCTTGTGTGCGAACGCGGTATATGTTTCATGAACTTTATCAAGCTGAGACCGATTCACATTGTGTGTGAACGCGGTATATGTTTCATGAATTTTATCAATCTGAGACCGATTCACATTGTGTGTGAACGCGGTATATGTTTCATGAATTTTATCAATCTGAGACCGATTCACATTGTGTGTGAACGCGGTATATGTTTCATGAATTTTATCAATCTGAGACCGATTCACATTGTGTGTGAACGCGGTATATGTTTCATGAATTTTATTAATCTGAGACCGAACCACCTAGTTTGTGAGCACAGTATATTTCATCGACTACATATAGCAGCATGAAGAGTTCTGTCTGCACTGAAGCAGCCTGTGGACTCCTACAATGCTTAAGAATATATATATCTTACTGATAAATCTATAACGTAACATACATGCTCTTTATTGTGCACGGAAACAAAAGAAGTTATAAAATATGTTAGAGAGGGTACAATGGGTGGTCTTATTGTTTGACAGATTTCTTCCAGACAACCTTTGGGTGATAGATAATGTAAAATAGAGGATGGTGCGTAGGTGGTGTAAAGAAAATAGATAAGATAAAAATTTATTTAGCTTTCTTGTTGTACAAAAGGTGTCATGAATAATAAGTATCAAACAAGGACCCTGTAAGGGCGCTGCTAAATTTAGTCAGTGGCTATAATATAATAAATAACTTATTTCTTATGTTACCTAAATATTAAATTATCTATATGTCAAAATACATACTAATCTATAATGATTGATTGAATGTGTTATAATGTATGTGGTACAAACAAATAAAATAAATATGTATATAGATTACTTACTTAAGGGGCTTAGTATAGTCAAATAGGTACTTCCAAAGCTTACTCCTAGTTTATAGTGCAACCAAAAATATTGAAAAAAATGTATTATGAATTATCAACTCTAAGACAACATGCAACATTTTTCTTTTTCAAACCACGCTTAGCCTATTTAATACATTTATGCTTTGATAAATAGATAAACTTGATAGCTATAAACATAACATAGGATTATTCAATCAAACAATCACGTCCATGTGAAAAGTATTATTTTCTCCTATTTCGCCCTATCAAGGACGCAGCGAGCGTCGCAACAGCCACTATGCATTGCCACTATGTTATATAAACGTTATTTTAATGTCGTTTCCGTCGATATTTGTACCGACAAACATCGAGCTGCTAATTTGGCGACAGTAATCGCCTTAAGTAAACCTTTCGTTTTGCATTGTTAATTTTTATGTAGAATCTTTATTTTGTTAACAAATACCGAATCATTCATATTTTATATCCTTTATTGTACACAGAAACATAAACTAACACAACAAAATAAAATATATATATATATGTATATTTACATAAAAGCGGGCTTACCTTTACAGGAGGTTTCTTCCAGCCAACAAGTGTTGTGGGGAAAATTTATACTGAACAGCAGTGGGGAGAGGTAGAATTTTATTATGACGTTGACAAACAAAAAAAGAATATATATAATAATAATAATAAGAAAAACACCGCGTGATGCAAGAGCCAATTCTAAGAGTTCTTAATTAAGATAAGGCCCCCCTTTCATCATACAAAAAGAAAAAGCATTGATAATATAATTTTATGATGACAGTGTATTTGAATGAAGTATGATAAAATCAGTTGAATGAACTGGTTGGCGGCAAGCATGTACAATTTATGACTCTGACACTGAGGTAACACTGGTTGAAATAGTTTACCTGTTTATCAGAAGAGGCCATCGGTTTTATAAATAAGTATATTAATTTTGGTACATTTTCCTAGTTTCCGATTGAAGAAATAACTATTGAAATGAGGTCTTTATCGACACTTTTCTCATAGTTGTGACAAATAGGAATGACACGCTGGCCTTAATGATATTTTATTATATGTACTTGCCAGTATTTTTAGTTAATTTTATATTAATTTAGAACTGTAATTTCGCTGTTCTTCCGGAGTCCGTCCCTCTTACACTGCGACTTTTTCCGCATCGAGTACCGATGAACGTTGCAACCGTGACATATCCTCCTAAGACTGTCAACTAATCCACATAAGTAATTTGACTTTCACAACACAATATTTATTCTTATAGACAATAAATATAAATAACGTATATATACAAATGAACATTGTAGGTATGTACATTATGCTTGCAATAAAAATATTGAGTAATGAGTATGTAAATATTGTATGATTGGATTAAAAAAAAAAAAATTAAATATGACCTAATAAACACAAAGCTGCAACTATAATTAAGCTTCACACAACTCCATCATTATAATTATTCCATAATGTTAAGAATAGTGATGAAGTGAACCTTGCTTTTCTATTGCAAGATAACGTTAATTGTAAGGTTATTATTATTACAACTTAAATTTAAGTAAACAACTTGTAGTAACATTTCAAATAACTCAATAAGTAACGAGATTACATTTTAAATGCATTTTATAATTTAATACCTATATGTTTATGTTGTGTTCGGTATCGATTTTATTTGCTCAGTGGTATCGATTGGTCAAACCAGTAAAATTACTAATTTTGTGAAATAAATTAAACATATCCAAGAAGACCCTTCATTGTTACGATGTTGTAAGCCTCGCATATTCTGTTAATTTTCCACGTGGTCAAATCAGTTTGACAAAATAGTTTGACTACGTGGAGGCAGCGATTTTATTTTGCTTTTCGAGCCTTTAAAAATAAATGTTTTAATTATTTGACAACTAAAGATGTAATTTGTTGACCTAAACGGACTCACCAAATTGTTGTATTTAAATAAAATTATGATGATAAAGTCCAGGAATAGGGACATTCCTCATACAGGATGGCCGATGCGCACTGCAAGGGTGCGTGTGATAGGTATCATGCATGACGAGCGCTGTCCGCGGCGGCAGCGTCTGCGCTGTGCCTCTTGTCAATTTTGAGCAGTCATGCTTATTTATTTATTATTTTTTTTTGTACAAGAAGCAAATTTCATAAGTACTTATAATTATACATGCCTTGCAAAACTACCTATATAAACATTTGGTCTGCAGGAATGAGTCACGAGATTTGCGGAAAGGAAATAATTTGTGGGAAAGTTACTTAAATATTTTTCTTTAGATGATCAATTGTGTGGTGTCTCTAAAAGATATTGTTCAGATGTGGTTGGTAATTGTAATTATTAATTGTAAATAGGCCCTTAAAATTCATCCATTAACCATGGATGTCAATTGCCAACCTTACACCATTATTCACGTCATGCCTTTGACTCAGCTGTATTAGTTACTTAACATTATAATGATAAAAAATCGTTAGCAAACAATATAAAAAAATATATATATATCTTAAAATAGGGTTACAGAAACTAGAAGTTTACAAATAAGAAGGTAAGAGAATTTGAAACGCAGTGTCCAATACAACAGAGTTGCAAAAATATAGCAGCATCCTTAAAATTACATTTTAAAGTGTAACATTTCTTTAGCAGACTCCTCAATCTTTGTTAAGAAGGGGTATGATATCTCAACTTTCTGGTTATCAGTCTTTCTGGGAGAGAATATAATATACTTATTGTTATTATTTTTAATTATTAATTACCTACTAATAAAACAATTAATTAGTTATTAATTCACAAGTTTAAATTATGATTTTATTTGATTGTTTTGGACACCATGCTATCTTAATCAATTTACATAACTAAACATTACAAATATCACTAGCTAAAAAAAAAAAAAAAAAAAAAAAAATTCTAAAGAAAACAAAATTCAGACAAATACGAATATAATAAATACGAATATTTTTATGCACAACACAAAATGTTGATGAATAAATGTTCAGATGAAATGTTGTATGTTCTATATTCCATAACAAAATTATTACAAGAAATAATACATTATATGTTTATAATAGGTATATTATATTAGTTTAAATAAATTGTAAAAATGAGATTATATTCGTTTAGGTATTTCACTTAAGTACGTAAATAAAAATTATTTACTTACAACGTACGTGACATTGACAAAAGGAAGTAGGTACTTGTGTGTTATGTTCTATTGGAATAATATTATTGTGATATCTATGTTTGTTCCGTACGTATTATCAATAATCTTGTAAAACGACTTTCATTAATACACAAAATTTAAAGGAACTGATAAACCTACACTTCATTAATTAATTAAATGAGCTTAAAATAAAGTAGAAAAATGTATTTTGAGTTAAGTATATAAATTGTACTAAATTGTATTCAATTCAATTTCGTTTAAGACTTAATTATACTTACTTATAATCGCATTGAGTTTTGGCAAAAGACATAATAAGATAATTGTAGATACGAGTATTGTTAAACTATAAATATACATGTCAATATAAAGTACTCAATTTGATGTTTGAACGCTTATAACATCTATTAGAAATTGTGGATCGATTAGTGTATTTCATCGTTTTTATACATTTACCGGGTGTTTTGATTCTTTTGATACCTATGTGTAGTGATTATCGATATAGTAAAACCTTAAAAATGTCATCTTAATTTAAGTTACGATACGAAATGTTAGATATTCCGATATTAAAATATTGTGATATTCGGTCAAGTTACAGTCTATTAAGATATTAAGTATGAGTAGTATTTGGTCTCTATAATTTTGCCTGAGGTCAGGCAAGGGTCAGGATGGCCGACTGTTAGCTATTACAGGTTTTTATTACATGTATTTGTTATTTTAAATAATCATAGTCAAGTAGGGATATTCATTGTGAGACAGCTGGCAACACACAGCTGTCAATTGGCAGTTTTGGCGGTATTATTGTAAGACTCTGTAAGGGGTAATAGTGTCCCCAATAAAACTATATCAAAATATCTTATCCACCTTTCTTATTTATAGTATATCATTAGAGAATATTATCACTATTGAATGTGAATTAAAACATAATTACGGTAAAATTCGTCAGATGTGGTTGTATAGACTCAACCTTTGCATAACGAAACGCAATTGACATGTCAAAAGTGATGGTCGTGAGTCAAAACGAAAATTTTATTGTCAACTTTTAATAATTTATTTCTCAAAAACTACGCATTTGCTACAAAAAATAGTTCGGGGAAAGACTTCTTATATCATCTACTTTCTGTAAAAAAATTATGAAAGCCCAGATCAGCGTCCCGTAATGTACAGTTTATCCACCATAGATGTTATACTTTTTTTTCCACTGTTTAACGGCTCTGGATACAATCCTTTTGAGCCAATCATAATTGAAAGTTCACAAGATTATATTTGTTTTCATTTCCTCACACTATGCATTGAAAAACATAGTATGATACACGGGCGTAAAAGCAATAAATTACTCGGTTACGTTTAAAACACTCGCTACGCTCGTGTTTTAAATCGTCCTCGTGATTTATTCCTTTTCGCCCTAGTAGCATAAACTACTATTATCTACTACAATAAGGTACAACATCAAAATTGTATAAATACCCACATTGTTTATCTGATTTTGTTATATTATTATTAATTCTGCGCTGGGATTGGCCCAATTTATTATAACACCGCTAGGTAACCAATCAAACCTGACGACAGGCCTGCCCTTATTTCTTAAGCCCCACCCTATTTGTCGTTCTTGCTTCTGATTGGTCTCAGGTGGCAATACCGTATCATGCCTTGAAAATATCATGACGAGTGTTCTGTTTCTCACTTTTCTTTAAATTCGTAGTCGATATATAATATATGATAAATAATGGTGTCGATACGGTGTTACACGATTTAACTTATTTGACAGGACTAAACTTAATTTAAGCGTTCTTTCTTTTTCTTTCTGTATCGAAAAGACAAAGACCAGAGGCTAAAATAAGATAAGTCCTGTCAAATAAGTTAAGTCGTGTTTGGTTGTGCGCGTATGGCCACAGACACAGTTGCTGTCGACATTTGCTGGCAGGAATCCCCATTTCTAGAGATTGTCTTTGGACCGTCCAACACCTGTTCTAAGTATGCTTAAAGTGCTCCATACACTCTGTGCTGTGATGCGCCGGCCGGCAGATGTTCAATAGGGGCTGCGACAATGATGTCTTGTTTGCGGAGCTGTGCTTTCCACATATTGGAACGTGCTTCTCGGGCATTTTTCGGATCACGAGCGGAGTTGGTCATAAAACTTTTTCAAGATTTTAAGTGACTCGGGTCGGCACTGTGAGTGTGAAGTGGGTGTCGGTGACCATGAAGCTGTTTATACCGTTCCACAGAACCTGCGACTTCTCTGCGCACGTGTGGAGGTGCGATTCCAACAAGTTGGGACAGTTTTGGCACAGGAGTCGACTCGAGGGAGCCAGTTACTAGACGACAGATTTCGTTGACAGCAACGTCCACCTGGCATGCATGTGCAGAGTTCTTCCACACTAAGCTCTTGTATTCTACCGCTGATATGCTGAGCGCAAGGGCCGTTGTATGAAGCGTGTGAAGGTTAAAATCCCACGAGCTGCCGATCGTGCGTCGCAGGAGATTGTTTTATGTGGCTACTTTCTGTTTCGTGTTTGTCCAGTGTTGCTCAAACCCATGGTCACACCAAGATATTTTGGAGTGAATAAAGGTATGATACAAAGGATTACCCTGCCAGGTGATGTTCAGTTTTCTGGACGCCTCTTTGTTTCGGAGATGAAATGCTGAAACTTGAGTTTTCTTAGGATTAGGTTTTAGGTGGTTGCTAAGGTAGTAGGACGATAGATTGTCCAAGCCCATTGAAAGATCATGTTCTTCAGCTTCGAACGACTATTCTTGAGATGTCATAGCCAATCATCGGGGAGGATAAGATGTTTTAGAATCTAAATTTTAGACCCTCGAGGATTGGCTGGTCGTTGGTGTAGATATTGAACAGAGTTAGAGCCAGAATGATGCCTTGTGGTAACCCCTTCCACTTGCTATTATGCGTTTGAACGGACACGTAGAGCATTCGATTGCTGAGGACTGCTCTTGCACTGCGTTCTATTTTTATGGATCGATTGTTATTTGTTACAAAATGTTAAGAATTAATTATAACGGCCAATATACAACTTTTAGATAAAAGCAATCTATAACAATAGTTCACTACATTATTAAACGTATTTTGATTGATATTATGTTAGTTTTAAAATAATTAGATTTTCCGTAAGAGTGATTTTAGAACAATTAAATTGAAAAATTCTAAAATCACTTATGGAAGGTGCAATTATTTTGAAGCTATCATAATATCAATTAAAATGCGTTAATCATAATGATAAACTATACATTGTTATACATTGCTCTTATCTAAAAGTTGTATTTCGGCCGTTATAATTATTTCTTAATTTCTTATTTTGTAACGAATACTGAGAATCGACCCTTAATTCCACCGAAATATCCTGGTATTCTCACCTTCAAATCATGGTTTTCAAAATATGGATATGTCAATCCTATCTTACTCAAGAAAGCATCTTCCGTAGAAGCAATTACAGATAGAGATCATTACAAAACCATGAAACCTCCATCAAAATCCTTTGGTTCGTTTAATTATTATTATTATTATTATGTAGGTACACTTTTCAGTCACGGGCCCATAGGGACAGGGACCCGGTCATTTGAAAGGCATTCATGGGGCCGAAGCCAACATTGAAGAGGCCTTTGGTACCATTTAATCTAAATGTGAGATGGCTGCATCCATGGGGGCCTCTCCCTCAATGTATCATTGAGATACACTAACGGACAGTCCCCCACAGTTGCCAAACTATTGCCAGGAAGGAAGCGACTTGGAGTGGCCTTTGAGGATGGGATGCTAAATGGGCCGGATAACAGGGCTTTGGAGTGAGATAACGGACATCTGCCTCGAAAATCTCTCACAAATTAAAGTATGGCAGATGGTGACCTGATGCTTGATAACTATCCAACAGGATAGCCGTTGTGGGCCCCCTATCTAGCCACCATGGGGCGGCCAGGGGGCCACACTATATAAGTAGCTAAGGTTGTCGAGAGGTGAGTCTGCGGGGCGCAAGATCCTTATACAATCAAGTGCCCCCGGCGTTATGACATTTTACACTTCCAACCTGGAGCATAGGTTCCGTTCTTACATCTCCACTCTGGCCGGCTGGTTAAAGCAAGCGCAGAGGCAGGGGGTGTGTTGCTGTGTGTATGTGTGTGTGTAGCGCATGTGTGATAGTGTCCCCTGGAGGTAGGGTCCGTGGTGTCGCCACTCACCATCGGCTCGCCACAAGCCGCCCTGCGGTGACTGATTGCACTGGACGTACTGGACATACCAGAGGGCGATGTGGTCGTCACATCCCTACGCCTTAATTATTATTATTTGTTTTATCCTTCTAAGATATGACGTTACTTTTTAAAATATTCAGAGTTTGTGCTTATATACGAGTACAGGCGTACTTAAGAATAATTGAAATGAGAATAATAAAATAAATAAACATACTTTTTCAGGAACAGCTAAGATAGCGTTCGACCCAAGAGACAGATTAGATGAAATAGAAGCTGGGATGACAAGGGGAACAATTGAAATGAATAAGATAGCCAAAGTGAGAGATATAAACCGTCAGTTCCTAGTGCATGCACGGTACAAAATCTCTTTTGCGCTTCTGCAGCGGGAACCATTGAGAAGAGACGTAAGGTACGGACGCCAGCATGATAGACTACCTATTGGCAGTTCTTACTGCGACGCGACGTCATAGCCGTTATCCGTTAATATTGCAAGTAGGGAGCTTCAACTGCAGGTGACTGTACGCTCGAATTTTTTGTGAGGTATCTACTGCATTTTCATATGTCGTTACCTATTTTATTAAATATAAGTAAACTTAACCTTTATTTTTTTTTATTTCTCCATATTATTATTTATTATAAAAAACTATTAGACATCGACTATTTAATTATATTACATTAAAACCGACCTGTAATAAGTGTATGTGATATGCCCACATTACATTAATAAAATACTTATTTCATTTCATTAATCATTAATATGAAATATTCCTTGATATTTAATCATAAATATACAGGATGATTGGTAATTCGACCTATTCCTTTAAATGGGTTATACTAGAGATCATTTCCAACAAATTAAGTCCTATCAACTAGATGTCGAAAATGAATTGTCTCCGAGTTACGAAGGTTTTCATATTATTTTTTAATTTTCAGACTATTAAACAAAAACAAACAATTTAAAAATAACTATTCCTCTCTCAGCACTTATTTATTATATTTCTGATCAATGATAAATGAGTGATCATTTATAAAAAAAATACGTGCCCCGAATTCCCATAATCTCAGAATTAAAAGGTCGTAAGTGGAAAAAAAACCTTTTTTATTTTGTAATTTTTGAAATATCAACGTGTTTTACTTGAAAAAAAATATAATTTTCGACCCCTAGTTGATAGGCATTATTTGTTGGAAATGATCCCTAGTATAACCCCTTTAAAGGAATAGGTCGAATTACCAATCATCCTGTATACAAATGATTTTTTTTTCTATTCTCATTGTCATCTTGTAAATAATATCTGTCCTGTCATCCTGTCATCATTATTACTCCAACTGATCGGCATCTTCAACGGTGCTAAAGATGCTGTGACATACGGACAGACGGACGGACGGACAACGAAGTCTCACCATAAAGGTTCCTTTTGTACATTTTAGGTATTACGGAACCCTAAAAATGGGAGGAAGTAATTTAATTTTATGAGGAAGAATATTATGATATGAAGATCAGACAAAATAATTATAATAGTAGTTTATGCTACAAGGGCGCAAATGAATAAATTACGAGGACGATTTAACACACGAGCGTAGCGAGTGTTTTAAACGTAACCGAGTAATTTATTGCTTTTACGCCCGTGTATCATACTACATTTTTCAATGCATAGTGTGAGGAAATGAAAACAAATATAATCTTGTGAACTTTAAATTATAATTGGCTCAAAAGGACTGTATCCATAGCCGTTAAACGGTGTAAAAAAAGTATAACGTCTATGGTACACAGGAAAGGCTGCAGGTTAGCCAACCATTGTAAATAAATAAAAAAAAATATATTAAAGCCCTAGGGCAAAATAATCAACTTTCTGTTCGGTTTTGATGCATAAAAAGTGGGCCTTTACGAGCACTTGCATTGAAAAAATACTTATTAAACAGCAGCGGCAGCTCGGGGGTAGAACGCTGGCCTCTCAATCTTGAGATCAAGGTTCGATCCCCTTTCTGGGATGCACCAATTTATGTGCATAGTATTTATTCTTACTTACCACTTGCTGAATGGTGAAGGAAAATATCGCAAGGAAACCTGCATGCCCTAAAAAGCGTGTGTCCCCGAAGAACTATGATAGGGTTCACCACTCATCACGTTGGGACGCAATAATCGTTGGTGAAACGCGGATGTACCGAGTGTGGATTGAGACTTGCATTTCGCAGCTTACACTAGGAACACCTCTGGCACCCCCTCGGGGATTCATGACGTGATGATATGTGTATATTAATTATACGAAAATTCAAATCACCAGCCAGGGAAGACCTAAAAAGTCAGTGTGGCAACATTCACTCTTTTGAATTCTTTGCTATGTCTTTTCATTAAGGCGCCTATTACTACTGCTATCTTTTTTTCTTTGCGATTACAAGAAAATCTGTATATAACGGGCCACAAGATTAAGGCGATATGTAAAAGTTTAAGCGTCCCTGTTACTCCATATGCGAAAAAATCCTCAGTACGAGAGGGACGGATTCGTGGAAAAGTGGCAAAAAGTTGTTTTTTTATTAATATAAAATGTACTAAAGTCGCTATCAAAATTTCGTTTAACCAGCGGGCCTATTATGTATCTCTAGTTGCCTTCTGGACTGGGTGTCTATCATCAAAAACATAGATATACTATCGAATTCCGATGTCCTAAGGATATGTTCGCACTTGAAGTGACGACACAGATTGTTAATAGTTCAATACCCACTAAAGGCAATTTTGAAATTTCAGTATTTATCTATGTTTTTGATGATAGGCACCTCGTTCAGTTGGCAACTAAAGATACAGAATAGGGGGGCAGGTCCTAGATACCGTTAAAACTCATCTAATAAAATATAGCTGCAGTCTATATGTCATTCTAAATTATCAAACCAGGAGAATTGGTGTCGAGAATTGGTGTTCTATCGAGCCGAATTTCTCCAATCGCGTTTCTGTTTTAACATATCCCTAGAAAAATAATCCAAAAATAATGTACTATTTAAATAAATATTTTATCAAAGTAATACATTATTTACTGAAATAGATATGCAAGTCCTTAAAGTGTCGTTTTTTTTCCGTAGCGCCTTAATCCTTGCGGAACTCCGGCCTTTGCCGTAAAAAAATAAAAAAATAAAATTAATGTTAACCGTTATTTAAAAACAACATCATGATTGATATTTCAGGTACAAACTTGGTTACCTTTTTAACAAACTAAAAAGGCTACACCTAAACGAGAAAAACATCGTCAACGTAGCACAACGGCACTACTTATGGAATGGTACAGATGATGCTGCAGTAAAGTATAACCGAAGGAAACAGTGGATGATAGTCCTACGGCTTTATGAAAAAATGATACACCTGGACGTTGATGTAAAGGATGTCATAAATACCATGAGGAAACTGAAGAAGGAGTTGCAAGACGAATACAGTGAAATTCAGGAGTTTTTACAGTATTCAAATGATTTGGAGAGAAAGGAAGCAAAAAATAGAAAAAAAAAGACAACAACAACAACTCAAAGAATGTATATGTGGGATAAACACACACAAAGAGGTTAAAAAGAAAGTTGGTGGTGTACTTATTTCTAAGGAAATCCCTATAGCTTAATTTCTAAAAGATTTTTTTTTCAGAGAATATTCGTCATTTTAGAACAAAGTTTCCATTATTTTGGTATATAAAATTTCTTAAACAATTGTCCGATATGACGTCACTTGAAAATTTTAGACATTATACTGATTGAAAAAAAGTGGTCTGTTTCTGTCTACTTATGTGTCATCCAGCTGTCAAACTATTATAAATTTATCTTGATAGCAAAGGACACATTTCTAAGAAGCCATTCCTCAAGTGACGTCACACGAAGGCAAATGGAAATTGAAGCTTTTTCAAAAAAATATTCATCATGTGGTTTTTAGACCACAAGTTCTAAAATACGGCTTATTAAACGTAAATCACAATGTTTTATTTTAACGTTCAGCAAGTGGTAAGTATAAGGTAAGAATTAATACAAATACTATGCACATCAAATCCGAAAATTGGCACGCGATATGGATATTGATTTGTTTACTTTGTAATTCAGATTTTAAGGTTTAAGATCAATTGTTTCTTTGTTTGTGTTTATTTAGATAAATATTTGTACGCCATATTTGGCAGATTTTTGAGGAATGACATATTTAAGCATATTTTTAAATTTTTTATTTTTAAAGATTATTAATTTTTAATTTTTAAATTTTTAATTTTATTATTAATTTTTAAATTATTAATTATTAATTATTATTAATTTTTATTATTAATTTTATTAATTTTTAAACACCAAAAGTCAAACAAATAAACTTTTCTATTCTATTCTATTCCAGGCATGGTGGGCCTCCTGGTTTTTTGCCTTTGAGCTGTCCTCTTACTCCCCCCCGAATCACTTCGAGGGGGTCTCCAAGTAAGATGGTGATACCTCCACAGTCGAGCCCGGCATCAGCTCTACCACCTGTTTCTTTTTTTTATTCACTTTTTTGTTATTTAAGTTTTAAATCTTGTTTATGTACATACAATAACTAAACACGTAGGGAAACCTGCATGCCTAAAAGCGTGTATTTGTGCCCGAAGAACGTAGGGTTCACCACTCATCACGTTGGAACGTAATAATCGTCGGTGAAATGCGGGTGCACCGAGTGTGCACTGTGACTTGCATTTCACAGTTACCCTAGGAACACCTCTGACATCCCCTCGGGGATTCATGTCGTGACCATATATAATAAGTAAACCCAATTTTTTTTTTACCCTTCTTCCCTGCACCGGACCCTGGATGTTTCTACTAGACAATAAGAACAAGGAACAAGGAAGTCGGAAGAGTTTAATAAATTTGTCATCTGATGCGTGTGCGCATAGCTAAGCCTTGTAGACCCATGCGTCGCGTCGCATACTAACATGACTATACAAACTGTAGAGTATCTTTTAATATAGTGGAAAATAGTGTTTTGTAACTTCTAGGGTTACATTTTAAAAATAAATTTTTGAAAATAGAAATAAATATTAAAATAAATAAATAAATATAAATGTAAAACAGATGCTTTTGAATGTCAGTCTGTCAAACTTTAAGATACACGAATGAGGACAACGATTTCAGCACGTACAATGGAGATGACATCAGGCTATACACATTGGACTTTGAACCTATCTTATATAAGGTCTTTCAATTTAAATGGAACGTAATTTAAGAGGGGATTCAGTATCATTAATACATCACATTCCACTGCAAAGTACTTTTTTTTGCGCGAACTTTTTCTTCACTTGTCCGTACAAACTGAGTCAGCTGATCGGACCATTTTGTACTGAGAAGCGAAAAAAAAGTTCGCGCAAAAACAAGTGCTTTGCAGTGGCATGTGATGTATTAACGATACTGAATCACCTCCTGAATTACTTTCAGTTTAAATTGAAAGACCTTATGTAGTACTGCAAGTGGTATAGCCTAATCTGATCTCCACCATACTTGAGTAATTGAGTACCTACTGAGATGGTCCAGAGATGGCGCTCCAAAAAATTTTAGCAATATATCACCTGATGGATAGCATCGAAGATATTTAGGATGAATTGCGCTCCCAAAAGGGAGAGATGGGGATTCTAGAGAATTCCGCGAAATCAACGTAGCTGATGAATTACTGACAATACGCAATTGCAGGTAACCACCCTCCTAGTACGGATTTATGCCGGAACATAACCATATAGAACATAAAAAGCGGTTTTATAAGTACCTATATTGCTTATCCGATGTTATAATACTAAATTACAAAACCGCGATTATGCACTGTGATTGCCCCACCAATCAACAACGCGTTGTTGGTTGCAACCACGGAGGAACAACCATAGTCTTTGGTTGCAACGGTGAGGTGACATAAGTCCCGCACTGCCACGCCCCCTTTATCCTTGTGGCTTCTAATTTTTGAAGCTCAGGCAGCATTACCAGACGACGCACCTGAGGTTCATGAAAGAGTGTTCTTCTTCTTATTCTTCGTGAAATTGTTAGTTCACGAGGCCCCTTAACGCCTGGATTTTCTTAAGATTTATACAAAAGGTAAAAACTGAATGTGAAGTCAACAGCTTACTTTCTTTATATTTTTTTCATAAGTATTATCTAGCGACATATATGTACTTACGTTCGTATACAGCCCAAAAAGCAAAATTTGATGAAATACCATCATAATATTAGCTGTCAGGATATAGTGAATATTGCTTCATTTTTACGCAAAGTTTAGCAAATTGTATAATTTTTAACTATTCTGGAAATAAAAAAGACAGAAATACATACGCCGCTCATGTAAAGAAGACAATTTTCTATAAATAAACAGTAACCGTTTCATGGAAAACAGTTTTTACCTGAAACCATTTCACAAATTCGACGCTTTTTTAATGTCTCGCCATCTTGCACCTTTTAATGAGAGGTGGGTCGGAGTGCAGTGTGGCGGGTAAGGGAAACATATATAAAGATGTGTGCAAAGTTTCATTGAGATCAAAGGCATCAGGAAGTCACAAACACCTAAAGCATTTATATGGCCATACCCTGAGCGGTATGGCCCACCTTAAAATAAGAAATAATGTCATGCAAAGACGATATTTTTGATGGTCTTATTGGGACACTCGTACGGTCTATTAAGAATCTCATTTCCCCCAATCCTTTCCATTATGTTACAGTTGCACAAAATCTATAAATTTTAATAAATGTAAACTTGTTGTTAAATCGGTGATCCTGCGAAGGCATCCATTTTGCTTTGTTTCAATTTTAATTTGAGCGCCTTTCCACAACCGACATTCATTTCGTTGCTGCAACTGCGCAAAGTTTGATTTAAGGCGATACAAAAAAAAAATTTTTTTTTCGAGTCCATTTACTCCACTATAACGTCATTTACGTATTTCATTTTTGGGTAAATGTTTATTGAGTATTTGATTAAGATTCTCACTGAAGGAAAACGCGATGGGATGAAATTTTCTCGATAGAATTTAATTCCGAAAAGACCTCTAAATTGTTTTATTTTTTCCTGTAATTCTGAAATCCTACCTAATTTCATTGTGAAATTGCATTCAAAATGTGGATATTATGTATTTGTGAAGTCTTCTTGAAAATCTTTTTGACAAAATAGCTTAGTACATTTTATATTATTAAAACACCGACTTTTTGCTACTTTTCCACGAATCCGTCCCACTCGCGCTGAGGGTTTTTTCGCATATGGAGTAAAAGGGACGCTATAACTTTTACATATCGCCTTAAGCATAATGTAAGTGTAACAATATAGCGAATTATGACCTTTGCCCAGGTACCCAGGTAGAAGCAGGGGTGGCCTGCTTCTATATCTATGAGTAATTGCCCCTCCCCCTAGTTCATCCTAGTACGCCCTTGATTATGTTGTCAGGTTATCAAAATGATTGGGAAAGAAAAGTGCATATTATATAATTAATTACCTGTAACAAAATCGATTTAGCTATAAAAATTATAAGTAATTAAAATATCAATCTAAGATTTGAAAATAAAGGTTTACAGTCACGTTAAAGGTTTACGCGACTTTCCCGAATTTTCGGCAGTTTTCTGTCATGGTCTGGTCACAGAGTGAATAAATTCGGGAAAATATAAAAATTATACAAGCTCTGTCCCGAACTACTAATAAAATTATTATAATTTCTGTTCATCGATCTGTATGTTTGCTCACGATTTACGTAAAAACAACTGAACGGATTTAGATGGGATTAAAACAACATTATATTATTGCAGTATAGAAACGCAGAAAGAAAAGTAAATCTGGATGTGAGGAGCTCTGAACCGGGATTCGAACCCGGGACCTCTCGCTTGCCTGGCGATTGCTCTAACCTCTGAGCTATCCAGGTCTCGACACAACTTTCCCATACTGCAATGATATTTATAGGTACCCACTTTACAGTGAGCCACTTGGCGCCTAGAGGACGCTAGTGTATTCAAAGCTAGTCAAAGACCATTGCCCATGCCCTACCGTCACCTGTTACAGCATCGGGTAGCGAAGAATACACATTTCTCTTATCAAAACTACCTGGATAGCTCAGAGGTTAGAGCAATCGCCCGGCAAGAGAGAGGTCTCGGGTTCGAATCCCGGTTCAGAGCTCCTCACATCCAAATTTACTTTTCTTTCTGCGTTTCTATACTGCAATAATATAATGTTAATTTATATCTCCTTGCGATGGATAAATCGCCAAGTGTTCAAACATAGAAATTTATTTTTGTCATAGTTGGGATTAAAACAGTTTAAAAAACTGGCCAAGTGCGAGTCAGAGAAGACGGGACGTAGACGAGACGCAGGCGCGACGCTTCGTCGTCTGCACCTTTTGCATAAAAGGTACCATTCCGAACACGGCAGCAGTAATCGACTGCAGCTGCAGACTTCAAACGCAGACGACACTGCTGCTGCAGTCTGCAGTCGGATCAATGCCGAGTGTGGCGACACAAGTTGAGCTTACTTGTAGTCGCGGGTAAGCGTACAAGATGTCAGACGTATTTACTGATACAATTTTGAGTCTTCTTTTGGAAGAGGAAGAAGACAATGATGACTTATTATTATTATATACCAGATTATTGCGATTAACTATAACGACATTATTGATGATCTTTAACGAGATTATTGCGATAATCTGAATGTTCTCCATTATATGTAACTGAATATTTAGCTACTAAGTTAATCAACTTATCTTCGTCTGTTTCCGAAAAACTCATTTTGGTACAAAAACACGTACCGCTGCACTGCTGCCGGCGTCAAAAGTGGTTCCCGAGCGGTAGTGCGGTCTGCAGTCGCGCCACGCTGCGACGGCAGGCGACAGTGATGCCGTGTTCCAAATTCATTTCTACTAAAGTCATATAAACCGGTAGTGTCTCCGGCGGTGTGCTGTCGCAGTTTGCAGTCTGCAGTCTGCAGTCTGCAGCCGTGTTCGAAGCGCGGCGTGACGCGGCGACGCGGAAGCAACGGGGGTGAGGGCGGGGCGTGGGGAGTCATCGCAGGCATATCAGAGTCTCACCTGCCGCCGACGACGCGCCCCGTCTTTTCATTATAGTTGAAACAGTCGCGTCCGCACCGCGCTCCGTCTCCGCCTCGTCCTCGCCTTACATCATCGCCTTCTGTCTGTCTTGCGCCTTAGAATATTGAAATCGCCAACAAAAGTAAGGGACTCCTATAAATATGTCCCTGGCTTTGCCTTTATCAATTCTTTTTAATACTTCGTTACAGCAGGGAAGGTTTCCAATTGTATATAAAATGGCTTTTATTACGCCTGTCCACAAGAAAGGTTCTAAATTACAAATAGACCACTATCGCCCCATCTCCAAATTAAATACAATTAGTAAAATTTTTGAAAAAATAGTTTATAATAATATTTATCAATTGATTTCACGTGGGATCTCAGATCGTCAGCACGGATTTCTTAAGGTGCGTTCCACTGTTTCAAATTTAGCGTGCTTTTCGGATTACGTTCTAAAAATATGGAAGGTGGAGGTCAGGTAGATGTCATATATACTGACTTCGAAAAGGCATTTGACCGGGTAGACCATGCTATCCTCTTGAGGAAGCTTCAAAGTTTAGGTATACATGGTGATCTCTTACGATGGATTAAATCCTACTTAACTAACCGGTCTCAAGCTGTTGCTCTATGCGGTTACAGGTCAGCATTCATAGATATCCCGTCCGGGGTTCCACAGGAATCGCATTTGGGTCCTCTCCTTTACAATGCATATATATATGACATCTATAGTTGCTTTAAGGGTTCCTACCATTTGCTATATGCCGATGACAAGAAAATTTACTTACAAGTAAGCTCAGTTTCTGATTGTGAGATAATACAAAATGACCTAAATAGACTTATTACTTATTACCAGGACAACAAAATAACTCTTAGTATCTCAAAATGCCAATGTATCAGTTTCACTCGAAAATTGAACCCTATTGAATTTCAATATAAATTTAATAGCACGGCAATTGAGAGGGTCAAGGTCGTCCGAGACTTGGGAGTAGTATTAGATTATAAAATGGATATGTCCCAGCATGTGGAAGCCATGGTTCAAAAAGCTTATAGAAGCTTGGGTTTTGTTGCGCGTGTCTGCAAAGTATTTAAAAATTCATTAAGTCTCAAAATTGTTTACTTTGCATACGTCCGCAGCATACTTGAGTATGCTTCAAGTATATGGTACCCTATTTATAACACTTATAATGTCAGAATTGAACGCATTCAAAAAAAAATTTTGCGGCACCTGAACTTTAAAGAAAGAAAAGAGTACGATTCTTACACTGATGGCTGCCATGCACACGGTTCACTGACATTAGAGGAGAGACGTACAGTATCTGACATGAGCCTCTTCTATGCTATAGTGCGTGGTCGACTTGACTGCTCAGAACTACTTTCGGGTATAGGATTTTATACACCCAAAAGACGTACAAGACACGCGACATCCAAGACTTTTCATGTTACCTCTCACTCTACTAACTACGGTAAGAACTCTGTCCTTGCTCGTCTGCCTGACATTTACAATACTAAATTTAACAATATTGACATCTTCATTGAATCTAAATTATCATTTAAGCATAAAGTCGAAAATGCAATCATAAACCCGCTGTAAATATACTATGCTCAACCCTTAGCTCCTTCTAAATCCTTCCCCCTCCCACTCACACACACATTCAAACACACACACATACTTTTACCCTCGTACACTTGCATGCTCAATATACACTTATTATGTACCTAAAATTGCTTTAATTAATTCTATGTCATATCTTAAATCTTAATCACAATAATAATAATATTGTTAATTAAATAATAATAATAATATTGTAAATTAAATAATAATAATAATTTTAATTGTTACTTTACTTTAGCTGTTCTGTACTAGGAATTTAATAATTGTATAACTGGTGGACAACTATTATTGGCTTTATTTAATGTATTTCTTGTTTATTCTTATTATGTAAACTTAATCATAAGCTGTTGTGGTCCCAAAATAAAAATTTGAAATTTGAAATGTCTGTCATGCGTGGCGATATCGTAAATTCATTCATTAACAATAAATATTGATTGATGCTCCTCGAATAGTGCAGTAGTTAAAGCATCATTTCGGACACATAACACCAGTGCATTAACGAAACCCGTTATATATTAAGTAAGGAGCACACTTGACCTTAACTCACTATATTTGCACGCACATTGGATCAGTAACAAAGAATTTACGTGATGTACCACACTATAGGGCAAAGACAGCACTATGACTCGGCACACGAAACGACGAACGTGTGGTGGCGGTAAAAAGAACCCGGCTGCTATACCCGGGTGTACACTGTACATGAACAGGTATATTTAAATGAAACCACGGTATACAATACTGATCATCGTCCAAATTCAAACTAGAGGCTTGATAAGTGATCAGCATCATGATTAGATAACAATTTTTGTTGAATTCGTATAATGAAATATCGACTTCCCATAGTAATTCACTCCCAGTCCTGAGTGAATCACTATGGGGAGTCGAAATTTCATTTTATGAATTTTACAAAAATCGATATTGCTGATATGCTGATCACTTACCAAGGCTCAAGTATGAATTTGTTCACAAATTCACCGTGTATATTATGCCAAAAGTTGTCCAGTAACTCATATATCGCTCTTCGAACAATATCTAGATATGGTGAGGGGGCGTGGCGCTAGTAAACGCATGAGGCCAAAATATGTCAATTTCAATAGAATAGTTGTCCGTGGCCACAAAGACGCGCCGCCATGATTTGGCATGTGATCAGTGTGCGTGAGAAATATGAGGACATTGTGTTTATGTCGTTGAAATAGGTGTGAGGAAACGTGGAGGCATCTGAACACGAACAATTAGAGTATAAGTCTAAGTCAAATCTCCTGATATCTGTGGAGTAGAAGACGTAGTACGTTGCGTACACTACATCTTATTAAGGCGAATGGATACGCCAACTGCAATTTGGATCTGTCTTTGAAGGCCTACTCCTCCCACACGGGTAGTCCAAAAACTTTCATAAAAATATATGATAGGCATTATAGAGTCAAAAATAAATTTTAAGTTTCATACACTGTTTTTCTATTGCAAGTTTTCAAAAAAAAAAATCTTAAGTCATCGAAAGTTTCACATGATTAACAAAATAATTCTCTTACTCCTTCCAAACGCCTAAAGCGATTTTAATTATTATTTCACCAAATTATAGGAAATTTTTAGATCTAAAAATTTTAAGTTCAAAATTTTTTTTCCGCTCATGGCGTCCATGTGAAAAGTATTATTTTCTCCTATTTTGCGCTAGCCGGAGACGCAGTGGTTGTCGTAACAGCCACTGTTCAAGGCACGCTGAAATGAACATTATTTCAATGTCGTTTCTGTTGATATTTGTACCGACACACATCGAGTTGCTTATTTAGCGTGGTCATACGCCTTAAAACCCTCTGCTTTGTGACTCCCAACCACCTCCCAACACATACTAAGAATACCTTTATTAGTATCATGCATAATAGATCTGGGCATTATAAAAAAATACCGGCCAAGTGCGAGTCAGACTCGCGTACCTACTTATGGTTCCGTATTGTAGATGATAAATTTAATTTTGTAATTTTTTTTCGTGAATTTCTCAACCGCTTTATTTTACCAGTAATCTTTACGTAAACACATATTACCACGATCTTTTTCATATTTTTCGGTCCACCAGTTTTGGACATAAGGGGGGGACATATATTTTTTAATGGTTTTTCAAGGATTTCTCGTAATAGATGCAATTAAAATAAGCCAAACTATATATTTTTACAATTAACTTTTTAATACCTACAATTTGATATCCATATTGTATTTTTAGAAAATATAATTTTTAACAATTATACTCCTTTTTTTATATTTCTCATTTGAGCTCAACTTTCTTTAAATGACTATAGTTTTCCTGTACTTGGCCAGTTATGATCTATAATCCACGTTTTTTCCATATTTTTCGGTGTACCATATTCGGAGATAAGGGGGGGGGGACATATATATTTTTGTGGCTTTTTAAAGATTTCTCGAAACCAATGCCAGTAAAATATAGTAAAAGTACATATTCTTACTATCAACTTTGTAATATCTACAACTTGATACCCATGTTGTATTTTTAGGATAATATTTTTTATTTTTCTCACTTTTGTTTTGGAAATACTTTGAACAATTTCAAAATTTTTATATACATTTTTACACCGTGGTATGTGCGCAAATTAATTCTATTTTTGTGCCAAATTTCATGTCTTTATCTTTAACGGTGCTAAAGTTATGAGGCTGTGACATACGGACGGACGGATGGACAATGGAGTCTCACCATAAAGGTTCTTTTTGTACCTTTTCGGTACTACGGAACCCTAAAACTAGCATATTCGTTACGTCATAAACTGTGCAGTCGCACATGCATTTCGTGAGATTATTGGGGCACATCGAATAACCTGTACTAAGTAAGTAACTAAATCGATTCATTGTTTGGTTGCTGATACTAAAACCAGACGTTAGATAGATGTTTTTGTAAAATGTAATATTTGGTGCGGAACTTTGAAATGGATTGATCTGAAATGATGTGAGTACCGACAAATGGTTCACCTTGCAAAACATGCCAAACCGATTTATAACGAAATTAAATAAACAGGTGGGCAGAAAATATTATACATGATAACCTTTTTTCCTTAAAACGGGGTGTTCCAACCATTAATATGAACAACTTTTGCTATAGGGCCAAACCTGAAATTGAAAAAAGAAATTTAGTTGTTTCAAACATTTTGGTCGAGTAGTTACCTAAATTTTCTATGGAACAGCTGATTTTTTTTGCGATTTCAGTGTGGTCCCCATAGTCAAAGTTGTTCATATTAATAAGTAGAACACTCTGTTAGAAGGAAAAAGGTTATCAAATTAACACCCAGTATATAAAATATGATTATGGCAAAAAGTCGGGAAATTTACTTAATGATCAGGGATTTTGTCAGGAAATATTATGGATCTGGTAACCCTACTTCCGAAGCAAACAGACCAAACACAAGTGTGCTTCTACGGGATTTGAGCTGGTACCCTCCGATTCAGTAGTCCAGACGTTCGAACCACTACACCACAGGGGCGGTCTTAAAATACAACATTCATAACCCGAGTACGAGTAATAGACCCGATGTTTGAAAATGGCGGGTGAATTCTGGCAGAATTTGTCAGAATTAACGCCTCTGTCACAGTATAGATAAGTAAATAAAACAGTATTATATCATTCTATAAAACGGCCGAAACGCGCACTTCCAAATCTCGGTTCACACCTCATAGCAGTGGCGTAACTATACCACAGTATAAATACCGTTCGAGACCCGTGGCAAATTCATCGGACGCCCCCCCCCCCCCCCCAATTTAAAGCTAAACCAACAAAAATAGTATTTTTTATTTTATAATACTTATTTATACACTTTTACTTGTAAGAGGTTAATAATAAATCACTACGTGAAGTAGTATAAAGTAAACTTTATAATTACTTGATTTTCTAATAATTCACTTTAAATTAAAGATACCTAATTTAAAGTACTTATTGAACTAAAATCACAATTATAGTTTAAGTACACAATTTTAATTATTAAAATTCCTTTCCTCGGACTTTCTGTTCAGCAAAAGTGTTAATGACATCATCGAAGTTAAAATTTCGAGCCATAGAATTTTCCAAGGATAGAATAGCCAAGTTGCTTAATCTTTTTTTTCCGTAGAATTTCCTAAATAAGTTTTTATCAATTTCAGTTTTGAAAATGATCGCTCGGCACTAGCCGTAGTCACGGGAATGGTGAGAAATAGTCAAAGGTAATAATCAATGTTGGGAGTTGGGATTCTCCTCTGGCCGGGGGCCCCTTCCGGCTGGGGGCCCGTGGCGTTTTGCCGACTTGCCATCCTGTAGTTACGCCACTGCCTCATAGTAGGGGTGCGCCACAGTTAAGTCTGGACGCGGAGAATGTAAGACGCCACCCGATTCCCGCGCATTTATGTGGGCAGCCCTAATGCGTGCGTCTACCGAGCGTTGTTTCAAGGACACTGCCCCAGATGTTGTACTGTTACTTGTCTATACTGTGCCTCTGTAGTGTAGTGTAGGCTTTTGCCCGTGGCTTCGCCAGCGTTTGTTTAGTTTTTGTGTAGTCCTATCGTGTCAATGAAAATTGTTTTATACAGCGTCTGCGAGGATTTTGGATATCAACTCGAATCAGGTTGTCCCATACAAACCTATATAAAAGTACTTAGATTACCTCAATCTAATTGATCACTGATGAGTCTAACCATTAAAACACAGAAAGAATTTTTTAAATCGGTTTTGTTAATCGGTGTTAATAAATTACTAAGTCCCTAGGGAACTGCTCATCCTCAGGGAACAAACTATAGCATGTAGAACTCAAGGATAATGTAGCTTCAAATTGGTGAAAAAGTTTTCAGAATCGCATGTGTATATTCGTGTATAATATATGAATTTGGAACAAAACTGAACATAAAAAGAGATATTCCGAATCAACAATTCGTGAGCCGCGCAGCTTTGGACGTGGCGTCCAGTTTAATGACATCCCGACATGACTCTCATACCAACGTCTAGCCCTGGGACGGCAGAGGTGGTGAATCATATATGTTTACATGAGCGGCCCATCTAGCACTGCAGCAGCTGTTTGTAGCGAAGAACGCTTCATTTTGTTTTTTTAGGGATGTACCCTATGGTCAGAATGCTCCATAGAGACAGGACAGCACGCATGGTTTTATTACTTAAGACTGTACCTGAGCCTAGAGCCTGACCAACTCCAGGCTATCTAGGATTCGTTTGAAGAAATTCGGACTCGAAACTTGACCTCTGTGGTCTAGTGGTTCTAGTACTCGGAAATCGCGGGTTCAAATCTCGTACGGGCACATTTTTGTACAGTCTGCGTCCTTGGAAACGCACGGGTTCATTGTGCCCAAAGTACGTCTGTAGGTTTCACCGCCTATCACGCTGTGACGTGATAATCATCGGTGAAACGTGGTAGTACGCGCGTGGACTGCATATCCCAGTCCACACTCGGAAATACCTCTGAAACCCCTTGGAGATTCATGTCGTGATGTATTTTTTTGAAACTAGCGCTTTTCCGCTACCTAACTCTGAGTTCTTGACCACAGCAACTAGCAGCACATTATCCTGGACGACACTAGCTGGATCCTTGTGTCAGTATCGGGAGGGCCTGCGTAGGCGCAGCGCGCACCGACAAGTGATCTATCGTGATCTTTAAGGATTTACTAGGGTTTATTTCGGTGTGTATACTTATGTTTTTTCTCTCGTTGCGTGTTTTTGATCCTAAGTATTTTTTTATTATTATTCGAAGGCTGCTTTGTCTTTTTTAATTGTTTGATTACATTCTCAGAAAGTTGTTTGTAGATATACTAGCTTGCTATTAGTCGCTGAAGAGCTGTAAACTAGAGATAATAATACCGATTCGGCGCATCACAACTTGACTTAATTGACAGGACTAAACTTAATTTAAGTGTTCTGTCCTTTTCTTTCTGTATCGAAAAGACAAAGACGGGACGCTCAAAATAAGGTTAGTCTTGTCAGTTGTGTTGCGCCGAATCGACACCATTGTCATAGTAAAACCAGAACAGTAGTTTATCTTCAACCAAAGGTACATCGCGCGGCTAATATGTGTGCGTGCTAGTACGCACGAACTACAGTACGCACACAACAGCAATATCTCGGTATACAAGGAAGGCGCTAGTCGGGGTCACGCCGCGATCGCGCTCAGTCGAGTTTCTCGAACAAGCCGCCACGCCGCGCGCCGCGCGTCACCGACCAATTTAAACATGTTGACAGCACGCAATCGAACATATTGTACTGTCTTCGGATGCCTCAATAATAATTCCTCAAATCCAGAATTATCGTTCTTCTCAATACCTACTCAACAAGAAAGGTGAATAAGAATTGATGGTATATATAAATAATAATGTGACATGTAAACCGTATTTTCTTTGTTCACATTTTAACGTAGGTACCTATGATCATAACTGTGCTATGTTTGTTAATTATTCAAGGTGTTTTTAAACGTGGAGCTGATATGGTTGAAATCGCAAAGATTTTTTAATTTTAGACTAGGAGCCAATGTTTGATTAGATACTTGAATTTTATTATGTACTTTAATGTATTTAACTAATTAATTTTTGTAAGAATCACAAAGATTTTTAAGCAAAGTCGTCGCCAGGGGGGGCAAGATGACATACATTTTTAACATAATCTTCTTGGGTTTCTCGCCAATTTTTCGACTGCTTTATTATTAAAATCTCAAAAGTTTTTCGAATCTCTAGGGGGGGACAGCTACCCCCTTCCCCCCTTTGACGATGCCCATGTTTTTAAAGTAAAGTTCAGGAGCCAATATTTTTTCTTACAATAATTAAGATAAGCAAGTAAGATTTCTTTATGAGTTATAGTGTCTATATTTATGTTTATTATGTATGATATGAATGTATGTTTGTTTGTAGTAGGTATGTATGTTTGGATGTTCCACTACGTCGTCGATTGATAGCTCATTTGTTATAATTGGCTTCAAAGCATTTTAAGTATTGATTTTTTATTAGCTACGAAACTAAAAGAAGGGACAACCCTGCAACAGTAGGTATTTAAGTCTCGTAAGGGGCGTGAGTTAAACTACTGTTCTGGTTTTACTATGCCATTGTCTTCTCGTCTGTACCAACAACTTTTACTATGGCGGCAAACCTAAAAGGGCAAAAAAATTTACCAAAATACAGAATGACTTTTAAAGTAACCAACTGGTAAAAAAAGTTAGAGCTGCTTAAAGATTTCCGTAAAATCCAAAGAAATCATGTGTACCTGTAGACAAAAAAAAATAGATCGCGAGAATTTATTTTATTGTAATTGCCACGACTTTGGACTATTTTGAGCTTGTTCCTTATGGTATTTTCAAGTTACATTTTTTTTTACTATCATTTGTTTTTACATTTAAAATACGTTCTACTTACGTTTCTTAATAACCTCTAAAATTATTTGGGTTTGGTTAAAAGTCACCAGTAGATCGAATAGCAAGTTTTTTCGTGATTGTGTTGGTTTCACTGTAAAAGTTGTTTGTATAGACGAGACAGGTTTTCAGTTGCTACAAATTCCTCCTCTATTTTATATGTAATCTGTTTTAAAAAGGTAACAGTTTTAAGCCCACAACTTATCATATTAGCATCCATTATGAAATGAAACTGGCAACACAAATTATTCCAATTATCTGCTAGTGCTAGTATATGAGTTTCGTATCCAGTTTTCAAAGTTATTTTATTAACACACTCCATAGTTTCGTTAATATAATTTCAGTTTTCAAAACTAACGCAGTACAAAACCATTAAAACTTTTTAAAGTTAAAATCAAAAATAGACCTTATTACAAGGAAGTTAAGGTTTTGTTATTTGTCTAAGAAACCTGGTAGAGTAGCGCGTGCTTACTGCAGATATGGTTACCATATCTCAGGATTTGTCCTGAGATTTCAGGATTTTTAGGCTCCTGACAGAATTGCGACCGGATTTTGAAAATTTCAGGATTTTACGATTTTTTAATAAAATACAGTAAAATTTTCACATTTTGTTTTATAGGAAAGTAAAAATCAACATAAACAAAAACATAATCTTCTTTGCATTATATCATAAATCAGCGTAAGATTTAACATCAACATATTTAAAAAAAAAATTAACTTACCCTCTTTGGATTTTGGATTAGAAACAACTTTTATTAAGTGAATTGCACAAATAATCAATACATTCATTATTCCGTGAAAGTAACCTGTTTTATCGTACTTAATTTGCGCTGATACAATTGCGACAAAATCTCAGAACATTTTCAGGCTTATGTGAGGACATTTCAATTGTCCATCTGGTAACCCTAACTGCAGCAAACCTCGAATACAGAACAATATTCGAAATTGGAACAGCGTTCGTTATTGTGAACCGTTAACAGTTATATTTTTTACCGTTATTTGTACCCTTTCGAATCGAAAGCGCTAAGGAGACTTATCTTTATTGGTTCCTTTTATTTTTATTTTTTAAACGACATTACTTTCTGTTTATTTTAAATCACAATAAAGGTGAAATTTCTGTTCTCGTTTCGTTGCTTTGACCACCTTAATTTTAAGGTTTTCTTTATCTCTGTCACAAAGTCATTTTAGGTTATAATATTTTCTGTGTAGGTAACCAAATTAATTTAGGTTATCTTAACCCTCTTAATTCTCACTATCGCTAAAACAAAAGTTTGTTGTAGTTGACTTTAGTGCAGTGCATGTTGTGCGAATTATGTTATGGTTTGTAATCTCGAACACTATACTGTGTAAACTTTCTCATATACTGTGAATTTGTGTTAAATAATAAAAACAATAGATCGCAGTCTAAATTATAAATGACCAAAAATCGTTTAAAAAAATTACGTCAAAGTAGATTTAATCATTAAAAAAAATTAAAGTAATAAACTAAGGAATTTGAAAAGACGTTTCTTTTTTGTTCGTTTGGGATTTTGAATAAACGCTTGCTTATGTTTATTCAACTTGTTTATAAACAAATTCAATTAATTGTAAATTAGTGTGTGACCCTATAATATGAGGACTAAAATGTTGGCCATTGTTGTCGTCTTCACTAATCATAATCAAATTAATGTGTCAATTGAAACTCAACTACATTACCTGTGTATTTCCACGCAGTATAGTTTTATAAGAAGTAGTCAACCTTTTTATAGTTGGGCTTTTAGTGTGGGCAAAAATCTGAACAGATCAAATATGAGGAAAATTTTTGAAAATATAACAAAAAAAAAATTTTTTTTTTTTAACAAAAGTAACATGTTTCAAATAAATTAGTGAATGGAGCCTCCTTTTAAGCATGTTATGCCTGTATATTGATATTAATTAATTACGTAATATTGAAATTAATTCTGTAATATTGAAATTAACTAAAATATAGTAGCTTAAAACTTTAACTTAATTCAACAAAGTACCAAAAATAAACTGCATTGGGTATGTAACCTTTTAAACAAAATACAATTATTGACTAAATATACAAGGTGAAATAATCAATTACCTGAATTCATACTGCAGACTCGGTTAGTGTTTGGGAACAAAATTTAAATTTCAAATTTTGCTCCCATTCACACTGGACTAGTTCAAATTCAATTTTTTATTTTGATGATAAGTTATTTAATACATTAAGATTTATATACCTTGATAGATTTCGCAATAACTTCGAAAATCTACAAAAAATACAGTAAGTGTAAACTGTGAAAAATTATCAATAATACAGAGAAACAACGGTAGCAAAATACAACAAATAGCAGCAGGATTTTTCGCAAGGTTTTCATTTCAGACGCGTTGAGCACCCCTGACCTACTGTTGCGTGGTATGTCAATGTGTGCACGCATAACAATAAGTAGCTCAATAGGACAAAATAACGGCTGAATAGATCTATGATCTATTGAAAATGTCAAATTAAATCGATCACTGAGACGGTGACAATGAGCTTTCTTCTTTTGTGTTCGTAGTTGATCTGATTATTATACAGGTAGTTAGTCGATTGTTGGAAGAATGACAAATCGAGAGAACTTTCTTTTTTATCTGTGCAATAAAACAACTGTCACCGGTCTTCTAGGAGTGGAAGAGGTATTATTTTCTTTAAGATTTGCTTTGAGGAAGTAGACACACGCCTGGGCAGATTATATTTCTGTTAAAACTAAGAAGGTCACTTCACTCCGCGCCGCTTCGCTCGTTTCCCCAAACCCATCACGCTCCTCCTCGCTTCGATTCGCTTCGCTCGTAGTATTTTGACTTTTAGTGAAAGATTTTCGATTTCATACTCTACGATCTGCCCAATTCTACGGTCTGCCCACGACATATTCACATTTTTGTAGTTTCAATTTCTTGTTGGTAACCTAACAGACTGATTTATATATAAGGTGAATTTGTGAACATCGTCCAAATTCATACTTGAGCCTTGGTAAGTGTTCAGCATCATTAACCAATAACGATTTTTGTAAAATTCATAAAATGAAATTTCACAAAAATTGTTATCGATTAATGATGCTGATCACTTACTTAGCCTCCAGTATGAATTTGGACGATGATCAAAAAGTCACCTTGTATAATTAGGTATACAATTGTTCATACGGTAATTACGGTTACCGGTACGGTGACTCAATTAAGAAGCCATTAAACTCATCAGTAATTCAGTTTTATTTTGTATTTTAACAAAAGTACAAAGAAAACAAAGTAATTTTACTAAAAATATCTCAAAACACGCTTTCGAAATCCTTCGAAAAACTGCGTTTATTTTTTGCAAGATTCTTTATCTCGTTATCTCTTAGTAAATATTGCATAACACGTCCGCATCCCTGTTTGGCATGCATCACGTACTATCGTGCATTACCTTGCACTTGTGGCCGCGGGGCTTCGGTCAACGGCCCGTGCTGACTACTCACATAACAAACTGGATAAGTTAGTCTGAACTATCGGTATAAGGTTCTGTAGGCTGGAAATGTGTATGGAAATAATGCTACCTCGAATCTTGTTGCAAACATAGACGTAAAAATAATAAATAATTTTCAAAAAATATCCCTTGTCCTAAAAACCTAAATAAAAATGATATTTCTCTGTTTTATTTTTATATTACCTACTAACTATTTATTAGGAGATGATATGTATGATAAACTGTTTGGAGTTACCGTAATTTTCTTAATAAATATTGATATATATAGTTGTTTTTTTGTAAATTATACACATTAATTAATATGGGCAAGATATATTTCGAGTCCTGTTGGACTCGGCATCATTTATTAATCTAATCGCATGATCTAATACTTTAACATGGTAGCAGAGCGTGTGCGATAAAGATCGAGAATAACTGAGAGCTATACAGTCAAGAGATTTTCCTTAGAAAAATCTGACGTTTTTTTGGATAGCAAAATGGAAAAGTCTATCATTGATGCTACTAAAATCCAGATTGGTCTACTAACAGAGGAAAACTGGACAACCTGGAAATATAAGATGAAAATTGCATTAAGGGGCTTAGGATTAATAGATGTTGTTGAAGGAAAGTTGAAAAAACCTGAACCTGAAGGATCGACATCAAAAGCTGAGAATGCAATTGAGGAATATGAAAAGCGACTTGACAGATACCAAGTGGTTAAGAGCACAGCCTTGTTAATAATAACAACAAACCTGTCAAATAATAATCTTCAAAAGGTCATGAGATGATGCCGAGTCCAAAAGGACTCGAAATATATCTTGCCCATATTAATTAATGTGTATAATTTACAAAAAAACAACTATATATATCAATATTTATAAAGAAAAGCCGAATGGTAACATTATATTTTATTACGTAATTTTCTTAAGTTACATAAGTAAATATAAATATATCGTCGCGACATGAATCCCCGAGGGGGTGTCAAAGGTGTTCCGAGTGTGAACTGTGAAATGAAAGTCACAGTCCACACTCGATACACCCGCGTTTCACGTTTTAATAATCAATTTAATTCCAGACCAGGTCCATAATATTAAAATTAACACATACATACATATAAAAACTACTCTTTTGCTATCATATTAGAGAGGGTTTCCTTACCCCCGATTTTTATCTAAGAATTTCATGAAAACGTTCTCAGCCGGATTGTGAAAAACCTGCCTTTTTTTAATTAGTCGAAACAGAACACTTAAATTTAAAATTCACTCAGTAGTTATTCAACAAAATCTTATTATTATTACCTATGTATTGTGTATGCTGTCGTCGCAAAGTTTCCATTGGTATCGGTAAATAAGAATTAAAAAAAAATAATAATTACATTTTTTTTAATTTTTGTTATATTTCGATTAATTAGAAAAAAACGGGTTTTTCACACTCTGGTTGCGAAACCGCTCTTAAGACGACTAGCACTGAAATTGGCGGAAAAATCGTAAAATGCACTAAAATTCGTGTTTTAAGAGCTTATTCAGTCAATGGTGTAAAACAACTTTTACTATGGAGCCAACCCTGGAATCTCAAAAAAAAAAATCTGCCCTTCCATACATTTCAACCGAGCGGCAATGCATTTTTCTATGAAAAGGTTAAAATTTTTTTTCAAGATACAGGGTTTGTTCCATAGTAAAAGTTGTTCTATACCATTGACGAAATAAGCTCTTCAAATATGGTTACACCGTTCTGTAACACGTTGTATATATTTTTCTACTACTCAAAGCTCTTAAGTAGTGCCAACATTACAATTATTTGAAAATTAATAGATAAAAATAATAAATTTATGAAAAGCGAAAAATATATATTTTTTAATTTTTTTAAACATAGGCGTGAAGCGTACTATAGCTATAAAATGATTAATTCCTATGTAAGAACGCTGGAGATGGTACCTTAGATTAAGGATCAAGGTATGTGTATGCAGAGTTTCAATTTCAGACTTATTCGACATTGAAAAATGTCAAATTTCACATTTTCACAAGGATAGTCGCATTATAGAGATTTTCTCAAATTCAAAACTAGGGTTGGCCTCTTTAACAAGGATTCCTAACATCCTTTCTGCTCCCACACTACCATTGTATGCAAATATCTATCTTCGGAGAAATAACTGCTTTACAGAACCCACGAACCACGGTCTTCATCCTTTAAATTGACATAAGCTATCGATTTTGGCTCTTATACGCTTGTGATAAGAATACCATTGTTTATAATGACTATAAAAATTGCGTACAAGTCTCTCGCTGACTTGTGAACATTGTTGTTTTGTGATCGATGATTTGATTTTAATATGCCGTATCATATTTAACAGTCCGTCATTTAGGGTAAGTCATCTCATGAAACGCGCTTCGATTAAATAAATCGAAGGAAACTCGTTTAAGACGAGGCCTTCCTTAGGCGCACAGCGGCTTTGCAATTATAAGCCGTAGTCTAACTTTCATAAAGTTGAAAATCGCGTGCGGCAAAATGCACGCGAAGCGATTCAGAACGAGTCTAATTTTAAGATTAAAATCGACTAAAATTACAATATTGCATTTAAGTCATTTTTGAACTTAAATTGGTTAGTAAACAAGATTTTCGTATTAATAGTAAAATATGACACATAAAAATCAAATTAATTAAACGTAAAACCAAAAAAACAATAGAGACTATTTTCAAAAATATAATCTATTGAGCGAAAGTTTTCCAGTTAGGTAACGCTACTTACAACGTAAAGATAAAGGTTTGAAAAAACATATATACAACGTGTAACAGAAAGGTGTAACCATATTTGAAGAGCTCATTCAGTCAATGGTATAGAGCAACTTTTACTATGGAGTCAATCCTGAAATCTCAAAAAAAAAAACTGCCCTTCCATACATTTCAGCTGAGCGGCATTGCATTTTTCAATGAAAAAGTTATTTTTTTTATCGAGATACAGTGTTTGTTCCATAGTAAAAGTTGTTCTATACCATTGACTGAATAAGCTCTTCAAATATGGTTACACCTTTCTGTTACACGTTGTATAAGTTTCATATTGATTGCGTCTGTGGTAGATTCAGTAACATCGTTCAAAAACTGTTGAAAAAGGAAGGCCTTCTCTTAAAACTTGAAAATATTAACATAACCCCTTATTAGGGTTCGTTCCTACGGTTTTAGGGTTATTTTTGTAATAACAATAAAATCAAAAATAAAATAGCTGCCCCTGCGTTGGTGATGTGCCACAGCGAACAGATTTTGTTTTTCATTTCACTTCATCAAAGAAACCATGTTATGTACCTGTTAGTGTAAAGTCGAAAACCAGTATTTGAGATTTTATTACATAGGTGACCTGAGACTGACCCCTCATTTTGCATCAAATAGAATACTTAACTCTATTACGTTTCATTATTGTTTAAGGTGATATGTAAAAGTTTTGCGTCCCTGTTACTCCATATGCGAAAAAACCCTCAGTGCGAGAGGGACGGATTCGTGGAAACGTAGCAAATCGGTTTTTTATTAATATAAAATGTACTAAAGTTGCTATCAAAATTTCGTTTAACAAGTTCCCAGATACTGTAAAAACCCATCTAACTAAATATAATCGCCATTCATATGTCATTCCAAATTGTTAAACCAGGAGATATGGTGTGGAAAAAGACCTATTTCAATAAATATTTTTATCGAGGCGAATTTCTCCAATCACGTTTCTGTTTAACAGATCCGTAGAAAAAGAATACAAAAAAAATATACTATTTTATCAAAATAATACCTTCTTTACTGAAGTAAATATGCAAGTTCTAAAAGTGTCGTTTTTTTTTCCGTAGCGCCTTAAAATAGCACGCTCTGAGCCGTGGCGGTTACGACAACTAAAACATCACGCACTGTCGTGCTCTCGAAAAACCGGCGTATAGATGATTTTTTTTTTTCAAAATATCATTCAAACAATTTTTTAAACAAAATCCAACTAAATCCCGAAATGGACTTGAAAAAAAATCAAGAACTCAAAAACATAGTCAAATTGAGGGTAACAAATAATTTTATTAAAAGTAAACAAATGAATTAATTGACGCGCTCTGTTTAAGCGTAAGAAGAACATGGGTATATATTTTTTTTTTAATTTTTGGGTGTCTGGATTATTGCAACAAAATCATCCAAAGTCTATAATTTTATTTTTAATCCAAGTGCTCGTAAAGGCCCACTTTTTATGCATCAAAACCGAACAGAAAGTCGATTATTTTGCCCTAGGGCTTTATTATTATTTTTTTTTATTTCTTTGCAATGGTTAGCTAACCTGCAGCCTTTCCTGTGTACCATAGATGTTATACTTTTTTTTCCACTGTTTAACGGCTCTGGATACAATCCTTTTGAGCCAATCATAATTTAAAGTTCACAAGATTATATTTGTTTTCATTTCCTCACACCATGCATTGAAAAACGTAGTATGATACACGGGCGTAAAACCAATAAATTACTCGGTTACGTTTTTATTCCTTTTCGCCCTTGTAGCATAAACTACTATTTCTATTTGCATCATTTTCTACCCCAAAGCAGTTACGTCAACAATGAAAAAAAGAAAATACAATTTTGGAGCCTTTGAATTTCAGCAGTCATGAATGTAAAAGCACAAGTACCTGTTTATAGTGGACAAATGCGTCACTCAGGCCTCTTAAGAGACGTCAAAAGTCTGTGCCTAAGGAGTCCGTTGAAAACTGACTAATGTGGGTAAAATCAACATACCCTCATCATAATGGGGCAGATCCAGGCCCGGCACTCCCAAAAAGATTTGGTCTGTCGTTTATCGGTCGGGCATACGTCCATCTCTGACGCACGCATTAAGAGTGTGATAGAGATGGATATACGTTCGATATTCAACCGAATTTTGTCACTTCGGAGTAGGCCTTGTGGTCTCTGTTTGGGGAAGGGAGGGTCTGGCAAAATCCAATAAAATATCACCAAAGTGGTTATGAAAACATACCATTTAAAGAATTAATTTCGCTGTATACGTTTATATTTTTATATCTTGACACGAATCCACGAGGAAGTGTCAGACTGTGAAATTAAAGTCAGTTCACACTCGTACACCCACCTTTCCTGAGTTGTCTTTCAGCATTCTTGGTACCCCTCTTTCATGTCATCCAACTGAAATTCTCTTTCAGCTTTCCTGGTATCCCACTTTCATGTCATCCAACTTAAATTGTCTTTCAGCTTTCTTGGTATCCCTCTTTCATGTCATCCAACTAAAATTATATTTCAGCTTTCCTGGTATCCCTCTTTCATGTCATCCAACTGAAATTGTCTTTCAGCTTTCCTGGTATCCCTCTTTCATGTCATCCAACTTAAATTATCTTTCAGCTTTCCTGGTATGCCACTTTCATGTCATCCAACTTAAATTGTCTTTCAGCTTTCTTGGTATCCCTCTTTCATGTCATCCAACTGAAATTGTCTTTCAGCTTGTAGTATCTATTTTGTGCTTCAGGCACAAATATATCGATATTTTTATTGGCATAAATATGTAGTTAAATGTACCTTCGATATTTAGATGGAGATTGTCTACATTTGTCGTCAAAACTTACGATTTTAAGATCGTTTGGAAGTGCTGTTGCCCCCCCCTATAAATCCCCGATTGACCATACTTAATGTCAAGGTTCAAGGATATCATAAAATTATAAAAGCATTAGATGGGACCTCTAGACTCTAGACTACTAGATGCCTACCCTGTTGTAGATTAGGTATAGTTTACTGACTTTTAAGGTCTCATTTCCTTTGAAAACCGTTTAACATAACTTCCTGTGTCCATCTGTCTTTGCGGCATAAACTCGTTAACAATTAATCAAGCTAAAATTTTAAATGTATATTTTCCTGCAGTACATTCCTGTCTTCGGAAGATTCCTGTATATATTTCGTAAATACTTACCTCTTCAAAATTTTCATTATTTTTAGGGTTCTGTACCCAAAGGGTAACCAACGGGACCCTATTACTAAGACTCCGCTGTCCGTCTGTCTGTCCCTCTGTCCGTCTATCACCAGGCTGCATCTCATGAATCTTGATAGTTAAACAGTTGAAATTTTCACAGATGATGATGATGATGATGAAGATGTATTTCTGTTGCCGCTATAACAACCAATACTAAAAAACAGAATAAAATAAATATTTAAGGGGGCTCCCATACGACAGACATGTTTTTTTTGCCATTTTTATAGATAATGGTACGACTCGCACTTGGCCGGTTTTGTTTTTAAATAAGAGAAGAAACGGCTCCCGAATCTCAGTTTCAACTTTTTGGTTGCTTTAAGCTAATTGTATCTTTGTGCTGGAAAATAAATACTTACGCTTTGTAAGCGAAACAAAGTAATTTTTAAATACTTATAATATACATACATTTGGACTTTTATATACTAAAAATATAAACGTTAATATACGTCAGCAGAACCCATGCATTCTATTCGACCTACACTTTACAGATTTTTGTTATAATGATCTTATCACAAAACGTTGAATAAAATATCAGAAGAATAAACCAGATTTATTGAAAGAAAACACGTGTAGTATATTTATGTCTGCCATCATCCAGTAAATATGTATTATTTACTACTAGCCTTTCGCTTTCGGCTCCGCGTGTGTTAATTTAATCTTTGCCCCGTTTTCGGCTTGGGCGTTATTTTAACGACACCCCTGTTGACCAGGGTCGCTACGATGATAATAAAGAAAACTGCATACAAATCCTTTGAGTGGTTCTCGAGTTAAAATGGAACATACGTAAAGACAGACAGACAGACAGACAAAAAATTGTAGTTTTAGCCTCAATACAACACATTTAAAATTTCGCGAAAATATTCAGTGTACAGATACGACTTTCTTATTTCTTTATTATTAGTTTAGATATGATAGGATGGACTTTTCAAATGCAAATTCAAATTCAAATAGTTTATTTTGCAAAGTAGGTATATAAAATTCACGTTTCACGAGTCAAAATTTAATCTTTTAAAAAAAATACATGTAATATAATAATAAATGTATATGAACTAGATTAAAGGTTTATTTAATTTATTTAGCAATATATATACGATTAAAATGATAGGTAAAATATATATTATACAAGGTGAAATCCAATCAACCGCCCGAACCCACACCGGAGACCCGGCCAGGGACCAGGAACAAGGTTCAATGATCACCAACCGAGCTCCCAGCACGAATCCAGGCGGCCGACCAAATCCCATCCTATATACTACATATGTACTAATGGGTTACATATATAAATACATTTTTTTTTCACAGTAGAATGTGATTTTTTTTCATTCTCGGATGTTTCTCTGAAAATGTTGTTTCAAACAACTTGTTTGCTATATATATAATGTCACCTATATAATATCATCGGTATATATTCATAAATGATTTGTTTTACGTATAAATTTATTAACCCTTTAATTAAATGAAAACTTGTATGCAACTTTTTCTTATCAAGATGGTGTTGCTTTAAAAATCTCCTATTAAAGTGAAGCTCGCGAATTTGCATATCTTTTCATTGTAATTTTGTTTGCGTTTGTTTCCGTGTGCTAAAGAATAAAGAAAGCTTCTTATATCGATAAATATATATGTGTTACAAATGTAGCACGTTTTTCTGTACATTTTAATTTTTTTGGCTTTGTTCATATTGCACCCAAACTTCTCAGACCACTAAAGATATCAATAAAACTAGTCCCATAAATACAAAGTTATGGAAACATAAAAGTGAAACTTATTTGTTATACCTACTTGTAGAAAACCAGTTTATAAAGATGTTTACACGCAAAACGATGTGGTGAGGTTAAAATAAAGATCTATATTTTTGAATGTTTATATCTACTGTTGATTGTTGACACTTGGTGGAATTTGGAATAGATTATGAACAGAAAATCACTTGTACTATCCCACAAATTTATTTAGAACTTCCTGACTGGTTTCGCCTTTATGGCATTATCAAAGGAATTATTACAAGATATTAATTGCCCAATAAATAGTTTCCTTTCGTCAGTGCAATCAATGACACTAATAGATTTTTGTAGTGAGCGTAATGATAATGCCATAAAGGCTGAAACCGGTCAGGAAGTTCTAAATAATTTTATGGGACAGTACAAGTGATTTTCTGTTCATAATCTATATTTTTGACACTTATACTAAAGTTAGGAATAAAAACAAACAAAACAAAAACAAAATTATTTATTTCCAAACACAAGCACAAATATATATCCGTTTACAAAAGTTTCCTTAGGTAGATAGGTACTTTGTATTTTGACATTTTGTAATACATAGTGTTCTTGTGGCCCCAGACTAAGCAAGCTTGACTCGTGGGTACCGACATAAGAGATTTCCATTTGTATTATTTTCGCACAGGTAAGGATAGGCAAGTGTTTGTCATTCAAAGTTAGCATAATATCAGTTATATACAAGGTGACTTTTTGACCATCGTCCAAATTCATACTGGTGGCTTGGTAAGTGATCTGTATCATGCATCAATAACAATTTTGATGAAATTCGTAAAATGAAATTTCGACTCCCCATAGTGATTCACTCGGGACTGGAACTGAATTTATATGGGAAGCCGAAATTTCATTTTACGAATTTTACAAAAATTGTTACTGATCCAAGATACTGATCACTTATCAAGCCTCCAGTATGAATTTGGATGATGATCAAAAAGTCACCTTGTATAGCGTTGGTACTTAGAATTTTAATGTAAATTTTCCTTCATTTTCCTTCCTTGATTAAATACACTTAGGTAAAATTTTCAGAATGATTTAATCTAAAAGTAATATCTATCGATAGATTGCAGGATTGTTTTAATCTTATCTACGTCAATAGCATGAGTTATTTCCGTTATAAGTAGACCACAACTATGAGTGTGAACATATTTTTTTAATGCAATTTTGTTAACATGAACTACATACCGTCACGACATGAACCCCTGAGGTGCTGCCAGAGGTGTTCCCAAGTGTGAACTGTGAAATGCAAGTCATAGTCCACAGTTGGGACACCCGCTTTTCACCGACGACCATGACCTTAACGTGCCTTCCGAAGCCCGCACAAGGAAAACAAATTGAACCTACGACCTCTGGGTTAGTAGGCAAATGCTGTACCACTTGGCTACAGGGACGGTCAACGCACTACTACATGTTTAAGTACTATTGTTCTTCTACAAAATATGACAAAAAGTGTCTTGTAATTTAAGTAACTACACTAGGTGTTAATTTGATAACCTTTTCCCATCAAACAGAGTGTTTTACCATGGGGCTAACCCTGAAATTGCGAAAAAAAAATCAGCTACCCATAGAAATGTTAAATACCTACTCGACCGAAATGTATAAAACAGCTGATTTATTTTTTGCGACTTCAGGGTTGGCCCCATAGTAACAGTTGTTCATATTAATGGGTAAAACATCCCGTTTTAAGGCAAAAGGTTATCATCTTAACTCCTGTATAGAGTAGCTACATATTTTACAGAAATAAACAGTTAATCTCTAAAATAAATACAAGCCACAATTTGGACTGCGATTAATTATTCTAGAAATAATGAGGTTGAACAGGGATATATGATTACGATAATCAATACCATACATATGAAAAAAGCTTTAAAAGCTCACGCATGTGACGGACAGACAACCATTTTTTATTTAATAATAAAATGTATATTTGTAACTATTTAGTTTTTCTTTATAAATATTGATATATGATACATAAAATGTTTAAATGAATAGAAAGAAGCACATAAATTAATAATAGCAAGATACATTTCGAGGCCTCTTGGGCTCAGTATTAATAGTTGCAATATTCATTATTCAGTGATTTAGCTAAAAATCTGCTCAAAATCTTTTCGTTTCATACGAAAACACTATCCCGTTTAACGTGTTTTTTCTAATTTCTAACGAACGTACCGTCGGGCAAAATAAAAGTAAACAAACATATTTTACGGGTCACCCGCATTTTCTGCTGAAAGTCTCTCAAATACGCAACAACAACAACCTGATACAATTGTCATGAAAATATCTAATTATAATTTCGGTCAATGACAAGACCCGCAGATTCTCTACATTTTCCAAACAGAACGACTGACAGGTCGAGATTCAAAGTATTCGCAATCGCTCTTATCACATCACAACACAATTATCTCTCGTACAATGCCTCACACATTCTCCTGACTCATATAATCCATAAGTAAAGGCGGGGACCATTAGGCATCCATTAACTAAAAAACACTCCAATGTTTATCACTAAAACAATAAAAATTATACATCACCTTGACCGCGGACACTGACCGGGACACAAAACTCGGTTAATGAATTCTTAATCTTAAGATCTCATATCCAGTATCAACATTTCTTGTACCACAGGCTCCTTACTAGCGGTTGGCCTACATATCGCTGCATATATAACAGATACTCAAAAGATGCACGCACAGTTGGTCGCCATCTCTCTTAAGTGACGTTGCTCGTTTGTTTTTAGGACACGGAAGATGCGTCACTCTACGCTGACGCTGCTGGTTGGGGCAGCGCTGCTAGCTGTCGTGCAGTGTCTTCCACCGGGCAAACCGAACCTCGGATGGGGCGAAAGGACCTTTGCCATCGTCGAAGTAAACCAGGCAGCGACAGCTTACAATCAGTTAGTGACAAAGAAGGACGGTGCAGATGTAGCAGTTACATGGAATGTTTGGTCTGGAGATCCAGCTGACAGCGCTAAAGTGAAGCTGAATGATGAAGAATTCTGGAGTGGGAACTCTGGGGCGGCTGGATCAGCTACCTTTAAAGTCAAGAAGGGAGGCAGATATCAGATGGTGGTGGAGCTTTGCAACGCTGATGGATGCAGCTCGAGTGACCCAACTGAAATTGTTGTCGCTGATACCGATGGAAGTCATCTCCCGCCGCTAGAGTACTCAATTGGAGAAAAGAACAAGCCTTTCAAACAAACCTCTGGAAAAGTTGTAGGAGCGTACTTCGTTGAGTGGGGTGTTTACCCGAGAAAGTTTCCCGTAGACAAGATTCCAATCCCGAATTTGACACATCTTCTGTATGGATTTATCCCTATTTGCGGTGGTGATGGCATCAATGACAGTTTAAAGGAGATTGAAGGAAGTTTCCAGGCTCTTCAACGCTCATGCAGTGGCCGTGAAGACTTTAAAGTCTCTATCCATGACCCATGGGCTGCTTTGCAGAAGCCTCAGAAAGGTCTGTCTTCCTGGAACGAGCCTTACAAAGGTAACTTTGGACAGCTAATGTCACTAAAACAAGCACGTCCAGATCTGAAGATCCTACCTTCAGTTGGTGGCTGGACACTCGCTGATCCCTTTTTCTTCTTCACCGGCAAAGTAAAGAGAGACCGTTTCGTTGCTTCAGTCAAGGACTTCCTTCAAACCTGGAAATTCTTCGATGGTGTCGACATCGATTGGGAGTTCCCTGGAGGAAAGGGTGCTAACCCTAATTTAGGTGGCCCTGAAGACGGAGAAGTGTACGTGCTTTTGATGAAAGAACTCCGTGATATGTTGAATGAGCTATCAAGTGAAACTGGCAAGAAATACGAGCTAACTTCCGCTATCAGCTCTGGCTGGGACAAGATCCAGGTTGTTGACTACAGCATCGCCCAGAAATACATGGATCACATTTTCCTTATGAGCTACGATTTTAAAGGTGCATGGTCTAACGACAGTTTGGGTCACCAAGCTGCGCTTTACGCTCCCGCTTGGCAACCAAAGGAAACCTACACAACTGACTTTGGAGTGAAATTCCTTTTAGCTCAAGGTGTTCAGTCGCAGAAGATCGTGGTGGGCGTCGCGATGTACGGCCGAGGATGGACAGGAGTTAACGGGTACACCGATGACATTCCCTTTACTGGTAACGCAACTGGTCCCGTCAAAGGCACCTGGCAGGACGGTGTTGTGGACTACAGAGAAATTGCCACTGAGATCGTTCAAGGGAAATGGGAGTACGGTTATGATACTGTAGCTCAAGCGCCTTTTGTGTTCAGGCCATCGACTGGTGACCTTATTACTTATGACAATGCCAGATCTGTCATCGAGAAAGGCAAGTACGTGAGGAATAATAAGCTAGGTGGTCTATTCGCATGGGAAATTGATGCTGACAATGGCGATATATTGAACGCTATGAATTTGGGTCTGGGGAATAGCCAAGCGTGACCTAAAACTATACCATATTCTTTAGTCTTGTAATTGTAAGTGTGTATTGTATGTAAATAGTAGAACCTAGTTGGTCTCAGCATGTTTTTGTTCCGCGACAAATCGATTTGCACAAAGTCAATGATGCCTCCGTTTTACTTTAAATAAGAATGTGATGTGAAAGTTTTTATGGTGGATACAGTTACAAAATTTAAAATAAGAAAGTTTTGTGCATCTCGGTTTCTTGCGGTGACCTTACAAATGCACGTATTCATTTAAATAAATTATTTTGAACTTTATTTTTATTGTCTTATTTGGTACCTATAATTAGTTTATTACGTTAAAACTTACAAGATTAGTTATTATGATTGCTGTATGACTGAAGGGAAAGAAAGATACTGGTCACCTATCTTTGCGAGTGAGAATACGTTCACAGACAAAATCATTAAACTAATCAGACCCACAATGACTGCTTTTCATCCCGGAAAAAATACTAAAATTCTGATCCAAGTAAGTAAAATCGTGGCAAAAATATTCTCGTTCGAAAGCTGGCAAGTTTTTCATATAAGAAGTTTTTGCCTATTTCTAGGGACATGTAAAACTCTATTTCCATATGGATGAAACGTAGGCCAAATGCTCCCTCGAAAAACATATCTGACTACCTACATTTAATCAAGCAAATTGGCTAAGGCTGTGAACGAGCAAACTATAGGATAATGTAGGTATTTACCATTTATTTGTCTACGAAAATTCATAAAATTTAGTATAAAATTTCCTACTCTCCTATGGGAATACATGTCGTTAAATTCGAGTCGTATTTACATAGGTTCCATTATTACTTACATTATTATTAGTTACATTATTTAATTAACATTATATCATTGCAGTATAGAAACGCAGAAAGAAAAGTAAATCTGGATGTGAGGAGCTCTGAACCGGGAATCGAACCCGGGACCTCTCGCTCCGGGTTTAATTCCCGGTTCAGAGCTCCTCACATCCAGATTTACTTTTCTTTCTGCGTTTCTATACTGCAATGATATAAAGTTAATTTATATCTCCTTGCGATGGATAAATCGCCAAGTGTTCAAACATAGACATTTATTTCTGTCATAGTTACATTATTTAATGGTACCAAGTTCGCAATACACCTTTAGTGTCCCTTTAGAAAACAGGGACCACCTATAAAACGTGGTAATATAAACAAATAACGTATACCGATTGAAATTTGGACAATGAGTCCATTTACGTAATTGTAATTATAAGATTCTAAAATTATTAGAATCTTATAATTACAAGAACTAAAATTTTTAAATGGGAATTTCATAAATGATAGTGTACTCGAACTAACACATTGTATGCCAATAGTTATTGTGAATTGCATAACAATCAAAGCTTATTTGTGGTTATTATGGCAAATAAAGAAGATTTTTTTTGCACAAATAACAAATCCATAAATAACATCATAAAGTAATGAATAATAATAATAATAGACAAAATTATTTTAATATATTAATTTATACATAATTTATAATTAAGTTTTTATTTAAGTTACGCAGTGTTTTTTTGGTATATTTTCTAATTTGCTACATAAACAAAAATATTACTTTAAATTTGGTCTATATTTAATTCCGCATACGTTAAGTCTAGAAATTTTCATGTTAAATGGTTCACCTGATAATAACATAAGGTCCTAAACAAATACGTCTCGCCGCATGTTTATACATCGATCACATGGCATCTCGTGAGACAGGTTTTTTAATTATACTTTTTAAATAACCAGTAGCTGGGATTGAAACAGCGGACATTAGAGTTCATTACTAACCCATACATCATAATTATTAATAATACTGTTATTTTGTTTAGATACCTAACCGTACACAGATAAAATTAATTACTACCAGAATCTTCAATATGATGAACAGTCGTGATTTTATCATCAAAACAGAGATGTGAATGTAAATCCTATCCCATCCCATCTCATCTCATCCCGTCCCACTTATATCCCATCCCATTCCATCCCACTATATAATACTATAAATGCGAAAGTTTGGGTGAAATGAAATGAATGGTTGGGTGGATGTTTGTTACTCCTTCACGCTGTAACTACTGCACCGATTGGGCTGAAACTTTGCAGAAGTGTAGTTCTGGACCTGGAATAGGACATAAGCTACTTTTTATCCCAAAATAGTGTCGTTTAGAGACTTGGCTCGGCCTTCAGCCTCGCGAAACATACTATACTAGGGGATTAAACCAGATATCAAAGACCGCCAAATTCTGATCTGATTAATCAGATCAAAATCTGATTAATCAGATCAAAATCTGATTAATTCAGAGAACAAAAATAGTGTTGATCAGAAAAGGGGTTCAGCTCTCAGCTTGAAAAGTGTCTTGGCCTTCGGCCTCGCCAAAGACACTTTACATGGGGATCAAATTAGAGATAATAAAAACCAAAAACACTTCAAATACTCCAAACCAGAGTCAAGTCAACTACGTACTAAAAAATTAATGATCTGAAAAATATTTACAGATTCGATACGACTACAAAAACTTAATCAACGCAAGCGAAGCCGCGGGCAAAAGCTGGTATTTTATAGATTCTTTATACCATGTGATGTATTGCAAAATAATATAATTGAAAGAATTTAAATTGTTTTCGATTCCGGCTAGCATGGTCACTTTGATTGATATAGGTGTCGATTCGGCTAAACACAATTTAACTAATTTGACAGGACTAACCTTATTTTAAGCGTTCTGTCTTTGTCTTTTCGATACGGAAAGAACAAGACAGAAGGCTCAAATTAAGTTCTGTCAAATAAGTTATCTGAATCGACACAATAGTCACATTTTTAATGGAGGCTAAGTAAGTTACGCGTTTTTTTCCTATCTATCCAGCGCATCCCCAACTCATGGGAAGGCAAAATCAAATTTCGCGAATTTGACATAAAGTGTCATTGAATCTTGTTACTGATCTGTGATCACTTACCAAGTTTCCAGTATGATTTCGGCTGCATCGATCAATTACACAATTGTTGAGTTCCTAGTGACTGCACAAAAACAAAATAAAATCATAAGTTACATAACGCGTTGCTAGATTTAAATATTATACCTACCTTTGGCAGAGGCGAACGCCTACGCCTGTGTAAGGCGTCTTCAGTACTAGATCTTCCGGAAGTGACGTGATACTTCTGAACATGCCGAGATGTGAACAAAGAAATATTCAAATCAAAACATATTCTCACCAACTGATTCCGAAAACCTACTGAGAATTTTGTATGAGCAAGTCCAAAATTTTGTTCTATTTGTGCGTTTGTCTTTGTTTGGGATATTTGTTAAGTATAATCAGTAATAATAATATAATGATAATAATAAATTTCTTTATTGCGCAAAACTTACATACTAATTATATCCGTTGATGGGGCATCCTTTTAAGTACAAGAAACCTGTGCCAGAATACCCCGCTCTTCCATATAACAAGTAGGTTCCTATTGATTTGTAACAATTTTAAATATTTTTTAAAGTATAATAAGTTACCATAAATAGAACCTTTACTTATAAACATAAAGAAATACTTAACTTAAAAACTTTAACTTTTTACTTTAACTTAAAAACTAGTTTAGACTTAGGTGGAAAAGGAGATAGGTTGGGTGCGTGTTTACAACTATAGGTACCTAATAATTTAACATAATTCCATTAATACTCATTATACATAAATAATGAAATAAATACAGTTAAGATAAATAAAGGCTTAAATTATATAAATAAATAGTTAGTATTTTGAATATATATCAAACAATAATTATCTGAATAATAAAATGTGATTTATGCCTACTTGAAAACAGGAAGATACTTGTTCATTTACACCCTGTATGTGGTAACGTACAGGACTGCTTCTGTGGCAGAGTGGTGCAGCGCTCGCCTGCTAACCAACAAGTCGTGGGTTCAATCCCCGCGGTGCACGTCAATTTGTGTTCGGTCTTGCCTGAAGTACCACGATAGGGCTCACCACCCATCACGTTCGGGGGACAATAATCGTCGGTGAAAAGCGGATGTGCCAAGTGTGGACTGTGACTCGCATCTCACAATTCATATTGGAACATCTCTGACAACCCATCAGGGATTCAGTCATGACGATAAGATAGTGTGCGGATAGCCGCAAAATTAATAACATATCGTTACACTATCTAATACAAATTAGGAACTTTCCTACTTTTTAATGCACTCTTAAGTGTGGTTCGAATCTAAACCGGTTAAATTATAATTAAACAAAGATTTTAGCATAATTACACATCATGCCAGGGGTCGAGGACCATATTGCCGCAAAAATTTATTAGCATATTTACTTGTCACGACTTTGGGGATCTATATCAAACCAGAGTATATATATATATATTTACAGGATGTTGTTTTGGTTCAAAACTTCCATTACATGAATATTAACACCAAAAACCACCTCTGTGGTCTTACAACACAATACAATACAATATTCTTTTCAATGCAAGTTCTCGTAAAGACTTATTTTACAGGCATCAAATTTGTTCGTAAAATCAATTTGACCGCACTCGTGTTTTATTTTTTATTTATTTACAGAAAGTTGGCTAACCTGCAACCTTACCTTGTGTACCATAAATAAAAATTTTTTTTTCATTGTTCAACGATTCTGGATCGATCCTTTCCAGGCAGTAATAATTTTAAGTTCACAAAACTTTAAATTTTCATTGAATTTTAAAGGGAAGAAATTATAGTTTTGATTTTACAAATTAGAAAATAATATTTGCGGTCACTTCAATTTTCGTGTTAACGATGAAAGTCATTATTATATTCATTGCTCAGAGGTACAAACACAAATGTTGTAGTGTGTTTCGCACACAAACAAATTTCGGAATGCATGTAGCGCTTGACATGTTGACATGTTCTATGACATGTTTTTGGAACGAACCGTTTTTTTTTCTGTCAAGCTGGCATTTTGCGTACACAGAAAGAAAAAAAGGCAAATTAGCCCGCTTAAAGTTTATATCTGAGATTTGGAGTATTTTTTGTTTGTTACCTCAGAAAATCTGGTATTTAATTGATAAATCATTGGATTTAACCTAAGCAACTCGATGTTTGTCGGTACGAATATTGACGGAAATGACATTGAAGTAACGTTCATATCAGCGCACAATGCGTAGTGGCTGGTACGATGCTTGCTGCGTCCTTGAAAGGGCGAAATTGGAGAAAATCATAATTTTCACATGAACTTGATTGTTCGATTGAATAATCCTATGTTATAGTTATAGCTATAATTTTTTTCTATTTATCAAAGCATAAATGATTTAAATCGACCAAGCCACTTAGGAGCAGTAGGCAATTCAAGCCAAAAAACACCATTCGGTTGAAATATTTTTGTCATGTAAAAATTTTGGTGGTATTGAAAAGAAAAATGTTGCATGTTGTCTTAGAGTTGATAATTCATTACACATTTTTTAATATTTTTTGTTTTACCATAAACGAGGAGTAGGCTTTAGAAAATATCCATTTGGCGATACTAAGCCTCTTAAGGCGCTTGAGACCTTCAAATACTGCCAGATGGGTACTTTCTAAAGCCTACTCCTCGTTTACGGCTGGACCAAATGGCTTGAAAAAAATATATATAAAGCAATAACTCTTTAAAAATATTTGCAACAAATTTTGGTTTCGTACCATCAAAACTTCTGTATTTAAAAAAAAAAACAACTATATGATGTTTTTTTGGCTTGAATTCCCTACTCCTCCTAATCTTCTATGACGTTTGGAAATATTTACACGCCAAAAAATTAAGAATCTGTTGAACTTTAAATGCAACATATCTCAAGTAAATCCAGTAACTTTTTCTGTTAAAAATATCGAAATATGTAAGATTTCAAGGTCAAAGGCTAAGAGGTGCTCTGCGTGGGCGCAGGCATCAGTCATGCAGTGGCGTTCAGACGGGGAGGCTGTGTCACTCGTTGCCACGTACCGCGCCCTGGCGTCTGATGACATGTTTGCGAAAATATTTATAAGGATTTTTATTTGTGTGCTTTCGGCAATGGACTTAGTTATTTAGAGGATAAATTGTGCTGTGAAGTTCGCGCGTGGACGCTATAATAAACTAGAAGTTTGACGAGTTAGCAAAGAACTTTTTTTAGAAAAATTATAAATATAATAATATAATTTGATTGAGAAAAATGCGGCTACAAAAGCTTTGAAAATATATGCAGTAAAGTAAGTAGGTACCTAATATAATCTACCTACACAATCATTATCCATAGTTGAGTAGATATGAATAATTACTGGTAACAATTATACGAGTAGTAGCTCATGTGTAGAACGCAGGCCTCTCAATTTTGAGATCCAGGTTCAAGCCCCGGTTGGGCATGCACCAAGGAGTTTTTCGGAATTTTTGTGCATAGTATTTACTAATACTTACTACTTGCTGAATGTTTTGTGCCCAAAGTCACCACCAACCACGTTGGGACATACTTATCGTCGGTGAAACGCGGGTGCACCGAGTGCGGACACACTCGGAACACCTCCAAAACCCCCCCCGGGGATTCCTATCGTGACGTATTATAAACTATAAGCAACAATTCACGCAAAAAACGTTGCTCAAAATTTTGTTTTTACTTCTATCCAGCTAAATAAACTACCCAAGTATCAAGGCTCGGACTATGATATGGTTTAGCTCCGCTTTTTTGGACCGGAGCACTATTTGAAATACTTGTTTTAGTTCATTTCAGAAAAATATGTCCCAGGCAGGCATATCAAAGCCGTGGTATTTATACCTGTAATATTATGTAGAGATAGTTGAATAACTAGAATTGTAGGTATAGTACATATAATTGATATATTATTTCAGGGGCATCTAAAAAGAGACCACCAGAAACAGAAGGCAAAGAAAATAATCCAACAAAATCTGCAAAAAAGACTAAGTACTGAAAAGTTTATTCGGGTAGAGCTGACAATATATTAATTCACAATAATCTGTGCACGTAACCTGTAATGTCATTCCATCCATCCATCAGCCTCGTTCGTCCACTGCTGGACATAAGCCTTTCCAGGACTTTGTCATTCCCGGTGGTCATTCTGGAAGAATTGCCCATACTCACACATGCTGGGCAGGCGGGTAGGTGAGCGCGGTGCCGGAACCCTCGCACCAGTGACGCCGCTGCCCGTTACCAGTCTGTTCCATATAAGGCCCGGCTATAAGTAATGGATATACCGCCATCCATCGGTCCCAGGCATGGTGGGCCTCCTGGTTTTTTGCCTGTGAGCTGTCCTCTTACTCTCCCCTGAATTACTTCGAGGGGGTCTCCAAGTAAGATGGTGGTACCTCCACAGTCGAGCCCGGCATCAGCTCTACCACCTATCAAATATCATTGTCATTGAAATTATGTAATGTCATTGAAATTTAGTAAATATTTAGGGTGCCAACAAACGAACATCACTTTCAAAACGGTAGCCGTAGACAACGGTAGGTAACTGCATATGTCGAACCATGTTGGCGATAGCCATCGACTACCATCGAACAATGGTAGTGAGCGTCAGCTATTGGTTGCATTCGACGCGCTGACGCCGCCAAACAGCGCCGACTGCACTCGATTGATGGTATTGTCAGCGTTGTATGGTCGACTGTAACCGACGGCTGACGCTAACGTCATTCGGTGGCAATTTATAGTATAGAATAGTAGACTGTCAGAATACAGTCGGGAACACTATCTCATCGAGTAACAAGATGTGACCAACTCGTAGTGATGTAGAAAAAAAAACTACATCAAAATAAACCGGGTTGGCTAGGCGCAACCTAGAGCGTTTTGTACAGTCAGCAAAAACAACGCAAATTTTCTGATAAAATAATCACGTCAATAAGTACTATGTTCGATATAGCGTATCACAAGGTGCTTAAAAATAAAGTTTGCATGTCCTATGTTGGTACTAATATCAGCCTGATTTTATCGAATATCTTTTTATATGAAAAAAGATTTCTTTAGCACCTTTTATACGCTCTGTCGATGATATGTACTTGATGATGTGATTTTTTTAATCAATAAAATGCTGCTTTTCCTGACTCTACAAAATTTTCCAGGTTGCGTCGAGCCAACCCTGTTTATTTTGATGTAGTTTTTTTTCTACACCACTACGAATTGGTCACATCTTGTTACTTGATGACATAGGGTTACCAACTGTCACCCGACAGCCTAGTACGTTAAAAATTATATTACGTATTAAAACATATTCAGCGTTATTTGTTATGTTTCTCAGAGAAAAGCATCATCAGGACCACCACAATCTCTTAACTCATTCATTGCTTCAGAAATGGAAGGCAAAGAGAATGATCTAACAATAAACGTGGTAATATCCTTGAAATTAGGTAAATATTTAGGAATTAATATTATATTTTAATATTTGTTTGTGAAACTTGCGTATTTTTCTTTAATCGGTTTGCATTATTTTATAATTTATAGTAGGTTAAAAATTATTCTATGTACTTAGGTAAATTCAAACTTATTTATTATGTTTTTCAGAGAAAAATATCGTTTGGACCAACACCATCTCCAGGCTCATTCATTGTATTAGAAATGAACGGCAAAGACAATGATCCGACAGCCTCTGAACAAAAGACGATTGAAGACTCGATTCTGGTAGATTCATTTTAATTTACAGCAAATGTATTACAAAATATAAAACAAGAAAATGAAAACCACAGTACAGAACAAGAAAATGAAAAACAAAGTGCACAACAAAAAAAGGAACAAAAGGAAAAAAGAAAATTAAAAAAAAAAGGAAAACACACAGAAAATGTATAACAATATATAGAACAAGAAAATGAAGACCGCAGTACAGAACAATGAAATAAACAAAGTACAGAACAAGAAAATGAAGAACAAAGAGCACAACAAAAAATTAAACTTATCTCAAGTGAAGAACAAAATAAAAAGCAGAAGACTCATGATCAAGAAAATATATACATATATTTATCAAATTGAGGATTTACCTGCAGATCAGAGCTTACAAGTGTTAGCGAGGTGAAACTGTGGTACAGATAACGTAACATAATTAAACTTTACAGATTAAAAAATATATGTTTTGTTAATTTTACGTGCGAATACAATCTTCATAAAAATAAAATGTAAAAGTTGCATCAACATCATTGAAACCGTTTCTGAGTACCCAAATATATTACATACTATCGGTTTCATTATGAGAACCGCAAATAACCGATACATACCACTCAAGTCTCTAAAAGCACCGAAATCAACAAAAATTGTAACAAAATAATATTTTATCAATATATTTTTTTGTTTCGTCATTATCGTTTAAAAATCATCTATCTATATAAATAAAAATGAATTGCTGTTCGTTAGTCTCGCTAAAACTCGAGAATGGCTGAACCGATTTGGCTAATTTTAGTCTTGAAATATTTGTGGAAGTCCAGGGAAGGTTTAAACGATGAGAAAATTTGGAAAAATTGTGAGGAAAATACTAAAAACGGCAATTTTATTTTCCCATACAAACTGTTCTTACCTGTCAAACATTTGATGTTCGCCCCGTCGCGTCGGTTCGGTATTTTAGGAATAATTACATGTAGATCTAGATTAAATAAGGGTTTAGAATCGACAACATATATCCATAATAGTCGGATTATCACGTATTTAGATTTAAAACATGTAAAATAATGACACTATAATGACACTCGGTTGTTGTGTTGGGTGCGTTCAGAAATATACTTTGAAACAGTAAAGTTCGCTTTATACGATCTGAATTGGGTACTTCACTAAAAATCAAATCAGCAACTCTTTATCAAATGTCAAAACGCCCCGGTACTATGAAATTTGTATGAGGTTTTACATTATGACGTCACAGTTTTCTGTGATCAAACTGCTTCCTTTTTTTTTAGTTTTTAGCAATTATAAAATTGTCAAACCCTCAAAAAAATCGGTAAAAATGTTAAAGATTATTTTAAAAAATCACATTGGATTTTGTCAGTTATTTTACTTTAACAGCAGTGAAGTTTCAGAATGCACGGAAGTGCATACAATTTATCTATTACCAGCACACATTATGTTTTTAACGCCTGAAAAAAAAAAACAAAACTTGATTTGTCAGTCTGTCACCATTATAGTTACCATTATTAGTGCACGAAAACATTATTATCTGATGCTGCTTACAATGCCGAGGAGAAAACGACCTAACATAGGTCGTCGAAGTCGATCGAATGTGCGCGAGCCACCTCACGCGCTAATCGCGCTGATGACCAGCGAGAGACTGATAATGATAACAGTCGTATTGGTATGGCAGATTTGCGTTCTAGAGTGAATTACAATGAAGTGGATAGGTATAGAATGGAACGAGTTCGGGCACATCGATCACAACAGCAGCGAGCACGGGAAAATGAAATTGATCGATTCCGCAGACGCAATGTTCCTGTGAACCTGGAACGAGGAGCATTATCCTACGATCCGGAAATAGATTATAGTGCCAACAAATCTGTAACAATTGGAGAAATGTCAATCATTTGTTAACATTGTAAAGCTTTAAAATACAGCGGTGAATATGCAGGATTATGTTGTGCTGGTGGTAAAGTAAAATTGCTACAATTGGTCCCACCACCTGATCCACTATACTCATTAGTTTTTGGGATGGAAAATGACTCTAAACACTTCTTGGCCAACATCCAAAAATATAACAATTGCTTCTAAATAACGTCGTCTGGCGCAACGCATATTGTACAGAACAGTTTCATGCCCACTTTCAAGGTAGTATACCATAATTGTTTTTTATAAAATTCTAATTTGTATTTGTATCACAAATAATTTAACAAGATCATAAACAATTGCAGATAAAAGGACAAATTCATCACCTACTGGGGGCACTGCTGCCAGTGCCAGATGCGGATCATCAATTCTTGCAAATTTATTTTATGGGAAATCCAAGATGTGGAAGTTGATAGGCGTTGTGCTCATAATCCAACAATGAAGCGAACCATTGTCCAACAACTGCAAACGTTTGGCGCATGGTCAATTATACGTTGCGTGTTTGTGCGTCGGAAATCATTTTTATATATTTACGCACCGCAAAAAATGACAAATATAGTTTATCAGAAAACTTAAAATTAATTAACTGTATAACCAGCTACTATGTACAGCAGTGGACGTCTTTTGGCCGATATGATGATGATGATGATAACTGTGTTGTAATTAATGTAGACAAAATATTGTATTAATTTTGAATTGTTAGCAAGATTTCTATAATAAACAAAATTTAAACCATGTGAGATATAAATTACTTAATGTGTATGTGTCGTGTATTTGGGTATATATGTTGTTACTAATACATATATGTCTGAAATAAAATTCAATTTGATACAATTCAATCTTTTTTTATTAAAGACTATATTTATCAATCTTTACGGTAAGAACCATATTTTCCAAAATTTCCGCGATTGACACTTGAATCGGCAATATATCAATTAATCTAACAGCAAAGGCGAGCCAGGCTTGCTAAAGATGTCTTGACTTGGCTCGCCAAGACTTGACGGCGTGGCGGAACGCCTCGGTGACTTGGACAAGTCTGACTTTCATGACTTTCTTCAATCTCATCCAAATCCTTTAGTTCTTCGGCAGTTAAATTAAGTTCTGAAAATGTTATTCCTTCAGATGATGATGATGGCATTATTGAGACGAACTTTGGTTTTAATAACAGTTGTTGTTTCACTCGATTTTTTTGTTCCTTAGCCCTATTAATTCGTATTATTCGGCTCAAATTGTGACCGAATAAATTACCACTTTATGCAAAACTTAAAGGTATCAGCGGTTATTGTGAAACATTCGTCGCATATTTACAATTTTTTTGTGCAACTAAGGCAGGTACTTCTGTTGTTCTGCCGTTCTATCCACTTTTTACAAATGGGACAATGCATTGTTAAAAGTAACTTCTGAAAAATGGTTTTATTAATATCAATTATCGTAAATATCAATTATATTTTCTTGGAAAGTTTAGTGACAGTGACACTGACAGGCAGTACTATTACGTTTAGTAATGTGGCGTAATCGATACAGACAAAAAAAATAGGCTGGTACCTTATTTGTTAACATAAGTGTCTATAATCTAATATAATGTCTCATGCAAAATAATTATGGACATTAAGCTGGACATGTGTGCGTGATTTGCCCACTATGGAGCCGATACTTAGACTATCTGATGATGCCTTTATAAAGCTACCGGCTCTGAAATACATATGGTTTAAATTAATATGGTTTATATTTAGAGGTAAGTGATACGAAGTTAACCGGGTCAGCTAGTTCAAATATAAAAACAGAAACTTTTTATGAAAAATTGTTTGACTGCAACCGACGATGGCTGACGCTACCATCATTAGACGGTTACCGCCGACAAGGTTCGACGTCTAAAGTTACCTCAAGCCTCTGGCCTACCATGAGTTTGGCACTCGATACACGTTAGCAACAGCGTAAAACATTTATATGAGTTTAGCGGTTCTAGCGGTATACGAGAGGAACCAGAATTTCCAATACATTATATTTTACGCAGTCGCCAACGTATATCGAGTGCCAAACTCATGGTGGGCCTACTGTTGACTGTTACCAACTGCAAAGTGACGCTCGTCTGTTACCGCTCAAGCCCAAGATTTATAAAAGTCTGACCCCAATATCAACTTGGTCACTTTCGGGTATCCTCACATAACCGATTTTGATGACATGTTACATTAGAGCAGGTACTGTATGTAACTGTTGTATATGTTTTATATATTTTTGCAATTTCAGTACTATCACCACTAGTTCGCAATTACTATAACCACTAGTTTGTTTTCAAAACTACCAAAATATCACCGTGTAGTAATAGGTACAGAATGGTCACATCTTTCTGTTACACAGGCTATTGAGCTTGTTCACGCCACAGCGTGACGCGTGATCCGCGCGCGCATGCGCCGGATGACTAATTTCGCAACACAGCGCTGGCGCCATCTCGCACGCCAGTGACCGCTTCTCTTCCGCGCGGGACATCGTCCGACACACACGTGTACACATTCGCGCCGCCGACACAAACAATATCGCGTACCTACTAGTGTTGTGTTCACATTATATACCAGTGTTGTGTTCACATTACTCCAAGACAATCCTGCACATTCCTGTCCAAGGCGCCAGCTCCATCAGCCCAACAAGGAGGGCCGCCACGCGGCGCATTCATCCACAATCATCATCAAAGGTCAGTCAGTTCACCCACAATTCTCAAGTGTCAATACTCAAATCCCATCAGCTCTGCATTCCTGTAACCTCGCCGTTACAGAGCTTGACAAGTTATAGTTATAGGTTTACGCATAAAACAATGCTACATAAATTTATTTCTACCTCGCTACGAGGTGTGAATCATTGCGACGCTAGCGATCTTTGTAGAGGGGCGCGGGGCGTCTGCGCAGAGGCATGCGGGGAGCAGCGCCTGTAACTCCCCGGAGGTGAGGCCGATTGCTCAAGGCCGTTGGCGTGGGTAATCACCTTAAATCTTTACCTCAGAACGGTTAAAACTTTACTCAAGAAACATCCTTTATAATAATAAGACCAGCGGCGTAAGGCATCATTATAAGCAAGCATGCAAAAAGTTATTCGTTGCATTTTTAAATCTCAAAGATCTTTAAGTAGAATGTATAAAAATATATGCCATTTTTTTGTAACAACTACCATTACAAATTAAGAAGCAGAAATGGTTTTGCAAATTTATTGAAAAAAAATACCCACAAATTATATACAAGCTGTTACAAAAAAGCTATAATTCCAGATTTTAATCTGCACATGAATTTTAACAACTTTTTCATAGAACATGGGTTGAAATTCATCAAAAAGGGTTTAGACCTCCCATGCGGGAAATACCGCAGTTTTTTACGGAGGATTGAAAACTTATTGGCGTCATTTTCCTAGGGGAAAGCTAATCAATTTCATGGGCATTTTTGAAACCTGAAATTAAAATACATCTTTTTGTTACACCCTGACTACGTAACATATACAACTTCTGCAGAGCCCAAGTAGGAAGCGTTTGGGCGTTATGCCAGTTTGAAAAGTGCAAAAAATCGCAAAAAATTATGTACTTCATTGTCTAAAAAGTCTATCTGAGGATAATTGACAGCAGTGTTGCCAGACACACTGTAATTACAGTAAATAAAATTAACACGATCTACTGTACACTGTAGCATTTAATAAAATTACAGTGAATGGAGACACTGTAATTTTCTAATGCCAAAAGTCACATAAGTTAGTTGAAAATGGCGAAAAATATGAAAATGAATGAATTCTACTGTAATTTGGTCCCAAACACTGTAATTTTGAGCCCTCAACACTGTAATATCAGTTTCCTCATATGGCAACACTGATTGACAGTATGATTTTGAATAACTAAGGCTAAATTCTAGAAAATTTACAGACAGCTGTGCAGAGAACAAGGCGTGTTTTAGTTGAAAATTTTTGACCAATAACTAATGAAAAAACATTCAACAAATTCTTTGACAGAATTTTTAGACAATCAAGTACATAATTTTTTGCGTTTTTTATACTTTTCAAACTGACATAACTTGCAAACGCTTCCTACTTGTCTCGGCAGAAGTTGATATTTAAGTTCACCAATCATGTGCGCATAATCATATTATAGTCTCCTAACACAATTTCATACGTAATAAAAACCCCCTTAGACGGTGGTCTATAAAAGATTTTCCCATTGTATGGCTTTTTAGTAAGTAAATAATTAATTTGTGAGAATCTTTAAATCAGATCACATACTCTGCTGACCATACAACCATCCCCAAGAAATATACCCTCGCTAATGAAAATAAAAATAAAAACGTTCACTTGCCCATAGACAATTTTTGAAAGGTTCTCAGAACAGAACAATTTTCTTCATTTGCGCGGGTATGTTCCTTTTGGAAAGTTGTTCAGTATGATCAGTAGACTATGTGGTTTAATTTTATGACAGCGGTCTATTTACATCTGGTATATAATACAGTCCCCAACAAATTTAAGCATAATAGATCATTTAGAAGGACATAATGAATGACATAATTTATAAATTGGCGTATACGGAAGAAGCAATAGAGGTATATCAGGATCGTAACACATTTAGATCTGTTATTCATGGCTGCCAACTTGGTTGCCGCGAACTTTACTCGTAAGTAATTTGAAAGCACCCTGTCGCAGTCGAGCTCAACTTGAACTATACCGGTTATACTAAATACAGATTTAGCATAATTTCACATAACACACGGGGTCGAGGACCATGCCGTATACAACGTTAACATTGTTTTCGTCCAATCAACCAGACAGAAAGTAACACATTTTTGTTTTATTTTTATCTTCTTTAGGGTTCCGTACCCAAAGCACAAATCGGAGCCCTATTGATGTCACTCCACTGTCCGTCTGTCTGTTTGTCTGTCCGTATGTCACGTGTCTGTAGTTCTTAGACGGAATAAGATAGAAATCTGAAATTTTTAAATTTTGTATAAAATGTTGATCCAAAACCAAATATTGAATTTAAAATGTAATTACATTATTTTTCAGTGGGGACCTCATACATGAAAATAGAGCAGAAAAAAAAAATTTTCTTACCCTAGCATGTGGAGTGTCATTTTCTAGAGCTCATTCAGCAGAGTAAATAATTTTTTTTTTTTAAATGTTGGTGAATAAAGAAATGACGGGCTATCAAATTAAGCAGTTCCATCCATCCATCCATCCATCAGCCTAGTTCGTCCACTGCTGGACATAAGCCTTTCTAGCCCATAATCACAATTCTTCCAGGATGACCGCCGGGAGTGGCAAAGTCCTAGAAAGGCTTATGTCCAGCAGTTGGGACCTGGGCCAAAAATAGTATCCAGTGGAGGGGGACTCAAGAAATGCCGGCGGGCAAAAGAAGCAAAAGATCAGCCCTTCGCGCATGTTCCCCCTTTGATAGCATAAGATATGGTGGAAACGGAGATGGATGGTTGGTTTGCTCCTGGCAACAGGAACACTGGGTTATGTCCGTCTGTCAGTTTTTTTTCAAGGTACTTGGTAGCACTTGAAACGAGACTAAACCTTTAGTTTAATATTAAAAAGTGTAATAAAAATCAGCGGTAGCTCAGTCGGTAAGACGCATGTCAAACTTGAGACCCAGGTTCGAATACTGCTGGTCGAGGAAGGTCCAATTAGTTTTCAGAATATATGTGCGTAGTATTTGTATACTTACCAGTTGCTGAATGGTGAGGAAAACACTGTGGTAAAGCTGCATGCCCTGAAAATGTGTATTTGTGCCTGAAGTACGGCGAAAGGCTCACGTTCACGTTGGGACGTTCAAATCGTCGGGGAAAAGAGGGTATTACCAGTGTTGACTATTTTTGTGACAGTCCACACTCGGAACCACCCCTGACACCCCCTCGGGGAGTTATGTCGTGACGATAATGTGTAATATTTTCTCATTTCATCAGACTTAGTCAACCTCCTATCAGCTATCTGAAAGATAAGTTCCAAAATCAACTTTTATCTGGGTTTTTCTTATCAGATTTTATTCGGACCAACTCTCAAGTAGACGAAGAAAATGTTCTTCTCATATCGAGTCGTGTAACCGTCACGATTTATAAATAAACATACGAGTATAATTATTTATTTGCGATTTGCATCCTAAGATTGGTTATATAAACCTGTCAAATTGAGGTGTTAGTTAGCGAAATGAAAGTGGGAACAGTGTTGTGTCTTGTTTTTTCGGTGGGGTTGGTTTCGTCGGATGAGCAAAAGGACAAAATGGATGGTCATCCAAGAGGGTGCATCTATGATGATTCAGGATTCTGTAAGTATTTTTTTTTATCTAAGTAGGTAATGTTGCGATGTTTATGAGTTTAAACTCTTAATTTTATTTTAATTACGTTACTTTTTGAAAGAATATGTGAAAAATGCAAATAAAAAAGTAGTAGATTATTATGTTATTTTCCTCAGACGTTCGTATGAAGCCCGGGAGTACTTGCGATTGCGAAGGCCATAAAATCGCGAGGGAACTATCAAATCACATATCCCAAAAAGGAAAAACTATAGACGAGGTTCTCTTGACATAGACTCTTCAGATAGTGACCGAAGCATGAAACTTGATACATGTGGGGTCCAGGTCAAAATTAGCAGATTAAGGCCTGCCCCCAGCAAATACACTATTCGGGGGGGGGCTTTGCCTCTTGCTCGGAGTACGCTCCTGCCGGTCCATAAACAAAAATACTAACGCGCCGTGATTTCACACAAAGGCATATTTAGTATCATTTTAGGATGAGGAATTAAAATTTTATGTTTTTGTAATGCCCTTCCGTACAAGAGAACCTTGTCTACTAGGTTTATATCTATCTCAAGACTACAAATTTAAATAAATATATTTTTTATTATTACCTTTGTATGGCATTTAATTATTTATAGATATGGAGCATATAAATAATGAAAGCAATTAAAACACGATATATTTCGACTCTTACTGTGGAGTCGTCATCAGTCGAATGAGGTATAAATATGACATATAAAGAATATAAAAAAAAAACTTTTTTACAGATGTCACTTTTTTAACTTTTTTTATATTCTTTATATGTCATATTTATACCTCATTCGACTGATGACGACTCCACAGTAGGAGTCGAAATATATCGTGTTTTAATTGTTTTTATTATTTATATGCTCCATATCTATAAATAAGACTACAAATTTATCACTCTTATAGCAATCTTATAATTATCCTGTTTAAAGCCTGGAAAAGGCCCATTGGGTAACCTATGTTTAGTTTTATATATTTGCTATATCAATCTGGAGCAATACTATTCGTATTTACAGTAACTTTCAAAAGCTTAATGAAAGCATAAATGTATTTAGATTGGTCATACGTATTAATGCTAAAATTCAGTCCTGCTTAACGCTTTTGTTTTTTTTACTGTCTATCCCTCTCTAATCAGATGCCGCACACGCAAAACTTCAGTTATTTTGAAATCGCGGCTATATTAGGACATTAAATATATTTTATTTATGTAATAAAGATAGTTTTTTCTGGTAAGTATTAGCGTGTGTTGGTTTCGTTTCAATCTGTTTTGAAATATGGAAACTGAATGGGTTTTTTCGTGAAATTCATGCTTTTCTAAAAGCATTATAATTAAAAGAAGATTGCAAGTATGTGTATTTATAAAGTGTAATTAATAATTGGCTTGAGTCAAAAAACACGCCATATTTTTTTTTATTTTTACCATCTTCATTGACGGAACTGAATCCATGCTAAACATCAGTGGAGCCCCTTAATGTTATGACATCAGTAACTGTAATACGTAAGATTGAACGTGCTTACATCGTGCTTACAATGCGCCACTGTAAGTCTTAACGAAAAAGTGTAGACAATTACCTTATCACGTGTGTTGCACTTCCATATTGAGAAAAATTATTTTAATTCTAAACGAGTTGTTGTTTATTAATTAGTTGGTGTATTTATTTATTGATTACTAGCTTTGCCCGCGGCTTTGCCCGCGCTGATTTTGTTTGCATTTTCCCGGGATAAAAAGTTGCCAATGTCACTTTCCGACCCATAATAATTATCCCTATGCAAAAAATCACGTCAATCCGTTGCTCTCATTGAAATAAAATAAAAACGTCTTATTGCTTGTATCAAGTTACGATTAATGTGTAAAGATGAATAATTTTACTGTCAATTTATGGTGCATATATTATGTTCTAAACAGCCAGTATGTTTTATGTTTTTATTTTTTTATAGTCTTTGGAAAATGTTACCGCACTAGTGCTTTTTACTTCACACTTTTTTATCTCAGTAAAGAGTTTTAATGTCTAAGAACATGCCTGTGAAGAAACCATCGTTTAGTTTGGCCGAACTATAGTCCGTATAATATAGCTTGAGTCCTGTGACAACAGGACAGCGCTACACAATTTGTATTTCTAACTCTCTTTCTCATGCTCAAATGTGTATTTCGATGACAGCTGTCACAGAGCTCAAGCTATAATGTAAGAAGTATAGTAGTTTAAGGCGATTACCGTCGCCAAATCAGCAGCTCGATGTTTGTCTGTATGAATATCGACGGAAACGACATTGAAATAACGTTCAAATCAGTGCACAATGCGTGGTGGCTGTTACGACGCTCGCTGCGTCCTTGAAAGGGCAAAATAGGAGAAAATAATACTTTTCACATGGGCGTCATTGTTCGATTGAATAATTCTATGTTATATTTATAGTTATCAAGTTTATCTATTTATCAAAGCATAAATGAATTAAATCACCTAAGCCGCTTAGGAGCAGTAGGAAATTCAAGCCAAAAAAACACCATTCAGTTGAAACAATTTTTCATATAGAAGTTTTGGTGGTACGAAAAAGAAAAATGTTGCATATGTTGTCCTAGAGTTGATAATCCATAATACATTTTTTCAATATTTTTGGTTTGGCCATAAAAGAGGAGTAGGCTTTAGAAAGTACCCATTTGGCGGTATTAAGGGCCTTAAAAGCCCAAACCTGTCCGGTTTTGACGCCGGGCACCCCTAGTCCTGTGATATCGTGTGATTTTTATTATGCTTACCCGGATTTTTTGCAGGTATGCAAGAATGTCCAGTCGGCACCCACTTGTACACGAGTGGATGCGGACCTGTGACCCCAGAACCTACATGCAGTAACCCGTACCCCGTGCAAGGAGATGACGTCTTCTGCGACCTGGCCATATGTTACTGCGACCCTCCCACCCTGCGGGATGACAAGTACACCTGGACCTGTGTGCTGCCTGAAGACTGTCCGGGATACTAAATTTGTTTAGAATGCAAGTGCTCGTAAAGGCCTACTTTTTATGCATCAAAACCGAACAGAAAATCGATTATTTTGCCCTAGGGCTTTATTATTATTATTTTTTTTTAATTTATTTACAATAGTTGGCTAACCTGCAAACTTTTCTGTGTACCATAAATTTTATACTTTTTTTTCCACTGTTTAACTGCTTTACAGTCCTGTTGAGCCAATCATTAACTTGCAAAATTGTAACAATGTAACTTTCAACTTTAATAATGAAATATAATTAAATTGTTTTCTTTGATTATATTTGTTTTATTTCCTCACAGTATGCATTGAAAAACGTAGTATGATACACGGGCGTACAAGCAATAAATTACTCGGTTACGTATAAAACACTCGCTACGCTCGTGTTTTAAATCGTCCTCGTAATTTATTCCTTTTCGCCCTTGTAGCATAATCTACTATTTTTACTCGTAAATAAGGTATTTTTATTATTTAAAATTTAAAAGACCCTCGCTCACCACGCTATGGCGTATGAATCTTCTGTAAAAGGTGGATGTACGAATGTAGACTGCATGCATGTCGCAGTCCATACTCAGAACCAAGCATGTCTGACACTCCCTCGCAGATTCATGTCGGGATGATTGTATTTACAATAATATTTTAAGGCAACATGCGAAAAAAATACGGGTGTTTCTTTACTGTGTATTTCATGAAATACACGGAAAATTATAATCGATTTCTGGTATATACATCTTTACTATATAATCTAGGGATTTGAAATTGGAAAACATGTTTGGATAAATTTTCTTCGATAGAAATAATTGTGGAAATGAGGTCTTGAATCACACTTTTTCTCCTCATTTGACGAATAGGAACCATATAATTGAAACATATTTTATTAGGTGTGTTTTTAGGTGTAGATTTGATATTTGAAATTTTGATAGCTATTTTAGTTTTTTTATAAAAATACTGAAATTATAAAAGTTTTCGCTTTCGCCCTGAATCCGCCCCTCTCGCATTGCGCGATTTTTCGCTTGGAGTGATAGTGACAAAAATAAAATTCGCATAGCCACTTAATGAAAAAGGATACTTAGAAACGAAATATAAACGTATTATTGTCGCAACATTTGTCCAAAGGAAAGTCACAAAATTCAGGATGTTCTCATTTTTAACTGAATGAACTGAATATAGGTGGTAGAGCTGATGCCGAGCTCCACTGTGGAGGTACCACCAACTTACTCGCAAACTGAATATAGGTGGTAGAGCTGATGCCGAGCTCCACTGTGGAGGTACCACCAACTTACTCGCAAACTGAATATAGGTGGTAGAGCTGATGCCGAGCTCCACTGTGGAGGTACCACCAACTTACTCGCAAACTGAATATAGGTGGTAGAGCTGATGCCGAGCTCCACTGTGGAGGTACCACCAACTTACTCGCAAACTGAATATAGGTGGTAGAGCTGATGCCGAGCTCCACTGTGGAGGTACCACCAACTTACTCGCAAACTGAATATAGGTGGTAGAGCTGATGCCGAGCTCCACTGTGGAGGTACCACCAACTTACTCGCAAACTGAATATAGGTGGTAGAGCTGATGCCGAGCTCCACTGTGGAGGTACCACCAACTTACTCGCAAACTGAATATAGGTGGTAGAGCTGATGCCGAGCTCCACTGTGGAGGTACCACCAACTTACTCGCAAACTGAATATAGGTGGTAGAGCTGATGCCGAGCTCCACTGTGGAGGTACCACCAACTTACTCGCAAACTGAATATAGGTGGTAGAGCTGATGCCGAGCTCCACTGTGGAGGTACCACCAACTTACTCGCAAACTGAATATAGGTGGTAGAGCTGATGCCGAGCTCCACTGTGGAGGTACCACCAACTTACTCGCAAACTGAATATAGGTGGTAGAGCTGATGCCGAGCTCCACTGTGGAGGTACCACCAACTTACTCGCAAACTGAATATAGGTGGTAGAGCTGATGCCGAGCTCCACTGTGGAGGTACCACCAACTTACTCGCAAACTCCCTCGAAGTTATTCGAGGGAGAGCAAGAGGACAGCTCTCAGGCACAACCAGGGGGCCCAACATGCCTGGAACCGATTGATGGCAGTATATCCATCACCAATTGCCGGCCATTATACATAACAGACTGGTGACGAGGGTTTCGGCACCGCGCTCGCCAACCCGCCTGCCCAACGTGTGTGAAAATGGGCATTTCTTCCAAGAAGACCACCAAGAGTGGTGAAACCTTTGAAAGGCCTAGCTTTGTCCAGCAGAGGAAGAAGACAGGCTGATGGATGGATGGAACAGAAAAACACTCGCACACCCACTTTTGGCCGGTTATTCTGCCATAACATCATACGGGGACCAATCGCCGTATTACGAGCAGAAATACAGCATGCTTTTTAGAGCATGCAGGTTTATCTCACATTGTTGTCCTTTACCGAAGAAAATAGATAAAGAAAGACTGTTAGGTATACCTGCATGCCCTAAAATGCTTTTATTTGTGCCTGAAGCACGGCGATAAGGCTCACGTTGGGACGTTACAATCGTCGGTGAAAAGAGGGTGTTACGTGTGTCGACTGTGACCTTTGACACTCCTGAGGAATATAATAGTTTGTAGTTTTTTTTCGGAACGAAGTTCATTTCGCTACTGACGCGCACGTCTTATGTCTATACTGCAATAATATACATAGACATACGCTTGTAAACACACAAACACACAAATATAAAAGTGTCGTGACTGTCGAAGTCTTACACTTTTTCCGGCCTAGCTAGAGAGAGAGCCAAGTGTCTGGTGTGTAATGTGCGAAAAGGAGCTTGGTTCCAATTATTTAATGTTCGTAATATTTTTAATGAAATATAAAGTCATGACGATAAGTGTATGTGTGTTTTCCTTTACCGCTTAGCACAACAAAGTAAAGTAAAAGTGTAAATAACCAGGCCGATGACCGAGCAAATAATACAATAGAGAACTAGAAACAATGAAGTAAGATGTTAGGAAGAAACTTGGGCTACTTCCGCGTACATACCATCGCCATTTATTTCATTTTATTTTTATAAAAATACTGACGACATCCAAGAAATGGAGCACTAATCGAGTATTCTTCCCTACTGCTATACGCTCCCTAGATCCAGCCCTGTCACCAAACCTCCAGAAACATTGAAACAAATGACTTTTGCCTTTAGCGAAATCCGCAAAGAAAACCCGGTGACGTCACAAAAGAGGAATAAATAAACGCGTTTATCTTCTTCCTTCCACATGTATTTGTAGACTTGTTAGCCGATGGAGGTAGGAAGTACTGAGATGTGTGTGTACAGTAAACAAGAGATAGGTAACCGCAGGCCCAGCGCAAACACTTTGATTCTAAGGCCCACTTACAGCATGTTCTTAACTCGACTTTAACTCGGGTTAAATCAAAAGTAGAGGGTTAAGAAAAATCTCTGTTGCACCAATCAAAATCTCGGGTTAAACTGAGAGAAAGTCATCAGAATTTAACCCGACGCTCACCTTGAGTAAAACTCGGGTTAGCGAAGTTACCAGTTTGACTTAAATTGTGTTGTTTCGAATGATATTAAGTATATAGATACGTACTATACCTTATTGGTTGCAACTAATTACTTTATGGTCACATTCAAACGTCAAACAATCGCTTAGCTCGGGATTACTGACCCGCTTCGATATTATCATGGTGCAATAGGACTAATGAAATGTCGGGTTAGTTAACTCTTCCCTTGGGTTAGTTAACCTGAGGGTTAAGGATTTTTCTCGATCATGCTGCAAGTGGGCCTAAGTCCCACAGGTGATTGACAGATGAGATGAAGAATAATTGTTCGACACATACACATAGAAATCATTTCATCAATCAATTATTGATGGTCTTAGGCTTAGAATAAATACAAGGTGACTTTTCCATCATCGTCCATATTTATACTGGAGGCTTGGTAAGTGATCAGCATCATGAATCGATGACAATTTTTGCGAAATTCGTTTAATGAAATTTCGACTTCCCATAGTAATTCACTCCCAGTCCTGACTGAATCACTATGGGGAGTCGAAATTTCATTTTTAGAACTTTACTAAAATCGTTATTGTTTTATGATGCTGATCACTTACCAAGGCTCCAGTATGAATTTGGACGATGTTCATAAATTCACCTTGTATACACTGACGGTCTTATTTATACTCTCTGGTCACTTATCTCTTTTGTTGACCGTACTAAATGAAGTATTTAAGACACAATCAAAGAATAGTTCGGAGTAGTACAGAAGGAGCGCGAAGTTAGCTGACACCTATGTAGTATCCCCTTGCTTCCCCGTCGACGCTCCGAGAATGCGCAATTGGGACACCATCTGACCAACATCATGCCCGCCTTCTGAACTGGCCCGAACTGTACTTGTCCACCTACTTTGCTTAGAAATGTTTACTGTCCTCATTTTTAACGCGGTCTACAGTTATATGTCAGCTCTGCACTTCCATGATTCTTGCAATAGGCGCGGCTTGAGACTGGTGTTCGGAATGGCAAATGCTGGCCCAATAAAAATGACCTCACTCGAAAAGAGAATACCATCGACAGACATCAATTTTATCAATAACACCTTGCAATCTTACTGCTCTATTACGAATATGAAGTAAGCATTAATTTAAACAAAGAACAATCGAAATCCAAACTTCGAGTTGAATGGTGGGCATCTTTTAATTCATTTAAGCAATTTATTTAAACATAAACCACTATAAAAAATAAGTAGGACGTATTTTTATTGTAACTGAGGTTTTTTGTAGCGTAACTGTTCACTTTAAAATTGCGCACGCACCTAAATAAAACGAATCCCTTGCAGCCTCCCCATACATCTTACGTGCATGGCGGGTGACGAATGACATTGCGCCAGATAGCTAAACAACATTACAGCACAAAAACCTTAGATAAACACGTGAGAGACAGACAGACACGTCGCATTTCTTTTATTACACAATTTGTTGTTTATTCTATTCTCACAGCAAACACATATATATTATGATGGGGAAATTCTATTTATTTAAGGACCTGAGAAAATGAGCAAAAAAGCTCTATCTTTGTTCCAGCGAAAACAATGAAGTTGCGCTTAAAATGATCCTATGAAAACTGTGCCGTACACATGTAGTGTGGTATCAGGTTCTATGGCTTTATTATCACCAGGAGTCGAACCATCACGGCTTTAATTTAATTTGATTCAACATCATCATGATTGTTTCACTAAATCCTTCACGGTCAATGCTGTTCGACTCTGGAATGAACTTCCGCAAACCCTCAAAGATCTTCCTTCTGTGTCCTCTTTTAGATACAACTTGAAAAAACTTTACCTCTCCTCTCTCTGAATGACTTACTGACTAAGCTACTGTTTGTTTGTATTCATGTATCTGTGTGTTTGTATATATGTACCTTTGTATGTATTTGTATGCAGTATATTTTTATGTTTAGGTTATAGGTTTAAAATAACTTTTAAATAATGTTATGCACTGATTTAGATTTAAATTTAATTTCTTATAGGAATAAGTCCGCTCTTGCCTTCCATTTGTTCTTTGTGTGGATCTTGTCTTCTTATTTGTGTGCAATAAAGTGTTCATTCTATCATTCATTCATTGATTCATTCATTCATTCATCATCATCATCATTCAGCCCACATCCACCCACTGTTGTACATAGGCCTCTTCTTCTCCACGCCATTGTCGTCGGTCTCTCGCCAGCCTCATCCATTGCCCACCAACAGTCCTAAATATAACGACGATAAGACTCACGCAATAAGGGTACGGAACCCTAAAAACATGATGGTAAATAATCACAATTTGAATGCCATAGCAACCATCAAGACGACAAAAAACAAGCCTCTGAAATGATAGCGCCTGACAAACAATTCGGCATCTTCTGAGTACGGAACACAAATTTATATACCTATATATAATTTGTTGTTTTAGCCTAGAGTATGTATTAAAATGTGACTAAATTTGAAACTTGTTTGTTTTTACCGTCTTTAAGGCGCTACGGAAAAAAATCGACACTTAGAACTTGCATATCTACTTCAGTAAATGATTATTTATATTTATTAGTATTAAAACAGTTTAAAAAAATTATAACTCGATATATTTCGGCCCTCGGTATGGGGCCGTCATCAGTCGAATGTAAAAAAAATAGTGACATATAATTTAGTTATTTTTAATATTATTATTCTCCAACTTAAATATAATATCAACAAGGGTGTAAAAATAAATACTGTAACATTAAAAAACTAAACTAACTATAAATTAAGATTACCTATCAATATACAAGTATAAACAAAATAAAACTATACTAAATAAAAAATCGAAGCCAATCGCTGTCGTCACCAGGTAGGGTACCCAATAGGCTGCAGGTGGCATTGCCTCGCTGAATCGATAGGATCCAGCCCTTTAGTTATTTTATTTAATTATCATAATAAAAAAGTAAAGAAGTAAAAGTGACACTTGTAAACAATTTTAGTTTTAAACTATTTTCTAAAAAATTCAAAATAAAAACTAGGTTTCTGTACAGATGGTATTTGTTGCTTTTGATATTATTTCTGATATTTTTTATTATATATATATATTTTTTTATTATTAAAAAGGTTTTTTATTTCAAGTAACAAGTAAGAAACTTAAATAACAAATAAATAATGATAATTTTTTTTATAAAACTAACTTAAAATTAAAGAAAAACAAATACCATTTATATTATAAATTTATTATATTAGATATTACTTCAGTAAATAATGTATTATTTTGATAAAATAGTATATTATTTTTGGAATTTTTTTCTAGGGATCTGTTAAACAGAAACGCGATTACTTTGCTGTGCCGGACAGCAAAGTATTGTGCCCGACAGCAAATTGATACTACACTAAATGTTATTTAAGACCTTTCGAACATTATGGCGCAAATAAATTTGAATTTGAATTATCTGTAGTTTAAACAGACCGTAAAACAGACCAAACTGCTAACTAAAACTGCGAACCATGTTTGAAATGCCGTAACTCTAGTCTGCGGAGGCCTTATCTATTCCAGAAACTTCCAGTTTGCTTTTTGGCCTTATCTCAATTATGATTCAGGGCTTTCGAATCGGGTCTGGGAAAATTGCCTCGGGTTTAATTCACGATATAATCTAGAATAGTCCATCAATAATTTTATTAGGAGCTGAAAAATGATTCGTCGCCTTTATTTTTGCAATTTATGCTTTAGGTTGAAGGTAAAAACTAATATACATATACATACATATACTCACGCCTGTCTCCCTGAGGGGTAGGCAAAGACTACACACCTCTGTCGCTTCTTTTACATCCATCAATCTAGTCATTCAAGCTCTTCTATTCCGGGTACTTTTGACATTACCTTTCTTCAGTATGTCACTAATGTAGAAAACGCCCATCTAGGGCGGCCTGGTCGAGCTGTACTGCGCACCATAAATTTCTTTCGTCACTATATTTTCATTCAAAACTAATATAATAACAAATAATATCAATGTTAACAGCTTGTCAACTCATTTCATGGGTATGACCTCTTTGGAATCTAGGCGAAATAGTTGTGAGTTAATTGTCGCACTAAAGATTTTGAGAGGGGAAATCGACTGTCCTGAGTTGCTTACTAGGCTGCTTCGGCTGTTTGCACCGGCTAATTACATGCAATGGCGATCGTGTCGGGAGAGCAAGTTGTTTGCCGTGTAAAATTACGACAGCTCTCAATGCATTCTTACAGTCCGAACCGTCTGCTGACGTGTTCTTCGATGGTAAAAGTCAATTAGTTTGTAAGTTTATTACTAATATTTTGGCAAATTTATTTTAAATATTATGTTAATTTAAATACTAAATGTAATAATTATTGTAATTGAGTTCACCCGTAATAATTATAATATTATGTTAAGGCGATACCAAAAAATGGGGTTTTTTCGAATCCATTCACTCCACTATAACGTCATCTACGTATTTAATTTTGAGTAAATGTTTATTGCGTATTTAATTAAGATTCTCACTGAGGGAAGACGCGATGGATGAAATTTTTTCTCGATAGAATTTAATTCCGAAAAGACCTCTAAATTGTTTTGTTTTTTCCTGTAATTCTGAAATCCTAACTAATTTCATTGTGAAATTGCATTCAAAATGTGGATATTATGTATTTGTAAAGTCTCCATGAAAATCTTTTTGACAAAATACCTTAGTACATTTTATATTCATAAAAAACCGACTTTTTGCTACTTTTCCACGAATCCGTCCCACTCGCACTGAGGGTTTTTTCGCATATGGAGTAACAGGGACGCTAAAACTTTTACGTATCGCCTTAACAAAAATATGTCGCTACGGGATTTGAATCCGTGACTCCAAATTAGTGGTTGAGATGACCACATTAGACCACAAATCTACAATTGACTATATGACATTAGACCACAAATCTAATAATGTAAAACATTAGACCACAAATCTACAATTGACTGTATGACTGAGCTAGCTATCAAACGTCCAGACCAAACGGCTGGGCCTATGAACATGAAATTTGGTCTGTAGATTCTTTGTATGACGCTGACATCCGCTATGAAGGGATTTTAGGAAATTCCCACGGGATCGGGAGAGATGGGATCCATGCAAGCAATGCTACGGGGCGTACGCTATAGGTCTTAATAAACGGTAGAATTAATGAATTTGCAAAATAAATTCCAGAAACTAGCAAATATTCGAGTAATCGAGTTACTTTGCCGGCAACGAGTACTAACTCGACTCTAAAATTCGCATCTCGATTATAATTTCAGTAAAATTTCATTTTCTGCTCACATTGTTTAGATAATGGGTTTCGTTTGTGTGTATAACTCACTCAGAATCAAACAGTTGGTGAGAAAGAAATGGTTTTTGTCTACTACCATACTGCAAAAATGTAATTACAGCATCAAAAGAAATGGTTTTTGTCTACTACCATTCTGCAAAAATGTAATTACAGCATCAAAAGAAATGGTTTTTTTTTACTACCATACTGCAAAAATGTAATTACAGCATCAAAAGAAATGGTTTTTGTCTACTACCATACTGCAAAAATGTAATTACAGCATCAAAAGAAATGGTTTGTGTCTACTACCATACTGCAAAAATGTAATTACAGCATCAAAAGATATGGTTTTTGTCTACTACCATACTGCAAAAATGTAATTACAGCATCAAAAGAAATGGTTTTTGTCTACTACCATACTGCAAAAATGTAATTACAGCATCAAAAAAAATGGTTTTTGTCTACTACCATACTGCAAAAATGTAATTACAGCATCAAAAGAAATGGTTTTTGTCTACTACCATACTGCAAAAATGTAATTACAGCATCAAAAGAAATGGTTTTTGTCTACTACCATACTGCAAAAATGTAATTACAGCATCAAAAGAAATGGTTTTTGTCTACTACCATACTGCAAAAATGTAATTACAGCATCAAAAGAAATGGTTTTTGTCTACTACCATACTGCAAAAATGTAATTACAGCATCAAAAGAAATGGTTTTTGTCTACTACCATACTGCAAAAATGTAATTACAGCATCAAAAGAAATGGTTTTTGTCTACTACCATACTGCAAAAATGTAATTACAGCATCAAAAGAAATGGTTTTTGTCTACTACCATACTGCAAAAATGTAATTACAGCATCAAAAGAAATGGTTTTTGTCTACTACCATACTGCAAAAATGTAATTACAGCATCAAAAGAAATGGTTTTTGTCTACTACCATACTGCAAAAATGTAATTACAGCATCAAAAGAAATGGTTTTTGTCTACTACCATACTGCAAAAATGTAATTACAGCATCAAAAGAAATGGTTTTTGTCTACTACCATACTGCAAAAATGTAATTACAGCATCAAAAGAAATGGTTTTTGTCTACTACCATACTGCAAAAATGTAATTACAGCATCAAAAGAAATGGTTTTTGTCTACTACCATACTGCAAAAATGTAATTACAGCATCAAAAGAAATGGTTTTTGTCTACTACCATACTGCAAAAATGTAATTACAGCATCAAAAGAAATGGTTTTTGTCTACTACCATACTGCAAAAATGTAATTACAGCATCAAAAGAAATGGTTTTTGTCTACTACCATACTGCAAAAATGTAATTACAGCATCAAAAGCGGTTTTATAAGTTTTGTAAGGAAAAGCAATCAGAAGGTCAAGATTGACAATAAAAAAATATGAAATAAATATAGGCATTGTCTACCCTAGAGTGAACATTTTCATACAAACTTTTTTTTTTCAAAGTGTTATTTAAATTTTTTCATATTTTTTTTATTGTCGAACTTGACCTTCTGATTGCTTTTCCGGAAAAAAGTTCTATGCACGCCACTGCATAGTACCTATAATCAGTGGACCAACCGTTACTTGTTCAGTACATCATACAGAGGTTCGCCCAAAAAAGTTGGAATTTTCGGAATTCAGAAAATCTACAAATCTAAAAATATACAAGATGACTTTTTAATCATCGTCCAAATTCATACTGGAGGCTTGATAAGTGATCAGTATCTTGGATCAGTAACAATTTTTGTGAAATTCGTATAATGAAATTTCGGCTTCCCATAGAAATTCAGTTCCAGTCCCGAGTGAATCACTATGGAGAGTCGAAATTTATTTTACGAATTTCACCAAAATGGTTATTGATGCATGATACTGATCACTTACCAAGCCACCAGTATGAATTTGGACGATGATCAAAAAGTTACCTTGTATATGTATAGGTATAATCTAATACAAAGTAAAACATAATTAAAACATTACGCATGCAATAGGCAATGGGCATACGCTGATAAAAAGCATCGATGAAAGCGGGCGAGGCGCATTAGTCTGTCAAGGCAATCATGCAAAATCTACGGAAGTTGGTCATGAACAAAAGAGTACCGTGTTACTATGGAACTGTCGAACCGACCTCCCGGTGCGGCCTCTCACAACATCATGCCTAAACACAACGAGTCGCTTGGCGCTATGGTTTCGTCATAAGGGCGGTGACAAGCCACGGTCAAAGCCTACCAGCAGTTGAAGTAAAATAATTTATCAGTTTGTTGGGTCTTGGTCGAATTTTCCAGGGTACGCCGGGCGTATTTGAAGCCATTCGTGGTTGTATCTAATTGTCCAGGATGCGCTGGGCATATCTAAAGCCATTCGATTCGTGGTTGTATCTAATTGTCCGCGGTGCGCCGGGCGTATTTGAAGCCATTCGTGGTGGTATCTAATTGTCCAGGGTGCGCCGGGCGTATTTGAAGCCATTCGTGGTGGTATCTAATTGTCCAGGGTGCGCCGGGTGTATTTGAAGCCATTCGTGGTGGTATCTAATTGTCCAGGGTGCGCCGGGTGTATTTGAAGCCATTCGTGGTTGTATCTAATTGTCCGGGGTGCGCCGGGCGTATTTGAAGCCATTCGTGGTTGTATCTAATTGTCCGGGGTGCGCCGGGCGTATTTGAAGCCATTCGTGGTTGTATCTAATTGTCCAGGGTGCGCCGGGCGTATTTGAAGCCATTCGTGGTTGTATCTAATTTTCCAGGGTGCGCCGGGCGTATTTGGAGCCATTCGTGGTTGTATCTAATTTTCCAGGGTGCGCCGGGCGTATTTGGAGCCATTCGTGGTTGTATCTAATTTTCCAGGGTGCGCCGGGTGTATTTGAAGCCATTCGTGGTTGTATCTAATTGTCCGGGGTGTGCCGGGCGTATTTGGAGCCATTCGTGGTTGTATCTAATTTTCCAGGGTGCGCCGGGCGTATTTGGAGCCATTCGTGGTTGTATCTAATTTTCCAGGGTGCGCCGGGCGTATTTGGAGCCATTCATGGTTGTATCTAATTTTCCAGGGTGCGCCGGGTGTATTTAAAGCCATTCGTGGTTGTATCTAATTGTCCGGGGTGCGCCGGGCGTATTTGAAGCCATTCGTGGTTGTATCTAATTGTCCAAGGTGCGCTGGGTGTATTTGAAGCCATTCTTGTTTTTTATCTATTTGTCCGGGGTGCGCCGGGCGTATTTGAAGCCATTCGTGGTTGTATCTCATTTTACACAACTCGTGGAGTCTCCTTTTATTCACGGCAAATGTTCACACCAGGACCCATGATATCTATATTGTCTTCTCAGTTTTTATTTAGTAATTATACTAGCAATTTAAACTATATAATATACATAATAACACATAATCACTTTTGTACTCGTATTATAAAAAACCAAAAAGAATCAAGAAGTCTTTATTAAAGTCATTTGACACCCCTTAAGATATTTTTTTTGTGTTATTTATAAGATCTAGATCTTGTATGACTAGATGATGGATGTGGAAGAGGCGTGTCAGGATCGTAGCAGATGGAAATCTGAACTATTTGCCTACCCCTCTGGGAGACAGGCGTGAGTATATGTATGTACTGATAATATTTTCCATATTTTTCTCCGGGGTCCGAGTGTAATTTTTCACCAAATTTCGGCACAGTCAGCCCAGCTGTTAAATAATATCGGACAGGTACGGCCGCTATAAATTAACGCTTACATTTTACGAACGAACAACGAACAGAACCCTAAAAATAACAGCATGACAGGTATTACAGTGAACACACAAAGTGAATTTACGAATTGTTACACAAATAACAGCCAAATTATAACTATCTACGTGACACAAAAACTGCAAGTCCACACATTTAGGATTGGTTTAATTCGTATAAAGCACGTGTACAGAACCTCAGATGCCTCAACTATTGAATTTATACAAATTCAATGTAGGGTACCGCTTGAGAATAGACGATGATGCTTGAAAGATTATGCGCTTGGAATATTGCCTGGATTGGAAGTCGCTGAAATGCTGAAATCTTGCTATAGTACTCGTCTATATACGAACAACTTTTATTAGGCAGACACAAACATGAAAATAATAATTTAAGAAAACTGGTTATGTATAATATAATGATACTAATTTTTGACGAAAAAGAGCGCTATTTATGTATCATGTATGTCGTAAAAGCCGACCCATTACGCGATCATACGAAATTTATTTCGCTTTTGGGCGAAAAAGCTTACAAAATCGGACATTCTCACGAAAAAGCGGTGTTAAAACAATTACAAAAATCTTTCAATAAAAACAAGAAATACGACGTGACGTGCGGAGCGAGAAGAAACGTGTAGGTTTACATGTAAATTAATTTGGGAGCCGAGCGAAGCGGAGCGGAGCGACGCGACCCTCTTAGTTTTAATAGAAAATAATTTCGTATGATCGCGTAATGGGATAGTTATGTTTACGCCAAAATTCGATTTGTGACGAAAAAGCTGATAAAATCGGACATTTCACGAAAAAGTGGTGTTTAAATCATTACAAAAATCTTTAAATAAAAACTCAAAATAGGTGCGACAACGAGCGGAGCGAGGAGAAACGTGTTAGAAATAGGCGAAATTTTCGTACAGATTCATGAGTTCATAATTCCTGTAATTCAATAGCTATTTCCATTATGTATCTTTTGTTTGAAAGTTGATTTCAAGATTTTCAAGGTTCTACATCTACGTATTAAATTATGTTTTAATTTTCAGTTTGATAACTAAAATTAAGTCTTCAAACACAGTTCGTCCTAAATGCCATCCATTTCCATGATAAAACTCGTAATATTTTTCAAAAATTAAATTATTTTTGCTGTTAGTAAATAAGTTATCACACACAAAAGAAATAATAAAAATTGGATTTTTCATTCCTAAAAAAATGCAAAAACGTTAGTACTGAAAAAAGAGTTTCCTTCAAATTCTCCATACAAAACGCCAATTTCAAACGCTAATTTTTTTTACTACAAGAGGTATAAACGTACCATAACGTTTTTGAGGGCTAAAACTTCCAGATTGAACCCCGATGCACCCTAAAACGCTACGGCAACACTTTGGGTCATTTCTAAACATGATTCTTCTAAGTCTATGAAAGCAAGCTGCTATACCACTATTTTAAGACATTTATAGAGACGCAAAACTCCATCTTTTCCCGGGATCGGCAATATAATTTCTGTTTATATTTTTTTGATCTGTGTACATCGGGGGGACATCGTAAAAAACAGTTTTACTGTGTCGTAAATGCGACCAGGGTTCTTTCGAAATGGTCTGCTATTTTTTATTAAAAAACTGCAACTTTATTTGTTCTGTAACATAAACTCTTTCAGTTTCCAACCGTCTCCAAACAATTCTAAACCTAATGATTTTTTTCCATCAAATACCAATTGAATGATCAATAACACTATCATTGTTACTGTCAATACTACCATGACAGTGAAGTGAGTTGATACACAGATTCTATGGTATCTTCTTGACCTTCTTGTGATGTTTTACTACCTTAATGTACAAATCTAAATCTAAATCAATACTGTAAAAAGTAAGCCTGCGGATTTTTTATTCGATAGTACCTTTAATGCACAAATCCCATCCAAACCGGCGATCGGAGAGACGCCTTAAGGTTCACAATTTTTCATATTTTTTTTTAATAAGCCCTTGAAGCCTCATATAGCTGGATCAGTTCGAAGCCATCTTCGAAGTCCTCTCGAATGCCAATTTTACAACCGCTCAGTTGTTCCAACGTTCGATGGCGATTCAAGAATTTTATATTCACCTATATATTTCTTTTAATTTATTTATAGGGTACTAATGTAATAAATGATGGTGTACTAAATAATTATTATTAGATATCTACGCAAACAAAGCGCTGCGGGGCGTACGCTAGTCGTTTTTATATGTGAAGAAGAAGAAGAATGAAGTTTCATTAAATCTATAAATATCACAATAATAATATTATTCTAATGATCAGTGTCAAAATCTCGATTTAGTTTTTTTACGGAAAATTGGTATTTAATAAACCAGCGGGCCTATTATGTATCTCTATTCTCTAGTTGCCAACTCAACTGGGTGTCTTTCATCAAAAACAAAGATATACTGTCGAATTCGGATTGTCTAAGGATATGTTTGCACTTGAAGTGACAACACAGTTCGTAAATAGTACAATACCCACTAAAGACAATTTTGAAAGTTCAGTTATTATCAATGTTTTTGATGATAGGCACCCAGTTCAATTGGCAACCAAAGATACAGAATAGGGGGGTAGATTGTTACTCATCCCATCGTCGTGCGAATCCGTCCTCCGTACAAATGCGCATACGTGTGTTTGAAATGAAATGAAATGAAATATATTTATTTATGTAATGTAGGTATAATATAACAGATACGCTTATTACAGGTCAAAATTAACATTATATCATTGCAGTATATAAACGCAGAAATAAAAGTAAATCTGGATGTGAGGAGCTCTGAACCGGGAATCAAACTCGGGACCTCTCGCTTGCCGGGCGATTGCTCTTACCTCTGAGCTATCCAGGTCTCAACACAACTCGTGAATTTACCGATGTGCTTTCCCATACTGTAAAGATATTTATAGATACCCACTTTATAGTGAGCCACTTGGCGCCTAGAGGACGCTAGTGTATACAAAGCTAGTCAAAGACCATTATGCCCTACCGTCTCCTGTTACAGCATCGGGTAGTGAAGAATACACATTTCTCTTATCGAAACTATGACAGAAATAATTTATATTAATTTACATATATCTCCTTGCGATGGATAAATCGCCAAGTGTTCAAACATAGAAATTTATTTCTGTCATAGTTTTTATTACAGGTCAGTTTTAATGTAATATAATTAAATAATCGATGTCCATAGGTAACAGTTTTATATAATAAATAATAATATGGGGAAATACGCAAGGAAATAATAAAGGTTAGGTTTACTTATATTTAATAAAAATATACAATTAAATAAAAAAAAATATAGGAGTAAGGAATAAATAATATTATAAATATATGCAATATATATAATAAATATATGCCTAACTCCTCCCATCCGATTAGTCTTGCTAAGAAAAACTTATCAAGATCATGTCTTTTTTTCATAATTAATTTGTTGGTTTGTTCTTCTCCTACGCAGCAACGGAGCAAAGTAACGTGATCTACGTGATTTTTTGCATAGAGATAGTTTATGGGTTGGAGAGTGACATGGGCTAATTTTTATGCCGAAAAAATTCAAGCTTAATCAGCGCGGGCGAAGCCACGGGCAAAAGCTAATAAAAAATATAGCCCTATGAAAGCACTTGCTTTTTAGGTCAAAAAGTTAAGCTAACAGTCCCATTACAATAATTACAGTAGGCTAATTACCATTTAAGTCGATGACAAAAAGCACACTACAAGCCTATTACAAAAGAAATATGCGTATTTTTAGTGCTTTCAAGCTCTTACAGCTTTTGAGCTTTATATAAGTACGCTATAACGGATAGAGAATGGCATAGCAATGGCTGCCGTTCATCCAGTGCTGGACATAAGCCTTTCCAGGACTTTACCACTCCCGGCGGTCATCCTGGAAGAATTGCCCACACTCACACACGCTGGGCAGACGGGTTGGTGAGCGCGGTGCCGGAACCCCCGCACCAGTGACGCCGCTGCCCGTCACCAGTCTGTTCCATATAAGGCCCGCTATTAGGGATGGATATACCGCCATCCATCGGTCCCAGGCATGGTGGGCCTCCTGGTTTTTTGCCTGTGAGCTGTCCTCTTACTTTCCCCCTAATTACTTCGAGGGAGTCTCCAAGTAAGATGGTGGTACCTCCACAGTCGAGCCCGGCATCAGCTCTACCAACTGTTAATTAAATACATACACAAAATTAAAATACATCGTCACGACACGAATTCCCGAAGGGGTATCAGAGATGTTCGGAGTATATATTGAATGTCTAGAAATGCAAGTCACCCACATAGTCAGTACACGTCAGTCGACCAGATTTCACCGAATTTGTTGTTATAATATCGTCAATTTGACAAAGTTTCAATTTGTTTCTTTGCATACTTAATTAATTAAATCGGACCTTAATATTAAATTGGATTAATTAGTATTAATTTATATATTTTTTTTTACTTAACATCTGAGTAAAGCCTGATCTTAATTGTGGCTTTCTCGGTCACCAACTTCAAGGGCCTTACTATTGCCAAATGGGTACTTTCTAAAGCCTACTCCTCGTTTACGGCCAAACCAAAAATAATGAAAAAATGTATTATGAATAATCAACTCTTAAACAACATAGGCAACATTTTTCTTTTTCATACCACCAAAACTTCTACATGAATTTTTTTTTTACTGAATGGTGTTTTTTGACCTCAAATTCCCTACTGCTCCTGAGTGGCACGGCCGATTTAATTCATCTATGCTTTGATAAATAGATAAACTTTATAGCTATAAACATGACATAAGATTATTCAATCGAGTAATCACGTCCATGTGAAAAGTATAATTTTCTCCTATTTCGCCCTCTCAAGGACGCAGCGAGCGTCGTAACAGCCACTATGCATTGCGCGCTGATATGAACGTTATTTCAATGTCGTTTCCGTTGATATTTGTAGTGACAAATATCGAGCTGCTAATTTGGCGATGGTAATCGCCTTAAGGGGCTTCACTATGCTAAAATTCAGTCCTGCTCTAATGCTTTTTGTGTCTATCCTGCTCTAATCAAATGCAACGCATGCAAAACTACAGTTATTTCGAAATCGCGACTACAAGTTAATAGTTAATAGGATAGTTAAGGAATTAACTACAATTTCTTTACGTAATAACGACAGTTTTTTCTAGTATGTGTTTGCGTGCGTTGGTTTCATTTCAATCGGTTTTGAAATATGGGAACTGAATCGCTTTTTTCATGAAATTCATGCTTTTTTAAAACTAATATTAAAAGTAGAAGATTAAAAGTATCTTTATTTAAGAAATGTAATTAATAATTTTCTTTAAGTGGCTGTTATGACAACCACTGCGTCTCCGGCTAGCGCAAAATAGGAGAAAATAATACTTTTAACATGGACGCCATAAACGGAAAAAAAATTTTAACTTAAATTTTTTAGATCTAAAATTTTCCTTTAATTTGGTGAAATAATAATTAAAATCGCTTTAGGCGTTTGGAAGGAGTAAGAGAATTCTTGTGTTAATCATGTGAAACTTTCGATGACTTTCGATTTTTTTTGTCAAAACTTACCATAGAAAAACAGTTTATGAAACTTAGAATTTATTTTTGACTCTATAATGCCTATCATATATTTTTATGAAAGTTTTTGGACCACCCGTATGGGCGGAGTTGGCCTTCAAAGACAGGTCCAAATTGCAGTTGGCGTATCCATTCGCCTTAAGGGTTTTGAGCTATTACAAAAATATTACATACATTTTAGTGAAATTCGGGCCCTCAGGATTTCGTATTTCTAGAAGTATTCTAGTAGAAATAGTAAAGTCAGCTAACCCTAAACTAACTAATTGCAGCATTATGTTCTGATGCGGGTACTTTATCTATTCTTTGATAGAGGGGGTATTACAAGGTTATTTCTAAGAAAATGTATCCTTTTACTGTAAAAGTCTTTACACAATTATATTGTATTACTTGCTTTTACACGACTGCCCGAAAAAAAAGTGTAATGTTTTTGTATATATGTATGTATATTTTTTCCTCTTTTTATTCTCTCGTAAAGCCGAAACTACTCGATGGATTTTTACCCGACTACGCAAAGAGAAAAGTAATATATCTAAGAATACAGTAAGTACGGTTCGAGGCCTTCTAAGAGCATACTAAGACCACTGAGATATGAACTTTGTCCAATTAGACACTTCGATGGTTTGACCAATAGATGTAGTGATGTGATAAAATTATGAATTCGGGCAAAAAAAATATTTAAAGTATATAATATAATAGAGAGTGATTCAATCAATTGTAACCCAGGATAAGCCTAAATATATTTCATTCTCATTTGGATCGTACATATGATTGATGGGCTGGATTTTTTTTTTTCGCTGTACAGCCGAAAACTAGTTTCATCGTAAAATCAGGAACATTTTGTACTGCATGAGTATTCAATGTATTAATGAGTTTTAATTTAGAGTTCATTACAACAAATATGCTTAAGGTGATATACCGTGCTAGCAAAGGTCCCCGTTACTCCAGGCAGAAAGACCCGCAGTGCGAAAGGGACGGAATCGGGGAAAATTGTCAAAAAGTCGGTTTTAAATTAATTCAAAATTAACTAAAATAGCTACAAAAAATTCCATAACCAGTAATTTAGATGTAGTTAAAACCCATCAAAATAAATATTTTTCAAGTCTGTATGCTATCCTAATTTGTCAGAATATCAAAAAAAGTGTAAATTTAGACCTGATTTCAATAATTATTTCTATCGAATGAAATTCCTCCTATCGCGTTTCTGATAGACCAAAATCTAGTAAAAGGTCCCAAAATTGTTATACTAATTTATTTTACTTAGAACTTCATTAAAAGAGCAGATAAATAACTTCAAAAAGTGTCAATTTTCACGGTATAGCCCTTAACCATCTTAGTCTCTTGGGCGCCTTCTCATCTGGCAGCGATTTGGAAAAGGTTTTTTATTTAATTAAACTTTTTGTTTTAGATAAGTAGGTCTAAACTTAATTTATATTGCAAATTATTTTAGTTGATCAAGTTTTTATTATGCTAATAAATAAACTACGCCTAAATGTACGGCGGCAGAGAAAAAAAACTTCATAATAACCATAATTTTGGCCGAAAATTTATTCAAATCGACTAGCTACGCAACACTACGAAAGGACGTTCCTTCACCAACTTTCGTACACGACCTTTGAGGGTAGTTCTAAGAAAAGCCTCTCTCGTACAACTATGGCAAGTTGGCCTCAGCGTCTATCTGCAAAAGTTGGCCTTTGAACTAAGTTTAATTTTATCAGTTCAGAGTTGTGGTTTCTATACCAACTGTGAGTTTGGTTCTTTAGAAACGAAGAGATAGCGTCCTTCGTCGTAGTGACTCTGGCTTTATTTGCTTGCGAGTTCCGACTGTCACGTGGTAAAGTTCGCGCCAACGAAGGCGAGCGTGAAATATGTATTAGATGCGCAGCATCCCCTCGCGCACAGGGTTACCAGACGACAGGATTTTTTCTGACATGTCAGGAATATTGGCCTTCTGTCCCATTATCTGTTCCGTGTCATTATCTATAAAAACGGCAAAAAAAACATGTCTGTTGTATGGGAGCCCCCTTAAATATTTATTTTATTCTGTTTTTTAGTATTTTTTGTTATAGCGGCAACAGAAATACAAAATTTCAACCGTCTAACTATAACGGTTCATGAGATACAGCCTGGTGACAGACGGACAGACAGACGGACAGCGCAGTTTTAGTAATAGGGCCCCGTTGGTTACCTTTTGGGTACGGAACCCTAAAAAGCATTTGTCAGGAATTTCAAAAAAGAACGAATAAGTGCTTAAAATAATTTATTTATTTAATAACATTGTTTATATAACAAAAACTTTTAAAAATCGCGCTGCCTCGCATTATTATAAAACATTTACAATAAATATCAGGAAATTAACTAAATTATCAGGAATGTTTTCAGGAATTCATATTACTGAATCTAGTAACCCTATATACCCGCGCATATAGTCACGATTTCACGAACTTTTGAATGTTGCAATAGTTGCAATGTAAAATGGCTCATGCACCATTGAGTTAAAAGCGTATTTCCTATAATCACGAGCTGTCCTTTTACTCCAGCCAATTAAAAATCGGACTTTAGTAAGAAATTGGCTGCATTATACTGGAGAAACTGTAAGTGATTAGTAACAAGGTTCAATGACCCTTTCTGTGAAATGGGCATATTGAAATTGTCGCTTCCTATACTAATTAACATCTTTTTGTGTTTAGAAAAATGGTAATCAAACCTTGGTCCGCTCTTACCAAATCTCCAGTATGAATTTGGCTGTATTAAACAATGTCACTTTATATACCCGTCACAATGCTGTTCAAGTATGTGGTACTAGGTGGTAGAGCTGATGCCGGGCTCGACTGTGGAGGTACCACCATCTTACTCGCAAACCCCCCCAAACTTATTCGGGGGGAGTAAGGAGACAGTTCTCAAACAGGCACAAAACCAGGTGGCTTACTATATCTGGTACCGATTGATGACGGTTTATCCATCCCCAATTGCCGGCCCTTATATAAAATAAACAGACTGGTGATGGGCAGCAGCGTCACTGGTGTGAGGGTTCTGGCACCACGCTCACCAACTCGCCTGCCCAGCGTGTGTGAATAAGGGCGACCCCCTCCATGAATTACGCTCCTTATACCAAGAGTGGCCAAATATAGGAGAGGCCTATCCCCTTGGCCACAGCTTCATTCTTCGACAGGCGCGCCAAGCGGTTCTTCTTGCAACGGCACCGGCGGAGAGAACAAATATATGAAGTTGTATAGAGCCGGCCATGGGTCGCCGCTCGCGCGTCTTGTCCGGCTTCGAGTGACTTGCACTCTCGGGACAGCGGTATGCGGGGAGGCAGGCGCTTGAAACAGTGATCGAGCGCACAGGATGAACCTAGTGTCGAGAGCTTTGAGCGAGCGAGCGCGCTATACATCCGATGCGGTGGAAGGCGCCAACGGGTATCGTGGCGGCAAAGCCCGTTGCAAAAACTGCCTGGAAGCGCAGCAAGAAGCGCCGCCAGAAGCCTGAACCTGTCCGGCAGTGGACGAACACGGGCTGATGGATGGATGGATGAATATAATGGGCCATTTCTGTTAAAAACTATTGTGTAAGGCACCCCTAAACCTAACAAAGATGAAGTGATTTCTTCGCTTTATACCGACTTTCGTTGAATACCGTCTCTTGATAAACCCATACTAGGATTCTTGAATTAAAACACTTGTACTTGTAGTTTCACTTTATTTGTGTTAACTCCCAACCGGTTTCGGATTTTACTCCATTTTCAAGGGAAGATCTTAATTAAAATATTTTACATGACTCCAGGCACTAGCTCTGAGCAACGTAAACAATGATAATCAATTATAATGATAATAAATTATAATGATAATCAATTATCATTGTTTACGTTACTCAGAGCTAGTGCCTGGAGTCATGTAAAATATTTTAATTAGGATCTTCCCTTGAAAATGGAGTAAAATCCGAAACCGGTTGGGAGTTAAGGGGAACGAAAATACAAACAGAAATAAAATGTCAGCTTTCGGATGATTTTGTTGCAATAATTAGGTTACGTATAGCCATAAAAAAAATACATGTTTTTGGTTGAACTTTAAGGTATTCATTTTCCACAAACCACGTTAATCGATTCATATTTGTACTGTCAATGAATTTTTTTGTAACCCTCTATTGCACACTTCTTATCAATTTTGTTTCAGGTATCGCTTTCGCGATTTTGTTGGTTTTTTTTTTATAAAATTAGTGTGAATGATATCTATTCATTTTCCAAATACCACGTTATTCGGGTCAAAAAAAGCAACCCCTTTTTCCAAAAATACGTAAATCCACTGATGCAGTCAGCGGCAGCAAGATATTGTCAGTCTACGCCTAGCGTTGGCGCCCGTAAGACGTGGAACCTGTGCCCTGTTTTGCAAGCTATAAATATCTCCCAAAACTACTTCAAAACACATTGAAATTAATTTTATAAAGTAATATTTCGAGGAGCATCATATTCCTGCCGTTAAAAACTCAACAAAATATGCGTATGAGTGATTAAGCTACATCGTGCCATAGTCATAACAACAAAACTGAATGAATTTGGAATGAATTCATACTTTTATGCGGGAAAATAATATATGTTACTCTAAAAGAATTATTTTGTGATCGTTATTGAAACCCAAATTAATTTACTTATACTTACTGAGATCTGTAACAAAGGTCAATGACCTTTTCGTGAAATTACCCTCTAGTATTGCCTCACCATTTCAGGTCCAATAAGTGAAGTTTTTTGCAAATTATATAGGTACACTTACTTGGGATAAATCGCCAAGCATTTAAAATATAGAAATTTATTTTGAAATATTTACAGTGCATGGCAAAATTATTAGATCGTAGATAATCCTGTCGGTACATGTTCAGGTTCTGTTACGCAAAATGAAAACAATGAAACTCTTTTAGGATTAATTTGTTATCCCTATGTTTGTCTGTCTGTCCGTTTGTCTAGACAATTTTTTCTGGGTAAAATTAATAAATACCAATATAAACGGCCCTCTATAGAGCTGTAAAAACATACTTTTGACGTTTTTATTTATATTACGTTTTAGGTTTTTACGTTTTTTTTGTTACGTTTTTCATACAAATTTTCTCACTATGAAAATGTAGGGATGAACACTTGAGATAATATTTTGCATTTAAAAGTCAACACAGAAAGGAATTGTTGAACAAATAATGTAAAAAATATGAAAACCATGTTGTTATATTCTAAAGGGATTAATTATCTACTGTTCAATGTGGCGATAGCTTTGTTTATTTTTTTCCTTGAATTATTTTTTACTAAGATAACAAATAGTTTAATACAAGGTTTTCCTTAAGAGGTCCCTTTACCCCTGTATTTTTCTTAAAATTCATACAATAGGTATAAACCGAATGTGAAGTCTACAGCTTAGTTTATAAAGTGAAACTACAAGTACAAGTGTTTTAATTCAAGATGTGTTTCAAGTTTCATCAAGTGCCGACAATCGCAAGTATAAATTTTGTCATACTAAGATTCGCGGAATACCGACACCTTCCAAATTTTCATACTATGAAGTCCGCGCTATGTCGGGTTCGAGGTACGCCGACTGTAGATACACGAAAAAAAGCTATTATCATGACATACAAACATACATAAACGGGGTAAGCAGAGACTGGCAGAGGCTACAGATTTCCATCTGCTGAGATCTTGACAATCTTGACCACTAATCCAGAGCTTGCGGGTTCAAATCCCGCATATATTTGTATTCGTTCTGCGTGCTTCAAAAAGCACGTTAAGGGGCTGCACAATGCTAAAATTCAGTACTGTTCTAACGCTTTTGTTTTTTAACTGTCTATCCTGCTCTAATCAGATGCCGCGCACGCAAAACTTCAGTTATTTTGAAATCGTGGCTACATTAGGACTTTAAGTATAATTTTTTTATGTAATAAAGATGTTTTTTTCTAGTAAGTATCTGCGTGTGTTGGTTTCTTTTCAATCGGTTTTGAAATATGGAAACTGAATCACATTTTTCGTGAAACTCGTGCTTTTTTAAAAGTATTATAATTAAAAGAAAATTGAAAGTATGTTTATTTATAAAGTGTTTTTAATAATTTTCTTGAGTCAAAAAAACAAGCCATTTTTTTTACCATCAGTATTGACGGAACTGAATCCATATTTGTGCCCGAAGTACGGCTATAGGGCTTACCAAGTCACCACCCTTCACGTTGGGACGTAATAAAATAAAATAACCGTCGCTGAAACGCGGGCATATATGAGTGAAGACTATGACTTGCTTTTCACAGTTTATACAGTACTCCCAAAGTAATAATGCGCATACAAATCTTCGCCACTGTTCGACAAAGTTCGTATTTCCTTACACTGTCTATACAATCAATAAGGTCACGTGGTACTTCCGGTCGCTCGGCTATAGATTTGTATGCGCATTATTACTTTGGGAGCACTGTACTTGGAAACACCTCCGACACCCCCTCATATCGTGTATATGTTGTCGGCAGTCGGCACATCTTAAAATTGGGCATATCATGTTTCTGTAAAAACTAGGAGGATCGCCTCGCTCCGCTCCGCCTTCCTCTGCTCCCCAAATTTATTTACATGTAAACCTAATACGCTCCACTTCGCTCCGCTCATCGTCGCACCTATTTTTGACTTTTGGTGAAAGATTTTCGAATTAATACTTTACGGTCTGCCCACGACATACATAATAGGTCTTTACATATAAAATTGCCGAAATTTTCTTACAGATTCATGAGTTCATAATAATAGCTATTTCCATTATTTGTTTTTTGTTTGAAAGTTAATTTCAAGGTTTTACATCTACGTATTAAATTTTGTTTTTATTATCAGTTTAATAACCAAAATTATACTTTCGAAATCAGTTCATCCTAAATGCCATCCGTTTCCATGATTAGATTCGTAATATTTTTTTACAGCTGATATTTTTCAAAGATTAAATTAATGTTGCTGTTAGCTTAATGTTGTTTCATTCATACACAAAAGAAATTACATAATTTGGATTTGTCATTCCTAAAAAAAATGCAAAAATGTTACAGAAAATTGAGTCTCCTATAGAAAACGGCAATTTCACAGGTAAAGACCTATTATATAAGAAAACTCTAGACGGAATAACTTAAAAAACTGTAATATATATTACTCAAACAGTAATAGAACCCGATTAATGTATTAGTTTCGTAGAAATTAGAACCCGAAGTAAAACAAATATCAAATTCCTATCACCAGAAGTGCGTTCATTAAATAACCTAGGGCTGGGTAGGAACACTGGGGTTGTAACGCTGAGTTTTTGAACGGGTTTCGTCGTGTAGCGACACTCCAAACGTCAGTTGTCATTTTTGCATTATATTTTGTATAATAACGTTGGGAGGACCCCCTCTGTACGAAATTTAACGTAAATATATCAACTATAACGTTGAGAAGACCCCCTCGCTACGAAAATTAGCGTCATGTCATTTACGTAAATTAACGTGAATGTCAGGTGACGTTTGGAGCCTATACGAACCTTGCGAACCCTGCTCAGAGTTGATGTTGAAAAATTCGACACCAGTGTAGCGACACTGTCATTTTTGAACGGTCGGTGTTGAGACGCGAGTTCATTTTTGAACGGGTTAGTGTTGCGACCCGGGTAGGAAACCCAACTCGGTGTGAGTTTATGAACGACTATCAGAATGGTTGTTATTACTCTTTCCTAGAATTTGGGTATTACCTCGTGTAGTCGCGTTGTCTATGTCACAGTCAAAAGTCGTAACCGGTCAAAACTAATTTCGACTACAAAAATCAGTCAATTGTACCGATTCGGTGATGCACATCTTAACTTATTTGACAGGACTAAACTTAATTAAGCGTTCTGTCCTTGCCTTTTCGATAAAGAAAGAAAAACACAGGACGCTTAAAATAAGTTCTGTCAAATAAGTTAAGACGTGTTATGCGGAATCGGTACCAATACCATGTCAAAACTATTTTTTAACGACGGCGTCTATAGTCAAAACTAGTTTTGACCGGTTTGTAGTTCATAGAAGAGAGCCGCGGTAGGTTAGGTTAGAATATAATGGACGCCATACTTTCGTGGTTGTGGTTATTTACTTTGAACTTCTTTGGCCAATAACGGTACCGATTCGATGAAGCACATCTTAACTTATTTGACAGGACTAAACTTAATTTAAGCTTTCTGTCCTTGTCTTTTCGATAAAGAAAGACAAAGACAGGACGCTTAAAATAAGGTTAGTTCTGTCAAATAAGTTAAGACGTGTTATGCCGAATCGATACCATTATTTAATATTTTTCAATCAAAATTAGTTTTGACCGACGGCGACGTTCTTTCACTAATTTTGACTGCAAAAATCAGTCAAAATTAGTTTTGACCGATGCCCTTTGTCAAACAAGTTTTGACTAATTTTTGCAGTCAGTATTAGTTTTGGCCAGTTATGAGTTTTAACTGTAACGTACTCCGCAAAGAGTGGCCGGGGGCACAGTATAAGGAAAGTCCTTACACTGTGCCGGGGGCCGGGGGCAATTAACATCCGTTTGATAGGGTTGTGACTAGTTATCGGTAAATAGAACGCGGCGAATTAATTCGTTTACTTCTCTTGGTAGGTACGAAATATTCAATGAAAAAAATAAAAATGTTTTCGTTTTGGTGTTGATTAAGTATAGATTAAAAATTGTCCCCTTGTGTTTGTTCTCCTCAGTATACGAAATTTAAGAGATAGAGATGTATTAGGGTTCCGTAGTACAAAATACAAAAGAAACATTCAAATTCAAATAGTTTATTTTGCAAAGCAGGTATAAATATATACACTTTTTAAACGTCAAATTTAATCTAATAAAAAAAATATATGTAATAAAATAATAAATATACATGAACTAAATGAATGGTTTATTTAATTTATGTAGCAATATATATATACGATTAAAATGATAGGTAAAATCGAATCGACCGCCCGAATCCATACCGGAGACCCGGCCAGGGACCAGGAACAAGGTTCAATGATCACAAACCGAGCCCCCAGCACGAATCCACGCGGCCGACCAAATCCCATCCTATATACTACATACTTCATACATTCGCTACAAGTATTCAACCTTTTTCATATATTTTTAGTCTTTCTTTATCGTTGATTGCTTTACTGAATTTTCAAATTCGAAAATTTGGAATATCTTGTTAGATTTTTTTTTTTTTTTTTTCTCATATCAAAGAGTATCGTGGTACAAGAAAGACAAATTTGCTACAGAAATATGAAATTTATCTATTTGGATTCTTGAAACAGAGCACATTTGCTCTAAATATTGTGAAAGCCAGTTTTTTTCTGCATTTCCTGGTAAGTTTTGTGTAATTTTGGTTTCATTCTCTGAAAATCCCTTTTGTCCCGTTTCCAATACGTTAATTTCCTTTCCCAGATTTCATAAGCATATCTTGACGCTGTTGTTTTATTTCTTTACAGCGACCCTTCGGGTTTTTTAAGGGTTCTCCCCATTTCTTCTTCAATTCCTCCCACCATCTCGTACGGTTGTACCTATTGAGGCCGGATATAAGGACCACGTACCCTGGTGGGGTAAGCTTCCGGTATTAAAACTGAAGTCGGCTTGGCTTGATCGACTACTCCCAGGAAGACTGGAAACACCTAAGTCACGAAGACACCCTTACCAGGTTTTTGTATCCGTAGCCTAACATCCAGTAGTCTGAATATCCAGCATCAATTATTTTCTTCCTTAGTGTAAAGCTAGATAACGATTGCTCTTAACACCTTAATATTACGTTTTCTTCCGGATTAGAAGTTATCAAAACTTCCGTGAAATCGTAGTTTCTGGGATCCTATAAACTAGTTTCGATATCCAAATTTAAATCCATTATTTTGTGAACAAATGCGTCGTTTAAGCTAAAGGAAAACAAAATCCTAAATAAGACGAATTAGGCATAATTTTTGTGTTGATTTAATAAGTTCCTTAGTACCCAATACTCTACAGATATTATCGTGTTTTATACCATATTTTTTACTTCAGTTTTGTTATTTTTAGTTCATTTAAAGTTAAATTATACAGTTTCTTTATCCAGATTTACCTCTTTTTTTGGCTGTCACCAGGCTTGCCTGATTGATTATGAATTGTCGTGATTATGAAGTAGCTAAAACTAATATTTTAAAAAGAAACGCTACAATACATTTATAAATACATGCCTACCTCCGCCCATTCGATTAGTCTTGCTAAGAAGAAGGGCAAGAAACTTAGCAAGATCATGTCTATTTTTTGCAACATAAAACTTATACTATACACATTGCTTATATCTACTTTAGCCAAGGGATAAGAAGATACAAGACAGCTGGAAATTCAGGTTGATGAAAAAAAGAAAAACATATATATCTTTGTCTACATGTCTCATATAGCCTTTTTCCTTTTACAGTCTGTAATTAATTAATGTTTACACCTTAGAGGAATCATAAGTTAGGAAATTATACTACTTAATTAAATTATAACCTGCTATCATTATCACTGTAACACCATGCTTCACCATCATCCAAATATTCATTTATTTTATAATATGCCTTTTTCAATAGGCCCTGCTTAATATACTTTTTAAACTTATTCTCTGACAAAGTAAGGACCTCCTTTGGAAGTTTATTGTAAAATCTTATACCATGTACTACGAAAGAGGTACTCACCTTTATGGTGAGACTCCGTTAAAGACATGAAATTTGGCACAAAAATAGCATTAATTTGCCCACATATCACGGTGTAAAAAAATATGAAAAATTTGAAATTGTTTAAAATATTTCCAAAACAAAAGTGAGAAAAATAAAAACTATTATCCTAAAAATACAATATGGGTATCAAATTGTAGATATTAAAAAGCTGATTGTAAAAATGTATACTTTTACTATTTACCGGCACTGGTTTCGAAAAATCTTTAAAAAAACACAAAAATGTGTATGCCCCCCCCCCCCCCCTCTTATCTCCTAAACTGGTAGATCGAAAAATATAAAAAAAATTCGATAACAGATCATAACTGGCCAATAATAGGAAAACTATAGCGATTAAAAAAAAGTTGAGCACAGATGCTGATTGTAAAAATATATAGTTTGCCTATATTTAATTGCATCTATTTCGAGAAATCCTTGAAAAACCGTAAAAAATGTGTGTCCTCCCCCCCTTATCTCCAAAACTGGTGGACCAAAAAATATGAAACAAATCATGGTAATCTGTGTCTACGTAAAGATTACAGGAAAAATAAAGCGGTTGAGAAATTCAAGAAAGAAAATGACAAAATTAAATTTATCATCCACAATACGGAATCCTAGGTACGCGAGTCTGACTCGCACTTGGCCGGTTTTTTTTTCTTGTCAGATGAACCGACCGCCTCTTTAGTCTGGTAATTCAAACGTCTCCTCCACTAATCCGAATTCGAATCCGGTAGGGACACATTAGTGTTTAGCTGTGTGTCCATATTTTCGCATGAAAATGGGGGCTCACCAGTCATCATACAGATAGCCGTTCATAAATTAACACATTCTTCAGGTTTTGACAGCAGGATAGCGTATACAATTTTCAATAAGCGCGACAGAGATGGCATTAGAACCCGTGTCGCGACCCCTAATTTATGAACGCGGCCCTGTCAGTGAAACCTAGATGTACGAATATGATTAAGGCGCTCTTATCCCAAAATCAGTAATTTCAAAGTCAAATAGAACTTTCAAATATCGTCTAAAACTTCAAAAAAAAAATACGCAATATAGTTTGAACCTTTATCTAGGTCTTCCACGCATGTGTTACACGATCAGATAAACTTTGCTCGATAGAAATAATTCACGAACACAGCATGTAATAAGACCTTTCAAATCATGCCATTTCCATAATTCCACTCTTTTATTAACGAAACATATCTGATAATTGCTCTTTAATTTTCTAGGTCGACCACGTAAGTGGGTTTTAATAAACATATCCCTTATTTTTAAACAATTTAAAAACCGATAAATACAACGAAAAAGTACAAAAGTGTGGTTATTTTCTTTACTCCTTACACGTAAAGAAAAAGACAGAGAGTCACTCTTCTGGGATAAGAGCGCCTTAAGGCGATATGCGAAAAAATTATGGGTGTTTATTTTCTGTGTATTTCATGAAATACACGGAAAATTACAATCAGTTTCTGGTATATGCATCTTGACTATATAATCTAAGGATTTCAAATTGGAAAACATGTTTGGATAAATTTTCCTCGATAGAAATAATTGTTGAAATGAGGTCTTCAAACACACTTTTTCTCCTCGTTTGACTAATAGGAACCATATACAGAACTCAAATATATCAAAGCCTCTTAAGAGGCTATGCGAATTTTATTTTTTTCACTGTCAATCCAAGCGAAAAATCGCGCAGTGCGAGAGGGGCGGATTCAGGGCGAAAGCAAAAAATGATAGTTTTATAATTTTTATAAAAATACTAAAATAGCTAGCAAAATTTCAAATATCAAATCTCTAGATATTGTTGAAACATACCTAAAAAATATATATTTGAGTTCTGTATATGGTTCCTATTAGTCAAACGAGGAGAAAAAGTGTGTTTGAAGACCTCATTTCAACAATTATTTCTATCGAGGAAAATTTATCCAAACATGTTTTCCAATTTCAAAACCCTAGATTATATAGTCAAAATGCATATACCAGAAATTTATTAAAATTTTCCGTGTATTTCATGAAATACACAAAAAGAAGCACCTCCATTTTTTTCATATCACCTAATACTTGCGATTGTCGGCACTTGAACATTGGCATTGACCAAACTCTTTTAGTCCAATGTAAACTAAATTGATCTCTTAGAGAGATAAAAATATGTAAAAGGTTATTTTGTTGTTTTGTTGTCATACATAAGAATTACCTTTATCTAGATTCCATTAAATGATAGGCTTACTTTTTAGTTGTAACTAATATTATGAAAAAAAGACATGATCTTGCTAAGTTTCTTGCCCTTCTTCTTAGCAAGACTAATCGAATGGGCGAAGTTAGGCATATATTTATTATATGTATTGCATATATTTATAATATTATTTATTCCTTATTCCTATATTTTTATTTTATTTAAGTGTATTTTTTTATTAAGTTTAAGTAAACGCAACATTTATTTAATATTTCCCCATATTATTTATAACATAAATCTATTACCTATACACACGGATTATTTAATTTCTTATATTACATAAAAACTGACCTGTAATAAGTGTATCTGTTACACCTACATTACATAAATAAATATATTTCATATTTTGTAAGTTTTGTTTTTTTATTGTTCTTTCACGTTTTTTTGTTGATTCTTTGTAAGAATTTACGTTTATTTTATATAGTATGATATTTTTGCGCTTTGTGTACATGCATTCGTGGAAACTTTACTGGCCAATGTGATGCCTAGTTGTATTTTTTCCCTTATGTATTATCCCTTATGTATGTATTGTGAAAATGAAAATGAAACAGCACAAATGTTTTTACTATAAATAAATATTGCATTTTCTATACATAATCTTTTTTTGTTATTTCGTTTTATCAATTTTGTTTGAATATGTTTGTTTATATACATAGATACAAATAAAATTAAAAAGCCACGTATCCTTACGCTACTTTTAAAAGTTACTGATTGTAATGTACGAATAGGGACAGGCTGAAAACCAGCGCTGTGCTTTAGAGCAGATGCCGATGATCGCAATGTGTAAGAGCCATTGACTATCCTGCTCAGTGTAAGCGGACCGCTCGGAAATCTCTCGATTTCAAAGTGTTTTTATTTATTATTTTGGAATAAGAAGGATGGGTTTTAAGTATGTTTTATATCTCATGTTGTACCACGTTTATTTTGATATAAATTTTATGGTCCAAAACTTAATATAACTCAAAAAATATATATACATATTTACATCATAGCTTAGGCCTATCTTTGCGGTTTTATTGGATGCCGAGAAAAGGTATTCAATGGGGAAATTAAAGTAATAACGTATACAACAAAGATTTCAAAAGTTTAGATGAGCCCTGGCACCTAAAATCTATTGCATTGTTTTTGAATGCGTGCGTTAACATAATGCCGACGTGCGCACTCTTATGAGTGCGCAATCTGTCTACCTACGGTCAGCAAACTGATCAGACTACTAAAGTTGTTAAAATTATTAACTTTAAGTGCACTTAAGGCGTCCAACTACCACTGTGTTCAGATGAGCACTGATTACAAATGTGTGAGCGTCACCTATTTAAAGGTGGAAACATTTTGTTGCTGTCATAGTACGGTAAGGGCTTATCTTTACTTTTGAAATCTTTGGTAAAAAACGGCCGAAATATTAAGATCAAAGATGGCATATTTTTTTTCCAAATTTTATAATCACAATTTCACAGTTTAAATTGAGTTTGAAAAGAGACAAATGAGACACAACACAACAAGGGGGTGGCCCTTAAGGTGTGTTGAGTATATTGTAAAATAGGTTATATTCAGTTTAAAGAAAGCTCCGCGGGCAACAAGTCTCTGGATAGAGTATAAGAAAACTATTGGCTACTCACTTGTCTCACGTAATTTATATTGATTAGCTTTGACCATAATTGATTGATCACCTCAACTTACCTAGTAACTAGTTCATCTCCTCGTCCATCCATCTACCCATGCCTTAGAGATTGTCTAAGATCCATGCAGTTGTCCGAAGATGTTGCCGATATACAGGGGTGCGTTCAGTTTGATCATCGGACGTAGCCCGCTCTTTTTTTTTTTATTGAATTGGCTGCGGTCACTTTTCAGAGCGCCATTTTGCCACAGATCAATTTAAGATTCTGTCAGACGAAGTAAAGCCGTCACGGTATGTATTGTATAATGTATAATTAAAGATAAGCAAATGCTAAAAATGATACTTTTAAAGTACCTGAAACAGGACAAACAAATACTTACATAGGAACGTACAACGTCAGAAGACAACACAATAAACACTGTTACTTATTATACTTTAATATTATTTTCACACCACCTGCTCGACAATGTCCAATTACATATCATGCAACCTCAACGTAAAGCAACGCATTATAATCTCAAGGGATATAAAGTTATATGAAAATCCCTAGGGAACGTCAAATTCGTGTGGAAACTCGTGGAAAACAAATGCCCATATGGGATTGTAAAGAGGTTTGTTCGAAAATCGAACTGGCCACCATAAGCAGAATTCAACAAAAAGAAAAAAAGCGTTTACAAAGAATGACAGTGAAACAAAAGACGGTGTTTGGTGCTGTGATTGTCAGTCAATTTTATTGAATTATTAATTTTGATAAAAAATGTCGAGCTTTTTATTGTCTCGCAGAAGGTGTGAAAAGTAGAGTATGCTCCTCTGGAATAAAGCCTGTCTTTGTCTTGGGCAGCTTGAACCCCTCGCTTTACTCAGGACTCTATATAACTCCCTCGCGCTCAGGGTTCAATATGCCGCCCGTGACGTAAGACACTGCTTTATTCCCTTAGTGCATAATCTACTATAATTTGAAAATTTATAATTTGAAAACTTGGCAAGGATAAAAATTACTTCTTTATTAGGAATAGACCATAAATATGATATATTCGTTAGTATAATTTTGCTCTGTCTTTCACTCATGTTTTGTATATTTTTCGTATAATTTTAAGCTAGTTATTAAGTTAAATGGTTAGGTATAAGGTATGCATGTACATTTGTTTAAATATTATTAGTATATTGATTTGGTCCGCATATCAGAATTTTAATTTTGTAAATAATTTGTCGTGTGTAATATGTGTACTGTTGGTGTTCCATTTTAAATAAATAAATAAATAAACATGTCATCTCTTTTTTATTCATAAATCATAAAATATTTATTCCAGAACATGATTATAAATGGTGTTAATAATTTGAAGGCACATTCGACCTTCGCTATCGCAAAATTTGGACATGCATGACATTGTTATCTATTTACATAATTGATTTACACTTAAATCTTATGTCAATTATAACAGTGGCAATGTCAATGAAATTAAAATTAAAATAATTAAATAGAATATGATAAAATAAGTTAATAACAACACAATTAATTGATTAATATAACTTTATCATTTAAATATTCCTCAACAGAGTGATAACATTTTTCAGTCAAAAACATTTTAATTTTGTTTATGTACAAACTATCACTATATATATTTTTAATGCCATTAGGTAATTTGTTATATACTTTTATTGTCATCTGTTGGGTGTTATCACTGTGAATTTTGCAACACCAAGTGATCCTTATACAAAGGGGAGCGGCTTTTAGTTTCTGACTTTTTCGTAAACAGATGAGCATGTTTATGTGCAAATATACACAATTCCAGCATGCGTAGTGACGACAGAGTTAATATTTGGAATTTTTTGAAAAAAGGATCAAACAAAGTATATAGATTTTTTTTTTGGTTGTTGAAAAGTGCCCTTTTTTTAAATCTTTCTGAAAAGTAGCTGACATGGGATTCAATGTATTCTAGACGGTAATGCGGATGATCCAGTCAGTTTACCAGATTTAGATGTTTTGTTTTTGCCAACTCTTGCTATCTTTAGAGTGGTATAACTAACTAAGACTTATTATTCGACATCCCTAACAAGGCAATTAGTTAGAAAAATTCAGTGTACACACAGAACATTCAGGTATGGTGCAAAAATTCACCGGTGCAGGTAAGAACCTCAGTGATGCAGTCGGTAGCGCGCTTGCCTTGTAACTGTACCCGTAGTGCCAAAAGAAATGAGACCAGATACCTAATACCTAAACATTGTAACTACTACGGATCCCGTATGGGCATCATTATGCTACCTAAAATTTATAAAAGCTTCCCAACAGACTTCTGTGTTAATAATGTAACGAAATCTAGTTTTAAAAATAAACTCAAGCGCTTACTTTTATTTAAGACTTAAATATGTCGTATAATATAGTTTTTCTTTTTCTCTTTGTTTACTTGTTAGCTACTTCTACAAAAAGTGTTAGGAATAGTATATAATTAAAATTAAGAGCATGCCGACACACCGCGATAGTGATTTGGCAAAATTGTAATAGTTTTAAGTAATGTTTTTAGAAAAATAAACAATTCATAATTCATGTAAGCAAGAGATCCCAGGTTCGAATCCTGGTCCGAGGAAATTTTTCCAAATATCTGTTTACTTGAAATTTGTTTCTGATTGATACCTAAGTTGTAATGTACTCTAATAATAAATTAGAATATCCATAGCGATGGATTTAGCTATAAAAATATATTATCTGAGATATAATTTGTATGATTGTTTGTATGTAGATGTAATCTCTGGAACTACTGAACCGATTTTGAAAATACGTTCACTGTTGTAGTAATAAGACATAGACTATAGTTTATTCTCTGGGGACGGGTAGTTTCCTAGGGACATAGCCATGAATTTTACATCCGCACGGATCAAAGTGGACAAAAGGCTAGTGAGTTATAAAAGGAATATCGAACAAAAAACTATTAACAGGCGGATCGTGAAAAACCCGCCTTACTATAATTAATCGAAACCTAGAACTCTTACATACAAAATTTGCTCATCAGTTCCTCAACAAAACCTTTTAACTATAAAGTGTGTAAACTGTGATCGCAAAGTTTCCATTGGCTTCTCTGTAAATCAGAATTTTATAGTATTTAAATTTTAATTCAGAAACCAATTTGCAATGAAAGTTTACACAATACAAAGGGCATAAGGTTTTGTCAAGGAATTATTCAGACAATTTTAAATTTACGTATTCAGTTTTGTCTAATAACAAAAAGGCGGGTTTTGTACAATCCGGCTGCTAAGCGGCTCTTAACTACAAATTGCAAAAAAAAAATTTGAATGAACGTGAGTCAGCTTAATCTTCTTTTTTCCTCACAAACCTTTTTAGTAAAAAATTCCATCCAGGGATCCTCAACATTACTGACATAGTTTTTGTTAGTGGTCAGTCGACCTCGAAAGCTTCGTACCCTAGGGAGCCAGACCTCAAGTTAGGCTTTATCATGAAACTTCTGACCCGTGGAAATTACAGGATGTCATTCATTATATTAGCCTGAGGTTCTGTGAGGTCTGTCTATCTTTAAGGCGATATGTAAAAGTTTTAGCGTCCCTGTTACTCCATATGCGAAAAAACCCTCAGTGCGAGAGGGATGGATTCGTGGAAAAGTAGCAAAAAGACAGTTTTTAATTATTTGAATTAATGAACTAAAGTAGCTATCAACATTTCGTTTAACCAGGTCCTGGATACCGTTAAAACCCATCTAATAAAATATAATTGCAGTCCATATGGCATTCTAAATTGTCAAACCAGGAGAATTGGTGCCAAAAAGACCTCACTTCTATAAATATTTCTATCGAGCCGAATTTCTTCAATCGCGTTTCTGTTTTAACATATCCCTAGAAAAAGAATCCAAAAATAATATATATATATTTTTTCAAAATAATACATTATTTACTGAAGTAGATATGCACGTTCTTAAAGTGTCGATTTTTTTTTCGTAGCGCCTTAAGGAACAAAGTTGGAGAACTATTGTGGTAATTTGGTTGTTTGTTTGCTCCATATCCTTATAATTGGGCAAAATTAGCGCGAGGATTCCGAGAAAAATAAAGATTCAATATAGTGAACATTATAGCGCCCTCGTGCCCGCTGGACTGACGATCTGAAGGACGTTGCGGGTGGCGGCTGGATGAGGATGACTGAGGACCGCCAAGAGTGGCGTAATATTGGGGAGGCCTATGTCCAGCAGTGGACGAATACGGGCTGATGGATGGATGATAGTGAACATAGTTTTTGTCGATCAAACTAAAATTAAAAAGTTAATTAAAAAACGAATAAATAATTCTTTCATATTTTCAATAATATGATTTCTTTTTTCAGACGAACTCTTTAAATGAAATGAAATGAAATATATGTATTTATGTAGTATAGTTACATTTCATATATATATTACAAGTTGGATTTAATGTAAAATAATAAAAACGAAAACAGGGAAAAAAAATAATAAGTTTGGTTTAAGTTTATATACAACGTGTAACAGAAAGGTGTAACCATATTTGAAGAGATTATTCAGTCAATGGTATAGAACAACTTTTGCTATGGAACAGAACCTGTATCTCGAAAAAAAATTACTGTTTCATAGAAAAATGCAATGCCGCTCGGCCGAAATGTATAGAAGGGCAGATTTTTTTTTGCGATTTCTTGGTTGGCTCCATAGTAAAAGTTGTTCTATACCATTGACTGAATAAGCTCTTCAAATATGGTTACACCTTTCTGTTACACGTTGTATATAGAGAGTGATTGGTAATTCGACCTATTCCTTGAAAGGGGTTATACTAGAGATCATTTCCAACGAATTAAGTCCTATCAACTAGGTGTCGAAAATGAATGGTCTCCGAGTTACGAAGGTTTTTGTATTATTTTTCTAACTTTGAGACTAATAACCAAAAATAAATAATTTAAAAATAACTATTCCTCTCTCAGCACTTATTTATTATATTTCTGATCAATGATAGATGAGTGATGATTTATAAAAAAATACGTGCCCTGAATTCCCATAATCTCAGATATATAGGAATAATATTAAAAATAAATATATGTAGGAATAATACATGAACATAAAGCAAAAAAAAAAATATAAATACTTGAAATAAATACTGAGCTTAACACCGTCTATTCGATTAGTTTTGCTAAGAAAGGCAAGAATATTAGCAAGATGATAACTTTTCTTTTTTTTTATTTAATACATATATGAAATTACTTCACTTTGCCTTAATCGGGTCAACTATATTTGAATTACGCCTTGGGCGGTAAGTCACTGAAGTTTATATTTATGTGTGGAACCCTGATAACCAACCTATATAAGTACCATACCTTTACCTCTATAGCAGCCTTGTTCGCTAGTGCAAGGAATTACCCAATTTCGCAGTTACAACCTTGTCTATCTATCCCGACTTAGCAGTAAGTGCTTAACTTAATCTAACTTAGTGACAACTTACGTATATAACTTGGCGATTGATCGCAGCACCTCAGTTAAGTTTACTAACTTGGGAATGAATAGGACCAAAGATGCAATTTCTTGCTTTTAGGGCTTAACTTATTTTCAGCATTTATGTCCACTGTTAGACGGATTTGCTCTCCAATTCGATCTATTTCCGGCGATTCTGCCCTCAAGTTTTGTAATATTTATATACACTTGCGAGCTTTAAACTAGAATCACCTAAACGGGGGTGTGAATTATTGGACTAATGACAATTTTTTCACACACGGCCCTTTTTTATAGGGTTTCCGGACTTCCAAACCATATTTTGTTTTATTTTAAAAATTAATGACTTTTGTTTTTACGTTCCATGACATAAGCTGAATAAATTTTGGTTATGATACCAAAAGAGGTTGAAAGCCAATAAAATTACCTTTCAAATGATATACCACATTCTTTAATTTTATTGCATGAAAGTTACTAAAATTGTTTTGAACAACCCCCGTTTAGGTGATTCCAGTTTAAAGCTCGCAAGTGTAGGTAAGTAGAAAGTTTAAAGCGATTCAAAAACATATTTATTTATTTATTCGTTTCTTTCTATAGGTATATATACTTACTTTCTAACATATTATTTATAAATACTTATACAAGGATAATGTTATTTAGAAGAAATCGATCCTTACAGGTGTTTTTTTTCCAGATTTCACCGGTTCGAATCTCGGCTCAAACAAATTTTTTATACTCGTAAAAATCTTTAAATGCAGTTGGTATTATTTTTGAAAATAAAGGAAAACTTAGTATCGTCAATATTTAAGATACTTTCTCTCCAACCTCGGTCTTATTCCACATTTAATTCCACAGCTAATCATAGAGACTATTAGAATCCTTATCCTATATAGGTATGTTGAGACTTTTTGAGACTTTTGAATAAACTGACCAAATGTATTTTTCTTCATATAAAAAAATAAACAAAGGTGTTTATTGGCTAACGTATACGTATTAGGAGGAAAAATATATAAACAAAAAATCTGAAAAGTAAAGTTGGTTTTCATTCATCACTAATTCCACGAAAATTTGACTTCAGCTCACTGTGCGCCGCGCGGGTCGCGCTGTTGTCGGCTCCCTCCGCGCTGCGCCGTCCGCACCCGCGAGCCTCAGCGAGACGATTCACTCGTTAAATTTCATAGGATGCTGCGATAAAGTATAACCATTAATTTTACTTACAAATATCAGACACACCAATGACATATTTAATATAAAAAATAAAAAAAAAATCTTTTATATTTATAATGTCATATCTATTGTCAATGCAACTGATGCCGACTCCAAAAGGATTCGAAATATATCTTGCTTATATTTAATTAATGTCTATAATTTACAATAAACCACTATATATAAGGTCTATCAATTTAAATGGAAAGTAATTTAGGTGGTGATTCAGTATTGTTAATACATCACATTCCACTGCAAAGCACTTTTTTTTGCGCGAACTTTTTTTCACTTCTCAGTACGAAGTGGTCCGATCAGCTGCCTCAGTTTGTATGGACAAGTGAAGAAAAAGTTCAAGCAAAAAAAATTACTTTGCAGTGGAATGTGATGTATTAACGATACTGAATCACCTCCTAAATTACTTTCCATTTAAATTGAAAGACCTTATATATTAATATTTATAAAGAAAAGCCGAATGGTAACATTATATTTTATTATATTTAATATAAAAAACTTTGAGCTGAGGATCGTTCTCGCCCTATGGACAGACATTTAAAAAATATATCAACATCTTCAAAATTATTATTAATGTATTGATACATACTCGCCAAATAGTATAAGAGATAATTTTGCCCGCTGCTTCGCCTGTGCTTATTTAGTTAACATTTTTCCGGAATAAAAAGTAGTCTATGTCACTCTACGGCCCACAAACTATCTCTATGCAAAAAATCACGTCGATACGTTTCTCCGTTACTGCGTGAAAGAAGGACAAACCGACAAACCGAAAAACCAACAAATCGACAAACCAACAAACCGACAAATCAACAAACCAACAAAAACGCTTTCGCATTTATAATAACAGTAGGGATTATATTACAGTTGGATTGGAAAATGCATTTTGAATAGTCGAGAATGTATCGGTAAATTCTTTAAAAAAAAAACTAACTTTATGCCTATGGAAAAATCCAATTGTTTTGAAGCTACTATAAAATCATAAAAAATATGTTTTTGCATGTAGGAAACTATTTTGTATATCTTCATTTTTGTTAGCAAAAAGTTGTGTTTTGGGAGTTTTATTTATTTCTCTCAAGCTTTTGTTACAAGAACGTAGTATTACCCAACTTCACTGGTCAATAGTATGATGCACAGTAATATTTAATTCAAAACCCAACAAACCACGATATCAATTCATTCATTAAAGCCCTAACTCACTGTGAACAAACGTCACTTTTCTTTGGCTTTGCCGTCAACTTATCATTGTTTCGTGAAGCAGAATCATTGACTAATACATGGACGTTTGCGTGTCATTCCCTAGGGCTGGCTGGCGGCTGTATCTCAACATATTCTGGCCCTTACGTAGGATTGTTTCAAAGGTTGGATCTAAGGGAACACAAATATGAAACCATTCTATAAGGTTAAATAATATTAGCTGGCGAAACTCAAAACATAGGTAGTACTAGTCTATGTGAACAATTGTTTGTATGGGAGCTAAGCGAAATTTTTAAAATTTGTTTTCAACCTTTCCATACTGGACCAGTCAGTTGATCGGGGCAATTTGTATGGGAGGAAGAGCAAAAAAGTTGCGAATTTCGCTTAGCTCTCATACAAATAGCTGTTCATATAGACTAGTACTACCTATGTTTTGAGTTTCGCCAACTAATATTATTTAACCTTATATAAGAAATATACTGGGTGTTAGGATGATGGAGATTGGTGATAGTCCTAGTCAATACGAACAACTTTAACAATAAAAACAACCCTCAAAACGCAAAAAAAGCAGCTGTTTCATAGAAAAGTTACATAAATCTACTCGACCGAAATGTATGAAACAAACGATTTTATTTTTCATGATTACTAAATTTTTTTCACGAAATGTTGGTCGTATGGTCGAGTACTATCGCTAGTTTCCGGCTTCCACAAACAATATCATCTTAAAAATCAATAAAAATAAAATAAAAATGTACTTTATTTAAATAACAATAAAGGTACTGGATCCTTTTTATTAGGTATTTATATGCATGAATAAAAGAAAGAAATGTTATAGTTAATTTTATGCTGCGCCAATGGAAGATAAAGCTCGGCAAGGACGTAAAATTTGCTGACCAAATTGGCAAGCAAAGTCAAAAGCATGTGGAATAGAAGAGCATGCACGACTAGATTGATGGATGTGGAAGAGGCTAAAGAGGTGTGTAAAGATCTATGGTCTCTGCCTACCCCTCTTGGCATGAATCTGTTACAAAATTCTAAAAAAGCAGCAGTTGCTCAAACGGTCCGACAATGACTTTTTCGTATACTTACCATTTTCTGAACTGTGAAGGTAAATTTGCAAAATTTGTATTTGTGGACGTAAAAATCTTCGGGGAAAAGAGGGTGTTACGAGTGTTGACTGTTACGGTGACCGGACACAGTCGGAATTGTCACAATATTTTTTAACTACAGAATGTTTAACTTTAAACTCTCATGTGTCGTACACATTATAAAAAAGGTAAAAAATTTGATCGCGGTAGTACCTATATAACATAATACCTATATATATATATATATATATATATATATATAGGTATTATGTTATATAGGTACTACCGCGATCAAATTTTTTACCTTTTTTATAATGTGTACGACACATGAGAGTTTAAAGTTAAACATTCTGTAGTTAAAAAATATTGTGACAATTCCGACTGTGTCCGGTCACCGTAACAGTCAACACTCGTAACACCCTCTTTTCCCCGAAGATTTTTACGTCCACAAATACAAATTTTGCAAATTTACCTTCACAGTTCAGAAAATGGTAAGTATACGAAAAAGTCATTGTCGGACCGTTATATATATATTATAATGTACAGAATGTTTTCTAAATCGAGAATCTATAAAACGATGACATAAAAACACAATTTGCCAAGTAGTTTTAGTCTGTTGATTTTTTTTTGTAGTTTACTTAGTTAAAATTTAAATAAAATTTAAATTATTATTGTAATTTAAGTTTTATTTATTTATAAATAAAATAATCTCTAGATATTGTTAAAACACATCTAATAAAATATGTTTGAGTTTTGTATATGGTTCCTATTCGTCAAACGAGGAGAAAAAGTGTGTTTGAAGATCTCATTTCAACAATAATTTCTATCGAGGAAAGTTTATCCAAACATGTTTTCCAAAAACAAAACCCTGGATTATATAGTCAAAATGCATATACCAGAAACAGATTATAATTTTCCGTATATTTCATTAAATACACAGAAAAGAAACACCCGTATTTTTTTCGCATATCACCTTAAGGCGTATGACCACGCTAAATAAGCAACTCGATGTGTGTTGGTACAAATATCAACGGAAACGACGGTGCCTTGAAAAGTGACTGACGACAACCACTGCGTCTCCGGCTAGCGCTAAATAGGAGAAAATAATACTTTTCACATGGACGCCATAAACGGAAAAAAAATTTTGAACTAAAATTTTTTAGATCTTAAAATTTCCTATAATTTGGTGAAATAATAATTAAAATCGCTTTAGTCGTTTGGAAGGAGTAAGAGAATTCTTGTGTTGATCATGTGAAACTTTCAATGACTTTCGTTTTTTTTTTGTCAAAACTCACAATAGAAAAACAGTTTATAAAACTTAAAATTTATTTTTGACTCTATAATGCCTATCATATATTTTTATGAAAGTTTTTGGACCACCCGTGTGGGAGGAGTAGGCCTCAGTCAAAGACAGGTCCAAATTGCAGTTGGCGTATCCATTCGCGTTAACGTAGAGGATGCCATCCCGTATGTCCACTAATGCAGGCTCTGTATTCTGTAGTAGATAAGTAGTCTAAAGGAATTGAAGTAAGTAAGATGTACGCACACTTGTGTCTGACTGTATTCGAGAATAAGAAAAATAGGTAACAAAGTACAGTTGTTACTTGTCTGACTGGTTTCTCAGAGCTCTCTGACTAAACAAGCAAGCAGAGTTATATATAATGATTTATAACTAACATGAAGTAACTAATTGTGCGGACGCCCTACTGGTCCGGCCACCAATACCATCTGCATCGATGTCATCCCGAGCCCTGCGAGCCGCAGCCCGCAGTGTAAGGCGTAACGTCGTCGCGAAAACGTCTTTACTCGCCCAGATGAAGGCAGTCTAAATCTGCTGAAACTGGTCGGCTTTCCCGATCATAACACGTATTGAGGTGAGCCGTTTTTCTTTATAAATGTTGATAGATATAACAGCGCTAATTAAAAAATGTACAAATGAATAAATTAATATAAGAGATAATATTATATTTCAAAAGTTGCATTTTGTGACATTGTGGAGAGATTTCAAAAATGTTATTTAAGGTTACACATGGCGTGGAAAAGTGGAAATTTACTTGCACGATTTCAAAAATAAAATAAACATTGATCAGTAAAATTTAGATTTTGAATTTATTCTTGGATTTTTCTAAAATTTCATGTGGGGGGATTACGTAAATCCCGCTTGCGAGAAAAAACAACTCTTTCTGAAAGGGGTAATACAAGGTTCCATTCCTTCACCCAAAAACTCGCAGCCTAAAGGCTTTATCATACTACTGGAGATAAACTGGGCTTTACGGATGCTCTGAAGGGTTGAGATGACGAGCGATTGGCATAGACTCTTTTAAGGTTCAGTTTAGGAAGACAAACCTTATGGTTCAGCTTTCGCTGAAACACGAATGGGAGCCCTCAGGCTTTCCAGCTGACCCCAAACTTGATCTTGTTGGACAAAGGCATCAATGATAAAATGTAAGAAGTTCAAAGTTATTTTATACCGATAAAAAGAGGTTACATATATTTTTGTTTGTACTGCAATTTTACTATATTTTTACTCAATTCGATAACTTTATTTGTTTTCTGTTATCGTAAATATAAAACTACCCTGAAAATTACTAAAAATTTATGGCACGCATCAAACTGGTCTATATCAAAAAATATTGGAAATAAATTTAAATTTAAATCTCTTTTTTATATACTCAAATACCCTTGAATAAATAATATTTTAAGCCTTTCTTTTGGCCTTTTATTGCTAAAATAGATTATAATATATAAATAAAAAAGTATTAATTAGTTTCGAAATATATTTCGGCCAACTTATGGCCGTCGTCAGTCGAATCAATTGATTTGATATATTTCGAAACGAATTAAAACTTTTTTATTTGTATATTATAATCTATTTTAAGCAACAAATACCCTTGAGAATATTTATAAAGGGTTGTGAGCAAATATACAACTTCGTGGACAAGTGTTTAATTTTAACAAGTATGAGTATAAGAAATTCCACCAATTGTCGACAATCTTTACATTACTTTCCATTACAAATCCTGTACTCTTTTCTATATTTATAAACATCTTTGCCAAACAGTTATCTTCGCGCTACCACTTTTCTGCTGATCATCTGCAGCTCTATGATGATGCACCTGTAGAGAGCATCAGAAGCAATTTGTGCTCTGAATAAGGATTTATGTACATTAGCGGTATGGGCCAAGGGTCTCTGCTTGCTGGTGAACCCCAGTAAGTCACAGGCTATAATTACAGGTAGTTCACGTATAATTGACATTGGTATCGAATCGGCATAACACGTCTTAACTTATTTGACAGGACTAACCTTATTTTAAGAGTCCTGTCTTTTTCTTTCTTTATCGAAAAGACAAGGACAGAACGCGTAAATTAAGTTTAGTCCTGTCAAATAAGTTAAGATGTGCTTCACCGAATCGGTACCATTGACAAAATTCCAAGGCTTATATTTGATACTTCTGTAATTTCGTACACAAACAGTGAAAAACTTCGGAGTGACATTTGATAGAACGCTTTCTTGGGCTCCACACGTGGAATCGAAAGATGTACGGTACCATGCAGAGCTTCCTGCCAATCAAAACAAAATTATGCTAGTACAGTATTTTCTTCTCCCCTTTCTAGATTACATGGACTCTTGTTATTTTTATCTCACAGAGGAGCTTCTTAATAAACTCGAACGACTTCAAAATGTAGGTATGTATTCGATTAATTTTTTCTCCTCGTAAATACGATCATGTCTCACAGTTCCACATTTTTGGACGTCTATAAACGAAACAGCCTGTATTTAAAGCTTCGTAGATTCTGGAAGTGTTTTTTACTTACTTCGTTAATTTTGGCTGTACTTCTAGGGCTTCAGCTAGTCTGACGGATCTACCAATACTTAATCGTGTCATTCATGGATTAGTCTGACCGTCTGATGGCGGAGGAGCACGCGTTTTATACTGTTTTGGACTTGATACACGTTATAGTGTCTGCGTAAAATATTTACATGGGAAATTGCACAGCGCCCCTAGCGGTTTACGAGATGAACCACAATTTCTAATACAAAATATTTTACGCAGTCGCTATCGATGTATCGAGTCCATAACACATGGTAGGCCTACTGCTCGTTGATACCTTTTGTGACTCTTACACAAGTAGGCAAAAAGATTACGTGCAATGCTGGGCCACTTCGGCGGTAAAAAGTAACGATCAGAAGTACTGTCGGTAGTACACGATTGACATTTTATGAGTGGTATCAAGAAAATGGTGTTTATTATTTCAGAACAGGAAATAAAAATCACAAACTTAAATAACAGATACAACACTTAAAATTAAAATAAAAAAATACTAAAATCTAAACTTTAATTAACTGGAACCAAGAAACTTAACTAAAAACTTAAATAACATTCAAAACCTAAAGATGACCTAAAATAGTAAAAATTGTAAATTAGAAATAAATTAGTTAAGTCCAAATTTTTAATACCTACATACAATTTTAAAAGAAAAGTTATGAGTTCAAGTCAGTTCAAAATTAAGAGGATAGTTTCCGCAAAACCATAATTTATTCTTCCTGGTTTGAAGAATCTAGCAATACTACATAAAAAATAAAAATATGTATTTTTTTCCGTGAATATAATACACACTCATATCGAAACAAAATTCTCAGAAGTCATTCCAATATTAAGAAATAAAATACCAAAGATGGCTCAAAAAATTTTCATGTCGAGGTTTATGTTTATTAGAGCAAAAACCCGTTCATATTATTTATGGATTAAATTCTGTATAATCTTTATTAAACTGTTAACAGGACAGATATTTCAAAGCAGCTTTGCTTTGTTCTTAAATAATGAAATTAGTGAAAAAAGTTGTAATTTTCACTTTTTTCCAGAATCCGTCCCTTTCGGGTCTTTCCGCGCGTAGTAACAGGGTAGTGTGCAAGCGTAACCTATCCTCTTAAGGCAAAATCATTTTTAATCAAATCTTCTAATAGGAATATAATATAATAATAATCCAGGAACATTTAGGGGACTTCTATTTAACTTTGTTTTCAATCAAAAAAGTTAAGAAATTTTCAAATCCAATACTGTAAATATGAAATATTTTGGTAAAGTTTAGTTTAAAGACCGGTGTTACTACAAAATGGTGTTTAACTTTAGACAGTGTTTAAATCTGTTGTTGTCCCCTTTTCTTTCATATTGTAAAAAAGTGACAGCAACAGATTTAAATACTGTCTAAAGTTAAACATCGTTTAAACACCCTTTTGTAGTTTGTAGTTTAAAGACTTTATTCGAATATGTATGTATAAGTAATATCGAAACCTATGTTTTTACGAATAAAAAGTTATGATATGTATTATGTGTATGAGTAGTGATGTAGATCCATCCATCCATCCATCAGCCTAGTTGGTCCACTGCTGGACATAAGCCTTTCCAGGACTTTGCCACTCCCGGCGGTCATCGTGGAAGAATTGCCCATACTCACACACGCTGGGCAGGCGGGTTGGTGAGCGCTGTGCCAGTGCCAGTGACGCCGCTGCCCGTCACCAGTCTGTTATATAAGGCCCGGCTATTAGGGATGGATATACCACCATCCATCGGTCCCAGGCATGATGGGCCTCTTGGTTTTTTGCCTCTTACTCTCCCCCGAATCACTTCGAGGGGTTCTCCAAGTAAGATGGTGGTACCTCCACAGTCGAGCCCGGCATCAGCTCTACCACCTGATAAATGATGTAGATATTGGACTCATTTGGATTGTTTAGGGGTAAGTTGGAGTCGAACAATTGTAATTACATTAACATTACGTCCCTCTTGTACCGAATCTAATTACAAATTTCCACATCCGTCCGACAAATTGGGTCGTCCGAAACGAAATTCGTTAATTATTTTAAAAGTTCATGTCGGTTCTGGATTAAGAAAAATGGATTTTGATATTTCGGTTAATTAATAATTGCTTGCTCAGGGCCGGCGAGGAAATGGGGTTCCGCGGTGAAATTTTAATGAGTTTCGGTCCGACCGTCGCGTGGCGGCACCGACAGAAATGACACTGGGTTACGATTCCGACCGCAACTTGTGGAGGGCACTTTTTATTAAGTTAACAGTAAAAGGTATTTTTTTAATTAATTGACCAATGGGTCACATAAATTGTTCATTTGGTGCGACAAAAACATAAATGTGGAAAAGGCTTAATTTTGTTACAAAGACCAAGGGGATTTTTTGGCTGTGCAGATAAAGATTAACCATACTGGGTGTTAATATGATGTTGCGGAAGCCGAAAACTGGTGATAGTACTCGTCCATACGAACCACTTTTACTACTATGGAACCAAACCCCAAATCATGAAAAAAAATCGGCTGTTCCATAGAAAAGTTTCGTACCTACTCGATCAAAACGTATGAAGCAACTGATTTTTTTTTTCACGATTCCTCGTTTTTTTTTTTCTCGAAATTTTGTTTGTGTGGACGAGTACTATCGCCAAGTTTCAGCTCCCGCAACATCATCTTAAGGCGATAAGTAAAAGATTTAGCGTCCCTGTTACTCCATATGCGAAAAAACCCTCAGTGCGAGAGGGACGGATTCGTGGAAAAGTAGCAAAAAGTCGATTTTTTATTAATATAAAATGTACCAAAAATGCTATCAAAATTTCGTGTCCTAGATACTGTTAAAACCCATCTTATAAAATATAATTGCAGTCCATATGTCATTCTAAATTGTCAAACCAGGAGAATTGGTGTCGATAAAGACCTAATTTCAATAAATATTTCTATCGAGACGAAATTCTCCAATCGCGTTTCTGTTTTAACAGATCCCTAAAGAAAGATTCCAAAAATAATACACTATTTTATCAAAATTATACATTTTTTACCGAAGTAGATATAGAAGTTCTAAAAGTGTCGATTTTTTTTCCGTAGCGCCTTAAGTTTAACACGTATTTATAACACTACTTTGATTAAAAGATTTCCAGCTCAGAACGAAAGTAATGTTTTAATGTATATTGGGGAAACTAACAGCGATTACAGAATAGTTGATCCGATAAAAAACATAGCCACTAACAGGTTTTCACGAAAATTAACAACAAAGCAAATAGCTGTAACACGCAAAGAGGAAGGCAGAGAAAAAACAATTTAATCAATCGAAGTTTTAACCAATAAAGATAAAGAACGTGAATCTTTTTTCCAATTTCTTTTCTTTACCCCACCATACATAGAGTAAACGGTGATTTAGTGGGTTCATATTAAAAATATATGAGTTACTAGCGAACGCCTCGGGCATTGCTCGCGTGGATCCCGTTTTTCAATAGGAATTTAGAAAAATTCAGCCTTTTTCTTTGTTAACATTATAAAGGGAACCTGTGTGCAAATTTTCATCTTTCTAGATCCAAGAGTTTAGGCTGAGCGTTGATGAGTCAGTCAGTGAGTGACTCAGGATTTCTCTAAATATACAAGGTGACTTTTTGATCATCGTCCAAATTCATACTGGAGGCTTGATAAGTAATCAGTATCTTGGATCAATAACAATTTTTGTGAAATTTGTAAAATGAAATTTCGGCTTCCCATAGAAATTCACTTCCAGTTCCGACTGAATCACTATGGGGAGTCGAAATTTCATTTTACGAATTTTATAAAATTAGTTATTGATCCATGATACTGATCACTTACCAAGCCACCAGTATGAATTTGGACGATGATCAAAAAGTCACGTTGTATACTCTAAACATATCGAGGCCATCAAATTGGAAAGGCGTATCTACAGATTTTCTGAATTCCGAAAATTCCGACTTTTTTGAGTGAATCTTTATATTTATTAGCTCTATGATGTACTGAAAAAGTAACGGTTGCTCCACTGGTTATAGGTACTATTATGCCTAAGTCTACGACGTGAAAAGGCGTTTTTATAGCTAAAGGAAGATATTTATAAATAACTAGTCGATACCTTTATCTTTTTGTAGATACGCCCTTTTAGCTTGAAGCCCTCGATATGATTAAGGCGCTACGAAAAAAAAATCGACACTTTAAGAACGTGTATACCTACTTCAGTAAATAATGTATTATTTTGAAAAAAAATAAATATTATTTTTGGATTCTTTTTCTAGGGATCTGTTAAAACAGAAACGCGATTGGAGAAATTCGGCTCGATAGAAATATTTATTGAAGTGAGATCTTTTTCGGCACCAATTCTCCTGGTTTGAAAATTTAGAATGACATATGGACTGCAATTATATTTTATTAGATGGGTTTTAACGATATCTAGGACCTGGTTAAACGAAATTTTGATAGCAACTTTAGTACATTTTATATCAATAAAAAACCGACTTTTTGCTACTTTTCCACGAATCCGTCCCTCTCGCACTGAGGGTTTTTTCGCATATGGAGTAACAGGGACGCTAAAACTTTTACATATCGCCTTAAAACCCTTATTCTATTTATATTATTATAGGACAGGAATAGTAATTTTTAAGCCCGGTCTACATATCACAGACTTTTGCTGCGCATTGCGTAAATATCTGACTCAAACATACAGAGACCCGTCCAAACATAAAATTGCGTTGAACTTCGTTGATTATGGAGCTACGTGGTGTTACTCACACGATGTTGAGTATGGACAATTTCACCAACGTCGTCTTTTTTTTTTAGATATTATTTATTTATCAAAAGACAATTACATGATATTAATACAACTTTTAAGCCAAACTGCTCAGAAGTTTATCGGCTATACCTCTCGGTGTCTACATGTCTTTTTACAAAGGCTTTTAAATCTAAACTTATTTTAAATACAGGTTTTATTTAAGATAATAAGTTATACATTTTTTCATAATTTATGTAAAGCTGAGAAAACACTTTTTTAAAATATTTTTATGTTTATTTTTACTTATTTTGCCATTTAAAGTTTCGTCAACCTCTACCGGTATTGTGTTAAATATATTCGGTATTAAATACGCGCAAGTTCTGGTTCCGTAAAAATTGTTGTACTTTGGCACAACATATCTTTGTATTAATTTAGATTTGCTCCGAGCTGGACAATAACGTGTTTTCTTAACCTTCAAATGAGATTTTTGAAATGTTTCCATTGCGATAAGATATTTTACTTTTACATCTACAGGCGTAATTTTACAAATATAAGCAGCTCTCACTCAGCAGACTACCTTGTTATATCTAGGGCTGCCATCTGTAATATCTATAAACTAGGAGCTCGAAAAAACCGGATTTTCGAGCGTAATACCCGGTATCTGTCTATTATTTTTTAACTCACTAATAATTTAAAATAAAATAAAAATGAGAGAGAATGATGACTTTGTAAGTGATCTCAATGGCTTGGTCGCTTAGCTCCAGGTGTGTGTCTCGATAAATTGCTATTATTTATTTATTTATACTGCATTTATACATATAATTTTGTAACAATATCCTTTAAAAATTAACATTGTTTTTCACTCATCATCATTCTCAAGAAATATAAACAAATCTTCTAACTAATAAGTAAACCAAACATGCTTTCTCTTCGTTTTGGTGACAAAACCAAAGCTTCCAAAAACTAACCAAACATAAAATTTCCGGGCTTTTCGAATATACGATAATATACGAATTATTATTAAATGCAGTCATGGAAGAGCCCTATGTTCTATACTCTATAGCTAGTTTCTACCAGCAAGCCAAATTTTCGGAAGAATAAAATAAGAACTACAGCTTTAGAACTTGCGAAGGCTATACTATAATTCGTTTATGAAAACTAGCCAAGTCAGACCTTAGGCTTCAATATATTATCCTAAGTTATAAGAAGAAATGATATATTAAGTTATTATAAAATATTTTATGTTGTTATAAATAAATTTCAGGACTGACCATTGAACTTGGCACCCATTTAAATCTCAACTCTTTTGTCGTTGAAGTCAACAACTAAGGCATATATTATCATAATTTTGAACTTGGCTCTCATTTCACATTTATGTTTTTGATGGGATTATTAATACTCCAGCTACTTTTTTTTCTGTGCTCCAGCATAGAAAATTGTTATTCTATGTACTCCAGTACCAGCATGAATATCCCTATCATACTTTCTCTATCACTCGTCCTGAAACGTGGTGTTGGCGAGCAAGCGTGACAGCACAAAAAAAAAAGAACAAACGCTAAATGAAACAGCATATTATGAGAAAGTTAGTTTTTGCTCACCGTACAGTTACCCTATGCGTTTATTCATCGTATCAGTTTTTTTACTCAAAACCCACTACATAAACGTTTACCCTGCACCTCATAAACTGAGTTTTTATCGCCCGTTCCGCAGCTAACAAACAAAACACTTGCAATATCGGTAGATATGAATAAGTTTAATAATTACTGGTACCGTTAAGTCATTAAGGTGGATGCGACGAATCGCGCTCCCAAACGCAAAACTTATGATTGTCTTTCTTATTTTTGAATAAAAAGTATAAAATAAATGTTATTTATAGCATTAGGCGAGCATAGTTCTTCTGGCAATCTGTTATTTTATGCTTTACGTTTTAAGAGGATATGCGAATATTATTTTTGTCATTCTCACTCCAAGCGAAAACACGCTCAGTGCGAGAGGGGCGGATTCAGGGCGAAAGCGAAAAATGTTAGTTTTATATTTTTTATAAAAAAAACTAAAATAGCTAGCAAAATTTCAAATAACAAATCTTTAGATATTGTTGAAACACACCTAATAAAATATGTTTAAGTTCTGTATATGGTTCCTATTCGTCAAACGAGGAGAAAAAGTGTGTTTGAAGACCTCATTTCAACAATTATTTCTTTCGAGGAAAATTTATCCAAACATGTTTTCCAATTTCAAAACCCTAGATTATATAGTCAAAATGCATATACCAGAAATTTATTAAAATTTTCCGTGTATTTCATGAAATACACAGAAAAGAAACAACCGTATTTTTTTCGCATATCGCCTTAAATGATCCTGCGCAATAACCATAAACATAAACTCAATTAATAAATAAACAACACAATAACTATAAACACTAACACAATTAATAAATAAACAACACAAAAACTATAAGCATTCTAATGTTGGGGCTCTGAAGGTCGTTCAGTATGCAAGTAGCGCTGGACTGTCGTCGGCGAGAGTTCAAAGTTGCTAGTGAGGTTCATGAAATTTCTTAATTTTCAATAATTTTGCTTATAAATAATTGATTTTTCAATGCATGTGCTCGTAAAGGCCCACTTTTTATGCATCAAAACCGATCAGAAAGTCGATTATTTTGCCCTAGGGCTTTTATTATTTTTTTATTTTATTTGTTTGCAATGGATGGCTAACCTGCAGCCTTTCCTGTCTACCATAGATGTTATACTTTTGTTCCCACTGTTTAACGGCTCTGGATACAATCCTTTTGAGCCAATCATAATTGAAAGTTCACAAGATTATAGTTGTTTTCATTTCCTCACACTATGCATTGAAAAACGTAGTATGATACACGGGCGTAAAAGCAATAAATTACTCGGTTACTCGTAATTTATTCCTTTTCGCCCTAGTAGCATAAACTACTATTTTTATACGGGGACGTGCAATTTTGTTTTGCATATTTAATTTACTAATAAAAAGAAAAGCTGTATCGTATGATGATTGTTTTAAACCTATAAGTATATTTAAACCTATAAGTATATTTAAACCTATAAGTATATTTAAACCTATAAGTATATTTAAACCTATAAGTATATTTAAACCTATAAGTATATTTAAACCTATAAGTATATTTAAACCTATAAGTATATTTATAGGTACCTAAGTTTATAGATGTGGATAATCCACGTGACATAAATCCCCGAGGGGTTGTCAGAGTTGTTCCCGGGTGTGAACTGCGAAATGCAAGTCACAGTAACCACTCTGTGTACACGCGTTTCACCGACAATTATTACGTCCCCACGTGATGGATGGTGAGCCCTATCGTCGTTCTTCGGTCGCAAATACACGGGTATGCAGGTTTCCTGGCGATGTTTTCCTTTACCGTTCAGCAAGTGGTAAGTATTAGGTCACACAAATACTACAAATTCCGAAAAACTCATTGGTGCATGCCCGACCGGGGATCGAACCTGGGTCTCAAGATTGAGAGGCCAGCGTTCTACCGCCGCGCCGCTTATTTTTTTATAAATATTTTAATTCAACATGTTTCTCAAAGTTTCGGCAACAACCTTTAGATCTTTTTTGCGTATGTGGTTTCATTTATATAACCTCTTTTTTACGGGGCTATGCCGTATGTGGTACGAGCATTTACTTAAAATAACTTTTCCTACACTAATGTAAAAGTAAAAAAATCATGTTACAAAAATAAATGTAGACATGTATTTTTCAAAGGATCACCGCAACCTAACCAAATGCAAAGGTTAGTCGAAAATAAAATGGGAAACAAGTTTCTGTAAATAGCCAATATCGCTTCCACTCCAGGCGACCAGTGGTTCTCAATCTTATTATTTATTATATTATACAAGGTTAAATTATATTAGTTGGCGGAACTAAAGTAAAAAACCGGTCAAGTGCGATTAGGACTCGAACCCGGAGGTTTCCGTACCATTGAAATAAATTAATAGATTAAATAATTTGAACAAAAATTACAAATTTATCATTAATTATGTAGAAAACATATAAAACTAAACTATAAAATTAAGTTGGTCGATTATTCGTGTACACAACCACAAAACTACATTTTAAATCGGCATTTTCAGTATTTGTTGTTCAAACATCGAACCACTGATGACGGCCTCATTGTAGAGGCCGAAATATATCGTAAAATAAAAATTTTAAACATCATCTTGATAGAAACTTATTTCAACAGCACATGTGTTTTTATCAAGATTATCTTGATAATGTTTCACCAAGTGCCGAATATTAATAATAAAAAAGATTTAAAATTTTATTTTCCAACTATAAATAATACTATTTAACTTCATGATATATTTTCCAGTGCCTTCTTTAGTGCTATATGTAATGAAGGTCCATGGTTTGATGCATGCAACATTATGCAATATTTGTCATTAAATTTTATTTTCCAACTATAAATAATACTATTTAACTTCATGATATATTTTCCAGTGCCTTCTTTAGTGCTATATGTAATGAAGGTCCATGGTTTGATGCATGCAACATTATGCAATATTTGTCATTAAATTTTATTTTCCAACTATAAATAATACTATTTAACTTCATGATATATTTTCCAGTGCCTTCTTTAGTGCTATATGTAATGAAGGTCCATGGTTTGATGCATGCAACATTATGCAATATTTGTCATTAAATTTTATTTTCCAACTATAAATAATACTATTTAACTTCATGATATATTTTCCAGTGCCTTCTTTAGTGCTATATGTAATGAAGGTCCATGGTTTGATGCATGCAACATTATGCAATATTTGTCATTAAATTTTATTTTCCAACTATAAATAATACTATTTAACTTCATGATATATTTTCCAGTGCCTTCTTTAGTGCTATATGTAATGAAGGTCCATGGTTTGATGCATGCAACATTATGCATTATTTGTCATTAAATTTCAGCCCATGCCACCAGTTATTTATTTATTTATTATTTTTAATGGCCTGTTGTAGATAGGGTCTTAGTGCAAAAAAACTAAATTCATGTGAGTTATTTAAAAAATATATATATTAATAAACATTACTATTATTAAACTCTATGTTGCTTAGAAATATCAGAAAATATTATTTCATTTACACATAAACTAGCGACCGCCCCACAGCGTTGCTCGCGTGGATCCCGTGTCTCCAGATCCTGTGGCAATAGCCTCTTAGTGGATATCTACATCATACAAACAAGTACATTATGGCTGAGCTGAGTCTCACGGAAATAGCCTTGGTGTCACTTGGATGCTACTCTATATGCAGAGTTTCAATTTCCCAAATCGACTGGATTCGACGCATTCGACATTAAAAAATGTCGAATTTTACATTTCACAAGGATAGTTGAATTAAATAAGAGCTGCGGACATTCTTCTCTAATAGCGATAACAAATTCATTACCAAAAAAGCTTAAAAAACACTATAATAACTGTGGCTGAAGGCCAAATCCTTTTCGTATAAATTTATGTTTTTCAAGTTATTTATGGTTTTTTGTTATGTCTTCTAGACTTTTAATATTTCTTGACAATTAAATTTAAAATTCTGTAACTGAAACCAGCGTTTACTTTAATATTTTAAGTAACCACTAATAAAAACAATATTAAAAGAGATAAAACTATTAAAAAAAATCTTGTTTAAATTAACTTAACCAAATAAAGCTTTACTTTTTAAAAATCTGTATGTTAGCCACCTTTGTTTGAAATATATATACATTAGAGCTAGAATAGTCCCTGAGTTGCAGTTTTGCACACAGAAATATGCCTGCCCCAGATTTGAGAGCCACTGTGCGGGGCAAAGCCACATCTAACTTATCTGGGGCATTCCACATTACTTCAATCTTGGGGTAGGGTAATAACGCAGCGGGTTCCGTACGTACATCTCTAATAATATAAAAAGAGAAGCTTGTCGGAGTCTGTTTATCGACTTTCCCGGGAAAATCTCTTCGTGTTAGAAAAAAAAAAGGGTTTAGTTAAGCTGCGGTGAAATATTCAGTGAGAAGATTTTGTGTAGATTGTTTCCCTAAGTTACTTACTCGCGCAGTGTAGAAATTGTAGCTGTACGAATGAAGTATTCAAAATAGTACACTTTAGCCCCCAAACTGTAGCAGTAGCGGGGCCGCTTAGCATAAATATGTGGACACGCCGGAGAAAAGTACCTTTTTTTCATATACTACAAAGGGCATAACTTTTAATAATTTTTGATAGTAACCAGCTTGAATTCTATTTTAGCCATATTATATACAACGTGTAACAGTAAGGTGTAACCATATTTGAAGAGCTTATTCAGTCAATGGTATAGAACAACTTTTACTATGGAGCCAACCACGAAATCTCAAAAAAAAATCTGCCCTTCCATACATTTCGGCCGAGCGGCATTACACTTTTCAATGAAACAGTTTTTTTTTATCTTTGTTTTTTATAGAGGACTTGGTACACTACGTGACCATGTCACCCTCGTAGGGACAACAAAATACTTATATTTAGCTTAACATATATTTCTTAATGCTACCTTAACGAGTTTATATAAAGATTTAGCCTCATCAGAACATGCGTTAGCCAAAACGGTATTAAATCCTCCCACCTCATAAAAAATGAGTTGTGGTATATGAAACAGTTGATTTTTTTTTCGAGATACAGGTTTTGTTCCATAGAAAAAGTTGTTCTATACCATTGACTGAATAAGATCTTCAAATATGGTTACACCTTTCTGTTACACGTTGTATAAGTATATTTCTAATATCTCAGTTTCTCAAGCACTTACGATAACAAGATTAGCATGTAAACAACAGATATTTTCGATTTTGTTTCTTGGTGTGCAATAAAGAATACTTATTGTATTGTATTCGATTTCATGGGATACAAATAGACAACATTTAACCATCGAATACATCCGGACCTATACTTCAAGACGGCGCGGCGACATAAATACTCAAGATGGCCACTGGTTTCTGGTAGTATGTGGAAAAATAAATTTACTTTTATCCGCTGAGTCCACACTCGTCTCAAATTCGTGTTTAAAATGCCCATTATTCAACATTGAATAACTAAATTTGTGTTTAAGTTGCCCCACTACAGGAGGCTATTCAACATTGAATAACTTAATTTGTGTTTAAGTTGTCCCACTACAAGAGCCTAGTTAACATTGAATAACTAAATTTGTGTTTAAGTTGCCCCACTACAGGAGCCTATTCAACATTGAATAACCAATCCGTGTTTAAGTTGCCCCACTATAGGAGGCTATTCAACAATGAATAACTAAATTTCCCACAGCTTCAACCGATGATATCTTTCCTAGATATACGAGTATGTACATCTAGGAAACTGGCAGTCACACAACAAAAAAAAACTCTTTTAGCGTTCCATCAAAAATCGAAAACCATTAAGGTTGATGCGACGGAATGCGTTTCTAAACTAATAAAATTGTTTTCTTATTTTTTAACAAAAAGTATTAAATGAATATGATTTATGGCATGTTACATGTTGGGCTTTTCTAGCAAAGCTATGTTATTTTTACATTACTTTGTAAATAATCCTGATGTTTATTGTTGGTGTGCAGGATCATTTAAAACGTAAAGCATAAAATAACACAACTTTGCTGCAAAAGGAGACGGTCAGTTCCCCATAAGCAAAATGCCTTAAGAGAGTACACAAATATATTGTGGTCTATGATAAAGAACAAATCAAAATAACACGGTTTGACTATCCATTTAAAACGGACACCATCTTTTAATAACTTTTTATGATAAATCGTTTTTATTTTGAGGTTATTTTCATATGGCATTGCGAAAATAAACTTAAGCGCATTTGAAACGTTCATAGTTGTAACAATGTTTCACGATGATTCTAATATTTAAAAGGGTCATGCTAGAATGTCAGTCGTAATCTATCTATCAAAATACAGAAGAAAAGCATGAATCGTGAAATGAAAAGCTGAGACTGCGCCGATTGCGTCACGCATGACTCTATCAAAGCACGCTGGAAGCGTACTACTTGGTAGATGGCGCGCTTTCGCTCTCATGACCGGCTACGACATTATATTATTTTAATATCTGTGTCCGTGTTATTATGAAAGTGAAACTAGCTACGAATAAATCTAACAAAAATTATAGTATAAATTTATTTCATGTACGCGGTTAAGGCCGATTCTGACCGTCTCCTTTACACTAAACTATGGTTGCCAAATGCCATAAATGTCATTTTTTTATATTTAATTTTTATTTAAAATAAAAGAAAGAATCATAAGTATTGCGTTTGGGAACGCGATCCGTCGCATCAATCAACCTTAAGGGGGATCATTTCGTGTCCAGTAAAAAATGCACAATCTTTATTCAATTTCTTAATTTTGAATGAGGAACTTTCCAAGCCACATTCCTTAAAAATCTCATAGATGGCGCTGTAAAACTCCTTTAAATTAGGCTGCATGAGTATGATGCCCTTTGCTCGAGTAGAGAAAGTCTGACTATCCAACTGCATAGGTTTCATCTAAAGACATCTTCGATTACTATCTTTTGGCATTACATGATGTCCCAAATTGTTGCACCATTATAGTGTTTTTAATTTTTACACAGTTCAAGAAGTTGTCACAGCCAATTTCTCCATGCGCAGTAGAATCGGTGTTCAGATGTCGTAGCCAGGTTGTCATATATGCAGAGGTAGTCAGAGTCCAAAGTCATGCAGTTTGTTATAGAACAGAAAAAAGGGAGAAAGAAATACAATCACGAAAACGAAATAAACAGAACAGTAAGTGATTTGTAAGTGAGTGAACGATCGATAAACAAAGACTATTTCACTCTATGACTAATTTTCTTTAAAAAAAAAACCTATTGCTCTAAACGAGCAAAGGATATCAAACTAATGTGAAGGGGTTTCACAGCGCCATCTATGAGATATTTGAGTAACGTGACCTGGAAAGTTCCTCATTAAAAAATGTGATTTATGGCATTTTGCAAGCATACATCAGTCAGTTAGGCTTTTCCGGCAATCTTTTTTTAAATTATGAATTAATGTTGTAAATGAAAAGTACACCTAAGCCTCCGCTGTCTGTCTGTCTGTCCGTCTGTCACAGTTATATAGCTTCAACCTTATAGGTAGCGAGTTGAAATTTTCACACAATACGTGTTACAATGGCCTCTATACGACAAATAATAAAAATTTAAACAAGAAACCTGAATGTGTGCGAGTCCGACTCGCACATGTCTGATTTATTTTAACATAACATGTCGCGACTTGAATCCCCGAAGTGGTGTCAGTGGTGTTTTCAAATGTAAACTGTGAAATGCAAGTCACAGTAACTTGGTACACCCGCTTTTCACCGACGATTATTACGTCCCAAATGTGGTGAATTGTGGTGGTGAGCCCTATCGCCCTATTTCGGTTAAAACCAACAACTTTACGTGCTTACCGAAGGGTTATTTAGTTTAATGTAATTTTAAATCATTTGATTTCAATAAAAAAAGTCGCTAGAAAAGAATCACTTTCGAAGTTTCAAATTTCATATTTCACTTCAGTTGCATCCACATTTTGCATTTAAGTTTCACAATAAGAAAAGCGGATAAATTTTCACGAACTGAAATAAGATATATATTTGAGAGGTCGTGACTACAAATTGTTTTACAAAACGTTGCTCAACAAATCGGATTTGAGTCACTTCTTGCGAAATAAGTCGACGGCCATTTCTGGAACGTTTTCATGAAATTACATTTAGTTTTGTTATTATAAAATAAGAATATGCGAATCAAAATGGTGCAAGTGTAACTTTAGACCAGCGGGTCTACCGCGTAATTCTCATTTTCATCAACATCAACTTGAGATTGAAATTTGACGTGCATGTGACGACACCCGCCTAACATGCCATCTCTTTTGCACGCGTTGAATTTCGCATGCATTTGCTTGAATTTGATACAAATGAGATTTACGCGGTAGAGCCCCAGCCCAGTTTTCTAATGGCTGCAATGCTTAGTTATTCGGACAAGAAAATCTATGACTGGCTGACAGAGCGCATAATACATTATTTATAATTATTATCCAACACAAATCCTCTTTTGGCGGATTAGAAGACCTTGTATGAGTAGATTGATGGAGGCAAGTCTGGATCGTAGCAGACGGAAATCTGTAGTCCACAGGGGCTTCACAATGCTAAACATCAGTTTTGCATTGGATTCAGTTCCGTCAATGTAAATGGTAAAAATTGAAAAAACATGGCGTGTTTTTTGACTCAAGATAATTATAAATTACACTTTATAAATAAATATACTTTCAATCTTCTTTTAAATTTCACAAGAGAAGCGATTCAGTTTCCATATTTTCAAAACCGATTGAAACGAAACCAACACATGCATATACTAACCAGAAAAAAACATCTTTATTACATAAATAAATTCTACTTAATGTCCTAATGTAGCCATGGCTACATGATTTCAAAATAACTGAAATTTTGCGTTTGCGACATCGGATTAGAGCAGGAAAGCGTTAGAGCAGGACTGAGTTTTAGCATTGTGCAGCCCCTTAAATTAGGTGTTAGCTTTTATCATTCTGAATATAAATCTGGAAGAGCTATCTCGATTGGTCATAACTCCTTTGGTGTTATTAACTTTTTTTATCCTGTTTTTCGAAATAAGCATAATGTACTCTAACATTCATGTGACACAAGTTGTGGACCAAATCTATCAGGTGTTTAACTAATAATAACTACATATCTAATATCGCTGAACTCGGATTTCAGCTTACTGTACAGCGCCGCAATTGGCGTATTCAGGTAGGAGCAGGGGTGCTCTCCCCCCCCTCCCCGGGCAACCCAGGAATCCCCCCAGAAACATCGATCAAATATAAGCAAGCATAATCGTGCTGATCGTGCGTGCGTGACCGACTTATAAGCGAACTAGTCAAACGTCATAGAGTTCAGCAGTTCTACTTGATGCAAAATGAAGTGCTTATTGGTGTCGATTCGGTGTAACCCGACTTAAGGCCCTTACTATTGCCAAATGGGTACTTTCTAAAGCCTACTCCTCGTTTATGGCCAAACCAAAAATAATGAAAAAATGTATTATGAATAATCAACTTTTAGACAACATATGCAACAGTTTTCTTTTTCATACCACCAAAACTTCTACATGATTTTTTTTTTTTACTGAATGGTGTTTTTTGACCTCAAATTCGCTACTGCTCCTGAGTGGCTTGGCCGATTGAATTCATCTATGCTTTGATAAATAGATAAACTTAATAGCTATAAACATAACATAAGATTATTCAATCGAGTAATCACGTCCAAGTGAAAAGTATAATTTTCCCCTATTTCGCTCTTTCAAGGACGCAGCGAGCGTCGTAACAGCCACTATGGATTGCGCGCTGATATGAACGTTATTTCAATGTCGTTTCCGTTGATATTAGTACTGACAAATATCGAGCTGCTAATTTGGCGATGGTAATCGCCTTAAGTTATTTGACAAGTCTCACCTCATTTTAAGCGTCCTGTCCTTGTCTTTTCGATACAGAAAGAAAAAGACAGACAAACACTTAGATTAAGTTAAGTCCTGTCAAATAAGTTAAAACGTGTTACACCGAATCGACACAAATACCTATGTTAAAATGAACGTGTGATTACAGAAAGTTTAATATTTTATGTGTTTAGTGATTTCCGATTCCTATGAAAATTCCATTTTAATAAATTATAGTTTTGAAAAAAAAACTATTTGCGTCAAACCAGTAGACTAACCACTACTACCCCTCCCCACTCCCCCTCCCCTTCCCCCATCCCCACTCCCCCTAAACCCTGGCCTTACAATATCGTTGCCAGGGTACGCCCATGAGCGCCTCACGACCGCGACTTTTAAAACTTTACAATTACATTCAAGGGGCAAGTAGCCGCCAACGACCTTGAGTCGAACTATGTCTGTACAAATATCGACAGAAGCAATATTGAAATAATGTTCATATCAACACGCACTGCATTACCCCTGGGCCATAGCTTCAGGCTTTGAGAGGCGCGCCAAGCGGTTCTTCTTGCGGAGAGAACAAATGTATGAATATACAACTATAGAACCGGCCATGGGTCGCCGCTCGCGCGTCTTGTCCGGCTTCGAGTGACTTGCGCTCTTTCGACAGCGGTGTGCGGGGAGGCGGGCGGTTGAAACAGTGATCGAGCGCACATGACGAACCTAGTGTCGAGCGCTTTGACCGAGCGAGTGCGCTATACATAAAGGCGCCGACGGGCAAAGCCCGTCGCAAAAACCGCCTGGAAGCGCAGCAAGAAGCCGCCAGAAGCCTGAGCCCTGAAGCTGTGGCCCTGCGGTTAGACGTCGCTGGGTCTCCGGATAGCGCAAAATAGGAGAAAATAATAAGTTTCACATTGTTCATTCATCATTTCACGTTATACATGAAAAAAAAAATCCAGCAATAATTTTATTAAACTATACTTTCCTTGTACTCGTATTTAAGTGCAAGAACCATACAATAAACAAATATCATTAGTGGTTTCAAAGAAATAACCAATTTTAATCTAGAAACAGCTTGAGTTTAGAGACAATTTTCATGCTGTTTTCTTATACGCGATATTAATTTCCTTAAATGAAATTGTTCTTTATAGTTTAAATAACACTTTATATCACCGTTTAAGAAAAATAACATTATCAATAGGAGTTATTTTGTTAACAGGCGCATCTCGTTGTGTTATTTAATTCGATAAACGAAGAGATAAAACCGAAAGGTTTTTAAATGCTTAAAGAACACTACCTCCTCTCACAATCTGAATATATAGATATTATATATATTTATGTTTATGTAGTTTACACACTATGTATATTTATAATATTTTATAGATTGTATTTAGGTATATAAATTTCTATTTTGTTATTAAACTTGTATAATTCTTTGTATATTCTTCTTCTCTGTGTACGTACACGTGTATATTACTTCGTTTATGTTACTTTTTCCTATTGTGATGGTTTTTCTGTCAGAAATCTCTGTTTAGAGATAAGCTCGCCAATGTGCATCTTTTTTCAACTTTGTTTATGTTTATATTTCCGTGTGTGTAGAATAAAGAATAAAGGTTTATCTGACTTCTGCACTTTTTGTTGTGACACTAAATCGCGGATTTGATCACGTTTTCGCACCTAAAAAGCAAAAGTTTGCCAGTTTTCAAATAAACACGATTACGATCTTCGTAAGTAAAATTTCATGTACTTTTATCAAAGAATTTATACTCATAAAAATTTATTAACAGTTAATATTACTTGGGAGCAGTGATATAATGTAATACTAAAAAACCTCATTGCTTGGGAGTACATGACAGGTACTCCTAGATTGTAAGACGAAGAACTGACTGTCTGGAGACGAATAAAATGATAATTTCGCGAAGGAAGCGCAGACAAGAGCCCCTATCGCATTGCGATTGGAATCGGAAAACTGCAAAACGGGCTGACGCGGCAATCCGCGGCATGCAGATCGGAATCGAACTGCGAATTCTTGGAAACAAATAAATGTAGAGACGCGAAGCATCAGGTTTCCATCACGTCTTTTCTTAGTTCCTGCAAAAATAATAAAAGTAAATCGCCACGACATCAACTCCATAGTCGATATCAGATGTGTCTCCGAGTATGAACCTTTTAGAACTTACATATCTACTTTCGTAAAAAATGTATTATTTTGATAAAATGGTATATTATTTTTGGAATCTTTTTCTAGGGACCTGTTAAACAGAAACGCGATTGGAGCAATTCAGGTCGATACAAATATTTATTGAAATGAGGTCTTTTTCGACACCAATTCTCCTGCTTCGACAATTTGGAATGATATATTAGATGGGTTTTAACAGTATCTAGGCCCTATTAAACGAAATTTTGATAGCGACTTTAGTACATTTTAAATTAATAAAAAAACCGCCTTTTTGCTACTTTTCCTCGAATCCGTCCCTCTTGCACTGAGGGTTTCACCTGCCACCTCTGCATTAGTAATCCAGACGTTGATACAACTAGCTAGACCAGGGATGGGCAAACTTTTTCCAATGGGGCCAATGTTTACAAACAGTATCTATGAGGGGGCTAGATTTTGGCTTTAATTAATTAATTCTTTATTCAAGTTAAAATAATAATATTTTCGGAAATAATAGTAGTTTATGCTACTAGGGCGAAAAGGAATAAATTACGAGGACGATTTAAAACACGAGCGTAGCGAGTGTTTTAAACGTAACCGAGTAATTTATTGCTTTTACGCCCGTGTATCATACTACGTTTTTCAATGCATAGTGTGAGGAAATGAAAACAAATATAATCTTGTGAACTTTAAATTATAACTGGCTCAAAAGGACTGTATCCAGAGCCGTTAAACAGTGGAAAAAAAAGCATAACATCTATGGTACACAGGAAAGGCTGCAGGTTAGCCAACCATTGTAAATAAATAAAATAAAAAAATAATAATAAAGCCCTAGGGCAAAATAATCGACTTTTTGTTCGGTTTTGATGCATAAAAAGTGGGCCTTTACGAGCACATGCATTGAAAAGTTATTTATTGACTCGGTGGTTTCAACAACATTAAAAAATCTCATATTTGTGCAAAATTAAATTATATGAACTAGATATATTCAAATCAAGACATTGATGAAATAGGGAAATTGCAGGTAATATATAAAATAGGAACAAAGATTTATTCTTGTAAGCAAGTGCACTATTTAAGTGGTCGGCCGCGGGCCGGATTGTAACCGTTCGCGGCCCGGAAATGGCCCGCGGGCCGTAGTTTGCCCATCCCTGAGCTAGACCATAACTTTTGGAGACGTTGTTCAATCTAAAAGTTAGCACAGAGTACCTCATTATATATAGAAAGTTAAAACACACACATCATTAAAAAGTTGTTTTTAGAATCATAAGATATCGTAGAGAAGTTTTAATAGCTTGCCGATCGAATTTTAAACTTGTGATATCTGGCTTTAATAGTAGTTTATGCTACAAGGGCGCAAAGGAATAAATTTTTTAAACGTAACCGAGTATTTTTCAATGCATAGTGTGAGGAAATAAAACAAATATAATCTTGTGAACTTTAAATTATGATTGGCTCAAAAGGACTGTATCCAGAGCCGATAAACAGTGGAAAAAAAGAATAACATGTATGGTGCACAGGAAAGGCTGCAGATTAGCTAACCATTGTAAATAAATTTAAAAAAATTATAAAAATAAAGCCCTAGGGCAAAATAATCGACTTTCTGTTCGGTTTCATGCATAAAAAGTGGGCCTTTACGAGCACTTGCATTGAAAAACTCTTTATTTGTGTTGTGATTATGAAAACAAAAAATAAATAGGTACCTTATATTTGTCTGCTATACACATTCATGTATGACAATAGTTCCAATCTGAGGCTATACATCGTTATTTTTAATTTAACCGTGTAATCAGAATCGGGTCATATCAACACCGTCTGCACTCACCGTAGGTGTTGGCCATATCCACGTCATTTTACGAAGCCATTGTCAATTTAACGGTAGAATTTCCGAGCAATTATATCCTCTAATGTCATGGCAATAAGATTGTTTGAGCAGATTCTGCTTGTTAAGCTGTAGTTGGCTGAATGAGAGCGAGTCACCTTTGTCCAGGCGTATATGACATCGTCTATGCAGATTCCGTGCTTCGTTTATGTGGATTTTAATACTTGCTCCATTTAAGTTGCCAAATTTGCGATAGGTCTATACATATATGGTAATTCTCAAGTAGTCGTTACTAATCTTCATGGAGATAAAGTATAAAGGCATTTTCACATTTTCTGTTATATTTTGTATCTGAAGTTATTCCTACTCGCAGAATTTATCCCTTTTTCATAGGTTTTCTAAATTATAGTGATTTGTACTTAGAGGTATTGAGCCTGCAATTTGGACAATATTTTTGGACTGTTAGGACTTAGGACTGTCTGTCATATACGCAAAAAGGCTGAAAAAAGTGTGCAGCATCCTATGCACGGTCGTGGAAAATCATCGCCGCAGCGTAACACGAAAACTGACTGGTTCAATTAGGTTGCTTCTGCTGACCCAACACAAACAATTATTGGTATTACTAGTTTCTTTGGCTTCTAGATACGGCTAGGAGAAATAACTTCGTGATTTACCATAACTATATTACTATATTATAGTGCGAAGTAAAGGAAGGCCAAGAACGAGATGGCGCGATGAACTGAAGAAGTATGGTGGAAAACTGTGGACTAGATTAACGTTCGACAGGCAAAATTGGAAGAAGATGGGGGAGGCCTTTGCTCAGCAATGGGATAATGTGTAGAAAGCTTATCTTTTATTTAATGTACATTAATTGTCTTGATTTTTTTTTTTTTTTTTTTTTATATAAAAACGGCTCACCTCATATATATTGATATAAATATATAAATATATAATATATAAATCATGAATTATCCTCAAGTCTCATTTAAGTCTTGATTTTTGTTTATAATCTACATTAAGGCTAATAAATAAATAAATAAATAATATTACTGGTAGAATGGTTACGTGTGTAACGTGCGATAACGAACTTCATAAATCTGTCTCCCAGAGGGGTAGGCACAGGCTTCAGATTTCCATCTGCTACAATCCTGACATATGACACATCTCTTTTGCCTCTTCCACATACATCAATCTAGTCAGACACATCTCTTTTGCCTCTTCCACATCCATCAATCTAGTCATACAAGCTCTTCTACTCCAGGTACTTTTGATATTGCTCTTCTTCAATAATGAATTTAATTTTAATAATAAAAGGAGCCAACAAATAAGATTAGGTAGTTTTTAAGTTTTTTTTTATGAATACTTTACATTATCAAATCAAATGTTTTTATTTCGGACTAGGCCATAGGTGTTAGTACCAGTGGCGTGCATATAGAACTTTTTTTCCGGAAAAGCAATCAGAAGGTCAAGTTCGGCACACCAAGAAAAAATGCTGGTTCCGTTAACCAGAATATAGTTCATTTAAACAGAAAACATTGTACTATATGTGACGTCTATATTTATTGTTCAGTTTACTTACATATTGTTTAGTTTACTTGAACAATCTAATGTAGACAATAATTCAAGTAAATATAACATAATTCTGTTTTTGTTAACAAGGTTTTTTTTACAAAACGATCTGGTAGTATTGTAAAAATATTTTTTATCCGTGCAATAAAAAAAATTAAATAACACTTTGAAAAAAAAGGTTTGTATAAAAATGTTCACTCTAGATTAGGCAGTGCCTACTCTGGCGTCATACAAACTTTTTTTTTTCAAAGTGTTATTTAATTTTTTTCATATTTTTGTATACTACACACAACTTATTAACTATGTTAGTATAAATAACGTATATTATTATAAACTAGCTTGGGACTCTGCCGATCATATGTACTGAAACCCAGTATCTCAGGATTGGACTATCAGCCCTGTTGGCAATATTGTTCAGGAGAAGAAGAAGAAGAAGAAGAAAGAAGAAAAAATGTTTATTAATACATACAGTACACGAAACGACACAATACAATAAAACACAAAGAAATTAAAAGCACAAAAATGGTGAAACATAATTCTAACATAATTCTAATAGTAGTTTATGCTACTAGGGCGCAAAGGAATACATTACGAGGACGATTTAAAACACGAGCGTAGCGAGTGTTTTAAACGTAACCGAGTAATTTATTGCTTTTACGCCCGTGTATCATACTACATTTTTCAATGCATAGTGTGAGGAAATGAAAACAAATATAATCTTGTGAACTTTAAATTATAATTGGCTCAAAAGGACTGTATCCAGAGCCGTTAAACAGTGGAAAAAAGTGTAACGTCTATGGTACACAGGAAAGGCTGCAGGTTAGCCAACCATTGTAAGCAAATTAAAAAAAATAATAATAATAAAGCCCTAGGGCAAAATAATCGACTTTTTGTTCGGTTTTGATGCATAAAAAGTGGGCCTTTACGAGCACATGCATTGAAAAATAAATAATTCTAGAGTTGTTGCATGTACTGTAAAATACTAAACTGGCCCTGGCTCAGCAAATGTTGGAGATTAATCTCCAACGCTGGTTTTCAGCCAGTACCATAGTACTCCTTATAGTACTCGTACCGACCTATTAATAAATTTGTCGAATGTTGATTTCCTCATTTAAAAACTAAATATATATAGAATAGAATAGAATAGAATAGAAAATCGTTTATTTACAGTCACAATCACACACAACACAGAAAAAGAAGACAAGACATGAAGAAAATTTCAAAATTTCAATCAACAAATAAAAAATGAAAACATAACACTAAGTAACACTTACAATTATCACACATTGAAACAGAACAAAAACAGTACATGTACTTAATCTACCTTAAACGCGAGTCGCATGAGATCGTGACGGCAAAAAGGTTCTGACTCAGCATAGTTTTGCAGACGGATCTGCAACGCTGGTTATTCTGCCAGAACCAGCCGCGGTGAATGAGACCACGCTGATTACTCTAAGTAGCAAAGCTTAGATAAAATAAATAAAACAAATAATTTTAAAATAAAAGAATGTAGTGTAGGTAGGTGACATATACAGGGTGGAAAAAATGAAAGGGCCCTGGAGGGGAACTACCTTAAATCCTTTAGTTAGCTCATTTTACTGAAAGAAAACATTCCTTTATTTTTTAAAAGAAACAAAACTGCATTCATAGATCTTCTAAAATTTGCTTGTCTCACCCGGGAACTGAACCAACTAAAAATTAAAGTAATAAGCCCTCGCTATTTTATCATACGAATCGGTAGGATTATTGTTCAGGATAAAATTTGTCTACTAAACTAAAGTCTTACACTCATCTGTTGTACGAGATACCCATGAAATTGAATATTTATTACAAGTTCTTTATTAACAATACCTAGTACTGTTTACTTGTAAAGTAATAATTATACGCCATTTTTACACAATGACAGCACGGAATGAAAGCAAAACAAAACAAAATTTTAATTTCGAACGAAATTTATGGTTCGAACTTCAAATTTGTTACTCCGCGTTGCAAAAAAATTACGTTCCTTTTTTAAAATTTTCGTCAGTACGCCTAGTGCAAGAAGTAATTGTGCTCTACATACGTTTATTATTACCATTTAACGATTTTCTTATTGAAGTCTTCAACAAGGTACTTAAGATAAATAACATTAGCAAGCTTGTACTTCATACGATGACTTTGTATGTAAGAGAGATAAGAAAATTAGAACGTTTCATTTACTTGTTACAAGTGAACAGTACTAGGTATTGTTAACAAAGAACTTGTAATAAATATTTAATTTCATGAGTATCTCGTACAACAGATGAGTGTAAGACCAAATGTTTATTAGACAAATTTTATTCTGAACAATAATCCTACCGATTCGTATGATAAAATAGCGAGGGTTTATTTTTTTAATTTTTAGTTGGTTCGATTCCCGGGTGAGACAAGCGAATTTCAGAATATCTTTGAATGCAGTTTTGTTTCTTTTAAAAAATAAAGGAATGTTTCCTTTCAGTAAACTGAGCTAACTAAACGATTTAAGGTAGCTCCCCTCCAGGGCCCTTAAATTTTTTCCACCCTGTATATATTAAGTTTAATTATAAAAATACGATGAAAGTTATTTCAAGGTGTCCAATTACCATGTATTATGGGTATCGCAATAACAGGTAGTAATAGAATTTAAATAAATTAGTGCCATTAACCAGGAGACCATTAACACTGCCGCGCGTCCTGTGCATCAGCGAGGCAGTTCTGTTGCGTACTGTAGCAAAGAAATCCTGAGTACGAGCCTCAGCAAACATGCCTGATGGACTACAGTAACGCTTTATTATGCTTTAGGGCCTGGAATAAAGAAATATATTATTATTATTTCAATGCATGTGCTCGTAAAGGCCCACTTTTTATGCATCAAAACTGAACAAAAAGTCGATTATTTTGCCCTAGGGCTTTATTATTATTATTTTTTTTAATTTATTTATAATGGTTGGCTAACCTGCAGCCTTTCCTGTGTACCATAGATGTTATACTTTTTTTTCCACTGTTTAACGGCTCTGGATACAGTCCTTTTGAGCCAATTATAATTTAAAGTTAACAAGATTATATTTATTTTCATTTCCTCACACTATGCATTGAAAAACGTAGTATGATACACGGGCGTAAAAAGCAATAAATTACTCGGTTACGTTTAAAACACTCGCTACGCTCGTGTTTTAAATCGTCCTCGTAATTTATTCCTTTTCGCCCTAGTAGCATAAACTACTATTAAATATCTACGCTCATGCAAATCGAATTTAAACTTTGGTGCCAAGCAAGTGGAATCTCAACAGTGAACAAAGCTCGAGGTACAGGATGCAGATTGCAGGAGCTGTTTACCTCTCCCCGAACGCCTATCGCATTTCCATACCAGACGCTTAGCATAGTACAACTACGGAGATCGGTGTCACTGCCGAGTAGGTAAACATTAACCGAACTAGGGACTCTTGGACTGGAATACTGTTTGACCGCCGCCGCCATGTTGGGCGAAAGACGCGAATGGACTTTTTCAGCCGTGAAATTCAACCTTTGTGTACGTACTGGTCTGTAAATGGCAAAAGTTTTATTTTTGCGAAAACTTTAAGTAATTAGCATAAACATAAAAGGTTACTTTTGTTTATACAAGGTGAGTTTTTGATCATCGTCCAAATTCATATTGTAGGCTTGGTAAGTGATCAGCATCATGAATCGATAACAATTTTTGTGAAATTCGTATAATGAAATTTCAACTTCCCATAGTAATTCACTCCCAGTCCTGAGTGAATCACTATGGGGAGTCGAAATATCATTTCATGAATTTTACAAAAATCGTTATTGGTTTATGATGCTGATCACTTACCAAGGCTCAAGTATGAATTTGGATGATGTTCGCAAATTCACCATGTATAGCCAAATTCATACTGTAAATAAACGTTATTAATTGACTAATTAAGGTGGTAGAGCTGATGCCGGAGACCCCCTCGAAGTAATTCGGGGGAGAGTAAGAGGACAGCTCACAGGCAAGAAACCAGGAGGCCCACCATGCCTGGGACCGATGATGGCAATTTCATATGTAAAGACCTACTATTATAGTCGATGGGTAGTTTTACATCCCAGCGCGATAGGTGGTGGACTCACTCCGAGCACGCAGAACCAACTTAGATACATACTAATCGTCGGTGAAAAGCGCGTGTACCGGTGTGGACTGTGACTTGCATTTTCACAGTAAACAGTTGTAACACCTCTGACACCCCCTCGGGAATCCATGTCGTGACAATTTGTAATAAGTGAATTCTATATGAAGGAGGCTTTAAAATCTTGAAAGTAAAATAGAATAGAATATCTATTTGCATAATCTTGGTAAATAATGTTTGTGTAAATGTTTGTGCTATACAAGTTTAACCTAGGTAAGGTATTGCAATGTAGGTACTTAAATAATAACTTAACTTAATATTTAAACTTTAAACATTTTATACGACAAGATATTTGTTATTAAATATTCGACGACATTTTATGCTATGTAAGAAACCTATACAACAACAATTAACAAAACTATGAAAGTTATCATCATCAATTTATTTAAGGCCCTTACTATTGCCAAATGGGTACTTTCTAAAGCCTACTCCTCGTTTATGGCCAAACCAAAAATAATGAACAAATGTATTATGAATAATCAACTCTTAGACAACATATGCAACAGTTTTCTTTTTCATACCACCAAAACTTCTACATGAATTTTTTTTTTACTGAATGGTGTTTTTTGACCTCAAATTCCCTACTGCTCCTGAGTGGCTTGGCCGATTGAATTCATCTATGTTTTGATAAATAGATAAACTTTATAGCTATAAATATAACATAAGATTATTCAATCGAGTAATCACGTCCAAGTGAAAAGTATAATTTTCTCCTGTTTCGCCCTCTCAAGGACGCTGCGAGCGTCGTAACAGCCACTATGCATTGCGCGCTGATATGAACGTTATTTCAATGTCGTTTCCGTTGATATTTGTAGTGACAAATATTGAGCTGCTAATTTGGCGATGGTAATCGCCTTAAGAGCGTAGCTCTTGTCGGTGTAGCATCTTCCAGCGTTCTCTGTCGTCTTTTCGGTAAATACTAAACAAATTGGCCATCTGTAGTTTACCCTAGCTGTCAAATTCAACGGAATATTCAAATTATTTCATTAAAAATTACATTACTATACTATCCGTCCGGGACAATTTGACCAATGAACCAACCAACAATCGCCTCTATATCGAAAGCTGATAAAATCTTTGCCATTTGTCTTATTGTGTTGGACGGGTATTACGTATCTTTTTATCAATATTTGGTATTGTGTAAAATGAAAAAACCGGCCAAGTGCGAGTCGGACTCGCGCACGAAGGGTTCCGTACCATTATCTATAAAAACGGCAAAAAAACATGTCTGTTGTATGGGAGCACCCTTAAATTTTTATTTTATTATGTTTTTTAGTATTTGTTGTTATAGCGGCAACAGAAATACATCATCTGTGAAAATTTCAATTGTCTATCACGGTTCATGAGATACAGCCTGGTGACAGACGGACAGACAGACGGACGGACAAACAGACGGACAGCGGAGTCTTAGCAATAGGGTCCCGTTGGTTACCCTTTGGGTATGGAACCTTAAAAAACGAGAGGCGTCCGTCGTGGAACAGCCGGTTGAAACAAAGTTCTAAAGAAAGTATAGCAAAACGGTTGTCAAAGTCTTACACTTTTTTCGGCCTAGCTTTCATTCGCCAGTGTCTGGAGTGTAACGTGCGATACGGGAAAAAAATTACACTTTTAGAACTTACATAATTTCAGTAAAGAAGGTATTATTTTGATAAAATTGCCACTTAGACAAGATAACACAGCATTCTGGGCACCCTACCGGGACACAGCGAACTGGACCGGGTTTTTTAGCTTTAACTTATTTATTCTTATTTTTTTTTTTTTTGTTTAGGCGTTTTATTTATAGTTTAGTTTTTATTTTAGGACTTCTAGGTTTTTAGTTTAATTTGTTATTTTAGTTAGTATAAATTTTCGGTATAATTTTATGTTATTTAAGTTTCTTTTTTTTATGTACGATGTAGCATAGCACCGACTCTAGGTTCAAAAAACTTTATTTTTCGTGGTAAAAAAGTTTTATTTCATTGCATTACTCGCGATAGATCAAAAGTTATGACATATTTTATACAAAGTCTCCATGGTAGGCAAAAAAAAATTAAAACGTAAATTTATAAAATAAAGATTTTCTAAAAAAAAAAACTTTTTTTTGTCGATAAAATAAGGTCTAGTTTCATCCCTTTTCGGATGTGCACTTGTACGAGGGACACACTGTATATATGTTTTTTCAAACCTATATCTTTACGTTGTAAGTAGCGTTACCTAATTGGAAAACTTTTGCTCGATAGATTTAATTTTTGAAAATAGTCTCTTTTTGAGTGTTTTTTGGTTTTGTGTTTAATCCATTTGATTTTTATGTGTCATATTTTACTATCAATACTAAAATCTTGTTTTTAAACCGTTGTAAGTTCAAAAATAACTTAAATGCAATATTGTAATTTTAGTCGATCTTAATCTTAAAATTAGACTCGTTCTGAATCGTTTCGCGCGCATGTTGGCGCACGCGATTTTCAACTTTATGGAAGTTAGCTTACGGGTTATAATTGCAAAGCCGCTGTGCGCCTAAGGAAGGTACAAAATGGTTTATACTACCCTTACACTAGAGGTAAAACCTAAACCTCACATTCAGCATCGTCGACTCGGATCCCATTTGCATCGAGTACTCGGTGCTCGAGACGTATCGATTTCACATTGAATCGATTCTACGCGACCCGCCTCTGTTTGTTCCAATGTCGTGAATTTCATTGCAGGCGAGGTACATGAGTTCTGAATTAGTAATTCTGTACGAAGGTAAGGTTGTTTGTTTTTATCAACTATTTATTATTAACCAGTAACGTGTAATAAAACAGTTAAAAGATACTCTCGGTCAGTTAGAACAGTGTTTTCTGAGGTAAAAAATTCATAAGTTGTTACCTTTCAACTTTGTTACGTTTACCTTTTTTTCCACTTTGTTACCAAAGACGACGGATCTGAAAAAAACATTTTTCGCGTTGGTTTTTACAACAAGTGCAGCCGAAGAAAATTCTTGTATTCTAATGCGTTACCACGTCTGGATATTGAATTGTCTATGTTTGCTAAGAAACAAACATGAAACATGCACCGGCCTTGTACGTACCAATATTGGCACGCTAACCTACATGCTTCTCAAATACGATTGTTTGTGAAAAAAAATAGGTATATCCGGCTTAAATGACTGCTATTTTAGAAAACCACATATTCTCTGAACATACTGAGTAACATTCCCAAAGAAAGATTCAAGACGCAAAGGGGCCGGTCATATCTCAGGACATTTAATTGTTCTGTGGTCCATATACAACGTGTAACAGAAAGGTGAAACCATATTTGAAGAGCTTATTCAGTAAATGGTATAGAACAATTTTTACTAAGGAACAAACCCTGTATCTCGAAAAAAAAAATTACTTTTTCATAGAAAAATGCAATGCTGCTCGGCTGAAATGTATGGAAGGGCAGATTTTTTTTTGAGATTTCAGGGTTGGCTCCATAGTTAAAGTTGTTCTATAGCATTGACTGAATAAGCTCTTCAAATATGGTTACACCTTTCTGTTACACCTTGTATAACGTCCTGCGCCCTTAGCATAGTGTTTAATACGCGCGACGCAACTTAGTTGAATCACAAGTGCGAGGTGCGTGACATACTGTTCAATCGCAAAAAAATCGTGTCACGTTCCTCGCACTTGTGATTCAACTTAGTTGCGTCTCGCGCGTTTAAGGTGGCACAATTCCGCTCAGCTGAATTAAAAATGCGTTAGGTGTTTGTGACGTCCTGATGGCTTTGATCTCAATGAAACTTTGCACACATCTTTATATATTTTGCCCTTCCTCCCACACCGCACTCCGATCCATATCTCATCAAGAAGTGCAAGATGACGAGATATAAAAAAGGCGCCGAATTCGTGAAATGGTTTCAAGTAAAAACTGTTTTCCATGAAACGGTAACTGTTTATTTATAAAAAAGTGTATTAACTTAGTCTTCTTTACATGATATGATATCTTTACCTACATAAAATCTATATGTATTAAAATATCGACGCGCAAAAACAATATCGCTCCCTATTAACGAGATAAAACTGACTAGAACTATAAGGAAAGTTCCCTCTAATAAATTTCTAAATCGTGGTTTATCTTGATCTCAAAACAACCTTCGTCATGTCAGGGCTAACTCCTATTGACTTACCAGGGCCGGCTTTAGCTGGAATTCGAGTAAGCGCCCGTCCAGGGCATATAGCTAAAAAGGGATTGGCTGTGACATCACACTCAGTTTGTACGGAAAAAGAGTCGCTATTTTTTGAAATTTCGTCATTCGTCAAAAATTCAAATATTTCACTTGCTAATATTGGTAAATTGTGTCTTTAGCCGAATAATTATATTTTGAAAAGTAATTTCTACAGTTAACCCTCTTAAGGCCATCCCGTTCAGCTGCCATATAGATGTTTTAGGTGTTTGTGACGTCCTCATGGCTTATATCTCAATGAAACTTTGCCCACATCTTTATCTATATTGCGGCCCCACACCGCACTCCCTCCCATCTCTCATGAAGAGGTGCAAGATGGCGAGATATTCAAAAAGCGCCGAATTTGTGAAATGGTTTCAGGTAAAAACTGTCTTCCATGAAACGGTAACTGTTTGTTTATAGAAAAGTGTATGAACTTATTATCTATAATTTCTTTAAATGAACGTCTGTATTTCTCTCGTTTTTATTTTCATTATAGATGAAAATTATGCAACTTGCTTAACTTTATATCCTGTCAGCTATTATGATGGTGTTTCATAAATTTTTGCTTTTTGGGCTGTATAGAAACGTAGTTAGAGTCGCTAATAATAGCCAATACTAATAATATTTTAATACTTATGGAAAAAAATATGAAGGAAATAAGCTGCACATTCAGTTTTACCTTTTGTATGAATCTTGAGAAAAATCCAGGCGTAAAGGGGCCTCTTAATTGACAAAAGAGTGGAGTCTAGAATAGTCTAAATCGTGGCTTTGATCCACCTTAAAGATTAAAAACAAACAAATGAATAAATTAGGCGATTAAATAACTTATCGCGAAAAGAGTCGGCCCATGAACACTATTTACCATGGGACATACTACTGCTTAGTAGAGAGACTACTATGCTTGTATGTTATTTATAATATGACCAAAATGGCGATATACTGAAAAAGGGCAATGTCAAAAGTACCCGGATTAGAAGAGTTTGTATGACTGGAACTAGATTGATGAATATATACATAAATATAAATATATACACGTATATTTTCCTTTTCCGCTAAGGTTTACTAGAAGAAATCTGTTTTTAGAGATAAGCTCGCCTGTGTACATACCTTTTAATTTATTTTATGTCTTAACCATTTTTCAGTGTACATTAAAGAATAAAGAAAGTATGAATGTGGAAGAGGCGACACAGGTGTGTCCAGATCGTAGCAGATGAAAATCTGTAGTCTCTGCTTACCCCTCTGGAAGACAGGCGTGTATATGCATGTACGTATTATATGTTATATGATTATAAGCAGTCCCACTATTGATGCTGCCTCAAAACACGCCCGTGTAAAAAAAGTTTTTTTTTAGGAAATCAGTTCAGGATGATCAATAAAATACGTAGTTAAAGTTATTGATGATTGACATCCATATTCAGCTTTTGTCAAAACAGTGATACCCGTAAAAAGAAACCACATATTCTGATGAACTAAGAGGTGCCTTCAAATCTTTACCCAAGGCACAAAATTCCATCATTAAGGCCCGGCACTGGACTCCACTAAGTTGAGTTGGCAATTTAGTTGAAGGGATAGATATTGTTATAGATATAAGTAAGATGTTAGGAGCAAGTAGATATACTAAGTAATAGTATTGGTTATGTTCCAGTACTTATACCTACCTCTATGGTAAGGTCAAAAAAATTAAATAATGAACTTAATTTTTGGAACCATACCAGTCCAGAATTAGGCGAACTAACTTGACAGTTCATTGTACACTAATGTTGCCACAGTTTAGCTAGTGCCGTTAATATCGATGTTTAAAAAGTCTAGTTAATCATTATTATTGTGTTTGAAATCAAACTAATAATTTTACTAAGCAAAATAATAATAATAAAAATTTATTAAATTAATTAAAATCGAACACATAACGGATTTGGAATTATCATCGACGATAAAATAGCGTTTATCTCTATCGCACTTTCATATTTGCCAGAAAGAAAGGGATGAATGCTATATGTATGGTACATGAAATGTAACTAGCCCGACAGAAACCACCTAAAAGGATCACAATGGCCTGTTGTAATAACATCATTATTTTTGTATTTTATTCCTAATTTGAGGAGTAAGTATCGTAAATATCCGCTTTAAACAGTACATCCTTCAGATCATTGCTGTAATTCGTCCTTATTTGGCAAGTATGTATGACTGTGAATGTTTCGACGACAATTACTTGATAAAATATAAATAGAATCAGTTTTATAAAAGGTACAAGGTTATATCGACATATTTGTGTAGACATAAACCTATCACTATTTATTTTTTCCTATGTCTGGCAACATTTTCGGCTGTCAAGTTAGTTCGCCTAATTCTGGACTCGACTTTTTTTTAGTATTGCTGTTCATATGTCACTAGTTGTATATTGGTATCGATTCGACATAACACGTCTTAACTTATTCGACAGAACTAACCTTATTTTAAGCGTCTTGTATTTTTCTTTCTTTATCGAAAAGATAAGGACAGAACGCTTAAATTAAGTTTAGTCCTGTCAAATAAGTTAAGATGTGCTTCACCGAATCGGTACCATTGTATATAAAAGTAATTTATTTTAGTTTATTTCATATATCACATTTTTTGGATATATTTAGGTATAATTTTACGAACTCACTGACATAGCTCAGGATTTTAATTTAATTATAGAATAAATTAAGGGTATCATCAGTAATGATATCCTAAGAAAATGACCAAAAAGTTTTGTTATATCTACCTCTGTCGGTTCTTTTCCGAACAGTTACCTTACACTCAGGAAACGTATCGGTAAAAACACAACATTTTATGTTGAATTTAAACAATACGTACTGTTTAGTCTGCAGTATCACCATATTCGCTATTTAAAATAAATAGCTAAACTTTGTAAACGATTGAAAAAATATAGCCGTCATTTAGTTATTAGTTTTCAAGTAAATTATGGTGACATTATCTAAACAGTTCTTCGTTGTTTGCTCCACCATTAAACATAAAAACAATAGAAAACTATTTGCATTCACTCTCTCATGATTTATCTTTATTAAATAATTCTGATATGCTTATAGTTGGAGACTTTAAGATTCCCTAGCAATCTGTTCTTCAGCCACGGTCCCTTCTTGCTCAAACTCAACATTAAAACAAACCCTTATACACTTCTTATACCAACGACAAGGGTAAAATACCTGACCCAGTCCTCTCAAGTAATCCAAATATAATTGAATATATCTTTTGAATTCCTATTACCTAATTACCTGAAAAAAAATAGTGTCGAAAAATATAATTTCTTCAAAGCAAACTACGCTGATGTTAACAGAGACATAGTATTGACTGGCCCCTCACTTTTGATTCCTTAACTGATATGGTTGACTTATTCTAGCTATATACCAAAATAAATGCCGAAATACAGAAATCAGTTGGTTTTTCTAAACCTCAAAGTGATAAATATCCAGTTTGGTCCACACCAGATCTTATACGCCTTATAAAAGAAAAAGAGAAATATAGGATAAAGTATAAGAAATATAAAGACTTGGTGTATTTATAAAAAATATAAATACACCCTTGGATAATCATGATTTTATAAAAGCAAGAATGCAGTGTCATAATTTGATGACATTTTTTTTTTACAAATATTTAGAATATATTGAAAGTCCTATTAATTGTTATAACATTAAATCATTTTGGGCGTTTATCAAAAGCAAAAGAAAAACAACTTCACTATTCCCAATGCTATGTACCTCAAAGGCCAAATAGCCTCTTCCCCAGCCACCATTTGTAACAGCTTCGCTGTACACTTTTCTCCAGTCTACGTTAATAACAACGACTCATAGACATGTATTCGTCTATGCAAGGACACATCTTTAACAGACAGCAATAACAACCAGCCAGAGCCTACATAAAGGTTGTCGACCGTTTAGACTACGGCCCTTGGTTTTTGATTTGCTGTAAAGAAAAAATTTCATTACGTCACACTTAAATCGAACTCATCCGTCCTCTGAGTGTAGATTTGTCGATTGTCGTTTTGCAGCAAAGAACAAAATGTCATTACGTCACACTTTTCAGACTTCCGCTAACTTTTCCGCACACAGCAAATGTCTAGATTCAAGATATCGAAAGATATAAGGCCCCTAACAAAAGCCGGGTTTTATTTCTTTCCCCCGGGAATAGTTCAGAGTAGGTACAAGGAGTTTTAACTAAAAGTTTAAACTAGTTTTTCTTTTACGACCTCCCAGTATGCGGAAACACCAAATCTCACGATTTTCCGGTACATTAAAAATGGCCGGCAAATTGTGACCGGGTTATGCTAACTTATGCTTTATATTTGGTTCACTCTTGAAGTATTTTTGTTGAATTACAGAAATTTTAACATATCACGAAATATCTCTCAAATGCGGTGTATGGGGTATGGGGTGTTCCGAGTGTTAAATATACATTCAAACAGTGCACGCTCCACAGGGCTCATGGCAGTTTCCAGAAGGTTCTGTTGTGTTTTCCTGAAGAGCAGCTCGTTCCATAGTTTTTTGGAGTTCAGGACAATGGGCAGAGTTTCACCTGAAAAAACCAGTGACCACGTATCTCTGGCCTCCGTCAGGCTCAATGCCACGGAAAAAAATCGACACTTTTAGAACGTGCATATCTACTTCAGTAAGTAATATATTATTTTGATAAAATAGTATATTATTTTTGAATTCTTTTTCTAGGGATCTGTTAGAACAGAAACGCGATTGGAGAAATTCGGCTCGATAGAAATATTTATTGAAATGAGGTCTTTTTCGACACCAATTCTCTTGGTTTGACAATTTGGAATGACATATGGACTGCAATTATATTTTATTAGATGGATTGTGACAGTATCTAGGACCAGTATCTAAACGAAATTTTGATAGCAACTTTAGTATATTTTATATTAATAAAAAACCGACTTTTTGCTACTTTTCCTCGAATCCGTCCCTCTCGCACTGAGGATTTTTTCGCATAAGGAGTAAAAGGGACGCTAAAACTTTTACATATCGCCTTAACCTCACCGAATGACGGGCTAATTACATTACAGAAGAAAGCATTGGTACCATCGACGGAGGACAGGAAGGCAAGGAGCGCTACAATACTTGCCAATAAATTTATATAAAACTCCTACAGCTGTTAGATTTTAGTGAAATTTGTTTTTATGTTAAGGCCCTCTTATCCCAAAACAGTAATATTAAAGTCAAATAGAACTTTCAAATATCGTCTAAAACTTCCAAAAAAAAATACGCAATATAGTTCGAACCTTTATCTAGGTCTTCCACGCATGTGTTACACGATCAGATAAATTTTGCTCGATAGAAATAATTCACGAACACAGCATGTAATAAGACCTTTCAAATCATGCCATTTCCATAATTCCACTCTTTTATTAACGAAACATATCTGGTAATATTGCTCTTTAAATTTTTTAAGTCGAGTTTTAATAAACATATCCCTTATTTTTAAACAATTTAAAAACCGATAAAAACAACGAAAAAGTACAAAAGTGTGGTTATTTTCTTTACTCCTTACACGTAAAGAAAAAGACAGAGAGTCACTCTTCTGGGATAAGAGCGCCTTAAGTACTTTTCTGTGCATGTAGTTACTGCCACAGTTGTACATTAGTTTTATTTTACATACTCTAAGTGAGAAAACTGTAAGACTGAATTTAAATCATGCTGTACTGTACTCTTATATAAATAAGTGTGACTGTTTGTTTCTTGAATAAATAAATAAATAAATAAAACAAGCGTTTTCACGGCTAACTCTTTTTAAAACTGAACCAGACCAAGTCAGTGATAATAGCAATAAATTCCAGGTAAACGTAAGGCGAGTACGAGACGTGACGCGAGGAGAGTAACGCATTCCTCCCTTGAGTCTCGACTCGGTTCTACTCGTACTGTCGCCGAGTTATGTCGTTAAAGCTTAACATTTAATAATTTATTATCATTGATTTTTGTTACTTTTTACCCTATAACCCAGAAGTATTTATAATTAGAAATATAAAAATTTATTCTTTAAATAAGTTTTAATATTCTTATAAATTAAGAAGATTCCTTTCTTTGATATGATTTATACCAAATCTTTCTACGTATGGTTTAAATTATTATATTTTAAATTATGTTTAAAATTTATTAAAAAATATTGAGTTTGGGTGAAGAGAATTACTATTATGAAATATGAAACAGACAGAGCCAGCAGTGATAATAGCAATAATCCAGGTAAACATATTTACCAGGTATTTGTCGATACAACATTAACAATAGGTACAGGTATTCAAAATAAGCATTGAGAGGATAACTTTTTTATTACAACATGTGTGTTTCTTTGGGAAAGTTGTCATTAAAAATATTTATTTTGCTAAATATTTATTATTATTATATAAAAATATTTATTTTACACAAAGGTACAATACAACTGGCTAAGTTAAAACTGAGATTAGGAAGCCGTATATGGTTGTTTTAACTAAAAGATACGTAAATTTACACCCGGAATGATGATTTAACAAAGTTATCGATTATTTACAATTATGAAATGAAAAAATTCATGCATTTTAATGTGACAGCAAGTGGCGGATCCAGGGGATTGTAGAGGGCTGAAGCCCACCCCCGAAAAATATCTTATAGGACTTACACATTTCTTTTATACTACTATATTATGATTATTATAACAATTTCCTACTTATATTACTCCTACGTGATTAGAAACAATAGAATCAAATTAGCATTCGAAAAATGTTTTTATTGGACTTATATACTTTTCAATTAATATGGCATAAGCCACAAAATTGCAAATTTATCAAAGAGTACCACAAAACTGCAAACTTACCGACGCACAGTATGAATTTGGCTTCATCTTATATGAGTTTAATATTAATTTTAATTCACTTTTTTCGTCGCCAGTACCATCACGTATAACTTAAATTACCTCTACAGGATCGCCGCTACAAGGTAAATGGAACTAAAATGTATTCTGAGTTTTATTCCAACGTAATAAGAGTTTGACAACTTTAACTATTTAGTAACAGTAACAGACTGCTTTAGTCTGACAACTATGTTCCCACAGTTTAAAAATATTATTTTACACTGAGATGTTATTATAGAACAAAGTTTGCGTCTGTGTACGGTTCGACCCTAGTGTTGAAAGGGGGGACTTTAAACTCGAAATATAAAAACCGATCAAGTGCGAGTCGGACTCGCGTACCTATGGTTCCGTATCGTGGATAAAAAATTTAATTTTGTTATTTTGTTTTCGTGAATTTCCCAACCGCTATATTTTCCTGTAATCTTTACGTAAGCATATACTACAACGTTTTTTCTTATTTTTCGGTCCACCAGTTTTGAGATGACGAGATACATCAATTTTTTGTGGTTTTTCGAGAATTTCTCGAATTAAATGCAAGTAAATATAGGCAAACATTACAATCAGCTGTATTATATCTACAATTCTATACCCATATTAAACTCTTAGATAATTTTTAAATATTAATTTTCCTTTTTTTATATTTCTCATTTTTGTTCTTTTTTTTAATCACAGTTTGCCTGTAATTGGCTAGTTATGACCGAGAACCGACATTTTCATATTTTACGGTCCACCAGTTTCGGAGATAAGGTGGGGTTGGGGTACATACATTTTTTGAGGTTTTTCGAATTTTTGAAATCAATTCCAGTCATATTTTTACAATCAGCTCTTTTATATCTACAATTTGATATGAATATTGTATTGTTAGGATTTTTTTTCTCTTTTTTGTATTGGAAACATTTTGAACAATTTTAAATAAAAAAAATTTTTTACACCATTTTGTGGGCAAATTAATACTACTTTTGTTCCAAATGTCAAGTCTATATCTTTAACTGTGCTAAAGTTATGAGGCTATGACATACGGACGGACAACGGAACCCCTTAAAAAAACCAGCCAAATGCGAGTCGGACTCGTGCACAAAGGGTTCCGTACTACCACACTATACGGGTGCGGAGCCCTAAAAACATTATGGTAAATGATTAATACTTTGCCTAATATTTCAGATCGAAGCACCTTGATTCGTTAATTATTGCTTATTAATATAGTCCCATTATAAGACTTAAAATCAGAAACATTAACAAGGAAAATCAATTTTCAAATTTTCCATGGACATTTATTGGTAAAATTTTATTTTAATTGATAAGTCTTGAACAACATGATTAGCATCTGAAAGGACAATTTACTTGAGATTCAAAACTAAACGAAAAGCTTATTAATTAAGACATTGTTTTGTAGGAATAACTTTAAGGTTATGAACGATTGTTAATTAAACAATTTATATTCATGTATATGTTACGGCTAATTTAGGTTTGATGATAAACTTAAGATCAGTCGGCTAATCCGCTAACTGACAGCAAAAAATGTGAAAGGAAACGGAAAGATGAAATAAGTAACATACCCATAATAATAAGTCAACAAAAAAAAACAAAAATAGAAAGGTAAACCAGAAGGACTATTTTGTATATCATGAATTCTGTTAAAACTAGGGGGGTCGCCTCACTCCGCTCCACTGTGCTCGGCTCCCCTAACAATCTCCTCCTCGCTCTGCCCCGCTTCGCTCGGCTCCATAAATTTGTTTACCTGTAAACCTAACACGCTCTTCCTCGCTCTGCTCGTGGTTCGCACCTATTTTTGACTTTTTGTTGAAAGACTTAGTTTATTTAGACTCAGTTTATTTATTTATTTTTTATTTATTTAGGAACACCAACAAGAAATACAATAAACTTACTTAAATGGAATAATCTTAAAATTTATATAGTTATTTGTTTTCTTAATTAAAGGCATCCACATCATGCACCAGTGAAGACAATTATGAAAAATTCTTATACTAATAGGAGCATTTACTACTCGTATATTCTATAGAATATGAAATTAAAACCAGGTTAACAAATTCTGTGCGAAGATTTTTTTTTAAATAACAGGGTAGGTACCTACTTATTTTATGCTTTGTGTTTATTTGTGCGTGTAGTTTCTTTGGCTAAGTATTTACTGACAGAGGACTTGAAGGTGTTGAGCCCGGAGAAAATATCAATATCTGCTTTGGCGTATTTGGAAATAGCATTGTACTGGCGGCAAGATCTCGTTAAAGGAGCGTTGGTACCTAGGTTAGTCTTAGCAAAGGGTATATTAAAAATAATGTAGTTGGATCTTGGTAGCCTTTTAGGGGTATTAAATGACAGAGATCTGGGCAATCAAGTGCACCGTTGACTAACTTATGTAGAAAAGTTTTTTTAAAAGATATAAATATACTGATAAATAGGATATACAAATATAATTAAATCTCAAGATATATTTCGGGTCCGACCTGGACCCGGCATCAGTTGAGTATCTTAATTAAAATAAATAGACATTGACATATATAATATAAAAGTAGATGACATGAGGTCATGACATAAAACATATAAAACCTAGACTACCTATTTACAATCTATCTTATTATTAATTCATTATAATAGTCATAACATTAATAATAATCATGATGATGATGATGATGATGATGATGATGATGATGATGATGATGGTGATGATGATGATGATGATGATGATGATGATGATGATGATGATGATGATGATGACGGTGATGATGATGATTTTTTTTTATTATATTTGTATATCCTATTTATCAGTATATTTATATCTTTTAAAAAAACTTTAAAAGCCGTTATAGCGTATATAATTTTAAAAAAATATGTAGGAAAGCTAAGTCGGTTTCACATAATATGCCCAAATCTAATAATTGTTTACGACATTATACACTTTTGTTTATATAGCCAAATTCATACTGGAGACTCGGTAAGTTTTCAGTGCCAAGATTCAATTACCCGTTTTGTTAAAAACGTAAAATGAAATTTAGGCTTCTTTTATTAATTGACACGCAATTTTTTTTTCTTATTCTGCAAAAAAGGTCACCTTGTATACAAACGAACTACAAGTCTCTCCGTGCACCCCCTTTCTACGTCGAAAGTCTGAGAAGGCGCAACTACGACGCAATCTGTGAATAACTTCAAGCCCGCCTTCTGAAATAGGCCAAACTGTACCACTCACTCACTTACTAACTCATCCAAACTATACCACTCACTCACTCACTCACTACGTAGTAATACTTTATATTCTCTGCTCACTCATCCAACTGTTCCACTCACTTACTTGCTTACTCATCACAAACTGCATCACTTACTCACTGACTCATCGCATCACAAAATCCTCGAAATAGAAAGATGAATAAATATAATTTTAGCTGTATTAGCTTTTTATTTGTAGTTTTAACAATTATATATGATAATAATAAAAAATAAAAAATACTTTATATTTTCGATATATTTCGGCCTCACTGATGAGGCCGTAATATATCGAAAATATAAAGTTTATTTTTTATTATTATTTTATTGGTATTATAAACATAAATACCATATAAATAATATTAATTATTATCATATAATTGTTAAAACTACGAAATAGAAAGACAGATAGGTTTAATTTATCAGAGGTCCAGAGGTGGCCAACACGTCGATCGCGATTATATTGTGAAATGAAATTAATTTGTTTGCCACAGAATATGGTACTGAATCCAAAACCAAAAAATTTTCAAATTTTAGGCTTGTCTGCATGTTCCGTTTTAACTCGAGAACCACTCAACGGCTTGGGATTACGTAATTTTTTACTATCATCGTAGTGACCCTGCAGCCTTAGCACAGTGTTTATTCGCGCGCGATGCGACTTGGTTGGATCACAAGTGCGAGGAGTGTGACACGATGTTTACAGTATGTCACGCTCCTCGCAATTGTGATTCAACGCGTCGCGCGCGAATAAACACTATGCTACGGCCCACAAGGCTATAAGGGGTATTCGTAACCGCCAAGCTAGAAACTGTCGATAACAGACACTAAACATGAGCGAAGCCACGGAAAAAAGCTAGTTAAAAATAAAAACTCCTTTTTGTCTGCTTACGTAGCATTTTATTCTCACTATCTAGGAAAAGCCTCTTTGGGCTTGTTGAATTATATTTCACGCTTTTTCAGTCACAATATAAATATTTCACGGAAATAACTGTAAGAGGATTCTTTATGATGATATTCTTAGACGTGAAAAAATGTCTAAAAGAATATTCAAAGATTAAGTTTTATTTATTTTCCAGAAAAGGCAAAAGTGCGGAGAAAACTGCGCAAACCTACTTCTCGCCCTTACTGTCTTTAAAATTACTAATACTAATAACTTTGTTATATAACTTTAAACTCTCGCGTTTTGTACACATTATAATATATATTGTCTCGAAACGTCGGGCGTCCCCTTTTCGTAAAAAGGTAAAAATTGATCGCGGTAGACCCGATTATATATATTATAATGAATAACTTTGTTAACCAAAAATAAGGCACAAGGTTTCAACATAATTAACAATACCTATAATTTCACTGATATATCGAACTGTACTACTGGTTTACTAGGTTGAAGACCTCAAGCGGCGCAGGTATGCTGTTGATTGGAAACAATTACCTATTTGCGCCGTTGGGGTCGAAACGTTGGGTTCGTGGGGTCCAGAAGCGCGTAGTCTTTTCAAAGAAATTTCTACGCGCCTGGTCAGCGTCACGGCTGACCCACGGGTTGGCACATTCCTCGGACAGTGATCCAGCGTGGGAATGTCACCAGCATACTGGGCACCTTGCCGCGGAGCAGCGATTTGGTTGAAGCTTTTTATTTGAAAAAATGATAATTTATTTTATATTCTTAGGACAGTTTAGTATTTAGGATTAGCAGGATTATTTAGTTTTAACTTGTCTTTTTTCAAAATTAAAGTTTAAATAACATTATAGAAATTAAAATTAATAATAAATAAAAATATTTCTAAAAATAAACATTAATTCTTCTGTTTGTGTTTGTTTTTGTTTGTTTGATGTGTGCGGTATACCTACTATACGTACTGGAGTCTCGTCTACTAATCCGGTGGTCAAGGGTTCAAATCCTGTAGAGGCAAATGTTCAGTATGCGTGCTTCGAGACATTTGTGCCCGAAGTACGGCGACGTCACGCTAGAGGACCTAATAATCGTCGGTGAACCGAGGGTGTACGAGTGTGGAATGTGCCGTACATACTCGGAAATATCTCTGACAATCCTTCGGGAATTCATGTCTTGACGATGTATGTTGCATATTCAATAGGCAGGTACAGTAAAGCTTGATAATTTACCATAGAGTTCCATAGTAAATGGAAGTGTTACAACAATAAATAAAAAGCTATTATTTATCAACCATTTTATTTCCAAATAATATTGCCCCGTTCTTTCTTTACCCCATCATCTCCGCAAGTTGACACCAGGTCTCGGCGTCGACGCTGCAGACCAGGTCCGACTCCAGGTATGCTGCTTCCACTGGAATATAGTAGTACTAGTTTACTTGTAATTTCAGTTCGGGCCAATCAAGAAGGCAGACGCGAAGTTAGCCGTTAGCCGTTAGCCGCACCTCCTTTTTCTCACAGAACTTCGCATCCGTGGCGCCACACTCGTGATTTTTGTCGGGGGATCCAGCTAGGGTTGCCAACCGTACTTTAAAATAAAGTATCTTACGTTATTTTGGGTCCCTGTACTTTATACTTTTGAATATCAATAAAGTACGTGAAAATACTTTATTTCAATCTTTACGTAGAATTAGACGTAAACTGAAAACAAAAACAGAGCCGTAAAGAAATCCGAGGGAAAATGTATGACTTTTGCGCGTTGTGCGTTTGTGTATGCAAAAAGCACAAAAAATACAGTTTCATTATTTCCCTTCCCATTTCCTACCGTCTGCAGCTACCATGACATTTTTTTCAAAAAATCTTTCATCTCCCTTGAATAAAGGATACTTTTTTTCTAAAGGACCGTACTTTTTATTTCCTTCCCTGAAATCAGATATACTTTATTTCTTCTAAAAAAAGTTGGCAACCCTAGATCCAGCGCCCGTAGTTTTTACGTCACGCTCCTTGCACTTGTGATTCAACTAGTGGCGTCGCGCGCGATTAAACACGTTGCTACGGGACCAGCCCCTGTATTCTGTATCTTTAGTTGCCAACTGGACTAGGTGCCTATCATCAAAAACATAGCTAAAAACGGAACTTTCAAAATTGCCTTTAGTCGGTATTGCACTATTTACGTACTGTGTCGTCACTTCAAGTGCGAACATGTCCTTAGACAATCGGAATTCGATAGTATAGCTATGTTTTTGATGATAGGCACCCAGTGCAGAAGACAACTAGAGATACATAATAGGCCCTGGTCTAGGCAAATGATTGAAGTATCGTGCGGCGGACACGACGTGAACGTTTCTCGAAAATAAAAAGCAATTTTCAGAAATTATTTGATAATTTAAGTTGGTACGTTCTTGTATTTTAAATACAAGTTTATGTGTTTGATAAGTCTATTTAGGTATGTATTTTAATCTTGATCTCCTTCTTTCTTTCTGATAAGCATTTACACCTTCCATGTCTTTCTTCAATCTTTCTGTGTGTTCCCGAAGGTTGCCTGGAAGATATTGCTTTTAGCAATAAGTGCCACCTTTGTAAACCATGTTAGATTTGGTTTTTGGCCGGTAATTGTATTTTTTATGTAAATGTGCCTCGAACAAATGTGCAAAAAGCGATCAAAATAAAAAAATAGAAAATAATGATTATTAGAGTGCATTACAAACTTGCAAAACACAAATATTTTGAAAAATTCCTCGGGCCAGCATTTGAACCTGCGACCTCCTGCTTACATGACAGGCGCGCTACCGACTGCGCTACCGAGGTTCGTATCTAGAACGAGGAATTTTCACCATTTCCACCGTAATTTTATAATTTGTTTTGTGTATAAATGAAACAACATTAAGCTAACAGCAACATTAATTAAATTTTTTGTAAAGTGTGTGCTGTACAAAATTATTACGAATCTTATCATGGAAATGGATGGCATTTAGGACGAACTGTTTTTGAAATATAAATTTTAGTTATCAAACTGACAATAAAAACAAAATTTAATACATAGATGTAAAACCTTGAAATCAACTTTCAAACAAAAAACAAACAATAGAAATAGCTATTGAATTACAGAAATTATAAAGTCATGAATTTGTAAGAAAATTTCGGCAATTTCATAGGTAATGTGACCTATTGTAATTATCCCACCAGCAACACCATGCTATCGTCGCGCACGGCTACGCCACGCTTTCTGTGCGGTGAGCCTTTTCCAGAATTTTTAAACTTTAGAGTCACAACATCATCAGCCTACATCAGTCCACTGCTAGACTAAGGCTTCTCCCATAACACTCGTTCTTCGGCCATTCTCATCCACCCATCCCTTGCGACCTTTGTCTAGTCATCGGTGCACCTGGATGCTATTCTTCCCACATTACGTCTACTCCAACGATTGTAGATACTCGTAGAATGTAGTAGAGTACCAAGACCAAATAGTGCATGCAGCATGTTCATTAGTTCTATTGGTATCATGGAAGCTGGATGTCACATTGAAAAAGTGTCGGTAGAAAGCGAGTGTATGAGCGTCAGTGAACACTCATAGCATGTCTAACATCGCGTCGAAGCTATTTTATATTTATATAAAATAATAATAAATAAATGAATAATCACGATATGAATCCCCGAGAGGGCGTCAGAGGTGTTCCGAATGTGACCTGTGAAATGCAAATCACAGTCCACACTCGGTACACCCGCGTTCACCGACGATTATTACGTCCCAACGTGATGGTTGGTGAGCCGTATCGCCGTATTTCGGGCACAAATACAGGCTTCTTCATAGGTACGTACGTATGCACATAAATTTCGAAAAACTCATTGGTGCATGCCCGACCGTGGATCGGACCTGGATCTCAAGATTGAGAGGCCAGCGTTCTACCCCTGAGCTACCTATATTTATATATGTCATCTATTTATAGTTTACAATTAACTCAGGAAACTAGGATGCTAAGTAACGAAGCAAAGCAAACCGGATGGCGTTTCAACATGCATCAGTAATATGCAAATCTGTATTTCGTGCATTCTAAAGGAGCTTTTATTGTAATGGCACAAGAATCAAATCTATCACCATAGATTGTGCAAATAACTATGTTGGATGCAAACCTAGACTCCTCTGATCCTTACTATTTACTCCTAAGGGAATAAGAAGCTTGTACCATGAAATTAATTTCTTATTTAATGCTGGCTTTCGGCGAAAATACCGTTGGGACGGAAAGCTATATGGTTTAAAACTCATTTTCGAAAACGACTCCACAAAGTGAAATCTTAATGGTTTTGGAAACGAAAACTAGTACCCCACTGTACTTAGTAATACAGGGTGTCCAGGGGAGGTAGGGGGGGTGTGAAACCGCCATAACTTTGCAACGGTGCGGGATGCGGGGGCGGGGGTTACACTGTGACGTGCGGCACGTCTCGGAGATTTAGTAACAATGGAGTCGTATTCGGGAGCGCATCGCGCTTTTTGCGTGCGCGCATATTACCAAAACGCTAATTCTATCGTTACTGCGCAACGTTTATATCGACATAACTATCGAACACGCCGTGCCCCAGGTGAGAGCAGCATAAGAAGATGGATAGACATGTTTGAAAATACCGGTGCAACAATTCAGATCCCTAACAGAAACAATTTACGCACTGTACGAGATGAAGAAACCATCGAAGAAGTGAGGCTATCAATTCGTCAAAATCCTTCACTTTCAGTGAGAAAACGTTCTCAACAGCTACAGATTAAAAAATCAAGTTTACACGTGATTTTGAAGAAGGACTTACGTCTCAAGGCATACAAGATTCAACTAGTGCAAGAACTGAAACCTACTGACTACTTAAATCGGGTAACCTTTGTCCAGGAAATGATGAATCGCTTCAGGAACTTTAACAACATCCTCTTTAGTGATGAGGCCAACTTCCACTTAAACGGTCACGTAAACAAACAGAATTGTCGATATTGGGCCCCAGATAATCCTAAATTAAAGCATCAAAGGCCACTACATAGCCCTAAACTAATCGTATGGGCTGCCATGTCCGCTCGAGGACTAATTGGACCTTATTTTTTCGAAGATGAAAGGGAACGTTCAGTAACTGTAAACAGTGATCGCTATTGCCACATGTTGAGGGACTTTTTGGCCTCCAGGCTGCAAGAATTTGATGGCTTCAATTCAAGGACTTGGTTCCAACAAGATGGAGCCACTTGCCACACATCGAACGAGTCAATGGCGGCTGTGACTGAATTGTTCGCCAATAAAGTGATTTCTCGAAGGGGCACCATTGAATGGCCTCCCAGGAGTCCAGATTTGAGTCCATTAGACTATTACTTGTGGGGCTACCTAAAGAGTGTTGTTTATGAGAATAAACCAACAACATTGATGGCATTAAAGCAAAACATCACCACAGAAATGGCGGCTATCTCAAGAGCCACGTGCCAAGGCGTAATTAACAATTTGCGTTCACGGTTCGAGGAGTGCTTGCAGCGCGAGGGACGCCATTTAGACAACATAATTTTTAAGAAATAACTCTCCAATTATTACTGTTCTAAAATATTAACATTAATTTTGAAAATTATTGAAAGTGTTTTTTTTACTGATGATTTTGACCCCCCCTACCTCCCCTGGACACCCTGTACTATGGTACCGCTTGGAATATCTGTGATGGATAAAATCCGAAACAAAGATATCCGTAAGAGATCGAAGGTGACCGACATAGCCTGCCGAATCAGTAAGTTGAAGTGGCAGTGGACTGGCCATATCTGTCGCCGACGTGATAACCGTTGGGGCAGTAAGGCATTGGAATGGAGACCACGTATAGCAAAGCGCAGCGTAGGCCGCCCTCGTGACGATCTGAAGGACGTTACGGGTGGCGGCTGGATGAGGATGACTGAAGACCGCCAAGAGTGGCGTAATATTGGGGAGGCCTTTGTCCAGCAGTGGACGAATACGGGCTGATGGATGGATGGGTGGATAGACCGCAGTTTAGAGATATCTATGGACCACCGTTTATTTTACCTCTCTGCTAATAACTCTTGAAATTTCGCAAAAATATTTAATGTACAGAAGCAACTTTCTTAATACTTTATTATTAGTATAATAAAATCTTTCTGGCACAAGTGAGCATAGGATTCAATGTTTACTAAACTTTTATATCGAGCTCCCTTACTAATACCGAACGGTTTACCAGTTGACGGAAATACTTGCTTGGGAGACCAGTAATGGACCGGAAAAATAGTTTCATTATTTTATCAGTGACTCTACACGGTGACTTTTTGATCATCGTCCAAATTCATACTGGAAGCTTGATAAGTGATCAGTATCTTGGATCAATAACGATTTTTGTGAAAATCATAAAATGAAATTTCGGCTTGCCATCATACTAATTGACTTCCAGGCCCGAGTGAATCACTATGGGGAGTCGAAATTTAATTTTACGAATTTCACAAAAATTTTCATTGATCTATGATACTGATCACTTACCAAGCCACGAGTATGAATTTGGACGATGATCAAAAAGTCACCTTGTATATTATTATTATCAAAGACTACTGTCTATTTTATAGACACTGATTTTGACGGTACCTAATTGGAGCAACTTTACATTTACGCCGCCATTTTGAAAATGTATGTGTAATGAGAGCTCAGAGTAACTTTACCCATAATGTGTATGGAAAAAAAGTATTTTTCATAATTTTTCCATATCTGTGTTAGGTAAAGTTACTCCCAGCTTTCATTAGACAGACTCTTACTCGTAGTTTTCACAACTTTTGTTACCCAGTTAAGTCATCTTATAATTTTTCTAAGCTTTCCTTTATTTATTCCAGATTTTCCACGTATTTGCAAAATTTCGCGTCTCTACCCTATGTAGAAGGATGGCTTCTAAAAAATTTAGATTGAGACTGTTCTCCTAATATGTATCTTGTACTGTCCCAACCAGTAAAAATAAGCCTACAACAGTCTCAAACTTACTTTTTTTTTTCGCTCTTAAATCACTCCTACAATATCATCCTCTAAGCCTGGATTTGGGCACAAATTCTAGCATATTTAGCTTAATACCGTTCTAATATCAGTCTTATTGAATGATGTTTGCACTTACAGTAATCTTGCCAAAACTAATTTAAGCCGACTTAGGTTAATATCGCTATTACGTAACTTTGTATCTTTGTAAGCCTGCACCCTTCTGTCGTATGATTGCTTGTTAAAAGTTACAACATAAGAAGACACAAATAAATGTAAACAAAATGTCTTGGAAAAAAAATGTAAACAAATAAGGGTAAAATTGTTTATTAAATATTGTAATAACGTTCCGTATTCATCAGGTGTGTGTATTTATGTTTACAGTAAGTATTCGTATTGGAATATATTTACTGTAAAGTAGACCCTGTTTTATATACACTTCAAATTTCATGCGCCTTCTCAAATATGGCATTTCAAATTCTCGATTTTTTTTAAGGGGCTATACCGTGAAAATTGACACTTTTTGAATTTATTTATCTGCTCTTTTAATGAAGTTCCAAGTAAAATAAATTAGTATAACAATTTTGGGACCTTTTACTAGATTTTGGTCTATCAGAAACGCGATAGGAGGAATTTTATTCGATAGAAATAATTATTGAAATCAGGTCTAAATTTACACTTTTTTTGATATTCTGACAAATTAGGATAGCATACAGACTTGAAAAATATTTATTTAGATGGGTTTTAACTACACCTAAATTACTGGTTATGGAATTTTTTGTAGCTATTTTAGTTAATTTTGCATTAATTTAAAACCGACTTTTTGACAATTTTCCCCGATTCCGTCCCTTTCGCACTGCGGGTCTTTCTGCCTGGAGTAACGGGGACCTTTGCTAGCACGGTATATCACCTTAACGAGCTTATTATATGTGGATATAAGAGGGTGATATCGTCCGTGCAAAAGTCCCCGTTACTCCAGGCGGAAAGACCCACATTGCGAAAGGGTACGGAGTCGGGGAAATTTGAGAAAAGTCGGTTTTAAATTAATAAAAAATTTACTGAAATAGCTATGAAAATTTCCATAACCAGAAATTTAGGTTTTGTTAAAACTCATCTAAATAAATATTGTTGAAGTCTGTATGCTATGGAAATATATGCTATATGCTATCCCAATTTATCAGAATATCAAAAAAAGTGTAAATTTAGACCTCATTTCAACAAATATTTCTATCGAGTGAAATTCCTCCAATCGGGTTTCTGATAGTCCAAAATCTAGAAAAAGATCTCAAAATAGTTACATTAATTTATTTAATTTGAGTTTTCTTTTGAACAGCAGATAAATAAATTCAAAAAGTGTCAATTTTGACGATATACCCCCTTAAGAGCACTATAAGCCTGTCACTCCTGAGAATGTTTTGCTAGTTATTGATTAGAAATGAAGTATGAATTTGACATATTTATATATGTAAGAAAAAAGAAAGCTTTGTTAATTTTTGGTTCAGTGATATTCAAATAATAATGACAATCTACCTTTTACATATACCTAAAACAACTTCGAAGTTCATACATTCGTTATAATTTGAAAAGTTGAGAACAGAACAAAACTTAACCTTTATAATTAAAAGCACACCTACGTGAAAAGTTTATAATTTGAAGCAAAAGCTTGTAAAACTCAAATTTTCAAGGTTACGTACCTCTCATTTGACTAACATTATCAACGACTTTCTTGAATTCGGCTAAATTCTTTTCAATTGACATTTTAGCTTTGGTAAAGAATTCTGGGTCATTCACGTCAGGTTTTTCCGAGGATAATGATGATTGACTGCTGTTTTCCATTTTATTTTACTTTAAAACAATCTTTGGAAAAACAATTTAAACTTTTGTTTGTTATATGCGCAGATGGGAAACTTTTTAATTTATGTTTCGCGCCTAATTTTTTTTTTTGTTATTTTCTTTCCTTTATGGAAAAGGCTAAAGGCTTAAGCCCATACTGCCTGGTCTTATTTCTACTCTATCCTCTCTTGAGGATCATCTGAAAGAACTGTCCTTTCGAAGTCGATGTCCTGTCAGTTAGTGCTAAAGTGAAATAGACCCTTAGAATAAGGAATTATTCTATATATCGTGATATACCCATAACACGAACAAAATGTTGGGTTAGAAAAAACACATGAAAAGGCACGGCCTGCACTTTTGTTTCATTGAACAACACACTACACTGGTTACGGCGATTTTAATTCACAATATTCTATCACTATTGTTGATCAAAACACCCAAAATGCAATATTTTTTCAATAAAACAAAAAAACGACGCCATGACATCTTTGCGCCTTTTTTTCAACCCTTTTTTTTTTTCGTTTTTCATACATCAAAAATTTCGAAACCAAACGAACTTTTATCAATACAATATCGATACAATATCAATAAATATAATTAATAAACATGTAATAAAATAATATATTTCGGCCAACTTTGGGGCCCGGCATCAGTACAATGAATTTATCTCCACAGTATTTGTTTTATTGTGTCTAACTATGGGTGTGGTCACCAGATTAAACAAAATAAACACACTCTGCTATCGTGGGTATTATGTAAATAAGCAGAATAAACCAAATAAACCAACCACCATGGTACAAACATGGTGGTTTATAGTGACCTGAAGTTAGCTGCACAATCAAGTTTGACAGCCAATTTTTCCCCACGATTTTTGACGTTTGTTGAGGATCATAACCGAATCGTGGATGTTTGTAGTGGAAAATAGTAGTTTACTGTGATCTGATGTCCGCACCCTATTTTACTTAATGAAAAGCTTGTTATAGCTTTCGACCAATTTTGGTCGAAGGTTATAGCACGGTATATATATTTATTTCTAATAAATATACCTATAAAAATAACTTGTAGTAAAAATGTTTAAAGTTTAAGTGTTGATGATTTCAATGTCAGTACATATATAATTTATGTGTAATATCATTTCACCTGCAGAACACATTCTGAAAATATAAAGTACAGGTTTTGACGATGTACTTAGTTTCTAACTTTATCTGATTTTACATTTAAATTTAGTAATTTTAAACCATATGATATGATGTCGGGGCGCTGAGTGGGCCGCCGGATCTTCGATAGTACATCATAAATTTAATTTAATTAATTCATATAGTAGCTAGATTGCTTTGTGTAAATATTAATTTATAATTCTGGTCACAACTATTGATGAAGGAGCGAATTTCTCCTATTACAGGTGTGAACTTAAAAGGAAGATTCGATACCTAAAATATGTACGTAACTAAAGCCAGAGCTCTGCGGAGTCGGCAGAAAATCTAAAGCGGCGCAAATATGCTTTCCTCGGAGAGGGCTACATATTTGCGCCGTTTGGTGTTGAAACCCTGAGGGCGTGGGGTCCGAGCGCACGTCGCCTTTTCAAAGAACTTTCGGCACGTTTGATCGACGCCTCTGGTGACCCAAGGGCTGGGGCATACCTCGGCCTGAGGATCAGTCTGACGATCCAGCGGGGTAATGCTGCCAACCTCTTGGGCACCGCACCCGACGGCAACGGCTTAAATAATATTTTTCATTTAGTATAATGTTTTAGTTAGTATAATATTTTAATTAGTATAAGGTTTTAGGGCTTTTTCTCTTATTTTTTTTTTCTTAGGATTATTTAGTTTTAAAGTAGTAAAAAATGTCTGTATCTGTTAATAAAAAAATAAATAACTAAAGTATGTAAATAATAAATAAATGATTTTGATTTTGATTTTAATGCAATGCATTATGGCTTTTATTATTTACAGTTAAAGATTTGAATGTTATGTTCCTATGAACATATCCTACTTTTTGAAAACAAAATTGATTTCTATTTGGTCTTCCTTTTAGCCTTGCGAATAGTAGTTCAATGTCATAGCGTGGGGCCGGCTAGTTCTTGATTATTGGCATATTTTATTTATTTTACGTACCTACTTTATTATATATTAAACCCGATTCTGAAGGCTATAATTTTAGTTTTAGAGCTGTCAAAACGAATTTTTCTTCATTGCAAAATAGTTCATAAGTGTAAAGAACAGAAGCCAAATTACTTTTTGACAGCACTAAAACAAAAATTAAAGCCTTCAGAATCGGCTTTATTGTCATATTAGTTACGAAGAAATTTTATGTGTAAATTTACATGTGTATCCTTATTCCTAATAGTAACTTAAAGCTACTGTGATTCACATCATTCTCACATTCTGTGAATCACGCAAATCCCGTTACAAATCAATTCGAGCCAGTCCTGCTATCAGTCACCAATCGAGCTCTATTTTTGTCCCGGAGCTGAATTCATTTGACACAAATACCATTTTTATTTTTATTTCTTTTCAACCGTCAAACAAAACAGCTATATTTTTCAACCCTTTTTCCATATCAATTGAAAATTTCCGGATGGACAGATTACGTGGATTAAAAAATAACAATTGGCGCGAAATCTCGATTTGGACACGTTTTCGAATACTGACGCGTCATTGAATGTCATTGGTGTTATAAATACGATCAGCTCGACTCCAGAAATAGGTGGCACAGGTTCTCCAGGCAAGCCGAAAATAAAGTACCCTGGATTCGACGTGTAACAATAAGTATTATTGTCTCCGTCGCCGCGAGTACGCGATGCATCGTGAGTGACTGCTTTGCTTCTTGTGTTGTGTTCTTTATTTTAAATATGGATGAGGATGAGGTGCAACAGTTTAATTTACGCTGGCACAACCATCAGGTAGGTAAGTAGTAGGTTTTTTATCAGCACACACACTGGACATACAGGTACATACACACATCGTACGTACAACTTTTTATGTTTACGGCTTGGTGATTACCGCCCACTTAGCGTAGTTATGAGCCAAAAATGTGTAGGGTTTATTATATGTTTGGGTTTTAGAGCGATTTAGTTAGACCATACATAGATACGTTACAAAGTTTGAAATCGAAAGCACGCTGGAATGCTGTATGTAATAGCTAGAATTCTAGAAAGATTACGAACTTTGAAGCCCAAAATATATGTTAAATATTAAATATAGATAACTCTCTGCCTTACTAGAATAATTCAGTCTAATTACATCCTATCTTATCAGTGTTTTGAGCTAATTACTCCCAGAAGCCTAATTCTGCTGCTAGCTTCCATTTAAGCTGCAAACAAAACCTTGCTACTATAGTACCCTTGCGGTAGCTTACTCTAAACTAACGCTTATTTTAGATCGTTATATGGTGCTAAGACTAATGTCAAACACAACTCTGTAATTATTAAATCAGTTCGTAATAAATGAATGGTTCATTAATTCAAACAGAACACTTGAATTCAAAATTTACTCAATAGTTCCTCAACAAACCTTGCATGCTGCCATCGCAAAGTTTCCATTGGTTTCTGTAAATTAGAATTTAAAAATTTAAATCTTTGCGAAACTTTAAAATTGCGATGACAGTTTACACAATATACCTAGGTAATAAGGTTTTGTTGGACAACTATTGAGCAAACTTTGAATGTAAGTGTTCTGTTTTGATTAATTAAAAATGGCGGGTTTTTCACAACCCGGCTGCGAAACTGCTCTTAACAACTCACACAAAATCTCCCAATTTTTGTAACAATTAAAAGTATCCTTTATTAAGAAAAATGGCGTTCGAATATACTGTCTAGATTTTTTATTTGCTAGATAGAACTCGTCTTAGTTATACCATGGTTAAACAAACTACTTTTACTTAAGCCAACCCTGAAAACGCGAAAATGAAACCAGCTGTTAGAAAAAAGATGCTAGACCAAAATGTATGGAACAGCCGATATATTTTTCGCGATTTCTGTTCTGGCTTCGACGAGTATTATTTTCGGCTTTACAGCAATAACAGATCCAGCCATATAAAAATATGATTAAGTCCAAAACACAAATGAATTCAACAATAAGGTTAAACGTCAGTTGCTTAGCGCAAAGTGCATAACTTAACTTTGTTTTTCTCGTTTAGAAATTTAAAATTGTAAAAGCATTTCGCTCTGTGCCATTTCACGCCAATAGTTCAGTATTAATGAGGTTTATAAAGCAAGAGTTTGAAATTTAATGCTTTGATTTTATTGGTGTTAACTGCCACATACCAATATATTTTTAAATTTTTAACTTCTAAACAAAAGATACAAAGTTAAGTTATGCATTTTGTGCTAAGCGACTGACGTTTATCTTTAAGGCCATTTAATTCATTAGTAAAAATTAGGGGCAGCTACAAAGTAGCGTTTTTTTTTTTCACAACATAAAAGTCACAGATTTTTTTTTCTTAACAGAACAGCGTAATAGGAGCCCTAGGGCGCATGTACAGTACCGGAGCCCTGACTGACGTAACGTTGAGTGCCAGCGGGACAATCCTGAAGGCCCATCGTCTAGTGCTGGCGTCCTGCAGCCAATACTTCGCTCAGCTGTTCAAGGTATTCTGTTATCAAAACAGCGTAATAGGAGCCCTAGGGCGTATGTATGGACGGACGGACGCTAGGATGACAGGCATTGTTGGCAGTTCTAACCGCAGCGTCAATAGGGAACTTGAACTGCAGGCGCATGTACAGTACCTGGAACTCTCAATGACATAATCCTGAAAATGACTAATCATCTAGTGCTGGCCTCGTGCAGTTAGTACTTCGCTTAGTTGTTCAAGGTACTCTGTTCTGTAACTGTTCTTTTTATAGTTAACTTCAAAATAATTGAATTTTAGCTTAGACTACTTACTCTTACTTACTTACGACTTACTTATCTACGATTTGAGCAGTCAAATCCAAAAAGTATATAATCAAAAAATTCTCTTTTATGCGTACATTACAATTTTATTAAACATTATCAATTATTATTAAAATTGTTTTATAGCCGAGTTGTTTTGGGCTTTATAGGTATTTATTACGATTTCTTTAGAAAGCTGAAGATGAATTAATTTTGTGCCGATCGCAAGTATAGCCACAGGCGCGTTCAAGGGCGGATCCAGCCTGTGAGCCAGGGGGGGTCAGAGGCTCCGAATTAGTCCAAATATATAATAAAATCTTGTGCAATTTTAGGTAAATTTAGCGTGTCTGTATAGAAAAAAAAAGTTGAACTAGGCCCAGGGGGGGGGGGGTCAGACCCCCATGACCCCCCCCCCCCTGGATCCGCTGTTGGGCGCGTTTATGATTTTTACTCATTGGTATCGAACAGTATCGCATCAATTCGTTTACCCTTAAATTTCCGTTTTTGTAACGCCAGCACTTCTCTGCTTATCCCTTAAATTAAACTACCAATTTATTTCCTAAACAAACTTTCAGTACAAAAGATTGTCACATTTCCAGGAAATGGAATCTGACAGCAACACCCTAGTCGTAGTCCTAGGTTGTGAAGCTATGGAGTTGCGTCTGCTGCTATCGTTCATGTACACGGGTGAAGTGACTGCGACGCGGCGCGCGTTGCCAGCGCTACTACGGCTAGCCAACATGCTGAAGGTGGCTGGCTTGACCGATGCTGACTGCACTGTAAGTGGCGGCATAGATAAGATAGTTCGGGCCAGTGTTGCCAACAATAAATTATAAAATCTCTTGAATTTTTTTAACTGGTTTCACAAGTACCAGTACTTTGTACCAGTCCGAACTGTACCTAAGTGATATTATTATGTTTAAAATGAATCGTTTAAATTACGATATTTTGCCTGCGAGGTAGTTTTAATACATTAATTGTTACTTTTTATCAAATCGTTATCAGAGTTTGACACGGGCGTTTTTAGAAAACTTCTATCCTATGACTCTTTCATGCTTTTTTGTTACCTCCTGTTACTTCTTATCTTGAAATAATAATGTACAGTTAACATCTAAAAGTGAATTTTTACTTACTTTCAGAACCCCACGCTGACACAATCCGAAACAGAAGCGAGAGAAGACATCGAGCAAACAGAATCTAACTCACCTATCAACTTAGAAAACAAGAACGACCCACAAAATGACAATTCCACATCCCCAGACAACAATAGCAACATTTTTAGATTTAACTTCGACGACATGCCTGGCAACACTGAAAGAGAAAGACTTACAAGCGAAAGTGTGGTAGACTTCAGTCGAAGCGAAGAGAGACTAAGCAAATTAGACCAAATCGTTCAGAATCTGTATAGTACGCATAAAATTGATGGGCCGTCTCCTAATGTGCCCGTTACGTCACCGGTTACGAGTAGTTTAGACGGTGAGTTGGCAGTTTTTGAACTTTTATTACAGTTTGCGGAATTTACGGATACATATACAGCAAACGTAAACCCTAAAGTCTAATTCATACTTGAAATAACTTATTGAAATTAACTATAAATGTCACTATGACGTAACACAAAGAAAACGCATAACAAAATAAAAGTTTCTTCAATTTAACAAAATAATTCAGAACCTGTGTTTGGCTAAGTTTGTTTATACAATTATGTATCTTTTCTAATTCTTAATAAATATTTTTATTTATTTATTTTACTATTTTTTTTATATTTCGCATTTGTGCTCAACTTTTTTTAAATCGCTATAGTTTTCCTGTAATTGATCAGTTATGATCTATAATCGTTTTTTGTTTTCATATTTTTCGGTCTACTAGTTTCGGAGATAGGGGGGGGGGGGGGGGGGGGCGTACATATTTTTGTGGTATTTTAAAGATTTCTCGAAACCAATGGCAGTAAATATAGTAAAAGTAGATATATATGTTTACAATCAGCTTTTTAACATCTACAAGGTGATATCCATATTGTATTTTTAGGATATTTTTATTTTTCTTACTTTTGTTTTGGAATTCTAATTTTTCATATTTTTTACACCGTAATATGTGGCCACATTAATGCTATTTTTGTGCCAAATTTCATGTCTTTATCTTTAACAGTGCTTAAAATATGAGGCTGTGACATACGGATTTACGGACGGACAGATAGACAACGGAGTCTCACCATAAAGGTTCCTTTTGTACCTTTTAGGTACTAGTAAATAAGCTTTAGGTTCAGTCGACCAATAAAATTTCGGTCTAAAAGTTTCCCGTTTTATTTCTGATTCCAGACACTTCGGAAGTCCCTTACGAAAGAAAATGGCGGCACGGGTCCATCTGCACAATCTGCAACAAGCGACTGAGCAACCAGTACAACCTACGCGTTCACATGGAGACGCACTTAGGTGAGTATGGTGGGAAACAGCCGCGTTGGTACGATCACTTTGAACCTGGAGGAGGCAGCTTCTATCGCACAAAATTGAGCCACTTGTAATGATTATACTGAACCACTTCTATAGAAAAGCTTTTGAAAGAACGCGAAAAAAATCGATAGAAAATGCATAAAATGTGGAATTAAATCATTTTTGGATCGTTCGTCAACTCGTCCCACAGCCAGCCCGGACAATTTGACGAAATGCAAAATAAATATTTTTTTTCCATAGATCTAGAATGTACAAGATAAACAATGTAATAGAGAAAATGATAACAAAAAATTACTATGACATTACTATTAAATTTACTACTTTACTTAATATTTTGGACAATCCTGCATAGAACTACTAAATACAACAAAGAAAATCAATACGTTACGTAAAAACTTTTTTTGAGCCGATTAATACGAGAAATTGGGCAAAATGTGTTTCAAAACATTCTAATGACAAAACCATATTTACCTGTGAAATGTGTAATTATTTGGGTTATTTCTTGTCACATCACAATTACTCACTGCACAAGATAAACCAATCAGTATTTATCAATTTAGTTACGTATTATTTAAATATTATTATAAAACCCGCAATCACACCCAAGCAAGCGGGACGCTATGGGCACTTACTCGAAAAAACATTGACACAGCGATTCTTTGAAGTGCATCTCTTTCTCTCTTGCAGGGTGTTCATAAAAGTAGGACATCTCTTTTGCACGCTATGGACTTCTTTTAAGCGCAGCGAATCCTATGTCTATGTTTTTTTCATTCCCAACTCGTCCAACTACATTTTTACCTTCAGTTTGTCGGATACCATAAACAAGGTAAACTTCTCGTAACCCTGTGTATACTGCCCTGCTAAGCGCAAAAGTCGTATCTGACACTTTTTGGAATTTTTACTTTTTTGCATATTTGGGAGGATGGCAACACTCCCAAGATGCCCACAAAGCAATAGAGTCCTATCTGTGCATTTAAATACTCCAAACACAAGTTTAAGTTAGTCATATCTGCAGTAGGGCACCTTGTTACTAAGGGTAAAAGTCATAACAAACAATCACTAAGCTTAAAAGTCGTTTCTGTCATACATACTAAGCATAATGGTCTTATATTTTGTGGAGATAAGACTTTCATCTTTAGCAGTTTTCATATTTTGCAAAGCACTTAAGTCTGTTTATATGTAGATCTCCAAAAGGGGATAATGTTACCTAGGTGTGAAATTTTCAAGGAACTGGTCTTTACGACAAGAATTCAGGAGGTAATTTTCAAAAGTGGTCAAATCACATTTCGGTAATCTTAGACTACAGCTATGTTTGTAACGTCTGCTGTAATTTTTTTGGTAGAGTTTTTTAAAAGAAGCAATTTTTTAAAGTTTATTCCCTGTAAACTAACAAAGATAAAACGTGTTTTTAAACGCAGATTCCTCACAAATTTCTCTAAGTAAATTTTTGTATGAAAAACGCATTTTTTCAGATTTTGGGTTTAACCAATTTTGAAAATTACCTCCTGAATTATAGTTTTTAATGAAAGCTTTGTGCATCTAGGCGAAAACAACACCACATATCCTATTGCAGTCATATGACATGAGGGAATAGCTGGAAGAAACAAGGAGAACATAATATCAACATTCTACAGTTTTTTTTTAAAGCTGAGGGATGCTGAAAATATCACTTTAAAGAATGTGTAAGCAAAGCGAACTCTAACAAAGTAACAGTTAAACAAAACAAAACAACTTTTTTGAACTTAAAACCATTATGCCTTGTTTAATATTGAATGTTTTAATCAAATGATACAACAGAAAAAAGTCCTAACTGCCGTTTTTATTTATATTTTTAAAGACAGGTAAAAAACTAATAAACGGTTAGATTATACGAGTAACACATTTTTAGCTAAACAATGACTTAAAGTAGAACTCTTAAAAACTAACTTTCTTTGTACTTAAAACCGTTAAGCCTTGTATAGATGAATGTTTTAATCGAATGATACAACAGAAAAAAGTCCTAACTGCTATTTTTATTTATTTTAGTATAGAAAGGTACAATACTAATAATGGATAAGAATAGAACACATTTTTAGCTACACAATGCCATAAGTGGAATTTTTTTCACTAAACTAATTTAGGTCGGCATTCGTCGAAACACGTTTTTGTCTGTCCTGTAAAATTACAATTTTGCAGATAAGACTTTTGCGCTAAGCAGGGCAGTATAGCCCTCAGAATAAGGAATACTATTCTGAGGTATAGCCACAAAATGAATTTTGTGGTATAGCCTTCCATCGTATATGGAATCTGTACATTAGACTACGGACGCCACCTCAGAATATTCATATTCCGAGGACGCCGTATAGGGGGTGGTACTGAGATCAATATAAACCACTGTTTTCCACCAAAAACGCCCACGATTCGGTCACGGACACAAACAAACGTCAAACTTTCCGATATTCTGAAAAACGTGAAAACATCGAAAATGCGTGAAACATGGATGTATACCTAAACTGGGTTGTGCACTGAAGGATGTTACGCGTAGAAAAATAGACTCTCATTTCATACAGTTAAAAGTTATTTTATTATGACATAACCAACTAGAGAAAACGTGCCGAGCGGGACAACAAACAGTCGATGCCTGTGTCCTACTCGCACAGTTGCCATCACAAAAAAAACAAATTGCGATGGTAGGCTTGAGTTTTTCACGATTTAGTTTTTCAACGACTTTATAGTATTTAGCTTTTAGTAAATACTTTTTTTTTAACCGACTTGAAAAAAAGAGGATTTTTTTTTGGGTATGTTATTCCTTATCTCCGTCAATTCTGAACTGAATTGAATGATTCTTTTTTTGTTTGGAAAAATTTCCTTCAAGGTAGGTCCCATTTTAAGATTGACCATGATCTGATGAAAGTTTTCAGAGATAGGCAGTGGAACGCCTCAGAAAGTAACAGCGTACCACTTGATATTAAGGAAATCGCTTTGTACTACGATGTTGATCGCAGAGTATTACTTGGAAATTGTCAATCTTCCACCTGACCTTCGATCCTGGTCTTATTAAGTCATTACCATAGAACTCTTTAACGAATGAGAGCACTTAACTCGAGATTGCGGCAATCACTTTGGTAGGGTGCTGATTGTCGGGCATTTCTTGGAAATTATCAGAATACCCACCTGACCTTCCATCCTGGCTTCACCACCATAGAACTCCTTAACGGACGACAGCATACCACTCAAGATTAAAGCAATCGCTTTGTATTAGGATAGTGATTGCCGAGTACTACTTGTAAATTGTAATTTGTCCACCTGAACTTTGATCTTGGCCTCATTACCATAGAACTCCTCAACGGGTGACAGCACATAACTTGAGATTACGGCAATCAGTTTGTATTAGGGTGCTGATTACAGGGTATTTATTAAATATAACCAATTATTACTTGTCCTTCGTTCTATATCAACAGCGCGTTTACAAGAACTATCCACATTACACAATTTGACCCGTCAACACTAAAAAATGTAAAATAATAAACTTTTAACAAAAAATAGTAACCGACTTTAAATGTAACTGCAGCCATTCGCAAAAAAGTTAAAAATAATTATAAAATGACCGATGGTACTGAAATAACACTTTTTCCGACTTCTTTGTTCCTGAAAAATATGTTCTTTAAAAGTCACCGCGTTCCCTTGGTTATAGCAACACAGAAACCAATATAAGAGCGCCGACTTCTAAAACTTTCTCTTTTTTAGAGAACATATTTTTCAGGAAGAAAGAAGGCGGAAAAAGTGTTATATGTTACCATCGGTCATTTTATAATTATTTTTAGCGAATGGCTGCAGTTACATTTGAAGTCCGTCACTATTTTTTTGTTAGGTTTATTTATGTTTTACATTTAGTTTTATCCGTAAATATAAGATCAATCATTCCTTAATAAAGTTGGGATTATTCTTATGCTTGCAAACTGGTAACCCTTTTATCTAAAAATGGCGCCACGGCCGTGACATTTGAAAACAAAATTGTAAAATTAATAATTTTTTGCAAAAATGGTTATAGCATGCAGCGTGAAGGGCTGCAGAAGCCAAATTTTTGGGAATTGTGGGATATCGTTTCATAGGTAAGGCATAATTACAACGTTTTCTCGGAGAAATGATACATGTTTACATTGATACCGCTAGAGTAACCATGATATTGGGTTTTACATAACAGTCTTCCAAAAACTGAAAATATCTGAAGAAAATGGTTAGAAGTTTTAGGAAACGAAGTAAAGTGCAAAAATCCAGTAGTCTGCAGCCGCCATTTTAAAGCAGAAGACTTTAAACCAATAAAATAAATGTTTTGAATACGGTTTTTACTACCTACGTGGTCTCAATCAATTATTTTTAAATATGGTTACCCTACTTAGACAGAGATGAAATAATCTAGAATGACTTCTCGTTCTTCACGTTTTTTGAAACAAGTACTCAGTCCTGTTAGGGTATAGGTCCATGGCGTGAAAAGAACAAAATTGTAAATTTGACACATCTATGGTCGGTCACCATATCAAGTTTGTTTTGTTTGTATGGTTTGTTTACGTAACCGACCATCCAACGATAGCTGAGCATGGTGAACGCGTTGGTTTACATGACCGCCCCCATAAACTGAAATTGGACTTCTACCGGAAACGGATAGAGTTAAACACTCTTGTGATTATTTGCGTTTTCGATCGGTTTATCAGAGGTTTTCTGATTATTGGTGGCTTCTGGGATTCAATTAAGGCGATATGGGAAAAAAATACGGGTGTTTCTTTTCTGTGTATTTCATGAAATACGTGGAAGATTTTAATAAATTTCTGGTATATGCATTTTGACTATATAATCTAGGGTTTTGAAATTGGAAAACATGTTTGGATAAATTTTCCTTGGTAGAAATAATTGTTGAAATGAGGTCTTCAAACACACTTTTTCTCCTCGTTTGACGAATAGGAACCATAATATACAGAACTCAAACATATTTTATTAGGCGTGTTTCAACAATATCTAGAGATTTGGTATTTGAAATTTTGCTAGCTATTTTAGGTTTTTTAATAAAAATATAAAACCAACTTTTTTCCCTTTTGCCCTGAATCCGCCCCTCTCGCACTGCGCGATTTTTCGCTTGGAGTGACAGTGACAAAAATAAAATTCGCATAGCCTCTTAACATTCCGTACATTTTATTCCATATACTGATATGCAGTATTATTTTAAGAAAAAGTTATTGAATTTTTATAAGTTCGTTCGAATCGAAAACATAGTTTAGACACTATATATTAATTATGTACTGTACTGCTTATTTTACTTCACTCAACAGTTTTTTTTGTTGTTGTGGCAACGCTTTGGAAAACGCTTTAAAAATGATTAGGAGATATAAACTAAAAAAACGGTAACCCACAATAAAACAAACGTTTTCTATGGTAAGTGTAAATAAAGAAAGTGCGCCGTTAAGGCGTATGACCACGCTAAATAAGCAACTCGATGTGTGTCGGCACAAATATCAACGGAAACGACATTGAAATAATATTCATTTCAGCGTGCCTTGAAAAGTGGCTGTTACGACAACCACTGCGTCTCCGGCTAGCGCAAAATAGGAGAAAATAAAACTTTTCACATGGACGCCATGAAAGGAAAAAAAATTTGAACTTGAATTTTTGGATCTAAATATTTCCTATAATTCGGTGAAATAATAATGAAAATCGCTTTAGGCGTTTGGAAGGAATAAGAGAATTCTTGTGTTAATCATGTGAAACTTTCGATGACTTTCGATTTTTTTTGTCAAAACTTACAAAAGAAAAACAGTTTATGAAACTTAAAATTTATTTTTGACTCTATACTGCCTATTATATATTTGTATGAAAGTTTTTGGACCACCCGTGTGGGAGGAGTAGGCCTTCAAAGACAGGTCCAAATTGCAGTTGGCGTATCTATTCGCCTTAAAGTAACTGTTCCGAATTCTGCCACCTCCATTTTATATCTCTGCTTCCGCCCGGCACTTTCGTGCTAGGGCGGAGTTCGGGGCAGTAACTGTCTAATAAGTTTTTTTTTTACCAGGTGGGCGGCACGCATGTCGCGATTGCAGCCACGTGTCGCGGTCACGTGACGCGCTCCGGAAACATGTGGCGTACCGACATCCAGACATGGCGGGCCTCAGGCATAACGCAGCTAGGCACGTTTGATTGGAAAACTAGCAAGTTAAGATAATGCCTATTCTGTTTGCACAAATCTTATAATAATAGGTGTTTACCTACGAAATAGCCGAAATTTTCATACAGATTCATGAGTTCATAGTTCCTGTAATTCAGTAGCTACTTCCATTATTTGTTTTTTGTTTGAAAGTTGATTTCATGCTTTTACATCTACGTATTAAATTTTGTTTTTATTGTCAGTTTGATAACCAAAATTAAAATTTCAAAAGCAGTTCGTCGATAAGATTCGTAATAATTTTTTACAGCTGACACTTTTCAAAAATTAAATTAATTTTGCTGTTAGCTTAACGTTGTCTCATTCATACACAAAAGAAATCACATAATTTGGAATTGTCATTCCTAAAAAAAATGCAAAAATGTTAGTACTGAAAATTGAGTTTCCTTCAAATTCTCTATAGAAAACGGCAATTTCATATGTAAAGACCTAATATAACATATATCCCAAAGTGGGTGTCAGAGGTGTTTCCAGGTATGGATGGACTGTCAGTAGAACTATCAACACTCGTTTTTTACTGACGAATAACGTCCAACGTGATAGAGGATGAGTCTTATCGCCATACACGTGTTTTATGGCCTTACGTCGTTTTCCTTTACCGTCAGCAAGTGGTCAATATAAAGGTCAACCAAAACGCACGATGTTAATTGAAAATTTAAAAAAAGTTTTAAGAGAATTATCCTAATATTTTTTATTATGATAGAAGGATCTATGACAATTATCTGTAAAACAAAATATCGGCCAAATGCTCGCCATGGCTTCGGTGGCATACCTCTATGCCAGACAGCCAACAAAACAATGGCTCTTTAGTGCGAGAAATTCAATGGCCGTGTTATCTCTCTGGAGCCGTATTTTTGAATCGTTCGTTTGCAATTTACGTGCGAAAGTATATACCCATCTCACGTAGCACATCAGAACTTGTCATTTGCAAGATGAGACAGGTATATATTTTCGCAAGTGAATTAAAAAGAACGATTCAAAAATACGGCTCCTGGACTGAGAATCCCGCGTCCTACCAACTAAGCTACCATTGCTTTTTAAAATAAATACAATCTTGAAAATAACTAAATATTTTGAAAACACTCACCTATTCGTTGGCAGAACTATCCAGAATTAAAATCACAGGAACCAATTAATTCCAAAAAAAAAGTCAAAGAATGTATAGAAATTTAGATTTTTACACTCTATTTGCGATCTCATGATTCGTGTGACGTTTCATTGGAACTCTTATTTACTACTGTTAGAGGCTAATTTTGATAAGCCACGAAATCCCCACCAGAATTTGGGGACCTCACCATGACCTTTAATGACAAGCAATAAATGTCAGCCGGAATCGGAATGTAACGTCACAGTAATCATGATATCGCAAAAAGAGTATAGGGATTTTATCGTTTGGTTACGGTATATTGAATGGTATGGTACAGCGGGTCTACCGCGTAATTCTGATTTTCATCAACATAAACTTGAGATTGAAATTTGACGTGCGTGCAAAAGAGATGGCATGCTAGGCGGGCGTCGTCGCACGCACGTCAAATTTCAATCTCAAGTTGATGTTGATGAAAATCAGAATTACGCGGTAGACCCCCAGGTCCCGGCAGAAAAAAATGCACATCTATCGTTGGAAGGTCGGTTACATTGTTTACGTAACCGATCTTCCAACGATAGCTGAGCATCGTGAACGCGTTGGTTTACATGACCGCCCCCGTAAACTAAAATTGGACTTCTACCGGAAACGGATAGAGTAAAACGCTCTCATGATGATTGTGTTGATTTGCGTTTTCGTCATCTCTGTCGCACCAAGCACTAACAGTCCGGTGAGAGAGACGACACGCTCTACAAAGTCGAAGATAGCCGATGTGCATTATTTACTGCCGCGCCCTGTGTGCTTAGCCAACCGAGATCAACAGTTTTTTAATTTAATAATAAGTTATGCCAACAATTTCGGTTTGATTAATAAAATCTAAGATTTACATACATATACTCACGCCAGTCTCCCAGAGGGGTAGGCAGAAACTACAGATTTCCATCTGCTACGACCCTGACACACCTCTTTCGCCTCTTCTACATCCATCAATCTAGTCATACAAGCTCTTCTATTCCGGGTACTTTAAGATTTATGCATACAAAATAGATATCAATAATGAAAAAGACAATTTATGGAAGTAAATAAATTATTAGAAAGTTTTTACAGACACTTAGAATCTTAGAAAAAAGCGGCTAAAATAGCGAAGTCGTTTTTTCGAAAACATGTTTTTTACCTGTTTGTTCCGCAAACACTTTGATATAGTTCAATAGAAAATCAACTTTACGAGATATGAACTGAATGTTACTGCCATCGAAAATAACATATTAGGTTTAATTTTAGATTTTAATTAGGTAAACTTTTGTATGTTTATAAAAGTTTTACCTCCTTTTGTGCTGAAAATCTTTATTTTGGAACTAAGAACTATTCAATGTATCATATACATTTTGCAATGAAGAAATATTATGAAGGTTTTGAAGCTTTTCATAATTTTGAAGATTTCTAGCTCAACAATGGTATCGATTCGGCATAACACGTCTTAACTTATTTGACAGGACTAACCTTATTTTAAGCGTCCTGTTTTTTTCTTTCTTTATCGAAAAGACAAGGACAGAACGCTTAAATTAAGTTTAGTCCTGTCAAAGAAGTTAAGATGTGCTTCACCGAATCGGTACCATTATTTACTTATTTTTTTAGGAGTTGATGTTATTTAGTGCCTAAAATTACTATTTTTGTTATTTCTTTGTTACTTTAACCTGATGTTAAAAAGACACAATATTATGGACTGTTAGATTTCTTTTAAAGTTAAAACTTAATGTTATATGTTGATATTCTTTTATATTTTATTTTTGTATTCTGTGATAAGAAATAGAATGATTTATTATATTAATTAACACAAAAATATCCAGAGTAATAGAAGTGCAAAATATTAAATATAGTAATTTATGAACTCCAATATCTAGTCAGTCTATTTATTAACATAAATATAATTATAGTTATTTATTATGAAAGACATTTTGTTATTTTTAAGTTATTGTTATTGCGTCTTAAATATATTGTTTTTAGAAAAGACAATGTTAAAAAGACGGAAATATAAAATTTTTTGTGAATTAACTATAATTTTTATTATGTATAACAAAAATCCAACCTATTTATTAAACACCATGTAGTTGTTGTATACTTGGGAACACATAAGCTGTCACTGAAGCATTCACCCATCCTTATATTATGCTACACCGGGACTAGAATTCCGTTGCTATACGTGTAACAGAAAGGTGTAACCATATTTGAAGAGCTTATTCAGTCAATAGTATAGAACAACTTTTACTATGGAACAAACCATGTATCTCGAAAAAAAAATAACTTTTTCATAGAAAAATGCAATGCCGCTCGGCTGAAATGTAGAAATGAAGGACAGATTTTTTTTTTGAGATATCGGCGTTTGCTCCATAGTAAAAGTTGTTCTATACCATTGATTGAATAAGCTCTTTAAATATGGTTACACCTTTCTGTTACACGTTGTATAAATATATTCAAGTGTTCAAACATAGAAATTTATTTCTGTCATAGTTTTGGTAAGAGTAATGTGTATTCTTCACTACCCGATGCTGTAACAGGTGACGGTAGAGCATAATGGTCTTTGACTAGCTTTGAATACACTAGCGTCCTAAAGGCACCAAGTGGCTCACTGTAAAGTGGGTATCTATAAATATCATTACAGTATGGGAAAGCATATCGGTAAATTCACGAGTTGTGTTGAGACCTGGATAGCTCAGTTGGTAGAGCAATCGCCCGGTAAGCGAGGTCCCGGGTTTGAATCTTAGTTCAGAGCTCCTCACATCCAGATTTACTTTTGTTTGTGCGTTTCTATACTGCAATGATATAATGTTAATTTATATCTCCTTGCGATGGATAAATCGCCAAGTGTTCAAACATAGAAATTAATTTCTGTAACATATTGCGTTGGTATAAATTAAACAATTGGATTATATAAGTGTATACAATTTATTTCGTATATACTTAGTTTTAGTACTATAGAAACCATATAAAAAATTGAGAAAAATATACGATCAGAAATTAGTATAAAAATACTGCTCAGAAATAAAGACGTGGTCTATCTACGTCCTTGGAATTTTTGACTCATTTAAATACATAGAAATACATATATAGTATATAGATAGATGCCTATATTAAATGCGATGTTATGTAGCCACACGATTAGTATGCACTGGTAATTGACTTTCAAAATAAAAATGCATATTTTGTTCATGGCTATTCGCCATTAAGGACGGTCGTCATGAGCGCAGCAACTCAGTTGTGGGCGTGACCAAATGTAATGCTATTTCATTTCGCTTTAACGTGCACGCTCAATGAAACTTGCGAAGGCAATACAATCGCACCGATTTCGTCGCGGGCACAATATTGAAAATGCGTGCCAGAAAAACAAAGTTTTGGTCTAGGTTATGAATCACATTATTATTTTTTACATTTTCAATGCGCCATTAGTTTTAAGTTTTAGATTTTATCCAAAACAATAAAAACACATTCGGCTACAGTTTTGTTAAAAAACTGTTAAATTTGCGCTTTTTTTTTTCAAATTCCCCAATTTTTAGTTCCAATGCGGCAAAGATATAGATAATGTCAATGGACACAGCCTAAAATATTACAGAAACATTTCATAGACAAGACAGACACCTCACATTTTTGTTAAGAGGTGTCATCACGCGAAAACCTCCATACAAACGCTATCACCACATTGTGGGGTGTCTATGGAATGTTATTATAATATTTTAGGCTGAGTCCATTAACATTATCTAGATCTATGTTTAAGTCGAACTAAAAATCGTGAAATTTGAGTAATATCTTAACAACAAACCCCTAAAATACGTAAATTTAACGGTTTTTTACCAAAAGTGTAGCCTAATGTGCTTTTATTGTTTTAGATAAAATCAAAAAATGAATACGAGTCAAACATCGAAAATGTGATCTAGTTTAATAATTACCAAAAATAATGTTTGAAAACGTCGACATTCTTGCCAAAATTTGGTTTCTCCTGAACAAGTTTTCAATTTTGCGCCCGCGACGAAATCGGCACGATTGTATTGTCCTCGCAAGTTTCATGGAGCGTGCACCTTATAGCTACATGGAACAGCATGACATTTAGCCACGCTCACAACTGAGTTGGTAGCGTCATGATGTCTATTCTTAAATAAGAACACTAAGTATTTAATTTCTTTGCTATCTAAAGTTCTGTCAATAGAAAGAAATAGGGAAGTCTGCTACAAAATAAATGACATTGCATGTCTGTAAAAAATACATGAATTCAATACATTTCAGTAAAAAGCTAAATTAAATAAGATTAATCTTACATAAAACTCATGTGTTAATAACAAATAATTTACGTTATCTAACTGAGCATTAAATAAACTTTATACCTAAAATTAAGCAAATAAATACGTTAGTTAAATTTCATAGTAGTTAATACATCTGTTTTTCTAGATTTGCAACTTTTTGATAATTCTTTGAAAACTGACCCTTTCGCGAAATAAACGCTAATTCCGTTGTAAATAAACGACAATATTGCTCAAAAAGTCACAAACCTTGACAGCATCCGGGCCAAGACTCTAAAATCATGATGATTAGGCTGAAATTTGCTTGGCACAGTTAATAAATTAAGCTTTAGGTACGGTCCAAACGCGTGTATTGGCATCCTGGCCGACTGAAACTACGGTCTCGTCATCCAGCCAAGTGATGCCTGTGATCTGACTCTGGGGATGGGCATCTGGAAACAAAATAGCTATTATTTAATACCACATAATCTTTAAATAACTATAATAGTAGTTTAAATTAAATATTGAAGATAACTTATTTGTTTTTTGATTTTATTTTTATTTATTTTTTTTATTCTGTTTATATTATATATTTATATAAAAACACTTATTAAAATAATAGTTTCCAGATATGTTTCGACATATAGTCGGCTTCAGTGGAATTTGATACAATTTATTTATTATTTTAAAATGTCATAAAATGAAGTCAAACTATTATTTTAATAAGTGTTTTTATATAAATATATAATATAAACTGTATAATAGTAGTTTATGCTACAAGGGCGAAAAGGAATAAATTACGAGGACGATTTTAAACGTAACCGAGTAATTTATTGCTTTTACGCCCGTGTATCATACTACGTTTTTCAATGCATAATGTGAGGAAATAAAACAAATATAATCTTGTGAACTTTAAATTATGATTGGCTCAAAAGGAATGTATCCAGACCCGTTCAACAGTGGAAAAAAAGTATAAAATTTATGGTACACAAGAAAGGTTGCAGGTTAGCCAACCATTGTAAATAAATTTAAAAAAATAACAATAATTTAGCCCTAAGGCAAAATAATCGACTTTCTGTTCAGTTTTGATGCATAAAAAGTGGGCCTTTACGAGCACTTGCATTGAAAATAATATAAATCTCTAAAAAAGCTACAGTAAGCTTAGACTCTCGCATAGATTAAATTATGTTAAGGTGTGTTAATTCGAAAACCATGTCGAGATTTTGGTTTAATAAACTGTATTTTAGAACTCGTGGTCTAAGAAACCTCATGATGACGAATATTTTTTACGAAAAAGCTGCAACTTCCATTTGACTTCGTGTGACGTCACTAGGGAAATGGCTGTTTAGAAATGTGTCCTTTGCTATCAAGATAAATTTATAATAATTTGCTTCCGACTGATTGGAGAGATGGATGAGAGATGAGTAGATAGACAGAGACAGACCACTTTTTTATAAGCAATCACACATCATAATCAGTACAAAGTCTCAAATTGCTACATAAATTAAATAAACCTTTAATTTAGTTTTTGTACGTTTATTATTTTTCAATGCAAGTGCTCGTAAAGGCTTACTTTTTATGCATCAAAACCGAACAGAACGTCGATTATTTTGCCCTAGGGCTTTATTTTTTATTTTTTTTTATTTACGAGAAGTTGGCTAACCTGCAGCTTTTCCTGTGTACCATAAATGTCATAGTTTTTTTTTCCACTGTTTAACAGCCCTGGATACAGTCCTTTTGAGCCAATTATAATTTAAATTTCACAAAATGATATTTGTTTTATTTCCTCACACTGTGCATTGAAAAACGTAGTATGATACACGGGCGCAAGAGCAAAAAATTACTCGGTTACGTTTAAAACACCCGCTACGCTCGTGTTTTAAATCATCCTCGCAATTTATTCCTTTTCGCTCTTGTAGCATAAACTACTATTATTAAATTTATTTATTTATTTTATTTATTTATTTACTTTAATTAAAACGGACAAACCAATTACAACAATTAAAGATAGTAACACAAACACAAAACGGTACAATCAACTAATATATTTTTATAAGATTAAATTTGACTTGCAAAATGTGTATTATGTGTACCTACTTTACAAAATAAACTATACGAATTTGGTATGGAAGGAGGTTTGAATCACTGCTCTATAAGTTACTCACTCTTGATGATGGTATGCTTGGCGGGGGCGTCAACATTCCAAATGATGATGTTGGTATCGAGCGCTCCGGACGCGACGCGCTTCGAGTCAGGGCTCCACGCACCGCAGTTGACGCGCGCCGTGTGGAATCCCCACTCCTGTTTGTGTGCCAACTGGAAGGAGGGAAGAAATTAGGGTAACGTTCCTAAACGCCGGGGTAAAGGTAACAATAAAACGCCACCCGTTCCACAACCACCTAGTGAAAACGAACAGCTCGAAGTCGTTCATAAACCTTGTCAGAAATGTTTTTGGCCGGTATCATAGATAAATAATAACTACAGCAAGTCATCGGAGGAAGTGAATAAAGAGTTCCTTTTTTTTTTTAAAAGTCTAACCATGTATTTTTTTTCTTTTTGTTCTTTTTAACAATTCAAACACCATGTAATACGCAAATTATGTAATAATTGTACACCTATAGGAAGGCGTTGGTGACTGTATTACAATTTTATATTACCACAGTTACCAACGGCACATTTTTATGTTATATTTTCATCACAAGCAATCATTTGCTTACTTAACTTACAACTTTGTTTTTGTTATCCAAAATTATTGTACCAAAATAAAAAAATATTATTATTATTATTATTTTTCAAAAGTCTTAACCTAGTTACATAAATGCACAATCAACAAAAACCCATAGGGTATATCAGTGATTGCAGAGTTCGGTACTTATATAAAATTATAGTAGCAATAGGTAAGCATATCACAACCATAGCAGGGTGGTGATCGCGGTCGGTCCGCACACACATCTCACAACCATAGCAGGGTGCCTGCCCGTGTGTGAGGGCCGTCCATGATCCACATGCATACAGAGACAAAAATTGAGTGCTTACCTATATGACTTAAAGCTAATCTAGGTTGGCATGTTTTGTTTGCATGAGATGACAGTTTACATTAAAGGGAAATATCTAGAAATAACAATAGAAATAACATACCTTGTACTCGTCGGTGGAGTACAGAATCACTTTCCTGTTGGCGTCAGTAGCGACTAGGTACTTCGAGTCCGGACTGTAGCGCACGTCTGTGACCGGACCGAGGTGCGTGAGCTCCTGGCTTGGTGTTAGAGTGCGCACGTCCAGGACGTAAATGTGCACTTTGTTGTCCGCTCCTGGAATTATTTGAAACAAGATTCAAACCGCGATTATTTATTTATTATATCTACGCTTATATTATAAAAGGTTTGTTTGTTTGTTATGTAAGGTGTAATATTTGAAACTCTTCAAATGATTTCGAAAGCTCTTAAAAATGGTAATGGTTAGCCTCTTCACTTATAACCCGTACGAATTAACTGTGCACCTCGCGCTGTGACGTCATTTGGACGGTACGCTATCGCTACTGAGCGCTTGCGGGGAATGCGGGGAGCCGCGCGGGGCAGCGGGATTCCAGCGGAGTGCACAGTTGATTCGTACGGGTTGTAAACATCCATCCATCCATCAGCCTAGTTCGTCCACTGCTGGACATAAGCCTTTCCAGGACTTTGTCACTCCCGGCGGTCATCCTGGAAGAATTGCCCATACTCACACACGCTGGGCAGGCGGGTTGGTGAGCGCGGTGCCGGAACTCTCGCACCAGTGACGCCGCTGCCCGTCACCAGTCTGTTCCATATAAGGCCCGGCTATTAGGGATGGATATACCGCCATCCATCGGTCCCAGGCATGGTGGGTCTCCTGGTTTTTTGCCTGAGAGCTGTCCTCTTACTCTCCCCCGAATTACTTCGAGGGGGTCTCCAAGTAAGATGGTGGTACCTCCACAGTCGAGCCCGGCATCAGCTCTACCACCTTCAATACCTATATCACTTAAACATGCGCTATAATTTGTTCACTGAGCACATAAATTCCGAAAAACTCATTGGTGAATGCTTACCAGCAGGATTTGAACTCTGGTCTCAAAATTAAGAGTACCACGTCCTACCGACTGAGGTACGACTGCTTCTAGTCCATCGTCCAGTAGACATCCACCCATCAGCCTGTATTCGTACACTGCTGGACAAAGGCCTTTACAATATTTTGCCTCAGCTAATCGCAACGTTCTTCAGATTGTCGGTCCAGCGGGCACGAGGTTGGCCTAAGCTACGCTTTGCTGTACGTGGTCTCCATATCAACGCCTTTCGGCCCACAGATCGGCGAAATTCAGCGACAGAGATGACCTGCCCACTCCCACTTCATGTTGCTGATTCGGCAGGTTATATCGGTCACTTTAGTTAGGGAGACAGCGGGTCTACCACGTAATTCTGATTTTCATCAACATCAACTTGAGATTGAAATTTGACGTGCGTGCGACGACGCCCGCCCAACATGCCATCTCTTTTGCACGCACGTCAAATATCAATCTCAAGTTGATGTTGATGAAAATCAGAATTACGCGGTAGACCCGCAGGTCGGAGAAGAAGGCACCCCGGCAGTTTTTTCTTCAGCGCAGTCATGTAAGTCCATCGTAACACCTAAAACACTCACCGCCAACAGCGACATGCCTGGTCTCGGGGTTGATGGCCACACACGTCGGCTCATAGTCGAGAGGCAGGCTCGACTGCTTGTTGGCACCGATCACCACGGTCAACTGGAAAGGATTAAACATATCGTAAGGAGATATCATGATGATGTCCTCCTCATCGTAGTCCGACGACGGCGACCGCAGTGTAGTTCACCGCGAAAGATATCAGAAAGATATCCGCGAGGAGATATCAGAGTTGATAGTGACAGTGATACAGTGATACTAATATTGTCTGGAGTCATCATGAATCAACATATGCGCTTTTGCTCGAGAAAGTGCAGAAAGCGTTCCTCCGTTTTCTGTACAAAAAGAAATGGGTACTATCCCTTTATGTACCCGACGAAGTATCTTCTTGGTATGCTGGGATTTAACTCGTTGGAAGTTCGAAGAGACTGTGGCAACTTGTTACAGCCTGTCGCATATTGCGCGGTGAATCAGACTGTCCACGACGTTTGTGCCCGACAGATACCTCAGAGCACGCAAGCATGTTCTGTTGTCAGTACCTACGGCGCGCACTGTTGCTCGCAGCAAGTCTCCGCTTGCGCGCGCGCGAACTTCACTCAATGCACTGTTGGCGTCAGTACCGGAATGTGACTTATTTGCTGACAGATTGATGACTGTGATTGATGAATGTTTGGCGTTTTGCGAGCGTGATGACTGAAAGGGTTTGTCAATTTGTTCAATAACATTTATATTGTTTTGTTGTTTTAATTTATTTTGTAATTTGTTTTGTAATTATCGTGTTCTCTGTAACTGTCTAGTATTGTTAGTAGATTTACTTATTATAATAATATTATATTGTATAACGCATTCATTTTTAAACTGTCATAATATACTTTTTAAATAAATAAATAACAATAATAATAGTAGTTTATAATTTAAGTAAGTAGTATAATTTTCTAATTTATGATTCCTCTAAGGAGTTAACAGTAATTAATTACAGACTGTAAAAGGAAATAGACTATATGAGACAGGTAGACAAAGATATGTATATATATATTTTTCGTTTTTTTCATTACCCTAAATTCCTGCTGTCTTGTATTTTATTATCCCTTAGCTAAAGTAGATATGAGTAATTTGTATAGTATATGTTTTAGTAACTGATATGTTAAAAAAATATGCGTAAAAAAGACATGATCTTGCAAAGTTTCTTGCCCTTCTTCTTAGCAAGGCTAATTGAATGGGCGGAGGTAGGCATGTATTTATATATGTAACGTATTAGTATGTAGTATATAGGATGGGATTTGTTCGGCCGCCTGGATTCATGCTGGGGGCTCGGTTGGTGATCATTGAACCTTGTTCCTTGTCGGGTCCCCGGTATGGATTTGGGCGGTTGATTAGATTTCACCTTGTATAATTATAGATTTTACCTATCATTTCAATCGTATATAATAATATATTATGTTATATTGCAATATATTATATTGCTACATAAATTAAATAAACCTTTAATTTAGTTCATGTACATTTATTACTTTATTATATATTTTTATAAGATTAAATTTTACTCGTAAAGTGTATTATGTATACCTACTTCACAAAATAAACTATTTGAATTTGAAAGAAAGAAAGAAAAGACATTTATTTTGATTCCACATCGTAAACAAATACATTTAGTAAACCTTAAGTTCTTAATATATTTTTTCTACTACCTTAGAAATTACTATTTATGAAAAAGTTCCATTTAATACTCGAAATTAGTTTTGAAAATCGAACTTTCCGGGCCCCATTGCGGAATGACTATCAGGTCAGTTTGAAATATCGTATTGAAATTGCATTTATTGCAAAATTAGGTTCTTTTTGACGTTTGTCTTCATTTCATGCTAAATTAGGTTCTTTTTGACGTCCTTAGTTTGTCTTTACAATCGAAATTCCCTGCGTTCGGATTCACGACATAATCCATTATATCGCGTCTGACACTCATTTTTCGCAAAATGATACTGGCCACAAATAAAAGCCGCCAGCCGAAGCCTGAAAAAAAAAGGTAAAAACCGCGCCCACGCCGCTTTTCGCAGTCATAAAATAAAATACATTAAATTTGAAAGGAAAAATTAAATACATATTTAAATACATAAATCAGGTGGTAGAAAAAGTATCGTTCGCAAGGAGTAAAAATGGGTTTTCTTACCCTCGGAATGTAAGCTTTCGACGTGAGCCAAACTAGGTTCATTCGTTGGGTAAGAAAATCCGCCATTTTACACTCGTCACGAAATATACTACACTCTACTTAAGAACGTTAACGAGAAAACTGACAGCTAACTTCCACCCGCCTTTAGTTGATCAGGACTTTAGACGCTCTTTAGGACATGCAGATTATTTGTCATACCTCTTTAACAGTAGCAACGATAGTGGTGCCGTCGTCCAGGATGTGATCCATGGCTCGCGGTTGAGAGCCCAGCGGGATAGCTTGATCCGTGTATTGAGGGACATCGCCTGGAATTTTTTATTATGTCCATTATTTGTCAATAAGTATGATTAATTGACTTTTTTGTCATAATGGTTTTGTATAAATAATAACGGACGCCTCGCAGCGTTATTCGGTTGAATCCGTTTCTCCCGATCCCGCGGGAAACGGCGGATGAACGGCAAATTAGCCTTAGCTCTAGGCGCAAGGACTTATGGTTTAAGACGTTTATTTCTCATAAAGAACAAATACAATGTTCACTTATAATGAGAAGCTTATCTAATTATGTATATATTACTATCTTTAATTATTGTAATTGGTTTGTCCGTTTTAATCAAAGTAAATAAATAAATAAAAAATAAATAAATTGCTAATCCATTGATACCTAAATTGTATTTATAGTAGTTTATGCTACAAGGGCCAAAAGGGATAAATTACGAGGACGATTTAAAACACGAGCGTAGCGAGAGTTTTAAACGTAATTTATTGCTTTTACGCCCGTGTATCATACTACGTTTTTCAATGCATAGTGTGAGGAAATGAAAACAAATATAATCTTGTGAACTTTAAATTATGATTGGCTCAAAAGGATTGTATCCAGAGCCGTTAAACAGTGGAAAAAAAGTATAATATCTATGGTACACAGGAAAGGCTGCAGGTTAGCCAACCATTGCGAACAAATTAAAAAAATAATAATAATAAAGCCGTAGGGCAAAATAATCGACTTTCTGTTCGGTTTTGATGCATAAAAAGTAAGCCTTTACGAGCACATGCATTGAAAAATATATAATTGTGTTAGTAAACAGGTTGCGTACAAACTAAGTTAGTAGTATTTCATACACTTAAAGTGACATGTTTTAGTACATACTCTTTTAACCGCTTTGTGAAAACACTTGACCAGTTTGACAATAAAAAAATATGAAAAATTTAAATAACATTTTGAAAAAAAAAAGTTTGTATGACGCCAGGGTAGGCACTACCCTAGAGTGAACATTTTCATATCAACTTTCTTTTTCCAAGAGTTATTTCAATTTTGTCATATTTTTTTTATTGTCAAACTTGACCTTCTGGTTGCTTTTCCGGACAAAAGTTCTATGCACGCCACTGCTACAAGGGTTCCGTTTTTCCACGATGAGGTACGGAACCCTGTCTAAAAATTTACCTTCAGCAGCAGGCTTGGCAAGTCTCAGAGTGTCGTCGATACCGCAGGTTAGCAGTCCGCCATCTTTAGTGGCGCGCATCCCGTTCACTTGGTTGCCGTGACCTGCGCCGGTTATGTGACGACCCTCGCCTGGAACATAACATATCGTTACGACATATTTTTTTTAATTTTTATTTATTTATTTATTTATTTATTTACATAACATTTTATTTTTTATTTTGTTATTTATTCTTGTTGCACACAGAAAACTTAATTCTAAATTATATAATAAAAGTTATGTACAATGGCGTGCTTATCTCAATAATGAGATTTCTTCCAGCAAACCAAGGGTGATAAGGATATTTGAAATAAATAAGATATTCATATTGTGCACGATAATATTTATACAGAAACAAGATTAAATTAATAGTAGATACCTAATTAGTTAAAAATAATAACAAATTACATAAAATTTACATGCCTACATAGTATAAATAAATATAACAATACATATTCAGTAAATAAATACACAATAAATGATATATATACATACACCTACACGATAGGTTGTCGAAGATAGTGCTCTTTTATTTTCCTTTTGAATACACCAATGGAGGGGCTATCCCTGATAGTGTGAGGAAGGGAGTTCCACAGTTTGATGGACTTAACAGTGAAAGAGTTTCCATACGCCCCGGTGTTATGAGAAGGTGTTTTTAAAAGTGAGACTGTATGAGACCTGACTTGCTTGTCTCTAAGGAAAATATACTCATAACGATCGCGGAGGTATGGAGGAGAAGTGGGACTCTTTAAAATGTTGAAAAGGCAACAGAGGATATGAACATACTGAAGCTGTTTAATGGGAAGCCATTTTAATTGTTCACGGTACTGAGATACATGATCATATTTTCTTAGTCCATAGATAAACCTGATTCCCAGATTTTGTAAACGTTCAAGTTTACCAAGCAGCTCCTGACTGGCATCTAAAAAATAGACATCAGCGTAGTTGATGATCGGCAAAAGTAGAGATTGTGCGAGAGTAACTTTAGTTTCAAAGGGGAGAAATTTCTGGAGACGCTTAAGAGAATGAAATGTGGCAAAGACTTTCCTGCTGACCTCATTAATATGCGCAGCCCACGTCAGATTACAATCAAATATGACACCCAAATTTTTTGCAGATTTAGTGTAGGCAATAGGGATATCGTTATAAACTACTTGTGGAATTACCGTTTGATTGAGAAGGCTAGTCATATATCTGCTACCCAAAATAATGGCTTGAGATTTTTTGGGATTAACCAAAAGTCCGAAAGCCTCCGCCCACCTGTGAATGTTTGAAAGATCGCTGTTCATTTCTGAGACAGCAATATTTGCCTCAGTTACGTCAAAGTGGCGGTAGAGTTGTAAATCGTCTGCGTAAAGATGGTAGTTCGAAGAAAGAACATTGGAAACAGAATTTATAAAAATTGAAAAAAGGAGAGGAGAGAGGACACCACCTTGAGGTACGCCAGCAGTTAGTTGGCACCACTCCGAGGAAACCTCGTCCGAGCGTATGCACTGCAGGCGACCCCTTAAATAAGTATCAAACCATTCTGTGACAAGAGGAGATACGTTAAGAGAGCTAAGAATGCTAAGGAGTACATCGAAGTCTACACAGTTAAATGCACTACTGAAATCCAATAGTGTGAGTATAGTCAGTTTCTTATTGTCAATAGCTAATCTTATATCATCGGAGACTTTCAGGAGTGCCGTGACGGTGCTATGCCCTGGGCGAAATCCAGATTGAAAGTGATTGAGTAAACTATTTTTAGATAGGAAATACGAAAGTTGGTTGTGGACTAAAGACTCAAGAACTTTAGAAAGGATAGGAAGAATGGAAATTGGACGATACTCAGAAAACGATGAAGGGTTTGTAGTCTTTGGAAGAGGGATGACATGTGCATTTTTCCAGGCTGTGGGGAATGAGCTGGTGACAAGGGAGCAGTTGATAACGTCAGCTAGGACAGGTAAAAGTTCATCTAGTATAAGATGCAGCATTTGAGAGCAAATTTCGTCATCACCCACAGCCTTTGAAGTAATAGAAAGAATTACTCTCTTAACGTCACACTCAGAAACAGTCTTGAAGGTAAAATGATCGCAGTCGGGTTTGGGCTTATTACGAAGGTTTAGGAGAGTTTTGTTTTTTAATTTGTCTTCTAAGGAGACAGGCGGTTTAGAAAAATGCTGATTAAGTGCATTCAAATCAATAGTCCTTGGATGGGTTTCGGATGATTTGCCAATTCCGAGCGTTTTTAAGAATTTCCAGACCTGAGCAGGGCTGTAATTATTGACAGATTTGTGAATATGGTGCCTCTTTGCGTTTCTACACATCTTTGTACAGCGATTGCGCAACTGTTTGTAATTTTCAAAATTAATTTCACTTGGACATTTTTTATAATTACGCTTGGCCTTGTCTCGCAACGCCATAGCATCTCGTATGTTCTGTGTGAGCCATGGAGCTGGCAGATGCTTGATTTTAATTCTTTTAATTGGTGCGTGTTTGTCAAATAAAGAAATAAGTATTTGATTAAAGTTATGCACCTTGGCATCTACAGTTTGAGAACATAAAACAGGAGTCCAGTCTATGGCCAATGCCTCCGCTCTAAGCGCCTCCAGATCTATCCCTTTGAAACTCCGCAGAAGAAGAAACTTGGGCTTATGTTTGGGGGGGCGTACTTTATACGAAAGGAAAATTAAATCATGATATGAGAAAGGAGACATTTATACAGCATTACAGGAGACCATTGCACTGTATAAATTAGGAAAGTAAATATACATATATATTTTTTTTCTTTACTTAGGATCTAGTATATATCTAAGAAAACAAACATTTTAACATAAATCTACATATAAACAAAACTTAAATTAAACGTTCACACTTTTGCTTTCGCAAAAATTTAAACACTCACGGAAAATACGGAATAACTCATCCGCAAATAGATCGACCTGTGGCCTTGTTGACAGTAAGGTGTTTAGGACATTTATGGCACGTGGCAGAGGGGACTGGGCTCTAGCTACCGTGCTCGCACGCGGTGCGCAGAGAAGATGGTGATGTCGAGCTCGAAGGTAATTGTTGGGTACGAACAGAGAAGCTGTGGCGTTTACTAGCTGAGGGCAGTTAGAGTCGCCTCGCAGAATGCGACATGCCGTTAGTAAGAGCTCAATGTTTCGTCTTACCTCCAGTGAGGGACATAAGTCCCCGAGGGGGTATCAGAGGTATTTTCAAATGTGAATTGTTCAGTGCGTATTTACCCTAGGGCCAAAAGGGCCATGGCCCGGGGCGGCAGGCTTAGAGAATATACCAAAGGAGACGCCTTTAACAGGCGTTCCCCTCTGCCAAAGGTATGAGATTCTATATCTAACGCGTTATATAAAACTAGTTCAGCCGCCATTTCTGTCATACGATTCCCGAACGTCTTTGCATAAAGAGCTCCGAGAAAAATGCCGTTTTGTGCTGTGTATGGGTGCAAAAAAATGTCTAACACATCAAATTTACAAAAAGATGGTGTTACATTTCACTAGTAAGTATATTTTTGGTTATTTCATTCGTAATTTACTCATATCCAACATTTTTGAAAATGTATAAAATTCATATTTGGCGCCATAACTTCTTCACGATGACGTAACTTAGTCTCGTAGGGAGTACGCCTACGTCACGATTCAGGAATGCGCCGCAGCGAGACTATTTTTGGTGTTGCCAACTACTACAAAAAATTACCTAGTAATTCATCAATACCTTAACATTAATTCAACTTAACTTGATTTTTGTGTTGAGAAATATGCTACTATTTCATAAAGTGTGCAGCAAAATTTAAGTATTTATATTTTTCTTGTACCGAATCCACTGTTATTTTTATTTTTCTAAAACTAATTTCAATTTATTAATCGTAGGCAGCAATATAAGTAATAGTTGATTAATATTTTTACTGAAAATATTACTAAATTTATTATAAATCTACTTGCTCGAAAAATTCAACAACTATTTTTTTTCTAAAACTTCTTAAGAATTTACCTAAAAATCAGAACTTAAAAACTATGGCAACACAATAGTCTCGCTAAATAGTCTCGCTGCTCCAAACAGGCTGCCATGTAGCCTCGTCGGGAATAGCTAGGCATGTATCAGTTATTATTGATGGTAGTTATCGATAAAAGACAATCAGTTTTAAAATTTTAATAATTTCTTGTTTGTTAATGACTAATAAATAGATCTATCCCCATAAATGTTTTCAATCTCAGATAAATTTAAGTTATCTGAAGAAATTAAATGTTAATTGTATCTTATAATATTATATATTATATAAGGTCTTTCAATTGAAATTGAAAGAAATTTAGGAGGTGATTCAGTATCGTTAATACATCACATTCCACTGCAAAGTACTTTTTTTTGCGCGAACTTTTTCTTCACTTGTCCATACAAACTGAGTCAGCTGATCGGACCACTTTGTACTGAGAAGTGAAAAAAAGTTCGCGCAAAAAAAAGTGCTTTGCAGTGGAATGAGATGTATTAACGATACTGAATGACTTCCTAAATTACTTTCAATTTAAAGTGAAAGACCTTATATATTGTTAGCAACACAAGATGACGGAGCGCCCCTGCCGGACGAGCGTGGCAACAGTTTGAGTCATCGACGGCTGCGCGCGCACGGTGGATATAAAAGGCTGTAACTGAGCGGCGCTGCCATTGTGTTTTGCAACTTTGTGCTGAAGTGATTAAATCATGGTTTACATTTCTTTCGTGACTCCTGACCAAAGACCTGCAGACCATCAGCCGCCTGTATCTAACAATATCATACCGTGATGATACATAGCCTAATACCTTCCTCAAGAAACTACGTTACAATGAAAATTGCATCAAAATCCAATGAGATGTTCCCAAGTTATAAGCAAGCGTCCATACAGATACACAGACAGATGTTGCATTTTATATGTAGATATAGAGAAGATTTTGTCCACCTGAACAGATTCTGATGGAATGGTGTCAGTAATGTATTTATCGATAAACGTGTTCCCAACTCTATTAAATTTAACGCACACATTCAAAGACCGTACGTATTTACGTAAATTTGTGTTGCAGGTGTGCGAATTGCATGTGGGTACGTTTGTAGGAACATGATTCGGTTATGTAAGGGTGGTTACCTCGTCCCCCACCTAACGTGGCAGAACCGACTGTATGTGGAAATACGCCTAAAACTGGTCCAGTGTTATCTTGTCTAAGGCGGCAGGCTACGAGGGCGGCGCAAGTCGCACCTCGCGCTCAGTTTAGGGCTTCTTTCATAATACCACAGAATAAAATACTACGTACAGAAGAATCACCTTGCAAAAACATTGAAATAAATAGCTACTCTCGCTAAGCAGCAATAAAGTACAAACTAGCTCGCACCCGCCCTTCGGCAACTTTTTATAATTACCTACAGTCAGGTACCACACGTGTGTGCAAGCAAAAATGTATGGAATTACTACGCGCTAGAGCTTCTTTTACTGTGACGGTCTCAAGGTCATAAATCACTGTTCACTCGGTAGGGTTGTTTAAAATGTTGCACGCGTGAAAGAGGTATTTTATAAGGTGTTTATGCAGCTAAATTCATACTGGATGCTTGGTAAATGATTAGTATCACGGATCGATAACATGTATTGTTAATTTCACAAAATAATATGTTGACCTACCTACCATAGTAATTGACTCGGCGCTAGGCTTGCGTTTGTAGGGAACAGGGTTTTTTAAAATAAGGAAATAATTTTCGAATTTCCCAAAAAATGCCATCGAACCTTGATACCGACATCTTACCGTGTCTTCAGTATGAATTTGGCTGCATAAATTAATGTCACCGTATATTTTAGTTTGTAAAATTATTTATAAATGAATGATGTAATATTTTGTTTTATTACTCATACATTATATACGACAACTGTATTGTATATTAATAAATAGACCTGACATCAGGGTTGGATTCAGACCCTCGGAAAATTATTGTCTATGGGAATTAAAAATATACTACTTGGCTAAAATTATACTACGTTTCGTTTTTCGTCGATTTTTGGTTTGAATTCAAATAAAATAGCCTATTTGAAAGTGGAATTTTTAAAAAATTTACTATAAATATTAATAATTTAATAAAAGAGTATATTTGTTAGTGAAATTTTTAAAAATTTTACTAAATATGTTCATAACGCACAGATATTTCCTATATTGTAGGGTAAATGTTAAAAAGCAAAACTTCTCAACCAATAAAACAAGTCAGTCAGCCTGAAGATAAAATTATGGTATTTTTACGTAGTATAGTTCCATTACGATACTACATTCTACATGTCATGAAAATATGGTACAAATAGTATAATTATACTACAAAATCCAACCCTGCCTGACATGCATCTTGACTGAGAGTAAATTATTTATATTTATATTTTGAGGACCTAATAAAAGTAGTATCAAGTATATGTAAGCTTTCTTTGACTATCCATAGCCAGAACAGAACATGAAAAGTTGAGACGCGTAGGTACAAGTGAGAATGTATCACAGAGCGTGCGTAACACTCGACTGACTCTAGTGCCGACGACGGGTTGCGTCGCGGTAGGTATTTATCGCGGGTCACGTGGCCAAGTGAGACCCCCCTGATAATACATCGTTACCACAGAACTATTAATAGGAATAGAAATGCCATGAAAGCCGTGAATGCGACGCACCGATTTGATCAATACGTCAAGACATAACCCGCGGGCCTCTCATTTCTCAACCGAACGCGTTAGAACAAACATATTGTAAAAATGGTGTATTGCAGCGTGGCAAATTGTTCTTACTCTTCAAACTAACAAGGTAATACTACGGTATTCTAAAAAGTGGCGATAAAGGTTCTCGTATAAAATTTGTCTCACGCCATCCCCGTGATCGTTACCCATCTTTTAATTTATATTGCTTTTTGATTTTATACTTTTATTTGAAAAAATTTTGTGTATAGGTATATCTTTGTATAGCCTTTTGAGTTTTTCATTATCATCGTTCTCAGTCCAGATCAAAACACTGCTGGGTTTAATTTAATTTAATTATTGAAATATTTTTGCTTTTTTCTCGTTCGTTTATGGGGCAGCAAACATTACAGGCCCAGGGCGGCAAATCTTAAAATACGCCACTGGAATTGTTACTAGAACAGTCAACATTCTGTTTTTAAATACGATTTATACATCCCAACGTGTTATGAAGTGAGCCTTATCGCGGTATTTCAGACACTAATACACGCTTTTTAGGGCATGTGGGCAGGATTCGAAAGGATCATTATCCGTGATAATTATCTTGATTATTATTATGACAAGTATCTTGATAAACAAAGGCCCGATAATTCCCATTTGATACTAACAAAAATTGCGTTCATGAAAGTGATCTGTGGGGATTCCCCGTACCATAAAAATTCAGTTCGGATTTAGAGTGCTTTCGCGCGTTTATAATTTTAAATATAGTACTAAAAATTATTTTTAGTTTAATTAATGTTAATTTGTGTTGGATTTTTAATAAAAATCATAAAATTAATTTGGTTTTGTTAGAATTGCGCAAATTATAATGCATTTGTTATGTATTTGTTGAAACAATATAACAAATGAATTTCTTGCAGTGGTGATACCTATCCGACAATTATCGGATAAAAATCCGATCATTATCGGATACTTATCATGCAGCGTAATATCTTCATACTTTCGAACCCTGCATGTGGGTTTACCTCACTGTGTTTTCCTTCACCGTTCAGCAAGTGGGAAGTATACACGTACTATGCAAATATGAACATGCTAAATTTCAGCTTTCAACGTTCCACGCGGTGACGCATCCGTCGTGGCTCGCGGTGTGTCCGGGTTTAACGCGAGGCAGGTGATGAGCTTATTGTGCCTCATTAGGATATGTATATGATGTAACAAAGACGTACCATTAGCAACGTTCCACGCGGTGACGCATCCGTCGTGGCTCGCGGTGTAGACGGTATGTCTGTCCGGGTGTAACGCGAGGCAGGTGATGGGCTTATTGTGCCCCATTAGGATCTGAAAATATGTGTAAGTAAGGTTGACATGATATCTATTGTAAGATTGTTTAAATAGCCAGCAGCTTAGGGAGCTCTTTGTTTTTAATATTGTTAAATAACCGTAATACGATATTAATAAAATGACACCCAGAGAAAAATAAACCACTGTCCAGATCGTGGCTCAGATCACGTGATGGGTGGTGTGTCCTACCGCCGTACTTCGGGCACAAATTTAAGTGGTGACTCACGAATGACACAAATAGAATTTCGTCGAATTCAATACCGCGAAGGTCGCTGCTTTAATGGTCATCAACTCCAGTTTAGTTTATTTTAGTTTGGAAATATGTGCCAAAAGTTTAGACATAATTATTATTTCATGGGCATTGAAACTGACTATTCAAGAGTAAAATTTTCTCCAATGAATGTTGAAAAGTATGCAATTTCTATTATTGCTTCAACCACAATTAATTGAATTTTCTACGCGTTAAGTCGCGTCGCGCGTTTTAAACACTGTGCTACGGGCGCAGGACTACTCAATCAGAAGGTCAGAGTTCGGCCTAAAACATGTATATAGGCCCGAAACCCAGCAACAGGCCCATATCAGCGAGTGGTACAGTATTTTGCAGTAGTGCATTACAACGTAATAGAGCTAACGCACACTTCAACAACGTATACGTGCACGCACCAACGAGTTGTCGTGAGTACTGCGGCCTAATGTGATTGGCGATCATTGAACCTTGTTCTTAGCTAGTCCCTGGCCGGGTCTCCGGTATGGGTTCGGCCGTTTGATTGAATTTCACCTTGTATAATTATACGTATATAGTATATACATACATAATACACATTTTTACGAGTCAAATTAAATCGTATAAAAATATATATAATGAAATAATAAATGTACATGAACTAAATTAAAGGTTTATTTAATTTATGTAGCTATATAATATATATGTATGATGTACATGAACTAAATTAAATAAACCTTTAATTTAGTTCATGTACATTTATTATTTTATTACATATATTTTCATTAGATTAAATTTGACTCGTAAAAATGTGTATTATGTATACCTACTTTACAAAATAAACTCTTTGAATTTGAATTTAACAACCGTATTCTATGCAGTGCTAGTTTGGTGCTAATCACGCTGACGTTTACGTCATAGATGTCATTTTCGGGGGCGAAACTTATTATATAAAAAATGCTACCTTCAGTCCCGCGTTCGCATCAGAGAAATGCTGCTGTAAGTAAACAATAACATAATACATACCCTCAATGGTTTATCTGGGTTGTCCACGTCGAGATAGTTGATGACTCCTGAGAGTGATACCGATAGCAGGTGCTTGCCTTGCCAGAGACAGGACACCTGGAATATACAGTCAACTATTTTTATAATACGATACTTTCAAGCATAACCACCACCACTTTTTTGTAATTTAGTAAATATTTTAAAATTTATATGTATTTAGCAAATAAGCGCTTTGGACACTTAGTCTGTAAGTTTATTTTGTCTAAATAAATGATTTTATCTCATCTAAAGCTCGACCTGTGCCAATTTGTACAGATAAAAAGTGAGTTAAATCTGTTTTTATAGTAGTTTATGCTACAAGGGCGAAAATTACGATTAAACGTAACCGAGTAATTTATTGCTCTTACGCCCATGTATCATACTACGTTTTTCCATGCATAGTGTGAGGAAATAAAACAAATATAATCTTGTGAACTTTAAATCATGATTGGCTCAAAAGGACTGTATTCAGAGCCGTTAAACAGTGGAAAAAAAATGATATCATTAAATGATACCATAAATTTTATGGTACACAGGAAATGTTGCAGGTTAGCCAACTTCTGGTAAATAAATAAAAAAATATAATAATAAAGCCCTAGGGCAAAATAATCGACTTTCTGTTCGGTTTTGATGCATAAAAAGTGGGCCTTTACGAGCACTTGCATTGATAAAATATTTAAGACGTCAGCTCACTCTAATTTTAATGAAATTATCTCGAACAATTCATGCGTGGCCTTGAAAACCTTACGTGATTATAACAAATTCAACAAAGTGCCAACAATTACAAGCATATTAACCTGCTGGTTCTCTACAGCGGTGCCCATATTGAAGGAGGTGACCCGCTCCCTCGTCTCCACGTCCCAGATCGCGCAAGTCTTGTCTCCGGAACAAGATAACAGCTGTTTGCCATCCGGCGACCACGCGATGCCGTACACACCGCCTTTGTGGGCCGGGGACCCGATCTGTGGGAAGGTAATGAAATATGAATGTATGTACTGTAACATATAGCTACTGTAGAGCCACTGAGTGATGGCGCCTATGACGTTTAAATGCCTACAAAGTATCGTAATTATTTATAAGCAAGTGTGAATTAATAAATGTATTACTTCATTGTTGATAGTGATGTACTACTTGTTTCGGTTATTATGTTTCGATTTGAATGTTGCTTTATTGTGCAATAGAATTCGTATAGAAACAAATAATTTTTTTAAAAAAAGTTTTTCATTTTTTGTAGGTCGTGTTTGAGGTCGCCAATTTACGCAATAATATTTAATTAAAAACAAAACAATGACGAAGTTAAACTAAACCAAAATAAATGATATTAAAATACTTTTTCGATTTAGATATTCAAACATCTCTTGGGGGCCCCGGGGCACTACACCGCATAGCCCTCCGATAGCTACGCCACTGGTTTTGGCACATTTTCCTTTTGTATAATTATGTTGAATGTTGAATGACGTGTTTAATGTTGAGTAAACTCACACTTGATTTTTATTTTTAACCGAAATTTGAAATGTACCTCATCACTAAATGCAGCTGTCATAAGTGCCATCACTCAGCGGCCCTACTTTAGGCAATATGTTAGGTTTAGGTAAGGCTAGGTTTTATAGGTAAGTTAAAGGACTATTTGTTCGTGTTTAATTGTCAATCGATAACCTTTATGGATCGACATACGTCGCATTGACTGAGTTATTTCGTGTTTTCCAAAAATAAATACAGATCGAGTATAAAAGATCTTTCAGACAAAACACGAGCAAGATTCCTTAGAGAGTCCCATCGATGTGAAGGTGGCTCTCCATTAAGATTCCTTGAAGAGTCTTATCGGTGCGAAGGTGGTTCTCCATCTATAAATATTCCTTCTAGAGTTTTGAAGAAATACGACAAGCGAGTGCTCTACGAGAATTCAGAGCTCCCCTCCCTTAATGTATGTGTGAAAATTAGGAAGAAAATAGAAAAAAATAAATAATACAAGAAAGTCAAGGTAAAAACAAAGTGGTATAATTCAACAAAATCCCTACGAGATCCTGAGTGGACTGTGTGCATATTACAGTACCTACGTTAACGGCAACAAGTGATGGCCTCTATGACAGCGGCGTTTAGTGATGGGGTACATTTAAAATTTCGGTTAAAAATAAAAATCAAGTGTGAGTTTACTCAACATTAGACACGTCATACAACATTCAACATAGTAATACAAATGTGCCATAACTGCTTACAAAGTAGCCGTAAAATCTAGAAAGTGACTGGTTTACAATTACTTATATTGTTAGGAAAAAGATGCCATACCATTAGGGGGAGGAGAACCGTTTTATTTATTTATTTATTACGATTCAGCCACTACCACTCCCTGTTCAATCGCCTTTAATTGTCGACCTCTTGAATTGAAGAAATTAGAACTTTTGCTATAAAAGTCTTTGCTTCTGTAACACTTCTATTGCAAAATAACAGCAACATGAAAATCGAAAAATAATAACCGAAACGAGTAGTACATCACTAACAAAAATGAAGTATTACATTGTTTTATTGAAACTTCATATTGTTTCAAATTCCAACTTAAAAGTACTTTTTTGGTGATACAAGATCTCTCAACAAGCCCTACCTCTCCCTTCAACTCAGAAGTGGCCCCATCATATAAGTAGATCTTGCCATCGAAACCGGCTGATGCGAACTGGCTCCCATCTGGGCTATAGCGGACTGCTTGGGCGAAGCGGGTGTGCTCCTGTTGGGTTAAAGTTTATGACCATGAATATCAGAAAGATTAACAACTTTCACTTGAGGCGGGGTGTAATGACGATTAGTTTGAAATTTGAATATGGGCGTTTTTTGAGACAGCATCGTCCGTGAAACAGCTGTTCACGCGCAGCGTTCTAAAATGGACCTTTCTCCTTCGAAATAAAGTCTTTAAGTGACAGTTGAATATCTTCTTCTCTGAAGATTTGCGCGGTTATTTTTCTTCACTAAGTTGTTCAGTACGATTAGCAGAGTATGTGGCTTTATTTAAATGTCGCAGTGTGTTTACACTCTGTGTGCACATATGAAACGCTTACGAGGGCGTTCTTTGAATTTCACGCATTGTTCGTAAGGAATTTGTTTCTAATTGATCTTTCTACCTTAATATAAGATTCTATTCTAATATTTAGATACAATCTTTACAAATCCCCAAAATTACTAGGTTCCTTTTCGATCCAAACTATACTTTATTCAAATCAGCATAAATTCTAAATCACCTGTTTAGTACACTTGAACTTAAAGGGAGGTCCTTCAAACACAGCCAGGGTATTGTCTTCAGAAGCTGTCACGATCCTGAATGGCCTTGAAGGCTTGAAATCCACGGAGTTGATAGGCTTGGACTGGCCACTGATCTCACCCACTGACGTACCGGTCTCCGACATAAAAACATGGCCGAATCTGTAAAGGAATTATTTAAACAATATTGTTAAAACTGTTGTTTAAAACTGAGTGAACAATTCAAATTCAAATTCAAATTTGTTTATTCAAAATTATTGTAACATAACAGATAAATCTAAATCATTACAATAAAATTAAAGCACTTACTTTCATACTTCTCTATAACATTCTCTTACAAACATCTATCAGATAACTAATACGATCCACAAAAATATCACACTCTGGTGCTTCAGCGAGCAGGGAGCAGAATATGTCGAGTGCTCGCGCGACGGACGAGTACCGCTGGCAGATAACTGTTATTTGGGTTAGGAGCATTATATTTATACAGGACAGCCTTTAGAATATTTAGTTAGTGGCTCCAAAGCGCCATAATTTGTAAAATTGGTGTCTTACATGAACAAACTGCACACAAGAGAAGCATACCCACTCTAGCGAACATTTTACTTTACTGACGATATTCTCACTGATTACTCTAACGTAGGGAAGCCTCATTCGTCGGTAGAACGACGGACTCTCAGTCTTAACACCCGCGTTCGAATCCTACCGATCAAGCATGCACCAAGAAGTTTTTCTGCATAGTATTTATATATTTACCACTTGCTGAACGGTAAAGGAAAACGCCGTGAATTCGTGCCCGAAGTACGGCGATCAGGCTCAACCCCTATCACGTTGGGACGCACAAAACAAATCGTCGGCTAAAAGAAGGTGTAAACAACCCTTCGGGGACATATGCCTTGACAATACGTTTCCTCTATCCATTCAATAACAGTCCTTATGACGTAACATTTAAGACACAATCTCACCTCTCCCTTCCCTCCCCAACGGCCACCATGCGTTGGTTATCAGCGCTCCAAGCGATGTCCTTGATGGGTCCTCCGATGGGCTGGAACTCATTCTTCAGGATATGCTCCTTGTTAACCGTGTCCCAGATTCGGATTTTGCCGGACGCGTCTGTGGATGAGAGATGAAATTAGTATCATGTCAGAGGTTTGTAAATGGCCTAAAATGACTTCGGGAGCAACTCGGCACACAGAAATGAAATGAAATATATTTATTTATGTAATTAAAGGTTTTAATGTAATATAATTAAATAATATTTACTTAATTATTTTTTTATTTTATTTTATTAAGAAACAAACGGTCACTTATAGAAATAATTACAAAGTTCAAGAAAATTAACTAACAAATAACATATTAATAGACCTAATTAATAGTCCCCTGTAAAGAAATGCTTACAATCCATTGAGCTGAAAACACCTATCTGGTATTAAACACTTATAAAGAGATTTTATTTATAACAATTTTAGATTTATGATGAGATTTCTTTTCGAACATTATTTCTATAAGAAGTTAAAGATAAACTAAAAATATCAATACCATTAAGCCTATAGGTAATAGTTTTATGTAAAAAATTATAATATGAGGAAATACACAGGGAAATAATAAAGGTTGGGTTTATTTAAATTTAATAAAAAACAATTCACTCAGCTCACGAGCTCTGGCGACAAATTGCAACAATATTGTATTTCTGTCAGCTCATAGGAAACTCAGCCCAGAATCAACACTATGAAAAATTGATTTAATTCTAGTGGTCAATTCAGCCCGTTGGCCTTTGTTCGCATTAGTTCCATTGCCTAATCCCATGATGGTATACGTACTTTGGCGCTTTGGACTTTTCGAGAGGATGAATTAATGAAAGTAGAGTGCAAGTGGAAGGTACAAGCTCAGCTCGACCAGGGTCGCCAGCTGGACTGGGTGCCTATCATTAAAAACATAGATAAAAACTGAACTTTCAAAATTGCCTTTAATGGGTATTGAACTATTTACGAACTATGTCGTTGCTTCAACTGCAAACATCCTTAGACAATCGGAATTCGTTGTTCTTTTGTGTTATTTTGGTCTAATCTAAACTATAGACATACTTTATAGAATACTTTATATTTATAGTCTAAACCAGCGTCTCTTAACCTTTTATGTTCACGGACCCCTTAGGAAACCAAGCACAATTTTAAGGACCCCCTTGGTAAAAAAGCAGCAATAAATTTCGGACCATTTATTTTAGTTACAAAATACGAAAAAAAAAAATACACTTTTTATGTAAAATACGTTAATGAGAAGATTGGTGCTGCTTTTTTGCAACTTAGTGATATTTGGGTTTATATTACTACTGAGTTGTAGTCTCAAATAGGATTCCACTTTTAATCTATCTTGCAACTTAGTGATATTTGGGTTTATATTACTACTGAGTTGTAGTCTCAAATAGGATTCCACTTTTAATCTATCTGTTACTTAGTAGCACGGCGCGTGCGTAGCATTTACGACGAAACTTTTGGTGGCATTTATTTATGATTGTTAAATGGTCCATAGATTAGGCTGCGGACCCCTATAAATATGCTCGGGGACCCCCAGGGGTCCGCGGACCACAGGTTAAGAAACGCTGGTCTAAACCTATCTTGAGAGACAGGCCTGAGTTTATGTACGTATGGAGATTCAAATACCATACAAGATTGGATACAAAAATTGTATGAAGAAAGTAAAAATTACATTCTGCACACATTTAGTCAGATAAAAGAGCTAATGCTATATTTAATAGGTATGTATTCTGTAATCTACACGAGTTCATTGTGTGAGGCTTCACAGAGCATGAGTTTCATGTCTCGTATTACTACGACTTCTTACTAAAGTAAGAAAACACACTATAAGAAGCCATCAGTCTGTCCGTCTGTAATAAACTACCAGCCCGCTTGAGCTGTATCTGAGTAAAGCTTTACACGGATATTCCGGGAAAAGTAAATAGATTTATAAGCAAATTACATCAAGGTGCATTGATGGAACCCGTACTTTTTATCATGATACATTAAATTAGTCTCTGGGATATAACCATTCCCAGTGGAGATGAGATTGAAAAAAAAATAGAAGAATAATCGTTATAAATAGTTCCCTTTTTTGCGCGTCAATTAGGGTTTCTCTCATTATTTTTTTTTCTTACGACTTAACACATATTACAAAATGTGACGATGACATTGAAAGAAGAGTGAATGCGGGAAATAAAGTGAATGAAGACCTATACTCCTTTATGGGCAGCCAAAATGTAACTGCAAAGGCACGATTGGCGGTTCATATTCAGATTTTTGTAATTAACACGTCTGCTTATATAAGGTGGGATCGTACCGCGAGTCTATTGTATTAAATTGTCATCTCAATTCAATAATTCTACGGGTTAAGATATTAGGTGCTACTTATGTTGCATGTTAAGGCTGCGAGGTGTCCACGGAAGACCAGCGTCGTGGTACAGAATAGTGCCATGACACATGCTGAGTGGAGGCCTTTTGGGTGTCACTTATGTTTTGTTTGTTATTGATTATATTGTATTTTAATTGTGTGACACCAATAAAGTTTTTTTCAATGCATGTGCTCGTAAAGGCTCACTTTTTATGCATCAAAACCGAACAGAAAGTCGATTATTTTGCCCTAGGGCTTTATTATTATTATTTTTTTTTAAATTTGTTTGCAATAGCTGGCTAACCTGCAGCCTTTCCTGTGTACCATAGATGTTATACTTTTTTTCCACTGTTTAACGGCTCTGGATACAATCCTTTTGAGCCAATTATAATTTAAAGTTCACAAGATTATATTTGTTTTCATTTCCTCACAACTATGCATTGAAAAACGTAGTATGATACACGGGCGTAAAAGCAATAAATTACTCGGTTACGTTTAAAACATTCGCTACGCTCGTGTTTTAAATCGTCCTCGTAATTTATTCCTTTTAGCCCTAGTAGCATAAACTACTATTATATTCTATTCTATTCTATAATGGAGTGTTGGCTCCTACACTTATGTATGGTAGTGAATGTTGGATATGGCAAGATAAACATGAAAGTAGAGTGAACACAGCGGAAATGCGTTCCTTACGAAGTATGTGTTCTTTAACATTGAATGACTGAGTGAAAAATATCAATATACGGGATCGATGCAGCCTGAAATTAATACTTATATTTTATAAAATCTTAGAATAATTTTTCGTAAGTTATTTAGATATTATTTTGAAATTAATTATTTTGTATACCAGCTACGTTTCATATTTGCGTAAAGTTATTAATTGCTTGTTTGTTTAAAATTCATCATCATACCTGGCAATCATTCCTGGGTCATACATATAACATATAATCTATCTAAACACATCTGGATTGTTAAAATATAAGTAAGTATAGACTAATTTTAAGATTTGTAATGTTTTATATGTTTTGTTATTTTTGGTAGAGCTGATGCCGGGCTCGACTGTGGAGGTACCACCATCTTACTTGGAGACCCCCTCGAAGTAATTCGGGGGAGAGTAAGAGGACAGCCCACAGGCAAAAAACCAGGAAACCCACCATGCCTGAGACCGATGGATGGCGGTATATCCATCCCTAATAGCCGGGCCTTATATGGAACAGACTGGTGACGGGCAGCGGCGCCACTGGTGCGAGGGTTCCAGCACCGCGCTCACCAACCCGCCTGCCCAGCGTGTGTGAGTATGGGCAATTCTTCCAGGATGACCGCCGGGAGTGGCAAAGTCCTGGAAAAGCTCATGTCCAGCAGTGTACCAACTAGGCTGATGGATGGATGAACTAGGCATGTAGTATTTATTAAGATTTATGCTTTGAAATTTTGTGCATGTAATTTAGTGTTATTTCTTATGGTAAATAAAGTTATTTGTAATTTGTATTATTTGTATTTGAAAGAAGATGTAGTGACTAGAATAGAAAAAGGAATGCTTCAGTGGTTTGGACGTGTAGAGAGTAGTAGAGCCACAAAGGAAATTAATGGTGCGCAAGTGAAAGGTACATCTCAACCAGGCCGCCGTAGAAGGACGTATGCTGATCAAATTAGCGACATACCGAATAAGGGCAATAACAAAAGTAGCCGGAATAAAAGACCTTGTAATACTAGATTGATGGATGTGGAAGAGGCGAAAGAGATGTGTAGCAGATGGAAATCTGTGTCTCTGCTTACCCCTCTGGAAGACAGGCGTGTATGTGTCTTACGAATTAACATTGTTGAGATATGGTACAATATTTAAGTAGAAAAGACAAGGGGATGAAAAATCCAAAGGGTGTCAAAAGGGATCCTATTACTAAGCCTCTGCCGTCTGTCTGTCTGTCTGTCTGTCCGTCTGTCACAGGGGTCTAAAGCTTCAGCCGTTATAGGTAGCCAGTTGAAATGTTCACAGAATAATTCACTAAAACAAATAACGTTAAAAAAATTTACCTTTTCGAAGTTTTTTGTATGGGATGCCAATTGAAGAGTGTTTTGGAAAAACAACCAATGTCTCTTTTCTGACATTTTACAGGAAGTAAATATCAATATCAATCAGCCCACATCTACCCACTGTTGGCATAGGTAAATAAAACCTTATAAAATTTGTTACGTGGAAAAATCCTTACTTATGTTTTTTTATTAAACATGGATATATGAAAATACTTAAGTTTGTATATAAAAAGTTATAAAATATTGTTTATTTATTGACTATTCTTTATAGAAACGTTACAGACGTTGGTGGTTTTTCCGGAAGTACTCTGTTTTTGTAGCTACATTTTGAATGTACTTTGGTTGTTTTTGCTGATTCTAATATTACCAGATTATTTATTGTATGCACAATAGAGAATCCATAGAGCGAAAAAAACAAATTCGAAAAAATTTGACATTGGTTATTTTTCCAAAACAGTCTCTTCAATTGGATTTCAATACTTTTTTATTTGCCTTGATAGACACCGTAGTAGTAGGTATAATAGGTAGCCAGTTCAAATACCTGTACCTGTAATACCTGTATTTCAACTGGCTACCTATTACGGCTGGAGCAGTAGACCCCTGTGAAATAGGGTCCCGTTGGGCACCCTTCGTGTACGTAACCCTATAAAAATAAAAGATCGTAATAATGCAATAACCTTTAAAAGTATTGCATAACCCATTTCCTAGAGTTCATAAACCCATAAACAAGAGTTTAAATCTGGAGAGATATCTCTAATGAACTAACTGGCAACGTTCCAGAGATTTGGCTCTATAAGTGATCTTCTAAATATCCCTTATTGCTTTAGACTAAGTGCGAAAATGCAAAATTGGGAAAACTGAAAAGGCGAGAGGTTTGGTGCTAAATAAATGTACCATTTTGTCACTGTTAAGTTTTTGTTGTGTGTTTTAATTCCAGTTTTTTTGTATAGTTTTGTGTTATTTTGTGTAACGTATTATCACAGATAATTTAATACTAGTGCATTATCATAGAACTAGCTTTTGTCAGCGACTTCGTCTGCGCTGACTTCCTAATACGTGACTCAGTTAGTAGCGCAATCTAGTTGTTCATTTCGTGAACTAATTTAATTTGTAAAAGGTATCCTGATGTAATTAAATAAATTTAATTTGCCTTTATCAGCTTATTTCTTTATTATTCCTTGATATATAATTATAATGAGGCACAATTACAAAATATAACGATAAAATCCGAGATATATTTCGGACCCCACTGGGCCCGGCATCAGTTGGAGTAATAATGGTGACAGGATGACAGATAATATTTACAAGATGACAATGACAATAATACAAAATTAAAAAAGGCAAAACTATTTTCTTAAAAACTAAACTTTTTGATAGAAGTGAGGATGAGATGTGATAGAGTGTGAGATTTTATCGTTGTATCCCGATGTAGATATACGTAGTAACGCCATCTAGTGAGAAAAGATAAAGCAATACAATATTTTTAGTTTTTCTATTTATTGCTGCCGAAGTTAAGCTACACAACCTTTGAAAACTCCACCCAAATTCGTTCAGTAGTTTTACGTGAATAGCAAGCATACAGGCAGACAGATGTTAAATATTTTTTTTACTTTATGTAGCCCGCGGCTTCGCTCGCGTGGTAGTGTCTTTCAGTTAAAAACTATTATCGACAGTTTTCGGCTTGGAGGTTATTTCATTAAGTCTCAATCTCTCTCTTAAATAGCCTATAATTATGTTGACTAGGATCACTATGATGATAATAAATTAAACTGCATCCAAATACGTCAAGTGGTTCTCGAGTAAAACGGAACAGACAGACAGACAAACCTTCGTTACTATTGGTAATGACCCTTTTCATTTAAATTTTGCAAAAATATTCCATGTACACGACGTCTTTATTATTATTATAGATATATAGATTACTTTTTAGGTCTAAGGGGGCCAAAAACTTAAGTTACTACAATTTATTAGAAGTAATAGACAATTTTTGCCGGCGATAGGGCTCACCAATAGGGTTGCCAACTGTCCCGATTTAATCGAGATATCCCGACTTCAGGCCCCTGTGTCCCGTATCCCGTATCCCGGGTTTGTGGGAACCTAATTGTCCCGATTTTCAACATCTACCAATTTTCATTCAAATAACAATGAATTTTTCGATTGCGTGATGAAATATAAAAAATCTAAAATGCGCCAAATGCCAAAATAAAATTTAAGAACAAAACTTTTACATATTGTGTTTAGTCCAGTACCTATCAGATGTAATTAAGTTTTAGTTAGGTAATTATTATACTATCATAAAACTGTTCACGATTATTTTTCAAGAAAATTCAGAAAGAAACTATTTTATTGATTGACATATTTTTAGTTTGTGTAATGTTTTAATTACAAATTGAAATGTTCCACCTTTTCTTTTTTATTACATTAAAATATTTTTATGACGTCCCGTTTTTTTATTTGATTAAATCTCGAAAATCGCATTTCCACAGTGGGCATCTCAGCACTTATCACGGTTGGGACGTAATAAGCGTCGGTCGGTGAAAAGTGGACGTACCAAGTGTGGCCTGTGACTTGTATTTCACTATTCACGCATGGGAACACCTCTGAAACCTCAATACACATCTAGAACAAAACATAAAAGAACATGTGTAACATAATAGGTTCTTGGACTATTTGTACTGTAAGAGAAATATTTATCCTGCTTATACAAGTATATACATATGTGTTATGTACAGTCATATGTACTTACAGTACTTAGTATATATTTATTTAATAATTAAAAGATGACCGCTGGAAGCGATACCATCCGTAGAATGAGGTTATAGTAATGTATATACCTCTCTACGTCTCCTACGTTATTATGACATACTTGAGGAGTACATCGATTTATTAATTACAAATTAAATCATTGGCCGTGATTTATTTGTGTGATCGTCTAGTAGATTAGGACACTACGTTATGTTACAAAACGGTTATGCTCAAAACAATGTATATCATAATTCAACAAAGAAAAATAAAGTAATCAAGAAAAACTAATGTACTAGTTATTGGTTAAATGATACGACTTAGCTGTATTCTGGAACTCAGCTTTATTTCAAGGCTATTATTGCCATTGAAAATCCAAGGGAAAACGAAACACATTATGACTAAATCACTATGTAAAACCACTTTTGATTCGACACTCCGTGAGACGTTTAACGAATAACACTTTCATTACTTCGTATGTTGCGCGCGACGTTATATTTTTAATTAGGTAAATGATTATGTAATTATCGGATAATATAGTAAAATGTGTGTGTGGTGTGTGTGTGTGTGTGTAAAATATGATATTGCAGTTGTTTGGGTTATAAAAAGGGGTTGATGAACCGTAGATACTCGACGATCGGCGGCTGCAAGCGCTAAGGTGATTTAGCTAGATGTTTGATATTTGAGGGGATTCTAGACCCAGATGAGTCCAAAATGAAGTGGGGGCCCTACAAAATTAGACGGTAATCTCCCTGACCAACCAAATAATTACCCCCACGTTGTCACACAAAATGACACCGCTTCCGAACAAATTCCTGCGAAACAACCTAGACAACACCTTATAACCTAAGTGTCCCTAGAAATTTACACAGACATACAAAACCTCACAAAAACTGCCTCTAAAGCATTCATTCATCACACCTACGACTTGATCAAGTCAATTTCTAATTTTCTACGCTTGACGTGTGGACGGGATAATCGTAGGTGCAACCTAAAGAGCCCCTGATGCAGAAAACACCAACTCTGGTTCCGACACAAGCATTATGCAAGGCTTCCCATCAGAGTTAACAGCCATGTGAATTCCCGGACGTCTCCAGAGACCACAGTCCACAACGACCCCGTCCCTAAACCAGAAAGGGTTCCTAACATAAAACTCAGTATCCATATCATTCACAACAAAAATCTAAATTATGAAGACCTAAAAATGGAAATTGTAAAGAAAAGTCATGTGAGAAATTTTCTGCAGAAATCTCGTTCCTGTACCTGTACCTAAAATCCTGTAGAAGTGGATAAGTGAGAGGGGAAATAAATAATATGTTGGTGTGACACCCGTAGCTCGCAGTACCTATAAAATCTCGAATTTCTCACAGACTTTTTGTTAATCGAATATACAGCAGCACAGCTAGACGTAGAAACTCTAAAGGTCCTAAATTTTGGATAGGAATAAGGGACGTATATATTATTCTTTACATAAATAAATTGTGATACAAATAATTGATTTATAAAGCTAAACCGCGCTTCGTATTTAACACTGAAAATATATTATTTACTTCACTCCCGACACTTCATTTCAGAGCTCTGAATTTCAACCGTGCACGTCGCTAGTATAAATTATTTCAGAACCGACGCTAAAACTTTAAAACACAAACAAAGACGACACCTCGACGCGATTTCTTATAAACATTCCGCTTCGCCCGTACTAGCGAAAGATCTAGACTTCAGGTGACCTCGTAGGTCCACGCGTAACCTGAGTGCCCTCGACTATCTATGACCTAGAGGTGTTTATTTTAAACTAAGAAACCAAACTGTACGCGACGTGTTTCCTAGATCGACCTGTTTCCAAGCGTCCCGTCACCCAACTGTCCACTCTTTCTTTGTCCCCACCTATGGTTTTTCCCAAATTTTGCATAGTTTTAAGCTCCGCCCTTCTTCCAGACACATTATTTCGTAAATTAATTAGTTGTCAAACACTACTTAAGGCTTGTTTAGCTAAAACTCAACAAAACAGTCAAGAGCGTGAAATACATTAAAACTAATCTCTTTTTCAACTCGTGAAACATAGATCTACAATAATTTTAGATGTGCCATTCAAATCTATAGAAAATAAGGAAATAAACATTTAAATATAGAATGCTGAATAATTTACTAGTCCAATTACTGCTATTTTAATCTTATCCATAATGCAAATTATTTGGACCTTTTTGAATTTCATGAAATCGATTAATTGAAAGAACATGAGGTAGAACACGTTTTATTTTATATGTTTGTGTTCTAAGTCATTTAACTATTATCATTACATCAGATCTAGCTACCGAACAGGAAATAACACACTTTTCATGATTCAAGTTTTTAAACAAATTTTATCAATAAACATACACCACCTCTCTGATATTTGTAGATCTGTGGCTTCTTCCAAGATTTTACAAGTTTCACAAAAAATACGAACATGGTTTCAACATCATAAAACTTGACACATTCTCTAGGGCCAAACTTATGTTTGTTTTATTGCATGGGAACTCTAAAAAAAATCATACTGGCGCCAATTGCTAAGTAAAATATAGATGAAAGCGTTTCTATGCCCTGTAGCTTGACCCTTGTGACGCTGTGAAATAAGGTCGCTAATACGTCCTAAATCCTTTACCTTATCTTAGGCTGTTATTAATTTGTTTCTGGAATCCACATGACATTTCCTTCCATAAAGCTATAAGTGCATTCAATTTTGTTTAAAATTGAACTTAAACATGAAGGCATACGAACGAAATATCAATTAAATTATTAATATTTGGCTATGCCCACTTATTCAAAATAGGTTGGGTCTAATTCTAAATTGCCGAAGTTCAGATCATAGATGGAGTTACTGGTATAAAATAACGAATAATAGCAGTACAAAGTAATTTATATATTTCTGTATGAATGAAGAAACTTCAGTCGTTACAGAGCGCCCGTTGATTGTTGACACAGTTTTTAAATTCGTAGAAAAGAAAACTTGACAAAATCATAATAGTCAACCAATTTCACATTTAAATTTCATGAATCTATAGCAGAGGTGCCCTCTCTCAAAATAAAGCCAAACTACATTAAACACCAACTCCGAGAAACTTTCTGAAATCCACTCCTCGTTGTACACAAAAAAAAATCAACACAAGCGCCACCCACCGGATCTATGTTGCAAGTTTTGTAAACCACTCACGCGCAGAGTCCCACTCGACGGTTCAAATCTCGGCATCCACCCTTAAAAGCATTAGGGGTGGTTCAGGCAATATTTAATAGATGGCGCTCTTTCATCCCTAACTGTTCTATAGATTTGATAACTAGCTTTTCGCCCGTGATTTCGCCTGTCAAAATGGAACACTCTTTCATACATACGCATTTTACTTAAAACAGACAGACGTACGGACACATACACAGACAAACTTACGGACCCTATCTTATATAGACAGACAGACGGACTGACAAACGGACACAAATTTATATATACTAACTGACGTACGCTATTTTTGTTAGACAGACAGACGGGCTGACAAACGAACACAAATCTATATAGACTAACTAACGTACCCTATTTTTGTTAGACAGACAGACGGACTTTTATATAGGCAGACGTACGGTTTTATATTTATACCGACACACATACATACTGACAAACAAACTCATAATATAAAGTGACAGACGACTGTTTTGTAGTCACACTTACATACATATATGCAGAATTTCAATCGGAAATTGTACGTATTTCACTAAACCGCACGAATTACTTTTATTATCAACACACAATTCGTAAATATTAAAACCTTAAAATAAAAAAAACATATCCACACACATATATACTGTTGTTACGTCATTTATTTATAATAAATGATGTAACTCTAAACTACTTCATTATACGCCTAGATATTTCTCTAATCACCTTAAAATAATACTTATCTCTTTCAAAAACCTCGTGAACGAAGAGTGCAATCCAGATTGTATCTCAGATAAATTTAATTGATTTAAATTTGTAAAACTATAGAACGCAGTTCAAATCGTGGCTCAGATAAATTTAATTGCTCAATTCCGACAAGTGCCAACATTTACACACATGACATAAAAACGCTTCCACTTCCCAGAGAGAGATAAAACCAATATCTAATTTATAATACCTATCATGTAATAAATTTCCCAAAACAATTGTAAACAACATATAACTGTGATCTTCTACTAAATTTAATTATATTTGTAATATAGTTCTTACGAAACTATTAAATTATTAGAACTAACTGCCGTAGTTAACATAAATTACATAATTAACATAATAGACAAATCTGAACGTGAGACACTATAAACCAGGGATTCGAACCCGGTCTTCTCGCTTACCAAGCGACTTTACCACTGTACCTATGCCCATTTTCTACTTCTAACGGAAGTCCAAAAAAAAACAGCTGTGCTTACTGACCCTAAAATCGGTCGATACTTTTACGTGATTCTGAAAAATTTTGAGCTTACGGCGTGCTTTATTTAACTTTGGGTTTTAAAATTTATACTCTGAATTGTCTGATACGCCCGTAGTCTATAAATTATTGATTTTTCTAGATCATGAATAACAAAAGTTACATACCACGAGATTCATAACAGAAAGAAAGTGAAGAGAAAAAAAAATGTAAACAAAACCTGAGACGGAATTTTGACGTCCCAATAAATTAATCAAAGTACCGGCCATAAAGTAAACAAGTGCCGTCTCTCAAAAATTTAATACTCTAAACCACAAAACAACAAAAAAAACGAAAACAGTTAAACCCATCTAAAGTACTAACGCCATTCCATTTCTAAGGAATTTTGGCGCCGGCGCCGCCGGGGTGCTTGCCTTCTAAATAATAGTAACAAACATCTGTGTTGTACAGATTTCTTGTTTACTTTTATTTTCTATGAATACAAGATGAATAAGAAATAGTTTGTAAACCCCATTTAGTTTTATCTATAAGATGAATTTACCTAGCTTTAACTCAAACAAATGATCCAGAAGAATCTCGTAATTTAGGTATAATGATAAGACATACGTATGTGATACCTAGACCAAGGTAAATAACTAATAACTTGTTATGTTCTATTAAATAAATGACACAGAGTCACGAACATCACGTAAAATAATAGCATTATTTGAAACAAAAACTACTGTAACCAAAAAAAATAAACACATGTTCTGTCAGCATCGTCGCGACCAACCTCGTGTTTACAAAAAAAACGCATAGTTTTGTAGCGGTAAAAAGCTTTCGTTTTGACTATTCGTAAATAATAAAGCTTTGTGAATTATGATATGTGGAACTTTCTAACCGTTTTGTATGAATGCAACCCAGACTCTTTTATTTAGGTTCTCGTATTATACAATAATACAAGATTGAATGACCTAAATCCTTGGTCACGTGGACCATCTGTAACAAAATAGTTCTGAGTGTACAGTAAGTACTCCTGTAATAGAACTATTGTGATCCTGGTCACGGCACCATCTGTAACATAATAGGTTCTTGGACTATTTGTACTGTAAGAGAAATATTTATCCTGCTTATACAAGTATATACATATGTGTTATGTACAGTCATATGTACTTACAGTACTTAGTATATATTTATTTAATAATTAAAAGATGACCGCTGGAAGCGATACCATCCGTAGAATGAGGTTATAGTAATGTATATACCTCTCTACGTCTCCTACGTTATTATGACATACTTGAGGAGTACATCGATTTATTAATTACAAATTAAATCATTGGCCGTGATTTATTTGTGTGATCGTCTAGTAGATTAGGACACTACGTTATGTTACAAAACGGTTATGCTCAAAACAATGTATATCATAATTCAACAAAGAAAAATAAAGTAATCAAGAAAAACTAATGTACTAGTTATTGGTTAAATGATACGACTTAGCTGTATTCTGGAACTCAGCTTTATTTCAAGGCTATTATTGCCATTGAAAATCCAAGGGAAAACGAAACACATTATGACTAAATCACTATGTAAAACCACTTTTGATTCGACACTCCGTGAGACGTTTAACGAATAACACTTTCATTACTTCGTATGTTGCGCGCGACGTTATATTTTTAATTAGGTAAATGATTATGTAATTATCGGATAATATAGTAAAATGTGTGTGTGGTGTGTGTGTGTGTGTGTAAAATATGATATTGCAGTTGTTTGGGTTATAAAAAGGGGTTGATGAACCGTAGATACTCGACGATCGGCGGCTGCAAGCGCTAAGGTGATTTAGCTAGATGTTTGATATTTGAGGGGATTCTAGACCCAGATGAGTCCAAAATGAAGTGGGGGCCCTACAAAATTAGACGGTAATCTCCCTGACCAACCAAATAATTACCCCCACGTTGTCACACAAAATGACACCGCTTCCGAACAAATTCCTGCGAAACAACCTAGACAACACCTTATAACCTAAGTGTCCCTAGAAATTTACACAGACATACAAAACCTCACAAAAACTGCCTCTAAAGCATTCATTCATCACACCTACGACTTGATCAAGTCAATTTCTAATTTTCTACGCTTGACGTGTGGACGGGATAATCGTAGGTGCAACCTAAAGAGCCCCTGATGCAGAAAACACCAACTCTGGTTCCGACACAAGCATTATGCAAGGCTTCCCATCAGAGTTAACAGCCATGTGAATTCCCGGACGTCTCCAGAGACCACAGTCCACAACGACCCCGTCCCTAAACCAGAAAGGGTTCCTAACATAAAACTCAGTATCCATATCATTCACAACAAAAATCTAAATTATGAAGACCTAAAAATGGAAATTGTAAAGAAAAGTCATGTGAGAAATTTTCTGCAGAAATCTCGTTCCTGTACCTGTACCTAAAATCCTGTAGAAGTGGATAAGTGAGAGGGGAAATAAATAATATGTTGGTGTGACACCCGTAGCTCGCAGTACCTATAAAATCTCGAATTTCTCACAGACTTTTTGTTAATCGAATATACAGCAGCACAGCTAGACGTAGAAACTCTAAAGGTCCTAAATTTTGGATAGGAATAAGGGACGTATATATTATTCTTTACATAAATAAATTGTGATACAAATAATTGATTTATAAAGCTAAACCGCGCTTCGTATTTAACACTGAAAATATATTATTTACTTCACTCCCGACACTTCATTTCAGAGCTCTGAATTTCAACCGTGCACGTCGCTAGTATAAATTATTTCAGAACCGACGCTAAAACTTTAAAACACAAACAAAGACGACACCTCGACGCGATTTCTTATAAACATTCCGCTTCGCCCGTACTAGCGAAAGATCTAGACTTCAGGTGACCTCGTAGGTCCACGCGTAACCTGAGTGCCCTCGACTATCTATGACCTAGAGGTGTTTATTTTAAACTAAGAAACCAAACTGTACGCGACGTGTTTCCTAGATCGACCTGTTTCCAAGCGTCCCGTCACCCAACTGTCCACTCTTTCTTTGTCCCCACCTATGGTTTTTCCCAAATTTTGCATAGTTTTAAGCTCCGCCCTTCTTCCAGACACATTATTTCGTAAATTAATTAGTTGTCAAACACTACTTAAGGCTTGTTTAGCTAAAACTCAACAAAACAGTCAAGAGCGTGAAATACATTAAAACTAATCTCTTTTTCAACTCGTGAAACATAGATCTACAATAATTTTAGATGTGCCATTCAAATCTATAGAAAATAAGGAAATAAACATTTAAATATAGAATGCTGAATAATTTACTAGTCCAATTACTGCTATTTTAATCTTATCCATAATGCAAATTATTTGGACCTTTTTGAATTTCATGAAATCGATTAATTGAAAGAACATGAGGTAGAACACGTTTTATTTTATATGTTTGTGTTCTAAGTCATTTAACTATTATCATTACATCAGATCTAGCTACCGAACAGGAAATAACACACTTTTCATGATTCAAGTTTTTAAACAAATTTTATCAATAAACATACACCACCTCTCTGATATTTGTAGATCTGTGGCTTCTTCCAAGATTTTACAAGTTTCACAAAAAATACGAACATGGTTTCAACATCATAAAACTTGACACATTCTCTAGGGCCAAACTTATGTTTGTTTTATTGCATGGGAACTCTAAAAAAAATCATACTGGCGCCAATTGCTAAGTAAAATATAGATGAAAGCGTTTCTATGCCCTGTAGCTTGACCCTTGTGACGCTGTGAAATAAGGTCGCTAATACGTCCTAAATCCTTTACCTTATCTTAGGCTGTTATTAATTTGTTTCTGGAATCCACATGACATTTCCTTCCATAAAGCTATAAGTGCATTCAATTTTGTTTAAAATTGAACTTAAACATGAAGGCATACGAACGAAATATCAATTAAATTATTAATATTTGGCTATGCCCACTTATTCAAAATAGGTTGGGTCTAATTCTAAATTGCCGAAGTTCAGATCATAGATGGAGTTACTGGTATAAAATAACGAATAATAGCAGTACAAAGTAATTTATATATTTCTGTATGAATGAAGAAACTTCAGTCGTTACACATGGTGTAAGCTGAAGAATGCTGTCAGAAGGACAAAGGTGATTTTTCAGTGTATATTATTCAAAATCAAATATTATGTTTCAAAACTATAATGGAAGGAGTCGAAATATATCGTCTCTGTTTGTTTTTGGTCTTTATAATCGATAAAAAGTATGATATAAGTAAAATTCAAAGGAAAAGTGCATAGATTTGTGCTGAAAAATTACCCCATGAAAACTGTGCCTGACACATGCACAATATTTAAATTTTACCAAAAAAAAAATTATTCTCTACATTCTCTTGATACACATACACAAAACCTCACACCCTTTCACTCACCCTCAACACACACACACACACCCTCTCCCATATTACTCGCCCATTTGTTTAAGATTCTGAATGTATTAATATTTTATTATTATCTTTTATTCACGAACTAGATTTTGTCGGCATTTAGTCACAATCCTGCAAAAATTTTAATTGTTAACAAATTTTAATTTATTTTAGTTTTATTATTGGCACATTTAAATGTTTCCACCTTTACCATTGCTTGCAACTGTACCTTGCTGTTAAACGAATAAAAGTTTAAACTAAATGAAATTAAAATATTGTTTTCCTAAAATAAAAAGCAATGACTTTGTTGAAAGCCATTATCTCCTCAGGATCTAAGGCCGTCCGCTGCGTTAAGCGTGAGCCCGGCGCGGGTACCACGCGACGTGCTGTTTTAGACCTGTTCCTTTCATAGAGCAGCGCTGCGTGAGGCGGGTCGCCCGCCGTACGGTTCTCTATGAAAACAGCACGCCGCGTGGGCACCCGCGCCGGGCGCACGCGGACCGCCTTATCTTCAATCAGAAAGTCAATTTACAGTTTTTATACAAAACTAGCTTCAATTTGTGACTAGAAGTGAGAATAGATTCATGCTTCGTTAAGCATAACCAATTTGTTATTAAGAGAGCTTTTAAGTAACACAAACTAAGTTTGAAAACAAATAAGATACATGTTTTTAGTAGTACTTTTGAGTTTAATAAAGGTAGAATGTACAGAAAAAAAATATTCATGATATCAATAAATGTGGACATTGATCGACAGCTGGATAAAATTGTTTAAAACAAAATGAAAAATTATAAAATATTACAGAGGTTTACAAATTTTACCAGGTATTACAATAATATACATATACATATACATACAATCGAACATGCATAAAATATAATTTACCTAATAAATAAACCAAAGTAACATAAGGTACACATTATGGGTGTGGTCATCAGATTAAACAAAATAAACACACTCAGCTACCGTGGGTAAGTCGGTTATGTAAATAAGCAGAATAAACTAAATAAACCAACCACCATAGTACATACCATGGTGGTTTATAGTGGCCTGAAGTTAGCAGCACAATCACGTTTGACAGCCAATTTTCCCCACGATTTTTGACATTTGTTGAGGGTCATGATCTAATTGTGGGTGTTTATAGTGGAAAATAGTAGTTTATTGTGATATTTACGTATAAAAGGTCAATAATATTTTATTCCCATGCACAGCCGGGTATTTGTAAATATGTGATCCAAATGCGAAGGTTTAAATTTTAAAGTTATCCAATTTACAGAGATCATGCTGATTTAAAAAAAATTTACTTGTCATCAACACGTTGCAAATGTCTGATTTAGAGTGATTTTAAAATAAAATTAGCTTAATGTAATCTAAAATATATTACAGTAAAATAATATGAACACGTCGATTTATTGTTCACAAGTCAATACATACAATTAAAGAGTAGAACCTGTGTATATGCACATTGAAGAAAAGTAATAAAAATAGAAACGGGCTGACTAAAGAAGAGTAATAGAACAGAAATCAGCGATTTTTAGGATTCTTTCCTATCTGTTTGTCTGTTTGTTCATGCACATCTCCGAAACCACTAAACAGATTTGGATGCGGTTTTTTTTATTATCATAATGACCCTGTTCAACATATTATAGGGCCGATAATATAGGCTATAAAGGGATGTTCATAAAATAACGACCAAGCTGAAAACGGGATAGAATTCAATAAACGTGGGTGGGGTCGCGGGCAAGGCACATACCTACTATAATACTTTACACACTAACATCTGAATCTATTCGTTCAGTGAGTAATTGTGCAACTTTAGTTTGAAGTTTTTCACAGCATCGCGGAAGCTGGGTGTATATAGAGAGGCCGAAAAAGAGGATGCGAGGACAGAGAAAGCGCCTGCGAGGCAGATGTTCTCCATCCTTGCATGCTCGTTTTTCGGCCGGGCTAGCTTTATTTGGGATATTGCTAGTTTTTATATTGAATTGAGGGGGAGTGCGAGCGTGTATAATGTTTGTTTCTGAAAATAAATATGTCATTTGTTTCCTGTAGCCCATGCGGGCGAAGCTAGTAGTAAATAAATAGAAAGTAATAAAAAATATGTCAATAACTAGTTAAGTTTAAATTTATTATCAAAAATTTTTTACTAACAGATGCTATTTGGAATGCAAATTGTTCATGATAAAAAATCTTTGAAGAGCAAGTTTTAAGAGAAAGTTGCCACCAACTTGTTTACCATTAAATGAATGCATTTGAGCACCACTCTGCAGGCACAGCTCATGACATGTGATAATGGTTGGTATAGATAATATTGTACAATGGAGGGACAGAATTTTGACAAGGTGCAATTTTTTTTTTTCTTTTCGTTGTCTGATTTCACATTTGAGAAAAACAAGTTGAAAAACACTTGTAGGTACTATAGAATGAAATAGGTACCTAATTTGGCTATTCCATTACAAGGCATGAGTGTTTTCTCAAAAGTGACTTTCCTCAGCATGCACAGAACATTCTTTATTGGTAATTTTCAATTACAGGTCATACTTATTTCTATTCTTTCCACTTTTTATCTACAGCCAAAATCTTTGGGTTGTTGTATTTATGGCAGTGGCCTGCATCAAACTTTTTTTCGGAAAAGCAATCAGAAGGTCAAGTTTGATGATGAAAAAAATATGAAAAAATTTAAATAACACTTTGAAAAAAATAGGTTGGTATGAAAATGTTCACTCTAGGGTAGGCAGTGAATACCCTGACGTCATACAAACTCCCTTTTTTTAAAGTGTTATTTAAATTATTTCATTTTTTTTTTATTATCAAACTTGACCTTCTGATTGCTTTTCCGAAAAAAAGTTCTATACATGCCACTACTTTATGGTAACTAAAGAAATACAAGGAAATTAAATTAGAACTAATATAAACGGTTGGGGTGTAGATAAGGGGCACTATGTGAAAAAATATGTAGAAAATGGATCATGCCCCATATAGACACTGACCAAATACACCTAAATGTTAGTACAACTATATCTACTATGAAAGTATGAATCATAAACACACTATTTTCAAGCAAGATTACTGAGTAAACAAATAAGAAAATGACTCAGAACTTGCAGTATAACCTTTATTATCACTACACATACCTCCAGATGCAATGTAGAACCCGCTAGGTGAGTATTTCGCTACATTAACTTGGCACGAATGCTCAGTGTACACATCGGCAATAGCTGGATTCTCAATGTCCCTTATAACCACTGAATTTCCATTAGAATACAAAAATGTTCTTCCTTTAGGATCACCGCCTAGAACAAGTGGCTGACCGCGGCTGGTCCTTGGTAGAGCGGCGAAAATATACTCTGTAGAAAGAGAAGATCCCAATTACTCTATTTATAGCACTATTTACCTGATAAGAGCTGTAATTAATAAATTATTGGCAGCAAAAGGGTTCGGTCAACACATGCTTCAAATTTTCGTAAAATAGCTATAAGTAAGGACTTACTATTAGAATAAGACATTCTGCTCTAAAAACTTTTAAGTAATACACTACACTCACAAAGCTAAAACTAAGATTTTATTCAGTACTTATCAATTTATTTAGAAAACACAATCAGCCGCTACAACTTCATAGCCTCCCAAAAAAGTGACGTATAATTATCTTGTTGCGATGTTGGCACAACTGCTGGTCAACGAAATGCCCATATATGGAATTTTGGTTGTCTGTGGTGAAATTACGTTAAAGTTACGTTCTAGGTGAATCTGAATCGATTTTATATCGCAATAACACGGTAAACTGAACTAGTCTGCCTTTTATCTATGGACAATTATCTATCTTGTCTGTGGGAAAAAAAGCGCGCGTCCGTCGAAATTCGTTCGATTACGACCTTTTTTTATGCGTTTCGTTCGTGACAGTGAAATGTCAGAAGGTGTGCCCTAGACTTACATCATGTGATTGAGAAAAATGTACAGAAATCGATATTTATCCTCGATTTAACATACTGAAACTGTGCGATATTGATAAGAGGAAAGGCATGCTTCCATCTGGAGTGCTAATAACTAACCTTAATTGCGAAATAATGGCGCAACTTTGCAAATTCTTTTGACACTCATTTCCACGTGGTGATGGTGAATGTCAAAATTCAGTCGACGTGTTAATTTCGTGTAGTGTAATTTTGCTCGTGGATCCATCCGTCTGCGACTGTGTTTATGAGAAATGGAGTCCTTGAACATGTCTAAACTCAACTTGTCTAGTGTACGTAGCCAGCCTTCCAATAGTTCCAACGATATGGGAGCCAAGACCGAAACATCTGATCCAAAAGTGGAACCAAACGTAAGTGCTTAAAAACGTTATCAGAAATGATATCAGTTATCCGGTAAACTGGATTTTATAATTCAAGTTCTGAGTTAAAATTATGCAGATTATTTGATCTTAGTCAAAGAAAACACGACCACATAATTTACATGTGACTGAATAAAGAAATATCCCTTAGCGAAACTTACCGAAGCTAATAGAACTGCATAATTTTTGATGCTAATGTAGTACCTACATTGTATTTTAATATTTGGTTAGTTTTTGGCTTAACATACCTATAAGAAAACCAAATTGTTTCAACAGTGTCATTGATCGCACTGGCTGATGTAAACTATTTATTGTGTAATTAAGATCTTATATTAATTCCTTTGATAATGCCATAAACGCGAAACCGGTCAGGAAGTATTAAATAAATTTGTGGGATAGTACAAGTGATTTTCTGTTCATTATGTTTCAACAGTGTCTTGATTATCACAATATTTCCACATTACACCTTGTTAAAACCTGCATAGTTGCATGTGCAGCGTCAATATGAGGCAATATGTTGCAAACAAAACTGATAGCTGTTATTCTCTGTACATGTACTCATTTAGGTTGAAATATATAAGGGGGCAGTAAAGTAGATTCCGAAGTCTTTAATTTTAGTTTTAGTGCTGTCAAAACTGAATTTTCTTGATTGCAAAATAGTCCTTAATTGTTAGGAAAAGAAGCTAAATTACTTTGGAAAAATTTAAGTTTTGACAGAAGTAAAACTAAAATTAAAGCCTTCTGAATCGAGCCTACTATGGGAAAAAAAGACTCAGAAAATAACCGTCATGGTCATGGAAATGGAATGTGGTGGAGCAATTGCAATTGCCCCTTTATTCCTGTACCTGGTAATGATGATGATGATGATATTTCAGTTCTACTTAATCCCTAAAAAAATTATGATAGCCTTTTCAGCCACTTCCGTTCTGAAGCCACCCCTTCTTTTTGATTAGGCTCTTTATTTGTTTCAATGCTGTAATCAATAGCCATTTTGATATAAGTTATTTCTGCAAATTCCTTCTTCTTGGTGGGCTCGGTTTCCGCACCTAGTCTCTTACTTGGACCTTTGTGCGTGGAAAGTGTGGAGCCGGCTATTCCAGCCAGCCCAGCTCTCGCCAGAATCCCAAGAGGCGACCTAGGTCGCCACAGGATTGGCGAAGGGTCCCCGGTTCCCTGCAAATTACTTTAAATACTAATATATTTTGCAAGATTATCACAAAAGTTCCCCTGAGAGACACCCCAAGTTGGAGAAGTTTTTATTAAAAGCACTGTCTGACGTAAGCGGTTAACTTTGTAACTGATTGTTTAACCACAATCTACTATAGACCATTATTAGTTAGTAAAATCTATTAACTATTTTCTTCTATTCCAGAGTCTAACCGACAGTGATGAGGACTACACCTGTGAATATAGAGATGATATCTGGAACCACCTGCTCGAACAAGAAGCTGACAAGATCACACTTCACCTACAATCACCACAAGTAATTACTTGATTATGATTAACACTTGCGATTGTCTGCACTTGGTGAGACTTGGATATCAAGATGAAAATTAACACAGCACTGTATATTTACTTAACTAGCTTCTGTTTTATAGTCTAAGAGCTAGCGACCAAATCGGTCATGTATCAGCTGTATTGAAACTCCGTTTGCTACTTCCCTGAACAACCTTTTCCGATAATATTCGTGCTAGCAGGCCGCGGGCGGTGGGTGCGGGTGTAGTGGGGTGGGGAAAAAATTGAAAAAAAAATGTGGGCTCAGCGACTTTAATTCTTTTTTCAAACAGTTGCTCTGTACTCCCTGTGCACCCAAAAAAAATTTTAAATCGATCGGGTGGTGGGAAGGGGTTGCCAGCGTTAATTAAAAGTACCAAAATAATAATGATTTTCATGTGGGCTCAGCTGTATTGGCTTTTTTTTCTGACGCGAGATTAATTAATATGTAAGCCCCAAAAAAATAGTCATGCAAAAATATCGGTAGGAATGTATCGAAAAAAATTGTTGAAATCGTTGGATTTCGTTCGAAAATGAGCTGAGGGGAAGGCAAATCCAACGATTTCAACAATTTTTTTCGATACCTCGATCGATCGTATAAGTCTTGCCAAAAGGTGGTTTCTCCTGAAACGAGTTTCGAAATTTGCGCCTCTGTGACGCCTTTTGTACATCTTCCACATCATTCAATCTAGTTTTATCCTCCAAATAATTGCTATAATTCGGCCCTAAACGACGAACTTTTCTCCCCACAGCTAGAATTCCGAGGATCACTGGTGCAGCAGCTCAGAGATGTAACGAAGAAGCTCGGCCTCACGATGGCGACCTTACACTCAGCCGTCACACATCTGGATCTGTTCATGGACGCGCACAGACTGAGGGCGGATCGGCTGACGCATGTCGCGTTGGCTTGTCTGAGTTTAGCTGGTGAGTATACACATACACCATCGCCATCGGCAACGTGCTACTACAAGCATCGCGACCGCAGAGGTCTTCCGTCTCGGACGTCACTCACACCGCACGCACAAACACTAGACTCTCAGTCACAGCCAACGCTTTGCATCAACAATGCTCAGACAACCTCACATGGCCAACAACGTTAAAAAGTCATTTCAAAGAAATAAAAAAAACATGTTTGCATACTATGCAATACAGTCATATTGTCTTATTGATTTTTGGCAGAACTAACAAAAGTTTGTCAAAATTAAGCTGTAGTTTTACATTGGTGCATGGAAGAATCCGGATGAAGTAGTTGGTTGATAACAATCGTCAAGTTACTTTAGGTAGATTACACTCAGAAAACATCTTAGTAAAAATCAGTTTGCCAGCAGTAACTAAACTTTGTTTAATCATTGATAAAATGTTATAGAGTTACATGTTACCTTGGACAAATAAACCAGTATGTTATGTTACTCAAGTTACTTATAGTGAAATAAGCAACAACACTTTATCATTACCATGTATCTCGGTTGTCAGTAAGACTTGCGTTATTATAGTCATTTTTAGGGTTCCATAGTCAACAAACAAGAACCCGTATAGTTTCGCCATGTCCGTCTGTCTGTCTGTCCGCAGCTTAGCTTAGAGACTATTAGAACTAGAAAGCTGTAATTTGGCATGGGTATACATATTTATCACGTCGAAAAAGTGGTACAGTAAAATTTTGAAAAATATTCTTTTTAGGGTACCTCCCCTACACGTAAAGTGGGGATGATTTTTTTTTCTCGTCTATCTCCTAGTGTGGGGTGTCGTTGGATAGGTAATTTAAAAATATTGGGGGTGTGAGAAGACCATTTTTCGATCCAGGGTTCCGTTTGCGAAATATTAAGCTTAAAAGTGTTAATTTTTGTTAGAGTCAAGTGTGGGGGGGACACTTGATCCTGCCAGCGAAACGGTTGTATTTCGAGACATGAAAAAAATCACGGCAGTAGTATACATAACGAAATTAAAAGAAAAACTATCACAGCTAAGTAGGCTTTACAAGTTAACGAATACAGATCGCGCCAAACTTTTAGTCCCCTCTAAACACGGGGCGATTCGCATCAGCAGGAACAAAATGTATGGGCCGTTCTTGGGAAGAGCAACTTCCGAGCGTACTAGAAGTTTGGCGCGATCTGTATTAGTCGACAAACTTATAAAATGTACTTGGAGAAGAAGTCCGAATATTGTGTAGGGCAACTACGGAACCCTACACTGCGCGTGGTCCGACACGCACTTGACCGGTTTTTTTTAAATGGCTGCATCAGCAATGAGAATTTGAGAGCTTATATTTTTGTTCTCTGGATGTGAGGAATACAGAAAAACCGGCCAAGTGCGAGTCGGGCCTCGCTCTTTTAGGGTTCCATACATATGACCAATTATTTCAAACTAGATATTTATTTAATTTTAGGTAATGCTCTAATTCTGTCAGACATAAAAACTGCAAAATTAAGTTGGTTGAGTATTCGGAGACGTAACCCTAAAACTACATTATAAATTGGCGTTATTAGTATTTGTTGTTTAAATACAGCGTATTATGGTACATAATATACAGAAATTTTTCCAATTCCTAACTGCTTTGGCTATTGGGATAGACCCCGTAACAAAAGTGCTCTGAAAATGGCAACTTTGATAACCCCCCATTTCTTTAACTTTACTTAATGAGCTCTAGACAATGACACCCCACATGCTAGCCTAGGTTAAGAAAAAAAAAAAAAATCCGCTCCGTTTTCATGTATGAGGCCCCCCTGAATAATAATAATTTAATCACATTTTAAATTAAAAATTCGGTTTTGGTTCAACATTTTACACAACATAAAAAATTCGGTTTCTATCTCATATATAATATATAAACGTTTTTTAGGGTTCCGTACCCAAAGGGCAAATCGGAGCCTTATTAATGTCACTCCGCTGTCCGTCTGTCTGTCCGTATGTCACTAGTCTCTATTTCTTAGACGGAACTAAGAAATAGAGACTAGTGACATACGGACAGACAGACAGACGGACAGCGGAGTGACATTAATAAGGCTCCGATTTGCCCTTTGGGTACGGAACCCTAAAAAACGTTTATACTCGTACTTTATTGCAAATTGTTTGCTCCATCACTTGAACTACACTATGGCGATTGAGCTGTAGCATGCTTGTAGAAATACACAAGGAACACGTTACATGGCCATTGGCCATATACAAAAAAATGATTCCAGTTTAAAATGAAACTTTTTTAAAACTCGTGGTATTTCAACCAGAGATCTATTCTAGCGGTTTTTCTAACAGATCAATATCTAATTCCACAGCAAAAAGCGAAGAGAAGTTCAGCCGAGCGCCAACCCTAAAAACGCTCGCCAAAATCAGCGGGGTCCAACTTTGCGGCAAAACATTCCGGCAACTAGAATGGATGGTTGGTCAGCATGTGCGCTGGAGGCTGTTGGCTCCAACACCGGTGTCCTTCGCATCCCTTCTGGCTCAGTACGTCGTCACCGATGCAGACTTGACAACTAGGCATCCGAAGTTCGTTAGAAGGTTTAAAAGGGACGGAGCAAAACAGCTTGAAGCCTACTTGGATTTGACTTTATCTGGTAAGTAACGTAAAGCTTTATAACTCACCCCTTCCTCCCAGAGGGATTGGTAAAGAAAAACCTACAAGATAGACAAGAAGAAACGGAACGCACTGTGGTGATACTTATCTTTGGTTTCTATTTTAGAGTGCCTTATCTCATCATGGAAAAACAGGATCCTTAAAGGATAATTTTTTTGTCCATCTTTCCCGGTGTTAAGGCCCTTTTCTTCACAAACGAACAGCGTGAGGTATTAAGTTGAAATTATTATCAAATACTAAGGTAATAACCTCCTGCTGATCCCTATTCTCGTGCTGCAAATCTTGGTTTTTAACGTTGGATAGCCTAAAATACTTCATTGCAAAACTGACCTTAAGATACAGTAATAAAAGTTAAAAGTACCTAAGGTTTTGATATAAACAAATAGTGACTTTTGTTCGTCAACACCCTCAATATTTTCCAAAAAAAAAAAAGGAAGTATCACATAGATCACAAAGAAATAGGGTAGGTGACAGATTGTTTATCCCCACATGTAAACTAACAGTAACACAACAAAATGTTTATTATATGGCTGTCAAAGTATTTAACGCCCTTCCTGATGATTTTAAAAACATAACGCAGAATGAATTTAAGCGTAAAATACACAACTGGTTACTGAGCCACTGTTTCTACTCTGTAAAGGAGTTTTTTGCCTATGAGGAGAATTTGAAATGGTAGACATTTATATCCATATTCAACGAAATAAGTTCATATTCTTTGTAACTTCTTTCTTGACATTTTTCATTATTATTTTTGACATTGTAAATATGAAATTGTACAATTAAAATGTTTAATATGACAACGATGCATGCTATAGGTACTAAATATTTATACGCCTTCATTGGCAGATTTTTGAGGACTCGTGATCAACCTCAATGTAACACCCAATTAATTTACCAAAAATTGAACAAATAAACGCTGATTTGATTTGATTTGATAGCGAAAGAATAGGGTCACTGCGGCCTTTCGAAGCGTACGTCCATACTAAAAGAAAAGCCCACTCACTGACTGATCACCAAAACCCACAGGGCACTTCCCGGTGACCTACATCTTGAAAAAATAATTACCATTTCTGTGTGGAATAAACTTGACTTATTTACTTTTACAGTTTTGTGCATACATATAGGTTATAATAAGTTTATATGTTTTGTTCAAACTTACTTCATATAACGGTACGAAATCTTTTCGTTCTTGTCATGTTTTCCTATAAACGTTAATCATACAACATTCCCTTTCAGATGTCCGTCTCAAAGTGGTGGAAAGCGTGGTGGTAGGATGCGCGTGCGTTGCGTGCGCTCGCGCTGAGTTGGGGCTGGCGGCGTGGCCCGCGTGGCTAGCGAGTCGCGCGAACCGACCGGCTAGTGACGTCACGCCTATAGCGAGACTGCTACAACGGTAAGGTATTTTTTTTTTCGGAATAAGTCAAATTCAAATAGTTTATTTTGCAAAGTAGGTGTATATAATACACGTTTCACAAGTCAAAATTTAATCTTATAAAAATATATGTAATAAAATAATAAATGTACATGAATTAGATTAAAGGTTTATTTAATTTATGTAGCAATATAAATACGATTTAAATGATAGGTAAAATATATATTATACAAAGTGAAATCCAATCAGCCGCCCGAACCCATACCGGAGACCCGGCCAGGGACCAGGAACAAGGTTCAATGATCACCAACCGAGCCCCCAGCACGAATACAGGCGGCCGACCAAATCCCATCCTATTTACTACCTAATAGGTTACATATATAAATACATGCCTACCTACGCCCATTCGATTAGTCTTGCTAAGAAGAAGGGCAAGAAACTTAGCAAGATCATGTCTTTTTTTTTTAACATAAAACTTATACTATACAAATGACTTCAGACAGTCTTACGTTTGGCCACTACCGCGCCTGATGGAATGCGTCTGAAAACCTAAAGTCCAGTGACTTCAGATAAATCCACGAAAGTCGGTAACGGAGGTTGCAGGTGTTTTTAGGGTTCCGTCCCCAAAGGGTAACCAACGGGACCCTATTACTAAGACTCCGCTGTCCGTCTGTCTGTACGTCTGTCACCAGGCTGTATCTCATGAACCGTGATAGTTAGACAGTTAAAATTTTCACAGATGATGTATTTCTGTTGCCGCTGTAACAACAAATACTAAAAAACAGAATAAAATAAATATTTAAGGGGGCTCCCATACAACAGACATTTTTTTGTTGCCGTTTTTATAGATAATGGTACGGATCCCTTCGTGCGTGAGTCCGACTCGCACTTGGCCGGTTTTTTTGGCTACGGCCTTCTCAGAATTTAAATTTTCTCTTTTTCTATGAGGTTTATTAATTTTGATGAATATTTTGGTCATTTTAGTCCGACTCCGAACGCGTAATATGTTAAAAAAAATGTGTAATATGACATGTGGTCGCTTAGAACATCTAAACCACTTGACTGGATCTAAGTAGTTTCCATTTTTACCTTGGTACTTTTTGGGTATATGCCAGCGTGACATTGTGGAATCCTACATTTTATAATATCACTCAGTGGCGTGCACAGAACTTTTTGCTGGAAAAGCAAGCAATTGGTCAAGAATAAAAAAAATATGAAAAAATTTAAATACCACTTTGAAAAAAAAAATTGTATGACGCCAGGGTAGACAATGTCTACCCTAGAGTGAAAATTTCCAATACAAACTTCTTTTTTTCAAAGTGGTATTTAAATTTTTTCATATTTTTTTTACTGTTTTTCTTGACCAATTGCTTGCTTTTCCAGCAAAAAGTTCTGTGCACGCCACTGAATTTATCACTAGGTTAGTTTATGAACAACTGTGAACAAGCCTATCGTTAAATTATAAACTAACGACTTTTACAATGTTACGGTAACATAAAAATATTGTAAGGCAAGTTAAAAGGAGCTGAGGAGTAACTTTTTAGTGAAACAAGTCGAAAAGAGATTTTTGACAACATTTTCTTAGAAACAGGTATAAAATGATGAACAAAGGCCGAAAAGATGCTCTTTTAGAGCTTGGGACATGGTTGATATCTTCTAGATGTCCCTTCCCGTATGGTTATAAAAACGAAGCGAATTTCTGAATATAAAACGCTCTACTCTTCAAAAAGACTCCATGGACATCAACAAATTAACCAATAATTTTTTATTTGCAGAATGATGCAGATCCTGAAATCCCGTGACAACATTGATACAGATATTGACCAAGGTTACGGAAGCGCTAGAACGTCACCAAGTCTAACACCGTGTGCATCACCAAGATTCCACGTCTCTCCAGCGCTAAGCAATTGCAGCTCCACATCAACTTACCTCAATGTGGACAATTCTTACCGAAACAACCCAATTCGAAGAGATAATGTCATCGAACGACCAAACACTACCTACTCCGTCTTAGATGTAAATAGCTCCAATACACTACCAACGACCCAAGAATACTGTTTACCCCCTATCGATATGACTTGCCAGCGGGTCAATAATCACTTAGATTACAAGTATTCTAGGACTCGAAGACTTTTAGAGGCAAGTTTAGGTTCAGAACCTAGCACTAGCCAGGCTGTGAAACGTGGCATAGACACGAATGTAGAATTAGAAAAAAAAAGGTATCGTTTGACCACTCAAATGTCGCAAGTAGTGATTTGACTTTGGTTTTTTCGTATCTAGTCTTTAGATGTATTTTTGAATGACTGAAAATAATAATCTTAGCATCGTTTTGGATTTAAAACATGGCATAAACTAAACTCAGTGAAACAAGGATCTTAACCGAAATACCTCGCATTTTTTATTTTAACTGCCAAGATGTGCAAAACATCGATTTTAAACTTTAATATTGTGGACACTGGGTTGATTTTTAGGAAGCTAATTGTGTCGGCTAGAATGCAGTCATTCAGAAACATGTATTACGCAAATACTTTTGATCAAAGTTATTTCTTGCTGGCCATAAAATGTCTACAACGAAAAAATATTATATTGGCTTCAAAAACCAAACGGTCGGTGATTTTTTTACAATAATTATAATTATAATGCCTTAATTTGACAATCAAAAGTATTTGTCAATAGCGTCTTAGGTTAATTTTGTCTATTTATTCCAAAACACGCTGAAATGTATACCAGCTAATAATATAAAATATTTATATTAAATATCTGTATTAGAAGCTCCGAGAAAAATAAATCCATTCTATTGAGACTGTAATAGTTTTGTAATATGAAATTAGGATTTAATTAGTCAGTTGTTGCAAGACCTAATATAAGGATTTTTTCTTTGAGCTCCTAAAAATTAAAATAGAAAAGTGGCTACTATAAAAACTATTACCTACCTATACGTATTTACTTAAATCAATTATTATTTAAGATCAAAGACAATAATCAATACATTTTTAAAATCATAACGGATCACGCATGGAAATAACTGTACATAATGATTTTTCCTGTGCGTTAAAGTTCATAGGTTCAGTGCCGTTATTGCTACGTAAAAGGAAAAACTAAATTCAAAATTTTACTGTTTCTACTCAGAAATCCAGCAACTGCAATATTTTCTGTCATTGCACTGATTTTTACTACAACATTCTTCTCTTCATTACTCCTGGGACCTTTAGTTTTGTACCATCAATAATGGTGTTAGAACTGATTGCACTTAGTTTTGTGTCATCAATAATGTTGTTGGAACTGATTGCAGTTAGTTTTGTGTTGTTTTTACTACAACATTCTTCTCTTCATTACTCCTGGGACCTTTAGTTTTGTACCATCAATAATGGTGTTAGAACTGATTGCACTTAGTTTTGTGTCATCAATAATGTTGTTGGAACTGATTGCAGTTAGTTTTGTGTTGTTTTTACTACAACATTCTTCTCTTCATTACTCCTGGGACCTTTAGTTTTGTACAATCAATAATGGTGTTAGAACTGATTGCACTTAGTTTTGTATCATTAATAATGTTGTTGGAACTGATTGCAATTAGGTTTTGTGTTATTTTTACTACAACATTTTTATCTTCATTACTCCTGGGACCTTTAGTTTTGTATCGATGTTGTTAGAACTGATTTCAGTTTTGTGTTGTTTTTACTACAACATTCTTCTCTTCATTACTCCTGGGACCTTTAGTTTTGTATCGATGTTGTTAGAACTGATTTCAGTTTCGTGTTGTTTTTACTACAACATTCTTCTCTTCATTACTCCTGGGACCTTTAGTTTTGTATCGATGTTGTTAGAACTGATTGCAGTTAGTTTTGTGTTATTTTTTTGTTACTTAATATTATTTTTCACATTTGTACATCATCATCATCTTTCACGACTTTTAAGTTTAACCAAGTTACTATAAAAACTGTTACTTAATTTTTTAAACACTTATTCACTAGGAGACACAATTAAAAAAAGTTTGTAGAAAATATGTTTCTGTAGTGGCCAGATTTCTGCAAACATTTATATACTCAAATGCCTTAATGTAATAATATATTGTGCATTGTAATATGTAAATTTAGCAAGATTGTATTTTTGTATGGATGAAGTGCTAGGGTTGTAGCTAGGAACAAATTAACAAATAAAAAATTTGGGTGAACTTAACAACTATAGACTATCTTGAAATTGTAATTTATACATAGAACTCAAATACTTGTTTTTTTTTTTTGGGTAATCAGAGTTGTATAGTTCACCCATAGAATGTTTGCTCAGTCAATCATTATTGTTAAAAATAACTGCCAAAGCAAGTCTTTAACATCTATTTGTGTGTAAAAATGGCACTTGATAGCCTAAAAGCTATAACAAATTTGGCGTTTTGGGCAAATTAGTATTTGCTGTTGACTATTTGTCAAATTGTGTAACTCATATTGTATAATGATTCCTATTTTTATACATCAAGAGGCTGTGTAAATTTAATTTCTGTCACTGTTACTCTTAGCGAGAAAACGCGCAGTGCGAGAGCGGCGGATTCGGGGCAAAAAAGAAAAAAGTATGTTTTTTATTATTAAAAAAAAAAACACTAAAATTACTGGCATAATTTCGAAAATCAAAAATCTAGATATTGTTAAAATCCATCTAATAAAATATGTTTGAGTTCTCTACTTATTCTTATTCGTCAAACGAGGAGAAAAATGTATTTGAAGACCTCATTTCAATTATTATTTCTATCGAAGAAAATATATCCAAACATGTTTTACGAAATCAAAACCCTAGATTGTGAATACAGTGGAAAAACGATGGTAGTCACTAAGAATAAAAGAAATTTCATATTTTTATACGGAGTTGACTTGATTACTAAACAGTAACGGTGTTACTACAATTCGGTGTTTAACTTTAGACAGCGTTTAAATCTGTTGCTGTCACTCTTTTACAATATGAAAGAAAAGGCGACAACAACAGATTTAAACATTGTCTAAGGTTAAACACCGTTTTGTGGTAACACGGTAACACTTCAAATAAGACAGATTTTGATGTCACTTGTTTTATATTCTCTAATGAATAATTGACTATCATAGTTTTTCTCATTTTTGCCCATTCTTAAGTCGAAATGCATATACCAGAAATTGATTACAATTTGTTGTGTATTTCATGAAATACACAGCCCTATTTTATTTACTTAGTGTCATTTTTACATGCGGAGATTAGTTTGCTGTTGATGCGATGGCGAGTGGTTGTGATTTATTATTTTGTTATACATAATTTATTTGTAAAGTGGCCTGGAATCGAATCTTTTTGAGTCGTTATTTTTTCGAGTTTCCTTTTTCAGTTAATTCGTCTTGTAAGTAAAAGATTCAGTTCCAATCACTGTTTAATTTTGTAATGTTATAAATTGTCTCGATAAGCTGGTGTCTCTTTTTCGTACTTTTTAATAGTTCACCAGTTTTTATTTTTTTGTTAATAAAAAAGGTTCATAATGCTGTTCTAGTTGCGAAATTTTAGTCAATTTTAATGTTTGTACTATTTAATGTTACCATTGTTTCTATTGAATATTTTAGCATAATAATTTGATTGGCTGTTTTTTTTTTGTTTAATTTTTCATCCTGCTTGTACAGTGGAGACCGCATCAAGTAAGACACATTGGACTTTGTACCTATCTTATATTCTCTCTAGGGGCTAATTTCGTACTGCAAGTGTATAGCTTGATGTGGTCTCCACTGTACTTACATACAACTGATGAAATCTGAACTGTATCTCTCAAATACATGCATTTACTTCATAGTAATTATGTATGACTGAAAGCTAAGTACTTATTGTGTTTTTTCTCTTGAAATTTTCAGTAAGAATCATACGCCATGGTATTGTATTTTTACATAATTTTATTTCTCAATGTGTCGTACATAAATAACTGTGGACGCAGTTTCTTTATACGTTACTTACTATACCGAATATTACAGAAGAAAGACAGCCGTTGAAATGTCGATATTGTGAAATTTTAAAGACCGTGCGTGACTGATAAATGTTGGCAATATCTATTTGAATGTTGAACTGTAAAGACGCATTATACACCTTGGAATAAAAAAAATACTTCTGTATATTACTTTATTTTATTTTCCAAAGCTACGTGAAGGTGACTATAAGACAGTAAAGCAGATTCTGAAGGCTTTAATATTAATTCTAGTGCTGTCGAAACCAAATTTTCTTCATAGCAAAATAGTCATTAAGTGTGAAGTAGAAGAGCTAAATTACTTTGGAATAATTTTAGTTTTGACAGCACTAAAACTAAAATTAAAGCCTTCAGAATCGGCTACATTGGCGGATACAGAAAAAAACTCAGGGGGGGGGGGGGGGGCCAAAGACGAGCTATGAGTATTATAACGACAAAGCGAGGTGATTCAGTATCGTTAATACATCACATCCACTGCAAAGCACTTTTTTTTCACTTCTCAGTACAAAGTGGTCCGACCAGCTGACTCAGTTTGTATGGACAAGTGAAGAAAAAGTTCGCGCAAAAGTAAGTACTTAGCAGTGGAATGTGATGTATTAACGATTCTGAATCGCCTCCTAAATTACTTTATTTAGTAAATTTGGTTTTCCTTTGAGTCCCAAGAGGTGAAAACTGAAACGGAAATTCTAATATTAAAAAGTAATTATATGGCTTACTTCGATTGCCATCTTTTTTAGGGTTCCGTAGTACCTACAAGGTACAAAAGGAACCTTTATGGTGAGGCTCCGTTGTCCGTCCGTATGTCACAGCCTCATAAGTCATAACTTCAGCCATGAAATTTGTCACAAAAATATAATTAATTTGCCCACACATATGGGTGTAAAATATATATGAAAATAATATAATATATCGGTATCAAATTGTAGATATTAAAAAGCTGACTGTAAACATAATATATACTTTTATTACTATATTTACTGGCACTGGTTTCGAGAAATCTTGAAAAAAAAAAACGAAAATGTGTCCCCCCCCTTATCTTCGAAACTGGTTGACCGAAAATAGAACATAACTGACCAATTTTGCACAGAAGGGGTCCTCTCAACGTTATATTTATACCAAATTTATATCATGCAAAAATGATAAATGGCGTTTCGAGTGTCGCTGCGCGACGAAACCCGTTCTAAAACTCAGCATCAAAGAGTATAGTGCTCGCCAATCTTTTAGTCGCCTCTGAGTGAGTTACTAGTGCAAGCTTGCGCAGGTACAGTCAAGGAAACAATAATATCAACGGTTGATTATTAAATGTTTACTATAAGTGGGAAGGTGTAATTGTTGTACCTAGCTATTGAAATATTTATTTATTATTTTAGTGCAATCTTAAGTATATAAATAAAACGCATTATTATTAAAAATAAGTAAATTTATAAGGTACAAATATAAGCAAATACGTTGTTACTTTATTTAGAGAGGTGAGACACCATCAATAAAAACTGGTTCCCTACTTGAAGAAGGAAGATTTTCGTATGAATCACTATCGTCTGTAAAATTTTGGTCCTCCTCAGTGTCGTCGATAAATCATAATAAATCAACAAAACAACAAACAAAGGCAACAGAAACAATAAACTATAACAAACAGATTCAACGATTAATTTAACGAATCATGGAATGTTTTCCTCGTAGGTACTTTTCAAGCAACGCGCGCGTGTGTAGTGTACGGACGTAGCACTAACACTAACGCATAGTGTTGACACCTGCTGAACGGCGAGCGAGGGGTGTGGTGCGGCACGCAGGCGGGTGTGCTCCGCGCCCTCGCTCCTGTAACGTCCCCCTGACACCGTAAAACGGCTAGTGCGTCGATTCTTGGGGCTAGCTTCAGAGGCGACATAAAGATTGGCGAGCACTGTACTATGAATACCGGAAACTCAGCATTACAACCCAAAGTAACCAACCACCGGAAGCACAGAATATAGAACTCTTTCCGGAAGTGAAAAAGATTTTTATAGTGCTGGGAAATAAAGCTACGTAGCCACGGCCATTCAATAAAGTTATTCAATACTATAACCGATCATAGTGATAATGACAAAAAGGGTGGTCATGAGATCATTATTTTCCACCAAAGACACCCACGATTCGGTCATGGATACCAACAAACGCCAAAAATCGTTAGGAAAATTGGCTGTCAAACGTGATTGTGCAGGCCACTACGAACGACTATGGATTAGATTATGGTGGTTGGGTTTTGGGTTTGGTGGTGGTTATACGCCATCTGTCAAAAATCTTGCGACAAGATAAAAGAGATAAAAATATCAAAGCAGTATTGGTCCTAGATACTTTTCGATGTTCTGTTTGAGTCTTCCTTCAAAAGAACAAAATAATTGATTGTCAATGTGACTCATCAATGGTCGGGAACGATGTCAAGTTTCGGTTTGTTTTCGTAACCTTCCTTCCAACGATAGCTGAGCGTGGTGAATGCGTTGGTTTACATGACCGCCCCCTAAAGGCAATGATAATAAGTGGCACGCACGTCGATAACAATTTTATGCACTATTACTGCAATCACGCATGATATTTGATGCAGTACCTATTCATTGATAGAGCAGGAATAAAAGTAAAACGACCAATAATTTCAACCCAATTTTATAATTATTTACAATCACAGCATATTTACAATTGGAAACATAATTCTAATTTAAGTATACCCATTTATACGTCTAAATATAAGTGGATTACATATTCGTGCCAATAAGAACGTTTGTTTTTTGATAATGAATAATGATGGTGAATCCTTCCGTAATCAATTTCATGCGAGACGGTAGACCGATGTTTCCTCCGGTGATAATGTTGGTAAACGAGGGGGCCTACGCGGGGGGCGTCGTCTGCGTCGAGGCTTGCATTCACAATGTAGGGCGCACAACCCAATCCCAGCGCATCCAGACAAAAACAACGGCAAAGCTAGTGTTCTTGTCACCGTGGCTACCTGCTCCCCTCGCGACCAACGTGGAATCACGACACTTGTATCAGCTCTAGACCAGAAACATTGATATCTCGCTCCCACGTAACCGTAGCTCGTCGTGAAATTCTCACAATCCACATTAGGTGGATAGCCACATCCTTTTATATTCACAAACAGAATCGCTGGACGCCATTCTCTAGTATACGCTTTGTATTTTACGTGTAGTTGAGTGCATTTGTACGCATCGCTCGTGCAGCCCTCCCTGCATGATGCCCATGTGCAGTTGTCGAGGCCCAGTCGATCGTCTCTGCGTTCAGTCACGCACTCTGCAGGTACTGGATCGAAGTCAGCGGCCAATGCGCTAAGCGCTGGGTCAGCGTATAATGGAACAAGAAAGAGTAGAGCTGAAGCACCTCCTCCGAGTAAAGCAGCAAGCATTACAGTAATGTATCGCGTTAATTTGGCCCGGGTCTCGCCTCTGCGGCGAGACGGGCGAACGACAAGCCTTTCGGAGCTACCACCCCTCATGTTGCAATCGCGTCAACCCATGGTGAACTGGTTACCTTATTTCCTAAATCCGTAGGTAATCAGCGTAACTACGCATGCGCCAATTTCGAACATGCGCACACCATCTATTGAGTGCAGCAGTTCAACAATTTTATTTCTTACTTATGGGAAGCTGAAATAGTTGAAAAACAGGTCCAACGAAAGATTCATTTATGTATTCATAATAATGTAAATGGATAAACAAAATAGCAGTTGGCCAGAATTCCGATAAATAAAATAAACTTATCCATAAAACAAAATTAAACTAATCTAAAGTAAAATATCAACTAAAGAAAAAAAAAACTAAATGAAAAAAAATCTCCAAATCGCCGTCTCGTCTTGTGACAGGGTTAAACTAAACTTGTCACCTTAAATTCCAATTTGTAATATTTCTGTTCAAAAATTACAACCTTTCCTATACAAAAGCTCCTCAGTTGCTGATAGCAAAATAAAAAGGCCATATTTGAAGAGCTTATTCAGTCAATGGTATAGAACAACTTTTACTATGGAGGCAACTCAGAAATCTCAAAAAAAAATCTGCCCTTTCATACATTTCAGCCGAGCGGCATTGCATTTTTCTATGAAAAAGTTATTTTTTTTTTTTCGAGATACAGGGTTTGTTCCATAGTAAAAAAAAATCTATACCATTGACTGAATAAGCTCTTCAAATATGGTTACACCTTTCTGTTACACGTTGTATAATATATAAATGGAAAATGGATATTTAAATGAAAAGTAATTTAGGAGGTGATTCAGTATCGTTAATACATCACATTCCACTGCAAACTTTGATTAATTAAGTGACTGCAGCACTTTTTTTGCGCGAACTTTTTTTTCACTTCTCAGTACAAAGTGGTCCGATCAGCTGACTCAGTTTTATGGACAAGTGAAGAAAAAGTACTTTGCAGTGGAATGTGATGTATTAACGATACTGAATCACCTCCTAAATTACTTTACATTTAAATTGAATTGAATATCATGAATGTGAAATATATTTCGGGACCTATCCTCCTGAGTTCTGCATCATTGATTTTTGGGAAAAATTTCACAGATTTCTTTTTTTTACGATTGGCAGCACTGATAAAACAAAATGGCAGAAAATGTATTCGGATTCGGTTCTGTCGTTGTTTGGTTAAGTTGTGTAAAATATTTCTAAAAGTATTTACAAATCTAAATAAATAGTGCATTTCAGTTGTTAATAGGTATGTCAGTTTCACTTTTAAAAATATTTTCTAGTGTATTGAAACAGAATCTGCCTCGGCTTCCTCCAAAGACAGGTATCCATTTTATAAGTTCCACATGGTTGTGTAGATGCTTTCTATATTAAATCACTCTAAAACCTTATCCTCTTGTTGGCCATCTATTATCTGAAACCAAAATTTGAACTATTAAACTTTGATGTTTAAAAGAACAAACCAATAGTATCTTTTCGAAATGCTGTTGGGCGTTTCTCCATTTAATTTACAATCCTACCGCTAATATATTGCCGATGAAACTGATGGCGCGCTATAAGATCCCAAGATGGAGGCAAAAGCGTGAAATTATATACTTGCACGCATTTATTGGCTGCTTACAGCGTTTGTTCACGCTCCTGAATTCAATCCTATGTAGGTATGACGGACCGTCGTGCCCCTTACCAACGGACTGAGAAGAATTCTAAATTATAGATCATACATTTTATAATAAGTACTGTAAATTTTTAAAATACATCACACATCAAATAATATGATGTATACATCAAATAATTCTAAATAGCTTCTCCGTCCATCACATACTGGATTATCAAAGTCCGGACTGTGGACAAAGCTCTTTGCCTCTGCCGTTGCTAGTGCACATTATGGTAGGACCTTTTTAAATGGAGTGGTAAGCAAACTGGTGTAGGCTTGTGTAGAACTGAAGGACTACTCCAAAGTGACAAAATTCGATCGAATATCCCTCGGTTGTATATCTATCTCTATGAGTGATAGATCTATGCGTGCGTCAGAGATGAATGTATGTTTGAATGATAAACAATCAACCAAATCTCTTTGGGAGTGCCGAGCCAGTATTAAGAGATCATCATTCCTGAAAGAGAAAGACCTATTCTATCAGTCTTCTAGTACATTTTTGTTGCACAGAACAAAACGAAGCAAATTATAAGAAATGGAAGACTGAGAAGGAACAGAAGGATATTTGAAACTCTTGTACCGTATGCCACCAATATTTCAAAGGGTAATGTGGATATTGCACTGCTGTGAATATGAATATTCCTAAGGATCTGCCTAGATCCAGTGCAATATTCACAAATTGATAGATAGATAAAACTTTATTTATCGCCCAACACAATACAACACATAAAAAAATAATATTCTAAGAACAATACAATTTAATTAATTGCTCTAAACAATTTTGTTTGGGTCATCTTAATCAGTTGGTTAGTTAAATCAATCAGAAGTTGTCTAGACCAAAAAGGACAAGCATTCCTTTAAAAAAATGTTATTGATCCGTGATACTGACAGCTTACCAAGCCCCCAGTTTGAGTTTTGCTGCATAAAAATGTCACCTTGTATAAATAGTTGATTCTACGCTTTTTATTAAAATGTTATAAATGTTTGTCAAAAATAATATGAATATTTGTTTATTTTGAAATCCTTACATGAATATAATTAGGAAGTAATAAGTATTTAAATAAACAAAAACAGTATTGCAGAACAAGTTCATAGCATTCAATTTCATTGAAAGTAATAATATTTAATAATAAATATTTTCTACCAATAAATTAATAAAATTTTCACTATTTTAAGAGGTGGATACTTTTCATGCCGGCGGTACAAACCACTAGTATCTGATATTATTATTCGGGACCGGTTGACTGCAGCAGTGTTGTCACTGACCCTTCTCACCCTTCTTGCAATGTGTTTCTGTCATCAATCAAAATCTTAATGTAGTTGTTAATGTTGTTTGCATTTCACTTGTTACAGGTTTTGGGCTCCAAGCACGGTTTGTTACAGCAATGGATACTGCTGCCACAGAAGAAAATGAATGTGAACCTATACAAAACAAAAACTTTACGAGATTCAGAAAAAGGCAGTGGGAGCACAAGCAGTCAGGAAACGAGAATGGGGAAGGTGAAACCAAGAGAGTATGTGACACTGATAAACCGTTCGAGAGGATAAAAAAGAAAAAAATGGCCATGTTGCTGGGGTACTGTGGAGTTGACTATTTTGGAATGCAGAGGTACCTATTGTCTTCAAGAGTGTCTAAAAGTGGGCAGGAAAGTAGTTAGCTTACTTGCCTTGCCTATTTTTCCTTAGTCCCTTTGTATATACAACACCTGTAATTTTTCTAAAAGTAAAAAGAGTTTTATAGGCTATCTTTTGCCTATAATCTATTGTCTTCTTTCCTTAACCCTTCTACTTAATCCCCTTTTAGTACACCAGTTTGATTGATGTTACTCTGACTGAAATAACTAATCCATAATTTTTTCTAACTACAAGTAGTATATTTTTTGTGTTATAGCTACTTAAGGCCACTCATTCCCTCAGAAACCCTGGTGTTCGGACGATAGAGGAAGATTTGTTGAAGGCATTATTAGAAGTGAAGTACATAACGGAAGATGACTTCAAGAACCAGCAGAACGCTCAGTTTCAGAGGAGTTCAAGGACTGATAAAGGTGTATCGGCTGCAAGACAGGTTGTGTCCCTTAAATTGCGTAAGTTTTTAATATTTGAATTATAAACTACTAATAATGGAACTGAATTTATATGGGAAGCCGAAATTTCATTATACGAATTTCACAAAAATTGTTGCTGATCCAAGATACTGATCGCTTATCAAGCCTCCAGTATGAATTTGGACGATGATCAAAAAGTCACCTTGTATATACGACAATCTAAAAAAGATTTCCGGTAGTGGCTCGATGAGGATGGCCGAGTATAGAAAAATGTGGCGTGCCCTTGGGGAGGCCTATGTCCAGCAATGGACCGATATTGGCTGATGGATTGGATTGGATATGTACGAAACGCGAGAGTTTAAAATTAATTTCCTGTCCCCAAAAGCGTAGGGAGACAAAATCAAACTTTCAGCCCCAATTGCCTTATGTCTTCTGTCTGTCTTGCGCCTTAGATATCAAATATCAGCTTTGTCAGTAAAACGGGATTTTTTTTAATATTAAATCTCGGAATTAAACATAGATATTGAAAAAAAAAACATGAAATTTCCTTTTACTTCTTATAAATTTAGTCGACTGAAAACATATTTATCAAGATCTTGATAGTTTGGTTTTGTCTCCTGGCCCTTTTCTGGACAGGCCATCAATTCTAATAATATGAAACAGAATTTATGAAAACCTTCGTCAAGGAACTCTTTATACATTTCCATGTTAATTATACCATTATTCTTGTGCTTCATCATGTCTTAATTAAACATTAAGACATTATAGTTTTATATTTCATATTATTTATGTGTCATATTAATTTCTACTGTATTCTACTGACTCCATAGAAGGAGTCAAAATATTTAATATAAATATTGTATCTATTTGTTTTTGTTGTTAACGTATATATAATCCATAAATAAAAAGCCGTTCAAAGGTAATGATAAAAAATGTATTTCCTTAACTTAATTAAACAAGATGTAATATTTTTTGCAGCCCTAGAAATCGACATTGAAGAAATCAATAAGAGATTACCAGATTGTATAAAGGTTTTTGGAGTCAAACGGGTCACAAACAAGTTTAATTCCAAAGGCAAATGTAATGCTCGAACATACAGCTATACGTTACCTACGTACGTTTTTGAACCTAGTTTAGAAACGTCTGAAGAACGTAAACGATACAGGATACCTGCAGAGAAATTAGAGGAAGTCAATCAAATATTAGGAATTTACAAAGGAACAAAAAGTTACCACAATTTTACGGAAAAGAAGTAAGTGAAGATTTATAATTTCTGTCATTTCAACAACTTTCATGGGTTCTTACCCAAAGGACTCTATTACTAAGGCTTCGCTGTCCGTCTGTCACGGGTCTACAGCTTCAGCCGTAATAGGTAGCCAAATTTTCACAGAATACCTACATGTTCCTATGACTATGAATCAGGGATCGAAGTGATAATTGTTACTGATATTTATCAAGATAAATATGGGTTGAAAATTATCTTTGATAAGTATAATCGATATTTTAGTCACGAAATTATGAACAAAAAATTAATAAAAGATGACCTTAATTTTAAAATGTGTATAATTTATTTTACTTGCTTCTAACGTAAATATTGATATGTAATACCAATTAAAAAATGATTGCTAGGCTTAAATCTTATATCTAAAATTATCATGATAAGTATCAGATAACTCCAAATCCTGCTATGAATACGTGAGAGCACGGTAAATGATATAAATTTCAAGAAATTGAAACCCAAGGAGGATCCCCATACAATAACCTCGAAAAAATATTTTTTTACCCTTTTTGTTATTTACCTTGATATTTTTAAGTTTTCGTTCCTGTGTTTATTTAAGATTCTTAGTATCATGTTAACATTTTGAGAAAATTGTTCAGTATGTTAGTAGTTAGCCGAAACATACCCATGTGATTGATGTGTATGATAAACCGCTTTAAATAGGCTTTAATCATGTGTTTTTTTTTTTTTTTTTTCAGACACCATACAGATCCTTCAGCCTCCAGATTTATGATGAGCTTTGGTGTCGAAAAAGTGTTCATTGATTCTGATATGGAATTCGCAGTGTTATTGGTGAAGGTGTGTATTTTACCTTGTAGACCAATTTTGTTCATTTGTTCATCCTTTTATGGGAAATTTGTTGTGTGATCAGTAAATTACGTGGTCAATTAGGGTGGGTCCATCGGCGGATCGCGTTCCCAAACGAAAAACTTATGATGGCTTTATTTTTTATTTTTGAATAAAAAGTATAATAGTAGTTTATGCTACAAGGGCGCAAAGGAATAAATTACGAGGACGATTTAAAACACGAGCGTAGCGAGTGTTTTAAACGTAACCGAGTAATTTATTGCTTTTACGCCCGTGTATCATACTACGTTTTTCAATGCATAGTGTGAGGAAATGAAAACAAATATAATCTTGTGAACTTTAAATTATAATGGCTCAAAAGGACTGTATCCAGAGCCGTTAAACAGTGGAAAAAAAAGTATAACATCTATGGTACACAGGAAAGTTTTCAGGTTAGCCAACCATTGTAAATAAATAAAAAAATAATAATAATAAAGCCCTAGGGCAAAGTAATCGACTTTTTGTTCGGTTTTGATGCATAAAAAGTGGGCCTTTACGAGCACATGCATTGAAAAATAATTGTAATTTATGGCATTATGCGACCATTGTTTAATGTCAATTAGGCTTTACTAGCGAAGTTGAGTTATTTAATGCATTACTTTGTGAATGATCACGTACACCAACTAAAGTTTGTAGTTGTTATTGCGCAGGATCATTTAAAACGTAAAGCATAAAATAACACAACATTGCTAAAAAGACTAATTGACATTTAAGGGTCGGTGCTCCGTGGAAATAAGTCCTGCTCAAGCGCTTTTATTTTGTAACCTTGTAATCTCAATCTAATCTACAGCCGCGCATGGAAAACCTCAATTATTTTGACTTTTTTTGCAACATTTTTGCGTAGAGTGGAAAAACTAAAATCGTATCTGAAAACTGTTTTAATGTTTTCTGATGTTTTATTATGATTCTGAAATATGAATCACAATATTGATAATACGATAATGTTATTCGAGAGCTTGTCTTGAAATTCCTGTTGTTTTCTGAATTTACTATAAACATTTACAGCAATTGTGATGAATTGATTGAATGATCTTATTCTTCATTATATAGAGTAGCACGTGGTTTTTTTTTTTTTTTAGAAATTTAAATGTTTACTAGAATCTAAAGTGATACGCCGAACCCTGTTTTTGTCCGATTTCCGAACCCCGACCTTTCTATTCAAAAATAAGACAAACAATCACAAGTTTTGCGTTTGGGAACGCGATCCGACTCATTCACTTTAAAGATAGCAGTCTATTTTAAAGATGGGCGATTATGAATGACAGAAATCGATTTACTCGATTATCGTAGTCATTCAAAAGGTTCGAAAATATAATAATCGATTATTTCGAAATTTTGAAATGTAAGTTCATAGAATTTGTCATTTGCACAATGTTTACTTGATTTTTTCTGTCGTTCGACCTCAGAACGTAACAGAATTTAATGAACTTATTTTTGGAGAATTTCTTACGGCTTATAAGGCTTTAACAAAAAAAGAATGCAAAAAAATCTTTTTTCTTCCATAAATTTTGTAACGCTTTGAATGAAATGCGGGCATTTCAGTCAAAGTGATGTAGTCCAATATTCTTTATGTTATTTTATTTAAGCTATTTATAGACCACTTCTTAGTAATTCCACTATTACTATATGAATATCGAAAAAAGTGGAATTTCGAGACACCCTAATAATTATAGTAGCTGGAAGAAAATCTATTAATATAATAGCATATACAATTCCAAATTACTTTTCAGGGTCAAAGCTTCATGTTGCACCAGATACGAAAGATGGTTGGCTTGATGATAGCTGTAGCTCGTGGCCATACGGATAAAGGTACTCTTGAAAAGGCATTCGGAAAAGAAAAAGTCATGATTCCAACTGCGCCTGGCTTAGGATTGGTGCTTGATATGGTATGTGATACACAATTATCAATTTACATACATATACTCACGCCTGTCTGTCTCTCTGAGGAGTTCAATACAATTCAAATTCAATAAGGGGTAGGTAGAGATTACAGATTTCCATCTGTTACGACCCTGACACACCTTCTTCGCTTCTCCCACATCCCAAAAGATGATACTGGAGCATGCAATTGAAATGGTCCTGATGTTACGTGTTTTATGGACATGTATCACTTTTTAAAGATCAAGACCAAGATTATTAATAATCAATTTCAAAAAATGTTGGCTTAGCAAACTAACATTTGTAACGTGCTATAACAAAATGCGTATTCCATTTAACGGAGCTATCTTAATTTCCAGGTCCATTACGATAGGTACGACGCTCGCTACAAAACCAGCCACGATAGCCTGACATGGGAAGAAGTTGAAGACGCTGTACAGAAATTTAAACACGAGAAAATATATCCCATCATCGTTAAAGGGGAGTTAGAAGAAAACGCTATCGGCACTTGGCTAGAGAAACTTAGTCAACATTCGTATGAGCCCAGCGATGATGCTGCCATTGATAAGAGTGATCAGAAGGAAATAGAGATGGGCGGAGATGATGATGAAGACGATGATTATGGCAATGAAACTGAAAATGCAGAGAAAGTAGTAGAAAATGGTCTAGGAAATAATGAAGTAACGATACAAAGTGAAACGGTAAAGACAAGTTAAAATTGTTATAGAATGAATATGTTAGAGTAGTAAGTTTTAAAAGTAGCGTTGCTAAAACGCAGTACTTCCAAATAATTATGATTGACATTGGTGCATTTATGAAATTTATATTTTTTGAATTGCTGTCCAGGAATAAATATATTGGCAGAGCCATATCATATTTATTTAGTTTTAATTAAGCTTGTGCCACACGGGACCCTATTACTAAGCCTCTACTGTCTGTCTGTCTGTCCGTCTGTCACAAGGGTCTACAGCTTGAGCCATATAGGTAGCCAGTTGAAATATTCACACAATACGTATTTCTATGGACTCTATTTATCACAACAAATAATAAAAATAAATTGAAACCCAGGGGGTCCCCATACAAAGAAGCTCGAAAATTGAGTGTTTTTATCTTATGATATCCCCCCCTAATCTCCGAAACAAAACGATGAAGAAGGGTTCCGTTCTCTGAGGATGTCGAATTGTTTGCTAGATCCTACCATTTTAGCGGCTGGTTTTTGTCTATATATTGTTGTTTACTATAAATATTTTTAGGGCTCCGTATCCGTATTAATTGTGATACGGAACTCTTTATACATGAGTCCAACTCATACTCGCCAAAATTGTCAAAGCCTGAATAAAAATACTTGTTGGGGCACATGAAAGACAAGTAACAAAAGAATATTTGGCTCGCAAGTGGAAGGTAAAGCTCAACCGAGCCGCCCGAGGACGTATGCCAACCGAATTGACATACTGGAGTAGGGCTAAGTCAAAGGTACCACCCGGTATAGGAGAGCTTATATGACTAGATTGGTGAATGTGGAAGAAGCGAAAGGTGTGTGAATCTGTTTTCTCTGACTACCGCTCTGAGTGCGAGATGTGTATGTATGTAAAACTCATAAATTTTTAACTCTCAATCCTCATTTTCGCTAAAACAATAGATTGAGGCTCGGGCCAACAATTTTCTGATTTGATTATTTTCATAATTGCACTGCTGATTGCAAAAACAAACCATATGACATTTTTCTGAAACGTGTCAAGTATGCAAATTTATTCTTAACAGACTGAAAATAAAGTATTAATTGTTGTTGTTTTGTACACATAAAAACGTGAGTTGAGTATAACAACCAACTATATCCTAGACTTTTAAATAAATACTACAAGAAAACTAAATAAATGAAGTTTAGGTAAATAATTTTCAGTTTTATTAAACCGTAACAGAAAAAATTTACTGGAATTGCTCCCCATACATTGTTGTCAAAATAAAGGGATTTTTATTTTTCTAAAAGTTTTGTCTTTATTCTTTGGTTTAGTTTTGCAATCAGTGGTTCAATCCATGTCGGGTGTCAAATGGAGCGCCAATCAAAGCAAATAATTGACGGACATACACCTACGGAACCCATCTTTTGATGTTTTCATCATTTTTAAGAAAAAAAAAGAGGTGAAGCATACAAATTCGAATTTTACCTTAAACTTTTGAAACTAACAGAATAGGGCATCTACAAGAAAGATTAAGGAAACTTCATGGAAATGCTAAAATATTTTAACGAATTATAACAAATAACAAAAATTTTACAATATAACTTACGGTTTGATATTTTCATTCGCAGATAACAAAAAAAAGTTTTAGAATACTTTTCTCAATAAAATGATAGATGAAAAATGCCATCGTAATTAGACTACAAATTAGACATATTTGTAATATTATTACGCACATTCCAAATAAAAATTTTCAAATAACACTATGTTTGCAAATGGTATTCTAAATATAGTAAAATTTATGATTTAGTTTTCTCTTTCCTTAAACGTCTAACGTGATATGTGCAATGGTAATTAGACTACAAATGCATACATTTTAAACTTTTGTAGTGTTTTTACTTTGCAACGTTAGTAACCTAAATTATACTTGAAATGACGTCGCAGCTTTTTATAGGTATTTTACTCTTTCCTTTAAATGTGTAACGTGAAATGTGCAATGGTAATTAGACTACAAAAGTATAAATTCGAAACTTTTGTAGTGTTTTTACTTTGCAACCTTCACCCATCGCCTTTGGAAAGGGCAATCTAAGTTATACTTAAAATGATATCTCAGCTTTTTAGCATACTCTATCAAATTAATGGATAATCGTAAATTCCATCCCTTTGCGTTTGCAAGTGGTTTTTTAAATGTGGTTTAAAATTGTGTTTTAGTTTTCTCTTTCCTTTAAATGTGTAACGTGAAATGTGCAATGGTAATTAGACTACAAATGTATAAATTCATAATTTTTGTAGTGTTTTTACTTTGCAACCTTCACCCATCGCCTTTGGAAAGGGCAATCTAAATTGTACTTAAAATGATGTCTCAGCATTTTTAGCTCTCAGATTAATGGATAACGTAAATGTACAATGCTAAATGGACAAGAAATAACTCTTTCCTTTAAATGTGTAACGTGAAATGTGCAATGGTAATTAGACTACTAATGTATAAATTTAAAACTATTGTAGTGTTTTTACTTTGCAACCTTCACCCATCGCCTTTGGAAAGGACAATCCAAGTCATACTTAAAATGACGTCTCAGCTTTTTGACTATCAGATTAATGGATAATTAGACAAGTAATTTGACAACACATAACATGTTTTTATTATCTTATTACCGTTAAACATTGCATATTTTGTATTTTTTTTATTCCAACCCTTTGCGTTTATAAGTGGTTTTCTAAATGTGTTTTAGTTAACTTCTTTCGATAAACGTATAAAGTGAAATGTGCCATGGTAATTGGACTACAAATTAGACGTATTAATTTGTAGATTTCAAATTACACACTGCGTTTGCAAGTAGTATTCTAAATGTGGATTAAAATTCTGTTTTAGTTTACTTTTTCCTTTAAACGTGTAACGTGAAATGTGCAATGGTAATTACATTACAAATGTATAAATCCAAAACTTTTGTAGTGTTTTTACTTTGCAACGTTCACCCATCGCCTTTGGAAAAGGCATCTAAATTGAACTTACAATGATGTCTCAGCATTTTTAGCTCTCAGAATAATGGATAACGTAAATGTCCAATGCTAAATGGACAACAAATAACTTTTTCCTTTAAATGTGTAACGTGAAATGTGCAATGGTAATTAGACTACAAATGTATAAATTTAAAATTTTTGTAGTGTTTTTACTTTGCAACCTTCACCCATCACTTTTGGAAAGGGCAATCCAAATTATACTTAAAAGACGTCTCAGCTTTTTAACTATCAGGGTAATGGATAAGGTAAATGATAAATGTACAGTAATTTGACAACATATAACATGTTTTTGTTATCTTATTACCGTTAAACATTGCAGATTTCGTATTTTTTTTATTCCATCCCTTTGCGTTTATAAGTGGTTTTCTAAATGTGTTTTAGTTAACTTCTTTCGATAAACGTATAAAGTGAAATGTGCCATGGTAATTGGACTACAAATTAGACGTATTAATTAGTAGATTTCAAATTACACACTGCGTTTGCAAGTAGTATTCTAAATGTGGATTAAAGTTCTGTTTTAGTTTACTTTTTCCTTTAAACGTGTAACGTGAAATGTGCAATGGTAATTACATTACAAATGTATAAATCCAAAACTTTTGTAGTGTTTTTACTTTGCAACCTTCACCCATCGCCTTTGGAAAAGGCATCTAAATTGAACTTACAATGATGTCTCAGCATTTTTAGCTCTCAGATTAATGGATAACGTAAATGTACAATGCTAAATGGACAACAAATAACTCTTTCCTTTAAATGTGTAACGTGAAATGTGCAATGGTAATTAGACTACAAATGTTTAAATTTAAAATTTTTGTAGTGTTTTTACTTTGCAACCTTCACCCATCGCTTTTGGAAAGGGCAATCCAAATTATACTCAAAAGACGTCTCAGCTTTTTAACTATCAGAGTAATGAATAAGGTAAATGATAAATGTACAGTAATTTGACAACATATAACATGTTTTTGTTATCTTATTACCGTTAAACATTGTAGATTTTGTATTTTCTTTATTCCATCCCTTTGCGTTTATAAGTGGTTTTCTAAATGTGCTTTAGTTAACTAATATGTTTTATATCTTGATGGGTTGACGAATATTAAATACTGCAGTGGATATTTGCCCAATACTTTTATTTATCGTACGGTACATTTCAAATCAGGACATTTTCTTGTTCCTTCAAGAGGCAGAGAGAAACGGACGTAAGCATTGACAATATAGACAGTGGCGTAGCGTGCCATTTTGGCGCCTGGGGCGGGAGACCCACTTTGCCGCCCCCATTCTATAGGTGCTTAATTAAAATTAAATTGCACAGGCAATGAGATACTTTTTATTGAAGAAAAAATTGGATGAGCGGTTTTACAAGCGGATTCTACGAGCCTTATGAGCAGCGAAGTCAGAAATAACTTTGTCAAAATCAATATTAGCAGCCAATTCTTGTTCAATCGACAATATAGCCAAGTTTGATAATCTAGCGGAGCTCATAGTAGATCTGAGGTAATTTTTTATTAGCTTCAACTTCGAAAAACTTCTCTCACAGCTTGCCACACTAATCGCCAAAGTCAAATATATACGAATCAAGATGACTATATTTGGAACCGAAATTCCGAGATTCAGTTTTTGAATGAACTGGAGGAGCTCCAGTGGTCCTTTACCACTTATATCTTCCTCTGATTCAGAACAGGCAATAAATTGCTGGAGACGCTTCCGCTCCATCTGAAACTCGTCCTTGTCGATGTCTTCTAATACATGGGAAAGATCACACTCGAACTTGCTGTCCAAAAGTTTTGCTGGCATCAAAAATCCGAACTTGTCCGATATTTCTTGAATTTGCTGGAATCGAGTCGTCATTTCTTGAATGATCTTGTCCAATGATGCGAACACCTCTCGACGGATTTCCTGCTCGTGAGACAAAGCTGCATCTGCAGAAGATTCATCGCCATGCATGCGTTTTTTCCTGCAAATTCTTCTCGTTTTGAGTTCGATTCCGAGTTTTTCGCAAAGAGTCTTAGCAAAGTCAATTGCTTCTTGCACTAAACGGTCTCTACTTTCCACTAAGAGGGTTTTCAAAGCGCAGAGTTTCTGAGCACACTTATCCACACTTAGTCCTCGTTGCTGCAGGTAAATCTGTGCGTCATCTACTTCAGGTAGCACTGCAGCCCAAAAGCCAAGAAAAGTTAGGAAGTTAAATGACTGCATGGCTGTCAGGAGAAGACTGGCTCCCGATCTTGTTTCGGAAGTTTGAGATGAATCTGTTAATTGTTCCAGTACCTCAAGAACTCCCTCAAACTTATTTTTAAGCATCTTGACAGCTACATGTCTAGCGCTCCAACGCGTTTCAGTGACTCGTTTCACTGCTTGACCTGTGACGGCAACCAAAGCGTTCCATCTAACAGTTGATGCAGAAAAGAAGGCAAATAGCTTCTCTAGAATTCCAAAAAACGTCACCGAATTCACTGATTCAGAAGCAGCGTGTACCCCAGCCAAGTTTAGTGAGTGGTTTGTGCATGCAACGAATAGAGCTTTCGGATTTAGTGCTTTAATCCGGGCTTGAACTCCATTGTGGATCCCTGACATTGTGGCAGCATTGTCATAAGCCTGTCCTCTCAGATTCTGTATGTCCAGTCCGTCTGATGTTATCTTCGCGATTATATCGTTGCTGAGATCTTCTGCATTTTTTCCTTTTGGTTGGAAGAAGTCAATGAAAGATTCTACCACAGCGACTTTTTCTCCTTCGATATGTACGTATCGCAGAACTTGGCTCATTTGGTCATTGTGGGAGATGTCTGGTGTACTGTCGAAGATTACGCAATAATATTTAGCTTTTTGAATACGACGGATGATGGTGGATCGAACTTGCTGTCCCAGTAAATTTATAAATTCATTCTGGGTTTCTGGAGACAGATATGAAACTGACACTCTTGCTCCCAGCTTTATCTTTGTCAGGTGTTCCATTAGAAGAGGATCGTATTTAGCTAGGAGGTGCACTAACTCTAGAAAGTTCCCGCGATTGCCACTATCATCTCCTCGAATGTCTTCTCGATGTCCTCTGAAGGCCAGATTCTGTTTGGCTAAGAACTGGATAATATTCAGCAACCTGTACAATACATCCCTCCATTTCTTCTCCTCACTTTCGAAAACTTCTTGTTGTTTCTGATCGATGGTTGCTTTACAGTTCAGGCGAACTTCCAACTCCTTCCATTTCAAGAAGCTCTGTTCATGGCCCAGGTTATTTTCATGGTCTCCGATTCTTGGATTTAGCTTCCACCATTTGTTGAATCCTTCTTCAGATGCGAAGTTCGAGCCGGAATTGCCAAACAGCTTGCAAGAAAAACAATACAAAGACTGCTTCAGAGGCGAGTACACCAGCCATGTTCGGAGAACCTTTTCGCCATTAGATAATGGTTTGTAGAACCACTCTTTGGTTAGTTTTCGGGTACCGCCTTTCGTTGAAGTCCCTGAGCGAACAACATCGGCAAATTTGGAATCGATGTGCTGTACTGAGTCAGACCCGCGACGTACTAGAAGCGTTCTGACTTCGTCGGTCATAGGAGAAGGCCAGCAACCTACATCGTCGAGATTCACATCTTTGACTTCGGCAGGAGCAGAAGGCACGATTTCAATTATGTCTTCTTTGGCAACATTCACTTTTTCTGCAGGCTTATGACTAGATGCTTGAGGCACATCTGGTGAGTCGACTTCGTCTTGACCCTGCTCTGTGGTGGGACCAGAACTACTTCCAACTGCGACGCCAGGCACGTCTTCTTCTTGTGCCTGTAAAATAAGTTATGTATTCCCATGAATATTGGCTAGAAGACACGTTCGAATTTCAAATAAGTATTTTAACTATCACAAAACAAAAGTGGTTTTGGTGACGGCGCGGCTAAATGAAAAATTATGTTACCTACCATAAATAATCAAGTGATCAAAAAACAAAGAAAATATTCCTAGACATTTACAAAACATTCCCAATACAAAATTTCATCTTATTTTGTTTAGCGGCTTAGGCTATAGAGCTGACAACTAAAAACAAACGCACATACATACACATTTTGATTTTTTACTTTAGATAAAGAACCTTGCAATTTATTGCGAGCGACCCAGCCAATAAAATGTCTAAAATAACTGGAGTAATTCTAGGCCACACACGATTCTAGATGGAGGAATCATATATCTACTTACACTGGAATCACTTCCGCTGCTGCAGGATGCCACCGAAGACGTTAACGTGGCTTTCGAACCAGAACTAGAACTGAAATATTTCAGTAATGCACCTTGAGACTTTTTCGCATCTGCTGCTTTCTTAGCCCTTTTTTTGCGGAATTCCGCACCGCTTTCTTTGACTCTTTTCATTTTCAAAAACTAATTCAAAGATTGGGTAAAGATCTAAATGTTTAGTTTTAGAAGATTCAATAGTATTTAAAAGATCGAAACACAATCAAAACGACTTTCGTTCCGTATCCAAAACTCTCGCAAAACAAACATACGAGTAATGCGTGATTGCGTAATGGCACTTCACGATGCACTAAAACAAACAAAGTACCTACAAATGAATGCGTAGTACTAATTCAATGAGTGCGAAAGAGAGGCATCGACACGGGCCGACTCGTAAAACAAAAGATTTCAGATTCAGATCAACTCGGTTCGCGCGCGTTGCCTCGCCGGCGCGGCGGGCGGGCGGCGCGGCGTGATGCGATGTTGCCGTTCGTATGTAAACAAACAAACCTTATAAAGAGCTCTGTCAGTAATTTAGCAATTTTTCTTTTAAATAAATTTTAAAAAATCCTTTGTGCGCAAAATTTTATATAAAAATGGAAAATTATACTGTGTAATGAAATGAATGAATCATAGATCAGATCTCAACCCGCTTCAACGGCGACATTTTGCCGCCCCCCGCGGGCTGCCGCCCGGGGCGGGCCGCCCCCTCCGCCCCACCCACGCTACGCCACTGAGTTGGTGTAAGAGACTCAACCTGGGTTTGAATATTTCGATATTCATTTCGAGAAAGTTCCGCTGTTTCTTGAGCCATCTGTAACTTCAATGGACGACAATACCTCGGTGATGAAGGACGAGGGTTTTGCCAGATGATAACTGTTGGAAAACCTGGTTTATGGGATGCAAGTTGCATCGGTACAACTGAAGTTATCAGCATATATGCGTCTGAGTTGCTATTATTTTCAAGTTTTTGCTTATATTCCGAATGGCTTCCCGATCCATCACAACCCCATTTTGATAATAAATACAAACTTTCCAACTGCTCATCTGTAAGTAATTGTAGAACCTCGTTTAGGGACAGTAATAATTTCTGCGCGGTATGATCCATTAAATTTTGTAGTCTTACTTCAGCACTTGTTTCAGTAAACAGGATATCTGAAGGGTAGCAACTTCGTTTTGCATCGGTAATCGTTTCATAACTTGGATACAAATTGCATTTAGGGTGAATGACCCGGTTGTGGCCATTTTAAGAGTTTTTTCCACTTTGAAGCCTTCATAATTTATAGTTTTTGCTTTCAAGGATATGATATTTGTAAAAAGGCATTGAAAATTTATTAACCTTAAGAATAACCTTTTTTCTTCAGAACATCTATCGTATAAAAATAAATAAAAAAGTCATTTTGTGCCAGTTTTGGCCAGGTTTCCCTCATTTCTGGCCACATCGTGTGCCAGTTGTGGCCATCAAAAATAAAACACAAATAATTTCAAAATAAACTACAATTTATTATTAAATAATTGTTATGCAATTACAACACTTCAGTAAAAAAAACACAACAAAATACAGACCTAGACAACTAAGTATATTATTGTTAGGTAGGTACTCAGTAGGGTTTGCACTATTCGTTTAATTTTACTATTCGAATAAAATGAATACTTCTAGAGCCAAATATTCGAATATTCGGATATTCGAATATTTTTAAACATTGATTGAAAACAATACAATATCAATTCAAAACAAACAAAAGCAGCTAGACTGTGGTTTGGTTTGATTGCTGCATAATTTTATTCAAATAAAATCAAGTATTTTAATTATTTTTCTTGTTTATTAATTAATAAAAAACATATTTATCGTTTTACAGAGTAACTTTAGGTAAGTAAGTCTTAGCTTAGGGATATGAATGATTAGGATAGGTAATCAGAAAAGTAACTATAAACCTATGACCAGTAAGAAGTACCAGCTTAGCTACTTAAAATCTACATCTAGCTAGGGTAAGTAATCTTTAAATTAGGGTCCAGTTTAGGTTTAGGTAGTAGGTACCTGTTTTATATCACAATCAACATTATTAATTAGTAACTAGTGCAAATAATATTTTAATTAGGATTTAGTTAAGGTTTACTTATTATCATTAATTATCACAATCAACATTAGTAACTAGAATAAGCAACTAGGGTAAGTTATCTTTTAATTAGGTAGGCTTCAGTTCAGGCTTGCTTAATTAACGTTACACAGTCAACATTATTAATTTGTACTTAATAGCACTAGATCTAGAATAGCACTAGATCTTCACTAGAACTAGAATAGGAACTTTGGTAACATTTTACATAACATTCAGTTAAGTTTTATAATCAATAATCTTTTAATTAGGATTTAGTTTAGGTTTACTTATTATTAATAATTATCACAATCAACATTAGTAACTAAGGTAAGTTATCTTTTAATTAGGTAGGCTTCAGTTCAGGCTTGCTTAATTAAAGTAACACAGTCAACATTATTAATTTGTACTTAATAGCACTAGATCTAGAATAGCACTAGATCTTCACTAGAACTAGAATAGGAACTTTGGTAACATTTTACATAACATTCAGTTAAGTTTTATAATCAATAATCTTTTAATTAGGATTTAGTTTAGGTTTACTTATTATTAATAAGGGGCAGAGTAAGAATAAGACCAAAAACAAAAACTTTATTATTATTCAACTATTCGAATAATTTAAATGAATTATTCGAATTTGAAATTGGAGCGGATATTCGAATAAAATGAATATTCGAATATTCGAATTGCAAACCCTAGTACTCAGTCTTTATTAAAAAAGTAAATATTGAGGTTTTATGTATATATGTCAGGCAAAAACTTTTCCATTTCAGTAACTTTGAAAAATCCTCTGTTGTTAAGCTTGACAGGTGAATTTACAATTTCCACAATATCGTTACTTGTATACCGTAAAGTGGGGCTAATTGGGTCAGTTTTTTTGATAAAACGTATATGTAAATTTTTATAATTACCTTGCAACCTCTTATATATATATTTTTTTGTGAAACTAGGCTTAATGCATCGTTTTGTACCATTGATTTGTATGTAGGTATCAAGTTAACGGATATATATATTTCTTTTTGGCTGTCCCAATTAGCCCCAGGGTTGGGGCTTTTTGGTTTTGGATATATTTTGTACCAAATTATGCATGATTTTGATAGAAATACTGAATTTTGTGCCGCTAGCGATATCTGGGACACTAAAACCACAACGTAGCTTAATTTGAAGGTGCGTTTCAAAATCACAAAACGTTTATTTTGGTATATATAGCTTGAAATTAAATAAAAAGCTTTTTCGAATCAACTAAATCTTTAATAAAAAAATATTAAATATGCTTATTTTAAATTTCTCCTTATTGTCAACATTTGTTTGACATAGAATTAAGTAGGAACAATTTTAGACACTTACATAAATTTAACACTTACGAAATGTGCCTGCTGAAAATTTTTCGAATCAACTAAAAATCTTAAATTGAAAATAATTAACATTGCTTATTGGGTGTAATAGAAATTTCTCCATATTCTCAACATTTGCTTGGCATAAACTTAGAATTAAGTAGGAACAACTTTTGACACTTACATAAATTTAACACTTACAAAATGTGCCTGTTAAAACTTTTTCGAATCAACTAAAAATATTAAATTAAAAATAATTAACATTGCTTATCGGGTATAATAAAAATTTCTCCATATTCTCAACATTTGCTTGGCATAAACTTAGAATTAAGTAGGAACAATTTTTGACACTTACATAAATTTAACACTTACGAAATGTGCCTGTTGAAACTTTTTCGAATCAACTAAATGTCTTAAATTTAAAATAATTAACACTGCTTATCAAGTATTATAAAATTTCTTCATATTGTCAACATTTGTTAAGCATAGAGTTAGAATTATGTAGGAACAATTTTTGACTTTAACATAAATTTAACACTTTGAAATGTGCCCGCTGAAACTTTTTCGAATCAACTAAATATCTTTAAAAAAATTTACATTGCTTATCAGGCATTTAAAAAATTTCTTCATATTTTCAACATTTGTTTGGCATAGGCTTAGAATTAAAAAGGAACTATTTTTGACTCTTACATAGATAATTTAACATAGGTACTAAATGTGTCTTCAAAACAAATTGGTTTAAAAGTAAATTACATCTTCTTTGTTACTAAGAGTATAAACCTCAGGTTTTTCAGAAATTTTCATAATATCTATTATTTTCACCAAAGATAACTCAGGTACAGTATCTCTGTCGATTTTTTTAGGTCTTTTGAATTTTAAGTCGGGTTTGTTCCCACTTTTTGTGTAGAATGATATGTCATAGGTGTGATTATTATTGCAACCCGTCACCACCCCAATGTAATACTTCCACGACTTTTGTCTATAGTATCGTACCAAAACTGTTTCGTTTTGGGAATACACTGAAGAAACCTGTGTAATTGGACCAAGAAGAAGGTCCTGTTGTAAGGTTTCTGCTATGTCCGGTGTTGGGCAGGACTCACCAAGCTTGGAACCTAGTTGACGGGTCTGTGTACTGTTAGAACATGGTTTCGGGTAGAACTCGTTTTGCCTTGGAGTCTTATTAAAACTGTCATGTTGGTCTTGGGACATTTCAGTATTCACAGGTTCTCTGGATGTTGATGGCCCAGAGACATTTACAGGTTGTGGAGTCTTGAACAGTTTCGGGCATGACATGTCAAAGCTTACGTTATCCGACGTCTTTACGCTTAGGTTTTCGAAAGTGGGTCTCGGAGAATCACTGAAGGCATCGAAATGATGATGAGGATGTAGCAAATCATCAGAGTTTTCATGAGCACTAGATTCGTCGATGTAATCTTCAAAATCCCTGACGTCAAGTACACTAGAGTCACTGTGTACACTCATGTTATCAGATATATTTGTAGTAGAGCCATCAGAGTCATGTAAATATGTCTTTCTTTTCAGTTTTTGCACCGTCTCCAGTAAACCACCGGAATTTCCAACCTCATGTTCGATTGTGTTATCAAAATCTGATTCAGCTTTACTATGTTCGGTATTTGGCTTTATTTTTTTGATTTTATATTGATTATCTTTTAATTGTTTGCTCTTAACAATTTTTTCATCTGTCGCAGTTTTCAGTCTCCTCAGACTTACATCTGCAGCACTAATTTCTTGGACCATTAGGGTTGAGGTTGATGGACTAGGTTCCGCCGAAGCCACGTGACAGTATGGCTCATTTAAGAGATCAATTAGGTCGGTATTTTCTTTGTTGGCAGGTTTGGTTTTTTTTCCAACTCCTTTTCCCTTCGCAGTTTTCTGTTCTTTCTGTGCAATATCTTTTCCAGTTATACAGGGTGTCCGCCGGCAGATTTTTACTTTGAAAAATAATAAAAAATCAAATATTAAGGTATTCAGTGTAATTTTTGTGTTTTTATAATCTGAAGTAATGCGGATTTATGTTTTAAAAATAACTTGGCTTAGATGTCGTCCGTTTTGTTGTAGACATTCTTGCAATCGGGACCTCATGTTGTCAAAAACTCTATTACAGAGATCAGGACCGATGGCTGCGATCTCACGCCGGATATTATCTTGTAGGGCCCTTATTGTTGTAGGGGAATTGCTATACACGCGAGATTTGAGGTAGCCCCATAGGAAAAAATCACACGGAGTAAGATCTGGTGATCTAGGAGGCCAGTTTATGTCACCAAAGCGGCTTATTAATTTTTCCGGAAAAATGCTCCTTAGTTTGGCAATTGATGCTCTAGCGGTATGTGCCGTGGCACCATCCTGCTGAAAATGTGTTCTGTTATTGAAGTCATTATACTGCTGCAGCTCCGCTACAAAAAAGTTATCCAACATCTCGCAATATCGTTCTGAATTGACTGTTTCTCGATTTCCAAAAAAATACGGCCCAATTATTCGTTGGCCAGAAATGGCACACCAGACAGTGGTCTTTTCGCTATGAAGTGGTTTTTGATGGACTTCATGCTGGTTATTTTTGCTCCAGTACCGCATATTTTGTTTATTTACGTACCCTCCGATGTGAAAATGTGCCTCGTCACTAAAAAAAATGTTGTTCAACCGCGTCGGGGTAGAAAATCGATCCAAAATCACTCTGGCATAGTTCTCCCTCCGTATGTAATCATCTTCTTTCAACTGCTGGATGATTTGTAGCTTGTATGGATGGAATTTCATTTTTTTTCTCAGAATATTGTGAACCGAAGTCTTCTTGATGCCGGTAGATGCTGCAACCTTACGAACAGACTTGTGCGGATTTAGCAAAATTTCTTCTCTGACACGGTTCACATTTTCCAAAGTCGAAACAGAACTTGATGGCCCAGGTCTGGGCTGATCTTCGACTGATCCTGTTCTTCTAAACTTCCGTACCCAAGCACATATCAATTGGTTGGTCGGAGCATCACTTAATCTTCGGATATCAAAGTGAGAACAAAAAAGTCGCCTTGCTACAATGGGCGAATTCTTGTTTGCAAAATACGCTTCAACAGCGAAAGCGCGTTGTGCTCCTGTCCACGGACTCATGGCTACTAAAAAACCCGCAACAGTACCGCGTCGAACGATACCCCTCACCCCCCGCTGTGGCTACTATAGCCATAGCATACGTGATTTAAAGTGTAAAATCTGCCAGCGGACACACTGTACTTTTACCGGGTTCTACTTCGCACCTTTTTCGTCTTTTACTAGGTCCCGCTTCTGAGTCCTTGAAGCCTCTCAGATCTTGCAATAACTCAATTACGACTTCAGAAACAGTTTCATTGACTGCTTCAACTGATGGTTGGCTTCGTGGAAGTCTTGATACTGGTCTTGCTAAATTAACTGGGAATAAGCCAGCTTTCTCAAAACCAGCTATAAGATTTGCAGATATGACATTCTTTTCATTCATCAAGGCTTGCAGTTCGTTCAAAAGTCTGGGAAAGACAGATTTGACCAATGTTTTGTGTTTTTTACCCTCAGTCTTCTTCCATTGAGTTAAAATGATCCGCCAATACTTTTTCAATGGCCCGTAAAAAGCCACATCTAGCGGTTGTAACAAATGTGTTATTTTGGGTGGCAAACAAATGAAGCTGATGTCATATTTTTCTCATTCTTCCAAGATTTTTGAAGAAAAATGTGATGAAAGATTATCTCCTACAATTACTTTTCGTCCAGGATTTTTTTTGGCGTACGGAATTATAACGGTCGTGAACCAGTTTTCAAATGTGGCACCATCGAACCACCCACTTTTAGATCGACTATAGCGCGTATCCTCTGGTCCGCTCTCCATCCATGTATCCCACAAGAACTCAGCCTTATATACGACATATATAGGGAGCATTTGACCTTCTGCTGTGCCAGTGTACATTATACTCACAGCAGTTTTTGAGCTGTTTATCAGACGCTCCGGATATTTAGTTCCACGTTTAAAAATATACTTCTTCGCGCCTGGATCGTCACTTAGGTTCGTTTCGTCGTAGTTTATGATATTTTTTGGGGGTACACCATCAATAGCTTCGGCATAATTCTTCATGAAAGATTCAATTGTTGAGGCAGTGACTTTTGCTCTATCAATCGCAATATTAGCAGCAAATCTATTCGACAGGCGGCCACGGTGTCTTTTTAAAAAATACGTGACCCAATCGATACCAGGCAAATTGTTGTTTAGCGTGTAAATGTTTTTGCCGAGTTTTTGAAGATACCTTTGTTAGCAGCCTCTCGTACTGACCTTATATTCGCTTTTACGTCGAATATTGCCTTCTCAAGATCTTCTTTGGCGTAATTTTGATACGGCATGAAATTTTTACCATTTCTAACATGTCTATACGTCCTTTGGTACTCCCGAACCATCCTGTAGAAAAAAAGAAAATAAAAATAATTTTCAAACGCAGCTGTCCCAAACATTGTATTTGCTGACCCAAATAAGTAAAATTTGTGTTTCGGTTAATACAACGTGCGTGATTTCGATGTGCTTGAAAGAGCTTTGATTTGTAATCATAAATAATTTTTCTTAGGGAAACCTCAATTTCATTTGAAAGTTCCGTGACTTCAAGAATATTTTGCACCATACTCAGCAAGTAGGTAAATTTGTTTTGTTCATTTCTAGAAGTGCACTCCCTATACTATAGTGTTCGATCAGGACTCTTCTACTTATGCATACTTCGTTTGAAGTAGACCCTAAAAACAAAAATAACAGAATAATTACCATTTAAATTTTACCAACTAAACTGTTTAAAAAGTTTTTTTTTGTTAAACGGACGCTTCCGGACGCATTAAATTATGCTTATATTCACAAAAGCAAAGAATAATTTATCTAATAATGTTGTAGTTAAGACCAAAAATACCAAGAATCATAACTATAAGTCTATTTTAATGCAAGAGTTAAGAAAAAACTAATACATACTATTATAAATATTTTATGCAGCAGAATAAAGACGAGGATTAAATAACGAAGTATTTTAATTTAGACTTTTTATAACACAATACAGTAAAGACATTTTCTTATCGAATATAAACAAGCTGTCAATGCTCCGGTAATAGTGTTGAGATGCCAGTAGTATTCTAAAAAGGAGTTTCTGTTGCAATGATCTCCTTTAACACTCCCTCTAACTCAAGGCTAGTTCGGAGCGCAGCCTTAAAAAATTGGCTCGCTGTAGACCCTTGGTCATGATATCAGCTACCTGGTCCACAGAGCTAATCCTTTTTACAATGATAGCTCCTTCAGCCACAAGTTCTCTAACATAGAAATGTCTGATTCTTATATGTTTTGTTCTCTTGTGGAACTCAGGGTTATGTGCCAATCGTACTGCCGCTTCGTTGTCGACACTGAGGCTAGGCACACACTTCTGCTTCGTAATGTCCTTAAATATCCTTATCAGCCACTGAAGCTCTCTAGCTCCTTCACTGGCAGCCACTAGCTCTGCTTCTGTTGTCGACAGGGCTACTGAAGCTTGTCTTTGGCTGAGCCATGATACTGGTGCTCCTGCATAGCGGCACACTACTCCAGTAGTAGATCTTCCAGTAGATGCGTCACCTCCATAATCTGCATCACTGAATCCTTCTAGGGCGCCGGTCTGAGCACTGGGTTTGTACTGAATCCCCAATGAAGCTGTACCTTTCAGGTAACGTAGTATGCGCTTCACTTTGTTCCAGTCAGCTCTTGTTGGATTCTCCAGCTTACGAGATGCTACACCAACCGCGTGAGCTATATCTGGGCGAGTCGATACCATTAGGTATGATAAGGCTCCGACGGCCTCTCGGTAAGGAAACGAGGTCTTCTCTACTTCGTTTTCTTCATCCTCTTCTTTAACGTACTTGCCAGATATTTCCGTGGGAGTTGACACGGGGTTGCACTTTGCCATACCGAATCGCTCCAGGATTTTCTCGGTATATGCCTTTTGGTTTATAACCAATGTACCATCTATTAGGCGTTTGATCTGCATTCCCAAATAGAATGACGCGGGCTTGGTCGTAATTTTCAGCTTCATTCTCATTTCTTTTAGGAATTGATCTGCTAACTGCTTGTCTGTTGCAGCTACCAATCCATCATCCATATAAAGGGTAAGTATTATTTTCTTTCCTCCTACCTTCTTTGTATATAGACATGGATCTGCGGTGCTTTGTTCGAACTTCATTTCCATCAAGACTTCATGAAATTTATAGTTCCAGCACCTGGGTGCTTGTTTTAGTCCGTAAAGGCTTCTCTTCAGACGACAAACTCTCTTTGTGCCATCTTCAAAACTTTCAGGTTGTTGTATGTAAATCTCTTCGTTCAGTTCTCCATACAGGAATGCCGTCGTGACATCAAACTGAGTGAGATACATCTTCTCAGTAGCAGCCACACTTATCAAGGATCTTATTGTGGCCATCCTTGCTACTGGACTGTAGGTGTCATCGTAGTCGATACCTTTTCGCTGCTTAAAGCCTTTCACTACTAGCCGAGCTTTGTATTTTTCGATAGAACCATCTGGGTTTCTTTTGAGCCTATACACCCATTTGCACGGTAATGCCTTCTTATCTTTGGGCAATTCACACATTTCCCAGACCTTGTTCTCTTTCAGTGATTCAATTTCACTCTTCATTGCTTTAGTCCATTCTTTACTATCTTTTCTACTCATAGCTTCTTTATATGTTTCAGGCGATTCGTCACAACCTGTTAGACAAACGTAGTCATCATATCTCTTCGGACGAGATAGAGTGCTTCTGTCCCTAAGATTGTATCTATTCTGTTCGATTTCTGGTTCACGAACTTCTACAGACTCTTCATCGTCTGATTCATCAATTTCTGGAGATTCTTCTGCGTCGATCTGCTTTCTTGAAACTAGCAAGAGCAGCAGCATTAGCGTCACCACCTCCTGGCTCCACCTCTGGCTCGCATACTTTGCCTTCACATACCTCCAGTGCTTGATCGACACTGCTGAGTAGTATAGAGACTTTGTACCTCCAGGTGGCCCAGTTACTTCCATCCAACAGTCCAATTTGAAACTTTGTACTTAACCCTTCCATTCTTATTGCGGGTCCTTAACCTATTATAAATATTTTATGCAGCAGAATAAAGACGAGAATTAAATAACGAAGTATTTTATTTTAGACTTTTTATAACACAATATTATAAATATTTTATGCAGCAGAATAAAGACGAGGATTAAATAACGAAGTATTTTAATTTAGACTTTTTATAACACAATACAGTAAAGACATTTTCTTATCGAATATAAACAAGCTGTCAATGCTCCGGTAATAGTGTTGAGATGCCAGTAGTATTCTAAAAAGGAGTTTCTGTTGCAATGATCTCCTTTAACACATACATGTTTTATTTCTCCTAAATACTTTGAAATAGTTAAGTAAGTAATCAAATAAATATGTAAAACAGTAGTTCATTACCTCCTGGAATGGAATCCATCACAAAAACACACACAACACACTCAAAACTATTTTTTTTTTTTATAATTTTACTGTTTTATGTCGTAAAAACTCTACCGTCGTTAAACAATCAGAACGTTCGACTGAATTACGAGCAACTGGCTTGAAGTTTGGAAGGGTCGCATACGCAGGTAGATCCGCTTTTTTGTCAGGTAGATAATAAAACTAGTTATGACTTGCATTAACTTAATATTTTTTGAGTTTCGTCCGGCTTTTATCGATTTTCCGCCTGCGTGCAGCGGTTTCAAAAGAAGTTTTGACTATCCCAGGGATGTCGTAAATTGTCATTACTTTTCCTGGGTTCGCACCCAGGAACAATTAGTGTACACAGCCTTTTTTAAAGGGCCGAAAATTGCCCCTTATTCCATCTAGTCATACACTTAGTTCTACATGTATGACTACTGAGAAAAAAAATTCCGCCTAGTTCTAAAAATGGTATTTTTTTTGTTCTGTCTAGTCATACACGGTATATTTAAATGTTATTTTATATGTGTACAAAATTATTTGCTTATTTAAATATATATTTTTAAATATTTATTAATAATTACTCTTAAAACAAAACAAAATATTTATCCTTAACTACCGTCTAATCTGTTTGACGTCTCTGCTCTAATTATCACCTAACGCAACATTTGTAAGAATGTGCCTAGCCTATCATTTATTAACATCATCTGCACCTCGTTAATAACTTCATCATTTGATACGCTGTTTCTGCATCGATTTTCTCTTCTGCCCTGTATTACATCTTGGACTGCCAATTCAGATAATGCCGCATCCTCTTGAAACGCAAGTAATATCTTCATGACGTTCATATTTCTTGTTTAGCAATTATTATTTAGATTTAAATGCCAAGCTTCAACATTATTGGTCGTCCGGTGTCTCTGACCGAATACGCACCACATTTCGATAAAGTCGTCATTTTTTAGCCAATAGTTTTCAAAGTAACTTGTAAAATCTTCCATAACGCAATTGTATGTGACCATTGTCTGCTTTATATAAGCCCACCCGTCTTTTATGTGTGTTGAAGGGAGAAGCGGTAGAACTTTTGTCATTGCGATATTTTTTTTTTGGCCATTTCTTTTTTTCGTAGCCCAGCTGTTTTGATTTTCTATATATGCTGTTGATGAAATGATAAAAACATCCATGTACTTTGATGTTTGGAAATACCTTTAGAAGTGCTTGTCTGGTCGCTTCTTCAAAGTCGATTTTGAAGTCAGTGGGTAGCCAGTTTGGAAGCTGAGATTTGATAATATGGAATAAAATTTCGTACGAATTCTTAGTTGCATCAGACATAAGGGCATATATTACCGGTATAACATTTGTTTTCTGGGTGGTGCTTGAGAAGTCTGCGTGAATGAATCGTATAAATCTGTTTGAAACATGGAGGACAAGCTTTGAATGTACCATCACCGAATAATTCTTTTGCATTTTGCAATAATTTTCGCATTTCTTCTGAGCAAAAGCAAATTATTCGAATGCCAGTGCAATATAATCTGCGAGAAGAAAAGATTTAAATTGAGGCGGTAGAAAATATGTACCAGTATACCTATATATACATATATTTATATAAAAAGGTACATCAAAATAAAAAAAAGGATTTTTTATAACATACCACAATTGTCAATGATCCGGTACAGACAAATTTTCCATCACGTTTTGTTGAACATCGCCAGATGCATAGTCCTGATGGAAATTTTCTATTTTTGTAATACTGGTGTCCATCGTAGATACAAACTTCACCACGGCCTCTTTTTAAAATAACAGGCTCATCGTTTTCGTTAACTTTTTCATTTAAAGGCAATGAATCCATTTTCCGCATACATAAATTATTTTGAAAATATGTATTATATCATAAACAAACCGAGACAAAGAAGACAGCGAAGTGTCAAACTTGACATTGGGAAGTAAATGTACCAAGAGGCTTTCATGGGTCAAAGAGGTTGCATTAGATAGTAGGCACCTAAACCTATGTAATCAACACTTAACCAGTAAACAAGATAGTGCGGAGGCCAAAACAAACAATTTTGTACACATATAAAATAACATTTAAATATACCGTGTAGGTGTATGACTAGACAGAACAAAAAAAATACCATTTTACGTGTTCCAAGTAGTCATACATGGATGTAGAACTAGGCGGAATTTTTTTTCTCAGTAGTCATACGTGTATGACTAGATGGAATAAGGGAAAATTGCGCGGTCCATAGGTTGCAGCTTATGTGTGCAGTGTGAAGGAAATGTAAACAAAATTATGCCGTGCTCTCTGCAATATTCTATATTCTTCACAGCAATATGGAAAGAATGATTGTCTAGCAACAAAATAACCTTATTTGCTTTTGACGGTTTGACATGGTTCTTGAAATGTTTAAGAAAAACAAGGAAATCGTCTTTCTGCATCCACCCGGATCCATTGGCTGTTCCAATAGATGCAACTGGTCCGTCTCTAACAAAATGGTCTTGGTAACGTTGACGTGGGAAAATAAACATCGGTGGGACGTAGTTTCCTATGGCATTTCCAGCTAATGCCAAAGTCACTAACGTGCCTCTCTCTGCAGACGTCATCGCACTAACTTGTTTTTCACCACGTCTTGCAATAACCCTGTCGAGTTTCTGGACTGTTGTTATGCCCGACTCATCTACGTTCCAAATGTCTTTGGCTTCGAGTCCATATCTCTCTAAAACGGAGGTATAATTGGTAAAAAATAGAGCCACGTTAGTTCTATTGAAGCTGGTAGCACGGGCTATACTAGTTGCTTGAGGTATTCTTAGCGAGAGAATGGGGTTTCGATTCATAAATAACTTCAGCCACACCTCTCCAGCCATTTCCCGCTCCTCCCATGAAGAAGGAAATTTCTTTTTGTATTCCACAGCTAATCTATACGCTAAATTACGTGTCTCTTTTGTTGTGAGACCAAAATTTGTTGCAGCACATGTTAGTAGATACTGGCATAGTGTATCTTCTTCTTCTTTCGTAAAGACTGGGTTGAACATATCCAACAGTTGTTAAGATTGGTGTTTCATTGGCCTCAAATGCCTTTTTCTTCTTAATGTACCTATGTAACTCAAGCCATAAGATGAAGCAGCATCACGCAGCACAATCCCTCTTAAAAGTACTTCTTCTGCAGCGAGTTCGTAAATGCCCGTTCGTAAATACACTGCTCATACCTCGGTCTGTCTTGCGGGCATTCTGAAATGAGAAAAACTGTTTTATCTTTTAAAATATATCAAGCAAACACTTTATGTCTGAAATATGCGTTAATCGAGGTGAGTTGGAACAACGTGTTCCAACTCTCCTAGGTGCGAAAAATAACGACTTTTTTCAGTTTGCCCCAAACATCCTCGTTGTACGTGAAAAATTCGGAGAAACAACATTGCAAACTAAAACTTTAATTGTCAAGCTATATTAATCGTGACTTTTCATATCCCTACATTAATTTATAAAGCAACACACTTTTGGAAAAATACTGGATGCACTTACTTTCGACGAAATTTTTGGCGCGAACGTCAGAACTCCACAACCACACCGCGCGTCACTGACGTGTACTAGATGGTTCGTGCGCTTGCTTTGACAAGAATATATGCAACGTTGCCAGCTCGCTAACGGTCACTGGTTCCGAGAAACAAACGGTGTTTCAACTCACCTTTGTTTCAACCCTCCTCGGTCTCCCCTAGGGTGGGCCGATGAAAAACGGTGAAAAAAAAAATTCGAATTCACTAACCCAAGAGGTGTCAAAAGTTGCAGATTTATGAGTAGATTCTAAAGGTATAATCAGGTTTTTAAAATTAAACTGTCTTGAGCCCTCTACCAGCTGTCAAAAAATCAAGTTTTTTTGAAATATCAGTAAATAATCAGACAGCTGTTACTATTAATTCTTTTAATTATATATTCCTTTTATAGTGTAGGAATAATTATAAAACAATTAAAAAAAGTAATCAAGCAAAGTTTTATTCAAATTATAAATGTAAGTTACAATAATATCAACAAAAAAATTATGTTTTCTTAGGAATTTTGAACTGATTTTTGTGGTCAAACTCGGGCATTTCGCCGCGAGATTTTAATGTGTTTTGTATCAGCCCGTCCCTCGCCGATTCTCCTATGACCTTCTGGGCAGCCTCTGTCACCAACTTCACACACCTCTCTACACTCTACGCAAGGGTAGTCATGTTGTGGCAGTCCGTTTGCTTTAGCCATTTCTTTCAATTGGTCAATGGGGTATTTCGACAGAATTGGCGGCGGTGTGGTGTTAATATCTTGCTAATTTAGCAGATTTGTATTATCTTCAGCAAAAAAATTCAATTGTGGCCTCTGTGGGGGCTTAAAAATTCGGATTTTTCTGCTAGAAGACGTTAACCTGGCGTTTTCAATTCGTTCTACAGCGAGCTGTCTCACATGTACTCTCTCATCATAGAGCATTGCTATAAGCAAATTTTCGGGATGGCTGAAGTATGCGTTCCGTTCTATCACAGGGTCAGTTATGGCTTTCACATTTTCCGGCAAATCCATTGAAAATTTAATCAATTTATAAATGTGATGGGCTCCGTCCTTTAATAGTGGTTGCGCCTTTATGTAGAACCAAACTGGTGCATAAACTTTCATAATGTACTCCACGATGCTCTGTAACTGTTCTGAAGGCTCGCATGTGCTTATGTATAGTCTCAAAATGCGATTCGAAAAGGTGAGCCACCTCGAATGAGCCATCTTTCCAGGCTGCCGATTAGCCAACTCTGGTGAGCAAATGCCCGAAGTAACCGCCTGGCAAATCTCATACAGGTATTTCTCATACAGGGAGACACACGCACTAGCTTTCGTAACTCCTTCAGCGGTTCTTTCAGTCAAGTTTGGATGACGCTTCATAAACGATGAAAACCACTTCTCTCCTGGACGACCATTCTTGAAAGGATTAATACGTGGATTTTGTTTCAAAAAGAACTGAACTGAATCCAAAATGTCATCCTTTTTCCTGGGAAATCCACGTTGGCTTAAACCTATGATATAGTTGACGAGCGCTTCTTCTTCTTCAGTTGTTAAAATTGTATCTGGGCCGGATTTGAATTTTGTTTTTGGGTTAGCTACTTTAAATATAATGCTACTTCTAGGTACCCCAAATGTTTTGGCTGCTAGACGAATGGATCCTTGTTTATTCGCCCACAACATTCAGATCAAAGGTCAGTCAGTTTACCCACAATTCTCCAATCAATACCTACTCAAATCCCATCAGCTCTGCATTCCTGTAACCCCGCGGTTACATCAAAATGTAAGCGCATTCGTCGGCTCGCCCACAACATTCAGATCAAAGGTCAGTCAGTTTACCCACAATTCTCCAATCAATACCTACTCAAATCCCATCAGCTCTGCATTCCTGTAACCCCGCGGTTACATTTTGATGTACATTTTGATGTAACCGCGGGGTTACAGGAATGCAGAGCTGATGGGATTTGAGTAGGTATTGATTGGAGAATTGTGGGTAAACTGACTGACCTTTGATCTGAATGTTGTGGGCGAGCCGACGAATGCGCTGACGGGCTGAGCCTTCTTGTTGGGCTGATGGAGCTGGCGTTTTGGTCAGGAATGTGCAGAATGTCTTGGTGTAACGTGAACACTACACTGGTATATACTGTGAACACAACACTTTCACAACCTAAAGGGTAGGTACGCGATATTGTTTGGGCTGGCGGCGCGAGCGTGCATACGTGTCGTTCGATCGATGTCCCGAGCGGAAGAGAGCGACCAGCGCTCGCGCGCGCCTCGAGCCGGCGCGCGGCGGGGGTCTAGTCATCCGCGCATGCGCGCGCGGATTCACGCGTCACGCTGTAGCGTGAACATCCTGGGGGGGGCGGGGCTGCGACTCCTCTTGAGCTGAATCCAACGGCAGCCTGGCTATCTTGAACACAGGTCGTCGCAGATTTCCATGGGCTGTGTCCAGATCCACAACTCGGATCACTCCATCCTTGCCAGGTATCGTGCGGAGAATTCTCCCCAGCTTCCATTGGAGCGGAGGCAGGTCATCCTCTTTGATGAGGACCAGTTCACCCACTTGAGGAGGGGAAGAAGGGGAGAGCCATTTGGAGCGGGTTTGCAGGGTATGGAGGTAGGATCTGGACCAGAGAGTCCAAAAGCGCTGAGAGAGCGCTTGAATGAGCTGAAAGCGTTTAAGAGCAGATATGGGTCTGTCGTCAAAAGACTGCTCAGGTAGAGCGGTGAGCGGACGACCAATAATGAAATGTCCGGCCGTGAGAGGTTCAAAGTCCGTAGGGTCGGATGAAATTGGGCAGAGGGGTCTTGAGTTGAGTACAGCCTCAATTCGAGCCAAAAGGGTAGAGAATTCCTCAAAAGTGAGGTGCTGTTCACCTATCACGCGATAAAGTAGTTGCTTGGTGGATTTTACGTTTATTTCGTGCAGAGCGCCGAACCAAGGCCCTTTAGGCGGGTTCAGTAACCAAGTAATGTGCTGATTCGCGAGCTTGTGAGTGATTGCATCATTGTTTGACCTGAGGAAGTTCTGAACTTCAATGAGCTGATTCCTAGCACCTACATAGTTTGTGCCGCAGTCTGAGCGAATGAGAACTGGAATACCGCGACGTGAGATGCGTCTATTGTGAGCAGATGAGTATGTGCACAGGTGCACTATTGTGAGCAGATGAGTATGTGCACAGGTGCACTATTGTGAGCAGATGAGTATGTGCACAGGTGCACTATTGTGAGCAGATGAGTATGTGCACAGGTGCACTATTGTGAGCAGATGAGTATGTGTGTGATGAGTGTGCTGAGTGTGTGTGTGATGAGTGTGCTGAGTGCTTCTATTGTGAGCAGATGAGATGTCCCCTATTCTTGCAGTATGGGCATGGCATACCACCAGTAGGGGAGACGGAAGAGGTTTTAGCTGAGTAATCTAGCTGACGAGCGGATGACGAAGACGGTTGGGCCGAGTAGGTTAGGGCGTCACCGAATGCCAAGAACGGCCTATGAGAAGCAGGTTGAGGAGAGCGACACTCTTGCCGGCTCCTAATCGGAGCTATGGGGCGGAATTCTCGAGTAGCCGTATAAGGCTGACGGGAACCCCGAGTGGGCTGAACCAGCTGATTGAGCTGAGCGAGCCTTCCTGAAGGGCCGAGCCGTGCTGATGAATGAGCATCCTGTGACGCAAGGGACGAAGACTCATTCTCTTTGCAGCGCGCGTGCTCTTCCAAGAACTCCATGAGGTTAGCCAGAGTGGGCAGAGTTGGCTGAGATCCGTACTTCCGCTTGAAAAAAGTGCGGAGCTCGCCTTGGAGTTTTCGTACCACTATAGATACGAAAAGATACGATCGCGAAATATGTTCGCTTGCTTTTTTGAAGGCATTTTAATGTTGAAAATGAGTTATTAAAACTTGAGCGTTACTAACTCTAACGTGCGGATAGCTTGTAACTTGCGCGGGCCGAAGTAACAAAAGTTATGTTCAAACGGAACACGGAACTCTTAAATAAACACGACAAAGAAAAAAAAAAATTTTTTTTTTAAACAACCTGTATATGAGCTGATAAACCAACGTGGAACACCCTATATGTGTACCATTAACAATAAGATCAGAGATGAGAAGAGAAAAAAAAAAAAATTGTTTACTATATTTGTGCTATATGTACCCGGTTAAAAAGCAGGCAATAACACGATAAAACTGTCCGGCAAACTATTACTACAACACAAAATATCGAAAAGGGCTGATGAACTTGTTTACTTTTATGTTATTTGCCTTGAAATCATGTGCCGACAATACGCGTTAGTTCTTGTTTACACGATAGTACAACTACAACAACAGCCGTGGTAAATTCTATTTATAGAATAAAATACCTACCTACTGCTTTGAGTGCGTAAACAAACAAAGAATGTATTTACCTAGCCGAAATCGGATCTAAATGAGTGAACAATCCAATGATGCAAATCAAGCTTTGGTAATACGTACGTAATAACGTGTGTACGTATGTACTCAACATACGTAACTGCACAAAATAAAGCAAATTTATACTCGCACCAAAAAAATATCTCGCAAGATAAGAAACCTATCTTTGACAATGGGCAGATTTACACCTCTCCGCGGGCAAAAATTGGGTAAAAATAGGTAAATTGGGTCGGGTCGGGTCGGGGGGTTTAATAAAGAAATATAGTGGACTGTAATAAACAATTGGGCTGAATGGATATAATTATATTATTTGAGCTGAATAATAATAATAAACGGGATGAAAGTGAGTTTATTCTGTGCCGGGGGCGGGGGGCCGGTTCTATACCGATAAATGGAATGTTCTAGGCGGCGGCGGTTCTAATTACCTACCCGCAATAGGTATTCGAGACCACAAAATATTTTTTGCCGGGAAAGGGGGCAAAATATGTAACCGGGTGAAAATGGACTGTAGTAAATCGACGGGGGCTGATTCAAACAAAGTTACGGGCCGGCGGGGGGTGATATAAACCAAAAATTTTCCGCTCGACGGACCAAAATTTTTCTTGGATTGAAAATGGACTGTAGTAAATAGAGGGGGGCTGGTTCTAACGGTTCGAAGGGCCAAAATGTAACCGCGGGGTTACAGGAATGCAGAGCTGATGGGATTTGAGTAGGTATTGATTGGAGAATTGTGGGTAAACTGACTGACCTTTGATCTGAATGTTGTGGGCGAGCCGACGAATGCGCTGACGGGCTGAGCCTTCTTGTTGGGCTGATGGAGCTGGCGTTTTGGTCAGGAATGTGCAGAATGTCTTGGTGTAACGTGAACACTACACTGGTATATACTGTGAACACAACACTTTCACAACCTAAAGGGTAGGTACGCGATATTGTTTGGGCTGGCGGCGCGAGCGTGCATACGTGTCGTTCGATCGATGTCCCGAGCGGAAGAGAGCGACCAGCGCTCGCGCGCGCCTCGAGCCGGCGCGCGGCGGGGGTCTAGTCATCCGCGCATGCGCGCGCGGATTCACGCGTCACGCTGTAGCGTGAACAGCAGACATGACAAACAAAATCATCTTCTTCGTCTATAGGTATATGGATTTGGTGATCTGTCGGCACACAATCAACATGGAATTTTTTATGGCACATACCACACTCTATGTCATTGAAACCTAAAATTCTTCGGAAACAGCTGTCACACCGTTTTTCATTATTTGAATTATTATTAACGTTGCTCAGTATCAAATCTGTGCTATCATCTTTGGAACATAATTTATCGCAGTTTTTTTCAGAATCATCCTTGGAAATCACTTCTCGTCGAGTCTTTTTTCCCTTACCTTTGTTTTTTTTAGTTTCAGCTAGAACCTTCTTTTCTTCTCTCAAACGTTTTTTATTCTCCTTTTCCGTATTTAGTTGTTGCTTCTTATATTCTTTTTCTCTGATCATTTGCATGTACTTATCCGAAGTTAACGCATATGGAGCTCTCTCTGTTTGCCTTTTACCCTTCCGTTTAGGCGAGGAGGGCCACATCTTTCTCTTTAGAAAATTAGACATTGATTCATTAGATAAAATTGTTACTTTTTTACTTGATTCAGCCCGTGATGTTGATGGTTGGGGCTCATCATCTTCAATGATGGTTGGCTCAGCGGCAGTGACTGTAGATGGCTGTAACTCTCCTGTAACATGATCTAGTATAAATGACTGTGATGTCTCTCCGTGCTCTACGCCACTATCAGTACATTCCGGTTTTTCGATCGAAGGACTTTCTTTAGAACCCAAAAACTTTCTCCACAAATTGTAAATGACCTTTGCCTCCTCATTTTCAAAGTGTGTCATGCTTTTTGTGCTTGTTCGAAAAGAGAAATCCGATCACTGCCAACAATAGTTTTAAATTCACTAAACGTCATAGACTCATGGCTAATGGAGTCTTGCGTGGCAGATGAGGATGGCTCATCTTGCTGCTTTCCGAGACATTTTTCGTAGTTTATCGCATCAGGGTTGAATGGGAAAAGGCCTGTAGTCCGAAAGCCGTTAACAGCAGTAGTAGGGTTGGTAGTAGAATCAACTACTTTTTTCAGCAACGGTGCAAAGGTTTGCTTGTTAAGCACTTCTCCACTTTCGTTTTCTGCGTTCCACAGTCTCAAATACTTTTTCCAGCCGGATTTGAGGGGTTTAAACGATGCAACATCGGCAGGCTGCAGTATCCGTGTTGCGTTTGGGTACAAAGCTATCAGATGTATTTCTAATGATTTGCATAGCTCTGAAACTTCTTTCGTTAAGTGCGTTTTATGGCCGTCGACGTATAGGATTACTGGAAATTGAACTTTAGCGGCAATCAAGTCGGGGTAGAATACATTTGATATACAGGATGGAAAAAATGAATGGGCTCTGGAGGAGAACTACCTTAAATCCTTTAGTTAGCTCATTTTACTGAAAGGAAACATTCCTTTATTTTTTAAAAGAAACAAAACTGCATTCAAAGATCTTCTAAAATTCGCTTGTCTCACCCGGGAATCGAACCAACTAAAAATGAAAAAAAATAAACCCTCGCTATTTTATTATACGAATCGGTAGGATTATTGTTCAGGATAAAATGTGTCTAATAAACATTTGGTCTTACACTCATCTGTTGTACGAGATACCCACGAAATTGAATATTTATTACAAGTTCTTTGTTAACAATACCTAATAAAATACTGTTCACTTGTAACAAGTAAATGACACGTTTTAATTTTCTTATCTCTCTAACATCCAAAGACATCGTATGAAGTACAAGCTTGCTAATGTTATTTACCTTAAGTACCTTGTTGAAGACTTCGATAAGAAAATCGTTATAAATCTATGCACAGCACAATTCCTTCTTGCACTAGGCGTACTGAGGAAAAGTTAAAAAAGGGAAACTATTTTTTTTTGAAACGCGGTGCAACAAATTTAAAATTCGAATGATAACTTTCAACATTTTTAAATTCGATAAAACTATTTTTTTTTTTCAAGTTTCAAGTTTCACCAAGTGCCGACAATCGCAAGTATAAATTTTGATAAAACTATTCGTTCGAATTTCAAATTTAGTTTTGTTTTGCTTTCATTCCGTGCTGTCATTGTGTAATAATGGCGTATCAAGAACAATTTTATTTATTAGAAGCTTGTTTTCACTTTTGTTTATTTCAAAGACCAAATATTTATTAGACAAATTTTATCCTGAACGATATTCCTACCAATTCGTATAATAAAATAGCGAGGGTTTATTTTTTAGTTTTTAGTTGGTTCGATTCCCGGGTGAGACAAGCGAATTTTAGAAGATCTTTGAATGCAGTTTTGTTTCTTTTAAAAAATAAAGGAATGTTTCTTTTCAGCAAAATGAGCTAACTAAAGGATTTAAGGTAGTTCCCCTCCAGGGCCCTTGAATTTTGTCCACCCTGTATATACATAAAATACGGGTCCAGTCATCCAGCCATTTTCGCTGCGGCCAATGCCCCAACCAGTCGGTACGGATTCTGCTATTCTCTCTGGAATACGTTGGTAGGGATAAATAATCATAGGCGCGCATGTCCTTCCAGAAGCAGAGAAGGCAAACATCACTGTGATGTTTTCTTTCGGCGAACCCTTGTCGATGACATAAACGTTTTTGGAACCTTTTTCACAGATCACTTTTCCCGTAGACGGACATATATAAAAACAAGTCTCATCTGCGTTGTATATACGTGTAGGATCCTCCAGTACCGACATTAAGCCAGCATCTTTGAAATAATTTTCGATCTCCGAGAACCACTTTCGAATGTCGTATTCAGAAATACAAGCACTGGCCTTCGTCACTCCTTCAGCAGTTCTTTGCGTAAGAATTGGATGACGTTTCAAAAATGAAGCAAACCATTTATTACCTGGTCGTCCATCTTTAAATGGATTGCTGCGAGGGTTTTCTTTTAAAAACTTTGTACAGAGTCCAAAACGTCATATTTCTTTCTAGGAAAGCCGCGTCGACTTAAACTTATAATGTAGTTGACAAGATCTTGTCAAAACAGTTAAATCAAATTTTGTTAGAAAAAACTTCTTTCAAGCCTATCTATTGTCTTAAGAATAAAGAGGATTTAATATCGAAAATTCATAATGTTCATTTACCCTCTAATGCGAAGTTAGTATCTTTGGATGTAGATAGCTTATTTACCAATGTTCCTTATGACGAATGTTTGACTATAATTAGAAATTTGTTAGAAAAACAACGTCTTCACACTGGCGAAATTGATGACCTCCTAAACCTCACATCAGTTTGCATGCAACAAAACTATTTCAAATTCAACAATAGTTTCTACATGCAAAAAGAAGGTTTAGCAATGGGTTCACCCTTAAGTCCGTTGATGGCTGATATTTTCATGGACAGTTTCGAGACCAAACATATTGTCAATAATTCTAATATTTTGTATTATTATAGATTCGTTGATGACGTCATTCTTTGCTGGACGGGTACTAGTAGGCAGCTAGATATATTTGTCAACAAACTTAACAAAATTCACTCAAAAATAAAATTTAAATTAGAAGTCGAACAAGAAAACTCCCTTAATTTTCTAGATTTAACTATTACAAGATCACAACATCAACATGAATTTCAAATATACCGTAAGCAAACACACACCGATACTGTAATACCCGCTTCATCTTGTCACCCTTGGGAACATAAACTTGCTGCTTTTCGTTGTTATGTTCACAGATTAATGACGGTGCCCTTAAGTCCGGACAACTATAAAAAAGAGCTCAATATCATATACCAGATTGCTTTTAATAACGGGTATAGTACTAAAATGGTTGACCGATTAATCCACAAAAAACAAAATAGTATTATCAGAAGTAGTTTGTCCGCTTTACAGCCTGAAAGTATTCAAAAATATAAAACCAGCTTAACTTACCTAGGACCGATTTCTGAACGAGTTGCGAAGATCTTTCGGCGTTCTGGTGTTCGCGTTGCTTTCAGAACTAATAATAAGATTAAGCGGCTTTGCAATGGAAAGGATAAATTAGATAAAAAACAACAGTCGGGTATTTACAAATTGTGCTGCAGTGAATGTAACGGTGTTTACATCGGTCAAACGGGTCGTAGCTTTGAAACAAGGTATAAAGAACACATCTCAGCCTATAGAAATAATCAACCCGAAAAATCACATTTTGCGAAACATATTTTAGAGTCCGGTCATAGTTTGCCTAACAATCATTCATTTGATATAAAACATATTTGTAAGAAAGGTTTAAGAATGTGTGTGCTAGAACAGTTAGAGATATTGAAAAACAAGAATAATTCTGATTTACTGAACGAACAAACTAATTTTATAAGTACCCCCCTTTTACGTATGTTTTCGTCATCCATTTATTCCCACCAAACAACTAGTCAGGCCGGTGTATAAAAGGTGAGCTCCGGGCGGCAGCTCGTCATTTGCTGTCAAGCGGTCGGGCGGACTACACATCCCGAGGATGCCTCGTTTAGAGGCGAAACACGTGTCGATAAGTTTTCTTGCTTGTTATTTAAGATTGCTTTATTTTGTGCTCGTACTGCTTGCTTTGCTTGTGCATGTTTTATGCGGGAGGGCGGGCGGTGCTTGAGTCTGCATTTTGAATAGCATGGTAAGAGTGTTTAGCGGAATATTGCAAATTATTAATATATCTACAAATTTAAGATCTTGTTCTTCAGCAGAAGTTAAAATAGTATCGGGCCCTGACTTAAACTTTGTATCCGGATGTTTTATTTTGAAAGTTATACTTGTTCTGGGGTGCCTACCCCAAACGTTTTAGCTGCAAGCGATACCGATCCCTGCTTGTTTTGGACGAATTGCACGGCTTTTTCGATGTTCTCCTTTGCATATTGTCGCTTCTTCATGTTTCTGAATCCTGGAAAAAGTCATCGCATTTAAACTACCAGTAACCGCCAGGTCGAAATTCCGGTAACCATCAACCCATGACAGTTATTGGAAAACGTCGAGATATTTACATGTGATTTTTACAAACAATTCTACACCTAATCATCTATAACTTAGAGTTGTATTTTCATCAAAATAACAATGTCTTTAGTTTTACCAATAACTGACAGGGGGTGACTGTTACTGAAAATTGGCAAAAATTCATTCCAGTTACTAGCAACTCCATTTAAAACTTGATCTGGACAAAATCCGACAAATAAAGAAACGCACTGTTCTAAGGAACACTTAAGGCAACAAACTAACACATTTTTTAGATCGAACACTCGAATTTTCATAAAAAAATATTTGAATGAGTAAAACCCTTACCTTACGCAATTCACAACACACAATCACACCGCTTGGACTCCGCGTCGCGACTGAATTTCCGGTATCGAAATTCATAAAAAAATATTTGAATGAGTAAAACCCTTACCTTACGCAATTCACAACACACAATCACACCGCTTGGACTCCGCGTCGCGAATGAATTTCCGGTATCGATCGATGACCACCTAGTGGACCAAACTAGAAACTTTTTTGACGTAACTAACTCTGCGTGAACTCAGCAATACCACAATCGAAATATAGATAGCGTTACTTGTGTCAAAGGCTTATTTTTTTCATTAAAAGTTGACAATGGCAGTTTTTGGTGGACTGACAGTTACTGGTGGTTTTACCCTACCCCTTCGTATTTTATTTTTATCAACAACTAAGTTGCTATCGCTTTCCGTGACGATTCCGAGATCTACTAAGAGCGCTGAGGCAACTGCAGCTGCAGATCGCGAAGACAGCCCGAAACGGTCGCAAACTGTAGCAACTGTTGGCAGCGGTAACTTGTTGTGTGGACCTTGTGAGGTAGAAGGCACAGATTCTGGATTATTGTCGCTATGTAATAAATCTCTTTTGAAAACTCTTCCTTCCTGAGAACTACCGAAGCGGTCATTGCCTTGGGTTGCATTTAGGCTTTGCGTTGACCTTGAGATCTTTTTTTGTAGTCTAAGGGTTTCTGCTCGATCAATATTACCCATAATCATTTTTCTTTTGGTTCTTTGGTCCTGAAGAAAAGGTATTTCTTTGATAGGAACTTTTCTTTCTTTCGGACAAGTTTATTGTGATTCACATTTGCATGAAGCTATATCAAATAAAGTTTTCGAAGATTTTGCAACAAATTCTTCTACTTTACTATAGTAGGTAGACTGGGTACGGTTGAAACAATTTTGCTTTGAACGCCCGTAGCACTGTCATCGTGAAACATAATTACAAACAAAACACTTAAAATGAGAGAGTAGACTTTATTCTTCAAATGCATATTAGAATTAGACGTTCAGCTGCTATAGTATCTAGATAGGTACGGTTTAATTAAAATATGTGCCATTGTTTCAACCGTACCCATACCAGGGGCGGTTGAAACAGTGGCGCGGGTCAGTTGAAACATAAACAAATAAGTAATGAAAAAACAGTTTCTTTAATAAATTAATGAACATGAAATTTCTTAAATTCTATATTGACACCATTTCTATCAGTCTTAATAATCGAGTCCTGCCTAAATTAACATAAAAAAATCTTCTAGTCTGGTTTAATCTAACAAATTAACACGAATTAACAAAACAAGCTCTGCTGCTCTGGTTTTAACCTTTGAGTACCGACGTTCTATTCCAGTTACATAAGTACCGACGTGAGGTCTGGTGGACCACCAGTGCTTTAATAACGAAAACTTTCATGTTTTTTGATATTATTAAAAAAGAAAAGTTCCTATGTATTGTCTATGTATTTAGTTGTTGTCTAAATGAAACAGTGGACGGAAGTTTAAACATTTATTACTTATAATCAACAATTATAAAGTACACTCTAATTCTTTGAACGAAAAAAGGAACTTTTAACTTATAAATTCTTAATAATCAATAAACGATTTTTTTTTCTTAATTCACATTTTTTCTTAAAGATTTATAACCAAATCAACAAAAAACAAAAACTTGTACATGTAATCAACTGTTATCTTGTAAATCACATGGCACTAAATTGTAGGAACTATCAAAGTTTACAAACACTCTTTGCATACAGGTTTGCTGCACTGTAGGCACACTTGTCTATTACATGAGTCACATTTGTAAGCCGTTTTCTGAATCTCCTGAATATAAAATCATCAAGAAACTTACGCCATAAGTGATAAGGATCTTTGGGCTCAGCGTCGAGGAGGGTTGAAGACGATGTTGAAGTTGTTGCTACGATATTGTGCCGTGCTGTGCGCACACCGCACACTTGAATCGATTTTTTCCGAAATAATTTTGCGACTGATTGACCACGTTGGCTCCAATTTCTGGCTGTTCAGATACCGTTTCCTCACCTTCAGACCCTTCCTATTCCGATGCTGAATTATGATCACTCTCCAAGACAACAAAAGTCGGGTCCATATCGTCACAGTCGGATTCTGAGCTTTCATTCAGCCATTCTTCTAAAATTTGTATATGCTTGTTATCTTGAGGCCTGGTCAGACATATTTTGTTAGTAGAAGGAATACTTTTACTTGTGCTAGTGGTTGCCCGTTTCATGCCCGAAGTAGTTGGCTTATCTATTTTTACAACAAACTAAAAATGAAAGAGAGAACCAATAAAATTTGATTCAATTAATTTCCCAAAAAAGTTACATAAGTACAGACGAGTGGTCTGCAAGACACTTGCGATCTTATAAAAGCTATAACTCACCTGAATCGCACGCGCCGACACCACCACTCTCCACGAACGCTGCCAAGCGACTTTTCGAGGGGTAGAGAGAAGCGCGGGGGAATACGTCTTCACTGACGTATGTAACTAGACTTTACGAACTTCCTTGTCGTCTGTCAGACCACACGTCGGTACTTAAAGGTTAAACTAATTAATTAACACAAATAAACAAAAAGAGCTCTGCTGCTCTGATTTGAACTAACGAATTAACACAAATTAACAAAAAAAGCTCTGCTGCTTTGGTTTTAAACTCTGGAGAGACTGGTTGCCTGGGCTGCGCGTACCGACAGTTCCACATTTCTCCTCATAAAAGAGCGAAACCACTCTTCTCCGGCGACATGATTTTCGATCCACGTAGGAGGTGTGTTTAAATTATATCGGAGAGCGAGTTCGAATGCTAATTTTCGTACCTCTTTTACACATAGACCAAAGTATATATCCGCACAGCGGATCAAATATTTTGACAGTTGACGTTCCTGGTCAGGGGTAAAGACTCGATTGTGGGCTACATACCCCATTCTAACATCAGTTACCTTTTTCGGTCGCTGGTTTTGTTCTTGTATCGCAGAAGACAAGAGTGGTTTACTCCGTACATCTCTGCAGCTCTTCGTAAAGAAGTCCCTTTTTTAAGTTCTTCATAAGCATTTTGGTACGGAGTTATATCACACTCGCCTCTAGATATTTTTTTGTTACGTTGTCTGGGGCATCTACAACAAAAAAAGCAAACGTTATGATTGGTTCAACAGTACCCACAAAAATTGTTTCAACCGTACCCATTCTCCCCAACCGTCAATAAAACAACACAGCGTCGATACAAAACAATATAAACAAAAACAAATCACGGTTTCTGAACCTTTACAGTCTAACAAAAAAGCAGAAAAACACTAAACGCAAATGCCAATATCAACACAGCAATTACATAAATAAAAACATAGAAAATATTCACTACCAGGCATATCCATGCAATCTGTATCTCTGAATCTCATCTACGGCCAACGCTCCCTTCGACGCTGTATCCCATCTCTGGTTATCGACTTATTAGACGGGACAGGACTCATACTACTGGTGGTGGTGTCGCAGTATATTTACGTGCTGACCTAGACTGCAAGGTTGTCTCAGAGTCTGATCCCGGCAGTCCTACGGAACATTTATTTTTAGAAATATCTCTTCGCCACACGAAACTTCTTTTATGTGTCTTTTATAGCCCCTCTTGTCATGTTAATTATTTTTCTTCACTTCAAACAACTCTTGAAGCTTTTAGGTCACATTATGAGCAAATTATCCTGATGGGAGATTTTAATACCTGTCTCATCAAAAATGACCATAGGGCAAAATCACTACAGTCAATGATGAAATCTCTTAATTTGAATATTTTACCTTCTGGTCCAACTCATTTTCAGCCTGGCTCGCCCCCTTCACTCCTTGATTTGATTATTACCTCGTCTCCGGCTCATACGGTTTTCCATGGCCAATTCAATGCTGCTGGTTTTTCTCATCACGATCTCATTTTCCTGTCATATAATCTTCGTCCACCTAAATTCAAACATAAGGTTCTTCTTCTTCGTAATTTCAGTGGTATGGATCTCGAAGCGCTAAGAGCTGATGTGAGTCAGATTGATTGGTCCTCAATAACTAAAAACGCATCAGTTAACGAAAAGGTCGAGCATTTCAACACTATCATTCTAGCACTATATGATAAGCATGCTCCCTTAAAGCAGACTAGGGTAAAGCATCTCCCAGCACCGTGGCTCACACCGGAGATTAAGACACTTATGGCACAAAGGGACAGGGCTCAGGTTAGATTCAGGCTGGATCCCTCCCCTCAAAATGTCAAACGGTTCAAGCTGCTGCGTAACCACTGCAATAGTGCCTGTAGGCATGCTAGACGTCAGCATATATACGAATCCATTGAAAACTGTGCTCCTCACAATCTTTGGAAATTCCTAAAAACCCTTGGTGTTGGCAAGCCAAAGTCCGGTCCTCTCTCAAACCTTGATCTAAATGCTATTAATGGTCATTTTAGTAGTTCACCTTCCTTCTTATCTAACTTTCCAAAATCTAACACCTTGAACACCCTTCACAATTCCATTCTGTCGACCAACTATCCACCTTTTCAGTTCCATGAGATTACTTCTTTGGATGTTCGGAAGATTCTTCGCTCTATAACAACCAAGGCAGTAGGTGACGATGGGCTCAGTAAAGATATGTTCCTGCCAATCTCCGATGTAGTTTCTCCAATAATAGCAGATATTATTAACTGTTCCCTGGCCTCTGGTTCCTTTCCCAGTCCCTGGAAGAAAGCCCATATTATCCCTCTCCCTAAAAAGTCCAATCCTGCTTCTTTCTCTGATTTTCGTCCTATATCCATTCTTCCTATTCTCTCCAAAATCCTTGAGCATATTGTTCATGAGCAATTTGCTAATTTCCTGTCCCATAACCAACTCCTGAATCCTTATCAATCTGGTTTTCGTCCGGGACACAGCACTGTTACAGCTCTCGTCAATGTGACAGATGACTTGAGACTAAATATAGAGCAAAAGAATCTTACCGTCCTAACGCTCTTAGACTTCAGCAACGCCTTCAATACTGTTGACTTCGACATACTTGTTGGCGTGCTGAGGTCTCTCAATGTATCTCCATTGGTAATTTCATGGTTCAATTCCTATCTCCGTGGTAGACAGCAGCTGGTTAAAATTGACACTTCCAAATCCGATTGGTGTAACCTAACAACTGGCGTCCCACAGGGTGGCGTTCTTTCTCCTCTCCTATTTTCAATTTTTATCAATTCTATTACTGCTTCCCTCTCCTCCTCTTTTCATCTATATGCTGACGACTTGCAGTTGTACGCAGCCGCACCACCACATGACATAAACAGGGCAGTGGACACCATTAACTCTGATCTCATGGCCATTAGTGAATGGACGCTACGTTTCGGTTTACAGGTCAACCCAAAGAAGTCACAGGCTATCATCATTGGTAGTGACTATTACGTCTCCCGCTTGGACATGTCCAACGTTTCAGATGTTGTTTTTGATGGAGAAGTAGTGCCTTACTGTACGACTGTGAGGAATTTGGGTTTGTGGATAGACCAAACTCTGTCTTGGTCTCCACATGTCAATGAAGTAAGTCGTAAAGTTTTCGGCTCATATCACTCTCTTAAGCGCTTACAGAAGTTTCTGCCACAGGAAACGAAAATAACGTTAGCTCAATCTCTTCTTCTTCCCCTACTAGATTATGCCGATGTTGCTTATCTAGATCCCACTGAAGAGCTGCTTGATAGGCTGGAGCGTCTTCAGAACTTGTGTATCCGATTCATATACGGACTGCGCAAGTATGATCACGTCTCCGACTTTCGATGCAGGTTGAAGTGGCTCCCTATTCGTCTTCGCAGGAACTTACATATCCTTTCCCTTTTATATAATGTTCTTCACAACCCCGTCTACCCCAATTATTTAAAAGAAAGAGTTGTCCTTCGCACTGACCGTAGCAACAGAACGCTTCGCTCCTGTCACCTTTCCGATCTGGCAATGCCTGCCCACACCACTGATCGTTTCACCAAATCCTTCACGGTCAATGCTGTTCGACTCTGGAATGAACTTCCGCAAAACCTCAAAGATCTTCCTTCTGTGTCCTCTTTTAAATACAACTTGAAAAAATTTTACCTCTCATCTCTCTGAATGACTTACTGACTAAGCTACTGTTTGTCTGTATATATGTATCTGTGTATTTATGTATGTATTTGTATGTAGTATATTTTTATGTTTATGTTATAGGTTTAAAATAACTTTTACATATGCTTATGCACTGATTAGGTTAAATTTTCAAGATAAAAATGTGTTTGTTTTCCCAAGGTTGACTGGAAGAAATTTCTTTTAGGAATAAGTCCGCCCTTGCCTTCTATCTGTTCTTTGTGTGTATCTTGTCTTCTTATTTGTGTGCAATAAAGTGTTTATTCATTCATTCATTCATTCATTCATTCATTCATTCTTACTTTTGGTCGAAAAAATACAAAAGGGTCCCCTGGAAACGAACAAAGCGCGCGAACGGCGACGCGTCACTGTGATTCATGTCCCAACCCGCCAGCCGCGTCTTTCCCCTTATATATATTACCCTGCTTCAACCATACCCAGTCTCCCCTAGCTTGAATTTTTCTTTGAATTTGGGTACCTTGTTAGTGACAGGTATCTATCAAAGTAAAATTTCAGCATTTGCTTTACGCGTTCTTGGGAAACTATCGGAATCGAAGCATCATTCCAAACGCGCTGGATATCCTGACAAACTAAAGAGTTTGAAGGCTGTTTTCCATTGTGTTGTTCTTTTAATTCATGTTTCTTTAATAACACAAACTTAATAACGTCACGTATAGTAGGCAAGCACTTATTGTGAAGTTTAGCATAGGGACCAAATAAAGGACACACTGTGTCACTACGCTGTGATACAGATACAGAACTCATTATCACACAACAATAATACAATTTTCAACTAAAACAATACTGAAACACAGCCACTTTTCCCAAAAGATATTTCTATTGAACTTTCCACCACGGACATTAGATACAACCTGCGTGTTTCATACAGCGAAGTTACGACGGAAATCATGTCAAAACTCGTATTGTTTGATTTTGCAATCACGTCGGAACTAGTTTAAATAGGGTAATTACACAAATATAAGGCATAATATAGTGGGTAGTGCAATAAAACAGTAAACTAATCGTTGGAAAGTACATTAAACAAATTACATGAATTGAGTGAAAAATTACAATTTAATAAATATTAAATTGTTAGTAGAGGGCTAAAAGTAATGGAATTATGCTGGATTTTTATTGTTATTTTTCCTGTAATCTACATATCCTAATGCACGTTTTAAGTGGTCTTGTCATACCAAATTCCAAAAAAAGTAAAATCGGCCCACCCTAGTATACAGTCGCGCATAAAAATGCTTGCGGACACTACAAGCTGACGGGTCATATTGCATAATTATTAACCCTAATGAGGTAAGTTCGAGTAGTACATAATGTGTAGAAACTACAGTCTAGAAAAAAAACCTATTTCACTATACAATTTTTATTTAAAACTGACAACATACTTGATCAAAATCAGATAAGCGTGACACACTCTCTATTAGATCGCCGTAAGCTACATGGAAGCCTGATGTGAGTGCATTGTTGGTGCTAGTGGTGGTTACGTCTTCATCATTATTTTGTTCATCACTTGAGCTATCATCCAAGTCATCTTCGTTAACACGAATGACAAACATTTCTGTCATTGTGTCCACAATGTGATCATTATTTCTGTACTGTTCTTCTACATCTATCACTTTCCTACACAATGGTTCCCATTCTTGTTCTCCCATTTAATTCACTTTTTCATTCAAAAGCTCTGTCACGCGGTTAATATTCCAACTAGCATTCATTTTGGCCACGTATCCTTTGACTTGCGACCTATGGGATTGAGGTCAGAGTGGTAAGGGGGCAAATGGAGCGCAGTATGGCCCTTTTCGGCTAATATATTGTCAATTTTAAATCTTTTAAACTGATCTTTATGTCTTTTGATTAAGTTATATAATTCAGGCTTCAGCATTGTTTCGTTAGACGAAATCCCTTTTTCAGTTAGCCAGCTTTGCATATCTGCTTTTTTCGAACTAGATATCGGCGCAGCGTCAGGTTGTTTATTATGATATGACGCATTATCAATAATGAGAACTGACTTGGCTGGTAAATTGGGTATTAACTTTGTTTTAAGCCATCGCTCATAATTCTCGTAGTTCATGATGTCATGAAAATCACCGCTTTTTGTGCCAGCTTTAAATGTGAGTAAAGCATTCGGGATAAATCCCATTTCACCACCAGCGTGCACTATAACCAAACGGCTACCTTTAGAAATTGGTTTTTTGACGCCTTTATTAGAACCGTCAGACCAACTATGATGAGACGAATGAGAGCTGTCTACATATGTTTCGTCAGTATATACGATAGGTCTTCCTTCTTCTCTGTATTGTTTTATTCTTTGGAGGTATTCGATTCTTTAAACCTGATTTACGATTTTTCGATCAACAGTTTTCTATTGTTCTCAGTTGTTTTCCATTTAAATCCCAAATCCTTTATAATTTTTCTAAGACTGGCATCACAACCTTGAAAGTTGATGTCATTCCGTAATTTTATTCTTAACTTATATATAGTAGGCAATTCTTTCTCGGTTACATGAAAATTGTGTATAATCCTTTTAATAACACCCTTGTCAAAATCATCGATAGGTATCTGTTATCGGTTTCTGTTTTATTCGTTTGTTTTTACCAGTAGTCCGAAATCCGGTGAGAAACTCTGAATCTTTCGTATCTTTTATTATCCGCATAACAGTAGATACGGAAGTCTTCGTTGCCTCGGCGGTTTGTTTTATGCACTGTGTCAAACTTGTGTTTCTATCGTCATTCTTCATATAACACAATACATCGTAAATCATCTTTCTTTCTTTTCTGTGTAAAACCATCACGTTCAAAATCCATATACTTTTGTGTGCGACTGTACTTTGAGAGCAAAATGGACTCTTGAACCCAGCACAGTAAACAAACATCGACTGAGGAGCCAATCGTGAAATGCGCGGGAAACAAACAGCCAATAGCTTAGAGGGCGGGGCCGTGCGGCGGAGAAGTTTGGGGATTTCCCCCGGTTTCCCCGTCGCGCCCTACTCCTTACCGCCAAAGAGACCGATAATCGTGTTGTGCGCAGGTTCATTGCCTAACTTCAGACGTATTCTTTTTACAATACGCGAGCTGTACCTACCGCGCCCGGTAAGAATGGCCGGGCCCGGTTTGCAATCCCTAATAAGAAGGCTCTTATTGTTAGCGTTTGAAAGGAAAATTTCCTTATTCACTCTGATTTCAGTTTCCATTGTAAACTGAATATCCACGCACTTCTTGAATCGATACCTACGATTTTGTTCCGACACTTTAGTACTTTTTGACATGTTGGTGTAGCCATCAAAACTACAGTGCAACTTCTTCCCGGATAGTCCTTCTTTACAAATCGTACGTATTGATCACAAATAGATAATATTTTGTTACTACCTTTTTGCCAAACGACCTTGTCGATAAGGAATCCCCCATCAACAACAACGTAAATATTGCTTAATTCAACATCCCTTTCGGTTGTTGTAAAAATACTGTACAAGTTCGCCGTGTTACATTTTCTCATTTCACCGTCCTTGAAGAAAGCCATGGGGTACGGGGCCAACTCATATCCCATATAATTCTATAGATCGTCATCAGATTTTTTGCTTATGCAGATTCGTTGAAACAGTAGATAGGGATTGACTAGAACTTTGTTATTGTTTATCGTGATTGATAAACTCATAGAAGAAAGAGGAAGTTTGTTTTTTCGTGATAGTTTTATGTCTGAAAATGCTGCATTTTCCATTTAAAACATTGCGTTCTTCCCCACTGTAAGAGCATCATAACAGGAGATTGTAGCATCTCCTATAATCCCTGTTGCAATTGACATGATGTTCGTATTTGGCAGAAAATGAGGATGAGTTCCAAACCAATAATTTGGCAACGTCACTTGCGTTTCTCTTTTTGCGAGCTTCCCCGACATATAACACAATAATTCTCGAGTGAATTACATATGTCATTAGTTGCAGACATTCCAACAACCCACTTACCTATAGTACTATCTGTGAATCCTCTTTCTCGGGTAATGCCACCACGGCTTTTGAAGTTGCGCATGAGAGTTGTCTCAATCGTCATATCCGACCATAATCCTGACCAGAACCGATCACTTCGCCTCATTGTGAAGTATCCATTCTCCACAAACTTTTGGTACTCTTGAGGTGTTAGTTGGGAAGACAGTTTTTCCATGGCCTGCACATACAAGTGGCATGACTTAGCATATGGGAATTGCCCAGCTGCATGAAAGTAGGGTAATATTCGCTTACAGCAGTTCAGGTGAGCTTGGAAATCACCAGCCCTCTCTGCATGAATATACTCCTTCATCAATTCCACCATATTCAAATATTGGATCCAGAGTTTAGCAGTTGGTCCGTAGTTGGAGATGAAAACTAATTAAACAAACAATATTATTGTTAAAATCTTTAACCTAGATATAAGCTATAAATAAATATACTATAAAGTATTGAATACTTATTTTTAGGTGATTCAATTTTGTTAGCAAAGTTAGACTCTTTCGTCCTGTAACAAGGTCTAGAGCAGGCATGTCAAACTCCATGTCGTAGGTGGGCCAAATGCATACAGATCGTGGGACCAGTGGGCCGCAAAACTCAAACATTAAGAAATAAAACAAAATGCGATTGAAGTACGAAAAGAAATGAGTATTTTTAATAATAAAATTTAAAACAAGTTACATTACAACTTCTTCCCAGAAATTTGACATCTTTTTTGTTTAATTAAATTGTCTATTTGAGAAGTAATTTTATCAGCGGAAATCAATTTTAAAACTGAACCCAAGTGTGCATCGGTCAATCGTGATCTTGCGGGAGATTTGTTTCCTTTCATGAGGGAAAATAATTACTCACACTTGTAGGTGCTTCCAAACATTGATATAATTTTACAAGCAAATTTCCGTATTTCTTGGTACTCAGCAGGTAAGAACTTGTAAAAATCGAGTGCACCAACACTGTCAAATTTTTGTTTTAAATGGGTCTGACACTGAATTTCAACGACTTCCATCTGCAAGTGAACGGGTACTTTTTCGACATCTACAGAGAAAAGTCCTGTAAACAACGAAAAATGGTCTTCTTGCAGTTTAAAGTCTTGAAAGCGCCTTTCAAATTCTTTTTGAAGGCTTTTGATTTTCCCTGTATATTTTTTGTACGAAATAGGGTCACTTGTGCTTTCCTTAAAAGCCTTACAAGTCGGAAAATGCGACAAATTATCAACTTCCAACTGTTTTTCCCACAGCATCAACTTGCATTTGAAAGCTTTCACTTGATTATACATATCTGTTATCATTTGAAGTGGTCCTTGTAATTTTGTGTTTAATTCCGACAAGTGTTTTGTGATATCTACCATAAAGGAGAGATCTTGTAGAAAAGATTTATCGGATAGTAAGTTGACATCCTGTCCTTTCACTTCCATGAACAGGCGTATCTCTTCTTTAAGTTTCCAAAATCTATCGAGAACCATAGAACACGAAAGCCATCGAACCTCTGTATAATACGGTAAACCAGTGTATTCACTTTCAATATCATGTAAAAATGCAGCTAATTGTCGTTGATTTAAGCCACGCGACCGTATGAAGTTTATCATTTTCTTCACTGCTTTCAAAACGTACTCTAATTTAATCACTTTTGAACATAAAATTTCTTGGTGGATTATACAATGAACATGGTGTAGATCTGTTTCGATATTGTTAGTTTCCTTGATCTTATTCTTTAATAAATTAACGAAGCCATTATTTACTCCTGTCATGGAAGGAGCTCCATCGGTTGCAACAGACGACATTTTTGTCACATTTAGATTATATTTTTGCAAAAGTTCATAAACGGCATTCAATATATCCTCACCAGTTGTAGTATCGTGCAAAGGCACTAATTCCAGTAACTCTTCATAAACGTTGATTTCTGAATCAACAGCACGTAAAAAAACAGCAAGTTGTGCCACACCACACACATCTGTACTTTCGTCACAGGCAATAGAAAATGCAGTGAAAGTATCTGACTTAGTTTTTATCTGATCTGCTATATTGCCAGCCAACTCAGTAACTCTTTCAGCCACAGTATTGCGAGACAAAGATATACTTTGAAAAGCCTTCACGCTTCCAGGACTAACGATTTCTGCGGCTCTTACGAGACATTCTTTTATAAATTCACCTTCAACAAAAGGTTTTGAGTGCTTTGCTATTAATTCCGACAGTACGAAGCTTGCTTGAACAGCAGATTCATTTTCCTGCTTTGGACGCGTAAACATAAGTTGTTGATTCTTTAATCGTGATTTTAACTCATTTAATTTTTCATCTCTAATTAATCCCTTGAACTGGTTATACTTAGCTTTATGCTGGTCATAGTGACGTTTAATATTATATAACTTTGGGACACTGATGGTACTGTTACAAACCAAGCAGATAATTTTGTCTGTTACTTCGCAGCAAAAAAACTCCAACTCCCATTTTTCTTGAAAAATACGATGTTCATCTGTGATTTTTCTCTTACTTCCGCTTGGTTTTGAAAAAGACATTTTATTCTGCTTAATCTGAAACCAATAACACCTGTTTGGAATCGCGAAATTTACAAAGTCAATCTTTTATTTACCTACTAACTACCAACGAAAAAGAAGAAGCAAGAAACACACACAAACTTCACATTTAGGTATAGTAAAATTTCATTACTACTTACAATACTTACATGGAAATATAACGATTCAATATACGTTAAAAACGCAACCGAAAACAATCTTCAATTGAACTAACTAAATCTCACACTGATCGGCTGACATATAAGATGGCGCGGCGCACGGGCGGGGTTGGCCGAACACAGCCGAGTTTTACCGAACGGCCGCGCGCGGCGGCGGCGGTGGTGTGTCGGCCGGCGAGTAGATATTGTTCCAGCGCGCGCTTATTTAAATTTTATTCGTGTTGGCGGGCCGCAACTGGAGGCTGTTTTTCAAATGGGATCGGGCCGCAGGCTAATGCTTAGAAGGCCGCAATGCGGCCCGGGCCGCATGTTTGACATGCTTGGTCTATAGGATCAATTTATAGCATAGTCTTGTAGTGACAATGACGTAATGCGGGCTAAGAAAGCACGGTACTTGACTCAGAATATAGAATAATTGATTATAACTTATGTAGGTCTGAATTTAATATAAAAATGTGTCCAATTAAGAATCAGATTTGTTAGTGACTCTGACGTTAATGACATAGCTAAACAGAATTAGCATCGAAAGTATCGTCTTCACATAGAAGAACTGTAATATAAAGGAAAATGTCTACACGGGAAAGGTAAATAATGAAACGATAAAGTAAAGGAGAACAAAGTGTTTATTCTTTTAAAACTTTTACGTTAATCGAAACTGGTTTTATTATTTAAGTAAAAATTTTATTCAGTGACGATCTTAAATTTGATTTCTCGGGTTCCCTAGGGCGAGAAAGATTTATTTAAAAGGGGGAGAACACCGAGAACGAAGAAAACCCTTTCTGTCCGTAATCAAGCTAATTATTACACACACTCTGTAATTTACAATCGATCGATGAATTTATCTCAACACAACCGTTGAGCTTAATAAGATTATTATTTCTGCACGGTTAACTATGTAACTATAGGGACAGTCCCCGATGTTATCAAAACAGTTAAAGCTCAGAAAGCTATCTCATTGAAAGATGTAACACACAATCATCATCATATATATAAAACGAAAAGTCCTGACTGATTCACTCACTCATTCACTGACTCATCAACGCACAGCCCAAACCCTTGGACCTAGAAAGCTGAAATTTTGCACAGAGCTTCCCTTTGTAATGTAAACAAGGAATAAGAAAGGATTTTTGAAATTCCACCCCTAAGGGGGTGAAACGGGGGTCTAAAGTTGGTATGGGGAAACAAGATTAGTTAGACTATTTTATTCGAGGCTTCACAGAAGTACTCCTATCCATAAATAAGTAAACACGTGTTCAGGTTTTTTCAGAATTCAACCCCTAAAAGGGAGAAATGGGGTGACCAAGTCTGAAAACCAACACGGGTATCGTTTGTATGGTTTATCGGGTCGCTGATTACGAAAACAACAACGATTTCTAAATCCAACGTAGTGGACGTGAAATACCATCATCCCCTGTTGGGGTGCAATGGGGTTGAAATGTGTAAATATCAATATGGGTGTCGTTTTTATGGTTTATTTGGATTTTAATTACGAAAATGGCATCGATTTTGACATTTAATATAGTGGACATGAACATTCTTGAAAGTATGCGTGCCAAAGCAAATTGGCTGTAACAGACGGACAGACAGCCACACAAGTGATCCTGTTAGGGTTCCATTTTTTCCTTCTGAGGTATCTATCTGTCTATATATCAACAATCTATATATCTATCTGTCTATCTATCTATCTGTCTGTCTATATCTATCTATATCCTAAGTTGTGCAATGGGACCAGGTTGCGTGTGAAAGCCTTACATAAAAACGTGGTAGAAGCCATTATATTTACTGGTTGTGCTCGAGGTGAATCTGTGTATGTTCACGCTACACTACGTTACCAGCGTGACGTTCGAACATGACATGTGCATGACTAATATCGCGGCGCTGCGCTGGCGCCACCTGGCGACACAATAGACTCGCGTGCTGCCAACCCGCGGTTCACTCACTCTCTTCGGCTCGAGACGCCTCCGGAGGCGCACGTCTGCGCTCGCGCGGCCGGACTGTTCCGCCCGAATCGTCTAGAGAACGACACATGTGTACACATTCGCGCCGCCGATACAAACAATCTCGCGTATTTACCGTGTCTTGTGAACTTATCAGTGCTGTGTATTAATCCAAGACATCCAGCTCATCACTGCTCATCACCGCCAACTCAATCAGCCCAACGAGAGGAGACGAAACACGGCGGATTTGCCGGCCCATCGAAACATACCAACCAGGTCAGTGCACCCACATTGTTTCCCACAATCTTTTCTTCTCCCGTGTCATATCCTCAAATCTCATCATCTCTGCATTTCTGTAGCCAGCGGCTACATTTTTGGACCTTCGAGCCGGTAGTGACCAAACTTTTGGTCACTTCGAGCCGTGAAACCCCGGCCCCCCCAGCCCCTCGATTTACTACAGTCCATTTTCACATTTTGATAAAACATATTTGGCCCTTCGAACCGTTACTGAACCAGCCCCCGTCGATTACAGTCCATTTTCAATCCAAGAAAATTTTTGGTTTATATCACCCCCCGCCTATCCCCCGCCGGCCCGTAACTTTGTTTGAACCAGCCCCCGTCGATTTACTACAGTCCATTTTCACCCGGTTACATATTTTGCCCCCTTTCCCGGCAAAAAATATTTTGTGGTCTCGAATACCTATTGCGGGTAGGTAATTAGAACCGCCGCCTAGAAAATTCCATTTATCGGTATAGAACCGGCCCCCCCCCCCCGCCCCTTTACAGAATAAACTCAGTTTGTTATTATTATTCAGCTCAGATAATATAATTATATTCATTCAGCCCAATTGTTTATTACAGTCCACTATACTTCTTTATTAAACCCAAATTTTACGAGATTTTGCGAGATATTTTTTTTTCGGTGCGAGTATAAATTTGCTTTATTTCGTGCACTTATATACGTCACATATATACGTAAGTTACGTGTGTTGAGTACATAAGTACACACGTTATACGGTTACGTATTATTACGTTGATTAAAGCTTGATTAGCATCATTGGATTGTCCGCTCATTTAGATACGATTTCTGCCAGGTAAACGCATTCTTTGTTGTTTATGAGTTCGAGGCAGTAGGCAGGTATTTTATTCTATAAATAGAATTTTCGACGACTGATGTTGTTGTTGTAAAGGTACTTTCGTGTAAACAAGAACTAACGCGTATTGTCGGCACATGATTTCAAGGCAAATAACATAAAAGTGAACAGGTTCATCGGCCCTTTTCGATATTTTTGTGTTGCGGTAATCTCACGTCGCAGTAATAGTATTCCGGACAGTTTGATCGTGTTATTGTCTGCTTTTTAACCGGATATATATATAGCACAAATATAGTAAAAAAATTTTGTCTTCTCTTCTCATCTCTGATCTTATTGTTAATGGTACACATATAGGGTGTTCCACGTTGGTTCAGCTCATATACAGGTTGTTTTTAAAAAAAAAATATTTTTTTTTTTTTTTTTTTTTTTTCTCTCTGTCGTGTTTATTTTCCGTGTTCCGTTTGAACATAGCCTTTGTTTTTTCGGCCCGCGCAAGTTACAAGCTATCCGCACGTTGGAGTTGGTAGCGCTCAAGTTTTAATAACTCATTTTCACATATAGTCACACTCATCACACATTCAATCAGCACATACACACTCAGCTCATTTTCACTCACACATTCAATCAGCACATACACACTCAGCTCATTTTCACTCACACATTCACTCATCACATACACATTCAGCTCATTTTCACTCAATGAAACCAGCACTCAGCGCACTCAGCACACTCATCACACACACACTCATCACATACACACTCAGTTCGTTTTCACTCAATGACTTCAACTCCAACAGAGAATTCTTGTAACTCCGCACAACGTGTAGTGAACGTCACTAACACACCAATTTTGTTGCCAACCGTATCACTTGAAATAGCAGACGTACATTCACTCAATCACACTCAATTTCACTCAGCACGAGCCCTGTTAGGTTTTATCTCACGTCGCGGTACTCCAATTCTCATTCGCTCAGACTGCGGCACAAACAATGATGCAATCACTCACAAGCTCGCGAATCAGCACATAACTTGGTTCGGCGCTCTGCACGAAATAATACTCAACTCAAGACCCCTCTGCCCAATTTCATCCGACCCTACGGACTTTGAACCTCTCACGGCCGGACATTTCATTATTGGTCGTCCACTCACCGCTCTACCTGAGCAGTCTTTTGACGACAGACCCATATCTGCTCTTAAACGGTTTCAACTCATTCAAGCGCTCTCTCAGCGCTTTTGGACTCTCTGGTCCAGATCCTACCTCCATACCCTGCAAACCCGCTCCAAATAGCTCTCCCCTTCTTCCCCTCCTCAAGTGGGTGAACTGGTCCTCATCAAAGAGGATGACTTGCCTCCGCTCCAATGGAAGTTGGGAAGAATTCTCCGCACGATACCTGGCAAGGATGGAGTGATACGAGTTGTGGATCTGGACACAGCTCATGGAAATCTGCGACGACCTGTGTTCAAGATAGCCAGGCTGCCGTTGGACTCAGCTCAAGAGGAGCCGCAGCCCCGGCCCCCCCAGGATGTTCACGCTACACTACGTTACCAGCGTGACGTTCGAACATGACATGTGCATGACTAATATCGCGGCGCTGCGCTGGCGCCACCTGGCGACACAATAGACTCGCGTGCTGCCAACCCGCGGTTCACTCACTCTCTTCGGCTCGAGACGCCTCCGGAGGCGCACGTCTGCGCTCGCGCGGCCGGACTGTTCCGCCCGAATCGTCTAGAGAACGACACATGTGTACACATTCGCGCCGCCGATACAAACAATCTCGCGTATTTACCGTGTCTTGTGAACTTATCAGTGCTGTGTATTAATCCAAGACATCCAGCTCATCACTGCTCATCACCGCCAACTCAATCAGCCCAACGAGAGGAGACGAAACACGGCGGATTTGCCGGCCCATCGAAACATACCAACCAGGTCAGTGCACCCACATTGTTTCCCACAATCTTTTCTTCTCCCGTGTCATATCCTCAAATCTCATCATCTCTGCATTTCTGTAGCCAGCGGCTACAGTGTATATACCGCGGATACCTCTTATACCGTAAAAATGGGACAGTTTTGCATAGTGTAGAACGTAATTTGTTACTCAAATTAATGACTTTTTAAGGAAGACAAAAAAAGGAGACTATCTGTCACGCCGTATAATGCTGAAGATATTTATTGTGATGAAAACATTTGCCAGGTTGACTGCACATTAAGAATAAATAGTATATTGTAATTTCTCAAATCAATTTATTTTATTAACTCATATACCGTGTAGGGCGCAAGTTCATATTATTTTTTTGTTGACGGTAAATGATCCAAGAGAGCGGCGCGGTGAGGCACGAAGGAAGGTAGCGGCCAACTCGAAACGAACGCGTAGTAAAGAGGTACTTTAAGTATGAATTAAAAAAAACTAATAGATAATAGGCCCCGCCAAAGAGACTTTACCTGGAGATCAAATAATTGCACCAAAAACACTCCAAACCAGATTTAAATACGCTCTATAAAAAGTACTACACAAAAACTAAATCAACGCGGGCGAAGCCGCGGGCAAAAGCTAGTAAACAATAGAATAAGACACAGATATCCTGTGGGAGTACGCAAATTTTATACAAGCTAATGCTTGATCTAAGTATTCTTATCTTATGTCCTTAAATCCGGATTTAACGCTTTAATCAAAGGTTGGCTATATTTGCTTACTCCAACAAATAATACAAGTACAGTTACAATGCTGATAAGAATGGGATATTGTGGAATTATGTATAAAACCCCGTTATTTAACGCACTCTCTTCAAAAAAAACCCCAATATTTTGTAAGTGGCTCAAATAATGTATTGATTGAAGATTCCACTATATTCACTCTTTCGAATTTAGACACTTAGCTTTTATCAGTGGCACCTCCGTACTTCCTCTATAGAAAACTCGCTCGCAAACACAATTTAGTGAATTTATAAATAGTTTTCAACAGATTCTGTTGATTTTAGTAATACGTGTTGAATGCTTCCATGATGTGGGTAGAAAAGTGAAGTGTAGATATAAAGTGAAATAATTGTTTACACTTGATATTATTATTTAATAACACTTGGGGCAGGTAATTGAAGTTTATTAATTATATAATGACATTAATTGAAACTGATTAAACACTTGTTTAATTTAATTAGATTTTGTAAATTTGGAGCACAAATTTTTAGGTCTAACAAATTTGAAATGGATGTTTTCCTTTAGAAATTGTTGAGTTTGACCAATAATGTAGGTGTGTCAGTTCAGTAAACGGCAGTAGTCAATAAGTTGCAATGTACATCAACAACATTCCTATGATAATTAAATGATGCCCGTTTTCACTAGCCGTGTCAAATAAATCGGATCCCTAAAATATTTTATCTTCACTCATATCACAAAATCCGGATAATAAAATTCAAAAAGTAGTGCATAATGACAAGTTTTTTTACGAACGACTCTAATGTAGAAAAATAATTAATTATAGTACAGTTTTCTTAACAAGATAATAAATAAATACTTTGTATAGTTGCTTTTTCCCTGCCTTTGTTCCTTTGTAAGGGATAGTCATCTCATCAATACTGAATCTGGTCTCTTCTTAAATTTTGAGACAGTTTTGACGGATTTTTTCAGCAAACGGTCTTATTTTGAAGTACGGATCTGAGGTTGTGTCGTTATTGTCAACGAAATGCATATTTCTGCGTGTCGAGGATCCGAAATATTATAGTAATGAAAATGCGGTGCTCCTCTCGTATGATGTATAATTTGGATAACTGATTGAATTTGGTACAATAGACAAGGTGAATATGGTTAACAGTGTTGTGTCTTCGTCGTTCTAGATAGATCTGTCAAATGCTCGCTCGGACGTCTTGTCCCTGCCCCCGCACCGGGGGGTGAAGAGACCAGTTCTGTTATCTATTGGGCCGCAACATCATCCCCGGCCCTCGAACACGTAGGGGTTCGAGGATCTGAAGCTGCTGCTCCATGTTGATTGTTCAGTTCTGTAGGTTTCGGCAGCGGGCACAATTTGTTAATAGCACGTCGATAAATGCCTTGGGTAGTATATACATCTGCTACTCTTGAAATTTTGTCAGATCCTGGATAAAGTTTTTGGATTCTTCCTAGTTTCCATTTCATGCATGGAAGATTTGGATCTTTGATGACCACCAAATCGTTAATTTGCAATCCTTCTTGAATGATGCGCCACTTCGTCCGTTGCTGTAACTCAGACAGGAATTCACTCTGCCAACGATTCCAAAATTGCTGCCTCACTCGTTCAATGTACTGGTATCTGCTAAGTCTATTCGGGTTGATGTCTAATAAAGACGGAGACGGAATTGATGTGAGTGCTCTGCCGATCAAGAAGTGTCCAGGAGTGAGAGGTTCAAGGTCACAGGGATTCGATGATAATGGGGTCAAAGGTCTGGAATTAAGGATTGCTTCAACTTGAGAAAACAGTGTCGACAACTCCTCAAATGTCATATGAGTATTTCCTAAGGTACGTAGTATATGATGCTTTGCCGATTTAACGCCTGCTTCCCAAATCCCTCCTAAATTTGGTGATCCAGCTGGGGAAAACGTAAACTTGATACCCTCGCCAGCAGCAAATGAAGCTATGTCTTTGTTCCCTGATTTAATAAATCTGCCTATCTCGTTATTCGCACCAACGAAGTTAAGACCATTATCACAAAACATCTCGGTTGGCTTTCCACGGCGTGATATGAACCTCTTGAGGCATAAAATGAAGACGTCGGTTGTCAAATCACTAGCTACTTCCAGATGGATGGCTTTAGTACTAAAACAAATGAAGAGACACAAATAGCATTTTGTGATTTTACAACCGCGTCCTTTGCGATCAGTGATGTAAAATGGACCTGCCATATCTGTTCCGCAGATTTCAAATGGAAGATTAGGATTGACACGAGACGAAGGTAAGTTTTCCATTAAAGGAGTTATTGTTTGACCTTTCATAATTCTACACTTCTTACAGTTATCAACTACCTTTCTAGCTAATTTTCTGCCGTTTATAGGCCAGAACCTTTGTCTTACAGAGTTCAATAACAACTGAGCTCCGCCATGTAAGTTTTTCAAATGTTCTTGTTCAAAAAGAAGAAGTGTAAATCTATGTTTGCTGTCTAATAATATTGGATGCTTTTTATTATATGTTTCAGATGAATTTTGGAGCCTGCCACCAACACGCAGCAGACCGTTCTCATCGATGAATGGAAATAACGCACTAAGACGAGATTTGTTTGGTAAGTTTTTTTTATTTTTTAACAATTTTATTTCATTAATAAAGAAGGATTCAGATTGAGATTGTCGTATTAAATAATTCAAAGAAGCGTTGTACTCACTTACTGACAAATGCTCAGTCATTTTGGATTGCAAGTTTCTAAGATTATAAATAAACCTTAGAACAAAGGCAACCTTTCTTGTTAAAGAACCCAAATTCGAATAATTGTTGAAGTTTATGAGTTTCAATGAATTAATCGAGTCACTTTTATTTGTAGTGCTATTTGATACAATGTCACTACTAAAATGAGTTTTTATTTCGGGAAGTTCATTACTGTGACCATGCATCTGTGGCCATTGTGACTGATTGTCTAATAAAAAAGAGGGACCCTTCCACCAAACTACTGCATCGCGTAGTTTGTGAGGGTCAACGCCTCTAGATGCCAGGTCGGCTGGATTTTGATCGCCTGGAATATGTCTCCAGACACCATCTGGAGACAGCTCCTGGATCTCACCAATTCTGTTGGATACAAAGGTTTTTAACTTTTGTGGATCTGTTTTGAGCCAACCTAGGACTATTGATGAATCGGTCCAGTGGTATACTTGATTTATTTTACAACGAAGAGAAGATACGACTTTTGTACTAAGTCGCACGGATAAAAGTGCGCCTAGTAACTCAAGACGTGGGATACTAATCGGTTTTATTGGTGCAACCTTTGCTTTGGCACATAACAAACGTACAGTAACCTTTTCGTCTTTATCAATACTGCGTAAATAAATTAAACCGGAATATGCTGCCTGAGAAGCGTCAGAGAATGAATGAAGTTCAATTTTTTGTGGTGAGTCACACAACGCAAATCTGGGTTCTTCTATGAACGAAAGTTCTTTGACATTTTGTAAAAATGTAACCCATTTGTATTTAATTTCATTGGGCACTGGATCATCCCATTCCAATTTAGTTTGCCACAACTTTTGTAATATGATTTTAGGAATTATAGTGGTTGCACTTAATAAACCCAGTGGATCAAATATTTTTGCTGAATTTGATAAAATTGTACGCTTCGTTACCGGTGACACAGCCTCCACCTGAGATGGAAATTGCAACACATCAGAAGATGGATTCCAGACTAAGCCTAGCAGATTTGATTGCGATGTAACATCGAGATCCTTTGGAGTATTTGAATCTACAAAGCTGTCAAATATTTCTGGTGCATTTGTACGGAATTTGTGCATTGGAAAACAGGCAGAGTCTAATGTCTCTTTGACAGATTTACAAAGGTAGGTTAATTCTTGTATAGTAGAAGCACCACTCAAAAAATCGTCGACATAAAAGTCGTGTTTTATAACTTCAGCAATATTAACATCAGTGCATTCTTTTGAAAGCTCTACTAAGCAACGTGTAGCTAAATATGGGGCTGAAGCTGTGCCATAGGTGACTGTGTTTAATTGAAGAACACTAAATGATTGCGTGACGTCATCTCTCCACAATATCAACTGTAGATGTCTCTGACTTGGATTGACAGCTATACATCTATACATTTTTTGTATATCGCCTGATATTACATAACGATGTTGTCTAAATCTAAGGAGAATTGACAGTAAGTCATCCTGTACGACAGGACCCACGTATTGAATGTCGTTCCAAGATTTTCCAGACGTTGTTTTGCACGACGCATCGAAAATTACACGAACCTTGGTTGTTTCGCTTTTTTCACGTATTACGGCGTGATGAGGCAAGTAGCATCCAAAAGATGGTTGTGAAATAGGTGTAAGATGACCTAAATTCTCATATTCCTTTATGAAGCTTACATAACTTTGTTTTAATTCAGGATTTTTATTTAATTTACGTTCGAGACTCATAAATCGGCTTTTGGCTATTGTGTATGAGTCACCCAAAACGTCTGGTGACTCTTTCAAAGGAATAGAGACGCTAAATTGACCATTTGGTTGGCGATTTGTGGTTTGTTCAAATAGAACTTCACAGACGTTATCCTCGACGGATAGTTTAGGCTTGGATACAGGTAACTCCTCGAGCTCCCAGAATTTGGAAAGCTGCGTGTTTATTTCAGAAGAAAAATGGCAATGTAAATACCTGGAGGAGTGGCTACCGCTGGTTGGGCCAGCCACAATCCATCCAAAGTGAGTATTTTGTAATACGGGATTGTTACACCCTAGTTTGACCTGACCCGCAGTAATCAGCTCCCAGAAGATGTCTGCTCCGAGAAGTAGATCAATATCAGAAGGATGATGGAACTCTGGATCTGCCAGAAGAATGTTCTTGGGAATCTGGAATTGATTTTTAATTTCCATTTGAGGTAGTTTATCAGTAATTACAGGTACAACAAAACACTTAACTGGAATACTGAAGGAAGTTGCTAATGAATTTAATGTAAGATTGCAAGACTTATTGACGTTTGTTGTGCTGTTGTTTAAGCCAGTTATACAGCGATATTCATTTGTAGATAATTCACACTGAATTTTATTTACAGCTGACTGAGTAACGAAGGATGATTGACTGGCATTGTCCAGTAAACATCTTAAAGTGTATTTCTTGTCATTGTTTGTAACCTCGACCAAGGCTGTGGACAGAAGAACCTCGCCGGAAGATACAGCAGACATGTTTACAGAAGGTAGATTATTAGATGTTGACTGTACAGGTAACGATGCAGGCAAGTCAATGACATTAACTTGTTTAATTTGTTCAGATTGTTGAACAAAAGAAGAAGCTTGTTCCGGAATATCGGTACTTTGTAGTTTATATTGCTTATGTAAAATAGTATTATGTTTTCTTTTACAGAAGCGACAGCCACCCAGTCGACATTGGTATGATTGATGGCCTCCTCGAAGGCAGTTAGAACATAGCTTCCATAGATGAACTTTATGGATTCTTTCATCTACAGACAAAGCCTTGAATTTTGTGCATTCATATAATTTATGTGATTGTTTACAGAATGCACATTGCGATTGCATACGTGAACCTGATGAGGAATCTTGAGATGAATGAAAAGATTTTGTACTGGGAAGACTATGACGCCTATCAATTTTTGTATTTAGATTATGATTATCAACCCTATTGTTTGCATTAATTGTCTTTAAAACAACCGCCCTCTTGGTAAGGAAATTATAAAACTCTGTCAATGATGGTGAATCATGCAGACCGTTTTTATACTCCTCCCATTTTCCAGAAGTAGCGGAATCTAATTTTGAGGATGCCATAAAAATTATAAGAGTATCCCAATTATTTGTAGATTCACCCATTTGGTTAAGTGCGTGGAGATGTTTCTTTATGGTGTCAACTAAGTTGCATAGGTTGTCAGCTGACTCCTTAGAAAACGTTTCCATTGAAAATAAAGCTCTCAAATGATGATGAATCAAAATGTTTTTATCATTAAATCTATCGCAAAGTGAAGTCCATGCGAGTTCATAGTTGTTTGCGCACAAATTAATCGATTGAATAACTGCTCTGGCCGGCCCTGATAAGCAAGACAATAAGTATTGAAACTTATTGACGTCGTCAATTGAATCGTTTTTATGAATCACCGATAAATAAGTATCCCGAAATTCGAGCCAATTTTCACTTAAACCGTCCCTTCCCCCCCGGACCTCTGAGGAGTACAGACGTGTTTTCTGTGAAACTAACTAGCATTTATTTCAATCAATTCTAATAAAATTAACTAAGGATAATACTCGGTGGATAATAGGAGTGCATAAACGCGACGAGTATCAACGCACCGCTGAGCTGCGGATGCGCATGCGCATCTAACCACCTCATAGAAGAAAGAAACACTGACAAACTACGCTACGCATGTGTGAGTCATACCTACTTTCGCTGTCTCATACCTCATAGTCCACGAGTCGCCCCGCGAAAGAATAAGATAGCACTATTTTACAAGCTACAAGAGGATAGAGGTCTTATTACACTGGACGGAAACAATTTATGTATAAAACTGTCGATTGCCACCAGTTTATCTTGACCCCTGCAGTACAGTACGAAACCCGATTTATACTGAAACACAGAAGAAATAAGGTCTATTTTGGTGAGTGCTTGTAACACTTAAGCTTTCGTCTTGACTAGGCTTACGCTCTGTGGCCCTGGTGTTTGGTGCCAGTACACTACGCGAACGCAATAAGGATTAATTTGGCGTGCCCCAAATAAACGTAATTTACATAGCTCTGCCTACACTATGCCTAGTACTTGAATCTGCGAACGCAGACGTCACTCAACTCCTAATCGAGTTATCAATTCATCTATCTGCTCTACGCACAGTGACGCGCCCACCCTCTATTTGCTTCTGCTGTACTTCATCCACAATGCCGCTTAATAGAACGCCTCCGCACACCCCGACAAACTTAAATATTGGCTCAACTCCTTCTCTCACTCACTCAGATCCGAACTTAAGCATGTCAATAAACAAAGAGGAAGCGCAGAATAACGTCACACACCGCGTTACTAAAAGAAAGAGAGAAGATCAGGTGGAGAAAAGTGATTTAGATGAGTTTAAATCGGTTATGCTGGGCATGCTCCAAGAAATGAAGAACACAATGATCGAATTAAAAGAACAAAACAGACAATTACACGAATCAGTAAAGTTTACAGCGGACAAATATGAAGTAGTTATGGAAAGTATGCGAAACACTGAGAAAGAAAGGGCTGAAGAGAGGAAATACATACATCAGCTGGAGGAAAAAGTTGAACAATTAGAAAGACAAGGGCGATCCACAAGTCTAGAAATCAGGAATATCCCAAAAACAAATGACGAAAGTAAGCAGGGCCTATCAGAAAAGGTCATCGAACTTGCAAAAATTGTAAACATGCCCATGGATGAGACAAACGTGAAGGATATATTCCGCATAAATGCAAAGACAATGAACAAACCGATAATTGTAGACTTCACTACTGTACTGATTAAAGAGAAGTTTTTAAACTCAGTGAAAAAATTTAATAACGACAACAAAAGCAACAAATTGAACACTGAGCATTTGAAAATGGATGCACCAAAAGTCCCAATCTTTGTATCGGAAAACCTTACTACAAAAACCAGAAGACTCTTCTTTTTAGCACGAGAATTTGGTTCACAAAACGAATTCAAGTATTGTTGGACGTCATACGGTAAAGTGTTTCTCCGAAAAGAAGAAGGAGCCCCATTTATTCGCATTGACTCGGAGGCCGATGTTGCCAAACTAAGAAACAATCTATGACTAAGTTCACAGCATATTATTGTACTTCTAAACATTTTTTTTATTTTTATACTAGTATGTTTTCAAACCTTTAGAGATATTATTTTAAGTTACGTATTGCTGCGCCTGTTTTATACACAAACACTCACAAACACATTAAATTTTACACTACATATCTATTACCTAGACACACACATAATTCTTACGCAAAAACACCACACGACTAATGAGGTTACCCTTTCTCACACTGCCGTTAAAACACTAAAACACAGCAATCACACACATTTATCACCAAACACACTTGACAAACACAAGTTTTTTATCACACTGCTGCTAATGCCTAAATATGAATCTGGATTGTACTTAGTTATTCTACAAAGTATAATTTTATTTACACTTGAGCTATTTGTCCCTTACATTTCATTATTTAAAATTCGATAAATTCAATAAGAATTTGATTAGAGACATCGACACTGCTGGTGATATAAATTGTACAAATATCAATATTGACAATGATCTTAGGTGCTTGGATCGTAATTCCTTAAACATTATTTCAGTTAACATACGTAGCATACAACGGAACTTAGATCCGTTTCTAATCTTTCTATCAGAAATAGAAATCCCAATTCACATAATAGTTTTGACGGAATGTCGGCTGAATGAAAACTCAATTATACCGGTAATTGATAACTACAACGCTTTTAGTACTAAGTCAATTCAGAATCAGAACGACGGAGTTGCTATTTACGTAAAAAATGACATTAACAATGTACAAGTGCATGAGCCTAAATTTGTTGATGGTAGTGGTCTTGTTCTGAAAATTCAAAACAGTATTTCAGTAATTGCCAGTTACAGATCTCCAAGTTTCAGAAACCCATCAGCGTACCTTAATTCCATTGATAATATACTGAAAGATATCCACAGTGAACAAATTGTGTTCACAGGAGATATTAATCTAGATATCCTGCCCATGAACCTGAACAACTACTCTTCAGACTACCTAACTCTTATGGCTGCTTACGGTCTTCGCCAAGGTATAGATAAACCTACAAGAAAAAATAGTTGTCTGGATCATTTTATGGTCAAAAGTAATTGTATGCTGAGAACATTTATATTTGAGCCGTTCACAGACCACTGTCCTATACTTTTGCAAATAGGTAACTCAAATGTGAAGATATCCACCAATCAGTACGACAAAGTCATAATTGACTTCGATGGTCTGGACAAATCACTACAAGCGCTACCTTGGGAAAAGTACTACGACTTAAACACATCTGATGAAATGGCAAATTTTTTGGTATCTGGATTGCAAGACTGTATTTCTAAAAATAGCATGACAAAAAAAGTTTCAAGCAGATGCAAACCACTAAAACCATGGTTGACCCCAGGCATTGTTAAATGTATTCGGAAAAAAAACAAGCTATTTAAATCTTTGAGAAAATCCAGCGGGGATGACAACCTTAGGAGAAACTATATAGCTTATAGAAATACATGTCACTCGATCGTACAATCTTTAAAGCGCAAGTATTATCAGAGAAAGTTAGAAGAATCTAATGGTAACTCTAAAAGAACTTGGCAAATTATAAAAGAAATTAGTAATTTAAAAGATAGTAAAACAGTGCCTACAGAATTACTAAACATTGAAAGCAGTCCTGAACAGTCTTTAAACAAAGTAAATGAGTATTTTACCTCCGTTGGTCGTAACCTAGCAAATGCAATTCTTGAAAGGAAGACAACAAATGAGAGTAAACCAGCCATAGCACCACCTCATAGTACCCCACTCAAATCTATGTTGTTCAATCCAGTAGATCACGGTGAAGTCAAATGCGTTATTAGTAGATTAAAACAGAGCAAAGCCACAGGTTGGGATGGAACATCCACTTGTGTGCTAAAAAAGTTTCAGGATATATTAGCAGAACCAATTTCACATCTATGTAACACTAGTTTTATCACAGGCTCCTTCCCAGAATTATTTAAAAAATCAGTAGTTATTCCAATCCATAAAGCAGGAGATAAATCCCTAATCTCCAATTATAGACCCATTTCACTATTATGTGTTTTATCAAAAGTTATTGAAAAATTAGCAAATAAAAGATTGATAACCTATTTAGAATCAAATAACCTCATTTCTAAAAATCAATTCGGTTTTAGATCAAAAATATCAACAGAAGACTCCATACTCAAACTCACAGAAAACATAACAAAATACATAGATAGCGGTGATAAGTGCATAGGTGTTTTCATTGACTTGCAAAAAGCGTTTGACACCGTCTCAATTTCCATCCTGCTACATCGATTGGAAAGATTGGGAATTAGAGGTGTGGTTCTGTCCTGGTTTGAGAGCTACTTAAAAGGAAGAACTCAGAGCGTGAGAATTAATCATCACACGAGTCAGGAATTACCTTGCTCGTACGGAGTCCCGCAGGGCAGTACCCTTGGACCGACTCTGTTCTTAGCATACATCAACCAATTATGTGAAGTTCAAACTGATGACGCTGATATTACCATGTATGCTGACGACACAGCAATCTTATTTCATGGTCGGACATGGGACCAAACCAAAAGTAAGGCTGAAAAAGGTCTCACTGAGGTAGCCAATTGGCTTGAGGACAGCCTTCTTACTCTCAATGCCACAAAAACCACATACCTCTGCTTTGGAAAAACGAGTGTATCGAGCCCTAAAGGTGACCTTAGGTTACAAATACATACAAAGAACTGCTGCAAACAAGAACAAGCCATTATTTGTTCCTGCCCAGTTCTTGATAGGTCTAAAACAGTAAAATACCTCGGTATCACAGTCGATGACAATTTAAAGTGGTCACCACATATCAGTACAATCGCAAAAAGAGTCAGAAGACTGATATACGTTTTTAAATCATTACGTCAGGTAGCTGAATCGAATTTAATGCTAAAAATATTCAATGCACTTTGCCAATCTGTTATCACATATGGGATCTGCTCTTGGGGCGGTGCAGGGAAATCTTTTCTTATAGAGGCGGAGCGAGCACAACGAGTCGTTCTTAAGGTATTGCTTTCCTTGCCTTACAGACACCCCACTACATTGGTTTATGAAAAGGCACAGGTGCTTAGTGTTAGAAAGTTGTTCATATACCAGTGCATCAGGCGATTCCATAAATGCTCTGCAATTAAGCAACTTGAAGTGCAAAGACCTGACAGAAGAATTAAGGTAGACAGATACGTAGTCCCTAGAGCTAATAGTGCATTTGCCAGAAGACAATACTACTATCTAGCTTCGTTCTTATATAATAAATTTAATAAGGTGTGCATAACCAAAACTTACAGCAATCAACAAATAAAAAGTAAAATAATAGGTTGGCTACAAAATATTGATTATGAAGATATCGAAAATCTTATCAATAATTATTAATTACTTTACATCTTATGCATATTACTCACAAACATATTCACATACACCTTCCCACACCATCACTCTCACCTCTCACAAACACACACACACCTCACACAAATACCCTCTCTTACACATACCCTCCCACACACCCTCACACACACATACACCCTCTCGCACCCTATAACAGGTATCCAAACACGCAGTGGCAGTTATGCTGTTTTTGGTTGTTTTTATTATAATTATTCTCTTTTTTTTTTTTATACCTACCTTTTTGTTTTGTAATAACTCTTCATTGTTTTATCATCACTGAATGTACACATAGGAAGGAACTGGCTTCTGTTACACGGTGTTTCCTTTTACAGAAGCTAGGGCTACAAAAGTTAAGATAAGATGATTGTAACAATAAAGATATTTTTATTTTTATTTTTTTTTTTTTTTTTTAAATGAAGACAAACGCATGGGGGGAAGTTTAACATTGTTTATATTTTTTGATTTTGTTTGAGACTGGTTTTCTTCCACATTGCTATGTAATCGTGTCAATGACTCGCTAAGTTCCTGCGCTTGAGCAATAAACGAAAAATACTCATTTTCGAATGAGTCTCTCTCATCTAATTGCGCCTCAGAATCATCATAAGTTTCAATTTGTGTATGAATTTGATCAAATGACGTAAACATGTCCTGCATGTTACTTATTTTCAAACATAGTTGATTACACTCCGCTTTCGTGAATTTATCATGGTCTATATTTAATAATGGAGTCAAATAGTTACCAAATCGGGTTAAACGACCTTTCATGACCCCTCTTTGTTTAATTAACGATTTTAAATCAGCCATAGTACGTAGGTGCGAACAACGATAATATCAGAAACGATTAAAACTACAAATATTTCTATGAATAAGGAACAAACAAATGCTTACAGTTTGCGTCCAGCGGTAATAGCAAACCGGTTTAGAGTAGACTTCCAGTTGCAAGTTGCAGTGATGGTAAATGTCGCACTTTAGTTATCCACAGCTCGCTCACACACCAAACCCTGAAATAAGTCGGCAAATCTGGTTGACTAATTGTTTAAAACTATTGTTTATTATATTATTTTGCTTTTAAGCAAGTAAATGAGATTGCATGTGATCTGTACGGCTGAATGAAAAATTAGAAAATGAATTTGCGTTGAAAACAAAATGCAAGCTGACTTTGTAATTTGTAGCTTGGTTATATTATTATTATTTACCAATTTAGCTAATTTACGAACATGATTTTAAGAGCTTTGCTTTTTAAATTGAATAAGTATTTTCATTTAGCTAGGTAGCTAACAAATGTTGTAGTAAACTAAATCTAAAACACAAAGAAAAATGATGAAGCAAAATGGCTGCGAGTGAACTTTGCCCTAGCTATTTGCTTTCGATTTTTGTTGCACAATTAAAACACTTAGCACTTGAAGCTTCACCAACACTGTCAACACAAGCTGAAATGTAACACAGGAATTTGGGATTAAAGAAGAAAATGGATGGGAACGGATACTTCCTTTGTTCCAACGATCTCGGGTCTCACTAATTCCGTGCGTCGGTCGTCTATTTTTCTTTCTTCGATTGCTGTTCAAGTGCTGCCACGGTCGCCAAGATGTCGAGGATCCGAAATATTATAGTAATGAAAATGCGGTGCTCCTCTCGTATGATGTTTAATTTGGATAACTGATTGAATTTGGTACAATAGACAAGGTGAATATGGTTAACAGTGTTGTGTCTTCGTCGTTCTAGATAGATCTGTCAAATGCTCGCTCGGACGTCTTGTCCCTGCCCCCGCACCGGGGGGTGAAGAGACCAGTTCTGTTATCTATTGGGCCGCAACACTGCGTATTTGCTGGTATCGTTTGAGTGGCATTTTAAATAAATAAATAAATAATAAATTGCTTTATTTTAGGCAACAAGGCCCATAAAAAGAATTAATACATTTTTACTTAAGTGTCACTTTGGCACAACGTCACTGTGCCGGTCCGGTGGTGTAGATGGTACTCTACCGCAAAAACGCCGGTATACCACGCCCTTCGGCCAGAAGTCCTCCTTCATGAAGGTTGACAGCCTACTTGTCGGTATTCGCGCCACGAACGCCTTGAAACTAACATTGTGACGCGTCTCCAGCGGCTCCACTCTTAACAAGAAGTTGGTTTTATTCTGGATGTACTCGACGATGTCCTGCGCCTTGGTGGTGTAGTGCAGGCGGGACAGGTACATCGCTGTGGTCGGCGACTAATGGGAAGCGTGTATCGAGGCATCAATAAACAAGATATGACGGCATGGACACCACACCCATTATTATTTTTATGGTAATAAAATTACGCAACTCTTCAACGTCTGAATGGCGTACATATTTGTAAATTGACATATTTCTTCAAAAAGTTCATGCGGGAAGAAATTTATAAAGTAATCCAGCGGGGTTTTTCCGTCAGGAAGCGGGCTTTTAAACACATCAGGTTCTAATTCAGCGCAGTGTTGAAAACGACCACTTGACCATTCATATTTTAGCTCGATTTTCTTCTCGAGTACTACGCGTCGGCTGTGGGTTTGAAAGTGAAGCTTGTGCAGATTGTTGTGGAGGATCAATTATTCGATTGAGCATGAATGATGGTGTCACCGAAGGGATGTCTGTCATTGGAGACAATATTGATAGTGAACTGATAGATGGCAACGTGAAGTCAAACTGTTGTTCATTACTGGATCTTTTATTTTCTTCATTGACCAGTACTGAAGGAGATAAGTTTTGGTCTTCGTCGGTAGATATGTTTGGGTTGTAGTCATCGTCAGAACATAGTGGGTTCAAATCTTTGTTTTCACTTGAAGAACCAGAAATATTAATAAGCGTTTCTAGTTCAGAGTCGATTGAAGGGGATTCAGACGATGAATCATGGTGGTTGATATGAGCCAACAAACTCTTCATTTTCAGAGTTTGATTCCCCACTCACTTCAGAAAGAGCATTCCCCGATGAGGTTCCTATTCACTGGACATGGTTATGGAGTCGTCCTTTGGAACAGCTACCTCTCCCATCTGAGTTACAGGAGAAATGTACGGAACCAGCTGCTCATCATGGTGGACTTCAACCTCTGCTTGGTTATCATCATCATCATCAAGAAACCTGAAAGGCTGAAAAGAAAAGTCTTGTTTTTCTTCGGTTGTACTATGACATCTCTTACAATTTCAGTCTTCTTGGTGTTTTTGTAGTAATTACACTTTAATTGCTTTTGGATCCTCTACATAGCCAACAAAAATAGCTTTCCTGCTTTTGACTTCCCATTTGCTTCTTTTCTGTACATAAACTTCGCTGCCAAACTCATATTTGACGTTTGACAAGTCTGCTTCTTTATTAGTCCATAGTAATATGGGACTTTTTCCTTTTTCAATTGTTGGACCTGTTCTATTAATGATGTAGGAGGCTGTGTTTCTGCTTCTGCCCAAAATTCTTTGCCCATATTCTTAGCGGCTAGCATTGTTCGGGCTGCCTCCACAATTGTTCTCATCTCTCTTTCTGCTCTTCCATTCTGCTGCGGAGAGTACGGCACTGTTCGCTGGTGCCCTATTCCATGCTCTTTGAAAAGCTTTTCTACATCTTTGTTAATGAATTCCGTACCGTTGTCACTCCTAATGGTCGTTATGTTTCTTCATGTTACATTCTTTGCATACATGATGAAATTTTTGAGTTTTTCTTTTGTTTCAAACTTGTTTTTCAAGAAGTATACTTTTCTGAAAGTAAACAAGTCATTTTTCAACAGTAAAAAGTATTGGGAACCTCCAAGAGACTGCTGTTCTATAACATCAACAGTTTCTGCTGTTTTATAAATAAAATAACTAAAAGAGGATATTTAGTAATGTTTGATGATAAAGAATGTAAAGCTTTTGCTAAGAAAGATGTAGTAATTAATGGCCCTTGTGTTTTTTCAGCATCTAATATCAATGGAGTCTACAAGCTCAATCAGCACCAGCAGACATTACCAGATTACACATGTTCAAACAATGCTGCAGCAAGACAATGTGTACGCTTTAAAATGTGGATATGCTTGGAGACAAATGCAAAAATCTACTACAATTCCATGAGTCGTCTGCTGCAATCCAGGCCCTGTTTGTTATTTGGGTTCCGATTCTGTATCTGTTTCGGGTAGTTTGTAGGTTTCTTCTGCTGTCTTCTTACAGGGAGCTTGTCTCCGGAAATGTTTCGGGTAGTTTGTAGGTTTCTTCTGCTGTCTTCTTACAGGGAGCCTGTCTCCGGAAATGATTCGGGTAGTTTGTAGGTTTCTTCTGCTGTCTTCTTACAGGGAGCCTGTCTCCGGAAATGTTTCGGGTAGTTTGAAGGTTTCTTCTTCTGTCTTCTTACAGGGAGCCTGTCTCCGGAAATGTTTCGGGTAGTTTGTAGGTTTCTTCTGCTGTCTTCTTACAGGCCTGTCTCCGGAAATGTTTCGGGTAGTTTGTAGGTTTCTTCTGCTGTCTTCTTACAGGGAGCCTGTCTCCGGAAATGTTTCGGGTAGTTTGTAGGTTTCTTCTGCTGTCTTCTTACAGGGAGCCTGTCTCCGGAAATGTTTTGGGTAGTTTGTAGGTTTCTTCTGCTGCCTTCTTACAGGGAGCCTGTCTCCGGAAATGTTTCGGGTAGTTTGTAGGTTTCTTCTGCTGTCTTCTTACAGGCCTGTCTCCGGAAATGTTTCGGGTAGTTTGTAGGTTTCTTCTGCTGTCTTCTTACAGGGAGCCTGTCTCCGGAAATGTTTCGGGTAGTTTGTAGGTTTCTTCTGCTGTCTTCTTACAGGGAGCCTGTCTCCGGAAATGTTTTGGGTAGTTTGTAGGTTTCTTCTGCTGTCTTCTTACAGGGAGCCTGTCTCCGGAAATGTTTCGGGTAGTTTGTAGGTTTCTTCTGCTGTCTTCTTACAGGGAGCCTGTCTCCGGAAATGTTTTGGGTAGTTTGTAGGTTTCTTCTGCTGTCTTCTTACAGGGAGCCTGTCTCCGGGAATGTTTCGGGTAGTTTGTAGGTTTCTTCTGCTGTCTTCTTACAGGGAGCCTGTCTCCGGGAATGTTTCGGGTAGTTTGTAGGTTTCTTCTGCTGTCTTCTTACAGGGAGCCTGTCTCCGGGAATGTTTCGGGTAGTTTGTAGGTTTCTTCTGCTGTCTTCTTTACAGGGTGCCCGTCTACGAAAATATTTCGGGTAGTTTGTAGGTTTCTTCTGCTGTCTTCTTTGAAGGGAGCCTGTCTCCGGAAATGTTTCAGGATAAAAGAATTTCTTACCTTCAAGGTATTCTATTGACGGCTTTTTCTTACAGGAGGTCAGTGTTGCGCGTGACCTAGGTATCCTTTTAGACAGCAAACTATCATTTAGAGATCATATAGATTTTGTAGTTAACAAAGCACTTAGGCTTCTTGATTTCATTAAAAGAACATGTAAAAATTTTACCCGTTCTGACACTATGGTTTATCTCTTTAACGCACTTATCCGAAGCCATCTAGAATACGCTTCGTCCGTCTGGAGTCCTTCTTATAGTCCACATTGATAGAATTGAAGGGGTGCAACGTAAATTTACTAAGTTCCTTGCATATAAGGATCGTCTTTGCCCTTATCGATACAGTTATATTGATCGGCTAAGCCATTTTAAGTAGTCCTCTCTTGAGGATCGTAGAACATTAATAGTTATGACGGTACTATACAAACTATTAAACAATATAATGGACTCACCTGATCCACTAAGTCAGATTAATTTTTCTGTCCCTCGCTCTTCCACCAGAAGATCAAATCGTAAACCCTTTATAACGCCTCGATCCTACAGTAATCTAGGCGAATTCATGCCATTATCGCGTATGATGACGACGTATAATAGGTTGTCTAACATTGATGCTGATTTAGATATATTTTTGTTTAGTCTCCCTAGTTTTAAATCTAAGATTCTTGATTGTTTAAAGTCATAATTTTATAATATAAAATAAAACTTCTTGGTACTCGGTTCCACAAATATAATAATGTTTATTATATTTTATTATATAACCAAGAAGTTTTATTTAATATTGCAAGATGTCGTTCCATCAAGAAGCAACAACATTCACCGTCAACTATTCATAATTTTATATTGTGTTAGCGTTAGTTTTAATTTTACTCTATAAATATTTTTATTTATATTGACTATATATAAAGCTACAAAACGGTAACTGACTGACTGACTCAATGACATGGTTGTTTAGTTGGAAAGAGTGTTCTGACATTATAGTGTTGTATGTATGGAATGTTGGGTGTCTAATACTGAGTGGGGAAAAAATCAGACATTTGACATGGTTTTTTGACATTTTAATGAGGCGGGTCGTTGTATGGGAGTTTTGAAAAACGAACGAGCCGGCGAGCGCGAAGCGCGAGCGGGCGAAGTTCGTAGTGATGTACCTGGGTACTAGGGATGGGAGAAATTGACATTTTTGACATTATTGACAGAACGAGCCCGCGAGCGCGAAGCGCGAGCGTTCGCAGTTCCTAGGGATGTCCCCGGTCACTAGGGATGGGAAAAATTGACATTTTTGACAGAAAGTTCGCCGGAACAAGCCCGCGAGCGCGAAGCGCGAGCGGGCGCAGTTCCTAGGGATGTCCCCGGTCACTAGGGATGGGATTTTTTTTTTCTAAAATTTATTGCAAAAAAATTTTGTTTTGGCCATATCTTCGGAACGGAAGGTGGTACAACCCTAGGGGTCGGTCCATAGGGTGCCAAAAAAGTTTCTTTTTTTTTTTTTTATGTCAAAACTTTAACCGACCGTATCTCCTTATCTTGTGCGAAAATCAAAACCAAAACATAAGCCCGAAGGCATTTGTTTAGTTATTGGGAGTTTTAGCCAGTTTACACTGTTACCGCCTTCACCGCGTGGAGGTACTCCCAGCTTATGTTTTGATATGCAGATTGTGAGTGATTGTGTTGTGCTCTAATAAAAGAAAATTAAATTTTCTACAACTTTATTTTACGACCTTCTCATAGAACGAGCGGTTTTGCCAATATTTTGCTTCAAACGGGAGCAAAACTAAAAATTTCAAATTTTCGGGAAAAACTGACTATCTTTGAAAGGCCACAGCTTAGTTGTTATAAGGTTTAGAGAGCTGCGGTTAGGCTTAAATTGTTGCAAATTTAATTTGCTTCATTTATGTAGTGAATGTTACTTGTCGGAAACGCATAGTTTATGACTTTTAGAGCAAAAAGTGAAAAATGTCCCAAATTTTCGCAGTTTATCACGCGGTGCGCAGCGAGCACAACTTTTTCGAAGTTGCAAATTAGGATTTACATCACCCTAACTGATCCAAACAACATACCAAAAATGCAGCACTACATCGTGCTTTGCGAATTTAGGGTTTTTTAGTGTCGATTTCTACTGGCCTACAGGTGTTACCAGTATAAAAAATGTTAGTTCCATTTCATGACTTTTTAGACAAGCTATTCATTTGGGAATAAAAATGCGTTCAAGATTTTAATTTTGTTCAATTCGATGCGTTGAGTTCATCTGCGAAAAATATTCGATATTTTTTACTGATGATCGCGCGACAAGTCGAAAAGTTGCCAAAAAGTTGCCGTTTGAGCTTGTTGCCAAATGGCAACGCTGGTTTCTGATAATTCTAATGAAAAAATATATATTTTATGTCAAGTAGGAAAATCTTAGTTGGTTCTTTAAACTCTCATAATATACGCATCTATATCTCCATCACTGACATCATTGTCCTCACTCGGTTCCTCGGGTGAGTGGGACTCATTTAATTGGTACATGATTCGCATGTTGTGTATTACTGCACATGCATTCACAATTTGGCCAGCAGTAAATGGTTCATACATCAACTGTCGTTGTCTCGACAGATATCTGAATACGCTTTTAAGGACTCCGAAGCATCTCTCCACAACATTTCTGGCTGAACAGTGTGCATCTGGGTATCTGTACTCTGCTGTACCAGGGGTTTTTTTTATTGTAATTTTATGTTAACAATACCAGCCTATTTAGTGACACCGCTCTGGACAGAAGCTTATTTAATGGTAGATCCTGTTCCAACTGTCTCCATGAAAGATAAAAACATAGGTACTAATTTGCACTACAATACACTTAAAAAGATAAACACAGAAACTACAATTGGCAGTATCTTAAGAACCCTTTTACAAACAACCTTAGCCTTACATTATGTATTACTTACCGAATAACCATGCATGCCGGTCACCATTTTCAAAGTTTCTTTTCATAGTGGAGCGCACAGGGGAATTTGCCCATATGTGAGCATAATGTCTAGCTCCTGGCCATCTGGCATTGATATTTAAAATTAACAAGTCTGGATCACACACCTAAAATAATATATGATTAGATTATGAAGTAGTTAATAAATTATAAATTTAATTAAACTATGGAATAATAAAGAAGTTATAAACTTACTGCTTGTACATTTAAAGAATGACCCTCATGGTGACCACTCATATAGGCCTCTAAATGCACCCTTGGTGCTAAAATTTTTACATGTGTGCTGTCTATGGCTCCAATTGTATCTGTAAATGATTGATCCTTGGGTCATCGGAAATTTTACATATTTTCTAAGTAAAATTCTGTTCTGTTTTGCCGAGGTCACTAGGCGTATCACCCGACTGACAGATTTTTGACTCATGCTGCTACCCCACTGTAGGTCAATAGCTGGTAGCATCCAGTGGCATAAAAGCGGAGTGCTGTTAGTATCTACAAGAAAATTAAACAAGGTTAGAAGAAATATCACAAATTAAAGTAATGTTGCCACATATAAGTAGGTATGTGTAAACAAAAGCAGTCCATATTACAAATAGGTAGGTAACTTTTGTACTCACTTGAGATTCTGTGGAAGGGCCGTAAGGCCGTCGTCTTTGAAGGGATTGGCGTAGTTCACCAATAAGCTCGTTAAACATGTCTTTCGAGACTCTATAGAGCCTCAGAAATTCGTCGTCCTCCAAAAGAAGTGGATTCTGGCTATTACGCTGGTTTCTTGCGATTTGCCGTCGCCTCACCACTTCGCGTCAGTGTTCGAGTAGAACCAAGTCCCAAGCTAAATAAGCTTCCGCCATTGCATTGCTACAAAGCTTCCGCGACTTTTCTTTTGATGCCTTTTTAAAGAATTTTCAAATAAAATGTTTCCAAAATTATATTAAACTTAGCGATCGTAATGTAACTTTCACTTATCGGGCTGTCAAATTTTGTCGCAACGACAATCGCAGAAATCGCAAATTTGACAGTTGAATTCGATACGCTTCCGATTCTAGTCGATAGTTTTGACGGTAGAGACTACAAAATATCGTTATAATTAAATCGTAATCACTTAGCGACCAAAATCGGTCGTAAAGCGATGCTATCTTTGTCGAGACTGCAGGTCCACGTATCTTTTGTTATCACTAATCCTATTGTTCACTTTTTTCATCAATCCCATTGTTCACTTGTTTCACATTGGCACTTCCCAATGATACTTCTTTATAACATAGCTTGCATGTGGCTTTCGAAGGAGAAGAGATATTTTTCTAAAAATATTCCCAAATAAGATTTACTGCTTTAGGCATTTTTAGGCTGCAACAATGAAATATTTCACTTTAAAAATTACATTATTATTGTAACATACTAAGGAGAAAACAAAAGTACCCAGAAGTGTGTTTCATGATTATCTTAAAAATAAGTCCCAACATGCAAATAATTCTGATGAATTCACAATTTTTTAAAGGAATTCTGTTCTTTTTAAGCAGGCTTTCGTAGATTGGGGTCGAAAGACACATTGTTTTCGACTAAACAAAGTCTTAAATCGTCAACTTTGTTGGCAGACGTTGGGGATTTGTTCTTCACGACTGAGTGATACGGCGCGTTATCCATCACAATAATCGAAGGGTCTGTGATGTTAGGGATAAGTTTCTCTATTATCCATTTATGGAAATTATGTCTGTTCATCTCAGATTGATAATCCTCTTGTTTATCAACACCGCTGAAAACTAACAGTGCGTTAGGCACAAAGCCTTTGTCGTTTCCGCCGTGTACTATAATCCATCTCTTCCCTTTTGAAATGTCAGTAATTACACTTTGGGTATATCTAGACTGCCAGCATTTTTTTTAGCTTATAGCTGGAGTGGATGTAGCTTTCATTTAGGTAAATCATATTTAACTGTATAAAAAATGTATCTTCTGCCTCATAGCACAAATGTCGAAATCATCCAGTACTTTTAAGGGAAGACCTTTTCTATGTTTTGCAGGTGTCGAAAATTTCCCGCCATTGGTGGACCCTTGCTGCATGTATCCTGCGTACTGTACTTTCCGACACACCTGAAACAGATATAAATGACAGTCATATCCAATGTAACTTATCATTATCTTTTCCTAAAGCAAGTATCAAGATTAATGTCGACCCGATCACGCTATATAAAAATATTTTGTACCCACAACATAACACAATAATAATAATCAATATTTCGATGTTATTTTGTAAGGAATGTGGTTTTCTTTCCGTGTAACTAGATTGAAATACCGTTTTGTACAACTCTAAACAGGTTCTTACCAGTTAAGTCAGCTGTCCGTTTGTAAATATCGTCGATTTGAGATAGCAACTCTCCGGCTTGAAATTCAGCCAAACATCGCATAAATACTTTATAAATTACGTCACGTCATTTTAACTTGCTGCTGTAGCCAAAATTTACACAGAAAAACCTATAATTGTGAAGTAATTAGACACCGCTAACTAGTTTTGACAGCTCGACTACTCACCTCTAGTGTTGCCAAGACGCGGAAATACTTTAGTTCCAAAATAATTAATTTCTTCGCACTGTAGATGAAGATCGAGAAAGCGACATAAATCTGCTCGGATGCTTTGCACGGCGGTAGCCTTTCTTCTTCAGTAAATACTCGCAATTTCTTCGCTATCCCCATCGCATATATTTCACAGTCGTCCCCGGGTGCTTGAGACTGCCTTTTTTTGGCAACTCAAAAATTACGCGCGCGCCTCTACCGGGATAAATGAAAACTGCCTACGTAAGACTAACGTTTGAGGTTATTTTGCCTATTAAGTTTAGCAACAAAACAAATCGCGAAAAATTAACCAAACTGATCACAACTACGCAACAAATGAGCAACAATTTGTGGGGACAAAAGATAAAGAAGCGCAATACAAATTTCTGTTGTGTTCCTCAATGTGCTACTTATGGAAAGCCTGGAATCAGTCTCCATTTATTTCCTAAAAACCCGTCCATGAAGACTAAATGGGAGATTGCTTTGAGGATGGGTAAGCCGGTTTCATCAGCGATAAAAGTATGTTCTCGTCATTTCTTGGTTTCAGATTACTTCAGAAACAGTAAGTTTTATTAAGTAGGTACCTATGTTCTGTTTCTTTACAGCTTCATAAAATTGGGTGCTAAATCTATAAACATTTTTCTTACAGATCCTGAAAGAAATAAATTATTTCCTCATGCTGTACCCTCTCAAAATATTCCTAAAAGAACCCATGAGAGAAAAGAAACATCACCTAGAAGACAACAGAGGTTAGATAGGGCTAAAAGAGCTGAGAAACATGGATTAAACCAAAGACACAAATCGGAAAATATAATAAATGCCGAAACAGAATCGCTAACAACTGAACCTGCTCTACCAACTCCAAGCCATCACCATATGACTGTGTCTGTACAGGCAAATTTAGTGGACTCCAGGGAGACTCATCCTCAAGGTCGTAGTTTTGCAGACATTCTTAGTGAACAGGGTTCATTGGAAAAATGTACCCAAGTGAATTTACTACCCGAATGGCAGGGAAATGTACCTACCTCGATTCCCAAAATATTGAATCTGTCTGACCTGTTGATCAGCAATGAATATTTGTTTGCCTTTACAGGCATTCGTTCAAATAACCTTTTAGAAGGATTGGTGAGTTGTGTTGCCGAAATAGCTTTGGAAGCTACAACAAACAAAAAAAAATTATCCGTCAAAGACAGAGTCATTCTAACCATGGTAAAAATAAAACAAAACATGTCATTTACAGCTATTGGCATACTATTTGGTATAAATAGTCAGACATGCTCAAATTATTTTAAACACATGTGCCTTATGATAGCCAAGTGTAAATGCTTAAAATGCAGAATATTGACATATTCGCAATATAAAAAAAATCAAACCACAAAGTTTAATGTAGCGATAACTCCATCTGGTCTAATCACTGATATTAGCTCACCATATGGCGGTCGTGCAACTGACAAACACATTGTAAAAAAGTCAGGGATCTTGGACAAATGTAAATACCATGATGGTGTTATGGTGGACAAAGGATATAGAATTGACGCAGAGTGTCAGCAGGTTGGTTTGATTCAAGGTTTTACTGCCTAATGCACACACTTCATTAAAAGGTAACAGCTGCTTACATATCCTGTTGTGTTGCTAATTTTGTCAATTTTGAAACACAGCATGGTACTTAAGGAGTTCCTCACTGTGTGTTTTAACTTGAGTGTTTTGTGCGTTCTTCAGTTTCTTGATTAATATTATTATTTTTAAATATCTAATTTTGATCATTATTCCAGCGCCATCTTCAGCTCATAAGGCCACCTTTCTTAAGCAAAAAGAAGCAATTAACCAAAGAAGAAGCCCTCCAAACTGCAGAGATTGCTAGAGCTCGAGTGCATGTGGAAAGGGTTATACAGAGATTGCGGCAGTACAAATTTGTGTGTGGTCCAGTGCCATGGCCTCTCACTCCATACTTTGAAGATATTTTGAACATTGTTGCTAGCCTCACAAATCTTGGTCCACCAGTCATTCATATTGACAAATTAATAATGTAGTAATTATGGTATTATTAGGAAATTATTAAAATAAAAGAATACATACAAAATACATTACAAACTTGTTGTATTGATCATTTATTTCTTATTAAAAGTCAGATCACTATACTCAGCTAACATTCTTGTGAGAAATTTATCGAAATAAATTATTAAAAGTGCTGGGCAAATTTGTAGGATGTGATCTTCATCAAACAAAACCTTCTTCAACATGAAATCATTGCCTACTTCGGAAAATATAAGGTAATCACATTCCTTCATGCCAGACAGCAACATTCCAAGTTGCATTTGAGTATAATGCTGAGTCTTCTTTTTGATATTTCCTTGTCTATCCAACGTAGGGATTGCATCCATTTCAACAAGTTCCATTGCTGTCAAACGAGTCCCTTGTTTTAATGTTTTTATTTCAATATTTCTTATAAAATCGCCATTACTGTCCACTACAGTACCATCTAGGCTTGCAGAAAGCCAGGGTAATTCAGGACGAACCAATAGACCTGACTCCACAACATTTTTTTTTATTTAAAAAATAATGTGAAATTTCAAAAATGCTCTGATTGACCTGGAACAAGTGCCAATCGTTAGTTTTACGTTAGTTTCGTTGGTATTGAAAAAAAAATTTTCTTTTTCTGCCTGCAATCATGTTTTTTTTCAATTTCAAAATTTGTATGGGATTTCAAAAATGCTCCGATCGACCTGAAACAAGTGCCATTCGTTAGTTTTACGTTAGTTTCGTACGTTTTCAAAATAAAAAATTACATTTCGGCCTGCAAACATTTAATTTTTCAATTTCAAAAATTCTACCAATTTTCTACCGTGAACTTGTGCACCCCATAGCACCGATTGGCCTGAAACAAGTGCCAATCGTTAGCTATACGTTAGTATCGTTTGTTTTGAGGAAAAATTTTTGTTTGTTTTGCCCAGAAAACCCTTTTTTTTAATTTCAAAATTTATTTGAAATTTTAAAAACGCTTGGATCGACCTGAAACTGGTGCCAATCGTCAGTTTCGTACGTTTTCAAAAAAAAAATGTGTTTTTTTCCGCTCGCAAACACTTTTCTTTTTCAATTTCAAATTTTGTATGGAATTTCAAAAATGCTCTGATTGACCTGGAACAAGTGCCAGTCGTTAGTTTTTCGTTAGTTACGTTAGCATTGAAAAAAAATTTGTCTTTTTCTGCCTGCAAACATTTTTTTTTTTCAATTTCAAAAGTCTAACATTTTCTACCGTAAACTTGGACACAATATCGCACCGATTTTGATCAAAATGGTACCAATTGATAGCTTTTCATTTGTTTTCATTTTTATTTTCAAATTCAAAACCTTAAAATGTTTATAGGTACACTACTACAAAGCTACTCGTCCATAGGTGGCGCTACATTACATTACAAACTGGCGACGCATTTTAGTTCCCCAACTCCCTAAGGGATGGCGTGAAAGTCGGTTTTCGTTCGAAAACGCACGTCTTTGAATAATAACTACACAACTAGTGGGCGAAATATATTTTACTGACGTACATATCATTATATTTTGTGTTTCCGTATATATATACATATATATATATATAATTAATCAAGTAAAAGACAGGAAGTCAATTATCATTTTATGTTGATTTAGTTCGCTAAATTCAGTATAGATGTCGCTGTACCAGGGAAACGAGTAGCAACTCTATTCCCGGTTATATAATGTACTATTCCCCCATAGATAGCGGTAGGGGTATTTGAAGTCAGGTCCGGACTTAGATCTTAATATCTGGTCTGCAAACATTTTTACATATCTCTTGCTCTGTAAGTACACCCTTACACCCCTGAATGCCGGGGTGTATGACTATCATTACAGCATAGGTTTTGGAATTTGAAAAAAGAACTGTCATACTCATACTGCACGAAGAATATTTTTAAAAAGTTAATATTTTTTTTCTCGGTATCGATTAATTACTCGAATCGGAATCTAGACAATTGATTTTATAAAGATTTTATTTTAAATATGGAACTATTTGTTTCCACATCGTATGTTAGATGGAATCGATTTAAAAATCAAACTGGCCAGCAAGATTTGACGCGCTTGCGTGCGTGAAAAAAAAAAAGGCAGTCTACTAGTAGGCGCGAAAGCATCGCGAAAGTAATTAATTTTCTTGTTTGAGTTCTTTTTCAAAAGTTTTAAACATGTCTAGTGACGAAGACATAGATCTAACGCCCGATTTTATTAAAGGGAGGGCAAAAACAGTTGTCGAAAATATATTACCGCCGAACTCGAAAGAAAGATATGTAAAGGCATACGACGAATTTATGAAATGGCGGTCAGAAAAAAAAGTGAAATCTCTTTCTGAAAGTGTTTTTATATCATATTTTGATGAATTATCTAAGAGGCTACAACCTTCCAGTTTATGGTGCTTTTATTCCATGCTAAAATCTGCAATGATGACAAAACATGACGTGAATTTGAAAGATTTTTCTAAACTTACTGCTTTCTTGAAAAGGCAGTCTGACGGCTTTAAAAGCAAGAAATCGAAGGTATTTACTGCAGAAGAAGTACAGAAATTCTTAAATGAAGCTCCGGATGAAATTTATTTAGCAATAAAGGTACCTACGTATTTACTTGCCCTTTTTAATAAGTTACCAAAATATTTCACAAAAATACTATGCGAATTTGGTGCCTTTAATACAACTTATGTCTTTTTTACAGGTTGTTCTAATTTTTGGGATATCGGGAGCCTGCAGAACCGTGGAATTGACAAACTTGACAATAGAAAATGTAGAAAAACATAACAAATTACTACTCATAAAACTGCCTAACACGAAAACTAAAATTGACCGGTCATTTGTTGTGCATGAAGAATTTGCAAATTATGTTGAAAAATATCAAGCTCTTCGGCCTGAAAACGTGGATACAAATCGTTTTTTTCTTAATTACAGTAAAGGAAAATGCCACAGACAAGTAATAGGAAAAAACAAATTTACAGGCATGCCAAAGCAAATAGCCACATATTTAAAACTGAGTAACGTAGAGTTATACACCGGGCATTGCTTTCGCAGAACATCAGCGACTCTATTGGCTGATTCGGGAGCCAACTTCACTCTGTTAAAAAGGCACGGCGGCTGGAAGTCCAGCAAAGTGGCCGAAGGTTATATCGAAGATTCGGTGGCAAACAAAAGCAAAATTACTTCTAAAATAACAGAAAATATAAACTTGAAATCACCACGTCAAAGCACATCATCTGAGCCATTTTTTAATGAAGAAAATAGTACCAGTCAACTGCCGCCATTTACGATGCAAGAACCTCAAGTCACTCAAACTCAAGTCTTATCATCACAAACTCATACTCAAACTATAAATATTCCTAAAAAGAACGTGACCATATCTCTTACAAATTGTAATAATTTTACTATTAATTTTAATTAAATTAACATTTTTTTCTTCTTAATAAATGTTCATTGAAACCTGCTGTCTTGTTGTTTACTTACCTCACAATCGATATGTAAAGCAGAGTATTTATCTCGGGCGTAAGCATCAATTGCATACTCGGGTTAATTAGCGCCTTCGCTTCGCTCAGGCGCCAAAAACCTCGTATGCAATTGATGTCATACAGCCCTTGGTTAATAATCTACTATTATTCTCAAATTCAAAACCTTAAAATGTTTATAGGTAAACTACTACAAAGCTACTCGCCCATAGGTGGCGCTACATTACAAGGGAGAAGGAAGGAAAGTCAGTCTCCGCCATATTGTTTTGATACCTACAATACAATTTTGTACGCTACTTTAGTTAGCTACTTACTTTTGTTTTCTTTGCTTTGCTGGTGAAAATGTTCGGTGCCGCAGTTAAAAGACGAGTTAAATAAACCTTTTGTTGCTGGTAAAAAAGGTTTTTGTATTGTTGCCAAAGATCAATAGGTAAGAAATAAATCTTTGAAATATTTTAGGTTAAGTATGTAGAAACATCTTCGTTTTTTTACCACTAAACGACTAAAGCCTATGACCACAATGCCAATTTTGGCGGTGAGGAAATCGTGGAATACCTAACGAAACATTGCTCGAGCGGTGAATAGTTCCGTGACATAAACGCAAACTCGAGTCTACCTCAGCAAAACAACAAATGTATTCAGGCTTTTGTTGAAAGGTAAGCATGAACCCAGAAGTTATACAATCTTTGTAACACTATAATTATGAGTAAATTCGTAACTATAGAGTTGCATAACATAAGTAGCCATATACGTCCACACGGCAGGAGCACAGCTCATTTTTTTCTCATTCTACTGCTGTACTACCAAGTCTTATAAACATACCAAAGCTATGTAATCACAGCACGCCCCTATCCGGAGGTCCTGGGTTCAAATTCTGTAGGGGCCACTTGAGTCTGCATGCTTCGGAAGGAAGGCACAGTGTGGGTCCAATTTATGCCGGAAGTGCAGCAATAGAGCTTACCACCCATCACGCTGGGTCTAGGGATTGCAATCCGGAAATCCGGTTTTGCAGCCGGATTGTGAAAAATCTGCCTTTTTCTAATTAATTGAAACAGACCACTTAATTCAAAATTCACTGAATAGTTATTCAACAAAACCTTATTACCTAAGTTCTGTGATGCTGCCATCGCAGTTTCCATTGGGTTCTGTAAATAAGAATTTCAAAATACAACAAGCTGAAACTGTAACCAACTAGCACTGTGTTCTGTAAACATTACAAATGTATTTCTTTTCACAGGAACTATTCAATATAACCAGTAAACCAACTACTAGTTACATTAAGATTCTATGCTACTATAACACACAAAGATGTATTGGTGATTAGAAGAGAACAAGATGCATTTTATCACATAACCCGATTTCCACTAGTAGTGGGTACACACATTCTTATTGCATCTTCAGGTGGTGAAGAAGCAGAATTGTATAGGAATAGGAAGCATTACTTTTCCATCAATGTGCAGACTATATGCAATGCCAACATCAAGATGATGGATATAGTAGCAAGGTGGCTGGGACAAGCACATTGGAAAATAAAGTTTGAAGCTGGTGCTTATGGCAATGCACATTTGGTAGTACCTAGACGCGGGTTATGCCTCCACAATACCATACATGCTGTATTCCCTGTATTGGCTATGGGAATGCGTGTGAAATTGGATAAAACTTTGGTTATTATGGTGGCCACTGCTGTGCTGCATAATATTCTACGCTGCTGTGGAGAAGATGCACAATGGGAGAAAATTATAAGTGGGCAAATAAAAGTAAATAATATGAATCAAAATTCTGTTCAAATTAGTGGAGCCGCTGTGATCAAAAAAAACATTAATGTTTTTATTCGTGTGTTAGGTTTCTTTTAAATTTATTTTAAAATTAGATTGTTCAATTTCGTTCGATTCGATTATGATCGGTTTTCAAGACTATGGCATCTTTTCGTTGGTAGCACGTGTCAAGCAAGGTGTATCCTGTATTCAAAAGGAAAATACAAAGACTACCATTTAAACTGGAGATAGTTTCATTGTCTACGCTGATCCTGGGGATTTTACTACACGTGCAATTATATTATTTAATTAAATTTAAGCAAGATAAACTTCAATAATATGTTTTACTACATGTAAAATAGGATTTAAATAAATAAAGAGTTTCTATATTTTTTATTTTTATATATGCAAGTTTTTTATTAAATTCAAATGAGCCAAACATTAATTTTTCATACTAGACTGTACATTACAAATTATTATTTAACTATCATTCTTTGTTGAAAAATAAACTTCTATTATCAAGGGTTTTGAGCTATTATAAAAATTTTAACAATTAAAGATTGTTTACATGTTTTACTGAAATATATTATCGCATGTGTCAAACATTGAATATCTGTAGACAAGTAGAAGAGTTTATTTTTCAACAAAGATGTTTTATAAGTTACACCAAGTGCCGACAATCAGGACCATCAACATTTTAAATATCATTCAAATATCTTCTTTCTCGGGAACATCATTTCTCAAATCCTCCTTTGGAATGATTTCATCCAGAGAATTGCCGTCCGTTTGTCTTAAATCCATACCTGTAACAAAAAAAGTTTGTACTTCACTGACTTTTTTGTCTAATACAGTGTGGCCCATAAATCCTTTGATATGAAAAAAAAATATTAAAATAAAACTAATTACATTATGAATTATATTTTTATTTACAAAAAAAGCTTAAAAAACGGGCATTATTTTTTGAGAATAACATCTTCTAAATGTAATCCGTTGCGATCACGGCACTCTTGCAAACGACGTCTAAAATTGTCGATGACTGCGCGGCACGTCACTGCTGAAATGCTTGCCATTTCTCTGCGGATGTTTTCTTTTAGGGCCTCAATTGACGGCGGGTTTGTTTCGTACACTTTAGCTTTAATGTAGCCCCACAAAAAAAAATCCATCGGGGTCAGATCCGGACTACGTGGAGGCCAGGAAATGTCTCCTCTCTTAGAGATCACTTTGCAAGGAAAAAGTTGACGGATAACGGGCATAGCAGTGTTAGAGGTGTGAGAAGTTGCCCCATCCTGCTGAAACCACGTCCTGGCATTAAAGCCTGAAAAGTTTTGCAATTCTGGTATGAAAAACTCTTCGATCATAGCCACATATCGCTCCGACGTAACAGTAACTGCGCGCCCTCTGCCATCCTCAAAGAAGTAAGGCCCTAGGATACCATGGGCTGACATAGCGGCCCAGTCACTTTCGGACTATGTAAGGGTTTCTGATGCTTAAGTTTTGGATTGATGGGGCTCCAATAGCGGCAATTTTGTTTACTAACATGCCCGTTAATATGGAAATGAGCCTCGTCAGAGAACATTATGTTATTGAAGGAAGTAAACCGATTCAACATTTCATTCGCATAATTTTGTCTTTGAATACCGTCAGTTTCTTTTAATTCTTGAACCAACTGAATTTTGTAAGGGTGTATATGTAAATCTTTCTTCAAAATCCGTTGTAACGATGTCCTGGATACGTTTAATGCTCTGGCGCGCTTACGAGTTGACTGTGTCGGATTTTCGCGAATAGACTGTGTCTATATTTTGTTCCGTACGTGACGTCCTTGGGCGACCCAACCGCGGTTTATCTAACGTCGAACCGGTCACCTCGAACTTAGCAACCCAGTTCTTAATCGTTTGAAGAGTTGGAGTGCCGTCAAAGTTGTGTAAACCTTTGTGTTCTCGAAATTTACGCCGCGCAACGGTTGCCGAATTGTCGTTTTGATAAAACTCGCGCACACAAAACGCACGGTCCGCTCCGGTAAAACGCTCCATCGCGACTAAATTCCCAGAAACCGAAGTTACTCCCCCCGCTTCCCCTGCACCGCTCAAGCCCGCCCTGTTCGTTTTATTCAAATTTTACTTTTCAAAGGACTTATGGGCCACCCTGTATATTACCTGTACTGTTGGATCTCTTACTTTCTACTACTATTGTGTCTGTGATATCCTGAAACCTCCACGTTGTCACTGCCGAAAGGATTATATAGACCAACAGTAGTAGTTTTAATGAAACTTATGTCTTCCTTTTATGCTTTTTGAGGTCCACCACCCGCAATATAATAAATTTGTTAGAATATTAATATTTAAATCTGTGACAGTAGTCAGTAGGTACTGAGAGAGAGATAACAAAAGTTGAAATTTAGCAAGCCTTCTTTTCGCTTAGAAGTAAACTAACCTGTTTGGGTCAAACAGCTTTCGTTTTCTGCTGCTTCTTTTTAAGCACTCCCATTGGGCTTTTAGGTTGTTTGCAGACCTGCATTTGACAGTGCGAGCGTTGTATTCTTGCATTTTGTTCTATTCGGATAGCTTCTTTTAGCCAGCAATAAATGTTTCTCGGAAAGTATAAGTACCTAATAACCCGCTAACTTTAATGGCTAAAATGAATATAGGTAGAGATAAACTACGCTAACAAGTCCCGCCCCTCCAAAATTCAAAGCGGTTGAATGTATTTGTGAAAGTATTTACAAAGCGCCACCAAGGCTCTCAACGCATGTGTGCGTGCTAAGACGGATTTCAAACAAAAACAAATACTCGGATTAGTTGCTCGACTAGTGGTGTCACTAATAAGTTTATTATTATCAGTATGACGCTGCACTAGCGCACTCTTAGAAAATGACACGTCCGTTGTTTAGCGCGGCCGGCTGGTTATGATTAGTTGACCAACATATCCGATAATAAGCGAGATGTTACGTGTACTGATTGCAAAAACAACTAATAATTAAATTTGAAATTGTATTCAGATATTGAAACTTAATATTCGCTAGTATTTTTATTTTCAGTGGAATTTTACCTCTATATTATATTAAAATTAAACCTCAATAATATATTCTTACCACATTTATTTTTAGTTACTAAGACATAAAAAAAAATCTTAATGAGCTCTATTGGCACTGGAATTAAAATTTTCTTCATCACTATCATAAAAGCTTGATGTGTCATTTTCAGAATCGGATTCTCCTACGTGAATAATAAATTCTTGCTACCCATCGTAGTCTTTCCAGTATTTGGTTTCTGTCTCTTCCACATGTCTGCAAGTGTTGGTCCAAATTGTGCAATCGATCATATCTAGACGCTCATGAAGTAATTTCATAATAGATGTGTAGTTTTGGTCTACATTCTTGTTTGCTACATAGTTTTTTAACACTCCCCAAATTTTCTCAATCGGATTTAAGTCCGGATGGTACGGAGGAAGTCTTAAAATATCGCAATTGAATTTTGTTGCTTCTCTGTCAACGGCGTAATTTCTGGAATTGTCCTTGTTTTTTAAAATTGTGTCATAAAGTTCGATCTTCTTCATGTTTTCATCGAATTCGATGTGTTTGTTCTTCAGCCAATCTTTCATGGTTTGTTTATTGCTGATGGAGGTGGGAACTTTTTCTGTAAATGTGTTATGGTAGGAGGCGTTATCCATAACAATAACGGATTTTTCTTGTACATTAGGCAGTAGCTGTGTTGTGAACCACTTTTTGTAATTGTCGTGGTTCATGTTGTCGTGATAGTCGCCTGTCGTTTAACTGGCCTTATATGTCAAAGAAGCATTGGGGACAAAACCATTTCTTCCACCAGCATGAAAATTATGATACGTAACCCTTTAGATTTTTTTTTCTTTGCCACTGTTCCTTCTTTAGTTCCCCATGAATTATTTTGTACGTGTGTGGTATGAATGTAGCTTTCATCTGTATAAACAATATTTCTCCTTTCGCGATAATTTCTCAATTGCTTTAAGTATTTATAACGGAGCATTTGCACGTCATGTTTTTCAACAAGCGCCTGACAATTGTCTTCGGTAGTTTTCCACTCATATCCTAAATCAAGAATTATACGTCGTAATGTCTCCAAACATCCGTCAAAATTTATCTTTTCAGTAAGCACTCTTTTCAAAGCAAAGATAGTGCGCCTTATTACCCCCTTGTCAAATTCATCGATGTCACGCTTGAAACGTTTGCGCGGATTTTTGTTTTTATGTGGTGATCTCATGTGTGTGCCAGTTGCATCACATTTTGCTTTTTCTTTGAGAATTCTTGAGACTGTCTTTTCACTAACACCCACGGCTCTTGAAGTTCTCCATCTAGCGTCAGTCAAACGCTCCACCCCATTTTCAGCCTCATACTTCATACGTTGATATACGGTGGCTATCACTTCTCTTTCCTGAAATAAAAAGAAGAGGCACCAATAGAAACACAAACAGTCAAAATGTTAACTTATTGCTCGGCTCAAACAACCTTACATAAACAAATATAAAAAACATCGTCACTACCTTTATCCCCGAGGGGGTGGTAAGAGGTGTTTCCGAGTGTGGACTGTGGTGTAATGAACAATCAACACCCACTGTTCATCGACGATTGTTACGTCCAACCATGAGACGGGTGACCAGTCCTATCGTCATTCTTCGGGCACAAATACATGCTTTTTAGGGTATGCAGGTTTCCTGACGATGTTTTCCTTCACCGTTCAGCATATGGTCAGTATTACAAATACAATGCACATAAATTCCGAAAAACTCATTGGTGCATGCCCAATCAGGGATCGAACCAAACAAAATTAACAATCCAAAATTACCTGACTTCGCCATCTGATTTTTCCATGGCTAACTTTTTTTGCAATTAGTACTTTATTGTGATAGAGTCGTAGTGACTATAGAATATTAATATTTAAGTCTGTGACAGTCGTCAGTAGGTACTGAGAGAGAGATAACAAAAGTTGAAATTTAGCAAGCCTTCTTTTTGCTTAGAAGTAAACTAACCTGTTTGGGTCAAATAGCTTTCGTTTTCTGCTGCTTCTTTTCAAGCACTCCCATTGGGCTTTTAGGTTGTTTGCAGACCTGCAGTTGACAGTGCGAGCGTTGTATTCTTGCATTTTGTTCTATTCGGATAGCTTCTTTTAGCCAGCAATAAATGTTTCTCGGAAAGTATAAGTACCTAATAACCCGCTAACTTTAATGGCTAAAATGAATATAGGTAAAAAACTAAGGGTGGTTTTCATTCCACAACATTTCAAGCTAATAAGTACCTAATAACCCGCTAACTTTAATGGCTAAAATGAATATAGGTAAAAAAACTAAGGGATTTACTCAAAATCTCACTCAAAATTTTCACTTTGACGCGATTTTTTGTTGTGTCTGGAAAAGATAGGCCACTTTAGCGTTGACCACCTCAAATGAAACTATATAATATATAATAATAAAGCAAAGTTTTATATTATAAAACCTTAATAAAGCAAATTTTGAATCTAAGTGTTCAATTTTGATCAATAACAAAGAGGCGGGTTTTTAATAATCCGCCTGCTAAAAGGCTCTTAAACGTATGTAACACGGCCTCGGCCTCTGCGGCCCCCCCGGCTCCGTATCCGCTGGCCGCAATGCTTACACATGACCCTGTAAAAGAAACAGCATTTATTATTAGTTTATTACCTCACAAGAGAGATTTGTTGCAGCAGTCGGATATCCATTGCTTTTTATTTCTCATAGAGTTGAAAAGGAATCTTAACCCTTAACCACTGACGTGTTATTTTGTCACACTTACACTGACGTACGTATGGCATTCGTCCATTTTTTCAAAAGGCTCTGGGACATTAATCTTCTTTGATAGTCATGATTTTTTGTTTTGGAGGTACTAGCATATTTCAAATATATTATAAAAATAAAATAAAAGCTTTCAAATAAGTGTTCGTAAACTTTTTATTTATCAATTAGTTAACGTGCATGGCAATAAACACTATCAATTTTCAAAAATCAACTTAAAAAAAACTATTAAACTTTTTTTGTACGTTATAATAATCACATTTTTTGCAAATCTTACATCTAAATAGTTTTTAACGGCAGTTATTGCACGTTGGTTTTGAGCCCTGCAAGCAGACTGGACGGGCGCACGCTTGACACGCATAACGAGTTCTGCGTCGTTTCTGCTTGAAACATATGTGACAATTCTTCAAGGACTCAAACTTTTCAATTTCAGGCATCGGTCCTTCCATATCAGCAGCAGAATCTTTACCCAAGATACGGCCAATAACACTCTTGAGCTCGTGTGATAGTTGTTGTATTGCATGTCGTCGCTGAAGATGGGGTGTTACTATACTTTTGGCAAGATTCTTCATGAATTTCAGACGGTCTGAAGAGGGATACTTAGACAGTATGAAAGAATTGGCGGCAGCAATATCCAAAATTCTGTAGAATATGACCAATGGCCAACGCCTAGACCTTCTTGCACATGAGTACTTGGTACACTTTTCATCCATGGAATCTACACCTCCTTTTGATGAGTTGTAGAATGATATTATTTCAGGAAGATCTTTATCAGAATCCGTGCTTTCTACATGATGCATTGAAGATACTAACATCACATTTTTTTTCTTCTTAGGAACGTAAGAGAGAAGAGTAAGTTCTTTTGTGAAGCCATACATAGTTGAAGGAGCTGGACGACTTTTGTCAAGGAATTCAGGAGGAATTTCTCTTTTATTCTTTTTTAACGTTCCCACGTATGTCAGTCCTTTCTTTTTCAATTCATTACATACTTCTATCGACGAAAAGTAGTTGTCAGCAGTGATGTTTCTATTCGTATTTATTATAGGTTTCGCCAAACGCAGAACACACTGTGTTGGCACTAGTAACTTCTTTTCTTCATCAGTGAGTCCCTTTCCATCACTGTCCTTCCCTGTATATAGGTATGCATTGTAGAGATAACTTGTAGTACCATCAGTTAGACATTTTATTTCCAAGCCGTATTTAGAGGGTTTGTTGGGCATGTATTTTTTCCATCTGCATCTGCCTCGGAATGAAACTAACATTTCGTCAATTGTAGTATTTTCTCTATGGCGGCACGTCTACACGTTTGCCGCATTCCTTTTAGATATAAATAATCACGTACAATTAAGTATAAATAAGGATTCATCTTTCATCAATATATATTACATACGTAACCATCAAACCAACAGTAACAACTAATTATTTTATACCGCCCCCAAATTGGTGACCCCGACGTGACCCCATAAAAGATTAAATACAACAAGTAAGCGACATACTCGCAGCACAGAAGACACTCATCTACAAACGCAATATGGAGGCATCAGCCCTAACTATGGTTTACGCAGTTCGAAGCCATCATCGCCCCTCAAAAGCAAGGCGATGACTATAAGTACAACATGGTTATCAGAAAGTTATCAAAAGAAGAAATACAACAAGTAAGCGACATACTCGCAGCCCCACCAGAAACCGATAAATATAAAGCAATCAAAAACCGCTTGATTGGGTGCTACGAGGAATCAGAACAACTCGCAAAAATGCAATTCAACAAAAATACAGCAGCACGGTCACGGTCACTATCGACGCAGCACTCAGCGGAATGCATTCATCAGCGTTATTCGTCATGATCAAGGCCAAGAAACATCAACAAAATTCTATGGCAATATAATGGAGAAAACTAAACACACTGTGTGAAAATAGCCGTCTAACAATTAACACTACCGACTGAAAAAGTGGTATAAGTTTTTGTACGGGCAAACAAAAACTCCAGCAGCCAAATCTTCGCAGTACAAACAAAACAAGTTCTTCAACACTCGCGCAGCAGCCAGCACTTTTAGAGCTTAACCAGACCAAATGCAGCCTTCATAGCTTCTTGGTCCTGCAGCTCACCCTTATCACTCGTCCCGACTCACTGTGGACTAACTGCACAGAAGACACACATCTTCAGCAGCAGCGCTCGTCTCAACGAAGACTGGAGCAACCTGGCAAATGCAAGCAACATCGCGCTATGACTACTTCCTCATCGAATCTTGGTATCAGAAAACGAGACCAAGCATTAAGAAGACATGAGAACAATTAAATCAAAGGCTGTGAAGAATTAAAAAGGAGTAAAATATTTTTGGGTGTCATGACGTCAACTTCTATAGAAATAATTTTATAAACGCTGTAAAGAAGCGATTTGTGACCAGTGCTTACAAAAATGTATACTATGTTGTTATAACTTACAAACGCGATATTTGTACTATTAATATTATTTCAGCATGTTCTATTGCAAATTTTGTATTTGATATCTATTGTTAATTTTTATTGTTTAGGCAAATTTTTATTAATATGTTTTATTTCATTTTATTGAGGGGGGAGTATTATGGCGGCACGTCTACACGTTTGCCGCATTCCTTTTAGATATAAATAATCACGTACAATTAAGTATAAATAAGGATTCATCTTTCATCAATATATATTACATACGTAACCATCAAACCAACAGTAACAACTAATTATTTTATACCGCCCCCAAATTCTCCAATGTTGTAGTATTTTTGGCAGTTTTTAATAAATTCCTCAAACACATCTGAAATAGCAGCAGCAACATCAGACTGTTTTCTTTCCTCTCGAGTAAAAGCATCATCAAAACGTAAACAAATGAGAATCATCGCAAAACGCTCTTTAGACATCACTCCTCTAAAGATATCTCTTCCAGTTCCGTCAGTCGAAAACAATGAATTTATGTCTTCATCATTCGACTTGAACGCTGCACTATAAATTAGCAGTCCAATGAAAGCATCAAGCTCCACAGTGTCCAAGTCTTTCAGTTCGGGCTTACCATGTCGTTTATATTTCTCTCTAAGTAGTTCGAATCTTTGATTTGTAAATAATAAGATTTGACTCTTGATACTTTCAGAAATCAGCAGGCCAAATAGTTGCGAAGGTGAACTGTTACGTGGATATTCAACAACTGGCAAAGGAGTCACAATATTATGTGCAGGTGTTCGAGCATTTCTTGAAGGCCCTTTTGCCGACCATTTCATGCATCGTCTTTTGCCGTAATAATACTTTTCACGTGATGTGTTATTGTTTACAACTGCATCATTGTTGGCAACTGCATCTATTGGAGATTGGCGTTCTTGCACGCTTGATGTCATTTCTTCCGAATGAGTATGGCGAACCAGAGACAAAAGTGGCGCATCATCGTCAGAGGACCAGTCATCATCAACTGGTTGCAAAGCAGAGGAAACTTCGTCTTCGATTTCATCATCTTCTGACACATCACATCGATCTGATTGTAGGCAATCGTTTTCGTCTGCCGATGATTCGTCTGACTCGTCCATCCAACTTTCTATGATTTTGTCTGCATCTTTGTTAGATAATTGTACTTTTTTTATGGAGGTAGATGGTACAACTGACGTACTGGGACGCTTACGATTCATTTTTATCTATAAAAAACAGAACATAAATCGATTAGTCATCCAAAATGAAAATATTAACTACACACTCATATCACAAAAAGTTACACTAACACTGACAATACGAACTACATACGTCAAGCCGTCAAATTTACCTGTTAAGACGTGTCGCTGACGTTCGCTCTCCCCCGCGTCGCCCGGGTCACTGGCAGCTAGGAAGGTACCAAAATGGCCGCTGACCAATTCCCGCGCAAACTAAAGTTATGAACGAAAAAAGATTGAGTCGACGTACCACATTCGTACGTCAGTGGTTAAGGGTTAATTATGAAAAAGGCACTTTAAAAAGAATGTGACTATAATACATTTTTTTTTTTAATAATAACACAATATGGGTATCAAATTGTAGGTATTAAAAAGCTGACTGTAAAAATATATAGTTTGGCTATATTTAATTGCATCTATTTCGAGAAATCCTTGAAAAATCATAAACAATTGTATGTCCCCCCCCACCCTTAGGTAATATGTGTTTACGTAAAGATTACAGGAAAATTAAAGCGGTTGGGAAATTCACGAAAAAAAATGTCAAAATTAAATTTATCATCCACAATACGGAACCCTGCTGACGTTGATGAGTCCTCCATATAATTCAATTTTGTTTAATTAAATCTTATGTTTGGATTAAATTTACATGCAAGCCCTAAGTAGAACGCTCTGTCGTTTTAATTATTGATTTATACAACTTGCATTTTCATACGTACTCAGTAAATTTAGTTACATTTAAATCAGTTTTTCCAAATTTCAACCACTTTCCCGTTTGTTAGTGTGTAATACTTATTATGTATTCCAGTGTGTTAAGGTACAAGCTTTGGTGGCCAAAGACGTACAACTTTAGGTGAAATATGAAGTGTGGGAATCTTATGGGCTTTTTCCACCCATCTGTTTGATTGTTTTGATGCGCTATGTTACTTACTGAAGTGGTCCTAATAAGTGGTAAAAATATGGAAGTACATGTTGGGAGCCGAGCGAAACGGAGCAGAGCGAGCCGACCCTAATAGATCTAAAATAAGGATTTTGGCGAATATCACGATTTCTGTCAAAACTGCTAGGGTTGTCTTGCTCCGCTCGGCGTTTTGATACACACGATAAAAAAATACAACTTTGTTACTGCCCACGACATGTACAATCGCGTTCAGGGTTATGGTAGACACCCACACAGGCTCATTTTATGGACACTAGACACGCACACAGGTACAATTTATGCACACATACGCACACTTCATCCACACATAAGCTGATCGTCGTGTCGTATGAACGCTCTCTTTCAATAATATATCTAAAGCGGTTGCAGAAATTAAATAATCTAGGGATAATTTATATATTATATGCTTTATAGTAAGCTCAAAATGCAATAATTTAGGGGACAACTTACGTGACGCGTTTATAACAAACACAACACTACCTTAATTTCGCCCTCACTATCATAACTCAAATAGCACAGTGGTTTATAAAGCTACACTAAAAAAACACGAAGAATGATGGTTCAAATCCCAGCCGCGGGGACTTTTTTTTTTTTAGATGTTTTTGTTGTATTTTATTGTATTGTACATAAATATTTGAAAAAAAAAGAAGCAAATACCACTTACGGGTTTTGGTAAGCCCAGACGCCGCCGGCGCCCGCACCGCCCGCGCCCCCAGTGCCCGGATGGCTGTACAAAGAAAGATTTTTTTGAACATACGTCTCGTTGGCAATTTATAATTTTTCTGTACCTATCAAGATTAAGGTGATGTGCTCTGTACATAAATATTTGAAAAAAAAAGAAGCAAATATCATTTACGGGTTTTGGTAAACCCAGACGCCGCCAGGGCCCGCGCCCCCAGAGCTCGGATGGCTGTACAAAGAAAGATTTTTTTGAACATATGTCTGTATAACATTCCAATTATTTATTACCGTCTCGTTGGCAATTTATAATTTTTCTGTACCTATCAAGATTACGGTGATGTGCTCTGTACATAAATATTTGAAAAAAAAGAAGCAAATACCACTTACGGGTTTTGGTAAGCCCAGACACCGCCGGCGCCCGCGCCGCCCGCGCTCCCAGAGCTCGGATGGCTATACAAAGAAAGATTTTTTGAACATACGTCTGTATAACATTCCAATTATTTATTATCGTCTCGTTGGCAATTTATAATTTTTCTGTATATATAAATACCACTTACGGGTTTTGGTAAGCCCAGACGCCGCCGGCGCCCGCACCGCCCGCGCCCCCAGTGCCCGGATGGCTGTACAAAGAAAGATTTTTTTGAACATACGTCTCGTTGGCAATTTATAATTTTTCTGTACCTATCAAGATTAAGGTGATGTGCTCTGTACATAAATATATGAAAAAAAAAGAAGCAAATACCACTTACGGGTTTTGGTAAGCCCAGACGCCGCCGGCGCCCGCACCGCCCGCGCCCCCAGTGCCCGGATGGCTGTACAAAGAAAGATTTTTTTGAACATACGTCTCGTTGGCAATTTATAATTTTTCTGTACCTATCAAGATTAAGGTGATGTGCTCTGTACATAAATATTTGAAAAAAAAAGAAGCAAATATCACTTACGGGTTTTGGTAAACCCAGACGCCGCCGGGGCCCGCACCCCCAGAGCTCGGATGGCTGTACAAAGAAAGATTTTTTTGAACATATGTCTGTATAACATTCCAATTATTTATTACCGTCTCGTTGGCAATTTATAATTTTTCTGTACCTATCAAGATTACGGTGATGTGCTCTGTACATAAATATTTGAAAAAAAAGAAGCAAATACCACTTACGGGTTTTGGTAAGCCCAGACACCGCCGGCGCCCGCACTGCCCGCGCCCCCAGTGCTCGGATGTCTCGTTAGCAATTTATAATTTTTCTGTACCTATCAAGATTAAGGTGATGTGCTCTATACATAAATATTTGAAAAAAAAAAGAAGCAAATACCACTTACGGGTTTTGGTAAGCCCAGACGCCGCTGGCGCCCGCGCCGCCCGCGAACCCAGAGCTCGGATGGCTGTACAAAGAAAGATTTTTTTGAACATACGTCTCGTTGGTAATTTATAATTTTTCTGTACCTATCAAGATTAAGGTGATGTGCTCTGTACATAAATATATGAAAAAAAAAGATGCAAATACCACTTACGGGTTTTGGTAAGCCCAGACGCCGCCGGCGCCCGCACCGCTCGCGCCCCCAGTGCCCGGATGGCTGTACAAAGAAAGATTTTTTTGAACATACGTCTCGTTGGCAATTTATAATTTTTCTGTACCTATCAAGATTAAGGTGATGTGCTCTGTACATAAATATTTGAAAAAAAAAGAAGCAAATATCACTTACGGGTTTTGGTAAACCCAGACGCCGCCGGGGCCCGCGCCCCCAGAGCTCGGATGGCTGTACAAAGAAAGATTTTTTTGAACATATGTCTGTATAACATTCCAATTATTTATTACCGTCTCGTTGGCAATTTATAATTTTTCTGTACCTATCAAGATTACGGTGATGTGCTCTGTACATAAATATTTGAAAAAAAAGAAGCAAATACCACTTACGGGTTTTGGTAAGCCCAGACACCGCCGGCGCCCGCACCACCCGCGCCCCCAGTGCTCGGATGGCTGTACAAAGAAAGATTTTTTGAACATACGTCTGTATAACATTCCAATTATTTATTACCGTCTCGTTAGCAATTTATAATTTTTCTGTACCTATCAAGATTAAGGTGATGTGCTCTATACATAAATATTTGAAAAAAAAAAGAAGCAAATACCACTTACGGGTTTTGGTAAGCCCAGACGCCGCTGGCGCCCGCGCCGCCCGCGAACCCAGAGCTCGGATGGCTGTACAAAGAAAGATTTTTTTGAACATACGTCTCGTTGGCAATTTATAATTTTTCTGTACCTATCAAGATTAAGGTGATGTGCTCTGTACATAAATATATGAAAAAAAAAGAAGCAAATACCACTTACGGGTTTTGGTAAGCCCAGACGCCGCCGGCGCCCGCACCGCCCGCGCCCCCAGTGCCCGGATGGCTGTACAAAGAAAGATTTTTTTGAACATACGTCTCGTTGGCAATTTATAATTTTTCTGTACCTATCAAGATTAAGGTGATGTGCTCTGTACATAAATATTTGAAAAAAAAAGAAGCAAATATCACTTACGGGTTTTGGTAAACCCAGACGCCGCCGGGGCCCGCACCCCCAGAGCTCGGATGGCTGTACAAAGAAAGATTTTTTTGAACATATGTCTGTATAACATTCCAATTATTTATTACCGTCTCGTTGGCAATTTATAATTTTTCTGTACCTATCAAGATTACGGTGATGTGCTCTGTACATAAATATTTGAAAAAAAAGAAGCAAATACCACTTACGGGTTTTGGTAAGCCCAGACACCGCCGGCGCCCGCACTGCCCGCGCCCCCAGTGCTCGGATGACTGTACAAAGAAAGATTTTTTGAACATACGTCTGTATAACATTCCAATTATTTATTACCGTCTCGTTAGCAATTTATAATTTTTCTGTATATATAAACACCACTTACGGGTTTTGGTAAGCCCAGACGCCGCCGGCGCCCGCACCGCCCGCGCCCCCAGTGCCCGGATGGCTGTACAAAGAAAGATTTTTTTGAACATACGTCTCGTTGGCAATTTATAATTTTTCTGTACCTATCAAGATTAAGGTGATGTGCTGTGTACATAAATATTTGAAAAAAAAAGAAGCAAATATCACTTACGGGTTTTGGTAAACCCAGACGCCGCCAGGGCCCGCGCCCCCAGAGCTCGGATGGCTGTACAAAGAAAGATTTTTTTGAACATATGTCTGTATAACATTCCAATTATTTATTACCGTCTCGTTGGCAATTTATAATTTTTCTGTACCTATCAAGATTAAGGTGATGTGCTGTGTACATAAATATTTGAAAAAAAAAAAGAAGCAAATACCACTTACGGGTTTTGGTAAGCCCAGCCGCCGCCGGCGCCCGCACCGCCCGCGCCCCCAGTGCTCGGATGGCTGTACAAAGAAAGATTTTTTTTGAACATACGTCTGATAACATTCCAATTATTTATTACCGGCCGGCATTTAATAATGCTTAAGATATGAGCATGATATTTACGAAACACTATGTTCAAAAGGGTACCTGTTGTCTTTGAAGTTGTTTCGAAACCACTTTCTTTAAATTGGTCCGCACATAACCTAGAATAACTAGACTATTTATAGTTCAGTATCCTTAATGCCATTTTCCACTTTTTTATTAACTCTACATCACTAGGAAACTTTAAAGTTCCGTTTTCTTTAGAGATAATTTAGAATAGAGAAATTTGCTCAAAGGACTCTCATAATAAATTTTGGAGGAAATGAATACTGCATTCAAAGGTTTTTGAAAAAAGACTTACCTTAGCTGGGAAGGGCGCATATAAGAATGGGCCGCGATATAAGAATGGGCCGCGGCCGAGGGGATAGGGTTGGAGCTGTAAAGGAAAAGTTTTACTTTAACATACTGAACAATGGGGCTATCTAGAAAATACGTCTCCGTAAAACGTAACTGCGAAAAAGGTGCTAAGAAGTATCCATTTAAATAATTTGCAGTGCAACCCGCTGTATATCTTCAACAGTGATAGCATTAAGACTAGGGCATGTATTATCGGAAGGTTTTGATTTCCGATATTAGATCTCAATATCGGGATTCCGATATTAATATCGGAATTTTGTATTTTCGTTAGAATTTGTACATTTTCTTTATAAATTGCACAAATTCGGTATGAAGTTGGATTGGGTTCAATAAAAAAATATTTAAATCGTATTCTTTAATTTGGTACAAAAATCAGTCCTTTTATTAAATCCTATATTTATTACTAAATCAAACAAAACACCTTATAATCATATAATTTAAAATATGCAAACAAAATCAACAACTAGAACCAAATAATTAGAAATATTTATTTCTCATCAGTGTCTCCAACTTCTTTTATCAAAATTACGGTGTTGCCAGTCCGAAATTACGGCAGATGACAGAAAAATACAGTAAACAAATTAAGTAAAATACGGCGTGAATACGGCAACAATTTTTATTTTATACGGGGTTTTTATACATAGATATGTTCATTTTTTTAATAATATTATTGGTAGGATGGAAATCTACGCAGTTCTTCCCATTTCTCTTTATTCCCTGCTGAGTAAACAGGTTTCCTGCAATCGTCTTTGTGCACAGTTGGTTTCTTTTTTTAGTTTTCAAGTCCGTGACCTGACTGAAAACACGCTCACATTCAGCGTTAGAATGTGGGAGTGATAACATCCCTAGCATAAAATGTGATAGAGATGAGAATGGCTGAGTGCCATCTTTGTCCTTCAGCTCTTTCACCTGAAACAAAATAACATATAAGTTATTTATAATTTGAACATGTCGTCACATTCACACTAAGTATGAACACTTCACGAAGTTTGCTGCTACCTACCTTATGCCAAAATACGTCAGGTGAATTGATCGTCTAAAATTTGCTGATCTTCAAGTGTACTGGGGGAAATTCGTGGCAACAAATTCATTAAGGACAATAACGATGTTTGCCTTGCTTCGGTTTGAGACATGCAGTTTTCGTTATTAAAAGTGGATATAGCATTTAGCAACTGGTCATCTAAACTGTATCGTTTCCTTATTTCAACTGCAGCTTTTACAATAAATTTTTTGCAATTTTCTTTCAATGTTTTTATAGAGTCAACAGCATCAATAACTTCAGGCAGTGACAGTTGTTTCTGAACACCAAGACCAAGATATATATTTTCATGATATTTACTCTCATTTGTAGGATCGATGCAGTCAAGTGGCGTATTATTTACGTAGCTTGATGGCATAATTAATAACAGCAACTCTCGGTAAAGTTCTTGCATTTTTGTATGCATATTTATTATAATTGTAGACTCGCTTTGAAAATATGCATTAGTTTTGGTAAACTTCGGTAACATCCACGAAAGGAAGTAAAAGTACGCCTTTTGAAATGGGTCTCTTAATAGGGCATGAATGTCGCGACATTCGTGGTCTTCTAGCCACTTGTCATCAAAGTAGAGTTTTAGAGCATGCCATTGCTCTAAAATTCTATCAACAACGTTTGATAAAGAAAGCCATCTAGTTTGCGCTGGTCGCAGAATTTTGTGCACTTTCGTATCACAAAACTCTTGGAAAGCTTTTAGTTGACTTTTCCTCTTGCTGCTGTTTTTGAAGTAATTGTAGATATTCCGTGTCATACGTTCGCATTCTGACGGCAGTTCTTTACAGGCTTCGCTTGCACATAAATGTAGAGAATGACAGATACACTTTAATACAACTATTCCTGGACAACGTTGTCTAAATCTCGACGAAACAGAATTTCTGCAGCCCATCATCGTATTACATCCGTCAGAACCGAACCCAACGATGTTTTTTATTGGCACACAGTTATCTTCAAACGATTGCATCAAGACCTCAAATAAACGTTTTGCAGTTGTATCATGATCAATGTTATCTTCGCTGAAAAGGTCAATAAGATCCCAAAATCGACTGACCACCCGACCTATCTTTGGATCATAGTATCTTACAACCACACACATTGTTTTTGTGCAGCTGATATCTGTGCTTTCGTCTATAAGCACTGAAAACTTTTGTAATTTCAAATCAGTGCATAAAGCCGCTTTTTCTGTTTCACCCAATACATTATTTATTACAACTTGCAACTTTGTATGCTTCATTTTCAATTTTTTTGCAATATTTGAATCTGGAAATGCGTCACTTAATAAATCAGACAAATGATCCATACTAGCATGTGCAATTTTATGTTCCGCCATAAATGCTGCTAACTTTAACTCGGCGTATTTCACTTTTTCCTCATCTGAACGTTCCTTTGACGCTTCAAATATTTTTGAGATTGGCAGCTGCAGCGATGAGCTCTTCAATTTTTTTTTGTGCTTTTCACCCGATCCATGTCGCTTTAAAACGCTAACATCGGCCATTAAATTAATATCGCAAAGAGAACATACCGCTTTGCATGGATCTTTTGGGTGTTCTCTCAACCACGAAGAAAAATCTTTATTATTTAGCCACTCCGATCTAAACTTTTGCTTATATACTGTTTTCTTTTGTTTATCCTGCCTACTTTTCTTCGAAACTGAAGGCCCTGCATCTGCATCACTTTCGTCACTTGTATCTATCATTTTAAATAATTTCTCTACGGAACAACACGCACGTAAGATCTTTAGCTCTACTTAGTAGAGTCTACTACGTAAATAATTTGAGCAAATAAACAAAAAGTAGAGTCTCCCTCTCAGTGTTGCCACCTTGGTTTTTGAAAAAGAGCAGTTGGACAAGCTAGAAAGGGCTAGATTTAGCAAATTTTGCCATCAAAAGTGCTAAAAATTGTTTATTTGAAATGTAGTAAGCAATTTCAGAAAATGCAACAGAGTAATTAAAACTAAGTTATTGAATTTGTTAAAAATCGTACCTGCTGAAGCAGAAAAAGTTGATGGCTGATTGACATCTGCGTTTTTTGCGGATTTGAACGAAAATTTCAGATGAATCCTACAGTTTTTTATTATTTCAGTTGACACCTTGTGTGAACAGCAAGACTCTCTCAGTCGCTGTAAACCCCATCGTATACGTAGCATGGATATCATTGTTTTTAGCCCCATTTTGTTCCTGTTTTTAGTTTTAATTAGGTTCACAGAACTAAAATATACACATAACGAAAAGGGCTAGATTGCTCTTTTCGGGCTAAATCATCAAAAAACGAGTTCAACTACAGTAAAAAGTGCTAGATCTAGCCCGAAAAGGGCTAAGGTGGCAACACTGCTCCCTCTACTCTACTCTATAGGCATATAACAGTGCTATTGTATAAAAACGCATAGTACGGCTCATTTAGACTTGTTATACTATTTTAAATCACTTCTTAAATTGGTCACATAATTACAGATGTCGTCTACGTTTAAGGGAATCCCCCATTCAGTAGTGTTGCCATACGAAACAGCAATATAATATATATTTTTAAAAGTTTTACGGCCTTGGATACATGTCCTTTTGAGGCAGTCGAAAACGCAATATCTCTAATGTGAATTTTTGTTGCCATATATCTTTTTAATTATGGATTCTACCAGCAACATTAAAATTACGGTAGAATATGTCACCGTATTGACCTGTCTACGGTAGGTGGTAGATTGAGAGAAAATACGGTGAATCTACCGTAATTACGGCATGGTTGGAGACACTGTTTCTCATACTCCTCATTATTATCCCATACTTATTACTAATTAAACTACCGAACTCAGAATTAACAAAACTTATTATAATTTAAAATCTGCAAGCAAAATCAACAATTCTTTGAAATATTTATTTCTCATATTTCTTATTATTATTTTATACTTATTACTAACTAAACTACCGACCGAACCGAAGTCAGAATTAACAGAACTTGTTATAATTTAAAATGTGCAAGCAAAATCAACAATTAATTTAAAATAATATTCGTTTCTCATATTTCTCATTATTATCCTATACTTATTACTAACTAAACTACCTAACTCAAAATCAACAAAACTTCTTATAATTTAAAATGTACAAGCAAAATCAATAATTAGGAACATCAATTATTAGAAATAAAGACTAGATAGATATGTTTATTTTTTTAAATATCGTTTTTCTTGGTAATGTGTTCTCAAGAACAACAAAGCGTCAAGCATTCTGTCGGATAGAGAACTTCGTATTTTATTGCAAAAATATCCGGCCGACGAGAAAACACGCTCACTTTCAACACTGGTAGGCAAAACTGACGTTAGATAATTGTATGCCTGAGTAAGATAAACTCGTCTTTCACCTCTATTGTCGTATATCGCTTTCTCAGTCATTACAAATCCCAAAAGATCAAATTAGGGGTGCTAACTTTCTGGACAGGAACGGAAATCTTAAAACCGTTTCGAGAAATATGTTTTCTGTACAGTTTCTTTTTATCAGATTAATAAATAAGTCTATATTTTTAAAGATATTTTAACAAAACACAATGAACTTCATTTGACTTATCTATGACGTCATCAGAAGATGTATGAAAAAATTGCCTTTGCCTGCCCACCTTGCCTACAAAAAAAAGTAAATGTCTTGACATTTTGATTTGACATGCATGACAGTGCATTCCGAGTCACGACATAATCGATTATACCGCGTCTATAATCATTCCGAGTCACTGTGAGCCCGATAATGATAGCCGTTATGAAATTTAATTTAATCAACCGGCAGAATTCATACTGGAGACTCGGTTAATGATCAGGAACAATTTTTAATGACCCTATTCAGTCAGTAGGGAACAATTTTTTTTATGATTTCAAAAAGAACGATCATTGAATCTTGTTTCTGATCACTAACCGAATATCCAGTATTAATAAGGGTGATTGATTAAATTTCACCTTGTATGTCATAGACGAAATCATTAACGACGCCATGTTGACGCCATGCTATTATCGCCTATGCTTCAGAGCGTTTGCACTATGACCGATCTATGAAAAGTGATAGCTGGCCGGTGGTGGCAATTTCAAAAAAAGGTTATTCGGAGAATAAGAGCATTTATTAAACCATGATTCAAAGATTGTAGTTAAAAGAAATCACTTCTTGGATCTAGTAAAGTAGTATAACCTTTGTATTCACGAAACCTAAATAAATTTCTACAAATTCTGTCAACATTCATGTCGCGTTCAAAAGAACTCTAAATGGATTATAAGTATAAGCAGTGACGCCATTTTTCATTCGGAACGACTTGATGGGTGCGAGAAGTTTGATGGTAGTGTTAGTACTATTAACGCCATGCGGAACGCGCTGGGTGACTTGACTGACACATTTCTTTTTTTGTGGTAGGCAAAGAATTTAATCCCATCACGTCTCTAGTGACGTCACTTTCACTTTTGGCGGGTAAAATTTTAATATATTTTTTTAAATAGACGCAATGAATAAAATCCAAAAATATTGAAATTAGTTTCATAAAATAGTCTACATTTTCAAAATAAATTATAAAAAATATATATATCAGAAACATGCATGGCTAATTCGCCGGAAGGAAGCACTGCCTTCCTCTTTTTTTTTGCATTTTTCCATTTCCTTTTCAAATTCTTGTTGCAGAGTCATCTTACTCGTTGTAGCGAGACAAGCTAGGGGTTCATCATCTTCATCGGAAGATAATAAAACAGCTGTCGTCTCTTCATTCTCTCTTTCTGTAACTCCGAGAGTGCTAGTACTGTTTTCTTTATATTTGATGCGTTTTAACATGCTTACAATAATATTACATATTTCTTCACTTGTGGGTTTCGGAAATGTATCGTCTTCTGAAGCACTGCAGCTGTAGAAGCTTTCAGAATCATGAAGGTAGTGTAATACTCCTGCTATTAATAGTCGTCTTTCTTTTATTCGCCTTCGTAAGTTCACAGCGAGACTTGAACTCAGATATGTGTTTTGCTGGTCAAGTTTATTCAGCATAAATTTCAATGCTGTATCTGCCGTATAAAGTGTGGCATCACGTCGGCAAATAGATAGTACAGTAATTTTCACTACTTCTAAACTACGATGGATATCGGTTAATGTTTGAGTTTCCACATCTGTGAAGGATACATCTGACTTAATGTCAATAAGAAGTTTGAAGATGCAGTCCTTCATTTTTAGGAACGATCCTATCATATGATTCATGCTGGACCATCTTGTTTGACAGTCTGGATATTTGCATGCAACTGGATATTTTCACCAAACTCTTTACTGATGTAAGCTCTAAGAGCATCGGCTTTAAGAGGTGATTTTCTGATTGATCTTACAAGATTTCGTTCTTTGCTAATCACCTCTTTGTATAGTCTTGGATCAGCTGTGCGAACTCTTGAGCGTTCTACTTCGAAGCCATCATACTGTGTTGAAGAATCATTATCATCGTCGCTTTCTGAGTCTGAGTAGATTATGGATTCCATTTCGTGCTGTAGGGACGGTTCGAAGTCATACAACACTAATATAGCTCTTGTATCCCTTGTATCGCATAATTATCGAGCTGGCAACAGCAATTTGGTTAAGCCCGCTATCGCGCTCGGCGCTACACAAGAAGATAAAATATAGGTTAAATTTAAAAATCAAATAGAAAAATTCATCTGATTCCGATATTTCCGATATTGGATCACTCAGTATCGGAATTGTAAAATCGGAACTCGCGTTCCGAGATTCCGATATTGCGATATTCCGAGATTCCGAGATTCATGCCCTACAAGGTATGTTGGTATTAATAATTAAAATAGTAACTACAGAATATTATAATAAAATCTTAAGTAAATAAACTAAGTTTTTTGAATTTATATATTTTTATCTATAATAAGAATGGTATTTTAATATTTTATGTTATAAATAAATTATAATTTTCGTAAAAGAGTATATATAAATCAATATACGATTTAAAGAATTTTCAAAGAATAATAAAATTAGGTCATGAAGTTAGATTGCTATGTATTTTCTCGAAAAATTGTTAGAAAACCTAATAACTTTATAATGTAATTCAGAAAAAATAGGCATCCAGACAAAAACTTAAGTATTTAAATCTCGTGTATTTGATTCATAAATGGGTTAAAATGGGCAACAAAGTTATGATTCTTCAACACAGTATGATGGCTTCGAAGTAGAACGCTCAAGAGTTCGCACAGCTGATCCAAGACTATACAAAGAGGTGATTAGCAAAGAACGAAATCTTGTAAGATCAATCAGAAAATCACCTCTTAAAGCCGATGCTCTTAGAGCTTACATCAGTAAAGAGTTTGGTGAAAATATCCAGTTGCATGCAAATATCCAGACTGTCAAACAAGATGGTCCAGCATGAATCATATGATAGGATCGTTCCTAAAAATGAAGGACTGCATCTTCAAACTTCTTATTGACATTAAGTCAGATGTATCCTTCACAGATGTGGAAACTCAAACATTAACCGATATCCATCGTAGTTTAGAAGTAGTGAAAATTACTGTACTATCTATTTGCCGACGTGATGCCACACTTTATACGGCAGATACAGCATTGAAATTTATGCTGAATAAACTTGACCAGCAAAACACATATCTGAGTTCAAGTCTCGCTGTGAACTTACGAAGGCGAATAAAAGAAAGACGACTATTAATAGCAGGAGTATTACACTACCTTCATGATTCTGAAAGCTTCTACAGCTGCAGTGCTTCAGAAGACGATACATTTCCGAAACCCACAAGTGAAGAAATATGTAATATTATTGTAAGCATGTTAAAACGCATCAAATATAAAGAAAACAGTACTAGCACTCTCGGAGTTACAGAAAGAGAGAATGAAGAGACGACAGCTGTTTTATTATCTTCCGATGAAGATGATGAACCCCTAGCTTGTCTCGCTACAACGAGTAAGATGACTCTGCAACAAGAATTTGAAAAGGAAATGGAAAAATGCAAAAAAAAGAGGAAGGCAGTGCGTCCTTCCGGCGAATTAGCCATGCATGTTTCTGATATATATATTTTTTATAATTTATTTTGAAAATGTAGACTATTTTATGAAACTAATTTCAATATTTTTGGATTTTATTCATTGCGTCTATTTAAAAAAATATATTAAAATTTTACCCGCCAAAAGTGAAAGTGACGTCACTAGAGACGTGATGGGATTAAATTCTTTGCCTACCACAAAAAAAGAAATGTGTCAGTCAAGTCACCCAGCGCGTTCCGCATGGCGTTAATAGTACTAACACTACCATCAAACTTCTCGCACCCATCAAGTCGTTCCGAATGAAAAATGGCGTCACTGCTTATACTTATAATCCATTTAGAGTTCTTTTGAACGCGACATGAATGTTGACAGAATTTGTAGAAATTTATTTAGGTTTCGTGAATACAAAGGTTATACTACTTTACTAGATCCAAGAAGTGATTTCTTTTAACTACAATCTTTGAATCATGGTTTAATAAATGCTCTTATTCTCCGAATAACCTTTTTTTGAAATTGCCACCACCGGCCAGCTATCACTTTTCATAGATCGGTCATAGTGCAAACGCTCTGAAGCATAGGCGATAATAGCATGGCGTCAACATGGCGTCGTTAATGATTTCGTCTATGACATACAAGGTGAAATTTAATCAATCACCCTTATTAATACTGGATACTCGGTTAGTGATCAGAAACAAGATTCAATGATCGTTCTTTTTGAAATCATAAAAAAAATTGTTCCCTACTGACTGAATAGGGTCATTAAAAATTGTTCATGATCATTAACCGAGTCTCCAGTATGAATTCTGCCGGTTGATTAAATTAAATTTCATAACGGCTATCATTATCGGGCTCACAGTGACTCGGAATGATTATAGACGCGGTATAATCGATTATGTCGTGACTCGGAATGCACTGTCATGCATGTCAAATCAAAATGTCAAGACATTTACTTTTTTTTGTAGGCAAGGTGGGCAGGCAAAGGCAATTTTTTCATACATCTTCTGATGACGTCATAGATAAGTCAAATGAAGTTCATTGTGTTTTGTTAAAATATCTTTAAAAATATAGACTTATTTATTAATCTGATAAAAAGAAACTGTACAGAAAACATATTTCTCGAAACGGTTTTAAGATTTCCGTTCCTGTCCAGAAAGTTAGCACCCCTAATTTGATCTTTTGGGATTTGTAATGACTGAGAAAGCGATATACGACAATAGAGGTGAAAGACGAGTTTATCTTACTCAGGCATACACTTATCTAACGTCAGTTTTGCCTACCAGTGTTGAAAGTGAGCGTGTTTTCTCGTCGGCCGGATATTTTTGCAATAAAATACGAAGTTCTCTATCCGACAGAATGCTTGACGCTTTGTTGTTCTTGAGAACACATTACCAAGAAAAACGATATTTAAAAAAATAAACATATCTATCTAGTCTTTATTTCTAATAATTGATGTTCCTAATTATTGATTTTGCTTGTACATTTTAAATTATAAGAAGTTTTGTTGATTTTGAGTTAGGTAGTTTAGTTAGTAATAAGTATAGGATAATAATGAGAAATATGAGAAACGAATATTATTTTAAATTAATTGTTGATTTTGCTTGCACATTTTAAATTATAACAAGTTCTGTTAATTCTGACTTCGGTTCGGTCGGTAGTTTAGTTAGTAATAAGTATAAAATAATAATAAGAAATATGAGAAATAAATATTTCAAAGAATTGTTGATTTTGCTTGCACATTTTAAATTATAATAAGTTTTGTTAATTCTGAGTTCGGTAGTTTAATTAGTAATAAGTATGGGATAATAATGAGGAGTATGAGAAATAAATATTTCTAATTATTTGGTTCTAGTTGTTGATTTTGTTTGCATATTTTAAATTATATGATTATAAGGTGTTTTGTTTGATTTAGTAATAAATATAGGATTTAATAAAAGGACTGATTTTTGTACCAAATTAAAGAATACGATTTAAATATTTTTTTATTGAACCCAATCCAACTTCATACCGAATTTGTGCAATTAATAAAGAAAATGTACAAATTCTAACGAAAATACAAAATTCCGATATTAATATCGGAATCCCGATATTGAGATCTAATATCGGAAATCAGTATCGGAATTGAAAACCTTCCGATATTACATGCCCTAATACCTTGTACATTGTTAGATAACAAAAATAATCATAAGGTATTTAAAATTAATACACCTTTGTATATAAAAGTCGTCGAAAAAAGATGATCTATTGAGTCTATTGATATGCACTGGCTTTTACTCACGATAACCTTTATTTAGGTCCTTTTTGAAAATTTTGCTTTAAGTTGAAAAATTTTCTAAATGAAACTTAATTAGAAATAATAAAAAAGAAATTGTATTCTAATTTGGTAGAACTTAAGCACTCACCTATGTTATCTATGAACTTATTTCCAAAATATTTTACTAGTTACAAACAATCATAAATAGTAGCTTTCAATTAATACTAATACTAAGTAGAAACAGTCTTTTGAGTTTTTAGGCACTTATTTTTCTTAAGAACTCTGAAATCTTTAGATAACATAGGTACATATAGGAACATAGGAACTCTTTACAACCAGACAAAGAACTGAAAAAAAATAAACTTTTAACAAAAAAATAGCAACCGACTTCAATAGTAACAGCAGTCATTCACTAAAAAGTTAATAATAATTCTATAAAGACCGATGGTACCGAAGCAACACTTTTGCCGACTTCTTTCTTCCTGAAACATTATGTTATCTAGAACTCGGCGTATTTCCTACGATATAGCAACATAAAAACCAATATAAGAGCGCCGACTTCTAGATAACATAATGTTTCAGGAAGAAAGAAGTCGGCAAAAGTGTTGCTTCGGTACCATCGGTCTTTATAGAATTATTATTAACTTTTTAGTGAATGACTGCTGTTACTATTGAAGTCGGTTGCTATTTTTTTGTTAAAAGTTTATTTTATTTCACATTTTTTAGTGTTGCTGGGTTAAATTGTGAGGTATAGGTAGTTCTTGCAAACGTGGTGTTAATATGAAACGAAGTTCAAGTGAGTATAAGTAGCCATGTTTGAGTAGCTTCCTGCTATTAGCACCCTAACACTACATGATTACCGCAATCTCGAGTTATGTGCTGTCATCCGTTGAAGAGTTCTACGGTGATGAAGCCGGGATCGAAATTCAGGTGGGTACACTGGCAATTTTCAGCAATGCCCTGCAATGAGCACCCTAACACAAACTGGTTGCCGCAATCTAAAGTTATGTGCTGTCATCCATTGAGGAGTTCTATGGTGATGAAGCCAGGATCGAAGGTCAGGTGGGTATTCTGATAATCTCCAAGTAATACCCTTGAATCAGCACCCTAACGCAGTGATTGCCGCAATCTCGAGTTATGTGCTCTGATCCGTTGAAGAGTTCTATGGTGAATATGTTGATGAAGTAAGGATCGAAGGTCAGGTGGAAGAATGTCGATTTTCAAGTAATACCTTGTAATCAGCACCCAAGTACATAGCGATTGCTTCAATTTCGAGAGATATGCTGTCATTTTCTGAGGAGTTCCACTGCCTATCTCTGAAGACCTTCATCAGATCATGACCAAACCCAAAATGGGACCTACCTGGAAGTACACTCTTTCAAACAAAAAAAGAATTCCCAGCTAGCAAAGTAATCATAAAAGAAAATTTATTAGCACTAAAAAGTGTTATAAAAGTCATTTAAAAGCAACGCGGTGACGCATCTCTCAGCGTTGTTGTATATTAGTGATTCGTAACATGGTTTAGCTGTATTAGGTTAAACAGCCAAATCGTGATAATAAATGATGACATAAACGTTTACTCGACCGCTTTATAGAGCGCATATAACACAGCTGTAAAAAAGTTCTCACAACGGCGATTTAGCGCTAATATGTTGTACAACAGGTTTCAATGGTACATTTATAAAGCACAGTAGATCTATTTGATGTATAAAGTCGCTGCATTAGCGTTGGTGACATATCTGCCACGCATGGATCTAATCAGTGATATAAACGAACATATTGCAGCTGATATTCATCAAATTTATCGTATAACAGCATTTCCTTGGTGCTTGTGTCCTGATGGTGACGTAACATTATTTAGCTGTATAATCGGGATAATAAGATATGACAGAAACGTTTACTCGACCGCTGTATAGAGCGCATATAATACAGCTGTAAAAAAGTTCTCGCAAAAGCTATTTAGCACTAATAGTTGTACAACAGGTTTTAATGCTATATTTACACAACAAATTTGATTTACTGTGGTTCCAAAGTCGCTGCTTTAGCATTATTTATATATCTGACACGAATTGATCTAATCCGTGATATAAAACAATACTTTGCAGCTGATATGCATCTATTTTATCGTCTAGCTATATAAACGTGATAAGGGATCTACATTAATATTAAATAGTTGTAAACTTACTTTTGAAAGACGTTTATATGGTCATATAGTTACTTAAAAACGTTTTTTGGTTAAATATAACGCTAAAACAGCCCAAAATAGCTGCAAATGACACCTATATACCAAGTTTATGCTCGTTAAGATAATTTCCAACATCGAGTTATCACAAAAAGCCGGCCATATTATTCTGTAAGTAAAGACTCGCACTCGTATCGTTCGTCATTGAAAAAATGAATTTCGAATCTTTGAAAAGATTTAAAAGAAGTGGATCTTACAAAAGAAAAAATAGGAACAAGTACAAACAGTCACAATCTTTCCTGGCTAAGAATGAACCACAAAATCAACCTTGTATAGAGAATTTAGAAGATGGTTCCGTACATACCAAAAGTAATTTTTTATCAAAACAAGGCTCCAGCAAAGAAAATGAATCCGATAACGAAGTTGGAGAAGAAGAAATTTTATCATTTTCAGAAATATCTGATAGTGAAACCACAAGTGATGAGATGGAAGATAAAAATCTTGATTTCAAGAAAAATGTCAAGAAATCGGCCATTCAATTTAATATTTCACACAATGCTCTCAAGAATTTATTGGGAATAGTGAATAAACGACTACCAAATATATTACCCAATGACCCACGAACGCTGTTGAAAACTAATACGAATATACAAGTCATTTCCATGGGCACTGGTCATTATTGGCATAATGGATTAAAAGAACCATTAATTCAATATCTACAAACCGCTCATGATGTACCAGAGAAGCTTGCATTGAATATAAATATTGACGGATTACCAATCTCTAAAAGCTCCAAAAGTCAGCTTTGGCCAATATTATGTACTGTTTATGAGATTCCAAAACTTCAACCTATTGTTATTGGAATTTATTCTGGTTATGAAAAGCCTCCAGATGTAAACATTTATTTGAGAATGTTTGTGGATGAAATGAAACAGCTTATGGGAAATGGTCTCGTAATAGAAAATATAAATGGCAACGAATCAAGGGTAATTCTGAATATTAGAGTCTTCATATGTGACTCTCCAGCACGTGCCTTTGTTAAAGGTATATATATAAATTACATATTGCGGCTGAACATCGTTTGTTTCTAGTAGTTCTGTTGCGTAGTTGTGCGTCAACCAAACTAGAATTCAAATAACATAATGTATTTTAACATTAGACACATTTCATTTCATTAAGTCAACGACGAGACTTTTTTTCACTTTTAGTCTTTTGCTTGCTATCCATTGTAACTCCTTTAGTTTACAGAGGTACTTTTATATATTAAAAACGCAGATTAAAAAAGTTCATTTTTTTCACTGACACATTTCATACCTTCTCTTTATAGGTAGTATGTAGGATTGTAGGTGAATGTGCAAGTTGTATATTGAACATCTTTTTTATTTTTCAGGTGTGTGTAACTTTAATTCTAAAGATGGGTGCCAAAAATGCACTGTACAAGGGGAATACTCACATGTATCTCGCACTGTGTTTTTTCCAAAAGTTGGATGGCCGAAAAGAGTTGATGAGGATTTCCGTGCAAATAAGTATGGCCGACACCATAAAGTGGATTCACCATTACTAGAACTTCCTGTGGACATGGTTGAAGATATCATAATTGGAGATTCACTACATTTATTAGACCTTGGTGTAATGAAGCGCCTCTTAATCGCATGGAGAGATGGAAAGTACAGTAATAATTATGACACAAAGTGGTGCCATCAAGAAATAGTCAAAGTTACTAATTTTTTATCCAGTTGCAAAATGCCCAAAGAAATTCACAGGTCTGTCAGAGGCTTGGGGGAGTTATGCTACTGGAAAGGATCTGAGTTTCGTACATTTTTGTATTACTTAAGTTTCATAATTTGTAAACACACATTAAAACCTGCTGTATTTCAACATTTTCTGTGCCTATATTGTGCAATAACTATTTGTTCTAATGAAAATTATTTTCATTTCTTGGAACTAGCAAAAGAGTTGCTAGACATGTTCGTTGAAAATTTCAAAGACATCTATGGGAAAGATTACATAACTAGTAATGTGCACAATTTGACACACGTTGTCGACGAGGTTAAAAAATTTGGAATACTACAAAAGTTCAATGCCTATCCATTTGAGAACAGATTACAAACCCTTAAAAAAATGATAAGACAAGGCAATAAGGCACTTGAGCAAGTTGCAAGAAGAATAAGTGAAATTAGTGACGTCGAACTGAATTCTGCTGACGAAATTAGTAAAACATACCCATTTCTTAAAAAGTATAAACATGATCAGCGTGTAACAGAACTGCACCTAGAAGGTTATATTTTATCATCACGGCAACAGGACAAGTGGTTTTTGAGCAACTTAGGTCATGTCATTGAAATTCAATGTTTCAGTAGTTCAGATAGTGGCATTATTATTCATGGTTATCGTGTAGAGACTCTTGGTGATGCCTTTGTAAATCCGATCAAATCTTCATACTTAAATGTATACAAATGTGACCTTAAATCGATAAAAAAAACAGAATGTATTTACACCCTTAATATGATAAAATGCAAACTGGTATCCATTGATTATGAATCGAATATATATTTTGTACCTCTACTTCATACTTTATAGCTAGGTAGTTAATAAAATGCTTCTAATTTAAAAAAATCGTGTTTATTAATTAGTTAACACCAAAATACAAAGTAAAACGTAGTCTTGGAGAGTTCACTGTTATTGTACATGTAACCTACAACTCTCATTATTAAAACGCTGAGTCTATTTTGTCTAGCGCATTTTATAATAAATAAAATATATAATGTCAACAAAGACAGTGTCGTGACACGAAAATTGCAGGTTGCATTTACACCATAGTGTCATGCAATAATGTAGTAGGTAACTACTTATTATTAATTTAAACTGGAAAAAGAAAAATCTGCTATCTAATAGTAATAGTTTTTTACTTCTTCGATGAGTGTCTAATGAATAAACTGGTAACAAATCAAACTACTAATGCAGCGCACGTGACATTGAATTCACAATATCGTTCCTGTTTCCATACAGAAATGTATGAAATATTAATAATCAGCTTTTTATGTCAAAATATGGATCTTCAGTAACATTACAACGAAAGGTCAACATTATTTTAAAAACAAACACAAGAAAATATTTCAATTCTTATTTTTTTAAGTAATCAGTCTAAAAAGAATTATAATTTCTCTTCTTTATTTTAATATTTACTTAAAATTACTATAAAACAAATGAACACATGAAAATATTTAAAGTCTCATTTTCCTAAGTAATCAGTCTTAAAATAATCATAATTGCACCTTTAATTTTTTTTGTTTGTTGAGATTATAAAAAAAATTAACACAGGAAAATATTTAACCTTATTTTAAAGTATACAAAACCAAATTACTTAGAAAGCTTGTAATGCTGTTCATGTTAAAAATAAGTAAAACACTAAAAAAATACCTATTCTAAGATACGAAAAATCAATAACGAGTTAGAAATATAGAGTTAGAATACGTTATCATACAATGTTTTCATTCTATTGGTCGTCGCAATCATTATCTTTACGTTCAGTAATTTGATCAGTACTACAAGAGGAAGTCTTAGTCAAATCATCAGTAGGAAGTACATTGTTTATTGTGGTATTAGGACCAGAAGAAGAAGCTTTAGCTGTGGAAGAATTTTTGCTTTTTACCTTCTTTGGCCTCACTCTGGAAGATGATGCTCTGAGACCCTTAGCACTATTACGCCTATTTGAGTTCCTCAAGACGTTTTTGAAAAATGATTCACATTCCTTTATCGTAAATGAAGGATCACTTTCCTGAATTATAGAAAAAAAGAAATTGACTGTCAATTCGTACGCTTTGAAACATACTTTCGTTTGGTTTTCTTTTCGGCTACCACCGGACCATGAGCATTCCGTTAGGAACTGTCTCGCAAACATGATGTCTACAAGAAAGTAACAATTACTCATACCATTTCCTTTGCCTACTCCACAAACTGTTAAAAATTTTCTTTTCAAATCCGATGCTACAGTTGGATGTTTCAGCTTTTCCTCAAAATCAATCAGTGACTTTTTATTAGCTATTGGCTTCATTCCAATATGTTCGCTTCTTTGAATATCTTGTGCTTTTTTGAAATATTCATCAAATTTGGTGTCTATATTAATAACCATTTTTGTAACGCGTTCCAATGCATTTTCCACTCTTTTTTGACCTTCCTGAACGACCACTAAAGCCGATAAAAGAATATTTACTTTTTCATCCAAGTTATGTTTTGTTGAACTGTCGTGGTTTAATATCACGACGTTGTTTTGTTCCTCACTGGTATCTTCAATTGGGTTATTTTCCTCAACTAATACGGCATGACTAGGGTAACTAGATATTATATCGCGGGATTGGTTTATCACTGGTACATCAGAATCACAAAGTTGGTACGTTACATTTTCATCTAATGCACTTATAATGAATCCAGAAGTTTGCTGCTCCTCAAATTCCCTCACTTCCTCTGTTTCAAGGGACTTATTCGAAGGTGTTGTCGAAGAATTATTCTTGCCCTGAAATTTTTTTTAGTTAGTAAGCAAGCGTGTTTGCATACGTTTGCGTGCGAGTGAACGTGCATGCTTGCGTGCGATTGCGTGAAAAGTGTTTGTTTTATGTGATAAGCACATTGTAAAGTCATCGTCATCTCAACCGGCCAGCCACTGCTGAGCACGGGTCTCCTCCAGGGAGAGGGTTTTAGACCATAGTCCACCACGCTGGCCTAATGCGGGTTGGGGACTTCACATACGCCTTAGAATTTCTTCTTTTGGCGTATGCAGGTTTCCTCACGAATGCTTTCCTTCACCGAAAGTGTTGTATAGAATTTAATAAACATTGTAGCATAATATTTTTTACATACATATCTCTAATACCCGTGTTTATAAAAAGATATGGAATATAAACACCATTGCAAATCATATGTACATATAAAGTTTAATATTTTTAGGAAAGTATTTATAAAGTAGGTACGTCAAATTTAGAAGCTTTTGTAGGCAAAACAGTTTTGAACAGTAAAATGAAATTGTACAATTATAATATTACGTACCACGAGATGCTCTGCCAATATGAAAGATGTGGTTGGTGTATCTTGTAACACAGGAATCGTTTTACCATTTCCGGTTGAAGACTTATTTATTTGATCCTGCCAAAAAAGAAAAGGGTAATTAAAATAAACACAAGGTTCTGAGCTTAGCCACATTCGGCGGCAACAAAATCAGGGATAATCTTTTTTGTTTATCCATACCAATATTATTAATGCGAAACCGTGCTTGTATAATTTTTTGTCCTTTCACGTCTGAATGGAGCGACGGATTGACAGTACCAGGTCAACTCGCGAATCGCAAAGCTAGTGATAAGTTGTATTTTTACTTACTTCAATACACTGTTCTGCTAAATTATTTAAACATATAGTTTTCTTATTTTTTGTCCCTTCGCAAACTTTTCTTTTCTTTGCTTTTGATTTTGATTCCTCATCCTCTTCGGTTTCTGACACATCTGACATATTGTCAACTTCGGCTTTTGCCTGTTCTAGAGTTAAATTCCATCTTTTAACTTCGCAGTCTAAAACACTCCAATCTTTCCCTGGTTTCGAATATTCCTGTTTTTTTAGCTTCTCTCCTTGAAGTAAGGATTGTGGCCACCATAATTTTCCGCCATTTTCCCAAAGTTCTGGGCAAAAAGTGATAAATATTTGCCCGTCTTCACGGGTTTGCACCACTTTAAAGGGCATGTTCTGTAAATATAAAGATAGAGGTTAGATTAACGTATTACTTTCAAGCTGTCATGCGCCTAATTATTTTGGTGTAGTAGTAAAAATACTGGTATAATATGAGACAAAAAAATAAAAGTAAAGTAACTATACTATACTCTAAATACGTCCCACTGTTGGGCAGTAGCCCTAATTATGAGGGAGTGCGGGTCGTAGTCCACCGCGCTGACCCAGTGCGGGTTGGTAGATTTCACATATGCCTTAGAATATATTCCTGCGTGTGCAGGTATCCTCACGATGTTTCCTTCACCGAAAAGCCTAGGTATATGGTATTATAATAAACCGTAGTTGACTTGAGTTCCGAAAAACTGTTTTTGGTACGGGCGGGGTTTAAACCCACGACCTCATGAATGTGAGGCGAGTGCTCAACAACTGAGATAAATATATAATATATATGTATATATATATCAGATAATAAATATATGTGGACATCTCACATACGGCCATGCAATGCGATCCCAAACTAGGCAGAACCTTTACTATGGGTATCGTATAGCTGATATACATACATAGATAAATACATACTTATATAGAAAATAACATCTAGCTAGACACATCAAAACACAAGTGTTTTTTACATAAATGTGTACCGGGATTCGAACCCGCGACCCCGAGCTTCGCAGGCAGACGTACTACCGACCAGGCTGCGGAGCCGACGATATAATCACTGCAATAAGAAAAAAAATGCAAATGAATAACTTGCACCTATGTTATCTTAAACATCACAGAACTGTAGTCGTTTAGTTTTAACTATTAATAACATTTAAAATCAAAGTAGTAAAAAATTGTGTTACCTTAACTGTGTAATCCGTGCACCGTGATTGACAAAAGCAAAAGTTTATGACAAGTAGTGTGACTCACTCGCTTTAACGGTAATAACTTGACTGAATTGGAAATGTCGAGAAAACATGCGTGAAGTGAGCAACAACATCAGATAGTAAGGTTAAGTATGCATGTGCGGCGCTACTGCACTGTTCTCTTTCGTGACGCGGGGAATCCCCTTTCAGATAGGTAAACAATGCAAGTTAGATAGGTACTAAATAAAAACATGGTTTAACTTTGTAGATTGTTACTGATTGCGACTTAAAAAATGATGTTATTTTCTTTTTTATAGTTGGCAGTAGTTACATTCATCTTCCGGGTAATGATCATACACCAGCATATATTGACAGCCTTGACACCACAATTGTTTTATATTAACAAGTTTTTTAATATTGTTTTTGTCAATGATAAAGTGGGAGCGCAAACTTGAATCAGTGAATAGTCCGCAACCAAAACATTTTTCCGATAGGATGAAATGAGTTACAGCCCATGGCCATTCAGATTCGTCAAGTTTCTTGAAATCATCTTTACTTAAAAAACAGTCAACGTCCAAAAATGCCACCATTATGATTTTACGAAAATGAACTGAAAATATAATTACAATTTATTTTTAAAAAGTATAATGAGTTGCATTAGGGTTTGACTGATTTCTCGAGGAACTCTAAAGTTTTATCATGGCGCCGATAATGCTGTAATCCAGTGACATATCAGTAACTGTGGTACATTCCAAGTAATTCCATTGTTTAAATGATTTTTATTTAATTAAATATAAGAAAATCGAGGGGCGCATGCAAAATATATCTATAATGCAATACTATTTCATCTATAAAATTGTGAGCGCAAGTGTAATTCAACTCATAAGCACGCACATGAACAGCAAGACAAAACATTTAATTACTTACCACAGTATTTTGTTCTCCGTTTTCCAAAATAATTTATCACATTACCAATTAGTGGAACGCACGTATTTGGAACAATGAAGTAAGGTTATAGTAAATACAGAATCACAATCACCAAAATAGCAACAAATAGCTCCATATCACCGTCGTGGCAACCATCGTATCATAATTTAGTGATATTGTGATCAAAAAATCATTATTATAACACTAAAACGATTTAAATAAAACTTCTATATCACGGATTTGTGACTTAAAATTGTGATAGATGGTGCTAATATACACACAATATATCATCAAACAGCTGTAAAACTGGGGCCACTTTCCAATGATAGAAACGTATCTTTCATGGATATACGACTGCTTATATCACTAATATACAGCTTATAATGTATTATTTTGCTAGCTGGGTTGTTTAAGTCGGTTCAGAAATGACGGAGTTATGGAGTAACAACGCCAAAAAAAAAAAAAACGTACAGTTGAATTGAGAACCGCCTCCTTTTTGAAGTCGGTTAATAACAAGTCATACTTGTGATATGAATCAACCCTTAAATTGTAACTGTTCAAAAATAGAGAGACTTCATTCCACAAAATATCTAGCAATAATCATTGACAAACACCTATCATGGTACCCTCAGTTGGAACTAGTTGCTAACCGAGCCAGGAAAATGATCTGGATATTTATACGCCTTCGATACGTCTGTGACATGACACTTATAAGGCATATTTACATAACATTAGTGCAGTCCATTCTTCTTTATTGCATTAGTATATGGGGAGGCACTTTTAAAACTAAATTTATAAGTATTGAACGTGCACAGAGAAAAATACTAAAAATAATGCTTCGCAAAAATAAATTATATACTACAACGAAACTTTATCAAGATTCAGATCTTTTGACAGTCAGAAAATTATATATTTTACAATGTTTATTAAAAATTCATAAGAACACAATAATTGATAAAATAATTCTTAACAAACGAAATACCAGCTCAGTTGTAAAAACAAAAAATAAAAAACCAAATTTGCCTGTAAGCAATTCGATAATCAATCTGACTGTTAGATTATACAATAAAATAAATAAAACTCTAAAAATCTTCCCAATGACCTTAAACGAATGTAAACATTCTGTTACCAAGTGGCTAAAAACCCTAAACTATCATGAAACCGAAAACCTTTTAACACAACAACTACAATAATTTATACACCTTTAATCATCTCATCAAATATGTCAAATGTATACCTCTATATATATATATACAAAAAACATACCATGATATTACCTATACATATTTATAATAAATTTATAGTTATATATACAACAATCGTATTTATATATATAAAATTCTTTTAATAATAACTAAATTAACAAAAATAACCTACATCAAAAATTGGATGTACGTTGAGCAGCAATCTATAGATGCTAACACGTGAAGTCTATAGTTTGTGTGTTTGCATCGTCCGTCCGATAACAAAGTTGTGCGACTCGAAACTAGCTTCCACTGTACAGGACATAGAACATACTATCGCATGCCAATAAAAAATGACCTAGTTGCTGTTAAAGAAATGGTTGCCTAACTACAGTGCGGTCCAAACAACTAGATAGGCCTGAAGTTGGCGCGCTGGGCGTGGCGCAGATGTACAGTGGGGCAAAGAAATATGTCTGAAAAAAAGTAAAACACCTAATTTGTCAGTAATATTGTTTATTAAGTAGAAAGAGGTACAACACCCTCGATAAAATCGTATGCAGATGTGCTTGAGCACGGCATGACGTCCATGCCATCCTTGTCGCACTCTTCACTTGAATCTGCCTCTTCTTCTAATTCTTCCTCACTAGAGCTTTCTTCCTCACTGCCACTGACGTGAAAGATTATATTATGATCTTCAGTTAGTGCGTCTATGACGTGATCACTCTTTTTATACTCTTCCTCGTTCTTTTTTATCTTTTCACATAATTTAGACCAGTCTGGCTTACCCATGTTATTCACTTTTTCTTTTATAAGGTCCATAACTTTTTGCGTATTCCAGTCAACATTTTTTTTTGCAACGTGGCCTTTTATCGCTGCCCAAGCCATTTCAATCGGGTTCAAGTCGGGGTGATACGGAGGGAGTCTTAGCACCGAGTGATTATTTTCTGCTAAAATGCGGTCTATGTTATATTTTTTGTGTTGTTCCTTGTTTATGGAAATTAATCTGTATAATTGCGGCTTTAGCATTGCCTGGTCAAAGAGTATGCCTTTTTCGCGAAGCCACGATTGCATATCCGACTTTCGAGAGCTGGAAGTTGGGGCTTGATCTTCCAGTTTATTGTGGTACGATGCGTTATCTATAACCACAACTGAATTTGGGGGGAGATTCGGCATCAGTTGCGTTCTCAGCCATTTCTCATAATTATGAAAATTCATATTATCATGGTAATCCCCCGACTTTGTGCCTGCCTTAAACATAAGCAGGCCATTTGGTACAAAACCATCTTCTGAACCAGCATGTACTATAACAACTCGTTGCCCTTTAGATATTTTCTTTTTTATGCCTTTGGTCGAACCATCGCCCCATGACATGGTGCTTGTGTGAGTGGAGTCGACGTATGACTCATCTGTATATACTATCGGTCTTTTCTCTGCCCGAAATGCCGTGATTTTTTCTAAAAATTCGATTCTTTTGAGGCGTATGTTGGTTTGCTCAATCAGAAGCTTTCTGTTGTTCTCTGTTCTTCTCCACTGAAATCCCAAATCTTTTAGGATTCGCTTGACGCTGGTAGCCGAGCCTTGAAAATTTATATCAGACTTTAATTTTTTCAAGATACCCTTAACTGTTGGCAACTCTTTTTCTGTGTTGTGGAAATTGTGCACGCATCTTTTTACAACACCTTTGTCAAAATTGTCAATTCCCGTGACCTTCTTTTTCCCTGACCTCTTCTTACCAGGCGTACGGAATACTGTAAGAAGATCGGATGTGTTTGCTTCTGCAGCAACTCTGCGCACCGTTGATATTGAGACTCCACATGCGACCGCCACTCTTTTTTTTACATTTTGTAGTGCCACTTTGATTCCTTCTTCACTTTCCTTTTTCATGAATTGAAAAACGTCGAAAATAATTTTCCGTGCTTGCCGGCGTAAGACGGTATTCCGTCCAGACATCGTAACAACACAAATAACAAAAAAACAATAACAATCAGGAAACTTAACAAAATGACAATAACAATGCGATGCGCGACTGTACTTTTGCAGCGAATGCAAACGTGTGCGTGCGTACGAACAGTGAGACAGACACTGACGCACAAGAATCATGGCGAGCGCGGTGTGGGGCCGGAGTGAGAGGGGGTGCGCTCTGCCGTCCCACACCGTCCTCATTCCGCTGATACCTGTTTTTTTGTTATTGCGACGCGAAGCGCTGCAACTCAGGCCTATCTAGTTGTTTGGACCGCACTATACCTACTGTACATCTTGCAAATAAAACGACAAGTATCAATTACCTACCGTACGTTTAAGTTTGTTCGCCGAGTTTTATTTAATTTTTGTTAAGGAAAATAAAATGTTAAGCTTACTTAATAGGTAGGTTAATTATTAATATTGTACGTATATTAAGTATTGTTATAACGATCAATAGGAAAGAGCGGTCTCCCCTAATACAGGTTCTGCGAACTTAACAGGGGTGTCCAATAACCTGTAATTTTAATTTTATACTTTATAAAGAAATTTTGAATTTTTGAATTTTTTTACATAATTCTTATTTAAAATCACAGAGAATATTGCAAAAATAATTATTGAAGACAGTCATACAAACATTCGTCGATAAAAGATATCTATTTGCAGGCACTTGTTCCACGTATGAAAATAACAACCACAGTCGTCGTAGAAGATTCAGTTTTTATAATTAACATTAATGAAAAATTTCATTTTTGATGAAACATTACTCTTTCAAAACCTTCAATATTTCAACAGCATTATTGTAATAATTTTTACTGCATGGCAGCTCCCTATTAGTTATAATTTTCTTAACATTTTCGTCTCCGTAAAAATCATGTATTTTTTTGTTGTTGTTGTTGCTGTTCATTGGTTCGCCCTTCCTTTTAATAGTGTAACAACTTGGGATGACACATTTATTAGACAAAATTTGAACTTTCATTTTTTTTGTTTTCACCTCCTCAGGGCTGATTATATCTTCCACTCTATTATTTGTTTGTATTGTCAGGTGTGGTTTATTAGCCTAAGTTGGAAAATAAATGAATATGATAATTTTGTTAACTCTGTGTTCGCTAATAAAATTTGTTTTATTTATTTATAGAATTAAGCTCCAAGGTATGTCAGTGGATGTATATAACTGTTTTCTCTACAACAGGTGCAAGGGGCAGAGGCAGGCAGTGGCGTCCACCGCGCACACTCCTTGCTCGCACGTCAGCGCGTGCAACCGCCTTCTCCTCGAATAGTATCAGCAGTCGGCTGTTCAGACTGGAGGAGGAGCGTGTACGAGCTGAAACCGAACGGGCTAAGGAGCTGCGCGAAATTCGCGAGGCTGTAGTCGCCCTCAGTGACACGATGAAAGAATTTCTGGCCGCTTTTGTGAAGGGCCAATCCCGGCCCAATTAATTTAGATAATGGCGGTTTATGCAGCGAAAATGCTGCCATTTTTTTACCTCCCTTTTATTATATACAGTTTTACGCATCTATTGACTTTTGTTGCAGTAATTAATTGACACGTATGTCATCCATCCATCAGCTTAGTTCGTCCACTGCTGGACATAAGCCTTCCCAGGACTTTGCCACTCCCGGCGGTCATCCTGGAAGAATTGCCCATACTCACACACGCTGGGCAGGCGGGTTGGTGAGCGCGGTGCCGGAACCCTTGCACCAGTGACGCCGCTGCCCGTCACCAGTCTGTTCCATATAAGGCCCGGCCATTAGGGATGGATATACCGCCATCCATCAGTCCCAGGCATGGTGGGCCTCCTGGTTTTTTGCCTGTGAGCTGTCCTCTTACTCTCCCTCGAATTACTTCGAGGGGGTCTCCAAGTAAGTAAGACACGTATGTCAACTATCTGCCTAATCTGACACAAAAATAATTTATAATTAGTTATAGAAAACTGATAGGTAACATCATAGGGTATAAACGTGTAAATAGAAGAGTAGGAGTTACTGAAAGCACATGATTCACCGAATGTCAATGAAAAAAAATAAAAATCAATATCTTTTATTTTTGTTTCTACATAAAATTGTGTTAGATCTATAGTCTCTGCGCAGTTACAGTTAAGGCTAGCAGTGCAATTACAAATAGAATACATACCTTGCTCTGTTTGCCTCAATGGCTTATTGTGAAGGACACTGCAGGCGATTGTTATTCTACCAGCAAACTCTGGAGTGTAATGCAACTCCCGAGCTGCCAGTAAGCATCTCCAGCGTCCTTTTAAAATGCCAAATGTGCGCTCCACGGTAGCAAGCGCCTTTTTCTGAGTGTGATTAAACCGGCCTTCTGGAGAGTCTTCGACTGGTCTATCAAATGGGATGATTAGGTACTCCCTTAAAGGATAACCAGAATCACCTGAAATTTAAAAACGTAAATGAAATTGTTATATTTATTTTATAAATGAACATTTCTACTATGATGGTTTACTTGTAACTTACCCAAGAGATGGACCGTCTCTCCATCCAACTGCTCCAGATGGCCCTTCACATCACAGTCGCGCCAGATAAAAGCATCATGGTCGGCACCACCGAGGGAAGCATCAATAGCTGTAATGATGCAATCACAGTCACATATCTGAAATACAATAAGTAGTATTTATTTATTTGCATTTTCCAAGGAAACAAACAAGACTTAATAAGTAAGACTTATTAAATTAAGTACCTATAGGTTGTTTGTAAATACATCATTACAAATAAATTATTATAATAATAATTATTATTATTTTGTGAAAGCCGAAACCGAGAAGAGAAGGAAGTATCTCGACCTGGCTCACGAGGTTACTGACGTGTGGGGCGTGGCATCCACCGAGATAATCCCAGTTGTTTTATCCGCGAACGGGTTAATACCAACCAGCCTCGAAACCAACCTGAGACGGTTGGGATTCCGAGGCAGTTCGCTTCCAGCGCGGATGCAGAAGGCGGTTCTGCTCGATACTGCTCGCATCGTTCGCCGGTTTCTTTCCCTGGGACTCTGAACCTCGGTCGACTGTGCTTCTGCCGAGGGATGTACCGTCTCTCTCTCTTTAAATTCCCCTGGCCAAGAGGGAGAGACGAGATCAAAAATTCTCGAAATAATAATAATAAGAGCCTTTATTACAATTTAATAATTACATCTTACATACAAATTACTTAAAAATATATTTAATTTCTAACATGCAAAATTAAATTAAATTATAAGATTGAAAGAAAATAATTTTACATTAAAATACATTAAATTTACGTTAAAATACATAAAGTACATTAAAATGTCATGCTTATATAACTAAGTCCTTAGTGTAGGATATGATAGGCCTCTCACTGAGGTTTCAGTGAGGTTTAGTCTATATCACCCTAGCTGACCAGGCTTGCCTGGGTGACTTGTTCCGGCTGGCAGGACTATTTTGATTCTTTGGTATAGCTATTCTGAGCAATGAAGTCTTTCGACATCCTGTTCCACAAGGCTCTGTCAGGGGCATGTCTCCACCATAATGAGTCTAGTTTTTCAGTTCATCAATCCATCGCATCAGTGGGCTCCCGACTCTTCGCCAACCGTCTCTAGGGATCCACTCAGTTGTGAGACGCGTCCATCTGTTATCGCTGGCTCTCATTACGTGGCCTGCCCATAGTGCCCATTGCCACTTCAGTTTGCTAATTGTGGTGATGATGTCCATAACTCTTGTTTGTTTTCTTATATCTTCATTGCGTATTCTATCAAATTTCCTAATATTTAACATGCTACGTTCCATTGCTCGTTGGTTAACTTTTAATGCAGTCCTATGTTTTTCTGTAGTGGCCCACGTTTGAGCGCCGTATGTCATTGCCGGTAGGATACAAACGTTAAATACTTTTCTTTTGATGGAAATGTGCAGATTGGATTTAAAAATGAATTTTAGTGCCCAGTACTTTTTCCATCCTATGACTCTTCTTGCAATTTCTTCATCCATTCTTTTATTAACAGAAATAATTTGGCCCAAGTACACATAGTCTGCCACGTATTCTAGCTCTATACCCTTCACTCGTATTGTCTGTTTCGAGCTATTTGTCATAACCTTTGTTTTCTTTTCATTAAGCTCCAGACCTGTAGGTTGTAGAGCATCTTGGAATTTTGCAATGGTTTCTTGTAGTTCATCTGCTGATTCAGCTAAGAAAACAATGTCATCTGCGAATCTTAATGCTGTCATTCTGGAACCATTTATTAAAATTCCTTTTGTATTCCAGTTTATAGTTCTAAAAACTTCCTCGAAGCATTAAACAAAATTGGAGATGAGGGGTCACCCTGTTTTACACCTCTCTTTAAGGGAAACGACTTCCCTTCAGATTCCAGTTTTATTCTTGCTGAACTCTTGCTGTACACACCCTTTTAACGTTTGCACATATTTTGTTTCAACGCCTTGTCTCAGCAGGGCCGCCATAAGATACCTCTGGCTTATGCTGTCAAACGCTTTGGTAAAATCGATGAAGCATATGTATATTTTTTTATTATATTCTGTGTGTTTTTCTACCAACATGTTCAGAGAGTGTAAATGGTCAGTTGTAGAAAAGCCTTGCCTAAAGCCTGCCTGGTCAACTGGTTGGTTTTCATCGATTGTTTTACTGAGCCTATTTTTGATCACAGTCATAAACAGTTTATACAAACTACAAGATATAGTTACGGGCCTGTAATTATTTAATATCCTTATGGCACCCTTTCTTGTGTAGTAGTTTGATTATTGAGGTATTCCATTGTTGCGGCAGGACTTCGGTTGCTAGTATCAAATCAAATATTTTTTGAATTGGTTCGGCAAGGTGGTCTACGTAACATTTCAGAATTTCATTTGTTATAGAGTCTTTACCAGTGGCTTTTTTGTTCTTCAAATTTTCAATAGCATACCTTACCTCTGATTTAAGTATCGGGTGTACCATATCTTGGCAGCTTTCTTTCTGCTCTACATTTTCCTTATTAAATTATTATGGGTATTACAAATCTAGATACATATTTGACAGACAAGCTTAGTATACCAGTAAATTAAATTTAAACAGACCCAAGGTAACTTATTTTAATGAATTACAAGGACTAAATAATGTACTAACGTACATCATTTAATATGAAATATTTTAATAGATTTTGTTATAATACTTACCACTTGGGTGTTAATAGAGTGATAATGCTTCCGATTGAAGCATTTCTCTTCATCTTGTGAAGGACGAACGATGGATATGTGAGTGCAATCAATACACCCAAGGACCCCAGGCACTCCATATTTCTCAAAGAACCTACAAAATTAATAACCTTCATAGTAAAATATGTTAAAAAAAATAAATTGGTGAGGATAAAGCATAGATAAGTACCTTCTCTTAAGAACTGCCCTTTGCTGGTGGTTTTGAGGGAAGTATAAATGCTGCTGCACTATCTGGGGTGCATTGATTGCACTCGTCACTTCATGTAGGCACCTCGACACTGTCTGCTGTGCCATAGGAGCATCCATGTTCTGTCCCACTGCTTCTTGATAACTACCCCGTGCATAAAAAGTTAAGGCCGTAAGGATCTGAAAAATATTAGATAAATAAGTACCTACTTCTATCTACCCATTTGATAGGTACTGACTGTTGCACTTGTTTAGGTAAATTAAGTTTAAGCCTTAGGTACCAACCTTAAGCATGGGATCAATCCCGCGCACGTTTCCGCGGGGAGGGAGTAGTGGTACATTCTCCTGGCACAACTCCTTAAATAAGGGCCTTGTCAATCGGTAGTGCCTTTCAAACTCCATGTCTGGCATTCTATGCACAGCAAAGCTCTCTCGGTGGATTCTTCGCCACCTTGTGCGTTCAGCCCGCAGCTCATCTTCGATTGCAGCAAAAATGAAATAAAGCCTCGCCATTTCAGCTTTAAACATGAGAGATGTATTATTATTATATAATCAATTACCACATTCAAATTAGTCACAAAACGTTTAATAATTAGTAAATTTGAAACTTACGATATTGCAACGACACCTCTTGAGCTGACGTAAAAATCACGATCGAACTACTGTCAAAATAGAATTATCGTTTAATGTTCGGAAACTTCGGAGTAAGCGTTTCGATCAAACTCCTGTCAAATACGTTTGTCGTTCGAAAATTGATTGTCAGAGTACCACTCGCGTTGATATTACGATACTTGACCGAATATTGTACGATCGATTACGATCAGAGTAGACCCCCAGTTGTCCCATCAACCAATTTCTTGTTGCGGCAATCAGGCAAAAGATGGTAATGTGCCTAAAAATCTGATCCTACTATTGCAGTGTCAACATCGGCAATCACAAACTGCCAAACAAAGGCACGGCGTAGCCCCAGCTTTAAAGTCAGGTTAATGGTTCCAAACGTCTTTATACTGCTCCCGTTAGCAGCACTAAGCTCAAAATCAGAGGTTCGATTCCGATCTGGGAGCCAGCGTTCAGGGTAGCAACATAAGTCCGATCCAGTGTCTATGAGAAAACGACGCTTGGAACCTTGTTCTGTAATGAGTAGGCGGCGGCCGCAGGAGGAGCAATCAGTTTTCGTCGCTACTGACTGCTGGCAGGGTTTTCCGTATGCCAGTTACATGGGCTAACCCATTTGGATGCTTTGGCACCAAACCTCTTGTGATACCAGCACTGCTTCGACTCTCCTTCCAGTGTGGGGCTCCTTCCACGTGATACCAGCTGCGTGACGAACGGCAACTATCAGTCCTAGACAATGCTGCTACTTGGCGAGACAGCTGGACGACCTGTCGGGTAAGTACCTGGATTAGATCCTCTTGAAACTGTGGTACGTCTGTTGAACAGACAGCTCTGGAGCCAGGCGAGATCTCAATGATACGATTGGCCAGGTCTGCTACCTTCTCTAAAGTTAGATCAGGGTGAGCAGTTAGGATTGCCTGGATGTGCTTAGGTAGCCACCTCAGCCATAACTGCCGAAGAATTGAATCATCCCGCAGGTTGGAACCGGCCAAGGGCCGAAGGTGACGGAGGAATTGTGGAGGTTTTCTTCCTCCAAGCTCCTCCTTGCTAAGCAGCTGGGTGACCCGCTTCTCGCATAAAGAAAATCTGCGTATAAGTTCAGATTTTAAATATTTATATTTGTCATGAGTTGGTGGGCTAGCGATGATATCCTCAATTTCCCCTGCGATGCGTTCGGAGAGATTTCCTACCATGTAGTTGTATTTGGTGGCATCAGTTGTTACCCCAGTTAAATCAAAATTTGCTTCTGCTTGGGCAAACCAAACAGCTGGGCGGTCAGACCAGAATGGGGTAGTTTAACCGATACTTTGTGAACCTGAGCTTGTTGCTCCATTTTTGGCTCAGACGTAATGTGGCTCAATTGCGATTGCAATGCTGTATTTTGAGCAAGTAGCATTTGTACTTGTGCTTGAAGTTCTTCGGTCATGGTACCTAGTTGGATTATGTGTTAATTGTTAAACGAAACCACAAACCACACAGTTTAGGCAGAATAACCAAGAAACCGTAAGCCGATTAAATTAAATCCTTGGGGTGGGGGGTGAATATATGACACTCGGAAAAACACAAAACAAGGTATTAAAAGAACTTAAATACAATCACCAAAGAATTATGTAAGAGTATGCGAAAAGATTATTTTAAGCAACTAAGACAAACTCAGTAAAATTAAAATGACGTAATTCGACACTAACATGCACTAAGACACATGTAAGATACCTACAAGTTTAGCAAAACAATGGTAATCACACAGCTATTAGGCTAAAATCAGCAATAAATCAGCAAGCATTAGTACATAAAATATAAACAAGGCAAAACATGTGACCAATTAAAAAGTTAAGATCACATTAGACGCAGAAAATATGCAAATTAAATTGTGATAGCTGAATTGGTATTGGTGTAGTTGGACAGGTTTATAAGTTAAACACGTATATGTTCACGATACAGTTGTATTCAATATCCACAACACCTTATCAAGGAAACACAATCTTTAGCAATACATAAGTACGCGTACATAACTCGGTATAGTCGGCGGAGCGCGAACGAGCAGCCCTCCGGCGTGCATCGAGGTATTTCAGCGACTGGACTAGTCCGATGGAGATTGTAAAGTTGCACGACCGGCGGGTACCCGGTCTTTTCCACCAGTCATGCCGCTTAACAAATAAAATTAAAAAGTGACCTAATTGTAACCTATCAGTTGGAAATAGGTTCTGAAGAAAACTTCGAGGTACTTTACAATTAAGTGTATTTAACTTTATCAAAAAAAATGTATAATTTCACAAGACTAAGATGTAACTGACAATATTACATTGTTACAAAATTTTGGCCAAGACCTTATTAAACTTTTAGAACCTCAAACAGTTGTGTTAGTTACCGCCTTAACATCAGGTAGCAATATTACATTCGGCATAAATTCTGCCAAGACATTACTAAAACTTTTAGAACATCAAATAGTTGTGACAGGTACCGCCTTAACCACAGGTTACATTGAATCCTGTGAATCTACATAAAAAACTTTAAGAGAAAAAAATCTTGAAGAAAAACAAGGAAAATAATTTCCACACAAAATCTAGCTCAGTGGAGCCGTGAATCCAACTAAATAATTTTTGTCGAACATTCTCTTTTGACTAAATCGTCTGGTACACCATTCAGTTCTACCAGGAAAAATTACGGTACTATTAAATTTTACATTTAGGTTATTCAGTGAAACAGGAAGAAGAATTTACACTTGGTTTAAAAAAATCATAAATCTAAGTGTCCTGGAACATCCCGTCCAAGCCACCTTTTATTATGTGAGGTTAAAAATAAAACCTACGACACATACTTGTAATTCGCCAATATTTCTACCAAGCTGGCACGTCGTTGCTGTCCAACTTAAAGGTGAATGAACTCCAACCTCGCTAACAAAGGAACAGCTTGACCGTGAAACACCACGTGGCGGTCATCTCTCAGCCAGCCGGACAAAATTCACCAAAGAAGCAAAACACCCTGGAATTAGAAGAAAAAAAAAAACATATTAAAACCTTTACTACACGGAACGATGAGAACAGAATTCCGGTGACTCAAAATACAAAGAAATGCAATACGTACCATGATCCAACAATAGATCAGATCTCCCACCAACCCGGCCAAAAAAACTCCAACAATCACCTCTAAAAATCCTTCTGAAAATAGAAAACAATATTACGGAAACCATTCCACGCAAAATAAACACACTAAATTAAACTCGAAACAAACCTTCTTTTATTAACTTTAAACAACTCCTGTTGGCAAATCCGCCATTTTCCAAACAAAGAACCAAAAGAAAGGTAAAAAAAAACGACACGACTTGACAGCCAAAAGACTGACCGAGCAATGCCCGGAAAACGACTCGCTCTCGCACCAGACAAGCGAACGAACTTCATGTCAGCGAACAGAGGGTAAAACCGAAATTTCCCGACAAGCAAACAACGACGCGAAAACTTTGAGATAACCGAACCTTATAAAATTTGCTATGCTACAAGATACACGAATCGATCGGAAGATTGCTCGGTCACACTCGGCTCGTGCGCCGATGTAAAAAAGTTCGCGCAAAAAAAGTGCTTTGCAGTCACTTAATAGACGTAAAGATATCCTTGACGACGCGAATACAACTTTATCACTGGTGCTTGATTGGTTTACTGTAAATAATTTAGTTTTAAACGCAAAAAAGACGAAATGTATAAAATTTACGTTACCAAATGTAATTCAAGTGGATTGTAATTTGCTTTTGCAAACCGCGAGGTTACAGGAATGCAGAGCTGATGGGATTTGAGTATTGACACTTGAGAATTGTGGGTGAACTGACTGACCTTTGATGATGATTGTGGATGGGCCGACGAATGCGCCGCGTGGCGTCCCTCCTTGTTGGGCTGATGGAGCTGGCGCCTTGGGCAGGAATGAGCAGTGGAGTTCGTGGAGTAATGTGAACACAACACTGGTATATAATGTGAACACAACACTGGTAGGTACGCGATATTGGTTGTGTCGGCGGCGCGAGTGTGCACACGTGTGTTTCGGGAGACGTCCCGCGCGGAAGAGAGCGAGCACTGGCGCCGGCGCGCGCTTCGGCGCGACGCTGTGTTGCGAAATTAGTCATCCGTCACGCTCGTGGCGTGAACATCCTGGGGGGGCCGGGGCTGCGACTCCTCTTGAGCTGAATCCAACGGCAGCCTGGCTATCTTGAACACAGGTCGTCGCAGATTTCCATGGGCTGTGTCCAGATCCACAACTCGGATCACTCCATCCTTGCCAGGTATCGTGCGGAGAATTCTCCCCAACTTCCATTGGAGCGGAGGCAGGTCATCCTCTTTGATGAGGACCAGTTCACCCACTTGAGGAGGGGAAGAAGGGGAGAGCCATTTGGAGCGGGTTTGCAGGGTATGGAGGTAGGATCTGGACCAGAGAGTCCAAAAGCGCTGAGAGAGCGCTTGAATGAGTTGAAACCGTTTAAGAGCAGATATGGGCCTGTCGTCAAAAGACTGCTCAGGTAGAGCGGTGAGCGGACGACCAATAATGAAATGTCCGGCCGTGAGAGGTTCAAAGTCCGTAGGGTCGGATGAAATTGGGCAGAGCGGTCTTGAGTTGAGTACAGCCTCAATTCGAGCCAAAAGGGTAGAGAATTCCTCAAAAGTGAGGTGCTGTTCACCTATCACGCGATAAAGTAGTTGCTTGGTGGATTTTACGTTTATTTCGTGCAGAGCGCCGAACCAAGGCCCTTTAGGCGGGTTCAGTAACCAAGTAATGTGCTGATTCGCGAGCTTGTGAGTGATTGCATCATTGTTTGACCTGAGGAAGTTCTGAACTTCAATGAGCTGATTTCTAGCACCTACATAGTTTGTGCCGCAGTCTGAGCGAATGAGAACTGGAGTACCGCGACGTGAGATAAAACGTTGCAATGCCGCAAAGAACGCTTCCGTTGTGAGTGCAGAGACTGGTTCCAAATGAACCGCCTTTGTTGCGAGGCAAACGAAAATACAAAAGTACGCCTTTATGAGTTTCGCGTTCCGCAACGTGCTGGATTTAACGAAGAAGTGGCCAGCAAAGTCCGTCGTGACGTGACTAAAAACTGGCTGAGGAGTAACTCTGTCTACTGGGAGATCAGCCATGAGCGGAGCCTTGGGCTGAGCGCGGCACCGGAAACATCTAATACATTTAAACACGCGGTGTCTAATAATACGACGAGCGGACAGAATCCAGTACTGCTGGCGTAATATGGCGTGTAATGTGTCAGCTCCAGGGTGGCAGTGTATTTTGTGATAGTGGTCTATAATGAGATCTACGAGCGGACTTGAGCTGGGTAGAATGAGTGGGTGTTGAGCGTCATACCTAATTGACGCGTGAGAGAGACGACCACCGACTCTCAAGAGGCCGTCCTTTATGAAGGGCGAGAGGCGCTGGAGCCGAACGGGACAAACTTTATCAGTCTGGATACGATTAATATCTTCAGCAAACTCATTGTGCTGAACAGAGCGGACCCAGTGCAACAGAGCGTCCCTGCGTTCATTAGCTGTCAACGGACCAGAGCGCCGTGCATCTGGGCTGTGCCGACAATTGAATATGAACCTTTGAATACAAGCCGTCACTCCGACGAGCTTGTCAAGTGAGCTGTAGCGAGTGAGCAAGTCCAGATCGATATCTGGGACTGCTATGTGTGCTGGCACCTTTTTGGGCTTAAGGCCTGGGAGAGCATGATGGCCTAGAGCGGGTGGCATCTTGGGCCAAGTGCAGGTAGGTTCTTTGAGCCAACTGGGTGACCACCAAAGGTCATGAAGTGAGAGAGACTGGGCAGACATGCCTCTGCTTGCACAGTCAGCAGGGTTGAGGTTCGTGGGCACATGCCTCCACGTATTGCTAGTTGAAGTAGCTGTGATCTTAGCCACTCGATTGGCCTCGAAAGTCTGTAATCGGTGAGGTGGGGTATTGAGCCATGCCAACACTATTGTGCTATCTGACCAGCATGTGTGTGTTTGAATGGGTATATGAGCTGACAGTTGGGCTGACACTCGAGTCATGAGCTGAGATAAAAGAGTCGCGGCTGACAACTCCAATTTCGGGATTGAGAGGCGAGTCTTAATGGGTGCGACCTTGGACTTGCCAATGATTAGGTGTACATTGACATGTCCAGTGGTATTGCGCTCATGAAGGTAGATAACGGCACCAAAGCCAGCCTCTGATGCGTCCGCGAACCCGTGAAGTGAGTAAGTAGACGTGGGCTTGTACTTACAAATGTGTCGAGGTAAACGGAGGTTTGAGAGCTGAGGAAGATCCTCTGAAATGTGTTGCCACTCTGTGTGGACTTCTTCAGAGATAGGCTCATCCCATCCTATTTTCAGAAGCCAAAGCTTCTGGAGAAGAATCTTTGCGCGGAAGATGACTGGAGTAACCCAGCCATTGGGGTCATAGAGAGACGCTACTGTACTGAGAATGGAGCGCTTTGTGACTTGAGCATGAGTGGGCAGAGAAATGCGATAAGTGAACTCATCAGTTTGAGGAATCCACTGTATTCCAAGAACCTTAATGGAATTAGAGTCGGGACTGAAGTCAAAGTCCTTGGGCATGTCGCACTGGTCATCTGGGAACCGTTCAAGGAGCTGGGGCGAGTTGGAGGTCCATTTACTGAGCTGGAAGCCACCTAGAGCGAGTAACTCGATCAGATCGCTTTGGAGCGACTGAGCAGATTCCACAGAATCTGCACCTGAGAGAATGTCGTCCACAAATATTGATTTGCGGAGGATCTGAGCAGCGTGGGGGTAGCGATGACCTTCGTCATCAGCCAATTAGAGTAAAGTGCGGATGGCATGGTATGGGCTGGACCTTAATCCATATGTGACGGTATTAAGGGCATACGTGAGCAGGGGCTGGTCGGGTGAAGACCGCCAGAGAATGAGTTGAAAAGGTCTTTGCTCTGGGTGAATGAGGATATTTCTAAACATCATTCGGATGTCAGTGCTGAAAACTTGTGAGTGGATCCTGAAGGACATGATAATGTCAACAATATCTTGTTGAAGAGCTGGACCTGTATGAAGACAATCATTTAAATTGACGCCATTTGAGCTTTTACAACTTCCGTCAAAGACGCAGCGTAACTTTTCTGATCCTGGCTTGAATATGCCATGATGTGGGATATAGAAATGGGATTTATGAACAAAGGTATTGGGGTGACACGGCGACATATGTCCAAATTTTATGTAATCTGACATGAACTCTACGTATTTCGAGCGGAAGGGCGGGTTCGCTAGCAGCTTCTTCTCTAAATTGAGAAACCTGCGTAGCGCAATAGCATGAGTGGAACCTAATGTCGGCGCGTTGTGCAGAAAGGGCAGTGTAACCATATATTGACCTGATGGTTCACGAGTAGTTGTGGTGCGGAAAATGTCCTCACACTGTTCCTCTAATGGGCTGGTATGCTTGTAGGTTTGGGGTTCCTCGGATTCCCAAAACCTCTCAAGACTTTTGTGAATGTCATGAGTGGAACGCTCTGAGTCCGTGTGAGAGCCGACAATGTGAACTGAATTGACCTGATTCGTGGGTGAGGTATGTAAACTTTCGAAAGGTCCTATCAATGTAAAATCGAACATCGTGCCGAAGGCTATGGGCTTGCCAGGGCCGAGCGAAACCTTGGTTCCGTCTAACACTTGACCAAGAACGTCAGATCCTAGTATTAGATCAACCGGAGCTGGTGTGTGATATTCTCGATCAGCAAGAGGAATCGGTGGGTGACCTGTTAACTGAGCGAGATCTGAAACCTTTTCTAACGGTAGGTACCCAGTTACGTTCTTCAATATATGGGCTGTGGCCGTGATCGTAGGTGTGTCACGGTGTGTAGGTCGGCATACAATTGTGATTGATGCCTTTGAGTTTTGTGTGTGCTGATTTCCAACTCCTGCGATTTTTAGAGATGTATGTTCTAATGGTAAATTTAAAATTCTGGCCATGCGCTGAGAACAAAGAGTCAGCATACTTCCACAGTCTAACAGGGCTCGTGCTGAGTGAAATTGACCATGTACGTCTGCTATTTTAAGTGAGACGGTTGGCAACAAAATTGGTGTGTTAGTGACGTTCACTACACGTTGTGCGGAGTTACAGGAATTCTCTGTTGGAGTTGAAGTCATGGAGTGAAAATGAGCGGAGTGTGTATGTGATGAGTGTGCTGAGTTCTGGTCGTCCTCGCCTTCATAGTGCTCTGTTATTGTAGGTAGTCATTGTTGCCTACCTACCCGAGACCTACTTGGCGATCGCGATTGAGTGGGCGGGTTGGGACGGGACGTGTGTGCCTGTGTAACATGTGCCGAATGGTGTTGAGGCTCATGCGCTGAGCGCTGTCTGGGCTGCTCACGTAGAGACGGAGGCAGCAAATGAGCAGATGAGCGTGTCGGAGACATGGCCCCATGGCGATGCAGTGAAGTGTGGTGGTCAGTCCGCCCACACTCCTTGCATGCACGTGTAGACCTGCACTCGTTCTCATAATGAGGACCCAAACAGCGTCGGCACCGGTTGCGTGAGTTCACAAAATCCCACCGACCTTGAACCGGTTGGTTATTAAATTGTGGGCAGGCGATGAGCTTATGTCCCCTATTCTTGCAGTATGGGCATGGCATACCACCAGAAGGGGAAGAAGGTTGAGCCGAATAATTTTGTTGGCGAGTGGGTGATGGGGATGTTTGGGCCGAGTATTCTGGCGCCGTCGCAGATGCCAAAAATGGTTGACGAATAGGACGGGGGGAGCGATTGTCCTGCCGAGGAGCCATGGGGCGGAACTCTTGATGAGCCTGGTAGGGCTGACGTGGAGTACCTCGAGTGGGCTGAACCAGCTGATTGAGCTGAGTGAGCCTTCCTGAAGGGCCGAGCCGTGCTGAAAAAGGAGCATCCTGTGACGCAAGGGACGACGACTCATTCTCCTTGCAGCGTGCGTGCTCTTCCAAGAACTCAATGAGGTTCTTGAGCGTGGGCAGAGTTGCGCGAGATCCGTACTTCCGCTCGAAAAGAGTGCGGAGCTCGCCCTGTAGTTTTCGCACCACCATGGACACGAAAACATAGTCAGAATCCTTCATTGGCAGATCGAGGTTGCGGAGAGCGCTTTGCGCTGAGATAAGCGGAATTAAAAACGATGTGCGGATATCCGAGCGCATGTGGATGTGCGGAAGGTTCATGATGATGTCCACAAATCGGTCAATGAGTACGCGACGATTGTCGTAACGCTTGGTGAGAATTTCCATGGCTATGGGATAATTGGTAGGGTAGAGGTGTTTCATCATTTCATGTGCCTCACCCTTTAGGGCGCCTAACAAATAATGCAGCTTGACAGCATCCGAGACCGTAGCCATCTCACTGATGAGGCTCCTAAAAACGGCAATAAACGAGGGCCATTCTTCCACGTTCGAGTGAAACTCCGGAATCGGTATTTTTGGTAGAACACCAACGGGTGTACCTGAGCTGAGGGGTTGCGTCTTGTCCGGAAGAGCTGATTTTTCTTTTAATTTTTCGAATGCCACTAGGATAGCATCATAGTTGCTAAGTGCCGACTGAAAATTTTTCGTGTAGGTTGCCTCAGTTTCGTCGGACAAATCCTCATCGTCAAGGATCTCATAATATACGTCCTCTAACTTTGTTTTAACGTGTTGTATGTTTGCGTAACGAGCGGTGAAGTCCACCAGAGAATATGTTTTTCTGTCGCCTGCCTCGACCGCCGCACCAATCTCCTTTAACAGAACTATCGCCTTTACGGCCTCACGAAACATCGCGGCTTGTGATTTCGAAGGCATCTTAATCTTGTTAAACTAGGTGGTTGTTTACTAAGATAAAATACGCAACGAGTTTGAGCTGAACTATAAAAGCGAGCGTACAACTGAAATAATTGATGAGATAGATGAATAGAGCTGAGATACCTGCGCGGATGAAGTAACAATGACTATGTTCAAACGGAACACGGAACTCTTAAATAAACACGACAGAGAAAAAAAAAAAAATTTTTTTTTTAAACAACCTGTATATGAGCTGATAAACCAACGTGGAACACCCTATATGTGTACCATAAACAATAAGAGCAGAGACGAGAAGAAAAAAAAATGTTTACTATATTTGTGCTATATGCACCCGGTTAAAAAGCAGGCAATAACACGAAAATCATCATAGCGACACGAGATTACCGTAACACAAAATATCGAAAAGGGTTGATGAACTTGTTCACTAAAATGTTATTTGCGTTGAAATCATGTGCCGACAATACGCGTTAGTTCTTGCTTACACGAAAGTACATTTACAACAAGAACATCTGATAAGTTCTATTTATAGAACAAAATATCTACCTACTTCTTTGAGTGCGTAAACAAACAAAGAATGTATTTACCTAGCCGAAATCGGATCTAAATGAGTGGACAATCCAATGATGCAAATCAAGCTTTGGTAATACGTAACGTAATAACGTATGTATATATGTAACGTATGTAAGTGCACGAAATAAAGCGAATTTATACTCGCACCAAAAAAATACTCGCAAAATACAAAAACTATCTTTGACAGTGGGTAGATTTACACCTCTCCGCGGGTAAAAATTGGTAAATTGGGTTGGGAGTTACATATAAACAATGGTACTTAACAATGTTGAGCAAAAAGCTGACTATGAGTTTAATTAATTTTACGTATGGGTTTTATAAGGGCTGATAATTAATCCCTGGGAGTGACGGGGGGGGGTTTAATAAAGAAATATAGTGGACTGTAACAAACAATTGGGCTGAATGGATATAATTATATTATCTGAGCTGAATAATAATAATAAACGGGATGAAAGTGAGTTTATTCTGTGGCGGGGGCGGGGGGGGCCGGTTCTATACAGATAAATGGAATGTTCTAGGCGGCGCGGGCGCGGTAATGACCTACCCGAAATAGGTATTCGAGACCACAAAATATTTTTTTGCCGGAAAAAGGGCCGGGGAGGGGGCCAAAATATGTAACCGGGTGAAAATGGACTGTAGTAAATCGACGGGGGCTGATTCACTAACGGTTCGAAGGATCAAAAATGTAACCGCGAGGTTACAGGAATGCAGAGCTGATGGGATTTGAGTATTGACACTTGAGAATTGTGGGTGAACTGACTGACCTTTGATGATGATTGTGGATGGGCCGACGAATGCGCCGCGTGGCGTCCCTCCTTGTTGGGCTGATGGAGCTGGCGCCTTGGGCAGGAATGAGCAGTGGAGTTCGTGGAGTAATGTGAACACAACACTGGTATATAATGTGAACACAACACTGGTAGGTACGCGATATTGGTTGTGTCGGCGGCGCGAGTGTGCACACGTGTGTTTCGGGAGACGTCCCGCGCGGAAGAAAGCGAGCACTGGCGCCGGCGCGCGCTTCGGCGCGACGCTGTGTTGCGAAATTAGTCATCCGTCACGCTCGTGGCGTGAACAGGAGTCCAAGCTGGAGTTAGTTAACGAAACTAAGTTTTTGGGCATTACGGTAGACTCTCGTCTTCAGTGGGGTCCCCACATAGAAGCCCTATGTGGTAGACTTAGTTCGGCCGCATACGCTGTTAGACGCATAAGGCAAATTACTGATGTAGATACTGCTAGACTAGTCTATTTTAGTTACTTTCACAGCATTTTGTCATACGGCATGCTGTTATGGGGTAGAGCCGCGGATACAGGCGCAGTCTTTGTTTTGCAGAAGAGCAATTCGGGCTATTTATAATATGAAGCACCGGGATTCATTAAGAGAAAAGTTCAAAGAAATTAATATATTAACTGTTCCTTGTGAATATATTTACCAAGTCCTTAGATATGTCAGAATAAATGTTGAGTCTCTCCCAAGGCTTGGTGAGCAACATTGTAAGGAAACCAGAAATAAGTATAAACTGGCTTTTCCAAAAATCAGACTCGCCAAAGTGAGTACCTCTTTCGTAGGACATGGTATAAGATTTTACAATAAACTTCCAAAAGAGGTCCTTACTTTGTCAGAGAAAAAGTTTAAACAGTATATTAAGCAGGGCTTACTGAAAAAGGCATATTATAATAAATAAATGAATATTTGGATGATGGTGAAGCATGGTGTTATAGTGATACTGATTTTGATGATAGTAGATAATAATTTAATTCATTAATATAATTTCCTAACTTTTGATTCCTCTTAAGAGTTAACATTAATTAATTACAGACTGTAAAAGGAAATAGACTATATGAGACAGGTAGGCAAAGATAGATATGTTTTTCTTTTTTCATTAACCTGAATTCCTGCTGTCTTGTATTTTCTTATCCCTTGGTTAAAGTAGATATAAGTAATTTGATGTATAGTATAAGTTTATGTTAAAAAAAAAAAGACATGATCTTGCCAAGTTTCTTGCCCGTTCTTTTTAGCAAGACTAATCGAATGGGCGGTGGTAGGCATGTATTTATATATGTAACCTATTACTATGTAGTATATAGGATGGGATTTGGTCGGCCGCCTGGATTCGTGCTGGGGACTCGTTTGGTGATCATTGAACCTGTTCCTGGTCCCTGGCCCGGTCTCCGGTATGGGTTCGGGCGGTTGATTGGATTTCACCTTGTATAATAATATTTTACCTATAATTTTAATCGTATATATATTGCTACATAAATTAAATAAACATTGAATCTAAGTAGTTCATGTACATTTATTATTTTATTACATATATTTTTATAAGATTAAAATTTGACTTGTGAAACGTGTATTATATGTACCTACTTTGCAAAATAAACTTTTTGAATTTTATCTTTACGGTCTATGACGCGATAGGGACCTGTATATGGCGGTTGTAAAGATTTCCTAACCAAATCCTGTCTTAAAAAAACACGAGAAGCATTAGCTAATTTTTTAAAAATAAAAACGTTTTGCTCACCGTGTCGTACAACCGTCGAAGGCTGCAATTTGCGAATGTGAACCTAGATAAAAAAATCCGTGTAATCAGTCACAGTATCAGGCATGGATGAAGATAAGAAATCTCCTGGGAGACGTATTGATTCTCCATAAACCAACTCAGCTGATGAGGCTGACAAATCTTCCTTCCAGGAACTTCGGATGCCGAGTAAAATTAGTGGCAGTACTTCTGTCCAATTTTCATTCGCATGATACATAATCGCAGCTTTTAACTGACGGTTAAATCTCTCTACCATACCGTTAGAGGCAGGATGATAAGATGTAGTTTTTAAATGATGCGGACCAGTCATTAGGGAAATCTGTTTAAAGAGATTTGAATCATATTATTGGATATTTGAAAATTTAAATTGCGATTCCAATTATTGTAAAAACCAAAGGTGGGGTTTTTCTGCCCAAAATGGCGGCACCTTCACGCCGACGCCCCACACGCTTTGTTCCGCGAGGTTATTTATTTATTTATTTATTATTACACAAAATTTGTATAACATAACAGTAGCCCAATGTGCTATACAATTGAATAAGTGCTACAACATTAAATACATATTAGTAAATAACAATTTATTAATCAGAAATGAAAACAAAAATACAAAACAATATAATTAAAAAACAAGTCTCATGCAGGCTTCATCTCACAGAACTTCAAACACTCCCGATAAACATCCATCCAACAGTCAGCGAACAGGTCACACTGTGGCTCTGCTGACAGCAGCGAGTTAAAGAGCACTGCGAGCTCGCGGGAGCGGAGATAATATCCATATTTACGCTTGTACATATACCGAAGAAACCTTTTTGAACCTTTTCTATCAAGAGAGTATATGTCTGTTCGTGCGGGTTCCAAACGATGGCACTCGCTTCAATTTTACTTCTTACAAGTGTTGTGTAAAGCAATTGTACAATTTTCGTATTCTGCAGATCTTTGCTATTTCTTTTCACAAAACCAAGCCTCTTGAAGCAGTTTGTTGCCAGTGCAACAATATGTTCGTGGAAAGTTAATTGAGTATCGAAGATAACGCCGAGGTCCTTTACAGAGAATACACGCGCGATTGTTACGTCTCCCATGCTGTAACTAGCATGTTTTGGTTGAGGGGAGCGAGTGAATGAAATGACACTACACTTTTCCGAGTTGAAGTGCAACTTATTTCTGATACTCCACAACTGTACTGCATTTAAATCAGCCTGTAAGAGATCACAGTCATCGTGGCTCTCAATGCCCAATATCAGTTTTAGGTCGTCTGCATATAAAAGACACGAAGCATGACTCAGATCAGCCTGAAGGTCATTAATCATCAGAATGAACAGAAGTGGTCCAAGAATAGATCCTTGACTCACTCCTGAACGCGTTACGTATGGTTTCGATACAAAACAACCATATTTAACAAACTGCTTTCGATCACCAAGATAATTTGCAAAAAACTGTAAAAGTCGGGGTGAGAAACCGATTTGACATAATTTTGCAAGCAGAACATCATTAACGACACGGTCAAATGCCTTCCTGAAATCTAGTTTATCACTTTTTACGCTTCCTGTGTTACCGACATTACTAGTTTTATCGTCGGGCATTGTAGTAGTTAATCACTATTCTTGTGTTCGCATGTCGAGTCACTACTGTAGATGCAGTTGGACAGGTTTATAAGTTAAACACGTATATGTTCACGATACAGTTGTATTCAATATCCACAACACCTTATCAAGGAAACACAATCTTTAGCAATACATAGGTACGCGTGCATAACTCGGTTTAGTCGGCGGAGCGCGAACGAGCAGCCCTCTGGCGTGCATCGAGGTATTTCAGCGACTGGACTAGTCCGACGGAGATACACGAATCGATCGGAAGATTGCTCGGTCACAATCGGCTCGTGCGCCGATGTAAATGCGATGTAAGTTCTGTCTCACTCTAACATGACAATGTGATATCGCCACACACTGTCGTTCGAGGCTTTTTTCGATAACACGAGATTGCGCAGAATTCCAAACAATGGACTGTAGTGGTTGAATCGGGAACGATTTTTTTGAGAGTCTAAATTACTGTTTTTTTTTTTTTTGTATCTTTATTAATCCCGATTACAATGAATCTTAACCTAAACTATATAGCCACTAGCGAAAGCCAATTGGCTTATCTGTAGTGGCGAGTACATAAGTTATAAAAAGTAATAAATAAACAATCAAAAACCGTACGAAACGAAACAGAGCAAGTCGGTTTTAATTTATAATAATTTATAATCGAACACGATTTCGTTTGGTTGATTGACTTGGGTTATGTTTTTCGCATTTTCACAGTATATGCTCACTTATGACGAAGATGCACCATTATACCACAGAAATTATACTTTTTATGTTTCACAACTCCTTTTTACTGCCGATGTTCGCTACAGAGAAACCAACCGAGCCGGCGTCAATGGACGATAGTGAGGCAATCTGCAGCTCACTGTCGTTGGGTCACCACTTTGGAGTGTTTTGAATTGGTCTCCAATCCCAAAATGAAACGTCGAGTTGTTCATATGCGTACACTTTCTGTTATAAAGATTTATGAACAAAAACAAACAATCAGGTCTCGGTCGTCAACAGAAAACTCTGATGTCAATTCAGTTGGCAATGTTGCCTTTTACAAAAATCTATTACGGAGGCGTTCATAAACGCCACACATGAAACTCTTTAAGGGATGAGTTACATGTAGTGTTTTTAACAGTAAAAGGACGTTTTAGTGGACTTAAGTCTTATAAATGTTTTAAGAACGGAACGAATTTATGGTAATGAAATAAGAATAAATTTAGATGTAAATATAATTTAATTTTAATTAAGTATTTAATAAGATGAATCTATTGAAATTGTAATATAACTTGGCTAACCGAAGTTATGTTACAGTGCCATTGAACGCCCGATGCCAACCTTCGAGAAAATTCGTTGTTCTGTGCCGCCGTCCAAAAGCAGACCATGACTCAATGGGCTTTGGTTTCATTCAGAAGTTCATGTACTTAATAAAATTTTCTAGTACAGACACACCCGAAAAATTATAAACTTGTGACTGTATGTATTCCCATGCTTCTATTATGCAGTCTTTCGGCAACAGGAGTAAAACGCAACAAAGACCTACGATACGTCTCTGACGTTTATCGTTCATTTTCAGTTCTCGGGCCTTTCTCCACAACTTTTTGGTGAAGTGATAATAGCACCCGCTATGTGCTGCATCTGGAAAAATGTCATGAATGGCTTGGATAGCCACTTCCTCAAAATCTGTTATTAGAACCTTTGGGTCCCATTTAGGAATCTGAGCTTTGATTAAGTTGAACATTGTTTTATATATTTTTTTAGTACGATCACTTAAAAGTCCATAAATTAACGGCATTATATTGGTAGTCGCTTCTTCTTTAAATGGCAATGGGCTAATTTGAAATGGCCCATCTCCTAGACATGTTTCTAGGTTTTTCAAGTAAGATTTTGCTTCCTTGGAACAAAATAGCAGGATGCGGACGTCATCGCAACTATAATCTGCCAGTAAGAATTCTGAGAATCTAGGTAGAACCCCAACATCCGTTGCGCTATCTTTAACGTAGCTCATTTTTGATACCTGGTTATCCAGATTGTAAGAGTATAGGGTAGGTTTTGAGTTTGGGAAAGAAAGGGAGTGGGACTTGCCAGAATTATTATAACTGATTAACAACAATAGAAAAAGAAGTAGCGGGGTGAGGTGGGAAACAGATAAATGTTGAGACAAATAAGGGATGTGTGAAAAATAAAAAAAAATTGTTTACTCTTAAAGATATATAATCAACTTAATTAGACTTATTTACAAAAATCAACTAAATCAAAGAAAAAAAACTCTTCTAAATTCATTGAAAAAAATATATGACGGCTAGATGATGATCTGGAAAAGAAAATAATTTATTAAACGGAAGGTTACTAAAATCAAGGAATTACAAAAAAAAGAAAACTGTAGGTAAGTTTATATACCTATTTACGGAATAATAATGATATCATCTTCCATTTCTTCGGGGCTGAAAAAAAAAAAGTGAAAATAAGTAAAATTGAAAATAGGAAAGATGCTAAATAAGATACAAGTAAGGATATTAGACTCAGGAGGATTTTATCTTCGAAATTTTTTATAACATCTTTATTGCAACAATTAACTTAAATAACATTAAAATAAAAATAAAAATGACTAAAATAAATATATCTAAACTAAACTAAAATTATCCTTAAAAATAAAAAACTTCGTCCAAATCGCTGCTCTGCGGCAAGGTGCCCAGTATCCTGGCGACATTCCCACGCTGGATCGCTAAGCTTAATCGCTGCCCGAGGATTGTGCCAGCCCGAGGGTCACCCGTGACGTTGACCAGGCGCGCAGAAATTTCTACAAAAAGAAATAATTTCAATATTTAAATTAAATAATTCGAAATAATTAGTACTAAATTACCTAGTTAAAAACAAAAAAAAAGATCTTACACAGGGCAGGAAGGTCGAGTCGGGTAGGCGAAGAGGTTGTGGGAGGCCCCGGGGTCTACTTGTGTCACGGAAAGAAAGTTTTGAATTTGTGCAACGAGCTTGGAGCGGGTGTAGGGATCCAGTGCACTACATCTGGATTCGATGTTTCCGGTGCAGGTTGCTGAAATGCGAAATTAGAAAAAATATTTACATAGGAAATGGAAGGAAAATTTAAGGTTTATAAAAAAGAGAGTGTTGACATATTCAAACAATTACCTGGGTCCTCTCATAGTATAAATTACGCCCGAGGCGGGCGACTCGTAATCGCAAAACCTCGATGGGATGAGGACACTCCCATGTGAATTCAAGACGATGAGCGAGGGTGCTCAGGGCAGTGATTCTTTTGAATGTATTGAAAAATTCTGGGGAATCTGCGTCCTAAAGCTCGGGAAAATCCTTAAGGATCGATCAAGTTTGAATTCTTTTGAATTCATTTTTAAAATATTTTTCTCTTTCGACGAAGTTTTAGCGGAAATTTTTTGAATAATTTGGCGGGAATTTATTCAGGATAATTTTTTTTTTTAATTATATTTTTCTGTTTTTTCAATTCCCCTATGCTAAACAGCCAGTATAGGTGGTGCGTCACGCTTTTAATTGCAATTAAATGAGGCTATGCCCTGCTTGAAAGACGCTTAAACACTCTGACGCGGTGCGCTGATTTGAGAATAGATTTTACGAATAAACCTGGCGATCGGATTATAGAAAAGTACGTTGCACTGCTAAAGTCCAGGCAATAGGAAGGCTTACTAACCTGGCGAACGCCTGCTATCCTAGTCCACGGGTTCTGGAAGCGCGGTGGTACAAGACACGTCACACACTTGGAGGTTCACGATATTAATCCTGCAGGAATCGACCGGTACTAGACTCGTCGTAAATGCGATGTCTCGATGATTAGAGAATTCGAAGACGCAAACACCAGCTCATAAAATAAAGAGAGTCCAAAGTAGGAGTGGGTTGGAACTGTATTTTTCAATGACGTGACGACACCTGTTCTCTCGACAAGAAAACTGGTCATCAAAGCAGTGTCGTCAGTGACTGGTTTTGTTTGATGCAATTGCCGTCTTTATTGTATGGAGATAAAGTTCATATTTGTATGATGGTGACCAAACGGTCTCGTCTCAGTGACTGGTTTTGTTCCTCTTTATTTATAGTATGGAGATTATTGGAGATAAAGTTGGCGAGGACAGTGCCGAAACTTACTTACTGAAAGTGTGTGCGAAATGGATGAGATTGATTTGATTTGTTGTGATTTAAATTTTTATTGTTGTATGTATGTGGTGCAGTGCATCCCACTATGGGCGCTACTTTGCATCTTCGCAAGCGATATACAATAAAATGGTCAAAAATATCATGGAATGAACTTTCCTTCATACTTTCCTAGGCCTAGGACTGGCTGTCTGCAGAGGATATTTATTTCTAGAACCTACTCTACCTACAGACAGGCGTATTTAAAAGTTGATTCCATGTACATCGCGTATAATCGTTAGTTTTTTTTGTTTTTTGCCTGTTTTTTTACTATTTACACATCATTTTTTACAATATTTACATGTATCCGACGAATTTATCGTCCGACATATTTACATTAAGGAACATACATAACCTTTTCTACTTTAGAGGTTTGCAATCTAGTTCTTCTTTGGTTAACTTTACGTTTACTTGTACATTAAGATCGGCTAAGAGGGATTTGAGGAACATGCCTCCTTACTGCATTCAGCGGCAGCTATAAACTCGGCCTCAGTTAAAGACAGCGCCACAATAGGTTACCTTCTTGAACACCAAACCACAGGTCCTTCACCAAGCATAGTGCTTCGCGGTGTTTTTATATCTCCTGCATAATCAGAGTCACAAAATGTTTTTAGCTCTATATCAATATAAAACTTGTAAAACGGTCATTCCTCCATGGTTCCTGCTAGATATTTAAATGTCCTTATGCTGTAACGTTTTCATTATCTGGGTTTTCCATATTTCGACTGGCCTTTCCAAGGTTGAGTTCTTGTAGACAAGTATAATTAACTCCCAACTGCTTCTCTTTAAGGAAACTTGGTCTTTTCTTCTCGTGTATCTTTTCTTTACATACATACAAAAGTTGTCGCATATACTGTAAAATACTAAACTAGCCCTGGCTCAGTAAATGTTGGAGATTAATCTCCAACGCTGGTTTTCAGCCAGTAACATAGTACTCCTTATATAACTCGTACTGACCTCTTGATAAATTTGTCGAATGTTGACTTGCTCATTTAAAAATTAAATAAATATTAATTTTAATTATAAAAGTACGATGAAAATTATTTTAAGGTGTCCAATTTCCATGTACTCAGCAAGATAGCGCGCCTATTTACATGCGTATATTTAACAATGGTTATCGCAATAATGGTAGTAATAATTTTAATTAATTAGTGCTGATTATTTTGAAGGGACAGTAAATAGGAACGATATTTCAATTCAAAACTTGATTTTGATGTGAGTAATCTAAGTGGGGGTGGGATATTGTTCCAGCACTTAGTTGAGAGAAACCGAAAGCTACCTCTAAAAGCCGTAGTTTTGTGAGAAGGAGTGAGCAGTAGACACCCGGTTCGTGTATTATATGAGTGAACAGAACCACCCCAGGCAAGCTTTTTATACAGATGCTCAGAGATTTTCGTTTTTATTATACCATTTGGTTGCAAAGTGAAGGTCCTGTCTTTGCTTCATTTTCAGAATACCTGCATTATTAAGAAAAGGTGTTACGTGAGTTCGTGGAGGAATCTTGAAACAAAAGCGGGCACCGGCATTCTGAATAAGTTTTTGTGATCTTTGTAACAAGCATGCGCCATAAACAGTTAGGATTAAGTTTAGATGAGATTAAGCTTTCGCATAAAAGTCCCCGTAGTTTGACACTTAGAAAATCACGGATCGTATAGATGGTTCTGAGTCTATAAAATCAGATGCGAGCGAGTTCTGAAACGTGTTTTTCAAAACGGAGCTAGTCATCTATCAACAACCCAAGATTGCGCGTCCAGTCACCCTTTCCATAAGTCTATTCTGAATAGAAATCTGAGGATTTACCTGCCGTATATTATGAAGTTGCTGTTTTGAACCTAGAATCATGTATTTCGATTTGGCTGGATTTATAACGAAACTGTTAAGATCTGCCCATGAAGCAATACAATCAAAATCGTGATCGATACTATAAACGGCATTTAGTACATTACGAGGAGTGGTCGAAACAAAGAACTGCAAGTCATCTGCGTAAATGTCATCATCAGTCATCATCATGCTTGTGAAGTTCATAAAAGGTTAAATCAAACTCAACCAGCCATCGTCCAAATAGCTTTGTTTTAAATGTGCCAAAGCTGCACATAATTTAACATGTTGCTTTTCTTCTACGGTATCGAAAACACCGATCGATCTAGCTTTTTTAGCCAAAGCTTGCTTAAAATGGTAATTACAGCCGTGTACACTGGAATCTGGAAAATTATTTTTGATTCCGTTTATTGCGGCGACCTAAATTCCACAATAAACTGTTCCGGCCTCCAGTCTGCTAAATCTTGTTTCAGAAGACGAAATAAACGTTCATAAGTGGCTTGCTGTTTGTTAGGCATCAGAACAAAAACCAAGGGTACAACGTTCGTTGATTCTACGTTGCTTCCGACATCACCGTGAATAACAAAGCTGGTAGCATAAGTTGCAACAACAAAGCTGGTAGAATAAGTTGCAACAACAAAGCTGGTAGAATAAGTTGCAACAACTTTTAAATGTTCCATCCATAAAAAATATTGTCAGTCTTTTCATTGTTTCTTTGGAAGTTGTCGTTGAAAAAGATATCATTCGATCATCAGTGCCCATCCCGTTATCAAACAATATAAAGTGAACAGTGTATTTTTCTGGTATTACTATTTCGGACCTATTGGAAAAGTACGTTTATTGTACGTTTAAATTTTTATTTCTTGCTCTGTACAAACTTGATTTAATAACTTAAAACTTGACTTGAAGGTCTGGACAGAACCTAATAAATCACCGTCTCGTGCTGGTTTTGATGCCTTTTCGTACAAGGTGGGCATAGGAGTGACTTCATTTATCGTTTTACAAATACATTTGTTCTTTAACTTGATCTTATCCACTTTTGCAAAATCCGGAGTACAGCTGTTATGTGTAATATCTTTTACAATCTGTATATTATTTTGATTTTCTGTCACTGATATCATGCTTTTACAGATTGGTTTATTTCTACATCTCCAAATGGAATGTTTATTTTTGCCTCGGTGCAAATGGTACATAAAACCATTTCTAATCAACATCCTACGACCCCTCTCAGTTTTTGTAAATGTTACCTGAAATGAATACAAGAAATACTTAGTATTTAGTATGTGAACTACAATCGAACACTAAAAAGATGCTGTCTTGATCTAATTTTAATAATATATAAATTACTCGTATAAATCTAATTGTTGTTATAAATGCATTTACACTTATTAATTTATTGGAGGTATCTATAAAAAAACCGGCTAAGTGCGAGTCGGACTCGCGCACGAAGGGTTCCGTACCATTATCTATAAAACGACAAAAAATCTTGTATGTTGTATGGGAGCCCCCTTAAATATTTATTTTATTCTGTTTTTAGTTTTTGTTGTTATAGCGGCAACAGAAATACATCATCTGCGAAAATTTTAACTGTCTAACTATCACGGTTCATGAGATACAGCCTGGTGACAGACAGACAGACAGACAGACGCTCACTATGCTCGCCATCTAGTAGGCATCAAATCAACACTATGCGTTAGGCAGCTTAGTGTAAGTGGTATAATTATATTATCTATGGTGTAAGTGCTACGTCCGTACACTACATACATCCGCGCGTTGCATAAAAAGTACATTCGAGTAAAACATTTTATGTGTGGTTCTGCAGTTCGAGCACGTACCTGTCGATTAGATAAACTTGTAGATAAAAACAGTTTAAATCGAATCGAGTCGATGTGGGGACGCACGTAACTCAGATCAATCGATCGACTAGGAACTTCATAAAATTTTATCTAACTAACCGAAAAATGCGGCACGTAGGGCAATTTTGACATTCGAGAACTAAACTTTTCTCGAACAAAGACGACATTTTATTTGCCTCAATTTAAAGCGCGATAAGCTGTCGATTGACGGGATTGTTTTTAGAAAATGGATTTAGGTCGGTTTCTTTTACTGCTGGGTGATGAAGCAGATGAAGAAGAAAGGCAGGAGTACCACTACGCAGTACGCATTAGAAGGCGCCACATCAGGGACACGAATAATCCTTTGGATCTTCCAGACGAAGTCTTTGTTCGGCTCTTTCGCATTTCTCGCGAGGTTGCAGGAGGATTCGGTCTTCAGGACTTCCTGTACACATTGTTGTTAGTACACACAAAATACATGCCCGTGACTTTCGCATCATTTTATGTTTATATTGATAGACTTTTCATTTTTTAGGTTCTAACAGCCGTGCGTTTCCTCGCGGTAGGAAGCTACCAAAGATGCGTTGGACAAGAGTATAACCTTGCTCTTGGCCAAAGAACAGTAAGCAAGGTGGTACGGGTAGTATCGAAGGCCATAGTGCAGCGCAAATACGTCAAATTTCCAGCAAATGCAGCTGAGAGAAGAGGTGTAACAGATGGTTTTCTGTCGAAATTTGGTTTGCCAGATTGTCTTGGTTGTGTTGATTGCACACACGTAGCAATTGTGACACCCAATAACAATAACCCTCAAGACCCTGCATATGGTTACAAAAACAGGAAGGGTTTCTACAGTATAAACGCACAGTTTGTGAGTATCCATAGTTGTAAATAATCTCATGCTTAATTTATTCTTACTGTATGATATAAACGCTCGTTGCTACCACAAATTGTAGCTTACAAAAAGTAGTATTACTGACTAGTGACGGGCATCAGCGTCACTAGTGCGAGGATTCCATAACCACGCTCAGACACCACTAATTGTATGCTAAAGGGCGATACTTGCAGCTGGAACAGGGGCCCATAGGCTGTCCCAGATTCATAGTATACAAGTATCTTATGATCTATAATATTTAATATAAAATGTCCTACCAGACAGTTGTATGATGACCTCATCAAGTAGTCCTCGCACGAAGACCCTTCGCTGCGGAGACCAAGGCGTGTCGGTGCCGTGACACGTAGATCACCTTCCACGATGAATCTAAACACAAACCTCCTACCCCAGGATGCATCCGAACCCAGAAATAGTAATTAACAAGTCCACTTGTCGGAAGCCGCGTGGACACAGGTTATGTCACACACACACAGGAAATTCACCAAAAAGTGGCCTTCACGCCAAAATAACATCAGCCATTGACTCACTTATGTTCTTTACGGTGTCCGCACCGATTTCCCCTCTATTAAGCCCTTAATAATACATATTAAAATCGTCCGCGATCTATACCAAGAAAATTCCACGTCCCTCGTTTTTTTTGACAGCTCCAAGTCCATAGACAAAATATATAGACCATTGATGGATGCGTTCCGAAATATACATTTTATTCTAAACACTTACACTAGCTCATAATGTAAGCATCACAATTTCTTTTTAAAACACTGTGTTCACAAAGATATAAAGTCACAGCACAAACAATCTTTCACACTGCACACATAATATGCATCACATACTCTGAATAATTATCCTTTGTTTTATTATGCTATAAATTGGTAATTTTTTTGTGTATGTTGTAGATTTGCGATGTAAACTGCCGCCTGCTTAATGTCAATGCTAGGTATCCTGGGTCTCCCATGATCAGTTCATATTTCATGCAAGCGTGATCAAAAGCGTTGACAGGTTGACCGATGCCCGGATAGGAAACCATTATTTAATTGGTAGGTACAATGTTTTCAACTTAAAAGGTGTGAGTGAATGTATGAAGAGCATGGTTCTTAAATTATTAATGACCCTTTTTACCATGAGTTCTGCTCATGTTTAAGAAAAATCTGCCCGAGGCCCCTTTTTCCCCAACTTGTTGAAATGGCCACAGCCATTAAAAATTGTAATTAAACTTAAAACAATTTTTATTTGAATAACTATAAAATAATAATAATTGAGTATAACTATAATTGAATAAATATTTATATTTATTTATTCTTGTTGCACACAGAAAACTTAATTCTAAATTATATAATAAAAGTTATGTACAATGGCGTGCTTATCTCAATAATGAGATTTCTTCCAGCAAACCAAGGGTGATAAGGATATTTGAAATAAATAAGATATTCATATTGTGCACGATAATATTTATACAGAAATTATATTTGTCAAGGAAGTTAGAAATAGAAGTTTAAACTTGTATTTTTTGATAACATTTTATTAATGATATTTTAGATTGGCAAGTGCTCCAAGTATCTGAAAAATAATCTTTCTTCCAGGTGATTCTGGTAATGTAAAGGAGCGTTACATGATAACACCAATGTGTGGAGAGAACAAATGGCACAATTAAAGCCATATTTAGATGTCTGCGAAAGGACAGAATCCTTCATTACCAGCCAACAGCAGCAGCTTATATTATTCTGTCTTGTTGCACTATATATAACATGATGCATGAGTTTCGGTAAGTTTGTAATATGTATAGTAAGTTACTATACATTATCATTCGCCAAGTGTCTGGAGTGTTACTTCATTCCAAAAATATTAAATATAATAATAAAAATTACCGGACCAAAGCAACAATTAGAGTTTGGGAAACACTGTTCTAGGACATAACTGTTTTAAATTCATGTAACATATTAGACAAATAACTTTCAAAATACTAAAGATAACATACTTTGAGGACGGCCAGGTTTTCTCTATGAGTATTCTCATAGAGAGATTGCAGATCTGACCTGCTGCTTGTTGCCACCACTCTTCGCTGCCGGCCGTCTCAACCTAGCCGGCCCAGGTCCACTAGAAAGTTGAGGTAGTGGTATATTTTCTGAAAATAAGTCAAGAGTTAAAAAAAGGCACATAAATTATAGCATTAAAATATAGATTTAATTAAACTTCTTATTGTGAATGAACATCATATAACTGTATAATAGGTAGTACATACCTCCTTCAACTTTTACATCCCCTTCTATGTGCTGGAGTAAAGAGGGATTAGTTGCAGGTTGAGCTAAAAACAAATACATTTCTGTAAATAGGTAAGGATTTTTTTTTTTTTCATAGTTTACAATTAAGAAATGGCAACCACCTCCACTCATTGAGGATTCAAGAACCCCAGGCAAACCCTCTGAAGTAGTCCGGCCTATAATGGCTAAATTTTTTTCATTTTGCGCCGATAGGACCGGGACAGGGTTTGTGGGGTTTCCGCATTTGCAGCTTTTGCCTTTGATTTCAAGTCTCTCCATGTCTGTAATAAAAGTAAAACAGCAGCATAATTATTCCAGGCTTTCACTTGACTATTGTATTTGTGTCTTTGTTAATAGCTTGTAGACCTTGTAGTGATTGTACACAATCAAGTGTACAATTTGATTACAGTTTGAATGAATAAAACAATTGATACAGGTAAAAACCTGACAACAATTTACATGACACAATTTAAAGTCAAACATTCATTCTGTACTTACAATTTTCCATTGCTCCACTGTCTATCTCGGGCCAAAGTTGGCCAATTCCTCGGCCAGCTGTGCCCACTCCCTATTTTGATTTACTACACCCATTGGGCTTGATAGTGTACCTACGGCGAGCTCTGTGTTACTTAGTAGAAAATCTACCAAATAAGTTTTTTGTCTGTCGTTGGAGTGACTCCTCCAAAATAAACAAAAGAGTATTTAATATAAAACAACTAAAAAGGGAAGCTTGTTATGATATCATGGAAAAGCAAATCAGAGTCCACACTGGTCCCAACGTGATGGCTGGTGAGACCTACTAAATGCCGTTCTTCGGCCACAAATACACGCTTTTTAGGTTTCTTCACGATACCTATTATCCTTTACCGTTCAGCAAGTGGTAAGTACTATTATGTTATACGAATACTATGCACATAAATTCTGGAAAACGCTATTTAATATTATAGAACTTACCTTGAAGCTTCAGTCATCTTTATTTGAATTTAATTCCTTTAGCAAACAATTCAGAAATTCAAACGAACACCAAACTTTACTTTGTAATATATATATTTTTTTTTGCTTCGAGACGAGGCAAAGGTATTCACTGTAATGCCATAGCAATTCCAAATTTTCACAAATTTCATAATAAAAAAGGGCCACCATGACGAAATCTTGTAATTTGATATGAAAAAAGGTATATTCAGTCGTCAAAGATATTAAAAATAGGCTTAACAAAGGATTTCAAAATCTTTTAATTTGTTTTATCTTGAATAGAAACTCGTGCTGAATTGACGGGACCTTGTTGCTCTGTGAAGAGCTCGGTAAGAAAAGACCCACGATAAGCGTTAGCGACGCAAGTTACGTGTGGCCCACTTCGACAAAAACCACGATAAAATTTGTAACTTCTCGATCTCGTTGTCTAATCGATGTAAGTACGTGCTCGGATTGCTGATTCGTTAAGTTTATCGTTGATTCTGTTTGTGACATATAGTTTACTGTTTTTGTTGCCTTTATTTTTTGTTTTGTTGATTTCATTTGTTAAAGTTTATTGTTATGGCTCGCGGACGTTATAACGTTTTAATGCGAAAATGTAGGAAAATGTTGTTTGAGGTACATAAATTCATTATTGATTCGGACGAAAATCTTCCTTCTTCAAGTAGGGAACCAGTGTTTAATAGATGGTGTTGCACCTCTGTAAATAAAGTAACAACATATTTATATAAAAACGGCTCACCTCAATACGTGTTATGATCGGGAAAGCCGACCAGTTTCAGCAGATTTAGACTGCCTTCATCTGGGCGAGTAAAGACGTTTACGCGACGACGTTACGCCTCACACTGCGGGCTGCGGCTCGCAGGGCTCGGGATGACATCGATGCAGATGGTATTGGTGGTCGGACCGGTAGGGCGTCCGCACAATTAGTTACTTCCGGGCTTGCGTTATTAATTACCGGAGTGACACCAAACAACGATAAACACGCGGAACTTATAGTATCTACGTCACTTTCAGTAAAGTCTGTGAGTGATCCGGTAACTGTTTTTAGCACAGGTTTCCACAGTTTTCCACAGTAAAAACAGTTACCGGATCACTCACAGACTTTACTGAAAGTGACGTAGATACTATAAGTTCCGCGTGTTTATCGTTGTTTGGTGTCACTCCGGTAATTAATAACGCAAGCCCGGAAGTAACTAATTGTGCGGACGCCCTACCGGTCCGACCACCAATACCATCTGCATCGATGTCATCCCGAGCCCTGCGAGCCGCAGCCCGCAGTGTGAGGCGTAACGTCGTCGCGTAAACGTCTTTACTCGCCCAGATGAAGGCAGTCTAAATCTGCTGAAACTGGTCGGCTTTCCCGATCATAACACGTATTGAGGTGAGCTGTTTTTATATAAATCATGAATTATCCTCAAGTCTCATTTAATTCTATAACAACATATTTGTTTACTTTTATATTTGTAGATTATAAATTTACTTATTTTTAATATTAATGCGTTTTATTTATATAGTTAAGATTGCACTAAAATAATAAATAAATAATGCAATAGGTAGGTACAACAAATGCACCTTCCTACTTATAGTAATAATAATAATAATAAAATTCTTTATTGCACAAGTTAAATTTTTGTACACAGGCGAGCTTAATACTACTTAGTATTTTCTACCAGCTAACCTTTGGCAATGGGGAAGTTGTTGGGGTAGTGCCATGATTTCCAAATATATATATATATTATACTTAAATACTCAATAAATTATATTAAATTACATGCTAATACACAAAATAAATAATTGATAAGTTCAACTACTTATACTACTTAAAAGTTTACATATACCGTACATAAATATCTATAATGATGAGAATTTACCTAATAACTCATAAATAACAGTCATAAGAAGAAATTAAGAAACATTCTGTAAATTAAGAAAGTGTTGTTTAATTGAACTCTTGAAGACTGACATGGACGAAGCTTCACGGATGTGTAGCGGCAAACCATTCCACAAGCGTATTGCACTCACGGTGAAAGAATTTGAATACATGCATGAACTATGCGCAGGTGTGCGAAGAAGCCACGCTTTGCTGGGACGTTGATGATGGTCGAGGGACGAAAGGGATACAAAGCGTTCTTTCAAATATGACGGGGAACTAGGATTATGGAGAATACTATAAAGAAAGGTCAGAACATGGGAATCTCTACGAAACCTGATATTAAGCCAAGTGAGTTCAGTCCGAAATTCGGAAATGTGATCGTACTTACGCAGTCCGAATATGTACCGGATGCATAAGTTGAGAAGGCGGTCAAGCTTATTAAGAAGTTCCTCAGTGAGGTCGGGATAGCAAACATCCGCATAATCTAAAATGGGGAGCAACAAGGAATTAACAAGAGTAACTTTAGCAGAGTATGGCAGAAACTTTTGCATGCGTTTAAGGGCATGCATTGATGCAAATATTTTCTTGCTGGTTTCCGACACATGTAAGTCCCACGACATATTATTTTTGATGTGCAAACCCAGATTTTTTACCTCAGTATAGTAAGGTAGGGGTGTATCATTAAAGCAGACTTGGGGTACGGTACTTAAGTCAAGTTTGTCCACTAAAGCCCTACTTCCCAGAATTATGACTTGCGTCTTAACAGGATTGACTAAAAGTCCGTACTGCTCAGTCCAAGCACTAATAGACTCGAGATCAATGTTCATTTTTTGAACAGCATGTGATAATAATTCCTTCTTGCAAGATAAATACAGCTGCAAGTCATCGGCGTACAAGTGATAAGAGCTGAAGTTCACAACAGAGACAAGAGTATTAATAAACACAGAAAACAGCAGAGGAGATAGGACCCCGCCCTGTGGAACTCCAGCAGTCACGTCACACCAATTGGAGAATGTGTCGTTGACACGTATGCGCTGCTGGCGCCCATGGAGATAGGAATCAAACCAAGTCACAGCAGAGTCAGAAATATTCAGGGAACGGAGAATAGCCAAAAGGATGTCGTAGTCAACGCAGTTAAAGGCGCTACTGAAGTCAAGTAAGGTAAGGAGTGTAAGTTGCTTATCGTCCATAGCTTGGCGGATATCATCGGTAATTTTAATAAGAGCAGAACTTGTACTGTGGGATGGACGAAATCCCGATTGAAAAGGGTTTAGAAGGTTATTTCTGTAAAGAAAATTCAAGAGCTGACGATTGACTACTCGTTCAAGCACTTTGGAAAGAAAGGGTAAGATAGAAATAGGTCGATATTCCTTGAAAGTGGTGGGATTTGTAGACTTTGGAATTGGGACCATATACGCCATTTTCCATAGGGAAGGAAAACTGCTAGAAGAAATCGAAAAGTTAATTATGTGGGTAAGAGAAGGAAGAATGGTCTTGAGGATAGGCAAAAGAAGGTCACGGCCCAGGCCATCATGACCCACTGCTTTACTCGAAATCGACAAGATAATTTTTTCAATACTGAAATCAGAAACTGGCACGAAGGAGAAACTGTTGTTATTTAAAGGGGGTGATGCAAGAAGATGTCTTATCGTCGAGTGTTTCAACAGTGAGTCAATACTGTGGGGAGGGGATGAGAAGTGCCGATTTAGACCATCAATGTCCAGAGAAGAAATGGGCTCCTGCTTATTTTTACCGAAACCTAAAGTACGTAAAAATCGCCAGAGATTATGAGGGGAACATTTTTCTACATTAGTATGAATGTGGCACCGTTTAGCGTTTCTTATCACTTGGTTGCAACGATTTCTTGCAGCTTTAAACTTAACCCAGTTATCATCAGTCGGATCTTTTTTATGTTTACGCTTAAGTCTATCTCTAAAAGCCATCAGTTTGCGAATATTGTCAGTGAGCCAAGGAGCTGGGGCATGTTTCATCCGTACGGGTCGAATTGGAGCATGAACATCGTAGAGATCTGTGACCAATTTATTAAATGTGTTGACCTTGTCATCGATGTTATTTAAGCTCTCCAACTGAGACCAGTCCACCCTGGCTGCATCAGCCAAAAGTTCGTTTCTGTCCATATCTGCAAAATTACGCTGAAGAATGATTTTAGGCTTGACTTTAGGGATTTTTAGCTTATAGGAAGCAAAGATGAGATCGTGGTGAGAGTAACCAGCTGCTGTAAACTGGCCATGAGAAGCGATACGTTCAGGACAGGGGGTCATAATAAGATCCAGAAGTGTATGGGAATCACCAATGTGGTGAGTGGCATCAAGTTCGAGGATAGAAACGTTAACAGAAGAGGTCAGGGCCCGGAGTTTTTGTGAACGATAATAAATTTGTGAATCTGGGGAAGAAAGTAAGTTAGTGTTGAAATCGCCCATAATTAGAGCATGCTCATAATTAGGCAAGTGAGTAACAAGAAGATTTTCAAGACTGTCGAAATAGTCAACTTTTGGAGGAGGATATACAACACAGAGTAGGAATTTGACAGTACCAAAATCGAGTTCAACGAACAAATGTTCCATGGATTCAGTATACTGTGATGGAGACTGGGAGACGACTCTGTATTTGATATCAGAACGCAAGTAAATGGCAACACCGCCGCTGCTCGCTCCGGTTCGATCATTTCTGATGAGAACATAGCCATATAGTAAACATTTAATAAGCAACCGTTGATATTATTGTTTCCTTGACTTTACCTGCGCAAGCTTGCACTCGTAACTCATTCAGTGGCGACCAAATGTTTAGCGCGCACTGTAAAACTCGTTGCACGACGTGTATCTTGTTGCATCCTGGTAATTCCAGTTAGATTAACATTATATCATTGCAGTATACAAACGCAGAAAGAAAAGTAAATCTGGATGTGAGGAGCTCTGATTTACATCATCATCACATCCAGATTTACTTATCTTACTGCGTTTCTATACTGAAATTATATAATGTTAATTTATATCTCCTTGCGATGGATAAATCGCCAAGTGTTCAAACATAGAAATTTATTTCTGTCATAATTCCAGTTAGCAATTAAAAATATTCATTCCGTTCGTGCATTCAATTGTATGCTCTATCTCTCTTACGATAGAACACATTTACTGTAGGGTATATTTTATTCTAAACTAATGGAAGTGGTATTTTGCTGCTGGCTATACATTCTGTACTGTGTCGAATCGGGAATAGGTTTTTAGTGTGGTGAGTTGGGACTGTGGTGAGTCAGGAAAAAGCCAATAAACAGCAAACTATTCCTGTGACGTCAGTCATGTGCACTGCCGAACTAATTATTTGCAATTTTCGTAAACAAGTTCCGAAAGCGTTCGGTTGAATTCGTCATACTTTCGCAGCGACGAGCAAGCGCAGCCACACTATAAACAAACAGTCTTAAGGCTAGACAGTAAATATTGCATGGGCGAAGCTTTAGATGTTTACAACAGGTCATATACATGATGCTCCAAATTGGTTATTTTTTTATTTCGATTTCATTTTTGTTCTTTAATTTGTTCAATTATATTTTTTTTATATTATTAAGTAAAAAAATTACAATTAATTAAAATAAAATGCACCATTGGTCGGACCATTATGTGACATCAGAGTATATATTATGTCAACGACAGTTTCGTCATAGTACTATGGTTTCGTACTAGTGTCTAGGCGTAATTTTTCGTGTTTTTGCATTTTGTTGGACTTTTTGAACAGGTTATATGTTAAAACAGCGTAAGAATCGAAAATAAAATGACTGATCCTGGATTTGTCAAAGCTCAATCCGATAATCTGCCCAAGATTGATGTGTTTATTATGATTCTGTCCCATATTGACACAATTTTATTTTGACACAATTGCAATATGCCACAATACTATTTCGACACAGTTTTAAAATGACACAGTACAGTCAGGGAATCAAATATTTTTATTAGATACTCGCAACTAATATGACACAGCTTACACATTAAAACAAAAAAAATAACGGTTTTAAAGGAAAAACGCAAGTACGGTCCGCATCGCTCTTGATTACTTCATTATCGCTTACGCCTTGAAATAAAATTTAGGTATTAATCATAATATAACTGAAGAAATTCTTAACTACTACATACATTTTAAGAAGCTAATTATCATTAATTAAAATGAATCGTTGTAAGCATTCAATCTATGTTACGATCTCGTTTGTAGTCTTGTATTATAGCACATATTTGCTTGTCTTTCTGAATATCCCTTAAACGCCTTTTTTTAACCGGTCCGTGCAACTGAGATTTTTTTATTTTGTGGTTTTGGAAATCTCCCTCTTTCTTTAATATCTCAATAAATAGAAACAATCCCGGCTTTCTGTTTAAGGTAAACCTAGAGTTAAGCCGATTATGCCATCCTTCAACTCCATTCGTCGTTCTTTGCGATTCACCATAACAACTGAAAATGGGACTTGTAATTTTATTTATCCAAAAATTTGAGAAATAGGTGTTAAATTTTTGAAATATTTCGCTGTCTGGCATATCTTCACATATGCTTAAATAGGCTTCTGGTATAAACTGTGGCGGAAGGAGAGCCAGTTTACAACATAGATTTGTAAATCTTTTGCCTGACAACGAGTCCACTAAATTTAACTTTTTTGCTTTTGCGTGTACTGCCTTTTGGTAGTGAAAATAGCAGCCACTTATTTTCGCGTTGCTGAAAACACTTTTAACTGCATTCATGGTTGATATCTCATAGTCGCATTTATAGCTCGACATATTTAATCCTAGCTTTTCATTTAAGATTTAGAAGAATTTTTGGTATGTACTTTCTGTTTTATCAGCTAATAAGGCATACAACAACGGTATATAGTTAGTGCACTCTGGTGTATTAGAGAAATTTGAAAGTACCGTCTCCATAAAACGAAGTAATCGTTTTTATCGCCTGAATTTTATAAACGCTGTAAAGAAGCGATTTGTGACCTGTGCTTACAAAAATGTATACTATGTTGTTATAACTTACAAACGCAATATTTGTAATATTAATATTATTTCAGCATGTTCTATTGCAAATTTTGTATTTGATATCTATTGTTATTTTTTTATTGTTTAGGCAAATTTTTATTATTATGTTTTATTTCATTTTATTGAGGGGGGAGTATTATGGCGGCACGTCGAACACGTTTGCCGCATTCCTTTTAGATATCAAGAATCACGTATAATTAAGTATAAATAAGGATTCATCATTCGTCAATACATTACATACTTAACCATCTAACTGGTAGTAACTATATATTTTATACCGCCCCCAAAGAGATCAAGTTAAATTAGAATTCGCCTTATTATAGTAATTGGCATAGAGTAAGTGAGGCAATTATGGACCACCAATAACTTTTTCCAAAATAAAACCAAGAAATATGTGTAAACTGAAACGTTTTTATTACTAATCAGTCTTATGTTTAATCAGTCATCATATAATAAAAAAAAATAGGAATTTCTACATAATTAACGCAAATAAAAGTAAAATTTCTAACTGACATCCATTTTGAAAAAATCTTATACCTGTTGGTAAAATGGCCCACAGCGTGTTAAATATAGTCCAGGGTGGTCCATATTCAACACAATTATTTATCAGAGCATATTTGAAAAATACAAAAGGTTTTACTTGCAAAAATCGCACAAAAAATAATCATTCAAATTTCCAGAACACTCCTTGTGAGCCCATAGGTTGCATGATACACACTGTAACCATGTTTCTCCTCGTCAATCTTCAGAATATAAGCCGGTGCAATAAATACAGCTATATGTCAATTATGGCCTACTAGTCCATATTTACCTCAACTACATCGGTCCATATTAGCCGCACCTACCCATTTTAAATAAAAAGTGAGTTGAAGAGTCTTAAAATAAAAGATTTCGGAACAATTACTTTACTAATTCCAAGCAAATACATATACTAATGCACGTGGGCGTTGGTAAAAGAAATCAAGGATGGCCTCTGGACATGCACTGGAAGACCACTTTGACCTCTTCTTTGAGCGAGGAGCGGTGTTTCAAACGTACCCCAGTCACAGAGGTTGTAAACGATGGTATTAATCGTGTACCGCGCTACGACGGGTCTCTCGGGAAATCGTTCAGCCCAGATTCTAACACTCTCTGATATGTCTTCACCACTCACAAAGTAAATGTTCATTAAATCGAACATTTCGTGATTATCTAAAAACGTAGCACGTTCGCTACTATCCTACTCTATAACTATGTCCATCTGACTTACTGCACTTTTTTTTGGAGGCCCATAACCCAATAGAAGTAAACCAGTAAGGTCAAATAAACAGCTAGATTTTATTATTCGTTTTCTTTATTACGAAAGACTGCCATTATCCTAGGCGATATAAGAGAGAGGGATGACAGGAAAACATGAACAAAAATAGTCCATTTCCGTAACATAGACAATAATAATTAATATATTCCAACAAGTATTAAATTATTCATATGTTCGAACATATGTTTTTTTGTTTTTAAAATATGTATTTATTTTTATTTAACAATTTTTGACTTAAATAACATTAAAAAACTAGACTACCTCTGAATTAATATAAATATAAAAGATAGAACTACACCTTACTAAATTAAAAAAAAAACTAAGAAAAACTTACCTATAAATTAAACCGTTTAAAATATTTTTTTCAAATCACCGCCGTCGATCGGCAGGGTCCCCAAAAGGCTGGAAGCATTCCCTCGTTGAATGGCTAAGCTAAGACGCTGTCCGAGGTATGCCCCAGCCCTTTGTATTTGTATAACAGTCTTTTGTATTATTCTTTTGAGATGGTATTTTGTACTTTTAACACCAGCAGTAAGTCCTCAGGTAATTTTGTAATATTATTAAACTCGTACTCATTTTGTTGCAGGAAAGCCGGACCCTGCCACCATAGCGATGAGGTAGCAAGTTCTTCCGGATCTACGCCTCTGCTTATAGGATCTGCTGGACTTTATTTCGTATTGACGTAGCGCCAATAGTAATTACCTGTTTTTTCTTGTATTATCTTAACTCTATTTGCAATGTAAGGTTGTAAATTCATGACTTGTGTGTTAAGCCATGCCAACACAATCTTTGAGTGAATAAATATATTTCGTTAACATTAAGCTTGAGTCTTAATATTTCATGAACCTTATCGACCAGGTTTGCTGACAAAAGCGCGACATTCAGCTCCAGACGTGGCACGGTTAGTGGCTTGGCTAGTGGGTTAATTCTGGACTTTAAACAGAGTAAAGAAATTGTGAGATTACCTGAAGAGTCAATTACTCCAAGATAAATCAAGCAACCGTATCCTGTAGAGCTGGACGCATCTGGGAAGCCAATCAGCTGCACTGCATTAGCTGTTGTCGTGACTGGAATGTTTGTGTGAATATAAATTGACACCATGCTCGAAAGATTGTTTGTGAATTGTAGCCATTCTTCTTTAATATTTGCAGGCAAAGAGGTATCCCAGTCTAATTTTGCGGACCAAAGCTTTTGCATTAAGACCATAGCCTTTACTATTATTGGGCTGACAAACTTAAGTGGATCTTAAACTTCGGATATGTAACTGAGAACCGATCTCTTTGTTATTGATTCAGAATTGAATTGTACAGGACGTGATATGACGAAATAATAATTTTTGACATCTATATTTAGACCTAATATTTTCTTGCTATAGGAATCTTTTTGAAGATCTATTTCATCAAAATGCTGCTCATTTATTGGAATATCTGCTAAAACTTTAGCAGAGTTAGAAGACCATTCATGTGTATTAAAGCCCCTTATATTTAAAAGCTCGCGTAGCTGTCATTTTGCTTCCAATAAGGTGTTTAAATCTGAGTTTGCATAAAACACATCATCGACAAACGTGCAATTTTTAAGCAAGAAGCTACCCAAAGGCATTTAACTTTCATATCTTATACCTAACTCAAACAGACATCGTGTAGCAAGGTAAGTAGAACTCTTAAGACCACATGTCACAATATCTAAATGTATACAGGCAATAGCTTTGTTAGGATCATCTCTCCACAGTATGTTTTGCGGTTTGTGCTGTGGATTTAGCATGATATTTCGAAACATACGACTGATATGTGTGGAGAAAGTATGAAAACCTATCTGATAAAGCAACATTATATCAAAAAGGTATCTTTGTACTAATGGACCTTTCAATTGTATGTGATTCACTGATACTTTATTTTTTGTGAGCATCGATCCGTCAAAAACAACCATGATATTTCGAAACATACGACTGATATCTGTGGAGAAAGTATGATAACCTATCCGATAAAGCAACATTATATCCAAAAGGTATCTTTGTACTAATGGGCCTTTCAATTGTATGTGATTCACTGTTACTTTATTTTTTGTGAGCATTGATCCGTCAAAAACAACATGAGTCTTTGTGGTTTTGCTTGATTCCTTTACTACAGCATGGTGCGGTAGAAAGGAAATTGGATCTGTATCATGGCTAAGATTAAAAAAAAGTGTATTGTAACGCAGATGTTCAGGTTTGTTGCTCAGAGGTATCGTTGTAATATATGCTGTAATATATATAATCGTATGCTGTCCAAGTGTAAAGATAAGGATGCATGCATAATAAATACGGTTAAGTCTATAATTTTAATAGAGAAAAAGACTCCGTCTCAAATTAAATGAATTTATAAGGTTATTACAATAAGTAACATGCATTACTAAATCATCTCACAGAGGTCAATAGATTTGTGAAACTTGTAAAATAATGTACCATCTTTTTTGATAATTCTTAGATCTTGCAATATTTCTAATATTTGGTCATTTTTGACAAAACTTGTGTCTTCCTGCCCAAATTTGAAAAGTGTACAAGTAGAGTCCGTGTTTATAAAGCCAAAAACATCGCCCCATCATCACGTAATCTTTCAATCAAAGACACATATTTAAACATAATAGTTCCACTTTTTCCGCCTTTAAAACTGATAAGAGCAAATTTTCCCGGTTTAATAATAGTATTTCCATCATTAGACACTCTTTTATCGTCACTAATTGTATAGGGACTTTCATCTGATTCTACTCAAGAGCTGTCGGTGCTCGTACTGATTACGTAGATTCCGTACTGATTTTGTGCGTTTTTGGCCATTTTTGCATTGTTTTGGCATTCACCTCCTTTTTACGTCATGATTTCGGCCGTTTCAAAATTGTTTTTTCGGGCTGCTTTGAACTTTTGGTTTCAGTCTTGAGATTTCTTGATGAGATTGGTTGCACCAAAATTTGGGTTTTCGTAGTGATATTTTGTGATGCTTTACATCTGAGTTGGTCCAAATTTTCAGTAAAATTTTCTTGGGGTTTATTGTGTAGTTTATGTTTATTCGCATTGAAACAGCCACAATTTTCTCTCAGATTCTCACAAAAACAGCTCACGTCACGGTATCGTAATTCTCCGTTATAAACAATAATTTGATGTATATTCATTGTTCCAGGAATTGCAATCAAATCGTGTGGTATGCTTTTTTGCTTCTTTCTTATTGAAGACTCTGGTACGTAAAATAGCTTTATCTTCGTATTTCTGCCATCACATTGAAACTGTCTGGGGCGTTGACAATATATTTTCCCGAAAGCCACTTGCTGATCCATTACTCTCTAAAGTGTTCCTTCTACACCGTCTGCTGCGCCTTTATCGTGTGTAATAAATGTGTAGATGATGGTATCTTTCCTGACTTAATGAAGTTTAGTAAACTGATCCCCCTTTTTAAATCAGGCGACAACGGGGACCCTTCATACTATAGACCTGTGTCGGTTTTACCGGTATTGAGTAAGATTTTTGAAAAAATAGTTTTTAATTAATTGTTATTTCATTTTAATTTAAATAAGTTGCTTCACTATGAACAATATGGATTCACTAGAGGGAGGTCAACCACAGATGCAGGAGTTGCTTTAGTTAAGCACATTTTTTATGCTTGGGAAGAAAAGCAGGATTTATTTGGTGTATTTTGTGACCTCTCGAAAGCCTTCGATTGCGTTAATCATGAAACACTCTTTATGTAAATTGGATCACTATGGACTGAGGTTCATTTACTGAGCTGGAAGCCACCTAGGCTAGTTATACGATCAGCTCGTTTTGAAGCGACTGAGCAGATTCCACAGAAACTGCATCTGAGAGAATGTCGTCCACAAAGACTGATTTGCGGAGCGTGGGGTTAGCGATGACCTGAATGAGGATATTTCTGAACATCATTTGGATGTCAGTGCTGAAAACTTGTGAGTGGGTCCTGAAGGATATGATAAAGTCAACAATATCTTGTTAAAGAGCTGGACCTGTATGAAGACTATCATTTAAATTGACGCCATTTGAGCTTTTACAACTCCCGTCAAAGACGCAGCGTATCTTTTCTGATCCTGGCTTAAATATGCCATGATGTGGGATATAAAAATGGGATTTATGGACAACAGTGTATGGATGACATAGCGTCATATGTCCTAAGTTGATGTAGTCTGTCATAAATTTTACATTTTTAGAGTGGAACAGTGGGTTTGCCTGCAGCTTTTTCTCTTAATTGAGAAACCTGCGCAGTGCAATTGTATGATATTATAATATCGGCGCGTTGTGTAGAAAAGGTAGTGTGACCATGTATCGGCCTGAGGGTTCACGAGTAATTGTGATGCGGAAAATGTCCTCGCACTGTTCTTCTAAGGGGCTAGTATGTTTAAAGGTTTGAGGTTCCTCAGATTCCCAAAACCTCTCGAGACTTGTGAATGTCATGAGTAAACTGTTCTGAGTCAATGTGTGAGCTAACAATGTAAACTGAATTGACCTTGTTCGTAGGTGTGTTAGGTAAATTTTCAATGGGCCCTATCAATGTGAAGTCAAAAATCGTGCCGAAGGCTATGGGCTTCCCGGGGCAAAGCGAGACCTTTGTCCCGTCTAAAACTTGGCCGAGAACATCTGATCCTAATAATAGATCAACTGGAGCTGGTGTGTAGTATTCCCGATCTACCAAGGGAATCGGTGGCTGACCTGTTAAATGAGTGAGATCTGGAACTTTCTCCAACGGTAGGCATCCAGTTACATTTTTTTTATATGTGAGTTGTCATTGTCATTAAATATACAACACTCGTCTATTCATATTGTATCCAGTAATCTTTTGAAATAAAGTAAATTAAAACTTTTATGAAATAAAATATATTTCTTTTGACATCTCCAAGGTCCAAAACTGTAATTTGCGACTTCAATACGGGACACGTGTCTCTGGATCCATAGAGAATTTATTTGTTGCTGATGTACGGTTCTTTTTGAAAGTGGCGACTAGTATTTTACTTATCTTACCTACAAGATTTCTCACGAAATACTTGTCTGCGAGTAGGTCCCATCCCTTAAAATTTTTGTGAGTTAACTGCTCAACATCATCGGGCTTTGGAATTTTGTCTTGCGGTTTGAAATACCGTATACCATTGGGAAGGAGCCCAGATAGTGGTATTTTAACCTGGCTTTCAATAGTCGCATGTACCGAATCGACCGTCATCTAGGTATGACCTGTAAGTAGAAAAAATATTTGAATAGATTCAATAGTTCTGCAACGTTGCAGAGCCTCTTTCAGCATTGCAAGAACCATTTTGTTCTGATTTTGACCAGGACAGCAGTCACGATAAAGAAGAAGTCGTCGTATATTCCTGCGATCGTCAAGCTTCGTTATATATTCGCTTTATATTGTTGCCATCTCATTACCACCGCGGTTACCCTGTCTTTCATCCCAATAATAGCAATACACATTGCGCGTACCATTTTTGTAGATAACTGCATTGTAAACGGCCAGCTTGCGTGTATAAAACAATAACATGCTATCACCATATGGCGTGTTTAAGACTTTTTGCAAGTCAAAACTTGCAAATGGATGCTGAGTCTTTTAAACGAATAGTTCTGTGCATCTTTTGACGATTGTATGTGTGGTCTTTCTCAATAAGGTGTGCTTCGTGAGCTCGTCGTTCTTCAGGTGTAGGATCAGTTTTATTTTCGTTATGAACACATTTCAGGCATTTGTCTTTATTCGGGATATGAAATGCTATATAAAAGTTTTCTTTAAAAACTTTTCGGAAAATGCCCTACGTCTCCGCAGGTGACGACAGAATAACAGCGTCGCAGATTTCGGTTTGCGGCATTATCCTGAGTCGGAGTCTTTTTCTCTTTGCCGCGACACTCATCCCAAACTTAACTTTAACTTTCTTTTTGTGTTTTAACTTTTTTATTTTGTTCTTTTATTTAAGTTCTTATTTCAGTTCTACTTTGTTTTTTTATGTATGTGTCGTGTTTTTGAGAAATAAATGTTATATCTATCTATCTAAGTTTACCAGTTGATTGCTTAAAATCCTAGATGGCTCTGCTAGTTTTAATTAGATTTTTTTTTTTTACGCATTATTACATTCATTTAATTAAACATAGTTCACATCACTTAAACCAACACGGTTTGTGTGCGATGTGAACTATGTTGTGATGTGATAAATGTAGGTGTAGATAGCTCACAGCTGACTGACCAACCTGCCCGTAACCAATGTTTATCTAATTTAATATAATTATTAATTCATGGTAATATGATCTACTTTAGGGTGCTCAAAGGTTGGTCTAGCCATAACAAACTGGTTTCATTTGTTCAACTTTTCTTATCTAATTATGGTGCGAGCGAGCGTACACAGGTTGATTTACAAGAAGTAAATTAAAGATTGAATAGCAAGTGTAAACGTAGTTCTTTCTTTATTGTCGTTTTTTTAATTTTATTTTTTATTTTGCCTGGTAATTTGTTGATATATTTTTTTATTTTTTTATTTTTTATTTATTTACTTTAATTAAAACGGACAAACCAATTACAATAATTAAAGATAGTAACACAAACACAAAATGGTACAATCAACTAAAATAAATAAGAATAACACATAAAGTCAGAAACAGGCCTTCTCACAAAAACACAAACACTCTGACAATATTTTCTGCCATCCATAAGCAAACAGATCACAGTCCTGATTGGCGTTTAGAAGAGCGTTGAGGGAGAGAAGAGTACGCGGTATGGGTGAGTTAGATCGCGCCTTTGTGCGACACGACGGCACAGCGAAAAACCTGTGCTTACGGCCGCGAAGATAATTATTGGGAATGAAAAATCGACACAGCTTACCATGCAGATCTGGAGCATCAATATCTCCCCGAAGAATTCTACACATGACCGCAAGCTGGTGCTTTCCTCGTCTGATTTCCAGTGATTTGTACCCAAGACAACCTAATAAAAATTTCGTGGGATACATGAAGGGATAATATCCTTAAACACGTTTGTAAAGGTATCTTAAGAAGGCTTTTTGCACCTTCTCAAGCAAAAGGACATAAGTGCTCTCGTGCGGATAGACAGAAGTCATCATCGCGTTTTTCTGCAAATGTACAGTACGACTGTACAAGGTTGATACTTGAAGTGGGATTGATCATAGGAGCACTTCCCAAGATCAAATAACCTAACGATGTTTCAATCGCAATCGGTTCACCGGGGGCACGGGTAATTTTATTCGACCGTAATATTTGACCGAAAAGTTCACATCCCAGTATCATGTCAATTTCACTGGGCTCATAAAACGTACTATCTGCCAGTTGCAAATTGTGTAAGTACGAAAGTGTTTCGTAATTCACGGTGGCGGAGGGAAGTTCATTTGAAATTCGTTCGACAACATATGGTTGTATGGTAAAAATATTTTTATCGTCATAGCGAGATGAAAGATCAAGACATGTTGTGCCTAGTACTTTATTTTCAATATTACCTATACCCGTAACATAGGTATTTTCTGTGCAATGCAATGGTAAGTTCAGCCGGGAACGGCACTTATTGGTTAAAATATCTCGCTGTGACCCACTGTCACATAATATTTTGATCGTTTGTATTTGACCATTTGAATCGCGTACAAAGCACTGTGCCGTTCCAAGTAATACGGTCGTATTCGTGCGATTATCGCTAGAAATTCCTGCATTAGCATATGACGTACTGAGCGGTTTAGTAACACACAATGACGATATCGGTTCATTCTTTGAAGCAATCTCTTCGTTGTTTTTTGGCGCGAAAACACACTCAGATTGACAACGCGGCTCGGGTGGCAGAGATGGTGACACGCGCTCGCGCAGCTGAGTGCGGTGTTCGTGCGAGTGAGATGGCGATAGTTCCGCTGCGTCGTTTTCAAAGAATGGCGCGGACTTTTGAGGCGAGAACGAAAGCCCGACGACGGGTGACGATTGTACAGGAAGCGTAAAGTGCGATGTGGCAACGTCGCGTGAGATTTCGTTACTATCATCACGTGGCATTGACGCGGGAAATTTAGTCTCAAAATGTAGTAACGAGTGGTGACTCTTTGAACAGAATCTGCATCTCGTACTTGATTTACATGCCCGAATAGCGTGCCTTGTACTGAGACAATTAATGCAAACGTTAATTTTTAATGTTTTAATGAAATTGTAGCGATCTTGCGGGGGAAGGATGGTAAATTTTGGACACTGGTATAGGGGATGAGTGCCTACTTGGCAAGCAACACACGAGTTTGCATTTTCATTGGAGTCATTTTGAGTTTGAAAGTTCGCGAAAGTTTTGATATTTTTATCTATTTTGTAGTTTTTGTTTTGGGTAGAAGCGGTAGCGTACTGGGGCTTAACATTGTTGGCGCGGCTAATTATTTGGTAATGTTCTCGTAGAAAGGTAAGCAATAGATTGCTTGTAGGGTATTCACAGTTCGGTTTGTCCTTGATGTCTTTTTCGAATGATTTTATGGTTTCGACGTCGAGGCATTTCAGAGCGAGATGAACGACAATGAACTCCGATAAGTCGGGAATATTTAATTTTTTTAGCGCTGCAATATTTGTAGCGTAAGAGTCAATAAAGTTTTCGAGTGATGATGGGTTGGAACAATTGACTGTTGGTAATTTAAGCAGTGATTCCATATAGGAGTTCGCTAAAGCTCTGTGATCATTGTATTTATTGCACAGAGTATCCCATAATATTTGGTAATTGGTACCAGTGGGAACTATATTTCGGCATAAATTCTGTGCTTTGCCAGTGAGTTTCGATGCCAAGTATTGCATTTTATCGCTATTACTAAGATCTTCATTGTTGTGAATCATGGATTTGAAAGTCTCGTAAAACAGAGGCCAATTTTCGAATGAACCATCGAAGAACTGAAGTTCTAAACGAGGAAGTTTCTTATGACCGGATCCAGTTTTTGGCTCTTGCGGTTCAGATTTCGGCACCACAATTTTAAGGAGTGCTTCCTTGTATTTAATCGCGGAGTATAGCTCGTCAAATGCATTTAGCGGGCCATAGCTTACTGAAACTTCCGGGTTTAGATATAGTTGAGCGTCAACTTTTTCATCTAATGCGATTGAATAATCTGAGCGAATGCGGTCTATGGTTGAGGCGTTAGAAAGAAACATGTTCTTTGATATCTCACTTATCCCTACATCTTTCATGCTATCGTAAATTGTTTGAAGGCGTTGGAAATGCGAGGCCATTTTGGCTTCGTTTTTACGAATAGCGTTTTCAGCTTTGCGAGCGAGAGCCGAGGCGACGTTGCCGGACCGAGCGTCGGCGTCGTCTTTATCGTTAGGCATTTTGAATTATGACTTTTTATAGAAACTTTAGATGATGTAAGTATAATGCAAAGGTAGATTTAATTTATCGGTTCGAAGGACCATATGGTTTATTACGTTTTAAGAGAGAAAACTGTAGGTGCGGTTCTTTGGAGGTGAAGATTGTCTTGCTTTTAAATACAGTAGATAACACAGAATGCTTGCTTAGCCGAAATGCAATTAGGGAAGGTGGGACTCACCGAAGTGCAGGTAATCCTTGGCAGGCTGGGGTGGCAGTCCACAGGTCCGTGACACGCAATCGGTCTCACATTCTGCATCACTTTAAACTTAGTGTTCAGCAATTTATTTGTTAGTATGCGGGGGCGGTTTAGGTTATTGATGTATTTGTATTAGTTAAGTTAGAGAAAGCGTAGTTTTGCGGAGCGGCGCGGCGCGGTGCAGCAACAAGTAATCATCAGTCGGGCACAGGAGAGAAACTGATCAAAGCGAGCGCAGCGCGCGCGCCCGGAAACACCACAGGACGCGGGGGGTGGTCGTCTCGGTGTCGGCGCAGTTGTTAGTATTTTCACATAAAACGTCTAGATGGCGTGGCAATCGAGGATACTGCTTGTTTTTCAAAGGAATATGTCGTGGGAAGGAACAAGAACAATTACATTTCAAATTAAACAAAGCATTCTGTGTGTGTGTATATTAAAGCAGACATAAAGGTAAAGAGTAAACGAACCAATACAGAATGCAACTGAGTTTGATGTTAACCCAAGGAAAGCCCACGAACAAGTGATTCGCGAGATTACGAAATGTCCAAGGCAAAATGGTGGTTCGAAATTCACGCAGACTTGATTTACAAATACACGGATTTCATTATGTTAGGTTATAATTTAGGTACTTTGTTATATATCAGAAAAACCGCAATGAAATGGACAACATTTTTATCGATTAGACATACCTCGTAAATAAAAATATGTGGGCCTTTTCGTCGATTGAATTTCATGTTTACTCAAATTTTCACTATATAACCTCACATTTAGATTCACTATCCTGCACAAACACACTTCACAGACACTATTATACCACTAGAATATTCCCTATTATATTACGCGATAGCTACATGCATTATTTTTATGTAAATATCACTATTACTTTCAAAAACAACAAATAATTACAGACATAAAAAAAACGCTGGCCGCGCGCCAGCCATTGTACGGTAACTGCAGAAAAAGTAGCGTTCGCAAACTAAGTCACAACGCGACAACTCCATGGAAAGAGTCGAAATATATCGTGAAAGTTTTTTGTTTTTTTACTCTGTATTTTCCAATAATATAATTATAATAACAATATATTGTTACTTGAGTATGATAGCTGAGTTTATAATTTCAGAATAAAATTTTACATGGAAAAACATAGTGGTTTTATTTTATTTGTTTTCTTAGGTACTTCAATCAGACAATAATTACAAATATCGTATTGTTAGCAAAATAACAGTGCTAATTATGTAAGACCGTTTTTCTGTGGTGTGATTGCTTTATATTTTTATATAATTTGAAAGAAAGTGAAAGCTGAGAGTAACTTTACCTGACACGGGTATGGAAAATACATATATATTCACGCCTGTCACGCAATATACTTTGGTCACACTACTTTCATTCATCCTCCCTACATGTCCAGTATTCTAAAAATATTAGTTAGCATTATTTTAGCGGGAATCAAACCTGCGTATTTGATTATGATAATAGCAGTGAGATTTGAAATGAAAATAAATAGAATCCGAACCCACCACGTATTACCTGCCTTTGAGCTTTAGTTACTATTGTTTTAGCGGGATTCAAACCTATGTACATATTAGATTATGTACCTTTGGAAACAAAATAAATGGGATTCGAACCCACATATTGCCTGTCTATTAGTTAGGATTATTTTAGCGGGATTCGAACCTGTAAATTTGGTTACTTACCTATGATAATGGCAGAGATTGGAAATAAAATGAAAATTTAGTATGTATGAAATATATTTTTTCTACTAGGTACTGCTTTCAAATATCAATTAGTTAACATTATTTTAGCGGGATTCGAACCTGCATATTTGGTTACTTACCTTTGATAATGGCAAAGAGATTTGAAATAAAATGAAAGTTTACAATGTAAAAACTATAATTTTCTACTGAAAAGACACAGAAAACAGTTTTACTAAAAAACTAAAATTATATAAATTACTGACAATACTGCAGACAGAAAACAGTGTTACAAGTAACGTTATACAATATAAATCAAAGACGGTGTTGCAGATAGAAAATAGTTTTACAAATAACGTTATACAATATAAATCAAAGACTGTGCTGCAGACAGAAAATAGTTTTACAAATAACGTTATACAATATAAATCAAAGACGGTGCTGCAGACAGAAAATAGTTTTACAAATAACGTTATACAATATAAATCAAAGACTGTGCTGCAGACAGAAAACAGTTTTACAATAATATACAATATAAATCAGTGACGAAGCTGCATGAGAAGATGGCTGGATGGTTTACTTTCTAGCACTTGAGATAAAATCAACTCTGGTTACTTCAATGGTATGCCACTTGTGCTAGAGGTGAATTCTAAAACAGGTTGAAAATAGGGCTTGGTTTTGCCACATAATTTTCATCCAAACACGGTCAAAAAGGCTTGACAATTTATGTACAAAAAAGCTTAAGTTATGACGAGTAACGTTATACAATATAAATCAAAGACGGTGTTGCAGATAGAAAATAGTTTTACAAATAACGTTATACAATATAAATCAAAGACTGTGCTGCAGACAGAAAATAGTTTTACAAATAACGTTATACAATATAAATCAAAGACGGTGCTGCAGACATTAAATAGTTTTACAAATAACGTTATACAATATAAATCAAAGACTGTGCTGCAGACAGAAAACAGTTTTACAATAATATACAATATAAATCAGTGACGAAGCTGCATGAGAAGATGGCTGGATGGTTTACTTTCTAGCACTTGAGATAAAATCAACTCTGGTTACTTCAATGGTATGCCACTTGTGCTAGAGGTGAATTCTAAAACAGGTTGAAAATAGGGCTTGGTTTTGCCACATAATTTTCATCCAAACACGGTCAAAAAGGCTTGACAATTTATGTACAAAAAAGCTTAAGTTATGACGAGTGCGAGAAAGTAAACCATCCAGCCATCTTCTCATGCAGCTTCGTCACCTGGAAGAGAAACACCTGGATCTGTGAGAAGTTGAGTTCGCCGAAGAGTTACATGAAGCATTGCGATAAAATACATTCGAATCTCAGGGTATAGAGAGAAATGTATGCACGAAAAGGTAAAAAAGGCATTTGTATACTTTTATGAGACTGGTACGAACATCTTACACGAATACTAAGATCATCATCACGATGATCATAAACATACTTACATACAGTCTATTTATTATCTTATGAACCCAAGCCTTTCCCCAAGAATTCTGCCTAGTACAACTTTCACCGTAAGTAACACATCTGGTTTTTACAAACAGTGTCACCGGTAATTGCCCTGTTTACTGAAAGAAGATTATTTGAGTACATTAGATGTTATCACAAAAAATACCAGTAAGTCACATTCAAATCCCGCTACCAAAAATCCTTATATTCATCTACTGTCACGATCAGATACCGTAAGTGGTGAATTCTAAGTGCGCCTACCTTTTCTGGTGATTTTATCTTGGCCAGGAAGTTGTCGAAGAGAGTGCCAATCACTCCAACAGCCATCAAAGCAAAGAAACTCGTCACAGGTGACGCATTTAGAATGCACGTCTTTGCGAATATCTTTCCGAAGACAGACGTGACACCTCTTTCTAGGTTTCAAGTACTTAGGAACGTGCACAATATCCCTGCGCAGACGCATATCAGTTTCCATGATCTGCACAAAACACTTTGCTGGATTTACAAGGTGCTTATCCAACAAAGAATCAGCCAGAGTTTCGCGAAAAATGCGGTGCGTCAACATAGGCAGATTGCGATGTTTCCTAGATGCATTGAACATAATGAAAGCGTTGTGCACGCTGACATTTAGTAACCTTTTAAAAATCTTCATATCCCATTTCAGGCATCTGTTCCTTTCCAACAAATACATTGCGAGTTTTTGATCCCCAACACCTCCCATTGTATTGTTGTAGTCCTGAACTACACAGGGCTTCACCAAATCCTGTCCAGCCTTTTGAGCCAAGATAGTTTCCGCATTGTGATAGGTGGAAATCATGTTCACCATTTTGGAGTCCTGCCATGAGATACATGCCACGTCACCAGAGTGGAGAGCAGTGATTTTCCCCTTTGGCACTTTTTTCGGAAGCTTCTTGATCTTTTCTGGTACATTCTTGCGATTAGCACGCAATGTCCCCAAACAATCGTAACCCAAACTCTTCAAGTACCGTGCTAACGCTGGAGAATTATAATAATTGTCCATCGTAATACAGTGACCCCGATTTTCGAGACCTTTTAGTAAATCGAGTACTACTTGAGCACTCTTACCGGCCAAGTCTGCACTAGGATTCTCGTCACCATCATGGACGGCAGCAGAATTCTTCCCCGTGTAAATTTCAAATCGGTATAAATACCCACTCCTCGATTCACACAGCTCGAATGATTTAATACCAAAACTCGCGGCCTTTGATCTTATCGCTTGGACCCAGGACAAGCGGCCTTTGAATAAGGTCAAAGACTCATCAATCGCGACATCCTGTTCAAGATTATATAAAGACTCGAATTTACAATTTAGGTGCGTGAGGAGTGGTGCAATTTTCGCCAACTTCGCAGAGAGCACTTTCCCTCCAACTCGCGGCAAATTTTGACTCACATCAGAATTATCCGCGAAGTGGAGGAACTTGTTCAGCAAAATGAAGCGATTGAACGACATCATCGACCTGAAGTAGGGCAACTGCAGGCGGCCGGTGGTCCTCCAGTATTCGTGCTGAGCTGAACGTTGATCAATTCCCATTAAAATATACATACCAAAAAGCACGCGAATCTCATCTGCATTGGTGTCAATCCACCGATTCAGACGAGAACTCGGCTTTAATTCATCTTTTTCGCGTAATGCCTCGATTGTCTGGTGAGCGTATTTATTGGTTTCGCTAACTATATGCCCTAAAATGTCTTCGTCCCAGATGTCACAGAAGGCCTCATAGGGCGTATTGTAGTCCTTGACAGGTCCAGGAGTTGGCCCGGAAAAAGTTTCCTGAACACCCCTGAAAGTGTCAAAGTCTTCCTGCCAATCAAAGCCACTAGAATCGCCAACAAGACGGTCAATGGCAGCATCCATTTCAACCTCAACCGAATTTATTTGTTCGCGAACATTTCTATCTAACTCTTCGTCGTCAGGAATTACCCTACGCATGGTATCACGAGAGGCAATGATCTCTTCCACATTGAACTCATCGTCGTAGTCGGAATCGAGATCACTGCCTTCGTTTTCCGGTTTCGTGGCATGTCTTTTAATCGTTGCTGCTGCCGTCATCCCTGAGCATGATGGAATATCATCGATCCGCGCAGCCAAATTTCTTGATAACCCATGGTCACCACTAGTTCCAGGCCTTGACTGAGGCTGGTCACTAACGGTGACCTTTGGCAGGTCATCAAGATCTTCCGCTCGCTCAGACATGCTGCGTGAAGGGCTCATGCGTTCAGGATTTTCCTGCTGCGAAATCAACGTGTCTGTGCTCACAAGATCCGGGTGTTTGTTGGCAGCCGCTGTTCCCTCTTCGGTCTCTTCCGCGATCTGCTCAATGATCTCGTGGTCTTCGAGACTGTAAAAAAAAGTTATAATTAGCCTTATGTACACTAAAAAGCGACGGTTAGGATTCTCATCATGAAACCCAGGATGGATGCTACAATTATTTTTTAAAATGTATGTATCTGCAGACTATTACTTGCTGAACGGCGAAGGAAAGCACTGTAAAGTCAATCATGCCCTATGCCCCAAAAAGTGTGTACTTATGCCGAAATTACTTACAATTTATGCTGGTTTTCAGTCTGTTTGAGACGGACGGAACCCCCGGGAGTCTCCTCGATTTTCACGGATTTGGTGACGTGGATCGATCCTCTCGGAGTCACGTTCACACACATCGCAAAGTTTGTGCTGAAATACAAATAAAAAACATTGTTTCAATATTGTTATATTATTATACAGGCTGTTTGCAAACACCGATCGCGCTCAGGTCACAATCAAGCACTGATCGCTCATACCGACCGACCGAGCTGCCCCAGCCGTCCGCTTTGTATCCATCTATCTCCGAATCAAGAATAATTTCAGACGCAAACAGAACATTGCTGGTTCAGTGTTCATTGCAATGTTTGTGCTTTTGGCAGGTTGGGGTGTTAACTGAGTGAAACACAGGTTAGCCGTTAATAGTCCGATATATTCTAGTGGCTACAACCACACCATAAAGCACGTTGATACTACACAACGTCGGGAAGAGAACTGACGAGGCTACGTGCCTTGCAACAAGTCGTGCGCAATTACTTATTGCTATAATCAGCAATTTCATGACTCCACAGTACATCCCTTTCTACAAAAAAAAATTTTTCAAAATAAAATTTTTAACAAACTAAAAACATCTTTCATTGATTGTACATGAATGTTTCAAAACATACTACACTGATTGTACTCTGATACACTGTTGCAATAATAACATAATCTGACTCGACATTTAAACAATTGTAAACACAAAGCAAGCTCGTAACATGAAACTGCCTACTGGCTGACGCAATTCTTATCTTGCTGTAATGAAAATAAATTTCAATGAAATAAAATTTCAACATTGTGCAGTACCATAATGTAAATACTATTTTATAATGTAAAATTACACAAGATTCTTTAAGAAAACAATACAAAAAAAAAATTAATATAAAACTGAAAAACTCTTTAACACTAACTTCTGTAGAAATTACTCTGAAATTGAATACCAAATTAACAGATAACAATTGAATATCGAAACAGTAAAATAACATAATAACGGTGTTATAATACCCAAAATAGTGCTATAATGGAAAATTTTCTATTTGTTCAACTACTCAATTCATAACTGGACTTTACACAGTATAATAATGTGAAAAAAAATGCTATTATAAAAAACTTTAAACAATTTATAGAGGAAAAATACAAATACAAAACTGTTACATAACACAAAAAATACATTTCTTGACATCTATCCGAATCCTAAACGTTTTATAACTTTTTGGTGATCAATCCAAAAGCTAGAAAAATATCTAGTATACCAATAGTATATCTTTACGTCATGTAAGAAAAAATTCCGGAATTAGTTACACAAATTACAAACATAAATGACATTTCAATACACAATACACAAGAAAACATAAAAAATAAATTTCGCATTGCATCAAGGGTCTACATTTGCATTCTATTACGGAACCCTGTTTATTCGTCTTTGCTTATTTGCTCTAAATTCGATGTCATTCAGATAGCGTTTCCTGCTTAACCTGACTGTATATCGACATTATAAATCACTTGAAAACAATAATAAAACACTAAAAAATTACAATCTACAAGACAAGAAAGAAAAAATATCTAAGTTTCGGAAATCTCTCTAGGATCCCTTTAATGCGGAAAGAAAAAATATAACTTGATAGTTTGCAAAAATACTCTCTAGGCCATTTTACGATTCACCGAGGGCTCGGAACAACTTGAAAAGTGTTCAGGTTAAAATATGGCTTGCCCGTAGCTATAGTTTCATTTAGTTCGCGGGTTCATATTCGAGTTATAAACTCACGGAACCCTAACATTTCATTTTATAATTTCTACGTTACACATGCTATTGCATTGAGATCTGAGTTGCTTAATCCGCATTCCCCAAATCTAATACCTTTAGCTATTCTTTAAAACTACTTTCTAGTATGATCACTACTTTATACCTTAAACAAAATTACTACAATGGTCACCGTTTCGTAAACTTTCGATTTTATGTTTCAATTTGCCTGCTGACGTCATTCGTCCTATACATGTTGCTGCATCGTATTTTGGAATGCCTGTGGAGCACTCTCCAAAGTTGACGCTCTTAATTCTTTTCTTAGCCACTTTCGCATATGATTACTACACTTTGTATATAATACGTACACTGATAAAAAACACAATATGATAACTGTTATCACTATCACAATTCCATAAATCTCCATTTTTTCTTCTAATTTCGAATTACTTGACTCGTTTGCACCATTCTGTGCTATGACAACTTGCTCGTTTTTACTTTGCGGTTTACCCATTTTTCGGAATTTTAACCACAAAATATTTACACGACTTTTACAAAAAACTGAATCTTTATCACTGAACCTCACAATATGTACTGTATGCAAAACTAAAAATAATACTCTTTATGTACTTTAATCATTGCTCTAGATAATTTACATACTTGCTTACGAATCTGCAAATCTAACTGGTTTCTTAATCACACGACCGCTGCGTGATGTTCTAATTTCTGGCTGATCACGTGTCTCAAAAGGTACTAACGGACTTTGAACTGAAACGTTTTGATTCTCAATATTTTGACTTGCTAAATCGCTTTCATTTTGAACATCCTCATTTTCAAATAAAGTATACGCTGGTTTCAATCTATCTATAGAAATGTTCGTCTGTCTGTTCGGTAACTGTACTTTAAAAACCTTATTTTCTCTACTTAAAACGCGGTATGGGCCATCATAAGTAGGTGTTAGAGGTTTCTTAACTGCATCATTTCTTATGAAAACGTGTGAACATGACTGTAAGTCCTTATGCACGAAAATCTTTCTGGAATCGCTCGACGTTCGCGATTGCGGCTTTAATTCTCTAATAATTTTGCGTAACTGCTCAACATATGTAAAAGGATCATTGCTCTGCGTACCTACTTCTTGAAAAAATTCACCTGGTAGCTTTATATTGTGTCCGTAAATCATCTCTGCCGAACTTATTCCTGAGTCGCTCCTGCCTGAAGCTCTTAACCCTAGAAGAACTGTAGGTAATTCTTGTATCCAAGATGTACTTGCCTTCAATCTAGCAGTAAGCGCTGCTTTCAGCGTACGATGCCACCTTTCTATGCTGCCGTTGCTTTGTGGATGATATGGAGTGGTTCTAAATTTCTTGATACCTAATAATTTCATTAACTCTGCGAATAACTCACTCTCCATCTGCCTTCCTTGATCTGTTGTCATTCTGCTAAAACTTCCGAAACGACAAATCCAACCTTCATACACGGCTCTGGCTACTTTTTCAGCCGTGATTTCTTTTACTGGAATTGCCTCTGCCCATCTGGTATATCTGTCTATGATTGTTACTAAATACCTGTATCCCTCTTCAGTTGTTGGTAGTGGCCCAACGATGTCCATATGAATATGCTCGAATCTATTGCATGGTGGAAAACTTCCGACTTCTGATACTGTGTGTCTATTTACCTTGCTCCGCTGACATTGTATACAAGATTTTGCCCATTGGCTTACGTCTTTATTCATGCTAGGCCAAAAAAATCTTTGTGTTACCATCTTACGTGTAGTTTTGCTACCTGGATGACTAAAATTATGTATAGAATCAAAAGCTGTTTTCCTAAAAGTTTCAGTCAAAAACGGTCTGGCATTATTAGTACTTATTTCGCAATAAATTAATTTGTCGCTACCTGGTAACCTGAGTTGCTTTAACTGTACATTGCTGTCCTGCTTTGTCAGTAAATTGTGCAAGTGTGTGTCTATTTCCTGCGCTGTCGCAAGTTCGCTGTAATCTAGTGCTGACGGGCATGTTATGGTTTCAATTCTAGAAAGTGCATCCGCTACGGGATTCAAATTACCTTCCACGTGTTTAATATAAGTTGTAAATTCGCTGATGAACAATAACTGCCTAGTACGTCTTGGGTTCTCTTTGTTACTACCTATCTTTGTAAAAGCAAATGTTAAGGGTTTATGATCTGTAAATATAGTGAACTCTCTACCCTCTAGCATGTTTCTGAAATAAACTACGGCCATGTATATTGCCAATAATTCTCGATCATATGTACTATATTTCTCCTGTGCCGCTGAAAGTTTCTTTGAAAAATAACCCAATGGTTTCCAGTAATTACCAACCTTTTGTTGTAAAACTGCGCCTGCACAATTTGCACTGCAATCTGTCATCAGAGATAATTCCACATTGGCCAACGGATGAGACAGAGTAACGGCGTTTTTAAGACTTACCTTACACTGCTCGAAAGCCTGCGTTGCCTTCTCATTCCATGGAATCTTTGTTTTGTCCTTTTTCTTTGTATTGTGCAAAAACTGGTTCAGCTCTGCTTGCTGTACGACTGCCTTCGGTAGATGCGCTCTGTAAAAATTTAACATTCCTAAAAATCGTCTCAACTGCTCAACTGTTTCCGGTTTTGGGTATTCAGTGATAGCCTTGACTTTGTCCTCCAAAGGACGTATTCCCTCTGTGGAAACTTCATACCCCAGAAAATCTACTTTAGCTTGTCCAAATACGCATTTACTTAAATTTATTGTGATTCCAATCTCGTTAAAACGTTCAAAAAGTTTTCTGAGATGCTGCGTGTGCTGCTCTTCTGTTTCTGATGCTAGAATAACGTCATCAATGTACCCGAAAAGACATGATTTCTCCCCCTTTTCATTCTGTATTACTTCTATACCCTGTAAAACTGTATTATTCATGAATCTTTGGAAAGTTTGAGCAGCATTTCTAAGTCCAAACGTCATACGCGTAAACTCGTATAGCCCAAACGGTGTTATAATCGCTGTTTTCTCTACATCCTCGGGTGCTACTCTGATAAAATGATAGGCTCTGTTAATATCTATACGTGTGAAAATTTTTTTACCTGCTAATCCATACGTGAAGTCTTGCAGCCGAGGTACTGGATACCTGTCTGGTTTCGTGATTGCGTTGAGCTGCCTGTAGTCTCCGCATGGCCTGATCTGGCCATCCTTCTTCGGCACGACGTGTAGAGGACTCGCCCAAGCACTTTTTGATGGTCTACATATACCTTTTTCTTGCATGAACCTAAATTCGTCCCTGACCTTATTAAACCTATCTGGGGGCAAAGGTCGTGCTTTAGCATGAACCGGTGGTCCGGTTGTCTCTATGTGATGAAAAACTGAATGCGACGGTATTTCTTTAAAAGACACAGGTTTCGTAATTTCGGAATTCTTCTAATAATTCGCGATATGGATGTTTATCCTGAATGCTACTTATTGAAGAAGGACCTTCATAAACAACTATCGTACCATCTGTACGTAAATTAGTCACCAAATCAATTAATTTCCTATTATACAAGTCTATAAGTAACTTATGAGTTCTTAAAAAGTCTGCTCCGAGTATGGGCTTTGGTACATCACACACTATAAATGTCCACTTGAATGCACGTCTTAAACCTAAATTTAGCTCCATTGTAGTCACACCATAAGTCTTAATTTCTGTATTGTTCGCTGCGTATAATTTATATGTGCACTCACGACGATCTTGCGGTTTAACACAACTAACCGGTAAAGTACTTACGTTTGCACCACTATCGATTAAAAAACGTAGTTTACTGTTCCAATCCGTAACACTTAACCGATGATTGTCTGTCACTGCAATGCAATTGTTAACCGCACCCAACTGCATCGTTTCTAATTTTCATGAACCGTATTGCTGCGACTGCTGTCTCTGTGCTTGCCGCTGTTGATTCTGCGACTGCTGCTGTGCACCCCATTCACATCTGTTCGCTCTATTTCCGAATTTGTAATGATATCTGCATAGCCAATCCGGATGATTAGGGTTTCTCCTGGGCCCGTTTGATCTAGACCTGTTTCTGCTCCGATTTCTTCTATCACCACGGTAACCGTAGCTCCTATCTCTGCTGCGTCCGCGAATTTCATTAACTTCTCCTTTCAGCTCTTTAATCTGCAACGTCAACGCCATCATCTGCGCCATCAGCTCCGGAAATGGTGAGGAAGTCGCTGTGGCCGCCGCTGTCACTTCCGCCACATCTCCTGTCCTAATGTTCTCAACTATCTTGTCTGCCATAGTTGCTAAATTCTCCAGGCTTGTCTCCTGGCTCACAGCTAAGACTGCTCTAACTGCCGACGGTAAACGTCCAATCCACAATTTCTTCTGGGAAGCCTCTGATGTTCCCGAGTTCCTTGCCAATTCCGCCATCCGCCTAAGAAGCTGGTGACCGGAGCCGAAAACCGGTGAGGACCGTATAATACCCCCCTGGGTCCGGCCCTGCCCAAGGTGTGCCGTCTAAATTCTCGCCGAGGCCGACACTTCTCGACGAGGAGTTCCCTTCCCGCTGCCCGTGTCCCGTCGGTTCACCTCACAAACACTACACCCCAACAGCCATCAAACGCACTGCCCAAAAATCACGTCGGGGTCACCACTTTGGCAGGTTGGGTTGTTAACTGAGTGAAACACAGGTTAGCTGTTAATAGTCCGATATATTCTAGTGGCTACAACCACACCATAAAGCACGTTGATACTACACAACGTCGGGAAGAGAACTGACGAGGCTACGTGCCTTGCCACAAGTCGTGCGCAATTACTTATTGCTATAATCAGCAATTTCATGACTCCACATGCTATTTCAAACAAAGGCGGTGTAGTTTTTGTAGCAGAGTGCAAAAGTGAATGGAGAGGAATGCACCGATATGAAATACTCACGGCGGTATAGGTGTAAAGGGGCGGGACTCCCTCTCCAACTCCACGTCTCGCTCAGTGGATGTCGCCTCCGACACCATACTCAGGCAACGCCTGGCCCGCCGATGTGCATCGGGTCCCCTCATCCGCTTTTCCACAGGCGTTGCCGGCCTTGATGTCGAAGACGACATGGAATCGGTGCTCAAAAGGCTGAAATAAGTAAAATAATATATTTTTTTAAATTTGTTTTTTTAGGGGTTATTGAAAAGTCTTTTTCTAGAAAACTATGACCCGTACGGAAAAAGTTTATAGAACAAAGGGCGTCTATTTAGACTTAGCCTGTCCAATAGGAGCATCGAAACTAGTGATTTAAAAAAAACAAATTTTTTTTTTTAGGGGATTTTGATGTGTCGATTTCTTGGAAACTATAACCCGCACGGAAAAAGTTTACGGAACTAAAGGTGTCTATTTAGACTTAGTCTGTCCAATAGGAGCATCGAAACTAGTGATTTAAAAAAATACCAACTTTATATTTAGGGGATTTTCTAAAGTATATTTCTTGGAAACTGTGACCCGCACAGAAAACAAATATATAAAGTAGTGCTAATAACAAAAAAATATATATACCTAACACGCAAATTTTTTTTTTAAATGTTATTTCAAATTTGTTCGCTGATACCTTTGTTCATTTACACTCGACACTGTTACTGAGACGAAAAGCTAATGCGAATAACAGAATTTCAAGCATGACAAAAAAAATCTTTTATGCAAACGGTACTTTAGCCCAAGATTAGGGCGTGGTTCTATAAAAATACCATTTTGCAACTTTTACGACAGAATCAACAAAAACTAACATGAAAAACAAAATCACTGATAAATTACGACAAAACTTGTGTAATTACTTTGTAATAATTATATGATAGACTGGAAAAAAACCGCCATTAAATTTCTGCAACACCGCACGCATATTGCATCATACAAAGTTTCGAGACTTTTTCACAAAGATATCCTCCTAAATGGGTAAAACAAATACTTGATAATTATTTTACGTTAAATTCTCAGTAATTTGATATATAATACATAACATATTTACTTCTTCTTGTCTGGTCACAGCACAACACAAAACAGAAATGACCGAAACGGATCGACTTGCAGCAGAAATTATTTATTTCAAACGTGACTGGTTCGTTTTCAACCAATCAAATGATATTCATTCGATTCCTAAGAAACCACAGACAATTATGGTATTTTATTTTTAAAATTCCGTTTCAAAACGTGCATCAATAATTTAAACGAAACGCAGCAGCATTTATACGCGCCACCGCTTGCGCGCTGAGCACTGTGTACGGTTGGATTTCTCGCGCAGCCGTTTGCGCGCTGGACTCGTGATGGGTTAAGCTGACAATTACATCCCCTTTTGAAGTGACTAAAATGACTGAAAATTGCTATACCATTAACAACATACCAGACATGAGTGACATTGCAATTGATAACATATTGACTGAAAATTAATCCAACCTAAGACTAGACTATTTGAATGACGAAGAGCGACGAGCCATTAGTAACTTATGTGAAGTATACAAGGATATGTTTTACACCGAGGAACTTCCACTTACTTTCACTAACCAGGTAAAACATCATATAAGGACAGTTAATGAAGACCCGATCTATATAAAACCATATCGTCAAGCACCAGTTCAAGCTGAAGAAATCAAACGACAGGTTGACAAATTACTCAAAGACAACGTGATCCAAGAATCACACTCCCCGTGGAGTGCACCAGTCCATTTGGTCCCCAAAAAGCCTGATGCGTCGGGTCAGGTTAAATATAGAATGGTAATAGATTACCGCAGGTTAAACGACATTACTAAAGATGACAAATACCCACTCCCCAACATTTGCGACTTATTTGATAAACTTGGAAGGAGTAATTACTTTACAACAATCGACCTAGCATCAGGTTATCACCAGATCGAGATTACAGAGACTGACAAAGAGAAAACAGCGTTTTCTACACAAAATGGACACTATGAGTTTAAGAGGATGCCGTTTGGCTTGAAAACGGCACCCGCAACAGATCCAGACATCGATCCAGAGAGCGATAGATAGTGTGCTAAGAGGTCTCCAAGGTATACATTGTCTAGTCTACCTTGATGACATTTTGGTGTACTCCAGCGGTCTGCAGGAACACCTCCAAAAACTTAGATCAGTATTTAATAGACTTCGAGAAACCAATCTCAAAGTTCAACTCGACAAAACAGAGTTCTTGCGCAAGGAAGTACAATACCTAGGACACACATTGACTCAAGACGGCCTTAAACCTAACAATGATAAGATCCAAGTAGTTATTTATTATCCCATACCCCAGACACAAACTGAGATCAAACGATTTTTAGGCTTTATTGGATACTATCGTCGTTTTGTTAAGGATTTCTCCAAAATTACACAACCTCTAACAGCTTGCCTTAAAAAGGGTCGGAAGGTAATAATTGATGAAAAATATACTGAAGCAATTCAGAAGTGTAAAGAGCTATTGATTAACGCCCCCATATTATAATACCCAGACATGATTAAACCATTTATTTTAACAGTGGATGCCTCTGAAGTAGCCATTGGAGCTGTACTGTCCCAAGGACAAGTAGGGAGTGATAGACCCCTAGCATATGCTAGCAGAACTTTAACTGATACCGAACGTAGGTATAGTACCACAGAGCGTGAACTGTTAGCAGCCGTATGGGCAACATAACATTTTCGGCCATACCTTTACGGTCGTAAATTTGACCTTATTACCGATCATGAGCCTCTCCGTTGGCTCTACCGACCTAACTTTGAACCTAACAGCAAACTAGCTCGTTGGCGACTTCGCCTACAACAATTTGATTTTGACGTCCTACACAAATCAGGTAAACTAAATACGAATGCGGATGCACTCTCCCGTATTAAACTAAACGCGTTAGGCAATGACGAGGATGACAGTTCTATGATTGTCAATGTTGACGAGAAAGAGAAAAGACTAGAAACATACCTTGATGAAGTGACGAAACAGATAACAAACCTTAACCAAAGACGAAACACAGACAACTCGAAAACCATAACTATATCTGACTCTGAAGGAACCCGAACAGCTAGTACAGTCACGATTATTGGTGACGAATTCCAACCTGAAAACTCAATTCGATCAGAATCTACTTCCGCGGAAACCATTCATTCCGCTGAAAACGTGGAATCTTATGGAATACCAATATTACATGAAGCTATAGACACTAAACCAAATCAAATACTTGTTTTCAGTTGGCCAATTAATAGAATGCAAGTAAAGGACTGGTCTAGAGACAAGCAAAAAGTACTCGAGGTTTTCTTACCCCTTAATAATTTAAAGATAATAAAAGAATTTTTAAAGAAATATATTAAACCAAAATCTAAATACTTCATTTACTTCGAAAAAGAGCAACATCGAAGAGATTTCAGTAAGATCATAATCTCACTATTTGAACTAGGTACAGTTCACTTTTATGAATGCACTGAACGTGTCGTTTATATAGAGAATGAACAAGAACAAAAGGCTATTATTGTCAAATTACACGAAGGTAAAACTTGCCACCGGGGTATCACTGAAACTGTCAAAAGAATCCGACGAACATATCATTGGCCTCATATACATGAAACTGTTTCAGCTGTAATAAACGCGTGCGAAAAATGTAAAGCTTCAAAATATGATAGAAAACCGATCAAACCTACATTGCAATTGACTCAAACTCAAAATGCACCCTTTCAGGAACTCTTCATTGACCTATTCTCCATAGAATCAAAATACTATCTCACTACCATAGACGCTTTAAGTAAGCTAGGTCAGGCCATAGAAATTCTATCTCGATCCACACCTGAGGTAGTAAGAGCCCTGATCAAGTATTTTTCATTTTATGGGATTCCCAAGAAAATAAGCTCTGATCCCGGAATGGAATTTAATAATGAACTCTTTAAGGAATTAACAGAACTGTACAAAATCAAACTCCATATTGGAACTCCGAACAACCCGAACTCCATGGGTATGATCGAACGACCACATTCCACTATCACAGAAATTTACCGTTTAGCGAAATACGAAAGAAAATATACCGACCCTGCCTCTGTAATGTCTTACGCCATTATGGCATATAATAACACAATCCACAGTGCCACTGACCTTACACCCTTTGAAGTTGTGTTCGGCCATACAGAATGAAACTCTGTATTTGACGAAGACTTTGACAAAAATTATAAACAATGTTCAGAATAAAATGTATATTTCGGAACGCATCCATCAATGGTCTATATATTTTGTCTATGGACTTGGAGCTGTCAAAAAAACGAGGGACGTGGAATTTTCTTGGTATAGATCGCGGACGATTTTAATATGTGTTATTAAGGGCTTAATAGAGGGGAAATCGGTGCGGACACCGTAAAGAACATAAGTGAATCAATGGCTGATGTTATTTTGGCGTGAAGGCCACTTTTTGGTGAATTTCCTGTGTGTGTGTGACATAACCTGTGTCCACGCGGCTTCCGACAAGTGGACTTGTTAATTACTATTTCTGGGTTCGGATGCATCCTGGGGTAGGAGGTTTGTGTTTAGATTCATCGTGGAAGGTGATCAACGTGTCACGGCACCGACACGCCTTGGAGTCCATGTGGAGGGTCTTCGAGCGATGACCAGTGGATGACGTCATCATACAACTGTCTGGTAGGAAGTTTTGCACATATTTTTTATAGAATATAAGATACTTGTAGACTATAAATCTGGGACAGCCTATGGGCCCCTGTTCCAGCTGCAAGTATCGCCCTTTAGCATACAATTGGTGGTGTCTGAGCGTGGTTATGGAATCCTCGCACTAGTGACGCTGATGCCCGTCACTAGTCAGTATTACCACTTTTTGTAAGCTACAATTTGTGGTAGCAACGAGCGTTTATATCAAACATTTTCTGGTAGCAGAGCGTGGTTAATCCACCTAATAAACCTTTGGATTATATACATATAAACAGCGGAACTGGGCGGCCCCAGGGTCATTGAACTGTTAACATAGCTAGGCTTTTACATGGTTGTATTATTGATATGTTATTGATGTAGCAATTACAAATTGGATTTGTTTAGTGCTTTGAGTAGTTAATTGATTACCGGAGGGTACCACATTGATGTGGTTCAGTATTATCAGTATAATTTGATAGTTTAGTACATATCAGGTGTTCTTGTACTACAATAACATAATCATATAACGGTTTATATTATAGATTTGGAAATCAACTTGTTAGCTAATATACGGTTATCTTGGCTTGAATGTATGTACTTACAAGGATGTATACAGTGCATAGTGGAATGTGCATTCGGGTTTGTGTGTATTGTATACACCAAATATAATTTAAATTTGGTAATATAGAATTAGGTAGGAACCTATTTGTTTGTTTAGTATTGACGGACAGTACATACATTGGTAATTGGGAATTAATTTTGCTAATTAAATTCTATTTATAGGTAGGGTATCTATTGAGCAGTGCTTCTGTATTTTGTGCCTTGTCAGGGTGTTTGCTAAATAGTTTTTATTTATACATTTCCCGGTTCATTGCGGCATGATGTCCAAGTCTCACAAGGCTGCGTTGGCGAAAGAGCTCCGCTGGTTTACAACCGTCCAGGGATTGCTTTCTCGTTCGGATCGCGACAATGCAATCCTGGAGAGAGCCGAGCGGATGCATCAGCGGCTGGCTGATGCAGAGGCGGCTGTGGCAGCACTGCAGGAAAGTGACGAGCCTTTGAAGAGGTATGTTACGGATTTAGCTCAGATAAAGGGGATTTATGATGATGTAACTGAGGCGGCCTCCATGATCAAAAAGCGGCAATCGGGCAGCCCGGTTGTTAGCACACCTAGACCAATAGATGGCGCCACTGGTAAGACGCTGGTTATAACGTCGAATAATATTGCTGATGTAAAGAGGCAAAATTCAGGAGGTCCTGTAGTTGTCACGCCTCAACCGGTAGATGGCGTGTCTAGTAGTTTGGTTAGTTTAGAACTAAATAAATTTAATGGGAAAATTCAAGAATGGGTTTCATATAGGAATATGTTTACGTCATTAATAAATTCTAGGATAGATTTGACAAAGGGGCAAAAGATGGCATATTTGATGTCAACATTGGAGGGCGAAGCAAGGTCGCTCATCCAGCACCTCAGGGTGGAGGATGATCATTATGATACAGCGTGGGGCTTATTAAATGATAGGTATCAGAACATGCGCTTATTGGCGGATGCGCATGCGTCTCAATTGTTGACGTTACCTAGGGTAACCGACTGGGCACAGCTGAGGCAGCAATTACTAACTCCGGTCACTGTGGCGTGTAATGCCCTTAGAACATTAGGTTTACCGGTGGACGAGTGGTCGTTTTTACTCGTTCACATTATTTTAGGTAGGTTGCCTAATGATGTGAGGTCACGTTTTGAACGGGTGTCCGCAGGAAAAGATGGCAGCACTGTGCCAAAATTTACGGACTTATTAACGTTTCTTGAATATGATGCTAGGGTAGTAGAAACATCACAACCGGACTTGGCGCCATCTGGGGCGCAATCATTTTCGTCTGCTGGCTCATCGGAATGTGGGGAGCCCAGACAACCGCAGCAGTCGCGGGGACGCGATATGACGCTTTTGGCGGGGGTCGCCGTGGTCAAGAGGTCATCGACCTATTTACAGTGTGGCCATACGGGGCATGACCTGCTGAGATGTCAGCAGTGGCGAAACCTGCACGTCACCGAGCGGCGACGCATAGTGAAGCGTAAGGGCCTGTGTTTCGGTTGCTTGGGCAATCATTTTGAACGTAATTGTCCCGAGCCACGACGTTGCAGTGTTTGTGAGGGGCCTCACCATTTATTGTTGTGTGCCAACAGATCTGAAGCGGCTTCACCGGTCCCGCAGCGACGGAGCCCTACGGGCGGGGGTGCTTCAGGGAGAACTCCCCCCCCCTTGGACAACGGGGGTGCGTCAGGGAGAACTTCCCCCCCCTCGGTCCAGGGAAGGCTTGCTGTCGGGCAGAGCTCCCCTCCGTCGGAACGGAGGACTGCGGCGCGAGGCGCGCCCCCTCACCGGGAGGTGAGTTATGTATTTGCGCGTGGACCCGTAGGGGGCTTGCCTACGGGCTATCACACATATGGCCATGTAGTGAATTGGGCCCCTACGGGCGGGGGCCAATTGGAGTTGGCAAGGGCTAGGCCCCCCCTCCCCGCGCCGGTTTTGGTGCCAGCTGGCATGGAGCACCGTGTTAAGACGGAGTCACGGGGTTACTCACCGCCGTACCGGGAATACCCGCGGTTAGAGTACCACCCGCCGTACTCAGGGAGAGTTGGAGGCTACGCTCCCCCCATGGTGGGGATGTGCACGCGCCAGCCATATTATTGCCAGTGGACTGGTCCTGCACTCCACAGGTGGGGTAGCCTGTAACTAGCTTGTTCAAGCTTTGAGTACGGAACCGCGGACGGTTCTGTTGCCTACCGCGATGGCTCGCGTCTAGGGCCTCAGGGGGGATTGAGTTAGGGTAAGGGCCCTCCTCGACTCGGAAAGTCAAGTGGCGCACCGATTGGTTTTGAACCTGGAGGTTTCGTCGGTGCCGCTCCTAGGTATTGGTGGACTGGAGTTGAAACAGCGGCTGCAGCCATGGTTATAGACAATATTGTCGGCTGGCAGCCTTCTTTGGACCTTCCTCCGTCCATAATCTCATGCACGTCAGGTCTGCATCTGGCAGACCCACGTTTTGTCATCCGGCCCCAGTCGATGTTTTCCTGGGCGCGGATTTGTTAGGATGGATCCTATTTGGTTTTTAAAAGACTCTGGGTTCTTCTTCATTGGTGGAGGTATCCACAATTTTGGATATTCGATATTTGATTCGATACTTGGATTATTATGTTCGAACTTAGGAAATGGCTTTCAAATGAACATATACTGTTTGCAGATTTGGAGGATCCCAATATGATGGTGGTATTATGTTGAAATACCAACCAGTCAATGAAATTCATATATTTTGTCCCCAGCCGTGAGTGCAGAGGAGCGTTGGAACGCATTGGTACACGGTTCTTGTACTTCAGGCGGACCTCATCAAGTTTAGACTTCGAGTTCTGCGCGAGGATCACGCCAGGCTGAAGTGAGCGGTTGCTCGTTTGAATCCTTTCACGGATTATGAAGGACTTCTGCGTTTCGAAGGCTGATTTCGGAGAGCTGACCTGCCATACGGAAGTCTTCATCCTTTGTTTCTACCCAAGGGCGGACCTTTAGTAAATTTGTTGGTGTGGATCGACACATATGTAACGCGCACGGGGGTTTTCAGCAATCGCAACGCTCGGGTTGTGAAAGCATACCTTGTGTATTTGTGTGCTTGGCCACCAAGGCCGTTCACTTGGCAGTGGTATCAGCTTTGACTACGGAGGCCTTCGTCGCCGCGTTGGATCGTTTCGTGTCGCGTAAGGGTTTACCTTCACTTATTCGCTCCGACAATGGCACAAACTACAAAGGTACTGCTAACTATCTAAAAGATATTGATAATTTTTTGTTTTGTAAATAACTATGCTAGTTTAAGTTAAATCTTCGCCCGGAAAGGGGTAACTTGGCGGTACAGTTCCCCAAATTGCCCTCACTGGGGAGGGAATTTTTTGAAGCTGCCGTCAAGTCGGCGAAGACCCACCTCCGCTGCGTTATTGGGGAAACTGTTCTAATTTTTGAGGAGCTTGCCACTGTATATTGTTAAGTGGAAGCGGTCCTCAACTCTCGTCCTCTCTGTGGTCAGACAGGACTGAGCATCCTAGGGAAGGAAATTTAATTCTTTGGAAGGATATGAACTTGCTATCCTTGTTTGGCGCCGGGGCCGTAAATTAAAGTTGTTTTGGCGGAGACGGAACTCCACGCGTCGCAGAGGTGTTGGTCGAAGGTTCGATTTTGTGACGAGCCATGACAACTCTCTCCCGTCTCCCGGTTGTATGAGCTAGTGGACTGATTGCTCAGCCCAGAGCGGGGGACTGTTCAGAATAAAATGTATATTTCGGAACGCATCCATCAATGGTCTATATATTTTGTCTATGGACTTGGAGCTGTCAAAAAAACGAGGGACGTGGAATTTTCTTGGTATAGATCGCGGACGATTTTAATATGTGTTATTAAGGGCTTAATAGAGGGGAAATCGGTGCGGACACCGTAAAGAACATAAGTGAATCAATGGCTGATGTTATTTTGGCGTGAAGGCCACTTTTTGGTGAATTTCCTGTGTGTGTGTGACATAACCTGTGTCCACGCGGCTTCCGACAAGTGGACTTGTTAATTACTATTTCTGGGTTCGGATGCATCCTGGGGTAGGAGGTTTGTGTTTAGATTCATCGTGGAAGGTGATCAACGTGTCACGGCACCGACACGCCTTGGAGTCCATGTGGAGGGTCTTCGAGCGATGACCAGTGGATGACGTCATCATACAACTGTCTGGTAGGAAGTTTTGCACATATTTTTTATAGAATATAAGATACTTGTAGACTATAAATCTGGGACAGCCTATGGGCCCCTGTTCCAGCTGCAAGTATCGCCCTTTAGCATACAATTGGTGGTGTCTGAGCGTGGTTATGGAATCCTCGCACTAGTGACGCTGATGCCCGTCACTAGTCAGTATTACCACTTTTTGTAAGCTACAATTTGTGGTAGCAACGAGCGTTTATATCAAACAACTATAACAACTATAAACAACTATAATATAACTATATCAAACAATTATAACAACAACTCATTAAAGACCATAAAACGCGAACTCAAACATTATATAAATATCTATTTGAAAAAATGAAGACATCCAAACAAAAAACACAAGAAAAACGTGGTGGTGAAATAATACCAAAACTAACGGACGGACAAATAATTTTTGCAAAAGCAGTTAATAAAAGACAGGCAAAGGATAAACTTAAATATCAAAAGGCCAAGGTTATTGGACCAACTCAACGAAATATTGTTCCAATAAAGGTTAGAGACAGAGAAACGAAAGTACCTATTAAAAATGTCAAACGCCCTCCGCAGGTGGTGCCTACTCCTGTTAGTATGGACATCAATGAACTAGGCTCTCCACAACCAGGAACATCAAATACTCAAAATTGAACGAAATCCAGGACTATTACCGGTAAAATAAGGCAAGGCATTTGTGCAGAATGATAAATGGCTTATAGCAAAAACCGTTTCCTTAAGCGGTATTGGAACGGATCTATCATTTAATGTACAAAAATATTTAGAGTTCAGTAAAATGTTACAAACCGACAAACCTTACATGTATGAGTTCATAGGTCTTAAAACACATTTAGAGTACTTACGTGATGAAGCCCTTGAAAAATACCAACAGTTGGTGTACGGGCAACCTTCCGTACATTCTGCTACGTTGCGACCTAGTTATGTCCAGCGTGTACGTGATGTTATTACTTTACTTTATACATTTTATTTATCTATCAACTGAGTACCTACTTAGCTACCGTAGAGATCACAGCTAGAGAAAACTACTTTTCTCTTTATTAAACCATCTTCAAATTACAAGTCTGTTTCCACTTTCTACACCACTCCACTTCATCTAACGACAACAACAATCGTACGGCCAGAACTGATCACTCTGACCATACATCAATTTGGTCCTTCGAGCACCAGGACTTCTTCGGGACTCTTCGGGGAAATACGTCGAGTTACGAAAGAAGACTGGAACTAGCAGGCTGTGGAATCTGTGATCTACTACGTTGTAGGGCTCCATCCGTCGGCGGAAAAAATTAACTGTGTAACTAAAAGAGGTACGGTACCTACCTAAAGTGACTCTGTAACTGTGATTATAAACTGAGAAGAACTGTGAATTAGACTGTGGGTTAGAGGCACTGTGTCAGTGAAAAACTTTACGAAGTAACTTTAACTGTGAGATTGAACTTTAACAGAATTTGACGTCAAAAATCTTACTGGGGAGTGAACTTTAGCTACGTGTTCGAACACATCTACTTAACTAACTAATCAGAGTCATTAACTAACTGTGAGGAAAGATGGAAGATTTACGTATTCAAGGAGAAGTGTATGAGAATATTAAGAGACTGTGCGAGAACTTTGGGAAGGACGGGAAGGCGAGAAAAACTGTGGACTATTTAACAACGCGGATTGTGTCGCTGGAAAACCAATGGGAAGATTTTGAGGTCAGGCACGTGGAACTTCTACAAAAAACTGACCCGGCCCATGAATATTTTACGAAACAGGTGTTTGAGCAGACTAGAAATATGTACCAGAAAACAAGAAAAGCTATTCTGGGTTTACTTGAATCAACTTCGAAGGCTGGAAAAACTATGGAGGAGGAAACAAGTGTTGAAAATCCGACAACACACAAGACAACTGAGATACTGAGGCAACAAAAATCTAATTTTAAGGCTTTTGAGAGAACTATGACGAAAATAAACATGGAGAACACTGTGGAGAGATGGGAAATGGAGGATTATCTGAAAACTTTGAAGGTGAAATGGGAAATTATTGACAAGCGACACTGGGAGTTGGATAGTTTGCTCCAGGAAGAAGATCATGATGATGAGTACGAGAAAAACTATACAAGGCTAGAAAAACACTATGACGAATTACGAAGACAGCTGAACAGCAAAATCTGGGCGAACGTTCACTACCATAAATCAACGCCGCGTATGGAGATTCCCGAATTCTCGGGTAACTATAATCAATGGGTATCATTTAAGGATCTATTCACGGAAACTATTCATAACAACCCATTGATACCAAAAACTCAGAAGATGAAACACCTGAAAACTAAACTAAAAGGGGAAGCATTACAACAAGTACAGCACTTGACTATTAGCGCTGAAAACTACGATTCCTGTTGGGAAATATTAAATCATCGCTTCAACAACAAACGTATGATGTTTAATTCTTACATAAATACGATGCTGAATCTTCCAGTAATTCAGCAAGCGACTGCTTACGTCATAAAAAATATGCATGACGTCATAATCGAGTGTTTAAACGGTCTCGACAACATAGGAATTGACATAGCTACTTGGGATCCAATAATCGTGCATTTGATGTTGCAAAAGCTCGACTCTGTAACATATAACGAGTACAACAAGGAGCTGGAAGACCCGCGAGAACTACCAAACTTCGATGACTTCAGCAATTTTCTGGAAAGCAAGTTCATGGCACTGGAAGCTGCGAGGAGTCACCAGAAAACGGAGTTAAGTAATCCGAAGCCGTCAACATCTAGAGGCAGCAATTATAAAAACAAGGCATGGCAGCAGGGATTTTCTAAAACTTTTCATGCTACCGCCAAAAACTGCCCCCTTTGTCAGAAAGATCATGTGTTGATGCAGTGCCGCCAATTTGTTGACATGGATTCAGGAAAACGGAACGAAACGGTTGCAAAACTTCGCGTTTGTAAAAACTGCTTATACAGCCATGGAAACAGCGAATGTCGGTCAACAAACAACTGCAAACTATGTCATCAGCTGCATCACACGTTACTTCATCCATACGGAAAAAGTAACGATTCTGTAAGACGCCATAATCAACAATCGGGTCAACGGAAGTATAATTACCCCAAGTCTAGTCACGTGTCGGGTGAGACACAAGAAGTTTTGTTGGCTACGGTAATACTGAGAGTGAAAACTGTAGATGGAACTTATGTGAACTTACGCGGTTTGCTCGACCAAGGAAGTCAGATAAGCTTGGTCAGCCAAAATGCCGCGCAACTACTGAGGCTGTCGAGACGAAAACTAAATGCAACAGTAACAGGAGTGGGAGTGACTTCCACCGACTGTAAGGGTTTGCTTCAGATTGAGTGTAAATCCATTTACTCAGATTACACTTTAGCAATTGAGGCGTTAATAATGCCGAAGCTAATAAACAAGTTGCCGAACCAAACCTTTGATACTGGAAATTGGCCTCATCTCCATAACTTGAAGCTCGCCGATCCAGAGTTCAATATATCACGATCTGTCTGTCGACATACTCCTGGGGGCGGACGTGTATTCTGACATTATCCTGGAAGGTGTAATTAAGAGGTCTTCACACTATCCAATCGCTCAGAAAACTCAACTAGGATGGGTGTTATGTGGAAATGTTAAAACACTCAACTGTCACATAACCTTGACAGGAACTGATAACTTAGTGAAGTTTTGGGAAAATGAAGATATTTTGGAAATTGAGGAGCCGTCTGAGGAGGACAGATGTGAATATTTTTATAAACAAACTACTGAGAGACGCAAAGACGGGAGATATGTAGTCCAAATGCCTTTATATGAAGACTTTAAAGAGAAACTTGGAAACTCCAAATCCAAGTGTATCTCACAATTTCTTCAATTAGAGAGACGACTACAAAGACAGCCGAAGCTAGAAAAGATGTATAAGGAGTGTTTGAGAAGGTGCTCTTCAATAAAGGTCTTCTAGCGATTTTTAAATGTGGTTTTTTAATTTTATAAAAATATGTGCGGTCAGTCGCCATTGATGAATGAATGAAAGTTGAATGAATACAAAAATGAATGAGCTGAAGAATGAACGACGAAGAGTGATGTTATTTTGATAGCTGCGTAAACATGCCCCCAGCCTTGGAAACCGCCGGTTCCGAAATTATATTCACAGCCATCTAAACCGTCGTCGTCGTCTGGATTGGCAGTGGGCAGATCTTGGAGAAGGCTTGTTTGATGACCCCTGAAGCAGTCCGGATATCAGCGATACGAGAAACACCATCTTTGCCTGGGTAGACTTGCTGAATTCTTCCAAGTTTCCATTTCAGTGGTGGAGCCGAGTCTTCTTTTATTAATACTAGTCTGTTAATCTCTATATCGTCGCTAACTGTCTTCCATTTTGTTCTTATCTGTAGTTCGGACACATATTCCTTTGACCAGCGCTCCCAGAAATGCTGCCTTATTTGCTCAATACGATCATAGCGCATCAAGCGCTCCGCTTTCATGTCAGTCAGGTCCTTGCAAGCAGGTGCGGTCAACGGCCGACCGATGAGGAAATGTCCAGGGGTGAGAGGTAAGAAGTCATCAGGATCTGTAGAAAGAGGAGACATGGAACGGGAATTTAGGACAGCTTCGATTTGTGCTAAAACCGTGCTGAGCTCCTCAAAGGTAAGATGAGCATTGCCGAGTACACGCCTAAGGTGATGCTTACAAGACTTTACTCCCGCTTCCCATAAACCTCCTTGATGCGGGGTCCAGGAAATATTGAAGCGAAGCTTAATACCATCATTTGTAGCATAATCAGCTATTTCCTTTTGTGATCCAACAAAACATCCCCCCCATCACTATAAATTACTGCAGGCTTCCCACGTCGGGATATAAACCTCTTTAAAGCTAGTAAATAATCATTAGTGGAAATACCACTGATAAGTTCCAAATGAATTGCACGAGTTGCAAAACAAACAAACAAACAGATATAACTTTTTACAAGGGTTGCCCCTCTGCCTTTACGGTTCAATACGAGAATTGGCCCGGCCATATCAACACCGCTATGCATAAACGGGTAACCAGGCTCTAAACGAGATGACGGCAAATTACCCATGATAGGGGTTAAGGTTTTTCCCTTTAAACGTACGCATATTACACAATCACGCACGATTCTCCGAGCTAGATTCCTACCTGCTAGTGGCCACCAAATTTCCCGTATCGCAGCCAGGAGGAGCTGAGGTCCTGCATGAAGTAACCTCTTGTGTTGATCCCGGAACAAAAGTTTGGTTACTGGGTGCTTGCAACACAATAACACGGGATGTTTTTTCTTGTAATCGAATATCTCAGAGTTGCTTATTCTACCACCGACTCTAATAACTTTATTTTCGTCCAGAAAAACGTTTAAGCCCGATATTTTATTGTTTTGATTACAATTTTTCGCTAACTTTTGATAAACGTCAAAAAACGATTGCGCTTGCACAATTCGCATAAGCATGTTTTCTGACGCATTGAGCTCATCCACAGATAACGAATCTTTTACGCGGTTTTGTTTACTCGCTCGACAGTTGGTTATGAAACGTAACATATATGCTCCGGTACGTTTTAATCGATTGAAGTTTGAAAATCGTTCAAAATCGATTATCGATTCGAAATCAGTTTTTGCTGAAATCAAGCATTTTAATTCTGTCAATTCATTGCAATGAGGCGAATTATACTTGGTGAAGTTTGAATTATTTTCTTGTAAAAAAGATGGGCCGTCCCACCATAGACTACAGTCGTGTAGTGCATCTAAGAAAAGACCCCTCGACACTAGATCGGCCGGGTTATCCTTACTCTTTACGTGGAGCCATGGAGTATCACCCGTTATATTGTTTATTTCTACGACACGATTTTGCACGAAGGTTTTTAATAAACGGGGTGAGGTACGCAACCAACCTATAACAATAGTTGAGTCAGTCCAAAAATAAACATTATCAATTTTCAATCTCGAAGATTGCTTTATACGTTTATAAAGTTTTGCACCGATTTGTGCCCCGCACAACTCAAGTCTAGGGGTACTAACTGGTTTCAGGGGTGTTACTTTACTCTTTGCACACAAAAGCCTAACTGTTACCGATGAATGGTCATTAAAAGTGCGTAAATAGCAACAACTGCCTATAGCGTCCTGTGATGCGTCCGTAAATATATGTAAGTCAGTATGTTGTGTGTGTTCACTCCTTACAAAACGCGGAATTCTCAATTCATTCAAACATTGTAATGAATTAACAAAGTGATTCCATGACGCTGTGACGTCATCCGGTACAGGGTCATCCCAATCAATTTTACTCAACCATAACTTTTGCAAAATTATTTTTGATATGATCACTGCTGGAGCTAGCAAGCCGAGTGGATCGTATATTTGTGAAATAACCGATAACATGATGCGTTTAGTTAACTTACCGGTATTGTCTACCTTAGTAGTAAAATGAAGTTCGTCACTGTTACTAAACCACCCTAAACCGAGGGTTTTACTTTGACAATGCTCTCCTATGGACAACTCTTTCGATTCATTAGGAGTGACATCATAGTTTAACGTCCACTTGCGCAGTGGGAAACAACCGGTCAATAAAAGCTTAGAAGTCTTTTCGCAAATATCTAATAGAACTTTTGAATCATCGTGACCCGTTATCAAATCATCAACATAGAAATCCTCAGTGACAACCCTAGCGACAACTTCGTCATCACATTCCTGCGCGAGTTGTTTCAGGCAACGCATGCTTAGATAAGGCGCCGAAGCGGTTCCATACGTAACTGTGTTCAGCCGATAAACAGACAATGGGTCGGATGTATTTTCGCGCCAAATAATCAGTTGTAGGTTTCTTTGATCTTCTTGTATATTAATTTGCCGAAAGAACTTCTCAATATCTGCGCACGCGACGTATTTATGCGTTCTGAATCGCAATAAAATTGAAAATATGTCGTTTTGAAGGGGGGGGCCAGTTAACTGAATATCGTTATATGATTTCTGGGTACTACCTACAGTAGCAGAACTGGCATTAAATACGACACGGACTTTGGTTGTGCTGCTACTTTCACGAAACACCCCGTGGTGTGGGAGAAAGTAATATGGCGAACTGTAAATATCTATTTTACACATATGACCTAATTTGATATACTCACGCATAAAATCATGATACATTTGTTTATATTCTGGCGAGCGTTCTAATTTACGCTCTAATGCTTTGAACTGATGTTTTGCTGACTCGTATGAATCACCGAGTGCGTCCGCCGACTCTTTCAGTGGAACGCGTACGGAGAACCTACCGTCATATTCGCGTTTAGTTGTGCTTAGAAATAAATCCTCACATTTTTGCTCTTCTGAAGTTAAGACTCCACTCGCTTCCGGAAAATCTTCTAACTCCCAAAATCGTCTTAACTGTGCGTCTATTGTTTGGGTAAAATTACACTTTACTTGATTTTTAATGCGCAAGTCTTTAGTGTAAGTTAACGGACCAGATAATAGCCAACCTAATTTAGAATTTTGAAGATACGGACCGCTAGCTAAACGAATTCTATTTTCGGTTATTAATTCCCAAAACTTATCAGCACCGATCAATAGATCTATTTCGGAAGACATATAAAAGGTCGGATCTGCAAGTTGAATATTATTTGGAATTATAATTTTACTTGGATCTATGTTTGAGCTAGGTAGACTTGACGTGATGTTTGCCAAGACTAAACATTTTATTTTCGTTTCGTAATCATTTAATTTTGATCGCATCGTAATATCGCATAATTTGTTCGATTGTGTGACTGTCCTACACCCGAAATCGATATAGTGGACTGTATTAATGAAGCGTTTAGTCGTTTACTTAGTTTCTCGGAAATAAAACAGTGTTCAGAACCATTGTCTAAAATCGTACGTACGGTATGATAGTTATTGCTGCTATCAGCTACCTCAACCAATGCTGTGGCGAGTAAAACCGTAGGCAACAACAAATCGCCGTCGTGTTTTGATACATATGCTTGAGAGTTATTGTTAGTCGTCAAGTGCAACGCGTTAGTAGGGGGAGGAACTTGATCAGTCGCGGAATGATGCGCACGCGGTTCTGACATTGATGAGCTATCCTTATCACCGCCCTCGCGATGCAGTAAGCTGTTGTGTTTATGATGACACTGCTTACACGGACCGAAATAACAATCGTCAGCGGAATGACCGGAACGCAAACAGTTATTACAGAGCTGTTTCTCTATAACAAATTTTATTCTGTCTTTCAGGGACAGATTAAGAAAGCTAGAACAGGTATATAGCGAATGCCTGTTACTGCACATAATACAGCTGTTGCGATGCCGTTTAGCAAACGCAGCAGACTTATTGTTCTTCGCGTCGTGTGTAGTGACATAACTTTGCGATTGTTGAACTTGTTGTTTATATTGATGTGGATGGGTTTTATTTGTGTTATTTTTTGTGTTTGGTATATTTTTATTTATCGTCAGTGCCTCGAGCTTATCGGCTCGTTTTCTAAGGAACGTAAGGAAATCGTCTAATTTTATCTTATAGGTCGAATCGCTTTGCATTTTTGACAGTAATTCGCCCTTATGATCCTCCCACCTATTTTCGGTCGCGTCATCAAGTTTTGAGACCATTAAGTAGATAATTAATGTGTCCCATGTATCCGTAGGCTCTTTTAATGTTTTTAAAGCGCGTACATTTCTCAAAACGGTATCAATTAATTTTCGAATTTGCGTAGCCGACTCTTTCGTAACCGTGGGAGCGTTGAATAATGACTTTACGTGATTATGTACTAAAAGACGATCATTATCGAACCTATCTTGGAGTAACTCCCAAGCATGTTCGTAATTTGCCGCCGTAAATTCCAACTCGCTTATCACTTCCAGTGCCGACTTTGAAAGAGATGATTTTAGATATTGGAATTTCTCATTGTGACCTAGGTCAACGCGCCTATGGATGATGGTCATAAAAGAATTCTTGAACTCTAGCCAATTATCATATGAACCGTCAAAGGAAGGCAATTTCATTTCCGGTAAACGAACATGATTTTGCTTTTGTGGATTACAATTGTAACTATCACTTGATTCCCCTTCAATGAATAAACATTTAGCAGCGGCCATTGACGTAAAAAACATTTCCTCAAAATTATCTCTGTATTCTAAGTGCTCAGCTAACTCACTTTCTTTGACATTTAATTCTAGTTCATTTTGAATTTCATTGAAACATTCAAAAACAGATGTAGCTGACTGCATACGCAGCTTTATTTCCATCTTTTGCGTAGCAGTCAACGTGAACCCTTCATACTTATTCACAAACTTTTGAAACAATGTTAATCGACCCCTTTGAGCCCCTCTTTGTTTAATCAATTCTGGAACTGTACTTTTTTGTATCTTGGTGGAATTAGCTGATTGGCTCGATGGATTTTTACTATTTTCCTGGTCACTCATCTTAATGGGAGATTTAATAAAAAACGGGAGCACTTACAATTCTCTGATGTGTCCGAAGTGAAGCGAAATTGATGGATACACAAGTTATAACAACACGAACTAGCCACGTGGTGCGCGCGCTCGAGACAAAGGAGCTGCGTAGTAGCAAGCGCGGCCGACTCACTGGAATGGTAAGATCACAACACTGTATTAGCACAATGCGAATAATGAAGGGATAGGATAGACGGGATAACCGACCGTTTCATGAAGAGCTGCCGTAGGTATCCTGAATTCTGAAGCGAGTATTCCAGAGCTGCCGATTCTGAAGCGAGTATTCCAGGGCTGCTGATACTGAAGCGAGTATTCCAGGGCTGCTGATACTGAAGCGTAAATATCCGTCTCGAAGGTCCAATGTTTGAGAAGGTGCTCTTCAATAAAGGTCTTCTAGCGATTTTTAAATGTGGTTTTTTAATTTTATAAAAATATGTGCGGTCAGTCGCCATTGATGAATGAATGAAAGTTGAATGAATACAAAAATGAATGAGCTGAAGAATGAACGACGAAGAGTGATGTTATTTTGATAGATGCGTAAACAAGGAGTTCATTCATGAATACATGGAACTGGAACACATGAAACCTTCTACTGCAACTACTGACGAAAGATTGGAATGTTTTTTACCTCATCATGGAGTCCTGAGGGAATCATCTATGACGACCAAGCTGAGAGTGGTGTTCAATGGATCGATGAAATTTAGCGGTCCCAAGTCACAAGACAGCTTAAATTCGCTTATGGAAAAGGGTCCTAACATGCAAAAGGATATCCAGTCGCTAATTATCAAATGGCGAAGCTATCGATACGTTTTTACTGCCGACATCGAAAAAATGTATCGACAAATCCTGATACATGAAAAACAGCAAGGATTGCAAAAAATCATCTGGCGCGACAGCCCTTACGAAAACTTGAAGGAGATGCAACTCTGTACTATCACGTACGGAACCAAGAGTGCGCCATATTTAGCTATGAGAACCCTAAAACAGCTAGCAATAGACGACGGACATAAGTTCCCGCTAGCCGCTGACATCCTTCAAAACGAATTTTATATGGATGATTTAGTCAGCGGGACGAATTCGCTAAGTTCAGCAAAAATACTACAACAACAATTGATTCATTTACTAAGAGGCGGTGGCTTTAATTTACGAAAATGGTCTAGTAACGAACCCGAACTACTGACTCATTTATCAGCGGATCAAGTTTCATCAACAACATTTGATTTCAAGCAACAAGATTCGATGAAAACGCTTGGATTAATCTGGAATCCGAAGACTGATAATTTCATGTTTAACTGGGATATGGGAGATAACTATGAGAAACGGATTACTAAGAGAATGTTATTATCAGAAATCTCCAAAATGTATGATCCACTTGGCTGGCTATCCCCTATAACGGTAGCTGCCAAGATTTTATTTCAACAAGTTTGGCTAAACAAAACTGAGTGGGACGAAGATTTATCTGAGAGTATATGTACGGAGTGGAGAAAACTAAGAAGCGAACTCTTCAGTATTAAAAAACTGAAATTAGAACGATGGATAGAAAGCTCAGACAGCAACATGCAATTACATGGATTCAGCGACTCGAGCGAAAAAGCGTTTTCGGCGGTCGTATTTAGCCGAAGTATAGATAAGGATGGCAGAGCAAAAATCACCCTTATTGCTGCTAAAACAAGAGTGGTATCGCTGAAACAAAAAACTAGCTTACCGAAAAAGGAACTCTGTGGCACTTTGTTACTGGCGAAGTTAATAGAAAAAATTATTAACTCCTTACAAGGAAAAACTATGAAGATCTTTGGGTGGTGTGATTCCAAGGTAGTCCTGGCCTGGATTCAAGGAGAACAGTCAAGGTGGGAAAAATACATTTCTACTCGGGTAGCCAAGATAACGAAGATAATCCCTGGTAAACAGTGGGCTTACGTCAAGTCAGAAGAAAACCCCGCGGACTGCGCATCGCGAGGACTTTCACCGATAAAACTGGCTACCTTTGACCTATGGTGGCAAGGACCTGCTTGGCTTAAAAACTTTGAGGAAACTAAGGTGAAGATTTGTCTTTATGCAACAGATAACGGAACTGTGAGTCAAGATGAAAGATCTGAAGATATGAAACTGTCATGCGCGTCGCTGAAAAATAAAGATAATTTTATTCAAAACTTATTGAATAAATGCAGTTCATTTACTCGATTAACTAGAATAATGACCTGGATTTTGCGTTTCTACAAGGCTACTCGTCGAATCAAAACAAATACAAAATACCTAGCAACACTGGAAATCGACGAATCAACAACATTCTTAATAAAATATGTGCAACAATCAGCATTCGCCGATGAAATAAAGCAACTTAGACGAAATGGATTGGTGTCAAAAAGCAGCTGTTTATATAAATTAAATCCATTTTTAGACGACAGAGACGTACTAAGGGTGGGGGGACGTCTCAAGAACTCTGCCTTGCCCTACAACATGAAGAACCCGATAACCCTACCAAACACTGGGCGGCTAACACGTCTAGTTATTGAACATGCACACTTACAAACCTTACACGGAGGAGCGCGACTCACATTAATGCTGATTCGCCAGAAGTATTGGATTGTAGGTGGGAATAAAGCAGTAAAATCACTATTACGGAAATGTGTGCGATGCCACCGCTTCAGTACCAAGGAAAATCATCAAATTATGGGGGACTTGCCTGCGCACCGAGTCACTCCCTGTAAGCCATTTACTCACACCGGCGTTGATTATACGGGGCATGTTGATATCAAGCTCAACAAAGGAAGAGGAGTCCGTACCTGCAAAGGCTATATTGCCGTCTTTGTGTGTTTGGCAACTAAGGCAGTCCACTTGGAGCTAGTTTCAGACCTCAGCACTGAAACATTTATCGCTGCACTGAAAAGGATGTGCTCCAGAAGATCCACTCCACGCCATATGTATTCGGATCAAGGAACAAACTTTATTGGAGCGGCTAAAGTACTGAAGAGACAGTTCGTAGACTTCAAACAACTGATGAACAACGAATTTTTTGATGAGCTCAGCAAACTGGAGATAGAATGGCACTTCAGCGTCCCTTCTTGGCCCAGCGGCGGGGGAGGGACGTGGGAGGCCGCGGTAAAGTCTATGAAGCATCACTTGCGACGAGTGCTTGGGGAACAAAAACTCACGTACGAAGAATTTCTTACGTTGTTAAATCAGATAGAAGCATGTTTAAACTCGCGGCCACTTTGTCAATTGACTGAAGATCCAGATGAACTAGGAAGTAGTCTGACTCCTGGACACTTTCTCACGGGGAGTCCTACATTAGCAGTTCCTCAAGGCAACTACTTAGAAGATGGAAGCATAGACTTAAGAAGAAGATGGCAGCTAACTGAGAGAATGATGCAACAGTTTTGGAAACTCTGGTCACATGATTATCTACACCAGCTGCAAATTCGGAGCAAATGGCAGCAACCAACCAAAAATATTGAGAAAGGTGATGTGGTTTTGATACGGGAAAATAGTATAATGCCACAAGGAAAATGGCCTATGGGTCGCGTGGTGGAGCTACATCCGGGCAAAGATGGTTACGTCCGGGTAGTAACTTTAAGAACTAAGAATGGAATAATGAAGCGACCTATAGTCAAACTATCTCCACTGCCAAAAGAAGAAGAACAACCATCAACATCAACTTTAATAGCGGTGGAGGCGCTGTATGCTGAAATTCAGGCTTACAACCTACTTAGCAGCAGATGCTCCTAATCTCTTACACTATACTAAACTTGTTTGTAATCTAACTAAGCATAAATTGTGTAAACATGTCCCGTTTTTGTGAATAAATTACTTATTACTTATTATTATTATTAATATCAAGAGAGGGGCAAGACACCAAAAAACAATCAAAGAAGAAAACTGAGAAGACTATGAAGAAGGAAACTAAGAAGAGTACGAAGCAGAAAACTGAGAGAGAAACTGAGCGGAAAACTGAGAGAAAGAAGCCGGGAAAAAGATCTCTTTTCCTGACTTTGCTAACTTTGATGCTGTGGATATTTACTGCAATTCCTGGGTCCAACGCTAATCAAACATCAGATGTATATATTACATCGTTGGGGAAGGAGCAACCGATTTATTATGATAAAATCGGTAACATGCAACTTGTCCACGATGAATGGGTCCTTTTAGTTTATTACAATCTGACATCATACTGGCAAGGCATACAAACTATGGAGAAAAACTTGGAGCATGTCAGAAGTATATGCAAAACTATGGAGAAGACGCTGTGTCAGGCTACTACCAATCAACTTGATCACGAGATGGATCAGATCAAAAACTACAATGTTATGCTTCTTACACCTCAAAAACACTTAACTAAGAGAAGAAGACGTGGATTGATCAATGGTGTGGGATCCTTGGCACGAAGTCTGTTTGGAATTTTGGATCAAAACTTTGCTGACAAGTATGAAAATGATATTAAAGCTATCCAGTCGAACGAAAACTATTTACTTGGTCTCTTGAAAAATCAAACGTCCATCGTCGAAATTGAAAATAATGCTATGAAGAAGAACGAAATACGAATGAGACAACAATTTGAAGCTATCCAGTCGGTCATACAGCAAACAAACTCATCATTTGGAAAAATGGAGCAACAGCTCGAAATTATGACAACTGCGAATTATTTTAACTCAGTGTCTTTAACTGCAAGTCTTCTTTTAACGAACTTGAGAACGACACAAGAAACGCTTTTCAGCACTCTATCCGGCATCTATCAAGGACACGTCGATGCACACCTCTTTACTCCAGACTATATAATGAGACAATTAAAAAATATAGCAGGACGGCTACCAAAGAGATTGTTTTTACCCATTGAAAATGTGCAAAACGACATAAGAGATGTATATAAATTGCTGTACGTGAAAGCTAGAATCACGGAAAATAATTTTTTATTTGAAATGCACATTCCACTAACGAGTGATGAATATTTTACCATCTACAGAGTTATTCCACTTCCGATATACTATGAGAAGGAGACAAGAAAAATTGTACGGTCGTCAGAATTCATGGCCGTCAACTTTAGAAAAAATACCTACGTAAATATGGAAGCGCAAGAAATAGCAAACTGTATTCAAAAAAGCAGTAACAATTTTGTATGCACTGATAGCCGACCCATTCATAATTTATTCGTTCATACTGAAGATTCGCCGTGCGAAGCAAAATTAATAAGCCATAGGCCGGCCTTGACTTGTAACATGATAACTGAGAGGTGCGAGGAACAGTGGGTACAACTACACACAGCGAACTCCTGGCTTAGCACATGCTGCGATAGATGCGTCATCAGAATAATATGTGAAGATCGGATTACATCGGTGACGACGAACGGTTCCAGCATTGTTATCCTAGGTCAGGGTTGTATACTTCAAGGAAGAGATTCGACAATATACGCCCACAACCTCTTCCAGAACAGGCTGCTTATGAAAAGCGAGATTGACGTGCCATCTCTGAAAACGTCAATAAACGACATCGCAGACGTGACTCTACATGGCGTCCCTTACAAAGAGTCCGCCAACTTAGATAGCCAACTTAAAGACGTAGACGAGAAATTACGGCTACAACGACAACGAGAGAATTTACCAAACGAGCTCTCTACACACGATGTACATTTATATTTCGTGTCGTACTCGCTCTGGGGAGCAGCGGCAATCGGAGTACTCGCATGGATCATCACAAGGCGGTACAGACGATCACAATGACTAACTGGGCCGGAGCCCCGATCGGCGGCGGCGGCGGTGGAGACTACTGCGACGGCAGGGGCGCGGGCGGCAGAGACGAGCCACGGGACGGCGAGGAGGTCTGATGACTTTGAACTACAACCCATGCGACAATGGCCGCCCCCTCCTCTAGTGAAAGAAAATTTAGTGTAATGTGAACGGTGAAAGGGCTGTAAACTATTTTATTTTAACTTTACGAACTCTAAGTGAAAGTGATGGACTTTTGTAACGTATATATGAACTTTAATCAAGTGAATTAATTAAATTTTGGGTATTGATTTTAACTTACATTTTTTGTACTTCTCTATACTAATGACTTTATAACTTTGATTTTTTGTAATGTGTCTTTTAAATTTCTAGTTGTGATCTCAACTTATCTTAAACTAAATCTTAACTTAGCGTCTCTCTTCTTCCCGGTTTGGGAGCGTGTACGGGCAACCTTCCGTACATTCTGCTACGTTGCGACCTAGTTATGTCCAGCGTGTACGTGATGTTATTACTTTACTTTATACATTTTATTTATCTATCAACTGAGTACCTACTTAGCTACCGTAGAGATCACAGCTAGAGAAAACTACTTTTCTCTTTATTAAACCATCTTCAAATTACAAGTCTGTTTCCACTTTCTACACCACTCCACTTCATCTAACGACAACAACAATCGTACGGCCAGAACTGATCACTCTGACCATACAGTTGGTTCCTTTAAAAAGAGTAAAACGTGGAATGTTAGACCCACTAGGTTCAGTCATAAAAGTAATTACAGGTAATTTGGATCACGAGGACGCAGTCCGCTATAATAACCTTATGAATACTCTCCAAAACAAAGAACAAACCACCTCGGAAAGGGTCACTATAATTTCCGAAATGTTATATCATTTTATGAATTCTACATAAATCTTAGCAGATAACACCAAAATAATTAATGAACGCTTAAATCGAATAGAGAAAATTGTGAAAGATTTAGCTACAAAGGAAAATAATATAATGTACTCTACCTATGTACTTGGTCTATTTAACCTGTTCACTATTAACTTTACGACGATTTATGTAAAGCTCAGCGAATTAGAAACAGCCATAGCCTTTAGTAAGGTATCAGTATTGCATAAATCAGTAATTAATTCAACAGAACTGTTCGACATATTAAATTCAATTGATAAATATGCTAATTTGATGTATCCAGTAACTGAACAAAATCTAATGAATATAGAGGAGAGGGCCCTCTTCACATCTCCAAACGTTGGCATTAACACCATCCTGCAAAGCGTCCCTCCATCATCTGCGCATGTATATAATGACGAGAAGCTCTCAGAGATTTTTAAACAATATGGAGGATACTACAAATTTTTTCCCCCGAAATGGCAGGAATCGAAACCAAAAGCCACCCAAATAAAGAGTTTCCATCGCGCAAAACAACCGCGACAAACCCAGGACTCTGCAAAGACAGGCCATCGCAGAAATCGAACCCAACGTTCAACCAACCCGAAAAAAAGGAACTTAAAAAAACCACCCACACAAAGTGGAGATGGTAAGAAATATTGACATGAAACCTTTTCGAGCGGGGGCTTTGCGTCTGAGGGTAGAAAATTGAAAAAAGTTAGGGGCAGAGAACTCTCTGCTAAACATAATAAAAGGATACAGCATCCCTTTTTATCAAAAAAACCCCTTTAATATCCACTTCCGATCAAACTTTGAGTTCGTTGAACACGAAGGTCAGTCCGGCTATGGAAGCGGAAATTCTGGGCTTACAAACAATTGGGGCAATAGAGCCAGCCCTGGCTCCAACGGGGTTCCTGTCCCCTATGTTTCTAAAAGAGAAAGCAGACAAAACCTTCAGACAAATTTTCAATTTATCCCTTTACCAGGGCTCGGACAAATCCTGTAGTAATTGTGATTTTTTTATAGATTTATATGAGTAATTAGGCGTAGTAAGAGATTTTTTTAATTATATTTAGAAAATTAGCTAAAAAACGTAAAAAAAACATGTGGGAAGATATAATCCCATTGCCTGTCAAAACGTTGACTTTTATATCTATATATATACAGGGTGTCCCATAATAAGCGAATCAAATTGTTATGGGAGGTAGCTTAGTCCAATTCCTATCAAATAAAATAAACATAGGTGAAACAAAAGTTCGATGGTTTTTGAGTTAATTAACTTTTTCAAAAAAATTTGAAAACATCTTCCCGTCCCTGTTTTTTTTGCTGTCATTACTTTATTTTTCAGTTAAGAATTTTTTTATTTTCAGAATATTATTTAAAAATAACTATTTCATGAATTGGCTACCAAACATTTTAGAAAAGTTACACCAAATTTAAATGGCAAGACTTTGTTTTCACTTCTTGTGTAAATTCGAAAAAAATCTTTAAACTTGGATCTCTGTGATGAAAAAAAAAAGTATGGAGTGGGAATGATAAACTATTTTGAAAACTTGCTCATTTAATGTTATTTCCAAAAATGTATAACATTTGACCACTTTCATAAGGGCGAGACTAGTTATTGGCCTTGACCACCGGCTGGAATGGATTTTTAAAAATATTTACTTTCCATAATTTGAACTAAAATGCTATAAAAGTAAAAATTGTTGAGTTTTAATTAAAACAATGTGAAGAAGTGATTATTTTTTTTATTATAAAAAAGTGTATACCGACAAGAAAAAGTGATACAATTTTTTTTAAGAATATCTCCTTATAACAAATGTTCGAACTGACGCCCGCCTGTGCGAATGCATAAACGACACCTTTTCAAAAAATTTCGTTTTAGTCGGCGCAGGCTGAGTGCCGATATGCTTCTGGCGGCTTATGTCACTCGTTCGCGTAGTTCTCCCTCATTGTGAATGGGCTTTGCGTACACTCGATCCTTTAAACAGCCCCAGTAGAAGAAGTCGAGTGGATTAAGGTCTGGCGACCTTGGTGGCCACAGAATGGGGCCTAGTCTGCCAATCCAACGGCTGGGGTATGCTTCGTTGAGATGAGATCTTACTTGAACAGCATAATGAGCCGGACACCCGTCATTTTGCAGCCACATTTGTGCTCGGGCTTGAAGTGACTCGTCTTCTAACAAAACTGGCAAAGTATTTTGCAGAAATTCCAAGTAATTTTGTCCATTCAGAACTGAGGGCAGTTCTACTGGGCCCACGATTCGACCGTTGTAAATTCCGGCCCACATGTTTATTTTAAATTGGTACTGTGAATGGTCTTCCTTCTTTTCATGCGGATTGACCATCCGCCAACTGTGGAGATTATGCAAATTGATGTAGCCATCTTTCCTGCAAGCGGACTCATCACTCCACAATACGTGATTAAAAAAATCCGGGTCTTCTTGGTGTTTGCGTAGCATTCGTTGGCAAAATACCACGCGCTTCGCATAATCGCGTGTCAGAAGTGCTTGTACACGCGTAACATGGTAAGGATGATATTGATATCGTTTGAGTACTCTATGCACAGTGGATTTCGGTATTCCCGTAGTTTGTTCGATGCGCCGACAAGAAGTTGATGGATCGTCTTCAATTTGTAAGAGAACTTCCTCATCGTCAACCTCTACAGGTCTACCCTCACCACCGTGTCTGCCTGGATTTCTTCCTTCTCTGAAGGCTTTGTCAACCCTTAAAAAAACTCCATATTGTGGGTGTTGTCGGTTTGGATAACGATCAGCATAAATCCTTGCAGCTTGTCTAGCAGAGTATGTGACACTTCCACGTATTTCGTCGAAATGTCTGGTTTCTCCATAAATCAAATGCATATCTGCATACTCATGATGGGTAAATGGATGGTCTTGATGATTTGCCATGATGCAACAAATCACAAACACAATGATCCAATTCACAAGCAAAACAAGTCCCGAGAAGCGCCAAGTCGTACACTTCACAAGATACCAAATCAAGAGCACAGCAAAGTCCAAATTAAAGCCAGGTTCGTTGGAATATCGCAATACGGAAGCAGTGATAGTACACGAGTGTAGCACAGTAGGTAAAGTGTTGCACTGAGCGACAAGTGAGTGCGCAAACAAACAACAATGGCAAATTAGTGGTGGCATGGCAGCTAGCTTCATGTTAAAACGAGACAGCTATACATCACGCTGTTGATGTCCTTGTTTATTTTTTAACTGTTCTTAGATAAATAGTCAAAAGAACGGTTAGAACGTCGATGCGATAGTGTAAATAAGATTTTTAGTTCAAATTATGGATAATATTTTTTAAATATCCATTCCTGCCGTTGATCAAGGTTAATAAATAGGCTTATTCTTATGAAAATGGTCACATATCTTACATTTCTAAAAAGAACATTAAATGAGCAAGTTTTTAAAATAGTTTATCATTCCCACTCCATACTTTTTTTTTTCATCACAGAGATCCAAAGTTTAAAGATTTTTTTCGAATTTACACAAGAAGTGAAAACAAAGTCTTGCCATTTAAATTTGGTGTAACTTTTCTAAAATGTTTGGTAGCCAATTCATGAAATAGTTATTTTTAAATAATATTCTGAAAATAAAAAAATTCTTAACTGAAAAATAAAGTAATGACAGCAAAAAAAACAGAGACGGGAAGATGTTTTCAAATTTTTTTGAAAAAGTTAATTAACTCAAAAACCATCGAACTTTTGTTTCACCTATGTTTATTTTATTTGATAGGAATTGGACTAAGCTACCTCCCATAACAATTTGATTCGCTTATTATGGGACACCCTGTATAAAATCATCTTGTCGTGACGATATATACCAGGTGATTGTTTCAACATCGTCCAAATTAATACTGAAGGCTTGGTAAGTGATCAGTATCATGGATCGATAACATTTTTTGTGAAATTCATAATTTGAAATTTCGACTTTCCATAGTAATGCACTCCCAGTCATGAGTGAATTACTATGGGAAGTCAAAATTTAATTGATTGAATTTCGCAAAATTTGTTATTGATCAATGATACTGATCACTTACCAAGCCTTCAGTATCAATTTGGACGATGTTGAAAAAATCACCTGGTATATATATAAAATCAAACAATAATGTTTGTCATTTCGTTATTTTTAGTTGACTGTCGTGTTTTTTCGAACTTTCAAATGAAAAATATAATGTACAAATGAAAAATCTTTATTTCAAAATACAAAAAAAGTTTGAGAATGGACAAAAAGGTTTTTTTATTCTTGTACTGAATGTTGACTTTGGTGGTACAATTTCATGCAGGGGGTAACACACAATGCTACCTTACAAACTTCGCATTCATATTTTGACCGCTTTTCCTTTTTCCTTGTGCTACAAAACCTGCATCGTTTGTACGTTGACAATGCCAAAAAAATGACTTCCTTTCTGCTCCAATCGTATCTCGTCCGGAACCCCAAAAACACCTCCCTTTTTGTTTTTGTATACCACCGGATTTTGTTTTTTGTTTGAGATATGTGCCGATTTCAAACTTCTAGCTAACCGTAACCTGAAATCGCGATGTATATTTTTATGATTTTTATTTTTTAGTTTATATAAAACTAGCTTTTGCCCGCGGCTTCGCCCGCGTTGATTAAGTTTTTGTATAGTCGTATCGAAACTGTAAATGTTTTTAGTTTTAGTAGTTGACCTGACTTTGATTTAGAGTATTTAAAGTGTTTTTGGTTCTCATCATCTCTAATTTGATCCCTATGTAAAGTTTTTTTGGCGAGGCCGAAGAGCAAGACACGTTTCCGTCTTTTTTTTTTTTTTTATTTATTCCTCTTTTTTAATTTTTCAGGGACCTTGTTTTTTTTTTTTTTTTTTAATATTTATTTGCATCATTATACTTTTACATTGTTTATTATGTTACTTAATTTTTTATTGAATATTACATTACACCTTTAATATCTTTATCTTTAATTTTATCTTTGATAAAATTTATACTGTTATTATAATTAATCAATGAAATTTTTATTTTATTTTTATTTTTTAGCGTATATAAAAATATATATTTATTTTCTTTTCTGGGGCACTGCCCGCTGCTTTACGTCTTGTTAGTTTGTGCCACTGCTTTCATGACGTCGATGCAGTATTCGGCAAATTTCGGTCCTGAACTCTTACCCGCCAGGAGGGAGCTCCAGTTTGAGGTTTCAATGTTCATGTCGAACTCAAGTTCGAGCTGCAACCTCCTGGATCCGAACATTGGACATTCGTTCAGGACGTGTTCGATTGTCTGATCGACGTCTGGGGAGCAAGAGCAGCCTGGGTCGTCACGACATTTGAAGCGGTGAAGGTAGTGTGCGTTCCCGCCGTGACCAGTCCACGCTTGAGTGATCCAATATGAGACCCTAAAATTCACTATTGTTCGGAAAGACTGGCAAATGTCCGGGAAGAAAAGTTTGGTGATTCTGCCCTTCCCGGACGTGGAGTATTCCTCCCGCCAGATTTCTAGGGTCCGTTGGCGGATCACTCTCCTGGCATATGACAGAGGGAATCTGTCATAATCTGCGGCTGTCTTTTTGTGTAGGGCGGCATGCTTAGCTAGCTCGTCGGCGTGCTCGTTTCCAGCAGTGCCAATGTGAGCCCACACCCACCATAGCTTTATTTGGACGCCCTTTTCAGCCACAACTGCCAGGTCTGCCCTGATGTCTGTCACAAGGGGATGCGTGGAACACGGGTTCGCAATTGCATCCAGGGAGGAGCGTGAGTCGCTAAGGATGTCTGCCTCCCTGAAGTGTTTGTCCTTCACCGTCAGCCTGATTGCCCGCCGCAATGCGAGAAGCTCCGACTGGTAAACAGTACAAAATGCTTCCAGTCAGAACTTCTTTGACAGCACCTTGATACCGTTTCGCCAGTATGTGAATGCACATCCGACTTTGCCCTCGATCTTGCTGCCATCAGTATAGATACTGACCGGAGCGTTGGTTTGTCTCCCGGCGCGTTGTCATCGAGACGATCCAATAACGTGTAGCGAACCCTCTGCCGAAGGGCAGGATGGGGCAGTTGGTAAAATGGTGATCTAGACTCCACCAGACGGTCCCTCGCCTCCAGCAGGGGCTTGCCACGCTTCACGGCATATAACTCGGCCGCCTCACGCACCCGCAGCTCGATCGGGAGCAGCCTTGCAATCGTTATCGCTGAATCATAGGAGACGGTTCGGTATGCTTTAGCAATCTTTATAGCTTTTAATCGTTGTTCCGACCTCAGACGTTTTATAATATATTTTTTGGACGTGCTATCAGCCCATACGTTCACTGCGTAAAGAAGAATAGGCTCTACTGCCCCGATATACAGCTGCCTGACTATTTCGGAGTTAAGACCCCAAAAGGCCTTAGCGACCCGAGTCAGTCAGTCAATCACAAACGGTGGCAGCTTTATAGCAGACCATCTTGATGTGCTCCAGGAACGTCAAGTTCTTGTCGATCGTTAGCCCAAGTATTTTGACTTTGTCGACGGGTGGCAATAGGACATTTGCCATTGTGATATGGGGCGTTGGAAAGTCTCTCTTTCCTGTAACAACCATCAAAGCGGTTTTATGCGGAGAAAAACTAAGTTTGTGTTAAATACCCCAAGTGGCTATTGAGTCTAATACTGGACTAACGATACACTCTAGCTCCTCTAGCGTGTCGGCTGAAGCTACTATGACTATGTCATCGGCAAACATTTGCCGATCCATTGCCATCCTATGGGAACTAATTTATCGGATATAAAGTAGCTTTTGTCCTATTCCAGGTTTAGAACAACATTTGTGCAATGTTTCAACTCAATCGGTTCATCAGCTACGGCGTGAAAGAGTAACAAACATACCAACTTTATACAACTTTAACAACTTTAAATCCATCCCAACTTTCACATTTATAATATTATTTGGATGTACCTTACATGAGAAGAGTGCATCCGCAAGACGAAAGAACATGAACTCATCCCTTGAATTTTTATGGACATCAAAACACTCATTTTCTATTCCTTTTATTGGATTTAGAAAGTACTTACGAAAGTAAACACACTCCTAATACTTGCAATATTTGTGAGATACATACATTAGGTCACTTCTAATTATATAGCCAAAAATACATACTCAAGACTCGGTAAGTGGTCAGTGACCCTTTTTGAGAAAAAACACAATAAAAAGGTTAAAAGGGTCGTTGCACCTTGGTCTTGACCACTTACCGAGTCTCCCGTTTATACGGACGGACAGACGGACAGCCTAAATAACAAATTTAGTCATTTTACTTTGAAATTGAAGGACTTTCCGAAGACAACTTCATCCCACTTTTCACCCCTTCGGGGTTGGATTTATCACAAACGCTGAGACACGTATAAAGTAATTTTCAATTGTCAGTCTAAACACAAAATTTAAAGATCCTAACTTCGAAACAGACAAACTTTGTAATAAAGAACTTTCATACGAACTTTCATTTTTTTTTACCGTCATCTAGACCTCGCCGAGCCCTTTTCTTAGAGTACCATGAACATGGGTCTAGCATCAGCCGTTTGGGAGATATGGGCCTGTAAAGTTTTGACACTTTCGGCAGACAGATCTCGTCGAGAACTTTTCCTAGACACCCATCAACATGGGTCTAACTCCAGCCGTTTGGGCGATACAGGCCGTCAAAGTTTTGACATTAAAAAAAAACTTTTTTGGCATCCCGTGGTCCAACCCCTAGGGATGCACTACCTTCCGTTTAAAAGGTATTTTGCTTGGATATAGATAGATATAGATAGATAGATAGATAGACAGATAGATAGATAGATTGTGGATATATAGATCGATAGATATCTCAAAAGGAAAAAATGGAACCCTAATAGGATCACTTGTGTGGCTGTCTGTCTGTCCGTCGGTTACAGCCGATTTGCTCTGGCACACATACTTTCAAGAATTTTCATGTCCACTATATTAAATTGCAAAATCGATGCCATTTTCATAATAAACGTCCCAACAAACCATAAAAACGACACCCATATTGATATTTACACATTTCAACATTTAAACCCTATCGCACCCCAACAGGGGATGATGGTATTTCACGTCCACTACGTTGTATTTTAAAATCGTAGTCGTTTTCATGATCAGCGACCCGATTAACCATACAAACGATACCCATGTTGATTTTCAGAATTTGTTACCCCATTTCCCCCTTTTAGGGGTTGAATTTTGAAAAAACCTGAAACACGTATTTACTCATTTATTGATAAGAGTACTCCTGTGAAGTTTCGAATAAAATAGTTTAACTATTCTTGTTTGCCCATACAAACTTTGGACCCCCGTTTCACCCTTTTAGGGGGTGAATTTTGAAAAATCCTTTCTTAGTGCACCTTTAGACCTCTAAAGGGACCTACTTGCCAAATTTGGAATCTCTAGACCCAACGGTTTGGGCTGTGCGTTGATATGTCAGTCAGTCAGTCAGTCAGTCAGTCAGGTTCTTCTTTTATATATTTAGAAGATAGATGTATGCGTTTATAATGGCACTCTCAAACATGAACCAAAGTAACCGGAACCAGGATTTTTTTGACCTGCGGCCAATTGAGTTAGAACTTCGATAGTGATCAAAGTGGTCCACACCACCCATACTCCTCGTATATTCTGCGATTGTAGTGGGACAAAACATCTCTTTCTTTTGCCCGTTCTTTTGAGTTCTCTGGATCACTTCCACTTTGGTTGGGTTGATTGCAGTTGATAAGACAAAAACATCTTTAGTGTCTTTCCATTTGGTTACGGCACAAGGGTGGCAAAAGCGGTATGTAAACTCCCCAGGATCTAAATTATTTTCTTTGGCCAGTCTTCGTTCTTCAGGTGTTTTAGGTTTTGGTGCACACAGCTCTTTAGGAAGGCCTTTGCGATTCATTCGCACTGTTTCTGTCGCCAAAATACCTCCTTGATAAAGAGTTTCCATGAGAGGCAAGGAAGTGAAAAAGTTGTCAAAAACCAAATGTGTGTTTCGTGGTAAATTTCCTCCAAGTTTCATTACAACTCTGGGACCTAATCCTTCCTCATTGAAATCTTGGTCTTTGCCTGCATAAATATCGAATTGATATAGATACCCAGTGTTGGAATCACAACGGCACCATCCCTTATACCCTCTTTTGATGGGCTTGGCTGGCATGAACTGTTTTTTGCTGTCGCGCCCTTTGAATTTTATCATGCTTTCATCCACTGATTGGGATCCCGAGTTGGTGGCATTCTCTTGAAAAGTCCTATTGAGACAATCTAACAAGGGTCTTATTTTCTGCAATTTGTCGTGGTCTTTGCGATCCTGGGGCAAATGAGTTATATTGTCGCAAATATGTAGATTCTCCAGAATTTTTTTGTATCTTTTGCAATTCATTGTGCCACTAATCTCAATGTTATTGTAAAATGGATCTCCGCTCCAATACAGCTCTATATCTGACTGAGGATTTATTCCCATTAGAATTATTATTGCTAGGAATCAGTATCTCTCCAGAATTTGCTTTTTTTTGAATTTTGAAATATTCAATAGGGAGACTTTGAGGCCTATATGATTTAGTGGGTTCTAATTCCTTTCCAAAATTGAACTCATCAAAGTTTTCAACATGTGTAGTCCATGTTCTATCCCGTGCCAGCAATTCAGCATAAGTTGGCACATTAGCAGGTAGGCCAGGAGATGGCGCAGGCAATGGAACACAAGGTGCAATTTCTTCGTCAACAGCAGGAACAAGTACTTCAGGGTGAGCAGGCAAGTTAGGGGATAGTGCAGACAAAGGTGCCATTTCTTCATCAACATTAGGAGCAAGCACTTCAGGGTGAGCAGGCAAGTTAGGAAATAGTGCAGACAAAGGTGCCATTTCTTCATCAACATTAGGAGCAAGCACTTCAGGGCGAGCAGGCAAGTCAGGGGATGGTGTAGAAAATTGAACACGAGGTAAAACTTCCCCTTCATAATATTGACGTGCATGTGGATCGTCGTCTAATATGTGTAATAACTGACGATTTGACATACCTTGAATGTCGTTCAATCTTGCATTGAATGATTTTGGGACATAATCTAAATATGGGTCTTCGTCTTCGTCTTCATCTTCATCATTTTCATCGTCTGACGAAAACATCTCGCCAAGTATATTTTCAATATCATGATCTTGTAAAACCTGTTCAACAAAAAATACCCTTAAGTAGGTACATACTGACTGACAAATCAATGACGTCAAAAGTTTTCCACTACCCACAATTTATATTTCAATAAAATAAACGTAATTTCTTCATTTAGAATGACCGTGAGCAAACCAAAAATAAAACCCGCGGCAAAAAGCTAGTACAAATTAAAGATTTCATTTCACCGGGCAATGGACACATATCTCCCACAATAATTAGGTCTTCACAGGCTAAGGTCAAATGGTTCCCCACATGTTTTATTTTGTTATATCATGGTATATTTCAAGTATTCACGTATAACTTATGCACATATCACTAGAAAAACTCAAATTCTACAACATATCAAAAAATTGTAAGACTTACCTTTCTCGGATTCGCCATAATTAATAAAATTAAATTCACTTTTCTTGAAACCGACGGTTTGACGGACGACCACAGAAAAAATGGCCGTAAAAATGACATTTGCGTTCCGATTCAAGTTTTTTTTTTCGAGACCATAGAGATGTTCATTCTTTAGCATTTTTGACAGTTTGTGGGCGATACTTAACCAAAACCTGGTAATAACATCCAAAAATCTATGTGGGAATACATAAACCATAGCCTGGTTTAGGGTTAAAGGCCCTCAACAAATACTTAAAACCAAAAAATTTCAGGCTGATAAATTGCCAAAAAATACAACATTTTCTGCAGCCAAGAGACTTCATGTTGAAAATAGACATCTCCAAGGCATACTTCCATGTGCCCATAGAAGAGAGCCACAGACGTTTCCTAATGCTAAAGGAACGAGAACGCATATTTCAAATGACTTGCTTGCCTTTCGGTCTAGCAACGGCACCTCAAGCCTTCGCCAAGTTAACAAATTGGGTGGCAAGCGTTTTAAGGAACGTGGGAATACGATACGATACCCAATCGTATACCTCGACGATTTCTTACTAGCGGGTCAAAACCTAGGAAAACTAACGAAGCAGGGAATACAAGCTCGTCAAATACTACGGTACCTCGGTTGGCACTTAAACCCAGACAAGACGAACAACTATCCGAGCCAGATACAAGAATACCTCGGAATAATCTGGGATACCTGGTCGAATACAAAAAATATAAGCGATTCAAAGAAGGTTCAGACCAGAAGACAGTTATCAGAGGTGCTACAAGCAAGAAAATGTACTTGGTTGCAAATGAAACGACTGCTCGGACGTCTAACTTTCATGTCCTTTGTTGTTCCTTACGGAAGGCTTCACTGCAGGTATCTGCAAAGAGCCAACAACAAAATGAAGAGATTTCCAAAGGCCAGGAGATACGACCTATCATTGGAAGCGATCAACGATTGCAAATGGTGGATCGAACATCTATCTGACCACTCCCAGATCTTCTCAAGACCAACTACAGTATTTATTACAACAGACGCATCAGACCTGGGATGGGGAGCGTCAGTAAATGGAGAACATATTTGCGGGACGTGGAATGCCAAACAACGATCATGGCACTGCAACAAGAAAGAACTAGGGACTGTCCTCTTTGCCCTGGAAAAGAACAAGGACAAGCTTTAGGGAAAAAGCTGCCTAGTGTATTCAAGACAACAAAACGGTTGTAGCCTACCTTAAAAAACAAGGAGGAACCAAATCATTGAACCTATTGAAGATGTCGAGAACAATCTTTCAGCTAACGCGTCACCTAGATCTCACCCTCACGGCAAGATACATTCCGGGTCGATACAACACCACTGCAGATCGTCTTTCCCGAGATCAAGGTCTGTCGGAATGGTCTCTCTCGAACCAGACTATGACCAAGATATTCAGACGATGGGGCACCCCCCAAGTGGACCTCTTTGCGTCGGCTCAATCAGCGGTGGTGCCAAGCTATGTAACGGAACAGTCTCAAGACCAAAACGCACTGTTCGTCGATGCCTTTTCGAGGGAGTGGAACTGGGAGCTAGCATGGGTGTTTCCACCATCCTGTCTGATGCCGAGAGTACTTTGCCACCTAAACAACAAGGCACAAGGCACATACCTTATTGCATGCCCAAGATGGCACAAGGTCTACTGGAGAGCCGATCTCAAATCCCGTGCAACGGCAGCCCCATTTACCATTCAGAACCTCCAATCGAACCTGATAGACCGCAAAACCAATCAACCCCCGCTGGAGGTGAAACAACTACAATTGGAAGTCTGGAGGGTACGGGGTGGCCCTCCGCAATAAACACCTGGCCACCAGAATACAAACAAAAAATATCACCTGAAAATTTTAAAATTAACGATATGTCGGATATGTTTCAGCCAATCTTCGGTTCAAAAACTGATTGTGCAAATCACAATCAATCAGGCTGGTTATTAACAGCACATAATACTAAAAATCTAAACTCTATATATTGGATCCAAAAGCTAATTGAATTAACACAACCACGGCGATCGGCAAGACAATCCCTGCGCAGTTTATTCATAACAACAAGGGGCACAGTGAGAGAAGCCAGTAGATCCATAATAGCCGGTTGGATAAAAAACTGTTTTAAAGAAATCGGTATCGACGCTCCACCTGGAACTATTCGTGCTGCAGTTGCAAGTGACAACTTTACGGTCCGGGGCCTCAATATAGAAGAAATCTTAACAAAAGGGAATTGGCGATCAAGGGAAACGTTCTTCAGACACTATTACAGGCCAATCTCGGATGTGGCAAATGTAGACCGTCCTTCAAATTACTTTGATGTAGTATAATCATGATTGTAACATCACTATTGTAATAACATACGATTAATAAAGATAACGCATTGATTGCTCTTCTTTTACTTCGATCACAGTACACCAAGCTAAAATGCCGGCAGATTACAAACAAATCCCAAGGTGGGTCAAGCAAAGGCTCGGACCTTTAAATATTACCGTTTTTCCCCCGAAGGGATAAAAACGGATATTTTGAGTCCAGCCGAAGCTTGACCCACCCAAATTTAAATGCCTTGCCGGCACATAAAGGTACTGACAAGCAGCTAGCCGGCGCGCAATGGCGACTGTGACATGATGACGTCACCGATGTTGCCAGTGCTAGGAGAGTAGATGTAGGTATTGTGTGGGTTCTGGGCTCGTTGTCTGGGGAAAAATCCGAATGCATTCTCAAGGTGGGTCAAGCTCCGGCTGGACTCGAAATATCCGTTTTTATCCCTTCGGGGGAAAAACGGTAATATTTAAGAAAGAATTTAACCATAATTAGAGATGGCTAAAAGGACTAGTCTTTACCACTGGTAAAGACTGGATAAACTGGTTAAGACTGGGTAAATGTCGCTCTAGACCGAGAAAAGTGGAAGGAACTAGGAAAAATTTACCTGCAAAATAAAACAAAAATCGATGAGGGAGGCCAAAGTCATATGGACATCGAGTTTAAGCTTTATAATGTATTTTGTGCTATACTCAGTAATTTCTATACTATTATTTTTTGTATAATTATTATTATTATTTTTGTACATATTAATAGTACTAAGTATTTAGCATGTTTTTAGTGAAAAAAATTGTTAAACCTTTTAAACTAGAATAAATTGGTTAATATAATAAATATAATATAAAAAAGGACTAGTTTCTAGGCCAAAAACCAATCCAAAAAAAAAACTCAACTTCCTCCCTGCTAAAAATACTGCTTCTCTCACGTTTTTGCCCCGACATTGTTATAAATAAGTAAATCTTTTCAAAGTAACTGATACAAATAAAACAAACAAGATCACACGCGCTCGCCTCAAAACAAACAATTATAGAACGAAATGTCGGACTTTGACAGTTAACAGAGTGCGTTTCGTTACAAACAGTATTCAATTACTTCAATAATTTTATTTTATTTATTAGATGGAATATTGAGCAATAACTTTATCTATGCAGAAACATAAAGTAAAAATAGACTTCCAGTATACAGGTTGCTTGGTAATTCGACCTATTCCTTGAAAGGGGTTATACTAGAGATTATTTCCAACGAATTAAGTCCTATCAACTAGGTGTCGAAAATGAATGGTCTCCGAGTTACGAAGGTTTTTATATAATTTTTCAAACTTTCAGACCAATAACCAAAAATAAATAATTTAAAAATAACTATTCCTCTCTCAGCATTTTATTATTATTAAAAGGTCTTAAGTGGAAAGAAAACCTTTTTTATTTTGTAATTTTTGAAATATCGACGTGTTTTATTTGAAAAAAATAATATCATTTTCGACCGCAGTTGATAGGGACATTATTTGTTGGAAATGAACCCCTTTAAAGGAATAGGTCGAATTACCAAGCATTCTGTATAATTGAAGTAGATATATAAGTGTTTAAGGTCCAAAAACGGAACGTGTATGTCTGGTGGTGCCCGTCGCTCTCCTTTATGTCTCGAGAACTGCCTTTGGTGTATGTCTCATGAGACCATTGATGCCAAAAAGAGATGAAGGTGGATCTCGCAACTAATTTTTCATTATATTTTTTAGATCAATTTGACGTCCGCTCTTTATTGCAGAGAACATGTGATGGACTAAGATGCTTGTGTTTTCCCCTTTTTTCCAGCTACATTTACAATGTGTAAGTGCTTGAATGTTTTAGATTTTACTTTTTTATGGGGCTGTAAAAGTCTATTTGTTTTTCGATTACACGATCCGTAAAAAAATCTTCAGATAGTTAAAGCCCACGAGATCGGGCTGAAAGTAGTCGTTCGCAATTTCATTAGAAGCTATCTCTCCGGTAGAGATGTTACTTAATGTTGTGTTCGTTTGGTCGAAAAATTTTATTTTTTTAAATAACTGTACAAGTTTCTGTACGTCAACCTCATCTTTTTGAAGATTAGTAGTGAAGGTTTTTCGGTCACATTCTTCATTGTGTTTTAGTTTAGTAAAGTTTTGTAACTAAATTTTAAATTTAGTAACTTATTTTAATTTAGCATATTTATTAAACCTATCTTATCATTAAGATACCTGTATGTAATATTCGACATGCCTCATGTAACATTCTCTGTTATAATGGTCAATAAATGAATTACTGATTACTGTTGAACTCAAAAAAGTTTTCTTGCCTTTTTAGATAAATGGGACCGGTAATTGAAAGTTAGGCACCATCGATCACGTGCTGTGTCGTTTCTTGTTATTCCCACAAGACCACCAGCAATTTTATGGATCTTGTTAACGTGTTCAAGCGCTTGATCAGGTGATTTTTCATTAAATGCATTTCCAGTTTCTTTCACTATGAAATTTCCATTCATAAATTGAATATATACCTCATTTGCAGTTTCTGACAAAGCTTGCATATCGACAAGGTATATTGTTCCTCATCGCCCATTATTGGTACACTCGCCCGCGAACCTGCTGACATATACCTGCTTATAATGCTGACAAATCTGTCTTCATGGAGTTTGAATCCGCTAGCACTCCCTAGCGTCCCAGCTCTAGTACTGAACGGAAGAACTCTACAAAAAGTCGATAAGGTGACCTATCTAGGGCATACACTGCAAAGTGACCTCTCCGACAGCGATGACGTCGAACGTCAACGTCGAGCAACGAGCGTGCGTGCTACTATGATCGCCCGGAGGTTCTACAGATGTAGTTCAGAGGTCAAACGCCCCCTATTTATGACTTACTGCGCCAATGTTTACACGGTAGAACTCTGGACGAATTTCACCAAAGCTGCACTGAGTGCGATGCGCGTTCAGTATAATAACGCCTACCGCGCAGTATTTCACCTTCCTTGGCGTTGCAGTGCGAGCGGTATGCACGCCGCGGGCCGCACGCCGAGATTGATGGGTTGATGGTAGCAGGTGACGCAGACGACACCTGAGATGATTCTAATTCATTGTCAATGGACGATAATGATGAGTCTCGCATAAATGGGATGATTTAAAGATTTTAGAGCATTTTTTTGTTTTATTTTCCGAATTGAATTTAAAATTTCCATATGCAGATCCATCAATTCAGTTTCATTTATATCTTTTATATAGGGAAAAAATGATAATAACATTGTTTCTTTTTCATCTCGTGTTGCAGCAGGAATAATATTCGTATCATTACGGGTCCTTTTTTTTAGTTCTCCCAGTGTTTCTCTTTCAATAGGATCAGGCTCTCTTGTTTTTTTCTTCACGCACACACATCGAGTCCCCCGCCACACCTCGCGTCCCAAGGCGGCGCCCTTTGGCGGCATGTTTGATCTACAAAGACGCCGCCGTGCCATAGCGCCCCGACTCGTACTTTGTGTAGACCGGGAGCTCAGTACCATTTTATTTTGTATGACTTTTATATAAAAAAATACTCTGAAACTAATAAAGAAGCTATGACAGAAATGAATTTCTATGTTTGAAGACTTAGCGATTTATCCATCGCATGGAGATATAAATTAACATTATATCATTGCAGTATAGAAACGCAGAAAGAAAAGTAAATCAGGATGTGAGGAGCTCAGAACCGGGATTTAAACCTGGGACCTCACGCTAACCGGGCGATTGCTCTAACCACTGAGCTATCCAGGTCTCAACACAACTCTTGAATTTACCGATGTGCTTTCCCATACTGCAATGATATTTATAGATACCCACTTTACAGTGAGCCACTTGGCGCCTAGAGGACGCTAGTGTATTCAACGCTAGTCAAAGACCATTATGCCCTACCGTCACCTGTTACAGCATCGGGTAGTGAAGAATACATATTACTCTTATCTTATCATTGCAGTATAGAAACGCAGAAAAAAACTGATGTGAGGAGCTCTGAACCGGGATTCGAACCCGGGACCTCTCTCTCTAGTGAGAGGTCCCGGGTTTACTTCCGCGCCAGTAGGGGAGACCGAGGAGAGTTGAAACAATTTGTACATTTTCGTCTTTATCTTCTAAAAAAACATTTTTATTGGTATGAAATAACTTTATTTAGATACCTTATTCTATCGAGTTTTACATATTCAAGAGAAAAATAACTAAAATTAACATCTAATAAACAAAATTTTGGTTTAAACATAAGTGTTCCATTTGTTTCAACTCTCTTAATACCAAGGTAAGTTGAAACAAAGGCATAGGTGAGTTGAAACATTCAGTGTTTCGGATAATTAAACGAAAAATATGTAAGATAACCATACATTTTGAAAAGTTATTTTAGTCTGACAGACAATTATGGCATAAATATTGTAATTCTCCACCAGTGCATGCTTCGTGAGACCATCCCTTGCAATCTGAGCATTGAACCCATTTTTCTTTAGGTTGTCGCAAATACTTTAGCGAATTGATATACGCCTGGGGTTCATATACGTTCATGAAAAACTAAATCATCCTGTACTCGTAACTAGAGAACTGACACCAATACATACTCTTGGTATACCTAACATAAGTAACATAACCTTACCTCCACACGCGACAACAGCTCGTGGCTGAAGAGAAAGTCGAAGATGAAGACCCGTTGTCACGTCGTGCAGGTCCCGTAGCTAGGTAGTGCAGATCTCCGATGCTCTGTGTCTTGAAGACGCCGTGCAGCGATGATGAAGTGACGCAAACTTGATGATCTTTGTGTACTCTTATCTTCAGCTATATTCTCAGGTAATCGGACCCCAAGGGCCTCCTTCGAATAATAGCTACATTCTAGGATCAGACCATCTAAATGGCCCCCTTCGAATGTCTCTTATACTCTTATGCATGGGAACCTCTCGTTCCCAAGATGGTCTCCATCACACCCCTTACAACCATCCGCTGCCTCCTGAATCTTTTCTCATCGTGTGTCCTGCCACCGGGTTATAGAACACAATTAAGGTTCTTAAACCCGGCTGGTCACGACCACCACCAATCTTACTGAAATCTTACATCTTAAATCAATATTCCTCAGAACTCTCAACTCTTACTCCGGCCTTCCCGCCATCTTGTTATCCTCTCTCTCTCAATCTCATACGAGCTTGTTCAGATAAATACTTTTCAAATCATTCACATTTCGCTATTCGCGACACTCCCGGCCCTTCGAGAAAGGTCATCAGCCACATGGTGTCAACGAATCTTTAAAATCATATCTATAGATAATATCATAAAGTAAAGTCAGTGAGTTTGTACCAAAATTCCTATTTATTTAGAGAATTACAAAGTATTAATCAAACAAAACTTTAGTCCACTTCTTAATTAAACAACACTTTAGACCACTCCTTAAACTTTTCTCTAGCTTGCATAGCAGTTTTTCTCTTTCTGTTTCCTATTTCTATTTGTCTCATCTTGTCATCAATTTTCGTCGTATTGTCTGTTTTTGTCTTATTATTTGTATCTCCTACTGTCTCATTCTCAGTGTTATCTACCGCTATCTCCTCTTGTTCATGACAATTCTCTTCCATAATCTCTAATGGGTATAAATGTCCAATGGATCTTGTAAACTCTCGGTCTCCTACTTTTACTCGAGCTACTCTTATTTCGTTATCTTTGCTTTTAATTAGTGTGGTTATTTTTCCTGTCTTCCACAAACATCTGTTGTTTGTGTCACCCTTTATTTGCACAATTTCACCAACTCTTGGAATTTGATTAGCAACTATTCTATGCTGTTTGAGTTCCAATTGTTTTCTATTTCTTATTTCAGCCAAGTATTGGCTTACAAACATCTTTATGAAATCGTTCAATATATTTTGCCCTCTCTTCCATCCTTCAATCAAAGAGGTCTTTGCACTTGAATCCTCAATATTAAAATATGGCGTTTCTGAAGGTATCATGATGCAATCATTATGGCATAGAAAATCTACAGGTCTTATAATATGTTCTGGTTCTGAGCCCACATATGTTAATGGTCTTCTGTTTAATATGGACTCTATCTCTTTGATAACTGTACACAGTTGGCTATCTCTTAACAAATTCTTGTCTATAGTTCGCTTCAGGCAGTGCTTCACTAAACCGACTAATCTTTCATAGAAGCCGCCGTGCCAAGGTGCAAGTTCCGGAATAAATTTCCACTGGATCTTGTTTTCTAGGCAATATGGACTCTTCAGCACATCTGCAGTAAGCTTAAACTGTGACGCATTCTCAGATGTAATTAATGTTGGAACACCTCTATTTGCCATGAATCTTCTTAATGCCATTAGGCACTCCTCTGACGTAAGATCCTTTACCACTTCTAAATGTATTGCCCTAACAGCTAGGCAGGTATAAAGACATACCCACCTTTTTTCTGTCTTTTCTGTATCGTCAGACACCAAAAGTGGTCCTAGATAATCCAAACCAATATAAGTGAATGCTTTATGGTAGTTTACTCTTTCTTGTGGTAGTGGTGCTATGTTTGGAAGTTTGTATGGTCCCCCTCCGTGCTTCTTGCACTCTGGACACTTACTCAGAATACTTTTTACTTTCGCTCTTCCATGAGGAATCCAAAATCTCTGTCTTACTATGCTGAGTGTATGAGCAGTACCCACGTGGTAGTTGTCTCTGTGAGATTTCTTTATTACACCATCTGTAAATGTTGAGTGCTTCGGCAAAAGTATTGGAAACTTTTGATTGTATGACCAACTAGCATATGTGGTACGGCCTTTACATCTAAGTAAGCCATCTGAGTCTTTGAATAAACCTAAAGACCTACTTAGATTTGTCTCTTCTCCGGCTATTTCTTTAGAGAAGTATTCTTCTTGTAACTTCTTTATATTTTTAATCTCATTTATATTTTCGTCTTGAAATGTTTGTTCTATCTCATTATTTTTACTTGTCGTCTCTTCTTTTTCCATATCTTCATTTGTTGTGTCTATTCTTATTTCTTCTTCTATATTTTCTCTAGTTTCAACAGGTTCCATATCTGACTCTGTCAGACCCTCCCCTACGCAAAAATTTTGAGTTAATGACCAATTGTCATTGTGCGAATGTTTCTCATACAGAAATTTTGGACCATAAAACCATTCCTGTCTTCTCTTGTGAATTTCTGTCCTTGTAGCAATATCTGCTGGGTTATTCTTCGTCTCAACATACAAAACTTTAACATCAGTTTGTTTTTTAATCTCTTGTACTCTTCTGGCTATGAAAGGTGGTAGTAATTTCTTTGATTTTAGCCAGCTTATGACAATCTGACTATCTGTCCAGAGATATTGATTGCTGATTTCCACTTCTAGTGAATTCTTTACATAGGTTAGTAATCTGCTGCCAATTGTGCAGCCAAGCAATTCAAGTTTTGGTATTTTTATGTCATCTTGGTCTTTAACTGGTGTAAGGCGTGACTTAGACATGAGCAGGGAAATCTTTACCTCATTTGAAGAAACTGCTTTTAGGTAAATCGCTGCTGCATAATTTTTCATGGATGCATCGGTGAAACAATGTAGCTCGTAAAGATTGTCCTTCTTATTAATGCTTATGCATCTAGGTAGTTCCAGTGTTTGCAGCTCTTTTAATGAAGTTAATATTTCATACCAGGATTCCATTCTTTCTTCAGATATAGGAACGTCCCATTTGTATTTATCTTTCCATAAGTCTTGTATAAAGATCTTCGCTTGTAGTAAAAATGGTGTATAAAATCCACAAGGATCAAATACAGATGCTACTGTGCTAACAATATTTCTTTTGGTCAGCTTCCCTTCATCACTTTCAAATATGCTGTCATTTAATTTTAATTTCAAGGTGTCTTCATTTTTCTGCCATTCATAACCTAGTACACTTATTTTCTTTTTATTGTCCTGTTGCGTCTTGCTTAAGTCTTGAACAAAAGTACTACTGTTAGAGTTCCATAGTCGTATATTCATGGATATCTCATCGAATGTTTTCTTTGACTTCATATATAATTGCTTCGCTTCTTCATTGGTCCGTACACTTGTTACAAGATTGTCAACGTAAATATTTTTTGAGACTTTGTCTAATATGTCATCATCCTGTTTAGATAAGTGATATTTTATTACAGCATTGAGAAGGAAAGGGCTTGCTATTATGCCAAATGGCACTCTACAGAATCTGTAACAAATCAAGTTTTCGTCTTTGATGTCCTCATTCAAATCTTTGACCCATAAAAATCTGGTGACGTCTCTGTCTTCTTGGAATAATGCTAGCTGAAGAAAAGCTTTTTTAATATCTGCGATAATAGCTATTTCAAACTGCCTAAATCTTAGGAGTAGGCCAGTAAGATCTTCTAATAGTAGGGGTCCTTTGTACAGCAGTTCATTCAGGCTGTGGTACATTCCATTTGGCTTTGCCGAAGCATCATACACAATTCTAAGATCAGTTGTACCCTCTTTCTTAATAACATAATGATGGGGTAGATAATGTACTGGGTGGTCTTGAGGTGTGGTATGATTCTCCACTCTTTCTACAATTCCCAAATGTTCTTGTTCTTCTATAACTCTCTTGTACTTTTCTAATATGTCAAGTTCAGTCCGTTTGATCAGGCTCGCCAAGCGTCCAATAGCTAAACCATAATTGTTAGGGAGGTCTGCAGAGGAATTTGCCCATGGCCACTTGACCCAATATCTATTGTCCTTATATTGAATACTCTCATTGAAAATCTTAACTGCCTCTTCTTGAACAGATGTTGGTGCATCTTTTATGCCTATGGTCTCTAAATCCCATAACAAGCTCAGATTATGATCCTGCAATGGAAGGTCTGGTTTTGAGAAATAATTCTTACATGTTTTAGATTTTGACTGAACATAAGTCAATACAGAAATTGGTTGATCCATATCTATAGGAATTCTTCCAGAAATAATCCATCCAAACTCTGAATTGATCAAATATAAATTTTCTTGCAAAGCTATTCGTTTGTCATCTTTCATCAATGAATGGTAGTAATCATTTCCAATCAATATGTCAATCTTGGATGATGAATTATCATCGGCTAACAGCAGATGTCTTGGTTCAATGTTCACCCATGTGTTGTCAATTTTGTTGGTAATATATGATATAGTATTAGCTTCTATAATTATTTTTGTATCTCTCTTTGTATAAATGTCGATCTTCACTAACTTTGTATGAATCTCCTTGGGTCTGTTAGAGCCAAATGTATAGACTAATAAATTATTTTCTTCCATCTCCTCCAGGTTCAACAGGGTAGCAAATTTTTTAGTCACATAACTTCTTTGTGAACCGCAATCCAATAAAATTCGACAGTCATACTGTTTTCCATCTCTTCCTATAGCTTTAGCTACTGCAGTCTGTAACACAGTCCTCTGTGAACTATTATCACGCTCACAGTTATGATCATGCACTTATAGGGTTTTACATGCTTCGAACTTAGTCGGACACAGCGCTCTGTTATGTTTTTCCTTGCAATAGAAACATTTCTTACTCACCTGACAGCGTGAGACATGATGACCAAGTCTGAAGCAAACATAGCATCTTTTACCTAGTATCGTCTTTCTTTCTTCAAGAGTGTTAGCCCTTTTACAATCATCATTGTAGTGTTGTGCGCCACAAAATATACATGATCTTATCAGTTTCTTAGCATCCGGTCCCTCATCTAGTTGACGTTTTCGCTTTCTGTTCATGTTTCTATCTTGATATTCCACTTTAGGCTTTGAAAATCGCTGGTTCTTATTCTGGTTATCAAATTTTCTATAAGGTCTTTGTCTTGTTTCTGTTAAATGTAGTGTTTCAGTTGAAAAGGATGTAGGTACTTCCTTTGATGCATTAGGTGCTATCGCTCTCGCACTAATAATATGATCTAACTGTTTACGAATGTTATCGATGGATTCTTCTTCAGGACTCATCTTCAAGCGTAGTTCTCTTTTAATGTCATCAGGAAATTTTTCAATTATTAAAGTGCGAAGGTGTGCTCCAGTCGTGTCTTCACCAAGAGATTGCAAAATCCTTAGATGACGCTCAATGTCATTTAGTAATCGTCGATTATCCTTCCATTGAAGAGTGAACAGTTCTTTGTAGTGGGCATCAATTACTAGAGATTTCTTACCAAATTTGTTGTGCAGTGTGTTAATTGCAATTTCATAATTACGGTCTGTCGTTTGAAAACCTTCAATGCACTCTCTAGCTTCACCTTCAAGGCATGTTTGTAAATATGCAAATTTATCAACATTTTTAAGGGGTTTCGAATGGACACTTGAATTAAATCTGTCCCAGAATTCAGACCATTTCAGAACTTCACCATGGAATTTTCTTAAATGTAGCTGCGGTAGTTTGCTTGTCGAATTGTCATTAGATTGGATTTCATTTCTTACATTATTTACCTTATTGGTCTCCTCTGTTATCTCTAGACATAATACTTCACAATTCATCTGCAAAACAGTGTTTTCTTCAATGTCTGCAGAAGTTATGTATCCTTTCTCTACCAGCAAATGCATTTCTGAGATGAAACGTTCATTTTTCAATTTCAGTATTTTGTTAGCTAGACTAACTTCGTACACTGGAGTTATTCCTGATCGCAAATCTGTCAGGTAGCTTTGACATTTTTGGTACTGTCCCTGGACTTGATCTTTGATGATCTGCAGCCGCATGCATGCTAGATCACCCATTGTTCCTGAATTAGTTGCAATGCTCTTTATATTTTATAGGTAGTCTTAGTTTATACCGTTCGGTTAGTATCTTTAACAAGTACTAACCAATCTGTAAGTAAACAACATATGATTTTTTACAAATAAAGAAAGTTGCGCCTCAATCGACGTCGTTCATCAAAACAATCAAAACCGTAAAATTACTAAAACTCCACTATGCTTGGTATATGAATTTCTTGTATCTTGTACCATCATAACAATATTTTACTGTTTCGTCTTTCGTCAGTAAGTACTTCGACTATAATAACAAAATAAAACTTACCGGCTTGTGGCGTCACCCGCCATTTGCCTGGCAAAAATTTCATGAATTTCGTGTTACTTCTTCACATATGTGTATGATTAATTTAATTTCCTCAACCACAAAATAGTATTGAACTGACTTTAATCAAATAAATAAGTTCGTTTAAATACTTGAACTTCAAAGAAATTAGTTCGACAATATTCTTTCTTAACTCAATTTTCCAATTATCACAAACAATAGTGTGTACCACTTACTGTCTTGACCGAATATTTCGAACATATTTCGAAACAATGCTCTTGCTTGACTCAACTTTAGTAAGGAAATTCTACTTTTTCTGAACTTTTTAATTTTACGTTCACGCCTAGGTGGCGAATGCAATACAGACAAAATTTCCAATAAATTAATCCTAATATGACATAAATCATCATTCACTATTCTCTTGCATACTCTTATCACTTTAAATCTTTAATAACAGAACAGTACTCTTGACTGTTCGTTACTCTTTGTTAATTTGTTTGTTGAATTTATTTCTAGTATTTTACATAAAATCCTACTTTTTCATTTTCATATAACATAAACTCTTTTATTTCAATTGACTCTCTTACACAGAATGCGGGCCACAACCCATCATTCTCTGAACCGCGGGCTCTTTGCCCATAGCACGGTTACTCTCGTCTTGATTGAGGGTCACATCCTCACTAATTCTTAATTTAGATATTGGGCCGCAACCCATCTCGCTCTCGGCCGCGGGCTCTTTGCCCATATCACGGCTTTATCTTTTCTTCTCATAATACAAGCTACACATCTTACCCGAAAATTTCGATTCACTCTCTCTTACGTGCGCAAAAAATTTTCGGTAAACATAGCCAAATCTTAACTTTTCGATTTTACTCGAAATCGATTTCAAAAAACGAAAGGTACAACCCTAATCGTTGTCTATGGTCGCCATTTTTCTTTTTCTGTTCATGTCAGTGAGAAGGCAAATGGAACTTAGCCCATACAGCCAAGTCTGAAGATTTATATTTTATTATGCAATTTTAGTCATTGTATTACTTGAGGATCTCTCTGAGGGTGTTGGCCTGTTGTCTTAGTCGCTAAAGAGATAGACCCATCCCATAACAAACATCTACGTTCACTGGAAAGATAGCTCACAGTTGCTACGAAGGCTTGTTTTTCGTAAGCGTGTGAAGCCGGTGACCATAATTTCAACTCGGAACGTGACGTAAATTTTGTAAAAATGAAAAAAGGTGTTGATACCTACATAGGTAATTATCATCAAAACAAACCACAATTTATTGGGTATTACCCAATGGGTAACATGACCCAATAACTTACATGTTACAAACAAGTCTAACATCCATTTATTACCTAGTCCAAACCTTTTAAACGGTTTAACTTTAGGGCACAAACAAATATGCATTTCATTGAAATGCACGTTGTCCGCTGTTGAGAAACTCTTAGTGGCTTGACTCAGGTCCCATTTCATGCGTCCTGACCACATCCATGATGCAAAGCTATCTCTAGACGCCTTCGCAGACTCTCATATGTCATCATTTCATTGTCTAAATAGGTAGCCTTTGTACCTAGGTATCAATAATTTGCAAAACTCACTACAATCATGAAACGACAATCGTATATCCCAGCATCTCCACCATGTCGCAAATACTTTAGCGAATTGATATACGCCTGGGGTTCATATACGTTCATGAAAAACTAAATCATCCTGTACTCGTAACTAGAGAACTGACACCAATACATACTCTTGGTATACCTAACATAAGTAACATAACCTTACCTCCACACGCGACAACAGCTCGTGGCTGAAGAGAAAGTCGAAGATGAAGACCCGTTGTCACGTCGTGCAGGTCCCGTAGCTAGGTAGTGCAGATCTCCGATGCTCTGTGTCTTGAAGACGCCGTGCAGCGATGATGAAGTGACGCAAACTTGATGATCTTTGTGTACTCTTATCTTCAGCTATATTCTCAGGTAATCGGACCCCAAGGGCCTCCTTCGAATAATAGCTACATTCTAGGATCAGACCATCTAAATGGCCCCCTTCGAATGTCTCTTATACCCTTATGCATGGGAACCTCTCGTTCCCAAGATGGTCTCTGTACGATCACCGATCGCGGGGTTGATAAATGATAAGTTTTGATAGTTTTATGAATTTATTGGACAAACACACGTAAGTATAATTGATATTGATGAGTGATTGATGAGTACACGCGGTATGGACGGTGACCGATTGTGAACTGATGAAATTAGGGCGATGATCGACGACGGCTAAGTAAACAGCCAACGCAGCAGAATGTGCGGCTTGCCCGTACATGCTCCCGGGGGAAAAGAAAACAAAATAAAATTATATTATTGATATGATGATAATGATATGATAAAATGAGAGGTGAGGTGCTTTACAAAGTGATAAAACATTTTCTTTTTATATGTAATGCTAGTGTCTCTAAAACAGTGTCCATTGTTCGGATTTATTATAAAATGACAATATACACTAAACACAATTTTCTGCACTAGGGAACCTTGCTTTAAAAACAGGTGACGTGCTCGCATCAAATTTACGCACACTTGCACTCGCCCATTTGCGTCTGATGTATTGAACATTCGCGCACTTTTTGTCACTATCACTGCTGCTTGAGTGGGCGGCGGCGGGCTGCTCCGTGGTGACAGCCCCGGCCGCCGCCGATGCTGCGAGCGCAGGCGCGGACCTCGGGTCCGCCGCCTGCTGACGACGACGCCTCCGTAGTCTCCGCCAAACCCAGATTGATACTGCTGCTCCAATGATCGCAAATGCCATACCATATATAGCCGTATAGTGATGCACATCGTGATATGATATTTCTTTTGCTAAAGTCCCTTTTTGTTTAATTTGCTCTATTTGCTGATGTATTTCTTGCAAAGTCTGCTTTTGGGCACCGATCTCTTTACTAATATCTGATTCATTTGTGGGCGGAAGTATCGTAATGTTGAAAATCTGATTAATTGGCGAAATATCTGGCAATATAACATCGAACCTTGTTTTACTTATGCTTTGATCTAGCTTCCGAGAGTAAATTGTGAACTCATCGGTTTTGATTATGCAACCATGGCTAATGGAGATTATACCGGCTTCAGCCAACTGTGCTGCAGAAAGTTGATCTTCACAGATTATCCTTAGTTGACACTTATCGCAGCAGAAATACAAATATTGGTTCTGTGCATGCATCTCTTGCCATATGTTGCTACAAAGAGATGTCACAGTCTTACAATTATCTGATCCTCTATCTTTCACACAAAAGCTCTCGTCCTGTTTCATATGATAGATTGGTTTCTGCGTATGACAGAAAAATGATTCGTCGGCTTGATAGCATTCTTTGATCTCGTCTCGGGACATTTCTACGTAGGCATCCTTTTTCAAATTGATTGCTAAGTACTCTGCGGCAGGGATCACACTAATCATATCTCTACCTTTTTTCTCGGGTATTGCAGTTGCTTTAAAAATTTCGTATGCATCTCTGCTAACCAAGGGAAGCTTTATTTCCAGGAGAAGATACTCGTTTGTCATTCTTGCTTTGACTTTAAGAATTTTGTAAATATTTTTGAGGTCTGTTTGAATGTTCTTGATTGGAAGGGATGATTCTTTTGATATGTGACTTGAGATCGTGCTTAGCTCATGTCGAAGTTGTTCTGGGGTTAAGATATGAAAGTTAAATCGTCCTTGATAAATATCTGTTACCGTATCTAGTAACATGCTCTGAATAGTCTTCAAACACTGGAGCATTGAGCTTGCTGTTAGTGCCCCTAGGGTGAAGTCATTGATATTTGATAAAATTTGCAATTCGTTGCTCAATTTGTTGATAACTTTGTCTACTTTAAAAAAATGTTGATTTATGATTTTTTGTTGCTTATTCATGCTATCTTCCATTCTTTTCAGGAGATTATATTCGGATTCAATGACCGACGTCTGATTTTTCCATAGTGAAGCTAAATGATTTTGATTATCTCTGATGAGTTCGATGTCCTTTTGATATTGCTCGGCGAATGACTCATCTAAGACACCGAACAGCTTGTTAGCTATGTAACCGACACCGTTGATAAGCCCGCGCCGGCTTCGATGCCCCGTCTGCGTACTGGAATGCTGACTCAGTAACAGGTGATTGTAGTATTCCAGTTCCGAGAAGCCTTGTTGGAGTTGTAGTAATATGACGTCACAATGTGATTGATCCTTTATGTTTTGGCAAGTCTGTTGTAAATGTTTTGTATATCTTTCAAATGCTGTTGTACCTTGCCAATATGGATTTAAATCGTAATAAACTACCAATTTCCATTCGTCACTTAATAACTCCATATTTGATATTTTATCGAAAAGAATTCGCTGTTGGTCGCGTAACTTTGTTATGTTATATGTACATTGTGCGCCGGTTATCATAATAATGCACATTATAAATGATATAAGTGAGAAAGGACTCGGTTTTCTGATTCTCCTATTGATTTTTCTTTCTACCTGATGATTTATGTTTGTTTCACTTTGCTGTTTTTCTTGCTCCCTTGATAATTTTGGATAATGATAATTTTCCCGACTTGTTGGTAAAACTGATAATTTGATGATTGGACGTTTCATGAGTCCGTTTTTTGTTTTTAATGTGACGACTCTCACATAGCCGTCTTTTCCGGGGTGCAATTCAACAACTCGACCTAGAGGCCATTTACCCGCTAAGATGTTATCGTCGTGAATTAACACTACGTCATTTAATTTGATATTTTCCCTTGGATGCTGCCACTTGCTTCTGATTGATAACTTACATAAATATTCAGCTTTCCACCGTTTCCATATATCTTCAAATATTTTCTGGGTAAATCTCCATCTTGTTCTGTTATCTTGTTCTGTCTCTATGATAGTGAGAAGTGGTCCGCTTGATAGAAAATGAGATGGAGTCAGAAAGTTGATATCTTCGGGGTCTTCACTGATTGCACACAATGGTCTGGAATTTAAGCCCGCTTCCAGCTGTGCTAATAGGGTAGAGTATTCTTCGAAGGTGAGCTTTTGAGTTCCAATGACTCTGACAAGGTGATACTTAAGGCTTTTCACTGCTCCCTCCCACAAGCCGCCGGCACTTGCGTGAGTTGGGCAATTGAAGTGCCACTGTATCTCCATTTCTGATATTGATGAGAAGAACTCTTCGTCCAAGGTTTGCTTGAGATTGATAAATTCACGTTGTAATGCTCTGTTAGCTCCTACAAAATTTGTCCCGTTATCAGAGTACATATTTTGGGGCGCTCCTCTCCTAGCAGCCATTCTTTTCAGTGCTGCTAGAAATGCTGATGATGTGAGGTCCGAGACTAACTCCAAGTGAACAGCCTTTGTTACCATACATACAAACACGGCTATATATCCTTTTGTTGTCTTAATTCCTCGGCCCTTATTTGATTTAATGTCGACATACCCAGTGTAGTCAACTCCTGTATGATAGAACGGTCTGGTAGGATTTATCCTGGCTTCAGGTAAGTTTCCCATTATTTGATATTGCTTTATTGGGTCGTGTTTTCTGCAAATAACACACCCTCTTAATCTTTTCTTTACAGCTCCGTTTCCACCGATCAGCCAATACTGCTGACGAAGCCATGATAGCGTGAGTCGTGCTCCGCCGTGAAACGTCATCTTGTGTGCATGATCAATTAATAACTCTGTTAAGTGACCATTATGTGGGATAATGATAGGATGTTTCATATTTTCGCTGAGATTTGCATGCTTGATACGACCACCGACTCGCAAAAGCTGATTTTCATCTAAAAATGGATTTAAATTTGATATTTGGCTCTTTTTATCTACTTGGTTATGCTCTGATAGAGATTCTATTACATCTGAGAACTCTGATTGTTGTATGACCTTAATAATCTGGATCCTTGCTTGTCTGATTTCCTGAATTGTTAGGAAAGGTTGTTTTTGGTGATCACGTGATATGAAGCGTAGTATCCAGGCGACCACTCTAGTCGCCCGAGTGAAGCTGCTATGTCTGTTTAATATCTCATTGATGATATGAGGTTCACGTTCGTGTAAGTTGATAGCATTGCATGTTTGTTTTGGTACTTTTTGCTCTTCTTCGGTGGTGTATAAAGTCCGTTCTTTTTCGTTTTGATCGTTAAAGGAAGACAACCACGTCGGTCCCTGCCACCAAAGCGTATGATTTTTCAATTGAGCTGCTGATAAACCGCGACTGGCACAGTCAGCCGGGTTGTCAGTGGAGTTCACATATCTCCAGCACTCAGGTGGCATGACGTTTGTTATTTGCTGGACTCTGTTTGATACGAAGGGCTTCCACCGACTTGGTTCACCTTGAATCCACCCAAGAACTGCCGTTGAGTCGCTCCAGCCATAAACCTTGATTTTATGATCTGATAAGCAGCTCAACACTTTCGTCATAAGTTTTGATAATAAATGAGCCCCACAGAGCTCACCCCTGGGCACAGAAAGGTTCTTACTATCTGACAATATTCTTGTCTTAGCTGCTAATTGCACAATAGTAACTTTTGATGATGATTCTTCGATGACCTTGCAGAATATTATACACGCAAAGGCCTTTGTTGATGAATCACTGAAACCATGAAGCTCAATGATGCCGTTTTTTCTGATTTCCAGCCATCTTGGGATTTTTATGTGATTAATATTTTGAAGATCGTTTCGGATATTTATCCATTCTGATTTGATGTCTACTGGTACTTCTTCATCCCATTGAATACCAGTTAGCCACACCTTTTTGAACAAAATCTTGAGCTTTGTCGTAACTGGCGCCAGCCAGCCCAGAGGATCAAAAAGCCTTGATATGTTTGATAAGAGTGCTCGCTTTGTAGTCTTTTCTGATAGGTCGTTGATGTTGATTTGAAATATAAATTCGTCTGATTTAGGGTTCCAGCGCAACCCTAAAGTTTTGTTGGATTCTGCTTGTTTAAATTCAAATGTCCGTTGCTCGTCTTGGCTATTTCCGAAAATTTCAGGTTTGTTTGATGCCCATTTCCGCAAATTAAAGCCTCCTGACTTCAAAAGCTTGTTTAAATCTGATATTAGCTGCTTTGCTGACTTGATATCGTAACTTCCGCTGACTAAATCGTCCATATAAAAGTTATTTTCTAGTACTTCTTTTGCTGCTGATTGATATTTGTGACCCTCGTCGCGAGCTAACTGTTTCAGCGTCATCATCGCGAGAAAAGGCGCTGCTTTTGTTCCGTAGGTAACGGTCGTTAGCTGATATTCTTGTATTGCTTGATAGGCTGATTCCCTCCATATGATTTTGTGTAAATTTTGATCATCTTCATGTAAATATATCTGCCTAAACATTTTTTCGATGTCCGCCGTAAATGCTATTTCGTACTGTCTCCAATTTAAAATTAGTTCAAATAAGTCTTTCTGCAAATTTGGACCTTGTTTCATTATAAAATTAAGACTAATATTGCTTGAAGTTAACGCCGAGGCATTGAACACGACACGAAATTTAGTTGTTGATGACTCTGCTCGTTCTACAGCGTGGTGTGGCAAGTAGCAACCGCTTTGGCTATTACGTGTCGCTGCTTTCATATGACCGAGATCTTGATATTCTTTGATAAATAATTTGTACTGTTCCGCCAATTGGTTCCGCCGTTTAAATCTATTTTCGATTTGTTTAAACTGCGCTACAGCTTTTTGTCTTGATTCACCTAATTTTTCTAGGCCGTCTGATTTTAAAGGTAATCGGACTTGATAGTGTCCGTCGTCTAACCTTCTCGTTGTTTCTTGGTAAAACTGCACGCATTCTTGATCTTCGGTTGATAATTCTGATTTTTCTCCGATGTCTTCGACTGTCCAAAACCTCTGAAGGTCCTCTACATTGTTGGTAATGACGTTGCATTGTAGTGATTTTACATTTCCTGATAATATCCATCCTAACTGCGTTTGTTGCGCAATCGGCAGTATATCATTTTTCTTGATAATACCTCCCATGATAATTGATGAATAAACATCGGCCCCTAATAACATGTCAATAGGGCGACTTTTGTAAAACTTTGGATCAGCTAACTTGATATTTTTCAAATAGGACCATGAAGGTTCCGGAAAAGATTGATTCGGTAAGTTGTTTATCAATTTACGCATGATATAAACATCGGTGTTAAACGTGTAATCTGTTGCTACTGACGAACAATTGATATTGATAAGGCCTTTGCAACTATTTTCCATGGATCCAACGCCATAAATAACGCCTTTGCATTTTTGGCGCGGTAATTGCAACAGTTGCGCTGCATTTTCGCTAATGGCCGAAATTTGAGATCCACCATCAATTAAACAGCGCAAATTATGATAAATTCCGTCCTTTGCCTGGACTTTGACGATTGCAGTCGCCAATAAAATTTCCGAAATGTTTTCCTGTGAAACGTGACTGTTTCGGGTCACTTTTTCCGGTTTCGACATGCACTCGAAAGCCTCATGCAACAGCGTATTATGATTACCGTTGCATTTTCTACACCTTTTTTCGGAGAAACAATTTTTTCCATTATGATTATAGAGACAGTTTTTGCATAAATTTAAATCGTTTATTGACCTCCTTTTCGTTTCCGCTGATAGTTCCATAAACTTGTTGCAAAAGAATATGGCGTGATCGGTGTTATTGCAATATGCGCATCTTTTTCGATCGCCGGACCTTTTTCCCGTGTTGTATGATTTTTGTGTAGAATTATTATAGAATTTTCTTGAGTGATTTTCATCATTCTGACGGAAATTTGATTTTGATTGATATTCATACTTGCTACTACTTGGTGACGACGCTGATGGGCTTTGCCGATTCTTGTCCTGCTTATAACGAGATGATTCTAACGATGTAAACTTCGTTTTTAGGAAGTTCATGAAATCTGATATGCTAGGCAAAGCTTTTGGGTTCCGCAGTGATCTGACGTAGTCATCGTTGGTGACTGAATCCAGTTTTTGTTGTAAAATATAAACTATCAACGGATCCCAGGTGGAGATGTTTGCACCCAGGTTTTTTATCGCAAAAAGACATTCATTAGTGGTGTCGTGAAGTCTCTTTATTTGCTCAGCTGATTGTTGCTTCATGATGGGTAAATTAAAAAGAAGGTCTAGATGCGAATTTACTATAAGCTTCTTGTTGTCAAATCTATCATTTAATATTTTCCAACAAGCTTCATAATTGTCAGAGCTTATTTTCAAGTGCTGTATGATAGCCTCCGCTTCTCCTCTCAATTTTGATTTAAGGAACTGCATTTTCTGAGCGTTGGACATTGATGCATTGTTGTGGATTGCTTCCACGAATAGGTCCTTAAAGGAAACCCACTTATGATAATTCCCATGGAAATCCGGGATGGTCATTCTCGGCGTCGCCTTTTCCATGTTAGCGACGGCCCATAACTTTTGATTAATTGCTTTTTTGATATTTTGGTATTTTTGTTCATTTTGGGAGAATGTTTCTTCATATTCTTGATTATGATCGTCCAAAATGCTGTCAATCTCCCAATGGAGTGAATCTACTGCTCCCCAACGCATTTCCAGAGATTTCAATGCGTCCTCGAACTCCCACTTTTCCTTGATTGAGGACACCTCGATGTTTGAAATAGTCCTAATAAAAGCTTTAAAATTGCTGGATTGCTTGCGCAGCAACTCTTCGGTCTTGCTATCTTGTCCTCGATTTACCAGCAGCGGACGTGGAGTCTGCTTCTGCTCCTTAGCTCCTTCGGAGGTATCGCCACGGAACCTATCTTGATTTTGCATATACTCTTCATATTCACAATTGATGATATTCTTTGTGGCCTGATAAGTTTGTTGAACCTTGCTGTACTCCTTATTCGTGAAGTAAGGTTCATCTCGCACTTCAAACTGATATAACTTACTGTGATTGGCTTGAAAGTCGTCCCAGTATCTTTCGAGGGTACTGAGCTTCCTTTTAAAGTAGTCTTCAGAAGATTTCCGCTCCTTCGGATTCTTCTTAAAGTTTGATAGGAGTTTTTCCAACTCTTGCTTGATAAGTTTTTGATTATCTAAAAGATCTTGTCCCTCCATGTTGATAATTATAAGTTAGTCAATGAATAAATGGAAAGATCTTACTTGATTTGTTGTTTTGAGCTTTTTACTGCACTCGGTGCTGCTCTGCTGACGCTGATATTGATTGATGCGGATTCTGAGTGATCCTGATGCTGATAGTCTTGATGCTGATGCGCTGATTGATTGAGGTCATTCAATCCCTCGACGGATGATTTGATACGCTCGATATGCTGCTAGTTGATAGTATGATCCACTTGATTGATAATTACTTGATATAATGATAGTTAACTTGATAATATTTGATTGATAATTCACTTGATATAATAATAGTTCACTGATATAATAATAGTTCACTGGATAGTATGATAGTTCACTTGATATGATAAGAGTTCACTTGATAGTATGATAGTTCACTTGATATGATAAGAGTTCACTTGATAGTATGATAATTCACTTGATATGATAAGAGTTCACTTGATAGTATGATATAGATACTTGACAAGTATTTTGATTTTTGACAGGACTGATTTTTAAATTCGCGACGCGAGGTCCTGATTCAAAATCGGTTCGAAGGACCATGTACGATCACCGATCGCGGGGTTGATAAATGATAAGTTTTGATAGTTTTATGAATTTATTGGACAAACACACGTAAGTATAATTGATATTGATGAGTGATTGATGAGTACACGCGGTATGGACGGTGACCGATTGTGAACTGATGAAATTAGGGCGATGATCGACGACGGCTAAGTAAACAGCCAACGCAGCAGAATGTGCGGCTTGCCCGTACAGTCTCCATCACACCCCTTACAACCATCCGGTGCCTCCTGAATCTTTTCTCATCGTGTGTCCTGCCACCGGGTTATAGAACACAATTAAGGTTCTTAAACCCGGCTGGTCACGACCACCACCAATCTTACTGAAATCTTACATCTTAAATCAATATTCCTCAGAACTCTCAACTCTTACTCCGGCCTTCCCGCCATCTTGTTATCCTCTCTCTCCCTCATCTTTTTTCTCTCTCCCTCATTTTACAGTCGTGTTCCGTTTTATACACCAACCTATCAATCTCATACGAGCTTGTTCAGATAAATACTTTTCAAATCATTCACATTTAGCTATTCGCGACATAGGTCGGCTATTGGAAAACGGTTCCAAACAAATCAAACAATAACAGTTTTCTTCGTCATCGCTTTCGTTTCTTTCTGTTGTAGGTCTCAATTGAATTTAATAAGGTTAAGTAAAAACATTAAAAGTTATAAGTTTTTAAAAAATGTGCCACGGTATCAAATATGTAATTTTCACACATTTTAGTATTTCGTATTGCCAACACGAGCTGTTAATACAGCTGGTATACGGTTTGGCATGCTTTCCACTAGATTTCTTAGCCGATGCTGAGGAATATTCTCCCATTCCTCTTTTAGTGCTTCTTTTAGTTCACAAAGTGTGATTGGAGGAAAATTTCGGTGGCGTACACGTCGTCCCACGTATGTTCGATGGGGTTCAAGTCTGGGCTGCGTGCTGGCCACTCCATGCGTGTAATAGTGACATCTTCAAGATAGTCGAACACTATACGAGCTGTATGAGTCATCCAGAGTCCAATTCATGTTTTCTCTTGCGTAACTCAGCTTTGAATGTCGATGCTGCCTTTCGAGTTTTGGACCATTTGCGGGTCTAAAAGGCTTCAAATTTGCTCGTGCTAGGAATGCTTCCTCCAGCACGTAGAAGGTGATTTTTGACTTCAGCAGCCGTTTGAAATCGATTTGTCACTATTGTTGACACCAACTGCTCCCTGCTCCCTAAAGCACCAGAGTGTGTGGAAGAGAATGCTAGAAGAAAGTATGTTAGTTAGTGCTTAAAATAAAATTATATACATATATAATATTGTAACGATTTGGTCTCTTACTGTAATGTTATAATGTTTCGGATAATAAATAAATGTCTAAATGTCCATATAGTGATCCTCCAGCGCTGTATGTGCACCTTGTTTGGCCTGTTCCTGGTCTATGAATATGGGATCCAGTCTCTTTAAATCGCTGGAGCGTCTTTGAACGGTTGATAGTGACACACCTACAGTTCTCGCTGTATAACGCTGACTGCGCTCGACTTCAAGCATTGCCAGAATTCTGGTACACTCTTCAGGGGTTAGTGGCATGTTTTTAACTTTAAATTGGTTTTGTTGTTGAATTCCTAATTTAAATTGACCTTGAGGTCTAAAGCCTTGGGGTTCTTGGGGAATGCCAAGCTTAAATTGGTTAGAAATGTTACCTGGCATTTTGATCATAGGATTCCGATTTTAGAAGGGTGGTTTATATCCAAAGTTTTGATTTTGGAATGTTTGTTTATTACCAAAATTATGATTTGGCATTGATTTCGGGGAATGCCGAATTTAAAAGCTTGTTCCTTTGATTTAAAATTTTTCTTTATTTATAATTACTTAAAAACTAAGTTAGGGGACTATTTTGAGGTCGACTAACGGGGGATGAGATATGGACCATGGGGTTGTAAAAGGTGAAAAGGTTTGACTCACAAGTCTACCGCTAATCCCATACTCGGCACTTTCTCCTCCACTGCACTTTATTTAGTTTCGAAGTCCAAGCTTATCGCTCCACTCGCGGATTTCAAACAACACAATCGCGCCTGGGAGAACTACGAAAATGGGCAGCCTTAGAGGACAATCCTGTCCGCAGTGCCAGTAAAGTTTCGCTAAGGCGGAGAAAACTTTTTAAAAACTAAAATAAAGCTAATGAAACGTGTGGTGCGTTTGAAAATCACCTTTTATTCTGTCTTACAAAAATGAATCTTAAAACTACTGAGGGCCTCTATCTAAAAATAATGACATCAGCGTTGCAAGTAGTCGGAACAAATGCTTACTTAGTTGCCTCTTCACAAAGTAGGACTTATACTGTTCAGACTTCCGTGCGCAATATCAACATCCTATTTCATCATCCAAGCAGCTAAGCTACAATGTGCAATGTCTACAGCGATGATGCAATGTTTACAGAAGTTGAGGGCTGAGGGTACATAACTACCTTTTGAACTCTTAATATTTTGGAGCAAAAAATCAACATCCTCATCGGTCACAATAGCGTCACTTGCAGAATTTCGCGCGGGTTTAGTTTGTGGCCGCAAAGAATCTAGAGGTAATTAAGTACAAAAGAAAAGATTAATTACTCATAAATAGCAAAATTGTGCGTTCATTATTATCATGAATGTTTATTCTCAAACACCTCAGCCTCAAACATTTATACCTTTCGAACAAATGAAATTTTGAGATTATAGAACGAACAATAAATATATTGAAGAAAACTTTCATAATATTTTGGTGGTTTTGCGACTTCCCGTAATTCGACTTTTTTTTTTGAATATTGGTTTTTTTCTAGAGTTCTTGTGTCTTTTCATTGTGTAATTTTAAACTTCTAAACACTTCCAATTCCGTTCGCAACTTCAGTTCAAAACAAACTGTCATGGACAAAAAAAACATCGCAAAGAAAATATATTCATCTCACTCTATAGGAGTCAAAAATGTGTTAGTTGTCTCTTTCTAATGAGCTCTGTCTCCGCCTTACAAATTATATTATCTTCGATCAACTTTAAACAAGTTGCGGAGCATAAAAAGCTATGTGTTAATAGTACTCCTTTTTTAAACTTGGATCAATCAGAAAGATTGGTGCATTAAGGTATAAAAGAAAAAGAAATAAATGCTTCTGAACATGGTTGACACTTGGGGCCTTATGCAGTTGTTTATTCAGAAAAAAAAATTTTTAGTTTGATTTTTTTAGCAGGAAATGAATAAATAAAATAAATTTTACATTAGAGTGTGAAGGCTTTAAACATACCTGTTCTTTTTTAAACTTCTTTTTTTAACTTTAAATTAACGTATAATGTATTATATTTATTGCTTTCCTAGTCCACACATCCATCAACCTGTGTACGTCCACTGCTGGACAAAGGCCTCTCCAATATTTCGCCACTTTTGGCGGTTCTGCGCCATCCTCATCCAGGCAGGTCATCCAGTGGGCACGAGGTTGGCCTACGCTACGCTTTGCAGTACATGGTCTCCATTCCAGCGCTTTTCGGCCCCAACGGTCATCGTGTCGGTGAAAATATGGCCAGCCCACTGCCACTTCAACTTACTAATTCGACAGGCTACGAGTATGTCTGTAACTTTCGATCTTGATAGTTATTTTCATTTCGGATGTTATCCATAAGATATATCCCTAGCATGACCGGCTCCATAGCTCGTTGAGCGACTTTAAATCGGCGGATCAAGCCCTTGGTAACAGACCAAGTCTGGTTAAATACTTAAGCCTTTAAGCACTGCGGTATTGGCGACGTAAATATGTGACGTAACTTCTCCAATGCTTTTCTAGTAAGTAAAATAAAATATTTCTTTTCTGATAATTTGACATTTTTAGGGAACCGTGGCCTTAAGGAAATAGCTTTGTACTTAGTTTGCAACCTTGACTTCAATAAAGAAACTTATCAATTTGACATCTTATTATGCTAAATAATATATATTTTTAAAACATCGAAGTTGCGGCACACTATTTAAATACTCAGGGCGCAAAAGAAAATAAAGAGATCATGAAATGAACGCCAATATTATGTACGATCTGTACGCAAGCGCCGCCAAAATTATATAAGATATCGTGCCGAATGAGATTTTCGGTACCAAACGTGGTGTCTGAATAAGAGAATATACAACGTATTTGGTAGAAGGCACAAAGTGAACACTTTGACGCAGCTTGTGGATCTCTTAAAAACCGTCCCGGAGCTTGATTTTAAGGCAAAAGCCCCGACGACCACGGCATCGGCACCGTTTCGTCATGCTCAGTGGGTAAAGACCTGTAGTGAACTTTCTCATTAGGTTACATAACAAAAATTCGTAGGGTACACTTACTTAACTACTTGGTTATAATCACTTTTCATTTTTTTCAATATTTTATCCCGTATCTGACATTGACAAGGGTCCGTTCCATTTTGGTTAACTGGTTGATATGTGTATATGTGTTTCTGAGTTCCGAGTCACGACATAATCGATTATATCGCGTCTATCGTCATTCTGAATCACAATTTCCCATGGACGGCGTGAGTAGTTTAATGACAGTTTTATCACTATTTGGAAAGCGCAAATACATACTGCATGCATTTTTGCGTTTTGACATTTGAAGTGCATAATCAAAAATTTTGTTTGTTGTCTGGGTGTGTTGCGAATCTATCGCCATCTTTAAATTCTATCTGGCACATGTATAGACTTTGGATTACGACAGTATACCAAGTTTTTTAGCTTGCACTTATCTTGCATGACCAAATTGTCATTTTCTGTGTCAATCAAGTCCGTGTATTGCTGTTTCATTGTAAATTTGTAACTTTATTAATTTATCTTGCAGAAAGGTTTATCATGTAACTTACGAGTGTGTACGTGTTTGCTGATTCTCTATAAACTCATGTTTACTTTGGTAACTTTTTTGTTAAGCTGTCGTTACATATTGTCATTGTTTAAAAATATGCTTTACGATGTGTAAGAAAGTTTTTTTTGATATCTACCGTTTTTGGTTAATTGTACAACTGGCTGGTGAAATTTTAAACAAGAAACCGGTTCTAATGTATTGGTTTTTTTTCGACAAGTTTTATTCATATCGTTTATTTTATTATTATTGTATTATACATATATTATTATTGATGGATATTGATATCGAATATGAGTTCTTTTCATGCTCTCTTAAACCCACTCTCCCCTCTACTCTCGTTTCGATTCCTGGTTTTCAGTTAATCCGTAATGATCGTACCGATAAAGGTGATGGCGGGGTTGCTGTTTACCTGCGTGGTCATATCTATCTATCTATATAAATAAAAATGAATTGCTGTTCGTTAGTCTCGCTAAAACTCGAGAATGGCTGAACCGATTTCGCTAATTTTAGTCTTGAAATATTTGTGGAAGTCCAGGGAAGGTTTAAACGATGAGAAAATTTGGAAAAATTGTGAGGAAAATACTAAAAACGGCAATTTTATTTTCCCATACAAACTGTTCTTACCTGTCAAACATTTGATGTTCGCCCCGTCGCGTCGGTTCGGTATTTTAGGAATAATTACATGTAGATCTAGATTAAATAAGGGTTTAGAATCGACAACATATATCCATAATAGTCGGATTATCACGTATTTAGATTTAAAACATGTAAAATAATGACACTATAATGACACTTGGTTGTTGTGTTGGGTGCGTTCAGAAATATACTTTGAAACAGTAAAGTTCGCTTTATACGATCTGAATTGGGTACTTCACTAAAAATCAAATCAGCAACTCTTTATCAAATGTCAAAACGCCCCGGTACTATGAAATTTGTATGAGGTTTTACATTATGACGCCACAGTTTTCTGTGATCAAACTGCTTCCTTTTTTTTTAGTTTTTAGCAATTATAAAATTGTCAAACCCTCAAAAAAATCCGTAAAAATGTTAAAGATTATTTTAAAAAATCACATTGGATTTTGTCAGTTATTTTACTTTAACAGCAGTGAAGTTTCAGAATGCACGGAAGTGCATACAATATATCAAAAACATACCAGATATAAAGATCTGAAACAAAATTACATTTTTATTGCCGCCGCATTTGAAACGACCGGCGTATGCTCTGAGTTCCTTTTTAGTCCAATTGGAATCAATTTTGCCTCTAAAGGTGGAGTGGTTAGTTTCAGCCGTATGGCAAGACCCAATATATGTTTACATGTGTATATTTTAAAGAATTGAGGACAATTGCAAGTGCCTTCCTTGCTTCCATTCTGCCCTAGGTAGTTCAGTTTTCCAAAATGCAAAGTTTTTTTCTTTGAACTCATCAAATGTATGCCATGATTCATCATACGAGTATGTCATGTCCGTAGCCTTAGCTTTTTCATTAGGTACTAAATACACATTTTTAATGCAATCAGATGCTATAATCTTTACTTTAATGTTCTGTTTTGCCCAACAATATCCTTCTGTCCATTCTTTAAGCTCAATCTTGTGTGTTTCTGGGAATGAGTTTTCAGTTATATCGTTTGACCACTGCGTTACCATCTCGCTTGCTACAGTAAGGAATCGTGACAGGGGAAAGCGTTCCCGCATCGTATTATGATCTTTAATAGACTTGTTAAATGCTTCCAAAGCGTTGTTAGTAGTCGGTGAAAGAGTTGCTGCTGCTCCTAAGAACCAGTTAGGGTTTTTGGTAAGCCATTCGTGCTTAAAATATTTTATAAATGTAGTCTTAGAAGCATGTTTGACAATAAAAGCTTGGGAAGCAGCATTGAAAATATCCGGTGATGATGCGTTATGTAAAGCATCCACATCTTGCAAAATGTCTTTTCTGAATTTTTTTTCTACAGATTGCTCAACTTTTTTTTGAATATTTTTTTTGGCGTGCGCCCAACACATACGTACTATGGTATCCAAACCAAAAACATCCAAAAACGCATTTTTTATTGCTTGAGCTGCATCAATGTGTTGCGCGCGGCATAACGACAACATCGAAAATTAGTTGCTCCGTCAATTTATTTTTTATTATGCGGTTATAGTAGTTTTTAATACTCTTAACTTATATCATCATTTAGCTAAAGCTTTTACCTAAATGACAGTGCCATTACATAAGTGTTAACTATAACGTGCATCAAGTAAATTGGTAAAATATCTTAATCCAAGTCTCGCTAAACACATTGCGAGCGGAGCGGTGATTCATACCCATAGACCGGCTTGCTGCAAACCACTGATTCTCAATCCATCGGGAGGCCCTTGAATATTACTGAATCAACAATGGAGTGCGCTAAGTGCAAAAACGTTATAGCGGTTACTCAAAAGCGGCTAAAGTGCACTAAATGCCAGAATAACTTCCATCTTGATTGCCTAAGAATAAATTCCGAGGAGGTTGTGCGTAACTCTTGGGTTTGTATGCAGTGTAAGCCTAAACCACCCAAGGCTAAAGCAGGATCTACAACTGCTGGTCAACTGAAGGACAACACAAACAACCTAACTCCTGAGCGTCTTACACCGTCTGTAACCGCAAACTCGACTGGAACATCCGAAAACGATGAAAGTTTGATTATCCTTCTAAGGCGCCTCTCAGATCAGGTTGGAAGCATAGAAAAAAGGATGGAATCATTCCAAAAGGTGCAAGACGATCTTAAACAAGTAAAGGAGGATGTCAATAGTATCAAAGTGTCTTTGAGCGAAAGGATGGACGACTTGAGCACTAGGATTATAGCTATGGAGAATGAGGTCGAGTCTCTCGCCAAGTGTAAAGAGGATGTAGAATCTCTTAAAAAACTTGTATATGGCGTTATCGCGGAAACTGATAAAAATAATCAGTGGGCTAGACGCTCTAATATTGAGTTAATTGGAATACCAGAAAAGAGAGGTGAAAATTTAATGTTAATCGTCAAAAATCTAGCCCAAAAGTGCAACTTTAAACTGCAGCCAGACGTGGATATCGACTTTGTTACACGAGTAGCGGCCAGAGGAAATTTGGTGTCATCAGAAGACGAATCAAAAGCAAAGAGATCAAAACCCATCTTAATTAAAATGCAAGCCCGTTTCAGAAAAGATGACTTTTTGGTTGCTCTTAGAAAGTTGAAGAATTTAAAAGCTTCTGATATCGGCTTTACCGGAAACGAAAATAGAATATTTGCCAATGATCATCTAACTGCAAAAAACAAAACCCTTCTACGTCAAGCAAAGATCCTGGTCAAGGAAAAGAATTATGCTACGTGTTGGGTGAAAAACTGCACTATTATGGTCCGGCGTACCCTGGAGTCTTCGGTAATATATATTAATAATGAGGTCGATCTAAAAAAGATAAAATAGTAGGTGATATCATATATTGTGTCTTTTTAAAGGTTTTCCTTAGTCCTTTGTATTGTCTAAGAGTTTTTTGTATTTCATGTTTTTGTATATTTGAACCTCAGCAAGATATGCAATATTGTTTGGAGATATCCATACTTAAAAGCTTGACTAATATTGAACACAAGAAACTGATGCGAAGTTTAAGAACCTCAGATGGCTCTAAGCCGATAACCGACCTTTTGAATCGCTTTGCGAATGTTCTTCGGATAGTAGAAGTTGTCGCGAGCGTCTTTTTGGCCTACCCTCTGTTTAATTATTCAATAACAATTAATCATTTCGTCTACAATTATGTTGCCTCTAATCTCAAACTTATGAAAATAGGCCTTTACATTCGTGTGTGTTTATTAGAGGATTATGTTAAATTTAATTATTTCAATACACTTTCGGTAAGTAGAAAATGTAATAGTTACGGCCATACTCGTATTAAAAATAATGGCTCATACAGACTGCATTCAACATGCGATTCAAAAAGTACCTTTGATATTAGGACTCTAAAGCTATCTTTCCATAATTTTAACAAATTAATATCTACAGCTAAATTCGTGTTGTTGAATCTGTTGATAGTGCGACATAAAGTGTTTTTAAAATCTTCTATGAGCATGATTTATAGGTTTTCTAGTTTTTTTTTTTGTCTGTTAAATGACTCTAAATCTTAGAATCTATTATCAGAATTGCCGTGGTTTACGGACGAAAACTCATTTATTTCTGAGGAACTTATTATTGCAGGACTGTTATGATATTATTTGTCTTACCGAAACTTATCTACTGCCGGGAATTTTTGACAGAGAAATTATGGATGACAGATTTTTAGTTTTTAGATGCGACCGCGATTATGCCGCTCGCAATATGAAGGCGGGAGGGGGGGCGCTGGTCGCCGTACGACGTGAGCTCGTCCTCGCGGGTGACTCGAGCGTTGAGCCGCCACACTTTGACGATGCGGAAGTTGCGCACGTCACCATTAATACGAACCATGCTACGTCACCCAAACTGATAAGAATCTACTGTGGTTACTTTCCGCACGGATCTCTACAGATTCAATCTGAAATTAAATATTTCGAATTCTTATCAAATCTATATTTGTCTCATATGGATGACAACTATATTATTCTAGGTGATTTTAACATTACTCACGCGTTGTGGTCATTATCTACAAAAAACAACGGCTCTTACGATCTCATTAACCCATTAAATGGTTCCCTTGAACATAACTTACTTGAATTTTTAAGTATTACTGATTTTTGTCAATACAATCATATCCCAAACATTAATGATCGTTATTTAGATTTAGTAATATCAAACTGTATTTGTACGGTAACTCGGTGCCCACCCCTCTCCCTCCCCGAGGACGCGCACCACCCGTCACTTATGATAGAAGCGCAAGTAACCTACAGGGAGCGAAGCTTACCGTCTGCTCCGAGGATCGTACGTAGGTTCTTTGCAGCTGATTACGAAAAAATAAACTATTCGTTAGCGCAGTGTGATTGGGGGGCTGAGCTGGGGACTGATGATATAAGAACGGCAGTGGATAGGTTTTATGTTGTATTGAATACACTAATTAAACAACATGTTCCAATTAAAGTTCCCACATATGGCCAAAAATATCCTATCTGGTACTCGAAAGGTTTGATTAAGTTAATAAAACAAAAAATTAGAGCGCACCGACGTTGGAAAGTATATGGTAGACAATGGGATTATGAGATCTTCTCAGAGCTTCGTAAACAACAAAAAGAAGCTCAATCTGTATGTTATGATTTATTTATTTCGCGTGCAGAAGAGAATATACGGGCTGACTCAAAGCATTTTTGGACTTATATTAAGTCCAAGAAGAGTAATTCATCAGATTTCCCTGACACTGTTCACCTTGATGACCGTGTCGCTGATGATGGTAAGACAATGGCTGAATTGTTCAGCGACTTTTTTGCTGCTGTATTCGAACCTGATTGTCCACCTCTTACATCCCTAGAATCTAACCAAAATCAAATTCTGAGTATTCATTCTGTAGAAATTACTGTCGATATTGTGGAAAAATATCTGAAAAACCTAAATTTGTCTCAAGGAGCAGGACCGGACGGAATACCCCCGGTGTTTTTGCATCGGTGTGCTGGTCAACTTGCCGTTCCACTGGCAATGCTCTTCCGTAGGTCCGTAAATACCGGTATATTTCCAGAATGCTGGAAGCAGTCTTTTATTGTGCCTATTTTTAAAAAAGGCAATAAGCGTAATGTTGCCGATTATCGTGGCATCTCTAAATTAACGACAATAGCAAAAATGTTTGAAAAAATTGTATATGACAATATCTTTCCTTGCATTAGACCTTTTTTAACAGAATACCAACACGGCTTCTTAAGTGGACGCTCCACTGAGACTAATCTTTGTGAGCTTACAGACCGCGTGCTCTCATCTATGGATCAGGGCTTTCAAGTAGATGCGATCTATACTGACTACTCCAAAGCCTTTGACAAAATTTCTCACTCAATTCTTATTCAAAAATTGGAGAATTTTGGTATACATGGAGACCTTCTGCGGTGGTTGGAATCCTATTTGAAACACCGTACGCAGGCAGTAACCATTAAAGGTTATACATCCTCATTTATTCCCATTACCTCTGGCGTGCCCCAGGGCTCTCATCTGGGTCCCCTTTTGTTTAATATTTTTATTAATGACGTTATCCTATCACTTCAATATTCTAATGTGTTGTTATATGCGGACGATAAAAAAATATTTTCTGTTATTAAGACTGAAGCAGACTGCATACTACTGCAAAGGGATCTTGATAATTTAAGTAGATTCTGTAACGCCAATAAACTACATCTGAATATAGAAAAATGTTGCGTAATAAGTTTCTCAAGAAAAGTACATAGTTAAAATTTCAACTACACATTATGTAACAGAACACTTGAAAGAGTGGCTGAGGTGAGGGATCTTGGGGTTCTTTTGGATAGCGAACTTTCATTTCGAGCCCATATGGAAAAGATTGTAGCGAAGTCTTACCGAATGCTGGGATTCGTGCTTAGGCAGGGCAAGGAATTTAAAAACGCAAGCACACTTATCACTATTTATAATGCATTAGCAAGATCTCACCTTGAGTACGCCTCTGTAGTCTGGAATCCAGTATATCGTACTCATATAAATTCCTTGGAAAAAATTCAGAATAAATTTTTAAAACATCTTAACTATAGAGAAAGAAAGTGTTCTGACTTCAATTTTCAGCCAGATTCGATTGCGTCTCTGGAAGATAGACGCGCCTGCCGTGATCTTTTATTTCTATATAAAATCATCCACAATTTTTCAGATTCTCCCTACCTTTTAAGTAAAATTGGATTTAAATGTCGTGCTTTCACTACTCGGAAAAAGTATTTGTTTAATATACCATTTGCAGGTACTAACTACGCAAAAAATAGATTTTTGGTCAGAGCTTGTGATCTTTATAACAAAGACTTTATTGATCTCGACATATGGCATCTTTCGCTGGGTCAGTTTAGAGGTAAATTATTTAATACTTTTAAAAACAATTGTTAGTTTTTTTATTAATTTTGTATATGTCTATCAATATTTTTATTTTAGTTTTTTTTTTTCTTTATGTGCCGGTAGTTTATGTAGCTTGTTGTGTGTGTTTTTAATAATTAGTATCTTGTGTTGTTGTTAAAAAAAAAAAAAAGTGCGTTAATTAATTTTACTACTAAGATTTCTGTGGAAACGATTTTGGTTTTGTATTTTATATATTTTTAATTGTAATTATGTTATAAGAAAACTGTATGTTTCCCAATAAATAAATAAATAAATAAATAAATCACACACTAATACTTTTGGTTTAAAATCCAGGTCAAACAATGAACGAATCTTCTCCTTTAAGCCACTAAAAACCATCTCAAAGTCTTCTTTTTGCTCATTTGTTGAAACTCCTAAGCAAAGCGGATAGAACTTTCGGTTTTTGTTTGTTGTTCCTACAATTAATACAGGGAACCCTTGCCATATTAACTTGTAGGTAGCGTCAGCGTGTAAAACGTCGATAGAACATGCAAATTTCAGTAACTTTTTTGTTGTCAAAACAAATCTGAAGGTCGGTTGGTCACACTCCAATATCCAGTACTTCATAACAAATAGTTCATCCTCGTCTTCAGGAATGCTTTCGTGGTCATATATCCACTTTTCTAATTCGCCTAAGTGAATGGTAGGTTGCCCAAATTTAACACGCCGTCTGTCACTTAAATAATTATTTAGTTGCATTTTTGTAGGCTTCTTAATTCCATCGATCTTTTGAAGAGCAGCTAATATAGCTTTTGGCTTTAAATGCAGGTCAAAGAGTTTGTTAATTTCTATTTTAGTTTGAACATTAATACCGTAATCGTCTCGAGCCCCAATGTCATTATGATTATGATCAGCGTCCGTACGATAAACAAGAACACTGTCGGTTCTACACTCGAACAATAGTTAAAGTTCTGCCGCGCACTGTGGTCTCTTCTTCCGAACTTTGTTACATCTGTAAAACCGCTTTTGCCCCTCTTCTGTCATTCGCGTGAATTTCCGAGACCAAGTGTTTTCTGAAGTCACAAAATCTTCTGCCTCTTTCAAGTTAGAAAATTTACAATAAAAAACCCAAAGTTTGTTTCGCCCACGTTTCGCTTTTGGTTCTCCTTGATTCTCTACTTCTGATTCACTTGAACAATAATCCGGAACTCCATCATCACAATTTATCACACGACTCGATCCTGCTAACGCTAACTGATTCATTTCTACATATAAAGTTGCGTTTCATTAACAAAATACTTAAAAAACACAATTTTCGAATAAGTTCACTTGTTTATTGCCGTGCGCCCAACACATGCCGGTGAATAATACAAACAATAACAAGCAATCGTGAGTCCAGTGGTGTTCGGCCGCCGCTTGGTATTGGCTAGTGATGCGCTCCACCCCCCGCGCCGCGGCCCGCACTCTGCTTCTATGCAACGAGCGCGCTTGTCGCCGTTTTCATTCAATTATGATTCTACAAACAAAAATTCTGAAATCCTAATACTTAATTATAGTACCCGTTTTAATTTTTACAGCTGCTTGCAAATCGCAGCCCGAATGTGTATTTTTATATGCAAGCCTATAGTTGCCTATAATAGAATGTTTGCTATCCCACTGTTAAAATTAGTCGCCATGTCATTATTTATAGTACCTCGCCTATGATTTTATTGGCCCTGTTTAATATGTTTGCTACCTTAAAGTAGCAGCCATTATTTAGTTTTTATAAATCCCCGCATTATAAAGCTCATCTAATATAATTATTGCTAAAATATTTAATGGCTGCCAAGTTATTTTTTAGAAACAAAATAGTTAGTCGCCCTTTAAGTTGTTAGTCGCTTCGAAAATAATTTGCCAAAAAAATATGCTTTTGCTTTCTTTTCATGTTAATTGGACTATTTGGACGTCAGAAAAAATAAATAAAAAATCTCTGAAATTAATTTTTTAGGATATAATGTGTGTATTTAAGTTCACACTGCCAGGGTTACAAGAATGAAACAGTAAAAAGAACATGTGTCTTTACATGCACACTGCCATGTCGTAGGTAAACAAAATAAGTTACATTATATGAATAGGTAGCTATAAAATCGTATGATACAAAAAGTTTTTTACTTAACATTAGTGTGAGGCGTAACGTCGTCGCGTAAACGTCTTCACTCGCCCAGATGAAGGCAGTCTATATCTGCTGAAACTGGTCGGCTATCCCGATCAAAACTCGTATTGAGGTGAGCCGCTTATATAAATCATGAATTATCCTCAAGTCTCATTTAATTATATAACTTAACATTAAACAGTTTTAACTTATCATTATCATTGTCAAACTACTTTTATATCTACCTATGTAACTTAATTTGTTGTAACTCCCTTCACTGATGCCGACTAAATTAATAGTCGAGAAATATCTGGAAAGCTATTTATTAAAGCGTTTTTTGTAACCAATTACAAATATATACATATATATACATATATATATATATATATATATATATATATATATATATATATACATGTATATATATATATACATGTATATATATATATATATATTAATTAATAACAAATGAAAAAGAAATAAGTTGAAGATGTTTATTTATTTAACTTGATATTAAAAATATTGAGCATAATAACAAGTTTTGAGATCATAAAGGAACATTTATTAATGAGTATGTATGGTAATACCTTACAAACTCTTACACCCCTACTAATAAACGTGGAATAAAATTTTATGCTGAATATAACTTTGGAATGAGCAAAATGTCAACCAATAAACACGGAATAACTTAAACCTAGCATAACGTCAGCGTAACTGCCCTTTGTTCCGTTATTCCAACCCCTACCCTAGTTTAAGTTCGGTATAACCTATCATCGTGTTGTGGTGGGCGTGATTTTGTGTTTGATTTTTCGGAATTTCATAAAATGGCCAGGGCAGTTGAAGCGGTGGAGGAAGTTGATTACCTGGAGAACCTGTTTAATGACATGCAAAACGCAAGAAAGGTGAAAATATACAAAATACGACAAGACCCGTTTGAACTTTACAGCGATGACGATTTTCGTGTAAAATATCGCTTTTCCAAAAGAGGTGTTCTGTTTTTGGATCAACTGATAGGTGGTTCTTTGGTTATGGACAAACGTGGAAGTGGTTTATCTTCTATTGTTCAGATCTTAATAGCTCTAAGATATTGGGGACGCAATCAAGTAAGTAAACATGCAAAAACTTAAGTTAGGTCTAAACTATTACTACTAGTTACCTTTTAATGCTCCTACCACTATATCAATAATTTCCAAAATTTGGAATCAACTCGACGGTTATGATTTGTACTATTTCAGATACAAGATGATGCGGCAGATATTCATGGCCTTAGTCAGCAATCAGTGACTATAATATGCAGACGAGTGGCAAGGGCAGTGTTGGAGAAACGGTTTCATTATATCAAAATGCCCCTTTCTCTGGATGACCAATTCAAGACCATGCAAAAATTTGAGGCAATAGCTGGGTTTAAAACAGTCGTTGGTGCCATAGACTGTACACACATAAAAATACCCAGAGTAAAGGGGCCTAGTGGACAATTCTACATAAATCGCAAGGGATTTAGCTCCCTGAATGTTCAGGTATGTGCATAATGTATTATAACAATGAGGTTAGGTACCTACCTACTGTAAGAAGGTATACCTATTCATAATTTGTCATGATTTCAGGTTGTTTGTGATGCAACATTGAAAATTAATAACATTGTTGCACATTGGCGAGGCAGCACACACGATTCTCGCATTTTTAATGAAAGTCAGCTGAAAGAATGCTTTGAAGAGGGTCAAACTTTTCATGGGAGATTGCTAGGGGACTCTGGGTATGGCTGCACCCATTACTTGTTTACACCGGTGCTAAATCCCACGACTCCAAAGGAAGAAGCATATAATTACGCTCACATAAGGACACGAAACACTATTGAGAGATGTTTCGGTGTGTGGAAATCTCGGTTCAGGTGTTTACTAAACGGATTCCGAACGTCTCTGGAAAATACTAAAATGTATGTGGTGACCTTGGCAGTGCTTCATAATATGGCTATTGAGCTAAAAGAGGAGGCTTTTCCGGATGAGGAAGATGGTCAGACACCTCAATCTCTACCAGCTTCTGCACCAATCACAAATCATAATACATTGAGAGGGAATGCAGTTAGAGCCACATTTATACAAGACAATTTCTAAGGTATGAATAAAAAAAAAAGTAATTCACTGTATAGTTTCACATGTTTATTTATGATGATAACATCTTTTTTAAATATTCCTCCTGTAATTTTAGATTTTTCATCATTTGGCTGTGAAGCTCAGTCATGTTCTTCATGCGAAGGTCATGCTCTTTTTCTAATCGGTCATTCTCCAGGACCCGGAAATTGTGCATATCATCAAATGAAGACTCTGCAAATTTGAATGTCTTATCCGTCTGAAATATATGAAAAATTGTATATGAAAAAAAGGAATTTAATAAATCAGAGAGAGAAATCACAATGCATGCCTAATGTGGAAGCACCATTATAATAATTGCAGAATAAATACAAATCCGTAAATATATACCGGCTTTTCCTTTTTCTTTGCAGATCGCTTTGGCGTTGGCACTATGTGAGGAGACTGCATTACTTCTTCCTGAGAATCATCCGATTGCACAATCTAAAATAAAGATTTCTTGGTATAAAGTTGTCATTTTAAGTCAGATTTACTTTTCAAAACTGTATAATGTATATTATAAATAAATGTATAGTATAATGTCACCCACCACAGTATTTTTAAAATTATAAGACGTTCCAGTATGGGTCAAGCCAATTTTCTGGATTTTTTGTTGTTGTCCTGAAACAAATAATAAACCTGTAATACAGTATTGCATAGCGTTAAAAAAAGGTTATTAATTTTGAAATGCAGTAATTACTTACCATTACCAGTATTGTAGCTATTTTCATCCTCTGGTAAGTCTTCTTTCTCTGTTAGTATGTCTTGTGTGATATCCTGCAAAATAAACACAAATTAGCTAGATATCTTAAATATCTAAATTTTACTAGGCCTTACAATCATGCAACCTACATTGCATACAATATAGTATAGCCTTAAAAAGCTTTCCCCAGTGCCTGAAGACAAGTCTTCAATCAGTGTGTCTTGCCAGTCGTAGACGAATCTTAAGCATTATAATACTGAAACATAGGACTTTTCCAAAAGCTCTTAGCTCTGAGAGAGCTATGGAGCGTGCTATGCCATAGAACTGATGACCGGTGGATTGGGAAGGTTCTCAAATGGAGGCTGTGAACTGTAAACTGGGTTGGTCGATGGCACGCTGGACTGATGATTTGAAAAGAATTGCTGGCAGCGGGTGAATGACCATGGCCAAAACAGAAATTTGTGGCTCGCTCTTGGTGAGGCCTATGTTCCGCAGTAGAATAAGATAACTATGGTCTTTTTGAAATGTAGAATACTAACTTTTATTCCATCAATGTCAAATTCATTGGAATCCACAATAAACTCATGTGGTATCATGTCCACAATTTGCATGGTGTCTGGAGAAGGAGATGGTGGTTTTGGTCCACCTCCAGTTTTACAAGTCTCCTTTCTGTATTGCGAATAATCCTTCTTTGAAGCCAGTTTTGTTATCTTCCATTGGTTAATCAATTGTTTTTTGTCCCTGATCCTCGCATTAAGTGTATTAAATCTGAAAGTTGTAATAACAATTTAGTTCGGGCTTTACAAACTCAATTGTGATTCACTAAGTTAACCAAGTAGGTACGTACTTTTCGGTTATTTCGGCCCAAGCACTAATTTTGGCTTTGTTCGTGTTCGTACATAAGTCTTTGTTCTCTATTATCTTTATATAGGGTTTAATTATCTCCCGTAGTAATTGCTGGAAAGAAAAAGATATTCATTAGCACTAGTCTTTTCCTTGCACGTGTAATTTTCTAAAGATTGTGAAAGAAAACTGCACTGCAAGTATAATAAATCCAGCAATGACATATTCACTTACCTTTTCTTCGGTTTCCCAATTAATAGAGCGGTTTCTTTTAGCCATTTTCGTAAAAACAAACTTGCTGAAAAGTAATTAGCACGTAACAGTAGCACACCTGACAGCACGGCACTGACAGATGACAGCAACCATAGAACAAAATATATTTTTTTCTCTCTCTTGTCTATGGATTTTGAACGAATGAATTAGAGAGATTGACATAACGATGGAATAGTTATGTCGAAGTTATTCCTAGTTCCTTAGTAAGAAAATATTCCGTCCCTATTCTAACCTTATACTCAGCATAACTATACTTAGTATAAGTTTGTTATAAGCATGGTACAACATATTTTTATTAGTAAGGGTGTTAGGAACTAAGTGTAGTATAACTTTAATCTGAGATCTTTATACTTATCGAATAATTCAGTCGTAAAAATTTGCTTACTACTATTTAGTGTGGAAATCCAAAAAGCAATTTCGTCCTTCGACTATACATAGCCGTGCTTTACATTTTTGACAAAAATACTTTGTTTGGTTTTTGGTACAGTTCCTACACCTGCCTTTTGTCGTGAAAGTAGGCAGATGACCCACCAGATCGTAACGAGTAATGTCATCAGGCCTTTCTGCAACCGGTTTCATTACCTTCTTTACAGATTTTGAGAGAGCATCAGACTGTTGATCAGGAGAACTCCTCTCAAAACAACACAGTTGTCTAAAAAGCGCGACACGAAACTTTTTGAGAGGCAACAGTTTTTGTTTACCACTGTTCTCGCGACGGTATAGCAACCAGGCATTGTTTACGCTGATGTCCAGCATCTGCGAGAATAGTGGTAAATACCAACGATGGCCTTTGAAATCCGTTCGGTACAAGGCAACTAACATGTCGGCCAAATCCACACCACCCATATTTGCATTGTAGTGCTTTATTAGATTTGGGCATGTAACTGGTCCCTTCTTGTTTTCTTCTTTCTTGTAACGCATTATATTCTGTACTGGGTGAGCGTCAACGTAAGTACTTGCAGCCAAGACACATTTATTGTCAAACCACTTTACAACAGCGATGTTGTGTTCATTGGACACAACTTGTGCAAAAGCTCCCCTTCCTTTTTTTTCAGTTCTTTGTCACATGGTAGTTTCTTTTCTGCCCCTCGAAGTCGATTTGACCTGACAGTTCCCAAGGAGAATATTCCATATTCATTCCGTAAATGATGCATCAATTCAACCGATGTAAAAAAGTTGTCGAAGTATAGTACGGAGCATGGTTTTTGCTTTATAGATTTGGCCAAAGCTATTACAACTTTGGCCCCAAGGCCCATACCTTTTTCTTTTTCAGTGAAAGTATGGTGTCGGAAAGTATCGTCTCCTCCGTAAATTATGAAATCATGGACTAGACCAGATGGCGAAGCGCGAACGAATAACTTGAAACCCCATTTCTTGGGTTTATTCTGTACATATTGTTTTCGACTGCCGGCTCTAGTGCCCTTGTATGGCACCATCATTTCGTCGATGCTAAAACGTTTCCCTTCAGGAATATTGGGTGCGCAGTTACGACGGAGTTTTTCCACCAGTGGCCTTATTTTATAGTACCTATCACCATCATCTTTCATGTTATCATTGAAATGTATGCAGCGGCGAATAGCCTGAAATCTTTTTAGAGTCATCACATCAGCAATTTTACTGTACTTGAAGTCATTGGACCAGTAGTCAGTGTACGCTGGCATATCTACTACGCCCATTAGAATATTGATCGCCAAGAAATCTCTTATTTCGTCTTTGGTTACATTTATTGATGAGCCCTTTTTCTGCACTGAATAAAGGTTGGTATGATGTACTATCAAATCCACTATATCGTCAGAAAAAAATAGTTTGAAGTAATCAAGCGGTGACTTCTCAAGATCAGTAGATTGAAATAATGTGTCTTCTATTTCGGCTGTTCCTAGTAGCTTCACTTTTACCTATTTGGGGATCAATTTGGCCGGTTTCAGAATAGTCTTCTTTATGATCACCCGGGCTTTCCTAGAACGACCAACACGAAGAGGTGTAGTAGTTGTTGCTGCTGGTGCAGGGCTGCAGTTCGAGTCCACAGACGGTGACGGTGGAATAAAAACTGATGGTGAAGGTGGTATTATGTCTGGATCATTTTGAATAATTGAGGGCGAACCTGGGGTAGAATCAATAATGTTTTTCGAACGTAAAATAGGTTGTGAATTTTGTGATACTGCTTCTTCATGGATGGAAGCAATGGTATAAACTTCTCTATATTCACCGTCATCACTATCGGAGATGTTTGTGTTTTCAACAGAAGACGCCAGTGATCGCGCAGGGGAACTATCGTCAGAGGCATCGGGGCGTGGCCTGCACATTTTCACTTCATCTTCCGAAGATTCGCAGGATTCTTCATCAGATTTACCTCGGGATTTAGGCACCAAAGCAAGGATTCTTTGTGATCTTGTACTCTAAAAGCAAAGCAGTGCGGTGTTATTTGCGTTGCGGTAGTATGTTTTGTAAAATTATTGATGCTAGTTAATTTTAACAATCAAGTGATTGTGTTACTGGCAATGTGCATTATAAGATACATTATTTGATAACTGTGCAACCCTAGAGACCAGGCAGTGTGCATTTAAATACACGTGACAAATATTATGTCAATCTTATAGCAGTGGGCAGTGTGCATTTAAATACACGTGACAAATATTATGTCGATCACATAGCGGCGGGCGGTGTGAATTTAAATGCACACAATACAAAAGTCGTAAATTATGAGAAATTAAAAACATATTTTGGAAAAATATTTCTACATACCAATAGCTTAGTATTTTTAGAAAGTTAAACTTAGACAATTATTGTTAAATAAGTAATATATATCTGGATAAAAATGGATATTTACCTTGAAGTGCGTGGGAGCAGACAGACGGTTCGCCATTTTGATCACCACTGACAGAGCGTAAGTGAGATAGATATAGTTTTTTTTTCTAGGGTGTAAGAACGTTCGGAAACTATGTTTGCAAGAAAAAAGAAACGATTTCATAATAATATTTGCCAGAAAAAAACTTCTGAACGGAATGTGCATTTAAGTTCACTATGTCAAGTATAGGGATAACTGTCTCCTGAAAAAAGACACTCGTTCGGTGAAGCTGCAGTCTCTGCTCGGTTCTCTCAACTTAAACATTTTACCGCTTAAGGAAACTCATTTCTTTCCCAACTGTGGCCATCTCTCTTGGATTTAATAATAACCTCATCTACTGTCCGTGTGCCAACTCACGGTCAGTTCACTGCAGCTGGTTTTCTCCCATCATCACCTTATTTATCTCTCGTACAAAGTTCGCCCCCCTAAACATTTGAAACGTTCTCTTCTGCTGCGTAATTTTGGCGCGATTGACAAGGATGTGCTGCTTGCGGACGCCAATAACATGGATTGGTCTGTATTTGATGATGCTGGCGATGCGAGTCAAAAGGTAAGTACTTAACAAAATTATTACTGAACTATATGATAAGCACGCTTCTCTCAGACCAGTCACAGTGAAACATCTCCCAGCTCCTTGGCTTACACCAAAAATTAAAAGACTGCAAGCTTTACGTGACCATGCCAGTACAAAATATCAAACTTATCCTACAGAAGAAAACTTCAACTTATTTAAAGACTTATTTAAAGAGTACAGGAACAGATTGTGTAGAGATGCACAAAGGCACTACATTCACTCCTCTATAGATAAATGTAATCAAAACAATATATGGTAGTCTATTTACTCCACACCTACACCACCATTAACAGAAGCTCGCGAAAATAAAACTCGCTTGATTATGTCCTTTATTAAGATACCAATAAGGACTCCGGGTAGAGTTTAGAGTAAGCGAAATCAAATGCTCACAGATTACCTTTTACACTTACCTGAACATTTTCCGATGATATTTAGCCAACGTTGCGAGTTGGTTACGACGCTTCACCAAAACATCGAGGCGATTCTCTTTGTCAGAATCTTCCGTAGTGTCACTATAACTTGTTAAATTAAAAAAACAATCGGAGCCAAGACGAAACGACGCTTTTGTCACTTCGCTGCTTTGTTTAAAACTAAATGCACGATGTGCATGTAAATGACGAACGTGTCATCGGCCAGCATCGACTTGCACCGAAAGTAGACATGCCACTATGATCTCTATGCCGGAGTAATAAGAGTTTTTACTAACATAGCGCTGTCTCTATCCGTCGAAGCTCGTGCTCGCGGTCGGGGATAGATAGAGACAAAAATCGTTAAATATTGGGCTGTATTTCAACTATCGTCTTTCGGTTTTAAGAGGTAAAAGGCAATTTAGTTTCCAAATAAAGAAGTACAAGACCAATCATTTCGCTAATGTCGTGAGGCATTATAGAACAAATCGGTTTTCCTTTGAAATATAGTAAGGATGTAAAGAACAATTTGCACAATTGCGCGCTAAACACCCTAGACCTTTTAGCATAGTTGATTTATACATCCTTGACGATTATGGTATGAGGAAAAAACGTCTTTTGCAGCCCTAATTTACATAAAAACTGAATTTAGAGCCTTAAAGTTATGGGTAGTAAAAAATTTTTTTTTGCAAATTTCGCTACTTTGCGTATACAAATCGATAGAGAATGAAAAACAGAACAAAACGGTGTAGAAAATAAATTTCGCCAAAATGTGCTATACGTCTTTTGAGCCCCGAGGTTTCGATATTTGTTACTTGATAAGTGATATGTATTCGAACTAATAATATTGGAACGTAGCCTAGTTTGTCTGGTCTATGTTTTCTGGCTCGGCTCGGGCAGTCGGAGTTTTTCAATAAAGTGTTGTTTTATAACGTGACTCTTGTATTTTTGATGAATTATATCCTGGACGGCCCAGGACATAACAAATTGGCGACGAGGATAAGAGTAACTCGCGATGGCCGCGAGCTTCCAGTTAAAGCCGTTCGCAGAAGGCAACGACATCGACTGTTTTTTGGAGAGGATTGAGCACTATTTTAGTGCAAATGATATAGAAGAGGGCAAACAAGTCGCTACATTACTGGTACTACTTTCAGAAAATGTATACAAAATATTGAAAAACCTCTGCCACCCCCAGTTGCCCAAACAGAAAACGCTAGAGGAAATTCAGCAGGTGCTGAAATTACGATTTCAACCTAGAGTATCACACTTTCGAAAGCGAATTATATTCGATAAACTCACTCAAGGCGAGGGCGAGCCAATTACTAAGTGATACGAACGTGTCAGGGAGGCTGTTACGGATTACAATTTGGAACTACCGTGGAGGAAAGAGTGAAAGATAAATTTGTTACCGGACTCCGTTCAAGACCAATACAAGAAAGGTTATGTGAAGAGGTAACAACCAAGGTGGTCACATTATTGTTGGATATTGCACTCAACACAGAAGCAGCACTGGCAGAGAAGTTAAGTGTATAAAAAGTTAGTACTAAATCGGGATTTAGAAGCAAGCCGAATGAAAAAAAAGTGTGCATTCACTGCGGTAAGCCAGATCATAATTTTTCTACAGGCAAGTGTAAGGAATACAAATGCAAAAAGTAGGACATTTAGCCAGTGTATGCAGGTCGAAAACAGTTCTAAATGTGGAAGTTTCTGAAAAAAGTCATGACGACTGTGATGTAATGGACATGTTTACGTTGGACAATGTGAAACAGGTAAACTTTGTATCACCATTTTTATTATATTGTGTCGTAAGTGGGAAAGCTGTCACAATGGAATTAGACACTGGTGCAGCTGTCAGTTGTATTACAGAGCAAACATTCCAAGAAAAATTTGCTGATGCAACATTGGAACCCTCGAACTGAATTAAAAACAAACAGTGGGGAAATTTTAAAACCATTAGATATTTTAAGAGCTTAGGTTAAATTAAATGATAAGGAACTTTCATGTGAAATTTTGGTAGTTAAACAAAGAGTAAGGTGCTTATTTGGTAGGGATTTGATAAATCAATTCGTGATGCTCAAGAAGGACTAAATACGGTGACTCAATGGTTAACTCAAAACATGCTTACTTTAAATTCAACTAAAACTAAGTATATTACATTTTGTTTAAGATCTAACACCCTCCCCCCACCTAAAACCTACAACTTAACTGCTCATTTATGTCCGTTTCCCAATATCAATTGTGATTGTCATGTTTTGGAATCTACAATTTCAATAAAATATTTGGGCGTAGTGATAGATGATCATCTTTCTTTCGAATATCACATAGATCAACTAGCCTCCAGAATACGTAAACTAATATATGTCTTCAAAAACCTACGCCATGTCGCCAATTTTGAGTTAATTAAAAAGGTCTATCTAGCACTTGCCCAGTCGCTTATAATCTACTGCATTACTTCCTGGGGTGGTTCTGCTAAGACTCACTTAATTAAATTAGAATATGCTCAAAGAGCATTACTAAAGCTTGCAACTTTTCGCCCTTTTAGGTTTTCCACTGAACTTTGGTACAAATCATGGCAGGTTCTTACAGTCCGTCAGCTTTTCATACTTTTCACCATAATGAAACAGCACCGATCACTCGTTTTTGATCCTGATATATACCTAAAAAGACGAATGCATACTACGACCTGTACAGAGGCTTTCCGAACCCAATTCATTAGTAAACATTTTTGTTTCTTTACAAAAATATTAATCGTGAACTAAATTTATTTTCCTTAAATAAGTATTTTTGTAAAGCAGTTGTGACACAATGGCTGTTGCTCAAAAACTATGCCGACACTGAACTGGCCCTAGAAATCCCTAAGTGATTTTCTCTCTTACCCCCACCGTTCCACACTAAAAATCCTTACTCACTCTAGCACACACTCCCTAGTAGTCTTAAACAACTGAACCCAAGACCCAAGTCGTAGGGCTAGGGAATCTCAATCTAAACACTCCATTTTTCACGCAAACTCACACATCCACCCTCTCTCTACACATACACACTCACACACCCTCTCACTTTCACATTTATAATGCAATATTAAATAAAACTTCTTGGTACTCGGTTCTGCAAATATAATAATGTTTAATTACCTTTTAAGTTATCTCCAGAAATTCCGGAAAGGACGAAAACTCAACTACCTGGAAGCATTAGAGATAAATCGTCAAAAGTACCATGATCCCACATTACTATTGAACGACCAAGCAACCTTATCATATTCACCAGTATTAGAATATTTTAAAAATTAAGATTTGACATTTGCCGATTTTAGACATATTTAATTTTTAATTTTGACATTTAATTTTCTCTATTCTTCGTTATTCAATATTTATTTAATTATAATTATTTTATGCTTATTTTAGATAGTGTAACATGACTTTACAAAATGTGTTTATTTCAACCCACAATATACCCAAATGCACCCCCCTAGGTTATGACTTACTTCTTTTGATCGTATTATCTAACTAAATCCTGTTTATGTAAACACATAATATTCGTGGTTTTTAAAAAATGGATTCAAAAACGTATTATTAACACCTCAAATACAGTGCCTGATGATGTCGTAAAACGACGAAACCGGTAGCAACTTAAAAGGTAATTAAACATTATTATATTTGTGGAACCGAGTACCAAGAAGTTTTATTTAATATTGCAAGATGTCGTTCCATCAAGAAGCAACAACATTCACCGTCAACTATTTCACATTTATATTCAAGTGCATAATTTTGTATATTGTGGTTTATATTGACTTTTTTTTTTTTTTACCGAGGTGATTAGGGACTGGCACCTGGAATACAGATCTTTCGGTTTAGCTCAGGTGCCAAGGTATTAGTTTTGTATAGTTTTTCCTTAAAAAATAAAAATGTGTATTTATTTATTTATTTTATCTTTACCGAGGTGATTATAAATTGGCACCTGAAATACAAATCCTTCGATTTAGCTCAGGTGTCAAAGATGTGATTAATATTTGTATAGCTCATACTTTTAGTTTAACTAAGTGACAAATATATGTGTAACTACTTACTATGATGAAATTTTAAATGTTCAAACCTTTGTAACTTACTTTTGGTAACTTTTTGGTCAATAAAGTTATTATTATTATTATTAAAGTAGATATAAAATAGCAGTTTGAGGTTAACACAGTTACTGAAAAGACTGAAGACAAATTAAATTCAATTTTGACCGAATTTGAGAAAGTTTTTTAAAATGAGTTAGGGGTGATTAAAAATGAAAAAGTCACACTAGAAGTACATGATAATACTCAGCCAATTTTCCGATAGCTAGCACCTATTCCATATGCTTTCAAAAATGAAGTAGAGGCAGAGTTGATAAAACTAGAAAAAGAAGGGGGAAATACAAAAAAATTTAAACTCACAGTGGGGTACACCTTAGTTCCAGTCTTGCGTGAAGATGGCCGTTTGCATTTATGTGCTAATTATAAGCAAACAATAAATAAGCATCTTAAAGATGTCAATTATCCTTTGCCTCGTATAGAGGACATTTTTTCAGCACTAGAGGGTGGTGAAAAGTTCTCGAAATTAGATATGCGAAATGCTATTAATCACTTCATCTTAGATGATCAAACAAATATTAAATTAAATACTCAGTAGCACAGGTACTTCACACAAATACATTTCAATACCTTTTACAGCTGTGTACAAGTAAGTTGGTCGCCTGTCTACCAGTTAATGTACCTTCGTTTGGAATTATATCGTGGCATGGTGAGTTAGCGGGACTATTTCCCATTGGCTAGAAAAATCAGGCGTACCAACTTGACTTAACATGAAAGTGTTGTCACGTGATAAATAGTATTCGATTACATCAACTTAACTTAGAAGAAAAAGTAAAACAATATTTGATACGGATTATAGAATAATTAAAACAAAAGAGTTGTTAGCTTGGTTTACAACGCAGGGAATTTATAAAATTAATAGATTACCTTATGGCACTAATACCCGTTTTCACTAACCCTAGGAGACGCCTAAATGAGATGCCTAAATATTTAGGAGTCGCCTAGAGCAAAAACACGTTTCACTAACCCTTAAGTCATGCCTAACGACGTTAGGCAACACCTAAAGTTACGACACCGATTTGGGAGTGCGTAGCGCTTAGGCGCCCCTAAACTGACACATTTGACAGTCACTCACCCTTTAGTATTGAGGTTATGTAATATAATATTTCGTTTTCATCATGAATAATGAAGATTTGTTCGAGTTTTTGGAGTTTTTAGACAATCTAAATGAGATGGACATGCGTTCCAATACCAGACCACGTGTTATTCGGCAGAGGATTAACAACTTTCAAAATTATGATGATCTTGACTTCTTCAAAAGATACAGGATGTCCAAGGCAACGGTTTTGCTAATATTGCATCAAATCGATGAAGAATTGGAGTATGATAGTAACAGGTAAGCTCTGAGATAAATTTTATTGCTTAACTAAGTACTTATTTGCACCCTTATCAACATTTTGACCAATATTTTTTCAGAAATGACAGTGTAGCTCCGGTACAACAATTATTAATAGCTCTGAGATTTTATGCTACTGGAACTCATCTTCAAGCCATAGCTGATGCTCATGGAGTCAGTGTACCCACTGTTAGTAGAGTTGTGAGAAAAGTGTCCAGCGCTATTCTAAAGCTCAGACCGAGGTACATTAAAATGCCATCATCGGAGGCTGAAATAGAACATTGCCAGAGAGAATTTTATAATATTGCAAATTTTCCTTTTGTATTTGGTGCTGTAGATTGCACTCACATAAAAATCCAATCTCCAGGTATGTGTGACTCTATTGTACTGTTTACCACTTAATTACATGAAGTTCTATCAATATTTTTAACAACGGAAAATATCTCTTGCAGGTGGAGATGATGCTGAAATTTTTAGAAACAGAAAACATTACTTTTCTATTAATGTGCAAACAGTGTCCGATGCTAACTTGAAAGTGAGAAATGTGGTTGCAAGATGGCCTGGTCAAACTCACGACTCTGCTATTTTTACCAATAGCCGAGTATGTCGGGACTTTGAGATGGGACTTTTTGGAAACTCATGTTTGTTGGGTGATAGTGGATACCCCCTAAAGGTACAGCAATAATTAGTTTTTAGGCTTTTATTCAAAATAATTATGACAATATGTAAATTTAGTATTATTTAATATTTAAAGGTACAATAATAGTGCACAGAACAGTAAATTACAGGATTTAGTAACTCCTACAGTTACTCATTATTACTTAAAGCAAACTTAACTAATTCAGGGTCCACTGGTTTTTCATCTGTAACAATATATTTTTCATTATTTACAGGATTATTTACTGACACCATACCTAAACACAAACACAGAACCAAAGATGCGATACAATTATAGCCAAATCAGGTCTAGAAATACTGTCGAGAGACAATATGGAGTAATAAAACGTCGATTCCCTGCCCTTGCGATTGGCTTGCGAATAAATCTAAAAACAGCAGTTAAAGTGATTGTTGCTTGCTGTATACTACACAACATTTGCATAGATAATGGAGAAGATATACCCCCCCGGAGTATGATGCCAGTTATTTGGATGCTTATATACTAAATGGCCAAATTGACAATATTTTTATTCAGAATGATAGAAATGAGGACAGAAGAACAGTTATAACACGTAATTTTTTTTCACATATTTAAACAAGAGCCTTACATTTTGAACTGCCACTAATGTGATTTTTTTTATTCATACTTTTGTATTTCTTCAATTATGTGTGTACATATCTAGATACAATTAAAACTTACTTATCTATATATATAAAAAGAGAAGTCCTGACTGACTGATTCATTCACTGACTCATTCACTGACTCATCAACGCACAGCCCAAACCCTTCGACCTAGAAAGCTGAAATTTTGCACAAAGCTTCCCTTTGTAATGTAAACAAGGAATAAGAAAGGGTTTTTCGAAATTCTACCCCTAAGGGGGTGAAACGGGGGTCCAAAGTTTGTATGGGGAAACAAGATTAGTTAGACTATTTTATTCGAGACTTCACAGGAGTACTCCTATTCATAAATGAGTAAACACGTGTTTCAGGTTTTTTCAGAATTCAACCCCTAAAAGGGGGAAATGGGGTGACAAAGTCTGAAAATCAACATGGGTATCGTTTGTATGCCCAGGCAGCACACAAGTCATATAACTGGCCAACAATTTAACCTTATGCAGGGTTAAGCTTTATTATATATGTATAGAAGCTGTGTGTATTGCCAAGTTCTGTATTAAAGTTGTTTTTTGTTATGATAATGCTATTAGCTGAGTTAGTTCTGTAATTTGCCGATTTTATTTCTTAAAGCTGAATAGTCATCATAAATAGACCTGTTACTCAAGAGTTTGTGTAACCTTTTGTATAACACTGGTATAAGATTTTATTATCCAGCAGAGTACTGAATAATTGAGGTTCTGTTCTCTTTTAGCTGTATTACACACCACATCTTGACAGTTACACAGCTGCTGTAAAAAGTAGGGTGTGGTTCCTTTTATGAAGCATATAGTTAGTTAACAGAATTTAAGGTAGCTGTTATAACTACTTTATGGCGCTTTAAGTACGAAATTACTGTCATGTGCAGCTAACTGGGGTAAAAGCAAAAGTAACAGATTCTTATGCAGAAGTTGGCTGCGTATTCACGAAAAGTAGACATTTTTTAAGCTAGCAGAACTATTTTGCAATATTTGTCAGCATTTATGCGGCTAGTAGTTTGACATTTCGATTTCGTGTGCGCGCTTAATACTTAATATTAAAGTGTGTTGTGTAAATGCCGCCTATAAAAAAAAATGCTAAAATCATCTCCAATTCATGGAAAAATAGAAAAAGAACAGGAGGCATACGAAGAAAGTGCTTGCGCGAGTATGAAAACATAAAAAAATCTATTTGTGCTAATCCACAAACGACTGAAGGAAGTTCTTCCAGTTCATCTGATCCAAGTACAAATCAAGTGCGACCACAATCCATAGAAACGGGTTCCGTAATAAATAATTATGAATCTACATTGTGTGAAGATTATGAATCAATTCAGAGGTCTGAAGATAGTGATGCGAGTTCCAATAATTTTGAAAAAAGTGAAACGGAATATGAAAAAAATTTAATATTTCGTAATAACTTAAAAAAATGGGCCATAAATAAAAACATTTCTCTAGAAGCCTTAAGGGAATTATTAGCTGTCGTCAATCAGAGATTGCCAGGAGTTTTGCCAGTAGACCCGAGAACATTATTACAGACTAAGAGAAATGTCGTAATAAAAAAAATTGAAGGTGGAGAATACTGGCACAAAGGACTTATTGAACCTTTAAAAGATATAATAAATTTTGTATGGCTGGAAATCCCTGAATCTATACAATTAAATTTGAATTTTGATGGCTTACCTATTTTCAACAGTTCGAAAAAAGAATTTTGGCCAATTCTTTGCAATATCTGCGAAAAACCAGAAATAGAGCCTCTTGTAGTTGGAATTTATTATGGATCAGGAAAACCAAAGAACGTTAGTCAGTATTTAGAAGATTTTGTCGCAGAAACTCAAAGTCTTCTTGAAAATGGAATTTCTATAGTTAGAGAAGGCAAAGAAAATATTATAGTCAATGTAAGAATAAGGTGCTTCATCTGTGACTCTCCGGCTAGAGCATTTATAAAAGGTAAATGATGACTAAACTTGTTATTACAGATGTCATGCAAAAACTTTTTAGGGTTTTGGTAGCGGTAGGGTAGGGGTAGGGTAGGGGTGGGTTAGGGATTAGGATAGGGGTAGGGTAGGTTACACGACATTCATTGACTGGGGGTACGAAGTTCGCCGGGTCAGCTAGTTAATTAATATATAAAAGAGGTCTTGCAGATCCTTACTACAATAAACTACAATCCTTTATTGAAAATATTTTACATTTTCAGGTGTTTGCAACTTCAACTCTAGGCATGGATGTTTAAAATGTACGACTGTAGGAGAATACTCGCATCAGTATCATACTGTCGTTTTTCCAAACTCAAGATGTCCTAAAAGAACAAACGAAGAATTCAGAAATAAGAAATATAGAGATCATCTAAAATCTGATACACCCCTTTTAAAATTACCCATAGATATGATCGAAGATTTTCCTATTTCCGATTCATTACATCTGATTGACTTAGGAGTCATGAAACGATTACTCGTGGGATGGCGTGATGGAAATTTTAAGAATCTTACTACAAAATGGCGAGCTGACGATACGCTGAAAGTAACACAGTTTTTACTCACCTGTAAACTACCCTCCGAAATTCATAGATCCATGCGAGGTCTAGATGAGCTTCATCATTGGAAAGCATCTGAATTCCGGTCATTTTTCTATTATTTGAGTATTGTTATTCTGCCTGACTTTATGTCGATAGGACCCTATGAACATTTTTTGACTCTTTTCTGTGGGGTAACAATTTGCTCTAGCCTACAGTACAGCTCAATATTGGACCTTTCTCATGAATTATTATTATATTTTGTAGAAAACTTTAAAACATATTATGGTAACTACATTACTAGCAACATTCATAATCTGGTACATATTACTGATGAAGTTCGTAAATTCGGCCCACTTAACACCTTTAATTCTTACCCTTTTGAGAACAAACTGTACTGCATTAAAAAAATGCTTAGAGCTGGCAACAAGCCATTATCACAAATAGCTAAAAGGCTTACAGAGAGTGATTGGAATGTTCAATCTAAATTAAGTAAAGCGAAAAATGAAACTAACCAATATCCTGTCATAAAAACAAATAGTAAAAATAGAAAAATAATAGATTTTGGTAAGTTCGTAATTTCTAACAAAAGACAGGATAAGTATTTTATGACTACAGAAGAAGAAATTATAGAAGTGGCAGAAATAACCGATGAACATATCAAAGGGTACAGAATTGAAAATGTATCTGACATCTTCGAATTACCTATTAAGTCTTCATATCTTAATATGTTTAAAACAGGTGTACAAAATGGAAACCGTACAACAGAAATCATAAGTTTCAATAACATTAGCTATAAGTTTGTAGTAACTACAAACAAAAATGAGCTTTATTTCATTCCTCTATTACATACATTAACAATTTAAACTGTATAGACCGTATTCTAATTGCTATGTATTTACGAGGTACTTGGGCACGCTGCTGTTTAGTAACTAAGAACAGTAGGAAGGAAGGAAAGGAATGAAAACCAAGGAAGGAATACTTATCTTGATCTCATGCTATTTATAAAAAATATTTGACTAAATGTGTAATATTAATGTGAATTGTAATAAAACAATTATTTAAGTCAATCAGTCTTCCTTTTATTTTCAGTACAAAAATCACTTGAAAATACTTAATTGTCCGATACATCACTACCTATTAAACGATTACACTTAACAAAGTACGAAAAAAAAAGCAAGTTATAAATCTGATTATTGAGTAAACGCAAGTGTTTTACTCGGGATTCTGTTTGAAAGAACACTTAATAAAATTCTAGTTATAAAAATCTAAATTGTTATAAAGAAATCAACAAAATAGAATTAAACGTATAGCGTTACATCGCCATAAAAAAATCAACAAAATATAATTCAACGTATAGCGTTACGCATTAGGAACGAAATACTTTCATATGGAAACATCTTCTTTCCTTATAAATACTAAAAAGTAATAAAAATTATAAAAATAACAAGACCTCTATTCATTCTCTTCAATTATAGCTTCGTTTTCATTACTTGGATTATTTTCTTCATCATCGTTTTTATTATTAATGCCATTATTATTAGTCTTTTCGTCGTTGGGATTATCGTTACCGTCATTATCATTTATATTAACTTCACCATCATTTTGTATATTTCCTTCACCATCATTTTGTATATTTCCTTCACCATCATTATTCATAACATCTTCGTCGTCATGATTATTAGCTGCACTTCTTTGATTCTGAGGCTTACGTTGGACTCTTTTGTCGAATTTCCTTCTTTTCTTGCTGGACTGACGAATGTTCTTGGATGTTTTCCTTTTCAAAGCATTTCGCAATATGTTTTTGAAAAACTCTTCATTATCTTGCACTGTGTACGTGTTGTCCCAATAATAGACCATTTGGAAAAAGAATTTTAATACGTTTTTATATTTTTTGAAGCCTATTTTAAGATCATCTCCACGACTTCCTCCAGTCCAGGAACACTGGCAAAGGAATTCTTTGGTAAAAATTGAATCTAAAAGTCTATAAGCACAGTTAGAGCCTGATCCTGGTGCCACAGAACATAATATTGCATACTTTTCTAAGTATGTTTTAAGTATTTTAGGGCATGATAGTTCTTTGTCGAGTTTCTCCAAGCTTTCGATGTTATCGACAACTTCCATACACATCCTTTTTGTTTCTGCTCCTTTGGCTTGTGCTAAAGTTGTTACTGTAATATTTTCTGTGCTTTGTTCTTGTATTTCTTGTAACTGAACCGACATTTCCCCAAGCTTTTTCATTATTTTATTTTGGTTGTCCAAGATTGCAGTTTGTATCTCGTATAAATTATTAATTTGGGTTGTCATATTTTGATCATTTGTATAATAATGTACTTCTTGAGGTGTATTTTCTTGCTCTCCGGTGGATACTGTATAAACTGTTTCATCGATAATATAGGAGGGCTGCTGGTTGGTTAGAATTGACGTTTCTGGAAATATTTGTATGGTTGGATCTGCTTGTGTGAATGGACTTGCTTGTATGGTTGGACCTGCTTGTGTGATAGGACCTGCTTGTGTGAATGGACCTGCTTGTATGGTTTGACTTGCTGGTATGGTTGGACCTGCTTGTGTGATTGGACCTGCTTGTATGGTTTGACTTGCTGGTATGGTTGGACCTGCTTGTGTGATTGGACCTGCTTGTATAGCTTGACTTGTTGGTATGGTTGGACCTGCTTGTGTGATTGGACCTGCTTGTATGGTTTGACTTGCTGGTATGGTTGGACCTGCTTGTGTGATTGGACCCGCTTGTATAGCTTGACTTGTTGGTATGGTTGGACCTGCTTGTGTGGTTAGACTTTCTTGAATGATTTGACTCGCGTGAATGGTTGAAGTTGGTTGTTTCATTCTTTTCTTTGGGTTCCCAGACTTAATCTGCAACAATGCATAAAAACCTTTTCGAATTATTCTAGAAAAATCAACTGTAAAGCTGTAAACACGCGATAGTATCAAACTGATCAAACGCAGTGTCGTCCTTCCAAAAATGACAGTGTTTGGGGAATTTTACGGAACTGAAGCGAGCCACGGATTTTTCTTTCTTTCTTTCCGTTTGCCTCAGTTCGGCAGTTGCAGAGTTGCAGCGATGGCGTCTGCATGTGCAAATACAATAGAATTTCTAGAAAAATATCGCGAATGCGAATGTTTGAGGCTAATTAACACTAAATATTATAAAAATAAACATTACATTATAATTTATTTTTAAAAGTACGTAGCGGTACGGCGCGCACTAGCAGAGGCCGCTTAGAACAAAGCGCCATTTTTGGCACGCACACATAGACGCTACATTTACAGGCAATCTGGGACAGTCTCGGACAGAGCTAGGTCGCGAGCATCGCAAGTGCTCGTGTGTTCATCACGACATTCACGCGGCACATAATTACCTACCTTTTAGCAAAAAGAATGAGATATATTATTACAGTTACAATGTATTTGGTTGTTTAAATACAACAAAATTATTACATACATATTACATACCTATTCAACTTATCGTTCGCTGATAAAACGCCAGTATTTAGGTACTACGGGTTAGGTTTAGGTAGGCATATTCTTTGTTGGCGCTCGCCGCCCGCGCCGCCGCCGCGCGCCGCGCGGGTATGCGTACCTACCTACCAACCTATTCTATTTATGTATTACGCTGGTAATTTTTTTATCTAGACGCACGACATGTATGTATGTTTGTAAACTAATACTACCTATCTCCTTTTCAAAATTCAAAATCAATACGGAAGCAAGCACCCTAGTGATTCAGCAAGTATAGGTATGTATTTTCAAGAATTGCAGGAGCGGACATTCTGTAACTTCTTTATTTTGTGGTCGCGTGTCGCATCGATCGAGAAATGAAGAGAAAGTCACTGTGTGGGGAAATCGCTCTGTCGTCATCCATTTGGAAGGACATCAGAAGACTGATCAGTTAAAACTGCCCGTGTGTGGCGAGCATTTAATTATTTAAAAACAAATAATTCAGATAATTGCTTATAACCAGTTACAACCTCAATTTTCTTAGTTTGTCGTTCATATTTTTACTTGAACTACCAAAATGATGCACAAAACGACAATGGATATGGACATAGAGATTTAAATAAATAGGTAGGTAGGTATTAATTTACCATTATTCGTTGAGCTGCAGCATTCAAATTTAGAACTTTTTGAGGAGGAGTAGTACGTTTGTAGGATCGTTCACCGTCATCGGTATCGTCCGTGTCTGTTTTGTCTAACATTTTTGCTAATTCATCCTCTGCTTCTTCGTATGTACTATAGTTTCTTCTTTTCACTACACAATTATAGGTCAACCAATCTGTCTGGGGCTGGGTACTATCATTTTTTGCGAGTATATCACCGTACATCTTAGGCCAACGCAATATTCCTTTGACTTCCCATGTTTCGGGCACAGTACATAGTTCTACCTTGCCTTTTCGACGAGTCGACACAATTTTAAACGGCATGTTCCCTGAAAAATATCAATAACTTAATTAGTACGTACTTACCTTAAGTAGGCACATCTGGCCACTTGAAATAACCTAAATGTTTTTTGCAAGGCACAACTTACATCTATCTACATTAGTAGCGCAGCGGCTCAAACTACCTATCCTATGTCTGCCACTTATCAAATTTTTAACCCGATGTCTCTTCTTTCTGACTTATTAATGCGACAACTATCTGCTATACTCCACAAACGGCCGTACGCATGCACTCTGATGGCAGACTGACTGACTATACTATGTTTTACGGCGGAGCGAGTGGGGAGGCGGGGGGGTTAATACAGATGCCGCGCGCCCGCACCGACCGAACCGAGGAGAGTACCTAAACACTACAGAGGTGTAGTAAGTAGTTAAACCTACTATACTTACTTATTTATTCTGTACTACATTAATTATTACGTTAATTGTAATTTTTAGTGTCGTAACACTTTTTTATATTGAATAAGTATTAACTAATAATAAATCTGAATATGATTAGAGCTAAAAAAAACAAATAACAAATAGGTCTATACTGTGGGTTTTCATTTATTTTATGACTGAATCCTAATTGTTTGATTTATATTACGAGTGTGCATGATTATAGAACAGTTATCGAAAATATGTTGTGGGCAGACCAGTTTTAACCAGAGAACATCTGAATAAGTGGACACATAAGGTCTGTTATGCAGACATTAGACGAGGAGCCGCTGTGCAAGCAGACTTTATTCAGAATGAGCGTCGCCATAATGAATAACATAACCTATTAAATGATGAGAAATTTTATACTCGAAAACTCAATTATGATAACGAAATCGGTATAATATTCTTGTAAAAAGTATTACAAGGTTACTTTTGAACCCTCAAATGGTATAAGAACATAAAAAATATTTCACTCGTAAAAACAAACCAACGACGAAATGTTGTTTATTTCTCAAAAACCTGGCTTATCAGGTAGCGCGTAAAAATTTTGCACGAAATGTATATATGAATACACGGTAAAGTTGCATGCGCACCTACAATTTATTATTTCAAGCACAAATAAGCGTATAAAATTATTTACTTACCGCTATTTAAGACACAATTTGGCCATTTTTTTTTCTGCTCACCAAACGCAACGCGTGCACTTTTAATTTATTTTTGTGTTCGATTATGTCAACAACAAATTTAATTTGAATAAATTCTTGATAAATGTTCTGAAATAAGCTTAAAGCTGTGTATCATCTGAATATCTGAGCTTTGAAGGACTAAGCATATAGTTCATTCATCATTCATTCATCTTCTGGATAACAGAGCTGTAATACTTGCATAAAAGAACAAAATGCTTTTATGCAGAAGATACTCAGCTTGTCGTACAGTTATTCAAAACTTATTCATGTGTTATATTGCTATTACTCAGCTATTAGCGGTATAATTTTGTGCCCAAATTGCTTGAGTAACGTCTGAGTAAGCGCCAAATCAGCTAATTACGGTAGTCTTAATCAGCTATTCGTTTCTGTGACTGCTATTATAAAAAACTTACTCAGAAGGTTTGTGCTGGCTGGGTGGTTTATCGGGTCGCTGATTACAAAAACAACAAAGATTTTAAAATACAACGTGGTGGACGTGAAAAAGAGCTTTTCCAGAATTCAACCCCTAAAAGGGAGAAATGGGGTGACCAAGTCTGAAAACCAACATGGGTATCGTTTATATGGTTTATCGGGTCGCTGATTAGGAAAACAACAACGATTTCTAAATCTAACGTAGTGAACGTGAAATAACATCATTTCCTGTTGGGGTACGATGGGGTTGAAATTTTGAAATGTGTAAATATCAATATGGGTGTCGTTTTTATGGTTTTTTTGGACGTTAATTACGAAAATGGCATCGATTTTGAAGTTTGAAAATTCTTGAAAGTATGTGTGCCAGAGCAAATCGGCTGTAACAGACGGACAGACAGACAGCCACACAAGTGATCCTATTAGGGTTACATTTTTTCCTTTTGAGGTATCTATATATCAAACTATCTATCCAAAATCTATCTATCTATCTGTCTGTCTATCTATCTATCTATCTATCTATATCCCAGCAAAATATCTTTGGAACGGAAGGTGGTACATCCCTGTGGGTTGGACCACGGGGTGCCAAAAAAAGTTTTTTTTTTTAAATTTCAAAACTTTGACTGCCTGTATATCCCGAACGGCTGGAGTTAAACCCATGTTGATGGGTGTCTAGGAAAATGTCTCGACGAGATCGGTCTGCCGAAAGTGTCAAAACTTTACAGGCCCGTATCTCCCATGTTCATGATACTCTAAGAAAAGGGTTCGGCGAGATCTAGACGACGACGCCGGTAAAAAAAAAACGAAAATAAAAAATTGACAAAATTTTGATCGGCCATATCTCCCGAACGGATAAGCGTAGGGAGTTCGGGTTTTAACTATAGTGATCGGTCAAGCTGGGGCTACACCACCAAAAAAAAAATAATTTGTCAGGTTTTGACAGTTTTTTCACAGGTCCAAAAAAGTATTCCGATTTACATGAAACTCGGTATCAAGGGGCATTCGGGGTCGCTGATTACGCTGCCATATACAAATTTGACATTCTTTGACAACTGATAGGGATTTTGATACTTTTTCGGAAAAACTTTGATCGGTGAGTTCCTTTTTTTGGCACTCTGGCGAGGCAGAAGGCCGAGCTAAGCTCCACGAGGCCGACGGCCGATTAGTGTGTTTCTAGCGAGGCCGAATAACGAGCATGTGAGTTTTTCGGCCGAGCACTACACCTTGACTCCCAGAGGGAGTGAGAGCACTTATAATGTTTGTTTCTGATCCTATTAGGGTTCCATTTTTTCCTTTTCGCAATGACGATTAGTAAGTCTCAGGGTCAGTCACTGAAAACAGCAGGAATTAATCTTAGGGGGGACTGCTTTTCGCACGGCCAGTTGCACGTAGCCTGCTCGAGAGTGAGCTCACCTAGCAGCCTGGTCGTGTTAACAGCTGAGGGCAGAATTTCTAATGTATAAAGAGGTACTTCATGTATGAATTTAAAAAAACCAATTGGTAATAGGCCCCGCCAAAGAGACTTTACCTGGAGATCAATTAATTGTACCAAAAACACTCCAAACCAGATTTAAATACGTTCTATAAAAATTAGTACACAAAAACTAAATCAACGCGGGCGAAGCCGCGGGCAAAAGCTAGTATAATTATAATTACCTTGTATTTTCTTTATAATTGCCTCCATTATGCTTGTTTTTAATTCTGCCTGCTTTTTTATATTTTCAATTTTTAAAGCATGCAATTGTAGCATCTGTTCTTTTTGCAAAGCTATTAAAGCAATTTTTTCTTTTTCACACCTCAGTCGTTCACCTGTAAAGGTGTTATGTAAACGAACACGTGCTGCCTTTACATCTGAGCGCTCATTCGAAGTATGGTCGATTAAAGGCCGGCGTCTTTTTAAGTTCTCCTTTCCTTTGTCTGGATTTTTGAGTGTGACCATATTGTCCATGGGTGTGACATTTTCCAACTCTTCCAAATGAACCTAAAATTTTTAATAATAGCTTTTATTGACAAGTACTTATATAATAAAAAAATACCTAAATTAAAAACTAAACAAAGTTGGCTGCTATCTTATGGGAGAGTACCCAGCAGGCTGACAGTGTTACCCCATGTATTGCCAGACTGATTCTCTGGCCGAGGTAAGTCCCAGCCTGGGGGTCCCCAGAGGCATTGACCAGGTGGTTGCACAAATCTGTATACAAATAATGTGCACTCAGCCTCCATAGTCCAGGTATCGACACAGATTTAGTTCTACTTAAACATACCTCAAAATATGACACTTCTTCATTTGCAACACTCTGAGAGCCGTCACTGTGTTGTACAACCGTCGGTGCAGGAGTACTTGGGGTAAGGGGATTTGTGTCCTCAGAAACTCTTTGCGAGCCGACATCAAATTCAGTGTTGGTATCTACAAATTACATACATTTGTACTATATTACACAATTTTTCATAAAACACTGCTTAGCTTATAATTTATTTACTTACATGACATTCCAGAGTCACAGTCATCAACTGTCTCTATCCCCGTGGTAGCACGACCGGTGATTTCTGCCACCAATTCAAGGACAGGATCATCAGTTTTTTTTTATGGTCCACCACCCGTTCCAATGGTTTGGTTGTAGGCAATTGCCTTGAATGTTTTGGCTTCAGTTTTGAGCTTTTGCCATAACTTTTTAAGGTTAACACAAGTTCTGAAATAAAAGATAAGTAATGTAGTTAAGATAGTTTGCAATGTCCATCAAAACACTTGAGTCGTTTTGATTTAACATACAATGACAAAATTTTAATGTAAATAATACCCACTAACCTCAAAACATTACCGCAAGCATTTAAATCATTTGTTATTTGTGCCCATGCTTCTTCTTTTAAACGATTAGTCTGCATATCATGAGAGGTACTTTTAGTAAATATCACTTTGCCTTTCTTTTGCATAATTCGCAAAAATCTCATTTTCTCGTCGTCGTTGAAGTTTGCGGAACGTTTACGTTTCTCAGCAGACATTTTTGAGAAAATAACAATATTCAACTCAAGTACGTTTAATCTAGCCTCCGATTATTATGTCTTCGCACTTTCGTTCTTTCTTTTTGGGCAAAAAGTGCAATTTTTTAAAAATCAGTTGCAATTTTTGATACTTATTTATTTTATAAGCATGTGAAATTGTGAAACGTCAAAACAAAACAATGCAAACAGACAACTTGACGAATAAAATCATAGACAAGTGTCAAAAATTAGGCTACTCTTAGGATAGGAATCACTTAGTAAAAATGGATTGGTGAAACGTAACTTTATGCTAAGCATTGTCCTAAATTAGGAGTTACTTAGTTAGGCGTCGCTTTATTCGTCGTTAGTGAAAACGGGCATAAGCCAGCCAGTCAAATTTTTCAATCCAAAATGGAAAAAATCTTGTTAGGGGCTAAAGGAGCTATAAATTATATCGATGATGTAATTCTTACAGGCACTAATGACCAAGAGCACTTGGACAATTTAAGGGAAGTTCTTCATGGGTTTCAAACAGCAGGAATTAGATTAAATAAAAAGAAATGTTTGTTTTTTCAAACCGAGGTTCGATACCTAGGACATAAAATTTCAAAGACTGGGTTAAAAAAGACATATCTCGTGTGGAGGCTATAGTAGATGCACCACCACCAAAAGATGTAACAGGAGTAAGGTCATGGATAGGCATGGTAAATTACTATGCAAAATATTTTCCTCAGTTGTCAGTAAAACTTAAACCAATGTATGATCTATTGCAGAAAGATGTAAAATTTGAGTAGATCAAAGAATGTTACAGTAGTTTTGCTAGTGTAAAAGCGGATATCATTACTGATAATACATTAGTTTATTTTAATAGAAATCTGCCCTTGAGACTAGCTTGTGACGCCTCAAAAAACGGAATTGGCTCAGTTCTTAGTCACATTTTTCCGGATGGTTCTGAACGACCAATAACTTTCATTTCCAGAGTATACTCCAAAGCGGAAAGGGGATATTCAATGATCCATAAAAAGGCATCGGCTATCTATTGGTCAGTACAAAAATTGTACCAATATTTGGTGGGCACCAAATTTGTATTAATATCTGACCATAAACCGTTGCAGGCATTATTTGGGGAAAATAAAAGCCTACCGCGTATGGCTTCAGAGATGGTCTCTGTATTTAGCAGGATTTGATTACACTTTTAAACATGTAAAGGTATCAGAAAATTTCAATGCAGACTGTATGTCGAGGTTACCATTACAAGTAGAAAACAGTAAAATAGATAAAAAAATGTGATTCTGATTAAAATATCAATTGTAGAAAAACAAAATGCTATAAATTTAAATTTGGTCAGATCAGAAACCAGAAAATATGTAATTTTAAGTTCTTTGTTCAACATGATAAGGTAAGGGTTTCCTAATGTGTTAAAAAAATGATAATTTAAAAGCCTTTTGGAACAAGAAAGATGAATTATATATTGACCAAGGGATAATTATGTGGGGTTATCGTGTTGTAATTCCTGAAAAGTTACAAGAAAGTTTATTGAAAGAGCTTCATGCTACTCATGAGGGCATGGTTAAAATGAAAGCTAATGCTACGAGTAGATCCTACTTTTGGTGGCCTAATATGGACAGTGGCATAGAAAAATATGCTAAGTGTTGTGATGTATGTATGCAAGTGTAATTCCTGAAAAGTTACAAGAAAGTTTATTGAAAGAGCTTCATGCTACTCATGAGGGCATTGTTAAAATGAAAGCTAATGCTAGATCCTACTTTTGGTGGCCTAATATGGACAGGGCCATAGAAAAATATGCTAAGTTTTGTGATGTATGTATGCAAGCGCGTCCCGAGCCCCAAAAATCGAAAGTAATTTCATGGCCCAAAACTAATTTCCCATATGAAAGAGTACATGCGGATTTTTAAGGTCCAATTAATGGGAAAATATATACGAGTATTAATTATTATTGACTCTTTCAGTAAATGGCCAGAAGCTTTTATTATGAATGTCTTAGTAGATTTGGACTACCTAAGACTGTTGTAACAGATAATGCTATGCAATTTTGTTCATTAGAATTTTTAAGTAAAAATAGCATATCACATGAAACTTCAGCTCTCTTTCATCCTGCCACCAATGGCTTTGCAGAGAATGCAAATTTCAAGTCTGATATGATTAAGGCTCTGAAGGACAAAGCCAAAATTAATGTTAGCTTTGAAACATTAATGTACAGATATTTGTTCCATTACAGGAATTCTATTCACTCAGTCACAGGTGTCACACATTCAGAATTAATGTTTCAAAGAAAATTAAGGACAAGATTTGATTTATTGTCAACAGCACCTGAAAAAAAGACTAGTTTTAATAACCAAAATAATAAAAAAAGGGATGAAAGGTTTAAAGAGGCAGATACTGTTTATTGTAGAGACTATAGAAATCCTAATAAAAAGCAATTTTTGAAATGTAAAATTGATGAGGTGTTAGGACAGAGAACATATCTTTTTAAGCTAATTGATGAAAATTTAGTGTGGAAAAGACGTCTTGATCAAATAATCTGTCCCATACCTAAAAAAACATGATAATTTTAAGACAACAAATTGTAACCACCCAACATAATTATAGGGAAAATGACTTGGTTCAGGATAGAAACCTAACTTATAACTTACCAAATGATAATGCAAATTTCTCTCCTGAAATACAAGGAGCTGGCAATGTTACAAATAGCCAAGTCGATGAAACCGTTATATGTAGTCCAAGAGCTAGCATATGTAGTCCAAGAGCTAGCAGATGTAGTCCAAAAGCTAGTAATGCTACAGATGATTATACTATATGATGAGAGCAGGTAATGTTTTTAAAGAGAGTTCTAATAATTCTGATATTGTTGTAAGGCGCTCTAATAGAATTATTAAGCCACCAGAACGTTTAAATTTATATAGGGGAAGTATGTGATATGTATTCGAACTAATAATATTGGAACGTAGCCTAGTTTGTCTGGTCTATGTTTTCTGGCTCGGCTCGGGCAGTCGGAGTTTTTCAATAAAGTGTTGTTTTATAACGTGACTCTTGTATTTTTAATTAATTATATCCTCGAAGGCCCAGGACATAATAATAAGTATTTATGTAATATATTATCTTCCTATATTTATATTTTTTTCTGAAGCTTACTTTTTATATTATTAGTATTTAATTACAAAACTTATCTATCAATACATAATTGTATTTTTTATATCTTGTTTAAAATTTAAAATTGTAAAGCTTTTTTGCACACCTGCCTCTGTAACTTTCTTGTACTTTCCGTCGGGTTGACTGGGAGAAAATGCTTCTAGCATTAAGTCCACCTGTTGTACATTAAACTGTGTTTTTTGCTATAAAGAATTTAAAAGAAGAACTTTTTTTTCATACATTTGGCTCAGGTAAGTGCCCCACTTCGCAATGATAATATTAAAACACGCTGATTGGTTAACGAACAGAACATTTTTTGTTTAATTCCATAGACTAGAACAGCATAGAGCAGCATATTTTGCATAGAGGTATAGACAATGTTTATCGCTGGTTTAGATTATATCTAATAGATGTCACTAGTAACCTTTTGATATCTATTTCCAACACCCCCACTATATCAAAATTACTAACAAAACAATATCAGTATGAGATATCTAAGTAATACAATATTTAAGTTACAACAAAAATTATTTTCTAACTAAACCGAGAGTTTTCATACACTTGTAATGTTTCAACCCTGGTAACCCTTTAGTTAACCCTTTACCAGGCCTCGGACAAATCCTGTAGTAATTGTGATTTTTTTATAGATTTATATGAGTAATTAGGTGTAGTAAGAGATTTTTTTAATTATATTTAGAAAATTAGCTAAAATACGTAAAAAAAACATGTGGGAAGATATAATCCCATTGCCTGTCAAAACGTTGACTTTTATATCTATATATATATAAAATCATCATGTCGTGACGATATATACCAGGTGATTTTTTCAACATCGTCCAAATTAATACTGAAGGCTTGGTAAGTGATCAGTATCATGGATCGATAACATTTTTTGTGAAATTCATAATTTGAAATTTCGACTTTCCATAGTAATGCACTCCCACTCATGAGTGAATTACTATGGGAAGTCAAAATTTCATTTATTGAATTTCGCAAAATTTGTTATTGATCAATGATACTGATCACTTACCAAGCCTTCAGTATGAATTTGGACGATGTTGAAAAAATCACCTGGTATATATAAAATCAAACAATAATGTTTGTCATTTCGTTATTTTTAGTTGACTGTCGTATTTTTTAGAACTTTCAAATGAAAAATATAATGTACAAATGAAAAATCTTTATTTCGAAATACAAAAAAAGTTTGAGAATGGACAAAAAGGTTTTTTTATTCTTGTACTGAATGTTGACTTTGGTGGTACAATTTCATGCAGGGGGTAACACACAATGCTACCTTACAAACTTCGCATTCATATTTTGACCGCTTTTCCTTTTTCCTTGTGCTACAAAACCTGCATCGTTTGTACGTTGACAATGCCAAAAAATGACTTCCTTTCTGCTCCAATCGTATCTCGTCCGGAACCCCAAAAACACCTCCCTTTTTGTTTTTGTATACCACCGGATTTTGTTTTTTGTTTGAGATATATTCCGATTTCAAACTTCTAGCTAACCGTAACCTGAAATCGCGATGTATATTTTTACGATTTTTATTTTTTAGTTTATATAAAATGTATGCGTTTATAATGGCACTCTCAAACATGAACCAAAATAATCGGAACCAGGATTTTTTTGACCTGCGGCCAATTGAGTAAGAACTTCGATAGTGATCAAAGTGGTCCACACCACCCATACTCCTCGTATATTCTGCGATTGTAGTGGGACAAAACATCTCTTTCTTTTGCCCGTTCTTTTGAGTTCTCTGGATCACTTCCACTTTGGTTGGGTTGATTGCAGTTGATAAGACAAAAACATATTTAGTGTCTTTCCATTTGGTTACGGCACAAGGGTGGCAGAAGCGGTATGTAAACTCCCCAGGATCTAAATTATTTTCTTTGGCCAGTCTTCGTTCTTCAGGTGTTTTAGGTTTTGGTGCACACAGCTCTTTAGGAAGGCCTTTGCGATTCATTCGCACTGTTCCTGTCGCCAAAATACCTCTTTGATAAAGAGTTTCCATGAGAGGCAAGGAAGTGAAAAAGTTGTCAAAAATGTGGAAATTTACCACGAAACACACATTTGGTAATGTGTGTTTCGTGGTAAATTTCCTCCAAGTTTCATTACAACTCTGTGACCTAATCCTTCCTCATTGAATTCTTGGTCTTTGCCTGCATAAATATCGAATTGATATAGATACCCAGTGTTGGAATCACAACGGCACCATCCCTTATACCCTCTTTTGATGGGCTTGGCTGGCATGAACTGTTTTTTGCTGTCGCGCCCTTTGAATTTTATCATGCTTTCATCCACTGATTGGGATCCGGAGTTGGTGGCATTCTCTTGAAAAGTCCTATTGAGACAATCTAACAAGGGTCTTATTTTTTGCAATTTGTCGTGGTCTTTGTGATCCCGGGGCAAATGAGTTGTATTGTCGCAAATATGTAGATTCTCCAGATTTTTTTTGAATCTTTTGCAATTCATTGTGCCACTAATCTCAATGTTATTGTAAAATGGGTCTCCGCTCCAATACAGCTCTATATCTGACTGAGGATTTATTCCCATTAGAATTATTATTGCTAGGAATGCTTTTATTTCATTTAAATCAGTATCTCTCCAGAATTTGCTTTTTTCATCATTGCATATTTATTTGTGTATTCGACGATCATTTGAATAATCTCATCAGTGAACAAATTACTGAAATATTCAATAGGGAGACTTTGAGGGCTATATGATTTAGTGGGTTCTAATTCCTTTCCAAAATTGAACTCATCAAAGTTTTCAACATGTGTAGTCCATGTTCTATCCCGTGCCAGCAATTCAGCATAAGTTGGCACATTAGCAAGTAGGCCAGGGGATGGCGCAGGCAATGGAACACAAGGTGCAATTTCTTCGTCAACAGCAGGAACAAGTACTGCAGGGTGAGCAGGCAAGTTAGGGGATAGTGCAGACAAAGTGCCATTTCTTCATCAACATTAGGAGCAAGCACTTCAGGGTGAGCAGGCAAGTTAGGAAATAGTGCAGACAAAGGTGCCATTTCTTCATCAACATTAGGAGCAAGCACTTCAGGGCGAGCAGGCAAGTCAGGGGATGGTGTAGAAAATTGAACACGAGGTAAAACTTCCCCTTCATAATATTGACGTGCATGTGGATCGTCGTCTAATATGTGTAATAACTGACGATTTGACATACCTTTAATGTCGTTCAATCTTGCATTGAATGATTTTGGGACATAATCTAAATATGGGTCTTCGTCTTCGTCTTCATCTTCATCATTTTCATCGTCTGACGAAAACATTTCGCCAAGTATATTTTCAATATCATGATCTTGTAAAACCTGTTCAACAAAAAATACCCTAAAGTAGGTACATACTGACTGACAAATCAATGACGTCAAAAGTTTTCCACTACCCACAATTTATATTTCAATAAAATAAAACGTAATTTCTTCATGTAGAATGACCGTGAGCAAACCAAAAATAAAACCCGCGGCAAAAAGCTAGTACAAAATGAAGATTTCATTTCACCGGGCAATGGACACATATCTCCCACAATAATTAGGTCTTCACAGGCTAAGGTCAAATGGTTCCCCACATGTTTTATTTTGTTATATCATGCTATATTTCAAGTATTCACGAATAACTTATGCACATATCACTAGAAAAACTCAAATTCTACAACATATCAAAAAATTATACGACTTACCTTTCTCGGATTCGCCATAATTAATAAAATTAAATTCACTTTTTTCGAAACCGACGGTTTGACGGACGACCACAGAAGAAATGGCCGTAAAAATGACATTTGCGTTCCGATTCAAGTTTTTTTTTTTCGAGACCATAGAGATGTTCATTCTTTAGCATTTTTGACAGTTTGTGGGCGATACTTAACCAAAACCTGGTAATAACATCCAAAAATCTATGTGAGAATACATAAACCATAGCCTGGTTAAGGGTTAAAAGGTCAGCGGGCATGTTAGCAGTTGCCAAATACTCCGTCTCAAACAAGTCATCATTGACGGCATTTCTGATTAAATTATACAGTACATCTATTTGTTTAGAACGTTTATGAGACTGATGATTATTTGCCAACTTTAATGCACTCTTACTGTCATTATATAATACAATCTTTTTACTAAAACCTGTTATTTCATATTCTAAACTTTTTAAATAAATCACTTCACGACAAGCTTCTGACAAAGCCATATATTCAGCTTCACAACTGCTCGAGGCAACAGTTCTTTGTTTCTTGCTCTCCCAAGAAACAGCAGAGCCGGATTTAGTAAAACAGAATCTTGTGTATGAGCGTCTATCAATGGCATCGCTTGCCTAATCAGCATCTACAAATCCTTCCAGTTCTGCTTTTCCTTTGGAATATTTTAAACAATACTCTTTTGTTTTCATTAAGTACCTTAAAATCCTTTTAGCATAATTCCAGTGAACAGATGAATAAGAATTGTTCAACTGACTTATGTAACGAACTGAATAAGCTATGTCTCAAGACAGCTAAATACATCAAGCTACCTATAAATTATTGATAAGGTAATCTGTTTTCACAAATATTGTACTTTTCAACATTCAATTTACACTTTATAGGAGTTTCAGCAATATTACAATCAGACATATCAAACTTCTTTAATAGTTGCTCAATATAATGCTCCTGATCTACATATTATTATTACATTTGAATTTCTATCAACATTTATTCTCATGCCCAAATATTGTTTGACTTGACCCAGATTTTTTACATATAACTTACAATAAAACTATTTGACAATAAAACTATATATATTTAATTTAATTTTTATCAAGGGATTATTATCTTTACACAGACTATTTTTTTTTTACTAAAGCCGGAACTACATACTCATTATAAAACTGTTTGTTTTTGGTATTACTAAGTTGTTAATAACATCATCATAACAAATACAAAAATCGCAAAACTTTCTACCCGTTACACACATTTGGGTTTGTACTTGATAATAGTAATTTGAACTTTGCTTGAGACTCAACATATTATTTTTTAGTTCTAAATAGTCAAAACTTTCTGCAGTGATAACTTGATCCCTTATGGAGTAGGGGCATTTCACTTCCAAAACTGACAGGCTGCATACAAGGCCCGCTAGGAATTAATGCTCAGGTGCTACAAAAAGCCCAAATGCAACAACATTGTTTCTTGTAGCGCTTGTGTATGCTGTAATAGCATTTATTTCATTTAATTTACTCCGTTCAGTCGGTAAAGATTTTTTTGGGTTTATGATGGTATCGGTGAACAAATTTTTGTTTTTTTTCTCTATGATATGAACTATAGTTCACGAATTGAAAAACGAATTGATTTTTTCTCGACACCCGTCATATTTATTTATAAACGTAATCAAAATATTTAAATCTATCTGACTTGTCGATAGAACCTGCTTTTCTTGTAAGTCAGCAGTTTGACTACCTGTTCCCGTCATTATGAGATAACAACTGTTTATTGTTTAGTCTAGCTAGAAGCACAAAGAATGTTTACTCCGCATAACTAGCGAAAACAGGCGCACGCACACATAGACGCGTACGTACGACGATCACGGATGAAGTCGCTCTGATGCCAATACGAAATTCCGCTGAGATCATCATACGTACGCGTCTATGCATGTGTGCGTCTGTTTTCGCTCCGTCGTCGAGTCGGCCTTCTGGTAGTATCTATTTTGTGCTAGAAGGTTCAAGCGAGATTGAATTCGACGAAACTTTGCTCTCTGAGCTTCATTACTATGAATTGAATTAGAATAACAGGTTACGAACAAAAGTTTCATGAAAGTTTTTCGAAAAATCTTTTAACTACAAAATGAAATAATTAAACACACTTTTAAACTTATCACTCGCGGAAGCGGAAAGAAATAAAGTAACTCACAGTAGTGATAGGTCCATCTGGAACTATAATCACGTCTCACGGTCTCACGTCTGTAGCTGAAGCACGAAGAACTAGCTGATGGAGCTGCTCACATCACACAGCTGTAGGCTTTTTGTAGAGCTGTTTTCGTTGCGAATGTAATAAAACTTGGAATGTAGACCTACAAATTCAGATATAACCTGACCACTCATTTCATCCTTAAATAGCCCCGGTACTTTTTTGTTCTGTAACGGTATACCGTAATAGTAGATGCTAGTGATTGTTGACACTTGGTGGAATTTATAAAACATTGTTTTAAAAAACACTTGTACTTATCCACATATTACAATATAACTTTATTATGCCCGACCGGTTTCGCTGTAAAGCATTTTCTAGGGCTTTTTACACATCCTAACTAACAAATAATGTGTATATTAAATGTAGTGTATATTATTTATTTGTTAGTTAGGATGTGTAAAAAGCCCTAGAAAATGCTTTACAGCGAAACCGGTCGGGCATAATAAAGTTATATTGTAATATGTGGATAAGTACAAGTGTTTTTTAACCCTCAATTCACTACCTACTAAAGTATAACACAATTCACTAGTATGGGTCCCATGGACCCACATTTTTGACAGGTAAAAAAAATTAAAACACGTGACATTTTTAATCAAATATTCTGTTATTTTAAAGTATTACTCTCTTAATCATTTAGTAACTGCCAAAACAAACTTAAAAAATAGCTATTTCCCCTAGTAAATGAGTAACATTTATATCTTATAATACTGAGCCCCTTTTGGAAGGCACGGCTTTAAAAAATCACATTTAAAATTATAAAGAATTAGGAACTTCTTTGAGGTATTTTTTCTTAAATCTATTACTTATACAACAAAAAAAAACAAAAAACCTATATATATTCTATACAAAAATTCAAAACGTGCAATGGTTGAACTTAGTCCCTTACAGAACAATGCTTGCATATTTTTCTAGCACATGCCAAGCATATAGGCTTCGAACAAGTACAACAAATATAAACAGTCTTGGTTCTCTTTTTATAGTGACAGGTATAACAATTTTTTCTCTCGTTTCTCGCAAGTTTTGCTGGCTGGTCAGTGTCAAAATTTTGTGGAATGGATTTTTTTGTGATGCTAGCAATAGATAAGCGAAGCTCCATTGGCAGTCTTTCGTTGTAAAGTCGTGACGTGAGGTTGGACCTATTTAGCATTTCCGAGAGAGTTTTGAGGAAATTCAGTCTTGTTAATTTTGGAGCATTTCCTTGACCTTCGTAAATCACTTGCGCGTTATGAGCAGCCATGTCTAAAATTCTGAAAAATATTGCCATAGGCCATCTGGCAGTACGCCGACTACAGGAGTATACCGAACACTTCTGATCAACAACATCAACGCCACCTTTCGTTGAATTGTAATATTCTATTATTTCGGGCTTATTCGACTCCATCACCGAGCCATCATGATGCATTGAGGAGTAAAGGACCACAGCTTTATTTTTTTTAGGTACAAATCTGACAAGAGTTACATCCTTGGTAAAACCAAACAATGAACTTTCTACTGTCCTGGATCTGTTCGGGCGAAATTCAGGGGGTATTTCCCTCTTATTTTTCTTCAGAGTACCTACAGTAGTAAGCCCCCTTTTTTTCAGTTCTTCCAGAAGTTCAAGCGACGAATACCAGTTGTCGGTAGTTATGTTTATGTTTGTGTGATAAATCGGCTTCGCTAAACGTAAAACAGTTTGAGTTGGGACGGACATCTTCTTTTCATCTTCACTTAATCCCAAACCGTCAGAGCCTTTACCTGTATATAGGTACACGTTATATATATAAAAAGTTTTTGAGTCAACCATGCACTGAATTTTTTCACCATATTTTCCTGGTTTACTGGGCATGTACATTTTGTGCTTCGATCGTCCTCTAAACTCGACCAACATTTCGTCGATAGTGGCATTAGAACCAATCACATAGTTTTTCTGGCTGTTTTCCACAAACATATCAAGTATTTCTGATATTTGACAAGCCGGATCGACAGTTTTTCGTGTCTCGCGATCAGAGAAGTCATCGAATCGGAGTGCGAGCAAAAGTGCCAGAAATCTATTTTTGGACATGGAGGCTCTGAATATCTGCCGGCCAGTACCATCAGTAGCAAATATCGAAAGAATGCTTTCCCTGTTCGATTTGAAAATTGCGCTATAAAGCAAAAGAGAGAAAAATCCTTTCAGTTCAATTTGATCAGTGTCTCTGAATGCTAAATCATTCGGATATTTTTGACGTATATTCGCAAATTTCTTGTTGGTCCATTTCAGCACTAGTTTGATCATTCTTTGGTCGAAAATAAGTTGGAATGTGTCCATAGGATTCATGACACCGCCGTCAAAATTGTAGTCATCAGGTCTTCTTATTCTTGGCAATCTCAGAATATTATGAGATGGAGTCCTAACGTTTCTGGACGGTGGTGTATTGGACCATTTAAAACGATTTTTTCCATAATAGTAGTTCATATCTCTGTTTGCTCTTTGTGGGCCATCACCGTCGTCATCATCTGATGACATTTCCGAAAACTCAGAATTTGTATCATGTTCACTCGGAATGTACTCACCATCTTCGTCATCAGAATCCAAGTTCTCATAAGCCAAATGAGACGTATGAACAGGTGGTGGTGAGCTAGGTGTGCGAACTTCTTCGTTATCTGTCTCGCCATTTTCTTCCACGAGCCAATTATTTATTAACTCAGATGCTTCATCATCATTTACGTTCACTGAGCTCGGTCCAGGTCTATTTCGATCCATGTTTGTATCCTAAAACACGAAAAAGAAAGATTGTAATAAAGCTGATAACACTAACACAATTCACTAGTATGGGTCCATGGGACCCATATAAGCAAATTTACTCACCTTGCGAGCGGCGCGTACGCACGTCCTATCGCTGTCGCGTTCGGCGCGGCACTACAGGAAGGTACAGGACCGCGCATGAACTTGAGCGCAATAAGTATGAAATAGCAAGTGTTTTAAGATTTGGTATGGGTCCATTGGACCCAGGTAGTGAATTAAGAGTTAAAACAATGTATACCGTAATGATTGTCGACGTCGTAGTCACTGGTATCAAAATTTTACAAAAATATAATTTTTCATATCCCTATAAATTTTAACAAGAATTAAAGCACTTGAAGATCAAGAAGTAGAAATTATATCTCTCAAAGCCACAGTTAACCAACTCCAGGAACACATCAACTTGCAGGCACAGTCTGCTCTAAGAAATAAAATTGAAATATCTGGCATCCCTGAACTTGCGAATGAAAATCTACACCACATTGCACTGGTCACAGCTTCTACGTTGGGACTTTCACTAGTAGACGAGGATATTGATTGGGTTAATAGAGCTGGTCCAAAATACTCAAATTCTGGAATTTCTGACAACCCCAATGTAATAGAAGGTTTGGAAAATTCAGTCTCTACAAAGAGGCTTCCACGCCCTCTGGTGATAAGGTTAATTAGGCGTTCCAAGAGAGATGAAATCCTTAATGCATCTAAAACCCGACGTAATATTACTTCCAAAGACATCTTGCCAAATGCAACCCCTAGGAAGCTGTATGTTAATGAAAGACTTACGAAAGAAAATCGGATGTTATTTCGGGAGTCCAGACCTAGATCAAAAGAAAGTGGATTCAAATATTGCTGGACCCGAAGTGGAATTATCCCCATTCGCAAACGTGAGGGATCAGCTGCCATCCAAATACGATCTTACGAAGGCCTCGAAAAATATTGCCTTCCTCCAACAGAAAATCATCAAAAGTGACCGTTATATAGGTAATATTGACTCAGTCAATAAATATGTTGTTTTTGCATGAGTTTTTGTGTTTATATAGCTATAAATCTTTAAAAATTCCATTTAAAATACCGCCGTTTGCAACGTTCAAATTGGATATCTACGGGAAATATGTATTTGCTACACTAAAAAATCTTACAATACTGCAATCATCATTATACCTCAAAATTTATCGCTGTCTACTGAAAGTGGGTTATATTCTGTATAGTAATAGAATACATAAGGAATCATTTGGCAGGATAAGCTATTTACTTTTGTATCATATTAATTTCAATATATTATTTTATTGTTACTATGGCTGCAACTGCAGCCCCTGATATAGATACTGATGTTGAAAATTTTCTAACTGTTCCCTGCCAAACAATCGAATTACCTGAATTATGTAATAATTTGTTGGATTCAACCCTTAACTTCAAAATTTTGACATTTAATATTAGAAGCATACATAAAAACTTTGATACATTCCTGATCGTTCTAGCTAGACTTAACATTAACTTCGATATTATTATCCTTGTTTACGCCAATTCCTTGAAAATTAAAATACGCGCTATACTCAGTCGTTCAACTCCTGGTATACCCTTTCCTTTCCCACTCACGCATCAACTACTACGCACCGAGTGAGAGAGAAGATCACGCCGTTATGTTGGCGACGTTGCAAAAGTCTACTGTGTGACAACATAAAGAAAAATTCTCTTCCGCAAATGAACCGTCGACGCATGATTGCGTCTCCGCAGTAAGAAATATAAAAAAATACACAAAATAATAATTTCCGCGTCTCAAAAAGACTAACAAACAATAAAGTGCTCCATCAGTGTTCAGTTTTCATAAGGGTATAGCCGGCCGGCAGTGTTAGTGAAGACTTCGGACCTTCAGAGGAGTGAAAACCAACGGACCCTTTGTGCTGGTTACCAAAGGTGCAGGTGAGTCCTTTTCACTTCTGTTCTGCTATCTTCTTTCAAATCCAAAAGCAGGACAGTTTCCTCTCACCCCTGATCGACTGAGTAAGCACATTCTTTTATTTAGATACATAAACCGCGATTTTAGCTACCGCTTATACAGTCCACTTAATAAAAATAAAAGACCGCTAACCGCCTAAACATTTTTTGGACCATTCGAGCAGGATAACTATTACCGTAGTGATAACATACCGCATTTAAAACCATAATACTTTATACTTTCCGTACTTATTACGCAAATAAAAATATTCTATCTTTCGTATATACCTACCTACTTACTCGTACATATTTATCCGGGTACCTAGACTTGCTAAACCTACCGTGGTATACATAATAAGCTGTATTAGTGAGTTATACATAATAGTTTCGTGTATACCTACCTAGGTACTTATTTATTATAACCGCATACTATTTGCCTACCGAACCTATTTTCATTAGAATCGGTATTTAGCACGTTCCATTCGTCATTTCTTCACCATGGCCGCTAAAATAAAATTATTGCAGGCTAAAAACAATGCTATATTCTCTCGATTGACTAATCTACATGATGTAGCTCAAAAATTATCAAAAACAAGCCTAGATCTTCGTTCCGCGGAAACATTCATGGCGGATACCGAAACATTAGAGGTCATACGTAAAGAATTCATTTCAAACCTAGACACTATTAATGAGCTAGGCTTTGAGGAGAACCCAACTTTTGTGCCTAATTATCAGGTTCTCAATTCATTCGAAGATATTTATACTAGGATACAAAGAATGCGTCATCGCGTAAGCGAGAATTCGTCGCAACAAAAATCACACATTTGCGATAATAAAAGTGCGCATCAACTGGTCAAACTACCCCCAATTAACATCGCTTCGTTCGATGGAAAGATTGATAACTGGCCCATATTTTATGAATCGTTTAAAGCGAATATACACTTGAATATATCATTATCTGATGCTCAAAGAATTCAGTATTTAGTCGGAAAATTGACTGGTCCCGCATTGAATATAATCGCTGGCATCATTCCATCAGGCGAAAATTATCTTTCTATTAAAATATCTTGGTGGATGGTAAGTGAGCGTGCCTCAGACACGCATTAAAGAACACAGAGAGGAACACCACCACCCACGGGCCCCCGAAACGCAGATGCTCAACGCCAATGCTGTCGTGACCAGCAGACTTACCTAGCTTCATTGCTCTCAGCGTATTAAAAACCTTACTCTCTGAGATATGCGAATAAGCAGCTACATGGTCAGGACTAAATTTGGATTGGTCGTCGGAAACCCCGCTATCAGAGACCAAGAAACGATTGTTAAATAAGTTCGCAATACCACTCGTATCGTTTTCACCATCAACAGTCGTGGGGACACTGTTCTTACTTTTCAGAAACTTTGAAGTTGCCTTCCAAAATTTTGAAAAGTGTTTCTCAGCACAAGCGCTACTCATTGTATCTAACAGAATTTGATACTCGTTGTTTTGGCACCATCGAAGCTTCTTTTTAAAGTGTGACCTACTATCCTTCATACTTTCAAAGAGAGGGCCAGAGCTAGGAGATCCAGCTGCCCGCCAGGCAAAGAACTCGACTCTCGCCACATCGTGGGCCTCTCGGACATGTTTGTTCCAGCCCGGCACGTTCTTGTGACGAGCGCGACGTGCCCGACCGCCACTCAGAGAAGCGGCTCGCTGAAGCACCTCAATGAAGTATGGTGGTAGTCGTAGTATTTTGTGCCCATGCTCCTCTAATAAACTATCAATTTCATATAATGGATTTGGTTTATTCCGTTTTACTAAAACCAACATCATGGCTTTGGTGGCATTAGTTGGGTAGGCAATTTCTTGTTTTCTATTCACTGTAGTCGGAGGTTTGTTTATCTGGCTGGAATAATATTTAGCATTATTGTCCATGACAATAGAGGTGGGTTCACTTAAATTTGGAATTAACTTTTCCAACGTCCATTTCTTGAAATTTACTTTGTTCATTGTGTCGTGGAAATCCGCTTTTTTGTCTTTATCATTTGTAACAACCAACGCCTAGCCTAGCCTAGCCAAGCCAAGCCAAGCCAAGCCAAGCCAAGCCAAGCCAAGCCAAGCCAAGCCAAGCCATGCCAAGCCATGCCAAGCCAAGCCAAGCTAAGCCATAGCCGCGCGCGCCGCGCAAGCGCCTACTGGAGCCGCAGTGGAGGGGGAAGCTACGCCTGCCTATATAAACGTGCACTGAGTTGATTTTGGAGGCATTTTTGCTAGACTAAATTGTAAGGCGTTACTCTGCCCGTTGACTGAGCGAAAATATAAAATAATTAAACATTATCTATACTTTTATTTGAGTCCTTTGTTACACATTATAAATCAATAATGCATTTGGGAAGAACCCAGTCTTGCCACCACAATAACAATTATGTATCGCTTGCCTCTAGCCACAGCATTAGATACGCCGGGTTAATTTATGCTTTGCCAACATTTTGAGTGATTCAGCGAAGTATGGATGTAACTTTCATCAAGATACACAATAGGCATACCGTTTTCTCTTACAATTTTAATTTCTTGAAGGTACCTACCTATCTCTCCATGCCACTATCTCGTGTCGCTCCATTAGAATTGTTTTTTGATTTCTGCATTTTTTATGTTTATAGCCCAATTTATGCAAAAGTAACCGAAGAGACTCCCGTTCAAAGCGAAAATAATGTGAACGAGAAGAAAAGACCACTCGTCCACTGGTAGTCCCAATGTCTTTAAGACATGCGACGGTGTCCGGAGTCAATAACTGCTGCCTCAGTTGATGAGTCTTGGCAACGTCAACAATTGAGACGCATGCGCATCCGCCAGCAAACGGATATTCTGGTACCTGGCATTTAGCAATTCCTATGCTATGTTATAATGGTCGTCCTCAACCCAAAGATGCTGTATAAGCGACCTAGCCTCACCCTTCAAAGTGGACATTAGATATGCCATCTTCTGCCCGCTGCGCTGGTCAAATCCTGCCTAGACTCCACCAGAGAAGAAAACATATTTTTAAACGAAACCCACTCTTCCATTTTCCTATTGAAATGAGTGAGTTAAAGCGTCGGCAACCTACCCGTCACTCCATCTGCCGGTCGAGGTGTGCTAACAACCGGGCCGCCCGATTGCCGGTTCCTGATCATGGAGGCCGTCTCCGTTACATCATCATAATCCATTCATTCCCATTATCTGGGCCAAATCTGTAACATACCCGTCCATAGGCTCGTCACTTTCCTTCAGTGCTTTCACAGCCACCAGGATTCAATAATAAAAAAAAATACTTGATTACGAATAACAAATTTTTGTGCATCAAAAAAGTACGAAAATGTCTAGAAAATACTGTATTTATATTTTAATTACTCTTAAAAGCAACTTCAACGTTTAAACTCAAAAAAACATATTTTGGGTAATCAATGGAATTAGGGGTTTACTAAAAAGATTTTTTAAACTATTATTTCGACCTGAGAGCTATAAGCTCGTGAATCGAGTTAACCGGATCTCCTGTGCATGTTTCTGGCTACTCACTACACAAACATGTATATAAAGTAGCGAAATAATGTTTTGTGTAGACGTTTTTGTGTTGTGTATAGGGCAAAACACGCGCAGGAGGCCACAACTCGATTCACGCGTAGTAAAGTTACCTATTCGTTATTAAGCTCTCTGGTGTTCTTCATTACAAAGGTTGAAAACCCCTTATACTACGACAGCACTGATCTAAAGACTGAATGTTTACTTACCTAGAAACTTTAGCTCTGTTGCTTGCCCATAAAGATTTTTCTGCCAAAGGCTTTCTTGATAAGTTAGGAACAGTTTTCACGATTTTGTTTGGGTTTTCATCCATTATTTTAATCAAATTTTAATTAAAATCACGCAGAAGAACGCTGTCGTGGCAAAAACTGATTTACACTGAATACAACATGGCCGACTCGCCATAGAGAATCCTCGAAGCTGATTGGCCAAATTGGATTTGACTAAATTTGAATGTTAGTTGTACTGGATTTGCCTAATTTTGGTACCAAGGCCGCTTTTCAAACCGTTTTTTCTTACAAAATATGCGGATTTAGCCGGTTTCAAAAATTTTGGATTTGACCAGTTTCGATACTAATCGACTCACATTGTTTAACGAAAGTCTATGTTCAAACTAGGGCCTTATCTGTGTCGATATTTGTGTCGAAAACACATTTTTATTTGACAGGACTAAACTTAATTTAAACATTCTGTCTTTTTATTTCCGTATCGGAAAGACAAAGGCTGGACACTTAAAATATGGTTAGTCCTGTCAAATAAGTCAAGTCATGTTACACCGAATTGACACAATTGTTTAACTTTAACATATATCTCTATCGCTTTCAAAGATAATGTGATTGGCTAGAAATGACATGACCCATCACGATAGCGATAGATGTTGAAGTTAGACAATAAGTATTAACAGGATTGTTGTTTTTAAATATTTATACTTGTGTAATGGGTATGTTGTTTAAAAAAGATGTAATTTTACTAGTATTTACATGAAATTAAAAATTTGTACCAAACCAAAAATGTTCCTGTGATTATAAAAAAAGAAGTACTTCCATATAAAATCTTTTATTTACACCTTGTTTTTTATACTATAGTAACATATATTAAAATCTTAAAATTAATAATGCACTGCTAAAATTGTTAAATACCTTTGTATTAACTACCATAGTAAAGTAAGTATAACTGGAGTTCATACTAGGTATTTAATTACTTTAGTTTAGCAGTATCGACCAGTCATTTCCCAACCATTATGGGCAGTTTTGTTTAAACTAAGAACTAGGTACATACATAAGTGCAAATATAAAATCATTTTAATTATTACGAATGATTAAATTGTTCATAATTGTTTCACGTTTGGGAATGCCCTCTGCTCTTCCATTTAGAATCAGATTTTCCCGATTTGGCATTCTCAAGTTGGTTGCTTCGGAAGGAATTAGATCACCTTGCTGAATGCATATGTTGTGCAGCACAGCCAGAGCCAAGAGATATTCTTGAATTTTGGCAGTAGTTACCATAGGTAAACAATCCAAAATGCTCCTCCATCTTCCCTTCCAAACACCAAGCCCTTTCAATGGACATTCGGGCTGATGAAAGCTAAAAATTTACTTTGTGTCAAGGGCCCGTTGTCTTTGAAAGGAACTATTAAGTTGGGATGTATTCCATATGCTGCATCGCCATTTAAGTAACAGTCATCAGAAAAGAACATCTCGGGCCTTTCAATCAACTCTTGCACCGGTGAAAGTCTAAATACTCGAGAATCATGGACACTTCCGACATTCCCTGCATAGACACTGGTAAACAGTAGGTTTCTTGTACAAACAGCCTGCAAAAAATCATCAAATACAGCAAACCAACAATGCACTACTATAAACTTAATCTTATGAGTGATACAATAGATACCTGCCTTGTACAGAATGTGACTTCTTTCTATTGACATAGGACTGTGGATCTTTTCTTGGTGCATAGATTGTTATATGCGTACCATCAATTGCCCCAGTCACATTGGGGAAAGCACTATATTTTTCAAATTCCTTTGCCACTGTTTTCGCTTGTTCGCCTGTGGGCTATTTAATTAATTGGGGAGCTAAGGTATGTAGTGCATGAGCTACTCTTCGTACTGATCTTAATGCAGTAGCTCGGCCTAAATCAAATTTCTCACACATAGATCTGAAAACAAAGTACACTGCATTAAAGGCTGATCACATGCATATATCTTATAGGTATACTTTGTCAGTTCATAGCCCCATTTCCATGAACTGACATATCGTTTCAGAAAATATTTTTAGATCATCGGGTCAAAATGTATTTCTTGTTAAATTGTAATAATTTTTTTAGTCGTTGTTACCTACCTATGTTCAATACTTTAAAGTAAGTATCATCATATGTAAATATATTGGGACGTTTTGTTCTTAAGTTTATTTGTATTGCAGACTTGATAACATTGCAACTTGCCTGAAATAGGATTTAAATTCTTCCCTATTATATTCAGATATCGTACAATCAACGTACCTTTCGATTCTGGGAATTTTCCTTAACCTGTTCTTGATCCCGACACAGCGGCAGTATTAATCAACTCAGTCAACTCTTCATCACTGCTGCTATTGCTGCAATTTATACGAGGCTAATCGCACATATACTATAAAGCTACTTACATATTTAGTTGTACACTAACCGTTGTTCTAAACCCACGTCGTCTTGTATCGCTTACCTAATTATACCTTTAAATACAGTCCGATACATCAAATTTAATGTGGTTTTATTAATTAAATGACCAGCACGAAACATAATGGTCCCACATCGCCGTTGACTACAGTGTTCGCGTATACAGGACAAGGACTATATCCAGGCGGGTTGTGCTCGGGAGTGTCGCTCAATCGAAACGTTCGTGGCCTATTGTCCATGTTCGTTTTTCAACAAAAACTCTTTTATACTTTGGACCTATAGCTCCAAGAAGAAAGTGCCGTCAATCGCTATAGTTTGTTGGTTTGGACCTATAGTTCCAGGAAGAAAGTGCCGTCAATCGCTATATTTTGTTGGCTAAAATTGCAATTCATCGCTGCCATCAGTGAACTATTACGTGACCTATAGTCCGTGTTTATGCAGAGAAACTATATTTTCTCACGCCATAAGTAGTATAATAAGTAGTATAAGTATAGTATAAGTGAATATCACCGCTGCTATCAGTGACTTTTGTTTATTTTATCAGTGAACTATAATCCTGAAAATTACGACCGTTGGTCGTCGCGTGAGCAAATTACGCAGTTTTCACCGCCACTTCAATAAGTGACTATAATAAAAGTGAAAAAGTGCCGCTACTATAAGTGGCATTTACTTTGTTTAAAACTAAAAAGTGAGGTTTCCGTATCATTTTCGCCATACATCGCCGCGTGGAAGATATTTTCCACAAAACGGGACTCGTCAGGCTTCTTTCAAGAATCCTTTGTTCGCCGGGGCCAGCGGTCTACGGGCTTCTTTCACAGACTTTTTCCGAACTGGTTGGAGAACCACTGTGAACTGCGAGTGAGCAGTCAAAGGTGCGAGAGAGAGAGCGCTTGCTTACAAGTACATGCGAGCGTGCGAGAAAGAAGATCTCTTTGCTAGAAACATCACCGAGTACGTGAAACAGAGGGAGAAGAAAAATATACCAATACTTCATGTTAGAATAGTATCACCGTAGTGGAGTTATTTAGGTTCAATTTCTGACTTTTAACTTTTATAATTTCTTTGCACTTATGAATCCTACACCAATAAAATGTGTAATTCAGGAGGTAGTAGCGCCAAAAAGCCGTCCTACAGGCAACTTCCAAAAATGGAAATTCAAAAATTCAGCGTACAAGTAAGTGAATACACTAATTTTATCAATTTATTCAAAAGCATGATTCACTCAGACGATAGTTTCTCGCAGCCGGCCGGTCTATGGTTTTAAATGTATATGAGCTTTATGTCATTGTTTTGTGTTTTTGGCTTGTAATCTTGAAATAGATCGTAATTATTTCCTAATTATTCGTGTTTCTTTTAATTTCTACTCTTTTAGTCCATCTTTAATATTAACATTTGGTCTGATCTTCCAGTAGACAGAGTTACTCCTCAGCCAGTTTTTAGTCACGTCACGACGGACTTTGCTGGCCACTTCTTCGTTAAATCCAGCACGTTGCGGAACGCGAAACTCATAAAGGCGTACTTTTGTATTTTCGTTTGCCTCGCAACAAAGGCGGTTCATTTGGAACCAGTCTCTGCACTCACAACGGAAGCGTTCTTTGCGGCATTGCAACGTTTTATTTCACGTCGCGGTACTCCAGTTCTCATTCGCTCAGACTGCGGCACAAACTATGTAGGTGCTAGAAATCAGCTCATTGAAGTTCAGAACTTCCTCAGGTCAAACAATGATGCAATCACTCACAAGCTCGCGAATCAGCACATTACTTGGTTACTGAACCCGCCTAAATGGCCTTGGTTTGGCGCTCTGCATGAAATAAACGTAAAATCCACCAAGCAACTACTTTATCGCGTGATAGGTGAACAGCACCTCACTTTTGAGGAATTCTCTACCCTTTTGGCTCGAATTGAGGCTGTACTCAACTCAAGACCCCTCTGCCCAATTTCATCCGACCCTACGGACTTTGAACCTCTCACGGCCGGACATTTCATTATTGGTCGTCCGCTCACCGCTCTACCTGAGCAGTCTTTTGACGACAGACCCATATCTGCTCTTAAACGCTTTCAACTCATCGCTTTCAAGCGCTCTCTCAGCGCTTTTGGACTCTCTGGTCCAGATCCTACCTCCATACCCTGCAAACCCGCTCCAAATGGCTCTCCCCTTCTTCCCCTCCTCAAGTGGGTGAACTGGTCCTCATCAAAGAGGATGATCTGCCTCCGCTCCAATGGAAGTTGGGGAGAATTCTCCGCACGATACCTGGCAAGGATGGAGTAATCCGAGTTGTGGATCTGGACACAGCCCATGAAAATCTGCGATGACCTGTGTTCAAGCTAGCCAGGCTGCCGTTGGATTCAGCTCAAGAGGAGTCGCAGCCCCGCCCCCCCCAGGATGTTCACGCCACAAGCGTGACGCATGCGCATGGGTAATCTCCCAACACAGCGCCTGGCGCCAAAGGACTCATTAGCATTTGCTTTCTCTTCCGCGCCAGACGTCTATCGAAACGCACGTGTGCACATTGTTCGCGCCGCGACACGCCGATAAATCTCGCTTACCTCGCGCTCATACCAGTGTCGTGTTCTCATAATCCACCAACCAATACATCCTGCTCATCACTGCTCAAGACCAGCTCGATCAGCCCAACAAGAAGGGACGCCACGCGGCGCATTCGCCGGCAACAATCCAGAACAAAGGTTAGTTCACTCACGTTTCTCTCACAATCTTTTCCTGTCTGCTCACATCCTCAAATCCCATCTGCTCTGCATTCATGTAACTAGCGATTACATTTTTGATCCTTCGAACCGTTAGTGAACCAGCCCCCGTAGATTTTTACAGTCCATTTTCACCCGGTAACATTGGCAAATGCCAAAAATGGTTGACGAGTAGGACGGGGGAAGCGATTATCCTGCCGAGGAGCCATGGGGCGGAACTCTTGATGAGCCTGGTAGGGCTGACGTGGAGTACCTCGAGTGGGCTGAACCAGCTGATTGAGCTGAGTGAGCCTTTCTGAAGGGCCGAGCCGTGCTGAAGAAGGAGCATCCTGTGACGCAAGGGACGACGACTCATTCTCCTTGCAGCGTGCGTGCTCTTCCAAGAACTCAATGAGGTTCTTGAGCGTGGGCAGAGTTGCGCGAGATCCGTACTTCCGTTCGAAAAGAGTGCGGAGCTCGCTTTGTAGTTTTCGCACCCCCATGGACACGAAAACATAGTCAGAATCCTTCATGGGCAGATCGAGGTTGCGGAGAGCGCTTTGCGCTGAGATAAGCGGAATTAAAAACGATGTGCGGATATCCGAGCGCATGTGGATGTGCGGAAGGTTCATAACGATGTCCACAAATCGGTCAATGAGTACGCGACGATTGTCGTAACGCTTGATGAGAATTTCTATCGCTATGGGATAATTCTCGTTGGTAGGGTAGAGGTGTTTCACCATTTCATGTGCCTCTCCCTTTAGGGCGCCTAGCAAATAATGCAGCTTGACAGCATCCGAGACTGTAGCTATCTCACTGATGAGGCTCCTAAAAACGGCAATAAACGAAATTCAAAATTCAAAATTCGAAAGTTTATTTTGCAAAGTACGTATATATAATACACGTTTCACAAGTCAAATTTCAATCTTATAAAAATATATGTAATAAAATAATAAATGTACATGAACTACTTAGATTAAATGTTTATTTAATTTATGTAGCAATATATATACGATTAAAATTATAGGTAAAATATTATTATACAATCCAATCAACCGCCCGAACCCACACCGGAGACCCGGCCAGGGACCAGGAACAAGGTTCAATAATCACCAACCGAGCCCCCAGCACGAATCCAGGCGGCCGACCAAATCCCATCCTATATACTACATAGTAATAGGTTACATATATAAATACATGCCTACCTCCGCCCATTCGATTAGTCTTGCTAAGAAGAACGGGCAAAAAACTTGGCAAGATCATGTCTTTTTTTTTTAACATAAACTTATACTATACATTGAATTACTTATACTCGTATCTACTTTAACCAAGGGATAAGAAAATACAAGACAGCAGGAATTCAGGTTAATGAAAAAAGAAAAACATATATATCTTTGCCTACCTGTCTCATATAGTCTATTTCCTTTTACAGTCAGTAATTAATTAATGTTAACTCTTAAGAGGAATCAAAAGTTAGGAAATTATATTAATTAATTAAATTATTACCTACTATCATTAAAATCAGTATCACTATAACACCATGTTTCACCATCATCCAAATATTCATTTATTTTATAATATGCCTGTAACCGCGAGGTTACAGGAATGCAGAGCTGATGGGATTTGAGGATGTGAGCAGACAGAGTGGAAGAAACGTGAGTGAACTAACCTTTGTTCTGGATGGTTCTGGATGGGCCGGCGAATGCGCTGCGTGGCGTCCCTCCTTGTTGGGCTGATTGAGCTGGTCGAGCAGGATGTATTGGTTCGTGGAGTAATGTGAACACAACACTGGTATGAGCACAAGGTACGCGAGATTTATCGTCGGCGGCGCGAGTGTGTGCACACGTGTGTTTCGGTAGACGTCTGCCGCGGAACAGAGCGAGCAAGCGCCCAGCGCGCGAGTCGATTTGGCGCCAGGCGCTGCCGCGCGAGACTACGCATGCGCATGCGCATCCGTCACGCTTGTGGCGTGAACAATGCCTTTTTTTGTAGGCCCTGCTTAATATACTGTTTAAACTTATTCTCTGACAAAGTAAGGACCTCTTTTGGAAGTTTATTGTAAAATCTTATACCATGTCCTACGAAAGAGGTACTCACTTTGGCGAGTCTGATTTTTGGAAAAGCCAGTTTATACTTATTTCTGGTTTCCTTACAATGTTGCTCACCAAGCCTTGGGAGAAACATTTTTTCTAACATATCTAAGGACTTGGTAAATATATTCACAAGGAACAGTTAATATATTAATTTCTTTGAACTTTTCTCTTAATGAATCCCGGTGCTTCATATTATAAATAACCCGAATTGCTCTCTTCTGCAAAACAAAGACTGCGTCTGTACCCGCGGCTCTAACCCATAACAGCATGCCGTATGACATAATGCTGTAAAAGTGACTAAAATAGACTAGTCTAGCAGTATCTACATCAGTAATTTGCCTTATGCGTCTAACAGCGTATGCGGCCGAACTAAGTCTACCACATAGGGCTTCTATGTGGGGACCCCACTGAAGACGAGAGTCTACCGTAATGCCCAAAAACTTAGTTTCGTTAACTAACTCCAGCTTGGACCCCTGCAAAAGCAAATTACAATCCACTTGAATAACATTTGGTAACGTGAATTTTATACATTTTGTCTTTTTTGCGTTTAAAACTAAATTATTTACAGTAAACCAATCAAGCACCAGTGATAAAGTTGTATTCGCGTCGTCAAGGATATCTTTACGTCTATTAACTTTAAAAATAAGTGACGTGTCGTCTGCGAATAGTACTATCTTAGTTAAGTCTTTAATTAAATAGGAAAGGTCATTTATGTAAATTAAAAACAGCAAGGGCCCCAATATGGAACCCTGCGGGACACCCATTTTAACTAATGCTCCACATGATTTTACCCCATTAATGTCTACCTTTTGAATACGATCACTAAGATACGACTTCATTAACGCCAAAGATTTGCCCCTCACTCCGTAGTGATCTAATTTACATAAGAGTGTTTCATGATTAACGCAATCGAAGGCTTTCGAGAGGTCATAAAATACACCAAATGCATCCTGCTTTTCTTCCCAAGCATCAAAAATGTGCTTAACTAAAGCAACTCCTGCATCTGTGGTTGACCTCCCTCTAGTGAATCCGTATTGTTCACAGTGAAGCAACTTATTTAAATTGAAATGAAACAACAATTGATTAAAAACTATTTTTTCAAAAACCTTACTCAAAACCGGTAAAACTGACACAGGTCTATAGTTTGATGGGTCACCGTTGTCGCCTGATTTAAAAAGGGGGATCAATTTACTAAACTTCATTAAGTCAGGAAAGATACCATCATCTACACATTTATTAAAAATTAATGCCAAATAAGGAGCTATTAAATCAATAACAGAACTTATAACTTTCACAGAAAGGCCCCATAAGTCCTCGGTTTTTTTCAAGTTAAGCGATTTAAATGCTTTAATTACAGTTACAACATAAAATGATAAAAGACTTTTCTTGTCTTTTCGATTAAAGAAATTATATATACATATATACGAAAACACAAAAAATATAATTATAGGTAAAATATATTTCGACCACTAATTGTGGTCGGCATCAGTTACACAATTATGAATAAACGTAAAAAATTAATAATTATAGATTATAGATACTTATGATACTGAATATTTTATTTTTGTAATGATGACAGCTACAGTGATTGATAGTAAATGGAAGAAGGTCTTATTAAGAAGTTTGCATTGTTTCTTGTGCTGACTCCTCGTAAGTATCAATGCTGCTTGTTCAGGCCCGGACCGTAGTGGGCACCAAGTGACCAAATATAGGATCCTTCCCATGTCCGTAGTTGAGTGTCTGTCAATGGAGGTGACCATTATTCACCTCCATTGACAGACACTCAACTACGGACATGGGAAGGATCCTATATTTGGTCACTTGGTGCCCACTACGGTCCGGGCCTGAACAAGCAGCATTGATACTTACGAGGAGTCAGCACAAGAAACAATGCAAACTTCTTAATAAGACCTTCTTCCATTTACTATCAATCACTGTAGCTGTCATCATTACAAAAATAAAATATTCAGTATCATAAGTATCTATAATCTATAATTATTAATTTTTTACGTTTATTCATAATTGTGTAACTGATGCCGACCACAATTAGTGGTCGAAATATATTTTACCTATAATTATATTAATTACAGTTAATGAATTAATATGTTTAAAAGCAAATACAGAAAGACACTGGGGTACGTTATCTATTAAAAGATCCTGCGCAAGCCCAGGGCTTGAATTTAAATCTTTAGTTGTTAAGGACGGAATTTCAGTAATGAATTGTTCAAAGGCATTCGCAACCTCTTTATCTCCCGTAACGACTTCATTGTTAATACTTAACTTAAGCTCGTTATCACGTTTCTTACTTTTCCCAGTTTCAGTATTTATGATATTCCATACTGTTTTTACTTTGTTATCGGACCTTTTAAGTTTTTTATTTAAGTAGATACTTTTTGCTTTTAAACACACCAATTTAAAGATGCGTGAGTAATTTTTCATGAATTCAGTAAATTTAACATTATTATTGTAAGACTTTTTGTCGTATAATTCGTATAAATGATTTCTGCTTTTGTAAATACCTGGAGTCGCCCAGTCACTGAAGGTGATTTTACTTTTGTTAGAAAGTTTTTGCATCTGAAACGTATTTTCGAACTCTTTGGAGACTTTGTTGAAACGGTCTGTAAAGAGAGCGTTTGGATCGCCTTGGAGAAGATTAAAATGTGCTAATTTAACTTCTAGGTTTGCTTTGAAACAATCTACTTTGTGAGTTGTAATAGGCCTGCAAAAAGCTTTTTTGGGCAATTGATTTACGCTTTGTTTTTATGGTTATAGTTTGGCCACTGTGATCGGACTGCAAGTGGTTGATTACTTTATTGTCTGAATATTCGCAATCACAGAATATATTGTCGAGGCATGACGCAGTATCCCGAGTAATTCGAGTAGGTTCTAAGAACACATTAGACAAATTAAATTATTTGAATAAATGTATTAATTTTGAGCGCATAATCGATTTTTCTAGTAAATCTACGTTGAAATCTCCACATATAATAACTTTTTTCTTGGCATCAAATAATAATTTTAAAACCTCTTCCATTGCTTTTTCAAAAATGTTGTAATCTTGTCCTGAGGGTCGGTAAACACAGAGGATAATATATGTACTCATTTCTATGCAAGCTAATTCAATTTGATGTTCTACAGAAAGTTTAACAATGTCTTTTCTTTCCTTTGCTTTTATATTATTTTTTACAAGGATCATGGATCCACCTTTTTGTATTTTTAATCTATTGTAGCAGCTAAGAACACTAAAATTATTCACATTAAACTGCATATTATGTTCATGTAGATGGTGTTCGGTTACACACAAAATATCTGTTTTTGATTCCTCTAAGAACAACTCGATTGAAAGTATTTTGCCGAGAAAGCCGCCTTGTATATTTTGATGTACCAACTTTAATACAGGCAGCGCTCCCGTTGTCTTCAATTCTAAAAAGAATTTTTTACAATTTTGTTAGTACTTGTACTAACCGTGTCAATAGGGACAAAATTATGTAAATAATTAACATTACAAATACCATCAATTATAACAGGTATTGGAAAATTTTCTGTTACACACTGTAACAGATTCACTACATTCTAAAATGCATGCTAACTTAGTAGCTAATTGTTTTTTATAATAATTTGCAAGGTACAAAGTACCTTCTGTCAAAGAATGTGGATATTCGTTTTAAAGTAGTGCACTGTGACACGCCGAGAAGTTGTGCATGCACATATTCAAATTATATAAATTAGTTTTTTGTGACCCTGTAAGTAATTCTGAATAAGGGAATTCACAAATAATGATTTTTTTAACCCTAAGCTGTAACATTAGCTCGAGATATTTAATAAGGTCACTTTGTGTGATACCTGTAGTATTTCCTATTAACAGAACAATTGTAGTATTTAATTTATATTCCATTTTAAGCAAACGTTCTACAATTTGTATGAAAGATGCACCAGGCATGCAAATATTGGTGACTTTCTGCACAAGTTTATTTCCTAATAAGGGCCCTAAGTTTTTTCCAATAGTGTCTGTAAACACAACAGTATTTTGTCCTTGCGACGCCGAGGATCCAGTCGCTGACGCAGCAACCGACAAGGGCTCAGAGGGCTGAGGGGAAGAGCTCGGCGTGGGCAGCGCGTTAGACGTAGGTGTAGGATCTGACGCGGTTTCCACTGCAGGAGTGGATGATGGTTCTGCGCCATGACCGGAGCCTCGACGAAGACGAGCAGAACGGTGACGTTGCCTTCGACGGGTAGCCTTGCTCTTAGGTTGAGGTGTGGAGACCGGTGTTTTGGGACGCTGGTAACGCTGACAGTCCTCACCTCCGGACACGGACGGGGGCACTGGCACTTCAGGAGAGCCTGGGGACACTTTCAGACCAGTGACAGAGGTGTGCTCCTGTGCGGGTGATGTCATAGTCATGCCAAGGTGTCTCTGAGATGGTGAGAGGCTCATAGACGTATGCAGATCTTGAGGGGTCAGTATAGGCGGAGTGTCCGGAAAAGCCGGAGTTGCAGATGACCTACACAGCAGGTAGCTACTGTGTATGCAGCTACGTTCCTCTGAAGGCTGTGTCGCTTTTACAAGGAACTGTAGTTTTTCATCATTGCTGTCTTTGATTTCACCCATGGATTCAGCAATTTTCAACATTTCTGCAAAGGTGACATCCTGCTGAATAAGCTCATCCCTTGCAGCATGATATTTTTGTCGCATGGCCTCTAGTTCCAATCTCAATTCGGTGATTTCGCTCGATTGGTGTGTTACAGTCACATTAGTTGAGTCGATAGTGTGTAATATTGAATGAGATTCATCGCAGCTAACTAATTCATCATATAGTACCATAGATGTTTGTAGGGTTCGCTCTGCTTCATGGTTTCCTCGTTCTATGATTACTTGTTGCAGTTCATTATGGGCCTTTGCAAGCTGCTGTTCAAGGTCACATATTTTTTGTAGTGATGCTTCATGTGTTCGGATGCACTCATTGTAAGAAGTGATTTCCTTGTGTAATGAATCTCGTTGAGTATGGAATGTTGCACGCTCCCTGTCAATAACAATCATCTCACGTCTTAAGAGACTGTTTTGAGTGTTCACATTTTCTATCTCTTGTTCACTCTCTTTCCGCTCTTGGAGGGCCATTCTTCCACGTTCGAGTGAAACTCCGGAATAGGTATTTTTGGTAGAACACCAACGGGTGTACCCGAGCTGAGGGGTTGCGTCTTGTCCGGAAGAGCTGATTTTTCTTTCAATTTTTCGAATGCCACTATGATGGCATCATAGTCGCTAAGTGCCGACTGAAAATTTTCCGTGTAGGTTGCCTCAGTTTCGTCGGACAGGTCCTCATCGTCAAGGATTTCATAATATACATCCTCTAACTTAGCTTTAACGCGTTGTATGTTTGCGTAACGAGCGGTGAAGTCCGCCACAGAATATGTTTTTCTGTTGATGGTACTCTTAAGCACACTAAGCGCACCGTACTCTCTCAGGTCATGTGGGTTTATGACCTCCTCTCACCTGTAATTATTAAAGGAAAAATTTTCATCCAAAGATTGTGGAGAGAAGGCACCGATTGGGACAGTGAATTACGGTCTGCACATGTATCCGTTTGGGAAGACTGAGCAGAACTTTTAAAGAAGTTAGTCTGTTTATTGGTATAATTCAACACCTTTCAAACAACAGTTTTGTAAGAACCTTGGCCAAATCCTCAATAGAACCTATTGCTGCATAATATAGACATTTTAGAATGTTATTACACTGTAGACTGTGATGGAAACCCTTAACAGGACAACGTTCTCGACGGATAACCAAGATGGATCGGAAATCGTGAAAATATCGTAAAACGACCGGCGCAATTAAAATAAAAGTGTTTAAGGAATATTTAACTATAACTAAACAATCAATCAATGAGGTTGAATCCAGTAAGCAACAACATATTGAGCTGAATAAAGAATTTGTTGACAAATTTTATAATTTTATATTATACGCCTTTCGGCAGAGTGTAGAGCACTTAAGTTATCTTTAAGATCAAATGTATTACTACCTACCTACATTCATGAATAAACGCATCTTATCTTATCTTATCAAAACGAAATTTGGTCAAGCGCCAAAGTGCAATATAGAGGGTTCTGTCGGTGCATACTCAAAACAAAGGCACTTTTCAGCAAAACGAGTCATTTTCAGATGGTTCAAGCTCAAATGAAGACGAAATTGCTCTTTGTAGTGAATTCAAGAAAAATGGTACGTTTCGTGACGAAATCAACAAGTGGGCTATAGAAAAAAAAATTACGCTTTAGCTTTAGTTGAACAGCCTTGTCGGCCAGCGCAGAATCAAACTCTTCCAGTTCTGTAACATTATCTATGGGGTTCATCTTAAACGCCTCCCTCTCAATGTCAGAGGCTTCACCGAGTGTTATAACTTGTTGCAGGATGCTGTTTTTGATTTCTGTGTAAATTTCATCGTTTTGAACCGATAAACTGGCTAGACGTTGAAATAATTTCTTCTGGTTTTCTATCACAGTTGTCAATGTCTCAAATACATTTTGTTGATTAACCATCACTTGATTCAAAACCTGTTCCGTGTTATTTTGATGCTGATTTTCCAAAATTTTACTTACAATCTGCTCTATATTTTGTATCTCAACTGAGCACGTGATGACTTCAACTTCGTTTTCAACGGGTGCAATTGCAGAAATTTCAATTTCAGCTTCAAGTTGTTTGTTGGGCCCATAGTTTTGAGAAGATACCTAAAAGGAAACAAACAATCATATTATTAATCGGTGGTGTTAGCCACACTCTCATTTCACCGACCATTGTGCAGCCCAACATGATCACTTTCATACTAATTATATTTATATCCTATAATTTATAAAAACATCATAAAATATATACGACATGAATCCCAGAGGGGGTGTCAGAGACGTTACTAAGTACAAACTGTGAAATGCAAGTCACAGTCCAGTCCACACTTAGTACACTCACTTTTCATCTAGATTATCACGTACCAAACGTGATGGTTGGTTAGCTTTTTCACTGTTCTCCAAGCTCATGAAATATTAGTTTTTCATGCCTTCCGAAGCATGCATACTGAACACAAATTCATAGCGAGTGGATTGAACAAACAATCTCTAATAAAACAACATAACTTATTGTTACGACATGAATCCCCAAGGGGGTATCGAGGTGTTCCCGCTCGGTATGCCCTCTACTGAAAATAGCAGTCAATTGCTTTACCGCTTAATCACAATCAAGTATACATAGTGAAAAGGTGGGCGTTTCTATTTGAGACAGGCTATACTTTGAAGTGTTAAGGGATTTACAAGCACAGCGTAAAAATAATCATACACTCTCGTATGTAATGTGTTTGACATTGCCGCACAATGCACACAATGTCGTGTTGAGTGTGCGGCAATGTCAAACACATTACATAATACTGCGTGTTAATAAACAATTTATCAGCCAACGAAGTACCAGCAAACAACATTATAAATATATTAGGCGCAAGACAGACATAAATTAATTTTGCAAATGCTATTGCGAAGTGCCCACAATCAAAAGCATTATCATTAGGCTGGAAGTCAACAATGTGGGATCGAATCATGTTTTTTTTTACATCTGAATGGTCACGATTAAGGGTGCTCGCTACTGACAAGACAGCCGATATAGTAGATTTAGTGATTGTCAATGAATCAAATAGATCTATGAGTAAAATATTATCTTGAAGACATCCCGCAATGCAGATCCAGTGCGTATTTTTTACATTGCAAATTTGCACGAAAGGTCCATAGCATGGTGAAAAATTGAAGGTGACCGACTTCCGAACACAGGATTTTGGAGTCCTTCCACAAAATGATGCTCGTTTTTTAAAAGACATGAAGCTGCAAATATTATGTACGATTCTAGCCATGCATTAGTCAGTAAAATGTTAAAATGGCTATAATGCAACGTTGTACTCTGATTGTACTCTGATACACTGTTGCAATAATAACATAATCTGACTCGACATTTAAACAATTGTAAACACAAAGCAAGCTCGTAACATGAAACTGCCTACTGGCTTACGCAATTCTTATTTTGCTGTAATGAAATAAATTTCAATGAAATAAAATTTCAACATTGTATAGTACCATAATGTAAAGACTATTTTATAATATAAAATTACACAAAATTCTTTAAGAAAACAATACAAAAAAAAAATGAATATAAAACTGAAAAACTCCTTAACACTAACTTCTGTAGAAATTACTCTGAAATTGAATACCAAATTAACAGATAACACTTGAATATTGAAACAGTAAAATAACATAATAACGGTGTTATAATATCAAAAATAGTGCTATAATGGAAAATTTTCAATTTGTTCAACTACACAATTCATAACTGGACTTTACACAGCATATTAATGTGAAAAAAATGCTATCATAAAAAACTTTAAACAATTTATAGAGGAAAAATACAAATACAAAATTGTTACCTAACACATGAAATACATTTTATCTGACATCTATTCGAATCCTAAACATTTCTTAACTTTTTGGTGATCAATCCAAAAGCTAGAAAAATATCTAGTATACCAATAGTATATCTTTACGACATGTAAGAAAAAAAATTCTAGAAATTTTTACTTACATGCTTCATAGTTACACAAATTACAAACATAAATGACATTTCAATACACAAGAAATTCAATAAAATTCAAAACATAAAAAAATAAATTTCGCATTGCATCAAGGGTCTACATTTGCATTCTATTACAGAACCCTGTTTATTCGTCTTTGCTTATTTGCTCTAATTCGATGTCATTCAGATAGCGTTTCCTGCTTAACCTGAGTGTATATCGACATTATAAATCACTTGAAAACAATAATAAAACACAAAAAAATTACAATCTACAAATCTAACTATTCTGATACGACGTGAGTTAGGTAGCGTTTTCTGCAAAACCCGACTGTATAGTCGTCAAAATAAACCATTTTTGAAAACAATAACACAACATAATAAAACGAAAAAAATCTGAAATAGGTACATAAAATACAAAGGTTCATAAAATATCTAAATAGTTGCTTCGTAACACGATATCACTGCATGGAATTGTACTTTATCCGGTCGTCACAAGAATTGTCACACGTTGTCAGCACTTTCGTATGTGTGTGTTCATATACACATCCTGGTTTCTCTGTAATGTATATCGGGATCTTGTTTCTTTACACATGTCGTATGTTGCTAATAAAAATTCGCTAAATACCTCCATGGCTCAGAAAGCTTCTCAAAATATTCCTCGATTTTCTTCTTTTGTAGCTACGTTCTTGAATTCTCTTACTTCTCTTGGTAACGGTGTCGAAGTCATCACTTGCAACACGTCCGCACCTTCACGTTCCGATTTTTTCTTCGGTATGCTGTCCTCTAGTCTATGTTTGTTATCTGGGCTACTGCTGACCTCCGGGTTTCCTCCGGGCTAATGCTGACTTCCTGCTGTTGTCCTTCGATAATGTCTCTCCTCCGGGCTGTATCTTCCGCGTTGTCATCTTGCCGGTGTTTTTGTAAATTTTTCTGCCTCCGCCTCTTGGATACTCGCCGACCACAACGTAAGTCGTTGTAATTCCCGCCGAGCCACGACTCTACTCGACGGGGAGTTCTCTTCCCGCTGTCCTGTCTGTTCAGTTCACGAACATGATACCCCAACAGCCATAAAACGCACTGTCCAGAAATCGACGTTCGGGGTCACCACTTTGGCAAGTTGGGGTGTTAACTGAGTGAAACACAGGTTAGCTGTTAATAGTCCGATATATTCTAGTGGCTAAAACCACACAAGAAAACACGTCGATACTATACAATGTCGGGAAGAGAACTGGCGTGGCTACGTGCCTTGCCACAAGTCGTGCGCAATTACTTATTGCTATAATCAGCAATTTCATGACTCCACAATAGGTTTGAGTTTTGTTTTGTCCCGTTTAGTTTGTTTTTTGTAAATTATAACAATTCCAGTTTTTGGCTTTAAACAGACTGATGGCTTTTTAAGTGGTTGGAAATAATCTGTAATACGCCATTTTGGTTTGCTTTTTCGTACTTTTGTAAGTAGGGTAAGAATTTTAGAAATTCAAACGGGAAATCTCGCGATAAAATTGCAGATTGTCAGCTGTATATTTGAAGTAAACATTAACCAGAATGATTAAAAAAATACATTACAGCATTACCTTTGAAATTGTGACATTACCACAACATTTACTCTTGTTATATGTTGGACATCTCCATAATGTGGAGCCATCTGTGTAAGGTTTGTGCTTATGGTAACGGTAGTCACCACTGAGAAGGGCGGTTCCACCATTTATTTTGATGTAATCTATTTCCATTGACATCTCTTTATCTCCGTCTTCCATAGTATTTTCCAACAAGAACAGTAACTACTCCCAAAATATTCTTTCAATTCCCTTACATTGTATTGATTTTAAATTAGATGACATTTGAAGCACAAAAAATAATGTGTCATTATTTTTTCTTCTTTGAAAAAGCAAGAGGTTAGGTAAACAAAAAAAAGGTTTCACTGTTTAATCGTAAAGATCACAAAATGTGTTCTCTGTTCCGTGGTAAAGATGCATCAATGATAGGTAGTACCTACTGGATACCTATGCATTTTTTATTACCTAATTACCCATTTATCATACGAGAGATAGCTAGGTCAACACATCACTAGGGTTACTTACTCGGTGGTACCGTTTAACTTTAAAAGACCTACGGTACCACCAGGGGTATGGCCAGGGGTACCGTGGGTCTGAAATGAGGGTTTCGCGGCGCGTCTTACTTGGCCTATAGCAATTTTTTTGGAACGTTGTAACAGTTTTTTACGTTTTATTGATACTGGCAACGTAACGTAAGGTGTTGGTTTCCGAAGTTTTTGTGCTATTATTTTGGTTCCACTCTGAAATTAATTTCCGCAATTGGTCCAATCGATATGAATACTGTAAATCTGTTGAAGTTTTCAGAATTTCCAACAATGTGTTGCAAGCAAGTCTACCTTCTAAGTATCGTGCGGTCTCTGGGTTGATAGTGTTTTACTTGCCGGTTTTTGGCGGGGCAACCGTTATATTACAAGCAACAACAGATGCAACAAAATAATCTTTGCACAATCTTTCTAGAACCAAAGACTCGTCAAAAATATCAACCTTTAAATGTTGACGGACACGAAAAATGTGACAACACGGCAAAAGACGCATCATATAAAAGCTGCAAGAACACGGCATTAAAGTGGTTAGAGCAACGCGATGTTTTGGCATCTCGACTGAGTAACATCCTAAATCTACTCTTGGTGTGACAATACATCGCTGAGATCCTAATCCATTTGCAATTTGTTCCAAGATTATTTTGAAGGCACTGTATGTTGCTCGCTTTGATATTCTACTAACAACTTCACCGGGTTGTATGTCTGTTAACGGATTTGCAACTTTCAGACTATCGTTAAATCTTTTTGTACGAAGACTTTCCAAAATATTACCTTCCATATATCTCTTCAATGAAATGTAAGTCTCGTCAAAGGGTGCGTATTTTTTAATGTATTGTTTTAAATGATGGTTGAGTGACTCCAACCGGTCGTTAGTAGTGTCACCCAGATTGAAAGTGGTCATTCTAAAAACTTGAGCCCAAGCATCTCTACAGTTGTGCCAGCGCTTTATAAATTGATCAACGATATTGAATTGAGAATAGTAGGTTTTGAAAGTTTCGGAATTTTTGTCGTACTTCTCAGCACTGAACGCAAAAACCATCCCCTCGAGCAAAGTTTTGCAATGTGTATACATTGAGCGTGGCACATTGGAAGACTGTACTAAGTTGATATCTCTGTCATGTCTTTATCGATCATGTACGACACTGTTTTAGTACAAGCTGGAACGAATAAATCAATAAATTTTTAGACAACAGCTTTATGTTCTTGAGCCAATAGGCCTAGTGCTACTGGAATTGTCGAATTGTTTCCATCTACAGCACATATAATGTATAATGGCATTCTACAGTTATTTAAGCAATAAGTGCCATCTACTAAGACATGTTCCGGGTAATGTGAAAACATTGTCCTCATCCACGAAAACTGGAAATATACCAACTGAATGGTACTTCCGACTATCATTTTATCTACTATCATGCCTTCATCAGAGCTTCGATCTTTTGACAAGGCGTCAATAATAATAATAATAATAATTTTTAATTCAAAAACCAACAATTTACACTTATAAATTAAAAACAACATTAGACTTAACCATAGGTTTTACATCAAATAAGCAAGATTAATCAGTATTTCTACCCTCTGTGCTAATAAAACTGTAATACAGCAGGGTAGCTTTCCCGTCCTCTAGATACAATAGTTGGTAGAATAAGCCATAAAATTGCATGCAATATTATAATTAATCACTGCATGCATAACATTCAATAAATTACAAATTGATTAATTTTGAATTATAATAATTAGGACAATAATAATGACAAAAAAAATATATATATATAATAACAACTATATACATATATATTAGACATATAAGGATACATATGTATATTATATATATACATAACTAATGTTATTCATAAGTAAAAAAAATATATATATATACATAATAATAAGAAGATTTTATTTATATATTTATATATTCTAATTATTTATATATTCTAACCGTATACTTATCGTTTATATATCGTTTAAATATAAATAACTAAAATAATTATACCTATGTGTACATTATAATCTGGTTTTGGCTGTTAATCACTTTTGAGTGTAGTGTAGATTTTCAGTTGTGTCATAGTTTAATTCACTTAGGTAGGGTAAGTGACCCAATTATTGGCAGTGTAAGGCATTGACATGGAGCATATTGATTTATCGTGGTTTATAAACTAACTAAGTCGATTTTCACCCAAGCTTAGCACTCCGTAAATAAATATAATATTATTATAATCATATGCCAAAAGACACATGTGTTCTTAGATTAGGTAAAGAAAACAGACAAGATATATTTTGGAAATAACTAATTATTGGCACCTAGCATCCTAATTATTGACATGGATTACACTAATTATTGGCATCCCGTAATTTACCACCAATTCTCGAATAAAACAATATCATAAAATGGAAATTGTTAATAAAGACTTCTTTAGCACTTAATCAAATCTTACTGAATCAAAACCAAAAAATTTAAATATATCCTAAATTAATTTTCGCCATCAGAATCAGTCAGCATTTTGAATATATCAGAGGCTGTAAAAGATTTTTTGGTTATTGCACATCCTGAAGTAGAAGGAACATTATAATCGATATGTTTTCCTGGTGTATTTTCAGAAATATCATCTTTTTCTAGTATCTATTGGAGCTGGCAAGTAAAATTCCTTACTCAATAAGGTTTTCTTAACAGAATCCATTTTCACATTTTTAACTGTATTCAAATTCTGTGTTTTTCCCTTTCCAATTACTTTACCTTTTCCTGTAAATGGTTTTTTGTATAATTTTTTTTTGTTCTTGTTCTAATGTCCTCTTTTTAATGCCTTCTTCTTTAAGCTCTTTTATCTTCTTTTTTTCTGTTTCTTTACGTTGCCATTCTTCTGAAGTTAATACAAAAGTTGTTCTTTCTGAATTCTTGGTTCCCTTCCGTTTTGGGGTTTTTGGTACGATAAGAATGTCATTAATCTTAACTGGTGTTAAATTAAGCTTACACGGGATTTTTCGGTTGATTTAGGATGGACAATATTTTCTGTCAACACTGCACTTTTTACGATATTTTGTTCATTACATGGGAGTTCACTTAGTACAACTGGACTATGAACGACTAATGTTTTTTCTGTATCAGAATATTTATCATACGCTATGCCTTCACCATTTATATATCGATGCGGTGACCACACTTTCGGTTGTAGTGAAATCTCCAAAGCAAAAGCAAATTAGGCTTAGAAGATCCGTCGTAGGTACTGTGAACTTCAACTTTGAAACTGTGAGGACTGAAGTTTCATTATCAGATTCCAATAGATCACCTGCCAAAACTACCGCCATATTTTCAATATCCAGCTGTTTTTCTTGTAGCAAAGTGTTCCCAGGAATGTCAGGAGTGTCAGTGTTGTTTATTTAATTTGATTCGGAAACTAAAACTTCTCCAAAAAAATTCCAAAGCTTCTGTAAAAGTTTGGACGTGTCATGTATCGTGTGTTCTTCTTTTCTATTCAGTTTGTTAATATTATCCCTACCGACAATATTTATGAAATCAATTCTGGTCATTTCGTGCTGATGTTGTTCGCCATTTTCTGAAGTATTATTGGTTAGAACAGTTTGGCTTGCCTGTTTTCCTTTTGAATCTCCCAAACATTTCGTATAATCTAATGCGTCAGCATTTCATGGTTGCAGCCCACAAGCTCTTAATCCATGTTGAATTGTATCATGCTTTAAAGAACCTTTTAGTAAAAAAAGTGGCAGTTTTTAGAATTGGTACGAATTCTGTTTCGTATCAAAGCTTGTGCTAGATGGTCTCGCCTCCATCGAAGGACACTTTGTTTCCATGCACACTTCAAGGGAAAAAATGCTGCTACGTCAGCAGGCTGTAAAATTCGGGTACAGTTAGGATAGAGAGCAATCAGTATGATTTCCAGATCAGAACAAAGTTCACTGACTTGCAGCGTGAGATGTGTCTTATGACCGTCAACAAATAAGATTACTGGAAATATTTTTCCTTCTTTTATCAGGTACGGATGCAGTACATTTTTGATATAATCAAAAAACAGATCTGCCTTCATCCAACCATTATCACTTAATCCGATTCCCCGTTCCTTTGGGACTTTGGATGCTATTTCTCCAGGAAAACGCTTATATGGTAGAATTACCAATAGAGGGGTAAGTTCTCCGTTTGCGCTAAAAGTAAACATAACTATTATGGCAGTTTTCGCTTGACCTTTGTCAATTTCATATACGTTTTTATCACCTTTCAATGCAAAGACCACGCCTGTCTTTGGACAAAGCAAAAAATTTATTTATTTATTTATTTTATATAACCATAAAGAGTGCTTTATTTAAGAGTCTTTGAACATATAAACGTTTGATGATTTGATTCGTATTTTTTTTTGTCCCAATAAGATTACTATCATTTTCAAGTATCGAGTCCTCGACCAAGATCAGTTGGAAAAGTGTACAAAAAGTAAATAAAATACCCAATCAATATAATCCATAAGAAAAAAAACTTGACTAAAGAAGATTTTTTAAGATGTTAGTATTATTTCTAGCGGACTATACCCGTGTACAGACCGCAAAGTAGATAAGTAACTAGACCCAGCTCAAACACTTTAATCGTAAGACCCACAGGTTAATGATTGATGATATAAAAAAACTTAATAAATAGTGCATGTGTGTACGTATTGACCAAGTATTTCACATATCATCTATCGCTATACTTCATGATTATGGAAAATATCTAATTATTCTTTAACATTAACATGATACCAAACAACCCTGAGAAGAAAGTCCCTACTGAGACAAAGTGCGACCATGTAGATCCGAAGAAGGTATGCACTGATTCTTCTAATGCTTCTTTTGTGATTAAGTTCTTGAAGAATGATGCGTCAGTGATAACTGAGTCCTGGTTAATTGCAGCAGATATTGTCACGAGAGTCATCAAGGGGTCCCAGGGGTAGGTAAAGTGTCATGATTGAATTGAGGCAGTAAGGGATATGTAGATGTCTTTTTCTCATTTTCGGTGGTTAAGGAAGGAGAATGGACAGTGCTCGGGTTATATGGAGGTGGAACATCCCTACACTCATTGTTATTCTATGAGGAGAGAGTAAGTATGTTGTCGCAGCATCCCACACGCCGGCCAAAAGTTTCCATCCCAGACCATAAACTTCATATTAACTATAGTGTCAAATAATATCTTTAAACTTGACATCACCTTGGGTGCTGGAGTGGTGTGAGGCCTATCAACATCTAATACATAGATATACAGTTGTGCTTAAGAATATCATACTATGACTATATTTCATGATTATGGAAAATATCAAATTATTCTTTAATATTAACATGATAACTGAGAAGAAAGTCCCTACTGAGACAAAGTGCGACCATGTAGACCCGAAGAAGGTATGCACTGATTCTTCTAATGCCTCTTTTGTCATTAAGTTCTTGAAGAATGATGCGTCAGTGATAACTGAGTCCTGGTTAATTGCAGCAGATATTGTCACGAGAGTCATCAAGGGAACCAGAAGTCCCAGGGGTAGGTAAAGTGTCATGATTGAATTGAGGCAGTAAGGGATATGTAGATGTCTTTTTCTCATTATTTAATTAAAACAACTTATCCATTGTGGGGTGAGCCAAATTAGTATTTTAAGTAGACTCAACACCAAACGCACAGCAGAGCATACACTCCCCGGCATGGTTCAAGAGGCATGACCTTACGTACCTTGAAGTAATTTTATGTGACCGTCGGTACAAAATTGTATGCGCGCGATACCCACTACTTTGTTGCTCGTGCCTCATGATCCATACGTACGTCCAAGAAAAGATAGACAGATGATGACATACACATGTTGTTGTAGATAAACTAAGAGGAATAAAATGAATACTAACTGATTCACAATGTGTGTGAATATTCTTCTGCATATGATATCCGTGAGGTTATTGCGATGTTTTGATGTCAATGAATTATGGGTTGCATAGTAAGACAGAATGTTATTTCCAGTAGGACAAATTGACAGAAGCGTTTTCAGGTCAAACTCTGGGAATGATTTTATTTTATTTTTTTATTTTCTTTATTGGGAAACAAACAGTTATAATTTTTACATACTTACTAAAATATATTAGCTAATACTTAAACCAAAACAGTTTCCACTTAACAGTATCAAAAACAAATAAATTAATGCACGACAAAGAAAAATACAACATGCAAAACTTAAAAAACACAACAGCTCTGATATCTAACATTAACAATACTAAAAGATTACAAGAATAAATTTAAAAAATATATATATATTACAAGCTACAAAAATTTTTAATTTTTTAGTACATACATACTTAAAAGTTTTTAATAAAAGTTTTAGATAGCTCGCTCTTAAATTGACCCAACGAAAGATGCAACACGTCTAAATCACTAAAGTCCTTATTATAAGTATCACAAGTTCTGATTAAAAATCTGTTTTTGGCATAATTTGTTCTGGCAAAAGGGATGTTGAACAATTTTTTTCTACGAGAACTGTAAGTTTGACATTTAAAACCTATTTTGCTTAACAGATATGGAGAGTCCAGATGGTTATTTATAATTTTGAAAAGAAAAGTTAGGTCACGACAGGTTCGCCTGTCTTCAAGTGAGCAGATTGACTGAGGATGAAAATTGAAGCTTGAGTCACCTTTCTGTCTGAAATTTAAATACTTAATAAATTTCTTATGAATTTTTTCGATTAAGTCAATGTGTATGTTGTAAATGGGGTTCCATATAATTGATGCATACTCCAGGCAAGATCTTACATAAGCATTATACAAAATTCTTAGGGTGCTTGAGTTTTTAAACTCCCTACCTTGCCTAAGTACAAATCCAAGCATCCGATAAGCCTTAGCAGTGACTTTTTCGATATGATTTCTAAAAGAAAGGTCCTTGTCTAGGAGCACACCAAGGTCTTTCACCTCAGTCACTCTTTTGAGTGGTGTATTTAACAGAGAGTAATTGTAATTGAGCTCAGAACCCTTTCTAGAAAAACTTATGACGCAACATTTATCTATATTTAAGTAAAGTTTATTCATTTCACAATACCTACCCAAACTGTTTAAATCCTTTTGCAATAATAAGCAATCTTCATTACTTTTGATAACGGAATAAATTTTTTTGTCATCTGCGTACAACAAAACATTCGAATTTTTAATAGATTGAATAACATCGTTAATAAATATGTTGAATAAGAGTGGACCGAGATGTGAACCCTGGGGTACACCAGATGTGATGGGGACAAACGATGATACGTATCCCTTTACAGTCACTGCCTGGGTTCTTTGACGCAAATAAGATTCTAGCCATCTAAGAAGATCACCATGTATACCAAACTGCTCCAATTTCATAATCAACATAGAGTGACAAATTTTGTCAAAAGCTTTGGAGTAGTCGGTATACACGGCGTCGACCTGGTGACCCTCACTTAAAGCTGTTAGAACTTTGTCAGTTAACTCACAGAGGTTGGTTTCAACTGATCGCCCACTGACAAAGCCATGTTGGCAGTCTGTTAAAACTGGTCTTATAGCAGGAAAAAGGGTATCATAAATAATTTTTTCAAACATTTTAGCAATACTTGAAAGTTTGGAAATTCCCCTATAGTCTGCTACATTGCGTTTATCACCGTTCTTAAAGATTGGCACAATAAATGACCGTTTCCAGCATTTTGGAAAGGTACCACTTTTCAAAGACCAGGTAAACAGAAATGACAAAGGAATGGCAAGGTGAGAAGCACATTTTCGCAAGAACACTGGATGTATTCCATCAGGTCCTGCTCCCTTTGACACATCAAGATTTTTTAAATATTTTTCGACTATAGAAACATTTCTCTCAACTGATCCTACACTAACTATGCGATCATCAGCATTATTAGAATTAGAACAGGGATAAACAGCGGGCCTATTGTGTATCTCTAGTTGCCTTCTGGACTAGGTGTCTATCATCAAAAACATACATATACTATCGAATTCCGATGTCCTAAGGATATTTTCGCAACTGAAGTGACGACACAGATTGTTAATAGTTCAATACCCACTAAAGTCAATTTTGAAATTTCAGTTTTTAGCTATGTTTTTGATGATAGGCACCTTGTGCAGTTGGCAACTAAAGATACAGAATAGGGGGGCTGGTTCAAATACATTTACAAAAAAGTCACTGAACAACTCAACCATTGCCTTGCCATTATCGCGGGCCTGGGATTGGCCGGCCTTGCTCTAGACCTTTTGTTCAAACTGCATAGTTCTTTTCACATCCAGAATTTTTAGTGTTCCAGTAATTTATGTTGAATATGGTGCAATGTAACCCAAGTACTTGGTCTCTGGTTCTTTTATCAATGAAACATGCTCTTCAAGAATGCTTTCTCTATACATTTTTCCATCTTTTTTAGATACAATCAAAGTTTTATCTTTTCTTCCGTCGAAGTAAAGGGCAGGTACTTCTAAGATTTTGGCTTATATCACGGCACATTGCCTTGTTTGATCACGTTTACGGGGAGTGTGTAGCACTGTTGAGGTAATGGCTGCCGCAGCTCTATCCGAGACACCATTTCAGAGACTACGATTTCAGAAGAGAGCTTTATGATAGGAGGTGCCGCTGTTTCAATTCGCTTAGGTGGCTCAAAATTGTCATCTTAATCTGATGTAGTACATTCTCGTTCTGATTCCGATAACGAAGAAACGTGGAGCTCTTGCGTGCTTTCATTTTGAGGCTGAAACTTTAAATTTGTCTGAGATAATTTTCTTTTGAATGTGTTTGCTAGTTTATTTGTTGTAACAGTATCTCAACTTCCAATAAACATCTTCCTAGTCGAACGTTGATCAATAAGGAAGCTATGCTCTCCTGAAGGTATTTTTTTCTCTTGAGGACAAGGGCACTGAAAGATGTTTTTACATTTACAAGATGAAATGTCAAATAAAACTCTACTGGTGCGGCGAAATTCTTCTAATTTCTTCGCGGGGATTTTTGGATGAGATTTAAGGATATTTTTACATTTCAGGTAATATGCCTTCAACATCACTCTCACTCCTTTATTTTGGATAGTAGAAATGGAAACTTTACTCACCTGATTGTTCTTGAACTTGTAAATTTTGTTGCAGATTCATCCTATGCTCTCCTGAAGGTATTTTTTTCTCTTGAGGACAAATGCACTGAAAGATGTTTTTGCATTTACAAGATGAAATGTCAAATAAAACTCTACTGGTGCGGCGAAATTCCTGTAATTTCTTCGCGGGGATTTTTCGATGAGATTCAAGGAGATTTTTACATTTCAGGTGATATGCTTTCAACATCACTCTCATTCCTTTATTTTGGATAGTAGGAATGGAAACTTTACTCACCTGATTGTTCTTGAACTTGTAAATTATTTTTATTAGTTGCAGATTCATCCCTTAAATTTTTTGAACAACAGGGCTTCAATTCAAAATTTGTATCAGATTCAATTAGATCAGGAACTTCAATATTTCTACTTAGATGTTCTTCAATTTCAATCTCTGAATTTATAGCTGAATCCACAAGATTGTTTTCGCTACTGAATTCTTGCTGCGAGAGGTTTTGTACTCGTTCTTCTGTTTCAACATTACTAAGAATTGAAAAAGGTATAACCGAATAATTTAATCCAGCTTTGGGATTACAGCCAAATAAAGCTTTGTATGGAGATATGCGATTATGCGATGAAATGAAGCATTTTTTTTATATTGAACATGATGGCATCCTACAGACCAATTTGTCGAGTTATTGTCATTCATCCACGTCCTCAACATATTTTCGACGTCCTGGTTACTTCTTTCTATACTGCCCTGTAGGTGGAAATGAAGGATATAAGTCGTAAAGGCGGTGTACATCAAAATAAATAATATACAATTTAATAAGTGTGTTCTTCCTATATTATATGAACTAATACTTAAATATGATGAAACATAAAATAAACTAATATGTCGGAGTCGAGGGACGTCGATCGTAGCGAACGGACCGGTTTGTCGGGCGGGCTCGGCTACGGTCGGATGTAATCGGCGCGCGACCGTCACTTGGACTGTGGGGCACGGATAGGGTTGCCAACCGTACTTTAAAATAAAGTATCTTACGTTATTTTGGGTCCCTGTACTTTATACTTTTGAATACCAATAAAGTACGTGAAAATACTTTATTTCATTCTTTACATAAAATTAGATGTAAACTGAAAACAACAACAGAGCCGTAAAGAAAAAAAAAAGTAAAGAAATGTATGACTTCCTTCATTGTGGATGACATTTTTTTATGTTGTGCGTTTGTGTTTATGCAAATAGCACAAAAAATACAGTTTCACAAAAGGATTTGAGGATGTTTGTATGTAGTCTGGCCTTCCTAGTTCCTACCGCCCGCAGCTACCGTGACATTTTTTTCAAAAAATCTTTGAACTCCCTTGAATAAAGAATACTTTTTTCTAAAGGACCGTACTTTTTATTTACCTTCCCTGAAATCAGATATACTTTATTTCTTCTAAAAAAAGTTGGCAACCCTAGGCACGGAATGAACGGATCCACGGGAGTGCACGCCGCGAACATCGGGTGTTCTCGACTCATATAGGATACCGTCACCGACGACCCGGGGGATGTTCCTGACCCTCCCCCGTCATTAGAAGTGCGATGAATCTACGTTACGAATCCACACTGCGCCGGCGATGAAAAATGGCGTCTATTGTTATGAACCAAGATATTGATGACGTCAAGGGCGCTCATCCAAGCTGTGAAAGCGCCTACATCGAGTCGCACGGCCCGGGAGACGATTGAGGTCCCCCTCACGTGCTTCAAATGTGGGAATAGGACGCGTCACTAGTCACGACCCAGTGCCCGTAGCAGATAAGAAAATGGCAGCCTGGGCGTAGCACGAGGCGAGTGGTGCGTTGGCGTTTGCTATATTAGCAATTCACGTAAACTACGGTGAGTCGTTTTCATTTTGTTTTGTACCCAATATTTCCGTGTAAAAATTAGTGTCATGGATAAGTTTTCTGGAAAAGTATTAGATAATTGTGGCATGGAAACCAACACCTGTGAAATTAGCGATAATAATGAGGATATTTTGATGATATCGATGAAACCTACCCTCTTAATACAGACCGCGATTGATATTTTTAACGTCATTGCTTCGACTATTTCGCAATATTGCGTGACACACAATCAATAACTGTAGGTACAAATAACTGGAGACCAAATGGTTTAGATTTAACAATAGTCAGTCCCTCTATAGCCCTTAAATGCAATTGGATAGTTCACGATGACCCCCTGGGAAGTTATCATTTACCCACAATAACTGAGATATTATTAAACACTATCACTGATTGTTCACGCTACAACGTGACGAATCCGCGCGCATGCGCGGACGGCTAGTCTCCCCCCGCGCGCCGGCTCGAGGCGCGCGCGCGGGCGCTGGCCATCTGTCTGTTCGGCTCGAGACGCCTCCCGAGGCGCACGTCTGCGCGCTCGCGCAGCCGACTGTTCCGCTCGAATCGTCTAGAGAACGACACGTGTGTGCACACATTCGCGCCGCCACAACCAATATCGTGTACCTATCAGTGTTGTGTTCACAGTATATACCAGTGTAGTGTTCACGTTACACCAAGACATTCTGCACATTCCTGACCAAAGCGCCAGCTTCATCAGCCCAACAAGAAGGCTCAGCCCGTCAGCGCATTCGTCGGCTCGCCCACAACAATCCAGAATAAAGGTCAGTGCACCCATAATTCTCCCGTGTCAATATCCAAATCCCATCAGCTCTGCATTCCTGTAACCCCGCGGTTACAATTTTGGTCACTTCGAGCCGGCAGTAAAACATTTTTATCCATCCAAGAAAAATTTTGATCCTTTGAGACCGTTTACGGAAAATTTTGGCCCTTCGAACCGTTAGAACCAGCCCCCCTCTATTTACTACAGTCCATTTTCAATCCAAGAAAAATTTTGGTCCGTCGAGCGGAAAATTTTTGGTTTATATCACCCCCCGCCTCCCCCCCGCCGGCCCGTAACTTTGTTTGAACCAGCCCCCGTCGATTTATTACAGTCCATTTTCACCCGGTTACATATTTTGACCCCTTTCCCGTCAAAAATATTTTGTGGTCTCGAATACCTATTGCGGGTAGGTAATTAGAACCGCCGCCGCCTAGAACATTCCATTTATCGGTATAGAACCGGCCCCCCCCGCCCCCGGCACAGAATAAACTCATTTTCATCCCGTTTGTTATTATTATTCAGCTCAGATAATATAATTATATCCATTCAGCCCAATTGTTTGTTACAGTCCACTATATATCTTTAGTAAATCTGCCCATTGTCAAAGATAGGTTTCTTATCTTGCGAGATATTTTTTTTGGTGCGAGTATAAATTTGCCTTTGTTCCGTGTAGTTACGTATCTACATTACATATATACATACGTATTACGTATATTACTAAAGCTTGATTTGCATCATTGGATTGTCCGCTCATTTAGATCCGATTTCGGCTAGGTAAATACATTCTTTGTTTGTTTACTCAGAGAAGTAGGTAGGTATTTTATTCTATAAATAGAATTTTCGACGACTGATGTTGTTGTTGTAAAGGTACTTTCGTGTAAACAAGAACTAGCGTGTATTGTCGGCACATGATTTTAAGGCAAATAACATAAAAGTTAACAAGTTCACCGGCCCTTTTTGATATTTAATGTTACGGTAATCTCGTGTCACAGTAATATATTGCCGGACAGTTTATTCGTGTTATTGTCTGCTTTTTTACCCGGGTATATATAGCACAAATATAGTAAACAATTTGTTTTTTCATCTCATCTCTGCTCTTGTTGTTTGTGGTACACATATAGGGTGTTCCACGTTGGTTTATCAGCTCATATACAGGTTGTTTTAAAAAAAAAAAAAATTTTTTTTCTCTGTCGTGTTTGTTTAAGAGTTCCGTGTTCCGTTTGAACATAGCCTTTGTTACTTCGGCCCGCGCAAGTAACAAGCTATCCGCACGTTGGAGTTGGTAGCGCTCAGGTTTTAATAACTCATTTTCACATATAGTCACATCAGCACAGATAGTCACTTCAGCACATATAGTCACATCAGCACATATAGACACTCAGCACACTCAGCACACTCATCACACATTCACTCATCACATACACATTCAGCTCATTTTCACTCAATGAAACCAGCACTCAGCACACTCATCACACATTCACTCATCACATACACACTCAGCTCATTTTCACTCAATGACTTCAACTCCAACAGAGAATTCTTGTAACTCGGCACAAACTATGTAGGTGCTAGGAATCAGCTCATTGAAGTTCAGAACTTCCTCAGGTCAAACAATGATGCAATCACTCACAAGCTCGCGAATCAGCACATAACTTGGTTACTGAACCCGCCTAAAGGGCCTTGGTTCGGCGCTCTGCACGAAATAAACGTAAAATCCACCAAGCAACTACTTTATCGCGTGATAGGTGAACAGCACCTCACTTTTGAGGAATTCTCTGCCCAATTTCATCCGACCCTACGGACTTTGAACCTCTCACGGCCGGACATTTCATTATTGGTCGTCCGCTCACCGCTCTACCTGAGCAGTCTTTTGACGACAGACCCATATCTGCTCTTAAACGGTTTCAACTCATTCAAGCGCTCTCTCAACGCTTTTGGACTCTCTGGTCCAGATCCTACCTCCATACCCTGCAAACCCGCTCCAAATGGCTCTCCCCTTCTTCCCCTCCTCAAGTGGGTGAACTGGTCCTCATCAAAGAGGATGACCTGCCTCCGCTCCAATGGAAGTTGGGGAGAATTCTCCGCACGATACCTGGCAAGGATGGAGTGATCCGAGTTGTGGATCTGGACACAGCCCATGGAAAGCTGCGACGACCTGTGTTCAAGATAGCCAGGCTGCCGTTGGATTCAGCTCAAGAGGAGTCGCAGCCCCGGCCCCCCCAGGATGTTCACGCTACAACGTGACGAATCCGCGCGCATGCGCGGACGGCTAGTCTCCCCCCGCGCGCCGGCTCGAGGCGCGCGCGCGGGCGCTGGCCATCTGTCTGTTCGGCTCGAGACGCCTCCCGAGGCGCACGTCTGCGCGCTCGCGCAGCCGACTGTTCCGCTCGAATCGTCTAGAGAACGACACGTGTGTGCACACATTCGCGCCGCCACAACCAATATCGTGTACCTATCAGTGTTGTGTTCACAGTATATACCAGTGTAGTGTTCACGTTACACCAAGACATTCTGCACATTCCTGACCAAAGCGCCAGCTTCATCAGCCCAACAAGAAGGCTCAGCCCGTCAGCGCATTCGTCGGCTCGCCCACAACAATCCAGAATAAAGGTCAGTGCACCCACAATTCTCCCGTGTCAATATCCAAATCCCATCAGCTCTGCATTCCTGTAACCCCGCGGTTACACTGATTCTCCTATAAACAACTTTATTTCTTAAAATAACACAACTGAACTCAAAAGACCTAACCTACGGCTAGTGAATTGGGATAATTTTTCAAAGCTTGCTAACACTGCTCAAAGAATTTGTTATTAACTATAATGTTCCTCTACAATCTTATTATGACTATTGTAATATCATTCATTAAGCTATTGAACAATCAACATTTAGAAAACGGCCCAAAATCTAAATATTAACAATAATAGTTCGAGACAAGCAGGAAGCAATTCTAAGTACCGATATTCTCCTCTTCCATGGTGGAATGAAAAGTGTGCTAATGCAGTCCAAAAAAGTAAAGAAGCTTTTATAACAATTAAACATGATTCTTGTGAATTAAACTATACTAATTTTAAAAAAAATGCAGGCCAAGAAAAAGATGATTATTAAATTAGAAAGAATAAATAGTTGGAAGAAATATTGTACAAAAATAAATAGACCCACTCCTATTTCTAAAATCTAGCAAACTATGCGTAAATTTAATAAATCCTACAGTAAAAGTACTAAACTAAATATTTTGGATAAATAACTTGTTAAGGAAATATACACCTGACTTTGTTTCACAACCATTAGAATTAAATACTACTTCTTCTGTAAACCCCACCAATACTTACATTATCAATACATTCACCATAGATGAGTTAAGCAGTTATCAAGTCACGTAAAGACACAACCTTTGGTCTAGATTGTATTTCTTATAAAATGTTTCAAAAACTGAATACAGATTGCCTTGTAAAATTTTTGAACATTTTAAATCTACTTTGGGAACAATTAATAATACCAAAAGAATGGAAGCAAGATTGCTTGGTTCCAATTCTAAAAGCAGAAAAAGATCCAAATGATGCAGACTCTTACCGTCCAATTGCTTTAACATCCTGTGCAGGTAAACTTTTTGAGCAACTTATAAAACAACGTCTTGAGTTTTATATCGAATCTAATCATATTCTTCCAAGAAATCAGTTTGGGTTTCGTCGTGGTCGATCAGCAAGAGAAAGCATAGGACATCTCCTCCACGATATTGACACTGCGGTTAACAGTAATGAACATCTTGTATGTATCTTTTTTGATATTGTAGGTACATTCAATAACATTAATCATTCCATTTTATGTACAACTCTTTCTTCTTTGGGAATACCTGAAAAATGTGTAAGTTGTTAGTTGTGTAAATGAGTTTATCAGTGAAAGAGAAGTTTATGTAAAAATTAGTTCCAATAACATTTTTGGACCAAGATTGTCAACTAAAGGTGTCTGTCAAGGGGGAATTTTGGGCCCTTTACTGTATATTCTCTACATCCACAGGCTCAATGAAATGTTAGGAACAGAAGTCAGCAATTTACAATTTTTGCTGACGATTTGGCTATTTATTGCAGTAGTAATAACATCACACACACAACCCAAAAATTTAATTTCACTAATTTAAAGTTTAATTTCATTACGAGTATTAAGTTGTTATCTGAAGATGGCAATCTCCTTCTTTCCAAGCTGTTAAGGGTCAACTCTAATTACTTTTTAACTCAGGACATTCAAGAACTTTTAACCTATAAGAGAAGATATAATATTTATAACAGTAGCACTTTGCCCTGTTATTAAGGATCGTACGAGAGCAAATTCTATGGCTTGATGATTGATATAGATAGGACACTGACTGATAAATATGTAGTTTTTAATAAACTGGATGAATACAAAAAATTTTGACAAATTTATACAGATGGCTCTGTATGTAACTAAAATGTCTCCATGGCTTACTATGATCCTGTCACTAAATTGGGACATGGCTTCAGATTACCATCAAATATATATTGTCTCTTATGTTACTTTTTAATATTTTATAAATTTGTTATCGTCAGACTCACCAGGAAGAGTCTAATTTCCCACAACCCAGGGAATCCTAATGTGGGGATTAGAGTTTTATAAAAGACACTTGTCAAACAACATAGCAATAGTGCATAAAATATTTTTGTATTTCTTTTTGGTTGCAAATAAACATATTTTTATTTCATTTTTATTTTATTTTATATACAGCAGAAGCCCAGGCTATTTATGCAGCTTTAGAATATATAGAATTAACTAACCTCAGTTTCAAGAAATGGTTGAAAATTTCGGACAGCATAAGCGTTTTAATGGCGCTATCAAATCCTTTATACAATGGTAGCAAAAACTATATTATTTACAACATAAGGCAATAATATAGATCGAGGCGATAAGTAAAAGGTGGTATTATTGTCATGATGTTATTTATCTGAGGTGCTACATGTTCGTCTTAATGTACGAAAGTGCGCGCTTAATTACCCGTGCATTGTCTTATATATTAATTGGTGCTTACATCACTACACGTTACCCTTTTTTTTTGAAAAAAAAAAATTAATAATTATAATCTAACAAAAAAAAATTTTTTTTTTTTACTTTTTACTTTTTCTATTTTATTTACCTTAACACTAAATAATTAACTTTAAATAAACCAAAAGCCTTCTGAATCGTAACATGATTCTACTAATTCAATACAAGTAAGTGCCTTAATATTAAGTGAATTAATTTCTTATTCTAATGGTAATAAGGTCGGGTTCGGTTCTTGTGTACCGTGACAGGCTTTCCATTTATGTTTACAATAACATTTGCTGTTTCGTCACTTATCACTGAATAAGGGCCTGTGTACACTGGGGTAAACTTATTTCCGACCTCATTTTTAATCAATATTAAATCATTTTTTATATAATTAATTCCATTCGATTTCTCATCATATTTTAATTTACGCATTTGTTTACTATGTATTAAATTTTCTCTAGCCAATTGACATGCTCTTTCTATTCTAAATTTTAATTCTAAGGGGTAATTGTCAAAGTTATACAATTTACTTACATTAGTGTTCCTTAAATTAGTTGGTAATAAACATTTTTTCCCAAATACTAGTTCAAAGGGTGTGTAATGAGTCTCAGTATGAACTGTAGTATTATAAGAAAATACCCAAAACGGTAACCAGGTACTCCATGCAAAAGGTTGATTGTTTGTTTGAATTCTCAGAAAGGCACCAAGTGCTTTATGTGAATTTTCTAATGACCCAATACTTTCATGATGGTAAGCAGTACTTGATAATTGCTCAATATGTAGCAGGTTGCAAACATCAGCCATTGTTTTATTGATAAATTCAGAACGTCTGTCGGTTGCAATAATTCTTGGTACTCCGTACCTTAATAGAAATTTTTCGACGAAAGATTTTGCAACTGTGACCGAATCTTTTGTATGCAATGGGTAAGCCTCGGTATATTTCGTAAGTTAACACTGTATTGTCAAAATGTAACGAAAGTTAAAGTCAACTTTGTCTAATGGGCCAACTATATCAAGATAAATCTTTTCCAATGCTGAAGTTGCTGTACTAGTAATAGTTAAAGGTTGTTTAACATAATGGTTACTGTAGTTTTGGGTCTGACACTTATTACACTTCCTTACATAACTAATTACATCTTTCTCTATACCTGGCCAATAGTAGTACTGTTTAACATTATTTATCATACGCCGCATACCAGCGTGATCACTTGTTGGAAGCAAATGAAAATCATTTAATATTATTTTCTTAGACTCATTGTCTACTATTCTTTGTACATTTTCTATAATTATAATTCTTGGACCGGACCAACATTTAGCTTCTTTTAATAACACTTTTATAAAATCATCATTTATTGAATCTTTATTTAGAGCTAGCTCAACAATATTGTATTTTTTACACAACTGTACCAATTCCTTCAACAGTACGCCTCGCGTAACTGTCGATGAGGAAAATGGATTTAGATAAATAGTTCTCTTGGTAGATTCATATATGAAATTTACATTCATAGATAATTGTTGTTCTTTTATAAACTTGCGCAAGTCTTTATCAGTAGTTATTTTTAACTCAAAATCATTTTTATGTCGTTGTAATACCTCTACCACGCTCGGTTGATCAAGCCGCACGTGAATAGACGTACTATCATTGTCCTTTGAGTCACTTAACTGCTCCTTTTTCTTCATTGACCTAATCATCACATACTAAACTTTCATGCATATTTTTCAAATCATCACTCGTAATGATAATTCTCGAAAGACAATCGGCAACCGAATTCTCGGAACCTTTCACATATATTACGTCAAAATTATACTCTTCTAGCGCTAAACGAAACTTTGTTAAGCGGCTTGAAGGATTTGTCATATTAAAAAGATAGATCAATGGTTTATGATCTGTTTGAATAGTGAACTTTCGACCATACAAATAGGGTCTAAAATGCTTCACGCTCCATACAATAGACAAAAGTTCTTTTTCAATTATAGGATAATTTTTCTCCGCCTTGTTTAAACTACGACTTGCGTAGGCTATTGGCTTATCGTTGCTGTTGCTCAAAACTGAACCCAATGCATAGGAACTTGCGTCAGTTTTTAAAATAAACGTATTACTGCTAGAAAAATCAGGATAATCAAGAACCGGCGGATTAACCAAACAGTTTTTTAATGCATTAAATGAATCTTCACATTGTTTTGTCCATTTGAATTCAAAAATTTTTCTACATAAATAGTTTAACGGTACAGTAATTTGACCGAAATGAGGAATGAATTTCCTGTAATAGTTTGCAAAAGCAACGAACCTTTTTATTTCTTCTACTGAGGTTGGTACTGGAAAATCGTTTAAAACTTTAATTTTTTCAGGATCCGGCAGTATGCCTTCAGATGATATCACATGACCTAGATATAACACTTCCTTCTTAAGAAAATCACACTTATTTGGGTTTAGCTTCAGGTTTACAGTTCTTAATCGTTCAAACACAGCTAGGAGATTTTTATTATGACTTTCTAGGTTTCGACCTATCACAATAAGGAAGTTTCCAATTATTTTAATTTATTTTTAAACAATCATACTAAGTTTTCTTTAAAAGCCAGTGAAAGAATTTTTAAAATCGCTTCATAAATGACGAAGTTATGATTTTTTTTCTCTTCCGTTTCCAAACTGCAAGGCGCGCTGCCTGCCGACACGCGTGTGACGTCACGGCTTCCGCCCGACCCCCCGAGCGGGAGCTCGGCTTGGCGTTTGTTCGTTCATTAGCGTGTCGGCCGGACGGCGGCAGTCAGTTTCTGTTTAAATACTCGTCGTTTCGTTGCTATCAGTATGGATACAACTAAAAAAAAACATTATAAATACTGCATCGTGCCTATGTGCACAAACACAAGCATTACTACTCCCGGGAAACATTTTTTCAATGTGCCAAAGAAAAAGAAGATAAGAGATAAATGGTGCAAAGTTATGAAGAGGAAAGAAACTTTATCGGATAAATCAGTAAGATATTGTTGCGAAGATCATTTCAATGTAAGTATTTAACTTGGGTTTGGTAGGTTAGGTACTGAATAATTTTGATAAAAACTGTCACACTTACTATACTGAACTAGAGATGGGAAAAAATATATCGATATATCGGGTTTATTGCACGAATAATTTTGGGAAATCTGTAATTTTGCATTTATTTGCGTCTAATCATGTTTACGTCTGTTACATTTAGAGATGGGAAAAATGTTATCGATATTTTGATTTTATTATATGAATAATTTTAAAACCTGTAATTTTGAATTTCCGGGAGGAGGTGCAGCTGGCACATTCAATGTTTTTCTATCGCTCCCAGTCTAGCATTTATTTGATTTTTAGATCGAGACTGATACTGAAAATTTTATGAGGCATCGACTTATGGGTGGCATACTGTTTCTGAAAAAACATGTTTTACCTCATAAGTTTGCTTGCCAAAGTAGCAACAAAATTCTGCAACAACGGTCTGCTGTTGAAAAGCGGCGTCGAGCAGAGTATTATGAAAAAGTCCTTTCAAAGGATGTTCAAGCCTCTGTTGCCCAACAACCCATTGAATTTATTGAATTCGTTCACAATAATGAGGAAATACCAGACTTTGAAGATCCTTTACCAATGGACAGTTTCGATGTGGAAATGGAATCCAGTGTTGAAATAAAAACAAAAAACAAGGGCATTCAAGTAAATATAAAAGATAAAAAAGCAGATAAAAGTTGTCAAACTAAATTCAGACAGAGTAACATTAAATTTACGGAAAAGAAAATACTTCAATGCGATGATATTAGTGAGGATACTACAGAAGCTTCTTCAGATAATGTTAGTCTGTCGAGCTCTTTCAGTGGAATGTCGTGTGACGAATTAGTGGAAAATTATACTAATAGTACGGTCAATAAGATTAAAAGTAACTCGCAGCTATATTTGGGGCTTTCTCAAGAAAATTACTTCTTAATAGAGAGTCTAGTTAATAATGTAAAACGGCCTCAGATAGACATCCTAGTAGCTCTAAAGAAAATAAGATTAAATGACTCATATTCTCGATTGGCTATAGATTTTTGGCTGCAGAAGGCTGCAATCGCCAAGATTATTCGAAAAACTTTGACACCATTAGCACATTTCATGAGAGAGTTGATATATTTTCCCGAAAAATCAGCTATAGAAGAAAATTTACCTTTGGCATTCCGAACTCGTTTCTCCAAAACACAAAGCATTATCGATTGTTTCGAAATTAGAATTCAACAACCAAGTAATGCAGTTCACCAGTCATTAACATGGTCTAATTACAAGGGATGCAACACGTTGAAATATCTTATTTCAGTAACACCGAACGGATTTATAAACTTCATATCTAGTGGTTATGGTGGAAGAGTGGACGACGCTACTTTATTCGAAGATTGTAAAATAATCGATAAGATACCCAAAGGGTTAACTATTTTGGCAGACAGGGGATTTAAGCATATCGCCCCTATAGTTGAAAAAAATGGATGTAGGCTTGTCAGACCACCAAGCGTCAAATCTGGTACAGTTTGTGACAAAGCAGACGTCATAGATACAAAAAGGATTGCAGCTGTTCGAATCCATGTTGAAAGATCAATAGGAAGATTGCGAGATTTTAAAATGCTTGGACCACATGCATGTGTAAATGTGAAAATGTTGCCTTATTTTGATGATATTGTATCTATAGGCTGTGGGTTAGTCAACTTCTTCTTCTTCTTCTTCTTGGTGGGCTCGGTTTCCGCACCTAGTCTCTTACTTGGACCTTTGTGCGTGGAAAGTGTGGAGCTGGCTATTCCAGCCAGCCCAGCTCTCGCCAGAATCCCAAGAGGCGGCCTAGGTCGCCACAGGATTGTAATTAGTTGTTGTCCCGTAATTAGCCCTACCATCATGCGAAGGTTCAGCCTATTGAGACGAAGTAGTTTCTTTGTCAGGCGACGGTCCACGGTTGGTAGAACCGCTTTCGTCTGTCTGCAAGTTGTCATACTTGCCCATTGCTCAGCATGTTGAGAGCTGGTTCTCTCACGCAGCCAGGTTCGTATCTGGTTAAAGGGCAAGGGAACCAGTGGCTCAGCACCTACCGGTTCCATTTTTGCACCTTCCTTTGCCAGTTCATCTGCCGCGTCATTGCCCAGCGATCCGCTGTGTCCTTTTATCCACTCGAGGGTGACTTTATTGTGTCGACTTACCTCTTCCAGTTGATTTAGACACTGTAGTATTAGCCCAGAGTTAACAATAGTCTTGCTTAGGGCTCGTAGTACCGCCGTGCTGTCAGAAAGTATACGAATGTTGAGGCCTTTAACTTCCCTTCTGAGCACCGCGCTTGTGGCCAGGATAATTCCTACGCATTCCGCTTGGAAAATCGTGTTGTGCTTACCCAAGGCTGTTGACCTGTGAATGTTAAGTTCAGCTGAGTACGCTCCGGCCCCAGTACCCACCTTTGTTTTGGATCCATCCGTATATATCCTTACCTCATGGATATTAGAGTGATCTGCTGTTTCCTCAAATAGTTGGACGTTGCTCTTCGTCCGAAGAATACACCAGTGCGAATAGCGATGATGACTCTGATAGCGGTGTTTCGTTACGTGATCGCTTATTTTCTGTTTTTGATAGTAGTAATTATAAACATAATCTTAATATCGTACACATTAATGCCGAAAGTATACATGCTCACTACCCAGATATGTTAGCAGCGTTTAGCAATGTGCGTGTGGATGCAGTGTTCGTTTCCGAAACCGTATTGAAGCCTACACTACCGTCCACCATGTATAGCTTACCTGGATTTAGATTAATTCGAAATGACAGAATCGGTAAAGGCTGGGGAGGTGTTGCGATCTACCTTCGTGCAGACATTCCTTGTAAGGTTGTCAAGCAATCTCCTAATCCATACACTAAGTCAGCTGAATATCTGTTTATTGAGTTATATCTCCATCACACTAAGGTACTTCTGGGTGTCTTATACAGTCCCTCCCTCAAGATTGACTACTTTGCTAATTTTGAATCTCTGCTTAATGAGTTAAGTCCTCTATATGATGACGTCATTGTTCTTGGTGATTTCAATACGTGTCTATTGAAAAACGATCATCGCTCCAAGCAACTTAATTCCATTGTTTCCTCATTAAATATGAAAATACTTCCTTTGTCTGCAACTCATTATAAGCCCCACTGTGTCCCATCTCTTCTGGATTTAATTATTGTCTCTAATCCCCCAAAAGTAGCCACTCATGGTCAGTTCACATCTCCTTTCTCATATCATGATTTAATTTTCCTTTCGTATAAAGTACGCCCCCCCAAACATAAGCCCAAGTTTCTTCTTCTGCGGAGTTTCAAAGGGATAAATCTGGAGGCGCTTAGAGCGGAGGCATTGGCCATAGACTGGACTCCTGTTTTATGTTCTCAAACTGTAGATGCCAAGGTGCATAACTTTAATCAAATACTTATTTCTTTATTTGACAAACACGCACCAATTAAAAGAATTAAAGTCGAGCATCTGCCAGCTCCATGGCTCACACAGAACATACGAGATGCTATGGCGTTGCGAGACAAGGCCAAGCGTAACTATAAAAAATGTCCTAGTGAAATTAATTTTGAAATTTACAAACAGTTGCGCAATCGCTGTACAAAGATGTGTAGAAACGCAAAGAGGCACCATATTCACAAATCTGTCAATAATTATAGCCCTGCTCAGGTCTGGAAATTCTTAAAAACGCTCGGAATTGGTAAATCATCCGAAACCCATCCAGGGACTATTGATTTGAATGCACTTAATCAGCATTTTTCTAAACCGCCTGTCTCCTTAGAAGACAAATTAAAAAACAAAACTCTCCTAAACCTTCGTAATAAGCCCAAACCCGACTGCGATCATTTTACCTTCAAGACTGTTTCTGAGTGTGACGTTAAGAGAGCAATTCTTTCTATTACTTCAAAGGCTGTGGGTGATGACAAAATTTGCTCTCAAATGCTGCATCTTATACTAGATGAACTTTTACCTGTCCTAGCTGACGTTATCAACTGCTCCCTTGTCACCAGCTCATTCCCCACAGCCTGGAAAAATGCACATGTCATCCCTCTTCCAAAGACTACAAACCCTTCATCGTTTTCTGAGTATCGTCCAATTTCCATTCTTCCTATCCTTTCTAAAGTTCTTGAGTCTTTAGTCCACAACCAACTTTCCTATTTCCTATCTAAAAATAGTTTACTCAATCACTTTCAATCTGGATTTCGCCCAGGGCATAGCACCGTCACGGCACTCCTGAAAGTCTCCGATGATATAAGATTAGCTATTGACAATAAGAAACTGACTATACTCACACTATTGGATTTCAGTAGTGCATTTAACTGTGTAGACTTCGATGTACTCCTTAGCATTCTTAGCTCTCTTAACGTATCTCCTCTTGTCACAGAATGGTTTGATACTTATTTAAGGGGTCGCCTGCAGTGCATACGCTCGGACGAGGTTTCCTCGGAGTGGTGCCAACTAACTGCTGGCGTACCTCAAGGTGGTGTCCTCTCTCCTCTCCTTTTTTCAATTTTTATAAATTCTGTTTCCAATGTTCTTTCTTCGAACTACCATCTTTACGCAGACGATTTACAACTCTACCGCCACTTTGACGTAACTGAGGCAAATATTGCTGTCTCAGAAATGAACAGCGATCTTTCAAACATTCACAGGTGGGCGGAGGCTTTCGGACTTTTGGTTAATCCCAAAAAATCTCAAGCCATTATTTTGGGTTGCAGATATATGACTAGCCTTCTCAATCAAACGGTTATTCCACAAGTAGTTTATAACGATATCCCTATTGCCTACACTAAATCTGCAAAAAATTTGGGTGTCATATTTGATTGTAATCTGACGTGGGCTGCGCATATTAATGAGGTCAGCAGGAAAGTCTTTGCCACATTTCATTCTCTTAAGCGTCTCCAGAAATTTCTCCCCTTTGAAACTAAAGTTACTCTCGCACAATCTCTACTTTTGCCGATCATCAACTACGCTGATGTCTGTTGTAACCGCTGGCTACAGGAATGCAGGGCTGATGGGATTTGACACGGGAGAATTGTGGGAAACAATGTGGGTGCATATTATCACAGTTTATTCTGTGCCGGGGGCATAAATGGAATGTTCTAGGCGGCGGCGGTTCTAATTACCTACCCGCTATAGGTATTCGAGACCACAAAATATTTTTTGCCGGGAAAGGGGGCAAAATATGTAACCGGGTGAAAATGGACTGTAGTAAATCGACGGGGGCTGGTTCAGTAACGGTTCGAAGGGCCAAAATGTAACCGCTGGCTACAGGAATGCAGGGCTGATGGGATTTGACACGGGAGAATTGTGGGAAACAATGTGGGTGCACTGACCTTGTTGTTTGTCTGGATTGTTGTTTTCGATGTTTTGGGCCGACGAATGCGCTGCTTGGCGTCACTCCTTGTTGAGTTGATTGAGCTGGCGCCTGTGCAGGGATGTGCTGGATATCTTGGTTCGTGGAGTAATACACAGCACTGATATGATCACAAAATACGGTAGATACGCGAGATTGGTTGTGGCGGCGCGAATGTGTGCACACACGTATCGTTCGGTCGACGGTTGCGGCGAAACAGACAGATGGCCAGCGCCCGCGCGCGCGCCTCGAGCCGGCGCGCGGGGGGAGACTAGCCGTCCGCGCATGCGCGTGGATTCGTCACGTTGTAGCGTGAACATCCTGGGGGGGCCGGGGCTGCGACTCCTCTTGAGCTGAATCCAACGGCAGCCTGGCTATCTTGAACACAGGTCGTCGCAGCTTTCCATGGGCTGTGTCCAGATCCACAACTCGGATCACTCCATCCTTGCCAGGTATCGTGCGGAGAATTCTCCCCAACTTCCATTGGAGCGGAGGCAGGTCATCCTCTTTGATGAGGACCAGTTCACCCACTTGAGGAGGGGAAGAAGGGGAGAGCCATTTGGAGCGGGTTTGCAGGGTATGGAGGTAGGATCTGGACCAGAGAGTCCAAAAGCGCTGAGAGAGCGCTTGAATGAGTTTGTAGGCTACTTATCCAATTACATATTTATTTACATATAAATAATTACATATAATAATATAAGAACACATTTTATACCTATATAATACATACATAAATACACACAGATACTTTAACCTAGTACTTACCTTACCCGGCGACGCGTAGTGTACCTCCTGTTCTGTAGAATGGAAATGCGCATTCTACGAGGCTGCGCCGGCGACCGCGTGGCCGCGGCCGTCGGCCGTCGGCCACCCCACCGCTCGCCAGTCGAGAAACTTCCTTCGCGCGGAACGCACGCCTCTCGCTTGCTTATCACGCTTACGCAAATACGCATTCTTGCATGTGAGCTTATTTACTAAGTGCTGTGACTATCATATACTTCATCCTGTGTCTATCTTCCATTATACTCCATTCTGCTTGCTTATCTATTGGCAATAAACTGGATTACGTGTTACGTGTACAGGACTTTCAACTGATTCCTTACCTCGGATCCTGTAAGTACCTGCACCCTACAATAATTCATCCGGACCCCCTAAACTGGTGACCCCGCACTTTGGACTAAGGTACGCACCTACCCATTATTTTTGGAAGAAAGATGGCGGGAGATAATGTCGATCCACCGAACAACAACGGCCCGCCCGGCAACACAAGCGCAGAGCGCGTTTCCACTGTTTCACCCGGCACGTCATCGGAAGTTTACAGAGTCGGAGTTCGTGTTCCACCGTTTTGGCCAGAAAAACCGCATATTTGGTTCGCACAATTGGAGGCACAGTTTATAATTTCTGCAATCAAATCTGACGAAACCAAGTTTTACCACGTGACGTCACAACTTGAGCCCCGCTATGCAAATATGATAGATGACCTGATCGCAAATCCCCCGGCAACGAACAAGTATGCAACGTTTAAAGACGAATTGATAAAGCGTGTGTCGGCCACAAATCAGGAGAAGGTCGAGCAACTAATGAAACATGAGGAGTTAGGAGACAGGAAGCCGTCCCAGTTTCTAAGGCAGCTGCAACACCTCGCCGGACCTGGTATGCCCGACCATTTTATCAAAACTGTTTGGACAAGCCGGTTACCTAACAGCATCCAAACGATCGTCGCTTCCCAGGCAAAGGCGTCCCTCACGGAACTTGCAGAGCTGGCAGATAGAATCCATGATATCGTGCCCTACAATCCCAGAGTAGCAGCCGTCTCATCTCCGACACCCGGAAGTTCGTTCGACGCGATGGCAATACAAATATGCGAACTGACCAGGCAAGTCCAGAACCTGACTGCAAAAGTAGACTCTATGGCATCAACTTCCAGATCCCGATCCAAGAGTAGGACTCATCAACAACAGCGCCTGCGAGAACGTTCAGCATCAACGAGAAGTCAGTCCAGCTACCGGAAATTCCCAGAATGTTGGTACCATGCCAAGTTCGGCAATAAAGCCAAAAAGTGTGTCCGACCCTGTGACTACAGAGCGGAAAACTATCAAGGCGGTCGTTAATGGCGACAGATGACTGCCTCACCTCCAACGGTCGCCTGTTCGTTACAGATCACAGATCGAAAATCCAGTTCTTAGTGGATACTGGAAGCGACTTATGCGTTTTCCCTCGATCTGCGCTTCGCGAACGGCGTATGAAGACCAATTATCAACTGTGTGCAGCCAATGGAACTATCATAGACACTTACGGTTATGTGGAATTAAATCTAAATCTCGGCCTCCGTCGAGAGTACTCGTGGCGTTTTATAGTTGCGGACGTTACGAAAGCTATTATTGGTGTTGATTTTCTTAGCTTTTATAATTTAATTGTAGATTGTCGTAATCAACGTCTAGTAGATAATTTAACCACATTGTCGACAGTAGCTTCTATTGTAAATGCTTCAGATATTGTTTTCTCTGTAAAGGTCTCGACTGGTGACACTAAGTATCATAACATTCTCAATGAATTCCCTGAAATTACGCGACCAGCTGGTACACTTTGCGTTCCTACTCATAACACAGTACACCACATACTTACAACACAAGGTCCCCCAATTTCATGTTCTCCCCGCAGACTAGCACCTGACAAACTCAAGATTGCAAAATCTGAATTTGATGTCATGCTGAAAAATGGTACTGCCCGTCCATCAAAGAGCCCATGGTCATCGCCCCTGCATTTAGCGCCCAAGAAAGATAGTGGTTGGCGTCCCTGCGGTGACTACAGGATGCTCAATGCACGAACTGTGCCTGACAGGTATCCTATAAGGCATATTCATGACTTTTCTCATAGCATATCTGGTTGCAATGTGTTCTCAAAGCTAGATTTAGTGAAAGCCTACAATCAGATCCCGGTCAGCAAAAAGGACATCCCAAAAACCGCAATTACAACCCCATTTGGTTTGTATGAGTTTCCTTTTATGACTTTCGGCCTGAGAAATTCTGGGCAGACATTTCAAAGGTTTGTTGACGAGATGACTCGTGGCCTTGACTTTTGTTACTGCTATCTCGACGATTTTCTGATCTTCTCTAAAAGCGACGCAGAGCACGAGGACCACCTACGCCAACTTTTTACTAGAATGAAAGAATATGGTATGCTAGTTAACACTTCGAAGTGTGTCTTTGGTGTTTCAGAGGTAACTTTTCTAGGATATTATATCTCAAAATCAGGCACGAAACCTCTAGAAACAAAAGTGCAAGCCATCAGAGACTTTCCAATTCCTACGACAGTTAAGCAGCTAAGGAGGTTTTTAGGGATGACGAACTTTTACAGGCGATTTTTGCCACGCGCTGCCCAAATTCAAGCCCCTCTTAATGCTTTGTTAGTCGGATCAGTTAAAGCTTCTCACCCTGTTCACCTAACTGGGGATTCACTTAAAGCTTTCGAAGAGTGTAAGGAAAGCCTTTGTAATGCTGCTTTATTGGCACACCCAGATTGTGACGCAAAACTTGCACTAGTAACAGACGCTAGTGATTTGGCAACGGGCGCAGTAATCCAGCAATTTAAAGATGGAGTTTGGCAACCTCTAGCATACTTCTCACGCAAGTTAAACCCTGCTCAACAAAAGTACTCTCCGTATGATCGTGAGCTCCTTGCAATATATGAAGGTATCAAATATTTTAGACACATGCTTGAGGCGAGACACTTTACTGTCTATACTGACCACAAGCCGATATGTTACGCATTCCATCAACGGAAAAATAACTGTTCGCCTCGCCAGTATAGACACCTTGACTTTATCTCTCAGTTCACGACAGATATTCAACACATTGCGGGCAAAGATAATGTCGTTGCTGACGCATTGTCCCGCGTCGATGAACTGCAGTTGCCTGTCGATATGGAAGTCCTCGCCAAATCCCAAATTTCAGATGCAGAAATTAAACAATTTATAGATGATGAATCTTCACTTCGTCTAAAAAAAAATGAAAATTCATGGAAGTCGTAATGAATTGTACTGCGACGTCAGTACGCCGACTCCCAGACCTTTCATTACCAAACCCTTACGAAAGCAAGTTTTCGATAGCTTGCATTGTTTAAGCCACCCTGGCGCCAACGCAACTGCTAAACTAGTAGCACAGCGATATGTCTGGCCAGGTATACGAAAAGACTGCCGCGAGTGGTCTCGAACATGTTTGGCCTGTCAGCGAGCAAAAGTAATTCGTCATGTGTCATCACCATTGGGAACATTCAATTTACCTAGCGCTCGATTTCAATTTGTCCACATTGATCTCATTGGACCGTTACCACCATCACTAGGCTATCGATATTGTTTAACAGCTATTGATCGCTTCACACGATGGCCAGAAGTCGTACCGATAGTGGATATCACAGCGGAGACTGTAGGAAAAGCTTTGCTGAACGGCTGGATTTCTAGGTTTGGTTGTCCAATAGACATAGTGACTGACAGAGGAAGGCAATTCGAATCAACCCTCTTCAAAACTCTGTCACAAATATCTGGATTCAAACATCGCAGCACTACAGCATACCATCCAGCTTGCAATGGCTTAATTGAACGATTCCATCGGCAGCTAAAAGCAGCCATAATGTGTCATGCTAATACTAACTGGGCTGAATCATTGCCCCTAGTTTTGCTGGGCATACGAAGTGCTTTTAAAGATGATCTTCAGGCCTCCTCCGCTGAACTCGTTTATGGTGAGCAATTAAGGCTTCCTGGCGAATTTTTTGAGCACACTGTAGCAGGTACCACCGATATCACGGAATTCACTGCCCGTTTGCGCTCATTTGCCGAGAAATTACGACCTACTCCAGCTTCGCGTCATAGCAATGATAAAATCTTTGTTTATAAAGAACTTTCTGCTTCTAGCCACGTTTTCGTTAGGGAAGATGCGTTACGAGGCGCGTTACAACCAGCTTACACTGGACCGTACGAGGTCATCGAGAGAGGTGATAAGGTTTTCAAATTACTAGTAAAGGGTAAACACGTTACAGTATCGGTAGACCGACATAAGCCGGCCTACATATTGGACGTGAAACAAAGTCAAGCTGACCAACCCAAAGACACTGAAAACCCGAAAACAACACGTTCTGGTCGAAAAGTTCATTTCCCCAATTTTTATCGCCCGTAGTGACGGTCTCTGGAGGGGAGTGATGTAGGCTACTTATCCAATTACATATTTATTTACATATAAATAATTACATATAATAATATAAGAACACATTTTATACCTATATAATACATACATAAATACACACAGATACTTTAACCTAGTACTTACCTTACCCGGCGACGCGTAGTGTACCTCCTGTTCTGTAGAATGGAAATGCGCATTCTACGAGGCTGCGCCGGCGACCGCGTGGCCGCGGCCGTCGGCCGTCGGCCACCCCACCGCTCGCCAGTCGAGAAACTTCCTTCGCGCGGAACGCACGCCTCTCGCTTGCTTATCGCGCTTACGCAAATACGCATTCTTGCATGTGAGCTTATTTACTAAGTGCTGTGACTATCATATACTTCATCCTGTGTCTATCTTCCATTATACTCCATTCTGCTTGCTTATCTATTGGCAATAAACTGGATTACGTGTTACGTGTACAGGACTTTCAACTGATTCCTTACCTCGGATCCTGTAAGTACCTGCACCCTACAATAATTCATCCGGACCCCCTAAAAGTTGAAACCGTTTAAGAGCAGATATGGGTCTGTCGTCAAAAGACTGCTCAGGTAGAGCGGTGAGCGGACGACCAATAATGAAATGTCCGGCCGTGAGAGGTTCAAAGTCCGTAGGGTCGGATGAAATTGGGCAGAGGGGTCTTGAGTTGAGTACAGCCTCAATTCGAGCCAAAAGGGTAGAAAATTCCTCAAAAGTGAGGTGCTGTTCACCTATCACGCGATAAAGTAGTTGCTTGGTGGATTTTACGTTTATTTCGTGCAGGGCGCCGAACCAAGGCCCTTTAGGCGGGTTCAGTAACCAAGTTATGTGCTGATTCGCGAGCTTGTGAGTGATTGCATCATTGTTTGACCTGAGGAAGTTCTGAACTTCAATGAGCTGATTCCTAGCACCTACATAGTTTGTGCCGCAGTCTGAGCGAATGAGAACCGGAGTACCGCGACGTGAGATAAAACGTTGAAATGCCGCAAAGAACGCTTCCGTTGAGAGTGCAGAGACTGGTTCCAAATGAACCGCCTTTGTTGCGAGGCAAACGAAAATACAAAAGTACGCCTTTATGAGTTTCGCGTTCCGCAACGTGCTGGATTTAACGAAGAAGTGGCCAGCAAAATCCGTCGTGACGTGACTAAAAACTGGTTGAGGAGTAACTCTGTCTACTGGGAGATCAGCCATGAGCGGAGCCTTAGGCTGAGCGCGGCACCGGAAACATCTAATACATTTAAACACGCGGTGTCTAATAATACGACGAGCGGACAGAATCCAGTACTGCTGGCGTAATATGGCGTGTAATGTGTCAGCTCCAGGGTGGCAGTGTATTGTGTGATAGTGATCTATAATGAGATCTACGAGCGGACTTGAGCTGGGTAGAATGAGTGGGTGTTGAGCGTCATACCTAATTGACGCGTGAGAGAGACGACCACCGACTCTCAAGAGGCCGTCCTTTATGAAGGGCGAGAGGCGCTGGAGCCGAACGGGACAAACTTTATCAGTCTGGATACGATTAATGTCTTCAGCAAACTCATTGTGCTGAACAGAGCGGACCCAGTGCAACAGAGCGTCCCTGCGTTCACTAGCTGTCAACGGACCAGAGCGCCGTGCATCTGGGCTGTGCCGACAATTGAATATGAACCTTTTAATACAAGCCGTCACTCCGACGAGCTTGTCAAGTGAGCTGTAGCGAGTGAGCAAGTCCAGATCGATATCTGGGACTGCTATGTGTGCTGGTACCTTTTTGGGCTTAAGGCCTGGGAGAGCATGATGGCCTAGAGCGGGTGGCATCTTGGGCCAAGTGCAGGTAGGTTCTTTGAGCCAACTGGGTGACCACCAAAGGTCATGAAGTGAGAGAGACTGGGCAGACATGCCTCTGCTTGCACAGTCAGCAGGGTTGAGGTTCGTGGGCACATGCCTCCACGTATGGCTAGTTGAAGTAGCTGTGATCTTAGCCACTCGATTGGCCTCGAAAGTCTGTAATCGGTGAGGTGGGGTATTGAGCCATGCCAACACTATTGTGCTATCTGACCAGCATGTGTGTGTTTGAATGGCTATATGAGCTGACAGTTGGGCTGACACTCGAGTCATGAGCTGAGATAAAAGAGTCGCGGCTGACAACTCCAATTTCGGGATTGAGAGGCGAGTCTTAATGGGTGCGACCTTGGATTTGCCAATGATTAGGTGCACATTGACATGTCCAGTGGTATTGCGCTCATGAAGGTAGATAGCGGCACCAAAGCCAGCCTCTGATGCGTCCGCGAACCCGTGAAGTGAGTAAGTAGACGTGGGCTTACACTTACAAATGTGCCGAGGTAAACGGAGGTTTGAGAGCTGAGGAAGATCCTCTGAGATGTGTTGCTACTCTGTGTGGACTTCTTCAGAGATAGGCTCATCCCATCCTATTTTCAGGAGCCAAAGCTTCTGGAGAAGAATCTTTGCGCGGAAGATGACTGGAGTAACCCAGCCATTGGGGTCATAAAGAGACGCTACTGTACTGAGAATGGAGCGCTTTGTGACTTGAGCATGAGTGGGCAGAGAAATGCGATAAGTGAACTCATCAGTTTGAGGAATCCACTGTATTCCCAGAACCTTAATGGAATTAGAGTCGGGACTGAAGTCAAAGTCCTTGGGCATGTCGCACTGGTCATCTGAGAACCGTTCAAGGAGCTGAGGCGAGTTGGAGGTCCATTTACTGAGCTGGAAGCCACCTAGGGCGAGTAACTCGATCAGGTCGCTTTGGAGCGACTGAGCAGATTCCACAGAATCTGCACCTGAGAGAATGTCGTCCACAAATATTGATTTGCGGAGGACCTGAGCAGCGTGGGGGTAACGATGACCTTCGTCATCAGCCAATTGGAGTAAAGTGCGGATGGCATGGTATGGGCTGGACCTTAATCCATATGTGACGGTATTAAGGGCATACGTGAGCAGGGGCTGGTCGGGTGAAGACCGCCAGAGAATGAGTTGAAAACGTCTTTGCTCTGGGTGAATGAGTATATTTCTGAACATCATTCGGATGTCTGTGCTGAAAACTTGTGAGTGGATCCTGAAGGACATGATAATGTCAACAATATCTTGTTGAAGAGCTGGACCTGTATGGAGACAATCATTTAAATTGACGCCGTTTGAGCTTTTACAACTTCCGTCTAACACGCAGCGTAACTTTTCTGACCCTGGCTTGAATATGCCATGATGTAGCTGAGTCCGTTAGCTCATCCAGTTTAGTTTTCCGGAAGAAAGGATGCCACTTGCCACAATTGTTTATTGGACCAATATCTATCGATAAAGATCGGTAGCCTTCGGGAGCCTCTTCAATTTGGGGGGGGAAGGGGGTTCAAAGATGCACTGCGCCAAGCGTCATTTAAAAAAATTAAACTGTCTGAGTTTGTCAACTACATCAAGATGGGTGTCTTTTTCAGGTAAATTAAGGACGTAGAATTCATTTCTGGCATAAAAAATTGTGATATTTTAAGTAGTTTCTTGAAAATTTTTACATAGATTAAAATTTTATGAAATACTTTTTACTTTCAGGCGCCACCAAAAAAAAACCTCAGGTTTTTTTAAGTAACAAAAAATACGCTACGAAAGCCTATTTTATGCAGATAAATAAAAATATAAGTTTTATTGGATTTTTAAAGGAAAAAACCATAAAAAAAATAAAACAATGTCGGTGAGCTCTTATTTTACTACTACTTATTAACTAACCTGATAAAAGTATATTTATGTATAGTGTATTTATAAAAGTATATATATGCATAAAAACTATAAACACGTAAAAAATGCTTTTCTATGGTTCTAAAAGAGTATTAACTATTTAATTATCATTTTCATTTTTTGTAGCTTCTACCGCAGTGGTACAATTCGGTACATGTTAAATTTATTTTAACACAGTTGCATCTTTTTTGCATCCTACTTTGCATTGACACCTTGTTATTTCGAGGCAAATGCTGTCCGCAGCTGGGTTGTCAGACCAGTGGGGTATCTATTGGCTAATTTTCTGCTTCCAGCCCCAATCGGGGGGACTAGGCAGAATTTGTTGTAGCACTAAAGCCACTCATGAACTCCCTGGCAAGCTGCGCGTAAAATATGCTGACAAAGGGCCGCTTCTGTTGGTGGTAAATTTTCAATTTGCCGATCTGTTTTTGTAAAAAGATATTTACGGCAATGATTGATAGTCGTGCAGGGACAGGGACTTGATCTGAAAAAGTTCATGTAATATGACTTTTTGCTACGATGAATTTAACTTTATATTAATGTTTTAGTTAGTACTCAGTGATTGGCTAGCATACCTATCATACATGGCTATGACAAACTTATGTAGCACAATCTCTGCCTCATTTATATTGCCATCTTTAAGATCCTTAAACCCTTTAGTGGCAAAAGAGAATAAATTCCATGCTTCAAAAGCACTTTTCTTTCCCCTGCCGTTAAAAGACGATACTGTATCGCATCCACTAAGTTCGTGGAACACAGGCAAGACCTCCGCTCTTTCAGGACTTTTAAACAAAATAAATTGTCTTATGCACACTCACGCTATTAAACTGATTATTTATATATTATAACTTCTTGACTATTAAAAGAAACGCTCATACCTAGAGCTGATTCAATCTAGAGGCATGCCAAGAAATTGTGGTTTTTCCCCGTTACCACATGAACCCATAATACCTCTAATCTTGGCAATTTCAGTACACATGCCAGAGCGATAACTACCACATCGGTGTTTGCTGTGCATTAACTTCGTATGACCCTGGTCTACTGTATCCGCCAAGTGAACCATCATTCGCGTGTCAGACGCTTCAAGTTAAATGGCTCCAATTTTGGCAGTTCACGAGCAACATTGAAAAGAACAGATTACCCTTCGCTACATAAATTTCTTTATTGATGGGCAAGTCCATCGGGTGATATTTGGACGACAGGAGTCCAAACAGCTCTTCTTTATTCGTGTCATCCTGGAGAAAATATTACTCGCAGTTTGCCAGGGAGTTCATGAGTGGGGCCAGGCTTTAGTGCTGCAACAAATTCTGCCTAGTCCACCCGATTGGGGCTGGAAGCAGAAAAATAGCCAATAGATACCCCACTGGTCTGACAACCCAGCTGCGGACAGCATTTGCCTCGAGATAACAAGGTGTCAATGCAAAGTAGGATGCAAAAAAGATGCAACTGTGCTAAAATAAATTTAACCCCCACTTCATTCTGGACTCATCTGGGTCGAGAATCCCCTCAAATACCAAAAGTCTAGCTAAATCAACGTACAGTGTGCAGCCACCGTGCTTCGAGTATCTACGTTTCATCAACCCCTTTTTCTAACCCAAACAACTGCAATATTATATTTTACACACACACCCACACACTTTACTATGGTATCCAATAATTACATAATCATTTATCTAATTAAAAATATAACGTCGCGCGCAACTTACGAAGCTATGAAAGTGTTATTCGTTAAACGTCTTACGGAATGTCGAATCAAAAGTGGTTTTACATTGTGATTTAGTCATTAATGTGTTTCGTTTTCCCTTGGATTTTCAATGGCAATAATAGCCTTGAACTATAGCTGAGTTCCAGAATACAGCTAAGTCGTATCATTTAACAAATACCTAGTTTAGGATTTAGGACTTAGCACGGTGTTAAAATGGCTACAATTTAATCTTTTGTCACTTAACTTAAGCAAAACAAATTACATTACTTTTTCTATACGGAACTCTTTACAACCAGACAAAGAACTGAAAATAACAGGTCATACTTGTGATATGAATCAACCCTTAAATTGTAACTGTTCAAAAATAGAGAGACTTCATTCCACAAAATATCTAGGAATAATCATTGACAAACACCTATCATGGTACCCTCAGTTGGAACTAGTTGCTAACCGAGCCAGGAAAATGATCTGGATATTTATACGCCTTCGATACGTCTGTGACATGACACTTATAAGGCATATTTACATAACATTAGTGCAGTCCATTCTTCTTTATTGCATTAGTATATGGGGAGGCACTTTTAAAACTAAATTTATAAGTATTGAACGTGCACAGAGAAAAATACTAAAAATAATGCTTCGCAAAAATAAATTATATACTACAACGAAACTTTATCAAGATTCAGATCTTTTGACAGTCAGAAAATTATATATTTTACAATGTTTATTAAAAATTCATAAGAACACAGTAATTGATAAAATAGTTCTTAACAAACGAAATCCCAGCTCAGTTGTAAAAACAAAATTTGCCTGTAAGCAATTCGATAATCAATCTGTTAGATTATACAATAAAATAAATAAAACTCTAAAAATCTACCCAATGACCTTAAATGAATGTAAACATTCTGTTACCAAGTGGCTAAAAACCCTAAACTATCATGAAACCGAAAACCTTTTAACACAACAACTACAATAATTTATACACCTTTAATCATCTCATCAAATATGTCAAATGTGTACCTATATATATATATATATATATATATATATATATATATATATATACAAAAAAATATACCATGATATTACCTATACATATTTATAATATATTTATTTATATATACAACAATCGTATTTATTTATATAAAATTCTTTTAATAATAACTAAATTAACAAAAATAAATATTTCTAACCTACATCAAAAATTGGATGCACGTTGAGCAGCAATCTATAGATGCTAACACGTGAAGTCTATAGTTTGTGTGTTTGCATCGTCCGTCCGATAACAAAGTTGTGCGACTCGAAACTGGCTTCCACTGTACAGGACATAGAACATACTATCGCATGCCAATAAAAAATGACCTAATTGCTGTTAAAGAAATGGTTGCCTAACTACCTACTGTACATCTTGCAAATAAAACGACAATTATCAATTACCTACCGTACGTTTAAGTTTGTTCGCCGAGTTATATTTTATTTTTGATAAGGAAAATAAAATGTTAAGTAAGTAGGTTAATTATTAATAGTGTACGTAGATTAAGTATTGTTATAACGATCAATAGGAAAGAGCGGTCTCCCCTAATACAGGTTCTGCGAACTTAACAGGGGTGTCCAATAACCTGTAATTTCAATTTTTTACTTAATAAAGAAATTTTTGATTTTTTTTTGTTTTTTTTTTTTTTAACCTAGTACATTAGTTTTTCTTGAATACTTTATTTTACTTTGTTGAATTATGATATACATTGTTTTGAGCATAGCCGTTTTGTAACATAACGTAGTGTCCTAATCTACTAGACAATCACACAAATAAATCACGGCCAATGATTTAATTTGTAATTAATAAATCGATGTACTCCTCAAGTATGTCATAATAAAGTAGGAGACGTAGAGAGGTATATATGCATTACTATAACCTCATTCTACGGATGGTACTGTGATGTGCACACCGTGTACTCGGGATCTCGTAGGGATTTTGTTTAGTTACACCACTTTGTATTTTTAGTTTATCTTCTTTTATATTTTCTTTTCATTTGATGCACCCTAATTATCAAGTATATATTAAGGGAGGGGAGCTCTAAATCTGGTAGAGCACTCGCTTGTTGTATTTCTTCAAAAACTCTAGAAGGAATATTTATAGATGGAGAACCACGTCCGCACTAATCGGACACTCTAAGGAATCTTTTTTATGGAGAGCCACCTTCACATCGATGGGACTCTCTAAGGAATCTTCATGGAATCTTGCTCGTGTTTCGTCTGAAAGATCTTTTATATTCGATCTGTATTTATTTTTTGGAAAACACGAAAAAATTCCGTCAATGGGACGTATGTCGATCCATAAAGGTTATCGATTGCCAACTAAACACGAACAAATAGTCCTTTAACCTACCTATAAAACCTAGCCTTACCTAAACCTAACATATTGCCTAGCTATATGTTACAGTACCGCTTCCAGCGGTCATCTTTTAATTATTAAATAAATACATACTAAGTACTGTAAGTACATATGACTGTACATAACACATATGTATATACATCTATAAGCAGGATATTTATTTCTCTTACAGAAGATAGGACTAGTCCAGAACCTATTTGTTAAAGATTGGTACTCGTGACCAGGAACACAATTGTCTTCTTACAGCAGTACTTACTTACTTCACACCTAGAGCTATTTGTTATACTCGTAGATGGTAGAAGCTGCAAAAAATGAAAATGATAATTAAATAGTTAATACTCTTTTAGAACAATAGAAAAGCATTTTTACGTGTTTATAGTTTTTATGCATATATATACTTTTATAAATACACTATACATAAATATACTTTTATCAGGTTAGTTAATAAGTAGTAGTAAAATAAGAGCTCACCGACATTGTTTTATTTTTTTTTATGGTTTTTTCCTTTAAAAATCCAATGAAACTTATATTTTTATTTATCTGCATAAAATAGGCTTTCATAACGTATTTTTTGTTACTTAAAAAAACCTGAGGTTTTTTTTTGGTACCGCCTGAAAGTAAAAAGTATTTCATAAAATTTTAATCTATGTAAAAATTTTCAAGAAACTACTTAAAATATCACAATTTTTTATGCCAGAAATGAATTCTACGTCCTTAATTTACCTGAAAAAGACACCCATCTTGATGTAGTTGACAAACTCAGACAGTTTAATTTTTTTAAATGACGCTTGGCGCAGTGCATCTTTGAACCCCCTTCCCCCCCCAAATTGAAGAGGCTCCCGAAGGCTACCGATCTTTATCGATAGATATTGGTCCAATAAACAATTGTGGCAAGTGGCATCCTTTCTTCCGGAAAACTAAACTGATGCCTTTTTTGGGGGCTAACAGTCTAAGCTAGATGTGGGATATAGAAATGGGATTTATGAGCAAAGGTATTGGGGTGACACGGCGACATATGTCCCAATTTTATGTAATCTGACATAAACTCTACGTATTTCGAGCGGAAGGGCGGGTTCGCTAGCAGCTTCTTCTCCAAATTGAGAAACCTGCGTAGCGCAATAGCGTGAGTGGAACCTAATGTCGGCGCGTTGTGCAGAAAGGGCAGTGTAACCACATATTGACCTGATGGTTCACGAGTAGTTGTGGTGCGGAAAATGTCCTCACACTGATCCTCTAATGGGCTGGTATGCTTGTAGGTTTGGGGTTCCTCGGATTCCCAAAACCTCTCAAGACTTTTGTGAATGTCATGAGTGGAATGCTCTGAGTCCGTGTGAGAGCCGACAATGTGAACTGAGTTGACCTGATTCGTGGGTGAGGTATGTAAACTTTCGAAAGGTCCAATCAATGTAAAATCAAATATCGTGCCGAAGGCTATAGGCTTGCCAGGGCCGAGCGAAACCTTGGTTCCGTCTAACACTTGACCAAGAACGTCAGATCCTAGTATTAGATCAACCGGAGCTGGTGTGTGATATTCTCGATCAGCAAGAAGAATCGGTGGGTGACCTGTTAACTGAGCGAGATCTGGAACCTTTTCTAACGGCAGGTACCCAGTTACGTTTTTCAATATATGGGCTGTGGCCGTGATCATAGGTGTGTCACGGTGAGTAGGTCGGCATACAATTGTGATTGATGCCTTTGAGTTTTGTGTGTGCTGATTTCCAACTCCTGCGATTTTTAGAGATGTATGTTTTAATGGTAAATTTAAAATTGTGGCCATGCGCTGAGAACAAAGAGTCAGCATACTTCCACAGTCTAACAGGGCTCGTGCTGAGTGAAATTGACCATGTACGTCTGCTATTTTAAGTGAGACGGTTGGCAACAAAATTGGTGTGTTAGTGACGTTCACTACACGTTGTGCGGAGTTACAAGAATTCTCTGTTGGAGTTGAAGTCATTGAGTGAAAATGAGCTGAGTGTGTATGTGATGAGTGAATGTGTGATGATTGTGCTGAGTGTGCTGAGTGCTGGTCGTCCTCGCCCTCATAGTGCTCTGTTATTGTAGGTAGTCATTGTTGCCTACCTACCCGAGACCTACTTGGCGATCGCGATTGAGTGGGCGGGTTGGGACGGGACGTGTGTGCCTGTGTTGCATGTGCCGAATGGTATTGAGGCTCATGCGCTGAGCGCTGTCTGGGCTGCTCACGTAGAGACGGAGGCAGCAAATGAGCAGATGAGCGTGTCGGAGACATGGCCCCATGGCGATGCAATGAAGTGTGGTGGTCAGACCGCCCACACTCCTTGCATGCACGTGTAGACCTGCACTCGTTCTCATAATGAGGACCCAAACAGCGTCGGCACCGGTTGCGTGAGTTCACAAAGTCCCACCGACCTTGAACCGGTTGGTTATTAAATCCTGGGCATGCGATGAGTTTGTGTCCCCTATTCCTGCAGTATGGGCATGGCATACCACCAGTAGGGGAAGAAGGTTGAGCCGAATAATTCTGTCGGCGAGTGGGTGATGGGGATGATCGGGCCGAGTAAACTGGCGCTGTCTCAAATGCCATAAATGGTTGACGAATAGGACGGGGGGAGCGATTGTCCTGCCGAGGAGCTATGGGGCGGAACTCTTGATGAGCCTGGTAGGGCTGACGTGGAGTACCTCGAGTGGGCTGAAGCAGCTTATTGAGCTGAGCGAGCCTTTCTGACGGGCCGAGCCGTGCTGAAGAAGGAGCCTCCTGTGACGCAAGGGACGATGACTCATTCTCCTTGCAGCGTGCGTGCTCTTCCAAAAACTCAATGAGGTTCTTGAGCGTGGGCAGAGTTGCACGAGATCCGTACTTCCGCTCGAAAAGAGTGCGGAGCTCGCCTTGTAGTTTTCGCACTACCATGGACACGAAAACATAGTCAGAATCCTTCATGGGCAGATCAAGATTGCGGAGAGCGCTTTGCGCTGAGATAAGCGGAATTAAGAACGATGTGCGGATATCCGAGCGCATGTGGATGTGCGGAAGATTCATGATAATGTCCACAAATCGGTCAATGAGCACACGACGATTATCGTAACGCCTGGTGAGAATTTCCATGGCTATGGGATAATTCTCGTTGGTAGGGTAGAGGTGTTTCACCATATCATGTGCCTCACCCTTTAGGGCGCCTAACAAATAATGCAGTTTGACAGCATCCGAGACTGTAGCCATCTCACTGATAAGGCTCCTAAAAACGGCAATAAACGAGGGCCATTCTTCCACGTTCGAGTGAAACTCCGGAATTGGTATTTTTGGTAGAACACCAACGGGTGTACCTGAGCTGAGGGGTTGCGTCTTGTCCGGAAGAGCTGATTTTTCATTTAATTTTTCAAATGCCACTAGGATAGCATCATAGTTGCTAAGTGCCGACTGAAAATTTTTTGTGTAGGTTGCCTCAGTTTCGTCGGACAAATCCTCATCGTCAAGGATCTCATAATATACGTCCTCTAACTTAGTTTTAACGCTTTGTATGTTTGCGTAACGAGCGGTGAAGTCCGCCACAGAATATGTTTTTCTGTCGCCTGCCTCGACCGCCGCACCAATCTCCTTTAACAGAACTATCGCCTTTACGGCCTCACGAAACATCGCAGCTTGTGATTTCGAAGGCATCTTAATCTTGTTAAACTAGGTGGTTGATTACTAAGATAAAATACGCAACGAGTTTGAGCTGAACTATAAGAGCGAACGTACAACTAAAATAATTGATGAGATAGATGAATAGAGCTGAGATACTTGCGCGGATGAAGTAACAATGACTATGTTCAAACGGAACACGGAAATAAACACGACAGAGAAAGAGAAAAAAAAAAAAAATTTTTTTTTTTTAAACAACCTGTATATGAGCTGATACACCAACTTGGAACACCCTATATGTGTACCACAAACAACAAGAGCAGAGATGAGATGAAAAAACAAATTGTTTACTATATTTGTGCTATATATACCCGGGTAAAAAAAGCAGACAATAACACAAATAAACGGTCCGGCAATATATTACTGTAACACAAGATTACCGTAACATAAATTATCGAAAAGGGCTGATTACTTGTTTACTTTTATGTTATTTGCCTTGAAATCATGTGCCGACAATACGCGTTAGTTCGTCGTCGAAAATTCTATTTATAGAATAAAATACCTACCTACTGCTTTGAGAGCGGAAACAAACAAAGAATGTATTTACCTAGCCGAAATCGGATCTAAATGAGCGGACAATCCAATGATGCAAATCAAGCTTTGTTAATACGTACGTAATAACGTGTGTACTTATGTACTCAACACACGTAACTTACGTATATATGTGACGTATATAAGTGCACGAAATAAAGCGAATTTATACTCGCACCAAAAAAATATCTCGCAAGATACCTACGAAAACTATCTTTGACAATGGGCAGATTTACTAAAGATATATAGTGGACTGTAACAAACAATTGGGCTGAATGGATATAATTATATTATCTGAGCTGAATAATAATAACAAACGGGATGAAAATGAGTTTATTCTGTGCCGGGGGCATAAATGGAATGTTCTAGGCGGCGGCGGTTCTAATTACCTACCCGCTATAGGTATTCGAGACCACAAAATATTTTTTGCCGGGAAAGGGGGCAAAATATGTAACCGGGTGAAAATGGACTGTAGTAAATCGACGGGGGCTGGTTCAGTAACGGTTCGAAGGGCCAAAATGTAACCGCTGGCTACAGGAATGCAGGGCTGATGGGATTTGACACGGGAGAATTGTGGGAAACAATGTGGGTGCACTGACCTTGTTGTTTGTCTGGATTGTTGTTTTCGATGTTTTGGGCCGACGAATGCGCTGCTTGGCGTCACTCCTTGTTGAGTTGATTGAGCTGGCGCCTGTGCAGGGATGTGCTGGATATCTTGGTTCGTGGAGTAATACACAGCACTGATATGATCACAAAATACGGTAGATACGCGAGATTGGTTGTGGCGGCGCGAATGTGTGCACACACGTATCGTTCGGTCGACGGTTGCGGCGAAACAGACAGATGGCCAGCGCCCGCGCGCGCGCCTCGAGCCGGCGCGCGGGGGGAGACTAGCCGTCCGCGCATGCGCGTGGATTCGTCACGTTGTAGCGTGAACATCTGTTTTTTAGATGCCAGTCAGGAGCTGCTTGGTAAACTTGAACGTTTACAAAATCTGGGAATCAGGTTTATCTATGGACTAAGAAAATATGATCATGTATCTCAGTACCGTGAACAATTAAAATAGCTTCCCATTAAACAGCTTCAGTATGTTCATATCCTCTGTTGCCTTTTCAACATTTTAAAGAGTCCCACTTCTCCTCCATACCTCCGCGATCGTTATGAGTATATTTTCCTTAGAGACAAGCAAGTCAGGTCTCATACAGTCTCACTTTTAAAAACACCTTCTCACACTATCAGGGATAGCCCCTCCATTGGTGTATTCAAAAGGAAAATAAAAGAGCACTATCTTCGACAACCTATCGTGTAGGTGTATGTATATATATCATTTATTGTGTATTTATTTACTGAATATGTATTGTTATATTTATTTATACTATGTAGGCATGTAAATTTTATGTAGTTTGTTATTATTTTTAACTAATTAGGTATCTACTATTAATTTAATCTTATTTCTGTATAAATATTATCGTGCACAATATGAATATCTTATTTATTTCAAATATCCTTATCACCCTTGGTTTGCTGGAAGAAATCTCATTATTGAGATAAGCACGCCATTGTACATAACTTTTATTATATAATTTAGATTTAAGTTTTCTGTGTGCAACAAGAATAAAATATAAAAATATAAAATATTGTACTGTCTATTAAAGACGTGCGTCCATCATGGGTTGGTGGGACACGGCCAACTCAAGAATGCGCGTGTGTGGTGCCCTGTCATCGCTTTTCCACTGTCCAGCCGCCGTGAGTCTGAACGCTGCAACCGCCGCCTCCTGTTGTATAAACAGGTGTAGCGGTGGGACGTCCAAGATGGTCTCAAGGGCCGCGGATGCCGTGGTTCGCATGCAGCTTGTGGTAAGCATGCAAGCATGCCTTTGAAATTTTTCCAGTTCTTTCTGTACATAGCCGGCGTCCGTCCTAGGCCACCAGACGACGGCACCGTACGAGACCATTGGTCTTATCACTGCTTTGTATAGCCATAGCATTATGTTTGGGCGTAGTCCCCATTTTTTGCCCATCATGCGTTTGCACTGCCATAGTGCTATGGTTCCCTTTTTCAGTTTGTTGTTCATGTGTTTTGTCCAATTCAACTTGTTGTCAAGTATCATTCCTAGGTATTTGACTTCAGTTGATATGGTTAGTTCAGTGCCGAAAAGTTTCGGTAGTCTCATGTTCGCCAGTTTTCTCTTATTGGTGAACAGGACTAACTCGGTTTTTTTCGGGTTCACTGTTAGTTGGTACTCTTCGCACCATTTTTCAACGACTTTGAAAGCACTCTGCATTAACTCGCAGAGTGTTCCTTCGAATTTCCCATTGATGAGAATAGCAAGGTCGTCGGCATAGCCTATCGTGTGATAGCACCTCTCGTTGAGGCGTCGCACAGTATACGATTTGACCAATCTAGAGAGACAAAATTATATGTCGCACTTAAAGGATCTGAAATTACCTAAACTCGGAATTAGCACTTGAATTCACATTATGTAATTATGTGGCAGCAAATAATACAATTTTTATAATACCAAAAAATTTATTCTGATTTCAACAAAAAAGTTATATCAATTTTATGTTTTAAAAGGCTTTTTCGTGGCAGTTTTGTCAAAAGTGATATAAAGGGATCGGATGATACTAACAAATACTTAATTAAATCGAAATTTGTGCGGATTCGAGAAGTTTTCAAGGTGTGGCCCAGTCTTGCCTTGCGGATTTCTTTGTTTTTGGCCTCTGAAGCCTCTTCGGACATTTGTCCTATTGGAATTACACAATGTCTCATTATCTCTGCTCCGTGAACAAGTATCTTATATACTTGTAAAAAAGCCTTCAAGGCTTTAGGTTTTTTAATAAGACAAACAGCTAGGTTTCAGGATACGGGAACTATTATGACGCTGTTCAATTCCTATGTTAGAAGTAAGTTAGAGTTCAACGCAATCGTCTGGGCTCCACATGAGGATAAATACAAGCTCATGATGGAAAAAGTCCAGCGTAAATTTGCTAGGTATTTGTATAAAAAAATATACGGGTATTATCCTTACCTATTCCCATCTATGTTCGTGGCGGGAATGGTAGGGGTAGACACCCTAGAGTTTAGACGTAAGCTGGCGCTTATAGTGCACTACTATCTGCTATTACACAACCGAGTGGACGACCCCGCTACGCTTGCGAGGTGTTCGCTGGCGGCGCCGGACCGATACGCGATGCTGCGGCGGCGCTCCTTCTTCGCGACGGGTGTGGTACGCACACAGCATGCTCGTTACGCTCCCACTTTCCATGCGTGTACACTTTTGAATGAACTGATCGCTCAGTGTCAAGAAGTAGACATTTTTTACACCACACTCGCAAAATTTGCTGCAAGTGTACGTAACTTTTTAAATTAGTTAATTATGTAAGGATAATTATATAAGTAGAAATATATGTAATTTAATTATATTATATTATGTAGTATTGTCTTAACCTGCGAGTTGGTATAAAACTGTGAGTAGGTATAAGGTTCTTGTGTAAATAAATAAATAAATAAATAAATAAATAAATCTTATGTACCGTAGTTGGCATATTGTACCATGGGTATAAGGTGAGATATAAGTTTCGGGTTTCAGAGCAGTAGCGTTTAAATTTGTATGGGTCAATTTCATAGCCAGACGCTATGGCTGCAAGAACCGTACTGAAACGGTATAGTAGATTTTCATTGATACGGGTGATACGAGAAGTTTCTTGGTAGTTGTGAAAAAACCTTCTTGCCGTATTCCCATCGTTGCTCGTTCCAAATCCCGGTTTCACTTTATTTATAATCAGACCAATCTCTTTGAACTTCTTCGTGATATTATTCTTCCTCGTCTTAAAATCTTTTTTATTTTTCTCTCCCTTAACTTGCCACTCACGTATTTTGATTCGGTAAGCGATATTTAATAGGCACTCCATTGTGCGGATGTAAGCATGAAGGCTAGATATCCCAAACCGGTACATATTTTCATCAGGCTCTCTCACAGTTACTGTGGAATTCATCTCCTTGGATGTAGTTTTGCAGATAAAACATGTCTGAGTGGACTTATTTTCGGAAAGCACGTTGCATACTTTACCGTCTATCATCGAGAGAATCAATTGGTGTTTTATAGAGATATTAACTTCTTCTATATGAACAATAGTAGGCACTAACTCCCGAATTTGTTTCTCGATATCTTCACATTCTTGTTTTATTAATGTATCTGTTTCTTTTTTGTATAAAAACTTTATAGTTCTGCAGAACCTTGGTGAAGATGGGCGTGGATTTTCCCATATGGTCTTATTGTCATCTCTGACAAGTCTTAATGGCACCATCGAAACTACAAACATATATTCATCAGTATCGTTTGAATTTTCAAATGGCTGCTTGTAAATGCTGTGGCCTGAGGAGCCGTCACATCCCCACTTGTAAATTAGTCTGTAGTTTAAGCCATTTACGTCAGGCCTCAAAACATTTCCGAGAATGTTTTCACATATTCTTTTTGCGGTATGGTTCAAAAGAGCTTGCAGCTCAATCTTGGCATACGTATCTGTTAGAGTAAATTTATCCACAGGAGGGTAGCACTGTTCTTTCACTTTTGCAACTAGATCATAGCATGGGTAAAGACGAAATCCTCTTTCTTTTGACTCATGTTGTATATTCTTATATGTCTGCACAGTAAAATCGTTAGAAATAAACAAAGCCAAAGCTTCTTCCGGGGTATAAGGCCGTTGTTCATTTTTTTCAGTTATTCTTCTACGAGCTTTTTTATACCCAGTAGCTCGTCTTGGTGAAGCTGAAGAAACTTCCTGCATCAACCTAGCAGCATCACGTTTTCCAGTTGCTCGTACACTCAATTGTGCTGCAAAAGATAGCTGTGCATCGTCATAATCTTCCAACAAATGTTGAATTTTCCGCTTTTTGGTTTTCTTCGAACCGTGTTCAAAAGTCTTTTTTGGTCTGCCAACACTGGAACTCGGGTTTGGGGACTGCTCTCGGAACATAGTAAAAACTAATTCTTCATTCAGCCATTCTTCGTTAGCCTTCAAAAATAAGTCTAAACGTCTCTGTTTACGAAGCCATTTCAGACGAATCTTCTCGCATTCCTTTTTTAGAAACGCCTTCAAGGGCTTTTCCTGGTCTTGTAGGAGAATCAAATTAACAAATATTGACTTCACAAACATCATTACTTGGTCTAATCTGCCTTTGGGCGGGGTTGAACGCCAAAAGTCAAATAACGACTTTCGCCGAATTCGGGCACCTATAAAGAAATAAATAAGAAATTATTAGAATCGCAATAATTCGCAAAAAAATAATATATTTTTTATGAACTTTAACAATATGAGAATACGATAAGAGCTAATTCATGACGTGACTCATCTTGACTACGTACTTTAAGACTATGTAAACTTTCTTTTTAAGATTTTTTTGTAGATTTATAGAAGGTGTTTTTATGACAGTACTACTAAGTCTTCATAAACATATTAGTGGATATAAATGAAATGACATATAAATAATTACCTCTTCTTGAGGAATCCATCACCAAAAAGTACTTAAATTCACACAAAACTGAGAAACACATGCACAACACCGACGTTCAGATTGGCACTGACCGAGGGGACGGCTACCTGGATCCGAAACGCTAACTTCGCCCCATTGTTTTAGAGGGGACCGCGCTTCAAAAACTGGTTTTAAATACGTTATCAGTTGTAGGGTCCGTTCAAGGTTAAATTGATATTTAAAAAAACTCTGTTTTAACATTTTGATTTTAAGACTTTTGTCTCTCTAGATTAGTCAAATCGTATATTGTGCGTCGGATTAGATCGTCTGCCACGATGTTCCAGAGCAGCGGTGATAGGACGCCTCCTTGTGGGCAGCCTTTAGCAACCACAGCTATGGTAGTGCCATTCACACTTAGTTGCACAGCTCTCAGCTTAAGCATGTTGTCTATCCACCCGCGTAGTGTTGGTTCGACATCATACTTGAGAAGGGCATGGTTGATGTTTGTGAATGTAGTTTTGTCAAAGGCACCCTCGATATCGATAAAGGCGCCTAGCGTTGATTCTTTTGTATTTAGAGCGCTCTCGATTCTTTTCACTACGCTATGCAGAGCCGACTCCGTTGATTTACCCGAACTGTAGGCGTGTTGGTTCGGGTGTAACGTTTTCTTCTTTAGAGCTCCATCTCTGATATGCCTGTCGCATAGCCTTTCGAGGGTCTTAAGAAGAAAGGATGTAAGACTGATGGGTCTGAAGGCTTTTGCTTCAGTGTAATCACTTCTACCTGGTTTGGGCAAGAAAATGACTTTGACTTCCCTCCAGTCGTACGGTATGTAGCTGTGTGCAAGACATGCTTTCAGGATGTCTGCCAGCGGCAGAGCTTAAAAGAGCGGGGAATATGCCACCCAGCCCTGCCGATTTAAAAGGAAGGAAGCTGTTGACGGCCCAGGTGGTCTTGTCAATATCGACCACAGTCCCGGCTGTTTTCCAGTCCTGCTAATTTGGTATTCTACTTGTTGTTTCCTCCCAGTTGCATTCGTCTGAGATGCTGCAACCTGGGAAGTGCGTCTGAAGTAGTACTTCACAGGTCTCGTTGTCTGTGTTAGTATAGGTGTTGTCTTGTTTCTTAAGCGAGCCTAGGTTGCGATCTTGGTCTTTCGATAGGACCTGGCGTACCCTGGCAGCTTCGTTGTTTGATTCGATGTTCTCACAGAAACGGCGCCAGGATTCGCATCTCCTAATCCTGATACGCTTTTTATAGAATGATTGGGCTTGTCTGTACTCGTCCCAATCTACCTCGTTTCTGGTGTTCATGGCTCTGTTGAATAAGCGCCTGGACTTATGCCGGAGCCGTTCGAGTTCAGGTCCCCACCAGTGACATTTCGAATTTTCGGAAGATTGCGTCACTAGTGGGCAGGCATTTTGGTAACATGTGTTAATGCTTTTTGTTAGTATTTTAACATTGGCCTCAATGTTGCTAGCTGATGTTCTCATATCCTGAAAGTTCATCTTCCGCAGTTCTTCTTTCAGAAGACCCTTGTACCTTGCGATGTTCGTTTTTCTCGGGTTACGTCTAGGTAGGGGTCTTTCTGCGTGGACATCTAGTTTGTAGCAGATTCGTCTGTGGTCCGAGAAAGAGGGCTCCTCAGACACATGCCATTCGGTAACTAGCTTTGCGGCCGTCTCCGTGGCTAGGGTGATGTCTACTATTGTTTGAAATCTGGAGGTAACAAAAGTTGGTTTAGAGCCCTTATTAAGGACCATAAGATTAGTCGAGAAAAGATAAGATACTAGGTCCTCACCTCTCTTGTTGGGAGTATCGCTGCCCCAGATGGGGTGGTGACAGTTAGAGTCTGCTGACACGATCAAGTCACTTTGCTCGCAGTGCTGTATCAGGTCTACTAGCTCCCTAGTGGGCACCTCCTCGTCACCAGGAAGGTACCCTTTGCTGGGGTCGGGAATAGGGTCTGCCTCCGTAGCCACTGGCGCTGACGATTCTTCGGGAGCGGTATCTTGCAAACCTCTCGGACCGAATAATCTGACATACACCGAGCCTAACCCGAAGGTGACCCGGCGGTCTCTTGCCATCAGAGCCGGTATTTCCGACCGAGGTATACCCAGGCTTAAAAAATATACCGGGTCTCTCGGCCGGAGCCGTGTGCACTTCCATGTTATACATGGACAAGCTGTCAACTTTTAGCCATTTTTTATTTTGCATGGCCAGCCAGGTCTGTATTTCGGAAGGCGTTTTATCCGTCACCTCAGGAATAAACAACCCACATTTTACTTTGGGTGTTAGTTCCTTTAGGCTGCGACCTCATAGCTCGTACCTGGGTACGGCGGCTTCAGCGTCGCTACGGTGCGTTTCAGCCAGGCCAGAGACCCGTCATCCTCGCACCATAGTTTGAGGACGCCTGCATTCCAGCTAGGGCGTCCCCGGAACGACGGTACATCCATGATGTTTGAGCTGGCAGCCTCTGAGCAGATTTCTCCTACTTTCGTTAGGAGTTCTGTTTGAAGCTGCCGAGCTGCTTCCTCCGAAAGGTCATGACTGGGGCTGATCCTGACCGCCACGCACAGATGCGACTGCATGGCTTCTGCGTATGACGATGCAGAATCTTTGCCCTGGTCTACCCTGACTCGTTTGGCGTCGCTCCTTGGAGAGACGGTGTCATCAAGACGGTCCTGGCGTCGGCGCTTTGCCAAACGTGGCTCATTGGGCCTTCCAGGTGCCGTCTCATGGCCATCTCCAGGGGCGCCATCCCGAGCCTTATGGAAGACCGGCTTGCCCTTCTGACCTTTACGGCCCACTTCTCTGGCTGGCATGGCCTTGTTGGCCTCGCCGTGGCTAGAGGCGGTGCTTGTGGGACCAGGGAAGCCTTGCTTTTTACCCTGTGACTGGGCAGCCTTCTCACTGAATGGCTTTGGTTTCCCCGTGCCTCCACCCGGCCGCCCGGACCCAGCGAGTCCCGCCTTGGGCTTGCTGTCCCTTGACGAGAAGTCAGCTGAGGCTTGGGCCTGCTGTGTGGAGCCCCGGGGAGGGGCCATAAGCGCACTCGTTCCAGGTGTCAAGTCAGCGGGTGTTGCTGAGGCATCTCTGGTCTGTTGCTGTGTTTTGTTACTGTCAGTTGCTTCCCGGTCGCGCTTAGCGCGCCTCCAGCGATTCCGCCTGTTATTGCGGCCTGACTGTTGTACGGGTTGGTTGCCCTGTTGGCTAACGGACCCTTGTTGTTGTTGGCCTCCGGCTACAACGTTGCCACGTTGTTTGCCTTTCGGCTGTTTGGTTTTTTTGTTTTTATTGGAGACCATCTGCCATGAGCTTACAAAGCTTTGTGGCTGTATGGCCTCTGCTAGAGCGCTAAGGTCTAGCGCTTTAGACGGTGGTTTGCTGGTACCGCTGTCAGTTTTTGTGTTTTTCCCGTTTTCCATTTTTTATAGGCCGTTAAAATTCATCTCTACGAGTCCCCACCCACCTCGGAGCCCACAACGTTGGGGGAATCACCCTATGATGACACCAGGAAATCCTCGCAGAGATATAGGCCCCCTGTCCAAAAACCTGCCTAGGTGGGATAGACCTAGGAGCCTTGCAGGTTTGACGTAGCGGAGTTGTATACGAGACGGATGAGCATAAGAATGCACCAGCTAGCTGGGCTAAGTGTGCGGCTGCAAGAGACCTGGGATGGATCAATCGCTCACCGCACACCCCGTACACTGCCGTCTGCATACCCCTCCGCCCAGGAGCCTCGCCCGTCTCAGCTTAGTCCGCCGAGGCCGGGGTATTCCGATTACCACACGGCTTCCTACACCGTGGGCGCCGTTTGTGGTGGTACGCTGGACCAAAGAGGGCGTGTTGCCGCAAACGAACTCTGACCCGGAACGTAATTGGCTCAACCCTCCAGGCTACCTTTATTTATTTATTTATTTATTACTTATTTTGGAAAACTAGCGACTATTTTAATAACAATAGTAAAAAACTTAAATTAACTCTAGCTAGTCATTTAAAGTTTCCACAGACCTTTGCACCACCTGCGGCGTTCTACTGCGCACGGAATGAAACATTGTAGCCTCTACACCTGAAAGATGTAGGGGCTGCAACGTAGCGCAGGAGTCTCGGCCTCCGGGTCATGTGAGGGGTGCGGCCCTACACCCGTTTGTGTTGTTGATACAGTGTTTGTGTAGTGTTTATGTCTGGCTGTAAATGTTTGTGAGGGTTATTGTAAGGAGTTTATGTTGTGTCGGCTTGACCCTTTGGCCTAACCAACAGGCAGACTCATTCCCTGTTGGAGGTACAGCCAGTGCCTCAGTTTGTTCGGGCGCATGGCTGTGAGTGGACATTCTGGTTCCAGTGTTTGGTTGGTGCCAGAATGCTCACGGGTCGGCCCTCCTCCTTTCAGGCTGAGGCTATACAGATATTGATTGTCCCCCGGGTGAAAGAGGTAGACCCATGGTATATGGGAGTACCCCCTCTCTCCGGGGTGCATCACCCTACATAGCCTCACCCTTAACCGGGCTTGGGACCGGCACCATACTGGCCCTTGTAGGCCTACATCTGGCTGCTGGCACAAGGGAGAGAAAGCGTGCAGAAGAAAGAACAAAGCAGCAGTGCAAAGCATACAAAAGCAAGCATCGAGGCGGAGTTAGTCAACTTACAAAGTCTTTTAATAAAACAATAATTTTATTATTGTAAACTTAATTTTTATATTGTAAACTTTATAGCATTAGAACTTTTTTGAATACACTTTTTTTCCAAAATGCAAGACTTTTGTCCATTAATTCACTGCAAAATTGCATATCGTAATCCACGACATAAATATCCACATTGTTAGAAATTTCAAAGTCCTCATGAGCAATGCAAAACAACCCCTTTTTCTTTTCAGCAAATAACATTTGAAGGTGAATTTGGGCCCTATACTTGTTTGTGATCTGTCCGTCTTGTACATAGTTTTTAATGTTTTTTTTGCTGAATGGGCATTTTATTTCTACTACGAATTCTTCTGAAATTCCGTCCGGTGATGCACCAAAAATGGGAAAATCCTTATTGAGGAGTAGCCCACTTTCTTTTATTGAAATATTTTGTTTTGCAGCGACTACTTGTCGAACTTTGGGCTCCAAAGTTTTTCCTGAAAAGACGAACAAAACATCAAATATTTAACGTTAAAGAAATTTGTATACGGCTAAGTAGTTTCTGAAGTTTTAAATTTGAACTGACTGAAAAATAAATACATAGGTACCTCTAATAATAGCTTTTGTATCTTTAAAAGAATATGCTCCTAATATATGCTCCACTAACACTCCATTATCTTTGCCACATCGTGCGAGTTCGTGCAGCTTTGAGGCAGTAATGCGGCCGTAACGCAGTTCTAACCACATTTTAGATTCAGATTGGTCTATCGTATCTTGCGAAACTGTTTTTATATAAATTTTCTGCATATGGTCCTTGCAAAATTGTATGAAACCGTCTGCATTCGGTTCCTGGACCTGGCGTTTGTAATGACATGCCATTGAATGGATGGATAGGGTAGGCCCATCATTAGGTTTATTGTACAGCATCAGCATTGAATTTATATTAAATTTGTTTGAGTTTTCAATTACTTCTTTAAAAAAAGACCCATCACTAGGAGGCAAATCTGCCTTCGGGGATTTATTTTTTTTCGAAGTTGGCGTAGGCGCAACCAAATCAGCTGTTTTAATGAATTTTAGATTACTCCCTACACACGAAAGCTTGGCTTTTGCCCAGTAGCATTTCACAGCTGTGCAGGGTGGTTCTTCATAACGCCTGTTTAGCCACATAACTAATGCAATGACGTGTTTGCATCCTCCCTGGCTGGCTGCACAGTCTTCGCAACTTACGCTTATAGCACGGGCATTTTAAAATTTAGGGTCAAAATAAAAAACCTAAAGCTAATGTTTGTGCACAAACGTTCCTTAGGACCACAAAAGTACATCCTTAAAACCCCTGACCCATAGGGTGTCCGCGTCCCCCCCTCCCCCCCCCCCAAATGTGTCTCCATTTGCAGTATTTTTCATTTTACTAAAAAACGGTATGAGTTAGGTGAAAACTGTCAAAGAAGTAATTAATTCTCATTATATTACCTACAACATGACATTTATTTTATGCTAATTAAAAGTTTAGTTTTTGAGATATTGTTATGAATATAAAACAAAAAATGAAAAATACTCGAATATTTTACAAATTACTTGATTTTCTGAAAAAACCGTAATATTATTGATAAAACATTGTGAGTAAACATTATTTCTCGTATTTTTGTCTACAAAATAAGACTTTATTTTCTTAAGCGGTTTAACATTTTGCAAGATAATGAAAGTTAATACATTTTCCACAGTAAGTCATATAGGTAAATTACACTAACTCCTAGTTCCAAATGTGTTTGTATTTATGTATAAAGTTGTCATTTAGGTACTCATTAATTGCCTAAAAATCAAAAACATAAAATAAATAACTTTTATTTAAGTGTATTAACCATTTAATCATCTAAATCTTCTGGATTATCATATGATACGTTACCACGTGTTGGACCTCGGCAACGTTCACACAAAACCCTTCATTTTAGTCCAGCACGCACACAATCGCGTCTATTCCCGCACACATTTTTGCAATCACATGATACAAGGTTCATTAAGTGGTCTGGCGCAGGAGGCAGCGTGGTCGCCACTGGTATTAAACTATTTTCCACAGTTTTCCATCCCCAATCCTGTGGATTTAATTGGTGCCCAAGCCATTCTTGTACCTAAAGGTACACGCGCAATGAGTGTTGGCCACATGCACATGCACCAGGATGCTAGGATGCTAATTGGAAACAGGCATTTACTGGCTGTATGGCGATTTTGCGTAGATATTTATTTGGTGTCAACTCGTCAAGCGTTTCACAGCCGCAATTGTTATCATAGAGAGCGATGGCAAAATTTTCGCCAGCCGCGACTATTTCTTCTTTGTCAGCATGGAGCGATGAAAAAACTTCTGTCATATTTATCAACGATGGAAACAGCTGAAGTTTTTTCCATGCATGTTTTTTTCCCTTGTTGAAAAAGGCACTTGTTGTCTTGTTGTGTCACAACCAGTAAATGCATGACTAAAAAGCACGGTCTTTTACATGGCACCCAAACCTTCGTTTACTTGGGCGATATTAAATATTTTGCCAGCCGTCTGAGATGAAGAAGAATGCAAAACTTGTATTTTCGAATCCATCTTTGATCTTGCAACTAGTATAATCAGAATATCTGTGTCGTTGGCTACCACTCAGACACTTTTTGGCCATCATCATATTCCAGGGCTTTGTGGGCTATCGTTGAATCCGCGTCACCAGGACATTGAAGGGCATTATGTCCGCCAGCATTGAAATAAGAGACCAGTAATTGGACTAGCTTATTTTTGTTAACGTCGTTTCTCAAAAAATCTGATTGTTGGACTGTGATGAAGTTGTTAGGATCAACAGCTATATTCGGTGAAGATTTTGCCTTTGTCCTGCGACGACGTTCTTCCCCTTGTTGTACCCGCCGCCGCCGCGCGGTGCTTGTAGCAACTGAAGTATAATGTACTACGTACGTTTTTAGGTAAACTTTATACAAAACATTTGGACCTATAGTATTGTGACGTATTGTGAACAATACATTGACTTCTGTCTTACGATACAATATATTTAGATACCTACTTTACCCGTTAAGATCTTTTTTAAACCGACTTCTTTAACCGACTTCAAAAAAGGAGGAGGTTCTCAATTCGACTGTATTTGGCGTATTTCCTACGATATACTCGTAGCAACATGAAAACCAATATAAGAACGCCGACTTCTAGATAACATAACGTTTCAGGAAGAAAGAAGTCGGCGAAAGTGTTGCTTCGGTAGGTACCATCGGTCTTTATAGAATTATTATTAACTTTTTAGTGAATGACTGCTGTTACTATTAAAGTCGGTTACTATTTTTTTGTTAAAAGTTTATTTTATTCAAGTCAATGGTTTAGATGTAATGAACCTAACTTCATTACATGGTAAATTTAAGAAAATACAGTCTCATTTTGTAGACAAAAGCACGAAGAATAATGTTTTAATAAGGATTATTTACTTCTTTGACAGTTTTCACGTAACTCTTACCGTTTTTGAGTAAAATTAAAAATATTTCAAACGAAGACACATTAGGGGGGAGGGGGAAGGGGAGACGCGGACACCCTAGGGGGTTTTAAGGATGTACTTTTGTGATCCTAAGGAACGTTCAAACCTATAGTATTGTGAACAATACATTGACTTCTATGTTACAATGCAGTATAGGTACCTACTTTATCAGTTCAGATTTAATGAACTGTAACTTCATTACTTAGTCAATTTAAGTAAATATAGTCTAATTTTGTAGACAAACGTGTGAATAATATTTACTTCTTTGACAGTTTTCATCTAACTCTTACCGTTTTTAAGTAAAATGAAAAATACTGCAAATGGAGACAAGTTTGGGGGGGGGGAGGGGGGGACGCGGACACTCTAGGGGTCAGGGGTTTTAAGGATGTACTTTTGTGATTCTAAGGAACGTTTGTGCACAAAAGTTAGCTTTAGGTTTTTTTTTTGAGGTCGCCCTTATAGCTTCAACCAATATTCCCGTAGTATTACAATTTGTTGCGTCTCTTCGTTGCAAACAAATGTGCAGCTATACGGCTTACTCTTAACTTTGTGCTCCGGAGTGATTCTGGCTTTAACTATGCACAATTTCTCTTCCCTTTTCACCTGCACATAGCCTATTGCGTCATCGCCGTAACTTTCTCGAGCAGATCTGCAAAAGGTTGTATTAAGTTTATTAAAGTACTTCGTTTTATATTTTACTACGTGTATCTTAAATTTTAAAAATATAGAATTTACAATATTTGTAATGTAAAGTTACCGGAAAAAACTATATGACAGATGACAGTAAAAACCGTTCTTAAATCCGTTGCGTGCGTGCCTTAGAACTAGAACATAAACAGTTAGTTTTTGGAATAATCAATATTATCCTTAAAGTATCGATATCGATATTCTTGTCTGATAAAGCTCTGTGTCACTGTGTCACTACATAACACCTAATGCACAGTTAGTGTAAGTAAAACAATAAAAGTATCGATATCGACAGTCTTGTTTAGTCAAGCTCTATGATCGTGTCAGTGTCAGTACACTTTCTCGCACTAAGAAGCGGTTTTGTGTGGGACAATGGAGATAACGGTGCGTACAAACTATGCCACAAAACATTGTTTTAAAACACGTTTTCACACAATGTTTAGTTTTGGACGTGCCACATGTTCACTAAACATGCCACAATGTTGCATAGTTTGTACGCACATTAAATACTAGTCTACGATTTGTATAGGTACCTAATAGTAAAACATGCATGCATAGGTACAAACATACTACAATCACAATCTCGCAGGCAGATTGCGCCCGCCCAGTGTGAGAATGTAAGTCACCGGCTGTTAATATAGGTACCTACCTACAACCTGCAAGCGCGCGCGGGCGAAGGGAAATCTTATTAATGCGTTTATATCAACTTCTGTTACGATGTCTTATGTTTATATTAGATATATTACTATCTACTAAACGAATTACAAAATAGATTGTACTGAATTAATTCCTGAAAACGATTAAAACCACCTCGAACCGAGGAGAAGTTACCAGGTAAGTAGGTAGGTAGGTATGTGTATGTTTGATGATTATTAAGTAAGTACCTTACCTTAGCTACCAGTACCACATATAATCACTTAGTACATACCTTGAAAGCTTGACGCCTCTGATCTCTGCACTTGTGTACAAAGGATTGTTGGATAAAAAATCAAACACCATTGACATGTCGACTTTAGGTAAATTATCTGACTGTCCGCGACTAAATCCACTCTCCATCGTCAAAAACTTATCACCTTAAACTCGTATTATCTACTGAGAGCACGGAACACAAACGCCTTGTTTGAGATTGCGGGTCAAAATGCACTGGTGTGCTTATTATCCGTCTCATACGCCGCGGCCGGCCACCCGCGCCCCCGCTCTCGGAAGCCGTGACGTCACACGCGGAACGAGCGACTAGAATTTTTGATTTTGTACGCGTTAAATTAAAAAATTCATAACTTCGTCATTTTTCAAGATATTGAAAAAAATCTTTCAGCATATTTAATGTTATACTATAATCTTATAATTAAAATTATAATTTTTAGTTTTCGTGCTATTGGAAACTTCCTTATTAAATCGTCCATATAAATTAGACATTGTTCATAGTTTAATCCTGAAAATGCTACAGTCATTAGTCGAGAGAAAGCGGAAGGACTTATTTTCAATCCCATTGGTAATCTTTTCATTTGAAACTGTCCGTCACTTGTAGTGAACGCGGTACATTCTCTACTTTGATGATTAAAACCTTGACCTTTGGTTTCAGTTTCAGAGAGTTCAAGTTGATAATAACTTTGGGCCAAATCTAAATGAGAAAAGTATACGGCACCCGACAAGGAGTCTAAAATGTCTGTAATATTTGGGAGCGGAAATTTATCATCATAGATAACTTGGTTTAATTTTCTATAGTCCACCACTAGACGCCATTTTTTCTCTCCACTATTGTCTGTCTTTTTCGGTACAAGCAATACCGGACTCGACCATTCACTATTTGCTTTTTCTATAATACTATTTTTGAGCATATCTTTAATTTGCTTACTAATTTCTTTTTTATGCGCAAATGGTGTTCGATATTGTTTGACATATACAGGGTTGCAATTTTCTTTCACTCGAATAGTTTGTTTGTAAATATTAGTAACAGACAACTTATCACCTGGCAAATGAAATATATCAGGATACTTAGCGCAAATATTCTCTATAGATATTTGTTCTTCTGTATTTAAATAACTATGCAGTTTCAAAGATTTAAAAATGGTCTTTATTCGGTCAGTGTTAATATCATTATATTCTCGCCCTGCAAGAGACCTGGCTGTTGCCGGATGAGGTCCCATACCTAAGCACCATCGATGCCGGATTCAGTGCGACGGGAACCTCGGCCGTTGACACGACGGCGGGGGTATTGCGCGGGAGACCTCACGGTGGAGTGGCCCTTTTATGGCGTAACAGTGTATTCCAAAATGTGTCTGTACTCAAGTGTGACAATCCACGTCTCTGTGCGATTGAAATAGTGACAAATAATCGCCCTATTGTCAGAGAATATAAAGTATTACTACGTAAAGAAGCGACACTCACCTCCCCGCGCGAATTTAACGGCCCCCGCGGTCCCCCGCAAGTTAGTGGAAATCTGGAGTCAGGCAGAGCTCGATTACCACTCGTTTGCTGCGCGCGTGTTTTGTTACAAAGTTTTATCACGATACTGATTTTTAATCAGTATGGTGCGTTATTGCAGTGTTTATGGATGCCTGGAAAACTTTTTTTCAAAAATTAGAATTGCGTGATCAAACCTTACAATTTCGTTCAGTAACGCATTTGGAACAATAAAATCAGTATTTATAACTTTCCATGTTTTGACAAGTTTTCATTTTTTTCCAAAATTTATGTTTGAGTAGTTGTTAATTATATGATGATCATTTATGCATACGAAACTATATAGGTACCTACTAAGCTTAGGCATACTATATATATATATCTATATATTTACTTTTAAAGTAACGAAAAAGCAGCGGTAACTCAGGGGTAGAACGCTGGCCTCTTAATCTTGAGATTAAGGTTCGATCTCCGGTCGGGCATGCACCAATGAGTTGTTCGGAATTTACATAATGTGCATAGTATTTGCTAATAGGTACTTACCACTTGTGAACAGTGAAGGAAAACATAGTAAGGAAACCTGCATGCCCTAAAGAGAGTGTATTTGTGCCCGAAGAACGATGATAGGGCTCACCACCCATCACGTTGGGACGTAATATTTGCAGGTGAAACGCGGGTTTACCGAGTGTGGGTGGACTGTGACTTGCATTTCAAAGTTCACACTCGGAACACATCCGACACCCCCCGGGGCATTCAGGTCGTAACGATTTATATACGTATATAAGGTTAAATAACATTATTTGGCGAAACTCAAAACAAAGGTAGTACTAGTCTATATGTATATATAACAACTATATAACAAATATATATATATATAACAACTGTTTGTATGGGAGCTAAGCGAAATTCTTAACTTTTTTTCACTTCCTCCTATACAAATTGCTCCGATCAGCTGACTTGTCCAGTATGGAAAGGTGAAAACGAATTTTAAGAATTTTTCACTATCCTATTAAAAAAAGTTATTCATATGGACATGTTCTACATATGTTTCAAATTTCGCCAACTAATTGAATTTAACCTTGTATATATATATATATATACATATATTTTTTTAATACTGATTAATCCACGGGGAACCAGAAATTGGACTACGCTAAAATTTAGGAAGAGAATCACATAAGTTGCTGACTTATATTGTGTCCCTCTCGGGCGACGACGCTCACACGATTGCTGCCAGCCCTAGACTAGCTCACGCACACACACAAGCGTGTGCGGACAAGCCAGATGCGCGCGTTAGAGTGTAGGTAAATAACTTGAGCCTTGACTATGAAGTGTCGGGGGTGTGCTATTGTGGTGCTAAGTGTGTACATGCCTACGGATTCAATGGACAATTTGCCTGAATTTACGGATTGCCTTGGGGCGGTGAGTGCTCTCATAGACAATTATGGCATTGAATCTGTGTACATAATGGGTGTGTAACCGCTGGCTACAGGAATGCAGGGCGGATGGGATTTGACACGGGAGAATTGTGGAAAACAATGTGGGTGCACTGACCTGGTTGGAATGTTTATGGCGAGCCGACGAATGCGCTGACAATGTGCCGCGTGGTGTACTCCTTGTCGGGCTGATGATGACAGGGCTGATCTTGGACAGGGATGTGCAGAATGTCTTGGAGTAATACACAGCACTGAGATGATCACAAAATACGGTAGATACGCGAGATTGGTTGTGGCGTCGCGAATGTGTGCACACACGTATTATTCGGTCGACGGTTGCGGCGAAACAGAGTGAGTGAGCCAACGCGCGGGTTGGCGCCAGCGCGCGAGTGCGCAGACGTGCGCCTCCGGAAGCGTCTCGAGCCGAACAGAGCGAGCGAGCGGCGCTCGCGCGCGCACCTCGAGCCGGCGCGCGGGGGGAGACTAGCTGTCCGCGCATGCGCGCGGATTCGTCACGTTGTAGCGTGAACATCCTGGGGGGGCCGGGGCTGCGACTCCTCTTGAGCTGAATCCAACGGCAGCCTGGCTATCTTGAACACAGGTCGTCGCAGATTTCCATGGGCTGTGTCCAGATCCACAACTTGGATCACTCCATCCTTGCCAGGTATCGTGCGGAGAATTCTCCCCAACTTCCATTGGAGCGGAGGCAGGTCATCCTCTTTGATGAGGACCAGTTCACCCACTTGAGGAGGGGAAGAAGGGGAGAGCCATTTGGAGCGGGTTTGCAGGGTATGGAGGTAGGATCTGGACCAGAGAGTCCAAAAGCGCTGAGAGAGCGCTTGAATGAGTTGAAACCGTTTAAGAGCAGATATGGATCTGTCGTCAAAAGACTGCTCAGGTAGAGCGGTGAGCGGACGACCAATAATGAAATGTCCTGCCGTGAGAGGTTCAAAGTCCGTAGGGTCGGATGAAATCGGGCAGAGGGGTCTTGAGTTGAGTATTATTTCGTGCAGAGCGCCGAACCAAGTTATGTGCTGATTCGCGAGCTTGTGAGTGATTGCATCATAGTTTGTGCCGCAGTCTGAGCGAATGAGAACTGGAGTACCGCGACGTGAGATAAAACCTAACAGGGCTCGTGCTGAGTGAAATTGAGTGTGATTGAGTGAATGTACGTCTGCTATTTCAAGTGATACGGTTGGCAACAAAATTGGTGTGTTAGTGACGTTCACTACACGTTGTGCGGAGTTACAAGAATTCTCTGTTGGAGTTGAAGTCATTGAGTGAAAATGAACTGAGTGTGTATGTGATGAGTGTGTGTGTGATGAATGTGCTGAGTGCGCTGAGTGCTGGTTTCATTGAGTGAAAATGAGCTGAATGTGTATGTGCTGATTGAATGTGTGATGAGTGTGACTATATGTGAAAATGAGTTATTAAAACTTGAGCGCTACCAACTCCAACGTGCGGATAGCTTGTAACTTGCGCGGGCCGAAATAACAAAGGCTATGTTCAAACGGAACACGGAAAATAAACACGATAGAGAGAAAAAAAAAAAAAAATTTTTTTTTTTTTAAACAACCTGTATATGAGCTGATACACCAACTTGGAACACCCTATATGTGTACCACAAACAACAAGAGCAGAGATGAGATGAAAAAACAAATTGTTTACTATATTTGTGCTATATATATATACCCGGGTAAAAAAAGCAGACAATAACACAAATAAACGGTCCGGCAATATATTACTGTAACACAAGATTACCGTAACATAAAATATCGGAAAGGGCTGAACTTGTTCACTAATTTAAACAACACTTGTAAAAATACAAACAGCTATGTATGCACTTTTCACTTTTATGTTATTTGCCTTGAAATCATGTGCCGACAATACGCGTTGGTTCGTCGTCAAAAATTCTATTTATAGAATAAAATACCTACCTACTGCTTTGAGAGCGTAAACAAACAAAGAATGTATTTACCTAGCCGAAATCGGATCTAAATGAGCGGACAATCCAATGATGCTAATCAAGCTTTAATCAACGTAATAATACGTAACCGTAATAACGTGTGTACTTATGTACTCAACACACGTAACTTACGTATATATGTGACGTATATAAGTGCACGAAATAAAGCAAATTTATACTCGCACCAAAAAATATCTCGCAAGATACCTACGAAAACTATCTTTGACAATGGGCAGATGTACACCTCTCCACGGGCAAAAATTGGGTAAAAATAGGTAAATTGGGTCGGGTCGGGTCGAGGGTAATAAAGAAATATAGTGGACTGTAATAAACAATTGGGCTGAATGGATATAATTATATTATCTGAACTGAATAGTAATAACAAACGGGATGAAAATGAGTTTATTCTGTAAAGGGGCGGAGGGGGCCGGTTCTATACCGATAAATGGAATGTTCTAGGCGGCGGTTCTAATTACCTACCCGCAATAGGTATTCGAGACCACAAAATATTTTTTTTTGCCGGGAAAGGGGGCAAAATATGTAACCGGGTGAAAATGGACTGTAGTAAATCGACGGGGGCTGGTTCAAACAAAGTTACGGGCCGGCGGGGGGGAGGCGGGGGGTGATATAAACCAAAAATTTTCCGCTCGACGGACCAAAATTTTTCTTGGATTGAAAATGGACTGTAGTAAATAGAGGGGGACTGGTTCTAACGGTTCGAAGGGCCAAAATTCGATCCGGCTCGAAGGACCAAAATGTAACCGCTGGCTACAGGAATGCAGGGCGGATGGGATTTGACACGGGAGAATTGTGGAAAACAATGTGGGTGCACTGACCTGGTTGGAATGTTTATGGCGAGCCGACGAATGCGCTGACAATGTGCCGCGTGGTGTACTCCTTGTCGGGCTGATGATGACAGGGCTGATCTTGGACAGGGATGTGCAGAATGTCTTGGAGTAATACACAGCACTGAGATGATCACAAAATACGGTAGATACGCGAGATTGGTTGTGGCGTCGCGAATGTGTGCACACACGTATTATTCGGTCGACGGTTGCGGCGAAACAGAGTGAGTGAGCCAACGCGCGGGTTGGCGCCAGCGCGCGAGTGCGCAGACGTGCGCCTCCGGAAGCGTCTCGAGCCGAACAGAGCGAGCGAGCGGCGCTCGCGCGCGCACCTCGAGCCGGCGCGCGGGGGGAGACTAGCTGTCCGCGCATGCGCGCGGATTCGTCACGTTGTAGCGTGAACAGGGTGATTTCAACTCTCACAATAACGAACTATTTTACAATGAACTAATGAATTATTGTGGTGAACAAAAATGGACTTGTATAGATGTAAACAAATTACCATCCGATACCTACACATTTATAAGCGAGGCCCATGGCTCAAGGCGGTGGCTAGACCATTGTCTTGTTACGTAAGCGGCTGTTAGCTCTGTATTTAATGTGTATGTCAAATATGATACGTTTTGGTCTGACCACTTCCCTCTGATACTTGAGTGTAAATTAAACTTATTAACGCCTAAAGTACATAACCTCGTAATTAAAGATAACGGTTCAGTATGGGGGGAGAGAACTAAGGAACAGATCTTGATGTATGCTAATGAGTGTCATAAAAGACTTAGGCTCATTGATTTTCCAGTGGAATTTATGACCTGTGCCGACTGTTACTGCAACGATCCTAACCATAAAAAAGTGTTAGATAGGCTTTATAACGGGATTGTATCAGCCTTAACTGAATCTGCTATTATCAGTAAGCCTGAGGTTAGACGTAAGAATAAGCAACGTATTGTGGGCTGGAATAAGCACGTCAGAGAGGCTCATGGGGAAGCCAGGTCAAGGTTTCAGATGTGGATGTGGTGTGGTAAGCCTTCAGCGGGTCCTATATACAATGAGATGTGTGAAACTAGGAAAATATTCAAGTCTAGATTAAAATGGTGCCAAGTGCATCAAGACCAAATTAAAATGAATATTTTAGCTTCACAACACGCCAAGAAAAACTTCCGCGGTTTCTGGAAAAACACCAACAGACTGAAGAATCGACCTGGACTCCCTGTGAGCGTGGGCGGTGAGAGTGACAGCAATGGAATTGCTAATATCTTTAGGGATCATTTCTTTGTACCATCGCCCCTAGGACCGGCTGAAAAGATGATCAATGCTGAAAGTCGTGATGAGAAAGTGGGGACTATAGTAACGGCCAAAGATATTAAAAGAGCCATTAGATCAATATCCAGAGGAAAATCTCCTGGTCATGACGGCCTCAGCATTGAGCATCTTCAACATGCCGGTCCTCATGTTACAAGAGTTTTGGCAATGTTGTTCTCTTTATGTTTGAGTCATTCGTATCTGCCCGCCGAACTTATGAAAACCATTGTGGTACCTGTGGTTAAAAACAAGACAGGAGATACCTCTGACAAAAATAACTACAGGCCTATTTCGCTGGCGACTATAATCGCCAAGGTGTTCGACGGTGTGCTTAATACACAATTAAATAAATTTATACAACTGCATGATAATCAGTTTGGGTTTAGGCCCGGACTATCTACTGAAAGTGCAATATTGAGTCTTAAGCACACCGTCAGATACTACACGGACCGCAGTACTCCTGTGTTTGGTTGTTTCCTTGACCTGTCAAAAGTTTTTGACCTGGTTTCCTACGATATCCTGTGGAAGAAGCTGGAGGACATAAACCTGCCTAAAGAACTTGTGAACATCTTCAAGTATTGGTATGGAGGCCAGGTCAATTGTGTTAAGTGGGCAGGAACATTATCGGAGCCGTACAGATTGGAGTGTGGAGTGAGACAGGGAGGGTTGAGTTCTCCTACTCTCTTCAACCTGTACATCAATGCGCTGATCGTCGAGCTCAGTGGCACACATGTCGGCTGCCACGTCGACGGAGTTTGCGTCAATAACCTTAGCTACGCAGACGACATGGTGCTGCTGAGTGCGTCGGTATGCGGACTCCGGAAGTTGCTGGGTATATGTGAAGCATATGCCCAGAGCCACGGACTATGTTATAATGTTACGAAAAGTAAACTCATGGTTTTTGAGGCCGGTTCTAAACGACGCTCAAGTGTGACGCCCATTCGGCTTAACAATGTACCCCTGGAAAGGGTAGAAAAGTTTAAATACCTTGGGCATACACTTGCAACCAGTCTCAGGGACGATGAGGATATTGAGAGGGAGCGGAGAGCCTTGTCAGTCAGAGCAAATATGATTGCCCGCAGGTTTGCACGTTGCTCGACGGATGTGAAAAAAACACTATTTCGAGCCTTTATCTTTTTATACGTGCAACCTGTGGGTGAGTTACACTCAAAAGACGTATGGGGCTCTCCGTGTCCAATATAATAACGCGCTGAGGGCGATGCTGGGGCTGCCGCGGCACTGTAGTGCCTCGGGCATGTTTGCGGAGGCGCGCATCGACTGCTTTTACACAGTGATGCGCAAGAGATGCGCGTCCATGGTGCGCAGGGTGCGCGCCAGCCCCAACATCGTCCTGGCGATGATAGCTGGCAGGTTAGATTGCCCTTTTTTATTGCATTGCGGTGGCCTTCACGTCACACGCAACAAATAAACATTAATTTATTATTATTATAAATTGTTACTAACACAGTAGTATTAATTTTACTAACAAAATTGTATGTATTACTAACTCAGTAGTTTTAAGTTTACTAACAACTATGAGTCATGTTGCTCGAAATAAATGTTTTAAATAAAATAAAATAAATATTCGTAAAATAACACAAATCTTCTAACCTATGCGTTTCTGGTTGAAAAATACTAAAATTTATTATGTTCTCAGTTGTATTTAAAATTTTGACCGGAACACGATTATTAATCGGACAAGCTATAGAACACGCCATATAAACACCTTCGCGTAACTCCTTAGAGATAACAACACACTCGTCATTCATTGTAGTCGGCAGGTATCGGATTACCTCGCAACGCGGTGGAACTGATATAACTCGGTTCACGAATAATGGAATTTCAATCTGTTTGCCCAAGTTACTTAAAGTTAGTAAATTATTATAAGTAAATTATATATCTTGACCAATAATTCCATGAGTGTTGCATGGCAGATTTCGAAAAACATGAAATTTTTGATAAAACGATACACCATTACTTTTTAATTTGAGATATACATAACCACAAGAAGTTAATTTTCCACCTACACCTTGAATAACAATATTTGATTGATGAATTTTAATATCTTTTTCTAGTAAATAATTGTACTTGATAGCGCTTATTGAAGCACCCGAATCGATCATCGTATTAAATTGTGAACCGCGTAATTCGAAAGAAGTATAATTAATTCCTTCCATGGTAAATATTTCTTCTAAATTAGACTCGAAGAAAATGATTTAATTGTGGAGATGACTCGTCAATCTCGTCATTATTTGAGAGTACTTGGTTATCAGGCGTATCTATCGTGTTAACACGGTGCTCGGATTTATATTGTCTATTATTATAATTATTGAAACTACGATTTCCTCTACCTCTTTGATATATGTTCGAAGACCTACCTCGATATCCACTATCCGACGAATTATTTGTGAACTGCCGATAATTACTGCCATATCCCCTATTATAACCTCCGCGCGTTCCGCGATTTTGATAACGCATGCCTCGACCGCTTCTACCTCTGTATGTGTGGGACATAACTGTAGGTGTTGAGGAGCTTTCCTCGTCCTGCGCAGCTCTAATAGCATCTTTCAAGGATGAAAAATTTCTAGCCGAGATAATTGTACTAAATTTTTGACTTCTTAAGCCCTCAGAAAAACGTTGAATCGCGTTTCGCTCGTTTACTTTTCTTAGAATTTCATAAGAATTGGAATCGTTATCTGCCTGAGCTAGGGTTAACTCTGTAAATAAATTTTCAATTTCTTTGCCGAATTCTTGAACAGATTTATCCTGCTGTCTCATATTTTGTAGTTGACTTTGTAAAGCGGTATCAGACTTTTTGGTGAGAAGTTTTTGCATATCTTGCAATAAAGCCGTTACGGTATCATACGAAGAGTTCAAACGCAATTGAGACGTAGTTTTTTCCGATTCGTTCATAACCGGAAGCAGATTTACTGCAGTTTTTAGGTCAAACTTTTCCATGATTTCACAAGAGTATGACAAAATCTTATTATAAAATTTATTTATCTCAATACTCAGTTTATTTATTTAAGGAATTATGGCAATGCCTATTTCCGACTTTTCTATCTTTTTGTCTAAATCTGATAAAATAACTTCATATTCTCTGTATATTTCACTTGCCTCAGCTTTTTTAATGGCTAAAACTTGTTCAGTTCTTCTTAGTGGACCAAGCTTTTGTAAATACAATTTAATTTTTTCTAACTTCTCACAAATATTTTTTAACTGTGAGGTCATTACATTTAATTTTAATTATAGATTAGAAAATTGTACATGAACATAAGTTCATAGCTAAATACATAAGGTTCACTTACAATTTCCTCGAAGGTCCTTTTAACACTGTTATAGACTAATTACACTTTGGTTTTTCACTAAAACACTTTAACTTTACACGGCAGCAGCTTCATCTTCATATTTACGGATCCCTCTAAGGCGTTGGAACTCGTGGTTGTTTATTTCACGCCGAACCATTTTCTTATGACATCCAGCGTAGAACCGGAAGAAAACATAAGCTGCACCAACGATCATAACACATAGGATGAGCATTATAATAATGTTGCTATTGCTCATATGATTGCCAATTTTGTCCAAAACAGCTCCGTTTTCACTGCCACCACCTGCATTTTGCGCAATCACAATGTCTTCTATTTGAATATGGTTTCCCTATGGTGTTGAGAAAATTAGACGAAATTAAACTTCACTTTAAATTTACTATTTTAGAAAATAGTATTGCCAACTACCATGGGCCCATGGCAGGGTCGCCATGTAATATAGATCGAGGCGATAAGTAAAAGGTGGTATTATTGTCATGATGTTATTTATCTGAGGTGCTACATGTTCGTCTTGATGTACGAAAGTGCGCGCTTAATTACCCGTGCATTGTCTTATATATTAATTGGTGCTTACATCACTACAATAGCAGGCTTTGGTTCAATCAAGACAGAGAAATACGTTTCATTTGGACTCCATCTCATATTAACTTTCCTGGTAACGAACTTGCTGATAAACTTGCCAGCTCTATAACTAAAAATCCTAATATTCATCAAATATCTATCAAAAATATTAGGTTGCCAGCTTCAAATTGCAAAACTGACATTAAGATGAATATTAAACATCAATAGGTGCTCCATTGGGAAGAAACAACACGAATAAAAGGAAAATGGTATAGTAACATTAACTCGGATATCAAGAAACCATGGTTCATCACCGGAAAATATATACATAGAAACTTTTATACAACCATTTGTCGTCTAACAGTACGGTTTACGATGCGCATTTGGTGCGCATGCTGCAATCGTTGTATACTCCTGGTTTACATTGAAAGCATGCAAATAGCGCGCGTTCATTTTAAACCGGCGAAAGCGCGCTAGCTAACGTCAACTGTCAAATGTGGATAACCTATTTGTAGGTAAGAAAAGAAACGAAATTTCACCAGCTCTCGTTGTTTAATTTTAAAGCATACTTATCCCAAGAAATGCGAAATGTCCGAGTTGAACATAATTTGGAATCTTCTTGAAACTGACGATGACAATACCAGTGATTGTGAAGAGACATCCTCATCTTCCTCTTCATCATCGAGCGATGATGAAACAGATTTCATTTGTTTGCTTCTAAAGCACCAAGAGCGAGCTTCATCCGGCAAAGTCCGTAAAAAGGAATATATATATAAAATAATTCCAGGTTATAGCAACGAAGTCTTCAAAAGTCATTTCAGGTCAGTCTGTTTGCCCACAAAGGTTACCTATGTATACACCATGGGAATAAACAAATTTTTACATAAGTAATTGCCTATTTGTTTTTCAGAATGTATCCAGAAACATTTGACTACATCTTGAGTATTGTTGGACCAGCTCTAATGGATACCAAGTACAACCCTGGCAATAAGCCAATAGCAGCCAGAGAACAGCTTTTAATTTCTATTTGGATCATGGCGGCTCCAGACAGTTACAGGTATAGTATTTATCAGTGCCCATATTCATTTCTTTTAATTGTATTGGTGTCGATTCGGTGCAACACAACTTAACATATTTGACAGGACTAAACTTAATTTAAGCATTCTGCCTTTTTCTTTCTATATTGAAATGACAAAGAAACTGAGAATAAGTTTAGTCCTGTGAATCGACACCATTACCTACAAGTTGTTTTATTATACTTTACTTACTCAGCCAGTCTGAAGTTAGGCTCTCAGCTAGAAAACAAAGGAATGTTTTTGTAAAACAACAATTTATGCTAAAATTTTACTGTTTTCTTAGTGACTGTACAGTGTGAATGTTTCGGAGAGCTTAACTTCAGGCCAGCCGAGTTAGATTTTGTGAACTGTAAGGCTACACTTTATTAAGTGTTTGTCACGTGTGCTTAAAGTGCCTCCTGTTCCTTTTCCAGATCAGTCAGTGAGAAATTTGATGTGGATAAAGCTATATTTAAAGCATTTTATAATTTATAAAATGGCCCAAAGGACAGGAGGCACAGGAGATCATGAGGGATTATGAAAAGTTTAGTGCATTCCCTAAAGTTGTGGGCGCCATTGAAGGGACACATGTGAAATGTAATCCGCCAAAAGATGATAAAAAATCTTACATAAATCGCAAATTCTATGCATCCATTCAAGTACAGGTATTGACCAATATTATAAATAATATATTTACAGAAAAATCCCATTTCTAAGAAACAAGCTAAAGTGATATAACTATCAAGGAATAGCCGCCCTGATCACTTTTGGCAGTATGAGACCACCCTCTTCAGATTATAATTAGCAAGTTTCTGTTAATTCTATACTTAATGGATATCTTTGTTTTAGGCTGTGTGCACACGGAGACTACTATTTACCAGTGTGTTTGCTGGAAGCACTGGAAGCGTTCATGATGCGAGGGTATTCAGAGTGTCACCAGTACAAAGATACTTGGGAGATTCAGAATACTTTCCAGACGAGTCCCATTTAGTGGGTGATGCCGCATATGGCATACACCCAAATATAATGGTGCCATTTAAAGACAATGGTCATCTTTCATTAAGACAGAAAAATTTTAACTTCTGTCTTTCCTCAGCCAGTATTGCTATAGAAAGGGCATTTGGGATGTGGAAAGTAAGATGGAGGAGAATCAAAGAGTGCCTTCCCATGGTGAAATTTGAGAAAATTCCAGAATTCATAGTTGTGAAATGTGTATTGCATAACATATGTATTCTAAAAAAATATATTATCGATATTATCGAAGTGCCAAACAACATTCTTCGAATTGGTAGTCGAAGTGTGCTTACTCCAGAAAATGCAAGAGCTTCAGGGTCAGTGAAACGCATGCAAATTGTTAATTCCCTGCCAATAAGGAATAATTGAATCTGGGACTTATGTTGTGATAATAATGTTTAATTATTAGAAATTGATGTTCACATTGTAGTAATAGGTACATATTAATAAAACACAGTATCTAAAATAAACTTGTGTTATTTATTCATTTTTGTGACAAGGCATTTTTGTTCAGTTAAATAACTTTCCAATAACAAGACTAGTATAGAAGTTGCATAATAAATAATAATGTTATGCTCAGTTCAGCGAAATAAAAATTATTACCTATTATTTAAAGTTCAAAACTTTCATATGAAATGTGAAGAATGTCAGCAATATAGTCTGTACTTTCCCGAAACTGAACTTTAGTTACACTTATAAATTACTACCTTGCATAATATAAATCATTCATAAAATCTGAATAGTACTTACATACCTTTGGGCTGCCAAAGAATTTTAATCCTGTTCATTAATCAGTCAGACACATTATACATTTGCCTTAAAATATACAACAATCACCATAACATAGAAATATTTAAACAAAAACTAGAAACAAAGTTACTCAGGCAATGTAAGGATTTGTTGCGAAGGATTGTTTACTTAATACTCTTGTGAGAGTATTAATTGCTATTAATATTAAACCTCTCAAGTTGAAATCTAAAATTGCCAAGAACTCTAATAAAATTAATAACCCATAAAAAATATACGTTATGTAATATTAATCAGTCCTTATTGAAATATAATGCAAATAACTAAATACTATTTTCCACAAGAACCCTCTTATGTGTTGAACAGTTTAGACTTATAATCAGCATTTTACTTGCAAAGTATTTAACATTAATAAAATTAGACTTTAAAACGTAACTAAACCACCAAAGGATAAAACTTCTAATCAGCATTTTACTTGCAAAGTATTTAACATTAATAAAATTAGACTTTAAAACGTAACTAAACCACCAAAGGATAAGACTTATAATCAGCATTTTACTTGCAAAGTATTTAACATTAATAAAATTAGACTTTAAAACGTAACTAAACCACCAAAGGATAAGACTTATAATCAGCATTTTACTTGCGAAGTATTTAACATTAATAAAATTAGACTTTAAAACGTAACTAAACCACCAAAGGATAAGACTTATAATCAGCATTTTACTTGCAAAGTATTTAACATTAATAAAATTAGACTTTAAAACGTAACTAAACCACCAAAGGATAAGACTTATAATCAGCATTAACGATAAAATCAGACTTGAAAACTTGGTTTGACCACCAAAATGTTGTTAAAATATCAATCTCCTATATGTAATAGTATAATATTAAAACAATCAACATATACAAATAAAGTCCCTGAGTAATCAATCACCATTATGTTTCATTTTACCATATTCCAAATATGAACAAAATCATCTACTTTGCCTGGAAATAAAAGTATGATTAAGGAAGGTAGCTTTCCAAATCACTTTTCAAGATTAAAATATTGCTTACTGTCAGACAAAAGTAGCTCGATGCTGGTTCTAAAACATCTACTTTTAGGGTTTTGGAACCAGCATCGAGCTACTTTTTGTCTGACAGCGAGCAATATTTTAATCTTGAAAAGTGATTTGGAACGCTACCTTAATTTCTAACAGCCCTACTAATAAACGTGGAATAAAATGTTATGCTGAATATAACTTTGGAATGAGCAAAATGTCAACCAATAAACACGGAATAACTTAAACCTAGCATAACGTCAGCGTAACTGCCCTTTGTTCCGTTATTCCAACCCCTACCCTAGTTTAAGTTCAGTATAACATATCATCGTGTTGTGGTGCGCGTGATTTTGTGTTTGATTTTTCGGAATTTCATAAAATGGCCAGGGCAGTTGAAGCGGTGGAGGAAGTTGATTACCTGGAGAACCTGTTTAATGACATGCAAAACGCAAGAAAGGTGAAAATATACAAAATACGACAAGACTTTTGAACTTTACAGCGATGACGATTTTCGTGTAAAATATCGCTTTTCCAAAAGAGGTGTTCTGTTTTTGGATCAACTGATAGGTGGTTCTTTGGTTATGGACAAACGTGGAAGTGGTTTATCTTCTATTGTTCAGATCTTAATAGCTCTAAGTTATTGGGGACGCAATCAAGTAAGTAAACATGCAAAAACTTAAGTTAGGTCTAAACTATTACTACTAGTTACCTTTTAATGCTCCTACCACTATATCAATAATTTCCAAAATTTGGAATCAACTCGACGATTTGTACTATTTCAGATACAAGATGATGCGGCAGATATTCATGGTCTTAGTCAGCAATCAGTGACTATAATATGCAGACGAGTGGCAAGGGCAGTGTTGGAGAAACGGTTTCATTATATCAAAATGCCCCTTTCTCTGGATGACCAATTCAAGACCATGCAAAAATTTGAGGCAATAGCTGGGTTTAAAACAGTCGTTGGTGCCATAGACTGTACACACATAAAAATACCCAGAGTAAAGGGGCCTAGTGGACAATTCTACATAAATCGCAAGGGATTTAGCTCCCTGAATGTTCAGGTGTGTGCATAATGTATTGTAACAATGAAGTTAGGTACCTACTGTAAGAAGGTATACCTATTCATAATTTGTCATGATTTCACGTTGTTTGTGATGCAACATTGAAAATTAATAACATTGTTGCACATTGGCGATGCAGCACACACAATTCTCGCATTTTAATGAAAGTCAGCTGAAAGAATGCTTTGAAGAGGGTCAAACTTTTCATGGGAGATTGCTAGGGGACTCCGGGTATGGCTGCACCCATTACTTGTTTACATCGGTGCTAAATCTCACGACTCCACAGGAAGAAGCATATAATTACGCTCACATAAGGACACGAAACACTATTGAGAGATGTTTCGGTGTGTGGAAATCTCGGTTCAGGTGTTTACTAAACGGATTCCGAACGTCTCTGGAAAATACTAAAATGTATGTGGTGACGTTGGCAGTGCTTCATAATATGGCTATTGAGCTAAAAGAGGAGGCTTTTCCGGATGAGGAAGATGGTCTGACACCTCAATCTCTACCAGCTTCTGCGCCAATCACAAATCAATACATTAAGAGGGAATGCAGTTAGAGCCACATTTATACAAGACAATTTCTAAGGCATGAATAAAAAAAAAAGTAATTCACTGTATAGTTTCACATGTTTATTTACGATGATAACATCTTTTTTAAGTACTCTTCCTGTAATTTTAGATTTCCATCACTTGGTTGTGAAGCTCAGTCATGTTCTTCATGCGAAGGTCATGCTCTTTTTCTAATCGCTCATCCTCCAGGACCCGGAAATTGTGCATATCATCAAATGAAGACTCTGCAAATTTGAATGAGTTGCTCTTATCCCTCTGAAATATATGAAAAATTGTATATGAAAAAAAGGAATTTAATAAATCAGAGAGAGAAATCACAATGCATGCCTAATGTGGAAGCACCATTATAATAATTGAAGAATAACTACAAATCCGTAAATATATACCGGCTTTTCCTTTTTCTTTGCAGATCGCTTTGGCGTTGGCACTATGTGAGGAGACTGCATTACTTCTCCCTGAGGATCATCCGATTGCACAATCTAAAATAAAGATTTATTGGTATAAAGTTGTCATTTAAAGTCAGATTTACTTTTCAAAACTGTATAATGTATATCATAAATAAATGTATAGTATAATATCACCCACAACAGTATTTTTAAAATAATAAGACGTTCCAGTATGGGTCAAGTCAATTTTCTGGATGTCATTTTTTTGTTTGTTGTCCTGAAACAAATAATAAAACTGTAATACAGTATTGCATAGCGTTAAAAAAAGGTTATTAATTTTGAAATGCAGTAATTACTTACCATTACCAGTATTGTAGCTATTTTCATCCTCTGGTAAGTCTTTTTTCTCTATTAGTATGTCTTGTGTGATATCCTACAAAATAAGCACAAATTAGCTAGATATCTTAAATATCTAAATTTTACTAGACCTTACAATCATGCAACCTACATTGCATACAATATAGTATAGCCTTAAAAAGCTTTCCCCAGTGCCTGAAGACAAGTCTTCAATCAGTGTGTCTTGCCAGTCGTAGACGAATCTTAAGCATTATAATACTGAAACATGGGACTTTTCCGAAACTCAAAGTAACTCTGAGAGAGCTATGGAGCGTGCTATGCCATAGAACTGATGACCGGTGGATTGGGAAGGTTCTCAAATGGAGGCTGTGAACTGTAAACTGGGTTGGTCGATGGCACGCTGGACTGATGATTTGAAAAGAATTGCTGGCAGCGGGTTAATGACCATGGCCGAGGATAGAAATTTGTGGCTCGCTCTTGGTGAGGCCTATGTTCCGCAGTAGAACTACGGTCTTTTTGAAATGTAGAATACAATAAACTCATGTGGTATCATGTCCACAATTTGCATGGTGTCTGGAGAAGGAGATGGTGGTTTTGGTCCACCTCCAGTTTTACAAGTCTCCTTTATGTATTGTGAATAATCCTTCTTTGAAGCCAGTTTTGTAATCTTCCATTGGTTAATCAATTGTTTTTTGTCCCTGATCCTCGCATTAAGTGTATTAAATCTGAAAGTTGTAATAACAATTTAGTTCGGGCTTCACAAACTCAATTGTGATTCACTAAGTTAACCAAGAAGGTACGTACTTTTCGGTTATTTCTGCTCAAGCACTAATTTTGGCTTTGTTCGTGTTCGTACATAAGTCTTTGTTCTCTATTATTTTTATATAGGGTTTAATTATCTCCCGTAGTAATTGCTGGAAAGAAAAAGATATTAATTAGCACTAGTCTTTTCCTTACACGTGTAATTTTCTAAAGATTGTGAAAGAAAACTGCAATGCAAGTATAATAAATCGAGCAATGACATATTCACTTACCTTTTCTTCGGTTTCCCAATTAATTGAGCGGTTTCTTTTTAGTAATTTTCGTAAACATAAACTTGCTGAAAAGTAATTAGCACGTAACAGTAGCACACATGACAGCACGGCACTGACAGATGACAGCAACCATAGAACAAAATATCTTTTTTTCTCTCTCTTGTCTATGGATTTTGAACGAATGAATTAGTGAGATTGACATAACGATGGAATAGTTATGTCGAAGTTATTCCTAGTTCCTTAGTAAGAAAATATTCCGTCCCTATTCTAACCTTATACTCAGCATAACTATACTTAGCATAAGTTTGTTATAAGCATGGTACAACATATTTTTATTAGTAAGGGTGTAAAAGTTAGGTGTCATTAATTTCACATAGGTAAGGTTTTAGTTTACAGTTGCCGATCAAGGTAGCCTTCCAAATCATTTTTCAAGATTAAAATATTGCTTGCTGTCAGAGAAAAGTAGCTCGATGCTGGTTCCAAAACCTAAAGTAGATGTTTTGGAACCAGCATCACTAAACATCTACTATTAGGTTTTTGGAACCAGCATCACTAAACATCTACTATTAGGTTTTGGAACCAGCATCAAGCTACTTTTCTCTGACAGCGAGCAATATATTTTAATCTTGAAAGTGATTTGGAACGCTACCCAAGTCGAGAGTACTTTCACCGCCAGTTATGAGTCCACTGGATTATTTATATTAGGTATATGTAATGAAACATTGTTGTCAATTAATCAGTGACTATTCTATAACATTACTTTCTGTTGGTCAAGAGACATTCAAGTAACTTGTATTTTTCAGCATGGTGCCGTTCTTTAATTTCTAGTAAAATAAAAAAGTTAATTTCTAGTAGGTTTCTTTCTTTTGCCTCCGCTCTTTGACGTCTTTCTTCTCTCATTTCCTTTAAATATTTCTCGATCAAGTCTTTTTTTTTTGGAGCTGATGTTTTTTGCTTTTCTGGTTCAGCTGAACTAACTTGTTCCCCGTGGTCAGATGAAGCCAGTACCCGAGGTTTTGCCCACCCAGTCGCACCAAATATCTCATGCATTCTCTGCAATGCAATGTTTGCATGAGCACTTGAAAAATTTAAAATAAGATTGGAACTAAGAGAAGTTATTTTGTTTAAAGCTTATACAATAAATATAATATTATATTACAGCCGTTTTTGAAGGCTTTAATTTTAGTTTTAGTGCTGTCAAAACTAAATTTTCTTCATTGCAAAATAGTCCTTAAATGTTAAGAACAGAACCTAAATTAATTTGGAAAAATCTAAGTTTTGACAGCAATAAAACTAAATAAAAGCCTACAGAATCAGGTTTATTATATAATTATAATAATGCATCAAAACTTACATCAAAAAATGGCCAAGTTTCCCTGTTATTTCCAGAAATTTTATTGTGGTCCAAAATATTTTTATAGGTTCTCTTTAAACCATTTAATAAAAAAAAAATTAAATACGAGGAATATTCTTTAAGAATCTATGCACATAACTTACTAACCTAAAGTAGCCCTCTCCAATTCTTCCCTCGTCAAAGTCAGCGTCAAACTCCGTTCAGTTTCCTCACAAAAGACGTCGGCTTGGATTAAATCCATGTTGAATCTCTCGCCGCAACAACAACATAACAAATCAAATGTCAATTTGACGTTTCCGTACACGCTGCACTACCTATTTTTCGTGAGCACTGTGAGCGCGCTAAAATGACGTCACTCATGACGTCACAACGTTCACACGGGTGAATATGAGCGCATCTTAAACCAACTTCTGCCCGCTCACAACGCAAATAGCGCATCGTAAACCGCACTTCCCCGCACATTGGGGAAGAAAACGCAAAGCTATTTACAGATGGCGCTGCAAACGCTTGACTCATAATAAACATGTGTTACGTCGAGGACTATGTCCCTACCGACTCCAACAGCCATCACACCACCAAACAGATTGTGCAACCGTTCGAGTTGCTGACGCATCATCGACCGACATATTAAAAGGGTATTTCACCATCCAAGACGCCGCCTTCATGCTAACATCGCGACAGCGGGAGGTCATACTCTGATCATCGGGATCACTAAGATATAAGTTTAATGTAAGATAGATATCATAAGAATTGTAATCACACATCGATTACATATTTAAGTAAATTCTCTTCCGACTTTCTTTTTAAAAACCCTCGCCGACGGTCAACTCCCGTAATTGGCGCAGTCAGGCTGTAGGGTAGTCGCGGTTAGTGTTAGTCTCACATCGACTACACTAATTATCGTCTTCACGTCGCTTCTACCACTCTACGAACCTACGGAGGCCGTCCAAAGGAGCAGAGAGATCCCTCCAGACATTGACGGATCGAAGATCTCACCAGAAAGCCAGAAGGGAAGATTAAGAATGATCAGCTCATCGTACCTTCTAATCCTGATGACCCTGGCCCAAGCACAAGACATCCGACTTGACAGCCTTGACGACGGACCTGGCATACTTCCTTTTAAATTAGGCTCTACGAAAATAATATCCCACTACCATACATTCCTACAAGACATTGACATTACGATAATACAAAGACATGTTGACACTGCAAAAACTGAATTAACTAACGTTGCAAATGACATAAGTAACAAGAGCTTTTCACTGTTTAAGTATCAAATAGTTCACCTTTTTAGCAAACTAGAAAAAATTTCAGCACAGTTGGACACTTTCAGATCAAAAAGAGCGAAACGTGGTTTATTTAACCCCCTGGGAAGCTTTGTAAAAAGTATCACGGGAAACCTAGACTACAACGATGCTTTGCGATATGAAAGTCTATTAAAAACTTTGCAAGAAAATGACCAAAAGCTTTCGAATAATTTTAATCACCATATTACTTTATTTAAAGAAATAACCGACCATCAAACTCAAGTACTAAATAATCTTACCTACAACCAGTTGAAATTACAAAGGGCCGTATCAAGTTTTATAAACATGACGATTAAAGATAACAACCAAGTAGGTATCTTTGCGCAAGTCTCGCAACTTTTTGCTATAATTAGCGAAAATGTGCAAGAACTATTTTTAGAAGTAATGAGATTAGAAAATATATTAGCTTTTAGTCGCATAGGCACTTTGCACCATTCTATTTTATCAGTTAGGGATATCACTAGCATAGTTAAAAAGTTAAATGCACTTTACTCGCACGATCAAGTTTTATCGTTAGACACTAGGTATTATTATGATCTTATTAGTTTAGGCTCATATTTTGTAGGAGATAAAATAGTAATCATCCTTAAAATTCCCATTACATCCCCGAACTCATACACTCTTTATAAGCTCTGCCCAGTACCTAATAAAAATCATAATGTCATCCTTCCTCCGTTTCCTTTTATGGCAACCAATTCCCAGGAATTTGCTTACATAGAGGCTGAATGCCCGAAGATCGACGCATGGTACATCTGCAAGCAACAGCTCAACCACCAGATCCGAAATCAGCGCGACTGTATTCATCGACTAATATTTCTACAAGACCTTGATGAAACATGCAACCCTACGTCTATTTCTTTATCTAAAGAAGCCTTGATGGAGCTAGATGACCAACACTACATTCTGTCATTCCCGAAACCATTAAAAGTGCAGCTAAGTTGCAGACAAGAATACCACCACATCCTGGAAGGAAGTTACATTGCAACAATTCCTCGAAACTGCAGTATAAAGACGCCGAGTTTCACCATAATCAATTTCAATGACCAAATTCGCGGACAAGCTGTTGAAATCACGACATTGCCACGGTCAAACATGCTGATTAAATCATCTTCTGAGAATAAAGCACCTGAGTACAAGTTCATGACAATTGACTTGAATAAGTTGCACAATATTCAACAACAAGTTACAATGGAAATACCTACGAACCTGCAATCTTTCGACACAAGGACTACCTACCGTACAATCATTCCACTGTATGCAGTGATATTGCTGATTATAACTTTCATCACTATATTCTACATACGAAAACGAAACCATAAGATTAAAACTGAGCGGAATCCTGGACTGAAACTTACGGATGCTAAAGAAGCTAGCACATCATCTCAAACTCCGGCAACTATCGAAGATAAGAAAGCCGCAATATTTGCATTAGACATAGGCAAATAGTTGCTCGTTCTAGAGGGGAGGTGTTACGTCGAGGACTATGTCCCTACCGACTCCAACAGCCATCACACCACCAAACAGATTGTGCAACCGTTCGAGTTGCTGACGCATCATCGACCGACATATTAAAAGGGTATTTCACCATCCAAGACGCCGCCTTCATGCTAACATCGCGACAGCGGGAGGTCATACTCTGATCATCGGGATCACTAAGATATAAGTTTAATGTAAGATAGATATCATAAGAATTGTAATCACACATCGATTACATATTTAAGTAAATTCTCTTCCGACTTTCTTTTTAAAAACCCTCGCCGACGGTCAACTCCCGTAATTCATGTGTCATTTTATATTTTTTGTGATCCTCGTATTTACAACAAAAAAAACGAGGAATTGTCGTCCATTTTGCTATTGAGGTGAAAAATGTACTCTACGTGGACGGTTTCTCAGTTAAAAGCTGAATTAAAGAGCCGAGGAGCTTCATTAAAAGGTCGAAAAGCTGATCTGGTCAGCAGGTATTTATAGTTTATTTTGTTCTTATTTTTGTTAATAGTTTCATAGGTTTCATGTTATTTACTGAGTTGATGAGATCTTTTAACAGTATACAGTAATTTTGGTTAATCACAACTGATTATAGTATAGCTCTCGTTGGCACTCGATGTCCATAAGTCAGCTGTTAGACATATACTTTCTATGCTGTTAATAAGGTTTCAATCTGTTTTTAGAGCCTCTTTTGTTTTATTATACATCGCAGGAATCATAACATTAGAAATGGTTTTTCTAGTAAGCAGTTGATAGCCAGGAATCCAGCGAGCGATTTTTTTAAAAGACGGTTCTTCTATCAATGAAAATGGCTGATAACCATCAACGAATAAATCGAGAAGATCGTTGTCAATTTTTTTTTAATTCTCCAGATATTTTTTTAGCGGTGCTATATCTTTCTATGGCTTGCTGTCTCGGCTTGGTTGTCGCTGCAGTTGATGTTGTGGCGGTTGTCATAATAGTGTTAGTCGTAGTCACCGAAGTTGGCACTGCTGCTGCTGTTTTGGAAGCATCTCCACGCTGGATGGATGCAGTTGCAGTTTGTGACACTCTTGTTTCTTGCTGCCCCGTTACAACTCGAGAATATGCATCTAAATGCCTCTTTTTTAAATGTGTCTTTAAATTTACAGTTGTACCTTTATAGCTATATATGTCACCACATAAACTACATTTGGCCTTTTTGTCGACCATATTTGTTTTATTGAAATAGTCCCATAACACGCTTGAATTCACACGAGACATGAGAAAGCTTTTTTTTTTAAGTCACACAATGAAATGTTTTTACATTAAGTACTAGGTACCTACTTCACTGTAGACACTTATACAGAGACACACACGTACAGTTTATAATGTTTACTTAATTTACACATGTACACCATATCCATCGTTAAAATATTAAATTGCTTTTTATATTTACACTTCATAAATTATTCACACGGGATAACTCTCAAAACAATTCACAACAAGAAATCAAATCAAACTTTGGTTATCAAAGCTCTCACTCGATCGATTGTTTACATGCAACTAAAAATGGAAGAATAATAAGTTATTGCCGCCTAAACTTGTCACTCACCTACTTGTTCATCCCTTTCAAGGCTAAACATCATTATCGCTTTGCAATTAAAGTCAAAAGTTGAAAGTTCATATTATAATCAAAGAATAATTACGTTGCAGTTCTGCCAAAACGCTGATGATTTTTTTAAGACTTACGCCATTCAATATAAGGTCTATTTTTGTATGGATTTACCTGTGTCTCAGTCATTCATCACATCATGCACTCACTGTCGCTCGGCTGCCGTTGTGTACGATCGGACTTGATCAGAGCACACCGGCTCAACGCAAAATATAGTGTTTCGTCCGATATATAGTTTCAGTACAGGCCGATATACGATTCGCGATATTGCAACGATATATAGATTCAATATCTATATACGTTTGGTATCACCCACCGCTAATCCGGTTACATCGCCGGACACCACCCACACTGAAAGACGTCACCTGTAGCCGGTTCACCACAACATCAACTACTTTCACTGTGTCCTTCTCCTCTGTAACACCATGGATCAGGAGTATTTTGCGTCGACTCCGCATATCAATTTGGTCTACTTCCTGTATCAACAGTTCCAATTGTAACTGGAGATTGTTGACTGCCTCGGACACAAAACTTTGAAATGCTGCGAAGTCAAGGGACAGGAGTTTGAGCTGAAACCTGCTTCATCTCTCGCTGGAACCCAGCCATCTGCTTTTCGAAGTGCTCCTTCAAACCAGATATGAATTTCTGAAGAGCGTCCATTGTGATAATGTGGGTAGGAAATATAGAAACAGCTATGTGGAGAAAAGTGCAGTGTTTTATTGTTTAAGAGGATGGGTTCCGCTTGCATACTACCCGCATTGCGAGAGGGACTGATCCTGCAAAAAAAGTCAAAATGGCAACTTTTTTCACTAACTTTATTATTGAAAAAGAAAAACAATGGTGCTATGAAATATCTGCCCTGTTAAAAGTTTAATAAAGTTTGTACAGAATTTAATCCATAAATAATATAAACGGGTTTTTGCTCTAATAATCTTAAACCTCGACATGAAAACTTTTTTTAGAGCCATTTTTAGTATTTTATTTATCAATATTGGAATGGCTTCTGAGGACTCTGTTCGATATAAGTGTGTATTATATTCCCGGAAGAAATACATTTTTTTCTTTTTTACGTACGAGTAGTATTGCTAGATTCTTCAAACCAGGAAGAAAAACTTATGGTTATGGGAAACTATCCTCTTAAATTGATGGATAACACTTGCTGGCAGGTATGATATGTCTCTCGTCACTAATAAACATTAACAGTCTTACCACAAAAAATAAATATTCCTATGTTTAAACACGTGTTTAATTAGACAGTGCGTAAGCGTAAGAGATAAACACTGCTTAAATTGACGCGTCCTTTTTTTAACTTGGCAACCCTAAGAAACGTTACGTTTTAAGCAGATTTCATCTGTTGTGTCTTTCTCTTTCCTATCGAAAAATGTTTGTTTCAGTTACTATTACGTAATAAGTATCTTGAAAATAGAAAACAATTTACTTCTTTGAAAAATTAATAAGTCTACCATGCCGGAAGTAGACATAAATGTGATAAATGTTAAATCTTTTTGTGTAAAAACAACAAAACGGAACCTTTTAAATGACAGTTCTCGTTTGATTCCTTGCTTGACACTGAGCACGGAACATTTTTATCAGGAGAAGAATGAAAACTCAGTAGAAAAACAAGCGATAATATAGGTAAAGTCCCTTTCAATAGAATCCGGCAATAATGTAAACAAGATAATTATTAGACAGTTGTCTATGATCATAGTATGATCATAGTGTTGTACCTACACTGATGTCAAAGTGAGTGATTGTTATATTGTTATATTGTTAGATTTTGGGCTTTCAGTACAGAAATAAAATTAATAAAAGAGATTTTGCAATATTTCAAAAAATAGGGCAAGGCTCTTTAAAAAATATTAATTAAATTATTGTAGAAAATTTAATAGAATAGAATAAAAATTTATTCAGTATAATATACACATACAATAATCAATCGCGCCGCGCGTCATTCGCTTGTGTCAGATTCATCATCACTTGACGTGTCACCGGTCACAGTTATTATAAAAGGTTTTGTTACAGCATCGCTAGCCACATCCATAATTCCGTCTAATGTTTTCATCCGTTGCTCTTCCTTTTGAACGTGACCGACGCATTTAGCCCATTGTTCTGCTCCGATTCTCGCCAAACCTTCTTTTAGCAACATTTTAACTTCTGACATTTTAAAAAGATTTATTTTTTCTTCCTACATAGGACTTTACCTGTGCCCAAATTAGTTCAATTGGGTTAAGCTCACAGTGATATGGAGGAAGGCGAAGCACAGTTATTCCTTTCGATGCGGCGAGATCGTCGACGTATTTTGTTTTATATCTTTCTTTATCGAATTTTGTGAGCAACTGTACTTTTATTTCGCTGGTTTCAAAAGCTATGTCTTTGCTACGTAGCCAATCTTGTATAGCGTCCTTCCTCCAACTCATATTAGGCACATTTTCGAGCTGGCGAGAATGGTAAGGGGCATTGTCCATGATAATCACAGACCCAGGGTGAATTTTCTCCAAAATGTTTTGAAACCTGACATAAAAGGATAACAAATTATGGCAAGCGTATGATTAACTTATTAAAGGAGTACAACTATTTACGAAGGGTTCCGTACCATCGCCAGAAAGTCACGATTTTTGTATGGGCGCCTCCTTTATTAATTTTACTACATTTTTATTATTTGTGATTATAGCGGCAATAGAAAAACATATTCTGTGAACATTTCAACTGTCTACCTATTATGATTCATGAGATACAGCCCACTGACAGGCATACAGATAGACAATACTAGACAGTAATAGGGCCCCGTTGGGCACCCTTTGGGTACAGAACCCTAAAAATGATAATTGAAAACATTTAAGGCTAACCATAATTCAAAATTATGAGCATCCATTTCCCCATGATAGTCCCCATCCGACTTCTGTGCTTCAAATATCCATTCCCCACCGAGAAATCCATCCTGGTTTCCTATGTGGGTGATAATGAGCCTCTTTCCTTTCTGCGGATTTCTAAGCCCACTTGAGAGACCTCTCAAAAATGCCTGTCTGCTACTTTTAATATCATGGTCCATCCAGACATAATTGCAGCTGTGCCCTAGTTAAAACAAAAATAAATTTTAATTCACAAATATAAACATTGAATACTTATAAGCAATATTAAAGTCTATAATAATAGGTAATTCAATTCACTGGGACATAAAAAGCAATTAAAAAATAATAACCCTCATTAAGCCATGTTTCATCCAAATAATAGATTTTTTTATTCTGCCTTCTATAATCTTCAATAAATAGTTCACGCGCCAGACTTGTAAGTCGGGTTTGTCCAGTAATATACTTTTTCTGGATCGTTTTGAGTATGAAAAATTTAACTTCTTCAATATTCTATACATGTAGGTAGACTGTCATCCTCATTGACTGGCTTCAAAATTTTGTTAATTGTAGGCAAATCTCCATCAAAGTATAGTTGATAAACTTTTCTCCGTATTGCAGATAAAGTAAATTCATCTAAATTATCAATTATAGCTCGATTTGAAGATCTCTCCTAAAAAGTGAATTTGTTATTCAAAAACAAACTATAACTTAGTGAAAGATGTCATTATATTTAATACAAAAATTAGGTTATGAAATCTGGCAGGTAATTTAAAGAGGTTAGGTTACCTTTGGCTGTGGTATTTCTTGAGTTTCTAAATAATGCTTCATGGTATCTCTTACAACATGCTGAGACACCTCCATAATTTCTGAAGTCATTTTATATAACTCCATTTTGAGTGGGTATGTAGGAGACGATTTTTCTAAATAATTATAAATATTCACAAGATTTTTTTTTCCCTTATAGATAGATGAATTTTTCGTTTTTTGGCAGGCGGAGGAGTCTTCGACCCTGATGTACTGGGTTGCGGCTCACTCATTATAACCTAAAATAACCACGTAATAATTTTTTAAATTATTATTATTCTTGGATTTATTCGTAGCATCTCTACAAAGAATCTGTGTATGTAAATTATTTTGTGAAGTAAATAAATAATTTTTGTATATTGTATTTGTATATCTTTATTACATTTTGAAGAATTAATAGTTTAAAAACATTTTTACCTCCTTGTTTCTGGAAAAAGAGATCCAATCGTAAGCAAAAACAAAGTCCGTGATTTCAAAATACAAAAAGCAAAGTCGTCGATAAAAGGAAACAGAAAAACGCACAGAAGTCGGAACAATACCCACTAATGAATAAAGCAAGCCAAACCCATACCTGACCAAATCAACTGTTGCGGCCGGTCGGCCATTACAAATTTTCATTTAAATTTTCATTTCAGCCAGTACAAAAGAGGTTTGTGAAAAGACATCACTAACTTTCCAAAGACAAATAAGACTTCGATGATAAAAAAAATAATATGGCAGTTTTACAAACTATTGAAATTATCGTCATCCGAGTATTTTTTATTAAAATAACTATCATAAAGAAGTTAGTTGGTGTATAAATGATTGTACGAACAATGTATGGTTCCTTGCATGTGAATATGATCAGAATTGATATTCAAATGTAAGTAATTTCTGAGTAATCGTGTTTAAATTGGTTTGTTTACATTATTGCCGAATTCTATTGAAAGGGACTCTATACATATATAGGTATACATATACATGATACATGTATTTATGAGCGGAATTCAAATATTGCTTGTTTGAACAGGGATCATTACTTAATCTATTATATTTTATGATCGTTCGGAACTTTTAATAAAGGTACAATTTCATATCTTTAACAAAGATTATTTTTAAAAGCGATCATAAAATATAATAAACCGAGTTTCTTAGAAACTTACATTGAAAAGCTTTAATTTACACTCCATGTTTATTATTAAGTAAAATTTTATAATTTTTAAAAATTACACGTTTCAAATTGTGTGAAGACAGGTTATTCTAACAAATATCGTGGTAAACTGGAGACATTAATCATGGATTTAACATATTTTTGGTGTAGCTCCCTTAATCCAACGCAGGCTGATACCATTTTATGTACCATTTTATATATGTATATTTTATGTTGAATCACATCAAACATATTATTTAGAGTATATTACAAGCCAGTGAAGCCAGCAAGATCAATTTGAAACAAATTCCAAGGAAGAAAAGTATTTTCCAAAAATTTCTGCAACTGTATTCGTATTCTTTATACCTGGACAAGGAAATCAGTACAATTTCAAGCCGGGATCGGTGGCCAGTGTACGCCCGTACTTTGAACACTTTCTTTTTCCTCCTTCATCTTGATTATTTGTTATGAAAACATTAAAGAACTTAATTTCAAAACAAAAAACTGTTTGAAAAATATATCGTCTTTTCTTCGTATGACATTTTTTTTTAACAGTGCTGGAAACCACTCCTTCGGAGCCAAAAGACACAAAAATAGTTCATATAATATGTTATAATAATATATATTATATTTTAATTGACATAAATTACTATTATTAAAATGACTATAATAAATAAAAATACCTTTCGGAACACGTGCCCTAACTCCTCTAATCAACAGTTCCCAAAATTCACACTCACCAAAATCCCTAGGCATCTGTTACTCACTTTCTAAAATGACTATTGCCTATAAATACCATTTCCTAAAATTCCCACTTTTTCATGCTGTTATTTACGTTGTTAATGCAATACCCCAAATGTGGGCATTTTTAGCCCCTGTTCCACCTATTCCCCCTGTTCTATCCCCCCTAGGAGGGAAAAACTGAATTTTTTTTCCACTTTTCTCTACTAGGGGGGATACTACTTCCACCTATTTCTACTGTGACAAAGTACAGTTCGAAAGAAAAACAATGAAGCCACCGACCCCAAAAAGAGGAGTGTTAAAGTTTGAAGTGTGTATGTCTGTGTGTTAGGAGTGAAAACAGTTTTATTTTTAAAAAACCCATGTTGGGTATCAAATGAAAGACTTATACATCACGATTAAGCAGGTTTTATGGCAATGCAAACCCAATTAAACTTAAAACATCCTTAAGTACAAGAAAAAAACAACATAAATGCATCCTTAAGTACAACAAAAAAACAACATAAATGCATCTTTAAGTACAAGAAAAAAACAATGTCTCTATAAATAGGTCAATCAGTAGGTTAAGAAAGACGCAACCTTAAGTCGCGTTTTAATTCAATTATGTTTTTAAGAAACTGCGAAGAAGAAATGTTCCCATTTTCTAACTGCGTAAGGTACTCGGCATACTTCTTATCAAATAGTATGTCGACAGTTCGTCTATTTCTCTTCAATTTGTTAAATAATGTAAATTTTATTCTGGAATCGGCATGTTTTGCTTCTTTTTGTAGTTTATAAATAAAATGAAAAAAATTTGGTGTTGCTGGAATATTGCCATTCAGGCGCCTATGCCACCCTTCCAGGGCATTTGTCGTTCTTTGAGTTTCATAAGCACAGCTGAGACTTTGCGCAGGCAGTCGAGGATACCATTGTCGCTTAAAATATTTCAAGAACTCTTGAATTTTCGTTGTTTGAGGAGCGGAATTGATTACTGAAGTCCATGCTTCACTCAAAAATCGTGGTGGAAGAAGTGGAAAAAGGGAACATACTCGTACAATTTTTTTCTCACAAGCCGTTGTTATTTCTAGAGCCCGTTTTTTCTTCCATACTGCTTTATTGAAGTGGTGGAAGCAATATGTCACTTTTGCAGCAGGAAAAACTTTTTAAGAGTGCATTGCTTTGGGCCTGTTCATAGTCGCATTTGTATTTATTTATTTGTATTCCCAATTTATCTTTTATTAGTTGAAAAAAACGGGTGTATGTGGTTTCGTTTTTATTTGGCAATAATCCATAAATTATTGGTATAACGTTTGTCGTTTTGCTGTCGGATCCGATGTCGACGTGAATGCTAAACAGCTGATAAAAGTGAGAAGGCGTACACCGAAATGTACCATCTCCAAAATACTGCCGTTGGACAGAGTTTTTAATCAGTTTTCTTGATATTTTTGAAGCAAAAATTAAAATTTTCTCGGCAGTACCGTCCTCGCAAACGAGAAAAGCATTAAATGCTTTTGGAACATGGACATCTTCGCGTTTACTAAAAACCAGTCTGTTAACATCCAAATATTTCTTCCTAGCGTTGTATAGTCTATTTTTTATAGAAGACCATTGTAGAACATCGTGTTTGTATTTTCCTTGTTTCATATCTTCAAAGACATTTTCATATATCTTTTGAACTGGGCCTAAATCTTCACAAACTTGCTTTTTACATTCTTCTGCCTTGAGCAAAATTTCATTTTTAGTAAAATCTTGACGGCATAGGTGTTTCTTCTCCCGTATTACTTTAGTTTTTTTATCATTTATTGTAATGCTCGATGAACGTTCATGTTTCTCGGCACAACGCCACAATGTACTGCCTTTATTTTTTTTGCCGAAATAATAGCGATATCCATTTCGTAGAAGGATTTCACCCCCCTTTTGATTTTTTACAAAAACGAAATCACACATAATTTCACGAAAAATACTTCGTAAAAGCTTCGACGTAAAAGTCGAAAAAAAAGAGCTATAACAAACAAGCCGTGACATTGACTAATTATTGACAATAGTGTTTTAATCTAAAGTGGCCAGTTATCATTGTATTATGGAGAGGATGTATATTATCATAAGTGTGTGAATTCTGAAAAAGTGGGAATTTAAGGAAGCAGATATTCCATGAAAGTGAGAATTTGAGGAAGTGTATGTTATCAGGAAGTGATGAAAGTGATCAGTAAGTAAAATAAACGCAATGTTAATTTTGGGAACTGTTAATCAAAGGAGTTAGGGCACGTGTTCCGAAAGGTAAAAATAATCTAAACTAAATTTTTTTTTTTTTTTTTTTATGGCCTGGTTGCAAAGACCTGTAAGCCACGTCTCCGTTTATTGTGTGTGTCCTTTAATTTCTACAAATTATGTTGTTTCACATTATTATATTTTTGCAATGGTATTTTTTATGTATTTATACAGCTGTTTATAGGTTTTTATGTCTTTCAATAATTGTTCAAGCGGCGGCGGGCGGGAATTCAGAATACACTATGGGCGGGAAGAAAAATCACCGTAATTTTGCAGTACTTCACTAAGATCACTTGCAAGCAACTTATTTAATAGAACTACCCCTAGTTCTGTTAAATGTGTCACGTAAGTTGTTCCACCCGGTTTTATTCTGTTCTGAAATTGTTTTCTTTTTAAAGTGTCTAGTCTCTTATAATTTATGTAGTTATCCATTGTAGGATCAGTTCTGTACAATTTTAATGCATTGTAGGATGCAATTACACTTTGATTACATGCCTAGGTGCTAGATAGATAATGGTAACTTCCCATAGGATCGTTGTGGACAGACCATTTACATAAAGGAGTCAAGCATGGACTAGCAACGCTTACATCAATAGCAGAAGGATTACATCTAGGATGTTTGACAGTTGTGAAACTGCCATCATTTAAAATACATAAATCACAATCATCCATCACATCATATAAGTCCTGACCTCGACCTTTTGTTGATGAACAGCCAAACGCAATATGATGAGCATTAAAGTCACCACTCACAAAAATTGGCTTAGGGAGATCTCGAATGATTTTGCGCAGTCTATTCATTCTTATGTGCCCACTGGAAGGAGGATAACAAACACAGAGTATTGTCAAATTTCCGTTAACAGTAGATAATGATAAAGCTACAGTTTGAAGATCTTCATAAAAAGTTGTTTTTAAAGACTTATTCTTTAACTCTGGTTTAATTAATACAGCTACACCGTTGTGAACATTTTTGGAATTCTTTTTGTAGATATTATAACCAGGTATTCTAAAAGTGTGGTGTTCTTTAAACCAAGTTTCATTAAGTAGACAAATATCAATGTTCTGTTCTTGCAAAAAAATTATTAAAAGGGGATTTTTATTATTGGCACTTTGAATGTTAAATTGCGCAATACGTAACTGGGATGTTTTAGGGTGACTTAAAGCCATTATGGAGACAGATTTTTGATCAACATATCTTTAAATTGTTGTTGATGTTATTGGGGAAGAATCACCCTTATTGCCCAAATCCACCAAAGTCTGTACTAGGGCCATAAATACATCATTATTGGAGATGATTTGGCCTTTGATGTCCATAGGACGGACATTCTTGTTCAAGGCCTGTGAAGCAGGCTTGGTACTATTTACATTTTTATTTACAGGCTTATTTACAATTTGTTTTGGCAATGGCAAAGGTGGGAACTCAGTTTCAGGGGTTTTAATACTCTGGGCTACGCTTGAGTAAGTAATTTAACTTTTCTTTTTTGTCAATTTCTTCGTCTTAATTGGACATAGTTTAGATATGGCCAGATGAGGTCCACTGCAATTGACGCAGCAGATCTCATTTGGTCTGTCACATTCTTTAAACAAATGTTCACTTGAGCAGATTGAACACCGTTGTTTGCCATTGCATATCTTAGCAGAGTGGTTAAATTTGAAACATTTAAAACATTGCTGTAGTGGTGGAATGTATTCAAATATCCTATATGAGAATAAATCAAACTGTACATTATCTGGTAACTCATTAGACAGAAAAGTTATGCTTCCCACATTAAGTTGCCTTTTTTAGAATATGAAACCTTGAATTCTAAGTTCTAGCTTACGTAATATTTTTTTTTGTGTGGGCCACACTAAATTGGGTTTTGTTCAGAAAAAGAAATAACGCGAGACGTCACAGCAGCGTTGATACTAGCCATGGCATGGTCATAAAAAAACAAGCTATTCAGTCTTACAATAAAGTTGAAAATAGCATAAATTGCAATTTAATTTCAAAAAGGGTGCGGTAAACTAAAATTTTAGGTATCTAAATGACTGATTCATGTTTGCATGTTTATGCTGTACAATACTCGTATTTACGATTAATCTAAAAATAGAATAATATTGCGTGTATTTAGGTAAGTACTTACTTTTGAATTTTCTCCCATTCATCGCGATAGTGTTTTGCGAATTTACCGTGGTTACCCATCAGAACTTTTAATCAGATCAAACAACACAAAACCTTCACACAATAAACAATAACAAAATTTCTTTTGATGACAACAACTTCAACTTACCAAAAAAAAAAAAACAAGCAATAAAAAAATTCGCAAACGACTAGTTGGTACATACAAGTTGTGACGTTGCGTTTCGCTTTCTTGTTTTGATTTTGAACTCTGCCATATCAACGAGTTAAAATGAGTTAGAAAGATTGTTTTCTCTATGATAAATGCGTTTGTTTATTTCACTCCTACAAATTTAGTGGACGCCATGGAACGCAAGCAGCGTGAGAAAACTTCGGACGTATATTATTACGTTTTGTTACAAGCATTTTATGGAATTATTCAATAAATTTGGAGTAATTCTGAAATAACCTAAATCGCCCGTTCTTCTTTCCTAGGTATCCTAAATGGCTACTGGTAGCCGATCTGATTTTTTGGTCGCCATTTGACCCTCTAAGGTAGCCTAAATGGCGATAATTCGCCTAATCTGGCACCACTGTGCGCAACTCGTGTTTCAACGCGTAATTTTTTTCCCTCCCTCCCTCCCCCAAATAACCTAAATCGCCCGTTCTTCTTTCCTAGGTATCCTAAATGGCTACTGGTAGCCGATCTGATTTTTTGTCGCCATTTGACCCTCTAAGTAAATAAAATAAATAATAAATAAATAAAATGTCTTTATTTCAGGCAATGTAAAACCCATAAATTTTAATTACAAACAAAATTAAAATTAAAATGAAAATTAAATTAAATTATCTTACATACTAATAAAAAAATATATATACTAATAAATAATTCAACCATGTGAGAACCAGAATCTATTTCTGGTTCTCACACGTCTGAATGTGCAGCCAGTGCTTATAGAACCTATTTCCCCAGATGTTCTCGCTGGCTGCTCTGAGCAACTCATTGCTCGATGTTCGCATCCGGTACCAGAATGCCGCCACTCGATTCCTCAGTATCGCGAAAAAGTCAGGAACCCTGGCGTCTGCGAACATGGCTTTCGCACTGCAGTACCGCGGCTGTCTCAATAATATACGGAATGCGTTGTTGTATTGTACTCTAAGGATACCATATGCTTTTTTGGTGTAATTTATCCATAGCTGGCATGTATAGAAGCCTTGACAGTACGCCTTGAACAGCAAAACTTTTACATCTTTAGAGCACTTAGCAAACCTGCGTGCGAGCATGTTACACCGAACAGCCAGGGCTCTGCGCTCCCGCTCAATGTCAGCATCATCACGCAGACACTCTGTCAGAACATGGCCTAGATACTTGAACTGCTTTACAGTCCGAACTGCAGAGCCGTTCATAAAAACCGGTGGAACCACCTCCGGACCTCTTCCCGACCTGAACACTAAAAGCTCACATTTTAAAACATTATACTTTAGACCATTTTTAGCTGCGTATTGTTCACAAACTGCCACTAGTTTTCGTAATCCACTGATCGAGGGAGAGAGGAGCACCATGTCATCGGCGTAACTTAGGTTATTAAAACATACATTGCCAATATGACAACCGATTCTGGTGCTCCTCAGCTCCTCGATCAGGTCATTCACAAAGAGATTAAAGAGGTCCGGAGAGGTAAGTCCTCCTTGACGTACGCCACACTCTAGTACATATTCACTAGAATGTGCATCGCCCCATCTCACAATGTTGGTCTGATTCTCGTACCAGTGCTTCAACAGACTTACAATGTTAGATGGCACACATCGCGACATTTTTGACCACAATAATTTATAATTAACCAAGTCAAAAGCTCTACTTAAATCTAAGAAGCAGGCGTAAATTGATGTATCTCTGTCCTTGTAGTAATTTACTGTATTTTTAAGACAAAAAATTGCCGAGTCTGTTGAAACACCAGGACGAAAACCAAACTGCGCGTCATTGATCTTAACATTTCTCATGAGCTCGGGCTGCAGCAGTCTCTCAAGTATTTTACCAGCGATGGTACCCAGGGAAATAGGCCTATAGTTTGCCGCGCTCGAAAGGTCACCAGTCTTATTTTTTATAATTGGAACTATTGTCTTCATCATTTGCTTAGGAAAGTAACTGTACTCTAAACAAAGATTAAAGATCACAGCCAACGCTCTGTATACTTCATCACTGGCATAGACGATGTGCTCTACACTGAGTTCATCATGCCCTGGCGACTTACCTCGGGTCATACTCCTCACTACTCTAGCCACGTCCGCGGGCGTGAACTGCATCGCCAGCGGCACCGTCGCCGCCGGTGCTGATGTCGGCGACGGCTGCGTATCGGGCGCACTATGTTCATCAGTGTCGGGCACATCCTCCACGAGCAACGGTTCAGCCTTAAAGTGTCTGCTTTAGGATCCTGCAAGTTATCTACTCTAATTGGAAAGCCCTGCTTAGGATTTAATATTTTTGTAGCTTTCCAAAACCTCCCAAAATTCTTATTTTCCTTATGCATGGCCAAAATATTCATTTTTATTGCATCTTGATTGTTTTGAGTCCACTTGAGTTTATTTTTAAAAAATTTGCGGCTATTATACATATTATCATAAACTTCTCCCGAGCAGGGACTACCATTACTCCAACCATACTCCAAAATAGAGCCTAGCCTTCTTATGTAATTCATGTATGTGGTAGTTCCAACCAATCACTTGTTTTTTTCTATTGCGTGCGTTGACCTTCGAGGCTGCACTCAACAAAGAAGCATCTTGCAAAATTTTAATAAAATCATTATAATAATTGTCAATTAATTTTATAATATCGTTTCTATTTCTTAGACAACTATCACTATCACAGCAAATATTACAATCGGATTTTTTTTCACACAAAACCTTATCACAGTACAGACTACAACTATTTAGTTTTCTTAGACGTTCATTACAAAATTTTCCGTACACACTTATTTGATCAGCATCCCGTAGACCCCACTTGACACTTTTATTACGGTTTAATGACTCACAAGTTTGAGAGGTTTTAGTGCACATACTGCCTATATTGCATTCTATAAATAGAGGGAAATGGTCCGATTATTTTAAACCGTCAAAATTATTATGTAGACTTGGCTACAGGATGCCTTTAAGGGTTAATAATTGCATTGCTTGGGCATAACTGTCACTGACAAGCGGGAGATTTTTTACTAAAACATATGTCTGACCTTTAAGAAATTATCTTAAATAGTAAAACTTTGGCGCCTTGTCATTGTGAATGACTGACCTATAAATCTCAATAAAAGTGATGAATTCTGAACATTTGCCAGAGAAGCATGGTATATATTTATGCTTGGAAGCTTTGTTTTAGAAAGATCACCAAATCAAAATCCTGTGTAGGACATCTATACCCAACCTATAATATATCTGCTACCTGACTCTGAGGTGTTCTGTTGCGGCTTGGAAACTATATTTTTCTTAAGAGCGCACCGAACTTTTTAAACACACACACACACGTTTTTATAACGTTCGTTTGAAGTAGTAAACAATTAAATTAAAATCTAGGGAAATATATTGGTATTATTGAGTATATATGTCGCAGGAAATTTGTATGATTCTGCATTATACATAATGCGTCGGCACTTTAAAAAACTTTGCAGTTATGTATAATGCCGAAGGCAAATTGAATACTTATTCAAGTGATATGGTTTTGCTGTTGATTATAATTGTAGGGTGACCATAATGAAAATAATGGTTGGTAAAATCAAATCAGTCTTTAATCATCGAATTAAAAATTGGCTTAGTTATCTAAAGTAAAACAAATTTAAAATATGTAGTTAGAAAACAGTACTATACTTATTAATATGTTAAAGCATAGGTCAAACTTTAATTAAAAAAAATAACATATTCGTTAATTATAAGGTACTTAAAATAAGATTGCAATAAGTTTTTTTTCATTTTACGAGAAAGTAAAAAAAATTAAAACATTTAGCATGAGTTGCACCATCTGAGTTTAACGTTAACTTTAACCATTTTATATCACTGTCTTTTTCTTTCTGACTGTAAGTGACAACTATACTAAATTGACAAAGTTACACGTTTACGTTAAAGTTAGATGGTGCAACTTAGGCTTAAAGACTAAAAATCAAAAGTAAGTACAGATTTCAATACAAGAAGTAGCAAAATAATACTTAGTACAAAGTAAAGTCACTTATTTATTTGCGCATGTCAAACTTGAGTGACATTTTGATCCACAAAGAACATTTTTTTTTAAACATGCGCAACGGTTATTTTGGCACTGTTTTTTAGCAGGCTTGCACAAATATTTACTAAACCCCTGTCCACCAAATGAAGATTCTTTGGAAACTGCCTCTCTCAATGATATAATGTTCTGAGGGATTTCTTCTAGGCCTGGCTTTCTTTGATGATATTTTTAACTCTTGTCGTGAAAACCAGTTTTTGATAACTCCACTACTCGTGCCAATTTGGTAAACCCCATGTCTCTTATCCAATATTTTTCCTGTTATATTTTTAGCATCTATGGGCCCTCTATCAATTTTTGGAACGTTCAAAAAAATGCTATCACCTACATCGAGTGCTGGGAGTTTCTTAGCCGTGTCACTAATCATTCTTTCTGCAGCTCGTTTCACGCCTTGATGTGATTTATTCCTTTCTGATTGGATGTCTTGTTCTCGTTGACATAGAAGACATAGAACACTTGATCCATAACCTTCATTACCATTTGGTACTCCGCAAATAGTATGAACTGGTCTAAGACATGAATAGCATTGGTGAGCTCCACTAGTAACATCTTTGCATACAGCACATCTCATATCAGCGTTAAAGGCAAAAACATCACTCGACTCTTGCATCTCAATGGAATTTGGCAGAATTAAGATATCATTGGCGGGTTTTGATAAGTCACTTGGCAATTGAATTGAAGTGCAGTTATTTGTACTATTATTTGAAAAAGGGTCATAGTATATTTGTACAGGCGGCGCAATTAACTCGTTAGATAATATTTTGACAGAATCTGATGCGACTTGTGTAAAATTGTCGTGAGAATCATCTGGTGGAGGTTTGGTTTGGTCTGAAAACTCGTGTACTTTAACGACTTCACCAATATCAGGCAACTCCGGAACATCCGGATCATGCACCTGTCTTCCATCACAAATAACTTGCAATTCTTGTTCAGTTGTGATATGCTGAAGAACCCCGTGTGGAATTACAGAACTTTTAAGACCAGATTTTGGTTCACAGCCAAAAAGAGCACGATAAGGCGACCTTCCTACAATTCGATGGAATGATGTATTTTTACTATACTGCACGAAGAAGCAGCCCATCGCTCATTTGGTAGATTGATTATCTTGCATCCAAGCCCGAAGCATATTTTCAACGTCTTGATTGCTTCGTTCATCACTTCCCTGGGTCTGTGGGTGTCGCGGAGTGCCATGTATTATTTTGCATTCAGGCCACATTTTTACCATCTCTTCGACGAGGTTCGCAGTAAATTCTCTACCATTGTCGCTCTGAAGTATGTTTGATGCACCGAATTCTAAAAATATTTTAAGAAGCTCAGTAGCAACTTCATTTGCTTTCTTTGAATGGAGTGGTCTTAGATGTATAAACTTAGTGTTGTGATCTTGGTAACTAAGCAGCCATTCAAATTCACCATCTGGTGCTGACTGTAGGTCTATAAGATCTACTTGACCCCGCTCATTAAAATCTCTAGATATAATTGGTTTTGTTACAATACCTTTCTTGGGTATATTTCGTTTGGATTCGCAGATGGGACACAATGATACGAATAAGTCTATTGGCATTCTCACAATTATAAATCTATTTTTAAGTTGGTACTGAATTTTATCTCGACCACCATGCCCACTATCTCTATGAATATGTAACAGTATGTCGTAATACTCTTCCAAAGGTATAACACAAACTGTTGGACTCTCAGGGCTATTTTTCTTTAGAATAAGATAGTCTGCCTGGCCAATACTCATTACGTCATACTTTTTATACCAGTAATATTCTGCAGGAGTCCTCCGAGCGCCGGAACTGATGGTCACCTTAGCATTTTTTACGTGCTGGATAACCTCAAAAACTTTGTCAGTTGTCCAAGGCTTTTTCACTGATCCCGTTTGAGAGTCGTAGATTTTTTTAGCTCACTGTAGTAAATGTCTTTAAAATCACTCTTTTGCTGTGTAATTTCTTTTGTACAGTCAGAATTTGCAGCTTTGTCAATATTATTAGCCGACACGAAATCACTACAGGACACCATTTTGCTTGTTTTGATCAGCAGCGACGCCCGTGGCCAGAAATAGAACTAAATTCATCAATTTGCCGTGGCATTATGTAAACAGCGGTTCGAATGATTAGAACATGTTACGGCATAACATAAAAAGACAAGGCATTTTTCAATTTGCCTTCGGCATTATACATAACTGCAAAGTTTTTTTAAAGTGCCGACGCATTATGTATAATGCAGAATCATACAAATTGCCTGCGACATATATACTAGACTGTATGCACGATGGAATGGATTTATATAAATAAGTAATTTTATATGATGATTCATTTACTAAAATGAAGTTTATAGATAACTGGAGCGTTTATACACGATAGTTTTTTATTTAAGAACAATATGATGAAAATAACAACGAGAAACATAGAAAAAGTGCAAAAGTTTGGTTATTTTCTTTACTCTTTACACATAAAGAAACAGATTGTGGCAAAGGCAAACGCTCGGTGTGCCCTTAACATGATCGTTGAGAACAGTTAAACAATGAAAATACTTATTTTCTACCTCACTAATGTCTTCTGTGTCTTTCCAATTTAGCAACAAGATTTCTTTATTGTAGCCTTCATATTCCTTAAAGGTTAATAACAATTTATCACGCTTTGTGATTAATGCCTTGTCGTTGGACACAAAAGACACCAGCCTATAAAATCGTACTTTTGGCGTATCCACTATTCACATTAAGTTTTTTAAGTAATTCCTCCATTCTTACAGAATTTATATATGTTCTTTTGCACCATAATTAAAATACACATTGATTTGACACCTTTTTTGAAGTATAGATGTATAAAAAAACAAATAATATAATTTACAAATGACGCAGAAGAATGTTCTAGCGTAAAATAAAGAAGGCCGTTTTTTCACGTCCCGTTTTCTGCGATCACGCTGCCACGCGGTCCGTCGATCGATCCCCGCACTCGACGATCAGTAGTTCCAATCTTCTATAGTTGAAACTCGCTCACCTGCGCCAATGATAGCACGATGTGTTGAAGCTTGCTTCCTCGTGATTGGCCGATGATCGTGCAGCAAGAATTTTCGAGTGATGTAATGAAACTTGTCCGCCGAAGAAAAAGATGGCGCCACTGTTAGCCGGAACTGGAATTCCGCATGCAATCTATCTTCTCAATCTTGATTACGTCGTAGGAATAATTTATTGAAATATTTACGTAAATAGGTAGGTATCCTCGCAGCAATTTTATTGTTACTAGATTTTGTAGCTATTAAATGCCGTTCTTCGCCGCCTTGCGATCTTTATTCGTGTTGTGTTGCAAAAATGAAGCCGTGACAAGCGAATCCTCACGTATTTCGTCGTAAATCGTGCCGGTGAGAAGTGACCATGTTGGAATCTTCGAAAACGGACTGTTTTTGGGTTGTAAGTCACAATAAATACGATTTTAAAGAAATAATATATAATAATGATATTTTTATATAAATATATAATAATAATAATTATAATACCATATAGTATGGTACAACGATCAGAAAGACAAGAGAGAGATAGAGCCAGTCTGACGGAAATGAAAACATAATCATAAACGACAACTTAACAATAATAATAACAGTATTTGTGTTGCCAGCAACGACTTTTCTCGGCACAATTTCACTCGTTTTTCTTACACAGTTATTGCACTCTTTTTTAAACGTTCGTGAGATTAAAATAAACAACTTCATTACGTCTTCGTACGAAGGCAAAACAGTCAATGGTAGTTCACTGCCTGAACTAAATATTGGGCAATTTATTTCACTTCTTCGCAGCGCCATTGCGTCATTTACGTAAAGCTGTCCAAACAATATTGCTATTATTTTGTCGCAAAACGAATAATAACGATGGGAGTCGAACAAAGCTGACAGCAAAATCACGGCAAAATAGCACATTTAGGGCGACAAAAATACTTTGTTTGACTTGACGCAATATTCTCTCACAACTAAATAGGTGGAAAAAATTAATAAAACACACAAATATTAAGTCAAAGATGTAGTTTAAACTATGTTTTGTGTTTTTATAAAAACAATATTTTAGGGTTTTAGGCTGGCTCAGGGATTTGCACACACAGAAACAACGAGTTCACACACTGAATGTTTAATTAATGAATTAAACTTATTATAAACAGCAATAGTTAAGTATAAATAATTAAAATCAGTCACAAATGATAACGTGATGGTAAGCGTCGCACACGAGCTGACAATCTCCCAGAAGGCCTCTCAAGCTCGGGGCCCAGCCGAACCACGTCATTGGTCGCAGCCGATGACGTAGGTTCAGCTTGTCCCTCATTGGTAGGCCTTCGGGTCGTTCCGTTTCTCACAATCTTAAATAATCAACAAGTTTAAAATTTTCTTACTCCAACTAAAAGTTTATTATTTTTTATGTTTTTGAAAAACCAGAGAGTCCTCACATATCATCATCATCATTGTCATCATCATTTTATACGGGATCTGGGTGTCTTCGTCGTTCTTACATTTGGACCCTGTTAAGCAGAAGTATTCCATCCCACAAGTCATTACTTTTGAGATAATGAAGTTTGGGTTGGTACTGCTCTGTGGTTTTGTTCGTGAGTATTAAACATAATAGTCTTCATAAATAAATAATTTTGTGTTGTTTAATTAAGTCACGCAATATTCATGATGCAAGTTATACTTTTCGAGTTATTTAGAAAAAATATGATTTGGAATGTTTCTGCTAAATTGCAATTTATATAGATCTCATAACAAGTTTTTTCAACAGAAACAATCCAACTGAAGAAATTATAAGACAACTGCTAGAAAATTTAAAAAAAATCTCCAAATCAATTATTAGTTTAAATTAAAATATGGTTATTATACTTATTATATATTTTTGTACTAGTGCATGGGGCTCTCAATTTATTATCATCATTATCTTTCAATATATTAAGTACAGTAAAAATCTTTGATCAGGTATATAGAACAAAAACTATTTTAGGAACGCAAAATTTTAATAAACCTTTTCAAAGTTAAACTTACAAACTAGGTATACTTAACAACTAATAAATAACCACTTAGCTCAGTCTTCCAACAATAAAGTTATATCGAATCACCACTCTACACTATCTTCTTGCGGTTGTGAACTTATTTCAAAATCGGGTTCACCCCCAAACCCATCAACGTCGTCAGTAATATTGATATTACCCTTAAGCGATTTATAAAAATCAATGCAGTCACTTGGTATCAGATCATTTATTGACTTGAGGTCGTCCAACTTCGCTTGGGCGATTTCTTTTCCATCAGGCCACAATACGACAAAATCATTTTCTGATACGTCCAAACATTTTCCTTTTAGTTTTTTTTCAATATTCAATTCGTTGAACTCTTCTGTAAAACTGCTCCGCATATAAATAGACTGCTTTTCCTCCTTTTTTATTAAAATTTCTTTGGTTTTTAACCAGTTCATCTTTTCTTTTGATATAAACGTTTTTCTGTTTACAATATTCTTTTCGATTTTTTTAATTCCCAAAAAGTCGTGTTTTTTCATTTTATAAACTTGTAATGGCTTAACTTTCTTACAACTTTTGATTACTTTAATATATTCGTTGGCCGTATAAATTCTTTCATGGTACTTCAGCTGGAATTCTATTTTTGAAAAATCGGTGTCATTGGGTAGCCATGTGTGGCCTGACTCGAGATATTTCAGAGATATCTTTTGTAAATTTGGATGAGAGTTTAATACTGCTTTTAGCATCAATACAATTTTTATGTTCCTATTTTGTCCCCCACAACAGTCACTCCACAAAACAAGATTTTCAACTTCTGAATCCAAATTGGTCTTTAAAAATTTTATCAGGCAAGATCCAACCTCTTGGGCTCCCCGACCAGCTTCACCTTCTACCCACACATAACAATGGCCACTGTCGTTGGAACCAGCATGAATGCCACTATTATAAAACCATAACTGGCGTTTGTAAAATATTAGGTAGCGTCTCCTCTAAATCAAATGTAAGACATTCAAAACTTTCGTCATTTTTTGCCCTTTTCAAATCATCTGTCATACATGCTCTTAATTCTTCAGCTCGTTTTTGATGTTCGTCTCTTTCATGCGCTAACTGTTCTTTTTCTTCAGCAGATTTTGCATTTTTTATTTTGTTATCATAAACATCGCATCTGTTACAAGTATCCTTTTTTAAAACCTTGCAACGTAGATTGAAGTTATTATAAAATATACGTTTCAGTGTAGCTAATGATACACACTTTTTGTCCTCACCATAAACCTTTTTCAGTTCTTCTATGTATACTGCATAGATTTTTTCGGGTATAATACCCGGTTGCAGATACAGAACATGAGAATTTTTGTCTCTCCTGTAATGCGATTCATACTTCGGTAATGCATTGATTATATTTTTAATAAATTCAACATCTTCATCTGGTGTTTTGTTCCAGCCACCACGTGATACTCCTCTTTGGTCGTTAATTATTTCGTTATTTATAATTGTTTATAATCAGGCACTGTGGGCTTATAGAATTAAAAGTTCAAAACTAAAATAAAAAATTTTGGATTACAATATTAAAATAAAATTAATAACTAAACTAAAACTACAAAGCTTCATTTATCAACTACGCGTACAATAGTGAAAACGACACTGCGAATAGCTTTCACAATGTCGTTCTCACTACTGCACACTCGACTTACAAATGGCAACTGGTCTCGTTTTAAAACAGAATAAAAATCATCGACACTATTCTCGGCAAACATACCAGACGCACTGCACCGCCACGGCAGACCCATAATGCAGCGAAATGCATTGTTATATTGCACTCGGAGGTCGTTAAATGCGCTCTGCGTGTAGTCGTACCACAGCGGGCTGGTGTAGAACGTCTGGCAGTATGCTCTGAATAGTATCACCTTAACTTGTTTCGAGGTGCTCGCAAACCGTCTTGCTAACATGTTGCTCTTCATAGCTAGGGCTCGTCGCTGTCTTTCAAGGTCTTCTCCATCCTTGAGAGTATCGGTAATTATATGGCCAAGATACCTAAACTGAGATACTATTCGCAGCGGAGAGCCGCATAGATTTATAGGTGGAATATTTTCCGGTCCCTTACCAGCTTTAAATACCATGACCTCCGTCTTCTTAACATTATATGTAAGTCCATGGCGTTGAGCATAAGTTTCGCATATTTTTATTAACTTTCGTAAGCCATTTACCGATGGACTCAGTACTGCCATGTCTTCGGCGTAACTAAGGTTGTTAACACGTTCTCCAGCCACATTAACGCCAACTCGTGTGACACAGAGTTCCTTTATCAAATAATTGACATAAAGATTGAACAGGGCCGGCGAGGTGAGCCTCCCCTGCCTCACTCCGCACTTCAGCTTATACTCGTGTGACATCACATCTCCCCAGCGCACTTGATTTGTTTGGTTTCCGTACCAAAATTGTAGTAAATTTTGAATATTTTATTCATTATTATTATTATAAATTATTATTATTTATTATACATCGCTACATCAATGCAGTTTGTAAAAAGCCGAAAGTACCATTTTTTGCCTCTAATTTTTACATCGTATTTATTTACGTGTCAGTCCAATTTGTCAATGCCACCCATGTATTTTTGATATTGGGATACGGTATATGGTTGCTGAAAATGTGTTTTCTTCTTTTCAGCTTTATTGTACCTCTGAACAGTGGCCATGGCTTGAAGAGTTTGAAAATTACTTATAACTTTTACACAGTTGTTATCTTTCCATGTTATAGCAAGCACTTAATTTTCCTGATCAAACTTGTAATCAAAAGATCCACGAGGTTCCTTTTTCATGACATCGTCAGTTTTTATAGGACATTTATTCAAACGGTTTGCCCTAGCTGTACTAGTGGCGCGAATATTCATTTGACTCAAGGTTGTTATGAGACGAAAGCTTGAAAAAAAGTTATTAAAATAAATGCGTGGTCCTCTGGGTGGTTTAGTAACTGTACCATAGATGTTATTACTTTTTCACCCACACCTGCAAGATCTTTTTGAACTGGATCCTTCTTTCCTTGATATAACTCCATTTGATAACAAAATCCGGTCTCAGCACAAGCCATCACCCACTGTTTCAATCCAAAACGTATTGGCTTTCCTCGAATAAATTGCTTCAAAAAGTGAACTCCATAATAACGTACCTGGTTGATATTCGACAAGCACTAACCTGTGTTGGGTTCCGGGAGGTGTCTTGCGGGATATCTGGCACTTCAGCACAAGTTAGGGAACACAATTATATATATTTTTTATTAGTTTCTCCGGAGCGTGCGGATATCGATCACATAGATTTTAGCGGAAGTGGTAGGGAGGGGATAGGAAAATGGTCGATGCTTGCGTCTACCAATCAAACCTGATCTCGGCGTAAGATATCTTTGGCGCGCAGATTTGAAAACCATTTTGCTTCGTATACCTAACATAATACCCCCCACAAAAAAGAGGTAAAGCCCTTTTTTCAAATTTCTAAGAAGTTCAAGTTAAATACTAGTTACTCATTTAGAAACCGATGATGTATCTCATAGCTCAACAAATGGACTGTATAAATGAACTTATTCTAAACTAATACCTAAATCTTCCAATAACAGGATGATGAAATCTTTACTATACATACTCGTACTTACAACTAGACTTAACTACTACAACTTAACAGACATTTTTAGTCTGCATTAATTGGCAACGGACAAAGTTTCGTTAATGATCTTATGAAATTACCTTTGAACGTTTTAACCTCAACGACCTGAATCACTGAGTCCTGTCCAGGAAATACCTTAACAACTCGAGCTAGTAACCATTGAGTGGGGCTGAACTGTTCATCTTTTAAAATTACCAAATCATTGACTTTTATGTGATACTTAGTTGAGTGCCATTTTAGTCTTTGTTGTAAGGTGTTAAGGTACTCTGAGCGCCATCGCTTCCATATATTCGCTACGATAGACTGAGTTAATTGCCAGCGAGATATAAGTGACAAACGCGAATCTGATGGTGGTTCGGGTACCGAGACCAAGGGGGCACCGATTAAGAAATGACCGGGAGTCAATGCTGAAAGATCGCTAGGATCGTTCGATAAGGGAGACAACGGTCTAGAATTTAAAACAGCTTCAAGTTGTATAAATATTGTTGTTAGCTCTTCAAAGGTTAAATTTCTTTCTCCTACCACACGCTTCAAATGAGATTTACAAGACTTTACGGCGGCTTCTGCTAATCCATTAAAATTTGGGCTTCTTGGCGGGGAAAACCGCCACTGTACAAAATTATCCGAGAAGAATTTACTCAATTCTGGATCATGAATAATACCTTTTCTAAATTGGTTTAAAATTTTACAGGCTCCTCTGAAATTTGAAGCGTTATCCGACCAAATTTCTCTAGGAAATGATCTACGTGCTACAAAACGCCGCAAAGCTGCCAAAAATGCTTCACTGGTTAAATCACTTACAACTTCTAAGTGCACTGCTTTTGTGGTGAAGCACACAAAAACACACAGATAAGATTTTGTAATTTTAGCATTACGCAGGGTACTAGTTTTAGTATTGAAATGTCCTGCGAAATCATCTATCGAAGTCACGCACGTAAAAGCCTGAACATCGCTACTAATGTTTTGTCCGCAAGTGTAATCTCCCATTAAAACCCACCCGAAAATAGTTTCGAACGCGGTAGGTAAATTATCTCCAAAACTCAATTTATTCCCTTGAAATATTTTGGCACATGCACTTGCACCTAGTAAAATATCAATAGGGCCGCGTTCATAATGTAAAGTAGCACGACCGGTTGGTACCCGGTCTTTTCCACCAGTCGTGCTGCTTAACAAATAAAGTTAAAAAGTGACCTAATTGTAACCTAACAGTTGGAAAAAAGGTTCTGAAGAAAACTTCGAGGTACTTTACAATTAAGTGTATTTAACTTTATCAAAATATGTATAATTTCACAAGACTGAAGATGTAATTGACAATATTACATTGTAACAAAATTTTGCCAAGTCATTATTTAAACTTTTAGAACATCAAATGGTTGTGTCAGGTACCGCCTTAACTTCAGGTAGCAATATTATATTAGAACAAATTCTGCCAAGTCATTACTAAAACTTTTAGAACATCAAATAGTTGTGTCAGGTACCGCCTTAACATCAGGTAGCAATATTACATTGGAATAAATTCTGCCAAGTCATTACTAAAACCTTTAAGTGAATAAACTGGTTGGGTTAGGTACCGCCTTAACCACAGGTAACTATATTACATTGAATCTTGTGAATCTACATTAAAAAAAGATCTTTAAGAGTAAGAAAACTTGAAAAAAACAAGGAAAATAATTTCCAAACAAATCTAGCTCAGTGGAGCCGTGAATCCATCTTAATAATATTTGTCGACATACTCTTTTTAATAAGACGTCTGGTATACCATCCAGTTTTACCAGGATAAATTACGGAACAATGGAATTTTACATTTTAGGTTATCCAGATGAAACAGAAAGAAGAATTTACACTTGGTTTAAAAAAAGGTCATAAATCTAAGTGTCCTGGAAACATCCCGTCCAAGCCACCTTTAAAATGTGAGGTTAAAAATAAAATCTACGAGTACGTCACATACTTGTAATTCGCCAACATTTTCTACCAGTCCAACTTAAAGGTGAATGAACTCCAACCTCGCTAACAAAGGGCAGCTTGACCGTGTTTCACCACGCGGCTGCCGTCACTCAGCCAGCAGGACAAAGATCACAGAAAGAAGCGAAAACAACAACAACCCTGGAATTAGGAGAAAAAAAAACATATTAAAACCTTTACTAATAAACCTTAATTTTTTAAAAAGAAAACTGGTGACTCAATTACTAAGAATGTAATACGTACCGTGATCTGACAATAGATCAGATCTCCCTCCATCCCAGCCAAAAATTCCTTTTTAATCCATCAATCCAATTTCATATAATTCTTCTGAAATACAAAAACAATATTACAGAAACTATTCCACTTTAATTTAAACTCGAAACAAACCTTTTCAACTTTCAACAACTGGTTTTGGCAAAATTGCCAAGATCAAAATGATAAATATAGATAATGATGATAAAAACAAGACACGACTCGACAGCTAAAACACTGGCCGAGATTCTGTCGGAAACGGAACTCGCACAAGCCAAGTGAACGAACTACATGTCAATCCACTCAACTTGAAACACGTACCAACCCAGCGAACAAAAAAAATCGAAATTTATTCAGGGCCGTCTTAAGTCTATTCGGCGCTGGGGTGCGGGGCTCAGCCTGCGCCCTCCTTTTCTTTTACACTGCAGCGTCGCACGTGACCGACGACACACTGCAGTATGAAAGGAGTCGTAGTCAACCAAGAAAACACAATACACGTACTTTTGATAATTTATTTATTTATTTATCTAAAATACAAAACTTAAATTATGTATGTACATAAATCAAACAAACTCAATTTTTCTTGCTTTTGAGTTGGCAAAGATTTTAATGAAATCATTTATTTTTATATCGATTTTGGATTCTATACTTGTAATAGCTAAGTTTGTCAGTCTGTCTTGGGTCATGGTTGACCGAAGATAATTTTTTATTAATTTTAATTTTGAAAATGATCGTTCCCCTTCAGCTACTGTAACAGGCAGTGTTAAATATATACGTAGAGATGTTGAGATATTAGGAAATGAGGAGATTAAATTATTAGAATATATGTAGCTTAAAATATCAGTGGGAGTACTTGTTGATGCATTGGGAAAAAAGCACGAGGATTCATGTCCAATATTTTTTTTTGGAGGCCTATATTTTTCCCCCTCATATTGGCCCCATTATCATATCCTTGGCCTCGCAAATCATCCAATTCAATATTGCACGATTTTAAGAAATCTAACAAATAAGTCGCCAACCCTTGTCCGGTAGTGTCAGTTACAGGTAAAAAACCTAAAAAATGTTCTCGTACCTCAGCGCGTTTTGTCGATGGATTTAAATAAATAAACCTCACAATAACAGTAAGTTGTTCTTGGTGTGAAATATCAGGTGTGCAATCTAGAATTACAGAGTAGTATTTACATTGCTTCAAAAGACTAATTATAGTCGTTTTAATTTTTTCAGCAATTATACTAATCAGTTCATTTTGAATGTTATGACCAAGATAATGTGGCATGCGATGCTGAGCTCTTTGAATTCGAGCAATGTGTTCAGATAGTGTACTATCAAAATTAGATATACTCTCCACCAACTTTAAAAAATTACCATTATTTGGGTCATACAACTTCTGAGTTGTGCCCCTAAATGCTATATTTTGACCTGCCAAAAATTTTATAATTTCGATTATCCTTTCCAAAACTGCCGTCCACCTCTTTTTTTCGCGGTCTATTTCAGTTTGATTTACCGAGTCTACTGTTTGCCCTTTCAATAAATCATTTTTTAGATCCAAATATTTTTTTAAAGAACATATGTGACCTGAACTTTTCTCATGTCGTTCTATATTTCTCGACAAATGCCCCCAGTCTTTGTAACCAGTGGGGCCATTAAATGCAGTGACATTAATATTAAAAAGCTTATAGTGAAAACAAAATACAGAATCAGTAGATTTTGAATATATAAGCCAAACTCGATGAATAATTTCGTTGTTTTGTAACTTTTTACTGTAATATGTATCTGAAAACGACCTCATGTTACTATCTGAAGGATAGTTGGTTTTTTTAATCTGAATTGGTCCACGTTCTGTTAAAAATAATCTTAAATTATCGGGTATTACTTGCGGCCAGAGAGCAGGATCATTAGCGACATTTTCACAAAATCGTACATCTGGTTCTGTTGCTGGTTGGTTAACAATTGGTTCACTTGGAGTAGGCGAGGTACTGGTACTAGTGTGAGCTGGAACTTGTGAAATACTCGTAGAAGTTCTCTCTTCCAAGTTGACTGTCTCTTCTAACTGTCGGGCTGATGTTGACGAAGATGTACCTAAAAAAACATAATATAGTCAACAATTTGTGTAGGTAACCAAGTGTGGTAACAGGGCCACGCAACGCAATAATATTTTAGGACAATAAAAACAGCGCCTGAAAGTTAAGGCGGGCATAGTCTAATCCGTTAGGTTAAGGCCACACTACAAAGAGCCTCGCTTATTGCTAAGAGCTAAGCGACTCGCTTAGTGACTAAGTAATCCTAGCGAACAGACGTATTACATGCTATCGCAGCCGGCCACACTGCGAGCGGCGCGCCTAGCTAGGTGCCTGGTTAGTCACCAAGCGAACGAACGTGTTGGTTAATTTTGTTAGTTGCTTAGTGACTTTACAATTTTACAATGGAGGAAATTTTAATTGCCGTGGGTTTCAAAAGGGAACCACTTGAGAAGGTATGTATTTAAAAAAAAATTGCACCAGCCGGGACTCGAACCCAAGACCTTCGGCACAAGAGTCAGTGTTACTAACCATTGCGCCTTCCGGTGCGCAATCCGCAAAATAACAATTACTTAGATATTGTCATTCATTAGGTATACAGTTACAGGTATACAAAAAGTAAGAAGTGTAATAATACCTAATAAGTAGGTAAGAACTTAGTTAGGGATCGAACCCAGGCAGGATACACCAGCGACTTCTGTCACTGATTTACGCCACTTCAGATGTATTATACTCGTATAATATAAGGTAGTACCTTAACTGACTGAACTTACCAGGTCGAAAGAAAGAGTCAATGGGAGAAGTTAGCTTTTTAATTTTTTCTTCTTTCTCCAGTTTCCTTTTTCTGTTTTGAGCACCCGATGGTTTCTTTTTACCATCCCCTAATTCGGCCATCTACAATAAAATCAAATTTTAAGTCAATATTTAATTTTTCTTTCTTTATTCTAAATAAAGTAGGTTTGTTTCTATCAATCACTAACATTAAGAATTTGTATTTTTGCCATTGATTATAAACAAATAAACAATCATGACTTTCTCTCATAAATAAATACATAAGTACATAAAATTGTTCACCAACCCAGGATTCGAACCAGGCAGGACCATTCAATTCATTCCAACACGATGGCGTCAATTATGTATTTTTCTAGCTAGGTATGAGTACTTTTAGGTATCGGTAAGTATTGTACCTATGTATTGTATTTTAATTTTAACCGACGAGTTCTCGAGTGGAAACCACTGTCCACGAACGAACGAAGGGAACGAACGAACGTTAGTAGCTTCGGACGCCCCTCCAGCCCACCGCTGGACCGACGAACAGAAGTTCTATTTTTGAATCGCTCGTCGCGTGTCGAACGCTCAATTTATATACGGAATTTCGTATTTCGAACTAAAATCAGTATAGAAATCGAGCGCTCGACGCGTGACGAGTAATTCAAAAATAGAGCTCCAGGTGGTCGGTAGACGCCTGGGTATTACCTAGTTGGATGAGGATGGTCGAGAACTGCGTGCCTGCTACCTAACACTTAAAAAATAAAATTGACTTAGCTTGATATTTTTTCTCTTATTTATGACGAAAAAATTCCATTTATTCCATGCACTGCACAATGAATTTCTCCACTACACTAGATCCTCAGTGCTAATCAGTGTTGCTACCTTAGTTTTTGAAAAGGGGCAGTTGGACAAGCTAGAAAGAGCTAGATTAAGCAAATTTTGCCATCAAAAGAGGTGCTAGAAAGGGCTAAAATCATAAATACATATGCAAAGGGTTAAAAATCGTTTATTTGAAACGTATTAATTTCAGAAAGTGCAAAGTCTAATTATAATTAAGTTATGAAATTGTTAAAAATCAGAGTCTTCATCGGAATCTTCCAAAATCATATCCGCCGAAGCAGAAGAAGTTGACGGCTGATTGACATCTGTGTTCTTAGCCAATTTAAACGAGTATTTCATATTACTCCCACACTTTTTTATTAGTTCTGTTGGCACCTTGTGGGAACAGCAAGACTCTTTTAATCGTTTTAAACCCCACCGTATATGAAGTATAGATGTCATTGTTTTTAACCCCATTTTATTCCTGTTCTTAGTTTTGATTATGTTCATAGAACTGAAAACGCGTTCGACATCCGCATTCGAATGGGGCAATGACAAAATTATTTTCGCCAAATTTCCAAGCTCTTCATACAAGTTGTTTCCAGCAGCATCCTTGTATTTGAGAACTTCGCACCAAAATTTAATGGTGTCGTCTTTGTTCTCCCAGTCGTGTTCTCCGATATTTCTATATTGTACTAGAACTTTATCAATATCTTCTGGTATCAGACAAAATGCTTCTGCAAGGTGAACGATGCGTTGTACAGTTTTGTTTCGTTTAATTTTAATGTAAAATCAATGCATCTTTGTTTGAGCGCTTTCTTTTCATCGTTTTCCAGTGTTGATTTACTCAAGGCATCCTCAAACAAATATCCCATATACGGGTTTGGATCAACGTAGTCGTTTACTCTTTCAACACAATAGTCTACTCTGGAATTCGAATTGATAATTTTATGACACAAACTTACAATAAGCTTTTTTAGCGTATCTAGTAGAAATACCGGGTCTGCGCCCTTGCTTTCAAATATTTTTAATGTTTGTTGGACTTCGCTAAGCACTGATTTTAAGTAAATCAAATACAATTTATTCCTCTGATCTTGGAACATCGAATAAAGCAATGTGGCTGTATAACAATTTTCCGCCCTCTGTGTCAATTGAAAGTGTATTTTGAGTTCATCCCATTGAGCAAGAATGCGAGCTATTGCTGGTTCAATAGAAATCCAACGAGTAGCACACATCTTTAAAATTTTCAGCGGTTTTTCACCCACATTAATTGTTTCATACACTTCTTTGTATGCATCTTGTCTTGATGGGGATAGACAAAACCAATTGTAGGTTTCTCTTATTAAAAACTCAATGTTTCTTGGTATGGTCTCTTGGGAAGCATGCGAAACAGCTAGTTGTATAGAGTGGCATACGCATCTATTCAAAATTAAATGGGGAAGATTGTACTCTTCTTTGAGAATCTTAAACACTCCATTGTTTATCCCCACCATCACGGAAGCGTTATCGGTTCCTATTCCCATTAATTGTTTAATATTTAAATTCAGCTCATTAATAAGACTGATGAGGGCATCCACTATAGATCTAGCATTTGCGGAAGTTAATTGTTGAAGACCTAGAAATGTTGAAGTTATTTCCTTGCGTTCTTCACTCAGATATTTTATAACTACTCCCAACTGTTTTGTGACAGATACATCCGTGGATTCATCAATAATCGGGCTGTACGGACCTGTGCCAATATCTTTTACTAGCAGATCTTTAAAATATGGACTCAAAACTTCAGTTATAACATGGGTACATTTAGTACGATGCATCTTCATTTCTTTTACTCCTCCTTTGACGCAGTCACAACTGAAAATTTGTTTGCATAAATCGGTAAGGTGGTCAACACTGTTGATGGAGGAATGTTCTGCAATATATAAGCTAAGATAAGTTTCAGACTTACTGGCACTTACGGTATCTTCTTTACTTACAACTATTTTTGTTTGTGAGGATGATATGAAAGGAGCTGAACTGTCTTTATGTTTTTTCGTTTCTTTGTGTCGTTGGATATCGAATAACTTCGCATTTATTTCGATTTTGCAATATAAACATAAAGCTTTTGACGAATTTCCTGGCACTGGTTTTATCCACTTAAATTCCACTTCCCACTCTTTTTTATAATGTTGTTTGTAAACAGTCTTTTTTTTTATTGGTAGATCCGTCATTTTTATTTTGCTACCTAATGAACTTTCAAAACATTCACACACCTTATGTATCAAAAGTGTTCAGTTCACTCGCTCGATTATTTCAACAAGTTACAAAAACAAATGTTCGCTTCGCTCTCTATTGCCTTAGTGATATTATAATACTGCGAAAAAACAAGATTACGATGAACTAATTGTAACTACATCCTAAATTAGTCGGTTTATACTTAGAAACACACTTGGGGAATTCCCCAGTAAAGAAGCAAAAAGAGTAGGTAGGGTTACCAATGCTACCATAGGAAAACTAAAAATATACCCAATTTGATAATAAAGTGTGAACTGACAAAATCTATACTACACGACGCGCATTGTTTCATAACTTGGTAATTGCGATGCGAAGTTTTCATATCGCTTGAAAAGTGCTAGATTGCTCTTTTCGGGCTAAATCATGAAAACACGAGTTTACCTACTGTAAAAAGTGCTAGATCTAGCCCGAAAAGGGCTAAGGTGGCAACACTGGTGCTAATTCGGCGGTTGTCGCAAATGAAATGAGCTAACGAATTTAATTACTTAAATCAGATCAATCACTGACCGACACTTACAAAGGCGCCGCGCGCCGCGCTGTAAATTCAAATGAACTTACACCTAATTGTAGTGATTTAGAGATCATTTCTCTTTAAGTGCGAGCGCCCGGACGACTCGCCTATGACAGACGCACAGGTGCCGCGTGCCGCGCCGCGCGCCCATTTCAAATGAATTTACACTTTATTGAATTAGAGATCATTATGCTTCAAGTGCGGGCGACCGGGCGGCAATGTGTCAAAGGTTATAGGTACACTCTTTGGATCAGAGATTTTTCCGCGCGCGTGTTGTATTAAATAAAATTGTTATTTGTGTAGTAATAAGAGTCATTTTATCATGAGCGGTATGACAAGCGCCGAAAGCGTAATAAAAGTAAAACAATGGTCAATGATGTGCAATGGCGTTAAAAATATCTTAATATTCAGCGCTCGGCAGGCGCCCCGGGCTCACCGCGCCCGGGTGCACCGCACCCCTTGCACCCCCGGGTAAAGACGGCCCTGGGTTTGTCTTTCTTTCACGCAGCAACGGAGCAACGGATCGACATAATGCTTTGCATAGAGATAGTTTATGGGCCATAGAGTGACAAAGCCTATTTTTTATTCCGGAAAAATGCAAACTAAATCAGCGCGGGCAAATGTGTTGATTCGGTGTAACACGTTTTAACTTATTTGACAGGACTAAACTTAATTTAAGCTTTCCGTCTTTTTCTTTCTGTATTGAAAGGACAAAGACAGGATGCTTAAAATAGGGTTAGACTTGTGAAATAAGTTTAGTCGTGTTAAACCGAATCGACACAATTAGCTAGTTTATTATAATTTTAGATTTTACACGAACGTGTGCTTTTTACCAAACGGAATGAGCATAAATTTGCACGACGTTAAAATATTTTTTTTGTTTAATATCAGTCGATTAGATACCTATATAGATTTTATGATTTTGTTGTTTTATTTTAAAATTTTAAATTAAAACTAGGCCAAGGTCAGTGCTTAACCAACTGGCTAGTCAACCGCTAACGGAGATACTGCAAAGAACTCAGTGATTTATTTCTATGAACCATACCGTCAAACTGATTCATAAAACTAGGATAATCTTTATAATCTCCAGAAAAAGTCGGCAAATAAATTTTTGGCAAATCGAAATTATCGTCGTTACTTTGATTTCGGACATTACCTTTGTTGTCGGTACTTGGTCGTTGAGATTCAGGGAGTGACAAAGACTGCAATATAATTTTAACCTCTAAATATTGTTCCTCAAACATATCAAATTGCTTCTTATGAGATTCCATATTAAGTTTTTCCCTCATGATATGTTGTAAATTTACAAATGAATTCTCGAATTCGTTCCTAACATCATTAATGTCCGCACACTTTATTACGAATTTGCTTTTTTGTGCTGTATCATCAAAATCTAATGTTGTAGCCATGAGATACATGCTATTCATCTTCTCCATAAGAAATTCGTGTTTCATCGTTTCTAACTTCGAAATTGTGTAAAATTGAAAACCCAGGAACAGAACAACGAAACAAAATGGCGTGATCCGTGCGTGCACAAAGAACATCCAGCCGAAGGATCAAAATTTGGTTGATATTCGACAAGCACTAACCTGTGTTGGGTTCCGGGAGGTGTCTTGCGGGATATCTGGCACTTCAGCACAAGTTAGGGAACACAATTATATATATTCTTTATTAGTTTCTCCGGAGCATGCGGATATCGATCACATAGATTTTAGCGGAAGTGGTAGGGAGGGGATAGGAAAATGGTCGATGCTTGCGTCTACCAATCAAACCTGATCTCGGCGTAAGATATCTTTGGCGCGCAGATTTGAAAACCATTTTGCTTCGTATACCTAACAGTACCATCTGTTCATCTATTGACAAATAGTTCGAAAACATATCTCCTTTTAAAAAATTCTCATTTAGCTTGTCAAGTAATGGCTTTATGCTGTAGGATTTATCGCCATCCGCACTTTTTATATTATCATTGTTATTGAAATGCAAAATTCTTTTTATTTCAAGTTATCTATTACAAGGCATGCAATTCCTAATAATGCGAAGATCCATATCATCATCTTCAGACCAGTACAACTTTTCTTGTGGTAAATTATGGTAACTGGTAAACATTAGAATACCTAGAAATTTTCGAATGCAGTTAGGAGAAACCTGGTAATCATGGTGATTTTTTTGTTTTGCATAAAGAAGACTTTCTTTTACTGGAAGCAGGATATGAAAATTGTTGTTAATCGCCTAGACAAATGGGAAAGCAAACTGACGTCCTTGAAACTAGATTAATTACCCTGGAAGGCAATATTACAACGATTGCAGAAGAAAATAAAAGCCAACGTTCTGTACTACAGTGTCGTGATGAGGAGATGCTTAAAGAACACAATTTCACAGCTTGAAGATAATCTGGTTTCGCAAAACGAGACTTCGGTAATGAAAGAAATCGAAATATCTGGAATTCCAGAAAATAAGTCTGAAAACTTAATCCACATATTCAAAACTACAGCAATAAAACTGGGCTTAGAACAAGATGATAAAGATATGGATTATGCTAGAAGAGTGGGTCCCTATAAAAAAGACAGAAAAACACCGCGACTCACGGTTATAGGCTTAACACGTCGTATCTTGAAAAGTGATGTCATCAAAGCTGCCCGAATTCGTCGTGGGCTTACCAGTGAAGATACAGGGAACCCTACGAATATCTACATTAACGAACGCCTCACTAAAAAGAAAGAATGCTGTTTATACAAGCCCGCAAACTCCAGAAGGAGAATGAATTCTGGTTTTGCTGGACTCGAGACGGAAACATTAATGTCCGAAAAACCGAATTTTCGAAGGTGGAACACAATAACGAGATCGACCTTGTCCGGGTTTTTGACGGAAAATCTTCCGCCGACATTAGTAAATAAGCTTACTTTAATACAATATTTAGTGTTTAAACCTCTTACTTGTATTTCAAGTGTAATTAACAATAAAAAATACAAGTTTAATTTCATATAATATTTTGTAATATTGGAATTGTATTACTTATTATATGTATGCTATATGTCTCATTAGCAATTGAACTGTGTGTTTAAAAATTAACAAGTGTTTCATGCTAAATCTTAACAATGTTAAAATATAAAATTATTGAATCATGTAAATATACACATCAATTAGGGCTTTTTTGCTTATTATCTAGCGAGTGTTGCGACACTAAATCATATATATATATTTCGAACAGTATACAATAATCATTCTAACCTGTGATGCTAACTTATATATTTTTTGTACACAATTAACACAAACTTACTTAATATGTTATCAGCACTCAAACCTTGCAAAACTAATTACGATTAAAACTGAACATCTTAACAAGCAACCTATTATTATTTTATTAAGATTGAACGATGATTGAACTAAATCAAGATTTTATTTGCTCTGTTCTTGATAATTCTGAAATGTTCAGTTCTTTCAAAGTAAATTGTTTAGAAAACTGCAAAGCTTTAATTGAAAATAAAAACCTAAACATCATTACTTTTAACATTCGCAGTATCAAGGCTAACTTTGATGACTTTATGATAATGTTACACAGACTAGACATCGACTACGACATAATAGTATTGGCGGAGTGCTGGCTTCATACGCAGTCCTATAGGCCAAGATATATTTCAGGCTATGAACTCTGCACTTCTTCAATATACAAATTCCAAAGTGATGGAGTAGCAGTTTACTACAAACAAAGCTTAAATGTGCACGTACAGGAGACACTTGATGAAGAAACTGCAATTTTTTGTATTTATCGGTCACCCTCTGTTCATGATGCAAAATTTTTCTTAGATGACTTATCAACCGAGATTAAGAAGGTATCCCATTTCACAAATTTGTTTCTCACAGGAGACTTTAATTTTAACATTGGAAATAGTAGCGATAACGACACAAATGTTATTGATTATGAAAACATCTTGTCCTCTTACGGCCTATGTCCTACCTCACGATATCCAACTAGATTTAGTAACTGCCTGGATCATTTTATTGCTAGTCCTAAACACAAAATTAAAAGCTTGACTATAAACACAGATTCAACTGACCACTTTTTTTTAGTGAATAGTATTTCTTTTACTCCCACCAAAAAAGGTCATTATCTTCTTCTTCTTCTAAATTCTTTATTCCACAAAACACAGTTTAATGTACAATAGGTGGACTTAATGCTAGAAGCATTTTCTTATCATGCAACAACAACAAAAATTGATACAATTTCTCTCACTAAATCTCTTAATTACTTTGATTGGAGTGATACCCTAAATGAGACAGATGTTAACAACGCAACCCATAAGTTAATAACCTCATTTCAATCTTTGATAGAAAAGCATACTAAAATAGTAACCAGACTACGTAGGTTGCGTACTATTAAGCCTTGGATCACAGAAGCTCTGGTAAAATCTATAATAAAAAGAGATCGATTACATAAAGTAGCACTTCTTTATCCTAACAATTAAGATATCCAAAAAACATACAAAACGTATAGAAATATCTGTAAAATAGCGACGAAAGTGGCTCGAGATCTTTATTTTGGAAACAAAATAGAACGCAATAAATATGATCCACGAAAAACTTGGAAGATTATTAAGGAAGCTACAGACCTTAACAATGAACAAACAAAAAAAACTTCAGTCGCTCTTTTGGACCCAAAAACTAACAGTGTGGAATCCGTAAACAACGTTAATACTTACTTTTGTGGCATTGGTAAAGAACTTGCACAATCCACACTGACTCGTCTTGGTAGAACGGAGGCAGATATGTCTAAAGGGATTCAAAGTTTGGCAATGCATCCTGATTCTTTTTTCTTATCTCCCACTGATGATAACGAGGTTTTATCTGCCATTAAAGAATTAAAATATTCTAACTCAACGGGTTGGGATCAAATAAGCAATGAGATTTAAAAAAAGATTGGTTACCTCATTATAAAACCACTTGTCTATATATTTAATCTTAGCTTTTTTGGCACTTTTTGGCACTTTTCCTGACTATTTTAAATTGGCCACTATTATTCCACTTCATAAAGGAGGTGACAAAAAAACCGTTATAAACTATAGGCCTATCCCCAACTAACAAAACTGAGAAATACATAAGCGATAGAGCGTAAGCCGTTAAGTATTGATGAAATACGAACTGGCTTTATATCCGGATATATTCCCGATATACCTTCGCTATATGTCCATTTGGGCACAAATTAAGCGGCATTCGTCAATACAAGAGGGTTACAATAGCGATTCATACACACCGAGGGGCTTAAAAAGCGATACAAGAGCGATTCATACGTCATTCGGGGTCCACTAACTACCTTTAATTTCTATTTGCGATTTCGTCAATATAAGAGGGTTACAATAGCGATTTATACCCACTGAGGAGTCCAAAACGCAATACAAGAGCGATTTATACGTCATTGGGAGTCCACTAACTACCTTGTATTTCTATTTGCGATTTCGTCAATACAAGAGGGTTACAATAGCGATTTATACCCACTGAGGAGTCTAAAAAACGATACAAGAGCGAATTATACGTCTTCCTTGAATTTCTATTTGCGATTTGAGTCATGTTCCATCTCTTTTTTTCCTTTAAATGTTTAATTTGCGAACTCTTTCATTTTAAAACTTAACCTAAAATGGTGTAAGATACAAATAAAGTGAACGATATGCGACGCAAATACATTGGATGTTATTTTTTCCATGGTATAGTATTATGTGTGTTGTGAGTGAAATTTCCTTACGAAGATAATTTTACTGGTATTCTATATATAGTTTTCCACTTCGTTTTTAATACGCCTTCCTAATAATGTGAAAGAAGATTGAAAATTAGAGAAATGTGCAAAGAGGTTAGGTTAGATATTTCGTTTATTTTCTAAATTATCGGCTGCAACTGCAGCAATGTAGTGTACTCCTTCATTCTTTTTAAAAATTCTTTCATTCTTTGTCGTCAATATCTGTAACGAAACGATAATTTCGATGAACCAATTCAACAAAATAAAAATAACAATGGCGGAATATTTCTTAGGAGTATGTAACTTCTCTGAGCATTTCATAAGTCGTTAGGACGTAGAAAGTAGGTGACTAAGTTTTAGAGCGATATGATAGCGGTGTATAAAGCCAAATCATGGCCTTGATAGCAATCGATCATAAAATTTTAGGGTACGGTAGCAAATATTTTTTTTTTTTTTTTTTTTTTTTTTTTACTGATCCGTATATTTTACTGAAGTGAAAAATACCTACGCAATAAATTAAAACTTGAGAATTTTCATATGTACATATAGAATAGAATAGAATAGAATAGAGTTTATTTTTCTCAAAAACACAGGAAGAATATAGTTTAGGTACATGTTATTTAGCTTAACATAATTTTCCAAAACAATATCTAACACTAAAATATACCTTACTAATAAACATTACTAGCGGTCCTCAGACTAGGCCGAGCCTGATTCATGAGGGCCTTTATTAACGTGTGCACAGTTAATAGAACTTTCGTCGACAATTTAAAATTTTGAATTGATGTCATATATACTATTTGTGAATGTAAATATGTATAGCTTTTCAGTTAAACAAAGCTGTGCCTTTAGTACATAATTGTAGAAAAGTAACAATATAAATTTAACTAAAGTAAATAAACAAAGTTAACAGCATGGTACATATATAATATATTATATAGTAGTATAATAAATAAATGTAAGTTTTAACTAAATGATTAAATAAATAAATATTTATATATATATATTAACAAAAGCTATTGTACAATATGGAATAATTTTTCAGTATCATCATAATTCAGATTAAATAAATATTTGGTAACCACCTTTTTAACATTAAATTGAGTTAAGCTAGTTATTTTGCAAAATGAATTTATTTTATTATATAGAAAGGGAAAAAGGAACGAGGGAAAACGCTGGGCAAATTTGGTCCGACATAAGGGGGTCGTAAATCTTGGGCCTCTTCGTGAAGGTACTAGCTCTGTGGAAGCACTTCTATGTCCAGTAAGGACAGCTTTCAAGACGTACAGCTGACGCACACGCAAAACCCCACTTTCTTCATAAAGTTTATCGGTGGGATAGCGATATTGTTTTCTGTGCATTACCTTAAGGACTGAGCGCTGTGCTATTTCTACTTCAATGAAATGCGTTTTAGCAGCGCTTCCCCATACCAAGCTGCAGTAAGTCATTAAAGATTCACTAAGAGCTCGATACACATTTGTAAGTAACGTTACAGACATTGAATTTCTAAGAAGTCTCATTATATGTGCAGTTTTTCGTACCCGTCCGGATAGTTGTGAGATATGCGAAGAGAATGAAAGCCGCTCATCAAGCAATAGACCCAGGTACTTTATTTTATTTACTCTTTGTAAAGATGTACAACTACAGTCACAACTGGAAATGAGCTTGCAATCACTGCGATGTAATTTGATAGGCGTGTTAATATTGGGTTCAGTTGCTTTGCTGATATAAAAACTTAAATATTTAGTCTTGTCTACGTTGAGTGTCAGCAGATTATGATCAAGCCAGTGAGCAACCGCTGACATACCGTTGTTAGCCACTGAAAAAACATCTTCCCAAGATGTACCGTGAAAAAGCAACGCTGTGTCGTCAGCATAACAAATAACCTCCGCACCGCTCAAAGGCAGACTAAGTAGGTCGTTAAGATAAATAACAAAAAGAGTTGGACCCAATATGCTCCCCTGTGGAACTCCAAACCTAATAGGAGATGGTTCGCTTTTGTACGAGGCTATTTTGACATACTGTCTCCGTTCAGAGAGATAGCTTCTAAACCAATCGAGTGCAATACCTCTGATGCCTAAGACTTCAAGCTTTCTAATTAAAATAGAAACGGAGACAGTGTCAAACGCCTTTGCTAAATCCAAGAATACACCCAAACATCTATTTCCTTTATCTAACTGAGAAGACACAAAATCTACTAAGTGTATTGCAGCATCTTCTGTAGACTTATTTTGTCTAAAGCCAAATTGTTTGTTGGAAATTAAACCGTTTGATTCCATGTAATTCATCAAACGATTGTTGACGAGTCTTTCTAAAAGTTTGGAGAACACACCTAGCAATGAAATGGGTCTGAAATTCCCTGGTATGTGTTTAGGGCCAGTTTTATGAATAGGTATGACTGAAGAAATTTTCCAAGAATTTGGAAAAATACCACTGGAGAGGCTCAAATTAAATATATGTGTAAGAGGTTCGACCAGAACAGATTGAAGATGCTTGACTAAAGAATTCGTAATATCGTCGGGTCCAGGCGCGCAATTTATCTTCAGCTGTTTAATAATGGTGCTTACCTCGTGTTGATCAGTGGGAAACAAAAAGAACGAGTTTAAACATTCTGTAGAAGCATTTACCTTAGAAGCCAATTTCTCCTCCGTTAGACATAGTCGTTCAAGTATTTTTGAAGCGAACCTCTCACCATTAGTTGCGAAAAATTGGTTAGTAGCGTTAAGACTATGGGAGATATTACTTGAAGATTCAAGGAGTGCTTCAGCAGAGTTAGGTTTAGGCGTGGAGTGCGTAATATTATTTATGCATTGCCAGAGTTTTCTAGGATTATTTAGATTTGATTCGATTTGATTGCTTTCATACGTCTTTTTTAAGCGATGTAATATGTCTGTGCAAAAATTACGGTACCTATTGTATGTCAATTTGAGTAATGAATCATTTGGCCTTTTACGAGTTTCAGAGTGTAATTTATCCCTGTGCTTCATGCAACGGATTAGTCCAGGGGTAATCCATGGTTTCATGGCATACTCGCGTCGACTCAACCGTATAAAAGAGCTATGCTTAGAGATGGCTTGGTTAAGGGTTGACTCAAAAGCTGTGACAGCATCAGAAACTACAAATAAATTAGTAATTCGTGACCAGTCTGGATTTCGTAATTCATCCGCAACTGCCGAAAAATCAATTTTTAACCGCGTTCTGTCCTGTTTGTGTGATTTCTTTAGGTTCAGATTTAAACCAGCTATGGCAAGGTCATGATCTGTTAGAGACGTTTCACAGACCACTGATTTCATATTTGCTGTTGATCTAACAAATATGTGATCAAGACATGTTTTTTGGCGTGTTGGTTTAGTGATAGCTGGTATAAGCCCATTTTCAGCCATCAGACACAAATAGTCGGTACTGCTGCTGTCCGTATTTTCCGGCATTATATTTATGTTTATGTCTCCTGTTAAAATAAGAAATTTTTTAGTTTTGAGTGAGTCTAAAAGTGATTCCAAGGAGATTAAAAAGTTTGACGTATTTGCAAATGAAGGAGACCTATAAATGGCTATAATTGATGGCCCATTAAAAACATCAATCACAATGCAATCAGCATCATTTACTTCAGGAACATAAGCAGTAGCCGAATATATGTCCTTAACGTACACAACAACGCCACTGTTTTGGTTAATGTAATTACTTGACTGAAATGACAAGTAACCATCAATTTGGCCTACGATGGAGGTTTCCAACCGGCACTCTGTCAGAATAATAAAATCAAAAGAAAGATCTAGCCGAGCGAGCATTACTATGAAGTCATCAAAGTTTTTCCGCATGCTTCTGAGATTAAAGGTAACGATTTTAATGTTGTAATCGGGAGTAATAATGTATTTACAGCTTTCAAGTGTATTTGTCTTGCAGCAGTCAATGAATTGATATTGGTCGATTTCATCACCCATATCAAAGGAAGGAAGTTTTATTAATTAAATGATGATTCAATTTATAAAATGTCACCGCCGCATATGACAATAAAGTGTACAATTCATAACAATGTGTGAGCTGAACAATTAAAGATAGGTTTTTATTTATGTATGATACCCAGGTATTAGTAGAGGAGAAAATATACATAATACTATATAAATTTAAGTGTAAAAATGATGAATAATTTAAAACATGCAAGTACAAACTAAGAAACACAAATGTATTAATTAAAAGACTAATTAGTGCTGGTTTCTTCTGCTTCAGCTCCAACATGTAGGTTAAGATCATCTGTTGACCGAATTGTGATTGCTGGTCTTTGGTCAGCTTTCCTAATAAGTATTGATCCGTTGCGAACCCAGCAGTATTTAAAACCAGCATTTTTGGACCTTTGCCTGGCGTCACGAAATAACAGACGGTTCTGTTTCGTGAGACGCTCATTCAGGTAAATTGGTTTCTTTGTTCCATTTCCAATTCCCTCGGACGTTAGATTTTTCCTGACCTTAGCAGATTTTAAGAGTTCATCACGCTTCTTGCGACGGAGCAATCGAACCACTACTGGTCTTGATAAATTGTTTTCGGAATCAGATACCTTCGCTGCTTTCTGACGACGTGGACCTACTCGAGTTACATAGTCAATATCGGTGTCCAAAAGGTCCACACCAATTTTCTTAGCGGTTAATATCACAAGGTGTTCTAGATTTTCGCTTTCCGTTTCCGGCAGACCAGTAATTTCAACTTCATTTCGGATAGCTACTTGATCCTGTATGTTTAGGCGATCTTGAAGTTGAATAATGGTAGCTTTAAGGAAAATTGTTTCTTTCTCGCTAGCTGAGATACTTTTTTCAAAAGCTTCAAGTTTTTGATTGAGACTAGCCGTAGAGGATTGCATCTCCGTCTTTATACTAGCAACTTCCTGACGAAGAAGACGAATTTCCTTAGTTAAATCAGCAAAGCCAAATTCTTCCTTTTGGCCCTGTCTCAACGTAACATTAGAATGACCGGCATTATTCTCGACGGACTTCGAACCCATCATCGCCGCTTATTTAGGACGTAAATAATAACAATAAATAGGAACTCACTAATAAAGGCTCAGTTATCGCGGGTAGATATAGATTTGTGGTGATATCCTCGTGCTGTACTTGGTTGCGCCTCGAAGCCGGTTTGGTAGCACGGTGTCAAGGAGTGATGAATCACCTCGTTTGCGATACGATGCGTGGCTTGAAAAATTGCTCCGAAAATCACAATTTAAACACTTATTTTGCTGATTACTACGAAGATAGTTATTATTTTAAAAAACTGTTTTTTGAATTGGAACCGGAAGGTCTCATTTAAAGTGATAGTGGCTTTTGAAAGCTCAAATTGAAACTTTTCCTGGTGTAGGATTTAAAACATGTGAGGACAAAAGATAAATACGTGGTGCGCGTTCGAAAGTCGACGGACGAAAATATATAATGGTTTAAAATGAAATACACTGTAAAAGCTTTTAATGTTTTTTGTTTTATAAATATAAATAATAGGTACTGATAGACATGATAATTTAAATATAAATACTGTTATCTCATCTATATAATTCGGGTCGGTGTCGGTTATATTACGTATCGTATCGTACCGTACTACCGTATCGTACCGTACCGTATCGTACCATACCGTACTTCTTCGTACCGTACCGTACCGTACCATGTCGTATAGTATCGTATCATATCGTACCGTATCGTACCGTACCGTACCGAACCGTACCGTACTTCTTCGTACCGTACCATGTCATATCTTATCGTATCATATCGTACCGTATCGTACCGTACCGTACCGTACCGTACTTCTTTGTACCGTACCGTACCATGTCATATCGTATCGTATCATATCGTACCGTATCGTACCGTACCGTACCGTACCGTATCCGTACCGTACCGTACTTCTTTGTACCGTACCGTATCGTATCGTATCATATCGTACCGTACCGTACTTTTTCGTACCGTACCATGTCGTACCGAACCGTACCGTACCATACCGTATCCGTACCGTACCGTACTTCTTCGTACCGTACCATGTCGTATCGTATCGTATCATATCGTACCGTGCCGTACCGTACCATACCGTACCGTATCTTATCGTACCGTATCTCATCATCATGTGATTACACTTTTATATTTCCTAAGCATACTATTACTGCCTATTGGAGTTGTAAATCGCTAAAATAGCATTTACTAACTCTTTTCTGCACCTCAAAGCTTCAACAATTGCTGAGAGCATTAGCTAACGTTTTTCTATGTCTACAAGTACATTTCACCGCTTTTATAACCCTCTTTTGCGTCCAAGAGGATATACAGAAGCGAATAAAGCAGCTTGTGTGTTTGTTGGGATCGCTTTATTACCAACCATCTCCAAGATTTTAGAAAAGCTTGTCAAACGACGGCTTATAGGCTACTTGGAGAAATACAAACTTTTGTCGAACAGACAATACGGATTTCGACATAATCAGCGCTGTATTGGAGTATTATTGGATCTAGCCAAGGCTTTCGATACAGTATCGATCCCAATACTACTTAAAAAATTGGAAAGCCTTGGCATTAGAGACCTACCATTGCGATGGTTCAGTTCATATCTAGAGAATAGATACCAACGAGTTAACATCGAAGGTATCTTAAGTGAATCACTTACCATATCATACGGTGTTCCCCAAGGTAGTGTTCTGGGCCCTATATTATTCTTAATATATATTAATAATTTAACAGAACTAAATGCTACTAACGGCAGGATAGTATCGTTTGCAGATGATGCCGCTCTTGTGTTCACCGGCTCTAATTGGGACACCGCCTTCTGTAAAGCTAATCAGGGTGTCGCTTTAGTGAAAGATTGGTTGGATAAGAATTTACTTACTTTCAATATAAAAAAGACAAAATATTTATGCTTTACTAAAACTGACCGCACTAAAGTTGCCGACCATTAATACCTACAAATCCACACATGCAGTACTTACTCTGACCCTTCTACCCATCAGTGCCAATGGATACCATCGAACGTGTGAGAACTATTCGGTACCTTGGCGTTACTCTTGATGACAGACTTAACTGGCATGAACATATCAGAACTCAACCTGCAACCATCCAGACGTATTACCAGTTCCAACCGATCCAAGTGGGCCATCTCGAATAAAATGATCTAGGAAATACAAACATAGGTGGTATGTAATTACCTAAAGCGTTCCCAGCCAAAGCCAGCGTCATTAGAGTTCCCCTCCCAGCCGATGTCATGGCACTGACTTGTTTTTCTCCGCGTCTTGCGATTACTCTATCTGGTTTTTGGACGGTTGTTATTCCTGTCTCATCAACATTCCATATATCTTTTGCTTCAAGTGCATGCTTGTTCACGACCCCTGTATAATTGTTGAATAAATGCTCACATTGGTTTTATTAAACCTTGTGGCACGAGCTATGCTTTTAGGTTGAGGCAATCTTAAGGATAAGATTGGATGGGGTTTCATAAACAACTAAAATACTTTCCCTGTCATTTCGTTTTTTTCCGACGGTGGAAATTTCTTTTTATGCTCCTTTGCTAACCTGTAGGCCAATTTTATCGTTTCTTTTGTTGTCAGCCCATAATTTGATGCCGCAAAAGTCAACATATACGTTTTCTTCCTCTCTTGTAAAAACTGTAGGACTGGTGTTCACGCCACAGCGTGACGGTTGCGCATCGCACCGCGGCGCATCGCGCCGGCGACTTGCGCGCTCGCGCAGCCGACTGTTCCGCTCGAATCGTCTAGAGAACGACACGTGTGTGCACACATTCGCGCCGCCACAACCAATATCGTGTACCTATCAGTGTTGTGTTCACAGTATATACCAGTGTAGTGTTCACGTTACACCAAGACATTCTGCACATTCCTGACCAAAGCGCCAGTTTCAACCTGCCCAACAAGAAGGCTCAGCCCGTCAGCGCATTCGTCGGCTCGCCCACAACATTCAGAACAGGTCAGTGCACCCACAATTTTCCAGTGTCAATCCTCAAATCCCTTCAGCTCTGCATTCCTGTAACCCCGCGGTTACATTTTGGTCACTTCGAGCCGGTAGTAAAACATTTTTATCCATCCAAGAAAAATTTTTGGCCCTTCGAACCGTTACTGAACCAGCCCCCGTCGATTTACTACAGTCCATTTTCACCCGGTGGCATATTTTGCCCCCTTTCCCGGCAAAAAAAAATATTTTGTGGTCTCCGCGCCGGTCTACCGCGCCCGCGCCGCCTAGAACATTCCATTTATCGGTATAGAACCGGCCCCCCCCGCCCCCGGCACAGAATAAACTCATGTTCATCCCGTTTGTTATTATTATTCAGCTCAGATAATATAATTATATCCATTCAGCCCAATTGTTTGTTACAGTCCACTATATATCTTTAGTAAATCTGCCCATTGTCAAAGATAGGTTTCTTATCTTGCGAGATATTTTTTTTGGTGCGAGTATAAATTTGCCTTTGTTCCGTGTAGTTACGTATCTACATTACATATATACATACGTATTACGTATATTACTAAAGCTTGATTTGCATCATTGGATTGTCCGCTCATTTAGATCCGATTTCGGCTAGGTAAATACATTCTTTGTTTGTTTACTCAGAGAAGTAGGTAGGTATTTTATTCTATAAATAGAATTTTCGACGATTGATGTTTTTGTTGTAAATATACTATCGTGTAGGCAAGAACTAACGTGTATTGTCGGCACATGATTTTAAGGCAAATAACATAAAAGTTAACAAGTTCACCGGCCCTTTTTGATATTTTATGTTACGGTAATCTTGTGTTACGGGAATAGTTTTCCGGACAGTTTTTTCGTGATATTGCCTGCTTTTTAACCGGGTGCATATAGCAGAAATATAGTAAAAAATTTTATTTTTTTTTTTTTTCTTCTCGTCTCTGCTCTTATTGTTTATGGTACACATATAGGGTGTTCCACGTTGGTGTATCAGCTCATATACAGGTTGTTAAAAAAAAAAAATTTTTTTGTTTTTTTTTTCTCTGTCGTGTTTACTTCGGCCCGCGCAAGTTACAAGCTATCCGCACGTTGGAGTTGGTAGCGCTCAGGTTTTAATAACTCATTTTCACATATAGTCACATCAGCACATATAGTCACATCAGCACAGATAGTCACTTCAGCACATATAGTCACATCAGCACATATACACACTCATCACACACACACTCATCACACACATACTCATCTGCTCACAATAGTGCACCTGTGCACATACTCATCTGCTCACAATAGTGCACCTGTGCACATACTCATCTGCTCACAATAGTGCACCTGTGCACATAATCATCTGCTCACAATAGAAGCACTCAGCACACTCAGCACACTCAGCACACTCATCACACATTCACTCATCACATACACACTCAGCTCATTTTCACTCAATGACTTCAACTCTTAGCACAACGTGTAGTGAACGTCACTAAAACACCAATTTTGTTGCCAACCGTCTCACTTAAAATAGCAGACGTACATGGTCAATTGAAGTTCAGAACTTCCTCAGGTCAAACAATGATGCAATCACTCACAAGCTCGCGAATCAGCACATAACTTGGTTACTGAACCCGCCTAAAGGGCCTTGGTTCGGCGCTCTGCACGAAATAAACGTAAAATCCACCAAGCAACTACTTTATCGTGTGATAGGTGAACAGCACCTCACTTTTGAGGAATTCTCTGCCCAATTTCATCCGACCCTACGGACTTTGAACCTCTCACGGCCGGACATTTCATTATTGGTCGTCCGCTCACCGCTCTACCTGAGCAGTCTTTTGACGACAGACCCATATCTGCTCTTAAACGCTTTCAGCTCATTCAAGCGCTCTCTCAGCGCTTTTGGACTCTCTGGTCCAGATCCTACCTCCATACCCTGCAAACCCGCTCCAAATAGCTCTCCCCTTCTTCCCCTCCTCAAGTGGGTGAACTGGTCCTCATCAAAGAGGATGACCTGCCTCCGCTCCAATGGAAGTTGGGGAGAATTCTCCGCACAATGCCTGGCAAGGATGGAGTGATCCGAGTTGTGGATCTGGACACAGCCCATGGAAATCTGCGACGACCTGTGTTCAAGATAGCCAGGCTGCCGTTGGATTCAGCTCATGAGGAGTCGCAGCCCCGGCCCCCCCAGGATGTTCACGCCACAGCGTGACGGTTGCGCATCGCACCGCGGCGCATCGCGCCGGCGACTTGCGCGCCACTGTTCCGGCCTGTTCGGCTCGAGACGCCTCCCGAGGCGCACGTCTGCGCGCTCGCGCAGCCGACTGTTCCGCTCGAATCGTCTAGAGAACGACACGTGTGTGCACACATTCGCGCCGCCACAACCAATATCGTGTACCTATCAGTGTTGTGTTCACAGTATATACCAGTGTAGTGTTCACGTTACACCAAGACATTCTGCACATTCCTGACCAAAGCGCCAGTTTCAACCTGCCCAACAAGAAGGCTCAGCCCGTCAGCGCATTCGTCGGCTCGCCCACAACATTCAGAACAGGTCAGTGCACCCACAATTTTCCAGTGTCAATCCTCAAATCCCTTCAGCTCTGCATTCCTGTAACCCCGCGGTTACAACTGGCGTTATAGGCGACGGAAAGAGGCTTGTTTGTTAGGTTAGCCTCAGTAGCCTTTTTCTTTTTTATAAATCGATACAGCGAAACGAAGTTCAGATTAAAAGAGGTTGCGGCAACTCGATAACTCTGTCCCCTTAATTATTAATGCTAGTTTATAGATTCCTATGCTTGTCATGCCCCTATCCGTCTTTCGCACATATTGATTAGGCATTCTGAAACAATAAAATGACAACTAAGCATGCCAAGTCACACCAGAAGAGTATAGTTGTAAACAAAAAAAAAAGAGGAGAGTTGAAACAAACCTCTCCTTGGCGCGAAAAATCACGTGTGAGTCGTTATACCCTGACCTCGGTTGACCCCATATATAAACTTTTATGTTTCTTATCACTAAGACAATCGAATAACATGATAAAAAATCTTTTTTTTTATCTTGAGCTATTGCATTACTGCATGTAGTAGGGTTGAGATATTGGTAATGATTGAGTTGGAGAGGGCATAACGGTCCCTTCTTAAAGTCATTCATGTATCCAACCGAAACCCAAAATAGGCAGGCGTCTTGAACTGTGTGCTGAATTCTCCGTTTCAGTAGTAGTCGACCAAGGCTCTCGACACGGTGACTTGTGGACTTCTCCGACGAAAATTACGTCATCAGCATCACTGGAAGATGATGTATTGTGTTCTGAATACAGACGTGTGATGTGGACTTGGAACTGTAGTTATTCTTTTGATTTTCTCTTTTATAACGTTTTCCTAATGTTCTGCTCAAAGAATAGAATAGGATAGGACTCTTTTGTTTCGTTAACTTCCGTCATAGTAAAACCAGAACAGTAGTTTAACTCACGCCCCGTACGAGACTTAAATACCTACTTTTGCAGGGTTGTCCCTTCTTTTAGTTTCGTATCGTTGTTCGTAGCTAATAAAAACAAGGAACCCTTATATAGTTTCGCCATGTCCGTCTGTCTGTTTTTTTTCACGTCACGATGAGGGGTCGAATTTTAAAAATTCTGTCGGATTTGTCCGCTGTCTCATTATCAGTGAAGTGAATCATTCTCAAAAGCAGTTCAAATCGGTTCCTGCTCATAACAGTGGCTGAAAATGTTGCCTGTACACTCTGTCTTTACTCCAGTATAAATTTATTTGAGGAAGTTTCACCAGTGCCATGTACAGGATTAACCCAAAAAAATGTTTAATCTCATCTTTTGATGTCGGTTTCCACTCATTCGCGCGAGACTTAGGTTTTAAGGTTTTTGAAAGTGATTGCTGTGCAAACAAATTTGTTTCGTTTGCAATTGTCTCGAAAAGACTATCTGGGACCAAAAGACTGAAATATTCTCCTCCTGCACTGTTTTTCAATTCTCTCGCATATGGTTGCTTCATACCTGCAAGCAACAAATAAATAATATGAGAGACAATTTCACGCAAGCCAGCAGGCCCCAAAATAAAAGCATACCTTGTACTATGGGTACAATAATCGATAGCCTACTTATATAGATAATCCAGCTTTTGGCTGCAACTTTACCCACGTGGAAAAGAAAAAACCGGCCAAGTGCAAGTCTGACTCACACACGAAGAATTACAGGTTAAAATTTAGTATCGTTTGGCAGGCGGAGGGGGGGGTGGGGGTGGGGGGAGGGTGGGGGGGGTGGACCCCTACCCCCTGGTACCCCCCCATTAAAAGGTAATGCATCGTTTTTTTATAATTAATTTTTTACTTTCTTGAGGTTATAATCTACAAATTCAGGTTATATTTTTAAAGTAAAGGTGGGGGGAGATAGAAGAACTTCCTTATAAGCTGGGAGTGCAGAAACCCCCCTTCTTTTAACCTTGAACCTACCAGTGCAGAAGTAAATTTTTGAACCATTTGAACCTATCAATACTGAAGTCACTTTTATATCACAAATTCACTTCTGCATCGGCTACGGCGCTGTGGGAAGTGCAGCCCCTTCGCCCTTGCGTAACAAAGCACAGGCACCTGTGCTCGCCTCCACAGCTTCGGCTTGTTGGTCGCCTTCGGCGACCAGCCTCAGCCGCTACGGCTCACGCAGGTGCCAAGCTTTATTACGGCGGGCGGGGGCTGCCCTCCCTTCGCGCCTTCGGCTTTTTATATACACTCTAGGGGTAGTAGCCACAAGACTGTATAGAGTCGGGGTGCTCTGATTCGGTTTTGAAACAGATTTAACCTATTTTAATCATGAAGTGGGGTACACTAACCTCCTTTTGAGCAGGATTTCAATCGGGAATGCAAACAATCAAAGTCCAGGAAACAAGCCAAAGTCGTCGAAGAAAACCAAAACAAAAACACCACACAGCACAGGGAGAACATTCACGGAACTCGAGCAGAAACGGAATGAATAAACGAATTACGAATGACAGTAACACATGACGCATTTTTTTTTTGCGTTCCGTTTCATCGTTATTGCACAATATTTTGCACCACAGACAATAAACTAGGACAGATTTGGTTGTCAAACGCCCATTTTAACGTTCCGTTTTCGCCTTTTACCTGATTTTAGGTTAGAAACAATTTTCATTTATTTCTCGAAAAATGTGCATTACCTTTTAATAAGTGTGATAGCGTTATAATCGGGGACCCCCCCTTTACCAGCTTTAACCACTTTCACCCCCATACAACTGCCAAACGATACTAAATCCAACCCGAATTACATACCATTAGATTTCAAGATTTTACCTGTTGCCGTTATTATAATCGAACGAAAAACAGCAAAAAAATAAAGTTTGATGTATGAGAGCCCCCCTAAAAAAAATATTTTATTCTGTTTTTACTATTTTTTTATTATAGCGGCAACAGAAATACATTACCTGTTAAAATTTCAACTGTCTAGCTATCACGGTTCATGAGATACAGTCACGTGACAGACAGACAGACTAAAAAAGTAGTAAAAAACTAAAAAAGTAGCACTTACCAGTTGGTTCCGTGAATGCCATGACGGATGGTTGATGTCCTCGTGGTCGTGTCCATTTTGGTACAGAATTAGATGTTTCTTCTATACGAGCAATTTGATTAGAGACAATATTTTCAACCGACTCCGATTCACTTTCGGAGCTACTTGCAATCACACGACGGTAACGTTTTTTTGTTGGTAGGATAGTATCGTCACTAGTTTCTTCCTCGCAATGAACTTTTTAAATTATGTATCTCACTAAAAATACTAGATTCTAGTGCTTCGATGTGTTGTAAGTCTTCTTGAGAAATGTCTAAGTCAATGTCTAGATCGGATATATCCATGATTTAGTAAATAAATACGTCCACAAACACAAACTAACTCAACCGTTCGGCACGAGCGCTTACGGACGACTGAGGTGCGGGGGTGACCGGAGGCGTGCCCCACCCGGCGCCTCGATAACGAATATTCACTTTTAAGTATTACAGCGCCGCGTAGGTCAATTATGACCTCACGAAGTTTTTTTTAAATACCTACGGAACCCAGTTGCTGATCAAAACACTTCCCATATAAAAATTTATATTTTGACCTAACGCTTATATTACCACCAAAAAGCTTTTTTGATTTATTTATCTCTTATACTACCGGCAGAGTACGTGTTAATGAGGAATTGGATTGTATTGGCCAAGCGATGAAAGTGCTTAAGCCATTCTTCGAGGTTACTAAGGTCATGAGTGCAGAAAATTATTTAACTGCCAGTACAGCAATGATAATGACCTCCAGCCTTAAACGTATTACATCTAACTTGTTGCAACAGCAACTTTATGAGCCCATAAAAAGCTTGTTAATAAAACTAGAAGAAGGCCTCACCAGAAGATTTGGTGATATCGAGGACAACGAAAGTATTTCGCTGTGTACTCTGCTTGATCCTAGGTTCAAAAATATACCATTTAAAAATGATAGTTCTTTGCTTCATGCAAAACCAGAATTACTCAATATAATGGTGTGCCATCAGATTGATGATGTAGGTGCCGAGAATGTTGTAGACGGTCCCGAAAATATAGAGTCGTCTATTTGGGGTGAGTTTGACAGCAATATTAAAACTCTGCAAGTGCCAAAATCTGCACAAATAAAGTCAGAAGAAGAATTAGAATAGTAGTTTATGCTACAAGGGCGCAAAGGAATAAATTACGAGGACGATTTAAAACCGAGTAATTTATTGCTTTTACGCCCGTGTATCATACTACGTTTTTCAATGCATAGTGTGAGGAAATGAAAACAAATATAATCTTGCGAACTTTAAATTATGACTGGCTCAAAAGGATTGTATCCAGAGCCGTTATACAGTGGGAAAAAAAAGTATAACATCTATGGTACACAGGAAAGGCTGCAGGTTAGCCAACCATTGCAAACAAATTAAAAAAAAAAAAAATAATAAAGCCCTAGGGCAAAATAATCGACTTTCTGTTCGGTTTTGTTGCATAAAAAGTGGGCCTTTACGAGCACATGCATTGAAAATGTATTTGAAAGAGGCGATTATTGCGAGGAAAGAGTGTCCGCCTAAATGGTGGCGTACACATCAATATATTTACCCAGTACTCTTTAAAATATTTAAGGCAAAATGCAATATAATGGTGACTTCAGTCTTCTGGTAAAACGATGAATGAGCAGGTAAAACGATGAATGAGCAGCACGTGCTCGCGGCAGCATGCGGGCGGGTCCGGGTGCGGAACGCAAGTGGCGGGGTTTACCCGGAGTGGGTCGCGTACAGACCAATCCGCGTCGCTGTGAAACGATGCCGAAATGGTATTTAGCCCCAAAACATGGCCAAAAATGGTTTTATTTTTTATCGGTTACCTACCGCGTTTTGTTATTCCTTAAATAGCTAAGTAATTACTGCATCAAACAGCGAAACATTCAAAGCGCGACAAAGCGGGCCAGACGATCAGTCGAAAGTTACCGTTTACAGTAAGTGGTCGTGTGATTTTTGAGTCCAACAGATTCATTTTTTTTTTAATTTTTGTCGTTTTAAGTATTTACAATTTTGTGGTTGGTTTTGTGATGGATTGTTCTACACCAGTTTTGTACTTTATGTTACACTACATTTTTGTAATAAGTATCCAGCCGATATTTGTCTATAAGGTCGACTTTTAAAGTATAATTAACGGTTGGTATAATTAATTATCTTTAATATTCAAAAAGGGTTTTGTTATGTTTATCACTATTATTACGCAATGAAAACTATTACATAATATGAAGTACTTAGTATAAAAGTCAGTTATTAAAAAAATCTGCCGTACCCCAATTTCAACGATTTTTTTTTTGTTGGTACCCACAAGTTTTTATTTAAATTTATGTTGTTTAGTTTTTATTTATTTTGTTAACAGGGCCTTCTGGAGTGAGGTGTATAACTCGAAATGAGCCGTATTCTATTATTAAACGATCAAATGAGTTAACATTTGACGGAAAGCTTAAATTTATGGAGCAAGAACTTTAAAAAAATATAACAAAGATGATACAAGGATAGCTGATGTGAAGCAGAAGCTCGCAATTATTAAACACAGATTCAAACAAAGATGGTTAGCTGCTTGCAAAACGACAGAAAGGTTCGAACAAAGCAATGTTGAATGGCTAAAGGGTACCATATCGCTACCTAGTGTGGGTTCTTAAAATACATTAGATGCAAACTATTTACTATTATTATAGTCAAACCAAAAATACTCCTGTAACAATAACGAGTAATATACTCGTTATTGATACAGGAGTCAGTCCCGGGCGTCCCCAGAAGTCTTTCTTGGAATCAAGCAAAAGAAGCAAAAGACGAAAAACCGTAGACCTTCGATCAAAAGACTTAAAACAATTAACCTATGCTACACAAATGAAATTGTCGGGCAAAGTCGATGCTTCGAAAATCGTAAGAGATATGACGAAAAGTCTCCGAAGAGCACGAAAATATGTAACGGCCATGAAATAAAGTAGTGAAGAACAGGAGCAGCCTCGCCAATTATCACCTTTACGCGCTTTTTTCCATGTACACTGAAGCAGGACTTACTAAAGCCCAATATGAGAGGATACGAGAAACTAACAAAAGCTTTTTTCCATGCTATTCTGTCCTCCAAAAAGTAAAACAAGCGTGCTATCCGGAAATTCAGCCTGTAACTGAGACGTGTGGTGAAGTAAAAGTGCAAAAGTTGATGCATCACACGGCAACCCGACTCATTTTACATCTTGGAGAAGTTGTAGAATATTTTACTGATGACGAAAAACAATCCTTAATTTAAATAAGTAAATGGGGTTGTGATGGGTCACAGCAGATGTCACATAAAATGAAGTTTGAAAGTAACACTGATTCTGACGCAAAGTTCTGTAGTTCCACTTCAATTAGTTTACGGGCCAGAAAAGAAAATACTCTGGCAAAACCCAAAACCATCATCACCTCGCTACAGTCGTCTAATCAGAATAAGATTCGTCAAGGAGACAACTGATATAACAAACGAAGAAATAAATTATATCAAATCACACAGCGTTTTTCAGCACAGAAATTGAAGGCATGTCCATAAAACATAAAATGTTATTCACTATGGATGGAAAGGTATGCAATGCCGCAACGCATACCAAATCCACGATCAGGTGCTATATATGTGACGTTACTTCATCAGAGTTTAATGACTTATCAAAAAAGAGGACTGCCAAGAAAGAAAATTTAAGTTTCGGTCTTTCCTTGCTACATGCTCGCATACGTTTTTTTGAGAGTATGTTAAATGTGGCGTATAAGCTGCCTGTAAGAAAATGGAACGCCCGCCTTTCTCCTGAGGAGAAACAAAAGTTGGAAGACAAAAAAATATACATTCAGGATGAATTCAAAAATCAACTCGGGCTTTTAGTAGACATCCCGAAAGCAAATTTTGGAAATACTATGGGAATACTAGCAGAAGATTTTTTGAAAAATTCGAAATATCGGCGGTAATAACAGGAGTCGATAAAAATTCAATATATCGGCTAAAAGTGATTTTAGATGCATTGTGCAGCGTATACAAAATAAATACAGAGGAGTTTGAAAAATATTGCCAAGACACGGCTGAACTCTATGTCTTGCTATATAATTTTACCCCATGTCCCCTACATTGCACAAGGTACTTCGTCATGGAGCAGATGTCATAAAATATGCTATTTATTGTTCCAATAGGTCAACTATCCGAAGAAGCTGCAGAGGCTCGCCACAAACATATTATTAACATTTTAGACTAAACTATACAAGAAAGATTTCGCGCGTGGCTTGCAACACGGATGTCCTGAATAGACTTCTTTTAACTTCCGACCCCCTAATAACGGGCAAGAGAAGTAATTCACACAAGAAAAAAAAGCCCTTGTCTCACGACATTCTAAAATTAATATGTAAATAAACGTTATTAATTGACTAGTTTGCCTTGAAATGTAGTTTATATATATCTATATATACACTAAATAAAATAAAATGCAAGTTACTGTGAGATATATTTCGGGCCCTATCGTGGGTCCGGCATCAGTCACATTGTGACTGATGCCGGACCCAGAATTTATTTTAATTAGTGTATATATATAAACTACATTTAAAATCAATATGTGAAAGTGATATAAGAAATGTTAATATTAATGAAGATAGTAGCTACAGTGATGATTAAATGGTTTGGTTTCTAAAAAAGGTTTTGTTTTACTATATTTTACTATAGGTATCATATAAAACGTAGATATATAGCTATAGTATAAAATATTTTTGGCCATGTTTTGGGGCTAAATACCACACTGATGTTCTGGCCCCCCACCTATGTCACCGTTCCGGGAGTCCGTACGGGTCTCCCGAACGGCTATGAAACCAGTCTAGGGGCGCTTCAGTTGCTCGTTAGCGAAATTCTATCCGACAATTTTACGTCAATGTTACAGGCTGGATTGTTTGTGAGTGAAAAGCACAAAACTGGTGATAGTCTCGTCTCTACAAACAACTTTTAAAATCGCGAAAGATCAGCTGTTCTATAGAAAAGGTATACACTCATTCCATGTTACGGGCGTTACCATTTGTACGCCTTTAACACCAATTTTCTTAGAGGTTTCTATTTCAAAATAGTTAAAATAACTAATAAACATCATATATTTTATTACACTGTTTTGTTGACGTAAAATATTTGGGAATATTGTTAAACGAAGTGAGAAATTAATGAAAAAGTACCCGTTACGTGCGTTACATAATTTTGCCTATCTCTTTTGACTAGCATGACAAAACATAAGAACTCTGCGAATTTTGGTAAACAACTGTATGTTTTTTAATTATTAGCTAAAAGTGTGATACATTTACTACCTGCATTATACATTTAAGTGGATCCTCTCACATTATTTATTTTTATATTTAAATCAAGATGACGTTACGGGCGTTACAGAAATTTGTTACGGGCATTACTCGTACGAATTTAAAGAGCTTTGCATTACTATTAAGTGTTTTATTGAAAGCCTTAATAACTACAAAATTGACAAAACATCCTTAAAATAGCACAAATTACATGTCATTTTTCAAAAACGTCGACCTCTTGCTTAAACTCGTAATATGTGCGATTGCCTTTGGATTTTAAAGATGGGCAAGGTAACTTGCAAATAATATCCTCAAAAGGCACATCTGAGATATCGTTTTCATTAGGGTAAAACATTCTAGCGTTATCTCCTGTCATTTTTAAAAACATTATCCGTACATCACCGTCATCATCATGAACAGAGCTTTGACAGATGCCAACATATTTGTAAATTGTGTTCGATTTGCGGGATTTGTCAGAAGGTAGAATTTTTACTAACACAAACACGTTTGGTTTAATATCCTTTAAATTTAGTGCTGTATGATTGTGGTCATCATCTTCAGAGTCTGTATAAACTTCATTGTAGTTTAGTTTTTTCTTTACTGCGTTAAGGGTTTGAATCAGACCTGAAGATTGAGGTTTAAAATACTCTAGATCTAATGGTTCATCATTTAATTCAAGAAGCAGCTTTTGCAACGATAGAGGCTGCAGATCATTTGCTGTCCACGCATCAGAATCATCCGAGGTCATCGGTTCATTAATGCCTGTTTCTGAGAGCTCTTTTGGCAATCCTGGAACCTGAAGATCTTCTTCCCGAGCATTAAAATGTGTGGATAAGGCACAAGCACTGGATGGAAATGTCACGATTTCTACAGAGGGTGATGCTGCTATGCGTGCTACAAGGAGACTATTGTTTCGTACTTTAAAGTGATGTTTGGTTTGGATTTGCGGTATCCTTTGCACATTGTTCCATAAATCATTTAGAAATGGTTTTTATTTTTCTATTTCCTCATTACTGACATATTCAGCATGGATTCCCTTTGACTCATCTTTAACATAATCGTAAAATTCTTTTGCTGAATTTACTATCACCTTGCGCGATTTTACCGCTGTCCAAACTAGCCTTTTGACCGTCCCCCCGATGCCATCTACCGCCCCTTTGCCATGAGATGACGCGAAAAAATCCCACTCTAATTCCTTGAGGTTGGCGATTTCTTTAAGTCTGCAAAGAGCTGACAGTGTGAATCTATTTTTAAACTGGGCAGCACAGTTATCACTAAATATTTTAATAGCTGTTATAGATTCGTCTTTCAGTTTATGAATGTAAAAAATTATCTTTCGCAAAAAAGACCAAACTGTGTGTTTGCTGTGCGATCTATCATCACTTATTATGACAAGGGATTCATGGATCTCATCGCCAAAAAACCAAATACAACATGGGAATATTGTCACTTGCTCGTGATTCCAATGCGCGCTCTGTATTTCGTCTTGACTTATAAGGGAATAGTTTTCTGCGAAATCAATTTGCAAAACAGCTTCATCTGCACGAATATTTTTTTTTGCCTTTAACCATAACCATATTTTTTGTAAGCATAACATTTACGCACCCATACCTTTCTTTTACAGTTTGTTTGACATGTAGGATTGCAGACACATGTTCATTTTTAAATCTATTCCTTTGGTCGGTTTTTGTATTATTCACCTGAGAAAATTTTCGTTCACAAGCTGTATTGGACATGGGCAAAATCATCATGGCCTTTGCGAAATCAACTAAGTGTGAGTACTTCTTAGTTCCATCTGCTTAAGTCATTTTTGCAATGTAGCCCCAAAATCTTTCAGTATTTATAGGCGTGGGATTAGAGCTTCCTCCCGATTCTAATAGATCACTCACTGCCTTATCCAATTTTAGCTCCCTGTATTCGCTGTCAATCGTTTGAACGTCAGATCCATGGATCAAATTGGGAAATTGAGATACCATATTGGCCAGACTTGAAAAATCCTTGTCGACAACATTTTGTGGATCAAGAAATTGTAGTTGCTCAAACTGTTTATTCAAGGGTAAACGCTGTTTTAGTTGAACGCAAAGTTGGATCAAAAATTATTGAATGCGTTGCAGGAATGTTAAGATTTCTGGCTTTCGTCTGGCATCTTGAGCTACTATATCAATTTGTTTACTGACATTTACACCGAGATAGATTTCATTTAAGGTAAAAAGTTCACTGTCGAAGTTGGATCTAAGTCCAAAGGATTTGTGTTTCTCAAATAGGTCATTTTCATGTAACAGCTTAGAAGTAAAACAAGCATATCGGCTGAATCTTTGTACACTTTTTGTACTGTGGAATACTCCCCTTGAAATATTACATTCATTTTATTTGAGATGGGTAAAATGTAATCTAGGGCATAAAAGTAAAGTTTAATTATATCATTATCGAAATTAGCGGACAAGAATTCAGATGATATATTTTTGTCTTCTAGATATTGTCCACGAAAATAAAGTTTCAATAGGTCCCACTGTTCAATAATCCTGTTAATGCATGCATGTACCGATAACCAGCGAATGTCATAAAGCTGCAAAATTTTGTGTTTGTCTGAATAAAAAAAAAATTGAAATTCTTGAAATTCACGCTGTCTTTTGCTACTATGAGCGAAGTTACCGTAAACTTCCTTGATAATCTGGTTTAAACTCCTTGATAAAGTATTTTTAGTGGCATGACTTACGGCTAATGCAATTGAATAGCAAACACATTTAACAAACATGCAATGTGGATTTACTTCTCTTATTTTAGCAATGACACCACCATCATACCCAAACATTACATTAGTTGTATTAGCACCAAACCCAACACATTGTGTTATGTCCAAGTTAGCGTTAGTTAGTGATTGTACACGTGCGTCAAACAGATGCTGGGCTGACTTACTTTCTAAATCCATTAATGTCAAAAACATAGTTTTTACTTGCATGCTATTATTTTTCTCAGTGCAATATTTTATTACTACAGCGAGAACTTTCGTTGAAGTAACATCCGTGCTTTCATCAATGACAACCGAAAACACAGGTTTTTGGAAGCGTGTATTTCCAGAAGATGCCAATTCAGCATGCAATTCTTTTTCTATCTCCGGTTTTAAAACATTATAAGTTATTGCAGCAGCTTTTGTTCGTTTGCAGGAAAACAATTTTGGTATTTCTGAATCATGAAAACATTTTTCCAATAACTCACTCATATGATCCATTATCCTGAACGGTAAATTATGTTCCACCAAAAATGTACACATTTTGATCTCAGCTTTCTTTACCTCTTCCGACAACGACGTTTTTGCAAAGTAGGTTTGTACCTGCAATCATAACGCATTTTTCAAATAACTAAAATATTACTAAAAGTATTTGGTAAGAATAGGTCAATTGTCTTACCGATGACTGTCCAGAATAACCGACGATGCTTTTTTTGTGTTTGGCCGAGGTAACATGATCTTTTAAAACAGAAAGACGTGCAACTAATTTAAAATTACACGCTTTACAAAAAGCTGCATTTGAGTCATCCTTGGCTCTTGACAGCCAGAATGAAAAGAGTGGATCCTTCGCCCACTCGGAACGATAGTTCTGTTCGTATTTTCTCTTCATTTTGCACTTGCACGTTACACACTGTTAAACGGCTAACCAACCACTACGACTACAATTGTTTGAACTTACTCTGCATACAAGTACAACTCGCAAGCGAATACAAGTATGGGGAATTCCCCTTAAAATAGAGTTGCCAGTACGCAGTGCAAAAATAAAAGTCATTCGTAAAATTGAAAATGGTAGATTTTATTGTTTCTTTCGCAAATATACCAGCTAACTTATAAAATTTACATTATGCTAATATTATGCCAATGTTTTTATAAATTCTGCTAGAAACTGCCAACTTTTTCTAATCTGCGACATAATATGCTAACCTGTAAATTGGAGGTCATATTCTGCTAAAATCGCAGAATTCTGCGAAATCTGGTTGTAGCAAATAAAAGGACTTCTGGTCGAGAAATCGGTATTTATTCACTATTAAAGATGTCGATGACGTCTGTTCTCTCTTGTCATCCGTCCGTCAGTGTCCGTCATACGTTGTTGTCTTTTCGTCAAAAGAAGGCTAGTCTACGCCAGACTCCTTGTCCATCTGTGGGTCCGTCTGTCTGTCCATAACACTGGTCACACTGACATAATGCCAGCTGCTTGCCTAAATTCTGCGAAAGTCTGCTATTTTTTTATAAGAAAATACTAAAATTCTGCTAATGATTTAAAGTTATAATTTTTAAGATGTGGACAGTCATCGTAAAAATTATAACTTTAATTCCATAAATAAATTATAACTGTCCACAGTATCCAATGATATTTTTTTTGTGTTTCACTGAGTTTACATTATCTTTTAGAATAGATTATTTTGTAAATCGTATATCATATTACACGTTTTACAAAAAGCAGCATTGCTGTCATCCTTGGCTCTTTATAACCAAGATGAGAACATTTGATCATAATACAAGGAAACTTTCAGTAGAAATTAGTGTTTTAATGTTTATTGTAACCAAATGTCTTAAATAAAGAAATTATTTTATTCTATTCATATTTTCTTTTCATTTTTTTCTCACACTTTACGTGTACGACACAACTGATTGACAACGACTACAGATAATGAGATAAACTGTAACTCTACACACACACAGCTCGAAAGAAAATATACATTTATAGGGAATTCCCCTAAAATATACTTGAGGGTTGCCAGTGGAGTTAGAAAAATCGGACATTATTTAAGAATGGTATAGCGCCACTACCCATGTTAACAAGTAATTTGGAAATGTCTAATCCTCCTAATTTTCTGCGAAGGATTTCTAAGATTCTACTAAAATCTGCTATATTAGAAATTGCGTTACTTCAATGATAGTCTTTACATAATACCTATATTTTTCTAATACTTTTTGATTTATTAACGTTTCAACACTGCTAGATGTAGATATTCTTTGTAATTTCTACTGCCACATCGACATAGCTTGAATATGAGAAATTGATTTATTTTTAATTAAATCCTGTGAAAGTGTATGAAGTCTATTTGCTTCCATGAGGTAAAAATTGCTGACATGGATAGCGAAAGGCAGCATCTTTCTCGACAGAATACTCCAACTATTTATAACGCTTGAACCAATCGGAAACAAAGGCCCTGTTATGTTGTTTTGGATATGTGTCTAAAACAACTTGTTTTATTGGTTCTGCGATTTGTGCAATATCAGAAGGAATAGCATGACTAACATTACCAACATTTGTTGACCAACCTGTTGCCATGGAACTAGGAGTAGCGATTGTATCTTGTGCTTCCACCTGTTTTAAAATCAAATCAAAATGTTTTATTTGTTGCGACACAGGTAAAATACAGGTTTAACAATTTATAGAGTGCCGTGCTCTGCCGTTTTAGTGTACAAATTATTTTATGAACCTTAAATATTAACAACACACAAATTCACACAGTAACATACAATTTATAAATATATTAGCAAAAATTAAAACAAGTAAAACATAGAATCAAATGTCATCATTTAAAAAATCCGCGACAGAGTAATAAGTATTTTTAATAGGAATTCTCGTAATTTTCTTTTAAATGTGACAATATTATCGATTTCCCTAAAAGATTGAGGAAGCTTATTATAAATGCTAGTTGACATACCAAATATACTGGATTTAAATAGTTCTGTATTCCGAGGGAAGGCTTTTACTTGAGTGCAATGTCTTTTACTATTGTAGAATTCAAATAGACCTAGATTTTACAAAGACTGCCATTTTCTGTATATAAACAGATGGAAATCTTGTTTCAGATTATGCGGCTTACAAGAATCCCTAGGTTGTGCACAGAACATAGCCCTAATACATTTTTTCTGGGCTTTAAAAACCCGAAGCTTTTCATTTGCATTTCCTCGGAAAATAACCCCATACCTTAAAGTAGATGCCACGAAGCCATGATATGCAGTCATGACTGTATCTATACTTGCTACTTTTCGGAGCATATACAACGCATATGCAAAGGAATTCAACTTTTTGCATATGTGATCAATTTGTTTGGACCAACTCAAATTTTTATCAATATAAATACCCAAAAATTTGGTGGCTTCTGTTTCACCCATTATAGTATTACAGTATCTTCAATGAAGATTTAGCTCTAGTTTGTTCTGTTTCTGTTTTAAGTTCATTATTTTAGTTTTGTCCAGATTTATCAGAAGTTTTTTAGAGTTGAGCCAATGGAAAATGTTTTCTAAAGAATTATTAATATTAGATTCAAAAGTATTGATGTCATTTCCAGTGTACATAGCCGTGCTATCATCAGCAAACATCTCTATGCGAACATTTATAGCTTTAGGGAGAGCATTGATATAAATCAAGAACAACAGCGGTCCCAACACACTGCCGTGTGGTTCGCCCAGATTAACTTTGGTTGAGTCAGAGGTATAAGTAGTCTCTAATTTAGTTTTGGGACAAATTCGTGTAATTTGAGTTCTTTGATTGCGGTCACTTAAATAAGATTTTATGACTTGAAGAATATTACCTCCGATCCCGTAGCTCTCAAGTTTGTTTATTAAAACTGTATGATTAGCAAAGTCAAAGGCCTTGGTGAGATCCATATACATAAATACTACTGGTATTCTATTATCAATATTTCGTGTAATAAGCCGTAGGAAATCAAAAATCGCCATGTCTATGGTTTTATTTTTACGAAAACCCATTTGTTCCTTAGCAAAAATGTTATGGCTTTCGAAAAAATTATCGAGGCCGGTATAAATAACTTTTTCAAATATTTTGAAAAGATGGAGATCAGAGCAATCGGTCGATAAAACTTAATATCTTCTTTTTCCTCCTTTTTAAAGAGAAGTTTGATAATGATAGTTTTTAGCCTTTCAGGGAATTCGCCATGTACTAAGCATAAACTTTTCGGTGGTGCGAGATCTTATGGTGGCGCCCCAGTTTACATAGACACAAAAAAAATAACATACCTAATTAATTTTATTTTTATGTTCTTTATTTCGTGTAAATTTTTTTGATGAGAAGAAGAGAATAAAGGAAAAAATATTAATTTGACTATATTTATTTAATTAAAAACTCTTAGAAACTAGAAAACCACTTATCTTGCCTTTGCGCTTGCGATTTTTTTTATTAAATCGGAATAATTTAATCCACTGGCAATGTCATTTTCTATTGATAGAATTGTAAGATCTGACAGTCTTTCTTGACACATTGTCGAACGTAAGTACGTTTTAATTTACTAAAGCTTCGTTCATCGGCGACAGTTATAGGGATGGTCAGCAAAATCCGAAGCACTGTCCACACATTCGGGAAAATATCCTGCCAATCATTTTTTTTAATATGTTGAAGAACTTTTATTGGCTCTGCTGATTCAAGGTTTTTTTAATAATGGATTCAGGCTCAAAAGTTCTTCCACCAATTCGCAACTAGACACGTCACATTTTTCCCCATCGGTTAAAATTATTTTCAAATCTGCACAGGCTTTTTCTAATAAAGACTTATCAGAAATTATTTTGATATTATACAAAAAATACCATGTATCATTGAATTTGGATAATTGTCCTAGGCTAGCCCCATAACTTATGAAGTAGTTACAGAAGACCCAAGTCAAATTATTCAAAATATAAGTACGCAGCAAACTGGTACTGGGGAGAACAACATCTTAGAACAACTCAACAACATATATATTATACAAAATATTATGATGGACAACCAAGAAAAAATAATGAGAAAACTGGCAGAAATGTCTGTGCAATTACAAGAAGATTAAAGAAAAACGAGATTCCTCGTCTATAACAATATATCGTCTATAACTATAACAGCTCAAGCTAAAGGTTTGGAAACTAAAAAATTCTCAATAAAATCTATAAACAACATAGATGACTTGCAACAACTGGATAAACAATTGTCAAATTCGGAGGCATTTGAAAAACTCCAACAAATGCACTCAATTTTATGTTCTGCGATACCGGGAAACGGCACTAACTGTGCCTAGAGATTGCTAGATATCCTATTTGCGAAAGAGTTTTTGTGTAAATGTTCCTGGACTGGAGGCAGTCGTAAAGCCGATGTGAAAATAGGATTTGAAGCCTTTAAACACATAATGAAAATTTTATCTTAATGTGTCACTCCTGGGACTGTAAAACGGTGTTAAGAAATGCGCTACAGAGAAGAGATTCAAAAAATGTTCGCACCTCAGCACAGAAAAAAAGGGTTAAGAAAAATAGCTGTTTGCGCTGATTATCACATTTAAATTGGTCGCTATTGACAAAACGCATTCATTTAGTGTAGTTATTTATTTTGGTAAGGATAATTGGTTGATTGACATATCTGGTCTTTCCTGTACCCATATCCCTCCTGCATACCTTACTAGCATGCAAGAGCGAGACAGCGTCTGCTTTTCACAAGCCGGCCGCGACACCTCGCGGTGAAAAATGGAACTTATGGAGTCGCAAATCATCAAGCAAGCTAGTGGATTGTTGTGTGGTTTAAATATTGTTGTAAATCGAAGTAAAGACCGACATTGTGCGTAACCTCTCATCAGAACTTCAGAACCCTTGTGCCCAGTTTAATTTTGGTGGATTCCTTGGTTCAGTGGAAGACTACGACAAGCTGACTTGCCGGCCGGCATCCGTCCGTGTGAAAGCTTACATCAATAACTCCAGGAATAAGGTATTGTGCATTCCTTTTTTTACCGAACGATTTTCTCTTGTCTTATTTACCAAAATCGTTCAATTAGTCCTTCCCTCTCTGTCAGGATCGTGTCAATCAATCATACAGTCCATTTCACCCGTCCACCATAGTTGGACCGCGCCACCAATAGCAATGAAAAGGAAAGCAACGGTAAAAACAACAGCAAAAATAACCCTAATCACGACGATGGAAATACCCAGGATAATTAAAATGAAAAAAACTGTAATAATGACAGTAAAGATGACCCTAATAATGATGATGAAAATACTTCTAATAATAACTTTGAAAATAACTATGAGACGAAACCTAAAATGAAACAATGAAAATGGTCATGGCGATCAAATCAATGAAGAGGAAGAAGAATCTCTATGTTAATTCTAAGTTTGCTTAATGTTGTGTGGCATTCAATCATACTGATTAAAATAAGGTTGAAAAACAAATCTTATTATGATTTGCAAAAAAAAAAACATTAATTAATAACTATTAACCATTAATGTATAGGTAAAGATATTGGTAATCATCATAAAATAACAAAAAAAAATGCTCTGTTTTTATTTGTTGGTTCGAAGGGTGAAATTTGTGCACCACCTTTATCCTCATTACGCTTTTATGTTGAAGATGTTTGCCGTTATCTATACTCAGTCCCACTAAAATTGTATCTATTAATAGAAATGAATTAAAGTTTTTGCTTGTGATTGTTGGCACTTAGTGGCATTTACAACTTGGTTTTATACACAGTAATCAGCTTTAATTTATTATGCCCAACCGGTTTCTATGTAAAAAGCATTTTGTAGAGCTTTATATCAGATTTTAAATAAATAACAAACCGGTTGGGCATAATAAATTAAGCTGATTAATGTGGGTGAGTACAAGTTCTTTATAAAACATAATGTCAAAGCTAAGTGTTTAACAGTTTATTTAAATGTAAAAATATTAGCTATAAATATTTTAGGGGATTAATTTACTATGAAACTGAACAAAATTCCCAAGTTACAAGTATATTAAGCAGTATGAAAATACATCTCATAAAAAATTTCGCTCAGCTAACACAAATACCGCTTATAAAGTTTACTTTTTAATTATCGGCTCTTATTTATTGTTAAATGTTATTCATCTTCAATCGTATTCATTCGATTATACCCCCTAAAATATTTTTAGTGTTTTTTTTTACATTCTGAATAGTTTGCTTTACAGTAAGTTCAGTTGATTTCGGTAAATAACCACGATCAAAAAATGCTAAATTTTTAAAGGGAATGAATGTATCTACCCTAGAAATTAATAAATTTTGCTTTTCGGCTTTCGTGAATTCGCGGAAAACAATTCTATTCTCCGTTTAAATAGAGCCAAACAGCTGATCACGTTCTATAATATTTTCGCAAATTTTCTCAAGTTTTCCGTAACAGCCTGTAATTTGATAGCAATTTCTGGGACTACCAAACTAAATATACAAATCATTTTTACAATATTACAATTATGATAAAATTTTTCATCTTTGTTTTTTAGACAACATTGTCCAAATTTATAATTATCATATAAAAATCAGTAATCATATAACCCGTGCCAGGTATAAATCGATTTTTTGGATTTGTAACAAATTATTAAGAAAAAATGTATCGCCATAATATAACTTAACTATAATCAATAAATCAAGTCAATCCTGACACATTGCGCAACTATGAGTTTCTGAATAATGACAACGTCAACCACAGAAGAAATTACATATTTACTTATTGCGTGTGACAGAATAGTGAGTGTCAATAATATCACAGACAATTTATCGATACACGTTAAGAAGTTCGTATAGCCAAAAATATTGTTTATGTTTTATGATGATGTGCATTAATGTAAATTTTTCTTTTGATTAACCTTCAAACTCTGAGAAAAAAGCCCATCTCGTTGCATGGCTTCAAAAAAAAGGTGTAGACGCAAGTATGTCTATGTTGAAAGGAGATTTGACTAGATTAATGAATATTCACAGATCGACAGTAAAACGATACGTCATTGATGAACTAGCACTGCAACATAGGCACCGAGTACTTCGTTTACCGCCGTATTATTGCGAGTATAACGCCATCGAATTGATATGGACACAGATCAAAGGACATGCGGCACGCCATAATACCGAACCTCCATTTTCCACAGCGAAAATTATGAAATTATTAGAAGAAGCGTGCAATCACGCAACCAAAAATAACTGGAAGTGAATAAAACAGCCAAAATATGGGACGATTGCAACAGAGACATTAAAATGGACAGTATAGGTATTTTAGATAATGACTTTGAGTTAGTAATTAAAACGATTCCAGTAGTGATAATGGTGATGGTGCTTCGGAAAGTGATACATAATAAAGTAAAGAATACAAATATTATCTCTACCTAGATGTTTTTTTTTTTCACTTTCCTTCATATACATCTGATAACTGTATTCGACTTAACTCACACTTGACGAATTTTATCGATACAATGATCGAACGTGTAACAACCCTAGAGGCATGTCTCAGGATTGACTTCATAGCCGCGTTCTTAAGAGCAATGTGTATACCGAGTTGATTGTATACATGAACATATTTTAAATTATATTATAATAGCTTTAAAATATTTATATTTACCCTTGAGTAGAGTAAAAAAAATGAATAAATATTTAATGTTATTCAATTATTTTGAAGTTACCATAAAATCATTAAAAATATGTTTATTTATAGATTGAACTATTTGTTTACAATGCTTTTAGCTGAAAGTTGTATTTTGGGCGTTATAACTTTTTCTTAATATTTTGTTATAAATCTTAAGTCACAAAAACTTATTTTTTTAATTACTGGGTTAGTTTAAACATTATACTAAGGGCCCTTACCCACTAGCATTTTTCCCACGTATATCGTCAAGCCATTAATGTATGCAGAAGTAGAATGAAATACAATTAATTTTTGTGTCTAGTGCAAACTAATTTATTATTGACGTTATTAGGACTTATTACTACTTTATTCCGGTTTTCATCAAGTGCGCTAGCTTTGTACATTTTGAAATAAGAAGATTTTACAGGGGTTTCAAAAATATCGCACAGATTTTCTATCTTGTTTATATTCTATGATGTATCTATGGCTTTTGCGGGAAAATTTGAAAGTCCCAAAATCAAGATAAATGTGATGACTTTTACTTTTTAGAAACATTGGACAGTTCATTTAATTTTTCGATACCTTTTTAAAATTTTCAGTGTTTTCGCTTAGCCTCTTTGCTACCTATGCTAATGGTTTCTTACTATTTCTTAACATTCTCTTAATGACATACAGCTTGTTCTCAAATGGATAAGCATTGAAAGTGTCAAGAGGACTCAATTTTATAACCTCATCAGTAATATGTATTAGATTATGAATATTGCTTGTAATATAGTCACGACCAAAGATTTCAAAAGTAAAGATAAGTCTTTACCGTAGTATGACAGCACCAAAATGTTTCCACCTTTAAATGGGTGACGTTCACACGTTTGGAATCAGTACTCATCTGAAAACAGTGATAGTTGGACGCCTTAAGTGCACTAAGTTTTGAATTTTTACGACTTTAGTAGTCTGATCAGTTTGCTGACCGTAGGTAGACAGATTACGCACTCATATTGTGCGCGCGTCGGCATTATGTTAACACGCACATTCAAAAACAATGCAATAGATTTTAGGTGCCAGACCTCATCTAAACTTTTGAAATATTTGGTCACGACCATAATAGTAGTTTATGCTACAAGGGCGAAAAGGATTAAATTACGAGGACGATTTTAAACGTAACCGAGTTATTTATTGCTCTTACGCCCGTGTATCATACTACGTTTTTCAATGCATATTGTGAGGAAATAAAACAAATATAATCTTGTGAACTTTAAATTATGATTGACTCAAAAGGACTATATCCAGAGCCGTTAAACAGTGGAAAAAAAAGTATAACATTTATGGTACACAGGAAAGGCTGCCAACCATTGTAAAAAAAAAAATAATAATAAAGCCCTAGGGCAAAATAATCGACTTTCTGTTCGGTTTTGATGCATAAAAAGTGGGCCTTTACGAGCACTTGCATTGAAAAAGTTTTAAAGTTATCTACGGAGTTTAGCAATAGTTCCTTTGCTAATGGTAACAAAGAAAATTATTTTGGACTCGAGCAAATAATAATGGCACAGAAATAAAAAAAAAAAAGAAAAGTTTTAAATCTTGAATTATTTTATACTTCTTTAGTCCGTTTGAAAAACGTGGTATATTATATAATTTTTTTAATAATTATTTGTTTTACAATTCTATTAATAGGATAGGCAATCAAAAGCAATCTTGTATACAATTTATTTGTATTAATTAATGACCCTCTACAATATTATTCCTCAACTTCAGTCTGGTTTTCGAAAAGGTTATAGTACGACCTCTGCTCTTCTGAATATAGTCGACGACATTCTGGCTTCTGCAGATGAAGGCCAAGGATCTATTTTAGTCTTGCTAGATTTATGCTAGATTCTGCATTACTACTCTTGTTTCAAAATTAAGATGTATCGGTCTTTCTGGACCTTCATGCTAGTCGTTTAAATCGTATTTTACTAACCGAACACAAATTGTTCAATGCGTCAGTAATAAAGGTAAAATAATGACATCTGAACCACTCTCCGTCGCGTCGTTAGGGGGGTGGTACAAGGTTCTATTTTGGGAGCTACACTTTTTTCTATTTATACGTCCAGTATATTACAATATATTAAAACTTCGAGTTACCACTTATACGCGGACGATACTCAACTATATGTGCATGCCATTGCAACCCAAGACTAAATGTAAAACTTATCGTGTCAGGATTAAATTTGGATCTAGAGGCTATAGCACATTGGTCCCAAATTCATAGACTGGTACTCAACCCTAAAAAAGACCAGCCAAGTGCGAGTTGGACTCGCGCACGGAGGGCTCCGTACCATTATCTATAAAAACGGCAAAAAAAACATCTGTTGTATGGGAGCCCTCTTAAATATTTTTTTTATTCTGTTTTTTAGTATTTGCTGTTATAGCGGCAACAGAAATACATCATCTGTTAAAATTTCACCTGTCTAACTATCACGGTTCATGAGATACAGCCTGGTCACAGACGGACAGCGGAGTCTTAGTAATATAGGGTCCCGTTGGTTAACCTTTGGTACGGAACCCTAAAAAAGCTTAGCTATGATTTACGGTACAAAACATCAGGTGGATTCATTGAAGGCTCTAAATCCAATCATTAACCTGCAGGATACTAAAATCCTAATTAAACCCTGTGTCTTGAACTTGGGACTGATAAAAGATGAAAATTCGCGTTTCGAGACACATGTTTAATCTAAAATTGGTAAGTGTTTCGGAGCTCTTAGATCTCTCTATAAAATTAGACTATTTCTCAGCGTTCAGGTCAGGTCACAGCTTTGCGATAATTTGGTCTTGTCCAAGCTAAGTTATTGCGACTTAGTGTTTGGTCCGTGCCTGTATAAAAAAACTGCCAAATCGATCCAACGTGTCCAGAATGCGTGCATGCGTTTTTGTCATGATATAAAGATGGGATAAAATATCAACTTATTTAGTTTATCACAAAATTGAAAACATGGCAAATACGAGGACACTAAAGCCAATATTGCCAATAAAGCCAATAATAAAGTTATTGCCAATAAATTGTTTCATTACTGTAGATACTATTTTTGCGTCATTGGTGCTTGTCGTAACAAAATTTTGTTTGAATAACATTAAAATAACTGTTTCTGTAGTCTTGCAAACAGAAAATACATCGTGTGAAACGTAAATCAATCCGTCTTAATCTCGTGTGCTAACCAGTTTATGGTATTCATGATTTTCTTTTGCAAACAAAGAGTCAATGCAAGCAGTACATTTAATATGTCTACTTAGACATCTGACAACACAACCCGCAATATACCCAACTATCTGTTGTGTGTATTCGGCCAATTTTGAATTATCTAACAATAGAGATAAACTATTTCCATTTTCATGTGTTGATAAGGTTTCATTCACGATTTCACTCTTATCTTCAGCATCTTTTAAAGCCTTTAAAGGAATCTATCTTAGAGAAGACTTTAGCTCCTGCCGGCTGTGCTAGGCATTCTTCTACGGTTGTGGTGTTCTGTGTTGTCAATTATAATTCTTACGTTGTCATTTGGTATCACAGGTACCGTTGTTGCACACCATTTTGTTGTAGCGTTACCAGTTCAATGTCTTGTATTTTTATTAGGGTTTTCAATGTTGCTTCGACTTTTGGTCTTGATCGTATTGATATGTTTCTTGGTTTTATTACAGCATAAGGTTTGATATCATCCTTTATTTAAATGCGGTGTTCACCTTCCATTTCACCTAGTCCTTCAAAAATTTTAGTATTTTCATCTTCTGGCATCTGATGGAATATTCATAATTCAATGTGCCATTTTATGATGCCTATATATGATAATATGATGATTTATTTCACAGTCAAGTAATTTGCTCGTTGCTTGTTGATCAGTTTGAATGCTTCGAGTATGTCATTTGCTTTGCTGCCCATAGTATAGAGCAATGTTTAAGCTTGTCCGTCTTCTGGCATGGACTTGAGGTTCGTAGTGTCCCGATATTGTTCAAATCTAGTGATCCAAGAAGTCTACTCAGCTCAGCACTGAATGTGAATTGCGATGGATGTGGTGTTGATACACTGTTCGCTGACTGGCTTGGTAGAAAGCTTTGGAGAATGCTTTGTATGTCTACCCATTGCTGTTGTTATTATTCGCATTATTTTTACATTGACCTTGCCATTTTGCTACTTAGAAGTTAAATTGCTTAGTGCAGTCGTTTAACTAGTTAGTTTGATAGATAAGAATAACATTTTTAAACCTTTTTCTAGATTCCCGTAGTATAGAAGTGCGGTTGAAAAACTTACAGTTCGTTAAAAATAATTATTTTAATAAGGTCTCCAAATAAATCTTTATCTATTTCTCATAGTTTGTCGAATAAGAATTATGTACAGGACTCAAATATATTTATTAAGATGAGTAAACTTTATTTAGATTTTGGTAATTAAATTATGCTAGATTTTAGTTTTCAAAATAAATAAAAAAAAAAAAAACTTTTTCTCTTTTGCCCTGAATCCGTTCCTCTCGCACTGAAAGTTTTTCCGCTTGGAATGAGAGTGATCTTTGAAAACTATGCTTCACTTTGCTACTCCACAATGATAATGACGGAGTAGTTTCATAAACGCATTTGATGGCTAAATAGCACATCAGAATACTGATGTTTTCTAATGGTACGCATTTTCCTGATCCGGCAGATTTAAGCTCCAAGTTGCAAAGCAGTTTTCGGTGAATAACTTTTAGTTATCGGGCGTTTGGGTTGTCGTTGTAACCACCATGCATACGTTTTGCATCTAAAAATAATACCACGTGGTCTTCACTGATGTGATATGTGGTTAGATACCTCATTGAATTTCAGTATATTAAAGATTTATATAAAGCTTTCAGACTATTTATACAAATGAAAATGCCAAGAAATCCTGTGAAAGACTGTGATCGGAGCACTGGCATGAAATTTTTGAAAGTTGAAAGTTGCTAGAGTTCAAAATATCAAAAACGTTGTTCATTAACATTGTGATTTTTTTCTGTCTATGATATATTACTTTGAAAACTTATATCCTACAGAAACTAATGAAGAACTGACTAGAGAGACGAGTGAAGAAGAGAGGGAATAAATACTATTATATCAGAATTATATTTTAGCTTTCGTAAATTAGTTACTTAGCCGTAGATTTGATAAGGGAGACCTCGTAATGTTAAGCTAAGTCTCCTAGTCCTCTAATTTAAGCCAAAAGTCTATTAGTCCACCTTGTTACAGCTAAGTCCAAATTCTATTGACGTTGATTTTATAAAAAATATGTATGTAACGTGTGGAGAGTTGTATGTTTAAAATAAAAGTCTGATTATAACCTATACGATATTGTTTAATTTTTGGCTTCAAACAGCATGACAACATTTCCAGGTCAATTTAAAAACTTATATGTCAAAAATCTCAGAACGCCATTTTTAGACATTCAGGACTTTTAGAATTTGGCCCTTCAAATAATTTATTATACACATAATGCAACTAGAAAAAACAAATAAAGAAAGTTTATCTAACTATGACTTTCAAAAGCACACGATGAACCCCAACTATATGAATTTTGGTTATTCATTTAATGAAAAGTCATCACGTATAACAGAAGATGGATTGAAAGATGTTAAGAAGCGGTGCAAGGAGTTTCTGGTGGAGATTTGTAAGGATACAAAAAAGATTGGCCAACAATATGAGCAATTTGGAAAACTGCAAACTAATGAGCCCAAATAATGCGACTAGCCAAGTTAAACCCGATATCACAAATTTGGCCAAGTCTTTTAAGTCCGTTTGTGGCAATATTGACTCTGCTTTCCAAGAGTGGAAAGCACTGCATCTTACCATGTGGCAAAACACAGAACAAACGGAGAAATTCTGGATTGAAGTTTACTCCATGAAAAATGCAGTCGGTGAAAGAAGTTATACACATATTGCTAAATTGGCTATTGGTATTTTGTCTCTGCCTTTTTCCAATGCAGTGGTTGAAAGAGCATTTTCCCAGTTTAGTTTAATTAAAGACAAATTGTGCAATAAAATGGCAATTGAAACTGCGGAGGCAATTCTTAGAATTCGTTATGCATTACCTGAGGGATGTATTAATTTCGTTCCAACGTCAAAAATGCCAAGTAAATTTAACTCGGAAAAAAATTATAATGTAATTAATACTAATATAAATTTAACTGAAGTTGAAGGTGACAATGATAATGAGTTGGTACTATTAGAAGCTGTGGCTGAATTAACCTAAGTTATAAATAAAAAATTAATGTTTTTTATTTTTAATTTCTCTATAAAATAATACAAAAAACTGAATCTAGGTTAGAAAAAAAATTGTAAATGGGCTGGGGTTTTTTTTTTTAAAACCCAGGGGGAAATTATATTGGGAAATTAAAAATTAAATTATTTGGGGGGCAACACTGTCACAAAACTAAAAAGTGCAAACTTTACTGGAACCAAAGTTTCGTATTACGTAAGCCGTATTTGACAGCAAGCGATAGCTGGGCGAACGCAACCAGAAACGTCAAAAAGCAACAGCCCAAATACTGATCGCATACTAGTCGCATTACTCTTGTTTCAGTTTGTTTATTTTAAATGGTAGATAATTTATTTTACGAGGAATGGCTCGCGCGCAGTTGATTTTAGATGCCCTAGAAGGCGAAGAGGGAAGGCATCGTGTAGCAGTTTCTGCGCAACTCCGACGAAATCTTCGCGATCGCTCTGCCATAGAAAATCTCTCGGACACTGAATTTCCGGCACACTACAGACTTACCAAATCTGTGCTTATTGAGTTGTGTGACTAATTAAGACCATACATGACCACACAGAGGCGAAGCACAAAAGTGAGCGTTGAATGTAAGGTAAGATAGCATCAACAGTAACCTACCAAACAGTCCTGAAGAGCACTACACAAAAACGCATTGCTTAGTGAGAAACTCTGTGGAGCGTTGCATCGGAGTGTTGAAAGCACGTTGGCGCACAATGGTTTATTACGTTGGTTTATTAGTTATTAGCACGTTGGTTTATTAGGCCACAGGGTCCTTCATTATGAGCATAACATGGCGACTAAAATTATAAATGCCTGTTGCGTGTTGCAAAACATAGCAAATCGACACAGGATTCCTGTGCCAGATTTGCCAGCTGCAGATGTTCAAAATGATTTAGTCCGTCAGGAGCCCAACCAGGACCTTCCTGTGGAACCACAGAATGATGCCCAGGAGTTTGAGTTAGGACGTCGTCAACGGAACCTAATTGTACAGAGGCTGTGGAGGGTTTGAGGAGAAAATAGACCATAAATAAAACCTGTGAGCAGCGTATTAGTGCTGGGTGGAAAAAGAAAGATTTTTATAAAATACATTTAAGGTAAGAACCTACTTAAATTAAGTACAATTTGTTATAAAAACTGTTGTATTTTTTATTTTCTATAAAAAATACAACAGTTTTTTTTCGTAATTGTCGCCAGTGAGTTTGCGAGCATTCGAACCACTTCCGCCTGAACACGCGAGGCTTCCGCCTGAACACGTGAAGCTTCAGCCGTAATTAGAGCGGCATTGGCCAACTTCTCTTCAGCTGCCACTCTCTTCCGCTCAAGCTCAATCACCCAAGCTGAGTCAGCCTTCACTTGATTTCCTGTGTACAGAAAAATAATTAATTTTTACCAACAGTAAAAACAAAGTCATCCTGCTTTATGTCTGTATACGAGTACATATTAAAATTTGAACAGACTGAAAAAAAAAAACAAATCCATTTGTAGAAAATCAGAAATTTAGAAATGCAAACTATAGCATATACTTTCTAGAAAATGTGCGTACAATGATAGTCTACAATTAGTATTGTAAAAAAAATTTCAGTCTGAGAGTGTGGAGGGTGCAAAAATGTATTTAATTAATTTTTTAAAGTGAATTAAAAACCTGAATATCGTAGCAATAACATTATAGTGGAACTTTTCTTTAAAAAGTTTTTAGTTTTTCCATAATTTTACGCACTAATTTGATGAAAAATACATTTTTGTATTTATATAAATAGTTATTTGACGCCTTCTGATTTTGCACCACTTAAATTAAAAGTTGAATCGACGAAATACCAAATTATTGCGGGGCTTGTGTTAGATGAAATGGCCATACGACGCTGGATTGAGTGGGATGGAAATAAGCTACATGGATATGTAGAAATTGGTAGTAATCTTAACAGTGATTACGTGACAGAGGCAAAAAAAGCTCTTGTATTTTAGTAACAGGCATCAATTGCAATTATCTTGTTGATGGCGTAACGGGAGTTCAACGTGCTAATTTGGTGAGAATGTGTTTGGAAAAGATACATGAGATAGGTATCAATATTGTATCTATTACATTTGATGGATGTGCATCAAATTTATCAATGCTGAAAAACTTGGGTGGCCATTTTGAAACTGGAAAAATCACAATTGAACACCCTGGCCTGGCACCCCCAAGAAGATTCGGTCGATCGTTTATCATTCGAGCATACGTCCATCTCTGACGCACGCATAGAGAGTGTGATAGAGATGGATATAAGACCGAATGATATTCGATCGAATTTTGTCACTTCGGAGTAGGCCCTCTGTTACAAAATATCCTGTCGCAGCTATATTAGACCCATCACATATGGTAAAACTGATAAGGAATGCCTTACAGGTAAAAAAAAATATTTTTAACGTTCTTAACATGAAATTTTTCATAAGTGTACTTCAAGTTAATTTATTTATTTTCAGGTATATGGAACATTTATCGATGAGACCGGTAATAAAATCCAATGGGCTTATTTGGAAGAGCTAAACAAGGTACAATCCAGCTGATGCCGAGTCCAAAAGGACTCGAAATATATCTTGCTTATATTAATTAATGTCTATAATTTACAAAAAACCACTATATATATCAACAAGGTACAGGAACAGGAAAAATTCCATTTAGCAAACAAATTACGGCATTAGCATATAAGGTTTCATAATCAAAAAATGAAAGTGAAATTAGCTACTCAGCTTTTTAGTTCGAGTGTAGCCGACGCTATAAAGTTTTGCGACAAACAATTGAAAATTATATTTTTTCGGGAGAGCGAAGCTACTGTCAATTTTCTAACTATGATTAACAACATGTTCGACGTTTCAATTCAAGAAACATGTACCAATACGGTTTTAAAAGAGCAATTAGTTAACATAATACGGCGACCATATTTGAATACTTAGATAAAGCCGTTGAATATATTTCAAATTTAAGATGTGAAGATGGTACACTTTTAATCCACAGCCCAAGAAAAGTAGGATTTTTGGGGTTCATCAGCTGTACTAAAGCCATTATACATTTTTATGCGAGTCTTATAGGGACAAACCAACTAATATACTTACCTTTTTATATAAGGTGAGTCAGAACCATTTGGAGTTGTCGTTTTGTAATATAAGGCAACGTGGAGGTGCAAATAACAACCCCACAGCAAAACAGTTCAAAGTCACTTACAGGAAACTGTTCGTACATGTTGAACTTAAAGATTTTGGGGACGGTAATTGTACTGCACAAGAGAAACTATCAATCTTAAACTGTTCATCAGCCATAAAAAGAATAAACTTGACAGCAGATAATCCATTTTATCGGGAAATCGACATTGACAAGGATAATGATGATGAAAATTTCGACAATGAGGACATGGATATTACATATGATTTGTCAGAGTTTAGTTAGCAAGTGATAACTCATATTGCAGGGAATGTGGTCTTCATATTGATGAAAAAAATACATTGTGACGTCTGCGTAAATGCACTCTTGGCGAAAAGATAAAGGTAGTCTGTTGTATCCGTCCAATGACGTGATATTAATTTGCAAGGCAGCAGAAATCCGATACTAAACTGATAATTTAAAAAACATAAAAAAAGAGATTTTGGTAACAAAGATACTAAGGAATTTCGCAGGCACCAAATTATTTGATGACATATCATATCATCAAATGAATGAATTCCCTTCCCCAAACCACGTTATCGATTTAATTAAAGCGGTCATCGAAAAATATATCAACATACGTCTTCATTATTTGTTAAAAACTTCTACTCCCAAAGATACTAAACGACAATTGTTTACCAAGTACATCTTGTTTCAGGGACAATAAAAACTTTGTATTAATAAGTTAGTTTTAATTTTGTGTCCTTATCCTTTTAACGCGTTCTTCAAAAAAACTTGTTGGAACTAATAACGACGACAGAAGTATTATAATTTCGTTCTGTTACTTTTTTATAGCCGTTAAATAATTTGTCAGAGTTTAGTTAGCAAGTGATAACTCATATTGCAGGGAATGTGGTCTTCATATTGATGAAAAAAATACATTGTGACGTCTGCGTAAATGCACTCTTGGCGAAAAGATAAAGGTAGTCTGTTGTATCCGTCCAATGACGTGATATTAATTTGCAAGGCAGCAGAAATCCGATACTAAACTGATAATTTAAAAAACATAAAAAAAGAGATTTTGGTAACAAAGATACTAAGGAATTTCGCAGGCACCAAATTATTTGATGACATATCATATCATCAAATGAATGAATTCCCTTCCCCAAACCACGTTATCGATTTAATTAAAGCGGTCATCGAAAAATATATCAACATACGTCTTCATTATTTGTTAAAAACTTCTACTCCCAAAGATACTAAACGACAATTGTTTACCAAGTACATCTTGTTTCAGGGACAATAAAAACTTTGTATTAATAAGTTAGTTTTAATTTTGTGTCCTTATCCTTTTAACGCGTTCTTCAAAAAAACTTGTTGGAACTAATAACGACGACAGAAGTATTATAATTTCGTTCTGTTACTTTTTTATAGCCGTTAAATAAATTTTATACTTTCAAATAATCAGTTCTTTTACAGTCTAATTTTGCTATTAAAACTTTCATGCATTGGATTACAAAAGTTTTAAATTGCGAAATTATATTGTAAAAAAAACAGATTATTCGCAGGTGTAAAATTAGTCCGAGATAACTGATGTAGATGTAAAGAGAGGAACATAAACAGTAAAAATTATATTATTATTTATTCACTCAACATTGAACTCCAATGTTATAATCATAAGCTTGTAATGTACGGAAACTAAACAAAAAAACAATTGCCTTTGTCATAACAAAAAAAAAAACAAAAATTTGAAACTCCTGCCCTAAAAAGTATAGGAGCTATTCCTATTCCTATAATATATTCATAACTATTACATATTCTTAAAGACATAATTGTAAGAAAGAGATCAGATCAAACTTAAAACTAAGTAAATTAGCTTCGGCTATTAAATACCGTTCTAGCGAACAATATCTGGTTAGGTTCGTTATGGAGTGGTCTGTTATAATGTATCGCAAAGGTCGAGGACCTAGGAGACCAGCCTACTGCTTTAATAATACTGTCCACAATGAGACCTGCCCTGTGAGAGATCAGATCAAACTTAAAACTAAGTAAATTAGCTTCGGCTATTAAATACCGTTCTAGCGAACAATATCTGGTTAGGTTCGTTATGGAGTGGTCTGTTATAATGTATCGCAAAGGTCGAGGACCTAGGAGACCAGCCTACTGCTTTAATAATACTGTCCACAATGAGACCTGCCCTGTGAGCGTATGAAGTTGCAGCATAACGCGTTGAGTGCGCGGAAAATTGAGTGATATTAATACCACTATCTGACATCACTTGCCTCAGCCATCTAGTAATCGACTGGCAAGAGGCCCGACGGTGCGGTTTTTTGAAAGTAGTAAACAAATAATCAGTGAAACAATCATCAATTCTTATTTGCTTTGTTGCTTCTAAATAATACATAAGCGTTTTAGCTGGACATATCTCAGGATTGTCAGTGAAATTGGGTAATATTATTTGAGATTGAGGTTTACCGGGCGCCGATGTTTTTAAAACATCAGTAAAAATTATTTCCGACACCAGATTATGTTATTTTGATATTATTCAACCGGATGGAATTTAAAGTTTGAACTCTTTGACCTGTGGCAAGTACTAAAAGCATTGCAGTTTTCTTGGTAAGTCTTTCCTAGTTTAGATTATTCAGTGGGTACTAATGACATATGTATGATAAAACTATAGACGGATCCCTCACACTACTATATTCTGGCACCGAAGGGCGCAATTTATATGCTCCTTTAAACCACCGCTTAATTATGTCATCTGTACCTATGTGATTGCCGATTATAAGCGAAAGAGATGAGTGATGACAACTCAAGGTTGGGTAAGAACCTCCTTTCTGAAAAATATATGTAAGATAGGAAATTATGATCTGTATAGATGCATTGAAAACACTTACATTCTTCTGTGTGGTATGACTCCACCGCTGGCTTAAACAAGTACTGTACTGTTTAATAGTATTTGGGGATAAGGATGCAATCATGATATCTATTGCATTTTCTGCTAACATTCTTCTTTTTAGTGCTTCCCTGATAAGACGCACGCCGCCAGGAAAAGCTGACTGCTCAGTGGATGTGGTTTCCTGAAAGCAGTTAAAAGATTTTCCGATGGTTTCATAAAAATCACTTCTGACATTAATAGAGGGTACCAGAGCAGTGAGGGCCACAACGTAAACACTACAATACCGGTCACTAAGTCTGTTCAAATTTTTTGAACTGTTTTTAAAAGTAAGCAAAAAGGAGAGAATGCGTAGAAGAAGAACTTTGACCAATTAACAGTAAAAGGGTCAATATTCCATGCAAAAGGGTCTCTATGCCACGAAATATATCTATCACATTTAGCGTTAACACGCGACGCAAAAAGGTCCATGTCAGGTATCCCTAAATTAATAGTTATATCGTAGAAAGCCGCATTCGATAACTGCCATTCTGTGTCTATGTTTAGACACATAATCATAATTTATAATCAGCATAGGTATTGTCCTTAGACTTGATATAGGAGGCAAAAATCCATAATCTCCTATCCTCACACCACTGCCAAATGCGCATTGCTAAGTTATTTAATAAGGGATATTGAACACCACCCAGAAATAGCAATGGTGTTGTCTATCCTAAGAAGGATTTCACAGTCTGTTAGATCTCGAGCAAAGCATTTTATTAAATCACGATAATTGATATGAAAATCCAGTTCTTCGTTAGACCATTGGCCTCTACCACTCTGACCGTTGTAATACGCGCCCCAACCATTACCTGACGCATCTGAGTAGATTTCCAGCTTTCCTACTGTAGCTTGAAACCATATTTTTCTTCCACTATTGTAATATTGACTTAACTTCTTTACTGATTACCATAGCACTGTCGTAGCTGCCTCCCGAAGTCTCGAGGGCTAAAATTTTTTCCCTTTTTAAAGTCTTTGTGTTTTGATGATGTACCGGTTAGGTATATGTCATACACGCTCTTGGGACGGGTTGTATCTGATTAAAACACCAAGGCACAGTAACACAAACTATAACTATGTTTATTCCTTCGTTCTTCAAAAAGATTTCTAAACTTAATCACTAGCAGAGTTTCTTCCGTTTATAAAAGTACACGGTTTCACTTTATTGTTTCGGAGATGCATTTCACTATTTGAATTCGGGGTCCTCGACATTCGGTTGAACCGAGGTGGAGAGAAGAGTTTTATTTAATTTAGATGCGGTTATTCGGAAACAATTCTGTTCAGCCTCCGCCCGCGCCAAAGGCTGGGCTTCGCGCCTCGACAGTTCCTGTCGCCCCTATAGAGGGCTGGACGTGCTCAGGTCATCCGACCTTTTCACAACCAACGCCCTATGGAGCGCATGGGTGACTTCAAGTCGCGGGCCGTAATGCAGGCTAATCGGCTGGACAGTAAGGCAGAAGGGAGCGCGGTCGCGATTAAAACTCTTTGCTCCTAGCCGGGGTCTATCCCGACGGCACTGCAATCCAGGTGTCACAAAAATCACTGCAATTCTCGTCTAACTGCTAGCCCTGTAATCCGAACGCGGGGGGAACAATCAGGGATCCCAACGGGAGGGAGTCACGAGCGCGAGACCGGTCACTTTCACTTTTGTCGATCTGTCACGGATGGAGATAAACACGGAAATGCCGGCCGTGACCTCTGCTCTCGTTGATAAGGAGTCGTCCCCACCACGCGGCTGCCGGGGTCCTGTCGGGTGTGTGTGGCCGATGACCCGCCGCTTGGGTGGGGACTACTTCATTGCACTCTCCCCCTCGGCGATGAGATTTTTTCCTGTAAGGTTAAAAAAATCACTGTAAATAAACTCGGGACTGTCCCGTGATATTACACACCGCCTTAACACGACGACTTGTATGTTTTAACCTTCTTCGTACTTCGTTTTTCGTTTCTCATCCGCGTTTTCGATCGCGTTATTATTGTTAATCGTTTACTTGTTATTTTCTGGGTACACGTAAGACCTTTTGAAATGCTTCTCTTCATATCGTGGTTAATTACCTTATACGTACGCGTTCTTTACGTTATCCGTGTATTTCGGTTGTCACATTATTGGTTTTCACTTTTTCTCACATATACTTGCACGGGGTGATTAATTTTGAACTGACACGCGTCTACTTATTGGCGAGGTTCCGATATGACTAATTCGGTTGTTGCGGTCGGGGAGCAGGTACGTTGATACCGGTCGGCCGTTTGGAGTGAATGTTATCTTCTATCGGTGACTATTATCGCGACAAATCCTTTTGTTTTGCTTGCAATTAACCCGATGTTTGTTAAGGCGGTGATTACGGTCTGGGTATGACGGTGTGATTTAAGTTTTAGCCGGTAATCGGATGTTATGAATAGTTCCGTTTTATGATATTTTTGCTAAAAAAATATTAAACGTCGTCTTGTCCCGACGCTATGGGCCTTCTCCCTCAGGACGTTCAATTTCCGCCTGCTGTTTCGCTTGGACTTCCCGCCCCTGCTTCCTCGCTTTCTTTTGTTGGACCGTCATTCCGGTCTCCCTTTCTCTATCGGTGGGGTCGGTGGTGACTCATCCTCCGGGAATGGCGACGTTGTCAAGTCGATGACGTTATCGTCTTCTTCTAGGTCCGCCGTTGCTGTCCACGTCGGGGAGTATGCGCTGATTGGTATCTCGTACTCCTCTGTAACTGACGGCGGGGGCGTCTCAAACAAGTCCGGACCCAACTCGTCCTCCGGGAATATCGGCTCCTCTTAATATCGAATCGTTGTCCCCCCTGTCCTCTCTGAGGTACCGCTCAATCTCGGCGTCTTCTATCCCCAACGGGTTTTCGTCCTCACTCGATATATCCTCGTATTGAGGTACCGACCGGATCCTTCCTACTCCCCTTTTTCGGAAGATGATAATTTCCGTCGCTAACCCCTGCACTCCTACCCCCGGTTGTACACGCACTCTTTCGTAACTCATTACGGACTCTTTGGTTTGACCCTGTATGTCTTCTATTTATAGGCGTAGTTCGTCCGTCCCAACTACCCTCTGACTATTTTCTTTTTATTTATTCGTGGAACTGTTACATGTCCTTTACATGTGCGGTCAACTTTCTCCGTCGGTTCTTTGGATCTTGCAGTTCGAAGATTACTGGTGACTTCTGATGCGTTATTACGTATGGGTCTGAAAATTTTGGTGCAAGCTTTGCGTCGTTCGGTCGCGGTGAAGTCCAGTTGTGGTTCGTGTACTCGCTAGTGTTGCTTCAATCTTGCTATCTTCTGCAATCAAAGTTGGTCTTTATCTGCCTTAGCTTAAGGTCGTTTTTTGTTTGAAGTGAGTGAACGCGATAAGCCGAGAACATTCCATCCATCAACCGGTTTCTGATCCGCACTGTGCAAATTACTGTTTATTTGTCAATTATTCCTACATATTCAACATGGATTATTTCATGTGCAAAGAAACTGACATTGATGTTATAAAATGCCGTGGGTGTTCAAAGTCCAATTGTTATTCGTGCTCTGGTATGGAAGAAAGCGTTTATCGCCGTATGAACACTGCTGCCCGACAGAAATGGCGTTGTCCGACGTGTTTATCCTCGACTCATAAACCTTTGCCTACTCCAAACCAGCCCAAAGGAAACACTCCGCAGTCTCTCATCGATGAGAATGAAGTAGTATCCTTGTCGTCCATTATGAAGGAGATACGTGCCCTTAGATGTGACATGAACGACTTGAAAAATATCGAATTCGTTTCGATGTCTGCTAACATCTCGAAGATTGATTGTAAAATTTCAACAATAAATAAGACTCTGGAGAATTTTAACTCACGGCTGACTACTTTAGAGGAAAAGTCATCAAAGATTGTTGGCATGGACGCAAAAATTAAGGAGTTTGAAACTAGAATACAGTTTTTATCAGTTGAAAATGATAAGATGAATCAGTATAATCGCATGAACAACATCGAAATTTCGGGAATACCTTACAGGAAGGGTGAAAATCTGATTAATATCGTTAACGATCTGTGTCTTAAGGTAGGCTTGTCCTTGGAGAGTGACATTGACTGTATACACCGAGTGCAGCGCTATCCTGCTCGTCCTGGTAGCAAACAACGGGGTATGGACACATCGTCCGAGAAAACCATGCTAAGGGACCCTGCGGTTATTGTAAAATTTACTCGTCGTCAGTCAAAAGACGCCCTCTTAGCGGCGGTGCGCGCGTGTCGTGGTATCCTGTCTTCTGACGTGGGAATCGAAGGGCCACCACGCCCCTTGTACCTCAATGATCATCTTACGCCCAGAAACAAAATGCTGCTAAAAAGTGCCAGGGATTTGAAAACAGAGAAGGGGTATTCCTACTTGTGGATTAGGAACTGCACCATCAATATGCGTAAAGAAGACAATGCGCCCGTAATAAAAATTGCAAGTGAGAGTGACTTAATAAAGATTAAATGACTGTTATTCCTCTTATTTGCTTTATATTCTTACACACTTTGTCACTTAAATGTTTACTCAGTGAATTTAATTATTAAGTTTTCATCACTTCACAACAAAATAATAAAAGGTACGTTGGCTTGTAATGTACATTTTGTAGTAATTCAAAGTATTATTTGTAATTGCAATGCTAATTTATCAATTTTGTTTATCTTTGTGATCCTTACTAGAAAAGATTCTTGTATTTATATTGCTAACATACTCATGATTTTGGCACGAAATTATAAATTATCAATTGTATTAAAAGTTGCATCTGAACCTCCCCTAAAAATTCGGCTTTTAATGCCGACCCCATTAATATTTTTACTTTTGTACTGGCTTTGTCTAAATTGAACGTTTATTACCAGAATGTGAGAGGTTTAAGAACGAAATCTGATACTTTCTTCGCTAACATATTGAACAATAGCTATGACGTCATCTGCTTAACCGAAACCTGGCTTAATCAGGATTTTTTCGATTCAGAATATTTCGATAACAGGTATTGTGTATACCGATGTGATAGGGATCCAGCTGCCAAAGGCCTCGACCGAGGAGGTGGGGTATTGGTCGCGGTTCGTCGTGGTCTACCGATTCAGCTGAGAACCGAGTGGTGTGCATCAGCTCCCGCTGAAGAAGTTTGGCTTTGCCTAGAACTGGAATGCGTAAGTATGCCTAGCCGCTCCCTCGTGCCCTGTCACTCAAGTATTTCTACTACAACCGCTGTTAACTATAATAAAAAACACTCCGTTCGTCTAAATATAGGGTGTACTCATGTTCCACACGGTGATGATCAATATGATAACCTTAATTGTTTTCTTGATAAGGTATCAGAGCTTATTGTTGAATTCCCAGATGAGTTGTTCTTCATTTCAGGGGACTTTAATGTTACACATGCCATGTGGGAATCAGTTTTTGACTCAAACCATTTATATATAACAAATCCATCTCTGACAAATTTGTTTCTCTAATTTCTGATTGTTTAGGTATTACTGGATTACATCAATACAATTCACACGTCAATATTAATGGTAGAATACTTGACCTTATTCTCTGTAACTTTGATAGCACTGTTAATATCTGTTCCGCTCCACTCGTCAAAGAAGATCGCGACCACAAATCCTTAGAAATAGACTTACACATATCTTACCAGGACACGTTAAGGGAAAAAACCCGCAAGAAATTACTATTCTTTTCTGCTAATTATACTGATATTCGTAATGCTATTTCTGCTATCGACTGGGAACCTATGCAATCAATGAACACGGAGGATTCAGTAAATTATTTTTACTCAAAATTATTTACCATCATTGATGCACTCGTGCCCACACGCATAGTGAGTAACTCGTCTGGCTATCCAATTTGGTACACAAAACCGTTAATTAAATTAACTAGAGAAAAACGTAAATTTCATTCATTATGGAAAAAATTCAATAATCCACTAGATTATCAGACTTTTAAATTACTAAGATCAAGAGCGGCCAAAATGGAAAGAAAATGTCATAAATATTATATTGATTTCGCTGAAGAAAAAATTAAATATTTTCCTAAGTATTTCTGGACGTATATTAAAAGCAAAAAATCGTCAAATGAGTTGCCCGATGCCATGCATCTCAATGATGTATATTCTAAAGACGGGGCGGAAATCAGTGAATTGTTCAATAGCTATTTTCAATCAGTCTTTGAACCAGATGATGGGTTGGCTCTTGACCCACCGATATCTGAGCATACCGAAGCTCCTGTTGATATGTCCTCTGTGGATCTCTCTGAAAAACATGTTTTTAATTGCCTTAACTCAGTTAATATCTCTAAAGGGGCAGGCCCTGACGGTGTACACCCATTATTTATCAAAAAATGTGCAAATGAACTATCTCCTCCCTTATCTCTCATATTTATTAAGTCTTTAAATGAAGGTCATTTTCCCACAGTATGGAAGCGTGCTCTTATTACCCCAGTTTTTAAGGGCGGCGACAAACATGATGTTACCAAGTATCGCGGTATCTCCAAACTCTCAATGTTTGGGAAATTATTTGAAAAACTTATAACTAATCAGATCACTTTCACTTTATCGCGTCACATGCTGCCCCAGCAACATGGGTTCTTAAAAGAGCGTAGTGTAGAAACTAATCTCATTACGTTTGTAGACTACGTATTAAATGCAATGGATGATGGTTTTCAGGTAGATGCCGTGTATACGGATTTCTCGAAAGCCTTTGACAAAATTAAACATTCTACCTTACTAAAAAAGCTTTCCCAGATCGGTATACACGGTAACCTCTTTCGTTGGATCAAATCTTATATAGAAAACCGCTCGCAAGCAGTCTCGCTTAAAGGATATACCTCAAATTATCAAATTATTAGTTCTGGAGTCCCACAAGGTTCTCATTTGGGTCCCCTCTTATTTTCCCTTTACCTTAACGATTTAGACAAATTCATTGACCCATCTGGTTTTTTGTTGTACGCTGATGATGCAAAACTTTATCAAATAGTGTCTAAGCCTAGTGATTGCATCATGCTCCAAGCTAATTTAAATAAATTTATTGATTTTTGTAACCTTAATGTTTTATTCCTAAATGTAGATAAATGCTATACGATATCATTTTCTCGGAAACTCAACATAATTCATTATGATTATATGATATGCGGTAAAATTCTTAAACGAGTATCTCAAATTAAAGACTTAGGTGTAATTTTGGATTCCAAACTAGATTTCTGTGCCCATATTGATCATATCGTTACTAAGGCTTTTAAAAATCTTGGCATGATTCTTCGTTTGGGTAGAGCTTTTAAAAAGATAATGACATATAAAATGCTTTATTTCGCGTACGTGCGTAGTGTCCTTGAATTTGCTTGCATTGTTTGGAGTCCTATTTATAAAATGCACATTACTAGAGTGGAAAGAGTCCAAAATAAATTTCTGAAAATTCTGGACTATCGTACTGGACATTTCTTTAAGGGTTATGTTGAAAGTGCCCAGCGAAATAACTTGCCATCTTTACAGCACCGACGATTATTACTTGATGTCTCGTTTTTGTTCAAACTTGTCAATAACCAAGTTGACTCACCTACACTACTTGAGAAAGTTCTATTTAAGGTCCCTCTTAAGTCCTACTCACGTTCTGGTAACCTGTTTTATGTTAAATTTGCTGGTACAAATTACGCTAAACACACCTTTTTCAGACGCAGCTTACAATTTTATAATAAGAACTTACAAGATTTAGACTTGTTCGCCCTAAGCCACCAATGTTTTAAAATAAATGCTCTTAAAGCAATATCTAAACTATAATGTGTTAATCTTATCTTAAAACTACAATATTCACTTTGTCATAATATTTAGTATTCAAAATCCATTTTGATGTCTGTGTGATGTGCCTTTTGTGTTTATGTCTTATGTTGTTTACGTATTTTTGTAACTTTGCTTCTTAATTAAGTGTATTTGTTTTGATTGTTAATTTCAGGAACCTCCAGGTCTATTCTTTACTATTTTTAAATGTATTAAGATTTCTGTGTGACTGTTTGTGTTCTCAATAAAACAAAAAAAAAAAAAAAAAAAAAAGTTTTTCTCAGCGTTTGATAACGGAAATTCTCTCTTTAGTATGAGTTCATTTACTTTCGGTCTCCATTCTCTTTTATGTTTATCATATTCCTGTTTTTGTTTCGCTGATGCTGCTGCCTGGTGTGTTTTCACTATTTCGTAAATTTCATCCATCTTGCTATTGTCCTTTAAGGATGGGACTGGGAATTCATTCTTATCTGTTGGATTCCGTAGTTCCCGTCCAAACAATAGAAATGCTGGTGTATACTTTGTAGACTCCTGTTTCGAGGTATTTATTGCGAAATTGAATTCTGATAGGTATTCGTCCCATTTTTTATGATTGTCTTCAATGTATGCCGTAATCATGGACTCTAGTGTCCGGTTAACTCGTTCGGTCGGATTTTCGTTCGGTAAGTACGGGGCGGTAAGGCGGTGTTTAATTCCGTTTTTACTTAGTTCTTCGGTGAACTGTTTGCTTGTGAATTGCCTGCCGTTGTCTGACAATAGTGTCTCCAAGGCTCCGTATCTCATTATCATACATTGTTTTAGTGCCTTTATCACGGTTTTTGATGTTGCGGTTCTTAGTGAGCGTATTTCTGTCCACCTCGAGAATTTGTCATGGAATACTATAATCCAGTAATAGCCCTGCGTTGACCTTGGTAATGGGCCTATCAAGTCGGTCGTTACCACTTGCCACGGTCTTTCGGGGTTATTTACTTGCATCAAACCAGCTCTTCCTTGTTGGGATGGTTTGTTTGTTTGGCACGTTATGCACTTCTTTACATACCGTGCCACGTCTCGAAACATGCCTGGCCAGTAGTACCGCTGCGCGAGCCTGTTCAACGTCTTTGATATTCCTAGGAGTCCCGCTTTTGGTGCATCATGGTTATTTTTTGTCGTTTCTCTTAGTGGCTCGTATTGGCATAGATTAAATTATTTTAAGGTGTGTTAATTCGAAAACCATTTCGAGATTTAGGTTTAAAAAGCCGTATTTTCGAAGTAATGGTCTAAAAAACCTCATGATGATGAATATTTTTACGAAAAAGCTGCAACTTCCATTTGCCCTTGTGTGACGTCACTTGATTAATAGCTGTTTAGAAATGTGTCCTTTGCTATCAAGATAAATTTATAATAATTTGCTTCAGACTAGTTTGACAGCTAGATGACAGCAGTGGCGTGCACAGAACTTTTTTCCGGAAAAGCAATCAGAAGGTCAAGTACGACAATAAAAAAAATATGAAAAAATTTTAATAACACTTTGAAAAAAAAAAGTTTGTATGAAAATGTTCACTCCAGGAAAGGCAGTGCCTACCCTGGCGTCATAGAAACTTTTTTTTTTCAAAGTGTTATTAAAAAATTTTCATATTTTTTTTATTGTCGTACTTGACCTTCTGATTGCTTTTCCGGAAAAAAGTTCTGTGCACGCCACTGGATGACAGATGAGTAGACAGACAGAGACAGACCACTTTTTTATAAGCAATCTCACATCACAATCAGTATAATGTCTAAAATTCTCAAGTGACAAGGTCATCGGACAATTCTTTAAAAAATCATACAAAAATAATGGTCAATATATATAGCAAAATAATGAAAACCATGTCCTAAAATGACGTAAATTCTCCGAAAAAAATTAAAAATAAAATCTTTTAAAAATTAAGCTATGGGAATTTCCATTCTGAACCTTCTTTCAACTTTGTCCCGTATGCTGCGTTGCATATTTTTTTGTATAGTTCGTTGTTTGATATTCGGTATTCATTGCCTTCGGACTGGTCTGCTTCTGCTTCGTCTTTTCTCTTATGGTACCAGTCTATTTTTCCTGGACTGGTCACACAAACGGGGTGTCTGGACAGTTCGCCGGCGATTTTGTTCTGCGATCCGCTTCGGTACTCTATATCGAAATGAAGGGTTTCGAGGAAAAACAACACATGTCAGGTTTTGTAAACTTTACACCAGGGACAAAAAACGTTTTACATTACCTATTTAGTACACAGAGTTTTCTATTTTTTTATAATAAACAGGATAAATAAATATACAATTTATCAAGATATTAGTTTTTTGAAATATTCCTCAATGACGAAAAAAAGGGAAACAACACTTTGACATGAGCTTTTTTTTCAAAAAAATAATTATTTTAATTTGACATAAGTTGCTCTTCCAAAAAAAAAAAATTGTAACTGCATTAGTAAAATTTTATCTTTATTAGGTAATCTATAAAAGACTTATTTAAAATTAATTACAATGGTTATTCACACCCGTCATTATTGTCTTCATCATCTACATCCATATCGGGGATGTTTGGGTCAGCTGTAAATTGTCGGAAAAAATTTTGGTTCTCGATACTGGTTAAAAACCTACTCAGGCTCACCAGATTTGAGACTTTCCCAGCAGACATTGGTATTTGTCCTGAATAAAAAGGTTGTAGATTCAATTCATCAGGTAAATGTTTTTTATTTCGTACTACACACCGAGTAGAAGGCCCCGAAAAATTCTCCCTTACTTTTATCTGCTGGTGATTTTCGGATATTTCAATAACACGTAGTTTACGCAGTTGCAGTGCTGGTCGGGGTGTCTTAAGGAAATAAGGAGTCAACGCCTTTTTAATATCATAAAAGCGATCTTGGCTTATGGGTATTACCTTAAATGGTTTCGGATGTTTTCTGGCTTCAAGAATAATCTTGTCCCAATCCCTTGGAACCTCAGCTGAACACTTGTTCTTTTTTTTTTGCAATTAATGCAAAATCTTCATCATTCGGTAAGTAAGAATGACCTCTTACGGGAAAAATATGTGTTACCTTTTTAAACATCTTTAACACATGAACCAACATATATTGGAAATACACCATCACATGGTTTTTATTTTGTCCACTGCATCCATCGCTTAGTAGAACAAGATGGTCAGTAAGTCTATTTTTATTGTTTAAGTAATGGAGTAACAATGATGTCACATCATTAGCACCTTTCTTAGCAGTAGTTTCCGGATAAACATACATTGATGAACGGTCATCAGACAGGTCGTGGACTCCAAAAACATAATACCACATCTGGCGTGAGTAAAATACATCACCTCTCCTTATATGTGGCATAGGAAGGTTCTGCATGAAGTCAAATGAGATGACGGTACATTCACCTGTTTTTGCTTTTAACCTGTATTCTTTTTTCAGCTCACGAAATCTATCAGCTTTGCTCAAGTGTAAAGTTTTCTGAACATTCAACAGATTTTTTCTCTCAGGATTATTTTCAGATTCAATTTTTAATTTTAGTTCGTCACAAATACAGCATGTGTCAGTGCGTGGCAACCCAAATTTTATGTTGAATTCATTATGGAATACATTGTAATATACTATGTAAGGTACATTAATCCGAATTTCGTGTAGGAACATGCTATGCATTTCCGTACGGGTCAAAGTTTCTGGCAAATACATTGTTTTGGGGTTGTCACGTAATGAATAATGTGACTGCCTCGCTTTAAAGGATCTGATGTGATTTCTTATTAAATGTATTACTGGAAGCGGACACTTATGAGGTCTTACATTGTGTTGGCCCCTTCCATCTTTAGGTAAGCTCCCATTTAACAAAATTTTTCTCTGTATTGTCCGCAATCTTCCTGCTGTTATTCCATGTAGACTGATGAATGCTTGTTTACACACTTGCTGTTCTATATGATCCAATTTTATTTTGTAGTAGTAGCTGACCTCGTGAACATATCTTTCTTTTTCAACATTTTCAGCTTGGTCACCTCGAGGCCGTCTTTGCTGGATTGCTTTATGAGAAATTAAACCAGCAAGGCAAACATCTTGGTCATTTTTGGTCGTATATCCATAAAATGTTTGCAGTATTTGTTGTTTTTGTTCAAGTGAAAACTTCGAAAAACATTGTAGCCTCTTGCACCTGCAAACGGAGATGATAACAGTTCAACAAGTTATTAAGGGATTATTTGGGTACCTAACTACAACCGATACTAAATCATAAAAGAACACACTAACCTGCAGTCACGTCCCGTTAGAACACCACTTCGTGGGCGTCCTACATGGTCTAAGTGTGGTTCACCTGCCACCTTCTTCCTCTTTATTTCGTTCCTCCTTGTTTCTTTTTTCTTTTGTCTCAGCGCCCATTGCACAATTCTAAATTCATAGCGGGGGCGATGAGTCCTGCACTGATTCTCGGTAATCGTGAATATTGTGCACTTCCCCCCGGTCAGTCAGCCCAGCCAGGACAGCTCCTTAAAGTAGAGCCGAACAGCTTCAGCGTTCTGACACATAAACTGGTCCAGTGAAGGGAAGTTGGAGCTCGTCGCAATCCCTGCTTTTCGTCTTATGTCTTCGGTTGCGGAGCAGTGGAGTAGCACATGTTCCACTGACTCGTCCTCTAGAAGGCACCCTCTGCATAGAGGGCTATCGGTGCCACCTGTGGTGAAAAGGTGTTTGTTTAGGTTGCAGTGTCCAGTTATGATACCTACCATGTCACGTAGGTCGGACCGTTTTAGTTTTAATAAGTATCTTGTTACCTTACCATTCGACTGCGGTATCATTAGTTTTGACAGCCGGCAGTCGTTTCGTTCTGCCCATGCTTTGTTGTGTACACTCAGGGTGTGTTTTCGCAGTTCACCCCTGATTGCTTCTGCCGATGGTCGACACAGATTAGTACCCTGTGTCGTTATTCCCATAAGGGACGCTAGTTTAGCCAGGGAGTCTGCTTGTTCGTTACCTTCATTTCCGTTGTGTGCTCTAGACCAGTGTAGTTCGACTTTGCACATGGTTGACAGGTTTTGCAGTTCCGCATGGCAGTCTGCAATGATTTTAGATCTACTTACAGGTTTGCTGAGCGCTGATAATATGGCTGCACTGTCTGTGATTATTGTGACCTCCTGTATGTCGCAGGGCCGCCCATTGCACATTAGAGTCTTCATTTCGTAAAACTTTGCTAGCCATATCTCTAAACTAAAACAATAAATACGCGAGAGAACATCAACACAATAAAGGCGGTTTAAATAAGAAAGAGGTTATGTTTCTCGACTGTCAAGTGACAGCTGCAATCCAATTTTTGAAAAAACGACACATGTCACCTGACAAGTGCAATTTTTCGAATAAGGGCCTTGACTTGTGTTGTTTTTCCAATAGCCATACATTTATTTTCTGGTGATAGCTCGTGACTAAAGCATTTTTTCCAAAAACTTCTTCTGTATGTCGATAGAGGACAGTAATCTTAAGCCATAGACAACAAAAAATCAATTTCAGTTTTTTTTGACAAGTTTTGTTTTTCCTCGAAACCCTTCCTGTGCTGTTGTAATTCCAGTGCCCATCTCGCCAACCGACCTGAAGGGCTATTCATTGTGTTTAACCAAGTAAGGGCTTGATGATCGGTTACGACTTTGAAATGATATCCTTCTTGGAATGCTCTCATCTTTCTGATTCCCCAAATTACTGCCAGGCATTCTCTTTCCGATGTTGAGTATCTCGTTTCGGTCATGGACAGGTGTACACAAAACTATACGCAACTGCCATACATACAGAAACTAAATTTCCTAATAATCTTGCAAATTCTCGAATAGTGCAGCTATCTCTCTTTAAAAACTGCCTGATTAAAACAATTCATTTTTCTCTTTTCTTAATAGTAGGACTTATTGTCAAGTCCTGAGAATTAAGGGTAAATTCCAAATAATCTCTTACTTTAGAAGGCTTGAGACGACTCTTAGTTTCATTAATATTAAAACCTAAATGTTCCAGGACATTAATAACATAAAAATAAGCATTTTTCATATCTATTGTAGTCATGTAGTCCCCTTTTGTTAATAATTTGCACACTGTCCTAACATCTTCTAATTTAAAGTGAGAAGTTTCTACAAACTTATTAAAAGATTTTAAATTAAGTATAAACCTGTGGGAACCATCAGTTTTAGGAACAGTGAAAATGCTTGATAAAAATTGGTCATGGACAGTATTGGAAAAGGGCTAAGTAAAAACAGATGTTGACTTCACGACGGTAGTTTATTGAATAAAAAAATATTGTGAGCGAGCAGCTTTATATAAGTGAACTGTCACCCAAAAGAAACATTTTGTAACTTAATAGGACTGGGATATTTGAAAAATACCAATAGACAGGATTACACAGTAGTATTGCGCCTAATTCAAGAAGCTTATCTATTTCTTTTGAAAGTATGTGCTTTTTGGTCAAACTAAAGTTATTATTACATGGTGCATAATCTTGCCTGGGTGTGTTTTTTAAAGGGATATGGTAACCTTTTACCCACTGTAATACTACAGGATCTTGTGTTAATTGTTCCCAAAGTAAAAAAAATATTGCAGTCTACCTGCAAATTGTACCTCTACGGGTAACGAGCTCGGCCTTTGGTCATCACTCGAGAAGTTATAGGTGCAGTGGCTGGACGACGGGCCTGCTGCTGGTTCGGTCGTTGAGGGAGTTGTGCTTGGTAGCGTTGTTGTTGCTAGTATCCTCCTCGAGCTGGGCCCCTCCCTCGATGAGACGAGAAGGTTGCCAGGTTTTTGGCTTCTTAGATGGTGCTAACATAGAAGTTGCTTTTTTCATGGCGGACACTGATTTAACGGTCTCGTCTAGTTTTGTGTACAGCCACTCAGACCTTTTATTGTCTTTGAGATTCAGACTTAAGTCCTTATTTAACAGCAGGCTGATCATCTTTTTTTTAATGTCCGTGTATTTATAATGTAAGTAGCAAAGTAATCTTGTTGCATCACTTAAATTCTTGATAAATTTCATTCCATTAAAATTTGGCTTTGTCATCATATCAAAGATTTGGCATATAGAGGCAATTACATTGCCAGTATCTTCTTGTCTTTCTTCGAGCATCTTATCTCCAAAACTGGTGAATCAAAAAATATTAAAAAAATACGTATAGATTAAAAAAAAAATAAAGTGGTTGAGAAATTCACGAAAGAATGACAATATTAAATTTATCATCCACAATACGGAACCCTAGGTACGCGAGTCTGACTCGCACTTTGCTGGTTTTTTTGAAATGTAACAATCATCAAGATATCATAGAGTTATTAAAATATTATTTTTACCTATTCGTAACATTGTCTTTTAATTTTTATATGTATACTTCATTGTTACGCTTTTTTTTGGCAATAAATCTGTTTTCTTTCTTTCTGACTTCCATTGCTACGAAAATGCGGGAAGCTCAAACATTTGTTCGTTTTAAGCCAAAGTCACCCGCCACTCGCCAGAGTTAAAGAAACCCCTAAATATAATAATATATATGGTATCGACTGTAATAAAATTACTAAGATTAATATATTGTAGACTTTTGCAATTGATTGGCGTATTCCAAAATAGCGCTACATTTCCCGGAATCATCATAACCAAAACAAAAATTTACCCAAAATAGCGCTATATTTCCCGCCAGGAGACAAGAAGAATGAAACAAAACTTATTCCGAAATAGCGGTAAATTTTCCGCTAGGAGTCAAAAACTAATTTTGAGCGCTACAGTGTTACCATACCATCTTATCTGTAGAATGAATTAGCTTTTTCCGGGTCTTTCATTGGCTAATATTCAATATTATCCAATCAGATATGCTAGTTCCACCATTTTCATTCTACAGATACCTATTGTGGCACTGTAAGTGGTCAAAAAAGCGCTAGATCATTCATATGCGATAGATAAACGCGATGATCTGGCAGCACTGGCACCGGCCGCCGGCGCGGTGGCGGCGCCCCGCGCCCCGCTCTCAAGGTTACTTTTTACCGCCGATGAAAGCCAAAAGTATATTTTTCTTCTACCTTTATGAAAAAGTTCCATTTAATACTCGAAATTAGTTTTGAAAATTGAACTTTCCGGGCCTCGTTGCGGAATGACTATCAGGTCAGTTTGAAATATCGTATTGAAATTTCATTTATTGCAAAATTAGGTTCTTTTTGACGTTTGTCTTAATTTCATGCTAAATTAGTTTCTTTTTGACGTCCTTAGTTTGTCTTTACAATCGAAATTCCCTGCGTTCCGATTCACGACATAATCGATTATATCGCGTCTGAAACTCTTTTTTCGCAAAATGATACTGGCCACAAATAAAAGCCGCCGGCCGAAGCCTGAAAAAAAAGTTAAAAACCACGCCGCGCTTTGCAAAGTCATGAAATACATTAAATTTGAAAGGAAAAATTTAATATTTAAATATATGTCGCAGACCCAACTAACGCCATCTATCGAGCCTAGTCGGAAACGTCAAGTATGGGTATGGTCGATACAGCGATGGCAACACCAGTTTCTGGTTGTAGACGTTTTGTTTGTCGGTGAAGTGCTGTCCGTCATCATTCTGTTGGAGAGCGCCGAGACGAACGGTCATTGCTTTGAGGGTGCGACGCTGTATCGAACTTACCGCTTTTCTCGACCAAGTAATCCGAATCTATCCGTCTGACCGTCTATCGTCACCTTAGGTTAGGTTAGCTAACCTAACCTAACGTGACCTAAACTAACCAAACTGGCTCTGGCTCAGGGCGCATGTGGGCACAGTCGGAAACGAGAGAGCGGACGAACTGGCCAAACAGGCGGCTTTGCAGTCAACCGATGCCCCAGACTACAGTGAAGTCCCCATATCCTATGTCAAGAAAAAGCTCAGAGAGGAAACTGTACGCAAGTGGCAAGACAGGTACAGCTCCTCCAGCACTGGATCCGTCACCAAAGTGTTCTTCCCGGATGTGAACGAAGCGTTTCGTACCGTCCGAAGAACCAAATTGACGCACAGACAAGTGCAAGCCTTGACAGGACACGGGGGCATGGCGGAGTATTTACACCGGTTTAAGCTGAAAAGCAGTCCCGGCTGTGAGTGCGACCCTGACACTAGTGAGTCAATATGGCATCTTTTACTAGACTGCCCTCGTTTCGCGATTCCCCGAATGGAACTAGAATACCGGCTGGACACCAAGCTGGTAAAAGCTGAACTGCGGAACATCATCGCAGGTAAAGACAGCATAACGCTCTTCCTTGAATTCGTAGAAAACATCATGCGGATTGCGGCTAAGAGAAATTCGTCACCGGACCCAACACCCATACAACCGACACAACCTACACACCAACCACAACAACCGAAAACCTGCCCGATGCCAGGGGAGTATCAGCTTCTAAACAGCGGTGAAGCTGGTAACCCAGGCATAAGGCTCAAAAGAGTAGCGACGTTCATGGACGACAGCACCGAAAAATTCGGCATTTGCTTTTGCAATACGATGGCAAAAAACACTGTCACAATCTCACCTGGCCTAGCTGTCCTCTTGAAGGGGAGCAATTTCAAGGCAACCATGAGGCGGAAGGTATTCGAAGCACTCGCAGAAGTCACTGCAGCAGGCCACCGCTGCCGAATAGTGCGAACAAAGAACAAAATAATAGCACTATTCGTAGCCGGCGACGACGTCTCAGAATTCGCCCAGGCATGCTCGATGCTTTCCAGCCTAGCAGCTATTGACGGACCTCCTAAGAAAATCAGTGTGGATGCTATGGTGGTGGCTTACATTAAAGCTGAAGCGGAAGATTACTTGGGGATCATCAGAGCCTCAAGCAAACACGAGATGGTGGTCTACGAGGACAGGGGCCAAAACCTCAGTCATCTGAAACCATACCGTCTCGATGAAACTTCCAACCCCGTCGACAGCTGGGGCCACCCCATAGTAAACCCGGAGCTTAGCGGTTCGGAAAGGCTGCAAGAGAAAATAGCAGGTGAGAGACAGCTGACGCCTCGCAGAACCGAGTCTCAAGGAGTGCTGGTGACCATGACCAAGGCAGCAATCGGTTGTTTCACGCACATTGCATCCAGAATACACAAACACACTAACACATACACTTCTCCAAAAACCACACCTTCATCGGAAAAAGACGGACTAAATCCTCGAAATACCCCAACAAAAGCCGAAAGGGGACTGGTTGACCCACCGGAACTCGTGACACCTGTGGCTCCATCAGATCACTTGTCAAACGCACTCCTAGAGTACATGGCGATCCTCAAGGGCACGCTCGTATCAAAGCGAGAAACTTGCAAAACCATCCTGCAAGCCCATCGCCGAGGGAACGAGCGATCGCTACAGGCAAAACTCGAAGAGTGTGACGCGGCGGTGTACAATAACGCTATTCCCCAAATTGTGTGCGGAGAGATGGCGGGAGAGTACATGGCCGCTCACAGCGACACTTGTGGTTTCGTGATGCTAAACAGGAACGAGTCAACCCGGATAGGAATGCCAATATTCACCACCCCACCTGATGACCCAATAGTAGTTGTCGCAAAGTGCACGAGGGTAATGCTGGAAGAAAGGATCCTTAACATGGCAAATCAGTTGCCACGGGGCCTTGAAACCACCGAAACCCTCACACAATTGCCGACGCCTAAAATGGAGTGGGTCAACGGAGTCCCAGGGAGCGGGAAAACAACCTGGGTGGTGAATAATGTCAACGGTGAAAGGGACATGGTAGTGACGACTACACTGGAAGAAGCCAGAGACCTCCGCGAAAAACTCAAGCCTAAATTTGGCAGAGCCGTAAAATTCAAGGTGCGCACAATTGCCTCCCTGCTGGCAAACGGCGTGAGTGAGGGTGACAGCTGCAGTCGGCTTATTGTTGAGCTCTCATGATCCACTTTGGAGCCATAGTGCTAGCCATGAAATTAACCGGCGCCAGCGAGTCTCTACTCCTTGGAGACCACAACCAGGTCCCTTACATCGATCGAGAGAACCTTTTCCCGATGAAATACAAACGTCCAAGCTCGTACGTGAAGATAACAAAGGAACTGCTGTGTACACACAGGAACCCCATGGATGTAGCATATGCCCTAAGGGAGATCTACAGTGGCATATACTCATCCAAGGCTCAAACACGTTCCCTGACTCTGGAAACATACGAAGAGACGCGGCTCCCCAACAAGCCCCACACGCTTTATCTGGTTCACACCCAGGCTGAAAAGGCGTACCTAAAAGACCAAGGGTACGGGGGGTTGGAGGGCTCGCGTCTCCACACAATCCATGAAGCTCAGGGACTTACGTGGGAGAGAGTGGTCATCGTGAGAACTGCCAAAGAAAAACAGCAGTTGCATAGCAGCTTCCACCACGCGGTCGTGGCTGTGTCGAGGCATACCGGCAGCTGTGTATACTACACGGCTCGCCGTGAAAATGACGCCATTGCTCATCTCATCCACCCAGAGCACCCTGGCAGTCGAGACCGGGAAAATTCGGGATTATAATTTAAAAATGGCGATTAGAAACAGAGACTCAGGAGTCGCAAATGCAATGCGTGGGGGAGAAGCGGGCGAGGCCTCGGGAATTTGTTTCTAGTAAATAAATGTGCATGTTAATTTAATTTAATTTAAGAAATATATAATTGTGCAAATAAAAAAAAAATATATATATATATATAAAAAAAAAAAGATAATTAGATATGTGTATATATATATATATATCACTATATTATTTGTTTAGCATGGTCTTCATAGAGTAAGCATTACATTGTAACGGAGCGAAATATAAATAAAAATAAACACATCAAATAAACTAAGAACAACAAAAAAATGGTATGGGAGATCTAATCCTGTAGCAAAATCTTTCATTTAAAAAAAAAAAAAAAAAAAAACTAACCTATGTATTGATTGTTCTTTGATGTATTTGATACTAGCTATTCATATCCGGTATTGGTTTTCATGTCGCAATATATCTTGATGTGTCATCAGCCAATTAATTTTTAATTTATGCAAATTTATGCATTTTAATTATCTTGTCGCGTTCCGCTTGGTGTCCTCTATCCAGATATATAATAATATCAGTGGTCGTTTCAGTGGGCAAAAAACCTGTTTTCTAAAGGTCAGGTAAAAAAAAGATACCCCACCCAACCTAACCTACCGTCTCCGGTAGCAAAGTCTGACCTAACCTAAGTGTGTATGTGTGTATACCTCTTGCTGAGTTCTGCTCTCCTGGTACTTTTGCCCGTTTGCGTGGGAACCCCAGCTCACCACTAGTACTGTTTAAGTCAACTTTAACCACTAGTGGTGAGCTAGCTCTACTATACATAGCACCCCTATAGTTTAAGTCTGACTTTAACTAGAGGGGTGCTGAAGCTGCTGTTGCTGGTACTCGTCTAGATGGCCAGACGGCCGCTAGGCCGTGCCGCGCGCCGCCGTCGCACGGAACGGTATTCAATCTAAAAAACTGGACAAAACCCTAAATTGCAAACTTCCCTTGATCAGCTTGTGCTCGTGTTCCAGAACAGGTGCATAAATGTGACGTCATTTGTCATTAATATTAATTACTCACTGCTTATCACTGACTCATGCTCTTAGTCGGAACCTAGCCTTCGCTACACACGTACGTCTTTGTTCTCGGCATTTTTTTGTGACCAGTTACTCGTTACCTTGTCATTCTGCTTGCAAGTGGTTTTGTGAAAATTGTTGAAATGGATATTGAAGTAGAAGGTATGTACCGTATTTTCAACATGAATTTACTCATTATAACTGTACACAATTATTTTTTTGGGCATCTGTTTGGAGAAACAAGAAATTTCATCAATATTTTTCTTTCCACAATCATTTTAATTATGTTCTGATCGCTTCTTAGCCACTAGAGTTATATTGCATGAGAGGTTAAGCCTTCGTTTAACATTCTTATTTGAAAAACAATTCCCCAACATTCACATTTTTTTTAAATTTTTTTTCTAATAAATCGCTTTAATATTTAATTTTTAAATTATTAATTTTTGTTCTAGATACTAATGTTCCAGGCAAAACAATGACGCGGAAACATCTTCACGACATTATCCGGGGGAGTTCGGAAAGATTATTGGACAATAAGTTCAAGTATCTTGAGGACGAAGTTCTAAAGATTACGAAATGTCCATCTGATCAACTTGGTGCATTGCGTAAGAAATTAAGCTATTTTAAGGCCGAATACAAGCGCAAGTGGATATCTTGCAATAGCACTGAAGCACGTTTCCGAGAAAAGCATGAACAATGGCTTAGTGGTAACATTTCTTTACCTCCTTGCGGTACCTACTCTGGACTGCGACCGTTCGAAACGCCGGAAAACAATAGAGCTGAGAACAAATGTACCTGCCGATGAATTGACCTATGCCGCACAAATGAGTCATCGAGCTGCAGGAAAATCTGACATGGCGAATGTAATCAACGAAATTATGAAATCTCCAGGCAGAGCTAAGAAGGTTCGTCAGGCAGTCTCCAGCTCTCGTAAAACAACAAGAACTGAGAAGCATTCACCGTCGCAAGCATTAGCCATTTTCGTTGAAGCTGATCTTACAATGAAGCAATATGATGTGATACATCAGGCAAACAAAAATATTTACCCATGCTATTCAGAGCTTCAGAAGGCTAAACAACAATGTTATCCAAAAGCTATTTTCGTAAATGAAACACGCGCTGAAATAAATCTTCAAGAACTGCTGGATCACACCTCCATAAGGTTGTGCGAGTATTTGAAAGAGGTGATAGAAACTTGTTCAGCTGAAGAGAAGAAAAATATGGAACTGATTTATAAGTGGGGTTGTGATGGGTCTCAGCAATCCCAATATAAACAAAAGTTTAAAAGTGACGGGGCCAGTGATTCACACATCTTTCAAAGCTCTATAGTGCCTTTGAGGCTGTCAAGTGGACAGAAGATTTTATGGAAGAATCCTGTGCCGTCTTCTCCAAGATATTGTAGACCCATCAGAATAAGATTCATAAAAGAAAATAATTATGTGACGAATGAAGAAATTGAACACATCGAGAATCAAGCAAAAAATCTTCGAAAAACAGAGGTTGAAGGTGAAAATATTTTTATTTGTCACATTTTGCTGCCAACCATGGTGGATGGAAAAGTATGCAATGCTGCAACAAAAACAGCATCTACAATACGGTGCTATATCCGTGGTGAAACCTCGAGTACTTTTAATAAAATAAATGTTAGAAAAGAAGAAAACCCTGAAACATTTAGGTTTGGCTTGTCCACACTCCATGCCAGAATACGATTCTTTGAATTTCTATTGCACCTTTCGTATAAAATTAAGGCAGAGGTGTACATAAGTCGTGTGACAGGAGATGCCGATAAAAAGAAAATTTCTGAAAAAAAAAAGACTATTCAAGATGAATTCAAAGCAAAGATGGGACTTCTGGTGGATATGCCAAAAGCTAACTTTGGTAACACCAATGACGGCAACACCTCAAGAAGATTCTTCAGTGAGCCTGACCTCGCAGCAAAAATAACAGGCATAATTCCTGAATTAATTCATAGGTTCAAAGTTATACTGGAAGTAATTTCATCTGGCTTTGATGTACACATCAAGAAATTTGAAAAATATACAATGGAGACAGCAGAGTTTTACGTGCGACACTACGATTGGCAACCTATGTCACCTACCGTACATAAAATTTTGATTCACGGACCAAGTGTCATTGCGCACGCCCTGCTGCCCATTGGTCAGTTGTCGGAGGAAGCTGCAGAAGCGCGGAACAAACACTTCCGTCAATACAGACAAAACTTTGCTCGTAAATTTTCGAGAGAAAAGTGTAACAGAGATATATTGAATAGACTGCTGTTGACATCTGACCCTTATTTGACAAGCATACGCCCAAAACCGATGAAAAAGATGCAAGCATTTTCAAAAGATGCAATAGCGTTATTTCAACAAGAACAATTTAGTCAATCTACTGAATCAGATCACAATGAAGAGGAAGGGAATGATGAAGATGACTAATCCTTGTATATAAATGTATTTTTGTTTGAAATCGAGCCTTATTTGTAAATAAAAATATAAAATAAAAAGTATTATTTTCATTCAAAGGTCCATTTTTCTCCTTTCTCCTCTCCAAACTTAAAAAAATAATATAAAAGCACTTAGACTATTCAAATGACATATTTCGACACGCACTTGATTTCGACAAAGCAAATAATAGGTTTTGTCCAGGTTTTCCGCCTAAATACCGCTCTGTGCGTCGTGGCCTAGCGGCCACTCCGCACAGTGCTTTGTACCGTGACAAATAACGAACCTAACCTAACCTAAGGAGTCTTATCCCCTTCTATTTCTAAACAACGTACTAGGTACCGTGCTTTCTAAGTCATGTAGTATGTGAAATGGTACAATCCTTTATTAGAATAATGTTTTGTATTTTTTGTTGTAGACTCGAACGCCTTGCATCGCATGATTACAAATTCTCGTGCCTTGCGTCGTGCAACCAGTTCTGCTCGAGGTCGTCGTGTCTCGATCGCTCGGTCATCACCCCCGCCTGACTACGACGTTACCATGGAAGAGATTGATAATGATTATTCTTTCGACGATTTGGTGTTCGACGGTAAAAGCCGAAGTGGAAGATTACTCGGGGATCCTCAGAGCCTCGAGTAAACACGAGATGGTGGTTTACGAGGACAGAGGCCAAAACCTCAGTTATCTAAGACCGTACCGTCTCGATGAATCTTCCACCCCCACCGACAGCTGGGGCTACCCAATAGCAAGTCCAGAACTTAGCGGTTCAGAAAGCCTGCAAGAAAAAATCGCAGGTGAGAGACAGCCGCCCCCTCGCCAAAAGGAGTCGGAAGGAGTGTTGTCAACCATAACCAGAGCAGCAGTCGGTTGCTTCACGAACATTGCATCACGAATAAAGAAACACTCGGACACACTCACACCCCCCAGACCCACAACCTCATCAGGGACAGTCTCAGGAATAACCCGAACAAACCCATCAAAATCCTACAGGGGCCTGGTTGCCCGACCGGAACTCGTTACACCCACCACTCCATCGGACCACTTGTCCAATGCACTCCTGGAGTACGTAGCGATGCTCAAAGGCATAGTTGTTTCTAAACAAGAAACATGCCGAACGATCCTCCGAGCCTATCGTCGGGGAAACGAGCAATTGTTACATTCCAAACTCGAGGAGTGCGACGCGGCGGTGTACAACAACGCTACCTTCCAAGTATTGGGGGGAACAATGGCGGGGGAGTACATGGCCGCGTTCAATGGCACCAGTGGTTTTGTGGAACTGGATGAAAATGAGTCAAACCGGATGGGGAAACCAGTTTTCACCACCCCAGTGGATGACCCCATTGTGGTTGTCGCCAAGTGTACACGGATAATGCTGGAGGACAGAATCTTAACAACAGCAAACAAACTGCTAGGAGATTCTGAACCCACCGAAGCCGTTGTACAAATGCTGACACCAGAAATGGAATGGGTAAACGGGGTCCCAGGTAGTGGAAAAACAACCTGGGTAGTCAACCACTTTGACAATGAAACGGACCTGGTAACAACGTCCACCCTAGAAGGAGCGAGAGACCTCCGTCAAAAGCTGGAGGACAAGCTCGGCAGAACTGCAAAATTCAGGGTGCGCACGATGGCCTCATTGCTAGTAAAAGGCATTCGCGAGGGCGAGAGCTTCCGTCGGCTTATAGTCGATGAGGCTCTCATGAGCCATTCTGGAGCCATCGTGTTAGCAATCAGGATAGTCGGTGCCAGCAAAATCTTGCTCCTGGGTGACCAAAACCAGGTCTCTTTCATTGACAGAGAAAACCTCTTCCCGATGAGGTACCTTAGTCCCAGTCTTTTTGGTAGCATAACAAAACAACTGCTGTGCACACACCGAAACCCCATGGACGTAGCATATGCCCTAAGGGAGATCTACAGTGGCATATACTCGTCCAAGGCTCAAACACGGTCCTTGACTCTGGAATCCTACGAAGAGACGCGACCTCCAAGAAACGAGCATAACACGCTCTACCTTGTACACACCCAGGCCGAAAAAGCCTTCCTAGAAGGTCTGGGTTATGGTAAGCAACAAGGGTCGCGTATCCACACAATCCACGAGGCTCAAGGACTTACGTGGGAGAGAGTGGTGATCATAAGAACTGCGAAAGTCACCCAGCAGTTGCACAGCAGCATCCATCACGCGGTCGTGGCGGTGTCAAGGCATACCGGCAGCTGTGTGTATTACACGGCTCGCCGAAAGAACGATGCCATAGTTCGGCTAATAATGAACGCCCTGGCAGCTGAGACCGGCACGATCAAAGAATAATAATTTAAAAATGGCCTGGAGGAACCGAGACACGTCAGTGGCTGACGCCATGCTGAGTGGCGGCACGGGCGGCACCCCAGTCGTCTGAGCCGGGTAAAGTTGGGCGTCCCACCTTCTCACAATAAAGGTGTTTGTTTGCAATATTTGTAATCTCATAATTGTAAACTTATCATATCGAAATTAATTAAAATTTTGTATAAATGTAGTAACAACTAATTTTAAAAATAAAATATGTATCATGTAGTAGTATAATATGTAATATTCATAAAAAAAATAATAATAATAAATAAATAAATAAAAAAAAAAAAAAAAAGTATATAGATATCTTTATATGTAGTTCTTAAGTTTTATGTATGTATATATAAGGGTCTTTGTTTACGGTAGAAGCATGTATCTGATAGTTTTAAGGAGCGAAAATTAATAAAATAAAGTAAACACAAAAAACAAACAGCAACAAAAAAATGGTATGGGAGATCTTATCCCATAGCAAAACCTTTCATTTATAAAAAAAAAAAAAGTAACCAAACTAACCTATGTATTGATTGTTCTTTGATGTATTTGATACTAGCTATTCATATCCGGTATTGGTTTTCATGTCGCAATATATCTTGATGTGTCATCAGCCAATTAATTTTTAATATATGCAAATTTATGCATTTTAATTCTCTTGTCGCGTTCCGCTTGGTGTCCTCTATCCAGATATATAATAATATCAGTGGTCGTTTTAGTGGGCAAAAAACCTGTTTTCTAAAGGTCAGGTAAAAAAAAGAAACCCCACCCAACCTAACCTACCGTCTCCGGTAGCAAAGTCTGACCTAACGTAAGTGTGTATGTGTGTATACCTCCTGCTGAGTTCTGCTCTCCTGGTACTTTTGCCCGTTTGCGTGGGAACCCCAGCTCACCACTAGTACTGTTTAAGTCAACTTTAACCACTAGTGGTGAGCTAGCTCTACTATACATAGCACCCCTATAGTTTAAGTCTGACTTTAACTAGAGGGGTGCTGAAGCTGCTGTTGCTGGTACTCGTCTTGATGGCCAGACGGCCGCTAGGCCGTGCCGCGCGCCGCCGTCGTGGCCTAGCGGCCACTCCGCACAGTGCTTTGTACCGTGACAAATAACGAACCTAACCTAACCTAAGGTAACCAACCTCGATATCAGTCATTATCTAAAACCGCAAGACCTACACGATGAACAGCCCGATAACTTCAGACGAGGAGGTAGTAGAAGCCAGTCAGTTGTCTCCGGAAGCAGTCAGAGAAGTACAACCGAGCCTAACGGAGACACCGCAGGGATCTACACAAACGGATAAGCTGGACGAAGCACCGAAGAAGAGGAGGCGGCTGGACATGAACAAAGCAGCAGGTACATCGACGGACAACCCACTAATGAGATCAGCTGTTCAATACTTCAGAGACGAAAAATTAGATCCAAAATCAACACGCGAACTCCTTGGAAAGTCATTAGTTTCCATACCGGAACGCGACACAATCACTACCATCTTGTGTACATTTCCACAAATAAGAACTGGGGGTCCAATAGCAAACTTGGAAAGATTATTAAGACAGAGCAATTTATGTGTAGGAAAATTACATGTGTTAATCATCTACTTGAGTACCTTATTACCGGCATTGGTCGTAAAACACTTAGAAATATTCTCAGCGAAAAGGATAAAAGAACTTTTAAGTGTGCCTCTTGTCAATTGGGAATTCCAAGTAGGAAAGGAAAAGATGAAGTATACAGTATCAACGCCCAAAGGGGAGATTCAGTACTTTCAGAACAAAGCTCAGCACAACATCAAACTGACGGAGGATTGGGTTCGATCACTGATGAAACCAATGAAAATTTACGTGATGACGGAGACGGGGGATCAGTGGAGTGTGAACTAGGAAACAATGCAATTACAATACAACAGGCTGACACTGGAAACAGAAGAGTCTCTACTTCAAGAAGAAGCAACCCAACTAATGAAAAAAATGGTGAATTGGTCCTGCTCTTATGTGACAACAGAGCTTTTTCTGAAGGAGACGCACAAAGAGTACTGTGCCAATCGCCTGAGGGGATTACCATGCAGTTTACTAAAAACTTTAACGAACGACTCAAAACGGCAGTTTCAATATCCAGAATTCTGGTATTTTCAGAAACGGTCGAAACCAGAATTCAACGAGCCAAGGCATTTGCCCTTAGACTAAATCCAAACATTAACAACAAAACAATTGTAGAAACAAGTTTAGACAAACTAAAGCAATTACTTATGCTGAACGTAATCGACTACGTTGAGTTCGCAACAATAACAAAAAATCACTTCTACAAGAGAACAAGCAAAAAGAACAATCTATTCTTTCATGGACCACCAAGCAGCGGAAAAACAATGATAATGGAATCACTGGTGAGCATGCATTATAATTTCGAACGACTCACGGGATTGACACCCGGGTCATCATTTAACTTTGCTTCATTATTGCACACAAACGCTTGTTTCATGGACGAATGCAAATTAACAGAAAACCAGTTCGAACAGTGGAAACTACTAGCAGCAGGACAACCAATGTGTACCGACGTCAAATACAAGAACCGTCACAACATAACAAACTGTGTCCTATACACAGCAAGCAATTACGCAATAAGTACTTATCTACAAGTACCAGAGGCGGAGCACGCAATAGAAACGCGAACACATGAATTTAAGTTTATATTCACACCGACAACATTTATCGAAAACCTTTCGCCTTGGACATGGGAAATGCTCTGGGATCAATATGCAGCAGAACCCAATAACGAGTTCATAAGTTTAAGATCATATTCGGACGATAACCACCTACTATTTAATACATTAGACGAATAAACTAACATAGATTAAGACTATACTGTGACTAATTATACTAATATAAAATAAGACTGTATAAACTAACACATAAAAATATTAAAATTAACATAATATAAGACTATATTGTGAATAACCATCAACTAACATAGCGACATATGTAAAAACGTTAAAAATCAATAAAAAAAAAACCACTAACCCACCCTCCTTGTTTAATTTCTATAAATAGAACCCGACAAAGGTGAACGACTCAGTGACCGGTTAGCAATGGAGCAAGTTCCAAGTGCACCGAATACCAATATAATCGCCGGTGAAACAACTAACAAAGAGCAAATTCACTCTTATTCCTTTAAGAAAAGATTCATATTTAACATTGAATCAAAAAAATTAAGTTATGTATGTAAAAGTAACATTCATAACAACGACATCACAAGACTAATAATAAAAACGTACATTCACAGTGTTCCATGGCAATATCTATACTTTTACCTAACATCAGAGGAATTCGCAGATATAAAACATGTGCATCACACGGCAAAAGTGAAAAATGTATCATTAAAAATCTTCAATTTAGGGAACAGGACACCGTTTGTAACCGGCCAGAAAACAGTGGGATATGCCAATGCAAACTCACAAACAACAATAGGAATATGGGAAAACTTGGAAAATTTTGGCTTTATACAAACAGGAAGACACATTACACCGGAATTTTTATACGGAAAACCATTAAAAGAATGGGAAATCGCAGGTGGTAAAGATATTCCAGTAAGCCACCACGGATGTGGCAGCCAAGGGAGATCGGTAGACAACCGAATTGAAATAATATACGACATAAAAGAAAAAGTAGAAACATACGACGTGCCATTAAACGATGGAAACTTCTTAAATCCACCATTATTAACTCAAGCAAAAATATTATTAAATGCAACAAATAGTGTAGGACCAATATATGAAAAAACGTACTCACCGTCAGAAGGAACTTTCCATTCACTCAATAACGCTTGGCACTTGGAAGGGCTGCAACCGAGAAGTCAAGGTCCACCGCATCAAATCGAACAAACATCCGGAATAATAAGCGCAGTAAATATTCAAAGACCGAGTGTAATCAGCGGACTCGCATACGAAGAAGCTACAATTGACAACATCACATATTCAAATTTAAACAATACACCAGGAGACACAATGGCCACAAGTCTCGGAATGGGCGTAATACCACTATTAAATTCCGATAATTCACTAGAAAAATCACTATTCGGAGTAATGATAGAAACTCACATAGAAATAGAAGCAATATCACACGGAACTAATATTTTAATGTCAAATAATACATATCCTCAACCGAACACGTACCGCGTCGGACTGCAGACGATGAAGAGGTCATGGAAAGGAGCTTTCGGTGTAGCGGGAAAACCGGTTGTATCACTAACACACGAAATTACCCAAGAGGCCGATGACGACGACGATGAATATATTACACGTGAAAGTAACGCGATCCGCCAATCAGGAATCGGCGTAACACTTAAAATAAAACCAAGTCAAATTCCAGGTCAACGAAGAATTATACGGAGATACACGACAGATGAGCGAATTCAAGTATACAGGGATAACTTAAAAACACGAAAAGAATGGAAAGATGAACAAACAGCGGCAGGAACAAAATTAGAATTTATAGAAACGAAAAATGTACAATATGCAATACCGAAAGACCACTTGAAAACACCAAGTGACACTGACGATTTTTGGCTAGAAATATTCAAAGTTGGATTAAGTAGTGAAGAACAACTACTCCTAACTAATAATTGGAGAAACAATTGGCAAGAAATAGGAAATCCACATACATCAGATCCAATATATCAATAATAGAGCCGTTTTACCTGTAAATAAAACGGTTATTAAACATACTTACCTTATTCGAAGCCCAATAAAAACATGAGAGAAGCATTGCTTGTTTCCGGAACAAAATAGCCGTGCATTTCCGGTTCCATCATGATCTTGTCATTATACCTGTCTTTTTAGCATCGTTTCCGCCTCCCGCCCAACCACCGGCAGTTTAGTTTTGTAGTCTAAATTTTTCATCATTGCGTCTCTTTGTTAATGCCACCAGGCAGGCTTTAAGTTATTGGGCTTCGAATAAGGTAAGTATGTTTAATAACCGTTTTATTTACAGGTAAAACGGCTCTATTAAACCCACTGTACCGTTATTCGAAGCCCAATAAAAACATGAGAGACGTGTTTGTTATCGCCTGGTGGTTGGTGGTGAATAACGCCAATGTGTCTGATAAAGATGATACTTATGAAATGACAAAAGCATTTGTAGCAAAAAATACTAGGATTAATTTGCAAAAAATGTAAACTACTGATCAATCATTTATTTACCTCTCCAATTCAAAGTATTTGTATCAAATAACAATCACAATATCAGTGTTATTGCAAAGTAAATTTGCGTTAATTTAAACTTCATATAATTAAAAATCAAAACATAGCCTTTGTATTAAATCAACTTGTCGGAACAAAATGTTTTGTAATAATGTTCGCATTTGGGGTAGATGCTTTCGCAATCTCTCGACAGTAGTATTTACGGAACGTGTTCACTGATCTCCAATTACCTCTCGCGAGAATATCGTCTAATGAAAAGTTCTCGATCCAGTTTTTAGACGCTACAGCTGATCTAAAACTGCCTGGAGTCCCTTCTATACCCGCTTCTTGGAGTAATTTCTTTATCCAGCCTCCGATAATAGTACGTGTTGCTGGCTTTGGATCGCCCGATGTACTAAGGAACAAGTTATCGGATTTGATCAAGTCCCTTCTTGACCGAGACAACTTGATCAAGTTGTTTATCCAGAATACTGGGTCTGTAGCTTTGTTATCCTTATTTACCAAAAGTTTCCATCCGGATTGTTGACGAGTCACTGTATCAGTTTTGGAACCGAAAGCGGGGAAAAGTATAATACTGTCGTCTGAGATTGTGCAGTGATCTTGTGAAATTTTTAGCAATGTCAGGTCATGAACCCGTCTGCCCGAGCACAAGAGAAGTATAGCCGCTGTGTACTTAGAGGTCTCATACAAACTTGTTGTATTAGGTACTTTGCTACTCATATACTGTATGAGTCTATCAATGTCCCAAATAGGCGGCTTTGGTCGTTTTGGTTTTGCAAGGGATATTGATTTTAAAACCTGCTTTACCATCGAGTGACTGCTTAGTTTTTGAGATTCGTTGGGATCACAAAAAGTTGACACTACTGATTTAAGAACTAAAATTGTACTTAGCGCAAGGCCTTCTTTTTGATGAAGGTCAGCCAAAAATCTAGCTAACTGGAAGCCACTTGGTTTATAGATATCTATACCATTATTGGTTGCCCATCTTGTCCATCTATTCCATGCTGGTTTATAGGTGTTTAATGTTGATACACGCCAACCCGAGGCCAATAACTTTTTCTGTTCATCCGTCCAACCAATTAGGTGCGGATTCCACCCCCACATTTCCATACCTCCAGCATCATTTCTGCTACTTTGGGTGGTGGATTGCCCGTCGATATATCTACTAGAACCTGCGACAGGTTCTTGATCGTGAATGGTGCTGCAAGAGCCCTGCTCTTCAGGTCTGGCCTCCAGTATACCTTTTCCCATCGAGGGACTACAATCAGGTAAGTTCCCTGGGCTTTGTTCAGATATGATAATATTCTGGGTATGAGATAGGGGGGAGGAAATAGGGAAATAATAATGGTTCCGACAAATAAATAATTCTCCAGCTATCTCTGTCCGACTTTTATTCTAATTTACCAGCGTTATAATAATATACCGACAAAAAAATTCAAAGCATACCGAATAAAATACCTAAATTTTGCTGACACCTATGAACACAATCAAATTACATTTCTACTTAAAAATATATTAAACTTCGAATAACAAAACTAAACTTCTGAATAAAATACTGAACCTCCGACGAGATTACTGGGTTACTGACAACAGAGGTCATGTCAAAATAATCATTCTTTTACGAATTTTATGAGTTATTTAATTTTCTAGTGTTGGTTACCAAATATATTTTTTAACTCTCAACATTGATGAAAATACCGAAACTGGTCGGACCGCGCGAACGGCGTTTGGGTCGCGTTCGGGTGTTTTCGCGTACGTTCGGCGTGACGTCGGAAGTTTCGAGCGCAGTGCGCTTGCAACGACAGCTCGCCGCGTGTTTCGTTTGTTTGTTTACATAAATAATTATAATATTTGTATTTGTAGTTGAAACTAAGGACACTGAAGTATGGATGAGGTACCTGTGTACCGTTCTGACTCTGATGAGGAAGAAGTGGGAGCTGAACCGTCAGTACCGGCGAAGAAGAGCCGTCATATTAAAAGTTGGGTGTTAATCAAACGGTGCAGTGAACAAGAAGCAGAAGAATTTGTGAATGATGAAAAGACTTGGTCAAGAAATTATACGCGGGATAGTGAAGAAGGCCAAAAACGGTTCTATCGTTGTAATAAAGTAAAATCCAAAGGGCCACAGTGTGATTGTGCCTTGTATTTATTGTTTGTGAACGATTGTGAAGATGTTCTTATTTTTAAGACTACTTCAGAGCACAACCATGACCAGATTGGTACGCGAAGTGATTACGGAATTTCGGAAAATGTTAAAAGAGAAATAAATAAGCTGTTTGATTTACGTCTAAAGTCAAAAGCTATATTAGAGGCTCTGAACAAGATTGAAGGAATAAAGGTCCCTTCTAAAAGGCAACTTAATAACTACTTATATGACAGAAGGCGCGAAAAGTATGGAAGAGCTACAATTTACTTAGGTGAACTTGAAAAGTGGATTTTCGATCGAACAACTATTCCCGATGATGAAAATGAAGTTTTTGTGTTTAACTATTACGTGCTAGAAGATAAAGTACCAACTTTTCGTCTTGCATTGTCAACAAAAAAATTACTCAACATTGTTTGTTCCACTGACGTACTTCACATAGACGCCACCTACAAACTCATATGGCAAGGGTTCCCTGTTTTAGTTCTTGGTACCACTGACAAGAACCGCAAGTTTCATCCGCTTTGCCTTGGTATCTCCACAAATGAACGTCAAGAAGATTTCCAAATGATTTTTGGTGGCCTCAAAGAAAAGGCACTAAGTTTATTTGATCACATATTGGAACCTAGAGTTTTAGTTTGTGACGCTGCTCAGGCTATAATAAATGCTTTCATAGAAGTTTTTGGTAATGCACCTGTTGTTCGTATGTGCTGGGCTCACGCGAAGAAAAATATGCAACAGAAAGTTCAGAAAACCGTCCACAAAACAAAACAGAAAGAAATCATACAGGACATAGACACGCTACATAATGCTACATCATATGAAGTATTTAATGCTGCGTCACAAGCATTTGTTGAGAAATGGCAGACTCAAACCGAGTTTGTTAACTACTTCCAAGAAGAATGGTTAAAAAAGCATCCGAATTGGTTTTTAGGTGCAGCGCCGTGTTCACCTGTCACAAATAATGCGTTAGAAGCTTTTAATCGGAATATTAAAGACCACAACACCTTACGTGAACGTTTTCCGCTTTCACATTTCTTGGCCATTGCGACTGAGATGGTTGGTCAATGGTCTATACAAAGCTGCAAAGAATCTTTACCTGAAGAACCTACTATTGAGCTAAAGGATTGGACTGATGGTTATTGCTGGGCAAAAAAAGATTTAAAGATAAAGATTTTATCATCCAACACAGCATACACAGAATACTTGATCCCAAGTAGCCAAGTAGGAGACGTAAATTACGGCGAACAGTGGTTAAACTTCGATGATTACAAGAGGAAACATTTTGCTTTCTGGAAAGTCAAGGTCCCAAAAAATGGAACTGAAAATGTAAATTGGAAAAAAGGATCCTGCACTTGCCCGCAGTTTTATAAAAAATACATTTGTAAACACCTTCTTGGGCTCGCTATCAGATTGAAACTCGCGACTCCGCCTTTGGAAGCGAAAGCATTACCTATAGGACAAAAAAGAAAACGGGGTCGTCCTACTAAATCCAGACCTGCTCTTATAATTCAATGAATTCTTATAACGCGAAATATTATTAAGATTAGGTACTACTTACCTACCTCTTTATTTTAGGTCATAAGAAGAAATGATGACATTTTCTACTACTGATTAAAGAATATTTTAGATATAATAAACTGAATTTTATTTTATTCTTTGCTCCCTGTACCTGTAGTAACTAGAATTCATGATTATAGTAAGTACATTTTTGTATTTTTAATAACTTTCTGGACAAGCGCCAACAATAGAAATTTAAGTATAACATTGTAGTAAAAATAGCACAGAGTTTATGAAAAATTAAATGTAATTGATGAATTTCTAGTTGGCAAGTAAAGGTAATAATTACAAAGCATTGTTATCAGTAGAACATAATTTTATATGGTAAAAAAGTATTACAGCAATTAACAGTCATAAGATTTTTTCTGAGATTTAAGTATATCATTCGGTCGTTTCGTCATTTTTAGTCGGACAGAAGTAGTCGGAGATTTAGTATTTCGGGCAGTAAATATTATATTTTTAGTAAGGACATTTTTAAATTTATTATCGGAGCTTTTATTACTACCCGAGGAAATATCCATGCAAGGGAGAAGTTCCATGTCATTCCTAGTGCATCGTAGCCGCTCGCCCCCTCGTCTGACCTGTCGAGTGTACAGTAACTCTCCACTACGTGGGCTTGACGAGAGGCAAACAGGTCCATCACAGGGACTCCCCATTTGTTGAATATAACTTGTGTCGCTTGTGGGAGCAAATGCCACTCCGGTGGAGTTTTTTGGCGGGACAAGTGATCGGCGTGACAATTGTAATTTCCAGGAATGTGATATATTGTCATGTGTATATTGAAGAGGTCCAGAATTTGAAAAACTTTCGCTGTTAACTCTGTCAAGGCTGCGGATTTCGTTCCGCCTTCGTTGCGCAAGTAAGAGACAACAGTTTTGTTGTCGCACTGAACATAAAGAGCCTTCGAACTCAGGTGCTGACAATGACCTTTTAAAATTTTTAAAATGGCAATCATTTCCTTTTGATTGCAATGGAGTTTTTGCTCTGATGCTGTCCATGTTCCAAGTATGCTTTTGCTGTCCATTTTGCCCCCCCATTCTAAATCGCTTGCATCTGTTGTAAGATAATGCGTCGGCAAGGGACTGTGAATGATCGAGCCTCGTCTGCAATTCTCTAGCCACCATTTTAGCTCCTTGTAAGCGTTCTGGGGCAACGGACATGACCTCATTATATCCGCTCGAAGTAATGTATTGGCTTGTACCTGCAAAGCGCGATAGTGTAGACGTCCTCTTGGGACCGCAAAACTGACAAAATTCATGAGGCCTATAAGTTTCTGTAGCTCTGCAAGAGTTGCTTTCTCCTTCAATACTAAGTCTTGTATTTGTGATTCTAGCCTGAACGCCAATCTGTCTGGAATGTACTTCACATTCTGCCACGTGTCCCATACAATTCCAAGGAATTCCAGATTTGTGGCTGGAGCACAGACTTCTCTTTGTTGATAGTCCATCCTAGGTGCTCCAGTAGGTCCACCGTCATGAAAATTTGTTCTTTCAGAGTATTCAGGTCTTGGTGGCTCAAGAAAAAATCGTCCAGATAGACGAGTAGACGCACTCCCCGGTTTCTTAGTTGATGAGCAATCCAGTTGGTAAGGGATGCGAAAATCCTTGGGGCTGAACTCAGACCAAAGACACGTCATTTCTAGCAGAATGCCATCGAAAATCAGACGTAGGAAGCGCCGGTGGCTCATGGAAACAGGCAAATGGAAGTAAGCCTGGTAAATATCGATCTTTGCCATCCAGTCTTGGGGTTGTAGAAAGTCTAGCACACTGTGCACGTTTACCAGTCGAAATTTGTCGGTGTGAACAAACTGGTTCAAGTTCTTGAGATTGAAAATGGGTCTTGATGTACCGTCGCTCTTGGGTCGGAGGAATATTGTAGACACAAAACTCGGTGAGTTTTTGGCTACCCTCAATACATTTTGAACTCGCATTTTGTTTATGACCTCCGACATGTCTTCGGAGACTAAGGTGTTGCTTTTGCTGTAGTTCGGTGGACAAAGCGGCGGCTTCCTTTTGAACGGTATGCGATAACCTTTTATTATATTGAGAATGTAAGGCGGAGCCCCAAGCTGTTCCCAGTGGCTGTAGTACAGACCGAGCTGTCCGGCACGAAACGTCTTGTTCGAGTCAATATTTGTGTGAACGACCTCTCTTATCCCGGTGGGATGTAGGCGAGCGGTGTCGAGCTCCTCTATGCGAATTATCGCGGCCTCTGGAGCTTGGATTCTTATTTCCTCGCCCTCGAAAATTACTACTCGGTTTTTTACGCGAGTCGTACTTACCACGTGATGCTTGATTCGCAAACTTCGTCTGCCCTGGAGCTAGGAAAGACGTCTTGGGATCGGTCTGCGGAGCAGAGGTAATACGATCCCTATCTTTAAGCCAGAACACATTCTTCACTCCTCCAGCTTTTTCCAGCACAGCACTAAATTTCGCAGCAGGTTCGAGCATGTTGGGGGTATTTTGCGAAACACATTTTTGTAATAGGGATCTTCGGCTCTGTGTCCACACACTAGTTGAATTATATCGCTTGATGCCTTGAAATACTCACCTTGTGAAAAAACCTCTGTCAATTTTGCATATACTTCGCTGTAATTAAGATCATTAGCTTGACGAGCCCAGGTCAGAAAACGTTGCATTTCATTTTGTAGCGAATCTCGCTGTTTTAACAAGGCGCAGGTAATGCCCGCAAAAGCTTTTTCCATGTTAAAATTGGTTTTTGAAACATCGTAACGTCTAACCTCTTCGTTGGGATCCAAATCCGTAAAGCCAGGTGTCAAAACACATGATTTCTGCACGTCCGCGTATCGAACGTTATTCCAGTCATCATTATCGAAACGCTGCAGCTCATTGAGCTGTTGCAACATCTCGGACGACGCAAGAGGTACAGCCGGTTCTTTTGTTTTAGTAGCGATCGACAGGCTAATAACGGGTTCGACATGGGCCTCGTTCTCAAATAATTCATCGCTAGCATCTAAATCAATGTGATCATCCTTATTGCCACTGTCCGCAATATATTCGTGAACACTATGGCTTGACCCAGCATGTAACTGTCGTTTTAGGTTGTAAATTTCATTAAATAAATGATCAAACTTGCGTTTTTCCTGGCGCTTTTTACGCTTGTTCCTCCTGCGACGGCGCGCCCCTCCCGAGCTGGAAGAGCTCGAGGTGGAGCTGGTCGTGCTGCTGCTGCTGGACGACCTCGCTCGCTTGTGTGGTCTATTCGGTGGTGGTTCCTCTGGATGCCCGTCGTCGTTTGCTTCTCCACTCCCAGACGGAATTACATTACTCATGTTTATACTGTAACCGAACGGTAACACCGTTAACTCGTATAAATAACGTAATTTTTTATTAAAAAACCATGAGTAATGCCGGACAAGAAAAGTGGACAAAATAAAAATATTTTTGCGAAATCCAAACTAGACGTGCAAAGATTCAGCAATTCGTTTTAGGTAATTGCCCAAAGCTTTAACGAATGTATAAACGGGGTAAAGACTTACCAATTTCGAAGATTTTATCTTGAAATTATTTTCCACTTAATAAATTTAACACGTGTAGGTAATAGCACGACAAAATTCCAAAAATGGCGGACCGTTCGCTAGTATTTAACAGACGACCGCCTCTGTCGGAAACACAACGCCAATGATGAAAAATTTAGACTACAAAACTAAACTGCCGGTGGTTGGGCGGGAGGCGGAAACGATGCTAAAAAGACAGGTATAATGACAAGATCATGACGGAACCGGAAATGCACGGCTATTTTGTTCCGGAAACAAGCAATGCTTCTCTCATGTTTTTATTGGGCTTCGAATAACGTTACAATGGGTTTAATAATCGCACGGTGAAAAGTTACTACTACTACTATACATAGCACCCCTATAGTTTAAGTCAGTGCCATACATAGCACCCCTATAGTTTAAGTCTGTGATTAAAATATTTCATTTATACATAGCACCCCTATAGTTTAAGGCAGTACGAGATAAATAAAATAAAATATAAAATTCAAAAACTTGTATATTAATTAAAAAACCTACCCGAGCGAGGCGGATGCAATGACGGAATCCCAAACACCAAATCGTCGAAAGAATAATCATTATCAATCTCTTCCATGGCAACGTCGTAGTCAGGCGGGGGTGATGACCGAGCGATCGAGACACGACGACCTCGAGCAGAACTGGTTGCACGACGCAAGGCACGAGAATTTGTAATCATGCGACGCAAGGCGTTCGAGTCTACAACAAAAAATACAAAACATTATTCTAATAAAGGATTGTACCATTTCACATACAACATGACTTAGGAAGCACGGTACCTAGTACGTTGTTTAGAAATAGAAGGGGATAAGACTCCTTAGGTTAGGTTAGGTTCGTTATTTGTCACGGTACAAAGCACTGTGCGGAGTGGCCGCTAGGCCACGACGGCGGCGCGCGGCACGGCCGTCTGGCCATCAAGACGAGTACCAGCAACAGCAGCTTCAGCACCCCTCTAGTTAAAGTCAACTTAAACTATAGGGGTGCTATGTATAGTAGAGCTAGCTCACCACTAGTGGTTAAAGTCATGTGACTTAAACAGTACTAGTGGTACTTTTTTTAAATCGCTCAAGATACTGACTTTTCCGTCTTTATACATTTATGAGATGGCAGTTTTTGTGAAGTCAAACCCTAACTTATTTACTAAGGTCTCCGAGTCGCACCATGCTAGTACTGTAAGATCACAATTTAGACATGCATTATCTCTTCGATCAGCAAAAACTGCCTTAATGCACAAAAGTGCCTTCTGTATGGGACCTAAAATTTACAACGCAATTCCAAATGACATAAAAGATTTAGATATAATTTTATTTAAGAAAAAATTATTTAATTTGCTTATTGATAAGTGTTATTATACAATTAATGATTATTTAAATGCTAATTCTTCCGTGTGACATGTGTAATATAATAATTTATAATTGCTTATTGATAAGTGACATTGTACAATTAATGATTATCTGAATGCTAATTCTTTCTTTTGACATGTGTAATATAATCATCTATTGTAAATAATATTCATAACGTTTCATAAATGTCTATTTTTTGTTTAATGAGCATGTTTAAAGTTGCATGTGTTTAATATTTGTATGCTATACTTTATGGCAGAACATAGCGGTCAAACACGAAACAACCACCATCTTGTAAAAAATATATGATACACCTATGTTTCACAAATAAACGATTGATTCTGATTCTGATTCTGATCGTTGGTTGTTTCCTGTTAATTTGTATGCAACAGTGAAAATAGACGTCTGTACTAAACAACTGAACGATTATTTTGAGCTTATCGCCATTTCTGACACACCTGACAACGAACCCTCCTTCTCACCTTCGTCATATATAAATCAGCACAGCTAACATAGCAGGAAGAAAACCTAAGAAAAAGCCCGATAAAACGATGTAATTTCTTCATTTTGACAAGTCAACCAAGATGGCAGCTTTATTCTCCTTTAGCTAACATAGAGTCAAGATAAATAGAGTACTCGTATTTCTATTTTTTGACAGTTCCAATAATATATTGTATGTTATTTATATTTTAATTCATTCAATACAGTTTTATGTTGAGCATTTGGCTTCTGCACTAGCCAGCAAATATTATGAAAGAAAGAAAGAAAGAAAGAAAGAAAGAAAATAAATTTATTGGCGCGTTTACAAAAAAGAAACTTATAGCTAACACAGTAGGAAAAGGTTTACTTAAGTAGGGAGTAATCTATAGATAAAAATAACAACACGTCAAAAGGATGTAGCTCAGCTATGTGCCATCCAAAACATGCTTTGGTTGGCGCTGGTTTTCAGCTACCTCCGTTACAATTGCATAATTATGTATTTACGAGTCGTTAACAATATTAATAACTAAATTGAAAAATCAATAACAATCGGCAGAAATGGCTTATAATTAAATTAAAGAAAATAAAAACAAAAACCAAAAATGCGTAACAAGACAAAAAGAATAAAAAAAAATGTAATTAGTATATACAGATATAGAATTATTAGTAGGGTGTAATTCAAAGTCAAATTCAAATCATTTATTGCAATGTCACAAGTTTTAGAAGATCTTACATAACTAGAAAAGTACAGGTGACGCCCTGTAGGGGCATAGCAATCTTGAGAGGGCTACTAGATGCCTCTTAAGTACCTACATAATATTATCATTCATTCCTAGCTAGGTCAATATAGTATAATAGTTTAGTTAAGCCTATGTTAAATTTGTTATTGTTGTTATATATTATTCTATTTTAATTAATTGTTCACAATAATATTACGATTAATTGCAAACGTATTCAATGTCATTTAACAAATGTCATTTAGAAGAGCTATTGAAGTATTGATTTTATATCGTCATTAAAATATTCAGATAAATTGTAATAGCATTTCTGTATGAGGAATTTTTTTAGATTACTTATAAACAAAGTGTTTTTTTCTATTCTTTTTAGGTAATTTGGCAAATGGTTATAAATTTTAATCAGCATGTGATGGGGACTGGTTGACACTAGTTTCATGGTTGTTGGTGGTATTTTTATTTGGTTTTTATTTCGATTGTTTTGTTTGTTGTTCACCTTATAAGAATATAAATCAGTGTTCTTTCTAATAAACTTACAGGACTCCAACATGTAAATACACACTAGGGTCAATATTTGATGCTTAACAAAATAGGGTCTACAAGAGGTCGTTTGTTCAATGTTTGTAAGTATTCTGATGCATTTTTTCTGTAGTCGGAATACTTCATCAATCTTGCAACAATTTCCCCATATCACAATTCCGTAAGACAACCTAGAATGTGCATACGCATAATAAGCCGTAAGGGTAGTATTGAAGTCAGTAGCTCGTTTTAATTGATAAAGAGCGTAAATAAAAGAGGAGAGTTTCTTTTTCAGGCTCTGTATATGTGTTTTCCATGTCATATTTGTATCTAAGTCAATTCCCAATAGGGTTGTAGTATGTGCTGATTCTAATACAGTATTTTTGTAGGTATATGATAATTGTAGGGGAGTTTTTTGGGAGGGTTTGAATTGAATTAATTTTGTTTTCGTCAAATTGAGTTCTAGGTTATATTTTTTAAGCATGTCAAAGATTGTGTCTAAAGTCAGATTTAATTTGTCATTTAGTTCATAAATATTTGAGCATGGTATGAGAATGGAAAGGTCGTCAGCAAAAAGAATGCAATCTTCCGTAATTTTGTTGGGGAAATTGTTGATATAGATAAGAAAAAGCACACATCCCAGGACGCTACCTTGGGGGATGGAGCCGTTTGTTACGACTCTATCAGACCTAATGAATTCAATTTTCCCCGAGTCAAAATCCGTATTTTTTATTTCTACACATTGTGGGCGATTTTCGAGGTACGATCTAAACCACTTATGTGCAATTCCCCTTATTCCTGCACCATATAGCGTCTCCAGTAGGGTCGCGTGACAGACTCTATCGTATGCCTTGCTCAGGTCTATAAGGAGGCCTACCGCGTATTTTTTATTATTTAATGCTTCGTAGATCTTCTGTGTGTATCTATAGATCGCTAGGGAAGTGGAGCGGTTTACTCTGAAGCCAAATTGATTTTCGTGCAGGATTTTATATTTTTCCAAAAAGATATTTAAGCGTTTGACCATAGCCGTCTCGAAAATTTTTGCTGATGTAGTCAACAATACTATAGGCCGATAATTGTTTAGATCCATAGTAGAGCCCTTCTTGTGAATTGGTTTGATAATAGCTATCTTTAGAGCGTCAGGAAATACCCCCTCGCTAAACGATTGGTTAATTAAAATTGTATAGGGAATAGTCAGTATATCAGCACATTTCTTTATTAATTTTGGTGGTATTTCATCCACACCAAAAGAATCTTTGTTTTTCAAGTTTTTTATAATACGGTTTATTTCCGCTGGTTCAACAGGGCTTAAAAAGAATGTGTTTGATACTGTGTTTGAGCTTTCAAGTACTTTGTTAGGTTCTTTGGTTGTGGGCGAATTTGCAATTGAAGCAAAGAAACTATTAAATTCTTTCGCTATATTTTTTGGATTGTCTATAATACAATTCTTTAATTTAAGTCGTATATTACAATTTTCCCTACTATGCTTGTTTGTCTCTCTATTAACAATTTTCCACATACATTTCATTTTATTTTCAGAAGATATAAATTTACGTTTGTTTGATATTTTTTTGGATTTACTTACAGCTTTTTTAAGTGTTTTGCAATATTTTTTATAATAGTTCCGTAAAGTTTTATTCTTAGTTTGAGAAACTAGTATTTTTAAGAGTCTTTTATTGTAACAAGATATTTTTAAGCCACGCGTTAAATACGTTGTCTTTTGTTTAAAATCATATTTTTTTGAAATTTTAGGAACGCATTGATTAAGGGTGTTTTGTATAGTTTCATTAAAAATATTGTAGTTGTCATTAATATTATTTTGATCACTTAATAAAACGTCCCAATTTATATTTGCAATCTCATTTTTAAATGAGTTAATATTACAATCGTTATAAACTCTTTTCTCAATCGTCAGGTTTTTTAAGGTGGATGTCAAAAGTGATGTAGAAAAAAACACACTTCTATGGTCTGTGAAACCGAGTTCTTTGACATTAGCCTTTGATTTTTTAATGTTAAAATTTGTAAAGACTAGGTCTATACACTTTGCACTGGTTTTTGTGATCCTTGTAGGTTTAGTCACATTTTGGTGGAAGTTAGAAGTTAACATTAAGTTGTACAGCCTAATACTTTCTTTTACGTCAAGGAAGTCGATATTGAAGTCGCCCGTAATTATAACGTTCTTACTAGCATATTTTTTGTTAATTAATTGTAATAGTTGTTCTAAGGAGGAGTAAAATACTTCAATATCTCTACTGCTATCGGGCCAATATAAACATAAACATAAAGTATTAAATTATTTTTTGGTATTTCAACTGCACATGTTTCAAAAACCATTTCTAAAGACATTAATGAGATCTCTTTGATTTCCCTATATTCTAAGGATGTTTTAACTAAAATACACACACCGCCACCGTCGTGTTTTGGTCTAGAATAGCAAGCGCCGACATTATAGTTGTTTATACTTAACAATTTTTGCTTTTTAGTATTCATCCACGTTTCTGTTACACAAATTACATCTAGATTTGTTTGTTCGTCTAAGAATGACTCGAGTAGGTGGATTTTATTACAGATACTTTGCATATTTTGATTCATAATATAGAGTTCAGTTTCGAAACATACGATTTCGGGCTACGCCCTTATTTTTAGTTAGGTTTAAGTTTCGCATTGTGGACGTTTCGGTTTCTTGCGGCTGACGATTTATTAGATTGGGTTGTACGTCCGGTATTGTTGATGAAGTTGTTTCCTCTACACCTGTGTTCGGTGCATATTCTTCTTCGTTAATTATCAATTTGGTTCCTTTGAGAATGGCGTGTTTCCCTGCTCTTCGGGCTTCCGATAGGATGCCTTTTAATTTGTTTCGTTCGCGTATTTGTTCGTCATCAAATAGTTCCGAGACTGCCAATCCTGTTCTTTGGAAGAAACGACAGTTTTGTAGCACATAGTTAGTCATCCGCTTGCTTATTAATTCTATTACTAGTGGTCTACGATGTCCTCTTTTACCTATTCTTGTTAGGTCTTTAATGTATCCTTCCAGATTGATGTTCAATTTTTCGTAAAAAATGTTTGTTACTCGTTCGTAGAGCTCGGGTTCGGATTCCCATGCCAGTTCGTCTAGGTCGTGGAGTACTATTTTTTTAGTGGTGTCAGAATACATAGAAGAGGCAGGCTTTAGTTGACAAGTATCTTGTATGTTCTTAATTTGGTTTTTCAGATTGGTGTTTTCCTTATCAAGTTGCAGGATTTTCTTTTCCAGGTCACAAATTTCTGAGCAAAGTTGGTCCTCTTTTGTTGTGATAGGTTCTAGGCGTTCTCTAAATTCGTGTCTCTCCTTTGGTAACATGAGGTGAATTTCTTCTTGGATCATGGCTCTTATGTCGCTTCTTAATACGGTAATTATTTCAAGTTTTTGTGTCTCGAGCTTTTGGTCCAAGAGTTCACTGATTTGATCAAGTGTCATTTTAGTTACAGGTGGGGGGGATGTTAGGTTGATTAATGAATGAAGTGTGTCTCCGAGGAGAGTTTGGCTTTCCAGAGTGAGGATATCGTTGGAGAAGTTAGCAATTTCAGTGATGGTCGTGTTATTTGATTTTTTCCTGAGCGTGACATTTGAGGACAAGTTCTCATACGGTGTGGGCGAGTCTGTAAGCTGTTTGACAGGCGTATCGTCAGTTCTAAGCGCTCGTCTTATTGAAATTTGACAATCTGGACAGGTCCAAGTTTTATCAAATTCCTGTCTACAGGAGTTGAAAATATCTTTTGTTATATTAATACACTGATAATGGAAGTGTTTCCGACATTTTGAGCAAGTCAGTAGATCGCTTATATTTACACGGACAGCACATGCCGAGCAATTCCTCATATTTATTTATTTATTTTTATGTATTTCTTCAAACCTTGCATTCAGCGGGCTCTAGCGTCAAGTAGAAGAACTAAATCGGAGCTGAGCGTGTAGTATTTGCGCTCGCGCGCGACTGCGGTAGCTTCTACACGAAACGGAACCTTCGTATTTCTGTGATTTTGCTGGAGATGGCAGCACTAGTTAAGTTTTAATTGTAGTTTTGGCCATACGCTCTAGGTGGCGCTATTGATCTACAGCTTATTGGTCAGCTGTGGTTGTTTACATGATTCACATACGATTTGAAATCACAACGGCACTTAAAAACAAAACAAAGGGATTTTGTCACCAATATAGATTATTTTAGATTATTTTAACACTGTATAGGTCTATTTGTATTCCACTTTTACTGTTTATTCTAAGTAGGTAGTTACGTCTACTCTAGCGATAAAGCTCATCAACAGTCTATATTCTAGAAGCTCAGCTGCTGACTCGGCAGACGGATGCAGATAAGCCCGATGATTGTTTGTTAGTTTAAGATAGAATAAAGTTAGTCTTAGTTCGGCTATTGAAGCGAATATACGCTTTTAAAGAAAACTTTGTCTTTTTTAAAAAAGCTTTCCACGTTCCCGAAAGTTTGACTGGCGCAGCCGGTAGTATTTTCCGCGTCGCGTTAACTTAAATTCAGTAAATTCGACGAACGTAAGAAACGTTTTAATCAGGAAAACTACGGACCAAATAAATTTGTCAAGAAAAGTGTGTGAAAACCTGTTTGGTGAACCCTGGATAACGGCTAAGAAAGACGATCTAAGACTCAACGGAGGGACATGGGCAGTCTGTGAGTAGACCCAAATAGCTATTCCATTCTAATTTTCCATTCCTTTTCCACTAGTTATAAGTGTCTTGAAACAAATCGCGATATTTCCAAAAATTGATGTTCGTTATTTGATTTTATTTAGACGATATAGTTATAAGAGTACATAGAGTATTAAAATAATAGAGAGTTACAAAATAAAATAAAATAAAAAAAGTAATTTATTATTTAAAATGGAAAATATTAAACAGATTCCAAAGGAAATTGCTAATGTCATCCCCAAATTTGACGGTGACGAAAAGCTTTTAAATTTATTTATAAGAAAGTGTGAGTATGTGATTCGTTGTTGTAGAGTAGAGGGAAATGCAGCTCAAGATTTGTATGTTTTCCATGTGATTACTTCAAAATTAACCGGAAGAGCCGCATCATTAATTAGTGAACGACAAGATTTAGATACATGGAGAGATTTAAAAACAGCTTTAGAGCAACATTTTGGTGATCCACGTTCGGAAGAATGTATTGCGATAGAGTTAGAAACATTGAAAATTGGAAATGGCGAGTCGTATTTAGATTTTTGCAATAGAATTCAGCATACAAGAAGCACATTAATTGCCAAAGTAAACATGATCCAAGACCCTAACCTTCGGTCAAGTAAAATTGTGATTTACAACAATATGTCAATGAATGTGTTCCTTTATAATCTTCCAGAGGATTTACTACGCATAGTTCGATTGAAAGGATGCAGTTCCTTGGAAAATGCATTGAGCATCGTCCTGGAGGAAGTGAATTTCCTATACCAATATAACACAAGAAACAAAATGTTAAAAATGCCCCATAGCTTACAGCCAAAGCCTCAACCTGTAGTACAAAACCCTTTTATTGAAAAATTCGGAATGAAGCCTTTCTTCTCACAAAACCCGCAACCACAGCAGAATTTTAAATTCGGCATTCCTCAGAATGCACCGGTCATGAAACCTAATATATACCAACCCCCTGCTCAACAAGGTCAATTCAAATTTGGCATTCCACAGAGCAAGCAGATTAAACTACCCTTTCAACGACCCCAACAATTTGGTTTTAGACCCCAGCTTCCACAGCAACCCACAGGATACAGGCCCCAATTTGGAGCCACACCTCAGTTTGGTTATCGACCAGCCTTTAATCAAGGACAGCAACAGTTAGGCTACAAACCACCCTTCATTCAAGGTCAACAGCAATTCGGTAACAAACCGCAAAATGTCCAGCCAAAAATGCAATCAACTGACGTAAGCATGCGTACAGCCCAACCTGCGAAACCTCAAGGATTTCGTATGAACGAATTATATAATTTGAATGACATTGAGACTGACGAAAATAATGGTACCTATAACAATGACAATATGTATGAATACTATGACTATGACGCATTTGCGTATACGGACAATACTGACGAGACACTTGAATTTCAGACTGAGACTGAACCTACTGAACAAGAGACAACTGTTGAAAATTTTCACATGCTGGCCTCATACAGACACCCGAAATAATAAATCTTAATTGTTGCCCTAAACTAAAATTGCCATATGTAGAAATCCCAGAAATTAATTCTAAATTCATGATAGACACTGGAAGTTCACGATCATTTATCAGTCCAACCAAAGCTCAAGAGTATTTCGAAAATTATAAACAGTACGAACCCTTTGAAGTGATAAGCACACATGCTTCTAGTAAACATAGTGAAGTTATAGAAATACCTTTGTTTCCCACATTCAATACCTCTGAATCACACAAGTTTTATGTCTACGACGTTGATGGACGTTACGATGGACTCATTGGAAGTGACCTCCTAAAACAACTGGATGCAAAAATTGACATGAAAAATAATATTCTATATACAAAATCCACAAAGATACCCATGATCTATAATCCAACAAACGAAATTAAACTTGCCCCACGATGTGAACAAAGAGTAAAATTACCGACCAACTTATTTAACGGATATGCTATTTTGAACTACGTAAAATTTTGTGAAGGTGTTAGAATGCCAAGTGCAATAGTGAAATGTGAAAATGGTTATGCGACAACAATTATACAAAACACACTAGAAGACGAAATGACTTTGATAATTGATAGACCTTTCATAGTGATGAAATATAATAATAAAGAATTTGAACTTAACCACATGAGTGTTGACAATGACATTAAAAATGACCACATGAGTGTAGACAACGACTTTGAAATTGACGAGATATTGACTGAAAATTTGACTAAGTTGCGTTTGGAACATATGAACAATGAAGAACGAGAAAAAATTCAAAAACTTTGTACAGAATATAAAGACATTTTTTATACGGAAAAATTACCTTTGACTTTTACGAACGACATTAAACATCACATTAGAACCCGTAATGAAGACCCCATTTATATCCGACCATACAGACAACCACAAGTAGTAAATGACGAAATCAATAAGCAAGTAGACAAAATGTTACAGAACAATATTGTGAAAGAATCCTTTTCCCCTTGGAGTGCACCCGTGCACCTGGTGCCCAAAAAGCTTGACGCATCCGGCGAAAAGAAATTTAGGCTCGTAATTGACTACAGAAAATTAAATGAACTGACAATTGATGACAAGTACCCTTTACCCAACATAACTGACTTATTTGACAAACTAGGACGAAGTACCTACTTCTCGACTCTTGACCTTGCTAGCGGCTACCACCAAATCGAAGTAGCTAAAGCAGACCAACAAAAAACAGCATTTACCACCCAGTCAGGACACTACGAGTTTACTCGAATGCCCTTTGGCCTCAAAACAGCACCAGCGACTTTCCAAAGGACAATTGACAATGTATTACGTGGACTACAGGGCATACACTGTCTGGTATACCTCGACGACATTATAGTGTACTCTTCAAGCTTACAGGAACATATTGACAAGTTAAGGACAGTGTTTGACAGATTACGACAGACTAACTTAAAAGTGCAGCTAGATAAATCTGAGTTTTTGAGAAAAGAGGTCTTATACCTAGGACATATGATTACTAGTGACGGACTGAAGCCTAATAACGACAAGATTAAAGCAGTACTTGACTACCCCTTGCCCCGAACGACAACTGAAATTAAAAGTTTCCTTGGACTCATTGGATATTACAGACGGTTCATAAAAGACTTTGCAAAGGTTACACAACCCATGACAGCACGATTAAAAAAGAAAAAGACTATGCCTATTAGCGATGAAAAATACATAGAATCTTTTCAAAAATGTAAGGAACTACTAGTGAATGCCCCTATTCTTCAATACCCAGACCCTGACAAACCATACATACTAACAACTGACGCTTCACAGTTTGCCTTGGGAGCTGTTCTCTCACAAGGGACACCTGGCAATGACAAACCAGTTGCCTATGCAAGCCGCACCCTTAATGACGCCGAAACTCGTTATAGCGTTACTGAAAAAGAATTACTTGCCATTGTATGGGCTGTGAAACACTTCCGCCCGTACCTTTATGGTAAAAAGTTCAAAGTTATTACCGACCATAAACCTCTAGAATGGCTAAAAACTCTGACAGACACAAACAGTAGACTTACACGTTGGCGTTTACGACTAGCTGAATATGACTTTGACCCAATCTACAAGAAAGGTAAATTAAATGCAAATGCAGACGCTTTATCACGCATCCGTATTAATGCTTTAGGTAAAGATGACAATATTTCCACTCAAGCAAACGTTGACAAAAACGAGGACCCGAATGAGACGATAAAACAACTGACAAAAGAAATCGAAGAACTAGGTAAATTACAAAAGAAAACTTTTCAAAAACCACCAGTAAAGCCAATGAATATTTCAGACTCTGACTCCGAACAACCAATAACTATCCCAGATACAGATTCAGAGAAAACCTTATCAATAGGTCGTAGATCCCCATATTCTATACCAAGCCCTTCCAGTACAACTTTAACAGCATCTGAAAAATCAGGTACTGAAACAGCTCATTCTGCACATGATACTGAATCTCAAGGTATTCCCATTTTACAGGAAGCCATTGACACAAAACCGAATCAAATATTAATCTATACCTGGTTAATTGACAAACTTTCCGTTAAAGACTTATCTACAGAAAAACAAAAAATTTTAGAAGTCCATCTACCAACTAATCGACCTGATTTAGTAAAACAATTTTTAAAAGAATACATCAAAAATAAAAGTAAATACTTCATCTACTTTGAAGATGACGAACACCGACGACAATTTACAGAAACAGTAATATTCCTATTTAAAAAAGAACTTGTAAAATTTTATGAATGCACCAAAAGAGTTATTCTCGTAGAAGACGAATCAGAACAGCAAGAAATTGTTCAGAAATACCACGCTGGAAAAACCTGCCATCGAGGTATTAAAGAAACTTTATCCCACATCAAACGAACATATTTTTGGCATAACATGGACCAAATTGTATCTAGTGTAATAAATTCTTGTGAAGCCTGCCGAAAAATGAAATATGATAGAAAACCCCTAAAACCCAAATTACAATTGACACAGACACAGACTAAACCTTTAGAAGAGATTTTCATTGACCTGTTTTCTATAGAAGGACGTTATTACCTGACCATTATAGATGCTTTCAGTAAAATCGGACAAGCGTTTTAAATTGCTAACCGATCTACTCCCGAAGTTGTTAGAGCCCTCATCAAATATTTCTCTTTTTACGGCGTACCCCTAAAAATCAGCTCAGACCCCGGATCAGAATTTAATAACGTTTTAATGAAAGAACTCCTCACTCTATATAAAGTAGAGTTACATATAGGCACCCCTAATAACCCCAATTCTATGGGTCTTATTGAACGTTTCCACTCCACGATCATAGAAATATACAGATTGGCAAAATATGAGCAAAAGTATACAGACGCTGCATCCATAATGACATACGCCATAATGGCATACAACCATAGTATACATTCCACTACTGGTATGACCCCGTTTGAAGTGTTACTAGGACATACAGACTCAAGACATGCTTTTGACGTAGACTTTGAAAAACAGTACATGCAACAATTAATAAAAGAACATAAAAAACGAACTAAATATCTTTATAATCATCTGACCGAACAAGCCATGAAAAAGAAAGAAAAAATAATAAACAAAAGAAGTGGTGAGACGGAATTTAAAATAGAACCCGGTGACACAATTTTTGCAAAAGATACTAATAAAAGAAGTAGTAAAGACAAACCGCGATATTCAGAGGCTGTTGTAACAGGCAATATCTCTAGAAACGTTGTTCCTATTCGAGTTCGAAACCGTGACACTAAGGTTCCAGTTAAGAATGTTAAACGTCCTCCACAGACACTTGCTCGTCCTGGCAGTGGCCATGATGATGCGACTCCATGCGCTTCAACTTCAAGACCTAAATAAAAACCCTGGACTCCTGCCCGTGAAAAATGGTGTTGCTGTTATTAGTAATTACAAATGGATCATCGCAAAGATACTAGACTTCAAACCTGTCGCAGATGATTTGGAAACTAATATCATGCGAGCATCCGAATTAGATAAGTTAGTTCATAATTTTGATAAAGATTTTACTTATAATTTTATAGATATTAAGATACAAACAGAGTACGTTAAGAATTTAACTATAGAAAAGTTTCGACAAGTAGCACCATCAATTCGTATTAAACGTGGTATAATTAACCCTCTTGGTTCACTAATCAAAGTAATAACAGGAAATCTTGATAATGACGATGCCATTAGATATGACAAAATGATTAACGAAATAAAGCTAAATCAGAATAATAATAACAAGAAATTGACATTGATCACTGAAATGGTGCAAACCTTAGCAAACTCAACTTTTAAATTAAATGATAACCTCATTCAGATTAATACAGTAATAAGAAAAGTAAGCAATAATATTAGTGAAATTCTAAAGAAAGAATACCTTAATCATGTTGAGACTCAAGTTATAAGCACATATAATTTACTTATTCATAATTTTCAATATATTCTTATTAAATTGAATGAGATAGAAACTAGTTTAGCATTAAGTAGGTTAGGAATACTACATCAATCTGTAATAGAATCTAATAAGCTATTGCCACTGCTTGTAAAAATAAATAAGTTAGAAAAGTTAGTTTATCCTCCTATACTGGAAAATTTAGTTAAGATAGAGCGAACTATAATGTTAAAAGCTTACTTTAAAGAAAATCAAATAACATATATTTTGGAAATACCACTTGTTATAAAGGACACATATATCTATTATAAACTTCTTCCCTTACCTGTATTACTCCAAGACCATACCGTTGTTATTGTACCCAAATATCCTTATCTCCTGGTGAAAGGGTTGAAGATCAGACTGCTTACTCACCCATGCGAAGAAATTGACGAATCCAGTTTTCTCTGCCTGGAAGACGATACCTCTAATTTTATTCAAGACCCCTGCGTCACCGAATTAATGACGTATGCTGAAAACGTGACGTCATGCAAAATGTTAAAAGCTTACTTTAAAGAAAATCAAATAACATATATTTTGGAAATACCACTTGTTATAAAGGACACATATATCTATTATAAACTTCTTCCCTTACCTGTATTACTCCAAGACCATACCGTTGTTATTGTACCCAAATATCCTTATCTCCTGGTGAAAGGGTTGAAGATCAGACTGCTTACTCACCCATGCGAAGAAATTGACGAATCCAGTTTTCTCTGCCTGGAAGACGATACCTCTAATTTTATTCAAGACCCCTGCGTCACCGAATTAATGACGTATGCTGAAAACGTGACGTCATGCAAGCAAATCCCGATATCCATTGAAGCAGTGAAAGTTCAGTTCATCGAGATTAACAGATGGATTCTCTATAGTAGAGACGAAATTTTGTTATCCAGAATTTGCATCAATGAAATATTTCGTCAGAAAGTTCATGGAACTTATATTCTTACCCTGGATGATTCATGCGAAGTAAAAATTGGAAATATTACCCTGAAACGAAACTTTATCGAAGAAGAAAACGAAGTTTATTCAAAAATGCCAATAGTCAACTTGCCAAAGATAAATCAGCCAACAGAAGCGACATCTCTGAAAACCATAAATGTAGAAGGAATTGACTTGACGGATTTGAAGTTTCTATCATACAGTCTTCAGAAAAGTGTGAGTGAAAGTAATAGTGAAAGGGCAATCACAGTGAATAGTATAAGTATTTGGACCATTGGATTATATGTAACGCTCTTTGTATTTCTTTGTTTTCTAGCATATAAGTATTACCTTAAATTGTTTAAAATTAACCATCGAAGTTCTGCTCATAAAGAAGAGAACTTCGATCTTAAGGAGGGAGGAGTTACGTCTGTCGACTCTAGCGATAAAGCTCATCAACAGTCTATATTCTAGAAGCTCAGCTGCTGACTCGGCAGACGGATGCAGATAAGCCCGATGATTGTTTGTTAGTTTAAGATAGAATAAAGTTAGTCTTAGTTCGGCTATTGAAGCGAATATACGCTTTTAAAGAAAACTTTGTCTTTTTTAAAAAAGCTTTCCACGTTCCCGAAAGTTTGACTAGGTGTTGATTTGTTAGTTCTCGATGGAATATTTACACTTTTTCACTGTTAAATAGACACAATTAGTTTTTTTGAGAATTGTCCTTTAACGTTGGTTAAATGTTCCACTAACACTTGTACATGGAAGTCACACTATTTTCATAAAGATAAAAGGTTATTATGCAGGTTTCAATCAGTTTAAGTAATATTTTTTCGAAATTTACACGGAGCAAATGTTAACGTCTGGTGCGCGCCGTGTTGCTATAGTGTATGCTGTGTATGTATAGTCTTAAGCATTGTAGGCTTTCCAAGGACGTTTCAAATGTCCAGTGTCCATTTGCTTTTTCGTTAGATACTGTTTATTCCTATTTGCGTTTGATTCCTCAGGTTCTTTATTTTCTTTTCTTCATATTTTTGTTTTTTTATTTGTTTTTTTATTTGTTTTATCTTTTTTTTTTGTTTTGTTTTTAGAATTCAGGGGAATTGTATATCAATGACGTGCAAGAAGATGAAGTGTTTGATCCAGTTAGACAGAACCCATATTATTATGCTCAGGACCCTTTAGCCAACTTTGAGGAGGAAATGGCGTCTAGAGCTAAGAAAAGGAAGATTAATCAAAAGCTTGATACTAATATTGATGCGTTTTTCGATAAAAAGGTGCCAATAAAGATCAAGAGAGGAATCAGTTCGAATGTTGGGAAACCTAAAGAAAATGGTATACAGTACATAGCATTACCAGAAGAAGACAATGCTACGCATCTTATAAAAATTGAGTTATTTGATTTATCCGTGATATTCCACATGAAGAACAATGGAAACATGCTGAAGTTCGAGTAAAATATGTTAGTAAAACCCCTGACGATGAAATTAAACGAATGAGTGAAAGTATTGTATACAAAATTACGAAGTTTATAGCTGATAACTCTAAATGTAAGAGCTATTTTATTGATTTTGGAAAGATGAAAAAATAATCGTTTCACTTCCTTACTTTTGTAAAATACGTTACAACTAATATTTTTATATTGCTCACATATAAGGTTTATTAAGTCAAAATAAAACAACTTGGATTTATCTTAGAAGTTGATCTTGAATATCCCATTGAAAAACATGATCTACACTCTGATTTACTCTTCTGTCCTGAGCTCATAAAAACTTCAAATAATGCAGGTGAAAGATTGATCACAAGTCTTAATCCAAAATCAAAGTACGTGATTCACTACATTAACTTAATACAATGTCTAGAACATGGATTAATTTTAACAAAAGTGCATCGTGTATTGCAATTCAACCAGAAACCTTGGTTAAGAGAATATATAGACTTAAACACTGAATACGCCGGCAACGTATCCGCATTGATGATTATTTTTCTGATTGGTGCGATATTTCTGCTGGTGTTCCTCAAGAAGGCGTCCTCTCTCCTCTACTTTTCGCTTTATTTATCAATAATATCTCACAATTCATTTCTTCCTCGTACCATCTTTATGCAGATGATCTCCAAATCTACACTCAAGCAAAGTTGGATGATCTCTCGCAGGCCATTTCCATGACTAATGATGACCTAACGAGGATATCTGCATGGAGCAATGACTATGGGCTAAAAGTTAATCCCACCAAGACTCAAACTATCATAATAGGTAGCCCGTGGTTCGTTAATAGAATTGATTGGCAACAGCTTCCTCATACGAGTATCTTGTTTGATGGAACTCTTATCCCATTTAGCACAAAGGTTAAAAATCTAGGAATCATTTTTGGTAGCTGTTTAACATGGGTTCCACAAATCAATGAGGTAAGTAGAAAAATTTTTGCTGCTGCAGGTGCTATGAGAAGGCTCCGAAATTTCCTACCTACTGCCACTAAAATTGCACTCGCACAATCTCTCTTATTACCCATTCTCGATTATGCTGACGTCAGTTATTTGGATCTCACTGAAGCGCAACTTGACAAACTCGAACGTCTTCAAAATTTTTGTATACGATTTATTTTTGGTCTTCGCAAGTGCGATCACGTTTCTGAATTTCGTTCTCAACTTAACTGGCTCCCTATTCGTCAGCGCCGTGATACTCACATCCTGTCTCTATTATTTTCCGTGTTGCACAATCATGCAATTCCTTCCTACCTTAAGATTCATTTTCAATTTCTTCGTGATACTCATGGTTGTTCCTCTCACAATCCTCCTTTTGGCAACACCATCTCATTCATCATCCTTCTTCAGAAATTCCTTTTTAGTCCAAGCTGTTCGGTTGTGGAACGATCTTCCTTTGCCAATAAGGAGAGCTCCATCACTGCCTGTCTTCAGAAAATTAGTCAAGGGTTATTACTTGTCTCTCTAACTCTTCTGCACCATATTTTGTATTCAGAGCTTTTATATTTAATTTTTTTAATTGTTTATTTGTAAAATGTATTTATTATGTTTGAAATAATTATTTATATATGTAGGTATATGTATTGTATACATATATGTATTAGTATGTATTATTATTCATATAATTTGGCTTCTACTTTATATATCTTATTTTATATGTACACCGCCTCTTCAGCAATCTTAATGTATTTTTTCCACCTAAAGGTTGTCTGGAAGAGATCGCTTTAAGCGATAAGACCGCCTATTTGTACTTACCCTCTGTACTCGTATTTTTAAGTTCAATTAATTGTATTATTTTTCTTTTGTGGTGTGACAATAAAGCTGTATTGTGTTGTACCAATTTCACTACGACTACATGAAGATAAAATACGGTCAAAATGTAAAATTAATGTAAAATACGTTACAACTAATATTTTTTATATTGCTCATATATAAGGTTTATTAAGTCAAAATAAAACAACTCTCACATAACATAATCTTTTATTTATAATATCATCAAAGCAATCTGTTATAATAGTAGTTTAACATAAAATCGTTTAATATGGTATTATCATGATCGAACAAATTAATAAAATAGTCTAAAAAATACCTTTCCATTTTAAAATAAATAAATAACAAAGCATATTTCCCACATACTGAAGTTAAAATACTTTGAAGAATCTTAGTGCTATGTATCCATTGCTTACAATTTCTATTTAAAAATGATAAATGACTTCCTGTTGGTTTCCTTCCAAAACTGTCGAAATATTCTCCAACTTTATTTATAAAATGAATCAATTTAATTGTTCACATGCTTTTTATTGTATAATTTTATTTATTAAGATTGTATATTTGACATATCTGGTTATAACTATTTATAACACAACGAATATAACATTGCACTATAATATACGAGTACAAATACAACAATTATTTTTTCACAACAAAAAGAAAAAATGTAGCTTTTGAGAATGTTTTATAAGTAAACATACATACATTCACAGAAATGGTACTAAAATTACAACAGGACTTATTTTCATAGCTCTATATGAATATCTATTATGTATAACAAAAAGAGTTCAGAAACTCCAAAACGATTATGAAGTTGTTTTAAACTTTATAAATAAAATAACAGAATATTTGGAAACAAATTGTATCTCAACTAACAATGTATTAAAAAGTATACTAGCATTTAATGTAGACTCAAACTCTATTGTAGAATTAAAACTTATAACTAACTGTTTAGATTACTTTTACATTTTTACTATTATATAAGTGAAAAATAATTTTTGATACCTATTAATAAACTGATTATTATAAAATTGTTATATTTTTTATTTATTTCTCCTGCATCTAACATTTTTTTTGTCTTCGATGTCCTATTAGCCGCAGGTGTGAACTTGATCAGCACATATCTTGTTTTCATTTATGCTAAACGATAACAATCTTGATGTTCTCACATAGTCAGCATTTTTGATATTAAACAAGTCTCAGCCTGTGTGAAACCTACACCACACAGTTTTGCAATGTAAGTTGATTACATTGCCCGTAGCATATGCTGAGTTGGGGTCCTTTTTATTGCCACGACACATGACGTTCCATGTTTATATGTATCAGTGTGGCATTTATCAATTTTATTTTTAGTTAAAAAAGTTGTAATTAAAATTTGTTCTGTTTCGTGTGTGTTGTGGCATTTAAATAAATGATTCTTTATCTTAATCTTTATCTATCTTTCTGAAACAAGCTCAATATTACTAGAGTATTACAGCTCAAATTAAAATAATGTTTTGATATAGTTCTTACTTAGATTTAATGCACATTACATACCTAAACATAATTAATGTCGAATGACGTAATGAATTAACTTATATATAGTTTTTAATATTTTAGGGACCTCCTTGTCTGTATTAAATTTAAAATAATTTTAAGTAAAATGTATAAGTGACTGTTTGTGTCCTAAATAAATAGAAAAAAAAAAGCCCTTGCAACTGTCATCTCACCAAAGTCTACACACTTGTGTGTTAAAGCGCACTTGCAGTCCCTTCTCTGTCATTTTATTAACAGAAAGTAGATTTGTAGACAAGTCCGGCACAAATATAACCTAACTTATTTTAAAAGTTAGTTTTTGTCCTTTCAATACCAATTCTACATCACCGTGTCCCTCACTATATATTTTTTTATTGTTCGCCACTTTAACCAACCGCGGAGTGTCCACAACATAGTTTTTTAGAATGTTCTTGTTGTTTGTCATGTGACAGATCGCACCGTAATCTACATACCAAGCATTTGAGTCAATGTCCACTGCCAATTTTCTCACTCTTTCTATCACTTTTTCGACAGTTTTTCGCGAAATTACCCGATTGTTTGCAAATAAAACACTTAATTATTTTTGTAGAACTTTTGTTTTTTGCCGGTTTGACATCAATGCACTTTCTTCACTCTTTTCAAAGGCTCTGCGTAAATTTTCTTGTAAAAGTTTGCTTCTCACGATTTCACTGCACAGTTTAAAGTTCGAATTTTTTAATGCCATAATCAATGGGTCATCATTAGATGGCATCAAAACTGACAAAAATCATCGTCCAATGGAGCACTAATATCACGTAATTGTTGATCTAAATCGCAGATCTTCAGAAGATAGGCTTCCATGTCACTGAACTGTTCCAATTTCAATCCAAATAATGTACGCAGTAGTCCCAACCTTCTACACAGGCCTATGTTTTCGTATGCCCTTTTTAAGTTAACCTACATGCCTGGTTTCTGCATTCCGAACATGTGAAAATGACGACGGCTGAACAATCAGACATATTTTCGCCAGCGCCCTTTGTTGTTTACGAGGGTCCCTGATCTTTGGTACACCCGGCGTCGACTCTTCGATACAATCCCACAGGTCTTCGTGTATCAAATACATGCGCATCAGGAATTTTCAGTTTCCGTAGTTTGATATACCACTTGGTTTTTCAAAGTTGATAGAAATTCCAGAACTCATTGCCGACGTTGCTCCTTGTGGCGTGACACCGCTTCCGTCTTTAGGCATTTTGACTTATCGTTGTTTTTTGCGTACTAATATTACTTTACTCCAACTAATCGCGTATCCTGGTCAGATCTTAATACAAGAACATCATGAAATATTTCTTTAAGTTTTCGAAAGCACCCTTAAACCCAAACACCAATTTCTAACACAATATGTATCGGTAATCAAAAATATTGGACCTCCTATTTTTGCATCTGCTTTCAAATTTGAAGCTAAATATCCTTATGATGTATGTATAATGAAACGTATATGTAATTCCATTACAAGCAGAAATAATTTGCCTCTGTCTATTGCAACAAGATATCAATTTAAATGCTGTCAAAGATTATTGCTTGGTAGTAAAAGTCTTGCAGACGCCGTGAAATATGGGCCAAAGAAAAATTTTACAGGCGGAAATGACGGTTTTGGTATTGACAAAAATTATTTTGCAGTTTCCTGGTATGCTTTGAACGTTGCCAGTTATGAACCGAAAAATGTTATGATCTACGATTATATACAAGATTCTCCAGAATTTATGATTATAGAATGTATATTTCTCAAACTGTGTATTGACAACATGATATTGTTTTATGGGAAAAAATAAAAATTTTATACTACTCACATCACTATCATGCCTATGTTGTAAGTTTAACTAAAGAACGCATGCATTGTAGATTATTTGATTGTTTTTCTACTACACCCACTGTTATACATAATGTTCGTGATATGTTGTTATTATCTGAGGTAAATTGAAACTTAAAAAGACTGGTAGCATTTATAAAAACTATAGGTACATACATTTTACTGATCAAACAATTAATTTTTTTTATTGCGAAGGTCTTTGTAGGGATAATTTTTTCCAGTATGATCAGCAGAATTTGTGTTTTTGCAAAGCTTATATCTTTTTGGAAGTAAGTAATTTGAAACATTTCATAATGGTTAAATATTAGTTATCATGCCTGTTTTTTAAGAATAAGGAAAGCATTCTAGATTTATTTATTTATTTTTTTCGTACAATTTACCACCACCACTTTATACTGTGCCACCAGTGTATCCACTGGTGATAAATAATAAATAATGGTATCTTTTTAAAATTGTTTTTCACTTCTAATACTTAAAGGATTACTTGTTTTATAAAAAATGTAATTGTCAAAATATCTTGATTTTCAATGTAGAATGGGAGCTTGTTTCCGAAAACCGGCATTCTTGTTTAAGAATGACATTCTTAAATGATAATAAAATACATTCCTTAATCAAAAATTTTTTGTTTTTCAATGTAGAATGAGATGGTTCAACTAAAGAATAGCTGGTAATGAGTAAAACTGTCACTTATTCTGAACATACGAGTATACATAATTTCATAGTAAGGTTTTGATAATTGATGGGAGATGTTTGCAATCAGTTCTCAAAGCTAAGCATGGAATTATACTTATATGCTCAGAATCTAGACAATGATATTTTTACTTTAAACTAGCTAAGTGTTCTTTAGCTAAAACTATCCCATTCTACATCGAAGAACAATACATTTTTGATTTAAGAATATATTTTATTGTCATTAAAGAATATCATCCTTGAAATAAGAATGCCTGTTTTCAGAAAAAAGAAGAGCAATTTTAAACCAAAACCCTCCCAAAAAAAGAACAAGACATTTTTGATTTAAGAATATATTTTGTTGCCATTAAAGAATATATTATTCTTGAAACAAGAATGCCTATTTTCAGAAACAAGACAAGCAATCATTTAATCAAAACCTTCCCATTCTACATCGAAAGACCAGACATTGTTGATTTAAGATTATATTTTGCTGCCATGAAAGAAAATGTTATTCTTGAAACAAGAATGAGTGTTTTCAGAAACAAGACGAGTATTCTTTCATCGAAACTCTCCCATTTTACATTGAAAGCAAGACATTTTTGATTGAAAGATATATTTTATTGCCATTAAAGAATATCATTCTTGAAACAATAATGCCTGTTTTCAGAAACAAGACAGGCGATCCTTTAATCAAAACCCTCCTATTCTACATTGAAGGACACGTCATTTTTTATTTAAGAACATATTTTGTTTTGAAACAAGAATGCCTGTTGTTAAAAATAAGACAAGCAATTCTTGAATTAATACTATCATATTCTTTATTAAATAACAGATATTTTTGGATCAAAAATAATTTATTTCAATCGAAAGATCTATTTTCTTCAGTTAAAAATAATAAGTTACTGATTCAAAATGTACCCTGATTTTGATAAAAAATTACATTCTTCAAATAAAACACTGTTCTTCAATGAATATATTAATATATTAATTTTGAGAATACTATAATTCTTCCTTCAAGTACATGCTCTTGAGCAGAAAAATTAAAGGTTTTATACCAAGCTCATCTAGTTTTCAGTCAAAAACAGATTTTCTTCAACAAAAACATCAAATTCTTAATTTAAGAATGTTATTCTGGCCCGAAGATTAAATGAACGAATGAAAGTCAAGAATCATTATTCTCAGAATGAGAATCTGCAAGGTAAATACCAAAAAAATATTTTTCCATCAAGAATTATATTGTTTCATATATGAACTATTAATATTCTTGCCCACAGAATATGGGATCAAGAATATTTTATTGAAACAATCATATTCTGTTTTCAAGAATACATAGTGTTCAGTATATATGAATCAAAAATTATCTTGGATCAAGGCAACGTGCTTTGTTAAAGCATTCCTTTTTTTCTGTGTATAATATAAATAACTACAAACATATCGCTGCAACTAATAACAGGTTAAGGGTGTGTAGGTGTGTGTAGGAGGTGAGGGTTTTTGCGTGTGTGTTAGTTTCCCTAGCCCTACGATTGAGGTCTTGGGATCAGTGTCAGAAAACTACTAGGGAAGATGTGTACTGTTTGTGATGGTGGATGGGTGTATATGAGTCTGAAAGAATATTTCTATGTTTGGGTAGTCTGATTTGTATATTTTATAACTTCCATAAATTTATTGTTATTTTCTTCTAGAACATTCTATAAGTGTTTTGGACAGTCTGACGTAAAATAAATCTACAATTTTCAGTCCAATCTAAAACCCTTATGACGCCCTATTATGAGGTATATTATAATACGGCAGAACTATATCAGCTCGTGCTTCCATTTTAGCTCGTCTATGTGTGTATGAAGGTGCTTCATAGACAAATTCACAGGGCTGTAAGAGATTAGATTCATTAGTGCACTGGAAAGGGACGGAATTCCGTACATTTTTTTTATTACTTAATCATACTACTTGATAGTATCAGTTCGCGTTCGTCGCTCAAAAGATTCACACGTCTGCTAGCTTTGTTGTTATCCTTTATATATCTACCCGTTATAAAGTGGTAAAGATGTCGAAGTGCGACGAGTGCAACAAAAATATAACGGTTAAATCACCAGCTTTGGAATGTAATAAGTGCGATAAGATGGTGCATTGTAACACGCAATGCTCTGGTCTAACTCGAAAACAGGTATCTACATTGCGCAACGCCGAAAACCTGGAGTGGTCCTGCCAGGAGTGCTGTGTTAACTCACCAAAACGAAAGTATATTATTATTGACGAAGATGACGACGATGAAGAGGATGACGACACAGAATCAAGAAACACTAAATCAACCATTGATATCAAAAAAATTGTGCAAGACGTTTATAAGGAAGTTGAAAAGACACTTAAAAAGGAGATAAGAGAGATAAAAAATTCAGTAGATTTTTGCTGCAGTAAAGTGGATGAGTTTGTATTGAGCATGGAGGCATTTAAAGAAAAAATTAAAGATATTGAAAAATCTAATATATCCATCAAAAATAAGAATAAAAACCTTGAGATTAAAATCGGAGCTCTGGAACAACGTGTAAATGAACTCGAGCAACAGAAACTTACTGCTCAACTCGAGATAGCAAATGTACCTCAAGCCGAAAACGAAGATGTCAAAGCAATAACGTCTAAAATTGCAGAGCAAATAAACTCTAACATTGGTGACGTGAAGGTAGCTAAACGCATGACAGCTCGCGAAGGGCAGATTGGGCTTATCAAAGTTGACATGATCGATCAGGAGGCTCGAGACCGTTGGCTGTTGGCCGCAAAAAGTAAGAAGCTCATCGTATCGGATCTTATGGAATCGGCAGCCGGGGAAACCGGAAAATTAAAAATCTTTCTTCGAGAAGCCCTCACTCCATTCCAAAAGACGCTACTCTGGTCCACAAAACAAGAACTTCAACCTACCTTCAAGTATATCTGGTGCAAGAATGGCAAGATCTTGGTCCGCAAAGATGACAAGCAAAAGGTGCTAACAATAAGGTCGTTGGAGGATATCAAGGGTCTTAGTGGCTAATATTTATATATATTTTTAACTTGAACCTAGGTATACCCTAATTTTTTTTACTCTCCTTATATTTATTTATTATACTAAAACTAATAATATGGATAATTATAACCAAGTAAAATCAGATATCTGTGAAATATTTGATTGCACAAACGTTGAAAACTTTTTATATTGCATACCTAAAAACTTTAACACTCTTACCTGCATGCACGTAAATATACGATCAACAATTAAACATTTCTCAAAGCTACAACAAACTATTAATAACTGCACAAAGTCTATCGATGTTATAATCCTAACTGAAGCAAATATCTATGATTCTATTAGCTCACTCTATTCACTTGATGGATATGATATGCATACAAATTTGCGAAAAAACCGTAAGGGAGGAGGAATTATAATTTACATTAAAAACAAACATAAATTTAAACCAATTATAACAACAACTATACATTTTGAATGCATTTTGCTCAAAATAACTACACAAAATAACTATAACGCAAATTTGTGTGCACTGTATCGACCACCGGAGCAAAGTAGGCACTTGTTTATTGACGAACTTCAATCTTTAATAAGAAGCACTAGTAAAAATGACGACTTTTTGTTGCTTGGCGATATGAACATAAACCTAAAATGCGAAAATGGGCTAAAAAACAAATATCTTTGCATGACTTCTGGCCTTGGGCTTGAGTGCGGGATCTCCGATTATACGAGAATTGAATATAGAAATAACGTAACTACAAAGAGCTGTATAGATCACATATTTATTAGATCACGCACCCAAGACCCTTACACGGCTGCGCTAGGAACTGTACTGGCAGACCATCGAATTACCATTTGTTCTCTGATCGGGTCAGTACAGATACAGGCTGCTCCAAAATATAAAACAGTCATTAACACAAATGAACTAAATAAACATTTGAACGAGGTCGATTGGAACTTAACAAATGAAGTCACATGTCCTAATATTATATACAACTTCATAAAACAAAATTTCGATAGCTGTTATCAAAAATCTAGTCATAAAGTTAAAGTTCGGGAACGCAAAGGTAAAACTGCTAAGTGGGTAAATAATTATGTTACTAAATTAAGTAAAAAAAGAGATGACTTATTTATAGACTGGAAGAAAGATAATACAAACATGATACTGAGACTAAAATATAACAAAGCTAGAAATCAGGCAAATAAAGCAATTGAAAACGCCAAAAATTCATATTATAAACAAGAAATCAGAAGATGTAAAAATGATCCTAAGAAGATGTGGGATATCATTAACAGAATTTCAGGCAAAATTAAAAAATCTATTGATGAAACAATAACGAAAGCGTTTAAAAATGAAAGTAATCATGAAATTGCCAATAATTTTGCTAAAACGTTTGATAAAACAGTAAAAGATACAGTACCAAACTGTAATAAAAAACTTCTCAATAAAAATTATTATACCAATATTAGTAACGTTACAATGAATTTCCTTAAAGCGACACCTAAGTCAACTAAATAAATAATAAATAAACTTAATAGTACAAAAGCGCCTGGGATAGATGGCATAAGAGCTAAAGATATAAAAAGCATATGCGACAATATCAAAGGCACCATCTGTAATCTAATTAATAGTAGTGTAACCAATGGGAAATACCCTCATGAACTTAAAACTGGCATTGTACGGCCAATCCACAAAAAAGGTAGCCAGTGTGAGTATGACAAGTACAGACAAATCACAATTCTGCCTTCCATAGATAAGATAACCGAAAAATTTATAGCTGACCAGATGCATAAGTTCTTTAAAAGAAATGAAATCTTAAATCAAAATCAATATGGTTTCCAAGCCAATAAAAGCACTACACTTTTACTCTCTCAGTTCACCGACAAAGTCAATATGCATCTCAACAATAAAAAGCATGTATTAATCGTTCTGATCGACTACAGTAAAGCCTTTGATACCTTACGCCATGACCTTCTTTTACAAACACTAGATGACAGTGGTATAAGAGGTCCTATGCTGCAGTGGTGCAAGGATTACCTATGTAACCGATCCTACTATGTAAAGGTAAATGACTCACTCAGTGATGAAATGACAGTTACAATTGGCACGGCACAAGATTCTGTGATGGGCCCCCTGCATTACCTCATCTATGTTAACTCGATGACGAATGCACTGACCGAATGCGATATCATGCAGTTTGCTGACGATACCTGTCTAGTGGCAGCAGACCGGGACGTTAACAAGGCAATGTGTAAACTACAAAATGACTTCAATACAATTTGTAAATGGTCTCATGATGTTGGCTTAGCCCTGAACGCTGATAAAACTAAAATAATTCACGTGCGATCCAGTTATAATGTGGGGCTACCAGATGAAGTCAAACTAGTGGCACACAGTCATGACTGTATGCACAATAACAACTCAACAGTTTGTTACTGTCCTGAAATCAAACAGGAGCATCAGCAAATGTACCTAGGACTAATAATAGATGACAGATTCAATTGGAGCTGTCACATAGACCGTGTATGCACTAAGTTGCGCGCAGTCATGGCTAAAATATACTTAATAAAAAATAAAGTACCTTTTACCATTCTATTGGATATTTACAAGTCTTTGGCTGAATCCATAATTTCGTACGGGCTAAGCAGTTACGGACGGACATTTCGTACATACCTAGATAAAATATATTCACTTCAACTCCGCATCCTTAAGCTTATAGTTCCGCTAAAAATAAAAGAAAAATTTCGTGACAATCCAATGGGTCTTTTTAAATTTTGTCGGTCACTGCCTATTCATCTGAAGGTGGAACTAGCAATCTTAAAAGAGCAATTCTTCCGACAAGACATTCAAATTCCTATTCAACATAAGATATTAACTCGGAATATAACTAAAAGGAAACTAAAAATTCCTAGAACAAAAAATGTATACGGCAAAAGAACCTCGGGCTGTATTTTACCTCAATTAATTAACAGTTTACCAAATAACCTCAGAGATTCAATTAACGAAAGTAATGTAAAAGAAAAATTAAAACGACATTTCTTAGAGCTTATTTAAGCAGCACTATGTATCTATTAAAAAGACAAAGACAAAAAGACAAAAATATTTATTTCTCAAAGCACAATATTCACACAGATTTACAAAAATACCCAATTTAGAAACACAAAAAGAGTAAGTTTAGTGTACAGTATTGCGACAGACTATTGAATTATTACTTAAAAAAATATTGTAACATTTGAGCGAGAGGTACATGATAATTGATATAACAGCAGACCCCGCACTAAGTCTAACTTGTCTACGCGGAGTCTAGACACTAGTTACTAGAGAGGTTTGCAACTGGGCTTAGATACATGTTGTACAAATTAATAATTCTGAAAAACATAAAACAACTAGAAAATAACTACAAGGCTCCAAATTATAAACAAATGTATATTTAAAATATTATGGATACCTAATAAATATTATAATTTTGTATATAAAATTTATATTATATATAAAGTGGCAAAATATATAATTATTATAAATTAATTATATTATAATACTTTAAATATATTATAAATAAGGAGAGGGATGTTGGCTACCCACTAATTTATTTATTTCGGGATCACTAAAATGGCTTCGGTGGAATCATAATTTAAAGTCAACAACCATTTGGTCAATTCAGTTTTTGCCTCCTGCACTGTACATTTTTTGAGATTACACGACTTGCATGCCTGTTTATAGATGAAAGGAAACGAGAACGAGCTAAATCTCTGAGCAAAAACTGTTTTAAGCAATGGAGTATTGACATTAAGGCGAAGTCGTCGCCCTGAACGAACTTGGAGCGCACTAGATTTTAGCTCTGTTCTGTGATGGGCGAGCCCTACTCTTAACACATATAATTGCCTGACAGTAAGGACCTGTGCTTCTTTGAAAACTTCGTTAGTTGGATGCCTAAAAGGTTTTCTTAACATTACCTTCAGGACTGATCTTTGCGCTCTTTCCAAAATAAGCATGGTGGACTTTGCGCAGCTACCCCACGCAGTGATGCAGTAACAAAGAATCGACTGACAAAGGGCCAGATATACAAGTCTTAGAATAAATTTGTCAGCACCACTTCGCAACAGTTTCATGATTCCTATTAGTCTTCTAATACGGGCAGCTACATTCTGAACGTGATGTTTGAAATTCAATTTCTCGTCAAGTACCACACCGAGGTATTTAATTGATTCGACTCGACTTATGCTAGTGCACGCGCAGATTGGGTGTGGGCTTACGTCAGCATGATCATTCCAGTGTGTACATGTGTGTACCTTAATATTACTCGAAGTTGGAGGGCAAGAAGCAGCCGTTTTGTAGAAGCATATATATTTCGTTTTATCGACATTAAGGGTCAAGAGATTCTTTCGTAGCCACCCTGCTACAGCCGCTAGTCCTACCTCCACCTGCGAAAACACATCTGTCCAGGAGCTATCTCGAAATATTATGGCAGTGTCGTCAGCGTAACATGCAACTTCAACTTTACAGTTGCTCTGAAATAGTTGCGTGAGACTGTTTATGTAAACTATAAATAACGTTGGCCCTAATATACTACCCTGAGGTACTCCGTAGGACAGTGCTTCGAGACCACTAACCTGGCCGTCAATCCTGAGACATTGACTGCGATCCGTCAGATAACTGCGAAACCAGTCGAGAGCAGTCCCTCGAATTCCTAATAGCTCAAGTTTTCTTAATAGTAATTTTAAAGAGACTGTGTCGAACGCCTTCGCGAGATCGAGAAAAACGCCGACACAAGCCTGACCAGTATCAAGTGCCGAAGAGACTGACGACAAGAGCTGTGTTACTGCGTCTTCAGTAGATTTACCTCGTCGAAAGCCAAATTGGCTTGACGATAAGAGATTCTGGGTCTCTAAAAAGTCAACCAAACGTTTATTGACAATTTTTTCCAGAATCTTCGAGAAAATACCAAGCAATGAAATTGGCCGATAATTAGATATGGCATTTTTTGCACCGTTTTTATGTATTGGGACTACTACGGCGATCTTCCAATCGCCAGGAAAGCTGCCTGTAGACAGGCTGAGGTTAAATATATGCGTTAAAGGATCTATGATTTGTTTACATATCGATTTAATTAGTGAATTTTTCAACCCATCGGGTCCAGCGGCACTGTCATTTTTCAGTTTTTTAATCAGGGCCTCTATTTCATACTTATCCGTCGGATGCATAAAAAACGAGGTGGGGCGGTAGTTAGCCGGTTGATTTAGTTCAGTAACTAAATCTATTTCAGTTGCTCTCATGTTATCGAGTGTTTCTTTAGCTAGTTTTTGCCCTATACCTGCAAAAAATTTATTACAGACTGTAAGAGATTCTTTATGGTTATTTTCAATAAGAAGTAACTCGGAAGGAACTTTTGATTTACCTCCCAACTCGCAAATTGATTTAATTTTTTTCCAGAGTTTCTTTGTGTCACTTTTGTTTTCCTCTAATAGTTTATTTTCATATTGCTTTTTAAGTCGCTTTAGTAAATCATTACAATAATTCCGATATCTTTTATACGATATCTGTAAAATAACGTTATTTGGCTGCTTGCGAGCCTGACTATGTAACCTATCCCTGTGTTTCATACAGCGCATAAGACCAGGGGTTATCCATTCTTTTAAATTGTATTTGGACCGACTAACAGTTACCTCTTTAGTATGTTTTTTAACAATATTGTCTAAGGCGATCGTTAGGCAGTTAGCGGCTTCAGTCGTGTTTGTTTTAGTCATCACATCAGTCAAGTCGTTATTAGCAAGATCATTAGCAACCGCAGCAAAGTCAGTTTTCAGTATTACCCTTTTCCGTGCTGGTTTCACTAATTTAAAATCCAGTGCCGCAATTGCCATGTCGTGATCAGTCGTTGAAGTCTTACAAACGAGTCCAATTGCAGTTTGCTTAGTTCCAATAAAGACATGGTCAAGACAAGTTTTATACCTAGTTGCTTCGGTAATAACAGGTTTTAATCCAACTTCGGCGGTCATACAGAGATATTCACTAGCCTGCTCTTGACGTTTCGGGTCAAGCTCATCAGGTAAAATATTGATATTGATATCACCTGCAAAAATAACCTCCTTGTTTTGTTTCACAGACTTTATATGTGATTCTAGTGATGACAGAAAGTTGTCCGTGCAACGAAAGGACGGAGACCTGTAGATTGCAAAAATCGTATGGCTGCCTGGAAAATCAACAGCCAGGCAATCAGCCTCCAGTATATCTGGTTCACTGACACTTGCATCCCAGCCGTTCCTTACATACACTACTACACCACCCGCTGAGTTATTTACGACTTTAGTATAGTAATGCGTATAACCCGGAATACTTCGCACGGTAACTTTGTCTGTTAAGTGGCATTCGGTTAAAATAACTATATCGAAAGCCACATTAGCCCTTTTTAAAGCAACGGTGAATGCGTCAAAATTCTTTGTTATACTTCTTATGTTGTAAGTAAGTATCTTAAAGGAGTTGGTGCAATTTAGATAGCTTCCGCAATGTTCAGGTAAGTCAACGACGTGACAAGAGACAGACAAAGTATTATCAATATCATGTTCTAACTGTGTCTGAATAGACATAATTTGAATTTACACTTAATAGAATTTAATTTTCTGATTATAATTGTACTTGTCATGCCGTGTGGGGTTGATATAGACGATTTTAACAATAATTGCCAATTTTTGAAGATGTAGTTTTGGAAAATACTAATTAAGGTTAGGATTCGAATAATATGATAAGTATAAATATGCAATGAAGTAGTCCCCACCCAAGCGGCGGGTCATCGGCCACACACCCCCGACACGACCCCGGCAGCCGCGTGGTGGGGACGACTACTTATCAACGAGAGCAGAGGTCACGGCCGGCAGTTCCGTGCTTATCTCCATCCGTGACAGATCGAAAAGTGAAAGTGACCGGTACCGCGCTCGTGACTCCCTCCCGTGGGGATCCCTGTTTTGCCCTCGCGTTTGGATTACAGTGTTAACAGTGAAACAAGGATTGCAGTGATATTTGTGACACCTGGATTGCAGTGCCGTCGGGATAAACCCCGGATAGGAGTTAAGAGTTTTAATTCGCGACCGCGCTCCCTTCTGCCTTACTGTCCAGCCGGTTAGCCTGCATTACGGCCCGCGACTTGAAGTCACCCAGGCGCTCCATAGGGAGTTGGTTGTGAAAAGGTCAGAGGACCCGAGCACGTCCAGCCCTCTATAGGGGCGACAGGGGCTGTCGAGGCGCGAGGCCTAGCCTTTGGGCCCGCGACTTGAAGTCACCCAGGCGCTCCATAGGGAGTTGGTTGTGAAAAGGTCGGAGGACCTGAGCACTTCCAGCCCTCTATAGGGGCGACAGGAGCTGTCGAGGCGCGAGGCCTAGCCTTTGGCGCGGGCGGCGGCTGGACAGGATTGTTTCCGAATAAACCGCATCTAAATCAAATAAAACTCTTCTCTCCACCTCGGTTCAACCGAATGTGGAGGACCCCGAATTCATACAAAGAAACAATAAAGTGAAACCGTGTACTGTAATAAGCAGCAAGGACTCTGCTAGTGTTTAAGTTTAAGGAACCTTTTGAAGAACGCAGGAATAAAGATAGTTATAGTTTGTGTTACCGTGCCCTGGTGTTTTAATCATACACAACCCGTCCCAAGAGCGTGGATGACATATACCTAACCGGTATATCATCACACTGGCGCCCAAACGAACTCACGGAAAGCTCTGGACGGTTGTAAATATACACCAAGGATAATAGAATATTAACTACAGAAACCGCGCTTATGTCATTGACTGGATTGTCACATTTGAGGAAAGCTCAACTCGTAGAGTTGGCCGAGAAAAAAGGGTTACCCACTAAGGAAGCAGGAACAAATAGAGAACTAACAGTAGCAGAGCTAAAGAAAGCAATATTAGAAAAGGAAGTAGAAGATTATAGGAGAAACCTAACCGGAGACGATATAAAGTCAAGTGACTCTGAAAACCTCAAACAGGGAACACCGAACGAGAAATCAAACGTAAAAATGAGTGACGACGAGAATAACCAGGAAAAGGAAAAGTTGAAACAGGAAAACAGGCCAGAGAACCTACACAGCGTTATTAAAAGTTGGGATATAAGATTCGACGGACAGGGCGATGCGGTAGAATTCCTAGAAAAACTACAAAACTACGCCACATCATATGACGCAAATAACGACCAACTGATACTTCTACTACCCAGACTGCTGGAGGGAAAAGCAGATCTATGGTACAGGAACAGCTGTGGTAACTGGACATCATGGAAAAATTTTACAGACGACTTCAAATTATATTTTTACCCGAGGGACTACGAAGCCAATTTACTAGAGAAAATCATAGCGAGGAAACAGCAGTACCGCGAGAGTTTCATAGATTACCTAATAGAGATACAAACATTAATGCGTCGGTATGGCAAACTGAAAATAACAGAGACATTAGAACGGATCTACGAAAATTTAGAACCAAACTACAAGCTATATATAAAGAGACGAGACTTTACAACCATCAACGAACTGATAAACATGTGCAGAGATTACGAAAAAATAAACGAGTACAGACAAAAAGATTACTCATTAAGGCAAAGGGCTGTGCCAAACGAACACAGATACAGTCCAACAAGAAAGTACGAGCGAGGAACCGAGCGGAAATACAGCCAACCGAACCCAACAAAAACGACAAACAGCGAGAAAAGAAGAGAAATGTACATTCAGAATTATACGAAAGATAATTGCTGCTGGAGCTGCGGCAGACCCGGACACACAACAAGGGAATGCAGAGGAAGAAAAACACTTTTCTGCAGTGGCTGTGGCAAGCTAGGAGTTCTCAGCAGGAACTGTTGCAGAACAAGGTGGATCAGACACGACCCAGGAGATACATGCACAGCGTCGCAACGACACAAAGAAGATAACCGTTTATTTATCGATATAGGAATAATGGGAGTGACGCTCCGCGCCTTAGTCGATACCGGATCAACACAGTCATATTTAAACGACGAAGGATACGAGTTATGCAAACGAAACGCCATAACAGGAAGAACAATAAATCGTAGTATAGTCCTCGTAAACGGTACGAAAGTCGACCTGGTGAACAGCGTATCGTTGCCGATGAGCATACTCGGTTTTTCCATAACCCACACCATGTACGTGTTGCCGACGGCAGGCACAATTATCATAGGAATGGACTTGATAAAGCTCATTGGATTGAAGAGAGTATGGAGTGAAATAAAAACAGAAAAAAGGTCAGCGCCGCCACAAACGACGAGACCTGACAAGGAAAATGCTGAACTGAAGCGAACACTCCAAGAAGAATTCGACCGATATGAGAAGGCCCAAAAAGGCAACACGTGGGTCAAACATAGAATAAAATTAAAACATAAAGAACCAATCAAGCAGATTACACCCGGTACTTGTCAGAGTACACCCGGTACTTTTCAAAGTACATCCGGTACTCCTCAGAGTACACCCGGTACTCCTCAGAGTACAACCGGTACTCCTAAGAGTACATCCGGTACTTATCAAAGTACACCCGGTACTTTTCAGAGTACACCCGGTACTTCTCAAAGTACACCCGGTACTCCTCAGAGTACACCCGGTACTTCTCAAAGTACACCCGGTACTCCTCAGAGTACACCCGGTACTTCTCAAAGTACACCCGGTACTCCTCAGAGTACACCCAGTACTTCTCAAAGTACACCCGGTACTTCTCAAAGTACACCCGGTACTTGTCAGAGTACACCCGGTACTTCTCAAAGTACACCCGGTACTTCTCAGAAAGTCAAATCAGCAAAAATATCATAAAACGGGACCATTAATAACATCCGATTACCGGCTAAAACTTAAATCACACCATCATACCCAGACCGTAATCACCGCCTTAACAAACATATCGGGTTAATTGCAAGCAAAACGAAAGGATTTGTCGCAATATTAGTCACCGATAGAAGATAACATTCATTCCGAACGGCCGACCGACCGGTATTTACGTAAACGTGCTCCCCGACCGCAACAACCGAATTAGTCATATCGGAACTTCGCTAATAAGTAGACGCGTGTCAGATCAAAATTAATCACCCCGTGCAAGTATATGTGAAAAAAAAGTGACAACCGAAATACATGGATAACGCAAAGAACGCGTACGTATAAGGTATAACCATATAACCATATAACCATATAACATATAACCACGAATATAACGAATATGAAGAGAAGCATGTCAAAAAGTCCTACGTTTACCCAGAAAATAACAAGTAAACGATTAGGTATAATAACGCGGATGAGAAACGAAGTCTATAAATAGTTGTACGAAGGTTAAAACATACAAGTCGTCGTGTTAAGGTGGTGTGAAATATTACGGGACAGTCCCGAGTTTTTTTACAGTGATTTTTTTAACCTTACAGGAAAAAATCTCATCACCGAGGGGGAGAGTGCAATGAAGTAGTCCCCACCCAAGCGGCGGGTCATCGGCCACACACCCCCGACACGACCCCGGCAGCCGCGTGGTGGGGACGACTACTTATCAACGAGAGCAGAGGTCACGGCCGGCAGTTCCGTGCTTATCTCCATCCGTGACAGATCGAAAAGTGAAAGTGACCGGTACCGCGCTCGTGACTCCCTCCCGTGGGGATCCCTGTTTTGCCCTCGCGTTTGGATTACAGTGTTAACAGTGAAACAAGGATTGCAGTGATATTTGTGACACCTGGATTGCAGTGCCGTCGGGATAAACCCCGGATAGGAGTTAAGAGTTTTAATTCGCGACCGCGCTCCCTTCTGCCTTACTGTCCAGCCGGTTAGCCTGCATTACGGCCCGCGACTTGAAGTCACCCAGGCGCTCCATAGGGAGTTGGTTGTGAAAAGGTCAGAGGACCCGAGCACGTCCAGCCCTCTATAGGGGCGACAGGGGCTGTCGAGGCGCGAGGCCTAGCCTTTGGGCCCGCGACTTGAAGTCACCCAGGCGCTCCATAGGGAGTTGGTTGTGAAAAGGTCGGAGGACCTGAGCACTTCCAGCCCTCTATAGGGGCGACAGGAGCTGTCGAGGCGCGAGGCCTAGCCTTTGGCGCGGGCGGCGGCTGGACAGGATTGTTTCCGAATAAACCGCATCTAAATCAAATAAAACTCTTCTCTCCACCTCGGTTCAACCGAATGTGGAGGACCCCGAATTCATACAAAGAAACAATAAAGTGAAACCGTGTACTGTAATAAGCAGCAAGGACTCTGCTAGTGTTTAAGTTTAAGGAACCTTTTGAAGAACGCAGGAATAAAGATAGTTATAGTTTGTGTTACCGTGCCCTGGTGTTTTAATCATACACAACCCGTCCCAAGAGCGTGGATGACATATACCTAACCGGTATATCATCACAAATAATATAAAGTTTAGAATTTGGGTCTGGTGGAGCCTTTACAATATTCAAGATATGAGAGATTTTTTTAAATCTTGGCATACATAATAATAGTTTTATTATAAATACAATGAAGATATAGTTTCGATTACAACTACCTAAAATAATAATGGTTGGACTCCAGATAGGTCTATGGATGGTATTAAGCCACAAGTTCATTTGCCATCGACGACACAGAAGGAAAAAAAGGGCCAAGTTTACTGTCGAGATCAGTTGCAGAGCGGATTTGAATTGCTGGACTCCCATCTGTCTTTCGGACATGTATAGCTCCTTTTGTGGTCCAGCAATGCTTGTAGCCTGCCTGGTTGGCTCGGATCCGGGTATTGCGAAATAACAGCCGATTTTCGCGAGTAAGGCGGTCGTTGAAATAGATCTTTTGTGGATGTTCATTGATATCTAAATCTTTAGATGTAAGGTTTTTCCTAGCTTTACCAGCTTTTATAAGTTCATCTCGTTTCGCCCGTCTAACCAGTCGAATGACGACTGGTCTAGGAAATCTTGGTCCAGTAAAGGCAGCGGAATTTATTTTCTTAGGCCCAACTCTGCTGACAAAATCGATATCATTATCCACCAAGGCAGTGCCAACCTTTTGTGCCGTAAGAAGAACCAGGTGATGTAAGTTCTCGTTTGGTGTCTCCGGAATACCCGCCAGTTCTATTTCGTTGCAGAGAGTGGATTGCTCATGCTGGTTAATCTGGTCTTTCAGAAGCACGATTTCTTCCTTAAGAACTGAAAGCTTATTATTCATATGACTAACAGAGTCTGTGTAGTTATTCATCTTCTCCTCAATACACTTCAGCTGAGTAGAGATTTGCTCTTTTAAAGTTTCTTTTATGATAGAACTTAGTTCTTCTCTAATTATTTCTCTAAGCTTTTCTTGGGACACATTAAAATCAAAATCACCGGAATCGGATTTTTGCTGAATTTGGGGGTTTTTCTTACGCATAGTTACATTGAAGTTGTTCAGTTTATCATTAACTGCTGACACGAGTGAATCCGTTTGTTGATGAGATGCATTTCGAAGAGGAGTGTTAGAATTATCAGTTTTTGGTTTTTTGCAGAAGCATTCAGGGCAGATCCAACTAGTTCTTGATTCAATTTCCATAACATCAAAAACTTCGCCGGCAACATTAGCACAGAAGAGATCATATTTTTTTTTACAATCAACGCAAGTCAAATTCCTCTTATCTCCAAAAATGTTGCCACAGCCGGCACATGCTTTTAAATTCAAAGCAGTTGGGGAAGGTACTTCCTTGCTTATGGTATTAGTTTTCCCGGCCATTTTGATTTGTCAAGAGGCAAGACGGCTCAATACTGTTCCAAGCGTTTACAAGAGATAAGAGCACCAAAATCGGCCGTTAGCGAAGCGATGAGCCGATGACGCGTCAGTAGGTAGTTATCAGTGACTTACTCGTCGTGATGCCGGTTTGACTGGAGACTCGACGACGCGACGCGGCCAGAGTTGACCGATGGGATGATTCACCAATTCTGTACACTCGATGTTGTAGGTTTGAAATGCGAACGTTGCAGAGATTAAATAGATGTTTATAGCCACACTAGGCGTTTATTCTTGCATCTGATTTTTTAAATAGCACAGGGAGCTGTTTAGTTTACTTTATTAAAAGGTTTTATAAGCAAACTTGCAGAAAAATCACCACTTTATGAATTTAAGTTGAAGAGTAAAGACAAGTACGTGTATGCGTTGTAAGCGCCCGAGACGATTATGCACTGCATTTATCTATTAACATACCTATATAATTTCTACTACTATATACCTATTATTGTTTATTTACTTATAATTTCTATTATTGCATTCCTATTATTGTTTATTAAATATGTAAAAGTAATTGTATCAAACATAGTAGGCTAATAATGTATCATCCTGTATAGCAGTTAGCAGTGTAAATCCTTATCTCATATCTAATAAGGCAAACTTATTGTAATAAGCTGGTGTTAACCTCAACTAGTCCTTAAAATAGTAGCATTAAGAATGAATGTAATTGATATCTACGAACGTGCCTTATTTTGTTATTCTGCATTCCAAACAGTTTGCGACTGTGTTACTTAGTGGCGTGTAGTTCTACCCTCGATTTTGTTTCTGTGTTTTATAAGCTAAGTTGATCAATGTTATTTAAGTATCTAGGAGACAGTCAGTTGAAATAATGTTATTAGACGAATGTTGAAACTGAGTGTACATAAAAACCTCAAAAGGTTTCCGATACACTGTTATGTATAATGTATATATATTTTTTAATAAAAATAAATAAATAAATAAATATTCTTAGTCCTGACGTAGTAGAACATTTTTTAATACTTTTCTGTGCAATAACTATTTGCTCTAGCCAAAAATATCGATCTTTGTTATCATTGTCAAAAAGTCTTTTATTCACATTTGTAGAACAGTACAAATATTATTATGGTATTGACTATATTACAAGTGATTTGCATAATCTCAGTCATATCACGGATGAAGTAGATTTGGGTCATTACAATTACATTACACACTTTTAACGCGTACCCTTTTGAAAAAAATTATACCTGATTAAAAACATGTTACGTCAAGGAAATAAGGCACTCTCCCAAGTTGCTAAAAGGCTTGGTGAAAGTGATTTAGTAACTGCAAAAGATAATAGTACAGATGAAGATACATTATTTAAAGTAATGGATAAGAAAATCCGAATGATAATAAAATTCAAAAATTTTGAAATTTCTTTAAAATCTCAAGATAAATATTTTGCGACCAAAAATAATGATATTGCTGAATTTGAAAAACTTCTGTACTGAAAGTGTGCTTGTACATAGTTTGAAGTTTTTAAATAAAACTGATTTGACACCCCACTGAGATCCTCTTTTATGAATATCTATAAGGTCTTTTCTGATGCAAAAACCAACGTTATTTTAAGTCCTAACAAAATATTGTGTAAATTAGTGTGCATTGAACATAAGGGTGAATTGTATATGTTGCCTTTGTTTACATACGTTTGTTTAAAATAAAAGTACAAATAAGTAAATAAACTTGTTTTATTGCGAACATACAACTTGTAGCTAAAAGCAATCTATACTAATAGTTTACTATATGCATTAACATATTTTTAATGATATTATGATAGCTTCAAAATAGTTAATTGGATTTTCCATAAGAGTGAAGTTAGAATTCCTTAACATATAGCATCAACATATTTCTAATGATATTATTATTATGGTAGTTTCAAAATAATTGGATTTTCAATAAGCGTGGTAACAGATTTTTTTTTAGGAATTCACGACTATGGAAAAACTAATTGTTTTATAGCTATTGAAATATCATTAAAAATATATTTATGCGTATAGCAAATTTTTAACAATAAGTTTTTTAAGCTAAAGTTGTATTTTGGCTGCCTTAATTATTTCTCAATATTTTGTTGCAAATCCGGACAAATGCCTTTTAAAGCTCACACATAACCAAATGTCATAAGGCTCTAAGAGCTACTAAAAAATATTCCAAGAAAAAAATCAATGATTGTTCATTTGTACCTGTAAGAAAGTTTTTTTTTCTTAAGGTGGATGGTCCAAGGCAATCTTCATACAAATGTATAAGAACCAATAACGACGACAGAAGTAAATTATTTCGTTTTGTTAGTTTTTTCTACAAGTTCCATTAATTTTACATCCGCAAATAATGAGTTTTTTTACAAACAACATGCTTTACAATCAAATGTTGCTATTTAAAACTTTCGTAATCCAATGTATGAAAGAACTTGCCTTGGACCATCTAACTTCAGTTGCAGCATTTTAGCAGCTCTTAAGGCCTTAGTTCCCATAGTTCTCTTCACATATAGATCACATACAAACTAGAATAAATCGAAAAGAAACTTCAAACATGAACAGACAGAAAAATCAACAGAGGGACTCTTCATCTTCTGGCTCCTCTGTAGTCTGCCAAAATCAATTCTAATTCATATTCTTGTATCATCTCATCAGAGTCATTTGGTTTTTGCTGTTTCTGAGACTTCTCGTTCTTATTTGCTGTTCTTCGTCTCTTTGTTGAAGTTCTTTCATTTCTTTTAGCCTTTTATTCGAATTTTTTAAAATGTCCTTAAAGAATTTTTCATTGTCTTCAATTGTGTAACTGTGTATAAATTTATTCGTCTATGGTATTATATAACTGTGGTTCTTTAGGTCTGTTTATGTTCTTTTATATTTTTCTTTTGTTTGTAAAAGACTGTTTGTAACCAAATAAAAAAATAAAAATAAAAAAAGAAACATGTTCTAACCGCCTTATTATTAAACTGTAATATAATAGCAAACCGACAGTAGTGAAGGACGAACACATAACACTAGATGGCGCTGGTTGTATCTTAGATCGCGATATCGTTTATTAGATTGTCGCGCGTAGTTGACTCCAGCAGACATTAGGCTTGTGTCTGCTCTTTCACTGTGCGGCAGTGTTGCCACACCAAATTTTATAAAATCAGTAGGTGGCATTTCAAAAATTGGTAGATTTAGGTAGATTTTAATATCGAAAATTGATAGATCTACCACCCTGATATCAGTAAATTTTTAGGATATAAAATGCGAGTTTATCCATTTAAAGAGTTTTATTGGTGATGTCTATACATATTCTTATTGAATAATGTCAAATGTTCAACACTCGGCTCTTCATTCTTTGAAATGAACCTCTTAGTATGAAGCAAACCTTCTATTGTATCAGTGCTTAGTCGGTTTCTCTGGCATGTCTTTTTTTTGGTGGTGGGTAGCCAAACAAATAAAGTCATAAAATATAACCTCTGATTAAAATTTAATATTTAATTAATTATACACAGTAATTTAATGTGTGTTTAAGTTAAAAGTGCCACTCACCTGCCAGTTAATCCCATCTAGTGTTTGCAGTGCTTTTTGTCAATAACAAAGCCAATTTTGTGTAAAGTGACCTTTGACCCCATACACAAAACAAACTTCATCTACAAATTATTGTAAAAATGGACATTATAAGTGAACTATATAAGGTACAAGGGACCATGGAGAACATGAGTGAACAGTTTAAAACCGGTTTGGCTTCCTTTGAGGCTCGAGCAGCCAACTTGGCCGGTGATAGTAACTCCTCGCAGTCTCCCAACCTCTCTTCACTAGCTGCAGACTATCAAAATTTCAAGTCATACATCCAGGACACTGTGTTATTACTCAAATCCCAAGTTGATCTCTTAATAAGAGCAATGGATGATGTCGAAACTAGATCTAGGCAAAAAATTCTATTATTCCATGGCATTCCAGAATCGGAAAATGAGTCTCCTCCTGATGTTATTGCTGGCCTGATTGTCACCAAGCTTCATCTGGACAACTTCAGCAACGAGATGATATCTTCCTGTCATCGGCTCGGTGGTAAAAATCCCAAATCCAAGAATCCCCGTCCCATACTTGCTCGCTTTAGGGATTATGGGGTCCGCTCAAACATCTGGAGTCAGAAGACCCAACTCAAAGGATCCACTATCACACTGTCTGAGTTTCTTACGAAGAACAGACACAGAATCTTCGCTGAAGCACGTAAGAAGATAGAGATGAGGCGTTGCTGGACGCAGGAGGGGCGTGTGGTGGTACTACTTCCCGGAGGTAACCGCAAAAAGGTCGATACCTTTACTGTCCTGGCGCAGATTATAAAGGACAATCCCGACATCCTGCGCAAGGACTCCACAGTGGTTCCGAGAAATGACACGAAAGCTAGACAGCCCAGGGAACAGAAAACTGCACCCACTAGGGACCGGAAACCTCGTCAAAAGAACTAGCCACAAAAGTGTCCAAGTAGTGTGAAATTTTCAGTTTTCATGTTTCCACTCATCTTAATGTAACTACCCTCTACTGTAATTTCTTGGTTTTCTGAGCTCATTTCTGAGGGTGTACTGTGTTTTGTTTTTATACAAAGTCACTCACTTTTGACATTTGATCAGCTGCATTGCCTGCATTCCGAAATAAATTTATTAGTTTTATTTTAATGTTCAAAGTTACGGAACAACTATTAACTTTAACCATTTCCTTAGTAGTCAATAATAATACCTTTCTTTTTCTTATGTGTGTCATGTTATGCACTATATTATTTGCTTGGTTGTGTAATTGTACGTCTTTACAGTCTTACTGGCAGGTGAGTGATGGAATGTAATTCCATCTTCTTGACCTAAGTTTAAAACTAGGTAGGTATTTATTTTATTTTTCAAGTATTTATCTATACTTAGAAGTATTTTAAGTACTATTATAAAATTATTTATATAAATATATATACCTATATATTATCATAGGTATATAAATGAGTGATTATGAGTCAACTACTAGCTTCGACAACTACTTTTCCTGCACTTCCTCAGATGAATCAGTCAGCGACCTTAACACATCTTATGCCCCTCTATCTTCACAGATCAATTCTGTTTTTTGCAATTCCCGCAAATCTTTTAATGTAGTTCACATAAATGCCCAGAGTATTCCTCACCACCACTCAGATATGCTTACATCCTTTGGCAATAATAATATACATGCGGTATTAGTTTCTGAATCTTTTTTAAAGCCAACTCTCGACTCCACAATGTACCCTTTACCTGGTTTCCAACTAATTCGGAATGACCGTCTTGTTGTTGGTAGCGGTGGAGTGGCTATTTACCTTAGGAGTCATATACCGTTCACGGTTATTAGTAAATCTCCTGGAGAATATGATGGGATGGCTGAACATTTACTTCTTGAGGTCACCCTAAATCATAGTCGAATATTGCTCGGCGTCTATTACAGCCCCGACTGTCACGTCAAATATTTCGAATCTTTTGAAAATCTCCTAGATCAACTTACCCCACTCTTTGATAATACAATTGTTATGGGAGATTTCAACACGTGCCTTCTTAAAGACGACCATCGCTCTAAACGACTTCAGTCAATTGTATCTGACAAAAATCTTATTATTTTACCCCTACAGGCCACTCATCATCCCCCTAACTCTGCTCCCACTCTCTTAGACCTGATGATAGTCTCTTCTCCTGACCTTGTAAGTAACCACGGCCAACTAAGCGCCGACTGCTTCTCTTATCATGACCTTATCTTCCTTTCTTACAAGGTGCGTACCCCTAAACCCAAAAAGCGTACTATTCTCCAGCGTAATTTTAACAGAATGGATTTACAGCAACTTTGTGAAGATGCCTTGAAAATTGACTGGGATGAGCTTGAGCTATTACAGGACATCGATAGTAAAATTGAGCGGTTTAATTACCTACTCATTCAACTTTATGATAAACACGCCCCATATCATCCTGTGGGAGTTAAGCAACTCCCAGCACCATGGCTCACCGATCAAATTAAAGCTCTTATGGCAAAGAGAGATCATGCAAAATTTCGGTACAAGAAGGATCCAACAGACGGTAATCATGACCTGTATAAAGAACTGCGAAATCGGTGTAATAGAGTGTGTAGAGACGCTAAACGCCGACATATTCACTCTAGCATTGAAAATTCAAGCAACAGCTCACAACTGTGGCATTTTCTTAAATCATTGGGCATTGGTAAATCACAGAATAATGCTTCCGTGGACGTTGATCTAACTGCTCTTAACAACCATTTCTCATCTCCACCTTTTGTGTTAGATGTAATTACTAAAAACAATACTATATCACACCTTTTAAGTCTACCTGCCCCTGATTTTTCTCCTTTTAATTTTAGGCAAGTCACTGATCGTGACGTTAAGCGCTGCATACTATATATTACAAGTAAAGCCGTTGGATTTGATGACATTAGCTTAAAAATGATTACTCCTGTGATTGACATTGTCCTCCCTCACATTACCAATTTTCTCAACTTCTCTTTTATATCCAGCGCCTTTCCCAGTTCTTGGAAAAGAGCATTCATTATTCCTCTCCCTAAGGTAAACAATCCTACCATTTTATCTCAGTTCCGCCCTATTTCAATCCTTCCCCTGCTGTCAAAAGTTCTTGAACGACTTGTTCATGAACAACTTTGTGAATACCTCTCCTGTAACAAACTCCTCAATCCCTTCCAATCCGGATTTCGTAAAGGACACAGCACGGTCAGTGCTCTTATTAAGATCACTGACGACATAAGAGAAAATATGGATAATCATAAAATCACTGTTGTTACGTTGTTAGATTTTAGCAACGCGTTTAACACCGTTGACTTTGACATTATGTTAAGTATCCTACGCTCGCTTAACGTATCTCCGACAGCAACTGCTTGGTTCGAGTCATACCTTAAAGGTCGTCAGCAGTGTGTTCGCACTGATACTGGTTCTTCAGACTGGTGTCCGGTACTTGCTGGCGTCCCACAAGGTGGCGTTATATCTCCTTTACTTTTCTCCCTTTTTATTAATATCCTGGCTAGTCATCTTTCATCTCTTTATCACCTTTATGCCGATAATTTGCAGCTTTATACAGGCACTGAACCTGGCGATATTAATACTGCTATTGACTTGATTAACGATAACCTGAACATCATCTCCGAATGGACAAAATCGTTTGGTTTGGTGCTCAATCCAAATAAATCACAGGCTATTATATTTGGTACTCCCAGAATACTAGCACAGTTGGACTTGAATGTTGTGACGAAAATTAAGTATGACAATATAGTGATCCCATTTACCAATTGTGTTAAAAATTTAGGTATCCTTATGGATAACACGTTATCTTGGGCTCCTCAAGTAGGAGCAGTTAGTAAGAAAGTGTTTGGAGCTTTCCATTCACTCAAACGGCTGCAGTTCTTTCTTCCATTCCAAACTAAAATTATGCTGGCACAGTCTCTACTGCTCCCAATTCTTGATTACGCGGATGTAAGCTATTTAGACATAACTGAGGAGCTGCTGAGCAAACTCGAACGTCTCCAAAACTTGTGCATTCGCTTTATCTTCGGATTGCGGAAGTATGATCACGTCTCAGAATTTCGTGCTCGTCTAAAGTGGCTCCCAATTCGCCTTCGTAGGAATACTCATATCTTAAGTCTTCTATACAACGTTTTAAACGATCCCTCCGCACCTGAATATCTTCGTATTAAATTCAATCTCGTAAATTCCTTACGCTGTAAGGAAAATAGCCTTCTCACTATTCCCAGGCACAATTTTGCTGCTTATGGGAAGTCCTTTTCGGTCAAGGCCGTTCGTCTGTGGAATGATTTACCCACGAAGATACGTATATCGCCTTCATTGGCGATATTTAAAAAGAATTTAAAATCACATCATGAAGTTTCTTTAGGTTGGTAGTCTCACTTCATCACTCAGTCTATTGATATTTTTATATATAGTATATTAAGAGTATATTAAGTAGTTATTATTATTATTATTATTTTTTTTTTATTATTTATTTGTATGTATACGATATGTATGTATCAAACATAAAATATATTGTGTAAGTTTTGTTGGATAGGAGTATATTATATATTAGGCATTATGTATATCCACTTTATTGGTTTTGATTCTTCTTTTATTTATGTATTCTGTAAATTGGTATCCCCCTCCACATTACGCAAAATAATACTTTCTTCACCACCCAAAGGTTGGCTGGAAGAAATCGCTTTAAGTGATAAGTCCGCCCTTGTACAACATTGTGTGTTCAAAACTCTGTACTCAATTTTTTTATTTGACCTTGTACAATAAAGTGTGTATTCATTCATTCATTCATTCATTCATTCATTCATTCATTCATTCATTCATTCATTCATTCATTCATTCTTCATATTGTTGACAGAGGAGAACAGTCTTTCAACATTTGCACTGCTATGTGGAAGTGCAAGTAAGTGTCTCACAAATCCACAAAGCAGAGGAAACATTGAAGACTGGTCTCCTTTTTTAATCGATGCGACATGCTTCCAGAAGATTTCGGGTTCGGGATCAGAGTCTTCTGAGAATGGGAGTGTCGTGTTTTTTAAGGTCCTCCATTCTGAAGAGAAGTATTTTTAATTAAACTGAAATGGAAAAAAGGTAAAGTAATAAATGATTGCTAAATAAAACTTGCCTGGAAACAAAGTTCTCAACCGAGCTATAGACGGGACTGCCTTCTTCTTAATCAAGCTTTGTGGATTCATAAAACCACTGCGTTCCGAAAGTGAGTGAACGTCTGAGTGCCAAAATGCTATCCGACGAGTCGGTAACGTTCCATTTCCATTACAATACAAGTTTATGACGCATGGCCCGAACTGTGTGTTCGTTTTATTGTTTGTACGTAAAAATGATATGATTTTGAAAAATAGGTAGATTTGAGGCCGAAGTTGGTAGATAGGTAGAAGGGAGGTGAAATAGGTAGATCTACCATAAAGTTGGTAGATGTGGCAACGCTGCTGTGCGGTTCGATCCGATCTCGTACATTCATCAAAACGTACCAGTTCGTTCATTTAGTACTATTACTACGTGAGACGTTCGGTGCATAAGAGCTCACCGTACGCTTTGTCCTATTCTATAACATACAGTTCGTACATTTTAAGACTCACAGAGTATTTGAAATCCAGTCAATCATTGAGTTATTGAATGAATATTTACTTGAACTGTTAAATGAATACTGATTAACTATTAGTGTCAATGACAATGGGACACGGACATACTAAGTTAAAATAGGAAACATAATTAAAAACACGATAAAAGATCAACAGTTTAATGAGTTTTTGTAACATGTTGCCATGTAGAGAGAGCAACTGCGACACTTTATTTGGTTTCAAGAGAGTTCTTCTTTCATTGAGGACTTGTCCAGCACTTGAAAAAACCCTTTCGCAGGACACGGATCTACCTTGTATGGGCAATCTTTTAACCATGTAGGCATACAAATGGGGTTGTTCGGTTTTACGAGTGTGCCACCAATTTAGTGGATCTGCTTTACGGCTCTAATAGTCCTCAGATAGATATTTGTCAAGTTCACGAATTCCAGCTGCTACATGGTTTGCTGGAAGGGTAATTTGCGTCATTTCTGAGTCGAAAACTGACCATATGCTATCCATAAGACTAACAGATGATCCGTTTTGCATTTGCAACTACAATTTCAGGAGTGGTTTCGATTTTGTTTCCTAATCTTATTACACACACCCTTTTTCTCAAATGAGTGACGGCTTTGTTGTAGGCGTCTGTGGTTCGGAAGCCTTTTATTTTGAACCTTGGGTCCAATAGAGTGCTGTCTGAATATAAGACATTATCTTCCAAGTGATGGAGCCTTGAGTAAATTTCATCTTTTAAAATGTTTAACATTTTCGGGATTTCTTCATGCTAAATATTTCATTACGTGTAAAGACATCAACTGCGAAAATATACTAAGTGGTCAGGATAAACGAGATAAACACGAGTAACGCCGCGGGGCGTCCACTAGTAAATATATAAAGTGAAAGTTAAGGTACTGCTTTTCTTTTTACCACGCATTCTATTGATTATATTATTTTATTGTTAATATTAATATTCGATTGAAAAAAACAGCACCAAAACAAAAGTTTACCTTCTGTCTGCTTGAAAAATTAAATTTCGATATTTTTTCTTTCGCAATTGAATATATTCAACTAATACAATACGTGGTAAACAGGAAATCACTACTTTAATTAACAGCTTGTAGAATGTGTAAGAGTGTGTGTAGTTTTGATAATAAAAAACCAATAATAAGTTACATACACGTTTTATTATAAAACAATCGTCCAATAAATTTATTCACCCATAAAAAGCACTGTTTTATTCAACTGCTAACGTCTAGTATCTCTAATATTTTCACAAATAGAAAAATAACGCAGTCTGATGTTGACATATTTTTCTATTATGCATTGGCATAGAAGAAGAATATGATTATTAAGAGTCTTGTTCGTACGTATGGCCATTTTTCGCGCTAAAAATATTTAAGCCTACAAGAGATTTCAAAGAGTTTGAAATAATTTTATGTTTTCTGAAGACTGGGTTGTTTAAAAACGCAGTTTTCAATGTTCTTATGCTGCACTCTGTACGTACACAAACATCAACCACGTCTTAAGATGCATAACAAAGTCCCCCTTTGCTCTTTATTTTGACTAAATTATGATTTTCGCTATATTCTTGAGTATATAGAGATGACAAACAACTTTCACAGCAATGTACGTAATTATTTGGCGTCTGAAGATGGAATCAAATTCAAGAAGAACGTCTTCTTCCATCGGCTCTTCAATGGATTGACATAGATCTTGTTGAACGCGATGTCTCTCGGCAGAGTTGTTTATTTTATCTATCGCGGAGGAAGATAAAATGGACACGTTTTCTTGCGGTATGCAATTACCCCGAATGCGTCTTTCAGTTCTATTTTTAAGTACTAATGTTTTTTTATACGCTGCTTTAAATTGACGTGCGGTTGGATTGTTGCAAGTTCTTCCATGTGCTCTTATGATACCAAAAAATTGTTCGAGATGATCTTGAGAAGCTTTGTGAAATGGAAGAAATCGCAAAGTCTTTTCATCTTCGACAAAACGTCTACAAAGATGTAGTGCACTTCTTATTCAAACAAAAAATCCCAAAAAACCTGTTTTTCTGTTTGTGTGTAGTATGGGCTTATTTTCTTGACTGATTTTCAAGTTAACGATGTATTTTTCAGCATATTCCAAGTAAGCTTTTGTTTTTGCGATATTTCCAACGAAAAGAGGTTTTTTGTACTCAAACTGTTTCATATTGCGGGAATTCAAAATATTAAACAAATTGTTTATTAGCTTGACAAATTCAATTGTGGCACCCGCGATTTTAAAGGTGGGATCATGGTTTGGCGTTCAAATTTGACGTGGGAGTCTTTTAGTTTGTTGGCAGCGTGAAAACCTTCTTTGTTTTGTAGATTATTTAATTCAATTAGGTAAGACCACTTGACCTCATTGCCTTGGTAATCTACCAGAGTTTTGTTTTTGTCAAACGCATTTCGAACTAACTTTAAGATGTGACACGCGTCTAAAAAGTATGCAACTTTGTATTTAGACGTGGAGTGAGGTTTTTAATGTTTCCATTTCAAAAGAGCAGCCGAGAGACTTGGCCATCGTAATATTAGATGGACAGCCATCATTAGTCAATGAAACTATTAATTAAAAATGTTGGTAAATTCTGAACGAAATTATAATTTTTTTCTCTAAATTAAACTTCTGTTAGTGTGTTAACACTTTGAAGCACAATATTTTTTTCTTAAATATATTAAATACTTAAACCCAACCCTAGCAACAGAAGCAAAATTTCAGCTCTAATAACTTCAAAGCAACTGTATTTTGAAAAATATTTCTGTCCTTATGGAATGATTTTCCGAATACCCTGAAATATCTCATCTTAATTTCTAAAATATCTTTGGTGGTCTTTGGCGAGGCCGAAGTCCGAGCCACTTTTCCAAACGAAACAATTTTTTGTTCTTTGAAATATCCTTTGCTAAAGTGTTTTTGTTGAGGCCGTAGGCCGAGCCGCGTTTCCGAACGAAATTATTTTTTATCTTTTATTTGATTTGATTTTATTTATCAGATATATCCCACGCATGGCCTGCTCCATAGCTCGTTAAGTCGGTGGATCAAGCCCTTGGTAAGAGATAACTTCTCAGTTAAATACTTTTGCTTTTAAGCACTGCGGAAAGTCATCGACATAATCTGCCGATTCAGTAAGTTGAAGTGGCAGTGGGTAGGCCCATATTTGTCGCTGACGTGATAGTCGTTGGGGCCAAAAGGCCTAGAATGGACACCAGGTGCAGCAAAGCGTAGCCTAGACCGACTTCGTGCCTGCCGGCCCGGCGGACTTCGCGGGTAGCGGCTAGATGAGTATGACGGAGGAGTGCCAAGAGTGGCAAAATTTTAGAAAGGCTTATTTCCAGCAGTGAACGAACACAGGCTGATGGATGGCTAGATATTTTATCCCCAGATAAAGTGTCTTTGGCGAGGCCGAAGGCGTATCAGCGTTTCTGAACGAAAAAAGCACGATTGCTTATAACATTTTTTGTCGCACGTTTACTAATTCAAAAATGATTTTCAATAAGTTCCGCATTGAGTCCGCGTAGTAGATTATAGCCGTTAGTGCGCTTATTATTCCTGTAATATTTGTCAAAAAACCGGTCAAGTGCGAATCAGACTCGCGTACCTAGGTTCCGTAATTCGACCGTTTTAGGAACAGAAAATTTTATTTGGTCTTTTCGTGAATTTCTCAACCGCTATATTTTTCTGTAATCTTTACGTAAGCACTTATTGCCATGGTTTTTTTTTTCACATTTTTCGGTTTACCAGTTTTGGAGATAAGGGAAGGTTACATTTTTACAAAGGTACATTTTTTGTGGTTTTCTGAGGATTTATCGAAATAGATGCAAGTAAATATATCAAAACTATATATTTTTAAAACCAACTTTTTAATACCTATATTGTGTTAAAAAAATATGTATAAATTTATTTAACTTTATTTTTATTTTTCATTTGTATTAAAAAAAAATTAGTCGCTATAATTATCCTGTAATTGGCCAGTTATGACCAACAATCGTTTTTTTTTCATATTTTTGGTCCACCAGTTTCGGAGATAAGGGGGGGACATACATTCTTTGTGGGTTTTCGAGAATTTCTCGAAATACGTGCAACTAAATAAAGCAAAACTGTATATTTTTACAGTAAGACCTACAATTTGATACCCAAAACGGTATTAAAAAAAAAACATCTTTAGCTTATTTTCCTTTTTTTGTATTTCTCATTTGCTATTACATTCCTGTAATTTTCCAGTTATGACCTATAATCGGGGTGGGGACATACATTTTGTTTGTGGTATTTCGACGGTTTCTTGAAAAAAGTGCAAGTTAATACAGCCAAATTATATAATTTTATAATCAGCTCCTTAATACTTATAATTTGATACCCATATTGCGGTTTTAGGAATAATTTTTTTATTTTTCTCTTTTGTACTGGAAATATTTTGAACAATACAAAAATTTAATATTTTTTTACCCCATGTAATGTGGGCAAATTAATGCTATTTTTGTGAAAAATTCTAAAAAAAGTCTTTGTCTTTAACGGTGCTAAAGTTATGAGGCTGTGAATTTATGGGATAAAAAGTAGCCTATGTGCTATTCCAGGTCTAGAACTACATTTGTGCAAAGTTTCAGACCAATCGGTTCGGTAGTTACGGTGTAAAGGAGTAACAAACATCCATACATCCATCCATCCATCCAAACTTTCGCATTTATAATATTATTATAGTGGGATTTTGGGTAGGATTGTTTCAACTTACTGGCTTTGTTAAGTGCATGCATATCTATTTAATTAATCTTTGAAAGTCGAGATATTTTTTAATTTGTGTGACATACATAAACATAAGATAAATAATAGATAATATTGGGTTATTGTTTAATTTTAACTGTTGTGAAAGAATATTAATAGTGTGTTTTTATAAAAACTTGCATGTTATTATTTTCAGTTACGACATCTAGTGTAGAGTAGAAGATTATACTCGTTTCAAATATGTTCACTAGGTGGCGCATATGTTATTTTGTAAAACGCCGACATCTAGTGTAGAGTAGCATTTTCTGGCAACGACACTACCGCGCCTCTTTTGGATCAAATTGTACAGTCAGCACAAGTAAATAACAACAGCTATCTTATGAAATGTAACTCTTTATTTTTATAACTAAATTAAAGCAAACTTATTTGGACGAACCACAATAAGGAAAAGAAATTAAATCATACTTCGATAAAAAAAAAAAATTGTACTACCTTAAATTATAAGTGACCGACTGTAACTGTATCTCCTTATCTGAGTTTATCAAGTGCATGGCCTTAAGTTATCTCATTGTTTAAGAGTTGGATTTGCACATGTAAGATAAAATCGTCGCTAGAAATAACTCTTTTAGTTTTACTATTTTGAAGTTATGTCTGTGGTTTTCTGAAACTTTTGTAAAATGTTAAGTAAGCGTAACAGATTTACAGTATTTTTGTTTAGACACTTATTCAATTTAGAATTCCAGCCTTCAGAGATGTTGTTAGTACGATGATGTTCTCCAAATACACAAAGCATGGTACTGAAATATGGTTTCATCCAAAACCTCTCAGTATAATTTATGAATTTTGACATTTCCATGTTGATACTTTCCGACTGAATGTATGTCAATATAATTTATGAATTTTGACATTTCCATGTTGATACTTTCAGACTTAATGTACTCCCATCCTTCTTTAATAAGTGGCTGTGGAATCAATGGCAGTGCAGCCGTAAGCGAGATAATTCTTTTTTCTGCCTTACATTTTGTGTGGCCCAAGAGTTTGGCCCTGTTCCAGACACTTTTCGACCAGTGATAAAAACAGCCTTTAACTAGAATGTCTTTGTAAATTTCCGTCAAAGCGTTTATTGGTGCTATTTCATAATCGCAATGCACTTTTGTGGGCTTGAACTCCGTTAGCTGTGATTTGATTAGGCTAAATAAAATATAATAACTAGATGTCTTTTTATCCGTCATTAAAGCAAAAAATAAAGGTCTCGCTTTGTTTGAATTGATAGAGCTACCAACATCGCCGTGAATTATGTAAATCTGAACAAACGGATGCGGGCAGCTGCTAAAAGTTCCATCAATAAAGATCTCTTTTATATTTTCAATTTTCTCTCGTGCATCCGCATCCAACCAGCAAAACACTATGATTCGATTAGCGTTATCATAGTAGTCAGCTAAGATTGACTCACGAAATTTCAATGGCACTACAACGCTTTCTACATCTGTTTGCTTTACTTCTTGTAGTAATTTAGTTTTAATTAAATCTGCACTGATTTTTACACCTGAACTCTCTAGCCCCATGGCTTATACTCTTCTGGCAAGCCCGCTAGCATTAATGTACCTAGCCACTCGTCATCAACATGAAAGTTAATGTTTCCCAACTTATAGGCTGCCGACATGATCTTTGCTATGTAGTCTTCCACGCCACTACTTGATTCCAAACTTGTGTTAATTAGGTCTTTCAATAAATTCACTTTTCGTGAGAGACCAGAGACTTCGAAGGCCGTTTTCAAGTTATCCCATACGTTTTTGGGTGATTTTGCATCTTCTATGTGTACATATAAAGTTGGATCCACCACCAGTAATATAATTTTCGTTTTCGCTTTTGAGTTTTTCTTTGGATCAATCCCTTTTTCACTGAGAATACAATCAAGCAATTCTTCGTGTTCTAAGTACGTCTTCACAGCGAAACTCCACGTCGCATAATTCTCTCTGCCTTTTAGTTTTTGCATACCTGCATGGGTATTTCTATCCATTTTTGTATGAAATACTTCGTATTAAAAACTCTGAAAAGCTGAAAAGTAGAAACGGAGCGACTTTTTTTTCGTAAGAAAAACGTGATCGTAATTTTTTGGGTTAGAATGACCGATAATTTTTTGATTTTAACACTTTTTACTTTCTATTCAACAAAGCTATATACTAGGCATGAAAATGCCCATAACCTGATGAAAATAAAGAATGGCTAGACTAAATTGAACAAGTAGTTTATTAATTAGAAATATTACAAGTAAATAGTACTGGACACGGTACGCGGTAGCACGGAGAAGAGAGTCTAGCAATGTACGTAAGCAGAGTTGCCAGATGTGCAATCCGTTGCTAATTATCTTTTTTCGAGGCGTTGCATTCTCACCAACAAATATAACTACAGTGAATTCATATATCAATATATGTATTCATCGTTTGTAGTCATTGAATCTAAATCAATTGACAAACGTTTTTTAAGGACACTTAATTGTTATATGTACCTCCTCGTAATAAAAAAACTTACCTTTTCTTTTAGAAAATCCAAAATACTTTTACTACGCACGTGACTTCCAGGTCCAAAAAGCAACTGCAATCTGCAATACGCGCGCACGGGCCACAAATCGGACAAAATGTTGCAACATTGTATCGAACTATCCCACTCGTGCCATCTTGCTCTCGCTTTACTACGTGAAGTAAGATAACAATACTCATATCCCTGTTGCTGTCTCGCCAACTGTCACGACCTGGGCAAACCTTTATCCTCGTAGTTTTACAATTCAAAATTGATAAAATCCCATACTTTCGCCAAATAATCGTCATATTATTTTAAACTGGGCCCACGTTTTGCCATTTTATAGGTACATAATCATGTCAAATGCACAACTTTAATGACCATTTCACAAAGCGTAACTTGACAAGTCAGTTGAATAAAAATGAGATGATTACTTAAATGACTTAGAATAAAGTTAGATGAAATATTTTAATAATTTCATCTAGAAACCTAGTTATTAAATTAAAAAAAAAAAAACCGGTCAAGTTCGAGTAGGACTTGCGCCCTGACGATAAGTTAATATACTTAAATAATTCAAAAATAAATTTCAAACTTATCATTACCTAGTACTTTACGCTTTCTTTTGTGTTGGATTCCCATTGGGTCGGCCATTGTTAATGATTAGTTTTATGTAAAGAAATTTTTGGTGGCAACTGAAGACGTAAAGTTTTAATTTGTGCCCGATAAACGGAAAATAGCCTCGCTCCCTATTCAGCGATTTTAATTCATGCGAAATAATGCACGGACAGGTTTCTCAAGGTCAAGGGCGCCCTGCTACGCACGTTGTGGTAGTATACAGACCGCCGGACACTAACAGGCTCAGTTTTACGGATGAAGTGCAACAAATCGTACAAAAAATCCCGTCACATTGTGATGTCGTGGTATTGGGTGATATGAATATTGACCTCCGAGACCCTAATATGGACAGCGCTGCGAGACGATACATAGACACATTGTGTGATCTGGGCCTGCAGTGTGCAATCACGGACTATACACGCGAAGAAGTACGTAATGGCAAATTAGTGCGGTCTTGCCTAGATCATATGTGGACTAGGCTACCTGTGTCTGTTGTGTCGGCCTTTTTGCTGACGTGTAAGATCTCAGATCATTATTTAGTCGGTGTGCGATATGATGAAAACAAAAAAGATGTAGATCAGTGCAATATTGCGTGTGATAATATGCGTTTGTGTGATAAATCTGTAAAACAAAAATTGGATGAGTACCCCTGGAATGATCTGTTGGTATGTGACTGTCCCTTGTTACTTTATGAGAAAATAAGGTATATTTTTGGCAATATATATGACACTTCTATGGTTAAACGGAAATTATCAAAAAGACGGGTCCCAAAACCTTGGATAAATAATAAATTAAAGCTAATGATTAAATATAGGGACCAATTGTTTCGTAAGTGGAAAAACAAACCGCATGATATGAGTAAACGCCTGGAATACACCAAATACAGAAACAATGTAAATAAGTGTATAAATAATGCCAAAAATAAGTTCAGACAAGAAGAGATATTAAAATGTAAAAATAATATGAAAAATGTGTGGAATAAAATAAATAGTTGGACAGGGAGAGGTAAAGCCAGTATAGATGACGTAATTCTAAAATATCTAGGAAAAAAGGAGCCATTAAAGAACATTTGTAATCAATTCGCTTCTACGTTTACACAAGAAATATTAAACATAACTGTAACCATACATTCTTGAATAGAAGTGACTATGTAAAACAGCCACAGTTGTCAATGCGATTTAAAAATGCAACCCCTTCGGATATAGCAAAAATTATTGCTAAGTTAAGTTGTGACAAGTCACCTGGACAGGATCGAATACGCGTCAGTGATATACAGCACATAAAAGAAAAAATAAGTCCTGTTTTAGCTCTGTTTATTAACTTATGTATTAAAAAAGGTGTGTATCCTAATGAACTAAAAGCAGCTCTAATTAGACCGATATACAAACAAGGATCGCACTTTGATTATACAAATTATCGTCCTATAGCAATTTTGGCTGTTATAAATAAAATATTCGAAAAATATGTAATAGAGCAAATAAGCAGTTTTCTTGAAAAAAATGATGTACTATGTAGTGTGCAGCACGGGTTCCGACGAGGCCGCAGCACGGCGACCGCCCTCGCGCAGTTCGCCGACGATGTAAACGGCAGTCTGAATGCCAGGCAGCAGGTGGGTGTGCTCTTCATAGATTTCAAAAAAGCTTTTGACACTTTAGAGCACAACCAGCTGTTGCGTGCCATGGAGGAGTGTGGGATAGGCGGTCCGTTAAACCAATGGCTACGAGCATACCTATCTGATCGGACGCTGAGAACTGCTGTTTGCGGTATAACGGGTGACAGTAAGCAGGTAACGTGCGGAGTGCCGACCGGCTCCGTCTACGGCCCCGTCGGATATATCATGCATGTAAACAGCATGTGCAACGTAGTTAAACATTGTCGGATGTACATGTACGCTGATGATACATGTTTAGTGTACTCGAGTAAAGATGTAAAACAAATAGAAGAGTGTATTCAGGATGATCTTAACACTATAGTGAAATGGGCACACGATAATGGTATCATAATTAATATAGCGAAAACAAAATGTATGCTTATCTCTTCACCATACAACAAATGCATAACTAGGGCACCGAGAGTGCATGGTTACGATTGTATGCACCGTGGATATTCCCTTTGCCAATGCGGAGAGCTTGGGGTGGTGGAAAAATATAAGTACCTAGGACTAATGATCGATTCAAAGTTCTCATGGAACGCACATGTAGAATTAGTATGTGATAAACTTAGGTCAGTACTTGTCAAGTTTCACCACCTGAAGTTTTTTGCAAACAGAGCGACTTTGTATACGGTTTACCATGCACTAACTGACTCGATACTTTCATATGGACTGAGCACATACGGCCGAACGTTTCATACTTACCTCGACAAAATAAAAAATCTACAAATAAGGTTCCTTAAAGTTCTATCAAGCGATAAATTAAAACGTCAATGTAAACAAAACTATAATAAATTATTCACCAAATGTAAAATACTACCGGTCGATGGGAAAGTATCGTTTCAGATTGCGTTAGAAGAATTTGGATATAATGAGTTTAAAGTGCCAGTATCAAATCCTCGGTTACGTAGAAAGTTGAGTGATGAAGCATTAATTGTGCCTAGAACCACTAACTATTACGGTAAGCGAGCCAGACCATACCTCATTCCTAAAATTTACAACGAGATACCGTTATGCATTCGAAAGAGCGGCAGCAAAAATATATTTAAATCTAAGTTAATAAAACATATATTTCAAAAACTTGAACAAAATAGAAATTATTAAACAAAAATATTTATCTGTAAAAGCAAGTGTTACATAAAAAGTCAGTTATAAAGATAAAATGTTATAATGTTAAAGAAAGTGTATTAAAATATGTGAGATGATATATGTAAGACATAATTAAGTGAGATAGCGTAAAAAACAGTTAACATGACAGTATTGTACGAAAAGGGGAGATATTTCTGCCAACAAACTGCCTTGCAGTTTGGCGGGATATAATAAGTATCTAATGAGCTGTTATAAAAATGAATAAACGATTATTATTATTATTATATTATTATATTTATATGTGAAAAACATTGTTCATCATGTTATATTTAATACATAATATTTTAGTGCCAAAAAAGTACTCTTTCTTTCATTATTTCAATTAAATTTTCCAAGTTTTTTTACCTCTAGGGGTATTTGCACTCTCGAAAATTTCGCAAGTGCCAAAAAATGTGTTTACTGAAAATCGTAGAACAGTGAGAACAAAAACTCTCATTAGTTCTACCGTATAACAATTTTCTTGGACAGAAGAAGTAGTGGGAATAAAAAGTTTCACTAGTTCTACTATTCTGTAACATATAGCATCGTAACAAACAAACGACAATTCGCTGCCTTGCCTACAAATATGCCGATTTATAAAGCAGTTGAACTTTTCTCAGACTGTACTTCACAAAAATCAACGCGATATAATGAGAAATCTACGAAAAGAAACGCGCGATACAGAAGCGCGACGTAACGAGAACGCGGCATGCCGGTGATGATTCGTTTTTTCGGACATAACACTAACAGCAGATCCGGTATCTATTTCGAAATTCAAATATAGACCCTTGATCTCAATACGCTCTGTCATCGGCCCACCTCTTAAACATCTTCTGTTGCAAAACTGCTTACCATCGTTATCATTTTCATCGACCATTTGACCTTCGTCAACGTAGTTCAAATTTCTACCCGGACACATCTTACATAAATGGCCTTTTTGGCCGCATTTTTTACACTTGTATTTCGTAAAACGACACTTGTCCGCTTTATGGCTTGTATAACCGCACACTTTGCACTTTTCACTCGCAATACTGAACACGGTGCCGGCAGCGTCCTGGCCTATAGCTGCAGCTGGGGCCATCGTGCCCGCCGCCTTGCGTGCACAATGCACGCCATATCTACTGCTTTAGCCAGGCCCTGGAGCTCCTGCGTAAACATCATGTCTTGCTCGTGGCCCGCAACCATACCCATCACAAATTTATCCGGTAGAGCCTCTTCAAGATTCTTAAACTTCCAGTGAGCCGCGAGTCCCCTTGTTCTGGCAGCCCACTCCGTGTGACCCTCACCTGAGCATTGCGTTGCCGCTTAAAAGTGGAAACGCTCTGAGAAGGTACATCGCTTCGGAGTAAAATGATCGTCCAACAATTTAGTGACGGCACAAAAATGTATATTTTCGAGCTTGAGTGGCAGAGCCAGATCACTTGCCAATCTATAGGTACTCTCGCTGAGTGCACTGAGTAATATAGCTTTGCGCTTAGCGCCCATTTTGTCGGTTTCATCGTTGATGTCGTTCGCTATGAACCACTGCAGAATCCGATGTTTGTAGCTGTTCATTTCTTGATGGTCAAACGACGACAGGAAGCTAAGCGACCCTACGGTAGCCATGATTTTTGAGTCCGCAAGTCGCCACGTGTTCTATCTTGGAGGAATCGTAGTATGGAGCGACAAGACGTCAGGTAAACTAGCTAGCTAATTATGCACTGCTTTATTGGGGCGAGGACAAGTGGGGCGAACAGGCCACACACACACACATACCTAGAAACCTATACCTAACAGTATTTGTGCATTGAAAATGTACCTGAAACAAAATTCTACATAACCTATTTGTTTTTATTAGTTGACATTTCGAAACTGTCAAAATGAATAACAGAATAGCCGTGGACAGTATTCCATCGTGAAATGCCTCCTGAAAGCGGTGGCAGCGTTACAAATATGCTTGAGGCCAAAAAACGAAAGTGGTCCGACACTTCTACATCCGTGGACAAGGATAAGTATTATAAGCCCTATACAAAGCCAAATTATAAACGTGTGTACCCAGATAATTCAACAAATATCAAGTTTCCGGTGTTTGTATAAAATACAAAAGATGATAAACTAGGAAATAAAGACCCTCTCCACGTACAAAATTTATTTTCTAAATATATTAAAGGACAGTATGAAATCAACCGAGTTAATGCGCATAAGTTACAAATAACTTTTAAACAAGCTAGCGCAGCCAATGATTTCCTTAACAATAACGACGACCTTCAACAGCATGACATGCGAGCATACATTTCAGCATAATTTGTGGAAAAGATTGGAGTAATATACTTTGTCCCGGAGGAAATGAGCAATGAAGAACTTTACCGAAAACTTTCTTGTGAATATGAGATTGTGGCGGTGCGCCGCTTCATTAAGAAGGATCTTGAAGGTAACCTGTACCCACTAAAGACAATATCAATGACTTTTGTGTCTAGTACTTTGCCAGAGTACATATACTTAGACAGATGGCGAGCAAAAGTAAAAAGATATATACCACCTGTAATGCAATGTTACAATTGTATGAAATTCAATCACTCGGCCAGAATTTGCAAAAATAATCAGGTCTGTTCCATATGTGCGGGTGGACACTCCTACAAAAGTTGTGCCAATAATGATGAAATTAAATGCAGCAATTGTGGGGGGGGGGGGGGGGCACTTGGCCATATCCAAGTTATGACCTGTAAAAGCGGCCAAATTAAACAAAAACAAAAGTATGACTTATGCTAGTGCCATAGCCAATATTAATAATCCATGAAGTTTTCCAGCTCTTCCAGCACCATTGAAAACAATGGTAAAACAAGCACCAACAATACCCCTGAATAAGACTGATGTTATGACATCAAAAAATAATGATAATAAAAGCATTCTAAATAATGATAAGGTGATAAATGCTATTGTAAAAACTTAAGTTACACTGGGGAATGATAATACACCAATGACTACATCAAAAATTAGAGAAGTTCTGTTGAAAAATTTGTCAACTCATGGATAAATTTCTGAGAATAGTACAGCATAATATTCAGAGTATTAGTAGTAAAAAAACCCCTTCTCAAATCATATTTATTTGAAAATAATATTGATATCGATATATTGTTAAAAAGACTAACTGTAATATTCATTTTCCTGGTTATAATTTTATATTTAAAAATGCTAAGAATGAACATAGTGGTGTAGGTATATTAATCAAAGATACAATTAAATACAAAATCCTTAATACAGCTTTTTATCAAGGTATACAATCTGTTGCGATTTCTGTGATGACGGAAGCAGGACCTCTTTCGATAATAACTGTTTATTGTCCACCTAGAAACAAAAATAATGGCATTAGTACAATCAGAATTAGTGGACTAAAAACTATTATTAGGAATTTATCTAAACCCTGTTTAGTATCTAGAGATTTTAATGATCATTATATTACGTTCGGGTGCTACACTACTCAGTCTAGAGGAAAAGAGTTATATGATTTGTTTGATGAGGCTGACTTATGTATTTTAACCCTTAAAAGACCAATTTTTTAATTTTTGCCTAGAAAAATATATGTATTAGATTTAGGAATGTACATTAGGAGAAAAATGGTTAAAAAAAATAAATACGAAATAAATTAGTTATTTTATTCAAAAAACACTCTGTTGTTTTAAAGCAACATTGCGCATTCATCGGAAAACATGAAGTATGGCGAAAAAAATTATAACACAATTTTTATTTATAGAATTTTAATAAGAAAAATCATAATACCTATAATCGTATTCATTGTGATATTTAAAGAAAAAACTTTTGGCTTTTATGTCACAAAGAGAATCTCCGCATTTTTGACATTTTTTGTAGGTAAATCCAGAACAACCAGTAAATTTGCATCTTTCTTGCTTTTCGTTCCAGATGGCCCAATGTGAGATTTGATCCAATCTTACATCTTTAGAAGGTGCAACCTGGACTTGACCTTTACGCCTCTTTGATTTAATTTCAATTTCAATTCAATTTTTACTTTTGTCATTGTAATGAAGAGCACATTTTTTTAAATTTCTTTCGAGGCATTGTAATCTTGATGTTTTCGTAGCCGAATTTGCTACTCCAATATAGCTTCCTTTTCGGATAATACACAACAGAGCTAAAAATCAGGATGCCAAGAAATTATTCAGTTCATTTTCTGTTATTGTTTCAGGGTTTGAAACTTGTTTTAGTGTGGCATATAAATTGGTTTCTTCCACAATTTTCATCTTCGACTCAGGCGTAAAAAAGTAGTTGAAAACCTTTACAGGAGTATTGCATGCTACCAATTCATTTGGCAATTCAGTATTACCTCGGAATATAACCTCCTCGTCGGTTGTCAAGAGGTTTCTTTTCCGCCATATTACTGGTCTCGTTTGGAGACCACTCCGAGAAGAGGATAAGGTGGAATCCGAGATGATAGGTGGATCGCTACCATCGTCTTGAACAGGTTCATTGTCAACTGGGGGAAGTTGATCGAAAATTATGAGAATTATTATAGGGTCACTTTCGTCACGTTGAACACGAACAGCTTCCTCAGAATCATTATTTATAATGCCTTCAAGAGCATCCCTGATATGACGCAGAGATCGATAATAAGTCTCTTCATCCTCAGACTCAGAGTCTGGTAAGTCGTCTTCAGACTCATTTCAATCATGCAGCAAACTAATTATATATTTTTCAACCAATCAACTCATACTGCAAAAAAAAAAACCAACAATGTCTCTACTTCACACCTTTGTAGATTTTTTACAGGTAAAGGACCGTTGTTGTTTACAAACAACGTAACAAAAAATGGTTATTTCGCATCATTCCATATGTTTTACTTGCTATTTAATTATGAAATTCAAAAGAGCAAAGTACAAATAACTAGAAAACATATTTTTATGACACTTACCTGAAATATTTAGGTTGTATCTTCGATGCACAAAAACTGCGAGTTCGAAAATCTCTACTTCCACTGACTTACAAACTTTGAACTGTCAAAAAGTAGGGTAAGAAAGAAAAAGTCGTGAAATAAAGAAAAACCCATCAGCAATATATGTTACTTGTGTTAGCCCTGATATTGCTTCTCTATGTGAATGGAAAGTTGGCGAAGACCCACTAGTAAGCTATCACTATCCTACCTACATAGATATAAATATTTCCCCTCTTTTTACCAGGTTAATGATACTATAGAAAAATATTTATTTAATAACGCCGACTGGAATAAATATTACTCAGAATCAGAAAAATTGTTAGATGAATATGATTTTGATCCACTGAACCCATTAGATTATTATAATAAGTTTTGTGACATGCTAAATAAATTAAAAAGTGACTGCATACCCCTATACAAAAAGACAAACAAATATAAAAATAGAATTCCAGCTCCGTGATGGAACGATGAGTGTGACAGTGCGGTTAAAAAATCCAAAGAAGCATTATTGACTTGTAGGACATCAATGACTTTAGAATATTTTATAGAATACAAAAGATGCGATGCTAAAAAGCTTATCATAAGAGAATGTAAGAGGAACAGCTGGAAGAGCCTTTGCACATCCCTTAATATATACACCCCTATTTCAACAATTTGGAATTACATACGTAGATTTAAAAGAATTAATGTAAGAAATAAACCTAAAAATGATGAATGGATAACTGATTTTATACAAAAACTTACACATACAAACCCATGTCAAAGTAAAAACATTAACAACCTATTTTTTATGAATAATGACAATGAGCAGAATCAGTTTTTATTAAAACCATTTGAATAGAATGAGTTGTGTACGGCTTTGGATTCGAGAAAGGACACTACACCGGGCTTAGATGATTTTCCGTATATTATGATTAAAAAATTGCATGAATTCTTGTAAAAATACACTTTTGAATATTTTAAATTGCCTCTGGACTAACAAATCATACCAGAGTCATGGAAAACTCAGTATGTGATTCCAATTCTGAAACCAGACAAACCTGCTGATGATCATAATTCATATAGACCAATTTCATTAGCTTCTTGTATAGGTAAACTTATGGATGGCAGATGATCAAATTAAGATTAGACTATTATGTTGAAAGTCAAAACTTATTACCTGCAGTTCAGTTTGGTTTCCGAAAAGGAAAAAGTGCATCTGAAAGTTTTGTTTCATTCATAGCTGACATGAAGACATGTTCACTAGCCCGCTCTACTGCAGTTTGTGCCTTTCTGGATGTCCAAGGAGCGTATGATAATGTAGACTTAGTTCAACTAATTCAGGTCTTGGCTGGTATTGGACTACCTGGAAAATTCATAAAATGGATATTTAATTTTCTAGTGATAGAATTAGCATTGACATATTCAAACATAACAATATCCTATACGGCCCAGAAAAAGTATCCAAAGGTTTAATGCAAGGAGCAAGCCTATCACCTATTTTGTATAATCTTTATACCTCTGAAATATTAAAGTATGTCACTGGTGACATAAAAATTTTGCAATTTGCTGATGATATTCTTCTATATTCTGAGGACAGAAATATTACTGAGGTTCAAAGCAAGCTTAATAGAACTTGAGAGCAGTTGAATTATTATTACACACAAATTTTGAAATTAAATATTAATTGTAGTAAGAGCTCTGTTTTGGTCTTTGGTAGTAATGTTTCTTCAAATATCAAATATTGAGGTACAGATATTGCACAAGAAAGGGAAAAAAAGTTTTTGGGTATCATAATAGATGAATATCATAAAAGAATTTTGAATTTCTCTGCAAATTTTACTCCAGCTAAAAATAAAAAAGAAACTGTGGAGTCATGAAATTGCTGATTATAGCAATAAGTAATTGCGCACGACTTATGGCAAGGCACGTAGCCACGCCAGTTCTCTTCCCGGCATTGTGTAGTAACGACGTGTTTTCTTACGTGGTTGTAGCCACTAGAATATATCGGACTATTAACCGCTAACCTGTGTTTCACTCAGTCAACACCCCAACCTGCCAAAGTGGTGACCCCGAACGTCGATTTCTGGACAGTGCGTTTTATGGCTGTTGGGGTATCATGTTCGTGAACTGAACAGACAGGACAGCGGGAAGAGAACTCCCCGTCGAGTAGAGTCGTGGCTCGGCGGGAATTACAACGACTTACGTTGTGGTCGGCGAGTATCCAAGAGGCGGAGGCAGAAAAATTTACAAAAACGCCGGCAAGATGACAACCCGGAAGATACAGCCCGGAGGAGAGACATTATCGAAGGACAACAGCAGGAAGTCAGCATTAGCCCGGAGAAAAAACGAAACCCGGAGGTCAGCAGTAGCCCAGATAACAAACATAGCCTAGAGGACAGCATACCGAAGAAAAAATCGGAACGTGAAGGTGCGGACGTGTTGCAAGTGATGACTTCGACACCGTTACCAAGAAAAGTAAGAGAATTCAAGAACGTAGCTACAAAAGAAGAAAATCGAGGAATATTTTGAGAAGCTTTCTGAGCCATGGAGGTATTTAGCGAATTTTTATTAGCAACATACGACATGTGCAAAGAAACAAGACACCGATATACATTACAGAGAAACCAGGATGTGTATATGAACACACACATACGAAAGTGCTGACAACGTGTGACAATTCTTGTGACGACCGGATACAGTACAATTCCATGCAGTGATATCGTGTTACGAAGCAACTATTTAGATATTTTATGAACCTTTGTATTTTATGTACCTATTTCAGATTTTTTTGTTTTATTATGTTGTGTTATTGTTTTCAAAAATGGTTTATTTTGACGACTATACAGTCGGGTTTTGCAGAAAACGCTACCTAACTCACGTCGTATCAGAATAGTTAGATTTGTAGATTTTCTAGAGCAATGATTAAAGTACATAAAGAGTATTATTTTTGGTTTTGCATACAGTACATATTGTGAGGTTCAGTGATAAAGATTAAGTTTTTTGTAAAAGTCGTGTAAATATTTTGTGGTTAAAATTCCGAAAAATGGGTAAACCGCAAAGTAAAAACGAACAAGTTGTCATAGCACAGAATGGTGCAAACGAGTCAAGTAATTCGAAATTAGAAGAAAAAATGGAGATTTATGGAATTGTGATAGTAATAACAGTTATCATATTGTGTTTTTTATCAGTATACAAATTATATACAAAGTGTAGTAATCATATGCGAAAGTGGTTAAGAAAAGAATTAAGAGCGTCAACTTTGGAGAGTGCTCCACAGGCATTCCAAAATACGGTGCAGCAACATGTATAGGACGAATGACGTCAGCAGGCAAATTGAAACATAAAATCGAAATTTTACGAAACGGTGACCATTGTGTTATTTTTGTTTAAAGTACAAAGTAGTGATCATACTAGAAAGTAGTTTTAAAGAAGAGCTAAAGGTATTAGATTTGGGGAATGCGGATTAAGCAACTCAGATCTCAATGCAATAGCATGTGTAACGTAGAAATTATAAAATGAAATGTTAGGGTTCCGTGAGTTTATAACTCGAATATGAACCCGCGAGCTAAATGAAACTATAGATACGGGCAAGCCATATTTTAACCTGAACACTCTTCAAGTAGTTCCGAGCCCTCGGTGAATCGTAAAATGGCCTAGAGAGTATTTTTGCAAACTATCAAGTTATATTTTTTCTTTCCGCATTAAAGGGATCCTAGAGAGATTTCCGAAACTTAGATATTTTTTCTTTCTTTTCTTGTAGATTGTAATTTTTTAGTGTTTTATTATTGTTTTCAAGTGATTTATAATGTCGATATACACTCAGGTTAAGCAGGAAACGCTATCTGAATGACATCGAATTAGAGCAAATAAGCAAAGACGAATAAACAGGGTTCCGTAATAGAATGCAAATGTAGACCCTTGATGCAATGCGAAATTTATTTTTTATTTTTTTTGAATTTTATTGAATTTCTTGTGTATTGTGTATGAAAATGTCATTTATGTTTGTAACTTGTGTAACTATGAAGCATGTAAGTAGAAATTTCTAGAATTTTTTCTTACACGACGTAAAGATATACTATTGGTATACTAGATATTTGTCTAGCTTTTGGATTAGCTACCCAAAAAAGTTAGGAAATGTGTAGGATTCGAATAGATGTCAGATAAAATGTATTTTTTGTGTTATGTAACAGTTTTGTGTTTGTATTTTTCCTCTATAAATTGTTTAAAGTTTTTTATAATAGCATTTTTTTTCACATTATTATACTGTGTAAACTCCAGTTATGAATTGTGTAGTTGAACAAATTGAAAAATTTTCCATTATAGCACTATTTTTGATATTATAACACCGTTATTATGTTATTTTACTGTTTCGATATTCAAGTGTTATCTGTTAATTTGGTATTCAATTTCAGAGTAATTTTTACAGAAGTTAGTGTTAAAGAGTTTTTCAGTTTTATATTCATTTTTTTTTGTATTGTTTTCTTAAAGAATCTTGTGTAATTTTATATTATAAATAGTCTTTACATTATGGTACTATACAATGTTGAAATTTTATTTCATTGAAATTTATTTCATTACAGCAAGATAAGAATTGCGTCAGCCAGTAGGCAGTTTCATGTTACGAGCTTGCTTTGTGTTTACAATTGTTTAAATGTCGAGTCAGATTATGTTATTATTGCAACAGTGTATCAGAGTACAATCAGTGTAGTATGTTTTGAAACATTTAGGTACAATCAATGAAAGATGTTTTTAGTTTGTTAAAAATTTTATTTTGAAAAAATTTTTTTTGTAGAAAGGGATGTACTGTGGAGTCATGAAATTGCTGATTATAGCAATAAGTAATTGCGCACGACTTATGGCAAGGCACGTAGCCATGCCAGTTCTCTTCCCGGCATTGTGTAGTAACGACGTGTTTTCTTACGTGGTTGTAGCCACTAGAATATATCGGACTATTAACCGCTAACCTGTGTTTCACTCAGTTAACACCCCAACCTGCCAAAAAACAAATGATAACATACCAAGTCTTTTCAAAAGAGTTTTGTTTTACCTAGAACCTAAAAAACCAATTAAAAAAGGAAGACAGACCAGGTTCCAGCCATAGTGTCATCAATTAAATGGCAAAACTATCACGAGAATAAAGAAAAACAGAAGTCTGCTATTCTTGAAGAAAAGAAAAAAAAGAGCTGAAGAGAGCATGTATCACAGCTACAAATTCGAAACACTCGCGGTCGTCAAGTCATTACGCAGGTTTAGAGTGTATGTGATAGGTAAACATGTGAAAGTTGTATCGGATTGCACGGCAGTTAGGGACACTCTAAAGAAACGTGATATTATCCCGCGTATCGCAAGGTGGTGGCTAATGATCCAAGATTATGATATCGAAATAGAATGGCCTGGCGACCACATGAAGCACGTAGACACACAAAGTAGGAACCCGATTGATACGGTAAATATTAATCGCCTCGAGGTAATAGATTGGTTCTATACGGTACAATATCAAGATGATAAATTGAAGCGGATTATTGACCAGCTTAATAATGGTACAGGGGACACTGAGATGACCAACAACTATGTAGTTTTAGATAATAGGCTGTATTGGAAGACATTGTATGGGAATCGTCTCGTAGTTCCATCACTAGCTAGGTGGAGGATTGTGCAAATGCAACATGATGACATTGGTTATGTAGGCTTAAAACGGTAAGTAAGTAGTAATAGTGATAATAGACGTTTATTTCCATATGAAAATATTTGGAACATACAAATATTTCTGCCAAACTGTAATGCAGTTTGTAGGCAGAAAAAACTCTGTTTAAATAAAAATAAAAAAATAAAATTTCACACTTTCAATTTCCTTCCGGGACATGGCTGTTCACGTAACGGAATGTCTAAAGGGTTCGAATGGGTAGATGTCAAAATGTATAAAGTTTAATTGTTACAATGTTTCGGTGACAAAATGACTAAAGTTCACATTGCATTTATGTTACATCATGCTTGTGTCAGAATGTAAACATTTAACGATGTATTATAGAATTAAATCATTTAACGATGTTTTTTTGTCAAGCTATGTCAGAGATAAAACATATTAATGTTACAATATTTTTGTGACTAATCATGTAATTGTTTGAATAGCTGATTCTTACGATGGCAAGAATCTTAAACCTATTTACCGAGGACCGGTGGCCGTCGGTAATCGGAGGATGAGGTGAGGTGGAATGAAACACTTAGTACAGTACGTGATGGGCTTCGTGGCCGTAAGCAGATCTGGACCGTTGGCTCGTGCCAGTGGTAGTGAGGATACTGCCTGACTGCTGTTCTGACCTTCGTATCTATATATAGACTGTAATGTGTAATGTAGGAATTTTTTATTTTTATTTTAAACGTCAATTTATTCTTATTTTAACACATTCTACTTTAACATTTTAAATAATTAAGCGGACTGATTTCTTGATCCTCCAGTTGTTTTAACAAATCTTTCATCTTCCGATCAAAAATAATATCACACTTCCTAAGTTTCGTGTTCTCGAATAGTGCGTTCTTAATTTTTGTTTCCTGATATTTTGCTTCTTTGCGTAATAAATGAACAAACGCAAATAACTGCGGCTTGCATCGCAACCTCTTTATCAGCCGACTGTGCCACCCTTCTAAACTGTTATTAGTTCTGTGGCGTTGATAAGCAGCGCTAATTTTATCAATATTATTTTTGAAAGCCATTGCTTGACAAAATATGTTTAAAATTTTTCTGTTACGTCAGATTTTTCTGAAATGGTAGCCAAAATTTCTGTCCATCCAACAGTTATCAAGTTTTCGGGCAACAGTGGTAAATATGATGCCAGCTCCGCAAGTTTCCGGCCATCTTTAGTCTGTTGAAGTTTTAACTTATCTGCTTTCCGCCATATAGCTTTATGGAAGTGGTAAAAACATCCACTCAAGTTACACTCTGGGTAAACTTCTTTTACAGCGTTCATTTGTCCCATTTCAAAGTCTGATTTATAATTTTTGATGTCAACTTTCAGTTCATTTTTTATGTATGAAAATATAGGTATGTAAGTTAAAATGTTTTTGTTAGGCATTAAAGCATAATACAGCACTGGTACAATATTGGTTCTCTCTTCCATGCTGTTGATGTCCAAGTGAATAGTAAATAATTGTTCCCAAGGCACCGGAGCTGTTTTGAATGTACCGTCACCCAACCAAATTTTTTCATCGTCTTTGCCATGAACGTAAGAAGGATCGGACACCGTGTCGCTAACTAATAACTGATTCACAACAATGGCGGCGGCTCAAAGTGCATGTGTGCGTGCTGGGTTGCCAACTGATACCAATTTCCCCAGAAAATAGGTTAGCACTATAAATAATACTATTGTCGCTTGATGGCGCTGTAATACGAATCTAAACCAATTCGTACAAACGACGCTGGATTTGGAGGGAACCCAGTCGTTTTCACCTCTGCTCTCTCCAATTATATTTAACCAATCATTCCTCCATACTTGGTTTCTTTTTGGAAGTCTAAAAAAAACACATTGGTATATATATTTTTAATAATTAATGTAATTTAGACTACCTAAATTGCGCGTGTATGCCTGTGTCGAAATTTGTTTAGCTCAAGCCCTTTGGTGGCGTGGGTATTTTTTATCTGAGCGGAAAAATTTTACAAACAGACAGATGTTTCATTTCATCATATCTATAGAGATGACCAACTGAAACAACATCTATTGATCGACACACTATTTTAAACAAAAAAAGAATCATCCAAATCGGCTTAGAAATGACGGAGTTATGGAGCAACTTACACAAAAAATAAGTATAGAAAAAAAAACAGGTGAGTTGACAACTCTCTCTTTTTTGAAGTCGGTTATAACGAAGATAAAAAATTATCAGTTCCACTCGAAAATCTATCTCCGACATTTTGTGGTGAGTAATTTGCATTTGTATTTAATGGCAACACTGGCCAATTGTCAAGAGTATGACAATTGAACTGAAGTCTCATGGATTAAGGCATTTTGGATCATATTTTAGACACAATAAAGACTTTGCCACAGGACTTCATTGGTGGCGCGGACTCAAGGTTTTGAGTTCCGAATTGAGCAGATTAATTTCATGTAAAAACACGTTAAAAAATGGAAATACGTCATAAATAGAACAACTTACCTATGAAAGGTAATTCCCTGACATTTTTTCATAAATCCGTTATTATTTCTGCAGGATTTGACCACGCAGGATGGCATTTTCCAATATTTTTAAGTACCATGTCAGCGCGTTTCGCTGGTCAAGGTTTGCTGCAGAATGGCGGTTGATTGTCTTATGTTTTTTGTATGTTTGCGTGCGGCTCGTGCGTACAAGCGAGTCGGCTTATCTTGGGGTACCTCAATATTCTGTTAGAGACGCGGAGTCCGCTACGTCCGTGGTCTTTGCAATATATGTATCTTTTAATAAAATTTGTACCAAATAATAAAATTTTTTCGTGCGTCCCATCTTCCCACAGTAAAAGTTATCCTTTAAAATTTTCGGTAATTCCACTTCTTCTAATGTTGTAAAAGAAGTTTTCGTAACTTCCAAAAAAATTTTTCTTGCTCGATATAGCGTCCGTTTCTTACTTTCAAATATTGGTATCGTAATCGAATTAGAATCAGAATCCTCATTTTGAGGTATAAAAGTATTCTTCGAATATTTCTTGAACCGGTTGATAATTTTCACATACTTTTCTTTTACAAAGTTGAGTGGCAACGTGAATCTTATTTTTCGATGTTGGTGGATTACATGTATGCTCACTTTTACGTAATATTTTAGTTTTAGTGATGTCCATTGTCATAGATGCAGCACAGGAAAGCCGATTAATACACTTCCAAATAGTAGTACCACTTCTATTTGTAATTCCCAAATTGTATCTGTATATACCGTTCAGTAATGTGTGGTAGCCTTTTTGATTTGTGCCAAAAATAATTGACCCTCTGATGGTACTTCCATTTTAATTTAGTAGGTAATATTTCATCTACAGATCCGGAATTGATAAAGCAAACTACGAAGAGAACTTATCTGACAACCAAATGCCAGTATTCTATTGTTTTATCATTTATTTTTTTATTTTCCATCCGACACATGACAGAATGTTCGGTTTCATAAAGGAATTAAGTAGGTTGTAACCTAAACAATTGGTCAACCGGTTGTTGAAAGAGTTTTTTAACCTCCAACTCAAAAAGAGAGGGGTGTTACAAGTTTAACGTGTCTGTCTGTCTGTCTGTGTATCTGTCTGTGGTATCGTAGCTTCCAAACGGATTCCAAATTCATGAAAATCTTGTAGTAGGTATAGGATGAACAATCGTATTAGGTATAAACATTGTAATAGGAAACCAATCATAATAATATTCCATATTTGGAAAGGAGGTCGCGATAAGAACCTGTAATATGACTCTGAAGATAAACAATGTAAACCTGAACAATGTAAACCTGTAACTCTGAAGATAAACAATGTAAGCCTACCTACATACCTTACCGGCCAATAACCTATGTACTAGTTATAATTTCTATATAAAGGAACTTATATTTTTAATAAAATAGTATTCAATCAACATTCGCGACTTTAACTTCTCTATAACGCTCCCGGTATCACATGGCGACCCAAGCCAGTCACTGGATCGGTTCATAAGTAAACATGGCCAGCCGCCGGAGCCGGTCCATATTCGGATTAGAGTGTCTATTTACTTAAACAATAAATGGTGTCTTTTTTTATTATAATGGGGAATGCAGGCAGTACGACTCCTGCGCCGCCGATGGTTAGTCACAGCAAAATAGAGCAAAACACTTTGATCGCTCAAGGCATAGCAAATGTGAATATATATTTGGGAATATTCATTATAATCGTAGCCCGAGTAGTGATTGTCGTGATTATACGATACTTGAACGTATCCTTAAACAAGAAAATTGAAAGACGCGCTCGAGGCCGATTATACTCGTATCGATAATAATCGATTCAAAACGGACCATAGTATAAATACAATGGAAAATATATATGCAAGAACTAACACAACACATGAAAATATTTTGCGAAGCTAATAGCGTACAATTTCAAGGAATACGAATTGGAGAAAATAGAGGAAGAACAATTATCGAGGCATATATAGAAGGAAGAATAGGCCACTATCTTTTCTGCCCGGAGAATATGAACGCACGTACATTTAGTCAGATGTCGGGGACATTAGATCTGAAATTTCAAGACGGAACAACCGTAGAGCTGACATTACAGTACGAAGGGAGAATATCCTGGATTTGGAAGCTCATATGGGAGCGTGATTCTACATACTGTGAGATATAGTGAAAAAAAAATTTTTTTTTGTGTGTCATAAATAAATAAATGTATAAGTGTGTGAAAACGTAAGGTGACGTAAGGACAAAAGGAAGCAGTTATTTTTTGTAAGTACAGACTTTACTTAGATGTGTAAAATTTATGAACATTTTAATAAAATGAATGTCGCTAAATAGGTAATGGAAAAAGAAATTGAATCACTTATTGCTAAATTGAAAGAACTAAGAACTCATTTGATAAAAATAGGATCTAGTAGGCGGAAAGGAGAAATATTACTTAAAAAGGCTGATGAAAGCCATAAATTGTATTCAGCTTTTGCTTCTGTTATTGATATTACAAGTAATCAAGCAAAACACGGTGAATTAAAAAAGGAGGATTTAGCAATAATCAATTATTTAAGTAACAAGTTTATACAGTTATATAACAATGGGAGAGAATTGTGTAAAGAAGAAAAAATGGAAACTTTTGGTTTAAAGACAGCGTTAGGCTTATTGCCATTAATGACAGACGAAGAAGATGTAACGCGACATTTAATCGATAACATAGAATATTATGGTTCTACCTTACCTGAAACAGCTTGTAAAGTTAAATTAATTAATTTTGTATTAAAAAGCAGATTGACACAAGCAGGAAAATTAAAATTAAATGAAAAGTATACAAGTTTAGATGAACTAATACAAGATATGAGATGTAAACTACTTGCGCAAAAATCTGCGAATTCAATTCAGATAAAACTGCAACAGTTAAGACAAAATGATAGAACTATTAATGATTATGGACAAGAGCTTACGCAATTGTTTGTTGATCTTACAATTTCGCAGTCAAACGGTGATGCCAACAGCTACAAGGTATTGAAGCCTTTAAATGAAAAAATGGCTATAATAAGATTCACTAATGGATTGCGGAATCGTAGAGACTCATGGGTTACAAAAGGTTTAGTTGCAGTTCATTCATTGAGACCTTACAGACGTGTGGTTCCTATCTCTGACAGTGCCAGCAGTTCAGATGAACAGCTTGAAACTGAAGACCTAATAAATCTGGTAGAAAGCTAACTCCTTGCTTTCTCCCATTGCGGGAGCAATTTGTTACAGGATGGCCGATTGTAACACCCGTGCCTAAGCCAATCACAGCGTGCCAGCAATGCCAGCCAATGCCGTGCCTTGCCGCCTCCACCGCCCGCCAAGCCTGCGAGTCGATTGCCACTGGTGGGGACGAACCGATATAAAGCCAAGCAGAGCTCATTTTTAGTATTTTTGTATACAGAATACTTTGTTTAGAGGAAACTTTGTCCAATTATATTGTTCGATCTACATTATTGTATCTTCATTTTTGTCCACTTTTTACAATTGCTAAATTAGAAAATGATCCAATGAAAATCGATGATTTTCTGGCGGATTGTTTTATGATCGATTCATTGCGTAATGACTTTTTGGCAGCCATTGAGGAAAGAAATAATTTTCAATTGTCCGTAACTGATGGCCTTCCGCCTTCGTATAGTTCTTGTATTGCGTTTGAGCAATTGTATGCAAAAATCAAATACAAAGTCCATTAACTAAAGTCGCAAATGACTGAAAATACTAGCCGCGACTAGTCTTAAAGTTACCACGCTTGGAACTCGGTTCTTTTGATGGTGAAAATGAATTATGGCCCATTTTCTACGAAACTTTCAAGTCAGCTATTCATGAAAACCCGGACCTTACTGACGGCCAAAAAAAAAATACAGTATTTGACTGGTAGATTAAAAGGCAAAGCCCTAGGTATTTGCCAAGGTATTGCATCCAATGCCGAAAATTACATATAGTGTTATGTGGAAAGCTTTGCTAAATAAATATAATGACGAAAGAATACTTGCCGTTTCGTATTTAGAAAAACTGCTGAATTTGTCAAATGTGAATGAGAATTCTCCAACGCAATTAGAGGAATTTATTGATCAATTTTCATCACTTTACTCCGCATTGAAACAATTAAAATTCTTTAGGCAAATGTCTGGAAATCGAAAAGGGCTAATCCCAAAAGTTGCACTACACGCAATACCACCCATTATGAGAAACAACACGATCGTGACAAATTATGTAAATGCTCTAAATTCTACATACATACTATACAACCAATACTTTTATCTATGCACAGACTTGAAAAATAAGCTAGATGCGCTTCTGAAAGTTAGTCTGATCACCTACCCCGGGGGTACTACCCCCACCTTTTTCTCCAAATACAAGCAATTATTTACAAGGTCAAAACGGATCTGTCAAACGAATATCCCAGATTGAACAAAAAATTACAAAATTTGAAAGTTTATTACAGACGAAATAATGTTAATCTACCTATTACATATCAGAATCTGAATACAAGTTCAGACCTTAACCTAACCCCGATAGACCTGACAAATCCTTTTTCGATCCCTCCCCCTCCAAAAATAAACTATCAACAAACATACACAGACACAATAGTTAACCTCTCCTCAATTCGCTTAAACCCTGACGACAAATCAGTGCTTAACAAAGGATTGTCTTTTTGTCCAACTAAAACCCATATCAAACTGATTAATGACTTCGTGCAATTAAAATTAAATAAAAACATTACTGGGAAAATCATCCAAACCAAAATAGCAACAATACACACTAACCATTACAAAAATTTAAGCCGCATGAACCACCAGCCCTACCACCAAATCAACCCATAGAAATATTCATGTCAAGTATCCTAGCAAAACTATCTGACGACCGATTCATTCAAACCTTACAAAATAAAACACAAAACCTGACATATAAAGAGAGACAATCCCTGAATAAACTGAGAAACAACAATGATATAATCATTTGCCCCGCATTTGATCTGCAACCGTCATATTAAACAAAAGTGACTACGTAGCCGAAGGACTCCGACAATTAACCGTTTCCACCTTCTACTCCGTTACACTAAGCGACCCATGTGACCAGGTCGTGAGCACAGTCCGTGATTTCCTCCATTTGAGGGGAACAGCTGAGGGTTTATAACAAATTGATAAAGATCTAATGATCCCAAGCCATCCGAGAACCCCAAACTTCTACATGCTTCCGAAAATACACAAACCTAACAATCCCGGCAGACCTATAAGTAGCATCTTACGATTCACCAACCGAAATAATTTCAGCCTTCGTTGATTACCAGTTGTATAAATTTCTCTTAGTTATAGACATGACTGACCTATCTCCATAAATATCAATTAGCTCTATGGTAATTGTCGGATTGACAACTGATTCATGTAAACAAGAATGTCAAAAATATAAGCATAGAATTCGTTCGTACAATATTGGGTATTTTATTTTCAACCTTACCGAGGTCTAGTGTACAGACATTTTACACCAGTTGTAAAAGACCTGCCATCACACATAAAAGATACAAACCATTTTCTTGAAATCATCCATTCCCTACAACTACCAACTACACTCGCGAGCAAAAAATGGAATCGCTGCTATCGTGATCGCTTCAAAGTAATTTGTTCAGCTACATCATACTTAATTATTATTACATTCGGCTTGAACACTCACGTGTGATTGTTGGTGACTATATGCCGATCGGCGGCTGCCAGTGCCCGTTTGACAACGACGGTGAACGCCGCGTCGTCGTCCTAAGAACGACACTCGCCTTGATAATGCCGAAATTGTATCGGTGAAACGGTTGGCATATAGTCAACAACAATCACACGTGAGTGTTCAAGCCGTATGTAATAATAATTTAGTATGTCAGCTCACGCGAGTTTTAATAATATTATACATCATACTTCTGTATAACAAAACAGGTATCTTTAAACTCTCGAGTTTCGTACACATTATAATATATATAATCGGGTCTACTGTAACGACTGAAGTTTCTTCATTCGTACAGAAATATATAAATTACTTTGTACTGCTATTATTCGTTATTTTATACCAGTAACTCCATCTATGATCTGAACTTTAGCAATTTAGAATTAAACCCAACCTATTTTAAATAAGTGGGCGGAGCCAAATATTAATAATTTAATTGATATTTTGTTCGTATGCCTTCATGTTTAAGTTCAATTTTAAACAAAATTGAATGCACTTATAGCTTTATGGAAGGAAATGTCATGTGGATTCCAGAAACAAATTAATAACAGCCTAAGATAAGGTAAAGGATTTAGGACGTATTAGCGACCTTATTTCACAGCGTCACAAGGGTCAAGCTACAGGGCATAGAAACGCTTTCATCTATATTTTACTTAGCAATTGGCGCCAGTATGATTTTTTTTAGAGTTCCCATGCAATAAAACAAACATAAGTTTGGTCCTAGAGAATGTGTCAAGTTTTATGATGTTGAAACCATGTTCGTATTTTTTGTGAAACTTGTAAAATCTTGGAAGAAGCCACAGATCTACAAATATCAGAGAGGTGGTGTATGTTTATTGATAAAATTAGTTTAAAAACTTGAATCATGAAAAGTGTGTTATTTCATGTTCGGAGGCTAGCTCTGATGTTATGATAATAGTTAAATGACTTAGAACACGAACATATAAAATAAAACGTATTCTACCTCATGTTCTTTCAATTAATCGATTTCATGAAACTCAAAAAGGTCCAAAATAATTTGCATAATGAATAAGATTAAAATAGCAGTAATTGTACTAGTAAATTATTCAGCATTCTATATTTAAATGTTTATTTCCTTATTTTCTATAGATTTGAATGGCACATCTAAAATTATTGTAGATCTATGTTTCACGAATTGAAAAAGAGATTAGTTTTAATGTGTTTCACGCTCTTGACTGTTTTTGTTGAGTTTTAGCTAAACAGGCCTCAAGTAGTGTTTGACAACTAATTAATTTACGAAATAATGTGTCTGGAAGAAGGGCGGAGCCTAAAACTATGCAAAATTTGGGAAAAACCATAGGTGGGAACAAAGAAAGAGTGGACAGTTGGGTGACGGGACGCTTGGAAACAGGTCGATCTAGGAAACACGTCGCGTACAGTCTGGTTTCTTAGATCAAACTAAACACCTCTAGATCATAGGTCACCTGAAGTCTAGATCTTTCACTAGTACGGGCGAAGCGGAACTTTTATAAGAAATCGCGTCGAAGTGTCGTCTTTGTTTGTGTTATAAAGTTTTAGCGTCGGTTCTGAAGTAATTTATATTAGCGACGTGCACGGTTGTAATTCAGAGCTCTGAAATTAAGTGTCGGGAGTGAAGTAAATAATATATTTTCGGTGTTAAACACGAACGCGATTTAGCATTATATATCAATTATTTGTGTCACAATTTATTTATGTAAAGAATAATATATACGTCCCTTATTCCTATCCAAAATTTAGGACCTTTAGAGTTTCTACGTCTAGCTGTGCTGTTTTATATTCGATTTACAAAAAGTCTGTGAGAAATTCGAGATTTTATAGGTACTGCGAGCTGCGGGTGTCACACCATCATATTATTTCTTTCCCCTCTCACTTATCCACTTCTACAGGATTTTAGGTACAGGTGCAGGAAGGAGATTTCTGCATATAATTTCTCACATGACTTTTCTCAATTTCCATTTTTAGGTCTTCATAATTTAGATTTTTGTTGTGAATGATATATATGAATACTTAGTTCTTATGTTAGGAACCCTTTCTGGTTTAGGGGCGGGGTCTTTGTGGACTGTGGTCTCTGGAGACGTCCGGGTGTTCACATGGCTGTTAACTCTGATGGGAAGCCTTGCCCAGTGCTTGTGTCGGAACCAGAGTTGGAGAATTCTGCTTCAGGGGCTCCTTAGATTGCACCTGCAATATCCCGTCCACAGGTCAAGCTTAGAAGTTTAGAAATTGACTTGATCAAGTCGTAGGTGTGATGAATGAATGCTTTGGAGGCAGTTTTTGTGAGGTTTTGTATGTTTGTGTAAATTTCTAGGGACACTTAGGTTATAAGGTGTAGTCTAGGTTGCTTCGCAGGAATTTGTTCGGAAGCGGTGTCATTTTGTGTGACAACGTGGGGGTAATTATTTGGTTGGTCAGGGAGATTACCGTCTAATTTTGTAGGGCCCCCCCTTCATTCTGGACTCATCTGGGTCTAGAATCCCCTCAAATATTAAACATCTAGCTAAATCACCTTAGCGCTTGCAGCTGCCGATCGTCGAGTATCTACGGTTCATCAATCCCTTTTTCTAACCCAAATAAATGCAATATCATATTTTACACACATACACACACACACACACACATTTTACTATATTATCCGATAATTACATAATCATTTATCTAATTAAAAATATAATGTCGCGCGTAACATACGAAGTAATGAAATTGTTATTTGTTAAACGTCTCACGGAGTGTCGAATCAAAAGTGGTTTTACATAGTGATTTAGTCATAATGTGTTTCGTTTTCCCTTGGATTTTCAATGGCAATAATAGCCTTGAAATATAGCTGAGTTCCAGAATACAGCTAAGTCGTATCATTTAACCAATAACTAGTACATTAGCTTTTCTTGATTACTTTATTTTCTTTTGTTGAATTATGATATACATTGTTTTGAGCATAACCGTTTTGTAACATAACGTAGCGTCCTAATCTACTAGACGATCACACAAATAAATCACGGCCAATGATTTAATTTGTAATTAATAAATCGATGTACTCCTCAAGTATGTCATAATAACGTAGGAGACGTAGAGAGGTATATACATTACTATAACCTCATTCTACGGATGGTATCGCTTCCAGCGGTCATCTTTTAATTTTTAAATAAATACATACTAAGTACTGTAAGTACATATGACTGTACATAACACATATGTATATACTTGTATAAGCAGGATATTTATTTCTCTTACAGTACAAATAGTCCAGAACCTATTTATTACAGATAGTACTCGTGACCAGGATCACAATTGTGTTTCTTACATCAGTACTTACACTTCAACCAGAACTCATTTATTACACTACCGCGATCAATTTTTACCTTTTTACGAAAAGGGGACACCCGACGTTTCGAGACAGTTGCATGTCTCGTGGTCTACGGGAAACTGGCAAATAAGGCGAGGCGCAGTGATGAGATGCATGTGACGACCGAAGACCGTTGACATTCAGCGGGAGCTCAGACAAGTTCTAGGAGTGGAAGCGAGTGAATGGACAACCAGGCGAAGGCTCAAAGAAGCGGACCTCACCCCAAAACGGCCTGTTACAGGCCCGAAACTGACTGTGAGACACTGACAAGCACGACTTCAATTTGCTCGCGCACACCTTAATTGGGACATTGAGCAATGGAGACATGTGCTCTTCTTTGATGAAAGTCGATTGTGTTCACATGGAAGTGATAGAAGAGGACATATAAATATTAATGATAAACTGAACAACTTCAATGTAACTATGCGTAAGAAAAACCCCCAAATTCAGCAAAAATCCGATTCCGGTGATTTTGATTTTAATGTGTCCCAAGAAAAGCTTAGAGAAATAATTAGAGAAGAACTAAGTTCTATCATAAAAGAAACTTTAAAAGAGCAAATCTCTACTCAGCTGAAGTGTATTGAGGAGAAGATGAATAACTACACAGACTCTGTTAGTCATATGAATAATAAGCTTTCAGTTCTTAAGGAAGAAATCGTGCTTCTGAAAGACCAGATTAACCAGCATGAGCAATCCACTCTCTGCAACGAAATAGAACTGGCGGGTATTCCGGAGACACCAAACGAGAACTTACATCACCTGGTTCTTCTTACGGCACAAAAGGTTGGCACTGCCTTGGTGGATAATGATATCGATTTTGTCAGCAGAGTTGGGCCTAAGAAAATAAATTCCGCTGCCTTTACTGGACCAAGATTTCCTAGACCAGTCGTCATTCGACTGGTTAGACGGGCGAAACGAGATGAACTTATAAAAGCTGGTAAAGCTAGGAAAAACCTTACATATATATAGGCAAAAAATTCTATTATTCCATGGCATTCCAGAATCGGAAAATGAGTCTCCTCCTGATGTTATTGCTGGCCTGATTGTCACCAAGCTTCATCTGGACAACTTCAGCAACGAGATGATATCTTCCTGTCATCGGCTCGGTGGTAAAAATCCCAAATCCAAGAATCCCCGTCCCATACTTGCTCGCTTTAGGGATTATGGGGTCCGCTCAAACATCTGGAGTCAGAAGACCCAACTCAAAGGATCCACTATCACACTGTCTGAGTTTCTTACGAAGAACAGACACAGAATCTTCGCTGAAGCACGTAAGAAGATAGAGATGAGGCGTTGCTGGACGCAGGAGGGGCGTGTGGTGGTACTACTTCCCGGAGGTAACCGCAAAAAGGTCGATACCTTTACTGTCCTGGCGCAGATTATAAAGGACAATCCCGACATCCTGCGCAAGGACTCCACAGTGGTTCCGAGAAATGACACGAAAGCTAGACAGCCCAGGGAACAGAAAACTGCACCCACTAGGGACCGGAAACCTCGTCAAAAGAACTAGCCACAAAAGTGTCCAAGTAGTGTGAAATTTTCAGTTTTCATGTTTCCACTCATCTTAATGTAACTACCCTCTACTGTAATTTCTTGGTTTTCTGAGCTCATTTCTGAGGGTGTACTGTGTTTTGTTTTTATACAAAGTCACTCACTTTTGACATTTGATCAGCTGCATTGCCTGCATTCCGAAATAAATTTATTAGTTTTATTTTAATGTTCAAAGTTACGGAACAACTATTAACTTTAACCATTTCCTTAGTAGTCAATAATAATACCTTTCTTTTTCTTATGTGTGTCATGTTATGCACTATATTATTTGCTTGGTTGTGTAATTGTACGTCTTTACAGTCTTACTGGCAGGTGAGTGATGGAATGTAATTCCATCTTCTTGACCTAAGTTTAAAACTAGGTAGGTATTTATTTTATTTTTCAAGTATTTATCTATACTTAGAAGTATTTTAAGTACTATTATAAAATTATTTATATAAATATATATACCTATATATTATCATAGGTATATAAATGAGTGATTATGAGTCAACTACTAGCTTCGACAACTACTTTTCCTGCACTTCCTCAGATGAATCAGTCAGCGACCTTAACACATCTTATGCCCCTCTATCTTCACAGATCAATTCTGTTTTTTGCAATTCCCGCAAATCTTTTAATGTAGTTCACATAAATGCCCAGAGTATTCCTCACCACCACTCAGATATGCTTACATCCTTTGGCAATAATAATATACATGCGGTATTAGTTTCTGAATCTTTTTTAAAGCCAACTCTCGACTCCACAATGTACCCTTTACCTGGTTTCCAACTAATTCGGAATGACCGTCTTGTTGTTGGTAGCGGTGGAGTGGCTATTTACCTTAGGAGTCATATACCGTTCACGGTTATTAGTAAATCTCCTGGAGAATATGATGGGATGGCTGAACATTTACTTCTTGAGGTCACCCTAAATCATAGTCGAATATTGCTCGGCGTCTATTACAGCCCCGACTGTCACGTCAAATATTTCGAATCTTTTGAAAATCTCCTAGATCAACTTACCCCACTCTTTGATAATACAATTGTTATGGGAGATTTCAACACGTGCCTTCTTAAAGACGACCATCGCTCTAAACGACTTCAGTCAATTGTATCTGACAAAAATCTTATTATTTTACCCCTACAGGCCACTCATCATCCCCCTAACTCTGCTCCCACTCTCTTAGACCTGATGATAGTCTCTTCTCCTGACCTTGTAAGTAACCACGGCCAACTAAGCGCCGACTGCTTCTCTTATCATGACCTTATCTTCCTTTCTTACAAGGTGCGTACCCCTAAACCCAAAAAGCGTACTATTCTCCAGCGTAATTTTAACAGAATGGATTTACAGCAACTTTGTGAAGATGCCTTGAAAATTGACTGGGATGAGCTTGAGCTATTACAGGACATCGATAGTAAAATTGAGCGGTTTAATTACCTACTCATTCAACTTTATGATAAACACGCCCCATATCATCCTGTGAGAGTTAAGCAACTCCCAGCACCATGGCTCACCGATCAAATTAAAGCTCTTATGGCAAAGAGAGATCATGCAAAATTTCGGTACAAGAAGGATCCAACAGACGGTAATCATGACCTGTATAAAGAACTGCGAAATCGGTGTAATAGAGTGTGTAGAGACGCTAAACGCCGACATATTCACTCTAGCATTGAAAATTCAAGCAACAGCTCACAACTGTGGCATTTTCTTAAATCATTGGGCATTGGTAAATCACAGAATAATGCTTCCGTGGACGTTGATCTAACTGCTCTTAACAACCATTTCTCATCTCCACCTTTTGTGTTAGATGTAATTACTAAAAACAATACTATATCACACCTTTTAAGTCTACCTGCCCCTGATTTTTCTCCTTTTAATTTTAGGCAAGTCACTGATCGTGACGTTAAGCGCTGCATACTATATATTACAAGTAAAGCCGTTGGATTTGATGACATTAGCTTAAAAATGATTACTCCTGTGATTGACATTGTCCTCCCTCACATTACCAATTTTCTCAACTTCTCTTTTATATCCAGCGCCTTTCCCAGTTCTTGGAAAAGAGCATTCATTATTCCTCTCCCTAAGGTAAACAATCCTACCATTTTATCTCAGTTCCGCCCTATTTCAATCCTTCCCCTGCTGTCAAAAGTTCTTGAACGACTTGTTCATGAACAACTTTGTGAATACCTCTCCTGTAACAAACTCCTCAATCCCTTCCAATCCGGATTTCGTAAAGGACACAGCACGGTCAGTGCTCTTATTAAGATCACTGACGACATAAGAGAAAATATGGATAATCATAAAATCACTGTTGTTACGTTGTTAGATTTTAGCAACGCGTTTAACACCGTTGACTTTGACATTATGTTAAGTATCCTACGCTCGCTTAACGTATCTCCGACAGCAACTGCTTGGTTCGAGTCATACCTTAAAGGTCGTCAGCAGTGTGTTCGCACTGATACTGGTTCTTCAGACTGGTGTCCGGTACTTGCTGGCGTCCCACAAGGTGGCGTTATATCTCCTTTACTTTTCTCCCTTTTTATTAATATCCTGGCTAGTCATCTTTCATCTCTTTATCACCTTTATGCCGATAATTTGCAGCTTTATACAGGCACTGAACCTGGCGATATTAATACTGCTATTGACTTGATTAACGATAACCTGAACATCATCTCCGAATGGACAAAATCGTTTGGTTTGGTGCTCAATCCAAATAAATCACAGGCTATTATATTTGGTACTCCCAGAATACTAGCACAGTTGGACTTGAATGTTGTGACGAAAATTAAGTATGACAATATAGTGATCCCATTTACCAATTGTGTTAAAAATTTAGGTATCCTTATGGATAACACGTTATCTTGGGCTCCTCAAGTAGGAGCAGTTAGTAAGAAAGTGTTTGGAGCTTTCCATTCACTCAAACGGCTGCAGTTCTTTCTTCCATTCCAAACTAAAATTATGCTGGCACAGTCTCTACTGCTCCCAATTCTTGATTACGCGGATGTAAGCTATTTAGACATAACTGAGGAGCTGCTGAGCAAACTCGAACGTCTCCAAAACTTGTGCATTCGCTTTATCTTCGGATTGCGGAAGTATGATCACGTCTCAGAATTTCGTGCTCGTCTAAAGTGGCTCCCAATTCGCCTTCGTAGGAATACTCATATCTTAAGTCTTCTATACAACGTTTTAAACGATCCCTCCGCACCTGAATATCTTCGTATTAAATTCAATCTCGTAAATTCCTTACGCTGTAAGGAAAATAGCCTTCTCACTATTCCCAGGCACAATTTTGCTGCTTATGGGAAGTCCTTTTCGGTCAAGGCCGTTCGTCTGTGGAATGATTTACCCACGAAGATACGTATATCGCCTTCATTGGCGATATTTAAAAAGAATTTAAAATCACATCATGAAGTTTCTTTAGGTTGGTAGTCTCACTTCATCACTCAGTCTATTGATATTTTTATATATAGTATATTAAGAGTATATTAAGTAGTTATTATTATTATTATTATTTTTTTTTTATTATTTATTTGTATGTATACGATATGTATGTATCAAACATAAAATATATTGTGTAAGTTTTGTTGGATAGGAGTATATTATATATTAGGCATTATGTATATCCACTTTATTGGTTTTGATTCTTCTTTTATTTATGTATTCTGTAAATTGGTATCCCCCTCCACATTACGCAAAATAATACTTTCTTCACCACCCAAAGGTTGGCTGGAAGAAATCGCTTTAAGTGATAAGTCCGCCCTTGTACAACATTGTGTGTTCAAAACTCTGTACTCAATTTTTTTATTTGACCTTGTACAATAAAGTGTGTATTCATTCATTCATTCATTCATTCATTCATTCATTCATTCATTCATTCATTCATTCATTCTTCATATTGTTGACAGAGGAGAACAGTCTTTCAACATTTGCACTGCTATGTGGAAGTGCAAGTAAGTGTCTCACAAATCCACAAAGCAGAGGAAACATTGAAGACTGGTCTCCTTTTTTAATCGATGCGACATGCTTCCAGAAGATTTCGGGTTCGGGATCAGAGTCTTCTGAGAATGGGAGTGTCGTGTTTTTTAAGGTCCTCCATTCTGAAGAGAAGTATTTTTAATTAAACTGAAATGGAAAAAAGGTAAAGTAATAAATGATTGCTAAATAAAACTTGCCTGGAAACAAAGTTCTCAACCGAGCTATAGACGGGACTGCCTTCTTCTTAATCAAGCTTTGTGGATTCATAAAACCACTGCGTTCCGAAAGTGAGTGAACGTCTGAGTGCCAAAATGCTATCCGACGAGTCGGTAACGTTCCATTTCCATTACAATACAAGTTTATGACGCATGGCCCGAACTGTGTGTTCGTTTTATTGTTTGTACGTAAAAATGATATGATTTTGAAAAATAGGTAGATTTGAGGCCGAAGTTGGTAGATAGGTAGAAGGGAGGTGAAATAGGTAGATCTACCATAAAGTTGGTAGATGTGGCAACGCTGCTGTGCGGTTCGATCCGATCTCGTACATTCATCAAAACGTACCAGTTCGTTCATTTAGTACTATTACTACGTGAGACGTTCGGTGCATAAGAGCTCACCGTACGCTTTGTCCTATTCTATAACATACAGTTCGTACATTTTAAGACTCACAGAGTATTTGAAATCCAGTCAATCATTGAGTTATTGAATGAATATTTACTTGAACTGTTAAATGAATACTGATTAACTATTAGTGTCAATGACAATGGGACACGGACATACTAAGTTAAAATAGGAAACATAATTAAAAACACGATAAAAGATCAACAGTTTAATGAGTTTTTGTAACATGTTGCCATGTAGAGAGAGCAACTGCGACACTTTATTTGGTTTCAAGAGAGTTCTTCTTTCATTGAGGACTTGTCCAGCACTTGAAAAAACCCTTTCGCAGGACACGGATCTACCTTGTATGGGCAATCTTTTAACCATGTAGGCATACAAATGGGGTTGTTCGGTTTTACGAGTGTGCCACCAATTTAGTGGATCTGCTTTACGGCTCTAATAGTCCTCAGATAGATATTTGTCAAGTTCACGAATTCCAGCTGCTACATGGTTTGCTGGAAGGGTAATTTGCGTCATTTCTGAGTCGAAAACTGACCATATGCTATCCATAAGACTAACAGATGATCCGTTTTGCATTTGCAACTACAATTTCAGGAGTGGTTTCGATTTTGTTTCCTAATCTTATTACACACACCCTTTTTCTCAAATGAGTGACGGCTTTGTTGTAGGCGTCTGTGGTTCGGAAGCCTTTTATTTTGAACCTTGGGTCCAATAGAGTGCTGTCTGAATATAAGACATTATCTTCCAAGTGATGGAGCCTTGAGTAAATTTCATCTTTTAAAATGTTTAACATTTTCGGGATTTCTTCATGCTAAATATTTCATTACGTGTAAAGACATCAACTGCGAAAATATACTAAGTGGTCAGGATAAACGAGATAAACACGAGTAACGCCGCGGGGCGTCCACTAGTAAATATATAAAGTGAAAGTTAAGGTACTGCTTTTCTTTTTACCACGCATTCTATTGATTATATTATTTTATTGTTAATATTAATATTCGATTGAAAAAAACAGCACCAAAACAAAAGTTTACCTTCTGTCTGCTTGAAAAATTAAATTTCGATATTTTTTCTTTCGCAATTGAATATATTCAACTAATACAATACGTGGTAAACAGGAAATCACTACTTTAATTAACAGCTTGTAGAATGTGTAAGAGTGTGTGTAGTTTTGATAATAAAAAACCAATAATAAGTTACATACACGTTTTATTATAAAACAATCGTCCAATAAATTTATTCACCCATAAAAAGCACTGTTTTATTCAACTGCTAACGTCTAGTATCTCTAATATTTTCACAAATAGAAAAATAACGCAGTCTGATGTTGACATATTTTTCTATTATGCATTGGCATAGAAGAAGAATATGATTATTAAGAGTCTTGTTCGTACGTATGGCCATTTTTCGCGCTAAAAATATTTAAGCCTACAAGAGATTTCAAAGAGTTTGAAATAATTTTATGTTTTCTGAAGACTGGGTTGTTTAAAAACGCAGTTTTCAATGTTCTTATGCTGCACTCTGTACGTACACAAACATCAACCACGTCTTAAGATGCATAACAAAGTCCCCCTTTGCTCTTTATTTTGACTAAATTATGATTTTCGCTATATTCTTGAGTATATAGAGATGACAAACAACTTTCACAGCAATGTACGTAATTATTTGGCGTCTGAAGATGGAATCAAATTCAAGAAGAACGTCTTCTTCCATCGGCTCTTCAATGGATTGACATAGATCTTGTTGAACGCGATGTCTCTCGGCAGAGTTGTTTATTTTATCTATCGCGGAGGAAGATAAAATGGACACGTTTTCTTGCGGTATGCAATTACCCCGAATGCGTCTTTCAGTTCTATTTTTAAGTACTAATGTTTTTTTATACGCTGCTTTAAATTGACGTGCGGTTGGATTGTTGCAAGTTCTTCCATGTGCTCTTATGATACCAAAAAATTGTTCGAGATGATCTTGAGAAGCTTTGTGAAATGGAAGAAATCGCAAAGTCTTTTCATCTTCGACAAAACGTCTACAAAGATGTAGTGCACTTCTTATTCAAACAAAAAATCCCAAAAAACCTGTTTTTCTGTTTGTGTGTAGTATGGGCTTATTTTCTTGACTGATTTTCAAGTTAACGATGTATTTTTCAGCATATTCCAAGTAAGCTTTTGTTTTTGCGATATTTCCAACGAAAAGAGGTTTTTTGTACTCAAACTGTTTCATATTGCGGGAATTCAAAATATTAAACAAATTGTTTATTAGCTTGACAAATTCAATTGTGGCACCCGCGATTTTAAAGGTGGGATCATGGTTTGGCGTTCAAATTTGACGTGGGAGTCTTTTAGTTTGTTGGCAGCGTGAAAACCTTCTTTGTTTTGTAGATTATTTAATTCAATTAGGTAAGACCACTTGACCTCATTGCCTTGGTAATCTACCAGAGTTTTGTTTTTGTCAAACGCATTTCGAACTAACTTTAAGATGTGACACGCGTCTAAAAAGTATGCAACTTTGTATTTAGACGTGGAGTGAGGTTTTTAATGTTTCCATTTCAAAAGAGCAGCCGAGAGACTTGGCCATCGTAATATTAGATGGACAGCCATCATTAGTCAATGAAACTATTAATTAAAAATGTTGGTAAATTCTGAACGAAATTATAATTTTTTTCTCTAAATTAAACTTCTGTTAGTGTGTTAACACTTTGAAGCACAATATTTTTTTCTTAAATATATTAAATACTTAAACCCAACCCTAGCAACAGAAGCAAAATTTCAGCTCTAATAACTTCAAAGCAACTGTATTTTGAAAAATATTTCTGTCCTTATGGAATGATTTTCCGAATACCCTGAAATATCTCATCTTAATTTCTAAAATATCTTTGGTGGTCTTTGGCGAGGCCGAAGTCCGAGCCACTTTTCCAAACGAAACAATTTTTTGTTCTTTGAAATATCCTTTGCTAAAGTGTTTTTGTTGAGGCCGTAGGCCGAGCCGCGTTTCCGAACGAAATTATTTTTTATCTTTTATTTGATTTGATTTTATTTATCAGATATATCCCACGCATGGCCTGCTCCATAGCTCGTTAAGTCGGTGGATCAAGCCCTTGGTAAGAGATAACTTCTCAGTTAAATACTTTTGCCTTTAAGCACTGCGGAAAGTCATCGACATAATCTGCCGATTCAGTAAGTTGAAGTGGCAGTGGGTAGGCCCATATTTGTCGCTGACGTGATAGTCGTTGGGGCCAAAAGGCCTAGAATGGACACCAGGTGCAGCAAAGCGTAGCCTAGACCGACTTCGTGCCTGCCGGCCCGGCGGACTTCGCGGGTAGCGGCTAGATGAGTATGACGGAGGAGTGCCAAGAGTGGCAAAATTTTAGAAAGGCTTATTTCCAGCAGTGAACGAACACAGGCTGATGGATGGCTAGATATTTTATCCCCAGATAAAGTGTCTTTGGCGAGGCCGAAGGCGTATCAGCGTTTCTGAACGAAAAAAGCACGATTGCTTATAACATTTTTTGTCGCACGTTTACTAATTCAAAAATGATTTTCAATAAGTTCCGCATTGAGTCCGCGTAGTAGATTATAGCCGTTAGTGCGCTTATTATTCCTGTAATATTTGTCAAAAAACCGGTCAAGTGCGAATCAGACTCGCGTACCTAGGTTCCGTAATTCGACCGTTTTAGGAACAGAAAATTTTATTTGGTCTTTTCGTGAATTTCTCAACCGCTATATTTTTCTGTAATCTTTACGTAAGCACTTATTGCCATGGTTTTTTTTTTCACATTTTTCGGTTTACCAGTTTTGGAGATAAGGGAAGGTTACATTTTTACAAAGGTACATTTTTTGTGGTTTTCTGAGGATTTATCGAAATAGATGCAAGTAAATATATCAAAACTATATATTTTTAAAACCAACTTTTTAATACCTATATTGTGTTAAAAAAATATGTATAAATTTATTTAACTTTATTTTTATTTTTCATTTGTATTAAAAAAAAATTAGTCGCTATAATTATCCTGTAATTGGCCAGTTATGACCAACAATCGTTTTTTTTTCATATTTTTGGTCCACCAGTTTCGGAGATAAGGGGGGGACATACATTCTTTGTGGGTTTTCGAGAATTTCTCGAAATACGTGCAACTAAATAAAGCAAAACTGTATATTTTTACAGTAAGCTTTTTAATACCTACAATTTGATACCCAAAACGGTATTAAAAAAAAAACATCTTTAGCTTATTTTCCTTTTTTTGTATTTCTCATTTGCTATTACATTCCTGTAATTTTCCAGTTATGACCTATAATCGGGGTGGGGACATACATTTTGTTTGTGGTATTTCGACGGTTTCTTGAAAAAAGTGCAAGTTAATACAGCCAAATTATATAATTTTATAATCAGCTCCTTAATACTTATAATTTGATACCCATATTGCGGTTTTAGGAATAATTTTTTTATTTTTCTCTTTTGTACTGGAAATATTTTGAACAATACAAAAATTTAATATTTTTTTACCCCATGTAATGTGGGCAAATTAATGCTATTTTTGTGAAAAATTCTAAAAAAAGTCTTTGTCTTTAACGGTGCTAAAGTTATGAGGCTGTGAATTTATGGGATAAAAAGTAGCCTATGTGCTATTCCAGGTCTAGAACTACATTTGTGCAAAGTTTCAGACCAATCGGTTCGGTAGTTACGGTGTAAAGGAGTAACAAACATCCATACATCCATCCATCCATCCAAACTTTCGCATTTATAATATTATTATAGTGGGATTTTGGGTAGGATTGTTTCAACTTACTGGCTTTGTTAAGTGCATGCATATCTATTTAATTAATCTTTGAAAGTCGAGATATTTTTTAATTTGTGTGACATACATAAACATAAGATAAATAATAGATAATATTGGGTTATTGTTTAATTTTAACTGTTGTGAAAGAATATTAATAGTGTGTTTTTATAAAAACTTGCATGTTATTATTTTCAGTTACGACATCTAGTGTAGAGTAGAAGATTATACTCGTTTCAAATATGTTCACTAGGTGGCGCATATGTTATTTTGTAAAACGCCGACATCTAGTGTAGAGTAGCATTTTCTGGCAACGACACTACCGCGCCTCTTTTGGATCAAATTGTACAGTCAGCACAAGTAAATAACAACAGCTATCTTATGAAATGTAACTCTTTATTTTTATAACTAAATTAAAGCAAACTTATTTGGACGAACCACAATAAGGAAAAGAAATTAAATCATACTTCGATAAAAAAAAAAAATTGTACTACCTTAAATTATAAGTGACCGACTGTAACTGTATCTCCTTATCTGAGTTTATCAAGTGCATGGCCTTAAGTTATCTCATTGTTTAAGAGTTGGATTTGCACATGTAAGATAAAATCGTCGCTAGAAATAACTCTTTTAGTTTTACTATTTTGAAGTTATGTCTGTGGTTTTCTGAAACTTTTGTAAAATGTTAAGTAAGCGTAACAGATTTACAGTATTTTTGTTTAGACACTTATTCAATTTAGAATTCCAGCCTTCAGAGATGTTGTTAGTACGATGATGTTCTCCAAATACACAAAGCATGGTACTGAAATATGGTTTCATCCAAAACCTCTCAGTATAATTTATGAATTTTGACATTTCCATGTTGATACTTTCCGACTGAATGTATGTCAATATAATTTATGAATTTTGACATTTCCATGTTGATACTTTCAGACTTAATGTACTCCCATCCTTCTTTAATAAGTGGCTGTGGAATCAATGGCAGTGCAGCCGTAAGCGAGATAATTCTTTTTTCTGCCTTACATTTTGTGTGGCCCAAGAGTTTGGCCCTGTTCCAGACACTTTTCGACCAGTGATAAAAACAGCCTTTAACTAGAATGTCTTTGTAAATTTCCGTCAAAGCGTTTATTGGTGCTATTTCATAATCGCAATGCACTTTTGTGGGCTTGAACTCCGTTAGCTGTGATTTGATTAGGCTAAATAAAATATAATAACTAGATGTCTTTTTATCCGTCATTAAAGCAAAAAATAAAGGTCTCGCTTTGTTTGAATTGATAGAGCTACCAACATCGCCGTGAATTATGTAAATCTGAACAAACGGATGCGGGCAGCTGCTAAAAGTTCCATCAATAAAGATCTCTTTTATATTTTCAATTTTCTCTCGTGCATCCGCATCCAACCAGCAAAACACTATGATTCGATTAGCGTTATCATAGTAGTCAGCTAAGATTGACTCACGAAATTTCAATGGCACTACAACGCTTTCTACATCTGTTTGCTTTACTTCTTGTAGTAATTTAGTTTTAATTAAATCTGCACTGATTTTTACACCTGAACTCTCTAGCCCCATGGCTTATACTCTTCTGGCAAGCCCGCTAGCATTAATGTACCTAGCCACTCGTCATCAACATGAAAGTTAATGTTTCCCAACTTATAGGCTGCCGACATGATCTTTGCTATGTAGTCTTCCACGCCACTACTTGATTCCAAACTTGTGTTAATTAGGTCTTTCAATAAATTCACTTTTCGTGAGAGACCAGAGACTTCGAAGGCCGTTTTCAAGTTATCCCATACGTTTTTGGGTGATTTTGCATCTTCTATGTGTACATATAAAGTTGGATCCACCACCAGTAATATAATTTTCGTTTTCGCTTTTGAGTTTTTCTTTGGATCAATCCCTTTTTCACTGAGAATACAATCAAGCAATTCTTCGTGTTCTAAGTACGTCTTCACAGCGAAACTCCACGTCGCATAATTCTCTCTGCCTTTTAGTTTTTGCATACCTGCATGGGTATTTCTATCCATTTTTGTATGAAATACTTCGTATTAAAAACTCTGAAAAGCTGAAAAGTAGAAACGGAGCGACTTTTTTTTCGTAAGAAAAACGTGATCGTAATTTTTTGGGTTAGAATGACCGATAATTTTTTGATTTTAACACTTTTTACTTTCTATTCAACAAAGCTATATACTAGGCATGAAAATGCCCATAACCTGATGAAAATAAAGAATGGCTAGACTAAATTGAACAAGTAGTTTATTAATTAGAAATATTACAAGTAAATAGTACTGGACACGGTACGCGGTAGCACGGAGAAGAGAGTCTAGCAATGTACGTAAGCAGAGTTGCCAGATGTGCAATCCGTTGCTAATTATCTTTTTTCGAGGCGTTGCATTCTCACCAACAAATATAACTACAGTGAATTCATATATCAATATATGTATTCATCGTTTGTAGTCATTGAATCTAAATCAATTGACAAACGTTTTTTAAGGACACTTAATTGTTATATGTACCTCCTCGTAATAAAAAAACTTACCTTTTCTTTTAGAAAATCCAAAATACTTTTACTACGCACGTGACTTCCAGGTCCAAAAAGCAACTGCAATCTGCAATACGCGCGCACGGGCCACAAATCGGACAAAATGTTGCAACATTGTATCGAACTATCCCACTCGTGCCATCTTGCTCTCGCTTTACTACGTGAAGTAAGATAACAATACTCATATCCCTGTTGCTGTCTCGCCAACTGTCACGACCTGGGCAAACCTTTATCCTCGTAGTTTTACAATTCAAAATTGATAAAATCCCATACTTTCGCCAAATAATCGTCATATTATTTTAAACTGGGCCCACGTTTTGCCATTTTATAGGTACATAATCATGTCAAATGCACAACTTTAATGACCATTTCACAAAGCGTAACTTGACAAGTCAGTTGAATAAAAATGAGATGATTACTTAAATGACTTAGAATAAAGTTAGATGAAATATTTTAATAATTTCATCTAGAAACCTAGTTATTAAATTAAAAAAAAAAAACCGGTCAAGTTCGAGTAGGACTTGCGCCCTGACGATAAGTTAATATACTTAAATAATTCAAAAATAAATTTCAAACTTATCATTACCTCCGGACACTAACAGGCTCAGTTTTACGGATGAAGTGCAACAAATCGTACAAAAAATCCCGTCACATTGTGATGTCGTGGTATTGGGTGATATGAATATTGACCTCCGAGACCCTAATATGGACAGCGCTGCGAGACGATACATAGACACATTGTGTGATCTGGGCCTGCAGTGTGCAATCACGGACTATACACGCGAAGAAGTACGTAATGGCAAATTAGTGCGGTCTTGCCTAGATCATATGTGGACTAGGCTACCTGTGTCTGTTGTGTCGGCCTTTTTGCTGACGTGTAAGATCTCAGATCATTATTTAGTCGGTGTGCGATATGATGAAAACAAAAAAGATGTAGATCAGTGCAATATTGCGTGTGATAATATGCGTTTGTGTGATAAATCTGTAAAACAAAAATTGGATGAGTACCCCTGGAATGATCTGTTGGTATGTGACTGTCCCTTGTTACTTTATGAGAAAATAAGGTATATTTTTGGCAATATATATGACACTTCTATGGTTAAACGGAAATTATCAAAAAGACGGGTCCCAAAACCTTGGATAAATAATAAATTAAAGCTAATGATTAAATATAGGGACCAATTGTTTCGTAAGTGGAAAAACAAACCGCATGATATGAGTAAACGCCTGGAATACACCAAATACAGAAACAATGTAAATAAGTGTATAAATAATGCCAAAAATAAGTTCAGACAAGAAGAGATATTAAAATGTAAAAATAATATGAAAAATGTGTGGAATAAAATAAATAGTTGGACAGGGAGAGGTAAAGCCAGTATAGATGACGTAATTCTAAAATATCTAGGAAAAAAGGAGCCATTAAAGAACATTTGTAATCAATTCGCTTCTACGTTTACACAAGAAATATTAAACATAACTGTAACCATACATTCTTGAATAGAAGTGACTATGTAAAACAGCCACAGTTGTCAATGCGATTTAAAAATGCAACCCCTTCGGATATAGCAAAAATTATTGCTAAGTTAAGTTGTGACAAGTCACCTGGACAGGATCGAATACGCGTCAGTGATATACAGCACATAAAAGAAAAAATAAGTCCTGTTTTAGCTCTGTTTATTAACTTATGTATTAAAAAAGGTGTGTATCCTAATGAACTAAAAGCAGCTCTAATTAGACCGATATACAAACAAGGATCGCACTTTGATTATACAAATTATCGTCCTATAGCAATTTTGGCTGTTATAAATAAAATATTCGAAAAATATGTAATAGAGCAAATAAGCAGTTTTCTTGAAAAAAATGATGTACTATGTAGTGTGCAGCACGGGTTCCGACGAGGCCGCAGCACGGCGACCGCCCTCGCGCAGTTCGCCGACGATGTAAACGGCAGTCTGAATGCCAGGCAGCAGGTGGGTGTGCTCTTCATAGATTTCAAAAAAGCTTTTGACACTTTAGAGCACAACCAGCTGTTGCGTGCCATGGAGGAGTGTGGGATAGGCGGTCCGTTAAACCAATGGCTACGAGCATACCTATCTGATCGGACGCTGAGAACTGCTGTTTGCGGTATAACGGGTGACAGTAAGCAGGTAACGTGCGGAGTGCCGACCGGCTCCGTCTACGGCCCCGTCGGATATATCATGCATGTAAACAGCATGTGCAACGTAGTTAAACATTGTCGGATGTACATGTACGCTGATGATACATGTTTAGTGTACTCGAGTAAAGATGTAAAACAAATAGAAGAGTGTATTCAGGATGATCTTAACACTATAGTGAAATGGGCACACGATAATGGTATCATAATTAATATAGCGAAAACAAAATGTATGCTTATCTCTTCACCATACAACAAATGCATAACTAGGGCACCGAGAGTGCATGGTTACGATTGTATGCACCGTGGATATTCCCTTTGCCAATGCGGAGAGCTTGGGGTGGTGGAAAAATATAAGTACCTAGGACTAATGATCGATTCAAAGTTCTCATGGAACGCACATGTAGAATTAGTATGTGATAAACTTAGGTCAGTACTTGTCAAGTTTCACCACCTGAAGTTTTTTGCAAACAGAGCGACTTTGTATACGGTTTACCATGCACTAACTGACTCGATACTTTCATATGGACTGAGCACATACGGCCGAACGTTTCATACTTACCTCGACAAAATAAAAAATCTACAAATAAGGTTCCTTAAAGTTCTATCAAGCGATAAATTAAAACGTCAATGTAAACAAAACTATAATAAATTATTCACCAAATGTAAAATACTACCGGTCGATGGGAAAGTATCGTTTCAGATTGCGTTAGAAGAATTTGGATATAATGAGTTTAAAGTGCCAGTATCAAATCCTCGGTTACGTAGAAAGTTGAGTGATGAAGCATTAATTGTGCCTAGAACCACTAACTATTACGGTAAGCGAGCCAGACCATACCTCATTCCTAAAATTTACAACGAGATACCGTTATGCATTCGAAAGAGCGGCAGCAAAAATATATTTAAATCTAAGTTAATAAAACATATATTTCAAAAACTTGAACAAAATAGAAATTATTAAACAAAAATATTTATCTGTAAAAGCAAGTGTTACATAAAAAGTCAGTTATAAAGATAAAATGTTATAATGTTAAAGAAAGTGTATTAAAATATGTGAGATGATATATGTAAGACATAATTAAGTGAGATAGCGTAAAAAACAGTTAACATGACAGTATTGTACGAAAAGGGGAGATATTTCTGCCAACAAACTGCCTTGCAGTTTGGCGGGATATAATAAGTATCTAATGAGCTGTTATAAAAATGAATAAACGATTATTATTATTATTATATTATTATATTTATATGTGAAAAACATTGTTCATCATGTTATATTTAATACATAATATTTTAGTGCCAAAAAAGTACTCTTTCTTTCATTATTTCAATTAAATTTTCCAAGTTTTTTTACCTCTAGGGGTATTTGCACTCTCGAAAATTTCGCAAGTGCCAAAAAATGTGTTTACTGAAAATCGTAGAACAGTGAGAACAAAAACTCTCATTAGTTCTACCGTATAACAATTTTCTTGGACAGAAGAAGTAGTGGGAATAAAAAGTTTCACTAGTTCTACTATTCTGTAACATATAGCATCGTAACAAACAAACGACAATTCGCTGCCTTGCCTACAAATATGCCGATTTATAAAGCAGTTGAACTTTTCTCAGACTGTACTTCACAAAAATCAACGCGATATAATGAGAAATCTACGAAAAGAAACGCGCGATACAGAAGCGCGACGTAACGAGAACGCGGCATGCCGGTGATGATTCGTTTTTTCGGACATAACACTAACAGCAGATCCGGTATCTATTTCGAAATTCAAATATAGACCCTTGATCTCAATACGCTCTGTCATCGGCCCACCTCTTAAACATCTTCTGTTGCAAAACTGCTTACCATCGTTATCATTTTCATCGACCATTTGACCTTCGTCAACGTAGTTCAAATTTCTACCCGGACACATCTTACATAAATGGCCTTTTTGGCCGCATTTTTTACACTTGTATTTCGTAAAACGACACTTGTCCGCTTTATGGCTTGTATAACCGCACACTTTGCACTTTTCACTCGCAATACTGAACACGGTGCCGGCAGCGTCCTGGCCTATAGCTGCAGCTGGGGCCATCGTGCCCGCCGCCTTGCGTGCACAATGCACGCCATATCTACTGCTTTAGCCAGGCCCTGGAGCTCCTGCGTAAACATCATGTCTTGCTCGTGGCCCGCAACCATACCCATCACAAATTTATCCGGTAGAGCCTCTTCAAGATTCTTAAACTTCCAGTGAGCCGCGAGTCCCCTTGTTCTGGCAGCCCACTCCGTGTGACCCTCACCTGAGCATTGCGTTGCCGCTTAAAAGTGGAAACGCTCTGAGAAGGTACATCGCTTCGGAGTAAAATGATCGTCCAACAATTTAGTGACGGCACAAAAATGTATATTTTCGAGCTTGAGTGGCAGAGCCAGATCACTTGCCAATCTATAGGTACTCTCGCTGAGTGCACTGAGTAATATAGCTTTGCGCTTAGCGCCCATTTTGTCGGTTTCATCGTTGATGTCGTTCGCTATGAACCACTGCAGAATCCGATGTTTGTAGCTGTTCATTTCTTGATGGTCAAACGACGACAGGAAGCTAAGCGACCCTACGGTAGCCATGATTTTTGAGTCCGCAAGTCGCCACGTGTTCTATCTTGGAGGAATCGTAGTATGGAGCGACAAGACGTCAGGTAAACTAGCTAGCTAATTATGCACTGCTTTATTGGGGCGAGGACAAGTGGGGCGAACAGGCCACACACACACACATACCTAGAAACCTATACCTAACAGTATTTGTGCATTGAAAATGTACCTGAAACAAAATTCTACATAACCTATTTGTTTTTATTAGTTGACATTTCGAAACTGTCAAAATGAATAACAGAATAGCCGTGGACAGTATTCCATCGTGAAATGCCTCCTGAAAGCGGTGGCAGCGTTACAAATATGCTTGAGGCCAAAAAACGAAAGTGGTCCGACACTTCTACATCCGTGGACAAGGATAAGTATTATAAGCCCTATACAAAGCCAAATTATAAACGTGTGTACCCAGATAATTCAACAAATATCAAGTTTCCGGTGTTTGTATAAAATACAAAAGATGATAAACTAGGAAATAAAGACCCTCTCCACGTACAAAATTTATTTTCTAAATATATTAAAGGACAGTATGAAATCAACCGAGTTAATGCGCATAAGTTACAAATAACTTTTAAACAAGCTAGCGCAGCCAATGATTTCCTTAACAATAACGACGACCTTCAACAGCATGACATGCGAGCATACATTTCAGCATAATTTGTGGAAAAGATTGGAGTAATATACTTTGTCCCGGAGGAAATGAGCAATGAAGAACTTTACCGAAAACTTTCTTGTGAATATGAGATTGTGGCGGTGCGCCGCTTCATTAAGAAGGATCTTGAAGGTAACCTGTACCCACTAAAGACAATATCAATGACTTTTGTGTCTAGTACTTTGCCAGAGTACATATACTTAGACAGATGGCGAGCAAAAGTAAAAAGATATATACCACCTGTAATGCAATGTTACAATTGTATGAAATTCAATCACTCGGCCAGAATTTGCAAAAATAATCAGGTCTGTTCCATATGTGCGGGTGGACACTCCTACAAAAGTTGTGCCAATAATGATGAAATTAAATGCAGCAATTGTGGGGGGGGGGGGGGGGCACTTGGCCATATCCAAGTTATGACCTGTAAAAGCGGCCAAATTAAACAAAAACAAAAGTATGACTTATGCTAGTGCCATAGCCAATATTAATAATCCATGAAGTTTTCCAGCTCTTCCAGCACCATTGAAAACAATGGTAAAACAAGCACCAACAATACCCCTGAATAAGACTGATGTTATGACATCAAAAAATAATGATAATAAAAGCATTCTAAATAATGATAAGGTGATAAATGCTATTGTAAAAACTTAAGTTACACTGGGGAATGATAATACACCAATGACTACATCAAAAATTAGAGAAGTTCTGTTGAAAAATTTGTCAACTCATGGATAAATTTCTGAGAATAGTACAGCATAATATTCAGAGTATTAGTAGTAAAAAAACCCCTTCTCAAATCATATTTATTTGAAAATAATATTGATATCGATATATTGTTAAAAAGACTAACTGTAATATTCATTTTCCTGGTTATAATTTTATATTTAAAAATGCTAAGAATGAACATAGTGGTGTAGGTATATTAATCAAAGATACAATTAAATACAAAATCCTTAATACAGCTTTTTATCAAGGTATACAATCTGTTGCGATTTCTGTGATGACGGAAGCAGGACCTCTTTCGATAATAACTGTTTATTGTCCACCTAGAAACAAAAATAATGGCATTAGTACAATCAGAATTAGTGGACTAAAAACTATTATTAGGAATTTATCTAAACCCTGTTTAGTATCTAGAGATTTTAATGATCATTATATTACGTTCGGGTGCTACACTACTCAGTCTAGAGGAAAAGAGTTATATGATTTGTTTGATGAGGCTGACTTATGTATTTTAACCCTTAAAAGACCAATTTTTTAATTTTTGCCTAGAAAAATATATGTATTAGATTTAGGAATGTACATTAGGAGAAAAATGGTTAAAAAAAATAAATACGAAATAAATTAGTTATTTTATTCAAAAAACACTCTGTTGTTTTAAAGCAACATTGCGCATTCATCGGAAAACATGAAGTATGGCGAAAAAAATTATAACACAATTTTTATTTATAGAATTTTAATAAGAAAAATCATAATACCTATAATCGTATTCATTGTGATATTTAAAGAAAAAACTTTTGGCTTTTATGTCACAAAGAGAATCTCCGCATTTTTGACATTTTTTGTAGGTAAATCCAGAACAACCAGTAAATTTGCATCTTTCTTGCTTTTCGTTCCAGATGGCCCAATGTGAGATTTGATCCAATCTTACATCTTTAGAAGGTGCAACCTGGACTTGACCTTTACGCCTCTTTGATTTAATTTCAATTTCAATTCAATTTTTACTTTTGTCATTGTAATGAAGAGCACATTTTTTTAAATTTCTTTCGAGGCATTGTAATCTTGATGTTTTCGTAGCCGAATTTGCTACTCCAATATAGCTTCCTTTTCGGATAATACACAACAGAGCTAAAAATCAGGATGCCAAGAAATTATTCAGTTCATTTTCTGTTATTGTTTCAGGGTTTGAAACTTGTTTTAGTGTGGCATATAAATTGGTTTCTTCCACAATTTTCATCTTCGACTCAGGCGTAAAAAAGTAGTTGAAAACCTTTACAGGAGTATTGCATGCTACCAATTCATTTGGCAATTCAGTATTACCTCGGAATATAACCTCCTCGTCGGTTGTCAAGAGGTTTCTTTTCCGCCATATTACTGGTCTCGTTTGGAGACCACTCCGAGAAGAGGATAAGGTGGAATCCGAGATGATAGGTGGATCGCTACCATCGTCTTGAACAGGTTCATTGTCAACTGGGGGAAGTTGATCGAAAATTATGAGAATTATTATAGGGTCACTTTCGTCACGTTGAACACGAACAGCTTCCTCAGAATCATTATTTATAATGCCTTCAAGAGCATCCCTGATATGACGCAGAGATCGATAATAAGTCTCTTCATCCTCAGACTCAGAGTCTGGTAAGTCGTCTTCAGACTCATTTCAATCATGCAGCAAACTAATTATATATTTTTCAACCAATCAACTCATACTGCAAAAAAAAAAACCAACAATGTCTCTACTTCACACCTTTGTAGATTTTTTACAGGTAAAGGACCGTTGTTGTTTACAAACAACGTAACAAAAAATGGTTATTTCGCATCATTCCATATGTTTTACTTGCTATTTAATTATGAAATTCAAAAGAGCAAAGTACAAATAACTAGAAAACATATTTTTATGACACTTACCTGAAATATTTAGGTTGTATCTTCGATGCACAAAAACTGCGAGTTCGAAAATCTCTACTTCCACTGACTTACAAACTTTGAACTGTCAAAAAGTAGGGTAAGAAAGAAAAAGTCGTGAAATAAAGAAAAACCCATCAGCAATATATGTTACTTGTGTTAGCCCTGATATTGCTTCTCTATGTGAATGGAAAGTTGGCGAAGACCCACTAGTAAGCTATCACTATCCTACCTACATAGATATAAATATTTCCCCTCTTTTTACCAGGTTAATGATACTATAGAAAAATATTTATTTAATAACGCCGACTGGAATAAATATTACTCAGAATCAGAAAAATTGTTAGATGAATATGATTTTGATCCACTGAACCCATTAGATTATTATAATAAGTTTTGTGACATGCTAAATAAATTAAAAAGTGACTGCATACCCCTATACAAAAAGACAAACAAATATAAAAATAGAATTCCAGCTCCGTGATGGAACGATGAGTGTGACAGTGCGGTTAAAAAATCCAAAGAAGCATTATTGACTTGTAGGACATCAATGACTTTAGAATATTTTATAGAATACAAAAGATGCGATGCTAAAAAGCTTATCATAAGAGAATGTAAGAGGAACAGCTGGAAGAGCCTTTGCACATCCCTTAATATATACACCCCTATTTCAACAATTTGGAATTACATACGTAGATTTAAAAGAATTAATGTAAGAAATAAACCTAAAAATGATGAATGGATAACTGATTTTATACAAAAACTTACACATACAAACCCATGTCAAAGTAAAAACATTAACAACCTATTTTTTATGAATAATGACAATGAGCAGAATCAGTTTTTATTAAAACCATTTGAATAGAATGAGTTGTGTACGGCTTTGGATTCGAGAAAGGACACTACACCGGGCTTAGATGATTTTCCGTATATTATGATTAAAAAATTGCATGAATTCTTGTAAAAATACACTTTTGAATATTTTAAATTGCCTCTGGACTAACAAATCATACCAGAGTCATGGAAAACTCAGTATGTGATTCCAATTCTGAAACCAGACAAACCTGCTGATTATCATAATTCATATAGACCAATTTCATTAGCTTCTTGTATAGGTAAACTTATGGATGGCAGATGATCAAATTAAGATTAGACTATTATGTTGAAAGTCAAAACTTATTACCTGCAGTTCAGTTTGGTTTCCGAAAAGGAAAAAGTGCATCTGAAAGTTTTGTTTCATTCATAGCTGACATGAAGACATGTTCACTAGCCCGCTCTACTGCAGTTTGTGCCTTTCTGGATGTCCAAGGAGCGTATGATAATGTAGACTTAGTTCAACTAATTCAGGTCTTGGCTGGTATTGGACTACCTGGAAAATTCATAAAATGGATATTTAATTTTCTAGTGATAGAATTAGCATTGACATATTCAAACATAACAATATCCTATACGGCCCAGAAAAAGTATCCAAAGGTTTAATGCAAGGAGCAAGCCTATCACCTATTTTGTATAATCTTTATACCTCTGAAATATTAAAGTATGTCACTGGTGACATAAAAATTTTGCAATTTGCTGATGATATTCTTCTATATTCTGAGGACAGAAATATTACTGAGGTTCAAAGCAAGCTTAATAGAACTTGAGAGCAGTTGAATTATTATTACACACAAATTTTGAAATTAAATATTAATTGTAGTAAGAGCTCTGTTTTGGTCTTTGGTAGTAATGTTTCTTCAAATATCAAATATTGAGGTACAGATATTGCACAAGAAAGGGAAAAAAAGTTTTTGGGTATCATAATAGATGAATATCATAAAAGAATTTTGAATTTCTCTGCAAATTTTACTCCAGCTAAAAATAAAAAAGAAACTGTGGAGTCATGAAATTGCTGATTATAGCAATAAGTAATTGCGCACGACTTATGGCAAGGCACGTAGCCACGCCAGTTCTCTTCCCGGCATTGTGTAGTAACGACGTGTTTTCTTACGTGGTTGTAGCCACTAGAATATATCGGACTATTAACCGCTAACCTGTGTTTCACTCAGTCAACACCCCAACCTGCCAAAGTGGTGACCCCGAACGTCGATTTCTGGACAGTGCGTTTTATGGCTGTTGGGGTATCATGTTCGTGAACTGAACAGACAGGACAGCGGGAAGAGAACTCCCCGTCGAGTAGAGTCGTGGCTCGGCGGGAATTACAACGACTTACGTTGTGGTCGGCGAGTATCCAAGAGGCGGAGGCAGAAAAATTTACAAAAACGCCGGCAAGATGACAACCCGGAAGATACAGCCCGGAGGAGAGACATTATCGAAGGACAACAGCAGGAAGTCAGCATTAGCCCGGAGAAAAAACGAAACCCGGAGGTCAGCAGTAGCCCAGATAACAAACATAGCCTAGAGGACAGCATACCGAAGAAAAAATCGGAACGTGAAGGTGCGGACGTGTTGCAAGTGATGACTTCGACACCGTTACCAAGAAAAGTAAGAGAATTCAAGAACGTAGCTACAAAAGAAGAAAATCGAGGAATATTTTGAGAAGCTTTCTGAGCCATGGAGGTATTTAGCGAATTTTTATTAGCAACATACGACATGTGCAAAGAAACAAGACACCGATATACATTACAGAGAAACCAGGATGTGTATATGAACACACACATACGAAAGTGCTGACAACGTGTGACAATTCTTGTGACGACCGGATACAGTACAATTCCATGCAGTGATATCGTGTTACGAAGCAACTATTTAGATATTTTATGAACCTTTGTATTTTATGTACCTATTTCAGATTTTTTTGTTTTATTATGTTGTGTTATTGTTTTCAAAAATGGTTTATTTTGACGACTATACAGTCGGGTTTTGCAGAAAACGCTACCTAACTCACGTCGTATCAGAATAGTTAGATTTGTAGATTTTCTAGAGCAATGATTAAAGTACATAAAGAGTATTATTTTTGGTTTTGCATACAGTACATATTGTGAGGTTCAGTGATAAAGATTAAGTTTTTTGTAAAAGTCGTGTAAATATTTTGTGGTTAAAATTCCGAAAAATGGGTAAACCGCAAAGTAAAAACGAACAAGTTGTCATAGCACAGAATGGTGCAAACGAGTCAAGTAATTCGAAATTAGAAGAAAAAATGGAGATTTATGGAATTGTGATAGTAATAACAGTTATCATATTGTGTTTTTTATCAGTATACAAATTATATACAAAGTGTAGTAATCATATGCGAAAGTGGTTAAGAAAAGAATTAAGAGCGTCAACTTTGGAGAGTGCTCCACAGGCATTCCAAAATACGGTGCAGCAACATGTATAGGACGAATGACGTCAGCAGGCAAATTGAAACATAAAATCGAAATTTTACGAAACGGTGACCATTGTGTTATTTTTGTTTAAAGTACAAAGTAGTGATCATACTAGAAAGTAGTTTTAAAGAAGAGCTAAAGGTATTAGATTTGGGGAATGCGGATTAAGCAACTCAGATCTCAATGCAATAGCATGTGTAACGTAGAAATTATAAAATGAAATGTTAGGGTTCCGTGAGTTTATAACTCGAATATGAACCCGCGAGCTAAATGAAACTATAGATACGGGCAAGCCATATTTTAACCTGAACACTCTTCAAGTAGTTCCGAGCCCTCGGTGAATCGTAAAATGGCCTAGAGAGTATTTTTGCAAACTATCAAGTTATATTTTTTCTTTCCGCATTAAAGGGATCCTAGAGAGATTTCCGAAACTTAGATATTTTTTCTTTCTTTTCTTGTAGATTGTAATTTTTTAGTGTTTTATTATTGTTTTCAAGTGATTTATAATGTCGATATACACTCAGGTTAAGCAGGAAACGCTATCTGAATGACATCGAATTAGAGCAAATAAGCAAAGACGAATAAACAGGGTTCCGTAATAGAATGCAAATGTAGACCCTTGATGCAATGCGAAATTTATTTTTTATTTTTTTTGAATTTTATTGAATTTCTTGTGTATTGTGTATGAAAATGTCATTTATGTTTGTAACTTGTGTAACTATGAAGCATGTAAGTAGAAATTTCTAGAATTTTTTCTTACACGACGTAAAGATATACTATTGGTATACTAGATATTTGTCTAGCTTTTGGATTAGCTACCCAAAAAAGTTAGGAAATGTGTAGGATTCGAATAGATGTCAGATAAAATGTATTTTTTGTGTTATGTAACAGTTTTGTGTTTGTATTTTTCCTCTATAAATTGTTTAAAGTTTTTTATAATAGCATTTTTTTTCACATTATTATACTGTGTAAACTCCAGTTATGAATTGTGTAGTTGAACAAATTGAAAAATTTTCCATTATAGCACTATTTTTGATATTATAACACCGTTATTATGTTATTTTACTGTTTCGATATTCAAGTGTTATCTGTTAATTTGGTATTCAATTTCAGAGTAATTTTTACAGAAGTTAGTGTTAAAGAGTTTTTCAGTTTTATATTCATTTTTTTTTGTATTGTTTTCTTAAAGAATCTTGTGTAATTTTATATTATAAATAGTCTTTACATTATGGTACTATACAATGTTGAAATTTTATTTCATTGAAATTTATTTCATTACAGCAAGATAAGAATTGCGTCAGCCAGTAGGCAGTTTCATGTTACGAGCTTGCTTTGTGTTTACAATTGTTTAAATGTCGAGTCAGATTATGTTATTATTGCAACAGTGTATCAGAGTACAATCAGTGTAGTATGTTTTGAAACATTTAGGTACAATCAATGAAAGATGTTTTTAGTTTGTTAAAAATTTTATTTTGAAAAAATTTTTTTTGTAGAAAGGGATGTACTGTGGAGTCATGAAATTGCTGATTATAGCAATAAGTAATTGCGCACGACTTATGGCAAGGCACGTAGCCATGCCAGTTCTCTTCCCGGCATTGTGTAGTAACGACGTGTTTTCTTACGTGGTTGTAGCCACTAGAATATATCGGACTATTAACCGCTAACCTGTGTTTCACTCAGTTAACACCCCAACCTGCCAAAAAACAAATGATAACATACCAAGTCTTTTCAAAAGAGTTTTGTTTTACCTAGAACCTAAAAAACCAATTAAAAAAGGAAGACAGACCAGGTTCCAGCCATAGTGTCATCAATTAAATGGCAAAACTATCACGAGAATAAAGAAAAACAGAAGTCTGCTATTCTTGAAGAAAAGAAAAAAAAGAGCTGAAGAGAGCATGTATCACAGCTACAAATTCGAAACACTCGCGGTCGTCAAGTCATTACGCAGGTTTAGAGTGTATGTGATAGGTAAACATGTGAAAGTTGTATCGGATTGCACGGCAGTTAGGGACACTCTAAAGAAACGTGATATTATCCCGCGTATCGCAAGGTGGTGGCTAATGATCCAAGATTATGATATCGAAATAGAATGGCCTGGCGACCACATGAAGCACGTAGACACACAAAGTAGGAACCCGATTGATACGGTAAATATTAATCGCCTCGAGGTAATAGATTGGTTCTATACGGTACAATATCAAGATGATAAATTGAAGCGGATTATTGACCAGCTTAATAATGGTACAGGGGACACTGAGATGACCAACAACTATGTAGTTTTAGATAATAGGCTGTATTGGAAGACATTGTATGGGAATCGTCTCGTAGTTCCATCACTAGCTAGGTGGAGGATTGTGCAAATGCAACATGATGACATTGGTTATGTAGGCTTAAAACGGTAAGTAAGTAGTAATAGTGATAATAGACGTTTATTTCCATATGAAAATATTTGGAACATACAAATATTTCTGCCAAACTGTAATGCAGTTTGTAGGCAGAAAAAACTCTGTTTAAATAAAAATAAAAAAATAAAATTTCACACTTTCAATTTCCTTCCGGGACATGGCTGTTCACGTAACGGAATGTCTAAAGGGTTCGAATGGGTAGATGTCAAAATGTATAAAGTTTAATTGTTACAATGTTTCGGTGACAAAATGACTAAAGTTCACATTGCATTTATGTTACATCATGCTTGTGTCAGAATGTAAACATTTAACGATGTATTATAGAATTAAATCATTTAACGATGTTTTTTTGTCAAGCTATGTCAGAGATAAAACATATTAATGTTACAATATTTTTGTGACTAATCATGTAATTGTTTGAATAGCTGATTCTTACGATGGCAAGAATCTTAAACCTATTTACCGAGGACCGGTGGCCGTCGGTAATCGGAGGATGAGGTGAGGTGGAATGAAACACTTAGTACAGTACGTGATGGGCTTCGTGGCCGTAAGCAGATCTGGACCGTTGGCTCGTGCCAGTGGTAGTGAGGATACTGCCTGACTGCTGTTCTGACCTTCGTATCTATATATAGACTGTAATGTGTAATGTAGGAATTTTTTATTTTTATTTTAAACGTCAATTTATTCTTATTTTAACACATTCTACTTTAACATTTTAAATAATTAAGCGGACTGATTTCTTGATCCTCCAGTTGTTTTAACAAATCTTTCATCTTCCGATCAAAAATAATATCACACTTCCTAAGTTTCGTGTTCTCGAATAGTGCGTTCTTAATTTTTGTTTCCTGATATTTTGCTTCTTTGCGTAATAAATGAACAAACGCAAATAACTGCGGCTTGCATCGCAACCTCTTTATCAGCCGACTGTGCCACCCTTCTAAACTGTTATTAGTTCTGTGGCGTTGATAAGCAGCGCTAATTTTATCAATATTATTTTTGAAAGCCATTGCTTGACAAAATATGTTTAAAATTTTTCTGTTACGTCAGATTTTTCTGAAATGGTAGCCAAAATTTCTGTCCATCCAACAGTTATCAAGTTTTCGGGCAACAGTGGTAAATATGATGCCAGCTCCGCAAGTTTCCGGCCATCTTTAGTCTGTTGAAGTTTTAACTTATCTGCTTTCCGCCATATAGCTTTATGGAAGTGGTAAAAACATCCACTCAAGTTACACTCTGGGTAAACTTCTTTTACAGCGTTCATTTGTCCCATTTCAAAGTCTGATTTATAATTTTTGATGTCAACTTTCAGTTCATTTTTTATGTATGAAAATATAGGTATGTAAGTTAAAATGTTTTTGTTAGGCATTAAAGCATAATACAGCACTGGTACAATATTGGTTCTCTCTTCCATGCTGTTGATGTCCAAGTGAATAGTAAATAATTGTTCCCAAGGCACCGGAGCTGTTTTGAATGTACCGTCACCCAACCAAATTTTTTCATCGTCTTTGCCATGAACGTAAGAAGGATCGGACACCGTGTCGCTAACTAATAACTGATTCACAACAATGGCGGCGGCTCAAAGTGCATGTGTGCGTGCTGGGTTGCCAACTGATACCAATTTCCCCAGAAAATAGGTTAGCACTATAAATAATACTATTGTCGCTTGATGGCGCTGTAATACGAATCTAAACCAATTCGTACAAACGACGCTGGATTTGGAGGGAACCCAGTCGTTTTCACCTCTGCTCTCTCCAATTATATTTAACCAATCATTCCTCCATACTTGGTTTCTTTTTGGAAGTCTAAAAAAAACACATTGGTATATATATTTTTAATAATTAATGTAATTTAGACTACCTAAATTGCGCGTGTATGCCTGTGTCGAAATTTGTTTAGCTCAAGCCCTTTGGTGGCGTGGGTATTTTTTATCTGAGCGGAAAAATTTTACAAACAGACAGATGTTTCATTTCATCATATCTATAGAGATGACCAACTGAAACAACATCTATTGATCGACACACTATTTTAAACAAAAAAAGAATCATCCAAATCGGCTTAGAAATGACGGAGTTATGGAGCAACTTACACAAAAAATAAGTATAGAAAAAAAAACAGGTGAGTTGACAACTCTCTCTTTTTTGAAGTCGGTTATAACGAAGATAAAAAATTATCAGTTCCACTCGAAAATCTATCTCCGACATTTTGTGGTGAGTAATTTGCATTTGTATTTAATGGCAACACTGGCCAATTGTCAAGAGTATGACAATTGAACTGAAGTCTCATGGATTAAGGCATTTTGGATCATATTTTAGACACAATAAAGACTTTGCCACAGGACTTCATTGGTGGCGCGGACTCAAGGTTTTGAGTTCCGAATTGAGCAGATTAATTTCATGTAAAAACACGTTAAAAAATGGAAATACGTCATAAATAGAACAACTTACCTATGAAAGGTAATTCCCTGACATTTTTTCATAAATCCGTTATTATTTCTGCAGGATTTGACCACGCAGGATGGCATTTTCCAATATTTTTAAGTACCATGTCAGCGCGTTTCGCTGGTCAAGGTTTGCTGCAGAATGGCGGTTGATTGTCTTATGTTTTTTGTATGTTTGCGTGCGGCTCGTGCGTACAAGCGAGTCGGCTTATCTTGGGGTACCTCAATATTCTGTTAGAGACGCGGAGTCCGCTACGTCCGTGGTCTTTGCAATATATGTATCTTTTAATAAAATTTGTACCAAATAATAAAATTTTTTCGTGCGTCCCATCTTCCCACAGTAAAAGTTATCCTTTAAAATTTTCGGTAATTCCACTTCTTCTAATGTTGTAAAAGAAGTTTTCGTAACTTCCAAAAAAATTTTTCTTGCTCGATATAGCGTCCGTTTCTTACTTTCAAATATTGGTATCGTAATCGAATTAGAATCAGAATCCTCATTTTGAGGTATAAAAGTATTCTTCGAATATTTCTTGAACCGGTTGATAATTTTCACATACTTTTCTTTTACAAAGTTGAGTGGCAACGTGAATCTTATTTTTCGATGTTGGTGGATTACATGTATGCTCACTTTTACGTAATATTTTAGTTTTAGTGATGTCCATTGTCATAGATGCAGCACAGGAAAGCCGATTAATACACTTCCAAATAGTAGTACCACTTCTATTTGTAATTCCCAAATTGTATCTGTATATACCGTTCAGTAATGTGTGGTAGCCTTTTTGATTTGTGCCAAAAATAATTGACCCTCTGATGGTACTTCCATTTTAATTTAGTAGGTAATATTTCATCTACAGATCCGGAATTGATAAAGCAAACTACGAAGAGAACTTATCTGACAACCAAATGCCAGTATTCTATTGTTTTATCATTTATTTTTTTATTTTCCATCCGACACATGACAGAATGTTCGGTTTCATAAAGGAATTAAGTAGGTTGTAACCTAAACAATTGGTCAACCGGTTGTTGAAAGAGTTTTTTAACCTCCAACTCAAAAAGAGAGGGGTGTTACAAGTTTAACGTGTCTGTCTGTCTGTCTGTGTATCTGTCTGTGGTATCGTAGCTTCCAAACGGATTCCAAATTCATGAAAATCTTGTAGTAGGTATAGGATGAACAATCGTATTAGGTATAAACATTGTAATAGGAAACCAATCATAATAATATTCCATATTTGGAAAGGAGGTCGCGATAAGAACCTGTAATATGACTCTGAAGATAAACAATGTAAACCTGAACAATGTAAACCTGTAACTCTGAAGATAAACAATGTAAGCCTACCTACATACCTTACCGGCCAATAACCTATGTACTAGTTATAATTTCTATATAAAGGAACTTATATTTTTAATAAAATAGTATTCAATCAACATTCGCGACTTTAACTTCTCTATAACGCTCCCGGTATCACATGGCGACCCAAGCCAGTCACTGGATCGGTTCATAAGTAAACATGGCCAGCCGCCGGAGCCGGTCCATATTCGGATTAGAGTGTCTATTTACTTAAACAATAAATGGTGTCTTTTTTTATTATAATGGGGAATGCAGGCAGTACGACTCCTGCGCCGCCGATGGTTAGTCACAGCAAAATAGAGCAAAACACTTTGATCGCTCAAGGCATAGCAAATGTGAATATATATTTGGGAATATTCATTATAATCGTAGCCCGAGTAGTGATTGTCGTGATTATACGATACTTGAACGTATCCTTAAACAAGAAAATTGAAAGACGCGCTCGAGGCCGATTATACTCGTATCGATAATAATCGATTCAAAACGGACCATAGTATAAATACAATGGAAAATATATATGCAAGAACTAACACAACACATGAAAATATTTTGCGAAGCTAATAGCGTACAATTTCAAGGAATACGAATTGGAGAAAATAGAGGAAGAACAATTATCGAGGCATATATAGAAGGAAGAATAGGCCACTATCTTTTCTGCCCGGAGAATATGAACGCACGTACATTTAGTCAGATGTCGGGGACATTAGATCTGAAATTTCAAGACGGAACAACCGTAGAGCTGACATTACAGTACGAAGGGAGAATATCCTGGATTTGGAAGCTCATATGGGAGCGTGATTCTACATACTGTGAGATATAGTGAAAAAAAAATTTTTTTTTGTGTGTCATAAATAAATAAATGTATAAGTGTGTGAAAACGTAAGGTGACGTAAGGACAAAAGGAAGCAGTTATTTTTTGTAAGTACAGACTTTACTTAGATGTGTAAAATTTATGAACATTTTAATAAAATGAATGTCGCTAAATAGGTAATGGAAAAAGAAATTGAATCACTTAGTGCTAAATTGAAAGAACTAAGAACTCATTTGATAAAAATAGGATCTAGTAGGCGGAAAGGAGAAATATTACTTAAAAAGGCTGATGAAAGCCATAAATTGTATTCAGCTTTTGCTTCTGTTATTGATATTACAAGTAATCAAGCAAAACACGGTGAATTAAAAAAGGAGGATTTAGCAATAATCAATTATTTAAGTAACAAGTTTATACAGTTATATAACAATGGGAGAGAATTGTGTAAAGAAGAAAAAATGGAAACTTTTGGTTTAAAGACAGCGTTAGGCTTATTGCCATTAATGACAGACGAAGAAGATGTAACGCGACATTTAATCGATAACATAGAATATTATGGTTCTACCTTACCTGAAACAGCTTGTAAAGTTAAATTAATTAATTTTGTATTAAAAAGCAGATTGACACAAGCAGGAAAATTAAAATTAAATGAAAAGTATACAAGTTTAGATGAACTAATACAAGATATGAGATGTAAACTACTTGCGCAAAAATCTGCGAATTCAATTCAGATAAAACTGCAACAGTTAAGACAAAATGATAGAACTATTAATGATTATGGACAAGAGCTTACGCAATTGTTTGTTGATCTTACAATTTCGCAGTCAAACGGTGATGCCAACAGCTACAAGGTATTGAAGCCTTTAAATGAAAAAATGGCTATAATAAGATTCACTAATGGATTGCGGAATCGTAGAGACTCATGGGTTACAAAAGGTTTAGTTGCAGTTCATTCATTGAGACCTTACAGACGTGTGGTTCCTATCTCTGACAGTGCCAGCAGTTCAGATGAACAGCTTGAAACTGAAGACCTAATAAATCTGGTAGAAAGCTAACTCCTTGCTTTCTCCCATTGCGGGAGCAATTTGTTACAGGATGGCCGATTGTAACACCCGTGCCTAAGCCAATCACAGCGTGCCAGCAATGCCAGCCAATGCCGTGCCTTGCCGCCTCCACCGCCCGCCAAGCCTGCGAGTCGATTGCCACTGGTGGGGACGAACCGATATAAAGCCAAGCAGAGCTCATTTTTAGTATTTTTGTATACAGAATACTTTGTTTAGAGGAAACTTTGTCCAATTATATTGTTCGATCTACATTATTGTATCTTCATTTTTGTCCACTTTTTACAATTGCTAAATTAGAAAATGATCCAATGAAAATCGATGATTTTCTGGCGGATTGTTTTATGATCGATTCATTGCGTAATGACTTTTTGGCAGCCATTGAGGAAAGAAATAATTTTCAATTGTCCGTAACTGATGGCCTTCCGCCTTCGTATAGTTCTTGTATTGCGTTTGAGCAATTGTATGCAAAAATCAAATACAAAGTCCATTAACTAAAGTCGCAAATGACTGAAAATACTAGCCGCGACTAGTCTTAAAGTTACCACGCTTGGAACTCGGTTCTTTTGATGGTGAAAATGAATTATGGCCCATTTTCTACGAAACTTTCAAGTCAGCTATTCATGAAAACCCGGACCTTACTGACGGCCAAAAAAAAAATACAGTATTTGACTGGTAGATTAAAAGGCAAAGCCCTAGGTATTTGCCAAGGTATTGCATCCAATGCCGAAAATTACATATAGTGTTATGTGGAAAGCTTTGCTAAATAAATATAATGACGAAAGAATACTTGCCGTTTCGTATTTAGAAAAACTGCTGAATTTGTCAAATGTGAATGAGAATTCTCCAACGCAATTAGAGGAATTTATTGATCAATTTTCATCACTTTACTCCGCATTGAAACAATTAAAATTCTTTAGGCAAATGTCTGGAAATCGAAAAGGGCTAATCCCAAAAGTTGCACTACACGCAATACCACCCATTATGAGAAACAACACGATCGTGACAAATTATGTAAATGCTCTAAATTCTACATACATACTATACAACCAATACTTTTATCTATGCACAGACTTGAAAAATAAGCTAGATGCGCTTCTGAAAGTTAGTCTGATCACCTACCCCGGGGGTACTACCCCCACCTTTTTCTCCAAATACAAGCAATTATTTACAAGGTCAAAACGGATCTGTCAAACGAATATCCCAGATTGAACAAAAAATTACAAAATTTGAAAGTTTATTACAGACGAAATAATGTTAATCTACCTATTACATATCAGAATCTGAATACAAGTTCAGACCTTAACCTAACCCCGATAGACCTGACAAATCCTTTTTCGATCCCTCCCCCTCCAAAAATAAACTATCAACAAACATACACAGACACAATAGTTAACCTCTCCTCAATTCGCTTAAACCCTGACGACAAATCAGTGCTTAACAAAGGATTGTCTTTTTGTCCAACTAAAACCCATATCAAACTGATTAATGACTTCGTGCAATTAAAATTAAATAAAAACATTACTGGGAAAATCATCCAAACCAAAATAGCAACAATACACACTAACCATTACAAAAATTTAAGCCGCATGAACCACCAGCCCTACCACCAAATCAACCCATAGAAATATTCATGTCAAGTATCCTAGCAAAACTATCTGACGACCGATTCATTCAAACCTTACAAAATAAAACACAAAACCTGACATATAAAGAGAGACAATCCCTGAATAAACTGAGAAACAACAATGATATAATCATTTGCCCCGCATTTGATCTGCAACCGTCATATTAAACAAAAGTGACTACGTAGCCGAAGGACTCCGACAATTAACCGTTTCCACCTTCTACTCCGTTACACTAAGCGACCCATGTGACCAGGTCGTGAGCACAGTCCGTGATTTCCTCCATTTGAGGGGAACAGCTGAGGGTTTATAACAAATTGATAAAGATCTAATGATCCCAAGCCATCCGAGAACCCCAAACTTCTACATGCTTCCGAAAATACACAAACCTAACAATCCCGGCAGACCTATAAGTAGCATCTTACGATTCACCAACCGAAATAATTTCAGCCTTCGTTGATTACCAGTTGTATAAATTTCTCTTAGTTATAGACATGACTGACCTATCTCCATAAATATCAATTAGCTCTATGGTAATTGTCGGATTGACAACTGATTCATGTAAACAAGAATGTCAAAAATATAAGCATAGAATTCGTTCGTACAATATTGGGTATTTTATTTTCAACCTTACCGAGGTCTAGTGTACAGACATTTTACACCAGTTGTAAAAGACCTGCCATCACACATAAAAGATACAAACCATTTTCTTGAAATCATCCATTCCCTACAACTACCAACTACACTCGCGAGCAAAAAATGGAATCGCTGCTATCGTGATCGCTTCAAAGTAATTTGTTCAGCTACATCATACTTAATTATTATTACATTCGGCTTGAACACTCACGTGTGATTGTTGGTGACTATATGCCGATCGGCGGCTGCCAGTGCCCGTTTGACAACGACGGTGAACGCCGCGTCGTCGTCCTAAGAACGACACTCGCCTTGATAATGCCGAAATTGTATCGGTGAAACGGTTGGCATATAGTCAACAACAATCACACGTGAGTGTTCAAGCCGTATGTAATAATAATTTAGTATGTCAGCTCACGCGAGTTTTAATAATATTATACATCATACTTCTGTATAACAAAACAGGTATCTTTAAACTCTCGAGTTTCGTACACATTATAATATATATAATCGGGTCTACTGTAACGACTGAAGTTTCTTCATTCGTACAGAAATATATAAATTACTTTGTACTGCTATTATTCGTTATTTTATACCAGTAACTCCATCTATGATCTGAACTTTAGCAATTTAGAATTAAACCCAACCTATTTTAAATAAGTGGGCGGAGCCAAATATTAATAATTTAATTGATATTTTGTTCGTATGCCTTCATGTTTAAGTTCAATTTTAAACAAAATTGAATGCACTTATAGCTTTATGGAAGGAAATGTCATGTGGATTCCAGAAACAAATTAATAACAGCCTAAGATAAGGTAAAGGATTTAGGACGTATTAGCGACCTTATTTCACAGCGTCACAAGGGTCAAGCTACAGGGCATAGAAACGCTTTCATCTATATTTTACTTAGCAATTGGCGCCAGTATGATTTTTTTTAGAGTTCCCATGCAATAAAACAAACATAAGTTTGGTCCTAGAGAATGTGTCAAGTTTTATGATGTTGAAACCATGTTCGTATTTTTTGTGAAACTTGTAAAATCTTGGAAGAAGCCACAGATCTACAAATATCAGAGAGGTGGTGTATGTTTATTGATAAAATTAGTTTAAAAACTTGAATCATGAAAAGTGTGTTATTTCATGTTCGGAGGCTAGCTCTGATGTTATGATAATAGTTAAATGACTTAGAACACGAACATATAAAATAAAACGTATTCTACCTCATGTTCTTTCAATTAATCGATTTCATGAAACTCAAAAAGGTCCAAAATAATTTGCATAATGAATAAGATTAAAATAGCAGTAATTGTACTAGTAAATTATTCAGCATTCTATATTTAAATGTTTATTTCCTTATTTTCTATAGATTTGAATGGCACATCTAAAATTATTGTAGATCTATGTTTCACGAATTGAAAAAGAGATTAGTTTTAATGTGTTTCACGCTCTTGACTGTTTTTGTTGAGTTTTAGCTAAACAGGCCTCAAGTAGTGTTTGACAACTAATTAATTTACGAAATAATGTGTCTGGAAGAAGGGCGGAGCCTAAAACTATGCAAAATTTGGGAAAAACCATAGGTGGGAACAAAGAAAGAGTGGACAGTTGGGTGACGGGACGCTTGGAAACAGGTCGATCTAGGAAACACGTCGCGTACAGTCTGGTTTCTTAGATCAAACTAAACACCTCTAGGTCATAGGTCACCTGAAGTCTAGATCTTTCACTAGTACGGGCGAAGCGGAACTTTTATAAGAAATCGCGTCGAAGTGTCGTCTTTGTTTGTGTTATAAAGTTTTAGCGTCGGTTCTGAAGTAATTTATATTAGCGACGTGCACGGTTGTAATTCAGAGCTCTGAAATTAAGTGTCGGGAGTGAAGTAAATAATATATTTTCGGTGTTAAACACGAACGCGATTTAGCATTATATATCAATTATTTGTGTCACAATTTATTTATGTAAAGAATAATATATACGTCCCTTATTCCTATCCAAAATTTAGGACCTTTAGAGTTTCTACGTCTAGCTGTGCTGTTTTATATTCGATTTACAAAAAGTCTGTGAGAAATTCGAGATTTTATAGGTACTGCGAGCTGCGGGTGTCACACCATCATATTATTTCTTTCCCCTCTCACTTATCCACTTCTACAGGATTTTAGGTACAGGTGCAGGAAGGAGATTTCTGCATATAATTTCTCACATGACTTTTCTCAATTTCCATTTTTAGGTCTTCATAATTTAGATTTTTGTTGTGAATGATATATATGAATACTTAGTTCTTATGTTAGGAACCCTTTCTGGTTTAGGGGCGGGGTCTTTGTGGACTGTGGTCTCTGGAGACGTCCGGGTGTTCACATGGCTGTTAACTCTGATGGGAAGCCTTGCCCAGTGCTTGTGTCGGAACCAGAGTTGGAGAATTCTGCTTCAGGGGCTCCTTAGATTGCACCTGCAATATCCCGTCCACAGGTCAAGCTTAGAAGTTTAGAAATTGACTTGATCAAGTCGTAGGTGTGATGAATGAATGCTTTGGAGGCAGTTTTTGTGAGGTTTTGTATGTTTGTGTAAATTTCTAGGGACACTTAGGTTATAAGGTGTAGTCTAGGTTGCTTCGCAGGAATTTGTTCGGAAGCGGTGTCATTTTGTGTGACAACGTGGGGGTAATTATTTGGTTGGTCAGGGAGATTACCGTCTAATTTTGTAGGGCCCCCCCTTCATTCTGGACTCATCTGGGTCTAGAATCCCCTCAAATATTAAACATCTAGCTAAATCACCTTAGCGCTTGCAGCTGCCGATCGTCGAGTATCTACGGTTCATCAATCCCTTTTTCTAACCCAAATAAATGCAATATCATATTTTACACACATACACACACACACACACACATTTTACTATATTATCCGATAATTACATAATCATTTATCTAATTAAAAATATAATGTCGCGCGTAACATACGAAGTAATGAAATTGTTATTTGTTAAACGTCTCACGGAGTGTCGAATCAAAAGTGGTTTTACATAGTGATTTAGTCATAATGTGTTTCGTTTTCCCTTGGATTTTCAATGGCAATAATAGCCTTGAAATATAGCTGAGTTCCAGAATACAGCTAAGTCGTATCATTTAACCAATAACTAGTACATTAGCTTTTCTTGATTACTTTATTTTCTTTTGTTGAATTATGATATACATTGTTTTGAGCATAACCGTTTTGTAACATAACGTAGCGTCCTAATCTACTAGACGATCACACAAATAAATCACGGCCAATGATTTAATTTGTAATTAATAAATCGATGTACTCCTCAAGTATGTCATAATAACGTAGGAGACGTAGAGAGGTATATACATTACTATAACCTCATTCTACGGATGGTATCGCTTCCAGCGGTCATCTTTTAATTTTTAAATAAATACATACTAAGTACTGTAAGTACATATGACTGTACATAACACATATGTATATACTTGTATAAGCAGGATATTTATTTCTCTTACAGTACAAATAGTCCAGAACCTATTTATTACAGATAGTACTCGTGACCAGGATCACAATTGTGTTTCTTACATCAGTACTTACACTTCAACCAGAACTCATTTATTACACTACCGCGATCAATTTTTACCTTTTTACGAAAAGGGGACACCCGACGTTTCGAGACAGTTGCATGTCTCGTGGTCTACGGGAAACTGGCAAGTAAGGCGAGGCGCAGTGATGAGATGCATGTGACGACCGAAGACCGTTGACATTCAGCGGGAGCTCAGACAAGTTCTAGGAGTGGAAGCGAGTGAATGGACAACCAGGCGAAGGCTCAAAGAAGCGGACCTCACCCCAAAACGGCCTGTTACAGGCCCGAAACTGACTGTGAGACACTGACAAGCACGACTTCAATTTGCTCGCGCACACCTTAATTGGGACATTGAGCAATGGAGACATGTGCTCTTCTTTGATGAAAGTCGATTGTGTTCACATGGAAGTGATAGAAGAGGACGGGTGTACAGGAGGCCTGGCGAACGATTTTCACAGTGCTGTTTTGTCGAAACAGTGGCATTTGGGGGCGGTTCCTGCATGATGTGGGGTGGAATTTCCTTAGACAGGAAACCGACCTTGTTTTCGTGCCTGGTGGAGGCAGAGGAGGAGGCGGTTTAACATCTGACCGTTACATCTCTACCGTTCTGCTGGAACATATTGTCTCGTACGCAGGATTTGTAGTAGATAATTTTATGTTCATGCATGATAATGCTCGTTGTCACACTGCACGTAAGACTACCCAATTCCTCAATGAAGTCGGAATAAGCACCATGGACTTGTTGCGGCCTTTAGGAATGGTAGAAAAATATTACACGCAACATAATATTATAAACAGTAGGTCTACTAGAAGCTATAGCGACTAGGAGGCGAAACACTCCTTTTCATCTTTGTTACAATTTATAATACAAGAGAGAGAGCCACCATTGCATCAGGCCTTCGCCTGATGTTGACAATGGTCGACGTACAGCAAGCTGTACCAACTCTCTCGGAGCTCCCATGTTCCGAGGGACAAGTTTACCTCCTAGTGAACACTGAGCACGCGGAACCTTTATGTTCCGTAGATGGACCTCCTACCTCCCCTACAGTCCAACCCATGCCACCAGCTGGTATCAACTACCCATCTAGAGAGCCACGACGGAATCGTGGCCTCCAAGACGCACTGATACCAGCACATAACCAATTCATCTCGCCTCCCAGTCACCACCACTTTCTAATGTTATGAGCAACATGATTAGGTGCTATTACTCACCAGGGTGACTGTTGATTAAAGTATTCGCACGCAGCCACGTAGGAAACCTGGCTCGTGCGCACGAGGCAGATGCAGAGACTGTCCTCTCTTCACGGGCGCAAGCAAAATGTGGTCCAATTCACATTCAGGCGGGTAAAAAAGACGGGTAAGCCAAAGAAAAGAAAAAGTGTTGCTAGCACAAAACAAAGTTGCGTTCAAGATGTATTTTCACTCACCAAACGCTTTCATAGGACCGAGTTCGCGGTAATCCGCGACAGGACTGGCCAGCGCTCAGCCCGGATTTAAATCCCATTGAGCATCTATGAGATGAGCTGAAAAGAAGAGTTCGAGGCAGAAACCCAGTTTCTTCCAGCATGGATGAGCTTAAAGCGGCATTGTTAAAGGATTAGGATGCAATCCCTCAAGGACGCATCAAGAAATTTAAAAGATCGATGGAAAATCGCTTGCGCAGTGTTCGAGGCTCGAGGAGGCAATACAAAGTATTGAATAATCAATAAACGTCATTGATTAATCTAATTTGATTTTTATTCCATTATTCTCCAGTCGACAATCATTTCCATTCTTCCCCATCTTTCACATCCAGCTCAATTTCCTTACAACTGCTGAATACATTTTAATAAAAAAGTTACCTTACTAAAAGTTAACTTTTAAGCTTTCAAAATTTACCTTTTGTGTTGTTTTAAAAAACGTTGCTGAACAAATCACTTTGAAGCAACCGTGATTGCAGCGATTCCATTTTAATGCTCGCGAGTGTAATACAAAATTAATATTAGTTACAATAGACATAGTTTCACTATTTACTGCCATGGGAACTCGGATGGCCTCAAGCTTTGCAAACATCTTTATGGGTTCAATTGAAACGTCTTTTTAAGACAGCGAGCCTCTGAAACCCCTGGTGTGGCGGAGATTCATCGATGACATTTTCATGATCTAGCCACACAGCAACGACTCCCTTAATGACTTCTTAAAAACCAATTCAATTCATTTCAAATCATCAAACAAAAATTGCAGTACTTGCATTTCAATAGCTGCCACCCCACACACATCAAAAAATCCATTCCATATTCAATGTCACTCCGCGGCCGTCGGATATACAGCAACGAAACCACACTTGACAACTACCACAAAATTATTCACAAAAGCTTACGTAACCGTAACTACCCAGACCAATTCATTCAGAAACATCTTTACAACCGACCTAGATTTCACAATACACAAAACAGACACACTCAACAATCCAACCAACTCAGACTCATAACATAACTTTGAAGGCAGTTTTAAACTAAAAAAACTCATAAATGACTTCATGCCCATACTAAAACAAAACGATGAAACAAAATCACTACTCCACACTAACCCACCGATCTGTTATCGTCAAAACAAAAACTCCATGCCGACGGCCACGGTGCAAAACCTGCGCACTCATCAACACATCTACACACATTAATACACACCACACAAACCACCCTAACAAAGCTCAGACAAACAGATCATGCATAACAAAAACTGTATTTACCTACTGGAATGTCGACTCTGCTCGGCATTCTATGTAGGTGAAACGAGAACTCCGCTTCAACTTCCGTATCAACCAACACAGAATCACAACAAAAATAATAACCCATCCCAACTCATACTTGCCTACACAGCAAACCATTCGACGACTGCTTCACCGTCTGCATTATAAAATCATTCCACCCATCACTGATTGATATTCAGCAAAGGACCTGGGAGTCGTCTTACATCTGGTCGCTTTGTGCTCATTACGGCCCTGAACTGAACAGACAACTCTGACTTACAGACAGACCAAACTTATACAATAAAACATAAAATACCTGACTCAATTCTAGACTCAAATTAAAACACACACATAATCTAACATTCTCTATCAATTCACCACACAAGTCCTCCCCCATAAACAAACACCTCCTATTTCTTTCCCATCCACATACACATCCTCACTTCAATCAAAAAATTTAGTTTTTAAGAAAGTAAGTTTCTGCCTTTTTAATTTTTTTTTATTGTTTTATTTTCTTATTCTCATTGTCATCCAGTAAATACTATCTGTCATCGTGTCACCATTACTTATTACTCCAACTGATGCCGAGCCCAGTGGGGCCCGAAATATATCTTGGATTCAATCATGATGTTTTGTGCCTGATGTTATATTTTCCTATATATATACATAATTATATATCAAATAAATAAATGAAATAAGTACCTGGTCTACCATAAAATTGAAGTCAACATTATCTTTTTTGTAATTGTACCAATTCAATACCTATTGGACCTTGGGAACTGGGTGTAACATTGGAACCTGCCGCTTCATCTCTTGTTGGCTGACCCCAAGCTTTGGATCGACTAGCGAGAAACACAAGGTCATGTCAATAATAAATATAAGTATGTTGATTATTTTCAAAGTGTCCACTAAACAGTACCTCATGCACTCGGCTCCATGAAATCTTTTTAGTTGACCCCTGTTATCTTCCTATTGGCTTCTCCTGCGTACTTACGTTTTCTATAGTTTGCTTTTGAAGACATGGCAATGATGTAATAAAGCCAGAAGCAAGTAGAAAACTAATTCGTTATCCAAGAGCAAAGAAACAAAAATATTTGTTTACGAAATTCTGTCTGACACCCACCATCAACTTTTCGTTTCATTTTACGTTTCGTTTCACGAACAGGGCCACGCCCGTCACATTGGGGAAAAAAACCAACGTGGCGCGGGTTCTCCAGGCGTCAGGATTATTCTTCATAAAATAAAATAAACTTACTTATATTCTTAGATGTAAATATTTTGTTCATGGTCCATGGTTCAAAGTAACACTTTATTAAAATTTACGTTCAAGCCGTGCGCTTCGCGTTTCGCAAGAAATGAAACCACGCGGCGCGAGTATACAGAGATCCGTGATCCGAGGTAGAATTGATAATCTAAAACCTACAGAAATATTGTGCCTTTTTCATTATTATAATGTTGTTTGAAGGTCGACTAAATTATTCAAAAACTCGTTCAAAACATGATTTTTATTTTTTTACTAACATAAAATATGAGATAGCCATTACGGCGCGCCGGATTGAAAAACGTCGCCATATTGAAATGTGGCTACCTCACGTTCAGCCGGATTTCCATTCGGCTGAAATAAAGTACGCCGCATTGTATGAACACTTGGCATTCGTCAAAGCGGCTGATCAACGCTCCGCCATATAACAATTTGGCGCGTCGTCGATACGCCGCTTTGAAAGTTTTAGTTTCATTTATCGCCGCAAGTAGCGCTGCATGACCATAACAACAAAAATGCCGTCGCAATCGACAACCGTGTCACAACAAAGTGAAAATAGTATTGAATTTTCTAAATTGAAAACGTTAGTAACTGTCGTGAAAATAGTGAATTTAAAGATAAGTTTAATCGTCAGCTTCAAAACTTCTATAGCGAACAGTCCGGAAATGTGAAAAAGCCATGGACGAGTGATCGAGTTTTTGGGGTTATTTCGCACATCAAAATGGGCAAGGTGGCCATGGATTCTGGTATTCGTCGGACACACGAGCAATGTTATTGGAGTACAAAGTATGATGTTATGAATATTGGTAACGAATATTATCTCATTTTGAAGAAAAAATCCCCTGACGTTGCTACCGTTCGTGTGATTCCTACAGAACAATATTTTGATATGTTATTTGAAATTCATAAAGAAGTTGGACATGGCGCGCGTGACAAAATTCTATACGTGATAAAAAATAGATTTTGTATTCGAAAAGAGGCGGTAGAAATATTTGTTTTTTGTGCCCATCCTGTGAAATGAAAAGAAATCTGCCTTAAAAGGCATAGTAACATAACCAATTATTTCTAAAGGTTTTAATACTCGGACTCAGATCAATTTAATTGATCTTCAATCGGCACCAGATGGACCTTACAAATGGTTATTAAACTATCAAGATCACGCTACAAAATTTCTCCAGCTTCGACCACTCCAAACCCAGCAAGCATCTAAAGTTGCTTTGGAATTAGTCAAAATTTTTCTGATTTTTGGAGCGCCTTATGTCTATTGGATTTAATTTCGTTCAATATCAAAAGAATGCATCATTTCACAGAACCATAGGAAGAGCTCCTTATCGCGCGTTGTTTGGATGTTATCCAAAGGCAGGACTACAGAGTTCTAACATTCCTGGAAATATTCTTACGTCAATTGAAACAGAAGAGGATCTGGAATAAATTTCTCATACGCAGACTAGCAACAATGGCATTGTTATTGACGGCCAAATTCAGGACTTAATTTCCCATATTCAGGCTAGCGGAAAACAGGTTGCAGCTGGCAGTCAAATTCAGGATAAAATTTCTTGTGTAAAGACTAACAGTGACATTGGTGTCAACAGCCAGATTCAGAATTCGATTTCTCGTACTATGACTAGCGACCATGAGGGTGTAGCCAATAGGCAAATTCGGGACACAAATACTTCAATTCAGGCTAGTGACAACGATGTTGCCAACCATTTTCAGGATTCAGTGAGCTGTGATTGGCCATCAACCAACAATGCCAGTAAAGACATTGTGATTAGTTCCATTGACAATAATGATGTTCGTTTGTGGGTCAATGATCTGCAAAACAATATTATTGAATCTGCTGATGCTGATGAGGTCAATAAAAAATGTGATGAAAATACTTATAATACTGATAACGAAACTAGTCAGGATGATGGTAAATGTTTGGTTTGTGGTAACTCAACAAGCGGTGCTCACCTCTGTTACTCCTGCTTGAAGCAGTGCACGCCATCTGTGGATTTTTTGATGGTACTGAAGGATACGGCTCAAAAATATTGTGCTTATTATGCAGTAACGAATTACATATTAAAAATGAAAAGGAACAAGCACATCAAGGAGTAAAACGGGCTGCGGAAAAATCGTTAATGAAACTGCTAAACTTCGTGGTTTAAATGTTGGAGTTAGCATTTTTCTTAATGTACCAAAAATTGACCGGGGCCCCCTTGACCCCAAAAATGTTTTTGGGAAAATAGTAGATATTCGAAATGGTGTTTACAAAGTAGGTACGAAGTCCGGTAAAAAATTGGTTCTCACGTCACGAACTACAAATTTCGTCAAATCAGTTCGTCAATGAAGTACCTGACGCAGTTTTGTCTTTGCGAGAAGCGGTTACAAAGCAGTCTTTGTTCGGTGGGCAAGGTTTTCAAAAGTGTTCCTGTAAGCCAGCCAAAAATCAATGCCACACCAACAGATGTGCTTGTTTAAAAAAAAAAGTTTTTTGTGGATCCAAATGTCACTTTAGTATGACGTGCATCAACAAATAAGTATAAATTATGTTTATAAGTCGATTATGTACTTTATTGCAGCTGCCAATGTCAAAATTTGAAACTAAAACGAAACGAACATAGTTTTTCGCTAAAATTATTTGCTACATAGTTCTGTTATTTATTTTAATATTTTGACTACTTGAACTACACAGATGTATTAATCAGGCTTATACTACAGTTCTTCTTCTTATAATGTATTATAATTATGACATATTATACTCGTTTATTTTTATTGTCCATTGACAAATTATAATTTTCTTGTTTTTATTTCGTTATCTTATTTTGTTAAGATGAACAGTTTCCTAACAATTATTGCATTTTTACAAGAATTTTAAATTGTTGAAAATATTTTACGTAAGAAAGTGTGCAAAAGAAGATTATGTCAAAACCAAAAAGTGATATTGAATATACTTTAACAGTAATAATTACTTACAAACCAGAGTAACCACTGTTTTTTTATTTAAAATATTTAATATAAAATTAAGTTTTGCTAAAGTGATACTGATAAAATAAAATAAAATAAAAATGAAAAAATTGATCATACTTTAACAGTAATTCGGCCATCAGTATGGGCTTCGCGAGGCGCTTCTTGCGACGGCGGCGCCGGCGGTGGTGAGAACAAATGTATGCGCGCCGCTCGAAGCGCACCTCGGTGACTTGTGACCGGCTCTATACAACTCCATACATTTGTTCTCACCGCGCCGGCGCCGTCGCAAGAAGCGCCTCGCGAAGCCCATACTCATGGCCGAAAGGTAATAATTACTTAAAAACTTGAGTATAAACTACTGTCTTTTATTTAAAATATTCAATATAAAATTGTTTGCTGTATACTTCTGTTAAATATGTAGACTCTTACAGAAAAGTACATAATGAAAAGTTGAAATAACTTCTGTTAAATATGTAGACTCTTACAGAAAAGTGCAGAGTGAAAATTTGAAATATTTGTCTTCATAGTTTCAAATAGTTTGTAAATCGCAAAATACACGACGCCATCGAGATAAGTCGTAATCCCAACTTCAACAGGGATCATGGTTGGCAGCTGGCTCAGTCTTGGAAACCGGTTCTCGATGGATCGAGCAACTTTAGGACAGTGCCCAGTGACAGTGACGATGTTGTGAGTTCGTTTTGTTTAACAACCGCCCCTAATAACAAACAATTGGAACAATTAAAATAATCAAGTGCATCCACCATCCTACCCCCCTCGACGACGCAGCCAACGCTCAGCGCACGAGCAATGCGTGCAGCTCGCCGATCGGCGGCTGCCAGTGCCCGTTTGACAACGACGGTGAACGCCGCGTCGTCGTCCTAAGAACGACACTCGCCTTTATAATGCCGAATTTGTATCGGTGAAACGGTTGGCATATAGTCAACAACAATCACACGTGAGTGTTCAAGCCGTATGTAATAATAATTTAGTTTGTAGTTTGTTTGTGCCATATTGTTATTGTTCCTATTTTGTTATTAAAGATTAAGAAAAAAACATTCCGAACCTATTTACTACCATAGTATTAAATTCTAAGAAATAATTGCATGTTTATAAGCATAATATTTTTTTATATAAGAAAATTCTACACAAACAAAAAAGTTCCTAAACTATAAAAATAATAAGAGTTAAAAAAACGTTTTTGTTAATTTTAAGATTTCTAAAATAAAAAAAACTATTTTTGGATCTGTTGTTCATAATTTATAGTCACCCTACATTGCTTCTTGCTGACAATAAAGCTAAACGTTGAACGCCGCTTTGTAGAACGTATCGCAACCATAATCCGGCTGAACGTGAGGTAGCCGCATTTCAACGGCGTATTCTGCTATTTGGCTTATATAACAAGTATAATTCGTTTTTTTTTTTATCAATATTGTTAATTATTCTATAATTCGTATCAAATATTGTTTTACTTTTTCTTCTAAGTTAAGTGGATGTAATCGAATGCTATTTATCACGTGACAACACTTTCATGTTAAGTCAAGTTGGTACGCCTGATTTTTCTAGCCAATGGGAAATAGTCCCGCTAACTCACCATGCCACGAAATTTTATTGTTCTTGATGATGGTTAAATTAGTGTCTCTATCTCACTTGTATCGACAATTGAGGCGGTCACTTTGGGGACGACCGACGGATGAATCTAAGGCACAATATAGGTGTTGGAAGCATTGAAGTATCGATGGTACTGTGGTACGCACACCGTGTACTCGGGATCTCGTAGGGATTTTATGGAATTATATCACTTTCTTATTATTTCGACTTTTTATATTACTTCTTTTTTCATTTCATACAGCCTATTTATCAAGTATACATTAAGGGAGGGGAGCTCTAAATCTGGTAGAGCACTCGCTTGTTGTATTTTTTCAAAAACTCTTGGAGGAATATTTATAGATGGAGAACCACGTTCGCACTAATCGGACTCTCTAAGGAATCTTTCTGGAGAGCCACCTTCACGTCGATGGGACTCTCTAAGGAATCTTCATGGAATCTTGCTCGTGTTTTGTCTGAAAGATCTTTTATACTCGATCTGTATTTATTTTTGGAAAACACGAAATAATTCAGTCAATGCGACGTATGTCGATCCATAAAGGTTATCGATTGCCAACTAAACACGAACAAATAGTCCTTTATCTACCTATAAAACCTAGCCTTACCTAAACCTAACATATTGCCTAGCTATATGTTACAGTACCGACAGGGCATAAAGCTGCTAGTTGTTTTGATGTGGCAACAATTATATTTTTGTTATATTGGTACTAATGTTTTTTATGTTAGTTAAGTTGTCTGTACTGCTGTCACTGATACAGAATAATAATGCCGGTCAAGGTATATTGTGCAACGCTAAAGTAATTATATTCAAAATAAATTCTCAAACCTAGTTTTCTTCTCCTAACCATTCTAAAAGGTTATCGGCCCAGACCCTTCACCGAATTGGAAAGGTTTGAGAAAATAATCTGCGGTAAAGCAGCCGAAAATCTGCGGTGAAGCAGTAGCTTGTTGTAGCGTTGGTAAAATGGACGCCGAATTTGGTTCGACGTTGATGTCGTCAAATAGTCAAGGATTAAGACTAGAAGGTAATGAAAACTGGAACAGCTGGAAGTTTCAAGTAAAAGTGATCCTAAAAGCGATAAGTGCATATGAAGTTGTTGATGGCTCGCGCTTGTGCCCGGAGAAGCCGGCATCTGATCAAGAATTAACCAAGTACAAAGAATGGCAAAAACTGGATGCGAAGGCTCAAGGTGTGATCGTCACCAGATTATCAGCAGCAGTGATGTTACAAGTTCAGAGTTGCGAGACAGCTAAAGAAATATGGGACAAGCTATGTACTGTGTACGAGCAAAAATCTGATGTTTCGTTACACATACTACAACAACGGTTTTTTGAAATGAAACATGGAAACAACGAAAGTATGGCAACGTTTATTGCCAGAATAGACGGTGTAGTAGCACAAATTCGTCAAGCAAAAGGGGAAATTCCTGAAAATATGATTATTACAAAAATAATCAGTTCGTTGGGTGAAAAGTTTCGCCATTTTGTATCTGCGTGGGATTCAGTACCAACCGAAAAGCGCACATTGTCAGAATTGACAGCTAGACTTTTGATAGAAGAATAACGAAACAAATTGTACGAGGAACAAAATGAAAATGTTAATCAGACTGCTTTTAAAGTGAATGTAAAACAGGACTCGAGAAAATGTTTTAATTGCGGAAAAATCGGACATTATAAACGCGACTGCAGAGTAAACAAATCGAACATGTTTTGTAAACAGTGCAAAAAGAACGGGCATACATTTGAACAGTGTTGGTTTAAAAATGATAAAAACTCGGTAAAGAGTGACAAACAAGACATGAACTCTGTAAAAAATGATAAACAAAACGCGTTTATTACCTCAGTATCGGTAAGTGCCCTAACCTCGAAATGTTCGGACAATGACTGGTTCCTAGACAGTGGAGCATCAGAACATATGTGTTCTACAAGAGACACTTTCAAAAATTATAAAAGCTTACTGGTGCCAAAAGACGTTATAATAGGTGACGGAACAATGATAAAGGCTGTGGGATATGGAGACATAATCTTGAAAGCTTATGATGGGGAACAGTGGATTCCAACAACAATGAACAATGTATTATTTGTGCCTGATCTAAAAGTGAATCTGTTTTCCATGAGTGCAGCTCTGGACAAAGGATATAAACTGCTATCTACATCTAATGAGTGCAAGTTTGAGAAAAATAACAGTGTACACGCAATAGCGAAGAGGCGAGGCAAAATGTATGTAATGATGTTTCAACAAGAAAAAGAAATTGCTTTGGTAGGAAAAAGCACCTCAGGACTCTCAGAATGGCATGCTAAATTAGGCCATCAAAATATCAGTCAAGTGAAAAATATTCTGGAAAAGAATAATATTACGATTATTAAAGGAGAAGAAGAAACCTGCGTATCTTGCTTAAAGGGGAAGCAGCATAGATTTCCTTTCCCTAGCAGTGAACATAGAGCTTCAGAACCTGGAGAAATAATTCACATGGACATAGGAGGTCCGGTAGAGGAAATTTCACTTGGGGGATCAAAATTTTTCTTGTTGTTAAAGGATGATTTTACAAAGTATAGAAAAGTTAATTTTATTAAGCATAAATACCAAAGTATTGAATGCCTGAAGCAATTTATTATGAAAACTGAAGTATACCCAGGTCATAAAATAAAATTCATTAGAAGTGACAATGCTAAGGAATTTATTGGACGAGAAATGAAAGAATTAATAAACTCCTATGGTATTCAACATCAAACAAGTGTGGTTTATACACCACAGCAAAATGGCTGTGTGGAGCGAGAGATGCGAACAGTTGTAGAGTCAGCAAGAACAATGCTTTTAGAAAGTGGCCTGAGCAAGAATATGTGGGCCGAAGCAATAAACACAGCGGTATACATAATAAATAGAAGCGGACCAAGCCGTATTGAAAAGAAGACACCTTATGAGCTTTGGTTTGGAAAAGAATATGATATTAACAATCTGCAAATATTTGGATCAAAAATCTCTGTTCAAAAAAGGCTTTTGATAGCAAAGCTGAATTTGGCTATTTTGTCGGATATGGAGAAAATACTAAAGGATACAGAGTATACTTACCTGACAAAAATGAGGTGGAGATCAAAAGGAATATCATTTTTTTAAAAGGAGAACCTGAAATAAAAACACCTGGAAAAGAACCTAATAAACGTCAAGAACCCGAAATGTTCACTGGATGTGACAACGAGGAGGAAGACTATAAACAACATTATGAAGAAATTTATCATGACGAAAACTTAAATGAAGAAAAACTAGTAACAAATGAAACAACAGAAAGTGCAAATGATCAAGACCATGAAGAAACATTCTCAGGAGAAAGAGTCTTGCAAGAGTCAGCAGAAGTGATGGGAGAAATCTTACGAGAAGAAAATACAGAAATGGAGGAAAGGCGACCTAGAAGGATAAATAAAAAACCAAAATGGTTAGAAGACTATGAAACAAATGATGTATCAGATGAAAGCAACAGTTGTTTTCTCGGCTACAGTTGTGATGAACCATTTACTTACCAGGAAGCAATGAATAGACCTGACAAATGTATGTGGGAAGAAGCTGTAAAGAAGGAGCTGAAAACATTGAAAGAGAATAATACATGGGAAGAAGTAACAGAACTACCAAACGATACAAAGATTGTAAGCAGCAAATGGGTATTCAAGATAAAAAATACAGAAAGAGGACCTATTTATAAAGCAAGACTGGTTGCAAGAGGCTTTGAACAAAGAAATTGTGACAATGATACATATACACCTGTTGCGGAACATTCTTGACAGTAGCTAATCAAAAGAAGTTACCAGTGTTTCAAATGGACGTTACTGGTGCATTTTTATATGGTGAAAATATTGCAGACATATTTACGAAGCCATTAGGCAAACAGTTATTTGAAAAGTTAAGAAAAGCCTTTTTAGTTTAAGCTCATTGCTATTTTATGTATGTGTTAAAATTTAATGAAAGTTTTGTTAAGAGGGTGTTCACACAAAAATGTTAAGGGGTGATCACTTGATAATTTTTAAGAGGGTGGTTATATCTAAAAATTATTATTGAAGGGGTGTATTTCTATGATAAAAAAATATAACTGTTGAAGGGGTGTTTTGATGTGGCAACAATTATATTTTTGTTATATTGGTACTAATGTTTTTTATGTTAGTTAAGTTGTCTGTACTGCTGTCACTGATACAGAATAATAATGCCGGTCAAGGTATATTGTGCAACGCTAAAGTAATTATATTCAAAATAAATTCTCAAACCTAGTTTTCTTCTCCTAACCATTCTAAAAAGTTGCGAGTAGCATGGTATATCTATCCATTGAACGAATGGGGACATTCTTGTGCGGTGGGATGGCCGAAAAGGAAGAAACCAAGGACTTCTTAAGATAACTATACTCGAAGTAGTTAGTATATACCGTAATTATTATCATTGTTGTTTTGTTGTTTATATCGTTTCTTTTTGAGTCTTAACGACGTTTTTTTTTGTTTTCTTAATGTATTGCAAATATATATGTAGATACCGGCACTAGAGTAGAGGTGAATGGAATACGCACAAAGCTTTCACATTGATATTAAAATAACACTCATTTCAAAATTCCCGCTATCAATACATGATATGTATGATTCTGTGCTCCTGTGACCCCAGCTCTTTCTCCGATACCTAATGTAATTTGGTCTCGACTGTGAATGTATTTTTAATTACCTAATGTTAATTTTGGTTTTTGTACCTTTATTATTATTATTATATAATATTGTGTCTGGGACAGACACCATTACAGGATGGCCGACTGTTAATTATTCTATAATTCGTATCAAATATTGTTTTACTTTTTCTTCTAAGTTAAGTTGATGTAATCGAATACTATTTATCACGTGACAACACTTTCATGTTAAGTCAAGTTGGTACGCCTGATTTTTCTAGCCAATGGGAAATAGTCCCGCTAACTCACCATGCCACGATATAATTCCAAACAAAGGAACATTAACGGGCAGACAGGCGACCAACTTACTTGAACTTGTACACAGCTGTAAAAGGTATTGAAATATATTTGTGTGAAGTACCTGTGCTACTGAGTATTTAATTTAATAATATACTAAATATGACCACCTATACTTTATTTGAGCATACATATTTGGTTTTATTACTATCTCAAACAAAATATGCGATAACCTTGTATACAAATACTTATACGGAACCTTTCGAGACTCATACCAAATTTCCACTTTGCTATTCTATTGCAAGGATTGATTTTTTTCACAATGGATTTCTTCGATGCAGAGAGACTTGGCAACGTGACGTTAGTTTTGGCTGCCCGGTCTGGCAACAGCACAACAAAATTGCGCTGAGCCGCGCCGAGTGCATCAAATCAGCTGATCGTAGGCTGCTATATTGAGTTGACCACAACTACAGGCAAAGATTGTTCACACATTCAAATGTCATCATGTGTAGACCGCACAACTACAAGTGTAAATTTATAGATTTTATAATGTCCAAAATAACTATTAAAAATGATTTAACGTAGAAATTACGTCATTGCTTTGTGCTACAGAAACGGGGAAAAATTTAAATAAAGGAAATAAGGAGTACTTTTGCTTATCTTGCCATTGAAAATTTGTATGGAGTTTGGTTGCTCCCGCTCCACCTTAATATTGGAGCTTTGGATACCGGCGATGCCACACTCTCAGCTCCTTCACCTGAAACAAAACGCGCATTCAACCAAGCTCCTCTAGCACAAGTGCCCTTTAGCAGTGAGCAATCAGCGAGCGACGACATTAATATTGGAGCTCTGGATACAGGCGGTGCCTCACTCTCAGTTCCTTCACCTGAAACGAAAGACGCATTCGACCAAGCTCCTCTAGCACAAGTGCCCTTTATCAGTGAGCAATCAGCGAGCGACGACATTAATATTGGAGCTATGGATACTGGCAGTGCCTCACTCTCAGCTCCTTCACCTAAACCAAAAGACGTACTCGACCAAGCTCCTGCGTAATAAGTACCCTTTAGCAGTGAGCAATCAGCGAGCGACAAACACAATATTGAAGATCTGGATGCCATCGATGCTGCACCCTCAGCTCGTTAACCTGAAACGCAAGACGCTTTTGACGTAGCGCCTCTACGTCAGATACCATCTAACGAAAAACCTGGACATAGTTATCATAATACTCGAAAACGCTGTAGAACTGAATTCAAGTCACATAAAGATTTCGTATCTGATGACGATGGAGATTTCACAACTGGAAGTTCAGATTTATGGAGTGGTAATAATGACTTCGAAAGGTCAGAAAATTGTAGCGATTATGAAGGACCAAGGCAGAAGAAACGGAAAATTGGTCTGGCTTTTTCCTAAACTCAGGAGCGAGCGACATGATGATTGTTAAAAAAGTTTTTTAACGGGTCCTGATTGAAATGGCATAACTAGGGTCACTTACTCAATAGTTGACCAAGCACCAAACTCTGACCAGAATGTATCAAAAATACAATTTTAATAAAGTGTGGCAACACACGATGGTAGTTGTTGTTTTTTTTGCAAGAGCAACACTTTATCTGACATGTCACGTATGAAGATGCTTCCTATTGGTGGAAAAAAATGACGTTTTTCTGCTGCAAAGATGGCTCCGCGTAAGTGTTCCCTTTTTTACTAAGACTTAAAATTAATTCTTGCTTTGGAAATCCAATCCCATCCTCAATGTTTTTGATGTTTATTGATTAACTACACGTCAGAGTAGGGCCCGAGTTATGTTTCTAAGTACCCCTACCAATATTGATGAGGTTTCTTGCGCGACGTGGTTTTTAAAATGATGATCATCATTTGGAACACGTTAAATGCAATATTGCCTAATGCTGACCAGTGTGGTCAGGTTAAAGAACCAAATGAGTTCAACTTTTTCATTGGAGTTACCTTTATATCAAGCTATCTTATAAGTTTTAAAAAACCCAACATCGTATGTGCCTTGGTTCCAAAGGATGACCGGGGAAATATTTTGAATAAAATGTAAGTGGTCAGGCTTCGGCGACGCCCTTAAGTACTAACCTTTAGCTGACCACCTTGCAATATGATTGAATGGTATGGTCAAGTATCAGGAAAAATATTGTTCTAATCAACGTTTAACTTTTTCACTGGCATACCTAACACAAATATCAAGCTATTTTATATATTTTTAAAAGCTTAGCCTTATTATGTGACTTTATTCCAAAGGCTGACCAAGGTAGTCTTATGTATGTTCTGACTACTATACTAGCCTTTAGTTGTCCTTGCATGTTTTTTAACACGTTGAATACATGATGTGTGCTGTTGTGATGCCTTTTTTTTTAGGAAAGAAAAAAATCGAAGGTGCGAAAATTTTACGCTATCCCGATTCCTCAATGCAAGATGCTATCACTGCAGTGCGAGAGGGACGCTTCAAAATAAGAGAAGCTGGAAGACATTTTGGTGTGCCACATAGCACATTAATAAATAAAGTGAAAGGCAGAGTTCCACAAGTTAGAAAAATGGGACGCAATACGTATTTCACAGAAATGGAAGAAAACCTCTTAGTAAAATATATAATAGCAAGAGCTAAGAAGGGCATACCAATAAAAAGAAAAACATTGTTAGATACGGTGAAAAAAATATTAGATGACGACAAGAGAGTGACGCCTTTCAAAAGTAATAGGCCAGGCAAGAAATGGGTCACATTATTTTACAATCGACACCCCGAAATAACTGAAAAAAAAGCTGAAGGTATCTCTACAGCACGAGCTAATGTAACAGAAAACGATATCAAAAGCTGGCATCAATCCCTAAAAGAATATTTGGCCGAAGAAAATGCTTTGGATATATTGGAAGAGCCCGAACGCATATTTAATGCAGACGAATCAGGTTTTCAGACATGTCCAGAGTCAGGCAAAGTGCTAGGGCCGGTAGGCATGAAACATTTTTACCACATAAAAACGGGAAAAGAGAAAGAACAACTGACTGTCATGGTCACTATCAATGCTGCAGGTCAAGTAGTTACACCCATGGTCGTGTATCCCCTAGTTCGCATTTCAAAAGAAATATCAAACAATGTTCCGGAAGACTGGGGGATAGGAAAATCTCGGAAAGGTTGGATGACCGGACCTTTATACTTCGAATACATTGCCAATGTCCTCGATCCATGGGTGAAGGCCAACAATATAAAAAAACCGATCTTGCTTCTAATAGATGGGCATCGCTCTCACTTGACACTACAAGTGTCACAGTACTGTGCTGAGAATGAAATTATAGCCTACGCCCTCTTTCCCAACTCGACACATATTACCCAGCCGCCGGACGTATCCGTGTTCAAAAGCTTGAAAAGTGGTTGGCAAGATACAGTATGCGAGTTCAAAGATAGAACTGGGAATAGACAGATTACCGTACTGGATTCGCACCCTTGCTCGCCCATGTTTTTAAAAACAATGTCACTCCAGAGGTCGTTGCGAATGGATTCAAAAAATGTGGGATCTATCCATTTGACGTCACTGCTGTAGATTTGACAAGGTGCATGGATAATGACACTCGAAAAATTGCACCTGTATCGGCTTCAAAACGCGAGTTCGGAGTGGAGACGCTCTTACTGTTTGAGTCTTTTATGAGACAAGGCCGTGTAGCACAATTCAGACAAAGTGATGAACAGTGGAAAGGGGAGGAGACCGCCAAAGAGTTATTTTATGTGTGGAAAAAGTTTCGTCAGCACTGTTTATTGGAGGCGTCCCCGTCCAGTGCAGAAAATGTCAGATCTCCCATCAAAGATATTCCATCCATCATACGACCGCCGTTAGTTTCTGATATGCTATCCGTTACACCAAGGCTACCGTAAGAGACAAAAATTCCCTCGAAGTCCGGTACACCAGACTCTAAGATACCAGTACTACTAGACGAGTTCAAAACTTCCACAAGATGTAGTACACCAGATTTGATGGCACCAGATCTTGCAAAGGAATCCGAAACTTCCACCAGATGTAGTACCCCGATCTCGATAGCACATATTTTTCCAGAACTGCCAGAAACTCCCTCCAGACCTTGTACTCCGGTCTCAAATGCACTACATCTTCCAGAGGAGTCCGAAACACCAACTCAAATCTCGAAGTCACCTCAAAACCTTTTTGAATGCCACAGTCCTATAATCCGAACTCATAACACCAAAACACCCCTAGCAGCTGAAAAGCAATCGATCAATCTACTTCTTTTGGCTGAGAAACAAAAACAGGTCAGTCCTGCTTTTGGAAAGCATTTAATATGGCCCTCAGATTCTCCGATAAAGAAACCCAAGAAGGAACGGCTGCCATTCGCCACAACTTCAAAAAAATGGCAAAACTATTTGTTGGCAAAAGAAAATGAAAAAGATAAGGAAAATAGAAAAAAAGAAATCAGAAAACGTGAACGTGAAGAAAATAAGGTAAAAAAAAGTAAACAAATACCTAAAAAGAGAACGAGAGGCGAGACGACCAGTCAAGTAACAAATAAATAAAAGAAAAGAGTCAGAATCATTAGAAGCGATACCAGTGATACCAGTGAAGTGATGTCAGACGAGAAACCAGGACAGAGGATAGAACAAGTACTCATAAGCGACGAAGAAATAGAAACTGAAAAAGATGATGAGAAAGAGGCGACATGTGGCAGTGTGGATTCAAAAAGCTTTAGGGCGGGGCATTTTGTAATATTTGTTTACGATGGTGCATACTTTGTTGGCCAAATCGAATCAATCACTGAAGAGGGAGCATTGATCAAATCAATGCATCAGTCGCTCAAAAATTGGAAGTGGCCAGAGAAAGAGGACTTGATTTTATACCGAATTGATGTCATTAAGGAAAAAATAAAAAATCCACAAATACTGCACCAAAAAAGAGGACTTTATCACGTTCCTGAATTCGAAAAATATTGAGAATATATTTAAAACCATATACTTATTTAAAACTTCTCTTGTTCATTTTGTTATGAAAGATGATAAATATTTTGTTTGCGTAATAATATGCCGATGATAATAAAAAACTATGATTACAGTATTAAATAATGTTTTAGTTAAAAATACCTTTGGTACAGTATTATGGGCGATACATTTGCATATTTATTATTAGTTCGGTATATGTTGATCTAGACAATGGCGTTTTTATAGCCTTTTTGAAGTGGTCAGGTATTGGTAAAAGAGATGGTCAGTTTTTGGTGCGATGTAGTCAGGTTATGGTGAATTTTAAAATTTTCACTTTAGACAGGTGTAAAAAAAACTATTGATATATATATATATGTATATTTGCGTCGTTCATTTAAGTACATCTTGGCAAAAAGCAAAAATTGGTATCGCTCAAAATAAAAATAATTTATTTATGGAACACATTAGCCATAAATCCGCTTAGCTGGTCAACTATTGGGTAAGTGACTCTATATGGATCATATATGATGGTCTTCAAATATTTTGCATATGGCCGGCTTTCCATCCTTCCTCCGTCTTAAGGTGCCGTTTTCTGGATCTTTTTCTTTGTCTGTGCCTTTTTTTGAGATATTGTCAATGGTATGAATCAAATTGGAAATTGAAGGGACACTACCACACTTTTCAAAATTCAAAATTCAAAAAGTTTATTTTGCAAAGTAGGTATATATAATACACGTTTCACAAGTCAAATTTTAATCTTATAAAAATATAAGTAATAAAATAATAAATGTACATGAACTACTTAGATTAAATTTTTTTTTAATTTATGTAGCAATATATATACGATTAAAATTATAGGTAAAATATTATTATACAAGGTGAAATCCAATCAACCGCCCGAACCCATACCGGAGACCCGGCCAGGGACCAGGAACAGGTTCAATGATCACCAACCGAGCCCCCAGCACGAATCCAGGCGGTCGACCAAATCCCATCCTATATATACTACATAGTAATAGGTTACATATATAAATACATGCCTACCTCCGCCCATTCGATTAGTCTTGCTAAGAAGAACGGGCAAGAAACTTGGCAAGATCATGTCTTTTTTTTTAACATAAACTTATACTATACATCAAATTACTTATATCTACTTTAACCAAGGGATAAGAAAATACAAGACAGCAGGAATTCAGGTTAATGAAAAAAGAAAAACATATATATCTTTGCCAACCTGTCTCATATAGTCTATTTCCTTTTACAGTCTGTAATTAATTAATGTTAACTCTTAAGAGGAATCAAAAGTTAGGAAATTATATTAATTAATTAAATTATTATCTACTATCATCAAAATCAGTATCACTATAACACCATGCTTCACCATCATCCAAATATTCATTTATTTTATAATATGCCTTTTTCAGTAGGCCCTGCTTAATATACTGTTTAAACTTATTCTCTGACAAAGTAAGGACCTCCTTTGGAAGTTTATTGTAAAATCTTATACCATGTCCTACGAAAGAGGTACTCACTTTGGCGAGTCTGATTTTTGGAAAAGCCAGTTTATACTTATTTCTGGTTTCCTTACAATGTTGCTCATTAAGCCTTGGGAGAGACTCAACATTTTTTCTGACATATCTAAGGACTTGGTATATATATTCACAAGGAACAGTTAATATATTAATTTCTTTGAACTTTTCTCTTAATGAATCCCGGTGCTTCATATTATAAATAGCCCGAATTGCTCTCTTCTGCAAAACAAAGACTGCGTCTGTATCCGCGGCTCTACCCCATAACAGCATGCCGTATGACAAAATACTGTGAAAGTAACTAAAATAGACTAGTCTAGCAGTATCTACATCAGTAATTTGCCTTATGCGTCTAACAGCGTATGCGGCCGAACTAAGTCTACCACATAGGGCTTCTATGTGGGGACCCCACTGAAGACGAGAGTCTACCGTAATGCCCAAAAACTTAGTTTCGTTAACTAACTCCAGCTTGGACCCCTGCAAAAGCAAATTACAATCCACTTGAATTACATTTGGTAACGTGAATTTTATACATTTCGTCTTTTTTGCGTTTAAAACTAAATTATTTACAGTAAAGTCAAGCACCAGTGATAAAGTTGTATTCGCGTCGTCAAGGATATCTTTACGTCTATTAACTTTAAAAATAAGTGACGTGTCGTCTGCGAATAGTACTATCTTAGTTAAGTCTTTAATTAAATAGGGAAGGTCATTTATGTAAATTAAAAACAGCAAGGGCCCCAATATGGAACCCTGCGGGACACCCATTTTAACTAATGCTCCACATGATTTTACCCCATTAATGTCTACCTTTTGAATACGATCACTAAGATACGACTTCATTAACGCCAAAGATTTGCCCCTCACTCCGTAGTGATCTAATTTACATAAGAGTGTTTCATGATTAACGCAATCGAAGGCTTTCGAGAGGTCACTTTCCTTGACTCGTTTAAAAATTTCATGGATTTTAATACTGGTCTGGCTTTTTCCTAAACTCTGGAGCGAGCGACATGATGATAGTGTTAAAGCGCCAAGTAAAGGATCCCACTTCGAAGTCTGGAATTCTCAAAGTTGCCATTTACTGAGTCGAAAAGTTCATCAAAGAACAAAATGATGTCTGCAGTTTCTTTAATTTCCGCATCCAGGATAGGATACCTTTGTCTTAAAGAAAAACTGTTTTTCTTTCTATATCTTAAAAATATAGTTTACCTTTTCTGTATGAAAATACTGATTAAATTATTAATTGCCTGTTCTGATGGGACTGTTGTTTTTCTCAGGTAACGGCATAATACTTTATATTCTCTGGTAACGGTGTTCGTGTTCGGTTCCTGAAACCAACCAAAAACTGTATAAAGATAAACTCACAGATGATAGCAGGGTGTTTTACAAACAATAAGAAGACATACCTGTATATTAACAGTTTTTTTTGGTAATCGGTTTCCAAGAAATGAAGACGACATAACCTAGAATTTTTTTCCGGCGCAAAGTTAGGTCTCCTTATAGCTTTTAGCCACTTTTTTTTACATCTACAGCTGTGGGAAATTGGTGTGCACTTATTTCTTTGCAAAAAGGAACTTCACATTTCTTAGGCATTTCAAAAATATTTCAAACAAAATATGTACTCCATACAAATGAAAATAATTATTTTGGATAAAGCCATGGAATTCGGCCATGGATAAAGCTATGCTAGGCTAGCGCCACTTTGACAGTTGCCAACCCCATTGCCTATGTTCGACAAGAAGAGAAATCTGTAGACTCGAGAACCGAGAGACAAGTCGAGAGAGAGAAAAGTCTTAACTGGCATGCTAGCTCTGCTGGTCTCCAAGATCTCTCAAGGAGCTCCAAATAATTTAAGTTCCAACCTTGAGTGAATTGTGACCACCTTGAACCTTCCAGGCCTGATGGTTCAGGATGGTGATGAACCTGAGGTGGTGGTTGTCCGGGATTTGTAGTGTTGGTTTCAGGGCCCTTCTGCGCAGGTCGGGATACCAAAATGCTTGAGGCCATTCCGGGGCTATCAGAAAATAGATCCCTTTCGCTATATTGAATGATGCATGACTCTGGCCAATAGAGGTGGCGGAGGAAATACCCAGGCTCTCTTTAAATTCTAGTGCTGGCTGAATGCATCTACCTATATAAAGAACGCTTCCTGGTCCTCTGTAAACTGACTGACGTAACAGTAAGTCCTCCACCATCGCTAGCAACACTCGAGATTTGGTCCCGCCTAGTTCATTGATATTTTAAAAGAAGCATGCTGCAGCAGCAAGGCGTGTTATTGTACTGTAGGCACCCTCAGTCTTTTCCAAGTAATCAGTTGCAAAGTTAGAGGTCATTAAATGCTTAATAAACACAGGAGCTGCGTGGAGTTTTTTTTTTACCTCTGTGTATTTTATTTAATTCCATGCGTCATCCCCTAGCCTAAGACACGCAATTGACAGGCCATTATTTCCGGGTCTGGACGCGGGATGGTCGGCTCTACTTTTGTTTTTGGAGACAATTCGAAAAAAAATGCAATCGCCTTTTTCGATCGCCTAACCCTTTTCCCGTGTTGTATGACTTTTGTGTAGAATTATTATAGAATTTTCTCGAGTGATTTTCGTCATTTTGACGGAAGTTTGATTTTGATTGATATTCATATTTGCCACTTCTTGGTGACGACGCTGATGGGCTTTGCCGATTCTTGTCCTGCTTATAACGAGATGATTTTAACGATGTTAACTTCGTTTTCAGAAAGTTCATGTAATCTAATAATAATAATAATAATAATAAACACTTTATTGCACACAAAAACACAGATAAATACAGATTTAAGAGAAATACAAGGCAAAGGCGGACTTATTTCTGAAAGAAATTTCTTCCAGTCAACCATAAATGACAGAGATGAAGAAACATTATACATTGGCTTATTGAAATTTAAAATGAGTGCATAATGAGTGAGATAAATACGTATGTAACTATAATAAATATAATAGTCAACATACACTACTAACCTAAAAGTATACCTAACGACCTAACGGTCTAAAAACTAAACAAAGAGTGGGTATTAAAATAAAAAATATATATATAATATATTAAATATGATACACTACATAAATACATACGATACATACATACTAGTAGCTAGAGCTGCTGAGAGGACAAAATGTGCTTCTTCAAGTTGAATTTGAAGGAAGCGGTTGAGGGAAGACTTTTAAGGGAGTGTGGAAGATCATTCCAAAGACGGACAGCGTCCACTGTAAAAGATCCAGAGTAACGTTCCGTGTCAAATTCAAATTCAAAATTCAAATTCAAATTCAAATAGTTTATTTTGCAAAGCAGGTATAGATATATACACTTTTTACACGTCAAATTTAATCTAATAAAGAAAATATATGTAATAGAATAATAAATGTACATGAACTAAATTAAAGGTTTATTTAATTTATGTAGCAATATATTTACGATTAAAATGATAGGTAAAATATATATTATACAAGGTAAAATCCAATCAGCCGCCCGAACCCATACCGGAGACCCGGCCAGGGACCAGGAACAAGGTTCAGTGATCACCAACCGAGCCCCCAGCACGAATCCAGGCGGCCGACCAAATCCCATCCTATATACTACATACTAATAGGTTACATATATAAATACATGCCTACCTCCGCCCATTCGATTAGTCTTGCTAAGAAGAAGGGCAAGAAACTTAGCAAGATCATGTCTTTTTTTCAACATAAAACTTATACTATACAATATATGACTTATATCTACTTTAACCAAGGGATAAGAAAATACAAGACAGTAGGAATTCAGGTTAATGAAAAAAAGAAAAACATATATATCTTTGTCTACCTGTCTCATATAGTCCTTTTCCTTTTACAGTCTATAATCAATTAATGTTTACACCTTAGAGGAATCATAAGTTAAGAAATTATACTATTTAATTAAATTATAACTTACTACGAGTATCATTATCACTGTAACACCATGCTTCACCATCATCCAAATATTCATTTATTTTATAATATGCCTTTTTCAATAGGCCCTGCTTAATATACAGTTTAAACTTATTCTCTGACAAAGTAAGGACCTCCTTTGGAAGTTTATTGTAAAATCTTATACCATGTCCTACAAAAGAGGTACTCACCTTAGCGAGTCTGATTTTTGGAAAAGCCAGTTTATGCTTATTTCTGGTCTCCTTACAATGTTGCTTACCAAGCCTTGGGAAAGACTCAACATTTTTTCTGACATATCTAAGGACTTGGTAAATATATTCACAAGGAACCGTTAATATATTAATTTCTTTGAACTTTTGTCTTAATGAATCCCGGTGCTTCATATTATAAATAGCCCGAATTGCTCTCTTCTGCAAAACAAAGACTGCGTCTGTATCCGCGGCTCTACCCCATAACAGCATGCCGTATGACATAATGCTGTGAAAGTAACTAAAATAGACTAGTCTAGCAGTATCTACATCAGTAATTTGTCTTATGCGTCTAACAGCGTATGCGGCCGAACTAAGTCTACCACATAGGGCTTCTATGTGGGGACCCCACTGAAGACGAGAGTCTACCGTAATGCCTAAAAACTTTGTTTCGTTAACTAACTCCAGCTTGGACCCCTGCAAAAGCAAATTACCATCCACTTGAATTACATTTGGTAACGTAAATTTTATACACTTTGTCTTTTTTGCGTTTAAAACTAAATTATTTACAGTAAACCAATCAAGCACCAGTGATAAAGTTGTATTCGCGCCGTCAAGGATATCTTTACGTCTATTAACTTTAAAAATAAGTGACGTGTCGTCTGCGAATAATACTATCTTCGTTAAGTCTTTAACTAAATATGGAAGGTCATTTATGTAAATTAAAAACAGCAAGGGCCCTAATATGGAACCCTGCGGGACACCCATTTTAACTAATGCTCCACTTGATTTTACCCCGTTAATGTCTACCTTTTGAATACGATCACTAAGATATGACTTCAATAACGCCAAAGATTTGCCCCTCACTCCGTAGTGATCCAATTTACATAAGAGTGTTTCATGATTAACGCAATCAAAGGCTTTCGAGAGGTCACAAAATACACCAAATGCATCTTGCTTTTCTTCCCAAGCATCAAAAATGTGCTTAACTAAAGCAACTCCTGCATCTGTGGTTGACATCCCTCTAGTGAATCCATATTGTTCACAGTGAAGTAACTTATTTAAATTAAAATGAAATAACAATTGATTAAAAACTATTTTTTCAAAAACCTTACTCAATACCGGTAAAACTGACACAGGTCTATAGTTTGAAGGGTCCCCGTGGTCGCCTGATTTAAAAAGGGGGATCAATTTACTAAACTTCATTAAGTCGGGAAAGATACCATCATCTACACATTTATTAAAAATTAATGCCAAATAAGGAGCTATTAAATCAATAACAGAACTTATAACTTTCACAGATAGGCCCCATAAGTCCTCGGTTTTTTTCAAGTTAAGCGATTTAAATGCTTTAATTACAGTTAATGAATTAATATGTTTAAAAGCAAATACAGAAAGACACTGAGGTACGTGATCTATTAAAAGATCCTGCGCAAGCCTAGGGCTTGAATTTAAATCTTTAGTTGTTAAGGAAGGAATTTCAGTAAAGAATTGTTCAAAGGCATTCGCAACTTCTTTATCTCCTGTAACGACTTCATTGTTAATACTTAACTTAAGTTCGTTATCTCGTTTCTTACTTTTCCCAGTTTCAGTATTTATGATGTTCCATACTGTTTTTACTTTGTTATCGGACCTTTTAAGTTTTTTATTCAAGTAGATACTTTTTGCTTTTAAACACACCAATTTAAAGATGCGTGAGTAATTTTTCACGAATTCAGTAAATTTAACATTATTATTGTAGGACTTTATGTCGTATAATTCGTATAAATGATTTCTGCTTTTATAAATACCTGGTGTCGCCCAGTCACTGAAGGTGATTTTACTTTTGTTAGAAAGTTTTTGCATCTTAAACGTATTTTCGAACTCTTTAGAGACTATGTTGAAAAGGTCTGTAAAGAGAGCGTTTGGATCGTCTTGGAGAAGATTAAAATGTGCTAATTTAACTTCTAGATTTGCTTTGAAACAATCTACTTTGAGAGTTGTAATAGGTCTGCAAAAGACTTCTTTGGGCAGTTGTTTTACGCTTTGTTTAATGGTTATAGTTTGGCCACTGTGATCGGACTGCAAGCGGTTGATTACTTTATTGTCTGAATACTCACAATCACAGAATATATTGTCGAGGCATGACGCAGTATCCCGAGTAATTCGAGTAGGTTCTAAGAACACATTAGACAAATTAAATGATTTGAATAAATGTAATAATTTTGAGCGCATAATCGATTTTTCTAGTAAATCTACGTTAAAATCTCCACATATAATAACTTTTTTCTTTGTATCAAATAATAATTTTAAAACCTCTTCCATTGCTTTTTCAAAAATGTTGTAATCTTGTCCTGAGGGTCGGTAAACACAGAGAATAATATATGTACTCATTTCTATGCAAGCTAATTCTAGTTGATGTTCTACAGAAAGTTTTACAATGTCTTTTCTTTCCTTTGCTTTTATACTATTTTTTACAAGAATCATGGAGCCACCTTTTTGTATTTTTAATCTATTGTAGCAACTAAGAACACTAAAATTATTAACATTAAAATGCATATTATGTTCATGTAGATGATGTTCGGTTACACACAAAATATCTGTTTTTGATTCCTCTAAGAACAACTCGATTGAAAGTATTTTGCTGAGAAAGCCGCCTTGTATGTTTTGATGTACCAGCTTTAATACAGGCGGCTTTCCCATTGTCTTCAATTCTAAAAAGAATTTTTTACAATTTTGTTAGTACTTGTACTAACCGTGTCAATAGGGACAAAATTATGTAAATAATTAACATTACAAATACCATCAATTATAACTGGTATTGGAAAATTTCCTGTTACACTCTTTGTAACAGATTCACTACCTTCTAAAATGCATGCTAACTTAGTAGCTAATTGTTTTTTATAATAATTTGCAAGGTACAAAGTACAACGTGTAATGAGTTGGTATAGATAACATAAGAAGGATAATCTGATATACTAGGCAAAGCTTTTGGGTTCCGCAGTAATCTGACGTAGTCATCGTTGGTGACGGAATCCAGTTTTTGTTGTAAAATATAAATTATCAACGGATCCCAGGTTGAAATGTTTGCACCCAGGTTTTTAAACGCTAAAATACATTCATTAGTGGTGTCGTGAAGTCTCTTTATTTGCTCAGCTGATTGTTGCTTCATGATGGGTAAATTAAAAAGAAGGTCTAGATGCGAGTTTACTATCAGTTTCGTGTTGTCAAATCTATCATTTAATATTTTCCAACAAGCTTCATAATTGTCAGAGCTTATTTTGAAGTGCTGTATGATAGCCTCCGCTTCTCCTCTCAATTTTAATTTAAGGAACTGCATCTTCTGAACGTTGGATATTAATGCATTGTTGTGGATTGCTTCCATGAACACTTATGATAATTCGCATGGAAATCCGAAATGGTCATTCTCGGCGTCGCCTTTTCCATGTTAGCGACGGCCCATAACTTTTGATTAATTGCTTTTTTGATATTTTGGTATTTTTGTTCATTTTGGGAGAATGCTTCTTCATATTCTTGATTTTGATCGTCCAAAATGCTGTCAAACTCTCAATGGAGTAAAATTACTGCTCCCCAACGCGTTTTCAGAGATTTTAATGCGTCCTCTAACTCCCATTTTTCCTTAATTGAGGACACTTCGATGTTTGAAATAGTCCTAATAAAAGATTTAAAATTGCTGGATTGTTTGCGCAGCAACTCTTCGGTCTTGCTTTCTTGTCCTCGATTTACCAGCAGTGGACGTGGAGTCTGCTTCTGCTCCTTAGCTCTTTCGGAGGTATCGTCACGGAACCTTTCTTGATTTTGCATGTACTCTTTATATTCACAATTGATGATATTCTTTGTGGCCTGATAAGTTCGTTAAACCTTGCTGTACTCCTTATTCGTAAAGTAAGGTTCATCTCCCACTTCGAAATTATATAACTTACTGTGATTGGCTTGAAAGTCGTCCCAGTATCTTTCGAGGGTACTTCCTTTTAAAGTAGTCTTAAGAAGATTTCCGATCCTTCGGATCCTTCTTAAAGTTTGATAGAAGTTTTTCCAACTCTTGCTTGATAAGTTTTTGATTTTCTAAAAGATCTTGTCCTTCCATGTTGATAATTATAAGTTAGTCAATGAATAAATGGAAAGATCTTACTTGATTTGTTGTTTTGAGCTTTTTACTGCACTTGCGCTGATATTGATTGATGCTGATTCTGATTGATTCTAATGCTTGATGCTGATAGTCCTGATGCTGATTGATGCTGATGCGCTGATTAATTGAGGGCATTCAAGCCCTCGACGGATCATTTGATACACTTGCTGCTAGTTAATAGTATGATCCACTTGATTGATAATTCACTTGATATAATGATAGTTCACTTGATAGTATGATAGTTACTTGATATAACGATAGTTCACTTGATAGTTACTTGATATAATGATAGTTCACTTGATATAATTATATTTAACTTGATTGGCATTTTGGTTTTTGACAGAACTGATTTTAAAATTCGCGACGCGAGGTCCTGATTCAAAACGGTTCAAAGGACCATGTACGATCATTTTTTATGTTTAGTGTTTGACAGTTTTTATGTTTAGTGTTGCCAGAAATAGAAGCAGATTATTGCCAACTTAATAAATCTACCATACTTCTAACAGTAGTAAAATAAAGGCCCTTAGGCTCAAAATAAATTCCCAGTATTTTCCCTATTCCCCCCTGATTACGGTAGTAAATTTATGTTTGACAGCACTAATCTTCTCAACTTACGTGTTTTGGTATTTTGGAGTCATCTTTTACATCTCTGATTTGTTAAAATTAGGAGTTTTTAATACAAATTTAGTCGGCTGCTGTGGAGGTCCTTCATAAAATCGAACAAAATTTTCAAGGTAGGGTAAAGGCGGGATAGATGCCCTACTTTACGAATATGTCTTGTATTTTCAAAACAAAAAGTTCAATTAATGAACCCTATGTTATGTATACAGCAAGTTGCTTATTTCATCTTATACTAAACCATATTTCACTTAACCTAAAATCTATTAATTCCGTAAAATTGGTGTTTTAAACAGACCCCTTTTAGGAGGATAGATGAGAAAATTAAAAAAATATATATAATGATGCTGGTCTGTGGTCCACCATAAACAACATCATTTTTAATCATTCGATTCGTGCGAAAAGCATTTCTGTCCATAGTATTTTGTCTTTGAAAACCAGGGCCTAGATTCTCGCCCATGCGATTTGAAAGCGTAGACGCAAAATATTCGAAGGATTAGACATTTGTCGCATAAAAATCAGTTTTATGTATTCTCACGTTTCTTGATTGGAAAGTCCAAAGAAGAAAGAGGTTAGGATAGATTTGGAAACTTGTGAAAAACTTTGACACTTTAAGTGCGGTGCTACGAAAAATTGACGAGTTTGTAGCTGCTTTTGTTGGAGAAATTTTGGGTGAAGCGGCAATAGCTGCAGCGACACCAAGGCGCCGTGCTACATGGAGCGTAGAGCCATTTGATATGAGCGACGCTGATTTTAAAAAGAACTTTCGGTTCTCGAAAGATTTAGCGAGAAATCTCATAAATATAGTGGAACCTCTCGTCCCACAAAAGGAAATTAATTTGAAAACCAAGGTGAGTTTATTATATAAATCGGTACCTTACTTACCTACTTACTTTGGTTTTACTGTAGGTAGGTAGGTACTTAGGTTACCTATATACCTATGAAGCTTAACCTAACGATAACTTGACTGCCTTGTTTTTAAGGTGTTGTGTACTTTGAATTTCGTCGCCACCGGGTATTACCAAGCTCCAGTTGGTAACAATTATGTGGTAAATCTATCACAGCCATCGGTGTCAAGATGCATAGGGGAGGTAATTTATGCTCCTAACCATGAGAGCATATTTGGCTAATGGGTGCATTTTCCCAATTCATTCATTGAAATGAACCAAATAGTAAGAGAGCAAGTTTTTGTATCAACTTGTTATGTACAAAACACAGGCGCCATATCAACCTACCTCGACCCATTAGGTACCTATATACCTACTCTATTCACTTTGGCAAAAGGCTGACATTGCAACAAATCAGGGCAGGTTGATCCGGCATTTACTGCATAAAATGTATTAAGTCGTAACAACTTTATATTTACTTCAGATTTTACAACTTGTATGAATTCCCCGGTATCATTGGGTGCATCGACTGCACTCACGTTGCAATCGTACCACCCTGTACACAAAATTTTGATGAAAGAACCTATGTCAACAGAAAATATTATCACTCAATAAATACTCAGCTTGTTACGAGTGAACTCTACCTACCTACCGCATTGTTTCTCCATGTCTTACGAAACCTAAATTCAGTGAATATTACTTAAGTGCTGACACAGTGAAAACATATTTCGTGGGACAGGTTTTGAAGTGAATCGATGTCTTTGTGCTTAAATCGCTTAAGACGAAGGTCGTGTGATCATCGCGATCCCAATAGTTGTAACTTAGATATAATTATAAATTGTTCACCTTATTGCACCATTAAAGACACTATAAAAACTAAGTTCAGTTTTTAAAAACGTCCCCTGCGTTTAACACTTGTAATTAGCTGGTAAATAATAAAAAATATTACTTTTTCTTGTTCTTGTGTCAATTTTAATTTTAAAATAACAAAATGTATCCTGGTTTCAGATATGTGATTCCAGACTTAAAATAATTAATGTGAATGCCTTGTTTCCGGGAGGCAGCCATTACCAACACAACTGGAATTATTCCAATGTGCTAACATAAATGGAGCAACTGCATTCAGCTGGGCATAGGCAGTACCACTTAATTGGTTGGTTACTTAGATACTTACCCAAAAAGATTTTAATTATTTAAATCTTTTGGCATTTTTGCTTTATTTATTTAATAATGATGTGTTTTATAGTAGGTGTCTAATTCTTTGGAATTCTAGTTAGTGGAACTTTCAGGTGACAGTGGATATGCTCTAAGACCATGGTGTCTTACACCTTTACCTGAACCCGAGGAGGGTACTTCAGAGTTTAGGTACAATAAGATCTTCAAAGAAGCCCGAGCCACCATTGAGCGGTGTAATGGAGTGCTTAAGGGAAGGTTCCGGTGCCTCATAAAAGATAGAGTATTCATTACACTCCCCCTAAGGCAACAAAAATAATAAAGGCATGCACAGTCTTGCATAACATGTGCATGAATGCAGGGCTTGAAGAACCTAATAGGGAGTGGGACGAAGAGTTACTAGGTGTCATCCAACCCCCTGCTTTTCCAGTTGGCAATGGGCCCAGGGACAACCAAGTATTAAATTTAGGTCGTGCCAAAAGAGACCACATTATACGAAATTATTTTGTGTAATTAAGTAATTAGTGTGAAACCTACCACTAAATCACTAAATTAAAATATTTTCTAATCCAAATAATTATTGTTTCTTAGGTATCCTCAGTTTTTGATATTTTACTCCATATCCAAAGATTTAATAGATAGCCAGGTATTAAGTATGTATGAAAGTAAAAATTAATAAAGATTATTATGTTTTATTTTTTTAATAATTTGGTACTTAACACAATATATTATTTATAAACTCCAACTTTCACTTTAATAATATGACTTAAAATTAGAGATATTTTTTTTGTTTGTAAGTATAGGAACAATAATTAACAATCTAATAAATGATGTTATTAACTAACATTGGTATAACTAAATCAAATAAGTTACAATAAATAATCAATATACCTATTTATCTAACAAGTAAACTGTTCATTTGGTGTACAATAAAGAATATTCTTATGTACAGTAAACATCACGTACGTGCCTACACTTGTGCACTCTACTTCGTTACGTTACGGGCGACCTAGCATCAAAAATGTACAACCGACGTGACTGTAACTGTTAACTGTACATCGTCCTTAGTTCTTGTTTGAGCTATTGCTCCAATATTACAGCAAGGAGTTTTTTGGTTTATTTCTTTATGGAGCTATATTTTCTAGTCTTGTAGGTTAGTTAGCTAAGGATCGATTGTTATAACTTTCTATAGATGGTGATTAATTATACTGTATTTCACAGGTATTACCGTATTTTAAAGAAAAGACATTGTTGTAAAACTAGGCAAACAGGATATCAATACTGCCCTTCAGCATCTAGGAAGACACATCGTGCTGCTAAAAATTAAAATCAACTTAGGTACTAACTAAGGTGACAACCTTTGATTATATACAGTATTAAGGTCTTTCAATTTAAATGGAAAGTAATTTAGGAGGTGATTCAGTATCGTTAATACATCACATTCCACTGCAAAGTTCTTTTTTTTGCGCGAACTTTATTTTCACTTCTCAGTACGAAGTGGTCCGATCAGCTGACTCAGTTTGTATGGACAAGTGAAGAAAAAGTTCGCGCAAAAAAAATTACTTTGCAGTGGAATGTGATGTATTAACGATACTGAATCACCTCCTAAATTACTTTCCATTTAAATTGAAAGACCTTATATAATCAAAGACGAAAACATGTAACCACAAAATAACTAAACTTCTAAACAAACTAAATTTTCTAAATATAAACTTTGAAAAATAAGGACTAGCTCTTGAAGCAATTGCTAAAAGCATTGCTTCAATAGCATCTGCCTGTCTTTTCATCTGTTCAATTTTTTTTTTGTAGTATTCTCTTTTTATTTTATTTTTTTCTGTAAGAGCTCTCTGAAGATCTGAAGCTGCCTCTAGGCTTTTATGAAACTTGCTTTTCTTTGATTTAGCCCTCGTTTTTTCTAAAAGAAAAATATACAACAATGTTAGAATGAATGATGGGGAAGTAAGTAATTTTCATTTAGATAAGCTTAAGTTTATTTTTAAGGGTTTTTAACACAAAACTATTGCTATAAGTATGTTTGGCACTAACATAAAATTACACATTCAAAATCGTACAATGGACTGAAACCCCACATTACACACTTATGTGCCCTCGACTTATAGTTAGCATGAGATCCGAATAAAAAGCTATCTCCATGCCTTTCATCAATATCGAATCAGTGGATTAGCCGAGAAGGGTCTATCAGCGCGAGTTGTGGTGGACCACCTGAAGGTTAGTTTTTCCCTGCAATGCAACTTATCTCGCTCGCTCGCTTATCCACCAATGGCATTTAAGAAGAGCACAACAATTGAGCGTTTAGCTAGGAAGACGTGCAAGATGCTACTGACAAAAGTCTAAAAAGTCATGAAACAAACATAAAATAAAACATTGTTTTTGAAGTTCGCCAAAAAATTAACAAAGTACACTGCAAAGGAAAATGTTTCAAAAGTTATCCACCACAACTCGCGCTGATGGTACAGCAAAACGACAGAAATATTAAACTTTTGTGATATTATTCATCACTATTAGACAGAGTGATGCACGTAAGGTTGTACATATAATTTGTGAAATTGAGAGCAGCAGCTAGTATAATTCGAAAATAATTTCACCTACCAGCTTTGTTTTTTTCAAAATTGTCCGACTGATGCCCACTTTCTGAAAGATATAAAGTTATTATTAAATTATTATGTTTGAACACAATAGTAAAGTTTTTAAGAAAGTTTGAGAATGCAACATACTTATTTCTTCTACTATGGCAATTTCTGGTATATCATTCAAATCTGAAAAAAAAAAACATGTTTAATAGCATCCTTTCACGCACATATGTATAAAATTACCAATCAATATCAACCCATTGGTTTTCCTACCGAGGGGCTTTTCCCAAATAACAAGAAGGTTACTCTACCCCACTCATGGTTAGGTAGCAACGTCTAAAATAAAACTTACTATGGAAGAGGTCTATGATGCCCTGCAGTAGGTGTGGTTCGGCTGTGGCTTGTGATGGCATTTGGCTGGTTAGATCTAGAAAAGTAAAATGAAATTCACAAATTAGTAAGCAATTACTTTAGTAAGAGTTTGATACATTGTAAATGAAGTTTATTTAACAATTATTTTGAATGCTAAATAGTGTTAACATAATAAGGTACCTTTAAATACCTACTTACCCTTGAAAATAACCACCGATTCGTGACTATCTGAATGCCCAGATATTTGAGCCCCGGAAATCGAACCAAGCAGCAGCTTTTCGTCGTCATTCAGCTCCTCTGCTGAAGTGCGTTCATTAAAGGACCCTAGGCTGGGTAGGAACACTAGGGTTGCAACACTGTGTTTTTGAACGGCTTTGGTGTCACTACATTTCGAACGTCAATCTGACAATTCTCAATTCTGACATTTGAGAAATGCTCAACAAATTATAAGTTCATAAATATTATTGTGCCTTAGAAGATTCTGAATTCAGTGTATTGTGCTCGTTTTTCCTAATTATATTTACCTGGAACAATGATAGAAACAGTAAAAGTAACATTTAGTAACGGCACGTTCATTGAAATGACTGTTGATGAAGAGGATCTGCGTAACTTTTTACTCGGAGGTAAGATATTTTAAACTGAAACTTTTTGGTGTATTTCTCAACTTTTGTATGTATTACTGCCACAAACACACGTGGCTATGGTTAAATAACACTTAGAACGCACGATTTTTTTTTGTTTGATGTAACTATGTACGAAAACGGGGCAGAAAAGAGTTCACACTTTAACAGCCTGGCCTTTTGTAATCGCACCTACTTTTCTTCGGTACCCTTACCTACCCCTTATCCAATTTTCGGTTTCAACTATATTTTCAATATGAAAGTTAATGTACTTATTTTCAGATGAAGTAGGCTTGTGTAGTACAGTACTACAGTACTAATAAGACATCATTCCTTAAAGTGAAAGAGACAGAACTATTCAGTTCGGATCTTTTTATTCGGTCTTATAGTACATTTCAGTCAGACAGAACGAGACGAAGAAGACGAACGAGCGAAATGAAAGAGCCAGAAGAAAACTGACTCACACAACGGCGATCCCGATCTTGTTCGGAAATTTTGTACCTTATGCCAATGACATAAAAGTTTAAATTGTTCTGAAAAGAATGGGTATGTAAGTACGAGTAAATGACTTGTTCCGAAGTACTTATGAAAAACGTTATTAGTTCTTCCTAAACAAATTCAGTAGCCAAATCATGTAACATTAAAATCGTTCATTAAACATTACACAGAAAAGTTGACTTTGAATAAAACTTTACTGTCATCTTTTATATATTATACTATATTCAATACATACTTATATTCAACATAATCCAAAAAAAATATAATATATCATTTGCAATTCGCGTTGATGATAATAAATCGAATACAAAAGGTATATTACATTATACATATACATAGGTCTAATGTTAAGTGAATTGACATCGTTCAGTTTTTGCAACATGGGATGTCGTTATTTTTTGTCGAGATGTTTAAATGATTTGGCTACTCTACTAGTACTAGCTAGCTAGTCTGCTCTGATATACGACCGTTACAAAACGCATAGCATATTTGGTGAAATTTTCGGCTTGAATTTATTTTGGTGTCAGTTTTCAGTGTGGTGTCAAGTTTACTTATATTTGCTTTGGTTTGTTGTTTGGGGTGAAAGCATTTTATGTTATTTTGCACTAATAAACTAACTGCATGTGCTATATTTACATTAACCGTCACTAATATTAGCAATAATGCCAAACAGAACTAAAAGAAGCAATATATGGCTACACTTTGATGGAGAGGAAAATCGTGCGAAATGCAAATACTGTTCGCTTTATTTGAGTACTAAAAGTGGTTCATTAGGAAATTTAGGTCGCCATTTGAAAAATAAACATCCCACTGTGTCGCTGACCATCCAAAGACAACTTGCGGAGACTGTTCCAAACCCGCCATCTTTGTTGACCAATGAAACGGTTGGTCGTCGAGAGGAAACTAGCAACTTGGATGATGTATTGATTGTACCACCATCATCACCATCACCATCACCATCACCATCACCATCATCATCATCATCATCATCATCATCATCATCATCATCATCATCATCATCATCATCATCATCATCATCATCATCATCATCATCATCATCATCATCATCATCATCATCATCATCATCATCATCATCATCATCATCATCATCATCATCATCATCATCATCATCATCATCATCATCATCATCATCATCATCATCATCATCATCATCATCATCATCATCATCATCATCATCATCATCATCATCATCATCATCATCATCATCATCATCATCATCATCATCATCATCATCATCATCATCATCATCATCATCATCATCATCATCATCATCATCATCATCATCATCATCATCATCATCATCATCATCATCATCATCATCATCATCATCATCATCATCATCATCATCATCATCATCATCATCATCATCATCATCATCATCATCATCATCATCATCATCATCATCATCATCATCATCATCATCATCATCATCATCATCATCATCATCATCATCATCATCATCATCATCATCATCATCATCATCATCATCATCATCATCATCATCATCATCATCATCATCATCATCATCATCATCATCATCATCATCATCATCATCATCATCATCATCATCATCATCATCATCATCATCATCATCATCATCATCATCATCATCATCATCATCATCATCATCATCATCATCATCATCATCATCATCATCATCATCATCATCATCATCATCATCATCATCATCATCATCATCATCATCATCATCATCATCATCATCATCATCATCATCATCATCATCATCATCATCATCATCATCATCATCATCATCATCATCATCATCATCATCATCATCATCATCATCATCATCATCATCATCATCATCATCATCATCATCATCATCATCATCATCATCATCATCATCATCATCATCATCATCATCATCATCATCATCATCATCATCATCATCATCATCATCATCATCATCATCATCATCATCATCATCATCATCATCATCATCATCATCATCATCATCATCATCATCATCATCATCATCATCATCATCATCATCAAGAAATGTAAATCAGATAACCAATTACGTCCATAAGCCACCACCACTTAGCAAAACGGCAAAAGTCGACAGACAACTAGTGGCTATGATAGCGAAAGGTCACCACGCATTTAGAATGGTAGAAGAAGTGGAATTTAAAAAATTTATAGAAATGGTTTCTCATTGTCCGGGCTATCGGCTCCCTACTCGTAAAACGCTAGCAAATACATTGGTCCCCAAAACTTATGTGGAGATATTCGAAAAGGCACACCATAAAGTTAATGAAGCGCGCGCCGTTTGTTTGTCTACAGATGCGTGGACATCATTGACCAATGAAAATTACATTGCGGTTACGGGCCATTTCATAGACCATGAAACGAAGCTAAGATCGGTCTTATTAGGATGCATAAACTATAATGAACGGCACACAAGTGCCAATTTAGTTGCGTTCCTGAGACAGATATTACAGGATTGGCAATTATCTCACCAAGTTACCTGCATTGTCAGCGATAATGCTGCTAACATACTGGCAGCTGTCAGATTGGGTGACTGGCGCTCAGTAGGATGTTTTGCGCATTTATTGAATCTGGCAGTTCAAGCGGCCATTAAGCCCATCAAAGATATTCTGGACAAAGCCAAGGCCATTATAGAATATTTTAAAAAGAGCAATATTGGTCTCGTAAAGCTGCAGGAGATGGAAAAACAAATGGGCCTTCCAATCCTTAAATTGAAACAAGAATGCCCGACACGGTGGAATTCGTGCTATGATGCGCTGGATCGTCTTATAAAAATAAAAGACGCTGTTATCAGCACATTAGCACTTTTGAGAAGTGACCTCTCAATGCAACCCCGAGAATGGATAATCATTGAAAAAGTGGTACCGATATTGCAGCCATTTTATGAAATAACTAACGAAATAAGTGCTGAAAAAAACGTGACGTTATCAAAAGTTCTCGTATTTTCTCAGTTGATGTCATCACATGTGACGAAATGTTTAGCAGTCCCATATGAGTATGAAGAAATCCCCAAAATTTTGAAGATTTTAAAGGACGAAATTTATGGAAGATTCTATCACTTAGAAGACAATGCCTTATACTCAGAGAGCACTCTATTAGACCCAAGGTTCAAAAAAAAAGGCTTCCGAACCACAGACTCCTACAACAAAGCCGTTACTCATTTGAGAAAAAGAGTGTGTGAAATAAGATTGGAAAATGAAACCACTCCTGAAGTTATAGACACAATTGCGGACCAACAAAATGGTACAGCTGGAGTTGTAGTAAATAGCATATGGAATGAATGGGACGCGGATATGACGCAAATTACCCGTCCAGAGAACCAAGTAGCCGCTGGAATTCGTGAACTCGACAAATATCTGAATAAGGGGTATTTGAACCGTAAAGCAAACCCATTAGATTGGTGGCACACTCATAAAACTACATACCCCCGTTTGTATGCTTACATGATAAAAAGATTGTGCATACAAGCTACATCCGTTTCCTGTGAAAGGGTCTTTTCAAGTGCTGGACAAGTCATTAATGCAAGAAGAACTCTTTTAAAACCTACTAAAGTGTCGCAGTTGCTCTTTCTGCACGGAAATATGTAATACTGACCATTTTTAATAATTCATTGAAGGTGCATGGAAATATGTAAAACTTACCTGGCTATTTTTATTTTTCATTAAATGGTTGATGTGCAATCCTGTTTTATTATGTTTCCTTAGTACTTGTACTTGTCATTAATTAATTCTTTAAGGGCCCGGTCTCCCGACGGCCTTCCTCAGATATAGGTATTTCTGCCCACGCACACAGCGGCCGGCAAAACAATACCACCATCACTGTGCGGTCACTGCTCGTACGTACACATCGAGCTTTGCTCAGGCAAACGGACGTGCTCTCACCGGAAACTGAAATCGGAAGGCGCGTTCTGCGCCGCCGTTTGAACGAAATTCAAATCGATGCTGCCCTCCATAGAAATTTGTATGTGGAAATCGCACGCAAAAGTTGGTTATGTTTGATGGATAAATACACCTAGTAACAATTTTTGTTTGGCAAAAATAAATCAATCTCACCATTCTGTACACTTTTAACTTACGGGTGCTTGAATTTCAGTTTCCAAAATTATCTGAGAAATCGCCAATGAGAAATACGCGAAGAGCAGTTTTACGTGATTTTCAGCAACTTTCGTTTTTTTTTCTAGGTTGCTATGAATTCTATGCAAAAATCCTAAAACAACTCTTCGACAACTTGTGTGATTATTTATTTCTCATTAAACAAATATTTTCTGTCATGAATCAGCAATATTGTGGGGACGTTTAAGTAGCATGGACCCTTAAAAGTAAATATTAATTCAACATTACAAAATATAAATTACCTATATCAAACATTAACTCGATCTAAAATACTCTGTGAGTCTTAAAATGCACGAACTGAATGGTATCATCGTACAGTGAGCAGAGTAGGACAGTAGGTATCGCTCGAACGAGTCACGTACTATTAGTACTAATAGTACTAAGTGTACGAACTAGTACGTTTTGATGAATGTACGAGATCGGATCGAACCGCGCAGTGACCGAGCAAGCACAAGCCTAAGATGAAGGATGTTCAAATGCCCGTAATTATCTGAAGCAGATTTGGGAAGCAGGTCTCTTAAAAGACTCTGACGACTGGAATCACCAATTACTAAGTCAGGACCTAAACGTGGAAATTCCATCATTGTAAGTTTTAACACGTAGCAAATGATTTGCAGGAGAATTAAAACTAGCAGAAGCTCCGGCGTACATCCTGTTTCTCCCAATACTGTAGGATACCTGGAACTTTGAGTCCAAATTTCATGATCCTAAAGTCCCCGTCACAAGCAGCTATAAATTATGTAAATGCACATTCAGGGGTTCGCAACCAAAATCAGCAAAAATAACACAAACAGAGACGCATTCGAAATTCAGTTCCAGTACCACAAAACATTAGACTACAGCTTGTTCTTGATAGTGGTGTAGAATGTGTTATAAATACTAGTCAAGATATTGAGTACCACAAGGCATCAGCAACCTAATTGAGTTATGCTATCATTTTCAAGTAATATTTGCATTGAAACTAACAAATATCATACTTACTTTAATTTTCTGTTGCAGAGCAATGTCCTATACATCAGCAGTTGAGCATATTGAAGAAATTAACCAGTTAGATGATGGTCCAAGTGGGAGTCAGGAATCAAGTAAAGGTAAATTTAGTTATGTATAAACATAGACATAAAAACCATATGGACTTCGGGCTTAGTACAAAGTTTACGAAAAAAGTGTCCTCAGTGAAATGTCAAAATATTAAGAAACAAAACATTTTAATTTGAATTGTAATTGCTGCATGGCTTAATTTTGATTAACTTGCGATTGACAAACTTTTTTTAAGTTTTCTATGCTTTTGACACTTTTTTGTTCAGACACTTTTGAGACCGGACCTGAAGTCCATTTTGGTAGCAAATCAATGTGTATAAAGCATTATATTGAGTTTGTCTTTTTATAAGTTGTTGTTTTTTAATAAAAATATAATAATAAATCATTTATTTCGGACATACATCCATAAAGTGTTAGTAACAATTTACTTAAACCTATGTTAGTGTACAAAGAAAACAAACTATTTACAAACAATATATTTACAAAAAAAATTTTTTTTTATTTAGCTGCCCTGTTGGAGGGTAGCACATGCGTGGCGGTGTAATGCCTGATGATAGGACCATCCATCCTTTCAGCAACAGTGACCAGGAGACTATTGGCGCTGGCGCGTACCCGCTGCATCAGAGAAGCGCTTCGTTTCCTCATGATGGCCTGGAAGCCATCCGTGCACGCATTCGCGACCATCTCCGATGCGCTGCAGTAGCGCGGCAGCCCCAACAGCGCCCTAAATGCATTGTTGTACTGAACACGCAGAGCGTTGTAGGCTTTTTGAGTATAGTTGGTCCATAGGCTGCAAGTGTAAAATGATTGGCAGTAAGCCCTAAACAAGGTGACCTTCACACTACTCGTACACTTCGCAAACCTACGGATCAACATATTACTTCTCACCGCCAACGCCCTGCGCTCCCTCTCTATGTCCATATCATCTTTTTGTGATGCGACGACCCAGTGCCCCAAATATTTAAATTCAGATACCATTTTAAGAGGAGTGCCCACGAGAGTAACTGGAGGAACAGAACTATAAAACTTAGTACCCGCATTGAAAATTAGCAACTCACTCTTCTTGGCATTGTACCTAAGGCCATGAGTCTCCTTATACCGCTCACAGATGTTCAGCAGCCTCCTGAGAGCACTGACAGAGGGACTCAGCAACACCATGTCATCAGCGTAACTAATATTATTGACAAATTTCCCATCAATGGAGCAACCTACCATGGCATCACTGAGCTCCCCTATCAGCCGATTCACATACAAGCTGAAGAGCCTCGGAGAGGTCAACCCACCCTGCCTCACTCCGCACTCCAACCTGTACGGCTCGGATAGTGAGCCTGCCCACCTTACCATATTACTCTGATGACCATACCAGTATTTAAACATTTCAATGAGCTCATCTGGTAACGTAGTGTCCTCATATAGCTTCTCCCATAGCTTATTGTAAGACACCAAATCGAAGGCTTTTGACAGGTCAAGAAAACACGCGTAGACGGGTGTCTTCCTGTCTGTGTAGTACCGAACAGTGTGCTTCAGACAAAGGACTGCTGTCTCTGTGGAAAGTCCAGATCTGAAGCCAAATTGGGCATCGTGAAGAGTTAGATGTTTATCCAGTTGTTTGTCAAGCACACTGTCCAGCACCTTAGCCAAAATGGTAGCCAACGAGATGGGTCTGTAGTTATTGACATCAGAAGCATCTCCTGTTCGGTTCTTCACTATCGGCACCACCAGGGTCTTCATCATCTCGTCAGGTAAGTAAGAATGCCTTACACAAAAGGTGAAAAGCATGGCTAGCACTCTGGGCAAATGAACACCTGCATGTTGCAGATGTTCAATACTAAGAGAGTCATGCCCAGGTGATTTTCCACGCGTCATGCGTCTCACCACTGTCTTTATCTCTTTAGCCGTGAACCTCACATGTGAGCTAATGGTGGACAGCCTAGAAGGTGACGAGTCCCCTGGCGGCCCCAACGGAGACTGTACCTTAAAATGGTTTTGAAAGAGTTGTGCAATGTCGGCAGGCTCACTAACACCCTCTACACTCACAGGTAGACTCGACCTAGGGCTCAGTTTATTGGTCTGTTTCCAAAACTTTCCGAAGTTTTTATTGGAATGATGAGATGCTATAATGTCCATTTTTATTTGTTCAGCGTTATCTTGACACCATTTCAACCTACTCTTAAAACTACTCTTAAAAACTTTCCTGGTTTCATTCGCATACATTTTATCTATAACTAATCTATGATCTAAACCAGGGGTCGGCAACCTTATGCTATAGCCGGGCCACATATGTTGCCAGAGTATCAGTGCGGGCCGCACTTATATTTATATGTTCGGGCATGTATTTTTAATATTTGAAATAAAACGCATATATATTCATACAATTATGTCTTTTTTAATTGAACTACTATACTAACATAAAAGTAAGAACTAGTGAGATTTTTGAGGCTGCATTTGACTTGCAAGTTTTTTAACGTCTGCTTTCATTTTAGTAGTAGACACGCGCAGTATCGCGTCTAAATGTTCATCCGTTAACCGCGAACAATTCTTATTTTTGCGGTAGTTGAGAATTGAAAAAGTCTGCTCACACAAATATGTACTACCAAACATAGTTATTATCTGCTGAGCAAACTTTTTCAATTCTTTGAAGTTTTCAGAACTCAAACCTCCGTAGAACTGTATCAAGTCAGTGCTTTCCTTAAATGCCGTTTTAAGTGTGCTATTACTTTGCAAATCTACTATGTTCATTTGCAAATTGCTTGGTACCTCACTAATATCAATTGCAAAAGGGTTTTGGAATATTTCCATGTTAAGGGAGCTCTTTTTAAAGTCGGTGAATCGATTTACAAACTCAGTTTGTAGTTGTGTTAACACGTTTCTCATTGTAATATTTTGCCACACAAAATTATCTCCAGCTTCTTCCACGGCTTTCTTGCAATTACGAAAATGGTCAAGCTTTTTTTCATCAATATGCTTGATAAACAGTTTCAGTTTCATTTCAAATGACTTTACATCTGTATACATATCGCAAATCAATTTATTTTTTCCCTGCAAGCGTTTGTTGAGCTGATTCAGTTCCTTAGTCAAATCAGTCAAAAAACCAAGATCGATAATCCACTGTTTGTTAGTAAGCTCTTCTACTGGCTTTCCTTTCATCTCCATGAAGTTGCCAATTTCTTTTCTCAAATCAAAAAACCGTTCCAAAACGGCACCTCGACTGAGCCACCTCACTTCACAGTAGTAAACCACGTCACCATGTTCAGCTTCCAGATCTTCCAAAAACTTTTGGAACTGACGGTGTGTGAGCCCATTTCTTCTTATAAAATTAACAGTGGATGTTACAGTATCCATTATTTCTTTCCAGGATATAACTTTGGAGCACAATGCCTCTTGATGGACAATACAGTGAAAAATCAATGGCACAGTAGATCCAGAATCTTTCACTTTGCTGATGATTCTCCCAACAACACCTTTGTTTTGACCGCTCATGTTCTTGCCTCCATCGGTAGTGACACTTGTTAACTTTTCCCAGCTTAATTGCAATGAATCCAGAGCTTGTTCCACATGGTGAAATAAATCTTCTCCCGTAGTTGTACCTTTCAAACTGCAAATTTTCACAAGCTCTTCGTAAACAGTAAAGTTTTCGTCAATGCCGCGTACAAATATGAGTAGCTGTGCTGTATCCGACACGTCCGTACTTTCATCCATCGCTAAAGAGAAGCAGTCGAAAGACTGCGCCTTATCCCTGAGTTATTCACACAAATTAGCACCCAAGTCTTCAGTACGTCGGGTGCAAGTTCTTGCAGAGAGACTAAGACTTTCAAACATTTTTTTCTGCTCTGGGCATATTTCTTCTGCGATAGCTAAGACACACTCTTTTACTAATTCACTATCGGTAAACGGACGTCCACTTTTTGCAAGAATCTCTGCTACCCTGTAACTGGCCCGAACATTCGATTCGCTGTTGTCTGCCACAACCTTAAATATGTTTTGTTGATTTTGTAATGACGATTTCAAAGTGGAAATTTTCCTTTTCCGTATTTCTCCTTCAAGACAGTCAAATTTAGCTTTGTGCTCAGTGTCGTAATGTCGCTTCAGGTTATATTCCTTTACTACAGAAATACTCTTTTGACAAATCAAGCATAACGGTTTTCCTTTAAACTCGATAAAAAAGTATAATTCTGTCCATAATTCGTTAAAAACTCTTTTTTCTTCTTCTATCTTCCTTTTTCTTGAAGCCATGTTTATATAATTATTCTGTAACAATAATGAAAAAAATTAAATTCGTTGTAAAATTATATGTTCCAGTTAGCACCTACAAATTCAACTCCACATTCAAATAATAATTAAAACATGACACACTCGTAACTAACTTCATGTCATGTAACTACTATCCCCGTCCTTATAACATTTACCCATCAATCTGAAGGTTCACATTAACAAGCAGTAAATAAAATAAAACAAAATGCTCGCGAGTGCATACAACTTACCTCATACGTCGTGCGTGAGAAGCTATCAGCGAAGGGAAGAAAGGTGAAACGAAACGCGTAGCTAGCAACCAGATGAGACGTGAGTTTCCGGCGAATTTCCACAACCGAATGTGGCGAGAGCCTCGCGCGGCTGTGATTTTAACTAAAACCGGTCGCTTTGAATTTTTTCGCCGCCGCACACCTGCGTCTAATCAAAGACTGCCGCCCCGCCTATTGTCTCAAAGGAGCCGCCCGCCGCAGCACGTGCGGCGGATAAACGCAAAAGAAATTGCCAAGAATTGAATAAGTACAGCAAATATTTATTTTCGGTAGAAACAATACATAACATCACAGTCTTGATAAACAGTTCTTAAGAAATGAAATAGAGGTACATTTTTATCACCCCGCGTGGGAGCGAGCTTTCAAGAATACTCTCATGGCCCAGCAGCATGGCCGTATAAATTCTAGTGAATTTATATGGCCTTTTGCTTCGGTATTTTTTTCTTACGGACCTCAGGCTTGCGGGCCGCACCGAGATAGTCTACGGGCCGCATGCGGCCCGCGGGCCGCCGGTTGCCGACCCCTGATCTAAACTACTACAAAGTCCATCACAACAATTTTTAAATTCAGGTGGAAAATCCATTTCTCTTAATTTCTTATGAGCATACTGTTCGTAAAATTCAACTTGCTGTGGATTTCTTTCTCCCCAAATAACAGTATTACGGTCATTTATAGTGTAACCAGTTTTCACTCTAAGTACATTATAGTTACATGATATTTCCAACGGAAAGTGGTCAGACCAATATAAATTATAGTGTATCTTAGCGTCCATTACCGCTTTCCAAGCAGCTTCCGATACCAAGCAATGGTCTAACCAGCTTCTAGAACCATAAACATCGCTTACATACGTGTACGAGCCTGAAGAGAGTCCCAACACCTCAATGTCTGCGCACCGCCACTTTTGTTCCATGCAAAACGACATAAGCTCATTGCCAAAACGCTCACCTGGATGAGCGTTAAAGTCCCCCAGTATAAATACCGAGTCTATGTCACAGTCTTCTACGATAGCGGCAATTTCACCCAAACACTCCGTAAACTCGGTAAGATTTTCAGCTGAGTCAGTAGGCATGTATACAGAGAACACCAAAAGCTCACGATCCGATAGCGTTATTTTGATGGCCGCAATACGCACACTTTCACACTGCACTATAGAGACCGATTTAAATACGCTTTTTCGCCATAACAAGCCCACGCCTCCATAGGGTCTCCCGTGAAGGACACCCGCACTAATGTCGATCGCGGATTTTCCCGTATACTCGAAGTCTGGATCAATCCCGCCCAGAAATGGGACGTCATGCGGCAGCAACCACGTCTCCTGTAGGGCTATAATGTCAGCTGTTCGACACAGAGATCTCACACAATCGACCGAGCGAGTAATGGACCTACAGTTAAAACTGACAAGTTTAGAGTTATTGTTTGTTTGTATTATCATTATTTATTATTGATGTTAAAGTTCATGTCATTCAGTTCTCCGTACGCCTTATTATTATTGTCATACGTATTTCTATTAAAGTAAATAAATCGCCGGAATTGTATGCCCTCCGGACATAGTTTATCCTCAAGAAATAATGATAACTTGGTGTGTGGTACAAAAATCTTGTAAGCATCATAGCGTTTCGGTTTTTTCATGTTTATTTTTTTCAGTCACAGTTTTTTTTTTTTTTTATGCGTTTATTGAGTAAATACAAGAAAAATATACAATATTATAAAACTTATACAGCTAACTGAAACCATAAAGAGGTTTATGTGTCGCTGCAAGCGCTCACAACTAAAATTTTACTTATTTAATTTTATCAATTTGTTTTTATCGAGATAGTGACACTTTAAAATAGTTTTTATTTTGTGAGGATTACGATTCAGTTGACTTATAATTTCACTTGGTAGTTCGTTTAATATCTTTGGTAGCATGTACTCCCAAGTGCGAGTACCATAGTTATTGTTGTAGGAGGGTAGTTTGTATTTCGGTAAGTATGTCAGTTTACGAAGTTGATTTGGTCTTGTTTTTTTTTGTATTTGGTCAACTTTGTCGTACTCCTCACAAATAGTGTCCATTTTTACTTTGTTGAAAACATTTATGACTTTGCAGTATTTAAATAATTCGTCTTCTTTGTATTTATGTCTAATAGACAAAGGCACAATAGTTTTAAGTAAACGAAGTTGCATTGTATAAATGTTTTCAACATATGTTTTGTATGTTCTACCGTAACTACTAAGGCCATAACCAATTACAGAGTCAGCCAGTGACATGTATAACATTGTACGGTAATTTATACTTAAGAATTGACAACTTACACAAAATAGACCTAAATTTATTGCATATATGCTCAATGTGCGATCCCCAATTAAATTTACTATCAATAGTCAGTCCCAGGTAGGTATGTTTTGTTACTAATTCTAAGGGTTCACAGTTACACACTTTGTATTTGGTTTGATGCATACAAGAGTGATTATGCGCGATGATAGACGGACTGGCCTTTGCTTTTATGTATGGGGAATGTATATGCATAACTTTTGTTTTGTTGTAGTTAATGACCAGTCCAACATCATGCGACCACTTGCAAATTAAATCAAAGTTCTTTTGCATTGTGTTTTGAGCATCATTTATGTTATTATGAGCTACTATCATGCAAGTATCGTCAGCAAACTGATATACAGACCCCTCCGAAAATATGTTAGGCATATCATTTACATAGATTAGGTACTCTAACGGTGCAAATATTGATCCTTGGGCTGTACCCTCATCAGTAGGTATCATACTGCTATGTTTTCCAGCTATTTTAACAGTTGTACAGCGATTGGTGTGATAGTTTTTAAAGAATTTTAAAAAAGGGCCCTGTATACCGTTTTGCTCGAGCTTTGAATATAAGGTATTATAATTTAAAGTGTCAAAGGCTTTGCTGAAGTCGATAAAAATTGCAATTACATGTAATTTATTATTTAAGCACTTATTTACTTCGTTAGTAAACTTACATAATAATTGTGACGTATTTCGTTTTTTCTGGAAGCCAAATTGTTTATTATTTATTATGTTGTTTTTATTAAGATATTTGTTTATTTCATGACCAAAATATTTTTCGACTATTTTATCAATACACGACAATATCGTTATAGGTCTATAATTATTTATATCCTTATAGCTTCCCTTTTTATGTATAGGTCTTATAGTTCCAATTTTTAATTTGTCTGGATACATAGAGGTGTAAATGCATCTATTTATTAAGTGTGTAATAACTGGTGTTATGTTTTTATTTATACATTTTATGTCAGACGCGCGTATTCCGTCGAAGCCAGGACTTTTTTTGTCGTTCAAATGTTTAATTATTGCTTCTATGACCTCGTTTTTCGCTTTGTGTATTTTCATTGATACTTCGGTGTTCCTTATGTATATGTTTTTATCAAGTAATGGAATATTACAATTTGTGCATATATTTTTTACATTATTTTTAAATTCTTTGGCAAAGTTATTCGATATGGAACGTGTATCTGCTTTAAATGTTTTTAATATTACTTCATCAATAGATTTTGTTATTTTGCCGCATAATCTATTTATAATTTCCCATACCTTTTTTGGATTTTTAAAATTAGTTGACACTTCCTTTTTTATATAATTATTTTTTACTGTATTTACATGTTTATTTGTTTTATTTCTATATTTATTATAAAGTAATCTATTTTGAACATTGCTTTCATCATTTTTCCAAATTTTAAATAGTTCGTCTCTTTTTTGACACATGTTCTTAATTTTCTCACTTATCCATTTACATGTTTTCCTTTTATTTAAATAAATGTTTGTTTTATATTTACATTTATCATAGATATAAGTAAACTTATCCATAATAAAGTTAAGCACATCGTTAGGGTCATCATATAATAGTGCTTTACTCCAGTCAATATTATGTAGTTCAAGTTGGACCTTATTACTATCTAATTTATGAACTTTTTTGCTTTGGCCGCCGCAGTTTGTATCAGTTTGATCTGTGATAGCAAAACAGGTTATAAAGTGGTCGGCCAGTGCATTGTTTATCACCGCTGTTTTTATGTCCCGATCATAGTTATCGGCCATGCTACGTATAAATATATGGTCAATGCATGACTTAGTAATACGACCGTCTCGCATCTCAATTCGTGTGTATTGACTAATTCCGCAGTCGAATCCTATTACACTGAGTGAGTTTAGGTATTTTATTGTTATTGGGTCTGATTTTTTCAGGTCAATATTTATGTCTCCTAAGACTATCGCATTGCTTTTAATCGAATGTATATATATGAGTCGAGATAACTCGGTGATAAATAGGTCTTTATTTAAGTTTGGTGGTCTATAAATAGCATAAATATCCATCTTAAAATTAAATTTGGTTTCTATTGTTCCTAAGATGCACTCAAAACTACTAGTTGAAATTGGTTTTCTATTGAATGTAACACTGTTATGCACATATATAATAATACCACCTCCTTTTCTATTTTTTCTTAGTTCAGTAAACATTTCGTAGTCTTGTAGCTCAAACAATTTAACGCACTCGGTTGAGACGTTAGCCTCTGTAACTACGATGACGTGAATAAGGCGCGTGCTGTTTGAAGCGATGACCTCCAGCTGAGCGAAGTTTTTTATCATTGATCTGATGTTAACATGCAGTGTTATCAGTGAATTTCGTTGACTAGGTATTTCAACTATAAATTGATTCCAGTTGTCGTGGTTTGTTCCTTGGATGTTTAGGTGTAAATCAAGCTCTTTTAATTGAGTGAGGGTAGGCACTTAATTATGTTATAAGTTATTTTTCCAGTACCGCTGCTAATCTTTCGATATCATGTACAGATCTCACTGTAAACGACTTTTCCTTTTCGGCCCTACGGACTAATACTTGCCCATTTTTACACCAAACAAATTTATATAGGTCCGTTTCTTTTAGTGCCATTTTTGTTTTCCATAGAAGAAAGGCCGTGTTAGGAGTAAGAGACTCGCGCACATAGATCCTTGTATCGTCCTCTCGTCCTATATCTTTCTCCGTGATGTTGACCATTTTGGCAGCTTCTATCCATTTGTCGCGGCAGTCCTGACGAAGCGATACAGTAATTGACGAGGATCTGTTTTTCGCGGTTCCGGGACGACTCACTTTGTTACGATATACCTTCATGATATCTGCGGGATTCTGATTTAATTTCTTACATATAGTATTGGCTATGTTAGGTACATCTTCATTATCATGTTCCTTGACGCCACATATTTCTACATAATTATTTAGCATATTTTGCTCAATATTATTTATTTTTTGCTCCAGTACATCATTTCGCAGTGCAAGATTCTTAAAATTGTTTTTTAATTCAGTGTTCTGGTTCTCGTACATATTTATTCTTAATTCGTATTCGTCGATCTTATCTGAATAGAATTGTAGAACAGTTTGCAATTCGCTGCGTACGACTTCGCGCACTTCACGCTTTATATCACACAGCATTTTCTGTGTGACATTATCAGTTTGCTGCGGATCTGAAGTCTCGTTGTCGGTGTTGTCTTCCTCTACAGCATCTGGCATAATAAACGAGAGGCGCTTTGGTTTTGTGCCACTTGCGCAGCTTCGGCATCTTTCACCGCACTTGTACTTGTACTTGTACAAGATGTACTTGTAGTCTGTTTTATATAATCTATGATATCGCTTTCAGTTGTCTCTTTATCTACATTATTAATAAAAAGTGGTACTCTGATATCGGCTGCTTTAAATTTTACGTCAGGTTGTGTAACAGCTTTTCCTTTGTAACCAATAATACGATTTCTTAACCTTCGTTTTTGTACTAATTCCCAATCCGGGTTTGTTTTTTCTTTTTTCCATTCTCCGCTGCCATTAACTATTTCTGCTAGCGTTTTTGACTTGGGCCGAACGCTAACATGCATACTGCTTCGCTGTTTTTCCATCTCACTCGCACCCGAAGCGCATATCCCTGTCCTCTTTCTTTCAACACAGCTCACGGTTGAGGCAGATAACTGTGGCGGTACTTGTCGGGGCGACAAAGACGATTCTCCTTCTACCCGCATTTCCCTCGGTTGCTTCGTCGTCGCCTGGCCATCTGATCTGATATCAGCTGATAAAATGTTGTTGTTCGGAGTGCTACAATTGGGACGCATTGTGTTTTCGGCAGTGTGCGGTGAAAACCTCGATCCACTTTCCGAACTATGGCTGTCAATTATGCCGCCCCCGCCCCGTTTTTGATTAACATACTCGTACATGTCAAAATTATTGATAGGAGATGCTTGTTTAAGGTTTTTCATCTCATTTTTTATATCACTTAATTGCTTATCCGTTACATATGTATCTTTTATAACTTGAATCTCGTTTTGAAGTAGCAAAATGTCCTTCAGTAACCTCGTCGGATCCAAGTGATCGAATGTGACCGGTGGAAGTTTTTGCAGTTCTTTTGCTACGAATATTGGAACTAACTCGGGATCTATCTGCTTGAATATAGATATCACATCGTAAAGATCACGCTGAGATTTCCCAGTCCCTTTTCTTACTATATTTCGCTGTTGAGCTGTGATGGAGTCAAAAAGTAGGTTTTTGGCGGTTTCTATGTCGTCCTTCGAGAAGGCAGAAGTACACATCCTCACTAAACCCTCCTCATCCATCACATCCACTTTATTCTGTATAAAAGCTAGCAGCTCACATATCACAATATTACAACTTTTGCACTTCATCACTTTTGAAGACATCGTTATAGACATGAGTCACCGTAAACGCGGCGCTGTTTACGACACAATCGTACTGAACGAACGATCGAGCGAGACTTGAGCCTTGTGTTTGATACCGTAGGTTTTTAATGAAAACTGCTTCGTCTTATGGTTTTAAAATATAATAACAACCAAACTGATAAATTACAAGCGTAGCGTGTCTCGCAGCCATAGGGGTAGAAAAAATAATGACGTCATATCATATTAAAAAAAACATTAAAAGTAAAAAGTGCAGCATCCGGTGTTGCTAGTGTCTACATCTAAACATGCCCGCCAGCGTTGAAAGAGCATCTTTCAACAGGTAAATGGTCTTCATAAGTTAGAAGGTAGTGGACAGATCTTGCTGAAGTTGCGCCTGACGACTCCGCTTGACGTTCTGATGTCAGCAACTCGACATATACCGTCCGTTCCAGGAATGACTGACTCTACTCTACCGAGTTTCCATTTCATAGGTGGTAAATTCGAGTCCTTGATCAAGACCATCGTATCCTTCTGTAGCTCGCCTTCGGATTTCTTCCACTTGTATCTAATCTGCAACTCTGATACATATTCTTTGTACCATCGGGTCCAAAAGTGCTGTCTTAGTTGCTCGATCCTTTGGTAGCGATTGAGTTTGCTCGTAGCTTCATCGATGACTACTGGAGTAGGAAGAGCTGTGAGTGATCGTCCGACAAGGAAATGACCAGGTGTAAGGGGTAGAAAATCATTTGGATCAGATGAAAGGGGAGTTAGTGGGCGAGAATTTAAAATAGCCTCAATTTGACACAAAGCAGTATAAATTTCTTCAAAAGTTAAGTGGCAATTGGCAAGAATTCTTATTAAATGGTGCTTTGTGGATTTAACACCCGATTCCATTAAACCTTGAAAATGTGGCGAATATGGGGGGACAAAATGTACATTTATGTTTTCAGTTGCCGCTTGTTCAGATAACTGAACCGAATATTGTTTTAAAAAATGTTTTAAATCATTAGCAAATCCAACAAACTGCGTCCCATTGTCACAGTATAAGTGAGCCGGTAATGATCTGCGCGCTACAAACCGACGGAAAACCGACATGAAGCCATCTGTAGACAGATCACTAACTAATTCTAAATGAATAGCCTTGGTGGCAAAACACACAAAGACCGCAATGTAAACCTTGATAAGTTGACAACCTCGTCCTTTTTTTGAAGCAGCCATTACAGGCCCCGCGTAGTCAATTCCAGAGACGTGAAATGGGTGCTCAGCAGTCAGCCTATGTTTCGGTAAGTTACCCATGATTGGAGTGACAGTAGCTCCGTGCATCCGTGTACATATCACACAATTACGGTAAATAAGTTTTGCCAAATTTCGTCCACAAATAGGCCAGAATGCTTGTCGCACAGAAGCTAACATAGCTTGAGGACCGGCATGCAACAAACGAAGATGTTCTCTTCTAAATAGTAACTTTGTTAAGGTGTGTTTTGCATCTAAAATAATTGGATGTTTTTTGTCGTAATCAAATGTTGAATTGTGTAGCCTACCTCCAACTCTCATGACTCCCTCACTGTCGATAAAGGGGTTCAGTGTTGTTAAACGATCTTTCAATGGAAGGCAGCCTCGTCTTACTAGCTCATATGACTGAAAGCTTTCTATTTGAGACAACTTACACAGTAATCTAGAAGCTTTGTCTAATTCAGCTGTAGAGAGATGGCTTTTATTATGAACATTTGAACTAGGAAGCTTAAAAACTTCAGCTTTTGGATTCGAAGTGGACTGTAGTTTAAGATAGTTGTTTATAAAACGCAAAATGTATGCAGTGAATCGTTGTAGAAAGTTAAAATTTGAGTATCGCTGCATATTAATGGCAAACATAGAGCCAGGTGGCGCTGATGGCGCTTCGTCAACAGTAGTAGTCATTACTACTTCAGATTGAACTTCTGTTGAGTCCTGCGACTCACTTATGTTCTTTGGCCAAGTATCAGATGAGTGCCTTAAGTATTCAGGACCAGACCACCACATGTCTGTTTCTACAATAGTTGACGCGTCTAACCCACGTGAAACGTAATCAGCCGGGTTGCATTTGGTTGGAACATGTCGCCAAGTAGAGTCACCGGTGATTTCGAGAATATCTGAAACACGATTTTTCACGAAAGGTTTTAATTGACTAGGCAACATTTTAAGCCAACCAAGCACGACGGTTGAATCTGTCCAGAACACGCATTTTGTGACCGGTAATCGAAGGGCACTTTGAGCCTTTTGATACAACTGGGCCCCGACCAAGGCCCCGCACAGCTCAAGTTTTGGAATCGTAACGGGCTTGATTGGTGCAACTCGACTTTTTGCCAATAACAACCTGACGCATGTCTCTTCATAATTTGTAGTCTTCACGTACAGACATGCACCGTAGCTAGTAAAACTAGCGTCTGTGAATACATGAAGCTCAACGTTTTTGAAATTTGTGACCGTAACCTGCCTTGGAATCTCGAGATTATTCAGAGAAGGTAAACAACGAATAATTTCTTTCCATTGTTTTTCTATAATTGATGGAATTTCATCATCCCAGGAAACTTTACAAAGCCACAACTTTTGTAATAATATTTTTGCCTGAACTACACACGGTGCTAATAGTCCCAATGGGTCAAATAACTTACCTATAGTAGATAGTATGAGTCGCTTTGTTACGACACGAGCTTTTAATGCCTCATCTAGGTCAAATGAGAAATAAAGATTGTCTGACTTACAGCGCCAACCCAGACCTAGGGTCTTAGAATCGTCCAAACCACCCAAGTTGAGGTCTTCAGTCTCGCTGTGGACACCGCTAAGCAGACTCGGCTGATTTGATCGCCACTTTCGAAGATTCATCCCGGCGCTTTTTAAGATGTCGCTAACTCCTGAAATTACGCAGAAAGCAGATGCTTCATCAAAACAGCCCGAGATAAAATCATCAACATAGAAGTCGTGTGCGATTACTTCAGCTAACTCAGATTGGGACTGCAACTCGGACTTTTCACAATCGAGGGCCAATTGCTTAAGACACCTGATTGCTAGAAAAGGTGCACTCGCGGTCCCATAAGTAACAGTATTTAACTCGTAAATATGTAGAGGTTGAGAAGGGTCACTCCGCCAGATTATCTTTTGCAAGTGCCTGTCATCAGGGTGTACAACTACTCGTCTATATTGCTTTTCTACATCAGCAGTAAACACAAATGTGTACTGACGAAAACGAAGCAAAATAGACACTAGATCATCTTGGATTGTTGGCCCTACCATGAGTAATTGGTTCAAAGAAATACCTGAACTGCTGGAGCTACTGGCATTGAACACAATCCTCAGTTTGGTGGTGAGGCTGTTCATCCTGAGCACTCCGTGATGAGGAAGAAAATAACCCTGTAAAGATTTGTTACTAACCCTAGACATATCACCTAATGACTCATATTCTTCCATAAAATTTATGTACATAGTCTTTAAGGTTGTATTTTGTTGTAACTTACGCTCCATTGAGAGAAAACATTGTTTTGCTCGTTCGTATGAGTCACCTAATACATCCTCAGAACGTTTTAATGGAAGTTTGACACAAAATCTACCATTAGGTAACCGTGTTGTATTTTTTACAAAATGTTCCTCGCAAGCTTGTTCTTCCTTTGTGTAATAAGCTGAAGGTGGTTTAATTGTGGCCTCATCCAGTTGCCAAAATCTCGCGAGCTCATTGCGAACATCATCGTGAGCATTTGCGAAATTACAACTAACTGGACTATTTTGTTGTTGGCCTAGACAATAACCTGATACTAGCCAGCCTAACTTGGTTTCATAAATGCTGGGTTTGTTCCGCCCCAGGTCTATTTTGCCACTACCCAGTAAGTCCCAGAATACTTCAGCACCGAGTAATAGATCGATGGGCGCTGGTTGATAGAACTTAGGATCGGCTAAAACGACATCTACTGGAATGTTCAGAGAAGCTACATCAACTTCATGGCTTGGTAAGTAGCTAGAAATTGTTGGCATAACATAATAAGTTATTTCCAAATTGAAATTGCTATTTAATGACGCTAATTTAGCCTTGCAAGTTTTTGTTAATTTCGAATTACGATTATTTATGCCTGAAACAGAACTCTGTACACTGTTTAATGGCAACTTAAGTTTTGCGCACAATGTTTCGCTCATAAAACATGCAGTGCTAGCATTATCTAACAAACAGCGAGCGGTATGAGCGACGTTATTGTTGTCGTAAACTCTGACGAGAGCGGTAGAGAGCAGCACCTGTCCACGACCTGCGTGCTGCGCTGATAACGCAACCTTAGTATCGGAGGTAGTCGCTGCTCCTTGCTCGCTCGTTTCATTATTAACTGATGCTCGTTCTAAATGGATAAGCGTGTTGTGTCGCTTGTTGCATATTTTGCAGACACCCTTTTTGCAAAATCCATAATAATGACCTGGCTTTAAACAGTTTCTGCATATTTTATATTTTGTTAATTCGTCAGCTCGCTCTTGATTTGTTAAAGCCAAGTACAACGAACAGTCAAACAGCCAGTGTTCACCCTTACATTTAGGACAAATATGGGTTGTACTTACAGCACTCTTCCTTTCTGAATCTGTAGCCACGAATCCTTTCTCCTGTCCTCTCCTGTAAGCACCTTGTTTGGAACTGGCTCCTGTTACAGGGACGCTTGGAGAAGGCTGTGGCGCAGATCGTCGCTCCAAACAGCTGTGCTGCATTGTTTCCAGGACAACGGCACGTTGGCTGAGGAAGTTAAGGAAGCTCTCAAAAGTAACTGCTTGTAAGGTAGCTAAATGCTCCTCCCACTGACGACGGGTAAAACTATCAAGCTTTGATGAGCCTATGTGAATTAAAAGCGTATCCCAGTGATTTGTGGGCTCTTTTAATGATTCTAAAGCTCTTATGTTTTTGTTCAAATTGTCAACCAAGTTACGAATAGCAAAGGCAGATTCTTTGGCAATTGGCTGGATGCTAAATATTGCTGTGACATGATTGCTTACTAACAGCCTTTTGTTATTGTATCTGTCACAAATAAGCTTCCAAGCTATAGCATAATTGTCATTTGATATCTCCAAAGACTGGATAACCGAAGCTGCACTGCCCTCAAGCGAAGCACGTGTTGGCCAAGGCGATTTATTACGGCGACGTCAGCGCCCTCACAGCGGCGATTCGAGCAAAATAAAATGGCAACCCCACAGAAAAAGAGAGGGGATAGGGTGAAAATCCAAGATGGAGTAGAGGTAGGATATATCATCGGAGGTGTCAATGGTTATCGGTGTAATTAGTGTTGTTTGCGTACAATGAATAAATAATTGATACGGAGAAAAGGTGTTATTTTAATATTTCAGAAGAGGAATCAACGTCCACAGTTGGTATGTACATTTTCTATTACTTTGTAATGGATACTAAGTATTTGCCATCCACTAAAGACGTCCATTACCCCAAGATCGGTCCTTTTGCTGGATGGTTACACACATTGTTGTACAAATGGATGTTTCTTTTGGGTTATCTAAAAATGTTAATGTGCAGTTTCATGCTCTCTTGTAACTATTACCGTTGATACGTAACCAGCCTGGGGCAAAATATCTAGGTTATATTTTCGTTTTGTGTACCAACCAAATTCATTCATTTTTATTATTTATTCTTTAACGGCTTTGAATATTAGTCCATTTAGCCCATTCTTCATTTTCTTTAAATTTTATTAAATGTCGTTGTTATATACTCATATAACCTCCATATAACAATGGGTGGGTAAATATTTTTTCATGTGTACCATAGAGTAGCGAAAGCTGATTCGGGTGCGTTCCGTTTTGTTCGCACTATTATCGGAAGTGCTTCCGCTGCCGGCTCCGGTAGCGAATTGCCTCCGCTGCCGGCTCCGGTAGCGAAGTGCCTCCGCTGCCGGCTCCGGTAACGAAGTGCCTCCGCTGCCGGCTCCGGCAAAATTATTTCTAATTTATACTTTGAATAATAATTATTTACACTTTAAATTACAATAATATTTACAGTCCAAGTCGGGCTCCATCATGGCATTTTTTTACAACATTTGTTCCCGAATATAATGCTTACGTAATAAACGGGGGCGAAAAGCCGGTGTGTCAGACTTGGATTGCGAATTGCATTTCGCAGTTCATATTTGACAACACCTCTGTCACCCCTTGGGGACTCACATTGTGACGATATTTATGTGATTTTACATAATGTCGTCGTTATTTTGTTTATTTTGTTTGTGTTGAATCTACAGATTTTATTTATCATAAATCTCACACTTGAAATTTTATTACTATTCTTTGACTAATGATGTTGTTTACACATCCCTTACCTACCTCACCTTACCTATTTTCCACACGAAACTATATTTTAAATAATTTAACATTTTGATTGAAAATGGGACCATCATGGCGTGTATCGATAAACGAAGACATTTAGCATCGATCACTTAAATGTGACTAACAGTTATTTAGCTACCACACAAACCTAAGTTTATTGAAAACATAGAGTTGGGATAATTTAGTAGGTAACAATGCCTAGCTCAGAACGCAGAGACTATACTCCTCCGGTAGATGAAGAACGACGCCAAATGTTGCGTAGAAGAGTATCACGTTCTAAGTCACCCCTTGCCAAGAGGCGCCGCAGATCGAACACACCACGCGGACGGTCACACTCGCGATCACCATCGCAGGACCGCAAGAAGACACGTAGATACAGGCGACATCGATCCCGAACCTACAAAGGTCGATCTGGACGTCGTCTGGGCAGGAGTAGATCACGAAGAAGCCATAAACGTAACCATAGAAATCGTAGCCGAAGCCATACAACTACGACCCGATCGTTGGAAACGGAAAGTACGGATGCTAATTATAGCGATAATAGCGCGGAAACTTCGCACAGTAGCCTGGAATCAAATTCTACTCATCAGTCAAGGTCTCGGATTAGACACAGACATGAGTATCGTAAATCCCGTCGTAACAAATATCATCGTAGTGCAAGCAAGAGTAGTATATCTGTAATGCATAGATTTATCAATGCTATGAATAATCAAAATCGAAATACATTCAGTGGTGCTCATGACGTGATCCCTAAGTTTGATCCAAGCCAAAAGGGTCAGACAACAAAGTCATGGTTGAAAAAGGTAAATGAGGCCGCAACTATATACAAATGGAGCGAAAAACAAATTATCTTCAACACCATGCCATCAAAGCTGTCAGGGCTAGCGCATCGATGGTATGAAGGGTTATCTACGATTAATTTGACTTGGAAGGAATGGCAAAGAAAGCTCCTTCAAACCTTCCCGGATGATAGAAATTTTGCCGACAAGTTGACGGAGATGTTAGAGCGGAAAAGTACTAGAGACGAAACACTTGAAGAATATTTTTATGATAAAGCTAAGTTAGTGAATCACTGTAATATTCGTGGTAAAGATGCCGTAGACTGTATCATTCATGGCATTTACGACCATAACATTAGACTTAATGCTCAGGCTGCAAACTTCAAGAATCCAAATAAACTTTTAAGATATCTGTGTAGTATTTCGGGCAAGAACTTTAAAGATTCTAGAAAAATTGGCGTTACTATGAAAACGCATAACATAACAACCAAAGTCATAGAAACAAAAAGGGACGCTCGCAATACTAACGCTCGATCATTTCAATGTTACAACTGTTCTGAGTTTGGGCATAAAGTACCAAAATGCCCAAAAGAGTTGCAACGCTGTAAAAAATGCGATCTGTTGGGACATACAGCTGAGTTCTGTTATAAGCGTGATCAAAAGAACATTAAAACAAGAACTGAACCTGGAAATGCACCAAATACTACTACCAAAGTAAAACGAATTGTAGCAACTGATGTCAAAACAGATATATACCACAAAACCATTCGAGTGAATGATGTTACCAAAACTGCATTCGTAGACTTCGGTAGTCAATGCTCAATAATAAAAAGAAGCATTGCTTATGAGCTTAGGCTGCAAATTGAACATGATGATATGCCAATAATCAAAGGATTTGCTTTTGGAACTATGCAACCTATGGGAAGGGTGGCGATAGATTTGACTTTGGACTTTATTAGAACAAAAGTTGAAGCTTATGTGGTACCAGATGAGTTTCTTAGCACGGACCTACTAATCGGTCAGGATGTTACTGAGGGACCAGGTGTTATTGTCTACAAAACGCAGAAGTGCCTAATACTTTACTCAGATACACCCGAAATTAATAAGACTGAAATTGTTAATCTACAGGATACAATGCTCAAAAGTCTCGGTCACATTAAGGTACAGTGTGGTTCATGCTACACGGGACTTATTTATATACCCGGAAGTACATCATTAAAATGTGGCGAAGAGACTATTACGTTGCCTGGAATATACTCTATTGTAGACGGCATCGGGACCATATCCATGATAAACTTATCAGGAGGAGACATCTTTCTGAAAGAGGGCAAGTTGCTGGCACTTGTATGCTTGCTCCTCAACCCGGAACTAACTTTCAAACGTCCAGCTGAATTTGAGGTAAAAAGAATGACTATTTCTAACGAAGACTATAAGATCGAGACTGAAAAATTAATAACCCTTGACATGCTTAAAATTGGATCAGACATAACAGACAGACAGACGGAGCAACTATTGGATTTAATAAATGAATATAGGGAATGTTTTGCACTGGACCTAAATGAGTTAGGTATTACAAATGTAACCGAGATGCATATTGAACTACAAGATTCGACACCAGTAGCATATAAACCATATCGTTTACCTCATACAGAAAGGCAGGTAGTTAGGGATTTAATAAACGAGCTCTTAGAGTCTAATATAATACAGGAATCCAACTCTTCGTATGCGAGTCCAATTGTTCTTGTTAAGAAGAAAACCAGCGAGTATCGATTATGTGTAGATTATCGAGCCTTGAACAGGAAAACTATTAAAGATTCTTATCCCATGCCGGTTATAGACGATCAATTGGACAGGTTGAGTGGAAAAAAATATTTTACTAGTTTAGATTTAAAATCAGGCTATTATCAAATCCCCATGTCAGAAAGCTCAAGACATTTGACAGCATTTGTGACGCCCGATGGACACTATCAATACACGCGTATGCCTTTTGGCTTAGTCAATGCCCCTGCTGTCTTCCAGCATATGATAAATAAAGCGCTGGGGAAAGATAGGTACGAGTTAGCCATGCCATACATGGATGATATTTTATCACCTGCTACCACTATAGAAGAAGGCATAGAAAAGCTAAGGAGAATTTTTGACTCGTTACGTAAAGCAGGTCTTACTCTAAATATCGAAAAGTGTTACTTCTTTGAAAAATCCTTGAATTATTTAGGCTACGAAGTTTCTAGTGAAGGTTTGAGACCTGGGTCTAAAAAGATTGAAGCAGTAGCATCATTTCCTCGCCCTACAAACGTCCATCAAGTTCGGCAGTTCGTGGGTCTGGCCAGTTTCTTCCGACGATTTATCCCAAACTTTGCGAGCACGGCAAAACCATTGACCAGACTTACAAGGACTGACGTTATATGGAATTGGGGAGTGGAACAAGAGACAGCTTTTCAAGACCTGAAACAGCAACTAGTTAAGAGGCCGCTTCTAGCTTTGTACGATCCCAAATATATTACAGAAGTACATTGCGACGCTAGTAAACTAGGTGTAGGTGGTATTCTACTTCAGAAACCTGACAAAAAGTCCGCATTTAAACCAGTTGCATACTACAGCAAGCAGACCACCAAGGAAGAGGAATTTCTTCTTTCCTATGAATTAGAGACACTCGCTGTAGTATTGTCTTTAAAAAAGTTTAGGACGTACCTGGTTGGACTTCGTTTCACAGTGTGCACAGATTGCAATGCTTTAAGAACTACACTAACAAAAAGGGATTTAGTACCCCGCATAGCCAGATGGTGACTTTTAATGCAGGAGTATGACTTTGTTATAGAATATCGACCTGGCGACAACGACTTTGTTATAGAATATCGACCTGGCGACAACATGCGTCATGCCGACGCCTTGAGCCGCAATCCCGTTCAGACATTAGAAGATAATGATATATCAGATTTACGAGAATTTGAAATCCTTAACATAAGTACAACATTCGAATGGTTATAAATTGTCCAAATGACGGATCCTAGATTAAAACTAGTTAAAGCAATTTTGAATAGCGGTACTAAGGAAGTCAAAGACATAATTGACAATTATGTAATTAAAGAGGACAAAATATATAGGCGAGTAGGTGAGCAGTTGAAATGGGTTGTCCCAATGGGAGGAAGGTGGCGCATATGTCAATTGTGCCATGACGAGGCAGGGCACTTTTCAGTTGATAAAACTTTGAATAAGATAAAACAAGATTACTGGTTCCCAAAAATGAATAGGTTTGTTCAAAAATATGTTGCATCGTGTCTCAATTGCGCATATAACAAAACAGCTACTACGAAACGTAGTGGCTATTTACACCCTATCCCTAAAGGGAACATTCCATTCAACACGCTGCACATGGACCATCTGGGTCCATTCATAAGGAGTAAAACTGGTAATTGTTACATACTTGATATCATTGATGGGTTTAGCAAATTTATTTTCATAAAAGCTGTTAAAAATGTGAAAAGCAAAACAACGATTAACGTACTGAAGGATATTTTTAATGTAATAGGTGTACCAAAGGTAATTATTTCGGATAGGGGTACTAGTTTTACATCCACTATGTTTAAACAATTTGTGGATTCGATTGGAACAAAACATGTCCTAAACGCGGTAGCTACCCCACGTGCCAACGGACAAATAGAGAGGTATAATCGAACTATTTTAGAATCGTTGGCCGCGTCTAATCATGCTAGGGATGAGCGCGAATGGGACACGCACATCGGCAAAGTTCAATGGAGCCTCAATAATACTATAAATAAAAGCACCGGGAAAAGTCCATCTGAAATAGTTTTTGGTCACAGGACTGTAGGTCTTAGCGAGGGTCCAGTCTTAAATGCACTAGAAAAGTTAAGCGACGTGACAATCGAACCCGCAGATAGGGACGGAAACACTGTGGGTGAGGCAAAACGTTGTGACAATTCAGAAATTCAAATTAATGACAATGATAGGGACTCTTCGAGTCAGTTGGATGTTACAAGGAAAGAAATTCGAAAGCAGTCGGATGAGACCATAAAAACTAATCAAAGGTTGATGAAGCAGCGTTACGACAGTAATAAGGCTCCGACAACATTTTTCAGTTTAGGTGACTTGGTCATGATACCCAATCACCAGCCGTCCAAGGGGAAGAGCACGAAACTATGTCCGAAATTTCGGGGACCATTTAAAGTAACGGCGGTTCTAAAACATGATAGATACGAGGTTTCAAGTATAAAAGGACACTCCAAAAGAAAATATACAAGCGTCTATCCTGCGGATCAATTAAAACGCTGGATTACGTTCGCAACGATTACTGACAGTGACACCGAAAATGACTTTTCTTCCAATGACGAATATGTTAATGAATAAGACTGTACATAAATTCAATTTCTTCTTTTATCCTAGAATCCCCGTCCTTTTTGATTAATGTTCTAGATGTGCCAGAACAGAACCTACCTGTTGCCTCAACGCATGGTGAATGATGCTGATGATAAATAAACAATGTGTACGTATAAATGAAAATAAAGATAAGGCAGGCCGAAAGCGTAAGCGGATTAAAGCTCATACAGCATACTGTATGGGGGAAGGCCGATACGCAAACGGATTTAAGCTTATCTATTTTTCATTGTGTCTACGATATAGAGAGTGCAAGCGGTGCTCACGCAGCATACTGCGTGTAGGTGGCCGAAGCACAAAGCTCTATTTCATTATATTTATCATCTTCATAAAGTAATTTTATAATTGCAAGTATTAATCATACATTAATATACAATTTATAGTACAATCACTGCCAGCAGTGCTCATGCAGAAAACTACATGCACGAGGCTGAAGTACAAATCACATAATCTTGAATAATATCAATGCAGATTTAATTATACTATAATTAGGATCTGTCATGTATGAATGAAAATAACCGAAATCTCAAGAAACATAAATTTAAAATACTCGAGTAACATATCGTATAATAGCGTTTATTAAAAACATCGTAAAATATGGAGCACCGTAAATATATATTAAAAACAATTGTAAACAGGTACTTTTAGCTGAGATATATTAATTATTTTTATGTTCAACAGGTATCAATAATTCAATGACTGCAAATCGACAGAACACAAGACGACAAGACTTCACCAGAAAATTCAAAACTATTTGACAGTTGGAAACGATCTCAAATTAATTTAATGATACTCAGATTACCACTTAATGATTATTAAAAGAGTGGCCGTAAAATTCTTTAATGAAACTATAATAGCCATTATTATTTTTATTTTTCTATGATGATTTCATATTACTTAAATTTGTTAAATTTCATATTACTTAGACGGTTGGAAGTGATCTCAAATTAATTTAATGGTACTCAGATTACCACCTAATGATTATTAAGGATAGTGGCTGAAAAATTCTTTAATGGAACTATAATAACCATTATTATTTTTATGTTATTTTCTACTACGATTTCATTTTATTTTAGATTTGTTCACGTCAAAGACATGTATAATAATTAGCAAAACTGTTATTTCCTTTTGTATGGGGACATACAATTGCTCGAATGGCCGATGCGTAATGGGGACATTTCGTGTATAGGACGGCCGACTGTTGGCCAAGGCGATTTATTACGGCGACGTCAGCGCCCTCACAGCGGCGATTCGAGCAAAATAAAATGGCAACCCCACAGAAAAAGAGAGGGGATAGGGTGAAAATCCAAGATGGAGTAGAGGTAGGATATATCATCGGAGGTGTCAATGGTTATCGGTGTAATTAGTGTTGTTTGCGTACAATGAATAAATAATTGATACGGAGAAAAGGTGTTATTTTAATACACGCAAATACTGAAATTTGTTTACATCATCAATTTCAGGATTCTTGTGAACCAAACTATTGAACGTGTCATGAAATTCAAGCCACATATTGTACAAGCCGGAAAATTTGGGTAAAGAAATAGTAGGTAACTTACATTTCACTCGTTGTCTCACTATAACTGATTTTTGCGACGAGGAGTCACTATCACTGGCATCAGCTATCACCGATGGGGTCCTTGAATGTGGTGGCAACAAGGCTTTGGCATTAGATACCACACTATAGTAATTATTTTCAAATTCTTCACGATCCAAAGCGGCTAACTGCATGTCCTCCGATTTCATCTCGATTTCCGTCTGAACCTCGTCGAATTTTATAAATAAGTCCTCCATTCTACTAATACGCATACGAAGTTCAGTTATCTGAGCAACAGACAATGCTAACCCCTTGAGATTAGTTAAATAACCCATAAATTTTGTCAATTGTCCCTTTATAGTACCACGTCTTTTTATTAACTCGTCCATCGCTAAAACTAACGCCTTTGAAGCTTGATTTTCAGTGTCTCCTACCATATTTCACAATGATCACTAAATAGAATCACTATTTATACACAATTAATGCGAAATTCAGTAAAAAACAATGCAAATTGGTTAAAACCACGCGTACTGTTAATTTCGTCACGGTCAAGTTCACTGTAATGGCGGCAATAACTTGTTTGCTATTTCACTCCTGTGATCTATAAATAGACAGGTATTTCAGGACGTAAACAAGTTGTTATGCAATCTTATGCATTTTTATTTGATTGCCAAAGAGTATGAATCAAATGGATGTTGTATTTAATTGGGTTTGTACTGCTTTGTGCTAATGAGGTATGAAGATGAGTTTGCCAAAATGGTGGACAATTAATTTTGAATGAAATGTTAATTAATGTTAAATAATAGGTAATAGGTAAGGAAATATTTCATGGAACGGACTCACTTTATAGCTTCAATATGTTGTGATGATCTCGTTGATTTTCCTTACTTTGGTCTCGATACTTATTCAGACTGTAGAATCACGACGTTGCAAATTACGTTGGTGATGATGACTTAGCTCGAAGTTTCATTGATTCGTCTACTTTGATGATCCGGCACGAAGGTCCATGTTTGATACCGTAGGTTTTTAATGAAAACTGCTTCGTCTTATGGTTTTAAAATATAATAACAACCAAACTGATAAATTACAAGCGTAGCGTGTCTCGCAGCCATAGGGGTAGAAAAAATAATGACGTCATATCATATTAAAAAAAACATTAAAAGTAAAAAGTGCAGCATCCGGTGTTGCTAGTGTCTACATCTAAACACCTTGATTAGAGATTTTTTGCAACTAAAACCCTTTTTTAATTTTAGCTCCATTACATTGGTCACATAGTGCAACTTTAAATTTAATTTCACAATACGAACAACACAGAGAAAGATTTAATAACACTACTGTGCGCAATGACATCATATGGAGAGACATATCAAAAAAGTTGGAAGAAAATGGTTTTGGTAGCCCCACAATACGCCAAACTATGGACAAATGGAAGAATTTAAGAAGAAAATATGTAGAGGCAAAAGATAATATGGGCCCAAGAAGCAGTGGGAAACCTCCTACAAATTTTAAATATTTCAATGAAATTGATGAAATTTTATCCACCTCCGCTCAAATAAGCCCCCCACAAATTGCATCCTCGATGAGGGATCTCAATATAGCTACGGAGGTTCATAATAAAAATCAAGAACCAAATGTCCAGAATAATAGCCGTAAAGAAATGGTCAAGGTGTTAAAGATGTAACTGATGTGTTTAGTGCCAAATGGACAAACTTATTGAAAAACTGTAAACCTAAAAAACTACTGCGATTTTGATTTTATTATTGTAAGACTGATTTATACATAATATATACAATTTTTATAATTATTTATTTGATTATTTGTAAATTAGCTTTACAATTTATTATTGTAAGACTGATTTATACATAATATATACAATTTTTATAATTATTTATTTGATTATTTGTAAAGCTAATGTAGCTAAGTTTTTTGAATTAATGGCAATTATTTTACTGTGATTTTAATTTTAATGTACATTCGTCTTTAAGGGGCTGCACTATGCTAAAATTCAGTTCTGCTCTAACGTTTTTGTTTTTTAACCATCTATCCTGCTTTAATCAGATGCCGCGCACGCATGGTTTCGTTTCAATCGGTTTTGAAATATGGAAACTGAATCGCTTTTTTCGTGAAATTCATGCTTTTTTAAAAGTAATATAATTAAAAGAAGATCGAAAGTATGTTTATTTATAAAGTGTAATTAATGATTGTCTTGAGTCAAGACAAATACACGGTATATTTTTTTCAAATATTTACCATCTAAGTTGACAGAACTGAATCCAATGCAAAACTGATGTTTAGCATTATGGAGCCCCTTAAGAACGATTTAAAGGTAATTTGATAGGTACTTAATAGTAATGTTGAGGTCAGGATCCGAAGTGGACTGTATTAAAACCCAGTATTCAAACTTCAAATCTTTATTAAGTGAAACGATAGTAGAAGTGAAGTGAACAAGTAAACTGAAGTGAATAAATTTACAAACATAGGGCCTTATATTTATATCGTAAAACCACTCTGTCGTGTAGTGCCTGTAGGCGCGATGTCTAAGGAGCGCGGAGAGGTGAGACCAGAGGAAGGACGCCTGAGGTAGGCCAGCCTGGACGCGAGTCAACATTTTGCCTTCTTGCTCTAACTCGTCGCTCCGTCCCTCGGTCCGCTGGCCAGCTTCCTTTCAGGCTTGTTGTCCGCAACATTCTCCCCCCGGCGCAGAGCTAACGCAGCCCTCTCTATCCACTGGGAGGACAGCGAGCCTTGTGGTAGGTCTCCACAGAATGCCTCCTCTCGTCTGGATTTCAGCGCTCCTCACGCCTCGCATCTGGTCCGGGCAGGGTACGGCTCACGATCCCTCGTGGCCAGGTGTTTCGTGGTAGTGTGGGGTCGACTACTACCACGAGATCTCCTACTTGAAGGGGCCGCTTTCCATGTGAGGAACTTCCTCGGGGCACGAGAGTAGGCAGATACTCGCGCACCCATCTTGCCCAGAATTGGTCCGCCAGTCCTTGAGCTGCTTTCCAGGTGCGTCGGTCAGCTGGTTGGCATGGGCCCGTCATGGGTAGGCCTGTTGACGTCCCAATCAAAAAATGGTTCGGCGTGATGGTCTCTGGATCGCCTGGGTCCACGGAGACATGCGTGAGGGGTCGTCCGTTGATGGAGTGCTCAGCTTCGGTAAGCAAGGTGGCGAGGACTTCCTCCTTGGGGTGCTGTTCTGTTAGCACCACCCGAAGAGCTGTCTTCACCGATCGCACCAACCGCTCCCAGGCGCCACCTTGGTTTGGGGCTCCAGGGGGAATGAACCTCCAGTCCATCCGGTAGGTGAGGCCGTAGTTCCGCAGTACTGGAGCCCACTCGGTGTAAGCTGCTCGAAGCTCGGCGTCAGCGCCCCTGAAGTTGGTGCCGTTGTCGCTGTACATCAGCTTGGGCCATCCTCGGCGGGCGGCCATACGCCGCAGCGCCATGATGGCCGAGTCGGTCGTCAGGCTGCTCACTAGCTCGAGGTGGACAGCGCGAGTGCTCAGGCAGGTGAAGAGGGCGCCCCACCTCTTCTCGTGACGGCGGCCGATAGTCACTGTCATCGGGCCGAAGTAATCGACGCCGCAGTTAGTGAAGGGGCGGCAGTGGGCGTCGAGGCGGGCCAGTGGAAGATCGCCCGTGACGGGCACTTGCGGCGTGGTTCGCCTCACTCGGCAGAGGGCGCAGGTCTGGGCTGTGGTGCGCACCGTAGGCCGAAGGCGAAGAACCCAGAAGCGCTGTCTTAGGTCGTTCACCACGCGCTCGTTGTTGGCGTGGCCGGCGGCTGCGTGCTCCCTCAGCACGAGGAGCTTTGTGAATGGGTGGCGGCCGTCTATAATGACCGGCCGCTTGGTGCTGGCGGGCACGTTGGCTGCTCCGATGCGCCCTCGCACGCAGAGAAGGCCGTCCTCAATGACCGGATCCAGGTTGTGTAGTCGGCTGGACCGGGAGATGGGCTGGCCTGCGTTCAGGCAGGCGATCTCAGCAGCGAAGTCATCGCGCTGAGCGCGGGCGAGCCATAGGTGCTCAGCCCGCTCAAGGTGCCGTGCCTCCATGTTGCCGGCCTGGCGCCGGCACTTGTCAGCGAATAGGAGGACCGCTGCCGTTGCTCGTATCAGCCGCTCGTAGGAAGAGAAGCGGCTGATGTCCGGAAGAGGTGACCGTGGCTCAAGGCTGGGAGCCACGGTGGTGAACAGGACGTCCTCGCTCTGCTCTGGAAGGCTGTCAGCCGGTACTGCAGGCCATCGGTCTTCTTCTTCTTGAAGGAAAGCAGGCCCCGTGAACCAGCGGTCGGTTGGCTGGCCCGGCGTGTAGACCGGTCTGGTTGCGTCGTCTGCCACGTTCAGGTGAGTTGGGACCCACCGCCATTGTTGGCGGTTGGTCAGCTCGGCGATCTCCCCGAGGCGGTGTGCCACAAAGGGAGAGAAGCGGCGTGCATCATCCTTGATCCAGTGCAGTGCCGTACGGGAGTCTGTCCAGTAGACGGTTTTCTCGGGCACCCATCGGTGCTCTCTGAGGATGAGGTCGGCGAGGCGGGCTCCAATGAGTGCCGCCTGCAACTCGAGACGGGGGATGCTCAGCGCTCGTAGGGGCGCCACCTTAGACTTGGCGGCTGCCAGGGTGACAGCCACAGTCCCGTCTGTGTGCTGGATCCTCCAGTAGGCTGCTGCTGCGAAGGCGTGTCCTGAGGCATCGCAGAACACGTGGAGCTGCCGGCTCCCCTCCTCCAGATCGTAGCACCGGGGAAGGCGCAGCAGGTGGACGTCGGCCAGTCCTTGCAGCCAGCCGGAGAATCGCTCGGCTTCGTCAGGGGGCAGGGTGTCGTCCCACCCAAGCTGCAGGCGCCACAGGTCTTGCAGCAGGATTTTGGCCGCTACCGTGTAGTGGCTTAGAAGCCCCAGCGGGTCATAAATGGACATGACCACGCTTAGGGTTTCTCTCTTGGTGGGGGCGCGTGCTTGCGCCAGGACGTCTGTGGGGACTCGGTTCATGGTGGCACCGAATCCCAGAGTGTCCTCTTCCGCGTTCCAGAGAAGTCCCAGGGTTCTCTGGTCTTCGTGCTTGCCCCCGAGTTCCGTAGGGGCTCGGGCTCGGAGTGTGGCAGGAACATCTGCCAGGGCTCGTTCGGAGTTGGCGTTCCAGCTGCGCAGCTTGAAGCTGGCTTGAGTGTGGACAGCGTTCACCTCGCTGATTGTCTGCCGGGCCTCTTCCTCTGTGAAGAAGCTCTCCACGAGGTCGTCCATGTAGTAGCTCTCGGTGATGGCACGCAACGCGTTAGGGTGCGTGCGTGCGTGCAGCTGTGCGTTGTGGTTTCGCACGCTGTGTGCCAGGAACGGTGAACTGGATGCTCCGAAGATCATCGAAGTCATCACGTACTGGGATGGCGGGTGCGTGCGGTCGGCGCCTCGCCATAGGAACATCTGCGCTGGCTGGTCCTCCTTGCGGATCTTCACCTGGAGGAACATCTCTTGGATGTCGGCGGTGACAGCCACTGGTCTCTCCCGGAATCGAAAGAGGATGCCTGGCAGAGATTTCAGCAGGTCTGGCCCCTCTAGCAGCTGGCTGTTGAGGCTCACCCCTGAGGAGACTGCTGCTGCGTCGAAGACCAGGCGCACTTTGCCGGGTTTGTTTGGATTCCTCACGGCAAAGTGTGGCAGGAACCATTGAAGCGGGCTGTTGCTCTCGCTTCCATCTGCTGGTCGTGCGTAGCCCTTACTGAGCAGGTTGGAGATCTGCTGCGAGTATTCCAAGCTGAAGCTCGGGTCCCGGTCCATCTTCCGCTCGATGCCACGCAGTCTAGTGACGGCGTGAGCGTGGTTGGACGGCAGTACGACGTCATCAGTCTTCCAGGGGAGGCCAACTTCATAGTGGTTGTCGACGTGGCGGACGGTGCGTTGAAAGGTCGCTACCGCCCGTTGGTCCTCTTCTCTGACCTTAATGGCCAGTGAGACACCCAGTGCGTCAACGGAGAAGTGGTGACGCACCAAGTTGTCCAGCCGGTCGTCTGGAGACTGCCCCAGGGTCGTGGGGTAGATGACGGGATGCTCGGGCGCAGATATGTGCAGCACCGCTGCGTCGGAGTCCTCCCGTGTCAGAAGGCGTGGCAGGGTCCCGTAGATGACCCAGCCCAGGCAGGTGAGTGAGGCGGCGGGCTCGTGAGTTTGGCCCTGCCGCAGCCGGCGTGACACCATCAGGTGCCAGTTGTCTGCACCAACCAGGATGCGCGGTGTTGCCGTCGCGTAGCAGGCCCGATGGAGGCCACGCAGGTGTGGGTACTGCGTGACATCTCTGGGCACTGCCTGGCTGCGCAGGTTCATTCTGCCCATGGTGCGTGCGGAGATGGTGTGGACGTCGGCTTCATCTCGCCCTCTGATGCAGAGGCTGATGCGGCGGCTGTCCGGCTGCTTGCAGACAGCGTTGACTCCTCTTATGTTGAGAGGGTCTGCGGGTCCATCGGCGCCGATCTGGCGCGCCAGGTCTGGCGCGTCGACGAGGGTAATGGTAGACCCCTCGTCAAGAATAGCGTGTGTGTTCACGGTCCCGGTGGGTCCAGTGATGGTGACGGGGCACACCTTCAGCAGCACGCTGCGGGCCGTGTTCGGCGCGCAGATGGAGAGCACGGCCTCAGAGCTGGCCGTGGGCGCTGGTGAGGCAGGTGGTGCCGGTTGGAGAGCCGCAGTGGGGGCTCCCCCCGTAGCAGTTGCTGGGTTGGCGGCCGGCACGTCAGAGTGCAGCAGCGTGTTGTGTGGGCGTGTGCAGCCGTTGATGCCGCAGGGTCTCGCCTTGCACCGGTCCCTGCGATGTTTGCTCACCAGACATCGGAAGCAGGTGTTGGACGAGCGTGCCCACTCCCAGCGGGCGTTGACAGTCATACCGCGCAGCTTGCGGCATGACGTGGTTCGGTGCTCAGCGCCACAGCAGAGGCACGGCGGTGTCGCCGTTGTCTCTGTCTCGGCTGCTGTGTAGGCAGCGGACTCCCGCCGTCGCTCAGGTCGGCGTGCCGGTGCTGGTGCGGGCGTCTTCGGTGGTGCCTTTGTTGCGGGTGCGGGCGCTGCCGTAAACATATACTGCAGCGCTCGGTCGGCCTCTCGCATCAGGAAGCGGGACAGTAGCTCAAACTCCGACGCGCTGGGGTCGGCGTGATCGTGAGCGTAGTCACACCAGCGTGACTTGAGGTGTGGGCTCAGTTTGTCCAGCGTCTCCCGTGCCAGCATTGGGGTGTGGATGTACCCCTTGCGGTCCACATTCTTCAGGATGCACAAGATATTGTACACCCTTACAGCGAACGTGTTGAGCTCCGATGCGGCTGGGCCCGGTCGAGGCAGGCGACGCAGGTCGTCCAAGGCTCGGTCCACGATGACCTCGGTGCGGCCGAAGCATTGCTCCAATGTTCGCATGATGCTCTCGGGGTCGGTGGTTGAGTGGAGCTGGCCGACGACAGCTTCCCGGGCGTCGCCCTTCAGGCAGTTGCGCAGGCGCGCCATGTTCTCAATGGGCGAGAAGTGATACAGCTGCGTCGACTCCCGCATAGCTGCCTTGAATGGCAGCCACTCAGTTGGTGCACCGGTGAATGCTGGTAGATCCGATGACTGGCGCGGGGGTGCTCGGCCACGGGACATTCTCTCCAGTGCCTCCACCAAGCGGTCGATGCCTTGACCGCGCTGGGAAGGTGTCGTGGAGCGGCGTCGTCGCTCCGCCGGTGGTGGCGAAGGTGACTGCCGGCGGCGGTGCTCCGTGGGAGACCGCAGGTGGCGGTCCTCTGCTTGGAGTGGAGCAGCCAGTGGAGCCGGGGGCCGGTGCTCATGATAGAGCGCTGGCGGGCGGCGATTGGCTGTGGCCTCGTCAGTGAGGCGGGGCACGACGGTTGGCGAGGTGTGGTGCCGGCGCTCACCATAGAGCGCTGGTGTGAAGCTGTCGGCCGCGGGGCGTTGCTCAATGGTCGGTGGAGCATGGAGCTGGCGCTCATCGTAGAGCGCTGGCGGGCGGCGATCAGCTGCGGCTTCATCGTCGAACCGTGTGCGGCGGCTAGTCACTGGTAACCGGGGCTGGTGGGGAGTCTCGGTGAAAGCCAGGGTTGTTGGTCTGGCTGTCGATGTGGATGGCAGCGCAACGTTGAGGTGTGCTGCGTTCTGCACCATCCATCTGTCGACCCGTGCGTCATCGTGCACAGAGTCGGCGTCGTGCATGGATTCCTCGGCTTCGAGCGCCGCGGCGTTGAATGCCAGCGTGCGCTGAATTAGCCTTTGTTGGAGCTGCAGGTCCTGGCGCTGAAGCTCGATAAGCTGAGCCTCCGCCTCGTGCTGCTCCTTCAGGATGCGGGCTCTCGTACTCGCCGTTGTTCGGTGAGAGCGCTCTGAGCGCACAGGTGAGTGCGCGCGTCGGTCGGCAGCGCGGACGTCTCCCCCCGTAGAGATGGCTGGTAGCTGCATCCCGTAGGTGGTCACCATGGCTGTGCTGGCTGGCGGCTGGCGGCTGGCGGCTGGCGGCTGGCGGCTGGCGGCTGGCGGCTGGCGGCTGGCGGCTGGCGGCTGGCGGCTGGCGGCTGGCGGCTGGCGGCTGGCTGCTGGCTGCTGGCTGCTGGCTGCTGGCTCCTGGCTGCTGGCTCCTGGGTGGTCCGTGGGCAGCAAGGCGTCCTGAAGGTCGATTTTGCTGCGATCCGTCTCGAAGGTCCAAATTGTTGAGGTCAGGATCCGAAGTGGACTGTATTAAAACCCAGTATTCAAACTTCAAATCTTTATTAAGTGAAACGATAGTAGAAGTGAAGTGAACAAGTAAACTGAAGTGAATAAATTTACAAACATAGGGCCTTATATTTATATCGTAAAACCACTCTGTCGTGTAGTGCCTGTAGGCGCGATGTCTAAGGAGCGCGGAGAGGTGAGACCAGAGGAAGGACGCCTGAGGTAGGCCAGCCTGGACGCGAGTCAACATTTTGCCTTCTTGCTCTAACTCGTCGCTCCGTCCCTCGGTCCGCTGGCCAGCTTCCTTTCAGGCTTGTTGTCCGCAACAAGTAACTTTATTTTTCATGTGTAAACTGTGTATTTTATATCTAGATCTTGACTGATATAGAGTTGCGATGAGTCTTGCATTTTGGGCAATTATTCTGTGATTTTAATTTTTATTGCTCATTGGTTAATAAGAAAGCTTAGAAGGTAATGTGATAGGTACTTAATATCTTTAAATCCTTGATTGTTAATGATTTGAAAATCATTCATTTTTTCATTTAGATTCAGCTTTAATACTTTGGTCAAATAGTGAAGTGTTTAATAGCATTACTCAGGTATATATGTTACATTTGTTGATTGTTGGGTTATGCACATAATAAAAACATTTTTATGAAAAATTGTATTTTACTTTTATTAACATAATTTTATTTTTGAAATGACAAGAAAATATCCATGTCTACGAGTACAATACAATGCCTATCTATACTAATGATAATTTCTTAAACTATACAAACAATCAAATGATTGTACTGAAAAATGTGGCATACATAACACGTAATGCGCTAAAATAAAAGTGTACTTACACTTTTCCTTACTGAATGAGAAAGTTTCTCACAGAAACTACAAAATGAATAATGTATTTACCAAATATTGAACATATTTTATGAGACAAAGCATATCCTCTTAAAAATTGGTGCGTTACCTACACCATATATAAGGATAATGGACAACTGACAGAAGAAAGTTCTTATTTTAGGTTGCGTTCCTAAACGCCTAGGTAAATGTAAAATTTTACTGTTAAAGTGAATTTTACAATCTGACGAGGTTTATTGAAGGACTTCGAGCTGTTTGTTTTCACTCGGGTCGTGGAACAGGTGATGAGTTAATTTTTACTTTTACCCTGGCATTTAGGAATGCTACCTTAATATTAATACGGGATATTTGTTTTGATATGGAAGGTAAAGATTTATTGGACATGTAAAGAGAATTAATGAAAGTAAAGTGACGAAAGAAATTTATGGTGTGCAAGTTAATGGTAGAGCTTGACCAGGCCGCCCTAGAAGGACGACGTATGCTGACCAAATTGGCAACATATTGAAGAAGGGCAATGTCAAAAGTACCTGGGGTAGAAGAGCTTATATGACTAGATTGATGGATGTGGTAGAGGTGGTCAGTATCGTGGCAGACTTCTCTTATTACCTTATTTATATTAAAATGTTACATGTTTTAGATTTCTGAAGATGTAGTCTGTCCAGCTCATGTAGGTGGTTGTAGTCTTAACTGTTCATTTATAATCGAACACAGATATTCTCTCTTTAAGGTTCCAGAATTATCATCATAATTAACATTATTTTCATCATTTTCTCGAATGTTTTCTTCCACTAAATTATCCTGTATATATCTTTCAACATCTTCACCTCCTATATCTAAACAAATATTGTGTAAAACACAAGCTGCTAGAATATAAAAGGGAACTAGATCGACTCTTATAACTTCCATGTGTTTCATTCGGCGAAACCGTCCCTTTAGAAGTCCAAATGCTATTTCAATCACAGATCTACATTTGGCATGGACTGTGTTAAGACGACGTCGCTCTTCTGTCAGTTGTCCATTATCCTTATATGGTGTAATGCACCAATTTTTAAGTGGATATGCCTTGTCTCCCAAAATGTGTTCATTATTTGGAAAATATTTTAATTCATCATCAATAATTTCTTTGTAGATATCGCTGTTCCGGAAAATTCTAAAATCACCTACAGCACCAGGATAGCCAGCAAAGCAATCTATAAACTTCAAACTAGAGTCACATATTGCTTGTAAAACAATAGCATATCGGCATTTTCTAGTATTGTAGTCTCTACCGTTTTCCTTTGGCCTGTTGATGAAAATGTAACTCCCATCTACTGCACCAACAATATCAGGGAATTTGAAACTTCTTTTAAATTTTTGTTTTGTCTCCATAATTTCAACAGATCTAGGCCATTTAACAACTGTTTTAGAAATTCTGCATAACGTCTTTACTACCCTTAGTGCACAATAGTACAGTGTTGATTTTTCAATATTGAATCGGTCTGCAACTGACCTGTACGAGTCAGGTTTGGCTAAAAGCCAAATTGTGCATAACATTTATTTTTGAGGGGATATCATGCTACGGCCAACACTAAAATTTTGCAATTGTGGTGAAATAACATTTTCTAAATGGTGAAAGGCATCAGTTGTCATTCTGAAATGAGAGTGAAACTGTATGCTGTTTAAATTTGTTATATTGTCCATGCAGAAAAGAGTTAGGCGTGCAGTCCTATTTCGTCGATGACGGTTTTGTGTTTGCTGGTTGTTATTCTGTCCTAACCTGCAATAGATAAATAAATTACTTACATAAAATATCATAATAACATATGCATACAAGTGATAGAATGGACATGACTTTGCTTGAGTCCTCATACACAGAGCTGTTTAACCCATAGGCTCAAGCACCATATTTTAAAGCATTTACATAACATTGGGCCAATATAGTTAGAATATACTTTATGGTAGGGTTAGTCTCGACAAGAGGGCACAATATATTATTTCTCTGCGATAATACTTACAAGGCTATAGTATGTGTCACTAATTGCATATATTGCTGTATTAGCATTATAATGGTCGCTATTATAGTTGCACGTCTTCGTCGTATGTGTGAAGGTGAGGCTTCCATTATAAAATTTCTTCAATCAACTACGAAACAAAACATAGGTAGATAAGTACATTTTTTATTCACAGTATCAGTCAGCATTGACTTTATAGTTGTCGGGACGTATAGCACGGATAACGTTCTCCACCTGGGTGTGAAGTTACGTGCCGACAAGATAGCAACTACACATAAACATGTCATAGTTTAAATATATTCTGCTTCGCTGTACCAATCTAGACATTATGCCAACATGTCGGGGGATCCCGAAGGATCCCCCCCAAGGCCTCCCTGCGCCCCACTAGCCTTGGACCATACCACGCCAATAGATACTTGAATACATATAATATATAATTATATGATAAACTATACATTACAGGTTACAGAGGTTGGCATGATATCCAAAGTGAATACAAGAACACATACCTCGAAGGTTATACCACGTTTCCGCAGTCTTGTACCTTCCTTCACTCCCTTGTATCCACCAGGGACGCACGTGGAGACTCGATGCAGGCTCCTTCCTGTCATCTCCCCTGCATAGCTAGCATGGCAGAAACCCAACCTAAGAAAGCTCCGTAAAACACGTTATTATTCCCTCCTTTTTTCCATTCAACCAAGATGGCCGCTTTGTTCTCTCTCTACTCGATTCTCACTCGATTCTTTCACTTACCGATCATTCCGAGTCGTTTAATCGCGTTCTTCGCGACAATAGTGATAGCAATTTCCATAAAATAAAACATACCTATGTACCAGCGATTGAGCCAAGTTGGGTTCCTTAGTCTGAGGTTAATATACAGTTTGTATAAAACAAATAACTGCTGATTTTCTTTCAAACAACTGCTGATTTTCTTTGTTTGTTTACAAATTCCGTTTCTTATTTGAATAGCTGTCATTTTGACGTAACTAAACCTCGCGAACCCTGCTTTGAGTTGATGTTGGAAAAGTTGACACCAGTGTAGCAACTCTGTTATTTTTGAACGGTCGGTGTTGAGACGCGAGTTAATTTTTGAACGGTTTAGTGTTACGACCCGGGTAGGAAACTCAACTCGGTGTGAGTTTATGAACGACTATCTGGATCCCCACCTCCGGTTTGTCGCGCAGATCTGTTCTGCGCAGAAGCTTTTTTTTTCGTTTTAGATTTCTTATCATGATATGTCTGAAAGAAAGATTCGATGTAACTAGGCACCAATGTTATTAAGGCAGATATCGATGTTTTTTATATGTAAATCTTTGACAAATCTGAACAACTTACTTTTCTCCACTCACTCCAAGTTTTATGAGTCCCTCCGATGGCATTGAGCTCATTTGATATTTCGCACCATCTTTTTTGTGCCGTCTTGTAAGTGAAATTGGCGGAAAACTTCCCCGATCTTAGCTCGGGGTCGGCATCCAGCAGCTCAATGAGCCTCCTCGTCTGACTGGCCGAAGCATAGCCAGCTTTCCTTTTTTTTGAGGTTCTTTATCCATTTGGGTTTGTGATTTGTAAGCAGTAAACAAACACCACACACACAAGTCGACGATCAGTTGACGTTTCGAGGTTACATTTCATTTGAAAATTTTGAGAGTTAAGTGTACTTTTAATACCGTATATTTTATACCTAAATAGTTTCTTTATAAAATAACATATAAATTAATATTTTGCCGCAAAATGTATCAATTTAAAAGTGAAAATGTAAATGTTATAAAATTCGACTAACTTTCAATTTACAATCGAGAAAATGGAACGTGTGATTCACAGATAACTCTTTTAGTCATAAGACATTTATTTTTTCTTTCGAATTCAATGTAGCATGGCGTTCAGAATACAGATTTTGGCTGTCGTTCGACTTTTTTATGTAGAATTCAAGTCATACGCCTTAGAGTAGTATACGAATTATTTGCTAATGAAGTGAGAATCGGCGTCCAGGTTTAAATGCAAAAGAAGTTTTGTCCAATAAAATTTCTCCTGCAATAAGTGATTTGTTACTTTAGCCAACCACCGGTCGTCTTGCGCCATTTTGTTTATGGAGGAAACACTTTTTGCATGTTTAGTGACATTGACGTGAGTATCGGCGTCCAGGTTTAAATGCAAAAGACGTTTTGTCAAATGACATTTCTCCTGCAATAAGTGATTTGTCACTTCAGCCAATCACCGGTCGTCTTGCGCCATTTTGTTTATGGTGTAGCATAGCAAATTTTGTAAGTTGCGGTTATCACAAAGTTTTTCGCGTCGTTGTTTTGCTTGATGGTAAATTGCGGTTTACCCTCTTTTCTAGACATGAAGTTGCTCGCGTGTCTGCTGCGATTCCCGAGGTTTTTTTCTCGTTCATTTGTCGGCCGGAGCTTTTGCTGTCAACTCGTGTTGAGTGTATCTTTATTGTGTTTTTTATAATGGCGGTTGTGCCAACAGGAGTTGTGTTTTTAATAATATAGGAAAATATTTACATTCTTCGGATGATTTAAAAAGGAATTTTTTCGCCGGGTTGGTGGGAGTTCTGACTATTGTCAGATCATGATTTTCAAGATTTTCAAGTTTGAAGTTCAAGTTTTCAAGTTTCAATTTTATGTTCCGTAATATTTTTTTTCCTGGTAGAACTGAGTGGTGTACCAGACGATTTGGTTTAAAGAGTATGAACGACAAATATGTATTGTTTGTAGGATCTACGGCTCCCCTGAGCTAGATTTATTTTTTGGAAATTAATTCCCTTGTTTGTTTTCAAGTTTTGTTACACTTTAAGTTTTTTTAATGTAATTTCACAAGTTTCCATGTAATCTAGTTACCTGTGGTTAAGGCGGTAACTAACCCATCTAGTTATCACTTAAATGTTTTATTTTTGTCTTGGCAATAGTAAATCCAATGTAATATTACTACCTGATGTTAAGGCGGTACCTGACACAACTATTTAAAGGTACTTAAGGTTTTAGTAATGTCTTGGCAGGATATATGCCAAATGAAGGTCTTGGCCAAAAGCTTGTAACTAAGTATAATTTTTCCGTAACACCTTTGGCTTGTGGAATTGACGATTTGTTTTGATAAAATTAAATACACTTAATTGTAAAGTACCTCGAAGTTTTCTTCAGAACCTTTTACCAACTATTAGGTTACAATTAGGTCACTGTTTAATTTTATCTTGCCAGTTGCATGACTGGTGGAAAGACCGGGTACCCGCCGGTCGTGTAATTCTGACAGTAGATGGCACACATATAGGTTTGATTGCGCCATCACTCACACATCCTACAGCCCCTAAAAAACTATTTTTTAATAGAAAGGGATACTAAGTATAGCATAAATGCCCAAGTTGTAAGTACATATCTAACCACAACATGATTTCACAAGAGATTTCAGGATAATTTTAATAATAATAATTACTTTGTATTACTTACAAACATGTGATGCCAGAAGTGGAATACTCCATGTGAACCCTAATTTTCCTGGTTCAACTCATGACCCAGCAGTAACTTAAATAGAATTTTGAAGGAAGAGTATGTTGGCGGTGAAAGAAATCAGTGGCTCCTGGGTAATTACATTAAATAATAATTGGTATTGTTAGGTTGCTGTGATTGAGGTACTTGCCTGCCTAGTTCTATTTTTTTAAATATAAATTTAATTTGAGGTGACAAAGAATACCCATTGGTTCCCTAGCTGATGACTCCATATGTCAACGTCGCAACTGACTCTGCAGAGTCGAATTATAACAAGGCTCACTCAATGGCCAGAGTTATTGTCGAGCTTTGTTTTGGATGACCGAAAAATAGGTTTCGGTGCCCGTTAAAGCACAGAACCCTGCACTATAGTCCAGAAACTGCTGCGACTATATTTCTGGCCTGCTGTACACTGCACAATATGTTTATTGAACACTGGACAGGACATTGTATAGGACACCAATAAACCACAGTTGTGAGTGTTCAAATGCTTGAATCTCCCTTCAATAGTAATTGTATTGTGTCAAATTTGTATATTAAATTTCAGATGATCTCTATTTATCGCAGCAGGACCAGGACAACGAGCCAGCTGAAGAAGAACCCCTAGAGTCTAGAGACGTGGATCAAGTCGATTTTTCTGCTGGAGGTAGAGACACACGTCACCGGATCACGGCGACCTACTTCGGGAATAATTAAAATACTGTTTTTAGAATTATATATTTATAATAGGTAACTTGTATCAATAAATCAACAAAACTTAGATAAAAATACAACAAAACTTAGATAAAAAAATCAACAAAACTTAGACAAAAAAATCAACAAAACTTAGAGCGAAAAATCAACAAAAAATATATTTATATGTCGTGGCCATATTGTAGAATTTACCATTTCATTATCTGGTTGGGCAGATCGTGAAGTATGAAATCAAAAATCTTTCACCAAAAGTAAAAAATAAACTAAACTTAGAGAAAAAAATCAACAAAAAATATATTTATATTATAGATTTTTGATTTCATACTTAACGATCTGCACAACCAGATAATTAAATGGTAAATTCTACAATATGGCCACGCCATATACCTATACACACATATTAATTATTGGTATTATTTTTAATTATGTGGGCAGCGTTCCGTAAACCTGCTCCGATTGCTTCGCCCAGTCCAGTCACTGAGTTAGTCAAATCTTGCATTGCTTCCCGCAAGGCTCTTCCATTTTCCCATCACTTGGAGAAGCGATGCAGGGTCCATACGTTGGGCTGAACATGATAAGAACAACTTTAATTTCAAATCAAGTTAGCATGCAAAATTAACAGGTTCCTTTTAAATTATTATATACTAGCTGATGCCCGCGACTTCGTCCGCGTGGATGAAGATAATACGGCCACAGTGGGATTCTCGCAGTAGAAAGTATCCGGTTTTTAGTTAGATAATAAAGCCGATTCTGAAGGCTTTAATTCTAGTTTTAGTGCTGTTAAAACTAAATTTTAAGTCCTTAAGAGTTAGGATTAGAAGCTAAATTTCTTTCGAAAATTTCAAGCTTTGACAGCACTAAAACTAAAATTAAAGCTTTCAGAATTGGCTTTATTAAGCTATTCAACAGTGATCTTCCTTCCTGCTTTAATTTTAATTAATGCCTCACTGCTGAGGATCGAACAGTGGTAACCATACCAAAACTCGTTCATTAGTTTTTGCGTGATGCATGAAATACCAACAAAAATACCGTTTTTTTTTTATCAGTATCCTACACGACAATTTTTTTTTTTTTGGATATTATCTATGCACAGACAGATAGACACGGTTCTATTACAGTTTTAAATAATATTTTAAATACTCAACTTTACAATTTTCAGTTATTATAGTAGTAAAAAAATATATATTTATAACTGTTGCCCGCGACTTCGTCCGCGTGGAATTTAGTGTTATCTTACACTACTTAGAATTTTGAATATTGTAATTTGACACTAGGGACAGTCGAAGTAGTTTTCTTATGTTCACAAAAGATAACCTTCCCTTCTATTTCAAGCTTTGCTATGAAAATAGGTTACTGCGTAACTTTTGGGCGAATAAGCCTCTAGTTTCAATTTTAACATATGTAAGCCACATAAAAGAATTTCTTTTTACACAACATTTACCGTTTTTCCTTCTTGGGCTAGCATGAAAAGATTGTTTGCATGACTGACCCGTGAGCAAGCCACCTACATTTGATCGTGTTAATAAAAAGAAAATTAAAGAAGAGGATAAAAAAAATTGTAAACGCAAAATTCAGGAAGAGAATGCAGGTAAACAAATACGTAAACGAAAAGTAAAAGAGGAAAATAAAGAAAAGCAAAAACTACAAAAGAAAAAAAAATATTGATAAGAATGATATGCCAAACACTTCATGTAAAAATTATTTACAGTCGGTAAATACCCACTCACTACAATCTCTCTGAACAATTGTTTCTTTTTGAATTCTTAGCCTATGTTCCTGTGTTTTCACTAAGTTATTTAAGAGAGTGTTTTTAAGTAGCTCTAGTTCCTTAGGATCAACGTCTGGTCTTTGGCATTCTTCACTATAATTCTTATCCATTGAGTCGAGCTTACTTGCGGGTTTGCTTGCAGCTGTTGGTCAAAACTAAACAATACTTTAGGCCTAAGGCGTTCACGTTCCTACGAGTATAAAAATAATCAACTCATTAACTTACTCAGTACATTTATACTCAGATACAAACGTGAAAAACGTCATCATGTCGCTTACAGCTTTTTTGTTTTTTGTTTGCTCTAGTTTTTTAGATTTTGTTTTGGGGCTTTGTCCAATCATGTTTTTTTGCATAGTGTATACGGGCATTTTTGTGTTAAACGAAAAGACTGCAGCAGAAACTCGATTTTTATATTCATTTTTTAGGCTGAAGTTGATTCTTTTACCTCCGACAAATTTGGCAATTAAACGTATCAAAAATATTACTGTCGGTGTCATAAATCAAACTTTTGGCGTTTGCTGCTAATTGCCCAACGTGGTACTGAGTCTTGATCCATATGGGGATGCCAATCAGCGTTAATGTCAGGTCTTCACTTTTTTTCTCACTGCTGCAATAATAACCTTTACACTGGCTGTGGTTGCCAAACGCGTGGTTGTAACTATTCGAAATATCAACGTATGACTGGTTTGTACGGTCATATAAACTTTCTGTTCCAGTTTTGTTTGCGTGAATTGAGAGACACGCTACTTTTCTTATCATATTCTTATCATGATTCTGGATGGTGTAAACAGCTTACGTGTACTTAGAACATATTTTGTTTCCTTCGTTAAAGCATTTAATTTTTTACACAAATTACGAAGTAAATGGTTGCGGCACTCTATTTTTTCCACGTCGTTGTTGGAATAGGGCCTCATATTTTTTATTTTGTTATATGTGCTGCTGTCGCCATCAGCTAACAGTCGACCGTAAATTAAATTTCGCGTCTCGACTGAAATCTTAAAGCCTTCAGCTATAATGTCCGCCTCCATAGCCGTTAAGGAGCCGCAGTAATTTTTGTAGCACGCATGCTCTTAAGGTTCAAAACCTTGGTTTTCGGCTCTAGAACAGACGCAGCAGTACTTATTCTTTACACCGAAATATAATACTTCGCCAAATTTACGACCTATTATTGCCGCCGCACCTGACTGAATTTTTCTTATAAGACCTTTTCGGCCATTATCCATCAGCTACGACGTCTATTATAGCTATGCCATCTTTTATTTTACCTTCTGCGATCGCGGCTTCCCTTTCTCTATTTCTGTTGAACCAGTGCCAGCACCGAAGTGCAACATCAGTTGGCCGCCTCGAAACTCAACTGTAGAAAATCATCAGTTAGAAGTGGAAGCGGTACCATGTGACCGCTTGTCAGGACTTTCAGGCTATAGAATTGTGGAGATGAAACATGTGCTACAATGGGCTTTTAAAATAGAAAAGCATAGACGGACTTGCACTGGTAAGCAATGGAAAGAATGCAGTGAAGAGGCACCTAAAATAAACAAATCATTTGTCTGGGGTTCAGTAACTGCTGGTAGTTTTTTCACTCAGACTGAACACATGATGAGTATCATGGATATTCCTACCATGACTTCAGATACATTTCAACACATGGAGAGGCACTTGGGGAATATATGGCTGGAACACTTATCTCAAGAAATTGTACAAGCTGGTGAACAAGAAAAAGCCATTGCTATTGCGAAAGGCAACATTGACGATGATGGGGTTCCCTTCATAACTGTATGTGTAGATGGTGGATGGCCAAAAAGAAAATGGTCATAATTATAACTCAGCCTCAGGAATGGTATTATAAACATAAATCATTTTTAGTTTCATTCAATTAGTAAATCTAGTTTTACTATAGTAATTTTTTTCTGTTTTAGGCTTGCATAATTGGACAAGAGACCAAAAAATGCTTATACTTGGTGTTCGCGCCACTTCTTGTGGCTCTCATACTGCGGGGTAGTTGTGAATTAATATTTTCAACTGTCATTTTCGCTGCATCTCCACCCGCTTAGTTTTGGACGCAAATCAATCAGTCGTCAATCAGAAGCCTTTCACGCCGGAGGTCTACGCTGATTGCCATTCGACTAGGTCCTACCTAGACCCTACCGCCCGCCATTTTGAGATCGCACCCGCTGTGCGCCTCATTTTCATCTATTACTATTACGAAGAAGATTAGCCGAGAAGAGCGCAACCAGGCACGAAGAGGAAGAAGAAAACCATCTTGGAGAACACCAGAGACTTGGTGGCTCAGGCGAAGCGTGGTTTGTGGTGCATGCAGCTCCTTCCCAAGGTCAGATCTTTCATCTTCACCAATTTTCTCTTCACTTCCCGCTATTTTTAAAACCTATGGTGATACAAAGCACTGCCGTCACATCGCGTGCTCATTTTTTGGCCATTCGAGCCGGATCTAGATCCATTTTAGGCCCTTTGATCTGCGATCTATAACCATTTTTTGGTATTTCCAACCGCTATCTTCATGTTCTTTGTCTAAAGAACACGTGAATTCCGCTCTAATTTTCACTCTGCCCGCAGTATTACCCCGCATTCCCGCTCTTATTTGCATTATCTATGCATTAAAACCCCGCATTCGTCAAAATATTAGTGATTCCATTTCCTATATACTGGAAATTATAAATTATCTACAGTGAAATACGCCATTCTGTTAATTTATCCGCTGCGATTATACCATTTGATCATTTCACAGAAAATATTATCTGCCTACCTGCTAATTCTTAATATTATCGAGAGGTACTCGTACACAGGTTCGTCCGCCGCCCGTGTTATCTCTAACTCATTAGCACTATTCTATGTTGTAGTCAGTATAAAACTTTCGATAGTTCTGATACTTGCCTAACTTTGTACTATATAACATGCCAAATTCCGCAGAAGCTGCAAAATTAAAGATGTCGTATAGTTTAAAGAAGCTTAAAAATAAAAGGCAAGAATTGTTTAATCGCCTTCAGAGAGTTTATGACTTTTCTAAAACCGCTTTAGAGGATGTTTCTTCGGCAGAATTGTTTATGGCCAATGTCGAAACATTGGATACTGTACGCTCAGAAATTCATGTAATCATAGATGAAATTAATGACACAGAGGTATTGATAAATCCTAATTTTGAACCAAATTATCAAAGTTGGTCAGCTTTTGAGGATCTTTACTCCCATTGCAAATACATCAACCGGAAGTTATCACATTCTTCGAAATCGGCTGACTCTAAGGTTAAAGCTCCACGTGACATGGAATGTCCCAAAAAACCTACTATCAAGCTTCCAAAACTGGAACTCGTTGGTTTTTCTGGTGAAGCTACTATGTGGCCAACATTCTATGAAACATTTAAAACCACGATTCACGATAATCCGGACTTGACCGACAACGAACGAGTACAATACCTGATGGGTAAACTTTCTGGCCGGGCACTTTCGATTTGTTCTGGAATCACACCGAACGCAACTAACTACGACATAATCTGGAAAACACTCGTTTCTACTTTTCAAGACTCGCGTAGTTTAGCCACTACTTATTTGGATCAAATGTTTGAATTTCGCCCTTTAACTACCGCTAGTTCAAAAAACTTGGACTTGTTTTTAGACAAGTTCTGTTCCGCTGTTTCGTGTTTAAAATCGCTGAATATTAAAGATCTTTCGGATTTTATCCTTATGTATTTGGCCCTTAAAAAACTTGATGTTGAAACCGCTCGTTCATTTGAAATGTTTAAACGTGGTTCCGATTTACCCCATTATGATGAATTAATATCATTTTTACGTGAACAAACTAAGATACTGAACCGCACTGCACCCGCAATTACCGCTCCCGCTCCGAACCGCTCCGCTAATAATAATAACAACAAAACCGGGTACAGTACCAAGTCAACCCATGCTTTTGTCTCCGCTTCGACCAATAATAATTGTTGTCCGCTATGTAAACAATTAAAACACTATAATTTATATAAGTGTCCCGAATTTGTGAAACTAGATATCGAGAAAAGATTTCAGTTCATCAAATCTAATAACGGTTGCACCAATTGTTTAAGCATTACGCATAACAACTCCGCTTGTAAATCGTCTTATAATTGCCGCCATTGTAATTGTAAACACCATTCGATGTTGTGCCGCAAACAAAATGTGATGAATACTCACACCGCGCTTGGTCAAAATATTACCGTGTCTCCACGCACACATACGCAATCTTCGAGGATGGTGGATCCTGCCGTATCGGCGACTAACACAGAACATATGACTAATGATTCTCAATCCGTACCAACTGCGAGTAATAATATTTCTTTATGTAACTTACAGCCTAACTCGCAGCGTAATGAAACATGCCTTTTAGGTACAATTCAAGTGATCGTGAAAGATTCTAACGGTATGTCTGTCCGTCTACGTGCGCTCTGCGACCCTGCGTCACAATCCAGTTTTTCGACGGTTTCCTGTTGTGAGAAGCTTAATTTAAAATATGAAAAAATTCCCCGCGCTTTTGTTAAGGGCATCGGCTCCTCATCAAACCCAATTAAGGGTGCGACAAACCTTAAATTGTTTTCACGATTTGATGATTCGGTTTCAATTTCGCTTGACACTTATGTAATCGACCGTATTACCGACAACTTACCATCGGTGCAGGTGGATTTGTCTACGCTTTCATATTTAAAAGGTATCACACTTGCTGATGAAACCTTTTACTTACCGGGCGAGATTGATATTCTTATCGGTGCATCTTTATTCGCGGATATCTTGTTATCAGGCCGCGTCTCTGGTCCCCCGGGTACGCCGACGGGATTTCAGACCATCTTCGGTTTTACGCTAATTGGTAATACGCCTGTTTACCAAAATACCGCATGTTCAATTTCGTTATGCTCTTATATGGAGATTGAACCGCCAATAGATTTTATTTTACAAAAATTTTGGCAATTAGAAGAGGTGCATTGTGAACCTGCTTCTAGTCCCGCAAATGATGAATGTGAAAAATTATTTATTAACAATGTGTCACGTGACCCCGCTGGTCGCTATTCGGTTTCTTTACCGTTCGCACGGAATCCTAACATACTAGGAAACTCGTACCATCACGCAAAAAAGTGTTTTATGTCTCTTGAGCGTAGGTTTGTTTCTAACGCAGATTTACGTTCCGAGTATAACAATATAATAAATGAATACCTAACTAAAGGTTACATATCCCCGCTTCATAATGATGACCAATTATCTCTTGGTTATTATATTCCGCATCATCCCGTAGTGCGTGTTGATAAATCAACGACAAAGGTGCGTATTTGTATGAATGCCAGTACTAAGACTGACTCCGCTGATGGTACTCGTGTCTCATTAAATGACACGCTGCACACAGGTGCTAATTTGCAAAACGATTTGTTTTTAATTTTACTTGACTTCCGCTTGTATGAAATCGCTTTTACCTCGGATATCAAACAAATGTTCTTACAAGTTTTGGTTAACGCCGATGATCGCAAATTTCAAAAGTTTTTATACCGCTTTGACACGTGTTCACCGCTTATCGCTTATCAGTTCAATCGCGTCTGCTTTGGACTACGTAGTAGCCCTTTCCTTGCGATGAGAGTAGTCAGGAAACTCTGTGAGGATGGGAGTTCAGCGTACCCGCTCGCCGCTACTGTAGCCGCACGAAACTGTTACATGGACGACATCTGCTATAGCACGCCCACCGTGCAGGGCTCCTTACAGCTCAGAGATGAGCTGGTAGGATTGCTTAAGGCCGGTGGCTTTGAGCTCGTCAAGTGGTCTAGTAACTGTCAACAGTTACTTGATACACTGCCTGATACTCACCGCTTAAATTCTAGTAAGAATTTTGAAGAACAAACTCAAACTCTTAAAGTTCTTGGCTTACAGTGGTCGCCTGATTCTGACGAGTTCTCTTTTACTGTATCGCTAGATAGTCGCCCATGTACTAAACGCAATGTTTTGTCCGTGATAGCACGTCAGTACGACGTCCTCGGCTTTACCGCTCCTGTGATCTTGTACGCAAAATTACTCTTGCAGAAAATCTGTATTTTAAAATTAGACTGGGATGAAACACTACCCTCTGATATTGCGCAGATTTGGCAAAACTATTTGAAGGAGCTACCTGTTTTGCGGGATTTACGTATTAAACGCCACTTAGACGTGTTCCAAAATTCGAAAATTTCGATAATATCATTTGCAGACGCAAGTGAACGTGGATACGGATGTGTCGTATATATTAGAGTACAAGATGACTCAGACACTTGCACTAGCATTCGGCTGGTATGCGCAAAGTCAAAAGTCTGTCCGCTCAAGACCGTCAGTGTCGCCCGCCTTGAGCTTTGTGCCTCGTTACTCATGTCGAAATTAACTCGTCGTGTAGTTGACGCTTATAAAATACGTCACAATATTGAACGTATTTACTGTTTTACCGATTCTATGGTAACTTTACACTGGATACATTCCTCACCGCACAGGTTTAAAACCTTTGTCGCGACGCGTATAACAAAAATAATATCCGCTATTCCCGCTGAATGTTTTTACCATACAGCTGGTTCTCAAAACCCGAGCGACTGTCTTTCCCGTGGTCTCACTCCCACGCAGTTGATGAGTCACCCGCTCTGGTTCACTGGACCTGCTTGGCTTTATCTGGACGCTAAAGAGTGGCCAATCAAAACAATAGAATCAGCTTCTATTGAAGAAAACTTGCCGGAATCAAAAACAATTTCTCTTCCCGCTTTTAGTAATGAAGAACCGCATCCACTTCTTTCTCTTTCGGAAAGAATTTCGTCATGGCTTGTGCTTTTACACACAATCATTTACATCTACCGATTTTTACGTATTTTACCGCGCTCTAATATTTTTACCGCTACCGATATGGATTTCGCTGAAGTTGCATTGATTAAAGCTCTTCAAGCATTTTATTTTCTTGATGAAATAAAAAGATTAAAGTCAAATAAACTTTGTTCTCCCGCTTTAAATCGACTATCGCCATTTTTAGATAAAAATGGATTGTTACGCGTTGGTGGTCGACTTCGCAACACAGACATGACGTTCGATCAACAACACCCTGTGTTGTTACCTCGTAAAAATCATATTGTCGAATTGATTATCATTCATTATCATCGCAAAAATTGTCACACTGGACCAGTGGCTTTAATGTCAATAATCCGCCAAAAATTTTGGATACTTTCCTGTCGAAATATTGTTCGTCGCGTAATACATAGCTGCAATTATTGTTTTAAGGCGAAGCCGAGACAAACCTTCCCTTTCATGGCAGATTTACCATCATGCCGCGTTAATGAGGCTAAAGCTTTTGTCCACTGCGCTGTGGATTATTGTGGTCCTATCAGTATCACTCCGTATCGAAAACGTGGAGTCCGTCCCGTCAAATGTTACCTCTGCATATTTGTATGCCTGGTGACTCGTGCAGTTCACGTTGAATTGGCAACTGATCTTAGCACGAACACTTTTCTTTCCGCGTTCAAACGTTTTTTATCTAGACGTGGAGCAGTGTCTTTCGTATATTCAGATAATGCTACGAACTTTGTAGGCGCTAGAAATGCCCTCTCAGAAATTTACAATTTGACAAACTCCGAAGAATTTAAAACGTCTTTCGCGAATGAACTTGCCGATCATAGAATACAATGGAAATTTAATATTCCACGTAGCCCACATTTTGGGGGACATTATGAGATATATGTCAAAGGATTTAAGACGCATTTGCATAGAGTAGTAGGTACTCAACTGTTGACCTACGAAGAATTATTAACTGTAGTTACGCAAATAGAATGTGTCATAAATTCTCGTCCGCTTACGCTGCTGAGTGAAGATCCATCTGAACTTAGCGCGTTAACTCCTGCACATTTTCTGATGTCAACTCCTTTAAAAGAATTACCCGCTTGTAAGGTGGCTGATGAGCCAGTTAATTTATTACGTCGCTACGCGTTGCTTGATCAAATGGTAGAATCGTTCGCAAGGCGATGGAAGAATGATTATCTCCATCTTCTCCAGTCTAGAGGAAAATGGAATACACCTTCCAACCCAATCAAAATTGGATCTGTTGTCGTTGTAGTTACCGATAACACTCCACCGCTTCAATGGCCGCTCGGTGTTATTGTAGCTGTATACCCTGGCAAAGATAATGTCATTAGGGTAGCTTCTGTCAAAACGACGACAGGTGTTTACAAACGACCTGTCGTGCGTCTTTGCCCTCTCCCATCTCAATAACTCCTTTCTTTGCCCCCGCTTCAAAATTTCGTTATTCTCTGTCTTATTTTTACTTTTCTATTCTTATTTTAAAACCAATGGTTTTAACGCCGGGGGCAAATGTTCGCGCCACTTCTTGTGGCTCTCATACTGCGGGGTAGTTGTGAATTAATATTTTCAACTGTCATTTTCGCTGCATCTCCACCCGCTTAGTTTTGGACGCAAATCAATCAGTCGTCAATCAGAAGCCTTTCACGCCGGAGGTCTACGCTGATTGCCATTCGACTAGGTCCTACCTAGACCCTACCGCCCGCCATTTTGAGATCGCACCCGCTGTGCGCCTCATTTTCATCTATTACTATTACGAAGAAGATTAGCCGAGAAGAGCGCAACCAGGCACGAAGAGGAAGAAGAAAACCATCTTGGAGAACACCAGAGACTTGGTGGCTCAGGCGAAGCGTGGTTTGTGGTGCATGCAGCTCCTTCCCAAGGTCAGATCTTTCATCTTCACCAATTTTCTCTTCACTTCCCGCTATTTTTAAAACCTATGGTGATACAAAGCACTGCCGTCACATCGCGTGCTCACTTGGGAATAAAAAACAAATATTGTAGTCACTGCCCATTATTATGAAAAAAAAAAGGCAAAGACGTCCCAACTCACCAATGTTATAATAAGTATATTGGACCTTCTACATCCATGGAAGCTGCCATACTTGTTGAAGGTTTCCAAAGAAGTGAAGAGATGCATGGTTTGTGGCACCTAGCCTTCATTGGTGATGGTGATTCTTCTGTATTCGCTCAACTTAAAGAGAAAGTTCCATATGGAAGGTCTATTAAAAAAAATCGAGTGCAAAAACCATGTTATAAAAAAACTTGACAAATGCACTGTACAAAGTGAGTAATATTCATTATGTATGTACATAACTAAGTTGTACAAATGTTATATCTAAAAGAATTATCTGATATTGAAAGTTGAAACTTGTGCATTTCAGATACTGAACAACAAATATCAAAATTAACAGTCGTAAACCGAAAAATTATAGTACAAAATCCGCAACGCAAAAAATCCGGCTGAAATGAGAAGAGACCTGAAAAACGCTATTTTACATGTGTTCGGTAAACATGACGCCTGCTGTAGTTATTTTGTAAATTCAAAGATACACAACAAAGATAAACAACAAGAACCAGACGAAGATCTCGTTGAAACGATGAGGAAAGAAGCAACTACTGTTGGGGCTCTAATTATAGCAGCGAATGAAGCTGACATGTCAAAGGCTGCTCGCCTATCAAATGAGACCACAAATATTGCTGAAAATTTCATTAGCGTCATTAACAAATTTAACTGTGGAAAAAGGATAAATTTGTGTAAAGGAGGTTCTTACCAGCGCAGAGTTCACATTGCAGGTATGTAGTTTGTGACACTGACATAATTTATAACAAAACCTTATATTACAAAATTTTTGGAAAACCATTGATGACGTCGCATTTAGAAAATAATTTTTTAAAACTTTAAATATAAAAATAAAAAAACCAAGAGATTATGTATTTTTCAGCATTGACGGAACAAATAAAGGATAAACTAATTATGTAGGTACTCTTGTACCGGGTTATTCTTTACCACAAAAAGTATATTATCACAAAAAATATATGAAGCTACTAAGAATATTATTACGAAAATTAATATGAAGCAAAAAAGATTATGTCTCTAAAAATTAAAATAATTTTTGAGTAAAATTCTCTAAGCACCTGCCCAAAATGTGGCCTATAAGTATGTTGGCATATTCAGTCTCACAAACATTGACTTGTGTGTTATACTGAATATGCCAACATATTATTATATCTGAATATTTCAGGTCTTCAACATTCCGCTGGATATAAGGGCGATTCCGGGAAAAATTGCACCTACGTAAAAACCATTGTCACAACAATGTTGGGTCAATTTATAATAACTTCTTGCTATTGTTTCTTTGCAGTATTTTTTTTGTGTATAGCTTTGGTCTTTAGCTTTTGAAATAATGTATTACATAACCATTCGTGATATAATTTAATTTATTATAAATAAAAATATTGAGCAAAAACGGCCATTTTAGCATGTCACACCTCTTCTTGCTAACTTCAACTAACCAAAATTCATGTTATTTTTAATCATATTTCAACGTTTTTTTTTACTCATACACATTTAACATAGATTATTCAAATAAGAGCATTGATTTTATAAATACCATATAATATAACAATAAAATAATTGAAAAAGGAATAATCTAATTTTCACCTAGGTGGACTATCCACTTTAGTCACCACTATTCTACCTGTACCCGATATTACGAACCTATCAAAACAATTTAATTTTATCATCCTGGTATCACCACTAGGCTAGGGAAGCCATTTTGTTTGCACCTATATCGGCAGTAAGCCGGGATTTCTGTGACGAAAGGACGTTCGGGAGGTACCAGCCAAATAAGGAGTCCACTTTAGTCGCGGTTGTAAAATTGTACCGGTAAGTTTTTGATACTTTCTGTAATGATCAAATTGTAAACAGTTTCTCTGCGTATGAAATGAAGTAATGATATCTTTCAAAAGAATAGAGAATAGTGGTTGTTTTTGTTAATTTTGTTAGCAAAGCGGGGAATCGTCACGTCCATTTAGTGACGTGACATATTAGTGGAACAATTTTGTGACTAAAAGGACACATTAGGTCAAGTTTACAATAGTAATCTAATTTTGCATTTTTATTTTCCCGACAACAATAAAATGCAGTCCATGTGTTTTCAATGATGGATAGATGTTTGGGGTGTTTGGGGCATCGATGTAAATATTTTGAGGGATGATAAAGGAAGTGATTTTAAACATTTTTGTCAGAATTTACTATTATGCAAAGTTTTGTAGTTTTTGAGATAAAGACATTTTTCAGTTTTATCTACTTAAAATTAGAAAACCGCAATTAAAAAGATTACAGCACTTTTATGGGCAAAAATTATTATTGAAATTTTTAATAAAATTTACCAAAAAAAACTTGTTTCTCCGTACTGTATTCAACTTTATGTTTATTTCACTTATTTTAGAACACATTTATATTGTTTTTTTGTTTGATTGAAGTGTATTACATATATATGTAAATAAAATTATTATTTTAGCCTTAAATAGTGTTTTTAATTGTATTTACCTAATTTTGAGTAGACAAAACTGAAAATGGCTATATCTCTAAAACTACAAAACTTTGCACTATAGTGAATTCAGTCAGAGATTTTCAGAATTACCTTCTTTGTCATCCCTCAAAATATTACATCGATGCCCCAAACACCCTATATGTAAAAATGAATATTAAAGGAAATATTCATTTGAATTCCTAAACAATACTTACTTGCATACTAAAAAAACCTTTTTGCAAGGTTATTTAGATTTTTTAATGGTTGTAATAACAGTTTTTGTGTAAAATTTTGTAAATTTCGATATGCAATTAAATGTAACCCATATTATTATAGCCAAATAGTAAGACTTACTATCACAGAAATAAAAGCTAGAGAAAAGTAATCATTTTGGATTTTATAGCCACTTGTTATTTATAAAAGTTAAAAAAAAACTGGACCTCCCTTCGCTCCTATGTTTGTGAATTGGTGCTAAGAGGGATAAATCAATAACTTCTGTTTATAAATTTATATTTGAATTTTAGATAATGGCGCTAACACCAGCACAACGTGCTAAACGATACCGTGAAAAGCTCAAACAAGACAAAGAAAAATATGAGGAACAAAGAAAGAAACAACTTGAACGCGTAAAGAAAGGGCAAAAAAGAATAAAAGAGCTGACTGACCCAGAAAAAGAAGAACGAAGAAAAATTTGGAGAGAACAAAAAAAAATCCAAAGGGAAGCAAAGAAACAAGCTTTAGGAGGGGCAGTTTTACCTTCAACAAGTGAAATAAGCAAAAATTCAAGAATAGTTGTCTATAAAAAAAAAATTAAATACTTAACTAATAAGTACAATGCAGTTTTGACGCAGTTGAAAAAAGTAAGAACCTATAATATGAAACTACGAAAAACGTTAAGCCGAACCAAAGAAAGATACCAAAAAGAAATCAAAGAAATAACAGAACAGACTGATAAGCTGAAAGCTCGACACGAAATCCTAGAAATTTCTTTACGTGATAAATATAAAGAGTGTAAAACACACGAACAAAAAAAGTTGTTGCGTTCAATTGGAACGACCGAAACTGCACTCAATAATATAGGATCAAAGGCGCTTGTATCTAAATGTTTGGGGCTCAAAAGCAATATTAGGTTTAGCCACAAAGAGAAACAATATATAAGCGAGAAGATAAAGGAAGAGATGGAAGTGTTTTACAATCGGAACGATATTAGCAGATCAACTTCTGGAAAACGTGAGTGCAAAACAAAAGACAAGAAAAAAATGCAAATAAGGTATCTAACTGACACTTTATATAACCTTCACCAGATATATAAAAACGAAGGAGGAACATATTGCTTGTCCACGTTTTGTAAGTATAGGCCGTATTATGTCTTGTCACCAACAAGTGCTTCAAGAGATACGTGTATTTGTGCCAAGCATAGCCATTTCGAGTTTTTAGTAACCGCTTTAAAAAATTATACTGATCTTGCTGTTCCATTCAAAAGCATAAGAGAACTTTTAGAGCAAGTTTCTTGTGACATAAAGTCACAAACATGCATGTATAGCACGTGTGATAAATGCAAAGATAAAAAAAATATTATCAACACTAATAATAACACTGAAGTAAATTGGTGGCAGTGGGAGCGCGCTACAAAAACTTATAAAAAGAATAATGAAGACATGACAGTTAATATTATGAAAAAAGAAAAAAAAACTGGAACGCTACAAGAGATAGTTAAAGAGTTCAAAAAACAATTGCCGTTATTCAAAAAGCACTTTTTTAACTGCCAAGAGCAACAACGCCAATACAGAATGTGCATTGAAAACTTAAAATCCAATGAATGCGCAATATTGATTGATTTTTCGGAGAACTATGATTGCAAGTTGTCTGAAGAAATTCAGTCACTTCATTTCGGTGGGTCCAAGAACTCGATCACCCTACATACGGGTATGATTTACCTAGACACGCAATGTCAATCATTTGTGACTCTATCAGACAGCAATTGCCACGAACCACATGCTATTTGGGCACACCTTATCCCAATTATAGAATTAACAAAACAAATGCGCCCGGAATTGTCAGTAATTCACTTTTTCTCGGATGGCCCTAGTAGCCAATACAGGCAGAAAAAAAATTTCTTCCTGCTGAACTTGTTTACCACGAAACTCAATCTTTCTTTGATAACGTGGTCTTTTTCAGAAAGTGGTCACGGCAAAGGGGTAGCTGATGGCATTGGGGGTGCCACAAAGAGAGCCTTAGACCGGCGTGTTTATTATGGACAAGATATAAATGATGCTACTGACGCACTTCACAATTTAAAAGCGTGCATGAAGTCTGTAAAGCCGTTTCTTATAACCGATTCTGATATAAATGATATCAAAACCCTCGTACCAAATAATCTAAAGACTGTTTCGGGAACTTTGCAAATACACCAAATAATATCTAAAACACAAAACGAAATTCTCCACCGAGTTTTAAGTTGTTTTTGTGAGAGAGGACAGTGTGACTGTCTTAGTCCCATCAGACACTGCTTTCTGGAAAAGCCAAAGTTGAGTTCTGGCCCAATGGCTCATCATTCAAATGGTCAACATATTTGTGGAACAGAATCCGTCAATACGATGCTCAAAAATGTTGATATCCATTTAGAACACCATTTAGACATTAATATGAGTAATGCTATCGCTATTCCCGAATTTACTGAATTTGCCGAAAAAGAATGTCCCGTAGAGGCTCTTGTTTCAAAAAACACTTACTTAAGTGAAGCTATTAGCTGCGGCCTTGCTCCTGATGTGCCCAATAAAACTGGAAACAAAAACACTACAGAATTTAAACAAGAAAACAATAATAGCAACGAAAAAGCTCATCATTCAAATGATCCACTTATTTTCGGAACAGAATCCGGAAATGCGATGTTCAACATTGTTGATTCCTATTTAGAAAACACTTTGGATCTTGATATGAGTAATGCCATCGCTATGCCCGAATTTTCTGAATTTGCCGAAGAATATTCCGTAGAGCCTCATATTTCAAACAAAACGTACTTGAATGAAGGTATAATAAGCTTTGGTCTTGATCCTGATGTGCCTAATAAAACTGAAAACAAAAACACTACAGAATTTGATAAAGAAAACTATAAGGGCAACGAAATTGCCATTCCTGCCTCTAAGCGTATCAAGATTATCGAAGAAGTGAGGTACATTCCCAAAAAAAGGGTTAAAACAATGAATCAAGCTCCGAGTAATCCCCAGAAGCCAATTAACAAATTGAGCACTAGAACATTTTACTGCAGCATATGCAAAAGTCGAAAGGCATTCAAGCTGCATGAAATGATTAAATGTCAAACCTGCAAGTCATGGAACTGCACGGCGTGCAGTGGCCCAACGGACTCTAAACCGTACATCTGTGAAAATTGTTTAAAATAAAAATTCTCAAGCATTTTGTTTAAAAAAATTAAACTATATGAACACACCTTATGTTTCCATTTAGTCACGTTGGCATGTCCTACTACATCACGGTCACAACTTTATTTTCCAAGTAATCATCTATAAAATTACAATTTATAAAGAAAAAAGTGTTGTTTTGGTTTTAATGTAGTGGAATGCGAAGCACATTTCATATAAAATAGTTTCTTTTGATTTAAAGGTGGCTAAATAGCTACACAAAGTAAAAATGAAATCGTGTTGACCTAAAACGTGACGAAATTATTTTCATTGGTCATTTTAAATTTGACTCATATTGAAGATGGTGTAAATAAATACATTTCCGAGATAATGTTATTATAATTTACATTAGATTGGAGATTTTTTATTTAAATTGCTTGTGTTGTTGATAAAATATATTTTAGTAAATGTTACTAAATGGACATAGTTTTCTCATTGACCATTTTTTAAAGTGCGATTCCTAAGATTTTTTGTATTATGTGTAAAGTAGCATTTTTTCTAATACTTTGATAAATTCTGAATCGAACCTTGTAGAAATTTTACAAATTATATTTCAAAATTGTCCGTTTTGTCCATTTAGTCACGGTGCATTTTTCCACGGAATCGCCCATAAGTGGCATAATAACGCATGGCGAAAGTCAGGTCCATATACTCCAGGCAGGCATTTCAAAGCCTACATAATTCGCAAGGAGAAAAGTTGGCTGAGACAAAAATCATATGCACGGAGAAGGTTGTTTGTCTCACACCCGAAACAAAAACCTGACAAACATTATGGACCCGCTGCAATGGATCCCGTAGATGACATGGATCCCACGGAACTGAAACGGTTTTGTCAAGAAAAATGTCAAGAGTTACAAATAAGCTCCCAAGAAAATAAAGGACATAGAAATGGCTACTGTATGCCAACATGACAATAATTTGTACAACATTCACAGAAGTGACCGATTGACTGCTAGTCAATTTGGAATGGTTAGATTTGTTTATTATATTATGTAGCCCACTAAAATTGTATATTTTATAAGTAGATGATCGAAAATTATAATTGCAGGTACGAAACAGAATACGCCATGCCATAATCATGTAAAACAGATTTTGTACAAAGGCAACTTTACCAGCAAGGATATGGCTTATGACCAGCAACATGAATCAGTTGCAAGAACGATATTTGTGGAAAAGTATCAAAAGACTGTCAGAGTGCCTTTATATTGACGAAGAATTTGGATTTTTGGGAGCTAGCCCTTTGATTAATTTAGTGAAGATGCGGTATAACCACAACGCGGTTGGATCTACAAATACAGGTCCAGCGGGCCTATCTTTGTTTAGTAGTATTCCAGGCGGCGTTTGTGTGCACGTATTTGAAAACACCTTTACCTGTGCTATAAAATCCTGGAAAACCGTTAGATATGCCTTCGTGTGCATGGGTGTACACAAATCACTCAAGGACCAAAAACAAATTTCATGGCATCACCTTCCACTCGTAAGTACACCAAAACCAGAAAAAATCCTTAAAATACTTTCAGTTTGTTTTGTTTACACTTCGCCATTTGCAGAAAAGGACGGTAATATTCAACATGAATGTGTGCGACTAGTTCAGTTGCGCTAGCGGCTATACTCTAGTCTTTAGTCTAGTGTTACCGCTCTCAAATTGAGTAAACGACTAAAATGACTATGAAAATCTAACGGATTGTTTTAAATTGTGACCAAAGATAGCTGGAAATATAACGCGATATAACTAAAGACTATGTTAAATCAAAGTTAACAAATTTAACTTAATCATCAGATTTTATCTTTGTATGAAATTGAAAACAGCGATAGAATAATACCCAAAAAATATGCAAAAAAATTCAAAAATAAACAATAAAAACCAAAAAAATATTAAAGTTTTGTTTGCTAAAAAAGTTGCATTTTTCTTATTTTCTTTTATTACATAAAAAGCTGAAATCTTGAGTTATATACAATATAATTTAATTAAAACCTTAACCCTTAATTTAATTAAAACCTTAAATTTCTCAAAACGCATTTTTTGGATTTAATTTGCTTCGCCTATAAAGGATGCTTTAAACAATAAAAACCAAAAAAATATTAAAGTTTTGTTTGCTAAAAAAGTTGCATTTTTCTTATTTTCTTTTATTACATAAAAAGCTGAAATCTTGAGTTATATACAATCAGGACATTTATTAGGACTTTTTTTTCAAAAACTAACAAATTTTCCGCCAAAATGCGAATAAATACAAAAAACAACAAACAAAAAAAAATAAACAAAATTTTAATAAAAATAAAAAAAAACTGTTGCCAAACCTTTTTAGCTCACACAATCAAATAATTATAATTTTTAGCATTAAATTATATAAATAATGAATAAGTATTATGTAAACCTTTGTGCCGTTTTCAACTCAAGATTCATTTAACCCTTTCAGGCCCAAAACTTTTTTTTTAGAAATTGCGATTTTCACACTGATATTATGTACGGTATCCCTAAATAGGTTCTGAAAAAAATTATGAAAAAATTCCTCCCCCCCCCCACGAGGCTGTATGACCCATGCACGATAGTGACGTTCAGGCTTTAACTGTACCAGTGCACAGAATCAGAATCAGAATCAGAACATTTATTTGTACTTAAACCAGTATGGTACACAAATCAGTAGTAGTATAATAATAATTAACGAAGAAGTAACACTAAAAAGAACAATAAAATTGACAAAATAAATAAAATAACACAGTAAAATCTTAAAGAATTAACATGTCACTAGTGCATTATATCAAACATTCAATTAGGAAAATAGTTGTTACAAGAAAATGGTAAAATTAGGTAGGTATAAACAAGCAATGAAAAAAGAGACTTAAATAATATATATTACTATTATTAATTATACAATGATGTCCATGTGAGTTTGAATTTAAATGTCAATAGGTTAAATGAAAATATACCATTATAAATTATATAATGATGTGTATGCAAATTAAATTAATATTTTAAATGTAAATATGTTAAATAATAATGTCAATCTTTGAAAAATTCATTTAATTCGTAGTACGGTTTCTGAAGCAAGTAAGTTTTTAATTTGTTTTGAAAAATACTAAGGTTGGCACTCTGTTTTATAATTTTGTCTAGTTTATTAAAAACTTTAATTCCCGTATATACCAAATTCCTTTTAAATGTGTCATAACTAGGTGCAGGTCCTCGTAACTGGTCGTTATGTCTTAGCTGATATTTTTGATTCACACCAACGGTTTTATGATCGCTACGATTTTTAAATGTATAACTTGAAATTAAATATATATATAAAGAAACAACTGTTAAGATACCGTGCTTGATGAATAGAGGTTTACAATGATCACGATATCTAGCACCGTCAATAATTCGAACTGCTTTTTTTTGTAAGATTAATATAGATTTAATATCGACACAATTCCCCCAAACCTCTAGACCGTATCTTAATATGCTTTCAAAATTTGCAAAGTAAACCATCTTCAACGTCTCTTGGTTCGAGATTTTTTTTAGGTTTTTTAGTGAATAGCATGCACTTGCTAGCCTTTTCTTGACATTTGTTGTATGAGGATTCCAGTTGAGTAGTGGATCCAAATTAATACCTAAAAATGTTGTAACTAGGGTTCTAGCAATAGGCAAGTTAAAATCAAATTCAGGACTATTTGTGTGTCGTTTAAAAGTAATATAAAAACTCTTATTATTATTCATTTTTAGTTTGTTGGCATTAAACCAATGATTCAAGCTGACCCAACAATTTTTTGCCTTGCTTTGAAGTTCTCCATATGAAGGTGCAGTTAACACTATACTTGTATCGTCTGCATATAGATAGGCTGTACCCTCTTCAATACATCGTGGCAGATCGTTAATAAAAATTATAAATAAAAGAGGTCCCAGAACTGATCCCTGTGGTACGCCTCTTTCTAAGATTTTTTCTTCAGACTCCTCTGAAATTTCATTGTTAGGTATCTGTACAAATTGCCTACGATTTGATAAATACGATTTGAATAAGCTTAAGGCTGAACCTCTTACTCCGTAAAACTCCAACTTTTCTATTAGAATATCGTGATCAACACAGTCGAAAGCCTTTGTAAGATCACAGAAAATTCCTACACATTTTTGCTTGTTATTCAATGCTTCTACGATTTCGGATACTAACTTACACACAGCAACAGTGGTATTAGAGTTACTGCGGAAGCCATACTGATGAGATGAAAGGTGGCCGTTAGCGTTAAGATGTGATTCTAGTCTACAATATAAACATGTTTCTAAAATCTTCGCTAGTACCGATAGGAGCGAAATAGGTCTGTATTTGTCTACTTCGTTTGTATTTCCTTTTTTATGTACCGGAATCACCTTGGCACGTTTCAGGGCTGTGGGAAATGTTTCCTCTACGATACATGCGTTAAATATATGCTCCAGTGGTCTTGCTAAAATATCTATATTATTCTTAAGTAATTTAGTGTTTATACCATCTGGGCCACATGAGTTAGTGTTCTTCATATTGGCCACTATGTTTATTAATTCGGTTACCGTTACTGGTCGAATAAACATTGAGCGATCGTTATTAATATTTGTCTGTAATAGTAATCTTTTGTAATCGTTACTATCAATACTTTGGTCGATTTCAATATTGCCTGCATTTATGAAAAAGTTATTAAAAATATTACTGATATCTTTTGAGTTTGTTATTAATTTATTATTATGCCTAATGACTAGTTTTGATGACAGCTTTTTTTTAATTTTCCCTGTATTATCATTTACAATTTGCCAGACCGCTTTTGACTTGCATTTTGAATTTCTAATAAATCTTTTAACGTGTAAAGACTTTGCTGTAATAAGAGTTTTTTTCAGGACACCATTAAATTTTTTTTTGTCGTGACGTTCGTGACAGTCGTGACGTTCTTAGGTTTAAGGGTTTTAAGGTGGTTGTTTATTAGAAATTAAATTAATTGCTTTGCAAAATCAACATTTATTACTTGGGTTATTAATAAAGACTTTAATTAAGATATAACAAAAACAAAATTCTACTGATGTACTAATAACTTGAATTGAGATCAAACAAAAACAAAAATCTTATAATAATCAGTCTAACTGGTTCAATCAGTCTTTAAAATAGTCACACTATTCTTATTTTTTATGATAGGCAGCGAAACAGTTTTGTTTCCTTGAGAGGCACAGGTACACCTTGCACTTTTCACACCTTATCTTTGATCGGCTTTTGCAATTCTCCATTTGACAGGAGCGAGGATTATCAATCTCTTCAAAGCTCGGAAGGTGGTCATAGCCGTCATACCTTTTAGCTTGAGAGGGTTGGTTTGCTCGCCTGTATTTCAAACTAGTGGTTGGCTCTTGGGCAGACTCATCATCACTCACGCTAGTTCTTCTTGGACGAATAGGAGTGTTTGTAAGCCCATCAGCTACTTGCAATCGAAATTCTAGCAAGTCCATTACTTTTCCACTCGGAACGGCAGCTGCTTTACATTGCAGTTTATACAAACGCCATGCATTGGATACAGCTAGATCAAAGAAATGGAGTATTACTTTTAACGTCCATTTCCTGGTTTTCATAAAAGTGCGGTAGTACTCAATTGATTGATCGAGAATGTCCACACCACCCATGTGCTGGTTGTAGCTAGCGATGATGTTGGGCGCGGGAATATTCACGTAAGCCCCTCTGTTTTTATCCCAGCGCTGCACCATAGTTGAGTCGTCTGCAGATGTGCAGTTTGATGCAGCTAAGACCGACTTGTTGTCCTTCCATTTTACGACAACGACATCGTCGCACACGAACTGTTGAGATTCACCGCGCTCCATGCGACGATCTAATTTAAAATCCATGTTTCTTCGCTCAGGTATCCGGTTCATCATTATTGTCCCAGTCCCATGCAATCCGATGCTGTTCAGTTTTTCTATAAGAGGTATTGAGGAGAAATATCTGTCAAAACAGACACAACTTCCTGGTGGGATAGATTTTGATAGGTGCAGTACAATTGATGCTCCAACTCCTAGAGCTCTGTCACCAATCGGGGTGTTAGCTCCTCTGTATACTTCAAAGTCAATCATGAGACCATCATCGGTAGTAGTTACAAATGCCTTCAAGCCTTGGGGTCTAGGTTTGGTTTTGATAACATGCCGGAGTCCACGAGGGCACAGACCACTGAACGGGATCATCTGTTCGTCAATGGAATAGTATCCTGGCTGTCTTTCTAGTCCATCACAAGTTTTTTTGACTTGTTCGAGTATCGGTTGTACTTTCCAGAGTTGGTTTGTATTCCCTGGCGGAGGAGTATCACTATCAACAACATGAAATGCTGTACGAAGAGTCTTGAACCTTTCTCTGCCCATGATGCTTGCTACTATTTCCAATCGCAAACCGTCTCGCCAGTACATGTAAAGCCTCGGGTAAGGAATACATCCCATAATTAAATGCATCCCCACAAGCTGTTTTATTTCCACTGTATTAGTGTTTAAAATACGGCCAGTTTTGCGCATGAAGTAATTGTTCGTGGACATAGCACATTTCTCGAAAAACTCATCATCGAAGTAATCTTCAAAATATTGTAGGGGAGATCTGATAGCACATGGTTCACGTTGCGGGTAGTTATGTTCTTTTTGATTAAAAGGTACCTGTCTCCAGAGTCTTCTTCTTACATCAGCGCGGGCCCCATTACGTCGAGGTTGAGGCGGAGGCTGGTAATGTGGTATTGGGGATGGTGCTGGTGGAACTTCATCACGAGGGCTGCATGATCTTTCAAGGGGCAAGTTATCATCGTCATTCCCCACACCTTCCACTTCAGAGTCATTGCCATCTCTAAGTAACTCCAGTACCAGCTCGGAATTCAGCTCTCTGCCTATTAAAATAACGATAAAATTGAACAAAATTAGTCATTACATAAGACTGGCTAAAGTGATGTTAGACCTAATCGTCACTATCGTGTCTTTTGATGTTTAAACAGGAATCAGCTGGAAATTTGCAAGTATTAACAGCCAAAAACTATTTTAATGCAAGTACCGTAATTACAACAACTAAATAATATCAAAAGCTTGGCGCAACAGTTAGATAATAAACGAAATTTGTTAACTTACGTGTGCCGCTCTCATCGACAAAAAACGCCGCCATCTTTGACGCCTCACCAAGGCCAACTGACTAATAAATAATACAAAAAGTAATAATAAATGCATTGCCCAATTCACGCACTATCGTTGCGCTCGGGTCTGGAGCCGTAAAGTTGATTTGACGACCAGCGGTAATTTTTGAAATGAAAATGCACGATCGTGTTTGAGGGGCCTGAAAGGGTTAAGGGTTAAAATTAAAGCAGAGTTTTGCACACCTCCTTAACTAGTCATAGAAAAGATACCACAATCTACATAGTTTAATAAACAAATTTGTAAAAATTAAAAGAATCTACAAAATTGCTTGAGCGTACTAAGCTATCTATTAAACTCGTCAAAAATTACGACATCGGTAGAAAATATACCAAAAACGGTAACACTAGACTTCACCGCTCGGCTCAGCTCGCTTTCTCAGCTTTGTAACGAACCGAGTCGACCAAGCAATATCCTGTCTTGCTCGCTCAAAAGGCTCGTTTCATCAGTCTATCTCTTTCGCTGATAGTAATTGCATATACATAGTACGAAATACCTGTTCCATTTCTCGAATCAGTCGAGTAAGGTCAGTAAGGGCGTTACGAATCTTCACTAAATTAATCAAAGAGCTAGCCCTGGTGGTAATATCAAATCTATTCGATTAAATGTTTATTGTTTTTATATACTTCAATTACTATTCAAAATATTATATAATAATAATCAAAATATAATACAAAATATAATAATAATCTTATATTCTTCAAAATAACGTACAATATATTTCAGGTATTATTGAAAATGAGAAAGCAATAATCGAAATTAAATGCTTCCCATCGTTAGCGCGAGGCGCTCAAAATATCAAAACTGCGGCGATTGAAAAAAAAGGCTTCCCTTTATGTTACGTAGATGGCATGATGCAAATGAATCAGAAACATAATTATTACTACCAAGTAAGTATTGTGGGGCCAAAACAGAAAATGCTCAGTTATCAGAATAATGGGTACTGTAAATATAAGTACATACTTATGAGGAAATGATGCCGCAATTGAAGACATTCTTCGAAAAATATATCTTGCCTGAAATAATATTGAGACGTGTGCCAAGAATAGCCAGTCAAAATAAGTTCTTATACAATGGGCATTGCCACAACCCGAGAATATACACATTTTTTTAAAATTAACGTTTTTTTTTGTTACAAAAATCACAGCTTTAATTTCAGGCTGTGGCATGGAAACTTGCTGATTCGAAAGGTCAATAAAAGAAAATGTAGTAGAACTATCATAATCATATAATTTGTCTAGTAAAATAATTTGATACCCATATTGTGTTTTTAGGATAAGTTATAAGTGACTGCACAGACAGACAGACGTTGCATTTTATGTAAGGTGATAGTGATGACAAGTCAGTTTCCGGGTTATAATAGCAAAATCGCTTTGTGCGGATGGAGTGTAATGTAACCGCCCTCTCCTTTCTACTCTGTGAACTGAACTGCTGGGGGCAGATCTACTTATTTGGACCTAGGCTTTATCTGTATTCTGTACCAAGTTTCATGCTTGGGTCACAATCTAAATAGCACATGTCAAGAGAATCCCTACTAACATTTTATTTTTCGAAAGTCGTCATACTGATTACTTACCAAGCCTTGAGTATTAATTTATATATTATTTTATATTATAAATATATAAAGTAACTATGATTTATATGACCAAACTCATATTGGAGACCAGCGATGTAAAGTATCATACATTTTTTTTAAATTCATATTGCTGTTGGAGACACGATAAGTCGTCAAGATCAAGGTTCAATGACCCGTTTTACGAAATTCGAAAAATATTTTTTGTTTTCCTATACAAATTCGTGGCCTACCCCGACTCAGTATAGAAAGTAGGGTAATCGAACTTTGTTACTGATCTGATCACTTATAAAGTCTCCAGTATTCATTTGGTCATATAATACAAAGTCACCTATTCTCCTTATTATACAGCCAAATTCATAATGAAGACTCGGTAAGTTCAGCGATTTATACAACAACAACATATCGTCACGACATGAATTCCCGAGGGGGTATCAGAGGTATTCCCGAGTGTGAACTATGAATTGCAAATCACAGAACACACCCGGTATACCCGCATTTCACCGAACATTATTACGTCGATTTATACTTGTAAGTATATATCGACCAAAACAATTAGATTAGATCAGTCGTGCGTTAGCGCTTGTCGAAGCGAGACCTTCGCATTGTAAAGTCGTGTCAGTTTGTTACTACCTGCTTTTTGCAATAATCTCGCGATGGCAAAATGTTCAACATGTTCTATGTTAGTAAATAAGAAAAAACCTGGATTACAGGGCTCCAAATGCAAGAAATGGTTACATGGCAGCTGTGCATCAATATCTCCTGACCAATTGAACGCGCTGTTCCTAACGGAGTCGGTCGAATGGTTGTGCAAGGCTTGTACTGGTAAAACTAAGCCTACGCGTCTATCCTGCATTCTTCCAGACGCCGAGGACGACGAAGGAATCACCGAAAGTGAAGACACTTCCTTAGACAAAATGTCTACGGTATCGTTGACCCACTTCAAGCACGAAATTCAGCTTACCATTAGGTACGAGGTTAAATGCGAGATCCAGATGAAATGCATCGTACCATGCAGTTATTTTCTGATAAAGTTGACGACTTTGAAAAGTCTCGGAAAAAAACCATGGAAAAAATAGGTTCACTCGAAAAAATCATACACAACGTCTCGAATACATGCGTCTAACTACAGAAGCACGACAACGCGCTCAAGCAAAAAATACTCGATATAGAACAAAGCGCGAGGAAATCTAACCTAGAAATAGTAGGTATAGAAACGCTGCCGGACGAGGACCCTAAGTTAATCTTGATTTTGAACATAAACACTTGTACAAGTTGTTTCATAACACATGTGTTATGAAACAACTTGTACAAGTGTTTATGTTCAAAATCAAGATGCTTTCTATGTTTCATCAAGTGCCGACAATCGCAAGTATAAATCCCTAAGTAAATCATTGAAAAACTTGGTGAATTAATGAAGGTCAGCACCAAAGACGTAGAAAGTATCAGAAGGGCACCACCCAAGAGCAAAACCAAACCGTCACCAATTCTCGTGAAGTTCTCATTCTCTGGATTGGCCGCGCGCGATACCTGGCTAAAACAACGTCGAGAGGCGACCATCCACCATCACCAGCGACATGTTGACAGGAGGCACTCAGAAGACCGTCGTTTACATTAACGAGGACCTGATCCCGGAGACCCGCGACCTGTTTTGGAAAACAAGAGCTGAACTTCGCGACGTGTATAAATTCATATGGCTAAGCGACGGTAAAGTACTTGTCAAGAAGACTGATGGAGCCAAAACATCAAGAATTAAGTGCGTAAATGATATCAGTGAGCTAAAAATAGGCGAAAATGAATAAGTGTCAATGATACCTAAGTGTTATGTGTGCTAAAATATATTAATATCGCTTTCGCAGCAATTCAGGACCTTGAGGTACTCACGAATTGCAGGTATGAAGTGAGTACAAACTGCCTTCAGTCATGGATAGCATCACTTTATGATAAAAAGGACTGTTATTTATTTCACGTAAACATTCGATCTATAAAAAAGAACTATAATGAACTCTAAGTTATAAAGTAGTAGTCGTAGTAGTAGTAGTAGTCTTAGTTGGGAAGAAAAGCAGGATGCATTTGGTGTATTTTGTGACCTCTCGAAAGCCTTCGATTGCGTTAATCATGAAACACTCTTATGTAAATTAGATCACTACGGAGTGAGGGGCAAATCTTTGGCGTTAATGAAGTCGTACCTTAGTGATCGTATTCAAAAGGTAGACATTAATGGGTTAATATCATGTGGAGCATAAGTTAAAATAGGTGTCCCGCAGGGTTCCATATTGGGGCCCTTGCTGTTTTTAATTTACATAAATGACCTTCCCTATTTAATTAAAGACTTAACTAAGATAGTACTATTCGCAGACGACACGTCACTTATTTTTAAAGTTAATATACGTAAAGATATCCTTGACGACGCGAATTTATTTTTTATTTATTTATTTATATACACACTTTATCAACAATACAACTTTATCACTGGTGCTTGATTGGTTTACTGTAAATAATTTAGTTTTAAACGCAAAAAAGACAAAATGTATAAAATTCACGTTACCAAATGTAATTCAAGAGGATTGTAATTTGCTTTTGCAGGGGTCCAAGCTGGAGTTAGTTAAATTTACAACTCTCAACCAGATATTAAATTTAATGTAAAACTGCATACATGTGAAAACCCCATATATGTCAATTGCATGTGTCCCAGTATTAACAAAGTAGCGGCTACAAAGTATTTAGGAGTTACGATAGACCAACGACTTTCATGGCACTCACATATCGAATTAGTGAGTAACAGAATCAGGAAATTGACTTAGATTTTTAAAACGTTAAGACATGTGTCTTCGGTCGGCCTGCTAACAAGAATATATTTGCGTTGGCCCAGTCAATTATTACATACTGTGTACCTATTTGGGGTGGGGCTTGCAAGACAAAGTTTATTGAGGTGGAAAGGGCTCAGCGTTTCCTGTTAAAAGTAATGCATTTTAAAACCTACAAATTTTCTACTAACATGCTATACTCAATTAGTGATGTACTAACAGTACGAGGATTATACGTTCTTCACACTATTCTAAGAATGCACAAAAAGAGTTAATTTTGACCCCTCTATTCTAACCAGAAGACGAGTTCACTCCGTAGCCCCTAAACGCTCAAATAACACTGAGTTTGCTAGACATCAATATGATTCTCAAACAGCGCACTTATATGACCAACTCAACACACTAGGGGTAAATATACCCTAAGATTGTATACGAAATGAAAAAAACAATAACTACATGGATTAAGACACTCAGCTATGACCAAATAGAGGATTTATTGCAACGAATTAGCTAATAAAATTATATATCTATACTTACTCGCGTACCCTCTTCCGCACTTACACACACAACACATACACTCACACACTCAACTCATATACACCCTCTCTCAAACACAAATTGTTAAGTTTAGGACATGTCTGTCCTTAACTTGATTAGTTTTTAGTTTTAAAAGTTTATTCTAATTGATAAGAAAATAAGAAAATGAATTGTTTGCTATAAAGAGCGAGACCGCACGGTACAGGTATTCTTATACTTAATAGGTGGTCTCAACCTTGTTCTGTATTAATATTAAGAAAGTTATGAAATAAATTCTTTGTTAATTGTTTTTAATGTCAATTTCATCAAGCTTGGAAATGTATTTTCGTTCATGTTATTGTCATTTTCAATTGAAATTATGTTGTCTTTTGGTGTTTGGATTTCATCATCGTTTCTAAATGCATTTAAATCAAAACGCTCCTGCAATTATTGATATTGTTGAGCAATTTAATATTTGAATATTCCCATTTTTACCACTTTACGATATTTAATGTTTTTTTTTGAATGGCTTCACGATTAACAGGGTACGCCCCAGATTTTCGGAACCCATTTTGATAAAATAACTGGATTCATGTTGTCCCATATTTCAGTCAGGATTCTGGCAAATTCAGTTTGGTAGCTTGGCCCCGATATGCAATCTCTGCCATTTAATTATCTCGTCTTCCCAGCGATCTTTTAAAGGTTTCATTGTGCTGCAATCTAAGGGCTGGAGAACAACAGATGAGTGTGGTGGCAATTTAAGTAATGTTATTCCCTCGGACACTGCAAATTCAATAACATTTAAATCAGTGTGAGTCGAATGACCATCAAATATTAGCAGTACGGGTCTCTCATTTCCGATTGCAGGTACAAAGATATCTTTGAAATACTTCTCGAATATGGTTGTCTCCATACAGCCCTTTTGACTGACCGCATAAGCTGTGTTAATGTTTTCATATTTATAGAACCATTCGGTTCATAAATACATCCCTTGAAAAATAATCAATGGTGGAATTTTGTCACCATTAGCATTCACTGCTAAAAGAACAGTAGTGTTTTTAGGCCCAGGACCACTTGTTGTTCTTGTAGACCGGTAACCTTTTATTCCAACCACTTTTCCATTAAAAGGTTCACAATGTACCAATTAATTTGAAGAAGTTATAAATGCAAATCATACAGACGAGTAAAACATGCTTTTTCTTTCAGGTTTTAAGTATGCGTATGTATGTTTAGTAGTGTATGTTGACTATTATATTTGTTATAGTTACATACATATTTATATCACTCATTATGCACTCATTTTAAATTTCAATAAGCCAATGTATAATGTTTCTTCATCTCTGTCATTTATGGTTGACTGGAAGAAATTTCTTTCAGAAATAAGTCCGTCTTTGGCCTGTATTTCTCTTAAATCTGTATTTATCTGTGTTTTTGTGTGCAATAAAGTGTTTATTATTATTATTATTATTATTACTCTCAACTTTGTTGGAACGGGGAGTTATCAAACACCAGTGGGCAATAATTATATTGTAAACTTATCCCAGCCTTCAGTGTCAAGGTGTCTTGGTGACATAATTGATGCACTCAAGGATGAAACAATTTTTAATCGATTGGTGCACTTACCTGAATTATTTGAGATGAACAAAATAGTTAATTGTAACCGATTGTAACCGCTATGGCAGAGTGAACAAAACTGCCATAGTATAGATTGACTTTCTGGCAACCGCAAATATTACTGATACCTCGCTCAATGTTTACAGCCAAGGGGGCGGTGAACGATAATATCCTCCAGTCCCTGCAAGGGGGTGTTGAAATAAAAAAAACAATATATTTCAGGCGGAAAAGTAATATTATTCAAAAACGCACCAACATTTAAATAGGTCGTCATATCGTAGAATTCTTCATTTTACAATTTGCCTAGGCATAAGTCGCCTCGCTCCGCTCCGGATTTACATGTTACTCGTAACTTAACAGGCTCCTCCTCGCCCCGCTCGTCGTCGCAACTATTTTTGACTTTTTGGTGAAAGATTTTCGATTTTATACTTTATAATTTGCCGGATTCTACAAACTGTCGACGGTATATATAATATGTCCTCGGCAGATTGTAGAATTGGGCAGATCGTTATGATGAAATCGAAAATCTTTCACCAAAAGTCAAATATAAAAACGACTGCGAGCGTAGCGAGGAGGAGCGTGTTAGGTTTACATGTATCACTTACCAAGTCTCCAGTTAGAGTTTGGCTGCATCAATCAAGATGTTTAAGATTTAAGATTATTTGTCTTCAATGCCCGCTTCAATCAGTTGTTTAGTTGAGATATCTGCTGGCTCGAAGCCATCTGAAATAAATAAGGAAGTTATTGAACATATAATACAAATGTATGATGAGCTACATACATTTAGCAATTTCTCGAGAGGAAATGCCAGTCCATCCAATTGCACTATTATTATTTTGCATACACTTGACTACATGCATCCCACTTCCGCTTACCGGGGAAGCACTATCGCTATCACCGCATGGTGTTAGCTTAGCCAATCACAGAGTGTCAAACAAAGCACATTTAAAGTACGTAGAATTTATTTAAAACAAACCAAGTAACATAGCGCTTCTTTGGGGTAAGTTGCTCAATGGCTACTAGTACAATAAGTAGTTTTGTTATTTATTAGGTACATACCAATTTCAATTTCATCAGTACGTTTTGTCTGGGGCTCGACGGTTTCTGTCTTGTCTTTGATCAAACCTGTAAAAAATATATTTATAGTCACCAGTTTCAACAGCATTCTATAGTTAGGGAGGCGAGGTAGCTAAATGGCGTAATTCAACGGCGCCGTCGAGACCTATCAAAATCGAAAGATAAAATAATTTCGAAAAGAAAAGCCCGTATGGTAAAAACCATTTTAGCGGTGGGTTTGGCGTGTACGGTTTTTCAAAAATGTTAAAAAAAACAGTTACTTGGGCATTCTCGAGCGCGTCAGATATTCATACTACGTATGCCCCAAGTGCCTCTGATAACAACGGTATACTAATCTGCCGGTTTGCGTGGTGGGGGTAGGCATATAAAGTAGTCAAAAATGCAAAAAAAAAATTTACTCGAGCGCGTCAGATTTTCGGAAGGGGTGTTAAGTAGGCCCCAAGGAAGCTCCCTTTAAAAAAACTGACGATTTCGGCGTGACGATAAGTTACGATGAATTTTTGAAAATGCAAAAAAATAAGTTTTTTGAAATACTCGAGCGCGTCAGATTTTCATAGGGGAGGTTTATCTCGGTATCCTGAAAGCATATTTTCTTAATCTGACAAAAATGTTGGTGGTTTCTCTTAATCTGACTAAAAAAGGTTTATTGGTTTCTTTTTTTTTCCTTTCTTTCTCCTTGATAAAACGGGGAATTTAAGAATGACAATAAAGCGATAGATACAACCAACGTAAATGTAGATGAAATGTAGTACGAATTGTATTATTTATTGTATAATCATCGTTATTTCATATCAATTTTTTTTAACACCCTCAGTTTTCGAGATATACTCAAAAAACCGGGAGTTTGAGTTTTTATGATGCTTCAAGTCAAAAAGTTTTAACTTTGGACAAAAATGTAAAGAGACCTTTTTTGTGTAAAATAAAATTACCTTTTTTGTTTATTTAAACTTTTTTTTTGTAAAATGTATCGTTCGCGACTTATATGCCGCAACGCGTTTTTCGGAAGACGAAATGGCTCCTCCACACTTCCGGTCATGCGGAAACCGGCAGATTTTGTATTTTTAGTAAGTTTTAGATTATATTCTTCAAAATACAAAATAAAAAAATCGCGCTCGAGAGTGCCGGATTAACGTTTTTTTTTTTACAAGTTCGCGACCCTATAACTCGGCGGCGTCAAGGACTTATCGTCAGATTAGTTAAATTTTGTCTTAAAACACTAAAATCAACCCCCAATATCTTAATCTGACGCGCTCGAGTATTTCAGACTATCGATTTTTTTTACTAATCTGATCGTCTATCCTAGGCGCACGTCACTACATATAGAGCTAAATACTTTACAAGGTTGTTCTATTAGGTCTAAGGTATCTCTCATATCTTAAACTGCCACGCTCGAGTATTACCGAAAATTCCCCTATTCGCCTCCCTAACTATAATTTAATAGCGAGTTCTGCCTTCGATAGTGCATCTCTATGCGGTCCTGCATGCTATTAGCTTTTGATTTCTGTTTTAAACACCGCTTTTGTTCAGTATTCAAATTCTATATCTACAGGAGTTATGCGGAGATTTATTCACAATGAGGGTTTTTTTTATTTTGGTGAAACCATAATCAGCTCATCTTGAGAAAAATAAATGAGTAACTTACTTATAAATTTATATTTATATTTATTCTTGTTGCACACAGAAAACTTAATTCTAAATTATATAATAAAAGTTATGTACCATGGCGTGCTTATCTCAATAATGAGATTTCTTCCAGCAAACCAAGGGTGATAAGGATATTTGAAATAAATAAGATATTCATATTGTGCACGATAATATTTATACAGAAACAAGATTAAATTAATAGTAGATACCTAATTAGTTAAAAATAATAACAAACTACATAAAATTTACATGCCTACATAGTATAAATAAATATAACAATACATATTCAGTAAATAAATACACAATAAATGATATATATACATAATACACCTACACGATAAGTTGTCGAAGATAGTGCTCTTTTATTTTCCTTTTGAATACACCAATGGAGGGGCTATCCCTGATAGTGTGAGGAAGGGAGTTCCACAGTTTGATGGACTTAACAGTGAAAGAGTTTCCATACGCCCCGGTGTTATGAGAAGGTGTTTTTAAAAGTGAGACTGTATGAGACCTGACTTGCTTGTCTCTAAGGAAAATATACTCATAACGATCGCGGAGGTATGGAGGAGAAGTGGGACTCTTTAAAATGTTGAAAAGGCAACAGAGGATATGAACATACTGAAGCTGTTTAATGGGAAGCCATTTTAATTGTTCACGGTACTGAGATACATGATCATATTTTCTTAGTCCATAGATAAACCTGATTCCCAGATTTTGTAAACGTTCAAGTTTACCAAGCAGCTCCTGACTGGCATCTAAAAAACAGACATCAGCGTAGTTGATGATCGGCAAAAGTAGAGATTGTGCAAGAGTAACTTTAGTTTCAAAGGGGAGAAATTTCTGGAGACGCTTAAGAGAATGAAATGTGGCAAAGACTTTCCTGCTGACCTCATTAATATGCGCAGCCCACGTCAGATTACAATCAAATATGACACCCAAATTTTTTGCAGATTTAGTGTAGGCAATAGGGATATCGTTATAAACTACTTGTGGAATTACCATTTGATTGAGAAGGCTAGTCATATATCTGCTACCCAAAATAATGGCTTGAGATTTTTTGGGATTAACCAAAAGTCCGAATGCCTCCGCCCACCTGTGAATGTTTGAAAGATCGCTGTTCATTTCTGAGACAGCAATATTTGCCTCAGTTACGTCAAAGTGGCGGTAGAGTTGTAAATCGTCTGCGTAAAGATGGTAGTTCGAAGAAAGAACATTGGAAACAGAATTTATAAAAATTGAAAAAAGGAGAGGAGAGAGGACACCACCTTGAGGTACGCCAGCAGTTAGTTGGCACCACTCCGAGGAAACCTCGTCCGAGCGTATGCACTGCAGGCGACCCCTTAAATAAGTATCAAACCATTCTGTGACAAGAGGAGATACGTTAAGAGAGCTAAGAATGCTAAGGAGTACATCGAAGTCTACACAGTTAAATGCACTACTGAAATCCAATAGTGTGAGTATAGTCAGTTTCTTATTGTCAATAGCTAATCTTATATCATCGGAGACTTTCAGGAGTGCCGTGACGGTGCTATGCCCTGGGCGAAATCCAGATTGAAAGTGATTGAGTAAACTATTTTTAGATAGGAAATACGAAAGTTGGTTGTGGACTAAAGACTCAAGAACTTTAGAAAGGATAGGAAGAATGGAAATTGGACGATACTCAGAAAACGATGAAGGGTTTGTAGTCTTTGGAAGAGGGATGACATGTGCATTTTTCCAGGCTGTGGGGAATGAGCTGGTGACAAGGGAGCAGTTGATAACGTCAGCTAGGACAGGTAAAAGTTCATCTAGTATAAGATGCAGCATTTGAGAGCAAATTTTGTCATCACCCACAGCCTTTGAAGTAATAGAAAGAATTGCTCTCTTAACGTCACACTCAGAAACAGTCTTGAAGGTAAAATGATCGCAGTCGGGTTTGGGCTTATTACGAAGGTTTAGGAGAGTTTTGTTTTTTAATTTGTCTTCTAAGGAGACAGGCGGTTTAGAAAAATGCTGATTAAGTGCATTCAAATCAATAGTCCCTGGATGGGTTTCGGATGTTTTGCCAATTCCGAGCGTTTTTAAGAATTTCCAGACCTGAGCAGGGCTGTAATTATTGACAGATTTGTGAATATGGTGCCTCTTTGCGTTTCTACACATCTTTGTACAGCGATTGCGCAACTGTTTGTAATTTTCAAAATTAATTTCACTAGGACATTTTTTATAATTACGCTTGGCCTTGTCTCGCAACGCCATAGCATCTCGTATGTTCTGTGTGAGCCATGGAGCTGGCAGATGCTTTACTTTAATTCTTTTAATTGGTGCGTGTTTGTCAAATAAAGAAATAAGTATTTGATTAAAGTTATGCACCTTGGCATCTACAGTTTGAGAACATAAAACAGGAGTCCAGTCTATGGCCAATGCCTCCGCTCTAAGCGCCTCCAGATCTATCCCTTTGAAACTCCGCAGAAGAAGAAACTTGGGCTTATGTTTGGGGGGGCGTACTTTATACGAAAGGAAAATTAAATCATGATATGAGAAAGGAGATGTGAACTGACCATGAGTGGCTACTTTTGGGGGATTAGAGACAATAATTAAATCAAGAAGAGATGGGACACAGTGGGGCTTATAATGAGTTGCAGACAAAGGAAGTATTTTCATATTTAATGAGGAAACAATGGAATTAAGTTGCTTGGAGCGATGATCGTTTTTCAATAGACACGTATTGAAATCACCAAGAACAATGACGTCATCATATAGAGGACTTAACTCATCAAGCAGAGATTCAAAATTAGCAAAGTAGTCAATCTTGAGGGAGGGACTGTATAAGACACCCAGAAGTACCTTAGTGTGATGGAGATATAACTCAATAAACAGATATTCAGCTGACTTAGTGTATGGATTAGGAGATTGCTTGACAACCTTACAAGGAATGTCTGCACGAAGGTAGATCGCAACACCTCCCCAGCCTTTACCGATCCTGTCATTTCGAATTAATCTAAATCCAGGTAAGCTATACATGGTGGACGGTAGTGTAGGCTTCAATACGGTTTCGGAAACGAACACTGCATCCACACGCACATTGCTAAACGCTGCTAACATATCTGGGTAGTGAGCATGTATACTTTCGGCATTAATGTGTACGATATTAAGATTATGTTTATAATTACTACTATCAAAAACAGAAAATAAGCGATCACGTAACGAAACACCGCTATCAGAGTCATCATCGCTATTCGCACTGGTGTATTCTTCGGACGAAGAGCATGAAAAGAAAGTATCATCAAAATGTGGTATACTCATAATATCAAATAATACTTAATAAATAATTATAATATTATAAATATAATGTAAAAATAAATATATACTAAAATAAACTAGAATAAGTACTTAGTAAAAAAAAAAAAAAAAAAAATTAATATTTAGCTCGACCCCTTCTACATTAGGACTGCGGGAAGAAAACTCTAAAATATCTACATGCTTAAATTAACAGAAAACTATTAAACACTTAACATTTTCAAGCAAAAAAAATTATAACTAATAATAAAATTAAAAACTAAAATAAACAATTTAAAAACACAACAAGCTAATATTTGTATCTTCATACACGAAAAACAAAAAACAAAGAATATAAAGGCCTGTTAAAATGTCGTGGTAATGTTCAGATTTGGGATAAATTATTGAACGCAGGCGGCGAAATGCAGAATGCAAACTCCAAATCGGAACAGAGCCAACATCCCAATCCCAAACAAACTTCGTAAATGTCAAGTCAATCAACTAACTCAGCTCAGCTGTCAAGTCACAAATTTTTTATGAGTAGGAAATGAATGCACAAAATTTGAAGTGATTTTGATAATAATACCCACCTCAAACTGTAGGTAGAGTGGACTTTGGAACAGTACATCGGATAGTCCTGACAAATTAAAGTGACCATGTGGCGCGCCCCAAAATCTAAACAAAACAAGCAAATCAAGTGTCCACTCAGATGATTACTGATAAGTCTGATTATGGATGGAGAGTAGCTTCTATTTGGTTGAAGCAGCTGCAGCTGCTCCTCGCCTAGTGGATTGTTTTTTTGGCTTTTCTGGGTTCTGAGATATGTCTGTCGAAGGAAACTTTTTCATAAGAATTGCCAGCTCAGCCATCCGCTCCACCTTGTGCCGAGTCTTGTCCGGTAGCAGCAACACTATCCTTCCTTCTGATGTCCAACACTTATTCAAACCAAAGTGTTTGCGGGCAGCTATAAATGTATCTTGTCGAGCTTTGGTTAGGAACTCTGAGACTGTAACTCCAGTTCCCTTGAGTCCCGTTTTGGAGTTCCACACAGCAGCACGTGAAGAAAAGACTGAGAAACGCACCAATAGAGGTCTGGTTTTGGAAGTTTTACTGCCGAGACGATGACATACAGCTATCTCCTTGGTACATTGATCTGTCAACTTCATTTGGTCAGTTATTACTTTTGAGACTTTCGCTATAGGATCTTCATATTTGGTTTCAGGAATGCCATGGAATAAGAGGACCTTTCTTCTTGACACCATCTCATGCCGATCTAGGCCAAGGGCTAGTAGCTCAACTTGTGATCTTAGCATGGACAGTGATTCACACACAAATGTTTTAAATTGTGCAAACTCACCGGCCAGTGCAGATAAATTTTGAGGAGCTTTTGTGGCAGTGCCAGGAGCAGCATTGTGTAGATTCTTCTCATAGTCACTCATCCTCTCAAGAAACATAGCCGCCATATCCTCCATGCTCTTGGATAGCTGGGTGTAGGGGTCCATTTCACACTCAGGTTTTGTATACAACTTCCACTAGTAATTCTTGAAGAAATTTTAACTGTCCAGGTGTAGAAGGGGTCTATTAATGAATTCCACTAATTATAACATATAAAAAACAGCAACAAATAATTAAAAATTAAAAAAATAATATGGAGCTCTATTTTCATGTGTGGCACATATGACTACCCCTATAAATGTCACTTTTGACTCTGTACTTCCAGTGTGTCCTATTAATGAGGCTGTGGATATAGATCCTAATAGCATTTTTTCTTCTTCGTCCAACTCGTCTTGGGGTCCAGTGCCATTACCTATTTTGTGCAGAGGCCTTTTTTTTTTGTTTTTTTTTTTTGTCTAGATAACACTGGAAAAGGTAAATAGTGTAGGTATAAGATTACAAATTTCAAGAGGTATAAATTGCTTTATTAAATTTAAAATTTTGCTTACCTTTTTCCATCCATCCCAGCTCTTATGTGCGGGACCTAAACCATTCAGCTCATTAGCTATTTTTACCCACCGCAGTTGGGGCACTTTATGCGTAAAATTCGCAAAAAATTTTGCTGACCGAAGTTCGGGATCCGCATCGAGAAGTTCGATAAGCCTTCTTTTCTATTCTTTGGAAGCATATCCCGCACGTTGTTTTTGAGTTTCCATAGGTGTGTCACGCTCAAAAGGTATGTAGTATTATTCGGGGTATCGCGCCCCCTTATCGACATTTTATTTTTCATTCTTTTACTTGAATTGTTTTTTTTTTATTATTATTGTTTAACGGCTTTGGATACCATTCCATTTAGCCCATACTTCATTTACTTTAAATATTATTAAATGTCGTTGTTATGTACTCATATAAAAATAGGTAAATATTTCTTTCTTTGAGTAACGATGGCAAAAGGCGGAGGATGTCTTTAGCACCATGTATCATTTGTATGCCATCTATTAAATTAATCGTTGTATCATAAAACTTGAACACTCCATTATAAGATGTTGCAATGTTGCAATATCTGAATTAGCAGGTTGAGTCTTTTCAAGTGTGCAGGAAATTTTCCGTGCCCAGTTCTTAATCTGTTTGAGGTCGTTATAAATTGTCTTTTTGGATTTTTCAATTCATGGTGCCAAGGTTTATTCAAAACATCAGACTCTATTTCTGCGTAACATTTACCCTTATCTTGTTTTGTTTGTTGCCACCTTCTGTTCCAGTTATTGTATAACCTATTTTTGAGTGTTATCTTACACTTAATTAATCAGTTTACAGTACTTTTGAGGAAGCATGGATTGGTACATTGATATTAGGTATTTCTCTTTTCATTAATTTATCGACTGTTTCATTTCCGCTTATTCCAGAATGTGAGGGTACCCATGTAAACTCTATACTTTTTCCAATCTCATAAGCTTGATGAATATATTCCTTTATTTTGTATGTATACAAATTATTTTTATAGGACAGCTTACATCCTTGCAGGCATTGTAATACACTCATTGAATCAGTGACAATTAAGAAACGTGAAAATTCAATTGGGTCAATATATTTCAAAGCCATATAAATAACATAAGCTTCAGCTGTGAATATCGATGCATGGTTGTCCAATAGAAAACATTTAACATATTTAAAAATACGAGTCAAAGAGCTTTTGTTTTGTCTTTGGTCTTTGAACCGTCTGTATATAACGCTGGCCTCTCAATCTTGAGATCCAGGTTCAATCCGCGGTTGGGCATGCACCAATGAGTTTTTCGGAATTTACATAATGTGCATCGTATTTGATTATAGGTAAGTACTTCCCACTTTCTGAACGGTAAAGGAAAAAATTGTGAGGAAACCTGTATGTCCTAAAAATCGTGTATTTGTGCCCGAAGTACGGCGATAGGGCTCACCTCCCATCGCGTTGGGACGTAATATTTGTAGGTGAAAAGCGGGTGTACCGAGTGTGGACTGACTTGCATTTCAAAGTTCACACTCGGAACACCTCTGACACCCTCTCGGGCATTTAAGTCGTGACGAGATATGTATTTTTAATACAAATTAATCCATGGGGAACCACATCTAGTAACTAGGGCTTAACCACGCTAAAATTTAGGAAGAGAATCATATAAGTTGCTGACTATAAATGTTGTCCCTCTCGATCGACGACGCTCACACTCTTGCTGCCAGCCCTAGATAGGATTGATAACTTTTTTTACAAGAAATAACGTATTTTTGACTTCAGAGATGGTAAAAAAAACATACAGCCTCATAAAATAAAGTATTATTTATTAAAATGTTTGAACACATATTTGTTCGTGCTATTTGCACATTTCAGCAGGGATGAGTTATTTTTGAATACATTATAAGATGACCTGCAGTTTAAATCAAGATTCAAATATACAAGTAACTCGTTTTTTATTAATTTTAAAGGGGCCCTTGTTTCGTAACTTCATGTTGTTTTATCTGAAAAGGATAATTCACTCTGATACATATCCAAATACATAAATGTGATTGCGTTTCTTCGTTTATTCATGCAATACATAAATATCCATCCCAATTCCCATCATCGAAATATACGAAAACAAAGAAAAATATCATTGAATACCTCACCTGTCCAATTCCGGCAGTTGCGATGGTAAAACTTATGCTACAGATTTTCCATTTCGCGTTATACGGATTTTCAGGGTCATTTTTTACCCAATTATAGGTTTTTTCCCATCCATTTTTGTACTTTTGAAGCCTTTTGGTCGTTGTTAATTTGGCCTTCTTAGGAGGAGTAACTACACCATCATCACTTTCACTTTCCTTCATATTGTGGGCAAAGAATTAATCGCTTTCTTTCAAATAATTTCAAACCGTAAAACGACAAAATAATGTGTAACCAACCAAAAGTAAACAAACAAACGTCAAACAACAAAAAAGACAGCAACCTCTCTCAACTCTCAGATTGCAATTAAATCGCTCCATAGTGCTGAGTGTTAGACAAGGCAGCCCGCACACGTATAGTTTAAGTTCATCTCACTCGCACGCAAGTAATTATTATGGATGCGTTCTCAATCTCATATTTGTTTATTGCTCACTTAGCGCCATGTCTTAATATACTTTATAGCTGCTGACTCCTCTGTCAGACCTGTCAGTTTACGCTTCATTCACGCATTGTTTTAACACATGGTGCAAATAAAGTATTTTCGCGTACTTTATTGCTATTCAAAAGTATAAAGTACGGAGGCCTAAAATAACGTACGATACTTTATATTAAAGTACGGTTGGCAACCCTAGCCCTAGGCTAGCTCACGCACACACACAAGCGTATGCGGACAAGCCAATGCGCGCGTGAGTGGGTAGGTAAATAACTTGAGCGATCAGTATGAAGTGTCTTTACATCTTTTTTATACTTTTCATTTGTGCTCAATTTTTTTTTGTCGCCATAGTTTTTCTGTAATTGGCCAGTTATGATCTATAATTGACAATTTTTTTATATTTTTCGGTCTTCCAGTTTCGGAGATAAGTGAGGGGGCATACATATTTTTGTCGTTTTTTAAATATTTCTCGCAACCAGTGCCAGCAGATACAGTAAAAGTATATACTTTTACAATCAGCTTTTTAATATCTACAATTTGATACCTATATCGTATTTTAGGATAATATTTTTATCTTTCTCACTTTTGTTTTGGAAATATTTTGAAAAATTTATAATTATTCATTTTTTTTATACCGTGATATGTGGCCAAATTTATGCTATTTTGTTTGCCAAATTTCATGTAATTATCTTTAACGGTGCAAAAGTTATGAGGCTGTGACATACGAACGGATCGACAACGGAGTCTCACCATAAAGGTTCCGTTTGTACCTTTTAGGTACGGAACCCTAAAATAATATTTTCGACTTAATGTTGAAATACTCAAATATCTGACTTCTTTGAGACTGATTGGCTTTTTGACACGACTCTTCTTGACCCAACTTTTAATGTCAAGAAAAGACATTAAAAATGTGATTGACAAAATTATCACCTGACGACGACCATTTTAAATATTTTTTTAGGTGTAAATATCGTTGTTGATTGACATTTTGGAACCAATTTTTATAAGACTGCTGCTTAGATAGAAACATTTTTAATAACGGCTCATTCCGAGTGCTGTAGGAGTTTCCCTGTGTACAAACGCAGGCACAAGCTTGGTACCAGTCGTGTGACGTCACTCTCAGGGTGGCTCCTGGAAGCTATCGTTTATTCCCGCGTATTAAATATATGAAATACAGATTTTGAGACATCAGGTCTCTTAAAGTTTTTCGGGAAATCGTTAGATCATGAACTTTCTAGAAATCTCCTAGCTGCCGCTACTTACAAACAATTATTAAACCAAAAAATTCAAATATCACTAAAGACATATATCACAAGTGGAGTAGATTGAGAGGATTACGACGTACTACATTCCACAATGCGTTCCACATAGCAAGCCAGAGTCAAACTGATCAGCCAAGTAATCAACCTGAGAAGGACATATCAAAAACAGGGTGTACACCGAACATAAGACATTAAATATTAAACTGAAGAAACCACAAACTCCTGATGAAGCTGTCAAAGTATCACGACGACTATTTCCGCTAACAGTTAATTCTGCATGTAATCAACTTGAGAAGAAAATATCAAAAACAGGGTGTACACCGAACATGAGACATTAAACATTAAACTGAAGAAACCACAAACTCCCGATGAAGCTGTCAAAGTATCACGACGGCCACTTCCGCTAACAGTTAATACTGCATATTCCAGCAACGACGATGACGATATAGGATGACTCAAGAGCAGCTCAGATCCTTGGACATTAGTTCTAGCAAAATGGAAATCGACTTTTCAAAAACGTCTCAAAGAGTTAAGAAAGTCCGACTATTCAGTCGAACAATATTTTAAAGATTATCCCACGGTGTTTTCACTGCCTTACAGTGCTTATGGATAGGGACTCATCTTTATTTTACCAATTGGCACTAGATGGCGTTTATTGTTTTTTTTTTATCTGGTGTCCCTGAAATATGTTATCGATTTACGTTCGGGCTTACGCAGCTCAAATTCTTAAAATATTGTATTCCTAAACTAATGCTTTTTTTTATTGAATTCTAGATTTTTGCAGTTGGGTATTCCTAATTAATATATATATTTTTTTATTTATTTAAATCTAGCCCGGCCAACTGCATCTTTTGTTAACCCCTACCAAAATTTAACCCCAAGATTTTTTTTAATCCCCCTAAAAACCCCTAAGTATATATTTTAATAATAAATAATAGAACTTATTTGATGTAGTGCCCAAGTATTTTGTAATTCATAAAATAAAACGCCTTTATATTCAGTTAATAATTATATTTTAAAAAAATATGTGCATGCATAAGTTCCACAGTTAAAGAATGGACGCTTTTATCATTTTAAACAGTAAGCAGGGCATGATACTTTATACTGTCACGGTTCAACAGGAAAATAAATATTTGGAAATGTAAGGAGATGCTTTTAATTTTCCGTGTACGTTATCGTGGACGGAAAATTAAAAGCGTCTACCCACGATTCCATACATTTTACTTCCCTGTTAAGCCGTGACGGTAAAAAATATCGTGCCATACCGTTACACTGGTGTGGTAACCTTAGTCTTAGTTAAGTTACCACACCAATCAGAGTAAGTTTTAGATTACCTAACATACAATATTGTTAATGATCTCCAGTACGGCATCGGCATCATCATCATCGCTGTCGTCATAGTGTGACGTATTTTTAAATTCGTACGTTCGTACGTTGAATTTTTTAATCATATTCGACGTAGGTTCGAACTTTACACAAGATTCATATTCTCTTTTCAGGGAAAATCTTACCATCATAATACTCTGTACCATTTTAAGGGATAATCTATTCCTCAGTTTATTTTTAATTATGGCATATACAGAGAAGGCACGCTCGACAGAGGCGTTGGAAACGGGCAGCGTCAATAACGCCATAGCAAACTTTGCAATGTTTGCATAACGTTTGCAGTTACCGGCATCGTGATCGTTATATACTTCTGAATAGAATTCAGCGGAAGAACCAGAAGCATGTATCCATAATTTGTTTTGCAATTGATTCCATTCCGATTGGACGTCATTTTTATTACCGTATACGGCATTTCGGTGGAATTTTTCCAAAATAGTATTCAAACTGGGCTTTACTTGCGATGTAGCGACTTCGGGTTTAAGAATAGTCATCATTTTGAGCATCGATACATTTTCAGGCAATCTTTTTTGCATCTCAGTAGCCAAAGTACAGAGAAAATTCTTGCACCTCTCTTTCACATAAAATAAATCTCTTTCTATAAGATTTTTGGCTATTTCTTCAAAATCATAGCCAAGATTTAAAGACGATGTATGCATTAAATACGACTGAAAGTTAAATTCCGCCAAACCATCGTCATGCACTTTCTGCAATTGCATTGGTACTACAAGTTTTTGTAGTATCTTTTTATATAAGAGAAATAAATGTTCCAACAATTTAGTCGGTTCAGCGTGTTCACTTTGAAACAGCATGTTAATTTGTGTAACGTGTTTCAATTCGTCTTTCAAAAATACCATATATGCTTTAAATGCAGGTCGTCTCATAATATCATATAATTGCTCAGCCATGTAACATTTGTCCTCCGTTTTGGCCAAAGAAAACAGCAATTGCAATTCATCCCACTGTTTCAAAATGGTGTCAATAGCTGCATAACGCGCAAGCCAACGCGAATTGGGGTTTCGGTTGCCCTCATTCATACTCGTAGTTTCGTACAAGTCTCTATATCGTTCCAAACGTTTTGTACTGTAAGAAAACCAATTATGTGCTTCTCGCACTAAAAACTCTAACTGACGAGGTAGTTCCTCCGCAGCTTTCTCCGCGCACAAGTGAAGAGAATGACAAACGCACTTCATTACAATCAAATCACCTAGTTCTTGTTTAAACAAGGCAGTGACAGAATTATATTTCCCAACCATAACACTTGCGCCGTCAGCGCCGATTCCAACTATATTGCGATAGTTTAAACCATCTTCTTCTAGTTGAGTCTTAATTGCGTTATAAACACTTATTGCGTCGCAATTTACTAATTTTATCAGTCTGTAAAAAGTTGATACAACTTGTTTCTTCTTGAGAGAAAAAAAACGAATCATCACACATAATATCTTTTGTGTTGATAGGTCAGTACTTTCGTCAATTATTAAGGAAAAGGGGGAATCGCCAATCTGTTGAAGTAAGTCATTAAGCATACATGGGCCCAGCACATTTTTAATTAACATCGAGCAATTCATGCGATGAAGTTTTAAACTTTTTAATATATCTGAATTAGGATCTAACTGAGGGACTACTTCCATCAAATGATCTACAGTTAATAAGAAGGTATGTTCTGCGATGAAGGCGGCTATTTTTAATTCTGCTATCTTTGTTGCATCTGATAAGATTGGTTTAATAACAGTTGTTAATTGTTGGCATGATTTAGCTGTCTTGCTCAAAGCTACAGATTTTCGATGTTTTTCCGTCTTTGAATGACTTACCAGATCTTTTTTATGTGCTTTTAATGTTATGCGACAGTATTTACAGGTAGCATTAATATCGTTAGTTGGATCAGGTGAAAGCCAATCTACAAAAAAAAAAACAATTTTGAGTCATTTCATTTTTATATGTTCTGGCCTGGTATAGCAAACGATAATTATTAAAATGCATAAGTAAACAACAAAACTCATGTTAGTATACACCGCATCAAAATGGTATTTATTTAGTAGTGGCAACACTAACAGCAACCCTTTACCCTGCGTTCCGAAATAGAATTATATCGCTAAAATCGATTACGAAAGTATGAAGTGAATGGCTTATGATCCATTGTAATTCTATTACGGACCGCAGGGTTAGTGAGCTAGATCATTCAATAATAATTTTGTGCCCCCCAGTGCCCCCACACCAAAGTGAACAGAAAATTCAAATCTTAAATAAATAATTTATTGCGAACACACAAACTGAAAGTACAATTATCAATTAATTAGTAATTGTAGCCACCAAAACACATCATGCATGACCATAGACAGTGTCTATCATACGTAATACTTTGTGGCGAAGAATCATCCGTATGGCTTTTACGTTACCTAGATACCTTACTTTACTTTACAGTACTTTGAAACACTTTGCGTAGGTACCTATATGTTGTGCATTTGTGAGGAAGTCCTATCTAGTCCTGTGTAATTAAATAAACATCAGAAATGAATTCATTCGAATTATCGAATTTTAAAACCAATTTACGAACCTGTCAGTACGGGATCTGCCTCCGAGGATTTAGTATACTTTTGCTGATATTTCTTGATATCTCTCGGCATTGTTATCAAATTCGCACTAAACACACCAACAAAAAGCAAAAACACTTCAGACAGACGAACGAATCAATGTTACGCTACGAACGAAAATAAGAATGAAATGAACCCAAACCCAGTAACCGAACCGAGTGACGGACGACAACGAAAAAAGTTGACTTGAACGATTGAACGCCGCTCAGTTCGTTCGTTTCATGTCGTGCGTTCCGACAGACTTTCGTCTTTTGTTCGATTTAATTGCAGGTTTTGTTCGAAGCCCCTAAAAAAAACCCCAAAAAATTCCTGCCCCTAAAAATCTCCCTTTTAACACTTCAACCCTCTAAATTTAGGGGTAAAACCCCTAAGTTATCAACACTGTTTTATTGACCCAAAATAAATTAGGTATGTATGTTCAATGTTAGGTTTGTTAAATGGCAAGTGTTGGCAGGATGAATGAAAGGGAACGTATTTTTACGGTCAGCCATTTCTCTTTGATTCATTCATCATTGAAGTTGAAAATTTTTGTGGCAATTTTGTTGTTTCGTGTGTTTCAAAGTGCAAAATAACTACGACTTGAAAATGAAGAAAATGAAGGTTAAATGTGCCACACAAGTGTTTAGCAGAACTGTTGCTATAAACATGGGATATTTAGCTGGTGAGTTTCCATATTCATAAAAAACTAAATCTATGTCATTGTGGTGAGAGAGAATTCTTAGCTTATTTTTAGGGTTCCGTACCTCAAAATGAAAAACGGAACCCTTTTAGGATCACTATGTTGTCCGTCCGTCTGTCAGTCAAGACCCTTTTTCTCGGGCCCCGTATGTAATAATATCAAGTTGAAACTGATACCTACTACAGAAGCCTACGGCCGCACGAAGGTGAAAAATCCATAAAAGCTGGTCAAAACCTAAAAACGTAAAAATTCTCGGAACATGCCAAAATTAATTTTAATTACTACCTGACTAAACAATGAAAAGGTTCAAAGCAATTAGGGGTACCTGAGAAACGGGTTGTCATTCTTACCTCAGTCCAAAGTTGAACTTGTTCAAAATCGGATGTGTTTACGACAATTTAAAGTCTTGCATTTATTAAATCCTTACGCGGAAGTTTTAGTGAAAGTTTGTGTTTTTGCGATGGATTCTATTCCAGGAGGTAATTACCTATTTTATGCTAATTATTTTAGATACCCCATAACTTTTTTTAAAACGTTAATGCCACTAAAACGACGCGAAAATTGATTTTTTCTGTTTAGAAATTTTCATGAAATGATAAAGTTGAATTTCCTGGCACATCCGGCTTTAATGTTAACATTATTACAAAAAGTAATCATTAGTCTTGCTAAAACCATTGAAAATTTTCCCGTCCGAAACCGTCGCCTTAACAAAAGTTTCATTTTATTAGTCATGTTTGCTAATTTTTGTTTTTTAATTGTTTTAGGATCAACTCACGAAGAAGCCTGTTTTAGCAGATACACTCTTATCGGCTATTATAGGAAATGTGCTTCACGAAAGCATCACGAAAAACTGACATACTTGCTGGAAAAGATGAAAAATGCTCTACGTGTCACAGATCTTTCACACGAAACCAAGTGCTTGTTAACAAGATTAGTGTCAGATTACAAGACTAAACTCAAACAAGCACATGGAAATTTTACACGGTGCGCCAACAAAAACAAAGATTGGTTCAATGCCTATGTTTCTTTTCCTGTTGTGAATTCAGCCTATAACCAAGGAGGTGGCCGACCTTCCAAGAAGTTTGAAGAAACTAGTGATCGCTCAAAACGAAGAAAAACTGAGCGTATTCGAAAACTGTCGGAACCTTCAGAACTTGCATTTGCTGCACAAATGAAGTATCGTGAATGTGGCAATGTACAAGCATCCAAAATAATAAAAGAAGTTGGTCTTGGTGATACTAGCTTCAGTAACGTTTCAGAGAAACATGAAACTCTGTCTTCAGACAAAGCCCTTTCTTTGTTAATTGAAGGGCAATTGACTAAATTTCAATATAACACCTTACGGAGCTCAGCCATGGAAGAAAAATGCAATCTCTATCCAAATTATGAAGCAGTGATCGAGGCAAAAAAAAGATGTTATCCTCAGGATATAAGTTGCACAGAAACGACTGCTGAAGTACCCCTTCAAAATTTGATGGACCATACTGCGCAAAGATTATGTTTATCTTTGGGTGAAGTCTTGTCGTCGATCCCTAAAGAGCACTTACAAAATCTTTGCTTGATTTCGAAATGGGGATGTGATGGATCGGGCAGTCATTCTGAATATAAACAGAAATTTGAAAATCCAGATGATTCAGATGCAAACATGGTGATCACTTCTGTAGTGCCAGTTCAACTTGTATATAACTTTAATGATAAAACAGTGATTGTTTGGCAAAATCCTCGTCCCTCATCACCAAGATATTGTCGTCCGCTTAAGCTAGAGATGGCTCATGAAACTGCAGAATTATCAAGAGCCATATTTCAACATGTACAGAACCAGATTGATACTCTTACACAAACAAAAATTTTAAGAGAAGAAGAATGTTTTGTTAAACATCGATTAATAATGACCATGGTTGATGGAAAAATGGTTAACGCTTTAACAGAGACCAGTTCTGCTATGCGTTGCTACATATGCAAAACGACATCAAAAGATTTTAACAGAATCAAATTTTGTACATCAAAGCCGATAGCAGAAGAATCCCTGACGTATGGTATTTCACCATTGCATGCCTGGATTAGATTTGCTGAATGCATCTTGCATGTAGCCTACAAGGCAAAGGTCGCTAGATGGCAAGTCAGAGACCCCCAAAGAAAAGCTTTGGTCGCAGCCGAAAAAAAACGAATACAGACAGAGTTTTGGGAAAAACTTGGTCTCCATGTAGACAAACCAAGGCAGGGTGGAGGGACGTCTACAGATGGAAACACGGCTCGAAATATGTTTCAGCATGCAGAGGAAGTGGCTGAAATAACTGGTATCAGCCTGAATCTATTAAATCGGCTTCATACAATTTTGAAGGTCATGTCCAGTGGATATAAAATAAATGCTGCGAAATTTAAAAAATTTTGCTTGAATACAGCATGTACTTTTGTATTCCATTATCCATGGTTTAATATGCCTACGACGTTCCACAAAATATTGATCCATGGCTCAACGATAATTGAAACTTCAGAAGTAGCAATTGGTCTTCTTAGTGAAGATGCTCAAGAGAGCAGAAACAAAGATGTCAGGAAATACAGGGAGCAATTTTCCAGAAAATTTTCTCGAAAGCAGGGTATGGTAGACACATACCAAAGATTAATGGTGTCATCTGATCCTTTTATAACCGATCTGCGAAAACTGTTGCCTAAGAAATCTATACCTTTGTGTCAAAGTGTGTTAAATTTATTAGAGGATCCAGAAATTGACACTATGTAATAAACTAAACATAAATATATAAGGTTTTTGATTATGAAAAACGTGCATTTTATTTTCGTATATTATTTATTTGTATGAAATTAAGGGGGAAGGGAGTTAGTGTAAGAGAAAGAAGGGGATAATTATTTTTTAACACTACCTACCAGGTATATTTTTAGATCCATACGAATTATAACCAAAAAGCTAACCACCGCAGCAAATTTTGACCCATTTTAGCAGAGTTAGAAGGATATTTGGTCGTTTCCCCTGCCCCCACTATCCCTCTGTCCCTAAAATTGAACCAGGAACAATATTTCACACAAACTATGAAAAATTTGAAAAAAATAGGTTTTGGCCAGCTTTTTTGGATTTTTCACCTCTGTGGGCCGGCCCCATGGTGCTGTAAAAAAGTCAGTCTTCTATCTCGACGCGAAAAAAGTTATTGCACTTTACATAATCAATTTCATACAAATTTTTGAGACACTCGCAGGGGAATCAAAACCTATAGCGCACTTCCAGTTGACTTAGAAACGCGAAATTTCGTTTATATGTAGGGCTTATAGTTATAGCACACTCAAACACAAAAACAGAGCAGAAGTGTTCCAAAATTTGGTTCAGTCAGGACACTAAACAGTCCGATTAATTTGGAATTATGAGTATTATGTAAAATTAATCCTGAATTTCAATCCAATTAATCTTGATGAAGAGTGCTAACAGACCGCAGATATAATTCTTTTCTTTGATGAATTTGTAATGGTTATTTGCACTACTTGCTACTAGATGGCGCCATACGTTTCAAAATCGTGCTTTGACTGATATTTTTTAACATGCTTGAAGAGGAGGTAGTCGATTTTTATTTTGATGTTGTTTTGTGACGGTCTCGGAGTGAGCTTGACAAGATAAATAACAGAAAGACATCTGTTGTAAAACATATCGAAATTTATCGTTATTGTGGCAATATTGCGTGTAAGAACATAAGGACTTTGTGTACATGGTGTTGTGCAAGGTTAATTTCATAGAAATTTTAAGAAAACAGACACGGGGTGAGTTTACTTTCTTTGTCTTCGGTCGAAATTGCAATTCGTGATTTCTTTTTGTTCGCCAATTCTAATGATGCAATTATAATTGTTGCAGCTTTCTGTAATGCCCTTTTCTGTGTCCGGGAATATAAGTCGTGGATCAATAAGTATCCCGAGAAGTCAAATATGATATGCAAGCCATCGGTCGTGAGTACAGAACAGTTATTTCGGTCACTCACAACAAGTCATCTGTAGCGTAGCGGTTTACGAGTCTGGAAGCCGTGCAACAGTTCCACGGTTCAAGACCGAGTCGGCACCACTTGATTTCTTTTTGTGTTTTGTTTACATTATTTCTTGCATGTTATTTTTAAGTTTTAATTATTACGTCATAATCTTCAGATAGTTGTTAATTAAGGGTCTCATTATTTGTAAACATGCAAGTTACTGTTAGTTAAGGTTTTAATTTTAATTATTAAGTAGTAATCTCAGATTATAGATAATAAGTATATATTTTCATTTGTCTTAATATATTATACTAGTGTGAAGTGTAAAACCGCGTTTCTTTTGGACCGAGATCCTTGATCATTACATTGGCGCCTAACGTGGTGTTCATTAAGAAACGCAGTTTTACTTTTAAGATATCTGTATTTAGATATAGGTTAGATGTTCTCTGGGTTGTTAATTGAGTACCGTCAAACTGTTATTGTTTTTTCTTACCTTTGTGATTTAAAATTTTTCTACTAGAATAGTTTAATAGCTATATAGGCTTAAAATGGATCCCACCTTTTTGTTAAAGGATGAGCTTGAGTTTGAGCTAGCATGTCGAGGCATTTATGATGTAAATACCTGTGGTCCTATGAGGAAAATATTAAAACAAATTTATGTTCAGGAAGCAAGTGGTACCTCCTCGATAAAACTTAAAGTTCCTATCAGTTGTGCAGAAAACCCAAGTTCGGAAATAGAGATATGTGAAAACAAATGTCGGTCAATTAAGGTAGCTCTAGATGAGATTTCAGAAAATCCGGATCGTATTAGTCTTAAACGCATCCACACTCGTCTAAACCATCTCAGTAGCCGCATAGGTTTTATTGTTCCTGCCGAAGAAAAATTGATAGAAAAACATTTGCTCATTCGTGATAGCATTCGTAAACTTACGGAATGCCTTGAGTCAATTCGTAGCATTGAAGAAGTTGAGGGTCAAGAGGAGTTCACACAGCATCATAAAGAGATTTTACAGAAGTCTTTGGGAGAAGAAGCTCGTATAATACTTGATAACATTGAACCCAAGGCATTTATCGCCAAGGAAGTTACCAAAGCTACGACTTCATCTAACAAAACATTTGCTCCTAACAAAGCTGATAACGTTGAAGAGTCTGTTTTATTTGCAAATTTAGAGATAGAAGAGAGGGGTCATGTTGATTCAGCTCGTTATCGACGGGACAACTTTGCCAGACATTCCACCATGAACCCTGTAGATGTAAAACGGAAGTTAATACCGTTAAAAGACTGGGGAATCAAATTTACAGGTAAGGGAAACATGAGCGTCAATGCGTTTCTAGAGCGCGTTGAAGAAATTAAAGATGCTAGAAATGCTGACGAGCATGACTTATTTCGTTATGCAATAGATCTTTTCGAAGATGATGCCCTTGTTTGGTTTCGGGCAAATCGTGACAGTGTGGACTCTTGGAGGGAACTGGTAGATCTACTATTGTTAACATTTCAAAGACCATTTTATCAGGACGAATTGCTTCAGGAAATAAGAAGTCGCACTCAGAGTAAATATGAAAGCGTGCTGATATACGTAGCAACAATGCAGAACATGTTCAATCGGTTACCCATCAAATTACAAGAACATCAAAAATTGGCAATTTTACAAAAAAATTTACAGCCTTACCTTCAACAGGCAATATATCGCGACCATTTTAGATCAGTTGCAGAATTAATTGCTGTTTTACGGACTCTTGAACACACAAAAGTAAACTGTGAGAACTTCAAAGAACCTGAACATAACTTTTGTGTTCTAGAGCCCGATTTGGCGTACCGAGGTAGGCCGCAGGAGTCAATAAATGTGGTTAATAGAGGTAATGCAATTGAACATGGTAACAATTTAGAATCAATGAAGTGCTGGAATTGTCGAAACGTAGGACATCGTTTTCGGGAGTGTAACCTACCTCAACAAAGAATGTTTTGTTACAAGTGTGGTCAATTTGGTGTGACAACAAAAAGATGCAATTGCAATAATCCAGGCTTCTCGGGAAACTAAAGAACGGAAGACGCTCTAGCCCAACGTCTTCCGCAGCTGTCGCTTGTGACGATGAGTGGCAAAGTTGGCTGAAAATAATATCCACATATTTTAATTCGGGTGATATTTGCAATTTTAATTTAAAAAAAACCGATAGGCGGTATTTTTGTAAATTGGAAATTATGGGACAGATTTATTCTGGGCTGCTGGATTCTGGCGTCACGATCTCGGTAATCTCACAACAATTTTACTTGAAACTTAGCTCCTTTGGTTTTGAAGCTTATAAGGTACCTCAAGAGTGTTTATCTACTGCTGACGGTACGAAGCACTCAATAAATTGCGTTATACAATTACCTTTACAATTTTGTGACCAATATAAAGTAATTTCTTTTTATGTCATGGAGAAACTCAATCATGATATTATTTTGGGCATGAATTTTTTTGAAGATTTTGGTTTGTCAATTGCGCTAGGCAAAGATAAATTACCGGAATCTATTACAAATACGGAAATTGAAATTGCGGAGATAAATACTCCAAACCCTGTAGTTTCTCGAAATGAATTAACACAGATACAGCAATTAGAACTCGAAAATTGTATTAATGACATGCATAAGGAAATAGGAACAGGTTTAGGTAGGACGCATTTAACTGAGCACAGAATCGATACCGGGGATAGCTTGCCAGTGAGTCAACGTCAATATCCTTTCGCACCCCCCATCATGAAAGAAATAGAGAAGGAAATTCAAGACATGTTGGACCAAGATGTAATTGAACCATCCCATAGTGCATGGCGATCTCCTGTTCTACTTGTAAAAAAAGCTACAGGTAAAAACAGACTGTGCTTAGACAGTCGCAAATTAAATAAGCTTACGAAAAAAGATTCGTATCCTTTACCACGTGTTTCAACTATCCTGGACAGTTTGAAAAATGCGCGATATCTGACAACGGTTGACCTTAAATCTGCATTCTGGCAGATACCACTAGAGGCGAAAAGTAAAGAAAAAACGGCATTTGGTTTAGCGGGAAAAGGTCTTTACCATTTCAAGGTGATGCCTTTTGGTTTGAATAACGCATCACAAACTCAGCAACGTCTCATGGATCAGCTATTTCCACCTCAATTTGAAGGTAAGATTTTTACATATCTTGATGACATTGTAATAGTTAACAGTGAATTTAAAGACCATTTAGATTCTCTTAATTGGGTAAAAGAAAAACTCAAGTCTGCTGGTCTAACGGTTAACATGGAAAAGTGTGAATTTGCACGACCATCTCTGAAGTATCTAGGGTATATTGTAGATAAAGATGGGCTTCGCACAGACCCAGAGAAAGTAAGTGCAATTTTAAATTATCCCCGCCCAGAGACATATACGGAACTAAAACGCTTTATAGGCTTAGCTAGTTGGTACAGACGTTTTGTAGAAAACTTCGCGATAGTTGCGTCGCCTCTCCATGACCTGACAAAAGGAGGAAAAAAAGGTAAAAAGGTTATATGGAATCCCGAAGCTGAAAAAGCTTTCATAGCATTAAAAACAGCATTAACCTCAACGCCTATACTTACTGTGCCTAATTTCAGCAAGGAGTTTTCGATCCAATGCGATGCCTCAAACAGAGGAGTAGGTGCGGTAGTTTTTCAAGATATACAAGGTATTGAGAGGCCTATCGCTTATACAAGTCGTAAACTCTCAGAAACGGAGAGCAAATATTCAACTTCCGAAAGAGAACTATTAAGTGTGCTTCACGCAGTTGAGCAATTTCGGCCATATATAGAAGGCAGTCACTTTACTGTCATAACCGATCATAGCGCACTCAAATTTCTGGAAAAAGAAAGAGATCCTCATGGTCGATTGGCGAGATGGGCAATGAAACTGCAGCAGTTTGATTTTGAAATAGTACACCGCAAGGGTAAAGATAATGTGGTGCCAGATGCCCTGTCAAGAGCCATACCACTAGAGGAAATCCATGTTATAGAAATTAAGCCGGAAGACAAAGATAATTGGTATAAGGAGCAAGAGGAAAAATTAAAAGGTGGTACCAATTTAGCAGATTGGGAAATTAGTCAGGGGCAGCTATGGAAATATTTAAAATTAAAACAATTCCCCGACGAATCTTATAGCTGGAAATTGGCAATTCCAGAAAAACTTAGAGTTCAGGTTTTAAGGGAATGCCATGACCACATGACTTCTGGTCATTTTGGAGTAAAGAAGACTATAAACAGGGTCCGGCAACACTACTTTTGGCCATCATTGATTCAAGATGTAAAGGAGTACGTAAAGAAATGTGACACATGTGCTATGCACAAAGCCTCACAACTGCCTCCAGCTGGTAAAATGGGTCAGCATAGAGAAGTAACACAGCCATTTCAAATAGTTTCAATGGACCTTATGGGACCTTTCCCACGATCTAAACAAGGTAATACTATGCTTTTTGTAGTTTCGGATTGGTTTAGTAAATTTTGTCTGTTGTTCCCTATTCGAAACGGAAAGGCGTCTAACATCACTAAAATATTAGAGGAGCAAATCTTCTTGCTATACGGTACTCCAAATGCTATCATTTGCGATAACGGAAAACAGTTCGTCTCCACGCAATTCAAAGAATTAGCAGAAAAATATAACGTTGATGTGTGGTATACGCCTTACTACCATCCTCAAGCTAACCCAACGGAACGTGTGAATAAAGTTATTGGTACGGCCATTGCTTCATACGTTGAAGATAATCACAAAGATTGGGACAAATATATTCCACACATCGCCCATGCCATCAGAACGGCTGTGCATGAAGTGACAAGAAAGACACCATCTTACTTGTTTTTTGGGCGCGAGACATCCGTGCATGGTCAGAAGCCCTTGGATCTTACAAGCCATGATCCCTTAGTCTTCAATAGAGAAAAATATGAAGAAAATGTTAAGTGGAGGAATAAAATTTTTGAAGATATAAACGGCCGACTTAAGGAAGCTTACAAAGTTTGTAAAAATCAATATGACAAGAGACGTCGTGTCGTTGAATATAGAATTGGAGATCTGGTATGGAAACGTACAAAATTCTTGTCAAATGCTGATAAGAACTTTATGTCAAAACTTGCGCCAAAATTTGAAAAAGCAGTAGTTACAGAGAAACTTTCGGCTGATGTTTACAGGCTTAAGAATCTGAGAGGCAAAGATTTAGGAAAATGGCACTCGTCAGATATGAAACGTCTGGCATGAATCCACTCGATAGCCCTCGTTGGATTCTTTTGAGGAGAGGGGATAATGTAATGGTTACTTGCACTACTTGCTACTAGATGGCGCCATACGTTTCAAAATCGTGCTTTGACTGATATTTTTTAACATGCTTGAAGAGCAGGTAGTCGATTTTTATTTTGATGTTGTTTTGTGACGGTCTCGGAGTGAGCTTGACAAGATAAATAACAGAAAGACATCTGTTGTAAAACATATCGAAATTTATCGTTATTGTGGCAATATTGCGTGTAAGAACATAAGGACTTTGTGTACATGGTGTTGTGCAAGGTTAATTTCATAGAAATTTTAAGAAAACAGACACGGGGTGAGTTTACTTTCTTTGTCTTCGGTCGAAATTGCAATTAGTGATTTCTTTTTGTTCGCCAATTCTAATGATGCAATTATAATTGTTGCAGCTTTCTGTAATGCCCTTTTCTGTGTCCGGGAATATAAGTCGTGGATCAATAAGTATCCCGAGAAGTCAAATATGATATGCAAGCCATCGGTCGTGAGTACAGAACAGTTATTTCGGTCACTCACAACAAGTCATCTGTAGCGTAGCGGTTTACGAGTCTGGAAGCCGTGCAACAGTTCCACGGTTCAAGACCGAGTCGGCACCACTTGATTTCTTTTTGTGTTTTGTTTACATTATTTCTTGCATGTTATTTTTAAGTTTTAATTATTACGTCATAATCTTCAGATAGTTGTTAATTAAGGGTCTCATTATTTGTAAACATGCAAGTTACTGTTAGTTAAGGTTTTAATTTTAATTATTAAGTAGTAATCTCAGATTATAGATAATAAGTATATATTTTCATTTGTCTTAATATATTATACTAGTGTGAAGTGTAAAACCGCGTTTCTTTTGGACCGAGATCCTTGATCATAACAAATTATTTGATTCCGTCAATGGAAACGACCCTAATTTAAAAAATCAGGCAAGCTTCTGTTAGGACCATTAACACAGAATTCGCCTCACCATCGAGTATGGCGTGAAGCTAAAAGGGTACTAAATACGATGAAATGCCATCTATCACAAATTGGTAAGTTACTATTAATAACTTACAATATTTAAACTACAAGTTATTTCGTGAGCATAATATGAGATTTATATGGCAGCGCCATTTCAACCAGGATCCTCTAGAATTTTTTTTCGGTAGCATTCGGAGTCATGGGTCCAGAAACACAAACCCAACTTGTGCTGGCTTCGAAATAGCATTTGCTGCATTATTAATAAACAATTTGAGTAGCAGTCATTCACCTGGGTCGAATTGCGAAGTCGACAGGTATTACAATTTTAAAAGTCTAAAAAATATTTTTTTCAACACTAATGTGAAGTCGAGCGATGCTCCTTCGGAAGTTGATTTCGATGATATTGGTGACCACGTTCTCACTGGAATAGAAAATAAATTAAAAAGTCCCAAAATTATTGCCCAAATAGAATACGTGGCGGGGTTTATTTTGAGAAAAACAAAACAAAACTTATCTAAAAAATGTAAGCCGTGCGAGAAATCATTGCAAAATGAGAAAAAGGACAATTTTTCGATAGTGATGCGAGAATACAAAACAAATAAAAGGTGTCTGTCGTACCCCGCCCTTCGATTAATGGCATCCTTTTCAGACATACAGGATGTGGTCATTCATATTTTGAGAAAAAATTGTGCTAGATAGTTACGTTCGGTGTAACAGTGAAATTTCGTCTAGACAGTAAGATAAGACTGTTTATCAGAAGTAGTTAAGATGAAACTGTAACCATTAGATATAAGTTACCTATATACTTTCTGTGTGAAATAAAGTAAGTCGCTACTTAGGCCTTCAGCCGAACACATGTCTTTTTAAAAACCTTCCTCCGGTTCCCAGAGTCGTATCTGGCGCAGCCGGTAGTGGATATGGTTAGACAAGCCTAGACTGAATCAAACTCTTCAGTATTCGCGAGCATCCTATCCAAAAAGAATCCTACGTACCAGCGGAGCAGTACGGAGAAGTTGGAAGAAAGCAAGTGGCAGAAGGACCGAGCGGCTCACCACTCCAGAGGATGAACGGCATTCGCGGGTGAGAATCAAACTCTTTTTGCTTGCCTATCCCGTCCATCCAGTCCTTATTAATAAGCTCCTCAAATCGGACTATTAATGTAGGAAAATTTAGTATCTTACCTCAAATCGGAAAACACTAAATTTAGTTAAGCTAGAATAAAAGAACAACTTCCTCAAATCGGTACTCTCAGTAATTAGATTAACAATATAGTTGTAACCCTTAAAAAGTATTCATAATGCCAAATACTCGTACCTCAGAAAACCCAAACCTAAAGACAATTGACAAAACAGACTACACACTATTAAGCAAAATACTCCCCTCGTTTGATGGAAACGGAAAAAATCTAAACTTCTTTATCCGTAGCGTGGAAAGTGTCCTGGCAGCGCAAAATTTATCTTCTGAAGATCCGATCGTAGTATGTTTAATCAGAAACAAATTGACCGGTAAAGCTTTAGAGGCTCTCTCCAGAGAAGTATCTATCGATGACTGGACTTCTATCAAAAATGCATTGAAAAATAGATTCCGTGAACTTAGAACGGAAATCCAAATTTTACTAGAATTAATGCGATGCAATAAAAGTAAAAATGAAAATTGCGAAGCATATGGTAAAAGAATCCGCGATCTCCTAGACGCACTTTGCGGTGTAGGAATAAATAAAGATAACAGATATTATCAGAGCATTGCGATTGATACATTTATAGAAAACTTAGATTATAACTTAAGCTTAGGTGTCCGTGTATACAATCCGGAAACACTAGAATCCGCAATATCCACTGCAAGACAGGAAGAAGCTAAAGCTAATAGAAATAAACCTCAACCTCCATCATCATCCAGCTCAACATCGACAAACGCATCCAAGTTAGTGCCAAGAATCCCTTTTAAACACAATCAAGGTTACCAGAACACTCAATTTTCGAGACCTCTATACCAACAAACATATAATAAAGCCCCGTTGTTCCTTAAACCAAAAATAGAACCCGGAACCGAAAGCAAGGAAGCCATTGTCCCAGCAAAAAGCTTACCTACAAAGGTAAACAACTCATACAATAAATTCTATCACATGTTCGGAGAACTAATTGCACAACCATCCACGTCTGAATATGAATATTTCATTGTACCAGAAAATTACGAATGTGACCAACAAAATGACTCACAATCTATACAACAGACTTTGGGGATAGTTAATGTTAATGATGAAACCAGCACTGACAGTAACACAGATTTTTCAGATTAATAAATTTAGACACTTAAAAGCTAGATTGTTTTATTTATCATATTGTTATTAAATGTAGAAACAACAAAACCAATAATATGTCAATCGATTCATTCGCTAAGTTAATTAATTATTTTATGAAACAAAAATAATTCATTAATTCACTAAGTGAATGAATTTAATACCTTTAGGACAACTCTATTTATTTTTCATTGTCATCTGGTATCACAGTAAACGTCAAACGATACTCTCGATTTCTGGCTTGGGGTATAGCTATTCGAACACGATTTCCTCACCCCACGACCCGGGCCGCAATCTTGAGAGGACGTAGGGCGAGATGCGGTAGCGAGCGGGAAAACACTTTACTTTATAAAATACATAGTTTTTTCATGGTGACAAAGCTGTAAAATATACACGTGAGTACTACAGACTGTCTTTAAATACGCTGTTCGCGCCACTTCTTGTGGCTCTCATACTGCGAGGTAGTTGTGAATTCACATTTGCAACTGTCCACCCGCTTAGTTTTGGACGCAAATCAGTTAGTCGTCAATCAGAACCCTTTCACGCCGGAGGTCTACGCTGATTGTCGTTCGACTAGGTCCTACCTAGACCCTACCGCACCGCCATTTTGAAATCGCACCCGCTGTGCGCCTCATCCTCATCTATTCCTATACACCTTTCTTACGAAGAAGATTAGCCGAGAAGAGCGCAACCAGGCACGAAGAAGAAGAAGAAACCCATCTTGGAGAACATCAGAAACTTGTTGGCCCAGGCGAAGCGTGGTTTGTGGTGCATGCAGCTCCTTCTCAAGGTCAGATCTTTCATCTTCGTAATATTTTCTCTTCACTTCCCGCTATTTTAAAACCTATGGTGATACAAAGCACTGCTGTCATATCGCGTGCTCATACGCCATACCGTGTATAAACATAGGAAACCCTCCTAAACAGTTTCTTTTATCTGAAAGTGGTCGACTATCTCGATCATAATATACAGGATGATAAGATGAAGTTATGGATGCTGGAAACTGGCAATAGTACTTGCCCATAAGAACTAATATTCGTGAACAAAAAAATTTAAATTGAGAAAAAGAACTGTTGTTTCATACATTTTGGTCGGGTAACTATATAACTTTTCACGATTTGAGGGTTGGCTCCAGTAAAAGTTGTTCGTATTGTTAGAAACCAAGAAAATTAAAACAATTTGTTTTACACATCGAACAGATTTTCAACATTTTAAAATCGAGTCTTCATGATGGTGGCCACACTGACGGATGTTTCCCTTTTTTAAAAAAAATAATAAGACATTATTTTTGGTTGAGTAAGTGAAAACAGTGGTGTTAATTTTATTTTGGAGTTTTAAATAAATAAAACGATATTGCTTTCGATAGTCTGACATTTTCTTTTATGTCAGAAGTTTAAATCGATTCTTTACGCCCGTAATATGATAAAGGTTTGGTTATTACAAGGAAACAGAGTTAAGATATATATTATTTCTTATTGTAACTCGAAATTTCAAAAAAACTCGAAAAAAAAACACTACTTTTTGGGACATCTTGTTCAATTAATACACTAATATCAAAGATTTTGTAACTGTTTTTATCATGAAGCAATATGAACAACAATACAGGGTGAAAGGGACCGTTCCCGAAAATATTTACCATGGTTTCATACCATCATCCTAAATAACGTAGGTATAGAAAGAATTTTTCGTCAAAAAGTAAAAAAAAACTCGACTCTCCATGCAAAATTGGCAGGATGATGGACAGAAGCCATGACTCCAGCTTTAGGAAAGCTCTGCATTATACCCTGTATAGTTACGAAATGACCATTTGGTTAACTATTTTGTGTATCGTTACAGGTGAAATCCTTGGAATCTTTACTGTCAGAATTAAAACACAAGAACTTATTAAATGAGGAAGATGCGGATATTTTAAAATCAATGGACGTAAAAGTGAGAGATATTTTGGGACGATGCATAGCAAAAAAATTAAATAAACCTGTCAAAAAAACATATTCACCAACCTCAAGAGCTTTTGCATTAACGTTATTTTATTATTCTCCCAAAGCCTACCAATATGTCCGCAAACCTTCAATACATGTTTGCCTCACCCTCGTACCATTGCAAAATGGTATGAGAATGTCGATGGAGAACCAGGCTTTACACAAGAATCTTTTTCTGTATTAAAACTTAAATCTGAGAAATCCAATAAAAAATTGTTGTGCAGCTTGATGATGGATGAAATGGCCATCAAAAAACATATCGAGTTGGACGGAAAAAAATATCACGGCTACGTAGACCTAGGTACCAACGCTTCCCAAAATGACAACTCTCAACAAGCAAGCCAAGTTCTTGTCATGTTATTAGTATGTCACCAAGAACGGTGGAAAATCCCAGTGGGTTATTTCTTTGTTCATTCGGTGACTGGTGATCAACGTGCTTCGATGGTGGAACAATGTTTATATAAATGCCACGAATCTGGCGTTGAAGTAGTCTCCTTAACTATGGATGGATGCGCTGCGAATATTAGTATGGCTAAAAAGTTAGGCTGCTCCTTTGAACCATCAAATTTTGTTAACACTTTTAAACACCCATCGGCAAATTATGCCGTTGTTGTCATGTTAGACGCTTGCCATATGCTAAAACTAATCAGGAACGCATTTGAGGCCAAAAAAATATTTATAGACTATCAAGGCAACGAAATAAAATGATCATACCTTGAAAAATTGAATGAGTTTCAAAAATGTGAGGGAATGCACGTTGGAAATAAATTAAAGAATACTCATCTTGATTTCAATAGACAGAAGATGAAAGTCAAACTGGCTAGCCAACTTTTTAGTAACAGCGTAGCGGATGCTCTTCTGATTTGTGAAGAAAATGACAGAAGGTATTCTGGAGTCCAAGCTACTGCAGAGTTTATTCGCCTGATCAATAACTTATTTGATATATTGAATTCAAGAAGCATGATCCAACACGAGTTAAAAAAACCATTATTTGAAAAGAACTATGAAAAAACAGAAGAGTTACTAAATTATGCCAGAAATTATTTATTGCATTTATCAGCAAAACATGAAAACACCACATTAGTAAATACGACCAGAAAAACGGGATTCATCGGCTTCTTTACTTGTATCGATGGTTTGATGCATCTATATTCCAAATTAGTAAATGATGAAAAGAAATTAAAATATCTGACAACACATAAACTATCACGGGATCATTTAGAATTGTTCTTTAGAATTATAAGAGCCCACTTCTTTCAATTTTATTTATATAAATATTAAATAATAAAAGAGAAATTGTTTTTTAAGTAAAAAGTCACTTTATTTTATTTCTTAACTGGGGGGTCATATTTACCCACTTTACCTTAGTACGTGTCTGGCCAAACTAGTCTGCAAAGCTTTCGCCATCTATTGCTGAATGGCAGAACTTTAATAAAAAGTTCTTCCAAGTTTAACCACAGAGCACCCAGGTTTAACAACTGTTCCACTTAGTTCTATAACTCACTACTAGATGGCGGTTTCATTGCGTAACGCCGCCTGCACCCCCGCCCGTTGGTTTCACATGATTCTTTAGAGAAAAACAGATAGGGCAGCTCTACTTGCTCTGTGATCAGGACCGTATTTACACTAAACTATTAATTTTCTAGAAAATACTGAAATCATATTTATTTTTATAAAAACGCTATCCATTTCTATTTTATCAATCTTTTGAGATAACGTTTTAAAAATAGGTAAAATCAGTAGATTATTTATTGTTATTCGATTGAGTTACACTATTTTGACTGAATAGTAAAAGTGTTGAATTAGATTTTTTTTTATCGAGAAATATCTAAGCCATCATCAAGTACATAATATAAATGATTACCAGGCATGTTCTTTAGTTTCATGGATTACGTCATTCAGTTTTTATTTTAGGTTAGGCCTTGCTATAAGTGTCTATTCAAACACTCTTTTGCACACACCAACTTCCGCTTCCGCCGGAGTTGATTATTTCGGCAAAGAGAACAAAGTTGTGTTCCGATTTGCGAGCATGCAATGCAATTGTGATCACTGTTACAAATTAGATCCACCTATCTATCGTATACGACTTAAGCAAAATTTTCAAGTATTATTTATTCTAAATATAAATTAAAAATTGGTTTGCACTTTAAAGTTTAGGATTTTATTACTGGTAACCGATCATTATGTATGACTCATTGTATGAGGAATTAATCTGTAGTAAACCGATTCGCATTTTAAATGAGAAATTCTAATTATACAATTTCAAATTTTGTGTTCCCATTACACTTATCAGACACAGTTATTACTAGCTATTTTATCATTTTCAGCATAGCTATAAATAAAGCACTGTTTTCCTTGACCCATTCTAGCCCCTGACCTTACAAATAAATCTTAGTTGAACGGTTTCAAAATGTCCGAACGGTACACGCCTCCATTACCACGAAATAATAGGGACAATATTCAACATACTCGAAAGCGTCATAAAAAACGAAATCATTAATTAAGAAGCAGCAGTAGTGATTCTACCCACTCATATGAAATGAGACGATCTCGCACTCGAAAAAGAGATTATCACCATCGAAGTCATCGTTGTCATCGTCATACGAGCAGCAGCAGCTCATCGTACTCACCTTCATTCTCGAGAATATTACGTAACCGTCAATATGATCGTAAACGCTATCATCAATCGCGAAGTCCCTCCATAAAGGCTCAGAAAGAAAATGTTCATCCTTTCAATAGCGATTCCTTATTACAATCATTGGTTAGTGCAATTCAGAGCGGTGGTACCAATGGACCGACGCCATCGGCTCATGGTGCGCAAAATTTGATAACCGAATTTGATCCAAATTCTAAGTCACAGAAAATGAAAGACTGGCTATCTAAAATAAATGAAACACCAGAGATATACGGTTGGTCCGAACGGCACAAGATATTTTACATGCTTCCAAAATTAGGTGGACTTGCAAAGAAATGATATGATGGCCTAAAAACTGTCAAATATAGTTGGATAGAGTGGCAAGATAGACTGTTGAGAGCTTTCCCGTCTGATCAAAATTATGGCGATCTTTTAACGGAAATGTTAAATCGGAAGAGTAGGCGAAATGAAACTTTGACAAGATTATGTTGATTAATCGCTGCGAGCTAAGACGCAGGCAGGCTGTTGACTGCATTACTCATGGAATCTTTGATTCGAACATCCAAATGAATGTACAGGCCGCAAAATATGATGAGCCTGAACAAGTGTTGAACCATTTAAGGAATGTTGCGATCAAAATTGGGGACCCGACTTGGTTGCGTCGTCAGGGAACTGATACACGTGGTATTGACTCGAATAAAAAAAAACAATAATGAAATAAGTAAATAAAAAATGTGATAATTTTAAGCTTCCCTCCTCACTGCACTCAATCGCCTGCAACCTCTTGACGTTAGCTTCATGGGTCTTTGGAGCACGTTCTATGCTCAAGAGGTTAACACCTGGCTCCGTAACTACCCTGGATGCTGTGTCACACAGTTTCAGATAGCACAACTTTTTGGAAAAGCATTGTAAGGCAGCTAACTTACAGAACGCGATGTCAGGATTTGAAAAAACTGGCATATACCCCACAAACTCAGATGTGTTTACAGATGCAGACTTTCCTGCCGCAGAAACAACCAACCAAGTAATACCTGTGGAAAACCTTTCTGCCTCTTCCACACCAAGCATTTATGATAATCTTAATGCCCAGCACCAGTTCACATGATCAGATAATGCCAAGGGAGGAGACTATGTCGCCAAGAACACCAGAGAGACAAGTGCAAAATGTTGCACCCTCAATCATAGTGACACCATCTGATATTGTGCCGGTTCCTAAAATTTCCAACGAAAAAAAACCTTTATCAGATCGACGTAGAGAGAAGACGGCTGTTATAACATCCTGACCCTATAAACAAGAATTACAAGAAACACAGAAAAATAAGCCAGTTAAGGTGGCAAATAAGACAGGAAATGGTAAGGGAAAAGAAAAAGGCAAAGGAAAGAGCAGCAACACAAAAATTTAAGTAAATGGTAACGAAGACTTGTGCCTGTATTGCAAGGAACCTTATGGATTAAGTCGCCTAAATGATGGTTGGGTCAGTGCACAGAATGTTCTTTATGGGCTCATGATGGCTACACAGGTTGGGAACCGGAGGAGATACTGGATTTCCACTGTCACAAATGTAAATAAAACTCATGTGGTAAAATCGGGTACAGTACCCGCTTGTGCCCCATCCAATACTCGGAATTACACATGGGTCTGGGTAAAATCGTAATTAGTAGAGGTTTCCGAATTTTGATTCATGTACGAAGAAGAACGATAGTTATAAGTCTTATCTGAAGCAATCAATAAAGTAACATCACGTTTATCAACCTCCCCGGATATAGAATCTTCATCAAAATTCTCCTCTATCTGATTTTGCAGCTCATCATATTCAAAAGACAATATACTATCGAGCTTCCATGATAACTCGTTTACTTGAATGTCGCTGAGACTTGGTACCTCCAGTACTAGATCTAAGAAAAATCAGGAAATCAGGAATATCAGAAGAAAAAGCCACAAGGATTAGCCAAATCAATTTCAGAAAATACGCCTCGCCTGAAATGCAAACACTGGAAGACAGCTGCAAAAAAATATATTGACAAACTTAAACAGGAAAAACAAAATGATGAAAGATACTCGTACCGAAGAATTCATTGAAACTGACACTCCTGCTAGTAGTCTTGCCCCATCAACTGTTTCAAATCTGTCATCCAGGTCAGAAGCTGGTCGAAGAACAGCAGAAAAAAATAGAAAAAAGTTGAAAATGGAAAATTTTTTACTTCAGTCAAAACTCAAGTTAATGGCTAGAAGGGTTGCAAAATATAAAAAGCGTTTTAAGCGTAGCCAAAAAAAATTGAAAGAGGCAAAACTACTCATTGAGGATAATAAAAAACATAGTTATGCACGATCAAGAGCAGTCGACCGAAGAAAGATTGTGGCAGATTTTTAGAAACTGATGAATGTAGCAGGTTGACATCGGGAAAAAAATAAACGATTACGAGATATAAAATTAGGAAAAAAATAAGGCTTTTGAATGAACCGCATGGTTAATTTGTATAAAAAATTTATTGAAACTTCTGATACAAAAATATCGTGACGTGACACTTGCTTTTGTATAACACATACAAAACTTTTCAAATGTTGTGGAATCATTAAAATACAGTTATCGAAACCGGAAATCCCAGTAAAAAATCCCCGCTAAATACCAAGTGTGATTCAGGCGCTTTGGAATCTAAAATAGATGGACTCACGGAAAAAGTAAAGTTGTTGTCAGACAATATAATTTTGGTTCAAAATAATCAGCAAGAATTGTATAATTTACAGCAAGATATGTTGCTTTGTTTAGTAAATATCAATACACAGTTTGAAGAATTGATTAAAAAAGTGCACATACAGCCCGAAGTAAAAGAAAATGATGTTGGTTTCAAACGTATATGAGATCAAGAAAGCTTTGATAACTTCGAAAAAATGCTAGAAGATGCAAATTTGGCGAAAGATTTACGCAAAAGAATGTCTGCAGTTTGTGGAACGCACAGAGGAAAAGGCATAAATAACGCTTATGCGTTAATTGATATGATGTTTGAACGTAAATTTCTACAATAATGCTCCTGAGCTGGTGGGTCTCGAACTGACTTCCAAATTTGCGTCAGAAGTCGTACTGTAGTGTGTGTCAATAGATATGTGCACGCCGTATTCGTGCCATACATTTGAGCATAGCTATAATACGTGGAGAAAATAAGCAAATTCATGCTGGATATCGCTTTGTAATTTTCTATAAAATGCAAATTTAATTTAACCTTTAAAGACGAGTTACATACGTACGCACGTGCATATGTACATACGTACAGTAGGCAGTAAAATACAAAATTACATAAATAACGTTAACGTTGTCGTCTTTATTGGTAATATTGTATGGCATTGCTATATTCATACGAATTGTAGGCTTTCCAAGAAACATCCTTGGAAAGCATACAATGCTTAAGACTATACACCCTACTAATAATTCTATACTAAATACCTTTTTTTATTCTGTTTATCTTGTTACGCATTTTTGGTTTGTGTTTTATTTTCTTTAATTGAATTATAAGCCATTTCTGCCAATTGTTATTGATTTTTCAATTTAGTTAATAAAATTGTTAATGACTCGTAAATACATTATCATGCAATTGTAACGGACGTAGCTAAAAACCAGCGCCAACCAAAGCATGTTTCGGATGGCACATAGCTGAGCTACATCCTTTTGTCAGAGAATATAAAGTATTACTACGTAAAGAAGCGACACTCTTGTGGCAAATCTGGATGCAGGCAGAGCTCGAGTACCACTCGTTCGCTGCGCGCGTAATTTGTTTTGTTTTCTTGATTTTGAACACAAAAACTTGTACTATTTGTTTCATAACATTTGTTTTATGTTATGAAATAAATAGTACAAGTGTTTGTGTTCAAAATCGAGATGCTTTTTATGTTTCATCGATTTGTGCCTCGGTCGTCCCACAGAGTCTCGTCCCACATAAAAAATTCCCCACTTGTCCCAATTTGTATGCCTCGCTCGTCCCAAAACTTAATTTTCAATATTTTATTCCCCGCTCGTCCCAATTCGTATGCCTGGCTCGTCCCACATTTTTTTCATATGAGTTAAATTTGATTTAATTGTACAGTCAGCCTAAAAACCTGACTGACCAGAAAGATAAATAACCTCATGTTGCGGAAAATTTGATGAACTAATTCAATCCGAGACTCCACTATAATATAAATTATAAAATTACAAGTTACGCCACCATGACAGTTTTTTTCTGATCAAACTTTAGGTTTAGATTGAAGGCATTAATAAAGTACACATAGCCGACCCTAAGTACAAACCCTGTGCACCCCACTGCTTAGACGAACCACTACTATTATTATTAACCTAGAACAAGTTTTTGAATGTTTATAGCTTCGGTATTTTTGTGCGACCGGATTAGAGCTTGCTCTCTCGCTCTGCTTTCTTTGTATTAATCAATTGACCAATGACGTGGCTTTGCGTTATCAGCGCAATCGGAGCAAATGCGGTTACAAAGTGCATCTGCTAATTTTAAATATGAGGTGTTTACATTAAGCGTGGTGTATTCATAGAGTGAGGTTCAATATTTGTGAAGTTTTAAAGGGTAAGTAATAATTATAATTTTGTCGATTTTTTCATATTTTGTGAAGTCATGATAAATGATTTGACTTATATATCACTATTGTGGTAATTATTTACTTTTATATTAGTTGCTGTCTAAGGATTATGGTCTTTTATTATATGCATACTTAACTCTGTGCCTCCTGTGAAAAAGAGTACATCGCTACTTTTTAGGAGACGCAAATAAAATTTTGAAAAATATTTTTTTTCCTGTTTCCTAGGTCCTGTCATGGAGTTCTTTATCTATGGCCCTGTTTCACGAAATCGTCTAGTATTTTTTTTTAAAATGAGTAACCCTTTTTCACATTAACTAGAAATTTGAACAAATAATAATTTGATTTGAGCCCTAATTCACATTAATTTTGTTTACCCATTTTAACAAACTTCAAAAAAAGGGGATGTTCTCGGTTATACTGTATTTTTTAGGTTAACCAATTTTGATAAATCTCTTCTTTTATGTAAAAGCTGGTGCTTCCCATATGGTCGCATTTTAATTTAGTTAACCTCCTTCATAAAATGAGGATGTTCTCAACTACAAAGTGTTTTCTGGGTGAATCAGTTTTGATGACTCTTTTGATTCGAAAGCTGGTGCTTCCCGTGTAGTCTCATTTCAATTTGGCTCAGTTCTGACAATAGCATGTATGATAAAACCTTATTCAACACGTTGAAGTCGGTTTTCAGCTATGATTTTTAATCATTATAGCTATTCACGATTCGTATCTACGAAACGAAACTATTGTACATAGTTTCGTTCGGAATACCTTTCTTAGACAGATGAAAGCTAATTTTTTGCTCTCTTATATTCATTTAAAAACGAAAAGGGTATATTGGACTTGGTACCCCTTTTTACAGGAGGCACAGAACTAATTCACGTTGTATTTGCAGGTGATCAGATATAGAGCCGTGGCTTCTTCATCCTGAAACATGGAGCCAGTGGCTTCATCATCCCGAGCTGATCTTCAGACTGGCTGCAGTCTGGCTTCTACATCCCAAGAGATAACCTTTATTGAATCACAAAGAGGTGTGCCTATTATTTTGCATGCCGGTTACGAATATACGAAAAAGCGAGAGAACAAAAATAGCTCAATCGTCTGGAGATGTGTGAACAGAAGGTGTCATGGAGGAATGGTGACTTCAAATAATAATGTGACGAAAATTCTTCGTCATGACATTTGTACGCCCAGCATAGCAAGAAATGACATCAAAGAAGAAATACATCGCTGCAAGCAAGAAGCAAAATCTTCTGAAGGAAAATCGATTCCTTCTGTCTTCAATTCAAGCATAAAAAAATTATTGGACAAAGGTACTGACAAGATAGAAAAATTACCTGAATTATCGAATGTTAAGAACAGCTTGTATAGTGCTCGAAACAAAGCCCAGCAAATAAAGAAAGCTACATTTAAAACGCCGTTTGAAGTAAAAATTCCAGTAAGTTACATGAGTTTTGTTTTATTTGATTATGAGTACAGAAAAACAAGGATATTAGCTTTCGCTGATGTAAATAGTAAAGGACTTCATCAACACGTGAAACATTACCTTGCAGATGGTACATTTAAGTGTGTAGTGAAACCATTCATACAATTATATGTGATTTACGGTGACCTTGGCAGCACAAGTGAGAAAATTCACGTCGTGCCCTTAATATACATCTTATTAATGGACAAAAAAGAGTTCACATATGAGACTGCGTTTGCTCTTATCAAATCGCAAATTCCAGAATGGCATCCGATTTTATTCAGAACAGATTATGAGAAAGCAGCCATGAACGCAATCCGTAACATCTTTCCGGATGTAATATGCAAAGGCTGTTACTTCCATTTTAGTCAAGCACTTTGGAAGAGAGCAAAGGCGTTAAAGTTAAATAAAAAGAGAATGTTCAAAAAGCATATAGCTCTATGCACAGCGTTAGCTTTGCTACCACCTGAACTTAAATGCGATGGATGGCTATATATAATGGAGGATTGTCCGAAAACTCTCAATATTGAGAAATTCAATGACTATTTTGTATCGGCATGGCTTGACAACGAATATTATCGAGGCAAATGGGATTTTTGGGGGGATATCTACAGAACAAATAACCCAGTGGAAGGCAGTAACGCTAAATTAAACAGAACATATTCAGAAAGCTGAACATCATTAGCTTTTTGAATGTGATCAAAAACGACGCTGTTCTTTCTTTAGCTCGCCAAGGTAAACCTCGGCGTGCTGATGATATAGCTCATGACAAATATATATTTGATTCTGTAACGGCAATGTTGAATGGCACTATATCACTGGGCCATTGCCTGGAAAAAATCAGCCCTTTTGTTTATTAATGATATTAATGTGTCTATATTAATGATAAGTTTAAAAAAATGTTGATTTTTTGGAGATTTAATTGTTAAAATACTACTTTCTCATAAATAGTAGGTTGATTAAAATACTGTGATTGTAATTTGATTGTGATATTAGTTACGTAATAAAGATTTTTAAATATAAATATTTCAATTTATGTTGAAATACCACATTAACATAAATAACATAACGTGGTACTTCTATAAGGTACATATAGGTAAATACAAATGTGTATACGGTCTATAATTATTTGACTGTTACTTATATAAAAATGTTGATTTTTTGGAAATTTAATTGTTAAAATACCACTTTTTCATAAATAGGAGGTTAATTAAAATACTGTGATTGTGATTTGATTGTGATATTAGTCACGTAATAAAGGTTTTTTTAAATAAGTAGTTCTAATTATGTTGAAGTATCTCAGATAAATATTACATGTGTAATACATATATATATCTTAACGTGGTACTTCTATAAGATAAATACAAATGTGTATATTGATAGGTGTAACTAATAGTACTGTGATTTGGATTTGATTGTGATACTAAATAATAAAGATTTTCCTAAATTGCAATAGATCTTTTAATTATTAAAATTAAAAACATGCATCGCGGATGCATACCTAGAACTGGAAGTATTTAATATCTTTATGTTATTAGAAAAAACTATTATTTCAATTTATTGGAAGATATAGTACAATATTTTTTGTCAACTGTACTTTGAATTTGCCAGGAATGTGGGACGAGTGGTGACTTTAAAACTCAAGTGGGACGAACGAGGAATTCTTTGGAATGTGGGACAAGATAGTGGGACGACAGAGGCACAAAGCGTTTCATCAAGTGCCGACAATCGCAAGTATAAATCTTGTTTTGTTTTCTTACGATACTGATTTTTTATCAATATGGTTCGTTATTGTGGTATACAGGGTGTCCCGTAAGTAGTGCTCCAAACGAAAACCATAGATAGCTGAGACCATGCGATGCTGCAAAAACTGTGTATTCCAGCTATTTGCATAGCATAATGTCGTACGGGATATTGCTATGGGGTAACGCTGCTGACGCAAACAGAGTATTTATTTTACAAAAGCGAGCGATAAGGGCCTTACTCAAACTGCCTTCTCGGCACAGCCTTAAGGAGCTCTTTAAAGAAATAAAAATCATGACCATGCCAAGTCTTTACATCTATACTTGCATTATGTATGCTAGAAAACACCTCAATGACTACTTTCGACATAAAGATATTCATAGTTATTGCACCAGAAATAGAAACGGACTCGTTGTACCCTACACTCGATTAAACAAAGTATCGAATAGCTTTGTTACTAACTGCGTTAAGATGTATAATAAAATTCCCGAGACAATCCAAGGCCTTAATGAAACCAAATTTAAGAATCATATTAAGGTTAGCTTAACTAAAAAAGCCTTCTACTCAGTAGCAAACTATTTTAATGATAAGAATGTATTTTTGACTTCTTAAAAATTATTGTACATATTTTTTTTGACTTTGTATACTAATGTTTCTTTGTGTTGTATGTTTAATTTAAGTTTAGTTTTAAGTTTTGACTAGGTATAACTATGCTAGACATAGTTATTAAAACTGAATATATTGTTAAAATGACGTGTAAAAGTGTGCAATATTGTTCCTATTTACTGAATAAATGCTTTGACTTTGACTTTGACATGCCCTGTCAAAATAACTCAACAAAGCTCTTAACAAATGTCGCATGGTTTTCGAGATTTTTGAACTTTTATGAAATTTCTAGCATTTGCTACCCTTAGTTCATTTTTTTTATTTAATTAGTAAAACTGAAGGAAATTTGACTTTTTTTGTTATGATATATTTTGTTAACAAGTTTTTCTATAATACGTATAGCACTGTTTTTCAAAAATGGTCATAGTTTGCTAAGAACAAATTTTTGAAAGTAAAAAAAGTTACCATAAAATTGTTTCAACAGCCTTTAAAGGTCTGTGGTGTGAAAAAAAAGTATGGAGACCTAAGTGCCCATCAGCTTGAAAAGTTTTATGTCTTATATCAATTGAAAAACAGAAAAAAAAATATGAATATATAAGCAAATAAAAAGTTGTTGGTATTTTAAAACCGACGGGGACATTTTGTGAAAAATTTCATCTTCCAAATTCAATATTTATTTAAATTGTAGGCCTTGCATCTGGTGCAAACTTGCATAGAAATTTGAAAAATAAGACAGATAATACTCAAAAAATAATGATCATTCGTTTATTTAAAAAAAACTTAAATTTTACAAAAGGTGTTCGAAATGCCCACCAGCTGCCCTGATACAGGCTCTGCATCTCCTAACAAAAGAACGCTTGATTCTTCGTGCGTAGCCAGCGTGTGAAATTTCTTGAGAAGCTGTCTGGATGCGCTGTCGTAAATCTGCTATGTTATTAATAGGTCTCTTGTAGACTTTTTTCTTTTATGCATCCCCAATAAAAGAAATCTAGAGGATTTAGGTCAGGTGACCGTGCAGGCCACAGAATGGGCCCTAGACGTCCAATCCATCTTCCTGGGTAGTGTTCGTTTTGAAAATCTCTTACACGCAGAGCATAGTGTGCAGGACAGCCGTCGTTTTGCAGCCACATTTGTTGGCGTAAGTTTATCGGGACTTCTTCCAAAAGCATAGGGAGCTGGTTTCGTAAAAAATCTAAATAAATTTCAGCATTTAACGTAGCTGGCAGTTCATACGGACCAATAATTTGCCCTTTGATGATCCCCGACCATAAATTTATCTTAAATTGATATTGAGATTTGTCTTCCCGTTTCGTGTGTGGGTTTCTCAGCTCCCAGCTGTGCAGGTTGTGAAGGTTCATAAATCCATCCTTTTGGCAGGAAGATTCGTCGCTCCACAGGATTCTGTCGAAGAAATTCACGTCTTCCCGCATCTTTCTTAACATCCTCCGACAAAAAACAACTCTTGCGGCATAATCCCTTGGTAGTAGTGCTTGTACACGCTGCACGTGGTAGGGGTGGAACCCATATCGTTTTCTTAATATAACTTGAGCCGAGCTCTTTGAAATGCCAGTGCGTCGCTCAATCTCACGAACTGAAATAGTCGGATCTGCTGCTCTTTCCGCTAAAACTTCTTCTTCGTCTACTGTACGGGCCGGGCCCTTCCTTCAGGAACACCACCTATGCCTGTTCCAGGAAATCTCCCTTCATTAAATGCGTTGCTGACGCGTATAAAAACACTGTGGTCTGGATGTCGACGGTTTCTGTACTTCCTTCGGTAGAGTCTTACTGCTTTCCTGGCGTTGCCTTTAGCTACGCCGTAAAAGTAGAACATTTGCGCATATTCAGGCGGTGAGTATGGCGGCATTGCGTAAATAGCACGAAACGACGCCGTCAGTTTCACCAAAGCACAAAGCAAACAAATCCTAGAAGTCTGATAATTAGTAACACCGATTTACGATAACGTCTAGCGCGTATGGTACGAATTATCACACTGACTGACCAGGTCCACATTGTGTAATCTTGACATGCTGTCTCTTTTACTCGCTCCTAATGCTGTCTCTTTTACTCGCTCCTAATGCTGTCTCTTTTACTTTTTCCTTATGCTGTATCTTTTATTCCCTCCTTGAGCTTACTTATCTCTCACTCAAGTCTATCAGGGCAGCTGGTGGCCATTTCGAACACCTTTTGTATTTTTTTTTTATTGGTATGAATGATAATTAATTCCCTTTTTTTTATTTTAGTAATTTTCCATGTTTTGATGCAAGCTTCTACCAGATAAAAGGCCTATAATTTAAAAAAGATCGAATGTGGTAGCTTTGAATTTTTTACAAAATTCCCCCGGTGGTATTTAAAAACCAACAACTTTTTATTTGGTAATATATTCATATATTTTTTTCTTTTTTTCAATTGATATAAGACGTATTATAGAAAAACTTGTTAACAAAATATATCATAACAAAAAAAGTCAAATGTGCTTCAGTTTTAAAAAATGAACTAAGGGTAGCAAATACTAGAAATTTCATAAAAGTTCAAAAATCTCGAAAACCATGCGACATTTGTAAAACCTATGTTGAGTTATTTTGACAGGGCATGGTCTCAGCTATCTATGGTTTTCGTTTGGAGCACTACTTACGGGACACCCTGTATATGAATGCCTAGAAAACGGAGCAACTAATAAAGAACGGAGATTTTTCAAATTTGCTTCCTTCCGATGAACTAAGCCATTTTCTTTTACGAGTATGTTAATTTATTTTTAAAGTTATGAAAAAGCGGCGGTAACTCAGGGGTAGAACGCTGGCCTCTCAAACTTGAGATCCAGGTTCAATCCGCGGTTGGGCATGCACCAATGAGTTTTTCGGAATTTACATAATACGCATCGTATTTGCTTATAGGTAAGTACTTCCCACTTTCTGAACGGTAAAGGAAAACATAGTGAGGAAACCCGTATGTCCTAAAAATCGTGTGTATGTGCTTGAAGTACTTACGGCGATAGGGCTCACCTCCCACCACGTTGGGACGTAATATTTGTAGGTGAAACGCTGGTGTACCGAATGTGGACTGTGACTTGCATTTCAAAGTTCACACTCGGAACACCTCTGACACCCTCTCGCGCATTCAGGTCATGACGATATATATATTTTTAATACAAATTTATCCATGAGGAACCAGAACTAGGACCTAGGGATTAACCACGCTATCGCTAACCACGCTAACCACGCTAATTTAGGAAGAGAATCATATAAAGTTGCTGACTATAAATGTTGTCCCTCTCGATCGACGACGCTCACACGCTTGCTGCCAGCCCTAGACTAGCTCACGCACACACACAAGCGTGTGCGGACAAGCCAGATGCGCGCGTGAGAGTGTAGGTAAATAACTTGAGCGTGGACTATGAAGTGTCGGGGGTGTGCTTTTGTCGTGTTGTTATTTGTATCTATAGATTACTCCCTACTTAAACCTTTTTCTACTGTGTTAGTTATAAGTTTCTTTTTTGTAAACGCGCCAATAAATTTATTTTCTTTCTTTCTTTCTTTCTAAATACTTTTATTTTACAGCACCGTCTATGCTTGGATGGCTTGTTTTCTTATCTAGCTTCTATGCTCATTAGCACGTACCTAATTTATTTGTCGAATTCCTTTGTTTATTTTATTTTGACAAAGACGATCTTGCTTACATAAGAAATAACCTGTTACAGAACAAAGACGAAATTTTACTTATTACTTCCAATTTGTAAGTTTATAACCAAAAATATCAAAATCTTTGTTTATAACTACTTCCTCTGTTTACAGTCTAATATGGACATAAACTTAACTTCATAAAATAAATACACTTGAACAATCTTACATTGGAAAATAGTTTCCAAATCAATTAATTTATAAAATATAACCCACTACTAAAGATTATTGTTACAACATACGCAATATATTCAAACAGATATTTCAAACGTATTGGCCGACTAATTCCAGCTTTCCGGGTTTCCGGTGGGCCCCGAGGTTCGTGCTGCGTGCCCAGCTACTGCTGCGCAGGCGCAACGTCAGCGAGAGGTGGCGTGACGTGACGTCATCGGCCGACCCTCGCTTCACTCCGGGTTTGTTTGGCAGATTACGGTACTCTTCAATTTATTATTGTTTATCGGTGGGTTATTTTCCGTTATTTGCCTCTTCGTAGTATAATACCGTAGGTAAATTAATAATGGCGGACGAAATTAAAAAGCTTAAACTAACTCGTAGTACTGTTAAAGCTAGAATCACTACATTTAAAAAATACATTGATGTATTGAAGTTAATTCAACCTAGTGATGTAACAAAATTACAACTTACCGAACTACAATTAAAGTTGGACAGATTTCAGTCATTGCTCGTTCAGTTTGACGAGCTTCAATCAAAAATCGAGGAACTAGATCCCGAATCCGAAAAGGAACTAGAGGAAAGAGAAACGTTCGAGGAAAAATTTTGCAATTTGATTGCGATTGCACAACTAGTTTTTGAAAATGTTACTCAAGCTCACAACGCTTCTATTCACGGAAATATCGAAAATAAATCCGACTGCGGTAGTTCTAGCTGTCATAATGAGTTACGTGTTAAATTCCCAACAATAAATTTACCAAAATTCGATGGTAATTATTTGAAGTGGCTCGAATTTAATCACGCTAGAATCGAAAGTGCTGTGAATATTCAGCAATGTGGAGTCCATTGGAATATTAAAGAACCTCTTTGCATTTCTTACTTTTTTTTCCACTGATGAGAATTTTACTTTGTTTAATTTGACCGGTGCTTAAAGACAACTAATAGATATCATACCAACACTATACAAACTAGCTTTTTTAAGATTTCCGTTATCTTTTTCAAAGTTTGTTTGCATTTTATTATTATGTTGACAGTAATTATACTTAAAGCTGTGAATTTTGTAAGGTGATTGTTAAGATTTAGTTATTATATAAATAAAAAATAAAAGCATAAACGTCGAATTAAAAGTACCTAAAACTTATTTTAATGTTTTTTATTTGTTATTAGTTAAGAGTATGAAGCATAGATATGCATAAACATTGTCCATTGTTCAGAACACTGATAAGTAGACATCGGATTATATGCATTTGCATGTTTGCATATGCAAATGCATTTTTATAGCGTTATTGCATATTTTGGTACTTTTTCATTGATAGTGCATATTAACAGACATAAAATGTAAACTTATCAATGATAAGTTTACATTTTATGTCTGTTATTGAAAATATTTCTTCTGGAATTCCATAAGTATCAGAGTCAGACACCGTAGAATCCAAAATGCTGTGAATATTCAGCACTGTGGAGTCTATTGGAATTCTAAAGAACCTCTTTGTGTTTCTCACTTTTTTCAACAAAGTTGATAATTACAAATTAATTAATAATTACAAATAAATAATTGTTAGTGCAAGTATTTAAATATATTTAATACAGAAACAATCGCGTTTTTTTACGTGAACTTATAACTTGTAAATATTTGGTCATAGTAATATCAGTTACATATTACAGATACACCTCTACCTCGGAAAAATCCTGCCTACTTACTAATAGGTAATATTATTATCGCGACGCGCGCGTTCGGTGCGCTTCCCCGCACGCCCGCCCTGCACCATCCTGCGGCGCGCCTTGGGCCCGTCTACCATGCTGTGTAGGATTTTCGAAGCCTTATTAATTTAAAGAGTATGTGTTCGAATTTTCGAGTCAATCAACTCCCCATTTCACCCTTTTAGGGATGGAAAGAACCCAAATACGATCATTGTATCGACGCCTGTTGAGGAGTTTCATTGGACCTGTCAGGACTTCATCATCAGACCTCAGACATTTGTCTTAAATTACGCCATGAGACCTATCCATAAGTTCCTCAACCATTTCCAGACAGCTGAGATTTGCTCGTGGTAGACAGACAGACAGACGAATAAACGGGCGGCAGTAGAGGCTTAGTGATAACGCGATGCACGTGTACGTTATTTTACGGTAACCGAAAATTACGTACCTACTTGGTTAACTTGGTGAATCACAATTGAGTTTGTAAAGCCCGAACTAAATTATTATTACAACTTTCAGATTTAATACACTTAATGGGAGGATAAGGGACAAAAAACAATTGATTAACGAATAGAAGATTACAAAACTGGCTTCAAAGAAGGATTATTCACAATACCGAAAGGAAATTTGTAAAACTGGAGGTAGACCAAAACCACCATCTCCTTCTCCAGACACCATGCAAATTGTGGACATGATACCGCATGAGTTTCTACATTCCTACATTTCAAAAACACCATAGTTATCTTATTCCACTGCGGAACATAGGCCTCAAAAAGAGCGTGCCACAAATTTCTATCCTCGGCCATGGTCATTCAGCCGCTGCCAGCAATTCTTTTCAAAGTCATATTCATCAGTCCAGCGTGCCATCGACCAACCCAGTTTACAGTTCACAGCCTCTATTTGAGAACCTTCCCAATCCACCGGTCGTCGGTTCTAAGGCATAGCACGCTCCATAGCTCTCTCAGAGCTACTCTGGATTTTGGAATAGTCTCATGTTTCAGTATTATGATGCTTAAGATGGGTCTACGAATGGCAAGACACACTGATTGAAGACTTGTCTTCAGGCACTGGGGAAAGCTTGTTAACTATATTGTATGAAATGTAGGTTGCATTATTGTAAGGCCTAGTAAAATTTAGATATTTAAGATATCTAACTAATTTGTGTTTATTTTGCAGGATATCACCCAAGACATACTAATAGAGAAAAAAGACTTACCAGAGGATGAAAATGGCTATAATACTTGTAATGGTAAGTAATTATTGCATTTCAAAATTAACAACCTTTTTTTTAACGCTATGCAATACTGTATTAGTTTTATTTGTTTCAGGACAACAACAAAAAAATGACATCCAGAAAATTGACTTGACCCATACTGGAACGTCTTATAATTTTAAAAATACTGTGGTGGGTGATATTATACTATACATTTATTTATGATATACATTATACAGTTTTGAAAAGTAAATCTGATTTGAAATGACAACTCTATACTAAGAAATCTAAGCAGTAATGCAGTCTCCTCACATAGTGCCAACACCAAAGCGATCTGCAAAGAAAAAGGAAAAGCCGGTATATATTTACGGATTTGTATTTATTCTGCAATTATTAAAATGGTGCTTCCATATTAGGCATGCATTGTGATTTCTCTCTCTGATTTATTAAATTCCTTTTTTTCGTATACAAAATAAATTTATTTATGTTCTCTTATTTTGTTTCAGACGGATAAGAGCAACTCATTCAAATTTGCAGAGTCTTCGTTTGATGACATGCACAATTTCCGGGTCCTGGAGAACGAGCGATTAGAAAAAGAGAATGACCTTCGCATAAAGAACATGACTGAGCCCAAGACCAAGTGATGAAAAATCTAAAATAACAGGAAGAGTACTTAAAAAAGATGTTATCATCGTAAATAAACATCTGAAACTAAACTGAATTACTATTTATTCATACCTTAGAAATTGTCTTGTATAAATGTGGCTCTAACTGCATTCCCTCTCAATGTATTCAGAATCATAATCAGAATCAGAACATTTATTTGTACTTAAACCAGTATGGTACACAAATCAGTAGTAGTATAATAATAATTAACGAAGAAGTAACACTAAAAAGAACAAATAAAATTGACAAAATAAATAAAATAACACAGTAAAATCTTGAAGAATTAACATGTCACTAGTGCATTATATCAAACATTCAATTAGGAAAATAGTTGTTACAAGAAAATGGTAAAATTAGGTAGGTATAAACAAGCAATGAAAAAAGAGACTTAAATATATATAAACGTACACCTATCCTAACCGGAGGCGGTCTATTATAATAAAATATCAGCGTTACAAAGTTAACGTGGTTTAATCCAATTACACACAAATTAAATAACAACTTTAAGAGGCAAACGATCCGTCGGAGTAATGCTTGTGCATCGGGCGCGCTCCCAGCGAACACTGCCGCTCGAGCTCGACCATGCGGCCGCCCCGACGTTCCGTGAGCGCGCGCGCGCGACACCGGCGTCCCCCGATGGCGCGGCAACCACGTGCTGTGCCTCAGAAGTCAAATCAGCTCCTTTTAATCATTTTCGCCGACACGGCCTTCCTGACATAACGCACGTCGTGCGTTACTCATCTGAAGATAACAAAACCATCGAACACAGACAAGCTTTCTATCAAATACGGAATCTACAGAACTCCACAGCGTTTTGTTATGTGAACTTAATAGTGTATTATCAAAGAAAGGTAATTAAGACAATTAACAAAGCTCTATTCTCTCTACAATTTATATTCTCAGTGATCTTCAGCTCGCGAATACACTCAACACAAGTATCGCGTATAGCACTCGCCACAGCTCCGCGCCACACACTGGGGACCAACACGCATATAGCGCGTGGCAGGCCAGTTGTTTGCGGCCAGCAGTGAGATGCTACTTAACGTACCTTGTATAGCACTCGCCACAGCTCCGCGCCACACACTGGGGACCAACACGCATATAGCGCTTGGCAGGCCAGTGGTTTGCGGCCAGCAGTGAGATGCTACTTAACGTTCCTCCATCATTATTCATCACACACTGCGCTGGCTGGTTCCATTACCACCGCGCCATTATCTGCCTCACGGTGCACCTGCACCGCCGTGCTACCCGTGTCTCTGTCATCAACCTCCATTTCGGTGCTATCATCCGCGGACACAAGCCCATCCTGCTCTAATGCTTGATCACATAGAGCTTCTGCCATTTACGAGTTCTACATGTACCCCCATATCAATTATATCACGACCGAGAAGAATGGGTTTAATCAAACTCGAATCATCAACAATATGAAATAGAATTTTCAAAGTGAGACCTTGGACGTTAATTGAACATCTCATTTGTTTAGTGTACTTTACGTCAGAATTACCTATACCTACTAGTACTACAGTGTTATAAAGTAGCACTCCATCTAGTTTTTCTGCGAGACTTTTTTTTTTTAAAAGAACACTCTGAACTGGAGTCAAAAAGAAAACAACAACTCATACCTGCAACATGTGGCTCACCAGTAACAGCTCGCTTGCTGCAAAGCTTAACCTCTTTCCTAGGGGCGTGGTTGGAGTCGCGGAGAGCGATGGCAGCTGCGCAGGAGCTGGAAACGTGCCCCTGCTTGCCGCACGCGTAGCAAGTCACCGGCCGCTTTTCTTCGTGGCGAGGAGGTGCTACCATGGCCGTCAATGGCATGAAGCGTGATGTGGATGATCTGCTAATCTGTGAACTTTGAGATCCTTGTGCTTCACAATAACCTCATTAATCTTACACCAGCCCTCGATGTCAGCATCCGGATCGTCAGGGTCGAACTTGATAAGCGCTGCCGTAGCGGGCGCGGGTGGCTGCAACCCTCTAGCCAGCCCGCGTAGTAGCTGCAGTAACGCGGCGGACTCGCCTGCGCCCGCACTTTCGGCATGGTCCATATTCGCGCTGGTCTCGTGGTCGGGCTCAGTTGCGTCGTGTTCACTCATTGTCACTCACGGCACCGCCTCCAGGGCGCTTCCGGGTCCTGGATCTCACTTCTGATGTCGTATAAACGTACACCTATCCTAACCGGAGGCGGTCTATTATAATAAAATATCAGCGTTACAAAGTTAACGTGGTTTAATCCAATTACACACAAATTAAATAACAACTTTAAGAGGCAAACGATCCGTCGGAGTAATGCTTGTGCATCGGGCGCGCTCCCAGCGAACACTGCCGCTCGAGCTCGACCATGCGGCCGCCCCGACGTTCCGTGAGCGCGCGCGCGCGACACCGGCGTCCCCCGATGGCGCGGCAACCACGTGCTGTGCCTCAGAAGTCAAATCAGCTCCTTTTAATCATTTTCGCCGACATATATATATTACTATTATTAATTATACAATGATGTCCATGTGAGTTTGAATTTTAAATGTCAATAGGTTAAATGAAAATAGCACCGTTTTCCCCCCAAAGGGTAGAAAACGAATATTTAGGTTTCAGCCGAAGCTTGATCCACTTGTGAGATTACCCCTTGAATTTTGCGCGGTTGCAGTGTATATCCTTCCTAATATCAGTGACGTTTCAGAACGAATCGCTCTGTCTCTTTCTAGCACAGCCGCCATCTTGTCACCGGTTGCTTGAGTTGAATTCTTGGACTTCAGTACTCTCACTAGCCGGCTAGACCGGCAGATTTAGTGGATCAAGCTTCGGCTGAAACCTAAATATTCGTTTTCTACCCTTTGGGGGGAAAACGGTGCTATTTAGGTGTTCGAGCCTCCGCTTGATCCACTTGTGAGAAGTGTTTATAATCTGCCGGCGACAAGTGAAGCAGACGTACTGTGCGTAAATGTATAATTGATTTTATTTATATAAATAAAACAAGTTTAGATAAGTACAAATGCTTTAACTATTATTTTTAACAAAGTAACAAATCTACTAAATCACTTTGGTGAAATTATCACCTGAAAAATTAAAGTGAGACTTTTACACAGGTAGAAAGGAATTAGCGATAGAATTAATAGAGCTGCGATCCTCTCTATAAATAATTTCTTTAAAGTAATATCTGATGAAGGTATCTTTAGACTTCCAGTTACCTCGCTTAATCACTTCATCGAGGTTTAGATTCCTGTTACACCAGATATCTGAGTTGACTGCCGATCTGCAGCTACCAGGAGATGCTTTTATATTTGCTTCCTTAAAGAGAGTGCGGATCCAGCCCGCAATAACCGATCGTGATGCAGCTTTTACACTGCCTCTTGTTGTAATAAATAGATTAGATAGGTCATCTTTGCTGCTTCTTCTAGCTTTGCTAAGAGAAATTAGGGCTTTGACCCAGAAGACTACATTTAACTTTTCAGTCTCACCCCTGGATAGCTTCCAGCCTGACTGCCTGTAGGTATCAGAATCGGTTTTGGAGCCGAATTTGGGCCAAAATATAATGAAGTCAGCTGAAGGTTCATATGACCCCGGTTATATTTCCAGTAAAGTTAAGTCGTGCAATCTTCGACCTGAAGCAAGCAAAAGGAGCGCCGCTGTGTGGCGAGAAACTTGAAACAAACTATTCTTGTCTATGGAGTAGCTTGTCAAATAATCAATTAGTTGATTAACATCCCATACTGGGGGTTTGTTTGAAGCCGGTCGAGAGAGGAGAACTGCCTTTATGGCATGCTTCACAAGGGGGTGATTACTAAGTATATCTGACTTCTCTGGATTAGCAAATTTCGTTACCACTGATTTGTGTAGACATATTGTGTTTGGTGACAACTTCAAGTCTCTATGGAGAAAACAGATAAACTTAGCCACATCCTCGGCGGTTGGGTCATTTACCTTACAATTGTTTTTCTTTGCCCATGAGTACCATTTTTTCCAAGCTGGGTTGTAGGTCTTAAGTGTGGACATCCGCCATGATGACTGTAGAAGCTCCTGATTCTCTTTTGTCCATGAATTGACTAACTGTGCCCAGCCCGAACCTTCCATACCTGCAAAGATAGATTCTCTGCAGCTGGTGGTGGTCTCGATGTCCTCAGGTCCACAAGGTGTTGGTGAATGTTCTGTATTGTGAATGGCGGACTCAGGGCTCGCTGTTTGAGTTCCGCTTTCCAGTGTGTTCTTTCCCAGTTTGGAGCCACAAGCAGGTATGTGCCTGTACTCTGGGCTAGATGCTGAAGAACGCGAGGTATCATAGCTGGAGGAGGAAAGAGCCAACCCAGATCGAATTTCCACGGCCTGCTGAACGCGTCCACAAATAAGCAATTTTGATCCCGAGCGTCCTCGCTGACATATTGACGAAGGATTGCAGACCTCGCACTGGCAAACAAGTCCACTATGGGAGTGCCCCACTTCTTGAATATTATGCTGAGAATTTTCTTGCTCAATGACCATTCCGGGAGCTCGTTGAACCTCGATAAACTGTCTGCTGTAAGGTTGTATCTCCCTGGTAGGAAGCGAGCAATGAGGTTTATTCGGTAGTGATTGGCTAAACTTAGGATCTCGTAGGTTGTGTTGAGGAGTCTTACTGATTTTGTCCCCCCCTCTTTTGTTATGTAAGCAACTACCGATTTGTTGTCTGTTTGGATCATGACGGTTTGCTTTCTGAGGTTGTGGCCCGTTAATTCTAGGACTTTCAGCACCGTCCAAAGCTCTTTTTGGTTGCTGTGCCAATTCTCCTGTTCTTTGCTCCAGTGACCGTGAAATTGTAGATCGTTTACGGTGGCACCCCACCCTTCTTTTGCAGCATCGGTGGTGATGAATGTGGTGGCTCCTTTCTGGTGAATAGAAGATGTGTCTCTGATGTGCCTTAACCACCACCTCAGTTCTTGCACTACTATCGGCGGAAGGGGAAATTTCTTGTGCCGATCTTGTTTTGGGAGTAGACGTGCCTTTAACTGAATTCTGCGACTGTGTAGCCTCCCTAGTGGCACTATGAACGATGCAAAATTGATGTTGCCGAGGAGGACTTTTGCTGACCACCATGACCATTGTTGGCTTTGCAGAAGCTTTTTTTATAATTTTCATGTTTTTTGTTATTTTGGGCTCGGGTAGGCTCTTCGTGTTTGTCTCTGTGTTCCAGAAGATGCCCAAGTATTCTAAAATACGGGACGGGGTCAGACAAGATTTTTTCATGTTTACGCACCATCCCAGAACCTTGAGATATTGCACAACTTCCTCGCCTTGGCAAATTAGTGTCGCTGGATTTTCGTGGATGAGAAGAAAATCGTCGAGGTAGACCAGAATCCGTATCCCTTTTTCTCTGAAAAAATTCGCCACCCAATTAGTTACTTTCGCGAATATAGAAGGGGCAGTTGCTAACCCAAAGGGCAAGCAAGTCATTTCGTATATTATATTGTTATACGAAAAGGCAAGGAATCTGCGATGGGATGGAATCACTGGCAGGTGAAAATAAGCCTGTGATAGGTCTATTTTAATCATGAAATCATAGGTGTTCAAGCAAACAGGAATTTTGAGGTGATTAATAAGATGAAATTTCGGGGGTTTTAGGAAAGAGTTAAGGTGCTTTAAATTTAGTATAAGGCGGTTTGAACCGTCGGTCTTTTGTCTAAGAAAGACAGGAGAAAGAAACCCCGACCGTTTATTACATTGGGTTATAGCACCACAATCTTGCAATTTTTTGATTTCCCTGGTCATTTCAGGAGAGTTTTTTGTTTGAAATCTAAGACAGGAATCTTTATCTAGCTTGTTTAACAGTGGAGGCCTAAATAAAAGGGATTCTGTAACCCTTTAGAATTGAAAGAATGCTTTTAGGAGCTCCGATGTCTTTCCAATTTTTTGCTTTAGCACTAACCTGCCCCGCCCTAAAGCTAGAATTTCTTTCCTTCAAATCTTGTCCTTCTTGGTTTCCCTCCACCTCCTCGTTTCTGTCCTGGATGGGGTGCAGCTCTATCTGAGAATCTATAGTTTGGTTTCTTAAATGTCTCTGACTGCTGCACTTTGTCTTTGACTTCTCGTCGTTGAAAAGTACCTTTATTCGTAGTTTTTGGCTTGTATCTTTGTTTAGCGGGAAAAAACTTTTGGATGCCTCCTTGTTCTTTAATCAGGTCAGAGAGTTGTGGTTCTGCAAAAACGTGCGTTGTGGACGGAGGTATTGCATGAAGTAAATCATACAGAACTTAGTTAGGAGGTTTGTAAATACTCCTGCGCTGTTGTATAACTTCGGCTCTTTTCCCACAAGCATATTGCAATAAAGCATCAGAGGTTTGACGAAAAGTTGAATTGGGAGCTAGGAAATTCTTGCTGATAGCAGACTTTACCTCTAGCGTTGATTTTTGGTAAATATCTTGGAATTCTTTCCTCTGTTGTAATAGCCCGTGGGTGATAGCTCCTAGACAAAGGTCCATTTTCTCCAAGACCGTAACAAGTTGCCAATTTGGTGTTACTGTCGCTAAATTGCTGTTGGTTTTTAGGTTGGAGAAGACTGGAGTTGCTTGGAATTTTTTCTGAACTTCTGCGTACCTAATGTTCTGCCAAGCTTCTTCCCCGAGTCGTTGGCATGATGCCCCCTGTTTAGCTAATTGCTCGTCAGCTATACTAAGTCTAGCCTCAGATTCCTTTGTCTCGGGCATAAAATCCAGAAGGTTTTCAATTGGTTCAACATTTTCCACCGTAGGATTGGGTTCTGTATTGTTGCTTTCTACGTTAAAAGATGGTGCAGACCAGCTTTCTTCGTCACTAGAAGATAGTTCTTCACAGCCCGTAATATCCTGACTTTCTGTTTTATTTGAAAATCTATCCACAATGGACTTCAAGTTATCCGACTGGATTTGTGAAAGGTTAAAGAGCCCTTCTAACACCTTGTTTTGTTTCTCCATGTAAGCAGACAATGTGTCCAAATTAGGTTTCTTTTTTGCGTCCGAGCGGTCCTGATCAAGTTCTGGACTATGAGATCTTTTTGATGATGCTCTTGAGGGAGTGGTAATGCTACCGCCGTTCTGGCTCTTGACGATTTTTTCTGCTTCCTGCCTTGGCAGAAGGTGTTGTTTTATTACCTGTATAGTATCGAGAAAACCATTAAAGGCGTCAGTTGGATGAATCTTTTTCATCGTAGCCACTGGAGAGTAGATGACTGCTCTTCCCAGGGGCCATCTGATTAGCTTTCTTTTGATGTCTTTGTATTTACGCTTGCTAAGAGACGGTCTTGAGCTGTCGTCGCAAAAAGCATAAGCTAGTTCTGCAGTGGGGATCGCGAATCTAAGGCGGCACTCATCATCAGATGAAATCTTATCGCCAAACAGGTCTTCATATGAGGTATGATTGATCTCCCACATTCTCCAATTGTTTGGATAGAATTCATCTAGTAGTTTGACTACCCGACAGAAGTATGCTTCTTCATCAGGAGGAGGATCCCACGAAGCTAAGTCACCCATTGTTGTACGGCCCATGATCTGAAAAGATCGTTATTTTTTGGGTTATTTGATTTGAAGCAATTTGTTTGTTGTCGGCTGAGCAGCCGACGGATTGCGTGTACAGCCGACAAGCACGGACGTCGGGCGCCTGCTGCACAGCCGACGTGAAGGCTGACTTTTGGGCATGTTTTTTGTGTTATGTAGACAGCCGTGTATATGAATTCGTATGTAAGCGAGCGGCTTATTTTCAAGCGACAGAATTATTCTCAGTTGCCATTTAATTAGCGTCATTCATACTAAGTAATGGGGCTTTCCCAAATTACATTTTTTAGATGAGTCTGCCGTCCTGGGAGCGGGCAGTCATCTAACGATAAGACTGATGTTTTCTTGAAATATTTCACTTTCACTTACGAAAGAAAATATGGTACTTACAGAAAAAAATATCAAATTTTTTTACACTGCACACTGAACGCTCAAAATTTCAAGACGTACTGAAGTCCAAGAATTCAACTCAAGCAACCGGTGACAAGATGGCGGCTGTGCTAGAAAGAGACAGAGCGATTCGTTCTGAAACGTCACTGATATTAGGCAGTGGCGTGCACAGAACTTTTTTCCGGAAAAGCAATCAGAAGGTCAAGTACGACAATAAAAAAAATATGAAAAAATTTAAATAACAGTTTGAAAAAAAAAAAGTTTGTATGACGCCAGGGTAGGCACTGCCTACCCTAGAGTGAAAATTTTCATACAAACTTTTTTTTTTCAAAGTGTTATTTAAATTTTTTTATATTTTTTTTATTGTCGTACTTGACCTTCTGATTGCTTTTCCGGAAAGAAGTTCTGTGCACGCCACTGATATTAGGAAGGATATACACTGCAACCGCGCAAAATTCAAGGGGTAATCTCACAAGTCAAGCACGTACCCAGCTTCGTTGGTCGGGGGGGGTCCGTCAAGGCAAATGATAAAAGAAATAGCAAATCGGATCTCACATATTTATTAAATATCTTTAAAAAATTATAAGATAATGTTACAGCATTTCAGTGGATGATATAATGTTATATTGTGACTTATATTCTGTAAGTTACAGCGTTAAATTTAATCGTCTTGGTTTTAAGGACATTTCGTTTAATACATCATCCACTGAAATGGTCTGATTTGAATGGACTGACATCAAGGCCAACCCAGTTAAACGTTCATTCCCCATTTTATTGCGTAAATATGTTTTTACTCTTTTCAATGTTGAAAATGATCTCTCAACGCTTGCGGTAGAAACAGGAAGCGACGCTAACAGCTTTAGTAGCGTATGCATATGAGGATAAAATGCAGCATCGCACTTAGCTAAAACTTCTATAGCTTCTCTTTCCATTGAAGTTTGATCTGCATTTTTCCATTTTTCAGCCCATAAGTGATATTCAGTCTCCAATGTGACCTCAGACACATCATTTAAATAAGGAAGTAGATTTGACAGATTTTGCGCATTCTCAACACATATTTTATGTGGCAATAACATTTCCAGCGTTGTCAAAATTTGTACAATGCTGCCTTCAAACCGACTTTTCAGGCTTCCAAGAAGATCATCTATACACGGAATGAAAATACTTCTTTTAAAATATTCCATCGGTGAATCCGCTGGATAATTTTCTCTGTGTACTTGTCTGCCAGTTACTCGTGGAATTGTGATAGATTCAATGCCAAACAGAGCACTGGAAAGATTTTCAGCTTTTCTGAATATCTTTCTAAATTCTTCGTCTAAGATGTTGCTTCGTAAGTTCTGGACCTGATGTATGACATCTTTTGCAAAAGTTAATGCTGAGCTTAGGTCATGCTTAGGACTTTGTAAGTACTGAGACAACGTCAATGTATAACTCAGTAATTTCTCACATACCAAAACAGATATCAAGAATGCTGGATTTTTCATTGCTGATACCAATTGTTCCGCTTTAGCTGCAATCTGTCTTCCTGTTGCCGAGACATCAAAGAGACTAATAACAATAGGTTCAATTAGCTCAACAAAAACGATAATGGCGTTATGACGCTCCACAAATCTCGTTTCACAAACACCAATCAATCGTGTCCTTTTTGTCTCTGGCACTAATGCCTGAATGTGACTTTTCAGTATATGACCATTTAACGAATTATTTCGGAATAAATTGCAAATGTCCTTTACGGTTTGTAGGCAGTTTTTAACACAAGGTGTTGTCATACCTGCACTAAGTGCAAGATTCAAACGATGATTGGCACAATGAACATAAATTGCTTTAGGGTATCTTTCTTGGATTCGTGCTTGTACGCCTTTGAACATACCACTGAAAGATCCGGCACCATCATAACCTTGCCCAATTAGTTTTTCTAAATTTAAGCCAAGTTCTCCGCATATTTTTAGCATCATATTTGTAATCGCATCACCTGTCATTTCCGTTAGTGGTATATAACATAAAAAATCATCTTTGATTACCACTTTCTTGTTCTTGATATCAACATATCGCACACAAAAAGAAAATTGTTCGATTCCTGATACGTCTAAAGTTTCGTCTGCAAGGATACTGAAAAACCCTGATTCGTTTACATCTTTAACAATTTTTGTTTGAATTATTTTACCGCAGATATCAATAATTTCGTTGACAATTTTAGGACTTGTATATAGTGAATTTTTTGTTGCATTTTCCAAATGTTCTTTGAGTTTGTTGTCACCTGATTCCACTCTTAATCTTAGTAAAGCTCTGAATTTTCCATCTCGACAACTTTGGGCATCTAACGTTTTGGAAAGATCAGAACTCTCATCATCACCACGAAGTGCGATTTCATTTTGTCCGCAAAATATTACTGTTTTTATTATCGGTTTAATAGCCTCTCTATTTTCTAAAATTTGCTTTTTTCGGTTAGAATCGAGTTGACTGATAACAGAAAGTGTCGAATCAGCTTGTTGAGCTAAAAAATTATTTGCTAATGTTATTGCTTCCTTATGATAGGCAGATTTTTCGTGATCACGGAATTTCTCCACTGCGTGCTTCCATTTAACGAACGGATTATCAACTAAAACACCTATTTTTTGATGTTGGCCCTTTCCAACGAAATCTTTGCCGAATGAGACACAATATTTGCAAAACGCACCATCAAAGTGTTTTGAATATAATAACCATTTCCATTTTTCAGTCCAATTGCTTTGAAATTTTAACATTTTTCCACCAACATTCTTAGCGGGGAATTTAAAATCTTTTTCTGGATTAGTGAGTCCAAGAATAGTCGTTTTCACCGCGTCTGGTACGATTTTGTTAGACGATTCATTTAATGTTAAAATATGATATCCAATATCGTGTTTATTTGGGACTTCCAGCGCAGTAACTGTTTCATTGAAACAAGTATTAGATAAGTCAGAAGTTGATGGGTGACTTGGTCCCGGTTCATTCTGTAGCGAAGCCAAATAATCAGTTGTCGGTAGAGATATACTGTCTTGTTTTGCAATATTTGATATTGATAATGATGGTGTTTCAGATTTGTTGATATTTTCCTCAAGTTTAGCAACTTTCGGCTTGAAAAAGTCGCTTATTTTAGAAATGCGTTTCATTTTTATGGAAAGTATCTTTTCGTCATTGAATGTAGGTACCCGTTAGATTCTGTAGACAATTATAAAAGAATTAGTATACAAATACTTATCAAAAAAATTTGTAAACGCGCAGCCAAAAAATAAAAAGATCGCAAAACCTAAAATGCAATATTTAACTACTAAGTGGCCTGCGCGGTGTGGTGGTCGGAAAAATCCAATCGCCGCGCAGCACCGCGCTGCTTTAAGAGTGGTTTGACCTTAAATTCACAGATAACTAGAAAACAGTACCTTGAGTGATCAATTAACTTAGTGAAATTTCTATTCTTTTTCATAAGTTTTAAATTTTTTGCTACATTTTTGTCTTTGATATTTTTACTTTCACATACAAATAAACATTGCGTAATTAGATTAAGGTTAAAAATGCAACAATTTAAAAGTCTACCAAATAAAATAAACTTGTCCACCAAAAAAGGAATTTATTAAAAAGGCTCACCAAAACGGATGAAAATACGGATTTGGAGAGCATTTATCCTTTTTTTGGTGAGCACTTTAATTTTAGGTTAGGTTTTGTTTGGTGAGAAATTAAACTTAAGCCAAAAATATATACTTATACTTAGTAAAAAACCACCTAATCAGCTAGTTACCGTCGTCGTCGTCGGTCAACGTGGACCGTGGTGGATCAGCAGCCGAACGCGATGCGATGACACAAGCACACACGAACAATGCGTCGGGTGAACTGACCACTGGTTATTTTCGGTGTCGCTCGGACCAACCAGCCCGGCACGGCGTGGCGCGAGGAGGGGAGCGAGACGGGGCGGGCGGGACGCGGGATGCAGGCGGGGGTGTAAAGTTTGGTAGGCGGCCGCCGCCGGAGCGCGCGGAAACAACTCCCTGCTTTGATATTATCGCAATCAATGTATTCTATGCGACATTCGTCATGACGCCCGACCACCACCTGTACCCGCCTGCCCCGCAGATCGGAATATTTGTTTTTAAGAATTTATTTTGACATTAGAAATGTTTTTCGGGGGGGGTCCGGACCCCTAGGACCCCCCCCTTGGGTACGTCCTTGTCACAAGTGGATCAAGCGGAGGCTCGAACACCTAAATATACCATTATAAATTATATAATGATGTGTATGCAAATTAAATTAATATTTTAAATGTAAATATGTTCAATAATAATGTCAATCTTTGAAAAATTCATTTAATTCGTAGTACGGTTTCTGAAGCAAGTAAGTTTTTAATTTGTTTTGAAAAATACTAAGGTTGGCACTCTGTTTTATAATTTTGTCAAGTTTGTTAAAAACTTTAATTCCCGTATATACTAAATTCCTTTTAAATGTATCATAACTAGGTGCAGGTCGTCGTAACTGGTCGTTATGTCTTAGCTGATATTTTTAATTCACACCAACGGTTTTATGATCGCTACGATTTTTAAATGTATAACTTGAAATTAAATATATATATAAAGAAACAACTGTTAAGATACCGTGCTTGATGAATAAAGGTTTACAATGATCACGATATCTAGCACCGTCAATAATCCGAACTACTTTTTTTTGTAAGATTAATATAGATTTAATATCGACACAATTCCCCCAAACCTCTAGACCGTATCTTAATATGCTTTCAAAATATGCAAAGTAAACCATCTTCAACGTCTCTTGGTTCGAGATTTTTTTTAGGTTTTTTAGTGAATAGCATGCACTTGCTAGCCTTTTCTTGACATTTGTTGTATGAGGATTCCAGTTGAGTAGTGGATCCAAATTAATACCTAAAAATGTTGTAACTAGGGTTCTAGCAATAGGCAAGTTAAAATCAAATTCAAGACTATTTGTGTGTCGTTTAAAAGTAATATAAAAACTCTTATTATTATTCATTTTTAGTTTGTTGGCATTAAACCAATGATTCAAGCTGATCCAACAATTTTTTGCCTTGCTTTGAAGTTCTCCATATGGAGGTGCAGTTAACACTATACTTGTATCGTCTGCATATAGATAGGCTGTACCCTCTTCAATAAATCGTGGCAGATCGTTACTGCGGTACGCCTCTTTCTAAGATTTTTTCTTCAGACTCCTCTGAAATCTCATTGTTAGGTATCTGTACAAATTGCCTACGATTTGATAAATACGATTTGAATAAGCTTAAGGCTGAACCTCTTACTCCGTAAAACTCCAACTTTTCTATTAGAATATCGTGATCAACACAGTCGAAAGCCTTTGTATTGTCTGTATTTGTCTACTTCATTTGTATTTCCTTTTTTATGTACCGGAATCACCTTGGCACGTTTCAGGGCTGTGGGAAATGTTTCCTCTACGATACATGCGTTAAATATATGCTCCAGTGGCCTTGCTAAAATATCTATATTATTCTTAAGTAATTTAGTGTTTATACCATCTGGGCCACATGAGTTAGTGTTCTTCATATTGGCCACTATGTTTATTAATTCGGTTACCGTTATTGTTCGAATAAACATTGAGCGATCGTTATTAATATTTGTCTGTAATATTAATCTTTTGTAATCGTTACTATCAATACTTTGGTCAATTTCAATATTGCCTGCATTTATGAAAAAGTTATTAAAAATATTACTGATATCTTTTGAGTTTGTTATTAATTTATTATTATGCCTAATGACTAGTTTTGATGACAGCTTTTTTTTAATTTTCCCTGTATTATCATTTACAATTTGCCAGACCGCTTTTGACTTGCATTTTGAATTTCTAATAAATCTTTTAACGTGTAAAGACTTTGCTGTAATAAGAGTTTTTTTCAGGACACCATTAAATTTTTTGAAATATTGATCTTTTGAAAGATCAAAACCATTTTGCCGCAGATCAAGCAATAATTTTCTTTTTTTCTTACATTATATTTTGATACCTTTAGTAAGCCAATTATTATGTTTTACCTTCATAGCAACTTTTTTTAATGGAAAGTACCTTTCAAAAATCTGGTTATAAATTTCATAGAATATGTTCAGTTTACTTTCACACCCAGTTGCATCATAAACTCTTGACCAGTCTATATTAAAAAGTTCCTGTCTAAAAGAAGACATTGCATTTTGTGAAAAAATTCTTGTTATTTTTAATTGTTTAGCCTGTTTTATTTCCCTATCAGCATAAGGTAGAATTATTAACTGTGCATCATGATCCGAAAACGAGCATGGTATTATGATTTGTGGCGCAGAAAGCTGGTAGGGATTGAGGTATCTGACTATCTTCCTAATCCGGAAAAGCCTACTCTTTTAGCTCAATAGCCATATTATGAAGCACTGCCAAAGCCACCACATACATTTTAGTATTTTCAAGAGACGTCCGGAATCCGTTTAGTAAACACCTGAACCGAGATTTCCACACACCGAAACATCTCTCCATAGTGTTTCGTGTCCTTATGTGAGCGTAATTGTATGCTTATTCTTTTGGAGTCGTGGGATTTAGCACCGGTGTAAAAAAGTAATGGGTGCAGCCATACCCGGAATCCCCTAGCCATCTCCCATGAAAAGTTTGACCCTCTTCAAAGCATTCTTTCAACTGACTTTCATTAAAAATTCGAGAATCGTGTGTGCCGCCTCGCCAATGTGCAACAATGTTATTAATTTGTGGATATATTAATAATTTGCAATATTCCGCTAAACACTCTTATAGCATGGTATTTAAAATGCAGACTCAAGCACCGCCCGCCCTCCCGCATAAAACATGCACAAGCAAAGCAAGCAGTACGAGCACAAAATAAAGCAATCTTAAATAACAAGCAAGAAAACTTATCGACACGTGTTTCGCCTCTAAACGAGGCATCCTTGGGATGTGTTGTCCGCCCGACCGCTCGACAGCAAATGACGAGCTGCCACCCGGAACTCACCTTTTATACACCGGCCTGACTAGTTGTTTGGTGGGAATAACTGGATGACGAAAACATACGTAAAAGGGGGGTACTTATAAAATTAGTTTGTTTTGTTCGTTCAGTAAATCAGTGTTATTCTTGTTCTTCAATATCTCCAACTGCTCTAGCACACACATTCTTAAACCCTTCTTACAAATATGTTTTACATCAAATGAATGATTGTTAGGCAAACTATGACCGGACTCTAAAATATGTTTCGCAAAATGCGATTTTTCGGGATGATTATTTCTATAGGCTGAGATGTATTCTTTATACCTTGTTTCAAAGCTACGACCCGTTTGACCGATGTAAACACCGTTACATTCACTGCAGCACAATTTGTAAATACCCGACTGTTGTGTTTTATCTAATTTATCCTTTCCATTTGCAAAGCCGCTTAATCTTATTATTAGTTCTGAAAGCAACGCGAACACCAGAACGCCGAAAGATCTTCGCAACCCGTTCAGAAATCGGTCCTAGGTAAGTTAAGCTGGTTTTATATTTTTGAATACTTTCAGGCTGTAAAGCGGACAAATTACTTCTGATAATACTATTTTGTTTTTTGTGGATTAATCGGTCAACCATTTTAGTACTATACCCGTTATTAAAAGCAATCTGATATATGATATTGAGCTTGAGCTCTTTTTTATAGTTGTCTGGACTTAAGGGCACCGTCATTAATCTGTGAACATAACAACGAAAAGCAGCAAGTTTATGTTCCCAAGGGTGACAAGATGAAGCGGGTATTACAGTATCGGTGTGTTGGCTTACGGTATATTTGAAATTCATGTTGATGTTGTGATCTTGTAATAGTTAAATCTAGAAAATTAAGGGAGTTTTCTTGTTCGACTTCTAATTTAAATTTAATTTTTGAGTGAATTTTGTTGAGTTGGTTGACAAATATATCTAGCTGCCTACTAGTACCCGTCCAGCAAAGAATGACGTCATCAACGAATCTATAATAATACAAGATATTAGAATTATTGACAATATGTTTGGTCTCGAAACTGTCCATGAAAATATCAGCCATCAACGGACTTAAGGGTGAACCCATTGCTAAACCTTCTTTTTGCATGTAGAAACTATTGTTGAATTTGAAATAGTTTTGTTGCATGCAAACTGATGTGAGGTTTAGGAGGTCATCAATTTCGCCAGTGTGAAGACGTTGTTTTTCTAACAAATTTCTAATTATAGTCAAACATTCGTCATAAGGAACATTGGTAAATAAGCTATCTACATCCAAAGATACTAACTTCGCATTAGAGGAATGAACATTATCAATCTACTACTACTGGCCAGGTATGTTCCGAGATGTAGCTCAGTATGTGAAGAAATGCAGAACATGCCAAACAAATAAACCATCGCAACAAGGGAGAGCCGGCTTGATGCAAGTTAACAACACTGAGAGACCGTGGCAAGTAATAACAACGGACCTGATTGGACCACTACCAAGGTCATCGCAAGGTTATTGTTGGATAATAGTGTTTCATGATAAATTTTCAAAATGGACAGAAATACGACCATTACGCACCGCAACATCAAAAACAGTAATAAAAGCTCTAAAAGAATGCATAGTGATGAGATACGGAGCACCGGAAACAATATTATCGGACAACGGTCGACAATTCACAAGTAAACAATTCACTGACGAATTGAAGAAATATGGTATCACACAACGCCTAACAGCGCCGTACTCGCCAAATGGAAACCCGACCGAACGAGTAAATCGAACACTCGAAACCATGATTACAGCGTATATTACAGGGAATCATAAAAAGTGGGACGAATACCTTCCAGAATTTAATTTTGCTATAAATAGTTCAAAACAAGAATCCACTAAATACACACCGGCATTCCTGTTATTTGGAAGGGAATTACGAAACCCTAAAGATAGGAACGAATTCCCAGTCCCGTCCGCAAAGGACAACAGCAAAATGAACGAAATCTACGAATTAGTACGAAAACATCAAGCCGAAGCATCAATGAAACAAAAACAAAACTACGACAAACACAAAAGGGAATGGAAACCAATATTAAATGAACCAGTATTAAAAAGGGAATTCCCGTTATCCAGCGCGAGCAAAGACTTCTGTGCAAAACTAGCACCAAAATTTTCGGGCCCATATGTGGTGACACATCAAAAGTCTCCGGTAATATTTGAACTACAGGACCCCACAAACCGACGAAAGAAAAGAACTGCACACGTAAAAGACTTAAAACAATACCACGAATAACTAATAAATATAATATGAAACACCGAGGGTAGATCGAAAAAAAAATAAAAAGATAAACACGCGAAAATGAAAAAAAATATAAGAAGAGGGTAGTTGGAGAAAACCAAAAATACCTATAAAAGGAAGTACACGGTATCAGAACGGGGAAAATTGTGTAAGATGGAGAAAGAGCGAGTGCAACCAGGAGTAGCGACGAGAGGGCGAGCATGTGAGATTTGGGTGTTCGAAGACAAAGGACTGGGGAGAACACGACCAATCTATGAAGAAATATCCAGCGATGAGGACGGGGCAATAGGGCTGGCAGATGAAGATTTCGAGGAATTTCTAAGAGAAAGCGCGGATTTCGGGGATGACCACCTCGGAGAACCGATATTTCGTGACGAAGACCTGGGGCCAGACCTGCTGACGACACCACCGCCGCGGTCCCCGGGAAGATGGGAGTACTCGTGCATACCAACCGGGACTTACTCACCGACAGAAGACGAGGATGTTTTGGATCTGAGGACGTCACCAGTACCCGGAGAAGACCCACCGGAACCGAGCAACATGGTTATACCGGAAGAGGACAAAACCCCAGGTCCAAACCAGAAGAGAAGGAAGAGCCGTCGAGGGAACAGAGGAGGGGCATCCGAAAAAAATAAAAAAAGGAAGCTAAGTACCCTTAAGCAGAAAGCATTACGATTAAGACCTTCAATGTATGTAGGAAGTTTATTTTATTTATAGTTTTTATAGTGAAATTAAATTATTATAAATCCGTTCAAGAAACCAGAACACACCGTAAGTAAATACCAGCCAAAACCGGTTGGGCCAGCAGGCGGTCACTTGCCAGCGAACTAACGACCGGCCGGTCGTCAGTCGAAGCAAGACATTACCGCGGAACGGTCACGCAATTGGTACAAAAGTAGCCACAGTTCCGTAACATCGAAAACACGATTCGATACAGTTTATACAGTGATTTTTTAACATTACAGATAAAAATCTCATCAGACGAGGGGGGAATGTAACGAAGCCCCGCTTCCCCGCAGCGGAGCCCCCACCGAGCCACACGCACGAGCGGTGGCGTGGGAGGTTGACGCCATATAAAACCAAGACACGGACAGGAGGGCCGACAGTTTCCGTGACACCACCGACAAGTGAGACACCCCATCGGAAGGAGGCTGTCCCGCGCAACCGGCGCGTAACCCGAGACCCGGACCCCTCGAACCTGGATTGTTGGATTGCAGTGAAACCGTTGGATTGTTGTGAATTTAATGGAGTAGGGACTGCGCCCACAGGAGAGTGTGTCTTAGCCGCGACGCGTTCTAGTTTTTACCGAAAAGCTATTCGTAGGAGAGTTCATAAAGTGGTATCTCGATTGAGGCGATCGTGGTTTTTGCGCGCTGATCCTTAGGGACTCTCAGGGTTGCGCTGGAGCAACCTTCAGCGCATAACGTGAGTCCCGAGGGGAATGGCAGCACAGGCCCTCAGAGCCGCCGAATCGAGACCACGGAATGACGCGTCTGCAAAGGGCATTTGAATCCGATTTACCGAAACGTTAATAATTATTTAAAAAGCCAAGCTCCCTCTCTCTCCCGGTGATTTGTACTGACGTAGGTTGAAACCCATGTGAACATTAGTGCGTGACGATAGATAATTGATAAAGTGCGATACCCCCAGCTGTAGTATTATGTGAATAAATAACCGATGTGTAAATAGTAATTGTGTGTTTCCGTCCACCATACCCTCGTCCCAAGAGCAGTTGAGATCCATGCTGATGCAGCAGATCATCACAACCTAACATTACTTAGTATAGCAAGGGAAAATATTTACATAGCAGAGGGTAGGGTCATTCTATGGCCAGTTTTTGGATCAAAGACAGACACAGCAGAACACAGACAGTCAGGTTGGCTATTGTTAGAACATCAGGATGAAAATGTATGCCCTGTAAGATGGATAAAGAAATTACTTACTATCTCTAAAGAGAGGCGGAATGAAGGGAAGGAGTTAAAACAACTTTTTATAACGATCACGGGCCAACCGAAACCAGCATCTCGGACAGTAATTGGGGGATGGATCCGATCTGTCCTCAAAGAAGTGGGAATAGTAGCTTCAGCTGAGTCTTTCAGATCAGCAGTGGCCTCTGCAGGTTGGGTTGAGAACCACCCTATTGAAGAGATCCTAGCCAGAGGAAACTAGAAAAGTGAGAATACTTTTAAAAAGTTTTACTGTAAAGACATTAGAAGGGTTTCTACACCCTCTCAATTACTATTTATAAATTTTAAACCTGAATAAGTTAAGTGATGTGCCCTCTTATTATTGTTGATTTATTTTGTCACTTAAATACCATTAAGTAATCAATCAGTATTATTCAAGTCTGAATTATTTACTAGAATACGGAATACATTGTTCCTATTATTGTTGACCCCAGTAGGGGACACAGGCATAGACCTGTTGCAGTATCAATTAGTTGAATTGATTATAATTTTGTTATTTGTGTGTTTAACTTCTTATTATTTTACTCACATACAGCGTTTTGTGTAGTCACCAGCAGATATCAAACAAGTCTTCACATCGACGCTGTGTGTTTCTACAGAAACACATAATAGTAGATTTTGCATTACAACAAAATCGTTATCATGTGTGAGACAGAAACACACAGCGTCGCAGAAAGTGCTTCCTGGTGAAGACGCGTATGACAGAATGTCAGTGAATCCAACATTCGAGTATGAGCTGCGTTCCCAAAATTAGGAAAGCTGCTCTACACAAGCCGGTGACTGGAGGTTTGAACAACATAGAGCGGTAAGTGCACAAGACTAATCTTTCTTTAATCAAGACAATTCGAATGGGCCGTTTAACAAGTGACATGATACGTTTTAAGCTATCAAATGAAAACGATTTCATGACTATTTCCTTACACAATCGAACCTCTGAAATAGTACAAATCATAACCATCGAGTTGATTCAAAATTTTGGAAATTATTGATATAGTGGTAGGAGCATTAAAAGGTAGCTAGTAGTAATAGTTTAGACCTAACTTAAGTTTTTGCATGTTTACTTACTTGATTGCGTCCCCAATATTTCAGAGCTATTAAGATCTGAACAAAAGAAGATAAACCACTTCCACTTATGTCCATAATCGAACAACCACCTATCAGTTGTTCCAAAAACAGAACACCTCTTTTGGAAAAGCGATATTTTACTCGAAAATCTTCATCGCTGTAAAGTTCAAACGGGTCTTGTAGTATTTTGTATATTTTCACCATTCTTGTGTTTTGCACGTCATTAAACAGGTTCTCCAGGTAATCAACTTCCTCCACCGCTTCAACTCCCCTAGCCATTTTATTAAATTCCGAAAAATCAAACACAAAATCACGCGCACCACAACACGATGATAGGTTATACCGAACTTAAAATAGGGTAGAGGTTGGAATAACGGAACAAAGAGCAGTTACGCCGACATTATGCTAGGTTAAAGTTATTCCGAGTTTATTGGTTGACATTTTGCTTATTCCAAAGTTATATTCAGCATAACATTTTATTCCACGTTTATTAGTAGGGCTGTTAGTTTATATAATTACACTGCATGTAAGGAGAGGCCATAGCCTCACGACTGTCCTATTGGATTTTGAAGTCTGAACAATTAATCATTAAGGTCCCGAGAGGCCCCGGGTTCGATTCCCGGTTCAGAGCTCCTCACATCCAGATTTACTTTTCTTTCTGCGTTTCTATACTGTAATGATATAATGTTAACATTTTAAAGACTTATTTGGTTTGATGGGAAATACATATCGGGTGCCATTTTCACTGAACATTTCTACCAACACGTAATATTTGGTAGATTTTATTGTATTACTTAACAACAATGGTACTTCTTTATCGGGACAGAACATTTGCCTCAACATCTTCTTGCTGGTTCAGCTGAGCTTCATTAATATGAGACTCATTTCATTTCTTTTTTTTTTTTTTCATTTTTAAAAACTTTATTTATCATAAGTAATATAAACAAAACAATAATTTTCCGCCAAACTGTTAAGACAGTTTATCGGCAGACATACACTCTCTCTTAATGCTAGCACTTATGATTACATAAACTTGTTAAATAAATACTTGGTCTAAACTAATAATCATCACTAAACTTAATAAAACAAAAAATTAACCTCGTTGAGGGTAGTTATACATAACTACAACAGCTCAACACTAGTAGTTTTGTGTGGTGACAAACAAACTGCCGTGTGCAATACCGTAGCATGACTTAGTTTAGCAAAAATAGTTTATGTACTTAGTTGAGAACATTTATGAAACTAACAATATATATTATTTTATGTACTAGTTTCGATAAAATCTAGATTTAATAAAAAGAAATCTTTTAACTTATTCTTAATTTGAATTTTAGTGCCTTTACAGTCTTTTAGGTCTTGCGGAATACAATTAAAAAGTTTGGGAATAAGCCAATTTTTGCAACGTTTTCCATAAAAATTAGAAACTTTTGGTACCAGTAATTTACCTTCTACTTTTGACCTAGTTTGATGTCCATGTTTAATTTTTATTTTGTATTCATTGTTCCAAAACTCCTCAATTGCTATTAAAAATAAACACTTTTTCTGTGCTGGAAGAATTTTGCATTTTTCAAATAATATTTCATAATTTTCTTTATGTTCAGTTTTAGTTTTTTCACCAAACATAAGCTTTAAAAATCTTGTTTGAAGTTCTTTTATTTTGATAATTTTACTTTTAAAAGTAATGCCGTAGCATTCTATTCCATAGGACAGAACTGACTCAACCAAAGCGTGATAAAGCCTGTAAAGAATTGATCTTGGAGTACAGAAACTTAAACTTTTAAATTTACTTAACAACGCTCTTAATTTGTCGCATACATTATTTATCTGAAATTTCCAACAAAATCTGTTATCTACTGTTTAGCCTAAATATTTGTATTTTATTACATTGTCTATAAAAGGACATGAACAATTTATATGATTTGTATGTAGACAGTCGTATGTATGTCCTTTTAATTTTATATCTTTAATTAAACATTTCCGATAACTAGAAGAGATATTTAGTAGTTTTGTTTTTTTATTATTCAGCAAGATACCATTATCGTGAGCCCACTTTGTAATATTATCTAGATCTTCTTGAAAGTTATTTTCAATGGTTAATGGATCCGTTCCAGCGTACTAAAGACATGTGTCATCAGCAAACATGTATTTATGACAATTTTTAACTGTGGATACCATACTGTTTACATGTAATATGTAGCAAACAGGACCAGTAACAGAACCTTGCGCAACGCCATATTTTGTCACTTTTTTAGAACTAAATTTGTCTGCTATCTTTACAGTTAGAGTTCGATTTTTTAGATAGTTACAAAACCAACCAAGTAATGAACCACGTATTCCACTTTCATCTAAAGCAGTTAGAAGAGTAGAATGATCGAGCGTGTCGAAAGCTTTTCTAAAGTCAATAAAAAGTACAGCGACTTGATTTTGTTTGTTTAAAGCAGAATTTATTTCATTGGCAAATTTAGACAACAATTTTGTGGTATTTTTCCCTTTTTGGAATCCGTATTGAGAATCAGTTATAATATTATTTTTTCTTAAATATGTAGATATCTGGTTGACCTACTCCCTGACCTCAGTCACACTTTCTGGGTAGACAGACGCAAAAGTAATTATAATTACCTCCATGGTGTCTGAAATAGTGCTGTTGTTATAGTTGTGGTAAAATTTTGATATTTTCCCACCTTGTATATTGTTTTTATATTTAATTACATCATTTTCATTTAGGAAATAGGAAATAGTATTTCACGGTGGACGGCTAGGTAGACAAAAATTTAAAGATTTAGTCCTACGCACTATTTATGACGGCTTTTCTTGATTTTATAGCGTTCCAAAACTTTTTTTTCGCAGCCACTCCTATGCCATATAGCGACTTTGCCATGGCTGGTAGCGTAGAACGCCCATTCTACAGAAACACCCGAATTATCAAATCCATAATAAACACTGAAGAGCAGTATCTATTTTAAATTGGGCCGCACACCCATAGGAAAATATAATCATCTTTTCTAAGCAGGGATACAATGATTTTAAATCATTAATCTTTGAGTCATTAGTCTTTAACTCGGCGCTGCTCGCTATGGGTAAATTTTACCCAGCCGTGCAAATTTTTCGCCTTATTTTTTTTTCACTAATCACGGCGGGCTGCGCTTCTAAGTACCTTCGAGTTACGTCTTTGACTGCCGCTCAGCAGTCAGTTGCTATGACGTGCTCGGGAGTTGTGGACGTGCAAAGTGTGAATGGTTATTTTTCACCCCTAGCGATAATTCGTGCTATGCAATATTTTCTCAGTTTTATTTAGATCCTTACTATACACTAATTAGGTAAAATACTTTTTTACAACTGGGTGGGCATTAATCATTGATAAAATCTCAATTATATACCTGGGTATTTTTCACCCATAGCGAACATGTGTGTAGCTGAAAGGGGTGCGACGAGCGCCGAGTTAAGTACACCCAGACCATAGTAGACTGATGTTTTATCATGATTCAAATTTGTACGGCAAAGCTTTCTTCCCTTCACTAGCCCATGCAGAGCAGGTAAAAATTGTGACCTGAGGGTGTCATCAGTGGGCGCTCTGAATTTTGGTTTTGGCTAATAATGGTGTTATTTTCTGCAAAATCTACTTGAATTACAATGTCTTCTTCAGTTGTAGAATTCTTTTTTTCTTCGAAGTATTTTGACTGCGCCTTTTTAACAAAATGATGTTCTTTGAATTTATTGGTCTATGCCTCTATTTCCTTTCGAAGCTTTTATTTCCAGAATTTGCAGCCACCCACCCATCTGACGACTAGGCCCATTGTTTCCACAATGCTTCATTTTTTAGATCGACTTCAATACCTATGATACCCCATACATTAAAACAGGAAGAACAATTGTTTGTCATGCATTTTTCACTATAAAGATCACAACATATTTCTGAAAAAAATTATTTGTGGAATGAATCGCAGGAACCGTTTTTTTAAATGCCTCGTATGATGCATCTAAAGTTTGCGTGGTATTGCGTGATAGTGCGATTGTGTGTCTTTTGACTAATGTCACCCCACTTATAAAACATTTGAATTTGTTTTATATCTTCGTCAGATAATTAATCTGATCTTTTAGGGGTGCTTAATATCTGTTTCTCTTGAATTATTGGCTTTAAGGGGTAAGGATTTTACAGATTTATTAACTGCTTTTCTCAATGTCTGCTTACAGGCACAACTTTCCAAGAGTCTTATTTTCCCTGCATTTTTTTTGCCCTGCATTATGGGCCCGACTGAATTCCTGTAATTTATACTCGTTTTGTAAGAGCGCTTGCCTTTTCTGGGCTCTTCTTATTCTGTCCCTTTCTTTTTCTTTGCTTTAAAATTCTTGCAATTTATCTTGTTCACTTTTTAGCTTCTATTTGCTCTTTCTTTTACGCGCCGCACTATCCATCCTGATGAGAAAGAAAAATAAAACACTTCTAGCTGTTATTTCAGATATGTACCCAAGAAAAATTATGTACTAGAAACAGACAAAATTGTTCAGTAGAAGTAACTAATATGGAGTGGATTACGGAACCCCCATTATGAGAGTCAAACTCGCATTTAACCGGCTTTTTGGAGGCAAATGTATACTTTATTATTATTAAACATAAGTTCGGGATACACATTTTATCTTTAGAATTTTCTTATCAAATGTGTCGAGTGTGACATGCGTCGGGTGTGACGAAAAATTATCCATAACTCTCAACCAAAGCAATATTTTAAATATAAAACCATTTACATGCTTAGTTTGTCACTATAACCTTACTTTTCTACATTTGCAAAGTCATACTATGTAAGTCATGCTAAATATATTAACTTTTCTATTAATTTCGTCCTGGGAGTTACAGAGATATATGAAGTTTTAAATTCACTGTAAAATTATAATGCACTTACCTGAGAATTTCTAGTTTTTTCGTGGAAGTTATAAAAAACACAGACTTATGACTAAAAGCACTTATGGCGGCCTGTTAAACAGTCATTTCGTAAAAAGTGTGTTGCCAGTTCATAATATTTTTAGCGCATGGTAGGATTTGCGACTGTTGTTTGTTTTGGATAAGTATTTGAACATTTGTACAATAATAATTACTTTTGCACACTGTTTTAGTAAAATATAACATATTTACTATCTAAAACTGTTCAATAAGTATATATATTCAGACTTTTATCTGGTATCGATTTGCGTGATATGAGTCCTAGACTTCATTTGATCTGCCCATTTCTGTGTTACCAGTTGATTTTGTTAGTTTCTGGTGACGGCCAAAGTTGACGTTAAAGGCTTAAATTATGATAAATTTTACATTTTCAATTTGTTCCTTTGTAGTGTGTGTCGCAACTCACACACCTTTACCAATGTATGTAACTACTACTTATATACAACACGACACATAATTTGAGACATTATAGATCTGAGTCTGAACAAACCAGTTGTTTCACTTGGTACAACTCCGAACCTTATTAGATGGCGACCCAGCCAGCTACTGCTGAGCTTGGGGAGCCAGGGTAGTAAAATAGTGAAAACAACAGTATATATGTGAAAAGTGAAAAGACGATTACGAGATTAAAATATAATAAGCTGGTGAGAAGTTATTCCCATGGGCCCCTACAAAATTTACATATACGCTGCTGCCTTGGTTCCTACCATGTTCAGTGGTTCTACCAAAATGTTCCTGAACACGCCCTACAAAAATTTCTAAGAAGATTAGAAGCACAGACCATGATAAGAAGGGTCTGACAATTTTGAGATTTTAACAAAATGACTGTTTAAAATTTTGAGAGATGAATAATTTTCCCGAAAAGTGGCAAATGACGAGTTCCTGTAAAATTTTCCCGAGGTTTCACAATCATGCTGTGTCCGATAGTGTTTATCAAAGCTTCGTCCGGAGTTAAGTTCCCGAAAATTCCCAATGATGTTCATGCAGTGCTGAAAACACATTTATTCCCATGATGGCTCAATGGAATTATTTTGCGTTTTGCGTACCAGTGCTATATTTGTAAGTAAAATTATATTTAGTTTTTACGCGATTTAAACATACTTCGTGTTTATGTTGTTAAATTACTAATATCGTGTTTTTGTTTTAAAGATTTTATTCTCAAGTCGTAATATTACTATATACATTTCATTTATTAAACAATAGAGCTCCAGCTCTTTTATTTTTGAGTAAGATTTTAAGATCATTTTTTTTTCGTTTTGTAACGCATGTTGACGATATAATATAAAATGAATTATTTTATAGGATAAGTAACCTTCAGTCAGCTCTCTACACCTTTATTTTATGCATTTAGGTATAGTTTAATCCTCAAAGCTGGACATTTAGAGAAATATAAAGTAAATAATTTGAACTGCAGTTCATACTTTGCAACACGATCAAGTTTTTTTTTTTGTTTCTAACCGTATAAAAGGTTTTATTTTTCTTTTTGGCTGTACTCTGAAAACAAATTTCAGTAAATGAATTATTTGTCATAGAAAAACCGACATAATTAATAATGCAAGTTATTGAGATTAATTATAAAGCTAACTGTAGAAGCTACAAAAAATCATTTAGAAGTTTAGTCATAACATGAATACCTATTGAATTGTGTAATGATGTTACAATAACAATAGTGTAAGCTGATCTGTTGCAGTTGCATTCGGTAAAGATGCTGACAGCTGATAAATGCATGTCACGGGTGGTCAACATGCAACAAAGTTGATCGTTTTAAAATTAAAGTAATGAAAGCCAAACATAGCTAGGTATTGCAATAGTATAGAATGAGTACAACATAATTGAATTTTTAGGGTTCCGTATTATATTTTGTTTTGTTCTAGGGTTCCGTATTAGATGATATTGATAATAAACATTAGGTAAATGAATAGATCAGAAAAGTTCGAGAAATCGTATTGAAAATCTTTTTGACTTGCAAAGACGTATGGTCGATTAGGTACGTTTTTCGAAATCCTGTAGAAGATAGGAAATATGACTGAGTTTTTTTTATGAGAAGGATTATGTTTTCTTTGAAAGAGCTTGAGCTAAAAGTTAAGCGAGAGCACGATGTTTGGAAATGTTTTGGTTGATAAGATTTCTTTAAACAATTGGACTGATCACCCTCTATTTCTAGTTAGCGATATTCTTATTAATCAAATCATTTAATTTTGGCTGTGGTTTTAGTTAGAAAAGTTTGAGTTTGAGACATACAGAGAGCATTAAGCGAGACTTATGCGAATATGTATGTACTTATAATCATCAAAGTCATCCGAGGTACATAAAGGTACACAAGGGTACATGCTGATCCTTCTCTCTGATCATGGTGAACGAGCTTTCCTCTGTGAAGAAGTTGGAGACCAAAGTTGTCTTAAACCCATGACTACCCTTGAAAAATTATAAAGTGCACAAATAATATTATATTGTATAGAGTCGACTCAAGTATTGTACCTGCCCAAAGTGGTTTAATATATAAATGTTGATAAGGGTGCGGCCGCCCCATAATAAAAGATGTACCTCGCTCGGTGATGAAATGTTGATAAATCTGTATCATCTGAATACCTCATGTACGCGGATGATAAAAAAGTTTATTTTGCCGTGAAATCTGTAGACGACTGCTTACTAATGCAGCGTGACCTAAATAACCTCTCGGCTTATTATGACACTAACCATATTAAGATTAACGTATCAAAATGCGAACACATTACTTTCACTCGTAGTCCCAACCCAATTCATTATGACTTCACATTAAACGATAACGTAATTCCTAAAACAGACACAGTTCGTGACTTAGGAGTCTTACTCGATAGTAAACTCCTTCTCGACCGTCACATTGAATCTTTGGTAAGCAAAGCATATAGAAATTTAGGTTTCTTGCTCAGATCCTGCGAAGAGTTTACTGATACCGACTGTCTTAAAACAATATATTACGCGTATGTCCGAAGTATACTAGAATTTGCATCCCAAGCATGGTCTCCACAGTACGACAAATACATAAATCAGATTGGAAAGATACAAAAAATCTTTATTAGAAGGCTTAATTATGTTATGCGTATAAAACCAGCAAATTATGAGGAAGCATGCCAGGTTCAAAGACCGTAGAATACTACTGGATATGACTCTCTTACACGACATAGCTAACTCTAAAGTTGATTGCCCCCATTTAGTTGGCTCATTGGCTCTGCGAACTTTTAAACATAATATTCGTGCACCACCTTTGTTTTATGTACCACGGGTAAAAACAAACTACGCACGAAACTCACCATTAGTGCGGCTAGTTAAAGAATATAACGACTTGTTCGCTGATCAGGACCTCTATTTTCTCTCTAGAAGAAGCTTCAAGCATGCTGTAATGCGTAAACTGACTGGGATAGACACACACAAACACACCCTCCCTCCCACGTACACAACACACCATAACACTTTTACCTCCCCTCCATAGGTCTCACAGAATAACTCAAGTTAATTTTCTACTTCCTCTTTTTATTATTTATATATATATATATATTTTTTTTTTTTTTTTTATTTATTTATTTATTAAGGAAACTTACAGCTGATCTTAACTAAACACTTACATCTAAGTATAATTGTACATAATTTCAGCCAATGACAAGTTTCAACAACTAATCTATTTTTGAGTAAACAAAGTATTGCAGTGACAAAAGGTTACGTGAGTACAAAATTCTTATGCTGGGGATAATACTAATTGAATTTACTAATTTACATTTAAATAATAATAAAAATATATGTAAAGAAACAGTATTTCTTTATTTTTATTTGGAACTTAAATTTTGCCGCGGTCCACGCGCCGTCGGTAAAGCAGACTTTGTCGATAAAGTGGTAATAGGTTAGATCACGCCATTTTGAGAAAAACAACAATATGGAGTCGTGTCAAGAGTGAAGTGAAATTTGTGTGTAAGAAATTGACTTGTAAAAGAATAAACTTTTAATGTCGTTTCTTTGTTTACAGGTAAGTGTTATGGTATAATAAGTGTTGTTTAGTATACGATAGCATAAAACTAATTCATACAATAAAATCTTTGTTTACAGAGCAACGCATAGTTTGTTTTACTTGTCAATCATCTAAAAAAGACGATAATCATCTTATAAAACGACATTATTGTTTAAAAAATAATTAAAATGGAGAAACTTCGTTTTGAATTTACACTACTGCCTGGAAGTGATGGAAAATCAAACATTCTTTCTATAACCTCAATAGCCGCAAGTGATAATAACGTTTACGCAATACCAGAGGAGTTACAATCAGTTTGTCTTCATAAAGAAATAATGAAAACAGCTGCGTACAATAAAGTAAAAAATAGTATAAAAAAAAGGTACCAGACACGAAGAGTTTGGATAACAATGACAGCAGAACTAAAAAAAAAATACATGGATGAGGATGGTAATTTGCAATTTGATGATCAATTTCTAGAAGAAATCACCCAAGATAAATTTGCTGCTGCTCATCAAACAGAAGGTACGTTGGAAAAATTATTTGAGAAATTTGTAGAACACACGCAGGCAAATAAAGAGCCGAACTTAAAAAACATAGCAGAAAAGTTTGTGATTGAAAATTTTACAAGTAAAAATTCCAATGCGAAGCAGTGGATGGATATTTTTGAAAATGAATGCACACGTTTTAATGTGACAACAGATGAAAAGAAAATTGAAATACTCAGATTGTTTATGGATAAAAGTTGTGCTGAGTGGTATAGTTCAATGATCATGAAATTAACAATGAACTCAGAATGGCTCATATGGAAAAACAAATTTTGTGAAACATTTGCAAACAAGGGATGGAACCATGTCACATATGCGCTATTATTTAAATACAGAGATGGTTCATTGTTGGATTATGCTATAAAGAAAGAAAAACTTTTATTAGAAATGAGGAGAACCATTGACACAGGTACTTTGGTGGATCTTATTGCAGCGGGTTTACCAGAATTCATTCTTAATAAGATTGATAGAGAAGTATTACAAGATACAGTGGATTTGTTCAATGAAGTGAGCAAGTATGAAGACATGGTAAACAAAAAGAGTTTTTCGGCTAAGCGAATATATGGAAATATAAGAGTTGATTCTAAAAATGAAGATAAAAATCTATGTAAGATTTGTGAAAAATTAAACAAAGGTACCCGGTATCACCCTGAAACTACATGCTGGTTTAGAACAAAAGAGGATGATAAGGTCAAGAAAAACATTGTTCACGCTACAGCGTGACGGTATGCGCATTTCAGCGCATGCGCAGAAAGTAACTCGCGACAGAATCGAGTCGCGCGCTGCTCGCCGCTCGCTCGGCCTGTTCGGCTCGCGCCGCCAACCGAGGCGCACGTCTGCGCGCGCGCGCAGCGGGCTGTTTCGCCGCAACCGTCGACCGAACGATACGTGTGTGCACACATCCGCGACGCCACAACCAATCTCGCGTATCTACCGTATCTTGTGATCATATCAGTGCTGTGTATTACTCCAAGACATTCTGCACATCCCTGTCCAAGATCAGCCCTGTCATCATCAGCCCGACAAGGAGTACACCACGCGGCACATTGTCAGCGCATTCATCGGCTCGCCCATAAACATTCCAACCAGGTCAGTGCACCCACATTGTTTTCCACAATTCTCCCGTGTCAAATTCCATCCGCCCTGCATTCCTGTAGCCAGCGGTTACAAACATTATTAAACATGTTAACAATTCAGTGATAGAAGCTGAGTTAAATGAAACTGATCAAAAAAACGAATAGTAACACCATTAATAAATGTCAAACTACTACTGAATGATAAATTACAAATATATGGAGTTTATGATTCGGGATCAAATGTTTCACTGATTAATTCTAAATTACTGAGAATAAAAGGAAAAGGAAACAATTTGAATGAAGTTAATTTAGTAACGATTAATGGTGTTAAAAAAACAAGTGGTTTGACGAATTTGAAAATAAAAATCTTTGAATTGGAAAAAAGTGTCGATGTATACATTATTGATGAGCAAAACTTCAAATATGATTTTTTAATTGGATTAGACTTAATAAGAAAGTTTAAACTAATTCAAAATGAAGACTTAAAAATAAGGCAAAAGCTATGTTTAAATAATGAAAAAAAGAAGATAGAAGAAATTTCTACAAATATAAAGGCAAATACAGATTTAAAAATGTCTGAAGGTAACAATAATACTACAGAACATAACATAAATTTTAATGAACATGTAAAAGAAGAAGATTTTCAATTAAACATGGAACATTTAAATCAAAATCAAAAGTCTGAAATAGATGCCCTGATTAGCAAATATAAATCAGTTTTTGCAAAAGATAAATACGATGTCGGTACTGTTAATGGATATGAAGCAAGAATAGACTTATTAGTGGACAAATATTGTAGTAAGAGGCCTTACAGATGCACTATAGAAGATAAAAAAGAGATAGAGAAACAAATAGCAAAATTACTGGACAATAAACTTATAGAAGAATCTTACAGTCCATTTGCTGCACCTGTTACATTGGCATTTAAAAAAGAGGATAATAGAAAATCCAGGCTATGCATAGACTTCAGAGACTTGAATAAATTTGTAGTACCTCAAGCACAGCCATTTCCTTTAATTGAAGACCTAATGATAAAGACCAGAAATTGCAAATTTTTTTCAACACTTGACATTAATTCCGCGTTTTGGTCTATTCCGTTACGAATCGAAGATAGACAAAAGACGGGTTTCGTAACGCAAGAAGGACATTATCAATGGACCTGCTTACCGTTTGGACTAAAGACTTCACCGGCAATATTTCAGAGGATATTAAGTAATATACTGAAAAAGTATAAACTGATTTTACGGTAAATTTTATAGATGATATACTATTACATTCTAGAACATTCGATGAGCACATAAGCCATATAACACAGCTACTAGAAGCGATCAAAGTAGAAGGTTTCCGACTTAAATTTACCAAATGCACATTTGCATCAGACTCAGTCAAATACCTTGGTCATATAATTCAAAATAATTCCATAAAGCCATTAAAAGACAATTTAATTTCAATAAGGAATTTTCCGGTGCCGAAAATGCAAAAGAATGTAAGACAGTTTCTGGGAAAAATAAACTTTTACCATGAGTACATACCGAATAGAGCAATAATACTCGATCCATTGCATAATTTACTCAGAAAAAATCAAAAATTCATTTGGTCCGATGAATGTCAACAAGCATTTGAAAAGATAAAAAGCTTACTATGCTCACAACCAGTACTAGAAATATTTGACCAAGATTTACCAACTAACATTTATACCGATGCATCTTTAGAAGGTGTTGGGGCCATTTTGAAACAGACACAACCTGATGGAAGAGAAAAACCAGTAGCATATTTTTCAAAAAAACTAAACGGAGCCCAGAAGAAAAAAAAAGCTATATACTTAGAATGTTTAGCTATCAAGGAAGCGGTGAGATACTGGCAATACTGGTTGATAGGTAAAACATTTACAGTTTATTCAGACCACAAACCATTAGAAAACATGAATCTGAAATCTAGAACCGATGAAGAGCTGGGTGATTTAACATATTATCTATCACAATATGACTTTAAAATAAAATATGCTCCAGGAAAAAATAATTTGGAAGCTGACTGTTTAAGCAGGAATCCAGTATTAGAACCGGATGAAAACACAGATGAACAATTAAAAGTTGTGAACTTAGTTAAACTGGAAGATATTTTAACAGATCAGAGCAACAATAAAAAAATACAAAGCACAAAAAGCAAATTGATTGAAAAACACAGTGTTTATTTAAAAAGAAAAAATAATACTGTCAGAACAATTTAGCATCAAACTAATAAAAAACATACATGAAAATCTATGTCATATTGGAATTGGACAAATGCAAAAAACGACAAGTCCACACTATACAGCTAAAAATTTGATGAAAAACATCAAAGAAGCATGTAGAATTTTTTTGTTATAAACTGTAACATTTTATTATTTTCAAGAAAAATATGGAGCCTCCTTCCACACCTTCAACTTCAACCAGGCCCCTGGTTTTTACCTTAGCGGTAGAGAGAACACCCCAAGGCACTGTCAACGTCTTCCATGATATAGTGTTGTGCATAACGGCTATATTTTGTTAACGCACTATAAGCTGTAAGCTACTTTTAAATAGCGCGCTATTTTTTCAGCTATATTGTAACGTTATATTTTACAACTACTGCCATAGTTTTAACGAATGAAAAAGCATGACTGTTCGTTGTTTTGTAGCTTAAACGACTTAAGCTTATTTGAGGGAGCGAGAATGGCGTGATTGCAAAAAAAACATTATAAAGTTACTTTAATCAGTTATGTTCACAACACCAACCTTCCAAAAGTTTAAGATCGGTACCGGCATCATTATTTATTGTTTGCTTTATTACGAAAACCATTTTATTTACTAAAAACACTAAGGTCGCGCGCGAAATTAAAATTACGTACACACTCACGCCCAAGCTGTTTGGTACTAATCGTTAAAATAAACAATAAATCCAAAAGTGACACAAAAGTACGTGAAATATTGTTGCTATGCGCCGTATCCGAATCGTGGGGCACAGGTGCAGGACGCGTGTCGGTTGCATCGCGTGGCTTCCGGGATCCGCTGCTGCTACGCAAAGAGCGCGATGTCGAACCTTGTTAAAAATAGCTCAAAACGCGATGGTTTATAGAGCGCGCTATTTTTATACGCTATACGTTATATTTTCCATCACTACCATGATAAAGTGATTTTGGAGAAGCGAGTCAGGGAATCTTCATGTAAGGGAAATTTTTACGAAAAAGCTGCAACTTCCATTTTAACTTGTGTGACGTCACATGACAAATGGCGGTTTAGATATGTATCCCCTTTTGCTTCCGACTGATGTGATAAGTGGCTGACAGATGAGTAGACAGACAGGGCATTTTCGGTCTTATAACTTACTTTTATTTGGTCCATGTGACAGCTCTGAAGCAAAGATGGGCATTTCTAAAAAAAATGCAAAAAAATTATTCTTGATTACATCTGCCGCGAATGATTTTTATTTCAAATAACGAATATTATTTAAAAATAAAATAATAATAATAAATTAAAAATTAAAAGCGACCTCACATGCCTCCATAGAATCAACGACAAACCATTGGGCCTCCTGCCGTCGCATCGACCCGAACTATGCCCGGAGGTTCAGAGATAGTCGGAACATTGGCGATGGCAAGGGCCCTCCGAAGAATGTCGTTTATTGTGACGGCCAGCACTGCCTCGGCACGAAAGCCCGTACCGATCCACGTTGGCTCCGCAGGGACAGCGGTGCACATCAGTAAGGGGTGTACCCAGCAGACAAATCATCAAGAAGTGTCCCTATTTGGGACGAGGGCAGAGCCTGCAGCCAGCGTCCTGACTCACGTGATTTCTCGCAACACTAGTAAAAACAGGAGAGATTGATGTTTGTGGAATGAAGATGTCTACAACAGATCATACAAAACTGATAGTACAAGAGGTTACAAATGGGGTTCGATACTTCACGGAGAGTACAATACCGGCTAAAGATATGGACCTTTTCTTGTACGTTAATGCCAAGTTTACACATCTGGAAAGACATACGAGAAGAGAGTTAACCAGTATATGTATGTATCATTTATGAGAGAATTGTGTGAAGTGAAACGTCATAGTCTGAAGACTCTGTTAACAATTGCCTCCATAGATCCTATTGAGTTTGCTTACACCTATATGGGGAAACCGGGCTATACAGCTTTACTAATGGGAGAAGTAGTTAATATAGTTCAGTGTAAACCTGTATATGTTACAGTCGCTCATGTTGATACGTGTTATATGGAGCTACCCATTAACTATACTGGGAAATTATATTTCATGACCCCAAAATCCCACATCATACAGAGAACAGGCACCCCTCTGACTTGTACCATGTTTATGCAACCTTCTTATAAACTAGAGAGAAAATGGTTTGCATCATCAAACCAAATCATACTTACTAAAGAACCGATGAAAATTTCAGTAGAGATGAAACCGGTATGGACTTAAACAGATGCCGGTGATTTGGCAAAGGCAGGGATATATAGTGAAGAAGACTTAACTCGACTTAGGAGTCAGATCATGTATCCGGCAGAGAGAAACGCAGTTTATATCTGCTGCCATTAATGAGGACTCAGTTGTTACCGATGCAACTATGTTTAGGAATTTAATTACACCTGAAGCACTGGAAGCATCAGTACATGACTTTTTTGGTACAACATGGTCGCACTTCATATCAATATGATCATTCTTCTCAGGTATTTTCGGCATAATGATAGCACTTAAAATGCTAAAGATATTTTTTGATACCATTGTAAATGCTCGAGGGTTGTATGAAGTATATGGTCTAGGATGGAAGCTATTTGCTGGTATATGGGATGCAGCAACAACGTATCTCCTATCTCCTGCCAGGGTTTGGAAACATCAACAGCAAACTGTCAATGAGAAGCCACCCATGTACTCAGAGCTTAATCAGGGTACAGCACCAAAACCTGATCCTGAAGATATAGAGATAGATAGCCAAAATTCTGTCTATCCGAGGTTATATCATGATGTTGCAGTTGATGTGCCATATATTCACCCTACGTTAGAACAAGAGGCTTCAACATCATTTACATCTTCCACCGGACTTAAGAAAGGTAAGAGAGTATCTAAGTAAGTCTCTGATATATGCAATCATGATATCTTGATTGTACAATACTATAGAGAACTATATTGTTAATAAGTGTCATTTGTATGAATTAAGTGAAGATATTACAAGTTATAAGTAAGAAAGAGATAGACAGTGACAAAATTTTACATAAGATAAAATAATCAATCACTGTTTTTTTGTTTGCCAGTACGCTACGCTACTTCGTTTGCTGTGCTTACGCTGCGCTTTTGTCTCGGTTCTTTCATTTTAAACTTACGGATTTTGCTTTGTTCTTTGGACTTGTGTGTTGCCGAGTGATTTGATTTGAATTTATTTGCGAGTAAAAGTAATTACTTGGAGAAAAAATGGACTGACCTGGCCTACTCCTGGACTTTGTGGTTGTGTTAAATAGAAGTTAAATACTTCTCATTATGCCGGACTTGTATACTGCTGAGGAATACGCTAACATGCATTACATTTATGGGGAATGCAAAGGCAATGGTGCTGCTGCAGCTGATCTGTATCGCCAAAGATATCGGAATGCGTTGAAATATCCAGATTTTCGCGTATTCCTTATCCTTCGTTTAAGTTCAGTTTACAGTTCGGTGAACAGTTCAGACTGTGATATCTTCTCGACAGTTTTCTTCATTATCGGAAGAGATTCGAACTGCCTTGGACGAACAATCAATGTTCATAAATACATTTTCTAATAATACCGGCCACTAAGTCATGAAAACGGGACGTACAAACGGACATACAAATAAATTTTCACATATGGGAAGATTTCATAACTATAGAAACTATAACAATGGTCAGAAGACTTCTTATAATCGTAATAATTATTCGAATAAATCGATAGAAATTGGAAGCTCACGTTGCTGCCCTCTTGCCATAAATCTGACATCGATTAAGTAAGTTAATTTTTTCATAATAGTAATTAATTTCTAACGAATCATTATATTTGGCTCTTTTCTGTAGCATTTCGGTAAGAAGTTCAGCGTAATCATCACTGTTTGGAAATGAATCCATAAGTTTTTGTTTCCATTCTGACCATGAAAAAGACAAGGACGGGAGGGCCTTAGCAACACCAGTGAGTTTTGGTAAGGCATAGTGAAATCTGTGGACCACTTATACAGTTTTCCACATTGTTCAACTTTGTTTAACCATATGGATACCGTTTGGCTTTTATCCATGGGATAAAAGCATCCGTACAATGTTTCAAAATATTGTCACAGAGTCATGTTCACAGATTCCAATAATAGTTGCGTTCCGATTTACAGATATTAGTCAACTTTAAAGAATACATCAACATTAATGACCTTACAATGAGCGTTTTTCTAGTTGTTTTTTTTCTTAGTTCTTAGCTTTGCCCCTGATGGCGCTGTTCATGTCACCATAGATAAAATGTGTTTCGTAGCAATCAATGTCAAAGTGGTTTTTCGTTTGTTTGGAATCGGTGCAAATTTTGACTTTGATTCTGTTGCTAAAGAATACGACAGTGCCATCTAGGAATCTTATTTAACACTAAATTTGACATAAGGAAAAACGCTCATTAACAGAAGCCAATTATATGATCATAACTCACAAAGAAAAAAAAATCTTGATAAATTGTATGCGCAGATAATTGTTATCGATATGCAACCGTACAGAACCTCCAAACACGAAGGTTTTAAGAAGCTTGTCCATGGCTTAGACGAAAGGTACGAGTTGCCAGATAGAAACATACCCAAATATTCACTGGTACCTCAAGAATTTAATGATGAAAAAAAAAGAAAAATAAATAACACAGCGGGAGATGGTTTGAGTGGCTAAGTGCAAACTTTGTTAAAAGAATCTCAGAACGAAAAATCATTCTCCTCACGGCTTACGTGTTCATTCGCAATCTATACATAAAATCGACACAAAAAAGAAGGACGTAGAAGACTCATCAACGCAGACGTTCAATTAGTACCAGCAGTGTAGCGTTTTCCATTTTGGGTTCTTGATTGAACACCGGATCTCCACGGGGTTTTCAATTAACGGCGACAGTTCCTTCTAAATCCCATCCATTTCCATGATAAGATTCGTAATAATTTTTTACAGCTGACACTTTTCAAAAATTAATACAATGTTGCTATGGATACCGTTTGGCTTTTATCCATGGGATAAAAGCATCCGTACAATGTTTCAAAATATTGTCACAGAGTCATGTTCACAGATTCCAATAATAGTTGCGTTCACAAATTTACACTTTTCAAAAATTAATACAATGTTGCTGTTAGCTTAATGTTGTCTCATTGATACACAAAAGAAATTACATAATTTAGATCAAACATTTCTAAACAAATGCAAAAATGTTAGTAAAAAAATTCTCTATAGAAAACGGCAATTTCATATGTAAGGATCTAATATTAATCAATCCCAAGAATCAACTTCGTAGGGCTAATTTAACTTAACTTAAACTTAATTTATGTAATTTAATTACAATTAGGGTAATTCCAGGGGAGATGGCCATACGGGAGAGATGACCAATCAATTTATTGTTCATAAAAACACAACTAGATGGCGCTTTTTCTCATCAGTTTGCACCGAACATAGAGGAAGTATACGGTGGCAACATGTCAGTGCAGATTGGTGACAAAAATATTAAAAAGGTGAGTTATTCAGCAATTAGTAATAGAAATGTTCAAAAATTTAACTAGCGTTTTAGTAGTAACCTAAGAAAGTTAAAATTTTCATACATTTTCAACGTTTTGAGTGTTTCACCTACCATGCTTTTTGTTTCGCTTTTTCAAATCTCAAAACGTTACTAATCCGTGACAAATTTGAATTGTTTTATTTATATTACCATCTCACCCCGCTTACTTGGAAGAGACGGCCAGTTTGGTTAGGGGTTAGATGACCATATTTTCAGAACTAGTTTTTTATGGTTTTTACTCATAGCTAATTTATTATTTCTTTATTTTAGATGCCGGCCAAGTACGTAAGGAAGTCTATTAACCTTCGGGGAAATTGGACAGAAGTGTCATTGAAAGTTGCTACGAATTTTGTAAGAAATGGTAATTAATCTGTGAATAGAGCAGCAATTACACATGGAATACCCAGAAAAACATTAGAGAGAAGGCTGAAAAATAAGAATGAAACTAAGGGACCGATAGGCCCATCACCGACTTTCAGTGTGGAAAACGAGAGAAAATTAATGCCTCATATTAAGATTTTACACGGATACCCCTTAACCATAGATAAAGTGAGATCCATTGAGTTTATGTTTGCAGAACAGCTGAAATTGAAACACAGATTTAACCGGGAAGAGGAAAAGGCAGGTTATAATTGGCTATCATTATTTCTTAATAGAAACCGTGATATTGTATTGAGAAAATCGAAGGGTACTTCTCAAGCTAGAATGAAACATTTTGAACTTCTTGAAAACACTTTGGATGAAAATGACTTGTTTGGAAAACCAAGTTGAGTCTTTAACATGCATAAAACAGGCTTGCAATTGAACAATCAACCTCAACATGTATTTGCCGAAAAAGGATCGAAGGTTGTAACATCGGCTACGGCAACGGAGAAGGGCGAAACCATCAAAGTCATTTGTTGCTGTAATGCAGAACGCAGTTTCTTACCTCCTGCATGTATCATGAAAGGAAAGAATAAAAAGCCAGAGTTTGAAGACGGGTTGTCGTCCGGAGCTGTGCCACAGAATAAACAAAGACAGTAGGGACTTTAAACCGAATTCCCGCGTTAAATACCTACACGCCACCGAAGCGTTAGGGCTGTCGCTCACTCATATCATAACTTGGGTTATTTGTTCCTGCATTTTTTTACCATCCATCTGCTAACCGGCTCTTAACTGTATTAACTCATATTTTCGAAGAAAATATCAGGATCTGCACATGCATTTTTGGAGAAATTACTTTTCCATTACGAAATGAAATAATGAACTTTATTTTCAGAAGTATGAATACATATGAATATAATACATATGAATATAATACATATAATATATGAATATAATAATATATATGAATATAAACATTTTTCTGATGCCAATAATTTAAACAACTATTTTAGTACAAAAAGGAACCGCCCGTGCACACCGACAACCAGACATCCACACCGTCCCACTCCCACCTAAACGTATATATTTTGAGAGAGGCAGAAGATATAACAACCCATTTCATTTGTAATGTTACAAATGTTGTAAAAATATTCAATATATAAGGTTAAATAATATTAGCTGGCGAAACTCAAAACATAGGTAGTACTAGTCTATATTAACAATTGTTTGTATGGGTGCTAAGCGAAATTCTTAAAATTTGTTTTCACCTTTCCATACTGGACCAGTCAGCTGATCGGGGCAATTTGTATGGGGGGAAGTGAAAAAAAGTTACGAATTTCACTTAGCTCCCATACAAACAGTTGTTAATATAGACTAGTACTGCCTATGTTTTGAGTTTCATCAACTTATATTATTTAACCTTATAGAAACGACTTTTTTAATAATATTACTAGTACAGATAGAGACCAGCCTTTTGCCCGCGGCCCCGCCCGCGATTCAATCTTTGCCCCGTTTTTGACCTGGTGACTTTTTTTATCAACACTCTTATAGCCTATTTTATACTGTAATAGAGTCATTACGATGATAATAAAGAAAGGGCATCCAAATTCCTTGAGTGGTTCTAAATTTAAAACGGAACAGACAGACAAAACCTCAGTACAAAAATATTTACTAATATTTAATTAAATTAAAAAAATTGCAAAAATATTCAATGTACAGACAGACATGACTTTTTTTCTACTATAGCTAAAGATAGATTATTGTTTACGTAATGATTGCCCACGGTAACTTCCTCCACATTTACTCTGACCCATTCCAGCAAATTCTGTTATAGCGGAGTTGAATATATTTTAATTTTTATCTGAGACATATTCGTCGTATCTGCCACTGCCGATGCCGTTTGATTGCGAGTGCCACGCGCTGCTCCACCGATTGGTTGGCTAAACTTGCTTGCAGCGCGGCGGCGGCGGCGGCGGTGGCGGCGGTGCACGGCACACCAACAAAAGAATCAAAGAAACCTACTTTTTGTTCTGACAAGTAAATCTATGTACCCTTTATTTTGCCCTGGTAATAGACAGAATCAACATACATAAAAAGAACGCGACACTTTCAAAAACTTAACTTGTAATGTAATGTACTCTTGAGTGATATTTTTCATTCTTAACTTTTGACATCAGCCGGAAGTCTAAAAAAAGCAGTTTCTTGTTTTCGGGATAAATTTAACCACCCAAATACACAACAAGATCTCTGCAACATCGTCACCAGGTCGGCACAGAGTTCATAACCTGTCGCGCCCTATCGCCTTCGAGTGGTGCTTACGTATGTGCATACCGGCAAGCAAGGCGCGGCGCCGCGACCCCAGCGACTGACGCTTTAACTTTGCTTAGACGGCGTGTAGAGCACGCGTCTCTGTGTGTGAGCTCGAATTGGAGCGCCTCCAAGTAATTTCACTACTGTCTTTGTTTATACTGTGGCTGTGCTGTTTATGTCTGAAAAATCGGCGTACATAACTTAAGAAATATTTTTAGAGTGGCCAAGATGGAAAAGTCCTCCTTCCGTTAGACGGTCACTCCACACACTGCAACTCCATGAAAATGTTAGAATTTTCACGAGAGAATGAGCTCATAGAAGACTGAATAATGTCGTTCCATGAAAATTGTACCGAGTTTGATGATATGTGCCACCAATGTGGCCAAAAGAAAAAGGCTGAAGAAAATAAGGGAAAAGGAAAAGGAAGAGGTAAAAGAAGTAAGAATTAGGCCTGGCCATCACACCGGGATTTAACTGACCGTCTCTCCCGGACAGGTTGGGAGAGATGGGCACTCAAAGATATTTTTAATATTAATTATTGCATGTTCCTTTAATAAATATTTAATTTTTGTTGATTTTTTTTAAGAAGAAGAGATTGAATTTTTTTTTTAAATCAACATTTTGACTTTTATTCCAAGCACCACTGACTGAGAAGACTCTAAAAAAGAGAGGCCATCTCCCCCGGAATTACCCTATACTTCACGCATTCACATTCACCTTATCACACACCATTACATAACACACCCTTATACAGTCACATAACCTCGCACACACTGCACCTTAAACAATATTATTAGTATTAATTAATATTAAGTTAAACTTATCCATATTTAAGATAAATAGGCTAAAGTAAGTTTATCGGGTACCGCAACTTTATGGATATGGAAGAGCGTGTCTTTTTAATACAGGTAAAGGGTAGAAAAAAGTAAAGTCCGAAATCATATCGCGTGCCAAAAAATCCAAATATTATGCTGTTATAGCTAACTGCACCCCAGACATAAGTCACGTTGAGCAACTTTCATTGACAATACGATTTGTTGACTTACCATTCGATGACAATAAAATAACAGTAAAAGAGCATTTCATAGAATTTACACCAGTCAATGACTCGACTGGTGCAGGACTGACCGCAGAATTTAGCATTAAATAATTATAAGGCACATACATAGATAAAGAAATAAGAAAAAGAATTGTTAAATATCCCTGTTATACATAGATTTTGTATAGAGTAATAGATCAGCTGTGGAGTATTGAAGGCGAGACCAAAAACCTTGGCAACGGCGGATCGCTTTTTGTGGACATCTGCCGACCATGCAATTCGCTACTTGACTCGTTTCAAATTTGATGCGATAAATGAATATTTCCTATAGTATTTCACGTAAAAAACCGAAATATATCGACTTTGCTAAGTATACAGGATAGCTGCAATATTTGCCAATAAAAAAAATATTTTCCGCTTTTAATTCGGAACGCTGAACACGCTATCCGCCATCTTGAAAGTGTGGCGATCAAACTCCATCCGCTCAATTTCAGTAGATATTGAACATGGCTCTCGAACCATAATTATTGAAATTGCGCGTGCGCAGAAGCGAACCGCCCAGGCCGATAGGGCGGATTGAAAACCCGTTTGCCAGTCGTCCACTAGCCACGGACGGCGACGCTACGCTTCTTTAGTGCTCTTCCAGCGACCAGTAAATTCCCGCATCATTCATATTTCTACTTCGTTAATTATTTGTTATTTCTTATCATTTTTTTCCTTGCTTATTCACCTTCGTTGTTTTGTATATCTTTCTGTAGTTTTATCATACTTTTCATTTGTAAATTTTATATCCTTTGTTCCATTAAATCCATTCATTGTACCTGTTATCTTTAGTTATTCATTTCATCGATCCCTCTTCACAAATACCGACTTGACTGACGATACGGCTATCGACATCTACATTGGTGACCACCGACGTTCGGAGTTTTTGAAAAAGATGCCTAACAACGCAACGGACCAGCAAGGGCAAGGCGGTCAAAACAAGGTCGCGGTAACAAAGGAATCGGCAGACGTGTGGCGTGTTGGAGTGCGAGCACCGCCATTTTTTTGCGCAGATTGAAGGTCAGTTTGTTCTTTCTAATATTACTGTGGATGCGACTAAATTCTATTATGTGCTGCAGCAACTAGACCACCCGATAATGGCTGTGGTGGAGGATATCCTTAAGGATCCACCAGAAACTGGCAAATATGAGAAGCTTAAGACAGAGCTAATAAAAAGGCTAACTGTTTCGCAAAAGAAGATTCTTCAGATAGTTACGCACGAAGAGCTAGGTGACAAAAAGCCGTCACAGTTTCTCAGGCATTTAAAAAGTTTAGCACCATCCATGCCTAATGATTTTCTACGAACTATTTGGTCGAGTAGATTGCCACCGAACTTACAAACCATTGTTGCTTCACAGCCACCTGCCTGTTTATTAGAGGACGTAGCTGAACTCGCTGACAAGGTGTACGACCTCACCTCGAACAGTGCCATGTATGCACCATCCCACCTGCAAGTAGCGAGCACCAGCGCAGCGCAACCACCACCAGGTACCGCTTTAGATTTTTTATGCCAAAGAGTGGCAGAGCTGAGCAGGCAAATGGAGGTGATGTCATTGCGGCTCGAAGAAAGAAATCCACGCCGTCCACGATCTAGACAACGTGACCGTTTTAATTCTCGGTCCTTATCACGTCACCGATCCACGTCACGCCCCAGACCAGAAGACCACCCACATTGTTGGTACCACTTCAGATTCGGCTCCAGGGCAAGAAAATGTAATCAGCCATGCACATTCCAGACCTCGGGAAACTTCCAGGGCAGCCATTAGTGGCCGAAAGCGACTGCCCTTCTTCATCAGGCCGTCTGTTCATCACTGACCGTAAAACTAAACTGCAATTCCTTGTGGACACAGGTTCGGACCTGTGCGTTTTTCCCAGGTCAGCTGTTCGGGAGCGCCGCGTCAAAACCAAATACGAACTATTCGCCGCTAACGGTACTGTAATACCTACCTATGGTTTTCTACAGCTCGAACTAGATTTAGGACTGCGCCGTGCTTTCGTCTGGCGCTTCATCGTAGCTGATGTCTCCAAACCAATTATAGGAGTTGATTTGTTAGGTCACTACAACCTGCTTGTCGACTGCCGCAACCAACGTCTCGTGGATGGCATCACTTCACTTACAGTCTCCGTTCCACGTCAGAGCTCAACCGAAGGTATCTCCTCAGTTCGTACCACCCAGCATGACACACTTTTGCATAATATCCTTCGCGAGTTTCCAGAAGTAACCCGTCCAGCTGGTCAACCTGCTAACCCTAAGCACAATACTGTGCATCATATACGGACTACTCCGGGACAACCGATCTCCAGCCGTCCACGTCGTCTAGATCCAGAAAGACTAACCATCGCAAAAAAAGAATTTGACGATATGTTACAGAATGGTACAGCACGCACATCTGAGAGTCCATGGTCTTCTCCTCTACATCTGGTCCGTAAGAGGACCGACGGCTGGCGACCATGCGGAGATTACAGAGCACTGAACGCACGTACAATTCCAGACAGGTACCCAATTCGTCATATACAAGACTTTGCTTATCAGCTGGCTGGCAAAAAGGTGTTCAGCAAAATTGATCTGGTCAAAGCATACAACCAGATTCCTGTGCATAATGAGGATATTGCAAAAACAGCTATTACCACACCATTTGGCTTGTTCGAATTTCCGTTCATGACGTTCGGTCTTCGGAACGCTGCTCAGACCTTTCAGCGCTTTATGGATGAGGTTCTTCGGGGCTTAGACTTCTGCTATGGGTACTTGGATGACATTTTATGCTATTCTGAATCACAAAAGCAGCATGAAGAGCACCTACGTCAGCTTTTCAAGCGCCTCGTTGAGTATGGTGTTCTGATCAACAGCTCTAAATGAATATTTAGCCAACCTGAAGTTACTTTTCTGGGTTACAGTGTATCCGCAGCCGGCATCCAACCGTTGGACTCCAAAGTGGAAGCAATCCTCGAGTTTCCCCCGCCCAAGACGATCAAGGAGCTAAGACGATTCCTTGGGATGATGAATTTTTACCGTAGGTTCATTCCAGGAGCAGCGGAAGCTCAAGCACCACTCAACGCGCTTTTGTCAGGACCAAAAACCAAAGGTTCTCAGCCTGTAGTGATGAGTCCTCAACTTCAGGAAGCGTTCCAGAAATGTAAGGCTAGTCTTTCAGAAGCCACTCTCCTCACGCATCCTGACTACCAAGCAGACCTAGCCATACAGACTGATGCTTCAGATCTTTCCATAGGGGCAGTACTACAACAGCGTAAGGAAGACACATGGCAACCTCTTGCGTTCTTCTCGAGAAAGCTGAGTCCTTCGCAAAAGAAGTACAGTCCTTACGACCGTGAATTGCTTGCTATCTATGAAGCAATACGGTACTTTCGCTACATGGTAGAAGCACGAACATTTACGATCTACACGGATCATAAACCTCTCACGTTTGCTTTCACCACTCCTCGTGACAAATGCTCTCCTCGTCAGTTCAGGTACCTTGATTTTATAGGTCAGTTCAGCACCGACATCAAATACGTAGCTGGAAAGGATAACACGGTTGCTGATGCTTTGTCACGAGTCGAAGAACTTTCACAGCTACTCGATTATCAGTCTCTAGCCCAAGCCCAGGAAACAAACGCTGAATTGCAAGACCTGCTGCAAAATGGCTCTTCTCTCCAACTAGAAAAGGTCAGATTACCTAATTCTAACTCACACATCTTCTGTGACAAATCTACACCAGAGACACGACCATTTGTCACTCCTGAATTTCGTCGGCAAATATTTGACACGCTTCACAACCTCAGTCATCCCGGCGCAAAGGCTACGGTAAAACTAGTGACACAAAGATTTGTTTGGCCGGGCATTAGAAAAGACTGTCGACAATGGGCTAAGGAATGTCAACATTGTCAACTTAGCAAAGTGTCAAGACACACAACAGCTCCGCTTGCATCCTTCAATCCACCTTCAGCTCGATTTCAACACATACATATGGATATCATAGGTCCTTTACCTCTTTCTTTTGGCTACAGGTACTGTCTCACTGTCATCGACCGCTTCACTCGTTGGCCTGAGGCGTATCCACTCCAAGATATCACCGCAGAGACCTGTGCTTCAGCCTTCATAGCGGGCTGGATCTCCCGTTTTGGCTGCTGCGAGCGCATCACAACCGACAGAGGGCGCCAGTTCCAGTCGCATCTCTTCAAATCCATCGCTACTCTAGTGGGTGCGACTCACTGCACTACCACTTCCTATCATCCGGCAGCTAATGGTCTCGTGGAGAGACTACACCGGCAACTCAAAGCCGCCATCACATGCCATGATAACTCACAGTGGACAGAAGTTCTCCCACTCGTCCTACTGGGTATTCGCACGGCATGGAAAGCTGACATCCAATCTTCAGCAGCAGAACTTGTCTACGGCGAGCCACTTCGCTTACCTGGACAGTTCTTATCAGCTACAGCAGACGAAGAGGTAGATTATACCGATTTTGCCAGCAGACTTCGAGGCCACATGAGTAAGATCGCTCCGAAACCTGCATCCTGGCATACTAATCGCACCTTCTATGTACCCCGAGACCTACACACTACAACCCACATCTTTCTGCGGCAGGGTCCACTGAAAAGACCGCTACAAGCTCCATACTCCGGTCCATACAAGGTGCTGAAACGAGGTACAAAAACATTTGACATAGATGTCAGAGGGAAGCAGCTAACAGTGACAGTAGACAGGCTTAAACCAGCTTACGTCGCAAACAATGACGTCACATCATCATCACAAAATGACGTCACACCCACTCCAAACGTGATCACATCAGCCAACCAAGATAATATCAGTACCCCAGACGAGAGCCTAGTCAGAAAGACGCGAAGTGGGCGAACTGTCAGATTCCCGAATTACTATCGACCGTAAACGGTCTCGGCAGGGGAGTACTGTGGCGATCAAACTCCATCCGCTCAATTTCAGTAGATATTGAACATGGCTCTCGAACCATAATTATTGAAATTGCGCGTGCGCAGAAGCGAACCGCCCAGGCCGATAGGGCGGATTGAAAACCCGTTTGCCAGTCGTCCACTAGCCACGGACGGCGACGCTACGCTTCTTTAGTGCTCTTCCAGCGACCAGTAAATTCCCGCATCATTCATATTTCTACTTCGTTAATTATTTGTTATTTCTTATCATTTTTTTCCTTGCTTTTTCACCTTCGTTGTTTTGTATATCTTTCTGTAGTTTTATCATACTTTTCATTTGTAAATTTTATATCCTTTGTTCCATTAAATCCATTCATTGTACCTGTTATCTTTAGTTATTCATTTCATCGATCCCTCTTCACAAATACTGACTTGACATCTACATCTATCGACATCTACAAAAGCATCTTTGGTTTGTAAACAAACATCTGTCAGCTGTCTCAGTACCTTACATAGGTATTTAATAACCTGTGAGTTGTCTCCTGTCTGTGTTTTTGCAAAAAATCTTCTTTTGCAGTTATCTATCTTATAATTTTATTGCTAAGCGCAATCATGGACGCTGGATTCGAATTTGCCAAGAATAGATTCATTGATGGTTGGTAATTTTTTTGCCATGAACCCAGACTTCTGCTCTGCCGAGCTGAGGAATGTCAAGACTTCTATGTAAGTATAGTGTATTTGCCATATTTGGTAGGTATATCGATATAATGTTAGACATGAAAAGGTGGAATAGATGGCAGAAGTCGTAAAAACTATCTCTTACCCTTTGACTGCTCGTTTGTTTGCTGCTGCAAATGTTTTATTTCTTACAGATCTTCAAGGGAAACGTACGGCGACGATGCCATTGATTACGTCCAGCTCAAACGAGATGGTTAAATCTGCATTGTGAAATGTAAAATTTGCCCAGAGCATAAGGTACGCTCCAAGCAGTATACAGTGTCAATACAGGTAGATGAAGAGGAAGGAAAGGTTATGAGTGCCCTCTGCGAAGATTGCCCTGCGGCCGCTGGAGGCTGCAAACATGCAGTACCATTCTTGATGTGGTTGCATCGTCGCAGCGAAGAGCCTGCTTGTACTTCTGTAGAGTGCTACTGTGTACACGGGTTGGGTGAACTTTAAAAATAATAACAGTGAAGGAAATGTGCAAAGAAAAAGAAGATCCTGTACCAGACAGCTGTTTATTTAAGAATTTCATTGAAGAATGTAAAAAACGAAAAATTCAAAACTGTCAGATTTTAAAGCACAATGAAGATTATACAGACTATAGAACAATGTTATCAATGCATCAATTGGTAAATACATACAAATAGAAAGACTGTGAAAACTTTTTGATAAAAATTAAAGAATTGTTCAGTGACAATAACTTGTCGCATGTGGAAAAGCAAACGAGAAAACAGTTCAAAAGCAGTCTCTGGTTGGAGCTCAGGTATGGGAGGGTAACGGTGTCCAAATGCCATGAAGTAAGCCGGTGCAAGACAGTAGATGGGTCTTTGATAGCAATCATTTTTGGGGCAAGTTCAGTGCTGACACTGGCAATAAAACGAGGCCAAATATTGGAAGATGAAGTTAGAAAGGTCGCAGAGAAAAAAATTGGCATAAAATTTCATAAATGTGGCCTTTTCATTTCTTCTGAGTATCCCATGATTGCTGGGTCACCAGATGGTGTTAGTAGAGAAAAAGTTCTTCTTGAAATTAAATGCCAGTCTACAGAAAAACATTTTGAATACTACTTGAAAGATGGCAAATTAACTAAAAAATGATTTGTTCAAGTACAAATTCAAATGTTTTGTGCCAGAGTAAGTCATAGTTATTTTTGTGTAGCCAGCAGTGATTTTGAACACAGTAAAAAAGTAACAATATTACCTGTTTCATATAATGATAAATATACCAAAGAATTAATTGGCCAGGTAGTTTCATTTTGGAAACTAAATGTTTATCCCAAATTGTACACAAGTGTTAGTTTGTATTAATTTTGCGTAAAATAAAATCCATTGTTTATTAATATCATGATGTTTTATTTTATAAGAGAGTCTTATAGATTTATTAGAGCACAGGCTGTGATTACACAGTAATCTAACACATTTAACAATTTTAAATTAACTACTGAGTGTGTCTTAAGAATTGAAAACTCACGAACTCTTCTAATCACTATCTCTACATGAATTCGTAGGCTAGCTATCTCTTTAGTTTCTTTCGCTTCACTTTTACTCAATTTTGAGCCAACAGCCACACTGGGAGGCCTCAACAAACAAAATCCTCGTTGTTTTAAATACATTTCTATGTGTTTGAAACCTCGGTCTGCTAAAATACAGGCCTTGTTCTATGCTATCAAGAAATTTGCTATGTTCAAGTAAATTGACGTCACTGGTCCTCCCTCCATATCCATTCGATATAAAGTTGACTAAACCATCAGGTGTACATGCTATGAGATATTTAAAAGTATTAGCTTTTTTATATTCAGACCAAGTAAGTGCCTGATATATAGCCTTTTTTGGTTTTTGAATCTCTATTTCCAAACAATCGATTATGCAATTTACACGATTATATTTATGGCGAAATGATATGGGCAAATTCTTCTTTATTGTGACTTTGGTGAATGTTTTGATGAAAGGCAAAAGGACATTAACAATGGTAGGTAATTTACTGTGAAATATTTTACTTGCTTGTGACAATGAAAGATCAAAGTCATCGGCTAACTGGGAAAAAGTCCTATTTAATGTTATTTTCATAAGACATAGTAAATTATGATTTTGTGTTAGTTTTGTGTGTTCTGAAATCATTTCAACAATGAAAAGTAAGGCTCTGCTGGGATACCAATGTATAAGCGAGGATTTTGCATTATTTTGGATATGGTACTCTGTAGATTCAACTTCTCTTCTTTTATAATCTTATTCCGTGTACTGTCTTCTGTGTTTTGACTTGAAGGCTATGATGGAGACAAGTCAATGGATGATCCTTGTGATAATGAGTATGATACATCACTGTCATATTTTTCTTCCATAAAAATGAGTTTTCTTTTTGACATTGATTGGCCAGACATAGATGGCTTAGTAGGGGATGTTGCAATTGATCGGTGTGCAAGTCGAATTAGTGACAAAAGAGCATCTTTTACAGTTGCACTAGACTGCACTCGTCGACTCCTGTAGTATTTGGTAACACAGGCTTGAGTGATTTTATGGGCATGTTGTTGTGCTACTTGACAACATGCATCTTTCTGTAATGGCTGGACTTGTATTGCTTGGTCACGGAATTGACTATTATGCTGTACTACTTCTCCACTGTCTTGTCATGAAAGTCCTCAAGAAGAGAAGAGGCACATGATGCCACAGCATCCTCCTTTCTGAGTAACTCTGGAAATGAATTAATGCTTACTAAACTATAATTTTTAACAATCCACTTGCGAAGAGCTTATACAAACTACAAACGTTTCCTCTTTATAATATTAGTGTTAGATAACAAAATTACCTTGATTAAATGATGATGTTGATATTTTCATGGGACAGATTTGTTCTTGAGAAGTCTGGCAGTCGAATTTGGATGGCAGGCAGTTGGGCTTCATTTTAATCCGTTTAACTTTACCCATTATATATTCCACATAATTTTCCATGTCATTTTCCAACTGAAAGGTAAATTACATAAGAACTTTATACCTGTTTCTAATGATTTGGTAGGTAAGTACATAACCTTAAAAAAATCAAACCAAGCTCGGAAACCCAGCATTATTACAGCTAAAAGCAGATTTTTTGTGGACATTGAATAAATTATTAGGTACTAAGTACTTACATCAAAGTGATCTTCACATACATACATGCGAGTTTCAGTCGATAAAGAATCGGGATCTCTCTTGGCCAGTATGAGCCAAGTTTTTCGCATTTCTTTGGGTACACGAATCAACAACTTTCCGGGGGTCTTTATTGACGTGTTTTTGCAATGTCTTTAACAATGCAATAATGATAATTGCTATATTTTGCATGTAAACTCGATGAAGTCATGGTTTTTCCGTCGTTCTTATTTCGTTCTCAGACAGTAGTAAATTATATTCTCTATGCCCACAGCCAGCCACCAAGTCAACTGTCAAACTTTGTTTACAGCCTTTAGGACTCAAACCATAGAGAAAAATGACGGACCGCTTATTTGGCTGTTTAACAAAGCAAAGTTTTAAAATATTTTTTTGTTGTTTTTAGGTCCTCAAAAAAATATACTAAAATATTTTTTGGACCAATGGAAGAGATATTTACCATATAAGACTTACATTAAAAGAGAGTCAAGTAGCGTATTGAATTTATGTGAATGTTGTCATTTAGGAAATTGTATACTAAGAGACCACAAGTATAATGATAATTATGTTATACTCACACTGGCACAATTAGCGGAACAGAAAAAAAGTACCTATTTGTTATCATAATATCCCATAAGACTGGCATGTTAAGTTACTTTTTTATCTTGAACACTTATTTAAAATGGAACATTTCGGTGACAGTAACTTTTTTCATCGATTTATTTTTGTTTCGCGCTAATACTGATTTGTTAGTGGTACGAGAGGTAAATTAAAAATGTTGTTAATATTTATTTAATTAGAGTTTTTTTTTTTCTTGACTACCTTGACCTGGAACAAGTGCCAATCGTTAGATTTGTGTTAGTTTTAATTGTTTTAAAAATATTTTTTTTTGTTTAGGCCGGCAAACACTTTTTTTTTCAATTTCAAATTTTGTATGGGATTTCAAAAATGCTCAAAAATTCTCGGATCAAAATTAAAGTACACTTGGTTTTCAATTTGATTATTTTTAATAAAATTAAATAACATTTTGTAAAGTCGATATGAAAAGTTGTCAATTGGTTTGTTATTTCATGTCTGATTATTATTTTTTTCAATATTCATTTTTTATTCGCTTATTGTGCCGGTGTGTGTATGTAAAGCCATGCGAAGTGAAGGTTTTGAATAGAAGAAATTCGCATATTTGTTATCACTTAAATTTATTTAATCTATAATTATGTAATCAGAGCGATACTGTGATTAAATGCGATAATTTTTCCAACCTATTTATGTACAAAACTTTCGTGTTAGTTCTAAAACATTGCATTTATGTCCTGATTAGTAAAAAACGAATTATATTTCTGTATTTTTTTTTTTTGTTACTTTTCATTTCATTTTTTTCTCATGTAATCTATTGTAATGTTATGATGTAAATTGTTTTAATTAGTGAATATAAATAATTTATTGCATCGATTTGTAAAATTGAAATTAATAATTTCAAATTACATCTAATTTGAGAGAAACATTGTAGTTAAATTTTAAACCTACCTGCAAGGAAGGAATATGTAATGTTTGTGTTATTTGTAAAAAATAGGACAAACTGAAAACCAGCGCTGTCAGTTGCTTGCAACTAGCAGCATTTGCTGAGTTTGGCCCTTTTTGCCACTTTATTTAATTTTTGTTTTCTCTGTGCGTGTGTTTCTTTCTTGTGGCAAATAAATACTTTTCACTTTCACTTTCACTTTCATTTAGACGACAAAATATTGCAACCTTAAGTACATGAAAAATTTACAATTCTGTGTTTTTTTTTTAGATTGAACACGAAATTTCACTTAAAAACCAGAGATTTTGCAAAAATAAGCAGAATTTGTTTCATCCATAATAAATAACCAATTTAACGGTAATATATACTAAATCGATGGTGTTATCCTATTTTCCAAAATCTAAATAGGTCAAATAGAAGTTTTTAAAATCAGATTTCGAACCTGAAAATAGGATAGCACGTCACAACATTAACATTGTGTAAATTAAAATAAATGAATAAATAAAGTTTTATTATTTCCAATCAATCTCGGTTTTATTGTTTTTTTTTTAATCGTCCGTCCTTAATTGGGGGGAGGAGGGGGGTAGGGGGGGCTCCCTTTTTTCCCTAGTATATTTTATTTTGTGCAGAAATGTACAATTTTTGAGAAATTAATTATTTAATTTATAAAATTTTGAGGTTATATTTACATTATTTTGTGAAACTAAACTGGTTGGGGGATGGTTGGAGGGGGGGAGGAGGGCCCATTCCCAATCTGAACCTACCAGTGCAGAAGCCGAATTTAGGACCAATTCAACCTATCAGTACAGAAGTCACTTTTTTGACAAAAAATCACTTCTGCATCGGCTCCGGCACTGCGGGAAGTGCAACCCCTTTGCCCTTGCGTAACAAAGTGCAGGCAACCCTGCGAACCGGAACACGGGTGCCTGCTCTTTGTTACTGCGGTTGGGGGCTGACCTCCCTCCGCGCCTCCGGCTTTTTATATACACTCTAGGGGTAGTAGCCACAAGACTTTAAAGAGTCGAGGTGCACTAAGTCAGTTTTTGAACTGTTTGAACCTACCAGTAAAGAAATCGAGGGGCGCTGAGTAAATTTTTATCAGTTTTAACGTATACATACAGGAGTCGAGGTGCGTTGAGTCGGTTTTTGAACAGTTTGAACCTACTGGTACAGAATGTATATAAAACAGTTACATTTACAGTATTATGTTTGACTTTTATTCGTTGGGAAAAGTAAAGTTGGCGTCGTAGCATTTCGCGGCCATTTTGGACAGTTTTCGCCCGCAAACGTACCATAATGTCAATAATATTGACAATATCTGGTAAAATTGCGTGTGTACGGGTTATTTGACGTTTCGTTACGCCAATTCACTTTAATTTTTAGTCTAAAATTACTTTTCGTACACATATATTTTCCAATTTTGATAATTGATTTTCACAAAAACTACGAATTTCCGCGGAAAAAGAAAAGCACTTTGTTATGAAACGTGGTAGCCAGCTATTGATTGCACACCTCATTACAATAAAATAAAGGACGATACCAACCCTTTATTTTCATTTGATATCAAAAATAAATAAATTCGATACCCCTAGGTCGATTCTCGACTAGTGTACACCCCTATGGCATCGATGTCGATATCCTAAATTTGTAATGTGACATCACTATAACGACACTAGCGCTTGCCGTGTTTCCGTGGAACTACTCGATATTCATAAACTGTCTTATCTGAAGTCAGTATATATGATCTGTGCTGATACCCGATGATTACGTTCACGAGCGCGTTTTAATTTGCGCTTCAATTTATTTATTTTGCGATTAAGGTCATCCTAGTAATCACCATGACGTTTCCTTTTCGGCATAATGCTCTTATTTCACAAAATATTTGCGAACGATGTTGAGTGGTGAAGCACTAAACTGTGAAATGACGTACGTAGGGATGGGGTGGCAAGCGTAGAAAAAACTGATTTTAGAGGATTTTTGTTTTAAAATTCTTAACTATTAGTGCGAGTGGTGAATCCTAGACACGATACTAGCTGTGTATATTTCAGTTACTAATCTTGAGGACGAAGAACGAAGTATAATGCTGTTTTAACAATTCATTCAGATTGCGTAATGTACGTGATTATAACCATTTTTACAGATCTTTAAGAGCACTCCAAGCCTAAGCACTGTAACCCTACCATCAGGCAACGAACTTTTTGCTTCTCCCCGAAGTGCCGATCGTGAGAATAATTATTATTTGGGAGCCCTGAGTTCTGAAAGTGATGGGGTAGGGGGTGGTGCTCCGATCACTAACTTCCAGAAGATTGGTTGATGATATCATATCATCATCTCATATCCAGAATACTGCGGCAACCCTTTCCGACAATGACAGATTAGAGGATGGAGACAGATCTGATATCTAGAATACTGAGGCAACCTTTTCTGAGAGTGACAGATTGAAGGATGGCGATAGAACGCTCCAGGCACATTCTCCAAGAATTTTTGCTACTCATTCAAAAGAATGTAATCAATAGAGGTCTCTTCTCCGCAAGAGCGTGCACACTAAAAGTCTGTTGATTATAACTAGGCGACCACTTGAAGTGTCTGAATGGAGACTATTAAGTAGGACAATAATAGATCACCTTTTAACTATATTCTTACAATGGCCCCATGGAGGACTTCAAAACCCTGCAAAGACTCGACAACTCATTAGTTTAAATTAATGTATATAAATTTGTAATCTAATAGTAAAATAAATGCAACATCTGCCATACGATAAATTAACCAACAATACGCTAAAACTGTCATACGCTGATTTGAAAAAGTGGTCAAAATATCTTGTTGAGGTATTCCCATGTGAAAAGCGTGGTGTATGGTTAGCATTATAACCTGCAGTGAAAGGTTCAGTAACTGCACAGTCTCGACATTCGCCCAACAGATCTTCAGGAGCTTCAGACAGACTTTGGCAACGATATAATTATGCTAAAGAGCACTGGAAGAAGAGCAACAACGTGCCCCGCCGAATAAAAATTGAAGCCTCAACTTCTGAACACAGAAACGAGCACGAGAAGGAAGTTGTCCCTGATGAAGGTGAACATAAATTAATAGAATAGAATATGTTCTTACAAATTCATTAACCACTTTTTAATACATTTTTAGTTTCATAAAAACTGAAATGGAAATAACGAAGGATTATTCATGTTGTCCCCCCAGTTATCACCCCTATTGGACGTTAACAGGATTTTTTTGAAATTAAATTTTTAGGGTTTTATAAAAAATAAAATGGAGAAATCGAAGGGTTATTCCAGTTATCCCTCAATTTTCGCCGCTATGGGGTGGAGTTTTTTTCTGTTGACACACTTACACTCTTGATGTTATAGGAGAGGTGCGTAAAAACATTCTTACCATATAAATTCACAATTAGTATGGAAGTGAACACCGTTCTATTAGCATCATGGAAAGCTATTGTTAAAAGCAGAAAAGAATATTATGAAAACACCGCCCACTGTTGGGGATTACCTTGATCGGTTTCCCGTACTTCGAAACCAAAAAACTGCCTACATACTCGTAAGTATGAAACACCATTATTGCTTACAGACCTGCCTAGCCATGAAGACGTGTTCCTCTCTCCACGTCAATTTATATTGTATATTTTTTATTACATATATTTTATACTTATTATTGTTGTGTATTACAAATTGTACTTATATAAAATAGAGTATATTGGGGCAACGTATGTTTTTGTATTTTTTTATTTAAAAAATCAAGTGTAAGACTAAGACGGACACAAAAAGTGCATCAAAGTGCTGAATAACTTTCAAAATAAAATATATTTTGTGAATATGCAAACTATATGTAACGTATAGGTTTATTTTATAGTAGAACAACTCTATATATCTATAGTTTGCATATTCACAAAATATATTTCAGTTTGAAAGTCATTCAGCACTTTGATGCACTTTTTGTGTCCGTGAGTAAAAATTACCTTACACTTTGATGCAGTTTATGTGTGCCTGAGTGTATATCATCAGGACTATAAAAATATGACAGATGGTTCCCCTGTATAGGTACCTACTCAGTCAGTAGTAATTACCTTTAGAGGACAGTTCCTACCTACTAAAGTTTACATGTTCCACACTTCCCTTTCAGTAGAACCATATCAATTCCCTACTATCCAATGTTTAAGCTGCTGTAGGTTTGGTCACATAGTTGCTCAATGTAGATCAAAGCCAAGGTGCTTTAAATGACCCCCAACCCCACTCTGGTATCAGTTGTGTTGTTGATTCACAGCTTTCAACTTGCTTATGCATAATAAGCAAGTTGAAAGCTGTGAATCGTGGTTCTCATCTAGCCACTGACAAAAACTGTCCAGAACATCGCCGTCAATGTTCCATTAAGTTGATCATGTTCCAAGAGAGCATATCTTACTTAGAGGCATCTTCTCGTTTCACTGCTGTTAGCAGGCCTTATTCAGAAAAACTTGCAAAAGAACAAAAATCTCCCAATTTTTACTTAAGCAAGTGATGCTTTTCATCCCTCTCCTAGTGTGTCATATAATAAAACTGTGGTTACCCAACCTCGTTCTAAGGTTTTTTTCGATAAGGGGTATGACAAGGTTTCACATCATAACATTACAAAAAATGTCCCCTCCTCCTTACCTAACGGCTGTGCTCTTTCTCTTGACTCTACTAAGTCATCTTCTCGTTTCCCTGCTGTTAGCAGGTCTTATTCAGAAAAACTTACACAAGAACCAATCTCCCAATTTTTTACTCAAGCAAGTGATGCTTCCCATCCCTCTCCAAGTGTGTCATATAATAAAACTGTGGTTACCAAACCTCGTTCTAAGGTTTCTTTGTGTAAGGGGTATGATAAGGTTTTACATCATAACATTTAAAAAAATGTCCCCTCCTACTTATATAACGGCTGTGCTCTTTAATTACTGACTAAATAAATCACTAGATTCCCAAAATGACAACCTATTAGAGTTGTTACTCGCTTTCCATTTGAATTCCCTATAAGGTCCCGCTTAAAATTTCCACTCTGTTCGCATACTTAGCGACAAAAGATTTTTCTGCAGATCGAGGAAGGGGACACATCGGCCTTGTACAAAGGCCTAAGACGTTATGCCGACATAATAATCAAGAGAGCCGAGAGGATAGCCCAGTTAGCTGTAAAGGAACTACCAGTTGGTGGGTGTTTATAGCTTTTTATTTTACACTCTATGAGCCTAACTCTCTGTGAACAAACAGACAACGTTTTACATATTAGTACAGTTTTATTTAAGGATTAACTTTTGCCCGCGGCTTCGCCCGCGTTTATTAAGTTTTTGTATAGTCGTATAGAATCTGTAAATATTTTTAATGTATCTTTGGCGGTCTTTGATAACTTATTTAATCCCCTAGGACAGTATGTTTGGCGAGACTGAAGGCCGAGCCGCGTCTCTGAACGACACTATTTCTTGTTTCCATGGGAACTGATATATGGAATAAAAAGTAGTCTATGTCCTATTCCAGGTTTAGAACTACATTTGTGCAAAGTTTCAGCCCAATCGGTTCAGTAGTTACGGTGTGAAAAAGTAACAAACATCCATCCATCCAAACTTTCGCATTTATAATATTAGTGAGATTAGTGAGATGAGATGGGATATTTAAATATAATTTTAGATAGAGATAAATTTACTGGAATAACATTAGCTGCTGCTTTATATTTCCTCGCCTACTGCGTTTCTCCCCTAAAGGGAAGAAAGGTTCCCGTCTCGACGCCGTGTCTAGGTTTGTTTATCTTGCAAAGACACGGTCTGAAGGAGAAACGTACCTGGAGAAATATAAAGAGCAGTTTTCTTCGGGAAAGAAAAGGAATGGTGCTGAACGTCTTCTCGGAGTATAACCATTCGTCATCGTAGTCGAACAAAACATAGAGTCGCAAGATTTTAGCTCGTTCAGCTGCTGGTTACATAAACATTTGCAACACGGATTCAACTGCAATTGAACTCTATGTTCAATGGTTTTCTACCACAATATTTTTTAATTTTGAATTAAACTCTAAATAAATTTTTCTTAACTTTAATTTTTGTATGCAAACGATGGCTAGAACTCGAACTGGTCTTGATTAAACGCACTAATCCTGCATATTTTTAATAATCGGCGAAAAAAGGAGGGTAATTTTCGAGCGTATGTATACGTATGTCTGTATGTATGTGTATGAATGTCAATCCATTTCTTTGTACACTATACAGCCTAAATGGCTTCTTGGATTTTGATGACTGAGGTGTCGTTAGATTAGCCTCAACCATGAGAGTGACAATGAATGAATGGGTGACGTCACCACAAAAAGGGGAGGGGACATTCATATTATTGGGGTTTTTTAAAGATTTCTCGAAAGCAGTGTCAGTAAGTATAGTAAAAGTATATATTTTTACAATCAGCTTTCTAATACCTATAATTTGATACCCATATTGTATTTTTATAAAATATTTTTTTTATTTTACTCCTTTTTTTGTGTTTCTCATTAGTGCTGATTTTTTTTTAATCGCTATAGTTTTCCTGTAATTGGCCAGTTATGATGTATAATTGTTTTTTTTTTTCATATTTTTCGGTGTACCAGTTTCGGAGATAAGGGGGGGGGGGACATACATATTTTTGGTTTTTTTAAAGATTTCTCGAAACCAGTGTGAGTAAATATATTTAAAGTATATATTTTTAGAATTAACTTTTTAATACCTACAATTTAATACCCATATTGTATTTTTAGGCTAGTATTTTTTATTTTTCTCACTTTTGTTTTGGAAATATTTTGAACAATTTAAAATTTTTCATATTTTTATTTACACTCTAATATGTGGACAAATTAATGCTATTTTTGTGCCAAATTTCATGTATTTATCTTTAACGGTGCTAAAGTTATGAGGCTGTGACATACGGACGGACGGACAACGGAGACTCACCATAAGTTTCCTCTTGTACCTTTTAGGTACGGAACCCTAAAAATATATATTTTATTATTATTGTTAATGGCGCAAGAGTTACATCCATCCATCCATCCATTACATTCATGCCATCTTTGCTGGCAAAGAGCTGATCGTTCAGTACGAGCTCAGCAAGAACCACAGAGATTGGCACAACCGGTACCAGATGAACCGGACAACCAACAAGAAAGAATGCCCGAGATACAATTGCCTTTTGGTCCTTTTAGTTCGGCGGCCATTCACGTGCCTCTAACACATCAAGGCACTGCATATCTAACAGTAGTCGAAATGTACCAAGTAATTCTGTGCCTGTGTACGTGAAGCTCTATATGTTAAGAAATCATAATTTCTACATCCCTTATGATTGGCACTTCAGAAACAATGTATGGGAAGAAGTGATGCTACAGGGAAATATAAATCGAGAGAAATCACCGAACTGAGATTGGAACTAGAGATCATTCGAAAAAAATATCATGATGTAATCTTTGGAGAAATGTGGGACAGTCACTATATGCAAGACATAATAATCATTAACAAATGGGGTCTCGAAAGAAAACAAGATTTTGAAAAACCTTTAAAGCTTTGATGATGACGAATTCCATCTTTGACCAAAAATATACTCAATAATATTTTGGAACAAACACCGTCTCTAAGAGAGATATCACGAAATCCGGCTACAGTTTTAGGCATATATCTGTTAAAAGTAAGGACTGGAGAACCCAATGAACGATTGGCGACATTATTTAAAATGACGAGAAGAACATTAGAGAAAAAACTTCGACTAGCGAGACAATGTTTGACAGAAGACTATGTCCTTCTTTACTTGGTATGTATTTACTTTTTTCTTTTGTTAAGATTGTGTGACATAAAAAATAAGTCAATTTTAAGATAAAAATATGCAATGTTTCGATAATTAATGATCATATAGTTATAGTTTTGGTTGTTGTCGAGTTCTGAATTTACAGTTATGTGTTAGCTATGAAATATATCTTTATAATATATCTTCATTGACAAACATTTAACGTGGAAGAAACAAACTGAAATAACCAAGGGCCGCATTAGGAAACTCTTACATATCTTCAAACGTTTAGGACCAGTTGCCAATGAAAATATCTTGAAATTAGTATACCAGGCACTCTGTCAGTCTGTCCTATCATACTGTGTGATTGCCTGGGGAGCTGCATGCAAAACAAACCTAATTAATGTAGAAAGAGCCCAAAGAGCTGTTTTAAAAGTTGCCCATCGTAAGCATGTTCGTTACGATACGAATGCTTTATATAAAGAAACAGGTGTGCTTACTGTCAGACAGTTGTTTATTGTTTCCGTTATAGTGAAGTTTCACAAAAGTGCACCAGACACAGTTCGTGCGGCAACAAGAAGTCGAAGATATCCAATTTGGCCCATACCACTTCGTAAAACAGTATTTGGTAGACAGTCGTTTTCTTTCACGGGTCCTTTTTTGTATAATAAAGCTAACAAAGCAATTAATGTTTTAACACTTACAAAAAACAGCTGCAGAAAAGCTACAACTTCTTGGTTGAAAAGCCTCAACTACAATGATACTGAAGAAATCCTCCAAACACAAAAATAAGATTAATAATTATGTTCATTAAAAAAATATATATATATATATATATATATATATATATAAAATACATCATTGAACAGTAACTATGTAATCACTCACTCTCACCCATTATACACACAACCTCACACTCTCTAACACACACACCTCCCTTCACACACCACACGCAAGCTTTTAATGTAAATCGAGTTCGTTATATTAACTTATCTAATACCTATATTTATTTTTAAATAATTAATTAATGCAATTATTAATTTTAACTTATGATTATTTTTTTTTGTTTCTAATTAATAATTAATAATTTAATGTTTAGCATATTTTCAATTTTTAATATTATATAGTTATGGAAGGACCTAGTCTCCATGTCACCAGGGAATCCTAGTATGGAGGCTAGTGTCACAATTTAGTATGTAAGTTATTTGTTGGTGTCAATAAATATATTTTTCATTTTTCATTTTTCATTAATAACTAAACGAGATTCTGCGAAAATTTGCTTCATGTTCTATCCACAGAAGAGATATTTTTGAAGTTTGGCGAAAAATACCTCAGCAAAAATGGTTAACTGACATAGTGGACATAATATCGGCTCGATTTAATGTGACAAGCACCAATGCAAAAAAAATATTGGGTCCAATTGTGAAACACACTGGTTTGCAGTTTAGATATAGATGGATATTGAAAAGCAGACGTGCTGATTCGTTCAAACGTCACTATGGAGATTGGCTAGATCAACTTGTGGATCTTTGTGACAATTTTAGGAAATTCATAAAAAAAAGATATTTAAAAAAAAAAGAAAGATTTTCCGTAAATATTGTATACTTTATTTTATTGATTGGGAAACAAACAGTTTTCTTAACACATTATACAAATAACAATAAATTTATCTTAAAACCAAACAAGTTTCCACATAAATCTTGCAAGTAAATAAATTAATGTGCACGGCATTATAACAACGCAACATGTACTTACGTTTAAAGTTACTCAGTAAAGTAACACAAAACAAAGCAAATTGAAGAGGGAAAAAATATATATAAATTACCAAATTAACAAAGCAAATTGAAGAGAGAAAAATATACATAAATTAAAATTAACAGTAACACAAAGTTAAGTATCAAGAAAACATTAAGTACTTTTATAAAAACGTTTTAAACAATGAAGATTTAAAAAGACCCAGCGAAAGATGCAATATAACAAGATCAAGAAAATCTTTATTATAACAATCACAAGCACGAACTAAAAATCTATTTTTTGCATAATTTGTACCCGCATGTGGTATACTAAATAAAGACTTATTCCTAGTAGCAAAAAGTTCGACATTTGAATCCAATGTTATTCAAGAGATAAGGGGAATCCAAAATATTATTGACTATTTAAGAAGAAATCATAAATCATGGCAGATACGCCTATCCTCCAAAGCAGCTATCGTATCTGGTTGAAATCGGAAATCCGAACTACGACTTTGATGATAATTTAGATATCTCTAAAATTTATTCTGGATTCTTTCTATGGAGTTTTGGGTTCCAGACAGTAGAATCATACTCTAGGTGGGATCTTACTAGCGCATTATAAAGAATTTTAAGGGTACTTGCACTTTTAAACTCCTTGCCCTGTCTCAAGACGAAACCCAGCATCCGATAAGATTTCGTGACAATTTTCTCGATATGAAAGCTCGACATCTAAGAGAACCCCTAGGTCTATCACCTCAGTCACTCTCTTAAGTGTTTTCTCAGATAAGTTATAATTATACGTTAAACTATTTTTTTTCCTTGTAAAGCTAATCACACAACACTTATTTACATTCAAATGAAGTTTATTTTGATTACAAAACATACTCAAGTCATCTTCTTCAGTTTTGATAACCGTGAATATTTTTTTAACAAAATCGTTTTTAATGTGTAAGTATTTTAAATTAAATTCTTAGAAAAATAACATTGCATGCTTAACCCGTATCCTCCTAGTGTTCGATTTTTCGAACGCTTGATTTTTTTTTTTTTAAAGTAAATTTGAACGCATCCATTGTTCATTTTTTAATGTTGGTAAGCCTAAAGTAGTGGCTATCAAGTAACATTTTTGAAGTTTTGAATTTCACGCGTTTTTTTTTGAATTTTTGTTGTTCTTGAAGTTTTGTTACGAGAGTTTTTCCAATAAAAATATGTCTCACCGTAAAATGTAAGTATTTCTAATTCTTCATAATATATATTTTTTGTTTTTATGCTTTCGTACAGAACATAGTATCCATCAATGGATTATGATGAGTTTTTGTAAATAGACATTTAGTGTAGGTAGATTGTATAATATTTTTTGTAGTGTTTGATTTTTCGAACAGTAGGACAATAAGCCCGTGTGATTATCTATTTGTAAGATGATTTTTATGTTGATTTTTTTGTTTGTTTTGTTACAGTTTGTCCGAAAATGAAATTATTTCACATCTGGAAGATGACACGGATATTTTATCGGCAGATATGTATATCACACCTCCGGATAATTATGACAAAAGTGATGAACATAGTGGTGACGAGGAATCTACCCATATAAATAATTTGTCAAGGAATCAATTATTAGCCGAAGCTGAACTCAGGGCCACGGTTGCTTCTGAAACTGGTATTGAAGTAGTAGACACCTTCTTGAATGATCAACCTATCGAACCAATGCATAGTACATCATCGGATAAACCACGTCCACTAAAAAAAAGAGTTGCTGCATCTAGACGTTGGAGGGCTATTGATATTCCGGAAAAAGCAGAAAAGGAAACTACAACGCCAAGTTTCCTCGAAGACATTGAAACCCCAGTACAATTTTTTGAGTTATTTTACGACGAAGAGGTTTTTGAATTATTACGTTCAGAAACTGAAAAAAATGCAATCCAGAAGGGCCATCATGGTTTCAGGGTGACTGTGACTGAAATGAAACATTTTATTGGAATACTACTATTATCAGGATATAATAGTGTAGCAAGGTACCGAATGTACTGCGAGCAACAAGTTGATTGCAATTTTCAAGTTGTGGCATCTCTCATGCCTAGAAATAGATTTGAAGATTTGCTTCGTTACTTCCATGTAGCTGATAAAACAATTTACCGAAAAATGATAAGTTTTCAAAAGTTCGCCCACTTTGGAATTTACTCAACGATAGATGGCTATATATATTATCCTGGTGACAAAAATTTGAGCATCGATGAATCAATGATCCCTTATTACGGAAAACATGGAACAAAGCAGCACATACAAGGCAAACCAATCAGATTTCATCTGATTCAAAAATTCAAACCAATCAGGATTCAAAAATTGGTCTATGTGCACTCGTCTCGGATATCTTATCTACGGTGACCTGTACCAAGGAGCTACCACTGGAAATACTCATCCAGAGCTTGGTGTTGGTGCGTCAGTTGTACTGGACCTTATAAAAAAATTACCACCGGGTAGTTACAGCTTTTACATGGATAACTTTTTTACTTCTTTGCCGTTGCTGGATGAACTAAAGAAATTAGGGCATGATGCTACAGGTACTATTAGGGCAAACAGAGTGGAAAATGCGCCTCTGAAAGATGAGAAAGCAACGAAGAAGACCCAAAGAGGGTCATATGATCAATGTACCGATGTATCATTTGACATTACGCTTGTTCGTTACAACGACAACAACATTGTTACCGTTGCTTCTACACAGTGTGGTGTGCAACCTGTAGGAAAGGTCAAACGTTTCTGTGACAAACAAAAAACGGATGTTGACCAACCAAGATCTTTCATAAATTATAATAAATACATGGGCGGCGTAGATCACTTAGATCAAAATGTCGGATGCTACAGAATTTCTATTAGGCTGAAGAGATGGTACTGGCAATTACTTATGTTTCATCTTAATGCATCTGTGAACAATGCTTTATTTAACTGTATAAATTGTCCCCAGCATCGAAAAACGGCAACAGTTGTTACGATCTTTTGTCATTCACCAGATATATTGTATCAACATACTTTCTCATGAAAAATTCTGCCAACACATCATCTGTTGCTAAAAATCGCGTGCCTATATCATCACTGGCTGTTATAAAACGCGTTCCAGATGCTGTAAGACTAGACAAAAAGGAACATCACATTATCAAGCAAAATAAACCAACCCGATGTGGATTGTGCCACAAAAGCACACTCATGAACTGTTCGAAGTGTAATGTTGCTTTGCATAACAAATGTTCTGTTGATTTTCATTCAAAATAGTTCTTATAATGTATGTAGGTATAACTTAGTTTCGAATATGTAATTTTTTTTTTTTTTTACTAATAAAATACACACAATACAAAGCTTTTTATTTCTAATAAATAACATGATTATTTGCATAATACTTGTCGATATACTCCTAGTGTCGATATATATTTCAAAAGTAAAAAAAATTACAACTTTTTATTTTTTTCATTTTACGTATTCCTTAAACATCACGAGAACATGCTATGTTATGAATTTTACCGAAATCAGACCATTCTAGATAAGCTTAAGAAGATACGGGTTAAACGGTTTAAAAAAATATAAAAAGTGGAGTATAGTTTTTCATATTTTAAAAATCATGAGTGAGTTATGCTTTTTGGTTTAAAATATATTATTTGTATAAGGCCGGTCGTAGACACATACTCGCTTACCTGCTGTCGCTAGCTTTCCACGCTTCAACAAAACTTATTGGCTATAGTGAAAGTGTGTGCTCCTATATAAACTAAATGTTAGGTGTTTATTGTGTGGACAACTAACCGAACTTTGTGGAACCCTGAATACATGGATATAGATATACTATACTTAGTGGTTTCATTGTGTATCTTCCGTTAGGATATTCTACAAATATAGTTATCACCGCCACAATACCTACACTAGCGACCCTATTAGAACACAGCTAAAACGAGAAAACAAGCGTGGAGATGGCCGTAGATAAGGATGGTACTGCGCATGGCAACGGCTCAAACACTTAGGCCCACTTGCAGCATGATCGAGAAAAAATCTTTAACCCTCGGGTTAACTAACCCAAGGGAAGAGTTAACTAACCCGACATTTCATCAATCCTATTGCACCATGATAATATTGAAGCGGGTTAGTAAACCCAAGGTAAGCGACAGGCATGTAACCTAACAAAAATATATGAACGAATTATTATAACGCTACCGAATCAAAGAGCATAAATGTTCTATAGTGGTCTCGCTCTTTCCTTTTGATTTACGATACCATTTTGTCTTTCTTTTTACATTCACTCGCATTTTTACTTTTACTGGTGAATTTTAGGCAAAACGTCAAAATAAAGTCAAAACTGATAGTTTGTTTCAAAAGTTTCAAGCATTTTGATATTAATTTCGTTTGTTCCTTTGAAAACAATATGGACATCGATAAAGAAAAACGCACGCGAGCCCCAAATTTTACCCCTAAAGATAATATTCATTTATTAGAAATTTTAGATAAATATAAAGGGGTAATAGAGAGTAAAAAGACGGATGCTGTAGGATCGTATGAAAAGCGCAAAGCATGGACATCCGTAACTGCCGATTTCAATGCAACAACCAGCGGCTTTAATAGGTCGTTAGAAAATCTTCAACAAGCATACAAAAACCTGAAAAAAAAAAACAAAAAACATTATTCAGACTCAAGAATGAAAATACCACCCTCAGCCTCAGCCTCACCTACCTACTTACCATCCTATCTTCTAACTAAACCGTATCGTGCTGATTGATAATTTTGGCTATCTTAAATATATTATTGTTCATGTTCTAGTTGACCAAGAGAAATTGGTGGAATCAATATAAGATGTTGGTCAAGATTGGGAAACGATCTCACTGATTCTTGGGGCTCCTAAAGAAGATTGCCAAACAACATTTCAACATTTGGTAAATGAAACTAAAAAGTCGCAAAGTGACAACAAAAAATATATGCAGCGCACAGGTGGGGGACCCCCTGATCCTGAATCATCATTGTCAACATCGAACAATATTATGGACAAGGTAAAGGGCCTCATTGGCCCAGCTATTGATGGCTTTTTGCATGTTTCAAACGATCACCCACTCTCAAAACTTGGTCTTGATCCAAAAATGGATGTAACATACAAATCTTGCTTTTTGAATTTATTTTATTTTCTTTTCGTAAATCTTTTATCTCTTGAATCTTGATTTTTGCTTGCTTTAATTCACTCAGCGTGAGATAGGATTTTCTTGCTTCCTTTTTTGCTTTCTTGCTTGCTATAAAGCGATATACCCATGCTAGTATTTTTGTTATTTTCGTTAATGAGCTATATTTATTCAATAATTGATTTATTATGCCTTTATCTTGATATGTTACTGTAGCTACTGGTTTAGTTTTACGTACTTCTTGATCAGTTACGTAACTCGTCTTTTTATTTGCTTGTTTTATGGCCTCTTCGGTGGATGACGATAAAAATGTCGGTCTGTTCCACCAAAGATGATGATCTTTTAATTTTGAAGCTGGCAGGCCACGACTAGCGCAATCTGCTGGGTTCTCTTTAGACTTAACATAGTGCCAGCAGTTTGATGGTACTTCTTGTACTATTTGATTGACCCTGTTAGCCACAAACGGTTTCCAGCGACTTGTTTCGCCGTTTATCCGTCCCAGTACTACCAAAGTGTCTACCCAGCAGTAAGTCTTGATATCATAACCTTCCAGGCTATTCTTGATTTTAGCCATCAGTTTCATAAGAATGTACGCCCCACACAACTCGAGTTTTGGGGTAGGGGTAGATACATTTTTACTAATAGGCACCAATCTTCTTTTGCCTGCTACAATAACAATGGATGTATTGTCATTTTTTGTTGTCTTACAATAAATACACTACGCACGAATAGGCCTTGGTGGATGAATCTGAGAACCCATGTAGCTCTATAGTGTCCTTCTCTGTCGTCCTGAGCCATCGATCAATGTTAATTTGATTTACACAGCTTATGTCATTTTTGATTTGCAGCCACTCTTGTAAAATATTATTAGGTAAGGGGTCATCCCAATGGACTTCAGTCAGCCAAACTTGTTGAAATAATATTTTCATTTTAGTCGAAAGGGGTGAAAGCCAGCCAAGCGGATCAAATAATTTTGAGATATCCGATAAGAGTGATCGTTTTGTCGGTTTATTTACTGATGACTCTATTTTTGTGATGAAAGTAAACTTATCTTGATTCGGATTCCAGCTGAGACGTAATGTTTTTGGAGATTTCGCATGTTTAAAATCATAATCTAACTGCTCTTGTTTGCAGTCAACGGCCTCTAAGAGCTCAGGTACGTTTGACTTCCATTTACGGAGATTAAAACCACCTGATTTTAATAAATTTGACAAGTCTCGCATAAGTCTTTTTGCTGACTCAATTGAATGACTACCGTGAACCAGATCATCCATATAGAAAGATGTTTCAATGACATTTGGCGCCAAACTCTCTTGATAGTTCATTCTCTCATCGCTTGCTAACTGCCGTAAAGTCATCATTGCGAGAAAGGGTGCGGCCTTGGTGCCGTACGTGACCATTGTGACTTGTCTAAACATTTTTTCAATATCTGCCGTGTATCCGTATTTATATTGCCTCCACTTGATTATGAGGTTCTGTAAGTCTTGTTGTAAATTAGGACCACCCCCCATTGGTTGGTTTAAGCTTTTACCGGAAGAACCGTTTCTTTTTGTTGTTGTTTGGGATACATTGAATACTACACGAAAACGTGAAGTCTCCGACTCTTCACGGAGCACACAATGGTGAGGCAAATAATACTCGGGTGTTTGTTTCTCATATGCTGGTGTCATGTGACACAGTGATAAGTATTCGTGTACAATTTTTTTATATTCACTTGCTATTTTTGGTTGCTTGTTAAAATTTTGCTCCAACTGTCGAAATTGGGCAATAGCTTTGTTTTTAGACGTTCCCAATTCTTCCTCAATACTTGATTTTAGAGGAGGGCGGACTTCGTATCTTCCGTCGGGGCGCCTTTTTGATGTTTCCTTGTAATACTTGATAACTTGCTCAACTCCTGACGACATACTTGATTGGTCAGAGATATCCTCAATTCGACAAAATTGTTCAATTTCATCGAGGTTATTTAATGTGACATTGCATTGCAAAGAATGATTCACATTGCCACTCAAAATCCAACCTAAGCGTGTTTTCTGAACTATAGGTACGCTTGGGCCGGCTCTACGGATCCCAGATAAAATTATCTTGCAATATACATCGGCACCCAGTAGTAAATCGACTGCACTACTAACATGGAAATTAGGGTCAGCCAAATGAATGTTTTGTAAAAATGGCCAAATTGGTTTATTGAAAGTACAACTTGGTAAATTTTTTACTAACGTATTCATGATTATTGCACCTGTTTCAAATGAAAAGTCTCCTTGATTAGAACTACATTGTAGTGTAACCATGCCTTTACAAGCGCTTTTCTTATCACCAATGCCTGATATAACGCCGCGGCACTGTCGCCGCGGTAAACCCAAAGTTTGGGCTGCTTTTTCTGAAATTATTGTAGTCATTGAACCCATATCGACCAACGAGCGTATGTTATGATATGACCCATCATGAGCCTGCACCTTGACCATAGCGGTTGATAACAAAACTTCTGGTAAATCTTTCTGTAATGACACGTGTGTACCATATACATGTTCTGACCTCGCAAAGTTCACGCCCGTGCTGCCGCTGCCCCCGCCGCCAGGCGTGGCATTTCTTGATGTCGATGCAAAAAGTGTCTTGTTGCTAAATGCATCGTGTAATATAGTGTTATGATTGGAATTACATTCTCGGCATTTTCTTACAGAAAAACATGCTTTACCTTGATGGTCATACAGACAGTTTTGGCACAAATTTTTGCTCGTAATCGTACGTCTTTTCATTTGTGGCGGCATTTCTAGAAATTTTGGGCAATAGTACAGCCCGTGTTCATGATTTCCACATACCGGACACTTGAATTTCGCAACATTGTATGTATTTTTACCGGACGTTTCATTGTTTGATACGTATGTTTGCTTGAAAAAAGTAGGTTTCTTGATGTTATTAACCTCAGGTTGAGAATAATTATTGTTATAACTTGATTTTGCCGACGGATTTTCCTGCTTTTTCCTTGATATTTCTAAGGCAGTGAACTTGTTTTCAAGGAATTCTAGGAATTCCTTTAAAGAGGGGAGCTCTCTTGGCTACTTTAAGGATAACACGTACTCGTAATGCGTTTCAGCGTCGAGTTTTTGCGACAGAATATGCACTAATAAAGGGTCCCAGGTGCTTATATCGACCTCTAAATTCTTGATCGCATTCAATGATTTGAGGGTCGTGTCGTGTATTCTCTGGATATTACTAAAACATTGTTGCTGAAGAGCGGGAATACTCATCAAAGTATTGATATGGGACGTAAAGATCTTTTTGTTGTTGTTATACCTGTTGTTCAAAATCTCCCAACAGGTGTGATGAACCGATCGGCAGGTGTTGTACAAGCATCTCAGCTTCACCTCTAAGCTTCCCTTTGAAGAACTGCATATTTTGCGCACTTGATAGCGACGGATTGCTGTGTATTGTCTCAGTAAAGAGATCTTTAAATGATGTCCATTGATGAAAGTTACCACTAAAGGCTGGCAACTCCATTTTTGGCATCGATTTCTCTCTGTGAGCCACCGAACACATTTTCTTGTTAATAGCCTTAATTATATTATTGTACGATTGCTCATTATAGAAAAATGTACTCTGGTACTCTTCGTTTTCACCTTCTAACTCACTATCTATCTCTAAATGTGGCGAATCTATTGCCGACCACCGAGACTGAATTGTACGAAGAAGATGGTCAAACTCCCATTTTTCTGTAATTGATTCTAACTCTATGTTAGATACCGTTCTATGAAAAGCCCTAAGGTTACTAGCTTGCTTTTTTAGTAATTCGTCTGTCTTGCTTGACATGTTAATTTATTATATTTGTTGCGAAAACTTGATGGGACTTGATAAAAACTTGATAGCTTGATAGAAATGTATAAGTAATGGAAAGATCTTACTTGAAGCTGCTTGCTGGAGGAAGACTTGCTGTTCCTAACGAACCTTGATTATTCGCGAAACCCTTTGCTACTTGATAGCGGTTGCTGGATGGAGACCTGCTGCTCCTCGCGACTCTTGATTGTTCGCGAAATCTCTTGATAGGGCACTGGACTACCACTTGATTGGTACTGCTTGCTGAAGAGAGACTTGCTGCTCCTCGCGACTCTTGATTGCTCGCGAAACCTCTTGATTAGTACTTCACTTGATTAACACTGCTATCCCCGATACACAGTAGAAAGTACTTGCTAGTTCAATTCACGCGACACAGACTTGATTTATGAACACGCGATAGGTTCGAAGGACCATGTTCCGGTTTGTACGGATGTCTTGATGAATGATAATACTCGAGAATATAGTTAATGATTGTTGTTTATTCACTTGATTGATTTTATGATTTGATGTTATGAGATGGTGGGAGAGCACGCGTTGTTGGCCTTGTTGCCGTAACCGAACTGACTCGTGTTGCGTCAAAATTAGGCTAGTGCCGTAAAACGCTTACGCAGTAAAATGTACGATTTGGCTCGTACAGTAACGGAGCAGCAAGAAACAAGAGTGACACAAACTGCCTCCAGCTCCACCCTGCGTGCAGATGCTTCGGAAACCGCACCAGCAGTGCCAACTACAACTACGGTGACTACGACGACTACAAAAACGATTACGAAAACACGATTACAAAAACCGCAACAACGTCAACTGCAGCGACAACCAAGCCGAAACAGCAAGCCATAGAAAGATATAGCACCGCTAAAAAATATTCGGTGAATTAACTGAATTAACTATCGATGTGGGGCCTCTGAGGCCGCGGCGGGTCATCGAATAAGGAAGTTTCATTTTCTATAATTTTATTTTTAAATAATCATAATAAGCTTGCATAAAAGCCTAGTGAAGGTTTTTTTTCAATTACTTAATAAATTATGAACTTATAATATACTTTTCCCGCCCGTGTTCGAATTTTTCCGCGCGAGGCCAGTCACCCGTGCCTGACGTCACAACATCCGTTCGGCTAGGGGGCCACGCGGCGTTTGTTCGCGCTTCAGGCAATTAGTACTAAACTAACTGTTAGTTAACTAACAGTTACTGTGGTGTTTAGCTTAGCACGGCGGCTGGTATCGTTGTGGAATTATAATGGAAGCTGTAAAAACTAATAATAAAGGAAATTATAGATACTGCGTCGTGCCTAAGTGTACAAATACAACTGTAAAAACACCCGATAAACATTTTTTTACGGTGCCAAGGGAGAAAAAAATAAGAGCTAAGTGGTGCCAAATTATGAAATGAAAAGGATCTTTATCAGAAAAATTTGTACGGTTTTGCTGTGGAGACCATATTGATGTAAGTATTTATCTCCATATGTTACTTGGGGACTGCTTTACTAAATAAATAACGCGCGGCAAACTCCGTGGCCTCTAATAATCCCTAGAACTATTTGACAAGACTATACCTACTTATTTTAGGCGTTCTGTCGTTGTCTTTTCGATACAGAAAGAAAAGGAAAATACGCCAAACAAATCATATTTACTCCAAGTCAAAACTAATTAGAGATTTTAATCTAAAATGTCAGAAGCATGATATCGATATTTTTTTATTCCAATGAAGGTGCCTACTTCTGCCGATGCCAATAGTTACTATCGATAGTGGACCTTTTAAGTAATTAAGATACCGATACTGTCGATAAATTTTGTTTAAGTATTATTGATGACTTGCAATAGTAACCATACTCTCGGGAGTATTGATCTTCGATAATCGCTATGCTATTTGATTCAATTGATATCAAGTTTGATTTGAGTAGACGTTGTTCCTTTTTTTTCAGTAGAACTTAGTTTTTGTTTATGTCTCATTTGCATAGGTTAAAATTTTGTACCTATTTATTTAATTTTTTTATTCTTTGTCAGGTCGAAAAGGACACTGAAAATTTTATGAGACATCGATTTGTTGGTGGAAGATTGTTCCTAAAAAAACATGTTGTACCGCGTAAGTTTGCTTGCCAAAGTACCGAAGTAGATAAAGAAGAACGGCCTGCTTTTGGGAAGCGTCAAATTGCTTGCGCTCGCGGAGCCGTGACGCGTCGACGCGACGCCTTCGCCATCACTTGTGGCGCCGTCTAGGCGCCTCCTTTTCGCAAACAAAAATTTGATCCTAAATAATATCAACGAAGGTGCGTTTTTTGAACGATGCGCCTGCTTAGCTTAGCGCCTGTAGCCGGCTGCCGACACTTCCCGAGTTCCCGCCCATTTGCATTTAGAGCTGTCTCAGACATAGTGAACTGCCTATATATTGCATATTTTATAGAGGTTTACTTACTCCTTGACCTACTAAGGTAAAACACGTTTCTAGGGTCTTCTGCTACTCCTAAACTAGTAGGTTTTAGGCTGTGCATCCGTCTATTTGACGTCAAGATACTGTGGTTCACTTTAGTTTTTGTGCAATATTTACCAGGAAAATGGGTCATCGAGTCAACGCTTATGAACAGTTGGACGCGCCCGGGTGTAAAGATTTTTTGCAAACTCTTGTTTTAAGTATTTTGTTTATAATTTAATGTGGCAAAGGGTTATTTATGATTATGAAACATAGTTCCATATATATTGTGAAAAATATGTAAGTACTTAGTGTGTACTTAGTGTATTTATTTTAGGGTAGCGGCTGGATGAGGATAACGAAGGACTGTCAAGAGTGGCATTATATTGAAAAGGCATATGTCTAGCAGTGGACGAACCCAGGCTGATGAATGGATGATGGATGAAATATTAGATTGATAGCGCCGATTCTCCTAAAATGAATAAAAACAGCGCACTCTGAGGAGAGGTTAGTAGATAATAACGTGAGATTATGATTGCTTAAGGTAGATAAAGTTAAAAGTTAAAAAAACCTCCAACCTCTGCACTTGTGTGCACCGGATTGTTTGTCAAAAAGTCCAAAACAATAGCCATGTTGACTTTTGGCATGTTATCGGATTGTCCCCGATTGTCACAGAATGTAAAAAGACTGTTATTACCTGGATAAAACAACTTAATTACGATGAAACTGAGGATTTACTGAAGCCAATATCATAAATATTCACATGTCTTAAGTTATCGCAGTCTAACCTTACCGAGTACAATCATCGACAGGCCTTACTAACCTACTTAGCTTAATGTTTATTGTGTTACTCATAAGAGTGAATCTCCATCGGTAACACTTTTATGAACTGGTTCCATTATGTTTTCTCCTTCTTTGCACCTTAGAATAGTTAATAGTTTTTGCCACCTACCCCCCCATGCTGTGTTGAAGTATGATAGATAATTAACAGTTACTTGTTTCTAAATTAAAACCAAAACACGAGAATTACCTACATATCATTTAAATAAAAACGGCATCTTATTATTATTATTTCGAGAATTTTTGATCTCGTATCACCCTCTTGGCCAAAAGAATTTAAAGAGAGAGAGACGGTACATCCCTCGGCAGAAGCACAGTCGACCAAGGTTCAGAGCCCCAGGGAAAGAAACCGGCGAACGATGCGAGCAGTATCGAGCAGAACCGCTTTCTGCATCCGCGCTGGAAGCGAACTGCCACGGAATCCCAACCGTCTCAGGTTGGTTTCGAGGCTGGTTGGTATTAACCCGTTCGCGGATAAAACAACTGGGATTATTTCGGTGGATGCCACGCCCCACATGTCGGTAACCTCGTGAGCCAGGTCGAGATACTTCCTCCTCTTCTCAGTTTCGGCTTTCACGAGGTTCTCATCGTGTGGGATTGTGATATCCACCAAAGACACCCGAGACTGCGCCCGGTCCATCAACACGATGTCAGGTTTATTCGTGAGAATAGTCCTATCCGTGATGACAGACCGATCCCAGTAGAGCTTGGCGCGGTTGTTTTCTAGTACTGGCGCCGGTGAGTACTTGTAATATGGCACCTTCTCATTTACGAGGCCGTACTTGTGGGCGAGTTCTTGATGAAGCATTTTGGCCACTTGGTTGTGTCTGTGCAGATACTCAGTGTTGGCAAGAGCGGAACAACCGGAAATAACATGTCGAAGAGATTCTCCAGGATGGGCACATGCCCGGCAGATGTCCTGGGTCCCATCCTTGATGATATATTTCCGGTAGTTACGCGTCTTGATCACCTGATCTTGTATTGCACAGACAAAACCCTCGGTTTCCCCGAAGAGGTCACCGAAGCGCAGCCAATGCAGGGAGCTTTTTTTGTCAACGTGAGGCTCGTGAAGAGCCTTGTGAAACCTCCCGTGCAATTCCTTTCCTCGCCACACTGACTCTCGTTCAGCGGTGCTAAGTACAACCGGGTCGCGCCATTCCTCGCTGGCTAAGGACAAAGGGGTGAGTCCTTTATCACATGCCACGACTTCCTTATGGATTGCATCATCCGTTCTCGACAGGAAATAATCCCTGAGACTGCATATCTCACGGTTGTGCATAGTCTTGGCGTTTAAAAGGCCTCGACCACCACACTTCCGCGGGAGATACAGTCTTATGACCGACGATCTCGGATGATGCATCCTATGAAGGGTCAGGGTTGTGCGGACTTTTCTGTCCAGAGCATCTAGTTCGGTCTGAGTCCATCTGAGCACTCCGAATGTGTACATGAGAACAGGCATGACCCAAGCATTATAAGCTCCGCCCGACAAAAAGCTCTCAAGCACTTTTGTCAGGCGATTACAAAATACCCCACGAACGGCTTGTTTCATGTCTGCTTCATTCACACCGATTGTTTGGGACATGCCCAGATACCGGTATGTTTCAGTCTCGGAAAGGGTTTTCAATCGCTTGGAGCCGACATCGACTCCATCGGAGCGAACGACATGCCCCCTCTCCACATGCAAGACCGCACACTTGTCGACCCCTAGCTCCATTCTGATGGAGTTGCTAAAGTCATCAGTGATCTTCAACAACTCCTCCAGTTTCTGAGCTGTGGGGCCAAAAAGCTTCAGGTCATCCATGTAGAGAAGGTGCGATATCCGCATTCCTCCCCTCCGAAACTGAAAGCCCGCCGCTGATTCCTCCAAAAGCTGACTCAAAGGGTTCAGTGACAAGCAAAACCAAAGCGGGCTCAGACAATCACCCTGAAAAATACCCCTTTTTATCCGTATTTGGTCATCGGCATCCATCATTTTCTCGCCTGCGAGACTAAGGATAGTACTCCATTGCCCCATACATGCTTCAAGGAAATGTCGAACTGTATTGTCGACTTTGTACAGCTCAAGGACCCTTAGGAGCCATGAATGGGGGACCGAGTCGAAAGCCTTTTTGTAGTCTATCCAGGCGGCGGAGAAATTCCGACGGTTGCGTCTGACCAGTTTGCCAGCGACCGCGTCAATGAGGAGTAGCTCCTTGCTACCGCGGCTACCGCCCCTACATCCGCTCTGAGCGTCCGAGATGATGTGATTTTCAACAATGTGTTGAGAAATCTTGGAGCTCAGAACGGAAGTAAGCGTCTTGTATATAGTACAAAGACACGTGATGGGGCGGTATTTCGATGGATCCGCGGTATCTTCGCTTTTTGGAGCTAAGTGAGTGACTCCTGTAGTTAAGAAGTTCGGGAGCGTACCATCGTCAAGGGCCCGTTGGAACTGCCTTGCGAGGGTAGCATGGGAACGCCAGAATCCTTTTAGCCAGTAATGCTGCAGTCCGTCTGGTCCTGGACTTTTCCAGTTCGGGGCTTTACGGACCGCAGCAGTTACGTCCTCCTTCGAGATTCTGACTGGGTTCATTGGCGTGATAGACGCACATGCTCCCTCGACAGCTTCGAACCACGGGCCCTCCCGATGAGTGACAGGCTGTGACCATAGGCTTCGCCATTATTATTATTATTATTATATTATATAAGTATATTCATGCATATTATTATTATTATATCCATACACGTATGTATACCACACAGATTTCAGCACATACACTACACACGCACACACACCCTCACAAACACATACACCATCTCACCCTTTCTCCTACTAACAAAAGCACAAAAACAATGTAACAAGGGAAGAACGGTCCCTCCTAATACAGGTTATTGTTAGCTTAAAAGGAGGGTCCAAAGAATTGTAAAAATGACTTGTGTATAAATAAAATTTTTGTATTTGTATATTTTTTGTATTTGTATTTGTCCCCGTTAATTAAATCTTTTCATTTATCAAAATAGGAATTTGTAATATAAGACATAAAGTTTAGAATTTAACACAAACACTGTGTCCGAGATACTGCGAGCAATAAACACGACCTTATAGGCCGGGATAAGCGGTTTTAGTGCATTCCGTCTCGCCCCAAACCGCGGCGACGGTTGCTGTGACGTGAATCCTCCGCGCGTATTTTTATTTGTACGGGTTCAGTTTTCAATTGAATTACTTCTTAATTTATCAAGATATTGAAATAATTCTTTCACCACGTTTAATATACTTTTATTATCTTAGAATGTATACAAGCTTTTTTTGTTTTTAAGTAATAGGAAACTTCTTTATTGTTAGTTTTACTCCTTCCTTGAGCTGGAGAGATTCCGCTCACTAGTAGCTGTGAGTTTAGTTGCGCCGACCCCGTTGGTTGAGATAGCAGTGTGAGCAAACGTGTTATAGGTGAGTTATAACGATTATAAATTACGACGCGGCCTCATAGGCCCGACGTCGGTACTTACGTAAGTTTTTTGCTTTAAATATTGTCAAAGTTAAGGTCTTATTTACATAAATATTACAGCTGTTTTGAAGTATGGATGTACCTGGCACTTCGGGCGGTAAACGAAGTAATAGAAATTGGCTCGACAACTAATATTAGAGCACATGAAAAGAAGGGTATTCAACTTGCGCCAACCTCGTGAGCTTCGAATGAGCTTAGCCAGAATTCTGGGTTTTTATATGCCAGATGTAATTCCAGATCAAGAAAATGAAGAAAAAACAAGGTGTAACAGGTCATCAACCAAGGTTTTAGACCTTACTTAGTGTTCACTATTCCATTTCACACTGAGAACACAATAAATAACTTACCTACTACTACCCGTCCAAGACAATTAGACTAATGGGTTTACCAATAATCGCCTCTGTCAAATAGAGGCGTGAACAGAACTTTTTGCTGTAAAAGCAACAAGAAAATCAAGTTACACGAAAAAAAATATGAAAAAAAATTTATATCACTTAAAAAAATATGACGGCAGGGTAGACAGTATAGCCGATTCTGAAGGCTTTAATTTTAGTTTTAGTGCTGTCAACACTAAATTTTCTTCATTGCAAAATAGTCCTTTAATGTAAGGACTAGAAGCTAAATTGCTTTGGAAAAAATAAAGTTTTGACAGCACTAAAACTAAAATTAAAGCCTTCAGAATCGGCTTTATTGTCTACCCCAGAGTGAAAATTTTCATAAGTACTTACAAACTTGATTTTTTTATATTTTTTATTGTCAAAATTCCCTACTCATTGCTTTTCTATCAAAACGTTCTTTGGAAGCCAGTGGTGCCAAAAAGTAATAAAGTCTTCGCCATTCGTCTAATTGTCTTGAATACGTAGTACCTTGACCTTCAGGGAATAATACATAATACAAGTCACGGCACGATTTTTGACTGCTCGGTGAAAGTGGTGGAAGTCTAGCGCATGTGTTCATTCGCGCACAAAACCACCAAGTGCGATAGAGAAAAAATACTAGCATAGTCAAGGTCAGACGTCAAAAACCGTACCGCTCGCTACCTGTACACGTGAAAAAAACTATTAATGCAATTATTGGTGACTTTACCCTAATTAGCTGTCGTTTTGATTTTTCGTTTTAGTAGCGCTGCAAGTCTCGTTTGATGCGTCGCGCGCGCCGCTTCGATTTTCGTTCGCGTTGAGCTACTTTCGCTTTTTTTTCGTATTTAATTGATTTAGTTATTCTATTAGTTAGGTAGGTAGTTTATTAGTTAGTTAAGTGCTTTTTTTAAATATTAATAAAACTGTGTAAATCCTGCGAAAAGACGCTCTTTTACTTTACTTTATCGCGATAAGAAGCTTTAGTGAAATTTTGTTTTTCGTGTGTTTGTTTTAAAATGCCGCACTTTTGGTCTGCTGAGGAGTATGTGGACATGGTTTTAATTTATGGGGAAGCTGGTTGCAATGCCGAACGGGCACCAACATTCACCTACTGGGAACGCTACAGTGGTCGTAGAGATAGGTACGGTGTGGAGCGCGTTTGTCCCACAGATCCGAGGGTGTTTGTACAAGCGGTTCAAAGACTGAGGGATAATTTGCCAATTGTTCCAAGTGGAGGTGATGACGTTCCACCACGGCACATCGACGTCCGACAAGAGGAGCTGATTTTAAATCATGTCGCAGCTGACCCGACTACCAGCACCAGGAGGATCGTGCGGGAAAATCCCCGTGTACATGTGTCGCACCGTGCAGTGAATAGGGTAATTAGAAGGGACAAGCAGAACCCTTTAAAACATTGCCAACACAAACGTTACTGGCCAGAGATTATCCTATTCGGCAACGGTATTGTCAATGGCTGTTGGAGAAAGATCAAGATGACCCACGTTTTTTGGAAAATGTTTTTTGGACAGATGAGTCCACTTTTACAAGGAATGGTGCATGGAATCGGAAAAATTTTCATGTGTATGGCCACGATAATCCCCACGCCATGAGAGAAAATAATGACCAGTATCGGTTTTCCATAAACGTTTGGGCTGGGATACATGGTCACAATATCATCGGCCCAATTTTTATACAAGGGACTCTTACTGCTACCGGATTCAGAGACCTTTTAAACGGTGAGATCACAGATTACTGCGAGGGTTTGTCGGTTGAGGTCTCGATTTCTTTCTCTGGGGCACAATTAAAGGAAAAGTTTATTTTTCCCGGATTGAGACCAGAGAAGAGCTGCGGGAGAGGATAATACGAGCATTTGATGATGTTCGACGGGACTGCGACATGGGAAGTGTAATTCGGTCGGTTCGCCGTCGGTGTCGTATGTGTCTCCTGCAGCCTGGACAACATTTCGAGCACCTGCTGAAATAATGGGTAAGTAGGTACATAATTCCATTTACTTATTTACTTTTTACAAATTAAAACCGTGTCATAGTATGTTGCAGCACCTTATGTAGGTAGGTACTCATTGCAAGCTTTCTTTTTAATGGGCTTAAAAAATGCGATGTTGCCGCTTCGTGCAGGTTACTGACATGTAGTAATACTGGAAAGGGAACACTTGGAACACGATTTATTTTGTTCGAGAAAATAAATTTCTGTAAACAGAAATATTTACTCGAAATTATTTTTTTTATGGCTTTGTAGAGGTATTCCCTACATGTGGTTTCATTTTCTGAGCAGGTCATCATTACACCCTGTATGTGCGTCTTGTCCACCTAAGCGCAAAAGAAAATCAACCTATCAATGTCATTGTTGCAAAAAAAAGCGGTGTGCGGGGAGGCGAGAGGTTGAACAAGTGATCGAGCGCACAGGACAAACCTAGTGTCGAGCCCTTTGAGCGAGCGAGCGCGCTATACATCCGATGCGGTGGAAGGCGCCGACGGGTGTCGTGGCAGGACAAAGCCCGTTGCAAAAACCGCCTGGAAGCGCAGCAATAAGCGCCACCAGAAGCCCTGAAGTAAAATTGCCAAAATCGGTGGAGGATATGCTGCGAAACATCGCTGCTCATTTCGGTCGCAGCCATAGTCGACAAAAAAAAAGAGTTTCAAATTTACTTCGAGATTGAAATACATAAAATTATCTCTCCTGCTACCACCAGATGGCTATCTTTAAAACAATGTGTCGACCGTGTGTTTGAGCAGTACCATAGTACTCCGCGTTGCAAAAACATTTTCGAATTGAAGTTTTTAAGGACCCTTCACTTATAACTGATAAGTTTTTGAGGACCCTTCACTTATAACTGAAAGCATTGAACAATAAGTTCACTAAACTATACTTAGAGTTCATGTCGTATACTCTGGAACTTCTGAATGATTTCAATGTATTGTTCCAATCATAAACGCCATTGTTGCACCGACTTAAACCGGAAACCGAAAAATTGATTTAAATTTAGCCATAAATTATTTGAACTTTAACTACTGCAAACAAACAAATGCACTCCACATCAATCCGTCAAATTCTCGCAATTTCCTTGAAGGTCTACACTGGTGTTTGCGCCCAATCCACTCTGGCAGAAATTAAGTCAAACAATGCATACGAGGTGAAAGAATTCTATATGAAGGCAGAAACATTCAAAAAAGATTGCATTAACTTTTACATGTAAGTCATCACCCAAATCAAAAAAAGATTCTATTTCACTGATCCTATTTTTGATATTCTGAAAATCTTAGAGCCTGCAGTGGCAATGTCATTTGAAGTTATAGACCTAACAAATATTTTTGAAAGGTTTCCAAATCCAAGAAATTCTGTCATAGAAACCAATGTCCAAAAAGAATGGCGCGATCATGCTATGCTTGATCACGAAATCATGGGTCTCCATTCTACTTTTGAACCGATCAACTATTGGGAGAATGTATTAGAATTAAAAAACGCTACCGGAGAGCCTCTGTTTCAAAATTTAAAAAAAGTTATTCGGTTGTTACTACTGCTGCCATTTTCAAATGCATCCGTCAAATGTAAAAACTAAAACAGAAAGAAACAAATTAAAAACTGATACGTTATCGGCACTTATGCATGCCAGCAAGTCACAAATCACAAGTGCCTAGGTGAAGAAAAGGCGGTGAGAAGATATACATATACTACAATAAGCTAGCCAATTAAAACGCTTGTTCTCAGTAGACATAATTACTACGATCATAGTTTCTGTTTATTATAAGATACCAGTGATGTAGCATTGGACTGTATTTTCTATAAAGTAATTTTTAAGATTATATGTTTTTATTGTAAAATCCATAAAGTAATTTTTCTTACCGATTTTACTATTTATTTAAATTTCCACCATTGACGCGAGTTAGCACTTTGCATCCCGGTCTTTCATATGAAATGCATTTCACAGTCCTTACTTGGGAACACCTTTGACACCCCTCAAAGATTCACGTCATGAAATTTAAAAGTCGTAGAGCAAAACATTTTTACATCATGTGGTGAAAGTATTAAAGAACGTTCTTAAAGGTGTTTTGACCAAATTGAAATTACTAAAAAGAGCCAAATTAAGGCTATATATAATATAGAGGCTTTTATGATAATAAAAATTGATAGTAAAGACTAAATAGTAAAAATAAGTTTTGTTAATGTCATTTGTTATTTAAAGATCATCACGAGTACAGGGGGGAAGAGTAGTATGGTGTATCAACAACCTTACCAATTGCATCAGTTACCACAACTTTCCTTTCCGAAACTGTCCCATAAAATAAGAGTTACAAATGATTTTATTTATTTGGTAAATCTAAAGTAAAGAAATAGTTTTGTTCTCAAAATATTGTTTCGAAGAGCTGGTTATTTCTACATGCTCTAACAAACAAAAAAGGGTGCAATATCAACCTAGGGTAACGGATTGTAGCAGATATTGGTCAAAAAGTATGTTGAAATGTTGTTTTTTGGTAACTTGCTAATTTTTTTTAATCTATTTGAGTTCTGTTTTTAACAAAAAAAAAATACTTAGGATATGTCTATTTTATTTTGAGTATTTTTTCTTAGTCACGGAATGGAACAATCCAAGGCTCACAAATTATGTCGTGTAATTTTTGTTTTAATGGATATTTTATTGTGATCTTTTTTAAATTATTGAAAAATATTATTATCTTTGAAAAAACGTAGCAATAATGGCGTTTTTTTTATTCAGTTTTCAAAATTATCAGGCTTTTCAAAACGGAAAAGGTATTGTTATTTTAAAATAGATGTACAGTCTGTCAATAAAGAGTAGAAATTAATGATTGCGAAAATAAAATAGTTGGCACCTGGCAACGCTAAAAAAGTGAATAAGGTGTCAAACTCCAAGTTCACTGTGAAAAATTCTTGAAAATATTTAGTTTTATTCATTGTAAACTATCTAATAATCGTTTATTCATCAAGAAAGAGGTCATCATGAATAAAACGATTAAAAGTGGTGCCAGAATAGTCATATTTAAAGTGTACCAGCAATGTAATAAGGAATATCATGATGGGAAGCTGAATCTAGAGCTTGATGATATTATCGGTCGAACAGCAGCGTTAACTGGTATGTATGTTTCAGTTACTGTATTGTTGTGCTCAGCTCTAAAGATTTTATAGCATATCACTATCTATGTATATTTCAACTGATTTCAACTATATTTTTTGCATTGAACTTGTAACTTTGAGGTTATATTTTACAGTAGGATTGTAAGAAAACTGACTAATTTTGATCCTTTAATTATGCATTGAAGTTGACAATAGAGCATAAATTGAAACACGACAGAAAAATAATACTATGTTTTTTAATATTTTTAGGAGTCTCCAAAGCAACTGTTCGGCGAATTGTCATTGAAGGGATGTCGAATGATGGCAAATTTGAGACACCTGCAAAGATCCGAACTGGTCGGCCAAAAAAGACTGGATGATTTTGACCTGTGTGCAATCCGGCAAAAAATGTAAAAAAAGAAGTGCCTACCTTGAGGACACTATTACGTGTCATAAAAGAAGATCTGGGCTATGATGGGAGTCATGAACATTTCAGACAGAAATTGATTTCAATCGGTTTTAAATATGTAAAATGTCAATCCGACAGAACTGCTCTAGTAGAAAAACCTGTGATTGCTGCCAAAAGAGAACACTACTTAAAGCAAATACTAGATAATAGGAATTTGCTTGAAGAGCTGCAAAAAATTGTATATATCTAGATGAGAGCTACATACATGCATCTTATAAAGTAAAAAAATAAAGGCGTTACAAAAGATGTAAGTAAAGGAAAAAGGTGGATCAAAATGAACAATGAAAATTTCGAAAAGTGGGTCAGAGAAAAATTACTTCCTAATTAGACAGAACCATCCATTATCGTCATGGATAAACCACCCTATCACTCAATAATCACAAACAAGGCTCCAACAACTGCTACCAAATGAAATAAAATTATGGTTGCTGGAAAATAATATTCCGTTCGAGCCAGAACTACGAAAACCATCACTCTTAATGCTGGTAAAAAAACACAAACCAGAGCCGGTCTACCTAATAGATGAACTGGGAGAGCATGGGCATACTGTGGTAAGACTTCTACCCTACCACTGCGACCTAAATACAATTGAATTGATATGGGCACTTTTAAAAAAAAGAATTTCTGCACAAAATGTAGGAGCGCAAAACGTGAAGCAACTCGCTGAAGATGCATTTAATACTGTCACTTCAGAAGAGTGGAAAAGCTGTTGTGATCACGTTATAAAAATTGAAAGAGAATACCATGAGAGGGGAATGACCCTATATGACAATATTGACAATATTGACAAATTAAAGAATAAAGATAAAGATAAAGAATCATTTATTTAAATGCCACAACACACACGAAACAAAACACATTTTAAATACAACTTTTTAACTAAAAATAAAATTGACAAATACCACACTGATACATATAAACATGGAACGTCATGTGTCGTGGCAATAAAAAGGACCCCAACTCAGCATATGCTACGGGTGTTACCAGTAACATCCCGCAACGCTGTTATTCTGCTAGGGCCTGCAGTTATATATCAAGCACAGAAACAGTACACGGCATCCGAATAAAATAGAAGTACGTATATAAATATAAATATTTATTTATGTCATATATATAATTAAAAATAAATATTCACATAGTATAAACTATTTAAAATATAAAGTATTGTGAGTGGATAAATAAAAAGGCAAAATTTTGGCTTAAAACAAATAGAAATAATTGAAAATATTATTATTGAATGATATTGTTTATCTTGCAATTGAAAGGAGTTAATTTATAAAGACGATGTGTATAAAGAAAGAAACGTGAGTTTTCTGTCTGAAACTTTAGGTTGGCGATTATCATTGCAAAGAGAGAAGATATTTTTTAAATTTTAATTTAAAGTTGTTCTTATACTTCAAAGTACGTAAAGGGGGTGGAATATTATTCCAACACTTGGACGCCGAATATCTAAAGCTACCTCTGAATGCAGCAGATTTATGTGACGGACACAAAATAGAACCTACCCTAGTACTACGCATACTGTATGAAGAGGCAGACCATTTCAATTTGTCAAATAAGTACTTTGGAGAACCTGTTTTAACAACTCCAAACAGAAGGCAGGCGAGATGATACTGCAGTCTACCTTTCATATTAAGTATGTTGGCGTTGTTAAGGAATGGAGTTACGTGGGATCGTGGAGGTATATGAAAGCAAAAACGAGCACAGGCATTTTGAACCCGCTGGATGAGGCGCATCGTCTTGGCATAGAGACAAGGGCCGAAAACGGCAATGCAGTAGTTAAGTTTTGACAGGATGAGCGCCTCACAAAGCCTAACTCGTAATTCTTCTTTGAGAAAGTCACGTATGCGATAGACAACACTAAGGCGGTAAAAACAGTTTCTTGCTAGCTCAGCAACGTGAGTTTCAAAGCGTAGTTCTTCGTCGATAATAACCCCCAAATTTCTAGCTTCATGCACTCTTTCTACTGACTCGTTCATGATAGTAACTGTAGGATTAGCTGAAGATATGCTTTTGATTTGATGACGACTACCGAGGACCATAAATTTTGATTTAGAAGGATTAAGAGCTAGAGAATTTTTGTTAGACCACAAAGAAATACGTTCCAAATCTTCGTTTAATTTTGTTACAGCATCATCTACATTAGCGGGAGTACAATGTATATATATCTGGAGGTCATCAGCATACATATGATATTGACAGTTTAATATATTACTCACGATGTCACCACTATACAATATAAAAAGAAGAGGTCCAAGAATAGATCCCTGAGGAACTCCACGGTCCATAGAAGTAATTTGAGATCTAAGACTGCTACCATCACGTCTTTGCAATATCACTTGCTGTTGTCTATCACTCAAATAACTATCAAACCATCTGACTGTGGCAACATCAAACCCATAGTATGAGAGCTTTGATAGCATAAGATTAATGTTAATGCAATCGAAAGCTCTAGAAAAATCTAGTAAAGCCAGAATAGTTCCCTGTCCAGTATCTCGTGCGGCGAGCATGTTATCTACGACGTCTAACAGAGCTGTGTTTGTACTTCTTCCCCTTCTAAAACCTGACTGTACTTCTGGCAGTATTTTATTACATTCTAAATAAGCTGTAGTTTGAGAGTATATTACATTTTCCAGTATTTTAGATAAATACGGTAGAACACTAACAGGACGAAGGTCTTTTACGCCAGATGGGTTATTGTTTTTAGGAATAGGTTTTACAAGAGCCATTTTCCATACTTTAGGGAACGTATTTGTACTAATGGATCTATTTATGATTCCAGTAATGACACCCAACGTAGAAGGTAACGTCATTAAAATCATGTCCATTATAAGACGGTCAGCTCCTTGAGCATTAGAACTAATTTTAAATATCACTTTAGCCACAAAAGATTCGTCAACTGGATTTAATTTAAAAGTAGAAGAGCTAAATCTATGACATTCAAAATATGTTAAATCGGATATAGATACGTCTTTGCTTCCAGGGATGTTAAGAAAATGAGAATTAATTTCATTTGGGTTATTAAGGTGTTCAGGAATTTGGGATGACGCCTTAAAACTGACAGCAACTGTATTTTTAAGATTCTTCCAAAGGAATTTAGAATTATTCATATTTTTATTTATATGGTGCTCAAAGTATGCTCTCTTTTCGTAAAATAGTGATGAATTTACTAAATGTTTTAACTCTTTATAAGACTTTTTGTTTTTATCTGACTTATTTTTACGAAACGCGAGATTGGCTTCATCCCGTAACTTCATCATTAGTTGGACATTACTAGTTAACCATGGTGGTAGTTGTTTATAGACAAGTTTACTTTTTTCTGGCGCATAGATATCAAAAAGGTTTAGCAAAAGATCATTAAATTTAGTGCACATTGTGTCCACAGAATCGGTAAACTCGAGACTTTTCCAATCAATAAGAGCTAAATCTCGATTAAAATCTTCTTGATTAACATTTTTCAATGGTCTGAATGTAATCCACTTTGGTTGAGGTTTCTCTTTCTTAATTTTAAGTTCAATGTAGACCATCGCATGATGGTTTAAGTCTGGAATATAGTCCACGGTGACCTTTTGAACATTTGCATTGGTGCAGACGACATCAATCAGAGTTTCACTGTTATCCAAGAAATGAGTGGGCTCCGTGACATAGTTTTGTAAATTCGAGTATTTTAAAAATTCATGAAATTGCTTCGTTTTACTGTCCTGGATATCGAAAAGATTTATATTAAAATCACCCAACAAAATAATAAAATCATAGTGAGAAAAGTGGGTGATTGACTCAGTAATAGCATCAAAAAATGTGTTTACATTTATCCACCTCGGTCTATAAGCGGTACCTATGGCGATTCTACACGAGTTAACATTCAAAGTAACCCACATTTGATCAATGGGAGTGTCAGATTGAGGATGAGCTCGAGTTCTCGCGTGAATGTTTCCACTGACGTAGTACCCGACACCCCCCCCTCTGTCGCGCACGGACCGCGGACGCGGTACGTGACGTAAACGGTACCCGGGAGCGGACGGAGCCTTAGCATCTTGACCCTCGTGCAACCATGTCTCATTTATCGCGAGAATGTCTGGAGAATGTCGATGTAGTGCCACTAAAAACTCATCATGTTTCGTACCCAACGACTGCGCATTGAACAAACCAATTTTCAGATGTTTAGACTGAACCATAAGAATTTAATATATGTGTAATAAAAATTGGTATTTGTAAGATACATAGAACATAAAAATTACTTAGAATACAATGGCAGTCAATTAATATTGTATAATAGATATAATATAAGAAGAGTTTCCAGGATTTTATTACCATGACACATGACAACCCCATAGAGATAACTAAGTTTACTCGTATAATATAAAAATAATAATAATTTCCCTTGTAAACATATTTGCAGAAAGGTGTTTCAAGAATTGCACAATTATAGCAAACATAGAACAATATAAACAAAATCAGAGACGGTTTGAAAAACAATAAAAAGTTGATACATTTCGATAAAGAAAAATGTGACAGTACAAAGTTTAACAATATTAAACATTTTGTGTAGATTCCTAAACTAATGCTTGATAAATAGAAGCAGTGAAGAGAGTACTGGCACATCCAAAAATGCAGTAAAAATATATAACAAATAACCATCAACATATATACGTTTTTCCTAATAGCAGCGTAATTTATTTTTATTTTTGTCACAGCATCTATTGGAGCACCATTGACTTTGCTAGACATTACAATGGGAGTTAATAAATGACACAAACATTTTATAAAATAAAATAAAAAGGCGATATAATATTTTTTTCCAAAAGTTGTAAATATACAGAAATAAGAGGACATGCAAATTTGACTGAAGTAATAAAAACACGCTAAATAAGAAACAATACCCAAAATAAATAAAAACAAGTAGTTTATTACTAAATTCTGAATAATAAAATAAATAATAACTTGTCGTTGAATATTTACGCCAAAACAATGATCACTTGCCGTTGGAAATAGCTGATTTATTTTAATGCGATTAACTATATAAACACCACCACTAGGATGAGAAAAATACAAAAATAAAATCATAACATACTCTATTATTGGACAGTTAAATGTGAGCTTAGGCTTACGAGCTAACCCTTTCCATCCCAAAAATTCTACTGATATCAGCTTCAGAGCGAATACGATGACTGTTTTTTCCAGTTTCTTGTCGAGTGAGAATATGCCCTTCTTTTGTCCAAACGAACCTCCAATCTTGACGTTTGCTGGCCTCCTTAGCTTGCTTGAATAGCTGCCTATTTTCTTTAGTAAGTCGCTCGTTGACATAAAAACGGCGTGGTGGCTCGGGGAGGCCACAGTCCGCAGTGGTGGCGGTGCGGCGCACACGCGCCTCCCGCATCAGCTCGTCACGCAAAGAGCGGCGCGCTAATTTAACAGCGATAAGGCGCGGGCGCATTCCCACCACGCTGTCACCCGAACCCGACCGCGGTGGGCCCACTCGCGTAGCATGGATAATGTCGCGTGTCTCCAGCTCGACTCCCAGCTTCCTAGCGAGCTGAGTGACCGTATGAACCACGCTCTCGCCGTTCGCCTCCGGAACGTTTGACAGCTCGACGTCACAAAGCAAAAGATCTTGTTCCCGTTCATTAATATCGGCCTTTAATTGAGTAATGGTATTATTTAATTCTTTAATTTCGACCGATTTCTCTTCGAAAAATACAACACGAGTTTCCAAGTTGTCAACGCGCTGGTTTATCTCTGTGATAGATGATGTTATCTTTGACATTGACAAAGTAAGCTCATTCATCTGCACTCTTGTAATACGCATTTCCTCCCGGAACATTCTCAGTTCTAACGCCAGGTCGACCTCATCCGTGGCGTTCATAGTCGTCTCATTTAAAGACACATTCGGTTTTGATTTTGATGTATCAACAACGGTTAAAGTACTTGCACTTTGCGATTGCTCCTTTTCCTTGCAGATACTACAGGCCCAGCAAGAAGTGTCAAACTCAGCTTTCGTAACTGTGATAGGTATACAGTCGCGATGTAGGTTACATTTACACCTCGGACACATAACGCCATCTCCCAGAGACATAAAACGACCGCACGAGTAGCAATTGAGTACCATTTTGACAATCGATACGTATAGCAGAGAATGCAGACGGCGAACCAACGGTAATATAGCGATAGCACTTCAACGGACCGTTAGATGGAAGATAACCGTATCAACAGATGGGGGTACACGGAAAAAATATATTTAATTTTTAATTTTGTTATTAGGATCCGAACTGCACTATAATAAATAGAACAGAGAAATGCATAAAATGCACCTTATAGTGCATTAACACACTAAAACACTAACACACTTTAGTTCTGGCACGAGCGAAAAACACAGAACAATACCGCAGAATAACTGCAAAGGTGTAACGCGGGCTGCTGCGCAGAACCAAAGAAATGCACAAAATGCACCTCACAGTGCATGCACACACTTTCAAACACCAATACACTTTAATTATGGTACGAAAATTACACTGAAATATAGCACAATACTGCAGAATGACTATAACTATTTTTAAATAAGGTGTAATGCGGACTCGTGAACGTGACACTTGCCGTGCGGTCCGCAAATTGATTATACCTGTTGGAGATGAGACCAGCAGTGACGAATCAGAACTGGAGGACATTGCTGTAGAGGAAGAGGATGAAGAAGTAAATATGTCAGGCGTGGAATATTTAGAGATTTCCGATTCTGATTAAATCATGAGTGAAATTTACTTTTTTCTTTTTTTTTTCTTTGTATTTCATTGTTTTTTACAATATTGCAATAAACAATAAATGTCGTTTTGAAACTTATTTACACCTTAAGTCTATAATTTACAAGTTAACATTCTAACCGTTAGGTAATTATCATGATAATATAAAAAAAAACACTTTGTTAATTTTTTTTACAAATCAAATTAAGAATTACCAGAAGATAATTAATATACACGCCATGCAACAAATAATATTTAATATTAAGAGATATATAATAAGTGCAACTTTAGGTTTTCATAAATAAAAAGATCAAGTATCAAAATCATACAGTCACTATACTTGTGTTGCCATCTAAACGGTAGTCATGGCCTCAATTAATTTCTACTCTTATTTGACAGACTGTATATGGTAGCATTTAATTATTATAATTGTAGCATAGTAATTTGAGTTTAAAGCTTGAAAAAAAAAATTCAAGTTGAGGTGGGGTAAGATTTATTTATTTATCGTATGGCATTATACACTGGTTTTTAACTTTTTACTCAGTTTAAGGACGACACAGCTGTACGTGACAGCTGCTAAAATTCACGGGCCAAACCAGAGATGTCGCAACTTTTGGTAAATATGCTTAAAATGGCAACATTGAAAATGACAGAAGTGAAAAATTATTCATGCGCGTAGGCGTAGGCTTATCGTAAAATTTTATTACATTTTGGTGAAAAAAAGTTTTTAAATCACAGTTATCTGAACGAGTAGCATCTCAATAATATTGGATTTAGATTAATTATATAAATTAGTTGTAACTGTATGTATTTTTTATAATATCTAACAAATCAAAAACATAACCTAGAAATCGAGAAGTGGGGGAAGACAACTAGTTTGTCCGGGGCAATCCATGCAATCCATGGGTAATTTACAAATTGGTAAAAAAGATTTTTTAAAGCTGATTGTGAAGTCTGGGCCCAAGTAGATCCCAAGGTGTGTGAATCTGGATTCAGAAAAGCTGGTATGTTTCCCTTTCAATAGAAATGCAGTTCCAGAAAAAAAAAAATGAACCCTAACCAACTTGCGGACTGGAAAAAACAACAACAGTCTACTGGATTAAACGAGACATACGTTCAAAATCTCATGCCACAGGTTCAAACCACAGATGCTCAGCCATTCTGGGTCCTTCATGCTCCAACCACTTGGCTATTTCACCACACCACACTGATATTCAGTTTGAAATCAACGCGACACTTGTAAACGTTCCTAGCCAATTGTCGGTTCTTTCATTAGTATCTATATGTATAAACTATTGGAATTATTATATTAAAAACGATCCCGAGGACACACAAGACGAAACCGAGGTTAAGGCAACAGGCTATGACCGATGCCCTGCTGATACTGAAACATCAAAACCTATTTGCGATGCAAGATATCTAAAATGTGTTCCCTAATAAACAGGAAAACAAAAAAAAAAAATTCAGAAGATTCTACTACAAGTGAAAGTGAAATCGAAATAGAATTGAAGGATGAGAGTGATATAGAAGATTTAAAATCCTGCTATGCAAAAATAGAAGATGAGGAATATGAAAACCAAATGCTGGTGGTGAGTGAAGAGAATAATTACGATTATGATGAACCGCCCACAAGTGGACAATGGGTTTTAGTAAAATTTGCTTCTAAAACAAGTGTAAAGCAATATATTGGGATGATTACAGATGTAAAAGGTTTTGTATCGACTGTGAAATACGTCAGAAAAAAAGTACATTTATTAAGAGATGATAACGATTATAACACAATCACATTTGTTTTCCCAAATGTACCTGACATTTGTGAGGTGAGACATTTAAAAGATATTATTTATTAACTAAAAGAGATAACACGTTATTTTTATGATTTTTAAGCCAAACTGCTCAGCAGTTTATCGGCTATAGCTCTCGGTGTCTACATGTCTTTTTTACAGAGGCTTTTAAATCTAAAGTTATTTCAAATACAGGTTTTATTTAAAACAATAAGTTATACAGTTTTTTATAATTTATGTAAAGCTGAGAAAACACTTTTTTTATCTTTTTATAATTATTTTTACTTATTTTGCCATTTAAAGTTTCGTCAACCTCTACCAGCAATGCGAGGACGGGCGTGCCCAAGACGTTTGTGACAAGGCGTGATAAGCTATGTCATTTCTTACTATTTGTCTTAAATGCTACTACGGGTCAACCATGTGACTCATTCTTGTGGCACGACATGATTTTCTTGTTGCTGACTTCACGGTGTGAGACAGAAAAAAAAATGTCTATGACCAAACTTGTTTCATCTGAATATTCATTTTACTTAAAAATCATTGTAAAGAGCAATACCTACCCGTCTGTTTCATGCACGCACCATAAAGGTTTTTGAACTGTGAATTTCTCTTTACAGAACAAGAAGAACCAATGGGCAATTAAAAAAGCTCACAGAGTACATGAGCCTAAACCCAGCATTCGCAAATGGCGAATTCAGTGGGCCTTTGGGTCCCAGGAAAATGGAAGCCCAATGGAGGGATGTCAAGGAACTTTTAAAAGAACTGGGACCTGATAAGTCCACTGAACAGTGGAAGCAGGTACCTATCTTCCTAATATTCTATTTGATTATATGCCCGTACCTATTTTAAACTTAATTTTATTCATATTTTGCTACCCGCAGACCTGGAGAGACCTAAAGCGCAAGGCAAGGCATGCAAATGCTTAGGCATCTGCTGCCCATGCCATCACTGGGAACCCAGCGCTACCAATTCCAGTTGTATCTGATATGACCAATAGTATTGAAAATAGTATTGAAAATATTACAATGATTGCTCTTTACAATGATTTTTTAAGTAAAATGAATATTCAGATGAAACAAGTTTGGTCATAGACATTTTTTTTTCTGTCTCACAGAAATTCTCTGTATTATTTTCAATACTATTGGTCATGAGTGTTCCACTGGGATTGGCCCGGATGAATCTGGCATTGGCAGAACAGTAAGTGCTTTTTTACATATGTATATAACACTCTATGGTAGTATTACTGAAACTAGTGACTAGTGATGAATCGAGAGAAACTATTTGAGCTACTCGACTGTTTACTAAACTCAGAGAGCTTGCGCTTCTGGTTTTTTGTTTATTTGAGATTTATATCGAGCACTTAAATACCACCTAAAACAACTTTGATCCTACATTTCCAAAAACTTGGAATGAATCTTTCACTCGTCTCAGCCCAGTGCCGGATTAGCCACGAAGCAAGAGTAGCAAATGCTGCGGGCCCCGCGCACCAACATTTTCTGACCATAAAAAAGTATTAGGTATTTATATATTAGATTTAGTCAAAATTACTAAGAAGAAAATATTTGCATCAAAATGATCAACTATAATTTTATTTTTCTATCTGCTGGTCATACCAAAAATCATGTTTCGCACCGCACTACACGCAAGTTGGCAATACTGCTAAAGAAAACAGGGAATTCCGTAATATTTTCTCCGTGCTAGTCGTAATAACCCGACCGATTTGAAAAGGGTTATTGTTATTATTAAAAATGAACTAAAAGAGTAGAAATTAAAAGAAACACGAATAATTAGGAAATTACGATCTATTTCAAGATTACAAGCCAAAAACACAATGACAATGACATAAAGCTCAAATACATTTAAAACCATAAACCGGCCGGCTGCGGCCAGTCGCCAACATCCTGGACCCCAGTGCGAGCACGATCATAATGTGGCAACTGACCGCAACTCGTTCAGTAGAGGTACTAGTTTTTTTAAAGGTCTTTTCAGCGTTCCTCCTTTTGTTTGAACATCCGCCACTCTGGCAATGCCATCTTGCCCAGGGTAAAGCTTTAAAATTCTGCCTAATGGCCAGACACCTCTTGAAAGCGAAGGGTCACAAATAAGGACGATGTCTCCTTCTTTAAGCGTTGGGAAATTGGTCGTGCTGTTACGTCTCGGCATAATTGTCGGTAGATACTCTTTTACCCACCGTGTCCAAAAGTGATCGGCCAATCTCAGAGTTTTCCGCCAGTCACTGCGTCGTAATAAGTCTTCATCGCTTAACTGTGTTCCCAACCACGGAACAGTTGATGATGTCCCTATGAGGAAATGGAAAGGGGTTATTGCCTCTGGACTAGATGTCGATACCGGGATGTAAGTAAGGGGTCTCGAGTTTACTATTGCTTCAGCTTCAAGGAGGAAGGTTTGCAAGACTTCTTCTTTAGGTGTTTTTATAGAGAGTGTTCCACGAAGTGCGGTTTTCACAGATCGTACCATGCGCTCCCACGCGCCACCCATAAACGGTGATGCCGGAGGAATGAAAATCCAGATTCTGTGGTCGGTGGCATAATCTTCTACTGTTTGTCCATACAAAGATTTAAGTTCTCGACTTGCACCAACAAATGCTGTTCCATTATCTGTTAGCAGTTTAGATGGGCATCCACGTCGAGCAATAAACCTTCTCAATGCCATAATTGCTGAATCAGTTGTCAGACTAGCGACTATTTCTAAGTGTACTGCTCTAGATACCATGCATGTAAATAAAGCGATGTATCTCTTTTCATGTCGTCGTCCAACAGTAATGTCTACCGGACCAAAATAATCTAAACCTGTATTAGTGAAGGCTCGGACATGGTGTTCAAGACGTGCTAGTGGCAGATCACCTGTTGGAGGAGTAACAGGTTGCGCTTTTGTTCTTCTGCAAATTACACATTGACGGGCAACGTCACGAACGGAGTCTCTGGCACGCAAGATCCAGAAGTTTTGCCGAAGTTCGTTGAGGATAAGTTCGGGAAAACCGTGACCAGCATCTTCATGATGTTTCATTATTAATAATCGTACGACGTATTGACGACCATCGAGTACAATGAGCGATTTGGATTCTTCATTTAGTCCTGGCGCTGCTTTTATCCGTGAGTCAAATCGCAGGAATCCATCTGAGGCAATCAAAGGGGATAACTGACTCAGGCGACTAATCTTTGGCAAGGTTTTCTTTGCTTTCAGCAGTTTAATTTCTTCGTGAAAGCTGTAAGACAATTTGCTCGGCTTGATTGATGTATTCAACCGTGATAGCTGTGGAAGAATTTACAGTTTGTGATATTGAATTTAGATTGTCAGTACGCCGAATTAAAAACCGAAAACGTTTAGCAGCCCTTATGACGCAAGCTGTTGCTCTTAAAAGTCGTAGCCATTTACTGAATCTCAATGGATTCGGTACAAGTAAAGTTGGTAAATCAACCTGAAACAACAATAGAGCAAGCTCTAGATCCAACACCAGTTGAACAACTTTCGTTCTCCCAGGTCAGCCGAAGGACCAATGTTAGATGTACCGAGAATCCAAGATCCGCTGATTTCTGGCTTGAGACTGTTTCAATGTGCCACAGGCTCCCACTATAAACTCAGAAGTATCATGAAGCACTTCAAGATTCATTACAGAGATGCTTTAGCAGCCGGAGATGGATCGGGAGGAGTAGGATCCATGATCTTAAGGGCCAACCCAAATAGTCGACTGATCTTCAATAGTTTATTGGAGTTACAGGATGTAACCCTTCGAGGATGCTGTCCGTCGCCTCCCTCTGCCATACAGGATATAGTACACATAAAATACAGATGTGTCAACTTAAATAATGCCTGGATGGAACCAAATGACTTAGGGACAACCAATACTTGGGACAACTTCCTGGCAATTAAGAACAAATTCAAAATGAATCTAGATCTCCTGACATTTGATATGGAAATCAAGGATGAATATGTCATGTCACAGATTGAAGATCTATTCACCATATATGTGACCACATTGTCGGAAAAGAAATGTTATGTGATTTTTAAGACTTATTTAGATCGAATTTTAAACAAGAAGGAGAATGTCATTACCAAGGCAGGACAGTTGTTTGAAGATATCTTTGTATGCACTACAGAGTTCTCTTCTTCATTTACATCTGAAGTCTATGTAATCTTCAGAAATCATAATACAACAAATGTGTTTCTGAAACCAAATCTGTCAGATCTGCTTGAGTACCTGGACAGTTTTCCTGTATTTTCCACCACCGAAGAAGAATTCAAACTGCTGAGCGTGGAAGATAGGTGGAAATGGGTGCGTGAATCTAAAATATGCTTTAAGTGCCTTGGTCGAAATAAACATAGCTGGGCCAACTGTAGAAGCAAGCGCTGTGGTGTAAACAATTGTCGTATGTCACATAATTCGCTACTTCATGAAATTCCCACATTTAAAACAAACAATACCAGCAGCTTGTCATTGCACCGAATCTAAGGCAGCAAAAGATGATATTTCTAAATTATCTCTCCCCGTGTCGACGAACGTAGGTACTGATACGAAAGCTCACATCGAAATTAGAGAATCCAACGATATAATATTAGAGTCCAATCTGACTTTCGATCATCCCGACGTGAGCAAGAAATTAGCAAAATGGAAACCCGAAAACTGAGTGGTTTAAGAAGAAGAGAATTCTGTCTCTAAAACCATGTGCCTTGGACAAACTTCCTATGGCAGAAAAGAGCTACCACATAGGGAGAGCCCAAAGTTTTCTATACGGGATATTAACAAATACAAGAAATCCACACGCAAATGACTCATCATTATTCCCTGCAGGAATGCGCAACAAAGTCCTGCCTTCCCACTACATGTTGGGCTTCCTAGACGGACTCAGTCGAGCAGGCTCCATTGGCTGTCTCACCAGAAGAGCAGTGTCTGAGCTTTCCAGGCCAAGGCCGGCCATCCTAGGCACAGTATTGCATCTCATCGAGAAATTATCTCTCAACCCAGGGGTTCTAAACTTATGGAGGGGCATCAATTTCCAGATGGAATTTGCTACAGTTCCTCACAAAACTCCAGCCTCCTATCCTTTAAACAACATGGACCTGGGTGCATTAGGGAGAAACTATCTGAAATCTATGTACACAAAGTATTTTCTCGAGGATGAGAACATTTACAATGCTTATCCTAACATAGTTATATTCTCAGAGATCAGCTCCGCAGAACATGTTCAATCCCTAGCCCTCTCATCTGACCTAGTCAAATTCCTCTATCAAAGAGGGCTAAACCATGGTCCGATGTTGGCGACTGGCCGCAGCCGGCCGGTCTATGGTTTTAAATGTATTTGAGCTTTATGTCATTGTCATTGTGTTTTTGGCTTGTAATCTTGAAATAGATCGTAATTTCCTAATTATTCGAGTTTCTTTTAATTTCTACTCTTTTAGTCCATTTTTAATATTAACATTGGTCCTTCGAGCCGGACCAATGTTATTATTAAAAATGGACTAAAAGAGTAGAAATTAAAAGAAACACGAATAATTAGGAAATTACGATCTATTTCAAGATTTAGCATTATTTGTAAATTTGCCCAAATTAAATCAAGAAAAGTTTGTTTGTAACAGTTTTGTTTTATTCAATGCCATAAACTCGATAAGTATCTAACCTAAAACAGTCTAAGGGCCCCTTGATAGAATTTGCTACAGGCCCCGCGCTGGCTTAATCCGGCACTGGCTCAGCCACTACTACAGTGATTTTGTTTGATTATTGAAACCACCTTAGACGTTAGTAATCGATTATGAAAAATGCTCAACTATTGCCATCGCTACTAGTGACTTTACAAAAACCGAACTTTTCAGATTCCAATAACAATATCAGCTGCAGAGGTTCTTCCTTCCACTTGGTCGTCTATAGAGACACAAGAAAATATTGTGAGTATCAATCATCATTAATTATAATATTACACCAATGCTCTCATCTCAAATGGTACTGGAACATTATTTTATGCACAACCGTGTTAAAAAAATATTTCAATTATTGCTAGTTCCTTCATTTAGGTTGTGTTGCACAATAAACAGTTACATAAATTGCTCAATAAAAAGAGAATATTTCTTTTAACAGTCACCTTTGTGTTACTTAACAGTTAAGAAAATACCAGAGTCCCCAAGTTAGACAAACAAAACAACATACACATCTAGACAAATCATAAAACAACCGAGACGACCCATCTAAAAAAATGCCTATGCAAATGCATGTAATCTGATGTCTAGTTATTTTTCTAAATTAAATAAGAGGTGTTATTCCTAAGATTTATCTTCTCCAGGTTATTGAAGCAGATATTACGGAAGAACCAGCTGGTACCTCAGAAATCATAGCTGATGCCTTGCAGCCTCCAGAACTTGCTGCCACCCCCCGGGCCCGTAGACCTCGCCAACGTCACACCCAACCTAGCCAAAATGAGGAAAATGTGCCTGCTGCAATTTTGAATATGCAGCAAGAGCAAAATAATATATTAAAAGTATGTATTTATTTTTTTGTAGAAAATGTTTCTTAGAAATTGATTAATTTGCTTTTTGTCTGTTTTAGGAGTTAATTTTTTATAAAAAGAAGCATATCTCATTTCTATGGCCCTCGAACTACAACCCCAAGTTACGTTATATTAGTAGAAGTATTTAAATATGATTACAAGTTTTTGACACTGTTATCTTTTCTTTTCAGAGAGTGTGTGATTTGATGGCTGAAATGAGAGATGAGATGAGACGGCAGAATACTCTAAGGGAGCAGAATTGGATGCAAAAAAAAACGAAGAGTAAGTGAAATAAGTATTTATTATTCGGTCCCTTTTGGCTTATGCCACACGCAGCAATGCTGCTCCTACCTGTCTACCAGGTACATTATTGTGAGGTACCAGTGGGTTAACTGGAACCCCTCCTTGTGGGTTAACTGGAACCTCTTCAAATGGAACTCTGAAAAAATGTTTACAGAATATAATAAAGTTAGCTACAAAGTTTCCAAGATATTATGTATTGATATAAAAAAAAAAAAAAAACCTGTAGTGCAGCATGATGTTGTATAATGTGACGCTTGTATATATTATTTGCGATGCTTTTTCGGTTTTATTATGTAGGACCCTGTCATGGCCTAGTATTCGAAACGTCCCCTTCAAATAGCCGTTAGTGCATTCTATACAATTTCGCACTTTGCAATTCCATTTCGTATATCTTTCACTGGGGCTGTTTGGTGTGGCGATCAAGACTGGAGTCATGAGCCACGGTTCTAGGGCATATCCAGAATCTCTTGCAACAGAAATAATTTTCGTTTTTTTTTCACAGTTTAGACGGTGAAAATACAAATAAGAAAATCACCTCTTCAGAAAACCGAAGAAAATTAAGAAATTTAAGACTAAAAACTGATTTATAAAAGTATCAAGTAAAGAAAGTATCAATCTGTGAATTAAAATGAATATGATTTTGCAATTTTTTTTTTTTTTACATACCCAGTAAATAATAGGAGCCAATCCTTCCTTCATACAATCTTCGCAGTTCACCTTTTATGTTACTAGCATTAAAATAAACTGGTCATGCACCCTTCCTGGATACCGTGCATTTACATGCAAAATTCTGCAGTCAGCATTGCAAATCTGTAATAAACAATTATTTGAAATTATAGTAAGTAAAGTTTACAATAGTACAGTCCAGTCATTCTATGAGATTTAAGTATACTTATCAATTGGGTGTTCATAGAATAGAATAACTTTCTATTTTTATATTGAATGCCCTGAACTCCTGATGGGGGAAAAATGGCAATATGGGTGCAGTACATCGGGTACTCCATACTTTTGTTCAAAATTCGTCAGATATTTTTCGTCTTTCTGGCTCAGTTGATAGGAAATACATCCATTGAGCCATTAAGCTGCAAAAGAATATACTGAGTGAGATATAGGTATGTTTGTACATAAAAAAGAAATCATAATGCACATGAGTATTAAGAACATTTAGTTCAAAGAAAAAGTATGAACACTCTATTGACAGCATCCAAGAACTGAGTCAGGTATTTGCTCACTGTGGTCTGAGTTATACAAAGAGTGTGGTCTTGCCCTGTTGGCCTTTGGTAGCTCCCATCGCCCAGATGATGTACACATGTAAGAGCCTGAAAAATGGGGATATTAGACATAGATAAATCTATAGTACATCAATAGATAGTTAACTGATTGAAATATATCCATAAGTAAACAGATAGTTATTAAAATGAAGTTACTTTGATGTGAACCGGCAAACCATCCACCTCATTTTGAGGCTGCAAGTCCACGCGCAATTCTTCACATAAATAAACCGCCATCGGCTTTGTTAGGAGGAAAATCCGTTGGAACTCCCAGTCTGGCAACTCTAATGGGTTATGAGAGTCCCGAATGTTTCGCCAGCATATTTTCCTTGCTTCGGCTTCTTGCCGTCGAGCAAGAACATAATGAAAACAGTTTAATGTCATTGGGTACAGTAATAAACAGCAAAATACTAAATTTTTCAACTTATCCTCCGACTGAATGTGATAAATTTTTCTTAGTCATCTGTCAAAATGTGACATTTGTGACATAATGGCCGTACCCATATTAGCAAATAAGACATAGATTTCTTGACTAAACGTCAAGAAGTCTACGTCCCATATCAAGAAATTATCTCTCGCCGCCGTGTTCGCATTTAAGACATAGCGTTTATATCGCCCAAATTGTGATGAAATGTGTGACTTAAGCTGTGTCACAGTAGCCCGTGCTCGCATTGCTGTATTGTGTTTAATTTCTTCAGTATTAAATACGCGCGAGTTCTGGTTCCGTAAAAGTTTTTGTACTTTGGCACAACATATCTTTGTATTAATTTAGGTTTGCTCCGAGCTGGACAATAACGTGTTTTCTTAACCTTCAAATGAGATTTTTGAAAAGTTTCCATTGCGATAAGATATTTTACTTTTACATCTACAGGCATAATTTTAAATAATTTTTCGTATTCTTTACATTTTTCAAAAATGTCACTTGTAACTTTTTAATTTCATATAAATAGACATTGTATTTAAGCTACCTGATCCTCTAATGGGTCGAAGAGGTCAAATATTTTTCAAGACTATAATATACAGTAAGATATTTTGAGTTCAAGTTTAAATTATTATAAACGAGCTAAATAATGATTCCTATTTTTTAAGACTGAATATTGTACTGATTATTAATTAAAAAATTAAAATCGTAATTACTTTGTTATGTTAAGTAACACCAAGTTTTAATAAATAAAGTTTCTTACTAACTTTTATTTGTTCTATCTTCTTTTAAGATATTTAACTATCAATGTGAGCGAAAGGTTTCTTACCCTTCATTTTGATTGATTGTATATAGTCTTGCCCCAAATCAATATTTACACGCATTAATTCAATATGAAACCCTATTTCGTTGTGAACAAGATTTAAAATAAAACATATTGCTTTCAATTTAAAGATTTTTGTGTAGAAACTGCATAAAGTCTATATTTTAAACTGAAAAACAGTACTGTTAGTCTTACCCCAGTTAGTGGGGAAAGACTACCAGTTTTACCTGTCTTACATTGTCTTTAATATAACTGTTTTGAATTTATGGAAAAATCTTCCAAATACTATAGTTGTTCGTATGTATCTTAGCACAGTATCATAACTAACTTAAAGGATACAAAAGATCTATTTATACTACAAAAGAAATGTATTCGAATCCTAGCACACATTACTAACTTAGAAGGTTGTAGGCCATATTTTAAACAATATAATATATTAACTTTGACATCCATTTATATTTTAGAGATTTGTAAATTCGTAAGAAAATACAAAGACTTTTACACAAGATTAGGAGATATATCAAATCGCTCAATAAGACATAAACATAAATTAATACTGCCACAATCAAAATTAAAATTACACAGCTCAGGTCCCTATGCAATGTCTATAAAAATCTATAACCACCTACCCGACACGATAAAAAATGAAGATAAAGACAAAACGTTTTTAAAAAACCTTAAGCACATGCTATTAGATAAAACTTACTACACATTAGACGAATTTTTCAAAGATTTTAAATAACTTCGGTCTGCCACAGCTGCCCTTCCTTGTATATTGTTATGCCCCAGCGGGGTCATATGTGAACTGTACATTAATATTTAAGATCCAACACTGTAATTATGAAAGCAATAAACGATTGAATATGAATATGAATATGAAAGGTATGACTAAAAACTTCTTCATAAAGATCGATTTTTCATATTATACAGGAAACTATGTTAGTCTTACCCCACCTCACCTTAATTCTTTGCAATGAAGTATTTTAAGGGCCACCCCCACCACTGTCCTTTTGACCGCTGTAATGTCACTACTTCTTGGGACACTGACCACAAACGATGGCTCGAAATCACTATCCGCGACTGTTCGTCACTCTCGTTCAACCACGACTGACTCACCTCGCGGAGCGTGTGCGAGACATCCACAATGTCTTCAAAGTAGATATACTACATCCCTTCCTTTTTATATATATTTTTTAAACTGAAATCTTCACAAATTTTAGGATAGTAAAACGCCAATTTTTATTTGTAACTTTTAATTATTTTAATTATTGATTAATTAACTTAGAGTTTAGTCCCTTCACCCTCAGATTCACTTTTATTGACTTCTTCATTTCCATCCCCAATGGCTCTCCATTTTCCTTCAACTTTTTTTAAGTGAACCACATTTCTTCTGTATAACATCCCTGTATCATCATTTCGAACTTCTAAATCTCCTCCATTTCTTTTTTCCACTGTGTGTATAGTAGGCTCATAGTTTAAACTTAATTTATTTTCTTTATGTGTATTCTTTACATACACTTTGTCACCCGGTTCCAATTCACAATATTGTGCTTTTCTTTTCTTGTCAGTATATTCTTTTCCTTTCTCTTTTTTTTCTTTATCTCTATCCCTAACGTCTTCCTCCTCATGAGGGTGACCCATATCACCTGTCATTGGAATTTTATCTCGAAATTGCCTTTTAAAAAAAAGCTCTGACGGTGTTTTTCCCGTAGTAGAATGCGGTGTACTGTTATACATCATTAAATACTCCAATAGGCATTCTTTCCAGTCTCGTTTTTCAGCTTGGCTAATTTTTAGCCGTTTCAGAATATCACGATTTTGACGTTCTACCTCGCCATTTTGCTGAGGCCAGTAGGGTATTGTACTATAAAGAGTTATGTTCCTGTCCTTGCAAAACTGCTTGAAGTCTTCGCTACAAAACTGCCTCCCATTATCAGCTGTTATTGAAACAGGATATCCTAATCGACTGAAGATTTCATTGAGGTGTGAAATTATATCTGTACTTGTTATTTTACGACAGATTTTCACCTCCTTGTAGCGGCTAAAATAATCAACAACCACCAAAATATAGTCACCACTAGGTAATGGTCCCATTAAGTCCACTGCTAAATCTACCCATGATTCGTGCGGTAACTCCCGTCGTTTTAGTGGGTTTGGAGGGTTCGGCGCGGAAACAAGAGTGCATCCTTTGCATGATTTTACGATATTTTCAGCGTCTTTGTCATATTTAGGCCACCAAACTTTAGTTCTCAGACGTGCTTTCATTGCTACAATGCCTGGATGGCCTTCATGTGCAGCATCTAAAATCTTTTGACGTAGTTTTTTTGGGGACTACTATTCTTATTCCTCTTAATAATATCCCTTCATAGAAACATAACTCCGTTTGGAAAATTTTGTACGCTTTTACTTCATCATCCCATTGGTCATTGTATAATCCTTTCCTTACTTTCATAATTTCTGGGTCTTCTATAGAACAACTCATGACATCCTTCAGCTGAACCGCAACTGGTTTTGTATATTCTAAAATTTGATGAACGTGTGTTTCTGTATCCTCAGTTACCTTGTTCGTTGTTTTAGCAACACACAACCTTGACAGAGGGTCTGCAATGTTACTTTTGCCTGGTTGATATTTCACCTTATATGTATAGCTCTGTAGCCTTAGAATCCATCTTTCCATTCTTGCACATGGTTTAGATTTTGGTGAGAATATTGCTTCCAACGGTTTGTGATCCGTTATCAATTCGAACTCTTTACCATATAGAAATATGTGAAAATGTTCCACCGCCCAAATAAGTGCTAACGCTTCTTTTTCTGTTTGGCAGTAGCGACGTTCACACGCTGTAAGAGTCTTATTCCCATACGCAATAATTCTTGGTTCACCATTGTCTACTTGGATAAGAACCCCACCCAATCCAACTGGACTAGCATCTGCAATCACTATGGTTTTATTTTTTACGTCGTAGTACCCCAGTGTAGGAATTTTGGTGAGTAACGCTTTGAGATATTCAAAAGCTGTCTGTTGGTTTTGCCCCCATCGATCTTGAATATCAAAGGTACTTCCTCGTTTGTCCCTAAGTAATTCCTTTAGGGGTTCTGTTGTAGTTGCTAGGTTTGGAATCCACTTGTTAACAAAATTAACTAAACCTAGAAAGCTTTGCAGTTCTCCAACCGTGACTGGAGCTCTGAATTCTTGAATCGCCTTTATGTATTTATCCAGTGGTTTTATGCCGTCTTTTGTCAGTTCATGTCCCAGGAATTCTACCTTTGTTACCCTAAAGATACATTTTTCCGTCTTTAATACTGCGTTATTTTCATGTAATACTTCCATGACCTTTTGTAGCCTCGTATCATGATCTTGAATATCTTTTCCAAACACCAAAATATCATCAATAAAATTAACGACACCATCGCACCCTAGCAATACTCGTTCAAGTGTTTTTTGAAATATTTCTGGAGCGCAAGATATCCCAAACATCAAACGTTTGTATCTGTATAATCCCTTACTGGTGATAAAAGTTGTGATGTGTCTGGAATCTTGGTGTAACTCAATTTGATGAAAAGCATCTTTCATATCTAGTTTGCTGAAGTACTTTGCTTTACTTACTTTTGGCAACAGCTTATCCATTGTTGGAAGTGGATGGTTCTCACGCAAAATTGCTTTATTTGCTCTCCTCATGTCCACACAGAGACGCACTTGCCCATCGTCTTTTAAAATTGGCACAATTGGTGATATCCATCTTGAAGAACCCTTTACTTCTTCTATTATGTCCCGATCTATCAATTCAGATATTTTTTTCTCAACTTTTTCTTCCAATGGTATAGGGATTCTTCTGTAGGATTGTACAACCGGATGTACAGATTCATCGATTGGTATTTCAACTATGACATCTTTGAACTTTGGAAAGATACTAACATCCACTTGGTTGACGTCATAACCAATTTTTAGTAATCCTAATGAAGTGGCTGTTATCCTGCCCAAAAGATTTCTTGTACCATCTTCAATAACATAGAACGTAGAATTTTCAGATTTCTCTCCTACTTGTAGATTTGCTTCAAAACATCCGTTTAGGGTTAGAGGAACGTTACTGCCATATGCTAGGAATGTTTTATCGGGAGTCTTTATTTCCGTAAAGCAAAACTTTCTGTCATGTTGTAGTTCTTGCCACGTTTTGTCTGTTATAAGATTGTGCTTACAGCCTGAATCGATTAACATCTCTGCTTGAACACCACCAATTCTACAACCCACAGAAATATCATCATCTAAATGAAAAACATAATCAACCCCTTCATTTTCTGTCACTTGGTTAATTCTATCCATTTTTTTCGTAGACTGCTGTTCAAATCTTGTTTTTTTCCACTTTCTACTACTATCTTCATTTTTGTCTTCGTATTTTCTTTTCATTCCACTTGTCTTACACAATCGTCCATAGTGCCCTTCTTTTTCACAGTTAAAACATTTTTTATTTCTAGCTGGACATCGCGAATCATTTGAAAGGTGTTTGAAACTTCCACATCTTGTACAATTTTGTTTTGATGTATTTGTTGACATTTGGTTCGATTTAAGATGTATTTTATTCACCTCGTTGCTTGACGAACTTCCTTTTTTGAAATCTTCCATTTGTGATGCTATGATTTCCAAAGAATTTGCTTCAGATATTATGGTATCTAGTGTTATAGAATCACCAGTCTGAAGAATTTTTTTCCTTAGTTCTTCTGAGGAACACTTTTCCGTAATTTGGTCAATTATCTGTTCGGTGTTATCATGAAACTTGCATTTATCGGCTTGTTGTCTCAAACGGATCAAAAACTTGTTGAATTTCTCATTACATTCTTGTTTGAGCAACCTAAAACGATGACGTTCATAAATTTTATTTTGCTTTGGAGCAAAGTAATCATCCAGTTTTTTTATTGCAGTGTCAAGAACATCTATACCTTCAGCTGGCTCTATGTTAGCACCTGGTATATTATAAAATATTTCTTGAAGGTCTAGTCCCCCAAGGTGCAAAAGGCTTGCACGTTTCTGTACATCCTTTTTAATGCCTGTCGCGTCAATATAAATAGCAAATGCCCTTTTCCATCTTTCCCACCGAACTAATACTGAAGTAGCATCTCCCTCACAATCGAACTTTTCAAGGGTTAGCGACTGTGCCATTTTCGTAACTTTTAGGGCTACCTGAGGACAATTAACGAAACTGTGAAGCTTTTCTACTACAAACATTGGTTTTGTCTAGCAATCACACTCACACAACTCACACATACTTTTTTTTTTTTTTTTTTTTTTTTTTTTTTTTTTTTTTTTTTTTTTAGCACCCCGACCTTTGTCGGACACAAACCTTTGTTTGTCTAGCACCTCTCAAACTTTTTTTTTTTTTTTTTTTTTTTTTTTTTTTTTTTTTTTTTTTTTTTTTTTTTTTTTTTTTAGCATCTTGACCTTTGTCGTACACAAACCTTTGTTTGTCTAGCACTTCTCCAACTTTTTTTTTTTTTTTTTTTTTTTTTTTTTTTTTTTAGCACCCCGACCTTTGTCGGACACAAACCTTTGTTTGTCTAGCACTTCTCCAACTTTTTTTTTTTTTTTTAGCACCCCGACCTTTGTCGGACACAAACCTTTGTTTGTCTAGCACTTCTCCAACTTTTTTTTTAGCACCCCGACCTTTGTCGGACACAAACCTTTGTTTGTCTAGCACTTCTCCAACTTTTTTTTTTTAGCACCCCGACCTTTGTCGGACACAAACCTTTGTTTGTCTAGCACTTCTCCAACTTTTTTTTTAGCACCCCGACCTTTGTCGGACACAAACCTTTGTTTGTCTAGCACTTCTCCAACTTTTTTTAGCACCCCGACCTTTGTCGGACACAAACCTTTGTTTGTCTAGCACTTCTCCAACTTTTTTTTAGCACCCCGACCTTTGTCGGACACAAACCTTTGTTTGTCTAGCACTTCTCCAACTTTTTTTTTTTTTTTTTAGCACCCCGACCTTTGTCGGACACAAACCTTTGTTTGTCTAGCACTTCTTCAATTTTTTTTTTTTTTTTTTTTTTCAGTGTTACTTTCCGTGCTACGTAAATAAAACATCACTCTTACTGTATACAGAATTCGCGTCACTTGTAACCGTGATTCGATACTTATTATGCGACCGAAGTGTTGCCAATGCTGCCTTAAAATCGGTACCTCAACCATAGTTGAATTTTTTTTTTTTTTTTTTTTTTTTTTTTTACAAATAATATTTATTTCTGTTTGTTTAACTTACGTATGATCAAAATATTTCAGTCAATTCCAAAAATATTAGAAGATGTATTAGATATTTCGAGATATAACTCAAACGGCAGCGGCCATTGTAAATTTGTTCTATCTCCTTGTTTGAGTTTGAGTAATAAATCGCAACACTTTATTGAAAATGGCGGCTCCGCCGCCGGTTTGCTCCAATCCGAGAATATCTTATGAATCATTTGTAATTTTTTTGATTACTATCACAAATATTCCAGCTATAGAACACCCAGAAAGTATAATTCAAATTATTTCCTATTAATAACCGATTGATAAAGTATGTCACCTTCCATTTTTAAACAGTATTAATTAGGTGAAATTTCAACCCTATGTCATACGTCATACGTCCGTCCGTTCATCCATAGCATTCCATAGCAACTAGCTGGGGCGCCACATTGGCGGGCACAGGCGGCACCTGTGTAAGGCTAGCAAACTTAAGCTGACCCACACGACCTCATTGCTAGCATGCGACTATGGTTCACTTTACACTGGATTCATTCAAAAATACAAAACTGAATATGAATTTTAGCCTGCCATCTTTGTAAATTGTTTGAATTGCTCCAGACTTTCCTTCCAATTTAATTCATTCAGACATTTTATCTTACTTGCATTTTGTAATGCGCACGCACAAAGCCACAAAACTGGTACTTTAGTTTTCACGACTATAACCCTTATATGGGCGTGTTAATAACTACCCTGGATTACTAGAAACAGTGACTTATTGCTTGGGCACTGTACGTACGCAAATTGAATTTTTCAATTTGGATCACTTTTTACTTAAAACTACAACATACCTTTTAACTCGTCGCCACATGTAATGTCACTACTTCTTGGGACACTGACCACAAACGATGGCTCGAAATCACTATCCGCGACTGTTCGTCACTCTCGTTCAACCACGACTGACTCACCTCGCGGAGCGTGTGCGAGACATCCACAATGTCTTCAAAGTAGATATACTACAACCGCCAACCATTTTTGTTTGCCTATTTTTTGCAATGTTTTATTTGGGAAATAATAATGGTTCCGACAAATAAATAATTCTCCAGCTATCTCTGTCCGACTTTTATTCTAATTTACCAGCGTTATAATAATATACCGACAAAAAAATTCAAAGCATACCGAATAAAATACCTAAATTTTGCTGACACCTATGAACACAATCAAATTACATTTCTACTTAAAAATATATTAAACTTCGAATAACAAAACTAAACTTCTGAATAAAATACTGAACCTCCGACGAGATTACTGGGTTACTGACAACAGAGGTCATGTCAAAATAATCATTCTTTTACGAATTTTATGAGTTATTTAATTTTCTAGTGTTGGTTACCAAATATATTTTTTAACTCTCAACATTGATGAAAATACCGAAACTGGTCGGACCGCGCGAACGGCGTTTGGGTCGCGTTCGGGTGTTTTCGCGTACGTTCGGCGTGACGTCGGAAGTTTCGAGCGCAGTGCGCTTGCAACGACAGCTCGCCGCGTGTTTCGTTTGTTTGTTTACATAAATAATAATAATATTTGTATTTGTAGTTGAAACTAAGGACACTGAAGTATGGATGAGGTACCTGTGTACCGTTCTGACTCTGATGAGGAAGAAGTGGGAGCTGAACCGTCAGTACCGGCGAAGAAGAGCCGTCATATTAAAAGTTGGGTGTTAATCAAACGGTGCAGTGAACAAGAAGCAGAAGAATTTGTGAATGATGAAAAGACTTGGTCAAGAAATTATACGCGGGATAGTGAAGAAGGCCAAAAACGGTTCTATCGTTGTAATAAAGTAAAATCCAAAGGGCCACAGTGTGATTGTGCCTTGTATTTATTGTTTGTGAACGATTGTGAAGATGTTCTTATTTTTAAGACTACTTCAGAGCACAACCATGACCAGATTGGTACGCGAAGTGATTACGGAATTTCGGAAAATGTTAAAAGAGAAATAAATAAGCTGTTTGATTTACGTCTAAAGCCAAAAGCTATATTAGAGGCTCTGAACAAGATTGAAGGGATAAAGGTCCCTTCTAAAAGGCAACTTAATAACTACTTATATGACAGAAGGCGCGAAAAGTATGGAAGAGCTACAATTTACTTAGGTGAACTTGAAAAGTGGATTTTCGATCGAACAACTATTCCCGATGATGAAAATGAAGTTTTTGTGTTTAACTATTACGTGCTAGAAGATAAAGTACCAACTTTTCGTCTTGCATTGTCAACAAAAAAATTACTCAACATTGTTTGTTCCACTGACGTACTTCACATAGACGCCACCTACAAACTCATATGGCAAGGGTTCCCTGTTTTAGTTCTTGGTACCACTGACAAGAACCGCAAGTTTCATCCGCTTTGCCTTGGTATCTCCACAAATGAACGTCAAGAAGATTTCCAAATGATTTTTGGTGGCCTCAAAGAAAAGGCACTAAGTTTATTTGATCACATATTGGAACCTAGAGTTTTAGTTTGTGACGCTGCTCAGGCTATAATAAATGCTTTCATAGAAGTTTTTGGTAATGCACCTGTTGTTCGTATGTGCTGGGCTCACGCGAAGAAAAATATGCAACAGAAAGTTCAGAAAACCGTCCACAAAACAAAACAGAAAGAAATCATACAGGACATAGACACGCTACATAATGCTACATCATATGAAGTATTTAATGCTGCGTCACAAGCATTTGTTGAGAAATGGCAGACTCAAACCGAGTTTGTTAACTACTTCCAAGAAGAATGGTTAAAAAAGCATCCGAATTGGTTTTTAGGTGCAGCGCCGTGTTCACCTGTCACAAATAATGCGTTAGAAGCTTTTAATCGGAATATTAAAGACCACAACACCTTACGTGAACGTTTTCCGCTTTCACATTTCTTGGCCATTGCGACTGAGATGGTTGGTCAATGGTCTATACAAAGCTGCAAAGAATCTTTACCTGAAGAACCTACTATTGAGCTAAAGGATTGGACTGATGGTTATTGCTGGGCAAAAAAAGATTTAAAGATAAAGATTTTATCATCCAACACAGCATACACAGAATACTTGATCCCAAGTAGCCAAGTAGGAGACGTAAATTACGGCGAACAGTGGTTAAACTTCGATGATTACAAGAGGAAACATTTTGCTTTCTGGAAAGTCAAGGTCCCAAAAAATGGAACTGAAAATGTAAATTGGAAAAAAGGATCCTGCACTTGCCCGCAGTTTTATAAAAAATACATTTGTAAACACCTTCTTGGGCTCGCTATCAGATTGAAACTCGCGACTCCGCCTTTGGAAGCGAAAGCATTACCTATAGGACAAAAAAGAAAACGGGGTCGTCCTACTAAATCCAGACCTGCTCTTATAATTCAATGAATTCTTATAACGCGAAATATTATTAAGATTAGGTACTACTTACCTACCTCTTTATTTTAGGTCATAAGAAGAAATGATGACATTTTCTACTACTGATTAAAGAATATTTTAGATATAATAAACTGAATTTTATTTTATTCTTTGCTCCCTGTACCTGTAGTAACTAGAATTCATGATTATAGTAAGTACATTTTTGTATTTTTAATAACTTTCTGGACAAGCGCCAACAATAGAAATTTAAGTATAACATTGTAGTAAAAATAGCACAGAGTTTATGAAAAATTAAATGTAATTGATGAATTTCTAGTTGGCAAGTAAAGGTAATAATTACAAAGCATTGTTATCAGTAGAACATAATTTTATATGGTAAAAAAGTATTACAGCAATTAACAGTCATAAGATTTTTTCTGAGATTTAAGTATATCATTCGGTCGTTTCGTCATTTTTAGTCGGACAGAAGTAGTCGGAGATTTAGTATTTCGGGCAGTAAATATTATATTTTTAGTAAGGACATTTTTAAATTTATTATCGGAGCTTTTATTACTACCCGTTTTATTTGCATGACACCAACAAGCAAACTAAATTTGACTAAGAAATTCATATTTGCCGATTACCAAAAGGGTAAGTTTATTGCTTTTTATCGGTTCTTAGATAACATTCTTGTATATTCTACCTGATTGGCCGTAAGTGTTGGTCTCGCAAACACTAGAACAATGGACCTGGCCAAATGGCAAGCTAAAGCTAAAGACAGCACTGTATGCTTTGTCTCTCTCACACTTTTTGTCATAAAAGCTTATTATATTATTGTTACCTATATAGTTATCGACCATGAGTTTCAAACGTAAAATACTTGATACTTAAGCTTCTTCACCGACTGTATTTTAATATGTTTCTTGGATGAATGTGAAACCAATTTTAATAAATAAATTTTTATATTTTTATGTGTGAGAGGGTAAATATTTGAAAAGTCGACATTTCATAGTCTTTGTTAAAAAAAGAGTATAAAATCTTTATATGTATCAATTATTTTTTATTTATTTCCTGTATGAAATGTCTTACGCATGATACATTAATAAACAATGTGTATATTTTACTTACCCATAGAAAAAAAAAATTTAAACTTATAAAATGACATTACCGTGGGTGTCCCACGACCCAAAATTCTATCTATAGCATTACATATATATTTAGAATGATTACGAACCCTCGGTCTAAGCCGTTTTTTATATAATTTGGTAATTTATTTATCCAAAACAAACAAAACTTAACATTTAAAACGAAAACAAAACAATATTATGCCATCCAGAATTTTGTCCCGAGAATAAATCGTAATTACCGTGGTCTAAGTGATTTCAAAGTTTACCCCATCACTAGTTCGATCTTTGCTTAAAGTTAAACCCGCCTGCCTCCGCGCACCCTTCAGTCGTCATTGGATCGTCGCGACCGACGCACGTGATTTATTTCAAGGAGATTAACGACGAAAAAATATTTTGTAGTGAAGTTAAGAGTTTTGTCAGTTTGTTAGATCATTTACGTGGCATCTATTTCCAGGTAAGTAAATAAGTAAATCAATTAATTGTCTAATATTATTATTATCCAACTGTAAAAGTTCAATCTCGGCGATGGAAATTTCCAGAAACGAAAACCGTTACAATGCTATATTTGAAAAACTATGCTTTTGTCATTACCGTGTTTGTAATTACCATGTTTTACCGTGTGTTTTTTAACCATGGTAATGACTTTAAAATCACGGTAATTACTGTTTTAATAATAATTGTAATTCTTAGTTTCATGCTACTTTATTTGTAAATGTAAAATACTCAATTTATGTAATTGTTTTAGATAGACGAAACAATGGGAAGGCGAAAAAAACTTACAAGAGAAGAAATGTTAGAAAAGAAGAGATTGGCGGAAAAAGCAAGAAGAAATAAAATTAAATCTGACGCAGAGGCTTATCAGCAGTATAAGGAGAAAGAAAGAAATAGATATATACAAAGAAAAGAGACGAAAAAACTAATTCCCATTGCTGAAATGACACAAAGACAGCAACGAAAGCAAAGAAGAAACTGGAAGCAGAAACTTGGAGAACCTAAAAACAGTCACATGGAATTATACGGAGGCGGGGCACGGCAAAGGTGCCCCTGATGGAGTTGGTGCAACACTGAAGAGGACGGCTGATCAAATCGTAAATTATGGACAAGACATACCTGATATAGACACATTTGCCGACACTTTGAAGAAATCTGTTAAAAATGTTGTACTCAAATATGTTTCGGAGTATGAAATATATGAAAAAGAATATTTAATGCCAATACAATTGTTAAAACCATTTAAAGGCATGATGATGGTTCACCAGATAATCTGGAACAGAAATAACAAAAACGTCGTTACTTTAAGAAGACAGACTTGCACACTTACCACGTGCAGAGAGAATTCTGGAATTTGTCCTCATGACAAACATCTCGGCACATACGAAATACCTTCAGAAGCTGTGAACACTCAAAACGAGAAACCTGTCATTACAGATATAATGATAATAACCCCGAAAAAGAATGCAGCTCCTCGCGAATTTGACTTTCAGGCGGAATTTGAAAATTCAATGGTACAACTTCAGCAATCAGCTGAACCTACCACTCTACAAGATGATGTAGAATCTTTTGAACACCTGAATGCTCCTATTGCCAGTCCACCTCCCTCTCTCGTTTTTGTAGCAGTTGAACCTACCGATGTAGCTGAACCTACCACTCTACAAGATGATGTAGAATCTTTTGAACACCTGGATGCTCCTATTGCCAGTCCACCTCCCTCTCTCGTTTTTGTAGCAGTTGAACCTACCGATGTAGCTGGTGACCCGTTAGAAATAGAAGAAGAATCAAGAGAGGTTTATTTAAATGCCCTGGAGACTGCCCGTATTACAAGTGATCTTCTCGATAGAAACAAAGAGAATACTACACTCAATAATGACAGCGGTGTGGGTACTTTGACCGTCGGCTCTTGGGTGATTGTTAAATATGATTTAATAAAATCAGCAAAACATTACATAGGGCAAATACTGTCAGAAAATGATTTTGATACATATACTGTAAAATTTTTAAGAAAAGTAAAAGGTGCAATTAACATATTCGCTTGGCCAGAAAAAGATGACGAGGATTCTGTCCCCAGAGATGATATTATAAAGCGAATAAGTGAGCCGAATATAAACCGTAGAGGTCAGCTGACTTTCGTGGATATTGATATGATGCTAGAGTAAATTTTAGTTTCTTGCATTGCTTGATGTGCGTAAAAGTATTGATTTTATTTTGTCATAATTACGAATTGATCTAAACTATAACTGTAACCCAAAAAATTTAAAACTATAAATCTGCCAATACCAAATTTTAAGGATTAACTCCTAACTAACTGCTACTACTCATATAGTGTAGCCGATTCTGAAAGCTTCAATTTTAGTTTTAGCGCTGTCAAAACTTAAATTTTTCCAAAGTAATTTAGGTTCTGTTCCTAACATTTAAATACTATTTTGTAATCAAGAAAATTTAGTTTTGACAGCACTAAAACTAAAATTTAAGCCTTCAGAATCGGCTTTATTGATTGACTATTTCTTCTAAAATTATCTCACGTTCAAATTAAGACTGAGTTATTATATAAAAGTAGTAATAACACTTACAAAAACGATTTATTTTTATTTTATATATAAAGAAAAAAGGTGCCAACTGCCATTCAAATTAAGACTGAATAATTATATTATAGTAATAACACTAAGAACAAACAAATTATTTTGTATTGATAATGAGAATAAAGGTGCCAATTTTGATAGTCGGGTGCGTAAATATATATTAATAAATATTATATCTACTCGTTAATAAGAATAAAAACTTATAGTATAGGAGGTAATTATTTTATAGATAACATTTGATCTCAATTTCCGAAAAGTAACATTTGATCTCAATTTCTGTCTGTTTTATGTCCTACGATATGTTGTATGATTAATTTTAAATAAAAAGATGAATCAGACTTCCTTGTTTTTTATTGTTGTCATACTTACCTCTCTCCATAATAGTAGTATTATGCATGGAGTATCATATTCATCGAAATAATCATTACCATTTACAAAATTATCATTACGGTGGAAGCTTAAGTAATTACCATGTCGGTTAATATCATTACCAAGATATATATATTTTTAATTTAATCTAGCATCAATATGTGTGAAGTAATTTAAGTGCCTTTAACATTTTATTGTACTTTAGACAATAAACTTTCAAATACAATTGAAAACAAACAAAAAAGTAGGAAAAAAATCTCATTATTTAAAATGTTAGTAAATGTCGACTTTTTAAATAATTACCCAATTCTTTTTCCACATTCTTGGATGAAAGTGAGAACAACCCGTAAAATTCGTGCGAGGATGGAGAAAATGTTTTACAAAGAAAGTTTTAAAAATGACTAATTTAAAGAAATGATTTTTTATCACATTTAATGAGAATGCTGAACCGGAGAAAGAAAATGCACCTAGAGGAATTGGCAGTACAAAGAAAAAAAAATACATTAATTAGTCCGCACAATGCCTAGAAACCGGGAGCCATTTTGGATTCATTTGCCAGAAAAGGAAAATAATTTGGAATGGGGCCGGCCGGGCAAAGCTAAACGTAGGTGGCGCTGCCGTAGATGCGACCTACTTGTCAAAGTGTAAACGTGTTTTTGTGCTCAAGTTTTCACCGTTTCTACTGTGTTTCTTATAACATCGGCTTTTCTTACTGGACTCTGGACTGTTTTACGTATTTGTAATAGATTTATACCCCGTACAACGGCGACCTTGGCTGCGGACACTACTCTGGACTGCTTCGTGTTTTAGATATTATTTTACCTCTGGAACTACGATTTTGGCGCCTAAACCCGGATAAATGAGCACGATGTATGCTACTTGGCGATAACCAGAGCTTAAAGAAGAGGTAAGGAAGCGCGGTGCCTCCTTACGAGGCAAAAAAGCGGACCTGGTTGAAAGGTTAGAAATGATACCGAAGATATTTCGATGGAAACACCACCTACCACCTCCTTCAAAGATGTGAACAGTAATACTGTACTGCCTCCACTCAACACTACGTATCTCAATGTCACAACAAAGAAATTGGACCAGGCTCTCCATCTGTACGAATCAAGATTTTTGACTGTGGTCAGATCATCTTGGACTAAAGACAGCTGCTATATTAAAGGTTTTTGTAAGAAAACGATTACGATTATTACGATACTGATTTTTAATGGTAAATTAAATTTTAGTGGTATATATGAATGCCTACAAAACGGAGCAACCAATAAAGAACGGAGATTTATCAAATTTCCTTCCTTCCGATGAACTAAGCCATTTTCTTTTATGTACGTAAAAAACACCTCTGACTCCTCTGAAAGGATTTGTGCCGTTTAAATTTTACTGATATAAATTCGCGCGTGCCACCGTTACAAAATTGTGTCAGCGCGCTATCAAACGATCGCCGCCTTTGCGGCATCATAAAGGGAAGGCGGGCTGCGGGGCCATCGACCCCTGCGTTTGGACAGACGGGAGTCGATTGAAGTATTTGTCTAATTTACTTTTAAAGTTATGAAAAAGCGGCGGTAACTCAGGTAGAACGCTGGCCTCTCAATCTTGAGATCCAGCTTCAAGAAACCAGAACTAGGACCTAGGGATTAACCACGCTAAAATTTAGGAAGAGAATCATATAAAGTTGCTGACTATAAATGTTGTCCCTCTCGATCGACGACGATCACACGCTTGCTGCCAGCCCTAGACTAGCTCACGCACACACACAAGCGTGTGCGGACAAGCCAGATGCGCGCGTGAGAGTGTAGGTAAATAACTTGAGCGATCACTCTGAAGTGTCGGGGGTGTGCCTTTACCGCGGCGATCCGCGAGCTGTACCCCACCTTCTCTTATCTCCTACCACGGCAGTGTGGAGTCCTGAACCTGTGACCAACTGTGTGTATCAACTTTTAACTCTTTGTATCAACCTCGGCTATTCCAATAAACGCCGTAAAACGATTTTCGGAGTTTTTCTGAAGAGACCTACTACAAGGTTAAATAAAGAAGGACGACCTGAAGAGTCACATTGTGATTGCCCTGCCGGGAGTGGTGTCAATGCAACTTGCAAACATTGCAGTGCTCCTATATGCAGTTGAAAATATGGCGCAACAAAAATGCATCATATTGAGTGAAGTCCGCACGCAGCAACTCCAAAAATGGAATTGTCCCAGTAAAAAATACACTGGTACACCAAATAAAGCTGATAAGCTACCAAGAAAACGTCCAGTCAAACGATTACTGTTTGCACCCTACAAGTCCGAAGCCGGGGATAGAAGCTAGTTAATTTATATACTTACAATATGCAGCCGAAGGATATGGATATGGATTATTTTTAATAACATCGTCAGGCTTTTAGATATGGATACGAATCATGAGATGGAATATGTATTTCATATTCCAAAAAAACACATATTCCATCTCATAATTCGTATCCATATCTAAAAGCCTGACGATGTTATTATAACGAAACCGGTCGCTAGTGTAATATACATATAAAAGTGGAACAGTTACCAAGAATGTGTTTTATTTACAAGATGATGTATCTGTATTTAAAAGTCTGAAAAGTGGCTGGAAAAACACAGAATTTGAATATAAACAAAACACTGGGAACAAAGCCATCACTCGTGCGGGGTTTGCACAATTCTTCAAGGATAATGTGACTCTAGATATAGTAAAAAACGGATTTGAGAGATGCGGGCTATATCCATTTAATACCTCAGCAGTCGATTTTACAAAGGTTATGGGACATGCTGATCGTAGAGTTGTACCAAAATCAGCAGAAGCCGCAGTAGTCCCCGGAGTAGAAATGGTGCTAATGCTGGAATCTTGTATGAGACATGGGCGAGCGGAACAATTCCGAAAATGCAAGAACGCTTCTCGTGATTAGAATGGTGATGATACTGCAAAAGAATTGTATTATGTTTGGAAAAAAATCCACCAACACTGTTTGCAAGATGACTCTGAGGAATCTGCCGTGAATCCGCAATCTCCACCTATTCTAGAAACTTCAGGGCCTACAGGGAAACTACGGTTTCTCCCACTATTTTCCAGACACTACCTGTGGCTTCTAGAGAAACAACGATTTCTCCCGCTATTTTTCAGACGCCACTAAAGGCTTTGGTATCTACAGAAAATATCACATCGTGCAGACTTTTGCAGACGCCAACAATTCCTACGAAAAACATTCCTGACGAGAATCCTAAAACACTTGAAAATCTGTCATCTAACCATCAGGGCAAGAAAAACACGCCACAAAAAGATATCACAATAGTGCCTTACTCCAATGAAAAAATGGCACAAATAATGGCTAAGAAGAAGAAACTAATAAGTGCAGGACTTGCCTTCTTTGGCCATCTGACACGCCAATAAAAAAGAAAACAAAAGAAAGAATCCCACTTACATCATCTCAATTTCAAGAATACCACACACAAAAAGAAATGGAGAAGGCAAATAAACTGAAAGAAATTTCATTGAGGAAGAGACTACGAGAACAGAAAAAGATAAACGAAACCCAGGATGTTCCAAAAAAAAGTCGTGTTGATGGAAGTAAAAAATCTAAACAATATCAAGAAATAAGGCTCGTCTCTTATAAGAGTATACGTACAAAGGTACCTTCATTTTTTTTCCCAGAATAGCTCTTGTTATTGTTATTAATCTCACGAAATTTCAGTTACCAGAAATCAATAGTTTTCTCAAAAAAAATTCAAGTTTCGTAAAATAACCTCAAAAATTGTCTTAAGGTGCAATTTTAATTGTTTTTTTTTTGGCTGTATTCCAAAACTGCTGTAAGTCACGCATTAAAATTGACGTAATTTAATTTTTTTTGTTGTATTTCGCTAAAAATTGGTTCAAAGGACTAGTATCCAGAATATATAAAAAAACCAATGCAGGGATTTTGTTTTCTTTGTGATTTCATTCAAAGTTTATGCATGTCTTTTATTTAGCTTACTAAAAATAATACGAGTAGGTTGCCTTTTTGTGGTATTGGTGCTGATCAGTGATTTAATAGAAAAAATAGGTCGAATCTGTGGCAAAACCGAATCAGAGCACCCGACTCCATGCAAAAAATAGGTTGAATATGTTCCAAAACCGAATCAGAGCCTTCCGAATCTATACAGTCTTGTGGGTACTACCACTAGTGTACACACAAAGCCCTAGACGTGGAGGAAGGGCAGCCTTCACCTGCCGTAACAAAGCATAGGCACCCGTGCGAGCCGTAGCGGCTGAGGCTGGTCGCCGAGGCGGTTTAAGACTAACTCTCAGTCAATTATTAGAGAAAACCTATTTTTTTTGTTGTGTTTTTTCTCAAAAAGGATCACTGAACCTCAGTCCTGACCACTTATCGAGTCTCGAGTATGTATTTTTGGCTATAATTATAACTATATAATTACGTCACAAATATTGCAAGTATTAGGAGTGTGTTTACTTTCATAAAGGTCCGGCCAAACCTGCGCGAACAAAGCGACTGCGAAGCGGGAGCGTCTGCCGCGCGGCGGACGCTGCCCATACTACATCTATGGCGCTTTGCACACCTACGCGACCACATCGCGGGACGGCCGCGTCGGCAGAGCGGGATGCACGCGTCTAGTGGTCAGACGTATGTAACTACGTGCGAGAAAGCTAATTTTCTTAATTATTGTTTACACGATGGCTACAACAGAAGACAATACAGAACTTTTTATAGAAACAGTGAGAGGCTATGCAATTTTATATGATTTAAAAAACAAAGAATATAAGAAAAAAGGATAAAATATGGGATTCGATTGGTCCCGAATTTCAAATGGATGGTAAGTAAATAATATTTATCTGTTTTATAATGAGAGGCAATTAAAACATCAGTAGGTACTTATACTTTTCGTATGTGTGAGGAGATAATAGACTTCATTGTAATTATAGTCTGTATGTTTGTTGGATTCTCCGACGTTTGCAGTGAAAAACCAGATAAAGATGCGCAGCCTCGGTGACTGTTCATTAGCAAATGAAGTTCGCGGTTCGCGCCGGAGTCGCGCAGGTGTGCACGTTAAAATTTCGCGTCACAGACGCTCCCGCGTCGCGTCCCGCTTCCGCGTTACTGACGCGCAGGTTTGGCCGGACCTTAAGATGTTAGGAAGATTATTAAATCTATGTCGCGGGGCAAGTCACCGGGCCACGATGACCTGAGTATTGAGCACCTCAAATATGCAGGTATTGATCTGCCCAGAGTGTTGGCGATGTTCGAGTCCCTGTGTGTGGGGCACTCGTACTTACCTGCGTAGATGATGAGGACTGTGGTGGTGCCGATCGTGAAGAGCAGAACTGGTGATATTAGTGACAAGAGCAAATAGGCCTATCTCATTGGCCACTATTATTTCGAAGGTTCTTGACGGTTTGCTTAACACTATGCTTGATAAACACCTACAAATTCACGACAACCAGTTCGGTTTTAAATTCAAAAGCTAGTTAACTATAATATCTTGAAAAATCTCCATGAAAGCTACCGTCAGCCCTCCCCAAAATAGGTTTCTGTATTCGCCACTGACCTTCAGCGATCGCTATTCTTCATTTAGAAAATCATATCTACTATAAAAAAAAATATTTTATAGAATTAATTTTCTTAAGGGGCAGGTAGTTTGTAAACAATATTCTTATATTAGGTACTTACTTAACTAAGGACTTAACTTTTTCTGTGCGATCTAGGAGCAATTCTGGTGCAATTTTGAAATCGTATTTTTACTCTTGCGTCTGTGTTTTACAAGCATTTCTTTTTACTTGATGACCCAAATTTTGCATAAAGATAGCAAAAGGACTGTTTTTCGAGAAGAAATCACAAAACGGTAAAACACGAAAAAAAAAAACCTCTTAAATTAAACCTTTAATAAATTAAATTAAACCTTTGCTTGCGTTCCCCTAAATATTTTCATGAGTGTATGTTATAAGAAAGCCTTTTTCAAGACAGAAAAGTTTTCTACGTCGAAAAAAAATACCATAGTGAAGGCTGTTTTTGATTTCAAAATAGTATTCCATCCAAACCAATAAAGTAAAATAACAATGTTGTTCTTTGTTGATTTTTTCAGTATTGTTTTTTACTTTCCGTTTAAATTGCCACTGCTGACCATCTTGCGCCAGGACATCCTGTATATTTTCGTGGATAAACAAAGTTTTGGTAAAGCACACGCGAAGCCCACATGGTTGCGAATTGGTTTGGCAAAAATACAAAAATAATAATGAATGTCCAAAAGGCGCTTTTGGACTAGAACCTATCTTGCTGAATGTCAAAAGGTAAATGAAATTTCAAATTTGTCTTAGTACAAACAAAAAAGACTGGGATTGGTAAGAGAAAAACTCTATAAGCCCTGGGAAGGTTTTGAATTATGCTTAAAAGCCTTAGCAAAATATGGTTCTGAAAAGGCCTTGCTTAGGTAGTGTGTGCCTTGTTTTACATTGTGGTAAAGGCCTGTGAAAGTCCATTTAGTTTTTCAAATTACTGTAGGGCCCTAAGAGCTGTTTGCATTAATAAAAAATAAATGATGACCTGCGGTAAAATCTAAAACCAGAATATTACCATTCTAGAACTTAACTATTCTACTTTTTAGTGCAGGTTTTCTTGTCCCAGTAATTAAAAAAACGATGAGATCCAAAAATATAAATACAATCAAATAGATTTATGGGTAAGGCCACCAATTTTGCCACAAATCGCGAAAAAGTGTCGGAGAATTTTTCGCGACGGTGACGTAAAAGTGACGAATAATTTACGCTACGGTAGCGTAAAAGTGACGAAAACTGGTAGTGAAAAATTATAAAGTTTGGATTATAACAAACACAATATCAAAATAAAATGGAACAGTTCGTTTTCAAAATTTGCATTTAATTTTATTAGATATACTAGTTATGCCATTCCAAGAGAGGCCAACTTGTGAATTGTCATCCTGAATTAATTGAGATTGTGTTCTATATTTTTTATTATTTTCTCTCCATGTTGCCCGCAACTTTTCTTGTTCGCTTTCGTTCATGGTAGCTTTTTTTTTTCATTATACCGTTTTAGCACTCTTTCTGAACCTCTTTTACATTTGATTATACATTTGACTTTTCGGCCGATGTTAGAGACATCTGTTAATATAAGAAAATTATATATTAGACTAGCTTTCGCATTTATAATATTAATATAAAATATTTATGTTATGTATACAATGGATGTATGACCAATGAAAGCCCTCCCACCCCACTTGACCTCACTTCCACCTAGCCTAGCCCTCCCACTTCCACTCACTCGACTCTACTTCCGTTCAACTCCCAAGCCATTCCTAATCCACCATTACTTCACTGCCCCCCACTCCTAACCCACTCCCTGCTCACTTATTTTTGACCTTTGGTGAAAGTTTTTTCATTTCATGCCCACGACATATTATATACATATATATTTATTACATAATTATACATATGAAAAATATATATATTGCCTTTATCAGCTTGTTTTTTCGTTTTTTATATATAATTATATAGGTAAATACACATAAAAGAAACACAATTATTGTAGAATAACATAATATAGTCCAAGATATATTTCGGGCCTCACTGGGCCCGGCATCAGTTGGAGTAATAATGACAGGATGACAGATGATATTTACAAGATGACAATGAGAATAATACAATAATCTTTGCAGTAAAAAAAAGAGTAATCATGCCATTCACCCCAGCTGAAAAACAGCGCCGATACCGAGAAAAACGCAAAAGGGATTCTGAAAAAGAAGCGAGAAGAAGATTTGGTTCGATATCACACCAATAAACAACTTGTAAAAGATATGACTCCTCGCCAACATTGACAAGCGAAACGGAAGTGGCGTATTGCAAACGCTAGAAGGAAAGCTCGCCTAAACGCCTTACAAGCCATCACACGCAATACGCCTGATTCAATTGCAGGAACAGTCTCGCCACGAGTATCTTCTCCATTGAGAGAAAGACAAGATACCGAGTCTTCCCACCTAGAAGATCCAAGACTACCGACACTTAGGCTGTTTACCCCTAGTCTCTCTTCGAAAAGTCTCCATCCTACAATTTCACGTTCAGCGTCTTTGCAAAGCTTTGCGTCATCGTCGGTTTCAGTCAGAGGACGCAAATAAGTGAGAAGAGACAGGTCTAAACTTTATAGAGAAAATGAAAAGTTAAAAGAGCAACTAAAGTTGGCGGAGCAGAAGTACAGTCAGGAACACAGGACCGTGCGGTCTATAATGCCTAGATGCAGTTTAAGGTGTGACTAAGAATTTTGCCATTGCAATCTTAATCTTCGGATGCATTTTACTCAAAATGCACTTGAATTTTTTCACTACAAACGATGGTCGCTAGCCTCCCGGCATGCTCCTGGATAAGTTCTAGACATAAATCTCTGCAAAAGACTTGCAGGTGTTGCAGAAAAGTAATAAAATGACAGCTGCACAGCCCATGAACCCCGTGGCGCAAAACTTAGACTTCTAGTAACGTAACGTCGTTCCTAGGCTAGTGTCAGCTTCTACACAACAATCTAACGTACCTGAGCAAAGCTCACCTGCTCGTAGACCTTTGCTACTCACATTCCTTAATCTTGAAACGTTCGTGACGAATGTAGAGATCATAGCACGTTTTCCTTGTATGTGTATGTCTAGTTATCGTACACGTACACGTATGTTGCGTAGGTTAAGATACTATGACGTGAACATGTCTTTACTGTCTTTACTACCTTTACTACGACCGTCGTCATGTAGCAGTCAGCATGTCAGCAATGATAGTATAACGTTAGGGTGCCGGAGCAGCAAGCGCAAGTACGAACGTCTGATATGCACTCTGTATGCTGCAATGCGCCGCAACGCTTGAGACACATCGATGCTGTAGTGTTGCATAAACATTATTTACATTATGAAAGCTGTGTGTCATCCGTCACCGTCCTGCTCGGACCCTCGGACGGCGAGAATAAGGCAGCAGCAAATACCTATGTCAGCGAAAAGCGTTGTCACACTTTACTTTTGTTCTGTGGCCGTAGCAACCAAATAATCCCAAATACCTTATCTTGCGTTTTATAAAAACTAGCACGGGTTCGTTGCTACGATTATTGTCAAATAATTATTTGACTTATCGACCCGTTGTAATGAGGATAACGATCACTAAAAGGTATGTATCGCTAGGCATGACCATGTGTGGCAAAGCCATGTCATTGGGAATTCGACTGAATTCCAGCCGCAGTATGTGTAGGTAATTAAAAATTATCGCTCTGCTCCGTTGTTTTACCTTTGTAAAACAAAATCACGGCAGAACTTTCGTATGTTGCGACGTGTTCGCTGATGGGCCCCAAGCTGCTGTCGATAAGCCTGAGTAAAATACATGGTTTTTTTCTTCAAAGATAGCACAGTCGCTGCACCTCATTCTATTGTGTGACCACGAGCTCCATGCAGCGTTGGAGAGTCACGTGCGCCGCGGTTTTATCGGTAGCTCGGTGGTACACACGGCCAAGCCGGAGCAGCACCTGGTCGGTGTGCAAGTTAATCTTGTACGGAGTTTTAAAAAGTTAGCATGTCATAACGTATGCACTTTGTATTAGCCATATTAGGTACAAACCCAACTTTAGTTTAAAAGCAAACGGTATGATAACATTTATTTAGTTATGGCATAAAAATATGGTGAAATTCCGTTGACGTCAGGGTTTCAGGCAAACCACAGAAATAGTTGACTATTATTACAATATTATCGGCATTATTTCTGATGGGTGACGCAAAAGTATAAACCGCTCGCGATTTAACCACAATTATTCATTTATTTTATATCGGGATTATTGCCTGAATGCCTAATCAATTTTCCTTACATTGCGTCATTGGATCGTTCGTTTCGCGGCAGCTGATATCAGCGGGCTACTATATAATGTCCCCAAATCTTCCTTGATATTCATAAACCCACCGACACTGTGACTCCTGACGCTCCGTGCTCTATGTAAGTATTGAATATTTAAATTATTTATTTTGTGCATTTTTATACTTCTCCTGTGCATTCTTTCCAGGGATAAAGCGCCTGTTTTATGACTGAATTTAATATTCTATTTCTTTTCATTCGCAGCTACTGAATCAAAAACTACCAAAGCAAAATGCTGCAAAACAATCTGCTGGTGGTGATGGCGGTGTGCATGCTGGTTACGGCGAGGCCTGAATCAAAGCTGGAGCTGCCCAACCATCAAAAAGCTGTGAGTATATAATTTCTACAAACTCCTATCAACGACCCATTCAAGTTTCTTATTACCGTTGCAATTACTAAGCAAAGAGTTTGTCCTATGCCCCGACACTCAGAACGTCTTGTAAGCTTCAACGAAATTAATGTTAATTTTTCTATTTACAGATGACCGATCCCACCATGTCCCGCCGGAGTGCTGAAGGACCACCAGAACTATCGCACGTCGTCAAGAAGTCCGGGGTGCTGGGGACCCGCATCGGATGGCGTGAGGGCCCAGACCCCAACACATACTGGGCCTTTTAAGGGGAACAATACGCTTATTTGTTTTTTTATACTTTTAAAAATAAAAGTTATTATACAATATTTCCTGGTATTATTGACGTAGATAAGCTGACGCGACATCGTGTTCAGTAGGTATCCCAACTGTCGTATATACCTGGCTGCGAGCTTAGGCTACCATCGGTCTGCTAGGCTACATGCACATTGCTACATGCACATGTAATGTGCATCGGACCGATGTGCAGATATAGGCGTCACGCTGCAACTTGTGCAACAGATACTGCACTCTAATAGGTCGAGCGTAACGGCTTGGGAGTTAACATCGTTGCATGAAAGGACTGTGTCACCTGAGTTCAAAAATACCACCCCCCGCTACCCCGACCCTTAACTTTGGAGTTATAGGCCGTACGGTCTTGTGTAATTGACTGTATGAAAAGTACAAGAAAAGGTATAGTAGAATTAAACATTCTGAAATTGAGAAATACAAAAACGGGTCCGAAAACGAAAAGAAATATGAAGCTTTGACAAACGCAATAAAAGAAAGATATAAGAAAATTAAGAGTCGAAAGGAAAGACGTACTTTGGAGACAATTTTTGAAGATGTCAGCGTATCACAGTCTAGACAAAAACTTGACATAATTCGGGACAGTTTGCAACAAGGATATTTTAGAAAAAGAGATCCAATGCCTAGACCTAAATTACTTATATCTAGGATTGAAGATTTTTATAATCGTGACGATGTTTCAAGAGCAACTGCTGGAAAGAGAGAAACAGTTACATTCAAGAAAGAGAAAAAGCAAAAGCGATATCTTCTTGATACCAGAAATAATTTGTACATATCATTTAAAAAGGAAAACCCTGATATCAAAAAATGCTCATACAGCTATTTTTGCAAACACAAACCCTTCTACGTAAAAGCGCCGTCAGTGAGTGAAAAAAGCTCACGGTTATGTATTCCGAGCAAGCTTTTCAGCAAGCTTTGAAAGATATTAGAGAGAAAAAGAAAGGTGTAAGAGCAGCTTGCAGGATTTACGGAATACCCAGAACGACGATACAAGATCGGCTAAGTGGGAAAACCACCGATGCTATAAAATCTAGGGGACCAGATCCTATATTAGGGCATGACGGGGAGCAACGAGTGAAAGACTGGATAATTAGCATTGCCAAATGTGGATTTCCAGTAAAAAAACAGGAACTTTTAGATACAGTTCAAAAAATTATAAAGGACCAAAATATTCCAAACCCTTTAAAGATAATCGTCCTGGACAAACTTGGTATTTAAAATTTATGAAACGAAACCCTGAGATATCACTCCGCAAAGCGGAGGGAATAAACAAAGCTAGAGCTCGAGTGACAGAAGAGTCAATTCGGTTGTGGTTCCGAGACTTAGCGAATTTTTTACGTGAATCCAACCATCATGATATTTTAGAATGCCCTGATCGCATTTTCAATGGAGACGAAAGCGGTTTTTCTTTATGCCCTAAAAGTGGAAAGGTTCTAGGTCCTAAAGGATATCGCAATTTATTCCAAGTGCAAAATGGAAATGAAAAGGACAACTTAACCGTTCTGATAACTTTCAACGCACATGCACAAATGTGCCCTCCACTGGTCGTATTTCCCTATGTTCGTCCACCTAAGGCAGTCGTAGATAGCATGCCAGAAGAATGGTGTCTTGGGAAATCAGAAAGTGGGTGGATGCGAGGAGATGTATTCTTCGAATACATTACGAATGATTTCAATAATTGGGTGATACGTAATGGTATAAGAAAGCCCATACTGCTGTTGGTCGATGATCACAAATCACACATGTCATTAGTTTTGAGTGCTGTGTGTGAGAAGATTGGCATCATATTGTATGCCCTCCCGCCAAATACCACTCACATTCTCCAACCAGCCGATGTCAGTGTCTTCGCACCTTTAAAGTCCTATTGGAAAGGAGTTGTAAGAAAATGTTTGACAAAACCAGAGAACTTCAATACCTCTGTGACCAAAACCAACTTTTGCCAGTTGATGCGTGATACTCTAGAGGAAGAAAACATGCCTAGCAACATGAAAAATGGATTTAGAAAGTGTGGTCTATATCCTTTTAATCCGAATGAAGTAGTTACACAAAATGTGTACAGAATACACTTGAGAATGTTCAAAAACAGACCAAAGAAATTTCCAATGCTGATCTTGATTCGACAAGAAAAGTTTTGAAGCATTTAAAGCCTATTCTAAAGGAAAAGAAAATTAATATTGCTGTGATTTTTAGAGAAATTCGAAAACTAAAGAAAAGAGAATCAACTGTCAATTGGACAGAATCAGAAGAGGATAGGACAGAGTCTATAAATTTGTCAACATTTACGCAAATGGAATGTTCCACTGATGGTGTACATATTACAGACTGCACAGAATTACCAGTGTTATCCAACATAAGTAATCTCTTACCAGAAGTCTCCCAGAGTGAATGTTTTTTGAAAGAAAATAATATGATCAATTCAGGAACTGCGGTTATTGATAGGCCTCCACACCAGCTGAATGTGGTCCAGGATGAAGATGTTTCAAGTAAAAGTGGGAAAGTGGCTCATTAACAGACTATGATAGCTGATATGTACCATGATGTACCACAAAGGTTGAGCGATGAAGAATTGACAAGTTATCCCATTGAAATTATTGAGACACTACAGATTGCCCAAGATTCATCGAATAGTATTTTGGCTAATACTGCTAACAGTAATGATGATTCACTCACCTGTACCCACCAAATACTAACACCTAACGTGGATGCTAGTATATCAACGCTTCATTTAAGTGGTGCAGATACACGTAGCTATTTAGAAGTCGGTTCACTAATATCACTGGATGATGTACTAGTTATACGCCTACCTCAAAAATCAGCGATGCATTCAGTAAACATTTGTTTATACCAGAACGCTTGCCACATGCCAAGCAGACGAAAACCAAAACTCCAGCTTCCATATCATCTAAGGCATGGCGAACATTTTACCAAGATAAAGAAAACATAAAAATGGAGAAGAAAAAAGCAACTAAAAAGAGACAAATTGAGAGAAGTGAAAACCTCCAGCGAAAAAAAATAAAGAAAGGTGACATTAAAAAGGAAACTAAGGGGAAAAAAGTCATAAAGAAAATAGATAAGAAAAATGAGTGTAACAAAATTAAATGTGCCCATTTAAACATTTAAATATATATTTAATAAATTACTAGACTATCTAAGCAATACATTCAACATTCATATCAGATATCATAAGTGTATAGAACACCTCATTTTGGAGGTTTAAAGTTGAGAACTGCGCTAAGTGGTCGTAAACAGGAACAGTGACCTTACACAACATGCGTGTGTTTGTGCAAGTGAATGGCTGCAAGGCTGCTATCTCTTGCAATGAAGTGACTTTTAAACTGTGCATTAAGTCGAAAGTCGGTAGCAAAGTATAGGATCAAACTCTGGCCCAGTAACAACGACACAGTTACTGAAATTACAATGTGCGAGTAATTGAATGTGATAACTCGTAATACTAGTTCATTCCGCTAACATATTTCTTGAACATAGTTCCTGTACGTAAAGGAAACTGTCCATGTCCAATCTGCTCCAGGACAGGATTTGCGCATGACTAAAGATAACTAGTAAATGAACTGCAGCCACAAGAAAGTATAAGAATCTGTTTTTCTCAATATTTCTCTATGTGTAGGAGATAGCAACCCTGTGTCTACCCGTAGAACTGGATGGAATAGTACCAGATTGATAGCCGGCCATCTGCCAGCAGTCGGTTAGGTATCTCCACATTGATCACATAATATTGTCAAGTTGGTGTAACACAATTTAACATATTTGACAGGACAAAATTTTATTAAAGTATTTTGTCTTATTTTTCAGTATTGAAAATACAAAGACAGGCCACTCAAAATAAGGCTAGTCGTGCCAAAAAAGTTAAGTTATGTTATACTGAATCAAAACCAATTGCCCTCCTAATCTCTCCTCCCTGTTGTTCCTATCACATTCAAAGAATTTGCCCATTAAACCAGGCCATTTGGCTGGCCCACAAGAGAAAAACCTTCGCTCTCATTACAATAATTGCTACCAAGAAACTACAGACACAAACATTAAGATCATGAAATGAAATCTCCCCAGTTTTGGTCAGTGTCAATAAGAAGGCATGATCTAAGTCTTATTTCCCATAATGCCTTATCTAGTTGGAATGTAGAAAATCAACACTCTGACCCCTCATCTACACTCCAACCCATGTTTTGATATTATCGTTTTGCAACCAGAATACGATATCATATTATCAACTGAGAAACCTAATGGCCAAGGATTGGTTTATTCAATGCAACCAATCTGCAGCTATAGGTATCTCGGTCACAAAATGTGATACCAAAATATGATAGCAAACTGATCATACCAATAGTACTGTTAAGTTCCTAAACTACCAGCCTCGCCGGTTTCTTTTCCATTCCAACAGAACATGTACTTACATAGCTTAACCCAAAACCATTATTTCCATGTCTGACTGAACAATCTGTGTAGAACAGTTTTTAGAGAATTCTTCGAGAGGTACGGAAAGTTAGATGAATAAAATAAACTTGTACTATGTTCAAGAAAACAACGACCAAATGTTCACAGAATTGAGTACACAATTGGAGCAAAACACTTATTTTCGATAAAATACCACAACATATCTTGTCATAAGATAAGATGACCATTGAATTCTTGAGGTGTAGAGATGACGCATTTCGTGGAGTGTGCTGTATGAAGTCAATTTCAATCCTCTCATCCACAGACAGACAGAGGCACAGAACACTAGACTGAGGATCAAGGAAGGGCAGAGAATATAAAAATGGATGGATGTTCCTTTTTTGCGTCGTTAGTTACCAGTTAGTTACAGTCTACTTCATTTAAGAGTTTACATTTGGCACTTCTGAGAACGTAACTCTGCACGTTTCACATAAATTGAAAAAATAAATAATCTTTGTTTATGATAGTAAATTACCGTTTTAAACAACCACAATCAATCCAAAATATTATACAATTAATTCAAAAATATAATTAACGCATTTTTTTTAGATATCGTGCTCAAAATAATTATAACTTTAAAATAAAATAATATTTTACTGCAAATACGCGTTTACGTTCTATGGTTTATTTTTTACTTTTAAACATAGCGATGTGACTCAAAGAATCTCATAAAATCGATTATGTAGTTAAACCGATTATTCAAATCGACAATTTCGATACCGATGCCTTAAGAAATCTTATCTATGACTACCATTGTCAAACACTTAACGAAAATCCGGACTGTTTCACGGCAGTAGGACTTCTTTGTGGAGGGTTATAAAAAAAAGTTCGATTTTCATATAAAAAATGTGACAAAAGGCGGATTTTATTATATTATATTAATAAGCCAGCCAGACCAACATACGTATTGAACGAAATAGCTAAAGAAGCCGGACAGTAGTGCAACTTCCACCCTACCACTGTCAATACAATGTCATAGAATTGATTTGAGCGCAAATTCAAGGTAAATATATACTAACGAATCTTTTTTGTTATGAATTTTTACGTATATAATTACTAAGTTGTCATTTCAACGTGCAAACCTTTCTTTTAGGTTATGCAAGTCGTAAAAATACCAGCTTACCATTTACTGCAAACAAAATGCTGTCGTTGTTGCAAGAAGCATGCGATAACGTTACTGCTACGAATTAGGTATGTGTGGTTTTCGAACAATCTAATTTTCGCTGATTGGGATAGAGATATGCATATCGATGCCCTCATGGATAACCAAATTATAATAAATATGGGGGTTTCTACAGACGATGATGAGGGTGATGACGACGATGGTGACAATGAATATGATGCAACGATTTTGAATAGCGATGACGCATAAGTAGCATCTTGATAAAATTGAAAAATAATAATATGTAATTAAATTTAAAAACTTGACTAAGTAACCTTTGTTTATTGTATTAATCTACTGCAAATCTTTTACGTTTCGATTTAAATTTATTGGTAATCGATAGTCGATGTCGTTGAGTATCGACTATAATGTTACCTCACTAGTACTATACTCTCTAACTAACATATCTGTCAAATGCATGGACCTATAAAACATCCATGGTCAAAATATGTAACCATGTAAGCACAGAGAACATTTTAGAAAAATTGTTTTTTTTTTTTTTTGGAATTTTTATGGCCTGCCCCCCTATTCTGTATCTTTAATTGCCAACTGCCTATTATCAAAAACATAGCTAAAAACGGAACTTTCAAAATTGCTATTAGTGGTTATTGAACTATTTACGAACTGTGTCATCACTTCAACTGCGAACATATCCTTAGACAATCGGAATTCGATAGTATATCTATGGTTTTGATGATAGGCACCCAGTTCAAACGGCAACTAAAGATACGTAATAGGCCCTCTGGTTGCAAATACCTTTATTGTGTCTGTCCTTTAAGGGTCGGTTTCGCCAAACATGCTCTCCCGTTTGGACAATTTAGCATATTAAATCAAAATATTTTAAACAAATAAAATTCTTGTAGTTAGTTAAGAAGTCGAACTACATTATACATATATTGCAAATTATTAATATATCTACAAATTTACATTATTTATATTTTAGATTTGAAATAAGTATCATAACCTTCGAGAAAAAAAATCGGAAACATCACTAAAATCACGGAAAAAAGCCTTTGGCGTTTGAACAATTATGATATATCTACTAATCCAACTAAAAAATAGAATGATATTTTCTAGAGTCAAGAAGTCAAACTAGCTTATTTTATAATAATAATAATAATAATATGTTTTTTATTTCAGACCAATATAAAATAAACTATGTTTTTTTTACAGTCCATATACTTAACAACAACTCTATAAATATACTTAATATACTCAAACACTCAACATTTTCCCGCGTGATTTCTCTATAAATTAGTATGGCATTCGAGACGGCTCAGCTGGCGAAATATAATAGCAAGCGCATCCTTCCAATGTTGCCAACTTAGTGCTTTCGGAACTAGATCTAGTGCATTTCTTGATGTTTTAGCCCTCAAATTTCCATAACAGTGCCTAGTGCCCTAACTAGCGCATTTTTAAAAGTCTGCAGTTATCACGCACGTTGGTAAAAACAAAACCAATCAATGGCACGTTCTGAAACACACGTAAAACTTCAGAACCCCTCCTCTGAGGTATTATCGATAAAAAGAGAATCTAGTGCCAAAAAAAAAAGAGTGAGCTCTATTACGTTCCATTTCATACTTTTTTCCGCGGTTCCAAAGAGATATACAAGTTTAAACTCCAACAATCAACTCCTGGGCCCTCATCAACTCCTGGTCCTTCAACTTCTCAAACAGCAACCGTGAATTCAGACCATGATTCCAACTCTGATTCGGACGACGATCTAATTTTGTAATAAAAACTTAATATTCTCAACAAAAACATCTTTTAGGGTTTTAGGCTGGCTCAGGGATTTGCACACACAGAAACAACGAGTTCACACACTGAATGTTTAATTAATGAATTAAACTTATTATAAACAGCAATAGTTAAGTATAAATAATTAAAAATCAGTCACAAATGATAACGTGATGGTAAGCGTCGCACACGAGCTGACAATCTCCCAGAAGGCCTCTCAAGCTCGGGGCCCAGCCGAACCACGTCATTGGTCGCAGCCGATGACGTAGGTTCAGCTTGTCCCTCATTGGTAGGCCTTCGGGTCGTTCCGTTTCTCACAATCTTTTAAAAAGAACCTTCATTGGTTTTATATATTTGGTGCTCTTTTATCAAAATTAGCACAACCCTAGTGCATTTTAGGGTTTGTTTAGCGCATTTCTTACAATAGCAGTTGGCAACACTGCATCCTTCCCAGTGTTGCCACCTTAGCCCTTTTCGGGCTAGATCTAGCACTTTTTACTGTAGTTGAACTCGTTTTTTGATGATTTAGCCCGAAAAGAGCAATCTAGCCCTTTTCGTTATGTGTATATTTATAGTTCTGTGAACCTAATTAAAACTAAAACCAGAAACAAAATGGGGTTTAAAACGACTGAGAGAGTGTTGCTGTTCACACAAGGTGTCAACTGAAATAATAAAAAACTGTAGGATTAATTTAAAATTTTCGTTCTAATCCGCAAAAAACGCAGATGTCTGCTTCAGCAGGTACGAGTTTTAACAATTCAATAACTTAGTTTTAATTACTCTGTTGCATTTTCTGAAATTACTTACTACATTTCAAATAAACAATTTTTAGCACTTTTGATGGCAAAATTTGCTAAATCTAGCCCTTTCTAGCTTGTCCAACTGCTCTTTTTCAAAAACCAAGGTGGCAACACTGATCCTTCCTTTGTGGCCTCAGTACCACGGAACACTTTTACCAGGAGAAGAATGAAAACTCAGTAGAAAAAAAAAGCGACAATATTTCTTTACTGCTAGCGCCATCTATGGAATGCCCATTATAAACCTTCGTAGTTATCCATATATATATAGGTATACATATACATATATTTATGAGCGGAATTCAAGTATTGCTTGTTTGAACAGGGATCATGGAAGGACTCTTATATACGTATATGTACCTATGTATATGTTTAGGGGGGGCGATGGGGGGGCAGGGGGGTATAAGCCCCCACCTAAGGGGGGGGTACCGGAAATCAATAGTTTTTTTTTATAATTTTTTTTCAAAATTAAAAGGTTATTTTATGTTTTATGTAGGATAAAATAACTCGAATATTAAGTATACGTATAGTGGGAGGGGGATCACTGGGGAGAGGGTGTAATGAAACTAGTTTCTTGAAAAAAAAAAAAAAAAACTGAACATAACCTAACTTTAAAGACCCAATATGACTTCTGCAATTGCTTCGGCGTTGCGGAAAGTGCAGCCTCTTCGCCCTTGCGTAACAAAGCACAGTCACCCATGCTCACCTTCGCAGCTTCGGCTTGTTGGTCGCCTTCGGCGACCAGCCTCAGCCGCTACGGCTCGCACGGGTGCCTATGCTTTGTTACAGCAGGCGAGGGCTGCCCTTCCTCCACGCCTACGGCTTTTTATATACACTCTAGGGGTAGTACCCACAAGACTGTATAGAGTCGGGGTGCTCGGATTCGGTTTTGGAACTTATTCAACCTATTTTTTGCATGGAGTCGGGTGCTCTGATTCAAATCAAGAGGAAAACAAAATGTCTGCATTGGTTTTTTTTTTATATCCTGGATACTAGTCCTTTGAGCCAATTTTTAGCGAAATACAACAAAAAAAATTAAATTACGTCAATTTTAATGCGTCACTCACAGCAGTTTCGGAACACAACCAAAAAAAAAAAAATGAAGTCATAAAATCAATTAAAGTTGAACCTTAAGACAATTTTTGAGGTTATTTTACGAAAGTTGATTTTTTTTTTTGAGAAAACTATTGATTTCCGGTAACTGAAATTTCGTGAGATTAATAGCAATAACAAAAGCTATTCTGGAAAAAAAAATGAAGGTACCTTTGTATGTATACTCGTATAAGAGACGAGCCATTTACACTCCATGTTTATTATTAAGTTAAATTTTACAGTTTTTAAAAATTACACTTTTCAAATTGTGTGAAGACAGGTTATTCTGACAAATATCGTGGTAAACTGGAGACATTAATCATGGATTTAACAAATTTTTGGTGTAGCACCCTTAAGCCAACGCAGGCTGATACAATTTTAAATAGAATCACATCAAACATATTATTTAGAGTGCATTACAAGCTAGTGAAGCCAGCAAGATCAATTTGAACCAAATTCCAAGGAAGAAAAGTATTTTCCAAAAATTTCTGCAACCGTATTTGTATTCTTTGTACCTGGACAAGGAAATCAGTACAATTTCAAGCCGGGATCGGTGGCCAGTGTACGCCCGTACTTTGAACACTTTCTTTTTCCTCCTTCATCTTGATTATTTGTAGTGAAAACAATAAAGAACTCAATTTCAAAATAAAAAGCTGTTTGTAAAAAATGTCGTCTTTTCTTCGTATGACATTTCTTTTTTTTTGTTTTTAACAGCGCTGGAAACCACTCCTTCGGAGCCAAAAGACACAAAAATAGTTCACATAATATGTTATAATATTATATAGTATATTTTAATTGACATAAAATACTATTCTTAAAATGACTTTATTAAATAAAAATAATCTAAACTAAAACATTTTTATCAGGTTAGTTGAGTGTTACCATAAAATTGTGAAATGTACAAAAGTGGGAACATTCTGGCCTGCCCTCGCCACCTGATTGGTTAATAGCTTTGTCGCCGCTAGTTCTAGGACAGTTTTGAGTCCGGTTATTGTACAGCCACGTATTACACGGCCTGATATTACGAAGCCAATGTTATGTACACGTAATACGGGGCGTACAATCCATGGCCGTACAATATCTGGCGTCGTAATATCGGTCCGTGCTGATAATGTACGGCCAATAATACGAAGCCAAGGAATGAACAGCCAATAATTCATGTACATGTACACGTAATATCAGTCCGTGCATTATTTGGCTTCCAATTATTGGCCGTACATTATCGGTACAAGGTGATATTGTACAGCCAGATATTACATGTACATCACTCCTATTGGTTAACACATCTCGCCTCCTATTGGTCAATAGATTGTTCTGTATTTATGGTCTGAGCCTCGTTTAGACGGTCGAGTAAAGTGCTCTTTTACGGAAAAGCAAGGAAAACTGGGTCTATACAGCCTTGTCATAAATGAGTACAACCAAAGAGTACATTAGTTGTTGTTCACCTCAGTCGTTCACCGACCTACTGTTCGTCAATATTTATCGTGACCTATCACAGATAAAACAAAATGTCTGTGTGACCCATTTAGGGTGGTGTAATAACATCTGGGGATTTTCTGTTTCGTGTAACCGCATAATGTACAGAGAAGGTGTTGCGGCCTTTAGGAATGGTAGAAACACATTACACGCAGCATAATAATATATTATAAACAAGTAGGTCTACTAATATGGGACCACGAAACACATTTTCTGTAAGAATACTTTCTTTAGGCGTTCTTCAAACTATTTAAACAATTATTAGGTAATGTATGTTGATATTTTTGCACCTCTACGGGAAAAAAACCGACACATTCACAACCTGCGTATCTAATTCAGTAAATAATGTATCATTTTGATAAAATAGTATATTATTTTTGGAATCCCTTTCTACGGACGACTGGAAAAATTCAGCTCGATAGAAATATTTATTGAAATGAGGTCTTTTTCGACACCAATCCTCCTGGTTTGACAATTTAGAATGACATAGTGGACCGCAATAACATTTTATTAGATGGGTTTTAACGGTATCTAAGACCTGGTTAAACGAAATTCTGACAGCAACCTTAGTAAATTTTATATTTATAAAAAAAACGACTTACTGCAACTCCTCCACGAATCTGCCCCTCTCACACTCTTTGAGAATTTGCATTTGTAGAAATTTGTTTATAATACGTGAATACAAAGGTGACTTCTTCTTATTACAATCTTTGAATCATGGTTTAATAATAAACTCTTATGCTCCGAATAACCTATTTTTTGCCTCCGGCCAGCAGTCACATTTAATAGATCGCTCACAGTGTTGTGAAGCATGGGCGATGATAGCACAGCATGGCGTCGTTAATGACGTCATAGCGACCATAGCTGTTGAGCCATCGTTATTGGGCTCACAGTGGCTCGGAATGACGCGATACTTAGACCATATAAGACGTCAACACGCTATGGACGGTTCTCAAACTTTAAAAGTCGGGAATGAGGGATTTTCTTTTCTTTTTTTTTACTCTTCCCTAGTCGCTGGATAGATGGCGCTGAACTTGGTAAGTTACTGCAAGGAACGGAACGTCACATAATTTTTTGATTATTTCACTTGGATGTAATTTTGAGATCGTAAAACGAAACGTACATAAAAAAGTAATTAATGTCATTGTCACATCACATCACAATGACATTTTGAAAATAAATAAATAATAACAACAAGGAAAAAGAAAAACATATTTAGCAGTCTTTTTATGAGTCTACGCCAGAAAGAAAATGTCCCAAGAGAAAAAGAAGAGAAGTCTGTGCCTTGTGGATTCGTGTAAAAATGAAGGCATACATCTTTTTCCTAAAGATGAAAGCCGTAAAGCGCAATGAGTACAAGCCATCGTACATTTTAAACCTGGACGGACCATAACAAAGCATTCGCACATATGCTCAGCACACATGTCAGTCAACCAACGAGCGTATGTGAAGTGATGTGACGCAATGTTTTTTTCCAATCGTTTTGGCTTTGGCACCTAGTAACGTAGTCAGTTCAACGCCATCTACAGAGTTCTTGGTTTTTTTTTAATACTAAAAAAAAAACCTCTCATGGAAATTTCTATGTTCGTAGAAATAAATTACTAGGTAGCATTGGAGACTCACACTATATCGATTTTATCAAATCATACATACCCATTAGGATAATGGATACCCAAAAAATACACATTTAAAAATAATAAAAATCCTTGGAGACGTTGTTTAGAAAACTATGTAAGTAAATATACAAATATATTGAATAAATGGGGTAAATAGGACTTGCAATTTCTGATACTGGCTTTTGGGCCACAAAAGTTAAGCCACTCTTGAGCCACCAATAAATTTTTGGGAAAAGAAAAAAAGTCGAATTATTCCGCCTTTGCAGCGCGATTTTTACAATTACGGATCGACCAACTGCCCATTCTTGCTTCCTAGGATTATCATTAATTATTTAGCTCGTATGCAATTCGATACTCGCTTCAACCTTTGGGAATCTCTGTGTGGAATGTATATACAAGGTGACTTTTTGATCATCGTCCAAATTCATACTGGTGGCTTGGTAAGTGATCAGTATCATGGATCAATAACAATTTTTGTGAAATTCATAAAATGAAATTTCGACTCCCCATAATGATTCACTCGGAACTGGAAGTGAATTTCTATGGGAAGCCGAAATTTTATTTTAAAAATTTCACAAAAATTCTTATTGATCCAAGATACCGATCACTTATCAAGCCTCCAGTATGAATTTGGACGATGATCAAAAAGTCACCTTGTATATATGAATATAATACAAACTATTAAATTCACTCTCGTGCAGCAAGGACACAAATTATAGAGGTATAAGCAAGGATGACAATAAATGGACTAAACGCCATTAGATATTGCCAGTATTATGCGCTTATTTTTACCCAAACGTTTCACACAACTTTTGCAAATCTGACCATAAAGATAAGCAAAAAATCAAAATTACATTTGTTTATGTTTAATTTCAACAACAAAAAATACTTATTAATGTTACAAATAATATAATTATTTTGTAAACGAAATAACTTACCTTAACCTTTTTTTCTTATCATGAAATAATGACATAAAATGGCAACCACGTAATATGACGTCACCTTGGGCCAGGGCGTTCCAAATATTTAATAATATCAGTGTCGCCGTACAAACTCTCGTGCTTATTCATTAGCACTCATACAAAATTTATATGCTATCCTGTTGTCACTGTTCAAATTGTAGTAAGCTTATGTTTTGGAATGGAAACCAAAGGAACAGACCTTAGAATAAGTCCTTATTCTTCTAAGGAAAAGGCCATGTTTTATTCGGCCATGGGTGAATGAAAAAAAATACCGCCCTTGCTAATATGCGCCCTAGCTTGCGCGGCCATAGACAATAAATTGCCGAAAAAAGTTGAAGCGTAACCTCCTTCCGCAATGTATTGTTTCGTATAATAAAAACCTCATTGGTATAAGATATTAAAACCTCAATCATGACTGTATGGACTAAGTTATCTTTGCCTTTCTATTTCGTGTAACTGTTCTTTTATAGCAGAAAAAGTTGTTTTAAAGTATTATTTTGTTCAGAAGACTGTACTTTAATTGATTTTTTTTTCTGTATTAGAGACGTTTGTAAAAAAGTTTTCATTATGCACAATGTATATGAGTGTAGATAATAGTATATTTCGTGACGAGTATAAAATGGCGGATTTTCTTACCCGAGAAATGAAGCTAGTTTCGACGTGAGCCAAAGGTGAACGTCGAAAGCTAACATTCCGAGGGTAAGAAAACCCATTTTTACTCGTTGCGAACGATACTTTTTTACTACCTGATTTATGTATTTAAATATTTAGTTTTTCCTTTCAAATTTAATGTATTTAATGACTTTGCAAACCACGGCGCGATTTTTACCTTTTTTTTTTAGGCTTCGGCCGGCGAATTTGTGGCCAGTATCATTTTGCGAAAAAAGAGTGTCAGACGCGATATAATCGATTATGTCGTGAATCAGAACGCAGGGAATTTCGATTTCAAAGACAAACTAAGGACGTCAAAAACAACATAATTTAACATGAAATGAAGACAAACGTCAAAAAGAACCTAATTTTGCAATAAATGAAATTTCAATACGATATTTCGAACTGACCTGATAGTCATTCTGCAACGGAGCCCGGAAAGTTCGATTTTCAAAACTAATTTCGAGTATTAAATGGAACTTTTTCATAATAAAGGTAGTAGAAAATAGTAGATTGCACAACAAGGGCATAAAATGGGTTTTATGCCAGAGTTATACACTCTGATTTTCACTTCGATTACAAGGGGTGAGTCTCATTATTTCCATTTTCCATTGGAATGGAAATTCTGATACTGCCAGATTTATGCAAATCCGTCTCACAATAGCCATTGACGTGAAAAACATCGAATGGAAATAGTGATAAATTATAAACACGACGAGAGTCACCTCGGTCTTCCACCTGACCGCCGGACGCACTCTCCGGTCTTCCCTGCCGACGCGTTCGGAGCCTACACGCCGGACATCACCACCGTGTCTCCGAGCGTCTCCACGATCCAGGACAGTTCCTGACCTTTGGGAACGTTTTAATGAACACCACTGATTTTTAAAAATTCTGATTTATTTTCTTTCTTCTCTTAAATTTTATTAAATATTAATTTTTTCTTTTTTTTGCACGTGGGACTCTACCGGGGTTGGATTTAGTATCGTTTGGCAGTTGTATGGGGGTGAAAGTGGTTAAAGCTGGTAAAGGGGGGGTCCCCGATTATAACGCTATCACACTTATTAAAAGGTAATGCACATTTTTCGAGAAATAAATGAAAATTGTTTCTTACCTAAAATCAGGTAAAAGGCGAAAACGGAACGTTAAAATGGGCGTTTCACAACCAAGTTTATTGTCTGTGGTGCAAAATATTGTGCAATAACGATGAAACGGAACGCAAAAAAATAAAATGCGTCATGTGTTACTGTCATTCGTAATTCGTTTATTCATTCCGTTTCTCCTCAAGTTCCGTGAATGTTCTCCCTGTGCTGTGTGATGTTTTTGTTTTGGTTTTCTTCGACGACTTTGGCTTGTTTCCTGGACTTGTTTGCATTCCCGATTGAAATCCTGCTCAAAAGGAGGTTAGTGTACCCCACTTCATGATTAAAATAGGTTAAATCTGCTTCAAAACCGAATCAGAGCACCCCGACTCTGTACAGTCTTGTGGCTACTACCCCTAGAGTGTATATATAAAGCCGAAGGCGCGAAGGGAGGGCAGCCCCCGCCCGCCGTAATAAAGCTTAGGCACCTGCGTGAGCCGTAGCGGCTGAGGCTGGTCGCCGAAGGCGACCAACAAGCCGAAGCTGTGGAGGCGAGCACAGGTGCCTGTGCTTTGTTACGTAAGGGCGAAGGGGCTGCACTTCCCATAGCGCCGTAGCCGATGCAGAAGTGAATTTGTGATATAAAAGTGACTTCAGTATTGATAGGTTCAAATGGTTCAAAAATTTACTTCTGCACTGGTAGGTTCAAGGTTAAAAGAAGGGAGGTTTCTGCACTCCCAGTTTATAAGGAAGTTCTTCCATCTCCCCCCACCTTTACTTTAAAAATATAACCTGAATTTGTTGATTATAACCTCAAGAAAGTAAAAAATTAATTATAAAAAAACGATGCATTACCTTTTAATGGGGGGGGCACCAGGGGGTAGGGGTCCACCCCCCACCCTCCCCCCACCCCCACCCCCCCCCTCCGCCTGCCAAACGATACTAAATTTTAACCCAAGTAATCGAGGCACAATTAAGGTAATCGGAAATAATTATTATTCCCAACGCAAAGGGTGAGTCTCACTCAGCACAGTTCGAACGGCGTTGGGCAAAGCGTGAGGCGCTTGTTTAGATCAGCCAGCCAAATATGCGCTTTGTTGTCGCGATACGTCTCGCTTCGCATCGGAGTTAGCGTCGTCCTGCACCGGGTTAAATAACTCAAAAACCTAAATTCACTTTTGGTACTTTGATCTAATATTCAAATAAAAACATAACCACTAATAATTGTAAACCTGTAATTTTCTCGAATTTATGGCTAATATATGCAGATTTGGCACATTTGCCGGGTCGTCAAATCATTTTGACGTGTCTAATGTTTACTCAACTCACACTTGATTTTATTCTAAATAAAAACGGCTCACCTCAATACGTGTTATGAAAACTGGTCGGCTTTCCCGATCATATTATTTTTGTGATTTTGATTTTCATAATATACTTATTTACAGTAGTTACAATGTAGTCCGTTTTGGCATTATGTCATCGCAACGGCAAATCGGTTACTAGGTCAACAGATTCTCACGAGAAATCAATTCAAAATATTATAAGTTTGTTATCGTTTGAAATATTTTCAAGTTTATTGGTTATAATTTCTAGGAAGAACATTTAATTAACCATTGGGTAGTATAATATAAATTTTATGTTTTGAAAATGATGGAGGGTGATAGAAAGATATTTCGGGCGCTAAAACCAGCTTTTAATATTTTTTCTTTACGAAAAGAATCTGAAATGGAAATTCTTACGTACCAGTAATATTTTGTAATGTTGTACTTCACTGACCTCAAATTAGATAGAGGTCAGTGCGTTGATAGATATAAAATACTGGCCAGTAAGAAAAATATGTAGACTTCAAGATGAAAAAATTGCTCCTTGCCTTATAAAAAAAATACTGCCATATTTCTTACAAGCCAATATGTCAATTGATAGGATGTTTTATGGAAAACTTTGCCTGTAAACCAATTCATTAATAAAAAAAATGAGACTTCAAGCAATATGCATGTTTTTTATATATATTTTTTGTTTTTGTAAACTATAAGTTTAAAAGCTAAGTGGTATGTTACATATTTTGCACAATTATAATATTATATTTTTCGGTATACGCGACACCGTTACAAATACATGCAAATGTTCAAATCTAAAAAGTTCATATTTGCAAAAAAAAAAGGAAATTTAAACTTGGCTTTATGTGTACAGCAGTGGGTCTACCGCGTAATGAGCGTTTTTCCTTATGTCAAATTTAGTGTTAAATAAGATTCCTAGATGGCACTGTCGTATCTTTAGCAACAGAATCAAGGACAAAATTTGCACAGATTCTAAACAAACTTATAACCACTTTGACATTGATTGCTACAAACACATTTTGACATAGACATGACATGACATGACATAGACAGCGCCATCTGGAGCAAAGCTAAGAACTAAGAAAAAAAAACAACCAGAAAAACGCTCATTCTCATTTTCATCAACATCAACTTGAGATTGAAATTTGTCGTGCGTGCGACGACGCCCGCCTAACATGCCATCTCTTTTGCACGCGTTGAATTTCGCATGCATTTGCTTGAAGTTGATACAAATGAGAATTACGCGTTAGAGCCCCAGGTCTACCGCGTAATTTTCATTTTCATCAACATCAACTTGATGTTGATGAAAATAGCAAAAGCCTCAATTTGATTATGGCATATTGTGTAAAAATTTTCATCAACATCAGCTTCGTGAATGAACTAAAATCCGCGTTTCGTTTATTCAATGTAGTGTTCCGTTGAGACTTTTTGAAGGAAGCTAAGTAAGAGGCAAAACATAGAAACAAGCATTTATAAAATGAGAGTGACACTTTTTATATTAAAATTATACTGTTTTATTTTCAAAATCTTAACGTAACATGATAAATGAGAAATGAAAAGTGGATAACAAAACGCATATGACAAAGTTGTTAAGGCTGTATGGTTAAAAAGCCTCTAGCCTTTCCTAAAGTAGGAAAATTAAAAAGCGTGACGTCTTGTCTCAAGCATGGCCGAATAAAACATGGTCTGTTCCTCGGACGATGTGATGCTTCGTCCGAGGTCTGTTCCTTTGGTTTCCATTCCAAAACATAAGCTTGCTACAATTTGAACCCTGACAACAGGATAGCATATAAAATTTTGTATGAGTGCGAATGAATGACACGAGAGCTCGTACGGCGACACTGATATTTTTAAATATTTGGAACGCACCAGCCCTTGGTGACGTCATCTTACGTGCTTGCCATTTTATGTCATTATTTCATGATAAGGAAAATAGTTTTAAGTTATTTTGTTTACAAAAAGGTTTATACTATTCATAACATTGATGAGTATTTTTGTTGTTGAAATTAAACTTAAACAAATTTAATTTTGATTTTTTGCTTATCTGTATGATCAGATTTGCAGAAGTTGTGTGAAACGTTTGGGTAAAAATAAGCGTATAATACTGGCAATATCTAATGGCGTTTTTTCCATTTGTTGTCATCCTTGTTGCACGAGAGTGAATTTAATAGTTTGTTTTCACTCTACACAGAGATTCCCAAAGGTTGAAGCGCGTTTCCCAGTTGCAGATGAGCTGATTATTAAATGATAAATTGATAATCTCATCAAGCAATAATGGGCGGTTGTGCGATCCGTAATTGTAAAAATCGCTCTGAAAAAGGCGGAATAATTAGACTTTTTATTTTTTCCAAAAATGAATTGATGGCTCAAGAGTGGCTTCGCTATTGTAGCCCAAGGGCCAGCATCAGAAATTGTAAGTCCTACTTACCCCATTTATCCAATATAATTGTATATATACTTACATCCTTTCCTATTCACAAGGATTTTTACAATATTTACAGTACATAGAAGGTATTTTGGGGCGCGAAAAATCAATCTGTTATGTATCTAGATCTCATATTTGTGAAAAAATGTTCTATTTTGCGAGTTTCCACGAGCAAATTGGCTGTAATTGTACAAGTTTGAAAGGATGATGCAACTCTTCCCTTGGCGTTTGGTCCAAAATTTGAAAACCTTTTATCCACGAATGAAACCTATGCCAATCCATAAATCAGCAGTAGCAACTTTTAGCACGACACCAAAAAAATCTAAGAAGGGAAAACAGATATGGTGATAAGAATGTAAAAAAATATAATGTGTTTTTTTCTTATTCATGATATTTCATGGCTGCGTTTCTGTTTATTATGCGTTTAATCGCTCCTTTTGAGTTGCAACTATTTTTGTTAACCGAGACGTAAGATTGGCATACGGTATCACATTTTTTTTACGCATTAATAAATAATGGTTTCTTTCCAACATTATTTTTCGACATGTAAAATTTTTTTTTTTTTTGGTCGACTTCACTTTCTGGATATCCTTCGAAAAAATTACATGAATAATTAAAATTTTTTGGGGATGATTTCTAGGCAAAAGACCAGATAAAATAATAATAAAAAATTCCTCATGAATTTATCAATTCCGTGCTCTCTCACGTTCATTTATTTTTTTTGCTGCATTTTTTTTCGTAGTAATTATTTTGGTCTATGTGTGGTATTTATTCTAAGAAAAGTAAGTTATAGTGACAAATTTTATGTAATATTTATATGAAGCTCTAAGATCACGTTAAATTTCGTTACGTGCAGAAGTTAGTGTGGTGTTTTCCATACGCTTTATTTATTACTTTGAATGGCGAATTTTCACTAGTATTTTCTTTCACAGCGAGAGTGTGTTCAATTCATTTTGCGACTTCTGACTACATAAAGCCATTAAGGGACATTTTATTGAATACTTCCCACTTTAGCCGCCACACCCATCTGCAGCTGAAAAGTTAAAATCCACATGCATTCCTAGTAATTTATTTCTAAGGACATAAAAATTTCCACGATTCCCGAATTTTAAAGTTTGAGAACCGTCGATAGCGTGATGACGTACTCAAGTTCCCCCATTTTGGAACACAAAACCTCCACACATCACCAAGGAACATACCTTGTTTTATTATACCATGGTCTCAAGCAAGTCGTTGTATGTTTTTCTTCTATATAATCTCATAAAACAAGATATTGGCGGAACTAATGTGCGCAGTCACGTTAAAGGAAGCCAGATGAAACGGCTTTTATTGATTGACTGATTGAAATATGTGGGAAAATCAAAATTTTCAACATAATGCAGTGCATCAAGATTCAAATGATACCTATGTTTCAGAATGCCAGCGCACAAGCAAACTTCCCACTAGCAGCTGTAGATGCTGGTGGAATTTATAGAGGACCACCGAGACTTGGCTGTTGGGAATTAACTAACAGTGGGCCACATGCGAAGCACCAAGCCAAGTCTCAGTGGGAAACATTGGCGGCACGACTGAATGCTGTGGGGGTTGGAACCACAAAAACAAGCGCGTAATGGAAAGATGTGATTAATTGGAAAAGGCAGTATTTTAATATTTTATCAAAATGTTGATGGTTGTGATTGTCTTTATTGTATTTACTTGGTCACAAAACTAATATTTTGTCGTTTAACTGCATGTGGGATGCTCAACACCACCACCGCTTGAGCTGCCAAAGTTCTTGGGGGAACCTGTGAGCCCGCCTCTGCCAGAACCTGTGGAGGCTTCGCCAACCCCATCAGCAGTGCCGCCACCTCCTAGAGCCCCTAGCCTCCAATGGGAGTGTGAGTTTTAATCCATTTGCTTATATTCTGATAAAGTGAAGTCAGTCAGTCCAAAGATGTAATATGTAAAGTCGCCGTCAATAGAAATTGTGGACTATGTAAACAAACCGTTTTCTCAATTTTTCTCAAGGTTCTGTCACGGAGTCTCATTGAACATTATTCCAAATCATGAAGCATCAAGTCTTACCAGTCATTCACTGTATTTCATCATGAAATATTCAATAATCACCAGTTAATTACGGAAAATCATAGAATCAATAGTCAATTCTGTACTGCGTCGAGATTGCTGTCATATTTTTTTCTCATCGAATCTGTATTGTCTTTGAAAATTGGTGATGTACGAATCTATTTGAATATTAACCTATTTTATTCGTGATGTTATTTTATTCCGTCATTTTTTTTTAACAGCGTTACTTCATAATCTTTGACATAAACGTGTGTGTGATTCTATCGAGAGCTGTGTGATCTTCCAGCGTTGCTCTAAAATGTGTAGCTCATGTCCTAAAAGTAGAAGAAAAAATTAAAGAACTGGATGGGATAATAGATACGGCCAACGACACTGTGACGAAACCATTTGTAATTAACGTGGGCGATTTGACTAGCGATTCATCAGAATATTTTAGCGATGAATCAAATAAAGAAAACTAATTAAGCACCTAACATATTTTAATCACTTACTTACCCATCTCTAGGTAGTTCACCTATTTATAGACAAAGACAACATGGCGCTTTGTTTACATCTCAGAATAAGGAATACAAATAGAAGCCTGGCTAAAATAATAGGCGGAGAAAGACACCTATCCTTGATTTTCTTACGACATTCTAGTGCGTTAGAGAGAGATGGATATGTATTAGTTTTTTCTTAATTAGGTAGGTTGTCACTAGTTCGTTGCTTCGCTAGTGATGTAACAATGTCGATTTTTGACTACGATAAATAAACCAAAATCGAAATGAACCACGACCAATCTGCTTACCACACATTATATCGTATCAAAGTGTGAAAAAAAAGAGAATGCAGGAGGCACCGACCTTTCTGGTGACATCCTCTTGCTTTGGAAGGAGGCCAAGAGAATTAATAGCAAAGTGGTCTCTGTCTACCCCAGTGGGACACATGTTATATTGTGCAAATAAGGAATTAATAAAAGGATATCTTTCGTTTAGCATAATATTTTTTATTAAGTACAAATTACTATATCGTAGGCAGGTAGGTACATAAGTTAAGTCCAAAATTGTGCTTGTTTCTAGTACAAAAAATGCTGTAGCTTGTATCAGAGATACAACCGTAAACTATTTAAGTGGATACTTTTTAAGTCGCCTCTTAACTCAATCAAATAGATGTTCGTTGATGTCGCGTCTTTGTTCAATCAAGGAAGAAGGAATTAATCGCAACAATAGAAATCACAATAATCATAGACTTATAGGATTCGTAATAATAATATTATGTCAATGATGAGCGATGACAGCGCAATTACTACAGAGGTAATTTCATTTTTTTATTATTTCTATCAAATAAACATCAACTTATCTTGAATAATAACTAACAAATAATGAACGATTAAAATACCCAATAACCTGTAATAAGAAATCAAATTATGCGCAGTTCAAGTCAATAAGCATTCCCAAAATTTATTTCACGATAGAACTACCCTGTCAAAGTACTTTTGTTGTCAACCACTAAGTACGAAAATGTCTTGATCTGCGGAATTTCTTCGTGAAGTCGATCACGGAAGTAACGTACAAGTTCTGAACAGGCCTTTCAGAACGATTTGCGAACATAGAAGTATGCACTTTTCTACACCACAGACATCCATAGGTACTGGTTCTGTTGCCTAAAATTGAAAAATTATCGAGTTAATATACTATAGTATAGTAAAGCACGTACCTACTAACAAGATTGATAATGCAATTAGACATAATTATTTAAAGGTTACCAATGTGTCTGTATCTGGTAAATATAACGTCGGTAAAGCATCTGCTTTTAACCGTCTCCATTTTAAATTTTCCTTTGATCCAAAAGAATCCGGCATAAAGTGTTTCGAACAAATATGACTGCTTTTTTAAATTGCCCAATTTGTTCTTATTATTCGTCTAAGCCATTCACTTTTTGATTCTTCCCTTTTTGGAAATCTGTAACAAAAAAATATAGCGATATTTATTCGGCATTATTTTTCTTTTAACTCGCGCTGCAATTAATCTGCGGTAAGTATTATCCTTTATGCACGGCTGCCGCGGGAACCAATGTTCGATAGTTTGCCACACGGACTTTAGTACATCACTATGCGTAAAAACATAACCTCTAATAGTCGGCAGAAAATCTATATAAAACAGGCAAATATCGGTGTAGAATTGAACACGAGTATGATTTACAAGAACTACTATTATTGTTACTGAGTTTTAGGTATGATCCTGCAACTTATTAACATAAAAACTATCAGAACTCACCGATGAAATGATATTGCTTCATTGTTGTTTTCTTTTTTTCCTGTATGCGATTTACAGCCTTCAATCGCACAAGACATTTTATTACAATGTTAAAAAACAATCAACACAAACAATAATAAATCACACTTTCACGAATTTTGAGAGGAAGAGCACCAAAATATTTAATTTCTCTCGGTGAAGCTGTAAACTTTTGCAAAATGCATTAGACATTTCGATGCCACCAAATTAAGATGTGATGCACGCAACGAACGATATTACAACAAAACGATACAATGATGAGACGTATTTAATTTGATGGTATTATAATTTTTAAAATACATCCAAATTACATCCAACTGACATTTGCTTAATTCAATCTAGTGACACACCAGGAAAAAATATAAAGTAAGTGCGGTCCGTCGTTTCATTCACTCGTACACAGGAGTAATTTACGTTAGATGAGTACAATGGCTAATGCCCAGTTCTTATTTTAGCCAGGCTTCTATTTGTATTCCTTATTCTGAGGTTTACATAGTCCACAATTTCTATTGACAGCTACTGTAGGTATGTATCGATGACATTGTTTTTTTTTTGCAGTTGAACCCATGGCACCCCGGTGGGCCCTTTAAATTGAGGAGCGCAGGGTGACTGCAGAGGAGCAGGCGGCTGCAGCGTTGAGCAGTATTTCTGCTGCTGTATCAGAAAACACTAGACCATTGGCTCAAATAGCACAGTTGCTTGAGAGAATATAATATATGATGTTTCCTCAACGAACCAGTAGATTCACTGATCTTGGACACATTATATATTTTTACTGCAACATGCTATTTCAGTCATTGTTCTAGTGTTTTCTTTTATACCCTGTTTACTTTATTTTAATATATTTTGTTTTGTGAGTATAATTAATGTTACCAACTTAACTTACTTATTGCTGTTTATCTTGTGTTATGCATCGGTGGAAATTGGTTATTTGATTCGTTTTTATATAACATTCTGCCGCATTTTATTGGCTGTTAATCATCATCATGATGGTGAATCACCCTGTTTTATTGGCATCATCCTAATAAAATTAAATAATTCAAAATATAATAATTTTTGTTTATCATTCTTGTCTAAAAGTCTCTATCCATCCATCAGCCTAGTTCGTCCACTGCTGGACATAAGCCTTTCCATGAATTTGCCACTCCCGGCGGTCATCCTGGAAGAATTGCCCATACTCACACACGCTGGGCAGGCGGGTTGGTGAGCGCGGTATCGGAACCCTCGCACCAGTGATGCCGCTGCCCGTCATCAGTCTGTTCCATATAAGGCCCGGCTATTAGGGATGGACATACCGCCATCCAACGGTCCCAGGCATGGTGGGCCTCTTGGTTTTTTGCCTGTGAGCTGTCCTCTTACTCTCCCCCGAATTACTTCATGGGGGTCTCCAAGTAAGATGGTGGCACCTCCACTGTCGAGCACGGCATCAGCTCTACCACCTTCCAATGGCGAAGGCTCCATAGAAGCCGATTCCCACCGGCTAACCTTTCAGAAATACCTCGCAACTACAACTAACCATTCCACCATTCATTATTTTAATGTACAATTATTTTCGTGTGCTTCTAACTAAGAATTACTAAAAGTACACATTATTTCAACTCATGGTGCGCAGCGCTATGTTTGCATAAAATTGGGAGATTAATAGGCCGGTCCATTTTAGCTAACCTTGCAACGTTGCCACGTTGGGCACTATTGGGCAGGCTCCCATAGTGAGCAATGTTTGTATCGGCTTACCAAGTCATAATTCCACCACTCGCCACTGCCACGTTCACCTAAAAGTCTGAAAATAGAACAGAGTCATTCGGGCTCGGGATGGTCGGAGAACAAAGCGCCGAAGGACACAAACCTCAGCACATGAACAAGCTCCACAGCAAGCACAATGTAAGTAATGCTAAGTAAGGTGGAGATGGACGGGACATTTGGCTAGACGGGATGACAGAGTGGAGCACAGAGGAGCAACAAGGCCAGTGGGCAGACCACATCGTCAATTTGACGGGATCTGACTACATGCGGCGGCCCCAGGACCGACAGGATTGGTGCAATAGAAGTGAGGTCCAGCAGTGGGTCGAGAATGATGAGATTATTGTATCATGTTGGTATAATTAAACTGTGTTTCATACATTCACAAGTTTAACAACATATTATTGTATGAGCAGAAGCAAGTTCGATGAATCAATCGAAATGTTGCTGAGGGTAGAGGCTGCTCTTAAAATGCCGAGGTTTTGGCATTGACAGACTGACACGGCAGGCAATTCTAAACAATATTACTCTAAAATTATGCTATGCAGGGAGGAAAGAAACTAGTAAGTAATTAGAGTAGGAACGACGGTGCCTTTTGTATTTCTTTTCATATTTCTTAGTTTGTATTTTCCCCCGAAGTAGTCTTTTTTTCACCTTATAAATTATATTCTAAGAAAATTAATAAGTAGGTATATCAAAATAATTTTCTTTTTTTCAGTTTTGTTACCAACCACAAGATCGACAACAATTGAACGTGTGCCCGGAATAAGGGTCTATTCAATAAAAAAAAAATTAAAACGATGTTTTTAACGGAAAAAGGGTCTATATCGCATTATGATCAGAAGATGATAGAAAAAAAGTTTTTTTTTTCATATACTTAGACCCTTTTTCTGGGCACACATTCAATTCTAGACTTAAGATTATTTTTAAGACTTTTTAATAGATTATAAATAAAACTTTACTTAATAACATTCTATTTATTTTTACCCGACTACGGCGAAGCAAAAATGAGGGTTATGATTTTGACCGGTATGTATGTATGAATGTTCATCTGTTCCCTCATAACTTCTAAAGTACTTATCATAATTTGACAAATAAGGTTAAATTGAATATAGCGCCCTCTAGAGGGCATAAAGTCGTGAACTACAAATAAAATATGTCTTAATTATGCCGTATTGTATTGGGTATCAAATGAAAGGGCTTAATTCGCACGTTTCAAAAATATATATATTGTTAGCTGTTGCTTGCGGCTTTGCTTGCCTGTACCCGATAATTGGGAATAATTTCTATAAAATTAAGCTTCACTCCAGTCCTTCCCGCTTCACTCCAATAAAGTGGCTCTGCTTAAACGTTATCACGAAGTTATACCCCCAAAATAATTTATATACAAAATTAGTCCAACAACTAAAACCAGACTACTGTAACATCACACTCTAAAAAGTATGAAACAAGAAAATGTTCTCATCAGATATTTATTGTACAAACGAATCAATATTTATCGTCTATTAAATAAACAACTTACACATACATTTAAATGTTTTTAATAAATATTCATAGTGATGTTCAGAGGACAGTCGTTGTCATATGCTACTGTGCCCTAAAGCTTATGATCGCTTACTACTGTTAGAATGTATTGTTTTTTAGGGTAGGTGGCATAAGACCACGGCTATCCTCTGAACATCACTATGAATATTTATTAAAAACATTTAAATGTTTATTTAATAGACGATAAATATTGATTGGTTTGTACATAACAATTTCTGATGAGAATATTTTTTAGAGCGTGATATTACAGTGGTCGGGTTTTAGTTTTTGAACTAATTTTTTATTATCTATTCCTATTAACTAGCCCATAATCTTGAATAATTGCGTTTCTCCGCGCATGACCCAACTCCAAGTCGGAGAGCTGGTGGCGAGCTGTGAGGCGGGGCGGAGCGCCAACGCCGGCGCCTTCCGTCAGCCTGCGTTCACGAGCCGCCTCTTCCGCCGTCAGTGGAGTGGATGCCACATGAGCTCTGTGAGCTGTAAGCATTTGCAATCCTTGCTGCTGCTATTGGTGTGTAGTGCATCTTCCTGTCTACCAATAGGCACCTATGGAAACGAGAAAATACTTAAATATACGTAAACATGACCAAACATTTACAATTACAGGTAAAAATTTATTTACTCATTTCTGAGACGCATATAACTAGCCAAAGATCTTTTGCCACAAGGGGGCTATAAATGCTACCTTACAAATTATCCTGATGGAAGAGCTCATGGAGGAACAGCAGTACTAATCAAAAACACAATAAAACATCACGAAATGCCAGCATAACGCTAATTGAATAAATGCGTGGAGACCAAGCATTTGAATACTATAAAGCCGATTCCGAAGGCTTTAATTTTAGTTTTAGTGATGTCAAAACTAAATATTTTTCATTTCATACTAGTCCTTAAGTGTTAGGATTGGAAGCTAAATTACTTAGGAATTTTTCAAGTTTTGACAGCACTAAAACTAAAATTAAAGCCTACAGAATCGGGTTTAATATCTACTGGTGAGCCTACATACTAAAAAGATTCCAGACCTACTAGACTTTTATATTTCAAAAGGTATCCCAAACCTATACTATAAGGTAGAATGACGTCTGAATGGATCATAAACTCACGCCTGTATTCCCTTGCGGGGTAGGCAGAGCGTTTCCGTCACTTTTGACAAATATTGAAGGTCATTTCAGAAAGAATGGATCCTTTGACCATACCACGGTATACGCCCATACAATGACCACATCACAAAAATTTTCGAGTAAAATAACTTACAATAGCCTAGGCATCAATGGCATAAGTGGGCTTCGCTTGGGTCGCAGCAATGTTCCCATTCCTGGCGGTGTGGAATATCCCACTGTTAGTGGTAATTTCATTGTGTCTTCTCACAGCGGATGACCAGGAGCTCGCAGGATTCGCCTGAGAGGTAGTTCTGGAAGATGAAGTCAATATTATAACCACATTTTAAACAAAGGATGTACCATGTCACACCAAAACCAAACTAGCAAAGTTGAGATGGGTCGCAAGTCCATCGCTTACAGCAGGTGCACAACAATCGACCCATTCCCTTAGTGGTGTTTTACGACATCCACGGGAAGATATTGTGACCATGAATATTTGGGTGGAATGTTTGTAATCATTGTTGTATATATTTTTTTCATTGTTCTTTGTCTCTGTGTATAAACAATGAAGATTTATAATATCTGAACTGTATATTTTATAAATATTAATAGATATTTATTAATTGAAGAAGCATGAAATGTACAGGGCGGTTTAAAGGCGCCGCACACCGGACGCTTGTTTGCGTTGTCTCTGTGTCTGTTGTTGTAACGCACCGGTTGTAATGTATGAAACTCTATGAAAGATGGCAGACTGCGCACGCACGCCACGCCACGCATCCAGTCTGGCGTCTTTTATACAGTTTCATACCTTTATCAGGCGAGGTATCCCTGATATCCCTCGGTTGTTTATCCTACTAATATTATACATGAATATCAAAGTTCGTATATTTGTGCCTCAATCACGTATAAACGGATTTTGATGAAATTTCGCACAGATTACAAAATAACACATCTTGCGTGCACGAGTTAAAAAGTAGCCTATGTCACTTTCCGGCCCTCCATCTATTCATCTACATCGTCAAATTACATCGATCCGTCCGATGCTTCCTCTTTTCCCATACGAACTTTGCCACCCTTTAGGGGTAGAATTTTAAAAATTCTTAGCGTATGCGTACATCATGATATCTATCTGTATGCCAAATTTCATCCCGATCCATCCAGTGGTTCGAGCTGTGCGTTGATAGATCACCTTTCAAAGAAAGGACCTACAATTTTTTTTTTCCTTTTGGCCCTGATTATTTAATTTTTCATAGAAAGTTTTATCTTAATTGTATTAATATTATTTTGGAACAGCCTAAAGAATAGTTACCAACACAGGGCCAAATTTATCATGACTTGTTACTCCTGTGATTATTTTGTATGGAGATTCATATGTACTATCATCAACGAGCGACCGCAATGGTCTATGCATTGGTCGATTTTGCACCACACACACGGATGTATTTGCAGATGGATGGCCGCGTTGAAAAGAGGATACCTGAAGTTTTGTGAGCGTAGTGAATGATTTGGATATCCTAGACTATAAGCAATAATATATACATATGCCTCTGTGTAGCGGTAAGGTTTATATAAACTGTAATGCTATGTGTAAATAAATAAATAAATCAATAGCCCATAACAGTCCACTGCTAGGCATAACCCTCTACCATGCAGTGGCGTGCACAGAACTTTTTTCCGGAAAAGCAATCAGAAGGTCAAGTACCACTTTGAAAAAAAAAAGTTTGTATGAAAATGTTCCTCTAGGAAAGGCAGTGCCTACCCTTGTGTCATACAAACTTTTGTTTTTTCAAAGTGTTATTAAAAATTTTTCATATTTTTTTTATTGTCGTACTTGACCTTCTGATTGCTTTTCCTGAAAAAAGTTCTGTGCACGCCACTGCTACCATGGGAGGAATTAGCCGTAATATCCACGCTTGGCAGGCGGATTTGAGATTGCAGTGATGGAAGACTAAAAGAACACAATGCTGCCTATTCTCTGGTTGACGTGGCTCTCGGCGTTCTGCCTCAGACATTAGTCGCATTATACGTCACCCATAAATGTAAAGGGTTGGTGCTATTCTGGTCTGCCGGACACCACATGGCTCTATAACTAACTTACTTAGTTATTAGTGATGCTTCTTGGCAACTCCCTTCCCTGCATGGTCAGCTCACTCACTAGCGCGGCTCTCTGCTCGTACAGACTGACACACAGCGCGTCCCCCGGCTCCACACCAGCTGCCATACTTGCTGCTCGAATTCCTCGCTGTTGGAGCTGATGGAGTTGTTGGGGTTGGGTACGGAGGTGACTGTTGAGGTCTGCCAGTTGTATGCTGTGAGTCATTTATCTAGTTTCTCCTGGAATAGTAGACAGTCATACATGAGAGGAAAACAAGCAATTTCATATGAGATATTTATTTATAGTTTGTGGGTGAAATTGTGTTTTCTCCTGCAAACACTGCTTTTCATCCTGACTCTGAGGAAAGTAAACAAAATGTACATATATGTTATATTCCAATTTTTGGGGAGGAAAGTAATTAATATTGAAGTCTACTTTTCTGCCTTGGAGGAAAACTGGCACTTTTCGGGAAAACAATGACCTACTTTCCACATGAGAGATGAAAAACATTTTTGTTTATTTTGTAAGAACCATGTAATTTATTGCTGATTAAATAGGTACAGAAAATATATAGAATAAACAGAGTACTTTCTGTTCTGGGTAACAATTATATTAATCTGGGGTCTGGGTCTGTGTGTTCTCCCGTTTATTTAAAGTGAATGAATGAAAGAAGTATTTATTTGCTTGATGTATTTTTAAGTACCTGCATATCGGCATCATCGTCATCACTGGCAGTACAGCGAGTCAGGTATTTCTTGTAAATCATTTAATATATATTTTTTGACTTATTTGTCTTTTATTTAAATATTATTATATATAAACACATGACACTGTTTAGTCAGTTTTGTTAGAGAGCCATCTGCCGCAGCAGCCACACGCGCCGTGACAGGTCATCCACACCCACGCAACTCAGGGTTCGTTGGGATGCTACAGGCTTTAGATAGAAGACTAACCAAACGGCTCCTAAGGCTATACAGGAGAAGCCTTAGAAAGATCACAGGAATATTAATAGGTAGGACACTGTTCATTATACAAACACTACCACACAATTGGTATTACAGATAGTCCCCTGTGCAGGGCCTGCATGGAACCAGAAGAAGCAGTGAGAAATACGCTCTTAGAATGCAATTAAATCACCAGCATCAGAAGACAAAGAATCGGAACACCGGAAAGTTTAGAGGCCACCCTAAGGAAACTAAAGAGGCTGGTGTGGGGGCAGCTGGGGTGGCTTGAGTGAGGGCCCACGCACAATGGTCTCACTACTAAGTGCAGAAACCCTAACTACTATAGGCTTTATTATTGACATCAACATCAGTAGAAGTAATTAACTAAAACTCAATAACTATTGTGTCAAAATTGTACAATAAAATTCATTGGTGAAAGAGATTAGTAAAACTTTGCTTGCGTGTTTGATTTACCTGCCTACTTACTTACTTAATAAATTACTACCTTACATTTTTTTGAGAAAAGCACTACATAGCATCGGCGAAAAGAAATTACCTCATTTAATGAAATCGTAATAATGTACCAAATACATTTTGTGGATATCTTGTCCAACAGCTCGTCGCGCCAAAACCACACACGCCTTGGCGTCCTGCACCGTCATCCTCAGGTTACTCTGCTGCTCCATGGACCATTGTTGAATCATTCTTCTGAAATAATTGAGAACAAACAAACAAATAAAGTAAGTCTAAAATACTCTAAAAGCAAGCACTCCCACGATGACGCGAACTCGTGCAAGTGGTTAAAACGAACGAGGCACCGTTTTAGTCTATGATCGAATGCTGCTGATTGTGATTGGCTGGTGGAATTCTGACATGTTGAATGACCGCCATATTGGCTTCGTAATATTGGCTGTACATTATCACCCTGTACAATATCGGTACGAGCCGATAATACGCGACCCGATAATGTACAGCCAATATTACGCGACCCGAGCTTACGATCCATGTACACGTAATATCGGGGTGTGCATTATCGGGTCGCGTATTATCGGCTCGTACTGATATTGTACGGGGTGATAATGTACAGCCAATATTGCACACCCCGATATTACGTGTACATGGATCATAAGCTCGGGTCGCGTATTATTGGCTGTACATTATTGGGTCGCGTATTATCATGGCTGTACAATATTGGTTCCCGGACAGTTGATCAGGGCTGCTCAGTACCGCCGCAAGCTTCAGAGTGGGAGCACGTCGCTCGTGGCCACGGAAATCATACGCGTAATTTCGTGTACAGACACAAAAAATCCTGCACAGTGAGACGGAAATTGATCAAGAAAGCCACCATGTAATGTTTTTACGTAGGTAGTAAGTTTGTATCGATATGAACCTTTCCTTTTGGTAGTAGGTGCTTCTATATTATTCTAATTCTATTATTAGTGTTTTTATTTTTTTTTCTAACTAGATTTTTTTTCTAGGCAATAACATATACATACGTAACGTAATATACAAATTGTCATTTTTCAGAACGAGCACGCCAGCGCGAAGTTCGTAGTGATGTACTTGGACTTGGACACTAGGGATGGGAAAAAGTTCCTAGGAATGTACTTTGAATTTTTTTGACTTTGACACTAGGGATGGGAAAAATTTACATTTTTCGGAACGAGCACGCGAGCGCGAAAGTCGTAGTGATGTACTTGGACACTAGGGATGGGAAAAATTTCCTAGGGATATACTTTGACATTTTTGACTCTGATACTAGGGATGGGAAAAATTGTCATTTTTCGGAACGAGCACGCGAGCGTGAATTTCGTAGTGATGTACTTGGACACTAGAGATAGGAAAAAGTTCTTAGGGATGTACTTTACATTTTTCGACTTTGACATTAGCAATGGGAAAAATTTCCATTTTTCAGAACGAGTACGCGGGCGCGAATTTCGTAGTGATGTACTTGGACACTAGGAATGGGGAAAAGTTCCTAGGGATGTACTTGGACATTTTTGACTTTGACACTAGGGATGGGAAAAATTGTCATTTTTCAGAACAAGCACGCGAGCACGAAGTTCGTATTGATGTACTTAGATACTAGGGATGGCAAAAATTTGTATAATTGTAACTGTCAGTTTGTCACAGACTACGTATATCTTTGATTTCAAAAATGATTTCTTCAAATTCGTGCTAAATAAATAACAAAAGCAGGAAATAAATAAGACATTAATTTTGATGCTACATCCTAAACCAATACAATTATCAACCTTGAGACACCTTAATATATTTTAAATTGCTAAGTTGCAGCAAAAAAAAGGTCGTTGACTCAGCAAAATGCCACAGCATCACCATAAAAACCTTAAAAACGACACCTATATTTCAAAGTAGTAAAGAATATATTGCGACAGCCATCTTAAATTTCACAACGATGTCAAATTCGTGGAAAATCAAATTTTGAAGTGACATCCATTTTGTGAATATAAAAGTATAAATTTTCAAGCAAAATTGCAGCTCAACCGGTCGAGCCGTTCTTGAATTGTGCCGCAGACGGTAGACAAGATGCTTCATTCACTTAAAGGTTTCCGTTTCAGATGGAACCCTAATTTCCCATTTTACCCGACATTTTATTATTTGTCTACACGCTAGCTCAAGTCAGCTCAACCGCCACTATTTCTTGAATTACAAGCAAGAGCACTTAGAGAACCCTAAAAATGTGACAGTTATTTCTCATATTCGTCATTTTGAATAAAACTTTAGTGGATTGTACGGCGGCCGCGGCGGCGGCGCGAGCCCACTGTGCATGCATACATGTGTGCGTGAGAGCTTTTACCGCTGTGTGCAAGCGTCGATATACATAAATTCGATGGCGGCCGGCGGCGAAACCGAGCCTCAATTTGTACAAATTATGTTGGTTCACATTTAGTGAAATACACTACAAAATTACGGTGATTTTTCTTCCCGCCTGCCGGAAACCTATAAACCGCTGTATAAATACATAAAAAATACCATTGAAAAAATATAATAGAAAGAATGTGGATTGATTTTGATTGATTGCTTGGTTGGTGTGGTTAGTGTTGGTTAAACATCGATAGTATATTCACTTTCGGCACAAACAATAGTCTAGTAAAAACAATTGATAGTCCGCACGTCCTTCAGTACATACATATTGATTTTGGAACGCGATCTTAATAGTCTATGGTAGCATATTTATATATTTAGTGCATTTAGTGCCTGAGTAGAGTTCTCACAAGATAAGTCTCACACTTTCATTGTTTTTGACTTTGCAAGTGCTTTTTTAATTTAATTACAATAAATTGAAGGGTTTTTACAAAAACAACGCAACTAACAATTTTGTTAGTTAAAAAAAACAACGTTATCAACAAAAAAAAAAAACACTAGAAAAATCGAGGATTTTACAAAAACCACGTAACTTTACATAGTTTTTACAAAAATCACGTACCTATCTGTTGAATTTACGTTGTTTTAATAATAACTAAATGTATATTTTTGACAACGGTTTTTGCGGTTTGACTTTTGACGTCTTATATCGTTTTGTGAATTAGGTCTGGGAAACTGCAGTTTGCTACGCAAAATGATGGTGAACGAAGTTGATATTAATAAAAACAAGAAAATAGCTAAGAAGCAGAAGAAAGAAGCAAAAAAAGCAAGAAGGTGAAGAACACATTAACCATAAAACCGGCCAAGTGCGTGTCAGGCCACGCGCAGATCGCGCAGTGTAGGGTTCCGTAGTTGCCCTGCACAATATGCGGACTTCTTCTCCAAGTACATTTTATAAGTTTGTCGACTAATACAGATCGCGCCAAACTTCTAGTACGCTCGGAAGTTGCTCTTTCCAAGAACGGCCCATACATTTTGTTCCTGCTGATGCGAATCGCCCCGTGTTTAGAGGGGACTAAAAGTTTGGCGCGATCTGTACTCGTTAACTTGTAAAGCCTACTTAGCTGAGATATTTTTCCTTGTAATAGACTATTCCACAACCAATTTTTTTTTTATCTTGATTGTACTTTTCATAACTTAAAATTTTGGCACTGGTTTCATTGTTATACGATAATAATTAACGAAGTTAGAGAAGTTTAAAGTTCATATCTTTAATGCGTGGGAATAAACGATAGCTCCCAGGAGCCGCCCAGAGTGTGACGTCACACGACTTGTCCCAAGCTTGTGCTTGCGTTTGTAGACAGGGAAACTACTACAGCACCCGGAATGAGCAGTCCGTAAAAATGAGTCTATCTAAGCAGCAGTCTTATAAATATTGCGTTGTTCCAAAATGTCAATCAACAACGATATTTACACCTAAAAAATATTTAAAATGGTCCTCGTCAGGTGATAATTTTATCAATCACTTTTTTAATGTCTTTTCTTGACATGAAAAGTTGGGTCATGAAGAGTCGATTCAAAAAGCCGAACAGTCTCAAAGAAGTCAGATATTTGAGTATCTCAACATTAAATCGCATATTGTTTTTAGGGTTCCGTACCTAAAAGGTACAAAAGGAACCTTGGAAGGATTCTTATATAAGTATATGTACCTATGTATATGTTAAGGGGGGGTAACCCAAGGTACTCCAAGGGGGGGTACCGGAAATAGTTTTTTTTTATTAAATTTTTTCGAATAACTCGAATATTAAGTATACGTATAGTGGGAGGGGGATCACTAGGGGGGGGGGGGGATAATGAAACTAGTTTCCTCAACAAAAAAAATTCAAAACATAACCTCCCTTCTTTTATCTCTATTTCTGCAATTGCTTCGGCGTTGCGGAAAGTGCAGCCGTCGGCGACCAGCCTCAGCCGCTACGGCTCGCACGGGTGCCTATGCTTTATTACGGCAGGCGAGGGCTGCCCTTCCTCCACGCCTACGGCTTTTTATATACACTCTAGGGGTAGTACCACAGAACATTTAAATCAAGACTGTATAGATTTGGGGTGCTCTGATTCAGTTTTGGAACATATAAAACCTATTTTTTAAATGGAGTCGGGTGCTCTGATTCGGTTTTGCAACAGATTCGACCTATTTTTTCTATTAAATCACTAATCAGCACCAATACCACAAAAAGGCAACCTATTATTTTTGGTAAGCTAAATAAAAGACATGCATAATCTTTATAAGCTTTGAATGAAATCACAAAGAAAACAAAATGCCTGCATTGGTTTTTTTTATATTCTGGATACTAGTCCTTTGAGCCAATTTTTAGCGAGTATTTCGCTAAAATATTTCGCTGTTGTATTAACAAAAAAAATTAAATTACGTCAATTTTAATGCGTGACTCACAGCAGTTTCGGAACACAACTAAAAAAAAAATATCAAGTCACAAAATCAATTAAAATTGCACCTTAAGACAATTTTTGAGGTTATTTTACGAAACTTGAAGTTTTTTTTTTGGGAAATCTATTGATTTCCGGTAACTGAAATTTCGTTGAGATTAATAACAATAACAAGAGCTATTCTGGAAAAAAAATTAAGGTATACCTTTGTACGTATACTCTTATAAGAGACGAGCCGGAATCTTTATGGTGAGACTCCGTTGTCCATCCGTCCGTATGTCACAGCCTCATAACTTTAGCACCGTTAAACATGAAATTTGGAAAAAAAAATAGCATTTATTTGCCCACATATCCGGTGTAAAAAAAATATGAAAAATTTGAAATTGTTCAAAATATTTCCAAAACAAAAGTGAGAAAAATAAAAAATATTATCCTAAAAATACAATAAGTATGGGTATCAAATTGTAGATATTAAAAAGCTGATTGTAAATTTATACACTTTTACTATATCTACTGGCACCGGCTTCGAGTAATCTTTAAAAAACCACAAAAATATGTATGTCCCCCCCCTTACCTCCGAAACTGTTAGACCGAAAAATGTTAAGAAAATGTCGATTATAGATCATAACTGGCCAATTACAGGAAAACTATAGCGATTAAAAAAAAATTGAGCACAAATGAAAAATATAAAAAAAGAAGTAAAATAAATAAAAAAACTATTTTATAAAAAAAATATATGGGTATCATAATGTAGGTATTAAAAAGCTGATTGTAAAAGTATATACTTTTACTCTATCTACTGGTACTGGTTTCGAGAAATCTTTAAAAAAACACAAAAATATGTATGTCCCCCCCCTCTTATCTCCAAAACTGGTGAACCAAAAAATATGAAAAAAATCATGGTTATGGGTTTACGTAAATATTACAGAAAAAATAAAGCGGTTGAGAAATTTACAAAACAAATGTCATAATTCATTTTATCATCCACAATACGGAACCCTAGGTGCGAGTCTGAATCGCACTTGGCCGGTTTTTTAAATGTTTACGCATTTAATTATTGCCAAATTATTAAATGACTTTCTCAAAAAGTCCTCTTTGTAAACCCTTTGATTTAAGGGTCCGTTTCGCCAAACATGCTCTCGTGTTTGGACAATTTAGCATATTAAAACAATAGTAGTTTATGCTACTAGGGCGAAAAGGTATAAATTACGAGGACGATTTAAAACACGAGCGTAGCGAGTGTTTTAAACGTAACCGAGTAATTTATTGCTTTTACGCCCGTGTATCATACTACGTTTTTCAATGCATAGTGTGAGGAAATGAAAACTAATATAATCTTGTGAACTTTAAATTATAATTGGCTCAAAAGGACTGTATCCAGAGCCGTTAAACAGTGGAAAAAAAAGTATAACGTCTATGGTACACGGAAAAAGCTGCAGGTTAGCCAACAATTGTAAACAAATTTAAAAAAAAATAATAATAAAGCCCTAGGGCAAAATAATCGACTTTCTGTTCGGTTTTGATGCATAATAAAATAAACTTTTAACAAAAAAATAGCAACCGACTTCAATAAAAACAGCAGTCATTCACTAAAAAGTTAATAATAATTCTATAAAGACCGATGGTACCGAAGCAACACTTTTGCCGACTTCTTTCTTCCTGAAACGTTATGTTATCTAGAAGTCGGCGTTCTTATATTGGTTTTTATGTTGCTATATCGTAGGAAATACGCCGACTTCTAGGTAACATAATGTTTCAGGAAGAAAGAAGTCGGCAAAAGTGTTGCTTCGGTACCATCGGTCTTTATAGAATTATTATTAACTTTTTAGTGAATGACTGCTGTTACTATTGAAGTCGGTTGCTATTTTTTTGTTAAAAGTTTATTTTATTTCACATTTTTTAGTGTTGCTGGGTTAAATTGTGAAATATGGGTAGTTCTTGCAAACGTGGTTTTAATATGAAACGAAGTTCAAGTGAGTAGTTATAAGTAGCTATGTTTGAGTAGCTTCCTGCTATCAGCACCCTAACACAACATGATTACCGCTATCTCGAGTTGTGTGCTGTCATTCGTTAAAGAGTTCTACGGTGATGAAGCCAAGATCGAAGGTCAGGTGGGTACACTGGCAATTTTCAAGCAATGCCCTGCAATGAGCACCCTAACACAAACTGATTGCCGCAATCCAAAGTTATGTGCTGTCATCCGTTGAGGAGTTCTATGGTGATGAAGCCAGGATCGAAGGTCAGGTGGGTATTCTGGTAATCTCCAAGTAATACCCTTGAATTAGCATCCTAACGCAGTGATTGCCGCAATCTCGAGTTATGTGCTCTGATCCGTTGAGGAGTTCTATGGTGAATATGGTGATGAAGCCAGGATTGAAGGTCAGGTAGAAGAATGTCGATTTTCAAGTAATACCTTGTAATCAGCACCCAGGTACAAAGCGATTACCTCAATTTCGAGAGGTATGCTGTCATTTTCTGAGGAGTTCCACTGCCTATCTCTGAAGACCTTCATCAGATCATGACCAAACCCAAAACGGGACCTACCTGGAAGTACACTCTTTCAAACAAAAAAAGAATTGTTCAAATCGGTTCAGAAATGACGAAGTTATGGAGTAACAACGCCACAAAAAAAAAAAAAAAAAAAAACATACAGTCGAATTGAGAACCGCCTCCTTTTTGAAGTCGGTTAAAAAGTGGGCCTTTACGAGCATATGCATTGAAAAATATTTTTAACAAATAAAATTTGTGTAGGTAGTTAAGGGGTTGAACTACATTATAATTTCTCAGATTTGACACAAGCATCACAATCATTGAAATAAAATAAACTTTTAACAAAAAAATAGCAACCGACTTCAATAGTAACAGCAGTCATTCACTAAAAAGTTAATAATAATTCTATAAAGACCGATGGTACCGAAGCAACACTTTTGCCGACTTCTTTTTTCCTGAAACGTTATGTTATCTAGAAGTCGGCGTTCTTTATATTGGTTTTTATGTTGCTATATCGTGGGAAATACGCCGACTTCTAGATAACATAATGTTTCAGGAAGAAAGAAGTCGGCAAAAGTGTTGCTTCGGTACCATCGGTCTTTATAGAATTATTATTAACTTTTTAGTGAATGACTGCTGTTACTATTGAAGTCGGTTGCTATTTTTTTGTTAAAAGTTTATTTTATTTCACATTTTTTAGTGTTGCTGGGTTAAATTGTGAAATATGGGTAGTTCTTGCAAACGTGGTTTTAATATGAAACGAAGTTCAAGTGAGTATAAGTAGCTATGTTTGAGTAGCTTCCTGCTATCAATCTCGGGTTATGTGCTGTCATTCGTTAAAGAGTTCTACGGTGATGAAGCCAAGATCGAAGGTCAGGTGGATACACTGGCAATTTTCAAGCAATGCCCTGCAATGAGCACCATAACACAAACTGATTGCCGCAATCCAAAGTTATGTGCTGTCATCCGTTGAGGAGTTCTATGGTGATGAAGCCAGGATCGAAGGTCAGGTGAGTATTCTGGTAATCTCCAAGTAATACCCTTGAATTAGCACCCTAACGCAGTGATTGCCGCAATCTCAAGTTATGTGCTCTGATCCGTTGAGGAGTTCTATGGTGAATATGGTGATGAAGCCAGGATCGAAGGTCAGGTGGAAGAATGATGATTTTCAAGTAATACCTTGTAATCAGCACCCAGGTACAAAGCGATTACCTCAATTTCGAGAGGTATGCCGTCATTTTCTGAGGAGTTCCACTGCTTATCTCTGAAGACCTTCATCAGATCATGACCAAACCCAAAATGGGATCTACCTGGAAGTACACTCTTTCAAACAAAAAAAGAATTGTTCAAATAGGTTCAGAAATGACGGAGTTATGGAGTAACAACGCCAAAAAAAAAAAAAAAAAAAACATACAGTCGAATTGAGAACCGCCTCCTTTTTGAAGTCGGTTAAAAAAAATCGGAAAGATCAGTAAAATCACGGAAAACGTAATTTGGCTTTGGAACTAGTATGATCAGTATTAGGTAATTTAAAACACATTCTATTGCAGGCATATTTCTAGATACTCCAGTGCATGTAAAAGTTTCTTAGAGGTGTTTGCATTTTTTCTTGATAAAATGTATCATTTCTTTTGATTTTTTGGTAAAGCAACCCATGTGAACTCCAAACAATAAAATAGCAATAAGCCCATTGTGTTGTGACACATGAAGATGACCTTTTACCTGATAATAATAGTTATGCTCTGTTTTCAGTTATATGCCTTGAGTCCAGTGGCGGTTCGTATTAAGGAGCGTTGGAGCGGTGAACTCCCACATAAAATTCACTTTACTTACAGTAGGTACTTTAATACGCAGAGCACAAATTATAGAACAATAATATGTAATACAAACCGCTAGGTAATTAGTTAATATAGGTATAGACGGGCCGTCGGCGTCGTCTGGTGCGTACAGAAACGCGGAGCGCTCGGGATTAGCGCTCCTATGAATAAAATGTCACATACAACATTTGTAGTTAGAAAAGAAAGAGAAGTACCAAGGCCCGAACGTGTGGTCGGGGCATTTCCTTAGCAAATTAAGGGCCTTACTATTGCCAAATGGGTACTTTCTAAAGCCTACTCCTCGTTTACGGCCAAACCAAAAATAATGAAAAAATATATTATGAATAATCAACTCTTAGACAACATATGCAACATTTTTCTTTTTCATACCACCAAAACTTCTACAAGTTTTTTTTTTTTTTACTGAATGGTGTTTTTTGACCTCAAATTCCCTACTGCTCCTGAGTGGCTTGGCCGATTGAATTCATCTATGCTTTGATAAATAGATAAACTTTATAGCTATAAACATAACATAAGATTATTCAATCGAGTAATCACGTCCAAGTGAAAAGTATAATTTTCTCCTATTTCACCCTTTCAAGGACGCAGCGAGCGTCGTAACAGCCACTATGCATTGCGCGCTGATATGAACGTTAATTAACATTAATTTGCCTACATATTACATTGTAAAAAAAATATGAAAAATTTGAAATTGTTTAAAATATTTTCAAAACAAAAGTGAGAAAAATAAAAAATATCCTAAAAATACAATATGGGTATCAAACTGTAGACACTAAAAAGGTGATTGTAAAAATATATACTTTTACTATATTTACTGGCACTGGTTTTGTGAAATCTTAAAAAAAAACACAATAATGTGTATGTCCGAAACTGGTAGACCGAAAAATATGAAAAAAAAATCCATTTTAGATCATAACTGACCAATAACCGGGAAAACTATAGTGATTTAAAAACAACAAAAAAAAAGGAAAATAAATGAAAAAAAAATTTTTAAAAAATACAATATGGGTATCACATTGTAGGTATTAAAAAGCTTATTAGTAATAATATATAGTAATAATATATAGTTTGGCTATATTTAATTGCATCTATTTCGATAAATCCTTGAAAATCCACAAAATTTCAATATTCATTTGTCCCCCCTCTTATCTCCAAAACTGGTGGACCGAAAAATATGAAAAAAATCATGGTAATACGAGTTTACGTAAGAATTACAGAAAAAAAATGATAAAACTAAATTTATCATCCACAATACGGAACCCTAGGTTCTGACTGGAGTCTGACTCGCACTTGGCCGGTTTTTTTTCAAGATGTTTGCGGTAGGCCGTTTTTTTGGGTGGTTTTAATATAGTTTTCGGAGCTTTTATTGCTACCCTTAATTTTTACCATAAGTATCCGGTTATCCGGATAATACATTATCCATTATCCGGATAGTAAAAATCTGCGAATAATTGCATGCCCTAATTCGCTTAGATTAAGTTATGTTAATGTGTGTTAATTCGAAAACCCGTAAAGCCGTATTTTAGAAGGTCTAAAAAACCCACGGGGATGGCGTGACACAAATTTTATACCAGCACCGCTGTTGCCACTTTTTGGAATAACTAAAGCCGAAGCTACATCCTTTTTATTACTTTACTTACTTTTATTTAAAATATCTTAAAAAGCTATCGAAGTCACTAAAACCGACAGTCGAGATAACAACGTGCTAGACAATAATGCATCAAAACAAAAGAACGTACGCAGCTGCGGTTCTTATCATTAAAACATCACATTTCTAAAACTACATTTTTTACCTTTTTTATTGCACCTTAGTCATAATCATGGACACACAAACCAACAGACACTTAATTACCGTAAGAGTTTCTATTTTTGCTATTATATTACTTTAAGAACTGATTGTAATATGTGTGTGAGTATTAGGAATACATAATTTTAAATGTTTTCATTGTTACGATTTGATTATTAATTTTCTACATTTCCAAATTTTATAAAGGTATTCTTTATGTACGGCATTAGTTAAATGAAAATCTTGATGAATGAAGAAATTTTCGGGCACAACTACACGCTTTTTAGGGCATGCAGGTTTCCTTAGAGCGATAGGGCTGATCACGTTGAGACGTAATAATCGTCAGAGAAACGCGGGTGTACTTATAGGTACACGTATGGGTGGACTTATGACTTGCATCTCACAGTTCACACTCGGAACACCTCGTGACACCCCTTCGGTAAAAATCTGCAAATAATTGCATGACCTAAATGTATTGTGTCTAAATACTAATCACTCTTACTGCTACCAGTAAGCCATCTATTCCAGGTAGATTTACTTTTGTTTATTTTGCTTTTGCAAATTCATTTTGTTTGTTCCGATAAACAAACCAAACTTTGTAAATTACCGTTACTTGAATAATTAAAAATCTTCACATGTCAAATTTTAAGTAATCGTACACTCATTTAACGAAGTAGAGCAACATTCAGGTGCGGTCTCTAACATCTTAATGCAGCGGGGGGAGCGCCACTTCTAAAGACTCAGGCAAGATGAAAGCGAAATGTTGCAAAGAGAGTCTGGGGCATCCTTAATAGATAGTTATTAAATTTAGCCCCAGTAGTAGTTATCTGAATATTACCTTTATTTCCGCAGTTCACTTTTTATGTGATCTATTAGTTTCATAGTATAATCTCTCAGAATAAAAAGGGACTACATAATTATTTTTATTACTCCTGTATAGGATCAAATTATTTTGCAAACCTAAAACAGACAGGTACTAATCGTCGTTATGAACAGTTTTTGTAATAGAAGCTGAAATGAAATACTTTTTAGGTTCCGTGCCTCAGAATGAAAAAGACGGAACCCTTATAGGATCACTTTGTTGCCTATCTGTCTGTTATTTTCTTGCTGTCTGTCATCATGAGGAGCTTTTTGCGATATGTGGAGAGAACAAATATATGAAGTTATAGTTGTTTATATCCAAAACGAATGTACTAAAGTGCGGGAGCGCCACCTACTACTCGACACGTGACTGTAGCGGCGCCGCGGCGGTGTTTTCTTTGATAAAAGCCGTAGCGCTGCGCCGCCACAGTGGACACTTGGCGTGGCCTGTCATTGCGTGTTGCATGGCAATGGCAGGATAATAGTTATAAGGAGTTGCAGACCAATCAAATTAATGGCCAAATCCAAGATGCATGACCTAATTTATAAACGAAATACATTGTGTTTATAAGGTAAAAAATACAAATAGTACTCACCCATTTTTGCACGAAAAATCTGTCCACCATACTCAATAATTTCTCCATTACCATACACTGGTACAAAACTCTTTGATAATGCACCGTTTTAACAAGTAGGGTGAGTGAAACGAGTGACCTATCGCTCGTCACGTCTTCTCCCCCCGCACGCCTCCGCCACCCCTGATGCGACAGAATGAAATTCTAGATTTATGTAATTTGCGCCCGCGATTTCGAATGCCAGCCCATAGCTATTTACTGAAATCCTATACTTTCTAAATATGAAATAACTGCATTTTCCAAATATTTAGGAACTACCACGGGTCCGAAATTCAATATAAATTGTTTTTACTTGAGAAATGCTTAAGAAAATCCAACATGAAAATGGAACATTTTTGAGCTTAAAACATAGATTTCCAAGTGCTTGTATTTCCTAAGCGTATTGATTATCTGAAATTTAAAGTTAAATCAGACTTGTAGGTTGTGAAAAAGATGAAGTTACTCAAAGTTTTATTTGATTTAATGCATTAGCGTACAAACGAGAAGCTAAATCGTTTTGTATGGCCGCGGAGTCTTGCGCTCTTCCCTTAAACTCCTAAAAACGAGAAACAAAGCGTAAAATCTGTAGAGCGTTCGCACACATGGTAGAGTCGTGTGAAGTCAAATCGGTCAAGTGGGCAACGCGCTCATTTCGGCGGGCGTTAGCAGTACATCAATTTTACTTCAAACTTTGATTGTTAGTGGTACCGATTCGGTGAAGCACATCTTAACTTATTTGACAGAACTAAACTTAATTTAAGCATTCTGTCCTTGTCTTTTTGATAAAGAAAGAAAAAGACAGGACGCTTAAAATGAGGTTAGTCCTGTCAAATAAGTTAAGACGTGTTATGTCGAATCGATACCAATATCTCTGTAAGTACGTGGTATTTTTCGATGATTTAAAAACTTTTATCCATGTAAAAATACTATTAACGCTATCTGCTTAACCAGAAACATAAATAAGTTAGAGTGGATAAGTCTATTTCGTTATGTATACTACTGCCGTGATTTTTTTCACGTTTCCAAATACAATCGTTTCGCTGGCAGGGGGGGGGACACTTGACTCTAACAAAAATTAACAATTTTAAGCTTAATATTTCGCAAACGGAACCCTGGATCGAAAAATGGTCTTCTCACACCCCCAATATTTTTAAATTACCTATCCAACGACACCCCGCACTTGGGGATAGACGAGAAAAAAAATATCGTTACTACTTTACGTGGTACTTCGGCGTGATAAATATGTATACCCATGCCAAATTACAGCCTTCTAGTACTAATAGTCTCTAATCTAAGCCGCGGACAGACAGACAGACAGACAGACAGACAGACAGACTGACGGACAGACAGACAGACGGACATGACGAAACTATAATGGTTCCTTGTTGTTGACTACGGAACCCTAAAAACCAATTGGTTTTACTGTTTTACCGCGTTAAACCGGTGATGATTGCAGGTTGGTGCTTGTTTGATTATGTCTGGATATTTTTTCATGTTATTGGTGTTATCGTGGTAGTTTATCTAGATTTAGTATTGTTTTTTGCTTCCAGGTGCACCCGTTTACAATGTTTTTCCATAATATCTGCAGCTGAGAGACAAAACATTTTACAACTAACAACATTGGAAAAAAATGATCAGGAAGCGTACTTGATGGGTTTGATTTCATCGTCACCTTCCGAACGCCATATAAAAGTAGAAATTTTTAAAAATGTCGGAGTCTTCCAATGAATAGCATTGTTATCTATTATCGTAGTATTTTATTCTGTGCTATTGTTAAGTTCGACTGCTAATTAGCAGTGCATAACGAAACGCATAAACAACAAAGTATTTTATGTTAATTTTATGTCAAAACCCAAACTCTGCACGGCTACTCGTATGTTTCTCTTTTTTTTAGTTTTACTAACTTCTTAATTTTATTCTTTTGAGGCAATTTTATAATTTTACGTTAAAGGCTATTTTGGGCTCTTGGAATTTTATTATAATATCCTAACCAAATATCCACACTTTTTTTTCTACATTTTTAAACTTATTTTCGTAGTCTGTTAAATTTAAAATTGTCTTTTCGCGCCCTCTTAATCACGGATAAGTGACTACATACAAAGAGCTGTAATTTTTGTGTTTGGAGGGGCGCCACCATGAGATCTTAAGATCTTGCATCCCATACTTTAGCTAGGGCCGCCACTGATTGTGTTGGTCTACTACTAGCTCAATCTTGATAAATAATCCGTTACTATGCTGGCTCTCTATTTTATCAATAGTATTTGTTTTACGGTAGTGTTGCAGGCCACTTACCCATTAGGCATCTTATCAACCACGGACAAGTGAGATTTTTTTCCGTCATTGCGCCGCGCCGGTGTGTTGCATAGCGTGTGTGGGGTACTATAGCTTGACCGTCCTAAAGTTGGCCTTTCCTAGTTTTGCGGGACGCAAGGGGGTGGGTGCGCGCTGTTACACACGGTATTTCCACGTCATGATGTGTCTAAAGACCAATTAAAGAAATATGACTACAGTATGAGAGTTTGATAATAAATAGTAAACGTATACATACACTGAAACACAACATTTTTAAATATACACGATAAAAAGAACAATGGAAATTGGTATTGAACCTTTTGGTAAGACATTAAGAATGATTTGTTTCAGAAAATCATCTTCCAAGGAGGTTAAATATAAAAAGAAACGGCCAAGTGCGAGTCGGACTAGCGCACGAAGTGTTCCGTACCATTATCTATAAAAACGTTAAAAAAACATGTCTGTTGTATGGGAGCCCCTTAAATATTTATTTTATTCTGTTTTTTAGTATTTGTTGTTATAGCAACAACAGAAATACATCATCTGTGAAAATTTCAACTGTATTACTATCACGGTTCATGAGATACAGCCTGGTGACAGACGGACAGACAGACGGACAGCAGAGTCTTAGTAATAGGGTCCCATTGGTTACCCTTTGGGTACGGAACACTAAAAAAGGTCTCACAAATAAAATTACAAGTTACTATTTTTTGCCTATGTCCCATAAATTATTACTTGCTATCTCCTCCTTCTTTTTTCTTTTTAAAATAGTTTGCTACATTTAATAACATTATTTTTGCTTGATGGTTTAACATTTTACTACGCAGAGTCAGTAATAGGCACATAGCTTTATTTAAAAACAAAGCGTTGCTTAGCAACGAAAAGGATACTGCAATGCCTTGTGTATCCGTGCGCACGTGCGCGTGCAAACGCGCTGGGTACTTCTAAACTCGAAACAAAATGTTCAACCCTTGACTCATAAGTACTCATGACCAAAAATAATTCTTCTGTTTCTAACTTCGACTAAATTCGTTCCGATCTCTACACATTTCGGCTGATTGAGATAGTAATGATAGCAAAAAAAATATCTAAAAATATTCATTTTTGTGTTTTCCTATTAAACTTAGTATGGGAATCACAAAAAAATTCAAGAATACATACAGGTATCTGTTACCAATATTCCAGTCTGGATAAATTACCCAATAATGTTAGGCAATAAATTGAACGCGCCGCAAAATTTTCGAGGGTTAAAAATCGTGGATCGAGATTGGAAGCATCCAGCGTGTTCCCCCTCCTACGTCCCGCGAACCTAGGAAAGGCCAACTTTACGGCGGTCAAGGTATAAGCACAGATCACGACGTGGTCTGTGGTACTAAGTAAGGAAATAGAAATGTGATAGTATGGAATGACATTTTAAAGTAGTGAAATTGCACTGATGTGTTGGCGAAAAGGGTCTGCCCTCCTTACGACGTCTAATAGGTAAGTGATACATATACCGGGAGTGTAAACAGACTGCAACCTTTTAATAAAACAAAATATTCTACCTATCACTTTTTTCATTAAACATATCCGCGCAAACCATTAGTTTAGGAAATATTTGAGTTTTAAACAACAATGCGTGAACCCTAACGCAACGAGATACGGGCGTTTTTCGAGGCAGTCGTTCGTGAAACAGCTGCTTACCACCTTCCGCGCACCTTCCTGCTGCGAGTTTTGCGCGTCTATCTTTCTTCAGAGAGTTGTTCAGTATGATCATTAGATTATGTGGTTGTATTTAAAGGTCGCAGTCTTATTACACCCTGTTTATTTTCAAGCCTGTTTCCTAGAGAAGTAGGCAAATACTATAAATTTCTATCTGCTGCAATCCTGACACACCTCTTTCGTTTCAATATCCATTAGTTAGTCATGCATGAGATATGCAATTTAAAACTGATAGATGACATAAGATTCCAGATTCTTGATATAATCAAAATAGATCATTTTTTTCTGGTGAGACATTGGACTGAATATATTAAGGGCCTTACTATTGCCAAATGGGTACTTTCTAAAGCCTACTCCTCGTTTATGGCGAAACCAAAAATAATGAAAAATTGTATTATGAATAATCAACTCTTAGACAACATATACAACATTTTTCTTTTTCGTACCACCAGAACTTCTACATGAAATATTTTTTTAACTGAATGGTGTTTTTTGGCTTGAATTTCCTACTGCTCCTAAGTGGCTTGGCCGATTGAATTCATTTATGCTTTGATAAATAGATAAACTTGATATCTATAAACATAACATAACATTATTCAATCGAACAATCACGCCCTAGTGAAAAGTATAATTTTCTCCTATTTCGTCCTATCAAGGACACAGCGAGCGTCGTAACAGCCACTATGCATTTCGCGCTGATATGAACGTTATTTCAATGTCGTTTCTGTTGATATTCGTACTGACAAATATCGAGCTGCTTATTTGGCGACGGTAATCGCCTTAAGGGAAAAGGAAGTGAAAAATGTAGTAGGTATTATATTTCGTGCAACTGTTGCATAATGTGAGACATTAGACAGCGCCATCAAGGGTGTCGACTCGAGGGAGGTGACCCTCCTAGTATTAACAGAATTCATAATATAAGCAAAAATCGTTCTTTTTTTCAATTGACCATCGCCTCCGGCACCTGTCCCTTAATTCGTGATTGCCGGGCTCCGGCAGCTGTGTGGCTAAAAGTAATAGTAATGGCAACTTATTTTATGTCATAAAACCATAAATGGCAACATTTTCAAGGGAAATCCCTTGGAATTCGGAGTCCACACCACAATCAAATCTAAATTGACTAATGGTTTGTTTAGAATAGAGTGGAGCCATTAAAGTAGTCGCAGTGGGCACGGTATTTTTATGTTTATTCTTCAAGAATAAGAACTTTACTAGGAAACTTATTTCACGGCGTTTACTGTAATATACAGATATGTACCTACACTTACCCTTGCTTTGTTTGAGTCATGAAGCAACAAGCCATAGTTTGAGTACATAGTTGACTTGAGCTTGTAATTAAACTCGATCTCTCGATCTCTCATTGTTGTGTTGTTATACGACTAGTACTTCCACAGGTACTTCTCTTGTTTCTGCCATTTAATTACCGTACGTAGTACCTACCTCAGTGGTTTCTGCTGTTGAATTTCTACAAAAATGAGTGATAACAAGGTACGTACCTAGGTACCTACTTAATAATTTTGCTTTCCTTTTAAGGTTTTAAATCAAATATTATCCGATTAGAGTACAATAAAAAATAGAAAAAACCTATGATACAAAAAATACATACGTATATTTTGAAAAAAAAATCTCGGTCCAGGTCTGCGACCTCTTGCTTTCACGACAAGCGTGCTTGGAAAGTACCTACGTTTTTTGGCTTCCGTAGTACCTAATAGGTACAAAAGGAACCTTTATAGTGAGACTCCGTTGTCCGTCCGTCCGTATGTCACAGCCTCATAACCAGGGATAGGATAATCGGATCGATATATTACATAAAGTTGGAAAAATCCTTGAAAATGTTTGTAGGTGTGGAGTCGGATTTTTAAAATATTAATTATTTTGATAGTGAAAATTACGGCATTGCTTAAAACGTAACGATGATGTAGGTGCTTACCTAATACTTCATCCATCAGCCTAGTTCGTCCACTGCTGGACATAAGCCTTTTCAGGACTTTGCCACTCCCGGCGGTCATCCTGGAAGAATTGCCCATACTCACACACGCTGGGCAGGCGGGTTGGTGAGCGCGGTGCCGGAACCCTCGCACCAGTGACGCCGCTGCCCGTCACCAGTCTGTTCCATATAAGGCCCGGCTATTAGGGATGGATATACCGCCATCCATCGGTCCCAGGCATGGTGGGCCTCCTGGTTTTTTGTCTGTGTGTTGTCCTCTTACTCTCCCCCGAATTACTTCGAGGAGGTCTCCAAGTAAGATGGTGGTACCTCCACAGTCGAGCCCGGCATCAGCTCTACCACCTGATACTTAATAAATGTTATTGTAGATTTATATTATTTAGAAATTGTATACACTTCCTAGGCAATTTCTAAAATGCCAAGCTGATTTATCTCTTATTTGTTTATTTTATTTCATTTTTGATCGGTCTTTTGTTTTGCCTTTTGCTCTGTTCGGCCTAAATAAGCTTGGCATTTTATAAATTTCCTAGGAATTGTATTACGTAAATTCCTATTTTTTTATTTCATTAATTAATTAATTTAGATTGCCGGTAACAATATCTATTAAGTACTTATTACATTATCGTAAGTATTCCGTAATTTTTATCTATCAAAATAATATTATAAGAAGCCGATTCCACACCTGCAAACTTTCTCAGTTTTTCCAACTCAAAACCATAAAAATATGTATGTCCCCCCCCCTTTTGTCCGAAACTGGTACACCGAAAAATATAAAAAAAATGTCGATTATAGATCATAACTGGCCAATTACAGGAAAACTATAGCGATTTAAACACGTTGAGCACAAATGAGAAATAAAAAAAAACGGCCAAGTGCGAGTTGGACTCGCGCACGAAGGGTTCCGTACCATTATCTATAAAAACGGCAAAAAAAAACATGTCTGTTATATGGGAGCCCCCTTAAATATTTATTTTATTCTGTTTTTTAGTATTTTATTTGTTGTTATAGCGGCAACAGTAATACATAATCTGTGAAAATTTCAACTGTCTAACTATCACGGTCCATGAGATACAGCCTGGTGACAGACGGACATACGGACATACGGACAGACAGACAGACAGTAGAGTCTTAGTAATAGGGTCCCGTTGGTTACCCTTTGGGTACGAAACCCTAAAAAGGAGTAAAATAAATAAAAATATATTTTATAAAAATTACAATATGGGTATTAAATTGTAGGTATTAAAAAGCTGATTTGTAAAAATAGGTATATAGATTGACTATTATATTTAATTGCATGTATTTCGAGAAATCCTTGTATAACCATTAAAAAAATGTCGCCCTTATCTCCAGAATTGGTGGACCGAAAAATATGAAAAAAATCATGGTAAAATACAGGAAAAATAAAGCGGTTGAGAAATTCACAAAAAAGTATTACAAATTAAATTTATCAACCACAACACGGAACCCTAGGTACGCGAGTCTGGCTCGCACACTTGGCTGGTTTTTTTGGTATTTGTCTTACTTTAACTCTAATAATATTTAGAGTATCCAAAGCTATTGCTTTAAAAAATATGATCTCAATATGTAGTCTTCAAATTTTTTTATACTTATAACTTAGAATATAATATATATTCTAAGACAACTTCCATCCAAAAAAATATTCAACCATTGAATTATTCAAGAAATGTGATCTACTTACTGTATGGCAGGTCTTTGTGCTAAATACAGTTCTGCGACTACATTCTAGTGTCCAATATTTACCACAGCATAATGAATCCTCTCAACGTCTTCACCAAATTTTTAAAATACAACGATATAGGACTACTTTTATAACAAGATTCGAGGGCATTCTAAGTCGACTTCTTTATAACCTTGCAAATAAGCTTCTTGCTATACATGCCTTAAATCACTATGAAGCTAAAAACAAATTAAAATGTTGGCTCAAATCCCTTAGCTACGATGAAACAGAAAAATCTCCAAAACTTATCTCCATTCTCAATTATCCATTATTCATTCTGAAGGCTTTAATTTTAGTTTTAGTGCTGTCAAGACTAAATTTTCATCATTGCAAAATAGTTCATGCGTTTGAAGCACAGAAGCTAAATTACTTTGGACAAATTTAAGTCTTGACAGCACTAAAACTAAAATTAAAGCCTTCAGAATCGGCTTTATTACTTCTATAAAATATTAATACATTTTATTTCATTTCATTTTTTATTTTTAAACATGTACGCTCCCACCCTCACGCACACACATAAATACACACACCCCTACACACCCTCACAACACTCAACATTTTCAGCATTGTTAATCTTTAGATTTTTAAACTGTTACCTGTTCTTCATACTGTGATGTGAAGGAAGAGCTTGACGCCTATAGCACAGGCACATACACCCCTTTTAGGCGTTAAGGTTAGCCTACTAATTTATTGTATGTATCTCTGTTTTCATGAATAAATATATTGTTATTGTTGTTAAGACCTATAACAACCAGTTAGCCTTTTAATACACATTTTATTGTTTTCAGACCCCATTTCGAAGTGACAGACGCTGCTTTGGGGAGTACCGATGCCCTCTGTGCAAGCGAAGTTGGTTGAGTTCCAACTCATGGGCCAACTATGGGCAAGAGTGCAAGGCATGTCGCATCAATGTGTTTGCTCATAAACAGGTAAACTAACATTTACTTGTCTTTTCACGACTGCAGCTTATCTTATGTATCAAACTATTGTGATCTTATTTGTGTAATCACTGTTGGTTTTCCAAATTAACAATAAAAAAAATAATAAAAAATAAAAATAAAAGTACCTATTTAAAGAAATGAAAAATCAGAACCCTTAAAATACATTCACGTTTGTTATCATCTGTCTGTCCATTTATCAAGATCCTTTTGCTCAGTTGAATCGAGTTTAAACTGATACATACTACCATTCATGTAAAATTGCCACCTACAGAAATCTATGGGCCCATGGTGATGTAAAAACATCTGGCTTTTAACCTTTTTTAACTCAATGTGAAAAAAGTTATTGCACTTTACATAATCAATTTCATACAAGTTTGTTCACTATGAAAACCATAGTCAGTCAGTGGTCACTTCCAGTCGACCACATATGGGATACCATGTAGGTAGTTATAGGAAAATATCTGAAAATTACCGATATTTCATTAAGTATTTAGGAAGTGGGAATTATAATAGCCTTATATATTGAAACAAAATAAAATTGATTGTTATTGAAATTATTGATAATCTCTAAAAGTGAAGTAACAAAAAAAGTTGAGCCCAAAACGCACTTGGCCAGTTATTTTTACAAATTGGGCCCTTTTGGCCACCTTTGTAAACTAGTGGTTAGAGTACTCGACATATGTTCTGTGGTACTCTATACTAATCAGAAGGTCACAGATTTATGTTCCGTCGGGGCACATTTGTGTTGGGTCTGCACGCTTTGCGCCTGTGTCTGAAGTAAGGCGATAGGGACTAGTATTTTCAGAGGTAGATGTGAAATACACAACACATGTTTTGAAAAGCTTATATTTTAAATTAAATTAATTAGTTACTTACATAATCAGATCCAAATTGTAACTAAATAGATATGGTGTAAACAGTCTCCTCTGTTGGGTCAATGTGTTGCTGCACCTGGGTTATGCTACAGTAACCCACAACCTGCCAGTCACCACATAACCGCACTTCACCTCACTTTGAAACTTAAAGAAAATATACGTTATGGCCCTGGGTAAGCCTCAAGTTCCCAAATCCGTCACCCTAGAGCTCTTGGCTGCTATCATTGCTATGGAGAGAAGGTTCCTAGATTCCATGGCAAATTTCGAAGCCAGGATGATCCTCTGAGTCTTGAACAGGTAGCTGGTGGGTTCAAAATCTTCAAGGAGTGGATAAAAGAGACTGTTGGCCTCCTCAGGTAGCAGATTTCATCCATTTCCCATACTATGGATGACATGGATTTATAACAGTAGACGGCGAAAGTTTTTGCTGTTTCGTGGGATTGAAGAAACCCGGGATGAAGATGTGCCGGCTGTCATCACTGAAACAGTGACTCAAAAACTGAAGTTTGCCCAGTTCTCCAATGCTTTCATAAAGTCTTGCTATTGTCTTGGTAAGCTTTCAACAGACAAAAGTAGCTGCCATCCAGTGGTTGTGAAGTTTTCTTCATTAGTAGTCCGCTCTTCAGTGTGGAGGAAGAAAAAAGAGCTGAAAGGAAGCAACATATCTATTGCAGAGTTTCTGACAGCCCCGCGCAGGCAGTTCTTTGTTGAAGCATGAAGACTGTAAGGAGTAAACAGTTGTTGGTCTCAAGATGGGAATCTGAATATGAAGCTCCCTGATGGCAGCAAGGTTAAGCTCTTCTCTTTAGAGCAGTTGCAGGAATATACAGCCAAATTTCCTAGGGTCGGTGGTTTCAGCAGACCGAAACAGGCTGCTATTACTCTGAAAAGTAAACAGCAAATTAGTTTGTTTTGCTTATAGTGTTGCATTAGGCCTCCAAGACCCCGAGTTCAGACTTTCTATAGGCATCTACCTAATTTGTTAAACATATATCCGGACGTTGGGTTCGCGCCCCCTTATCGTCACTCCGACCTAGAGTTTTGACCCGGGAATTCTCGTCCCGGGATTTCCCGGGAATTTGACTTTTCTCGATCTCGAGAAATTCAGCTCGAGAAAAGTCGAGACAGTGAGACATTATGATTTTACAATAAAGCTAGGTGGAATTCCATGTTAACGATGATTGAGCGTTTTTTGAAATTAAAAAATGCAATTAAAAAAGCTTTGATTAATTTAGATAGCTCAAACCTATGGAAAGAGGACAATATTGCTGTGCTACAAAAACTGCAAACGATATTGACGCCAACAAAACTTGCAGTGGAAGCATTAAGTAGACAAGATGCCAATTTGCTAACGGCAGAGGCTATAATCGATGTGTTGCTGAAAAAATTGGAGAGTATGAACGATCCTTTGGCTCTCAAATTATCTAATAGTTAATTCACTTAAAATGAAAATAACAGATCGCCGTAATACATCTTTAATATCGCTGCTGAACTATCTACACAGCCCCGATAATTTCATGCACAAAAAAGTAATTATTTTATTGGTAACAGCAAAACATTTTTGATTTGATTTTTATTGGATTTGATTTTAATCGTCTTTACCCCACCGTCACAACATTTTCGACAAATGATGATCCAGAAGTCGTCCAAGTAAGCGTAAGCCAATCAGAACCCGACAATTTTGAAACTCAGTTAGAGGATGCTATCAAAGGTATTTTGAGCAATGAAGAGTCAGCCGCCGTAGCGCTCTCAAAATCAATCGTAAAAAAAGAGTTTTTACTATTTGAAAAATCTGGCAAAAGGTCCCCAAATTTGGAAACCTAATACAAAGCATTACTCTCAGTCAAGCCAACTTCAACTGAAAATGAACGAGTCTTTCCAATGGCGGGAAATGTGGTCACTAAAATATGGAGCCGGCTATCAGGGGCTCTACCGCGTAATTCTCATTTGTATCAACTTCAAGCAAATGCATGCGAAATTCAACGCGTGCAAAAGAGATGGCATGTTAGACGGGCGTCGTCGCACGCACGTCAAATGTCAATCTCAAGTTGATGTTGATGAAAATGAGAATTACGCGGTAGACCCACAGATAAGACCATTAATGCTTTAGTTTTTCTAAAGGAATATTTTATTAGAAGTAAGTAGTTGCTGAAAATTAATAAAAAAGGTTTTGTAATTAATCACTTTAAAACCTAAATAGATCATAAAAAAATATTGATCAGATTTGTATTTGTTGTATTTTGTTCAAAAAGATATTTGATTATTTTTGTTTTTGTTGTTGGAGAGAGATAAGTTCCCACTTATCTAACTATTTATTTTAGGTCATAAATAAGTTATGTGGATTGTTTTTAGAGATTTTTAATTATTTGTTTGAGACAGAAGGTTTCATTATTATTTTATTTCTTATAATATTGTATTGATTAACAATAACTATTTTTAATAATGTAATAATAATTTTTTAACAATTTCTGTTTTCATTGAAGTAATTTGAGAGACTTGGTTGATTTTTGTTCTTTTTAGTGAAAAAAAAGTACATTACCGGCATTTTTATTTGATTACCTAAAATAAAGTAGTAAATACAAATTTCTCGATTTCCCGGGATGACCCGAGAAATCGAGGTCGAGAATTCTCGAGACCCGAGAAATGAAAAACCTCGAGAAATCATAATCCCTACTCCGACCGGACGTTGGGACAACAACAACTGACATATTATTTTTCAGCAACGGTATTTTTAACGTACTGAAATTGTTTTTTTCAATAAGTACACCCGTCTATTTTGTAATAATTTAATTTTGCAGCTGAATATTATTTATTTTATTTCGTCTTGTCATAGTTGTCATGTCACAAATTATAGAGGGATACATGTACTGTACGTGTCATGTCGTCAACGTCTTTTTTTTTTTCGTTTCATTTTCCCACTAAGTAAGGCAAAAGGATCTTAGCCCATACAGCCATGTCTGACGTTATAGTTATTATTTGTTTATATGCACTTATCCTCTTCTGTTGAGGATCATCTGAAAGGTCTGTCCTGTCTAAGTCACTTTCCTGTCGTTTACGCTATAATGATAGCCTTATAACGCAAATACAACAGGGTTAGAAAAAACACACGAAAAGGCACAGCCCGCACTTTTGTTCCATTGAACAACACACTACACAGGTTACGGCGATTTTAATTCACAATATTCTATCACTATTGTTGATCAAAACACCGAAAATGCAATATTTTTTCAATAAAACAAATAAACGACGCCATCACATCTTCGCGCCTTTTTTCCAACCTCGTCAACGTCAATGTCAGTAATTTAACTAATTTAATAATATTTTAACGCCTCTGGATTCTTGTCGTTTTGAGGTCAATATCAGTCAGACAGTGGTGGTGCCGCTTAGGAAAAAATAAAGTCCCCAAACCTTTAGTCAAAAGTCGCTAGATTTTAAGATAAATGAATTGTAAAAATCTGCTAGAAGTCACTAAATTTTTAATGAGAGATAATTACCGTAAGTATTGGAGCAATTTTTTTTTTTTTAATTTTTAAACAAAGAAGTGATTAAAATATAATATATTAATATGTAGTTACGTACATATAGTAAAGCAAGATAGCAATATAAATGTTGTCCAAGATAGAGTGAGAATAGTGAGATACACGAGATTGAAACGCTCTGACGACGTTGAATGGTCTTCACGAAGTTGGTTGCATTCAGTTTGATCGCCCGCCGCCGCCAGCCGATGGTCGGCGATCATGCCAGCTCTTTTGCACGCGTTGAATATTTATTTAAATACATACATATTATTTAATGTTTTTTTTCCTATATTCCAAATATCTATTGAATATAACGAAGAAATAAACAGGTAATAAAAAAGTCGCTAAAACATTTTTTAGGGTCTATCCATCCATCCATCAGCCTAGTTCGTCCACTGCTGGACATAAGCCTTTCCAGGACCTTGCCACTCCCGGCGGTCATCCTGGAAGAATTGCCCATACTCAGACACGCTGGGCAGGCACGTTGGTGAGCACGGTGCCGGAACCCTCGCACCAGTGACGCCGCTGCCCGTCACCAATCTGTTCCATATAAGGCCCGGCTATTAGGGATGAATATACCGCCATCCATCGGTCCCAGGCATGGTGGGCCTCCTGGTTTTTTGCCTCTGAGCTGTCCTCTTACTCTCCCCCGAATTACTTTGAGGAGTCTCCAAGTAAGGTGGTGGTACCTCCACAGTCGAGCCAAAATACGATACGATATATATAGATAAGCTTCAGATACGCTGCTAGGAAATCTTGGAACAACCTGCCTCCACCGATACGCGACCTGAAACATGTCACTTCTTTTAAATCTAAATACAAACAATTTTTGCTAAATGGACAAAAGGATCAAAATCTGTTTTATCTTTAATTACATATACATAAGTATAAATTTAAAAAAAAAACTTACCTAAAACCAAGTAGGTTTTTCCAACCTTGTTTGTTGATTCAACCGACAAACCTTTTCTCTCGTGTTTATTAAATGGGCCCCATTTGATGGTCCTTGTCGTTTTTATCTCTTATTGTTTATATTCATGACACTATGTAAGCTTCATTCACCATCTTTAATTTAAACGTGTTTTTGATAACTACCTACATTCATGTTATGACTCTTAAAATTGCATACTTGGTCAGTCTAGTGCCTGAAAAAAGTTATTGTTTATGTACATGTTTCCACAAACGCAAGTCACTCACAAACGCTAGGCTGCAGCAGAATACCAGCGTTTTGGCGAGATGATTACCTACTGGTATACCATGTCATCACAGCATCACGCTGAGTTGTGACCATTTTGGTGGCAGCAAATACTGGTAGATACTTGGATATAATTATTAGTTATTATAATAAGTTAAACTAATTAGATAAGAATGAAGTTAATTTATTTATCTTGTTGTTAAGATTAGTTTGTACGTACCTACCATATTTTGCGTGTTACCAAATAAATGTATTTTCTTTCTTTCAAGAGTCGAACCATGATTTTTCGATAATAGACCTTGGACTCAATGTCCATGGTTCTTCAAGACAGTGCTCGAAACACCTTTCGACAGCCCAATTTGACAATAACACATATAATTTGGTGTTTTTTTATGTCAAAAGATGTCAAAAGCTGACCCTGAACAACATTTTTTTACTTGTTTAGTATGATTAGTAGAAAAAATTATTTGTGCGATAACCACGCAAATGTAATTTTTTTCACTTCTGTACTTATAATTACACAACACATAGGTCAATAGGTCAACACGTCATACATACACACATATACTCACGCCTGTCTCCTAGAGGGGTAGGCAGAGGTACATATTTCCATCTGAAACGATCCTGACTTATAAGCTGATCTAATAAGCTTGTATAGCTAGAATTATGGATATGAAAGAAGCGAAAGAGATGTGTCAGGATCGTAGCAGATAACAATAAGTCATACGTTTATAATTTTCACCCTGACCCTGGAAAACGTCCATTGGCAGAAATGTCAACATAGGTTATCCAAGTGAGCAGGATAGTAGATTCGTGTTTTCCCGGATAAACGTATTTTTTCGTGTTTTATTCGTAAATAACATGGAGAAAAAATTTTAAATATGTAAAAGGGCACCGATCAATTGAAACTTCCCATTTAATTGAATATTTCGTTCGGAAATGAATTTATTGAAATGTAAAATGTCACGTGATTTTTTATTATCCCCCCCCTTCGTGTCACCTTAGTGACACTCAACGACTACCCCTTCTCTTCAATTCGAGTCACGTGATTAATGGACGTCTCCTATTATGTTATATTAGGTTTTCAACAAACTTATACCACAATAAATGTCGTAAAAAATTTAAATACACAAAACACGTCATACTAAAAGCTATTCTTCAAATTCAAAGACAATAAATAAAAACAGCTCGAAATGGCCAGTTTTCTGAGCGGCCCGCTTCCACTGAGCAAGATAGACAAGTGTAAAATAAAAGCGTTGGAGCAGGACAGATTTCTATGAATACCCTCGCCTTAACAGTTCCACATATTCTTGTTTTTCAGGCCCCCCTGCAAAAACCGGATGGCCTGAACAGAATCGACGTCTCAAAAGATCACCCTCAGGAGCTTTGCGGGAAATGCAAGGCTCTTGGCCGTTACTGCCGCGGGGATTTTTAAAATATTTTTTATACTAAAAAACTACAATAAATCCGAAAGTGTCTGTCTGTCTATGTACTGAACTATCATTATATTTTTATGGAAACTGTATAATTAGTTAACGCAAAGCACAAACATTTGAAATTTTTTCATTATTACCGAAGTTAGTGTTATAATAATATATTTAAGTTTCATAAAAAAAGAATAACAAATAAACAGACGAACAGACACACTTTCGGATTTTTATATTATTATTAGGGATTTACTATAACTTTTTGTAAAATTAATTTTTATAGAGACCAATATAAGTATGTAAGTACGTTATCAAAGGACAACGTATTTTTTAAAATTATAATCTCTAACTGGGTTAGATAGCCTAAAATAAAAAGATTTATCTTCAAATCTGCTGGTTTCATTCTGCGATCCCGCTCAGATGCCATTTAGGTGTTTGTGACGTCCCGATGACTTCAATCTCGATCACCCATTTACACTCTAGATAAAGACGGCTACGATCCAACTGAGAAGATAAATTGGTGGCACTGGTTGCCCTCTTCACTCGTGCTGCTTTAAAATTTAAAGGAGAATGCTCACGAAGTATGAAGAAAAAACCCAGGCCCGGCGCAAACGAAATGTCTCTGAGATTGTTCATAGTAATGGGTGATAAAATAATGTATAGGGGGCATCATCAAAATTGATGGCTAAATGTAAGAAATTGCTATTTGTTTATTGGCAGGGGTAATATTGAGATATCTCAAATAGTGATATGGTACAAGGGCGAAAAGGAATAAATTACGAGGACGATTTAAAATACGAGCGTAGCGAGTAGAGAGAGTAGGGTAGAGTAGTGTATCATACTACGTTTTTCAATGCAAAGTGTGAGGAAATAAAACAAATATAATCAAAGAAAACAATTTAATTATTGAAGTTGAATGTTACATTGTTACAATTTTGCAAGTTAATGATTGGCTCAAAAGGACTGTTTCCAGAGCCGTTAAACAGTGGGAAAAAAGTATAACATTTATGGTACACAGGAAAGGTTGCGGGTTAGCCAACTTCTCGTAAATACATAAAAAAAAAATAATAATAAAGCCCTAGGGCAAAATAATCGACTTTCTGTTCGGTTTTGATGCATGAATAGTGGGCGTTTACGAGCACTTGCATTGAAAAAATATTTACAATCAGCATTTAAGATAATAAAATTAAACGCTTCACATTGAAACTGATGGGTGAATGTAAAAATTGCTATTTATTTTATGGCAGGGGTAACTTTAAGGTACCTAATCATAGTTACAACTGGCATAAAGACCTTGAAATTGACTATGCAAACATCTGCTATCCCTCTTACTCTTTACAGTGAACCTACTAAAATCTAGAATCCAGTAAGTAAAAGTAGACCACTTGTATAATGCCCATAGGAATCTTCGCCACTGTTCATGTCGCGTCACGTCAAGGTCACGTGGTACGTCCGGTTGCTCAACTATAGATTTATAGGTGCATTATATCATCTTTAAACGCACTTTATGCCAGTTGTAACTATTTTAGGTACCTTAAGCTACCCCTGCCATAAAACAAAAAGCAATTTTTTACATTCACCCATCAGTTTCAATGTAAAGCGCCTCATTTTGTTATCTAACATGCTATCTAACATGTAAATATTTTTTAATACTATTTGAGATACCTCAATATTACCCCTGCCATTAAACAAATAGCAATTTATTTCATTTAGCTATCGATATCAATGATGCCAAATATGTGGTATTTCAGTACACGACTATACTTTAAATCTGAGATATATAATTAGCGCTGGCCTTTGGTTTCTTTTGTATTACCCCTGCCATTAAACAAATAGCAATTTCTTACATTTAGCCATCGATATCGATAATAAAAAATATGTGGTATATCATTACATATTTATACTAAAAATATGAGATATATTTCATTGGCGCCGGGCCTGGTTTTTTTTTGAGCATTCACCTTTAAGATTTAATTAAATTAAATTTGTTTTAATGGTAAAACTTTTCCTTTTATTGTGAAGTTCCAAAACGTGACTTTGATTGGAATGCCAACTTACCTCACTTTATTCTACACACATATTTTACCAAACTGTTTACAAGCTTACGTCTTTGATACAGAGATTATTTTTGAAAAATATACTTACGTGCTTACTCGTTATCTGCAGACAGTGATATCACCGAGACGAAGACGTAGATAAAACAGCAAAAACCTCAGAATAAGATAGTATTTCTTATTCTAAAGCAAAAACCGATGAAATATTTCATCTGTATGTCAGTCTGTTTTTAACATTATTAACATCATAATATGGATGTGGCAGGCAAATGTCAGTTTCTAAGCGTTCGCTAATTTGCAAAATTCCCGCCGCTTTAAAAATGACTTAGTCATTTTCTAAAAATCCGAAATCGAAAGTCTTTCCTAAAAAGTGAAAAATAGTTGCGACGATGCGAGGACCGAGGAGGACCGTGTTAGGTTTACATGAAAGTACATATTGAGAGCTGAGGAAAGCGGAGCGGAGCACGGTGACCTTCAATGGTTTTAACAGAATTACTGTAGCTGATTCTGAACGCTTTAATTATATTTTTAGTGCTGTCAAAACTAAAATTATTCCAAAGTTATTTAGCTTCTGTTCCTAACATTTAAGGACTATTTTGCAAACAAAATATAGGTAGTTTTGACAGCACTAAAATTAAAAATGCCGAGGCAATCAAGAAGTTTCCTATGACTTAAAAACAAAAAAAAATTGTATACATTCTAATATAATAAAAGTATATTAAACATGGTGAAAGAATTATTTCAATATCTTGATAAATTACGAAGTAATTCAATTCAAATACTGAACACGTACAAGTAAAAAAATACGCGCGGAGGATTCACGCTGTGACGTCACAGCATCCGTCGCCGCGGTTTGGGGCGAGACGGAATGCACTAAAACCGCTTATCCCGGCCTATAAGGTCGTGTTTATTGCTCGCAGTATCTCGGACACAGTGTTTGTGTTAAATTCTAAACTTTATGTCTTATTTACAATTTCTTATTTTAATAAGTGAAAAGATTTGAAAGAATAAGTGTAAAAATTTGGAGGATGGAAAATGGTTTTGTACGGGGACACTCTGATAACATACCAAAAGTCGACATGGCCATGGTTTTGGACTTTTTGACTAATAACCCGTTGTATACAAGTGCAGAGGCCAGAGGTGTTAAACTTTCAAAGTAAGTACTAAGTACCTAGGTAGACATTTATCTACCTTAAGCAATAATAATCTCACGTTATTATCTACCTAACCTCTCCTCAAATTGGTGTGTTTATTAATTTTAGGAAAATCGGCGCAATAAATTTAATATTTCATCCATCGTCCATTCATCAGCCTGGGTTCATCCACTGCTGGACATTGGCCTTTCAAATATTTTGCCACTCTTGGCAGTCCTTCGTTATCCTCATCCAGCCGCTATCCTAAAAAATTGGGGTTGGATTTAGTATCGTTTGGCAGTTGTATGGGGGTGAAAGTGGTTAAAGCTGGTATAGATGGGGTCCCCGATTATAACGCTACCACACTTATTAAAAGGTAATGCACATTTTTCGAGAAATTAATAAAATTTGTTTCTTACCTCAAATCAGGTAAAAGGCGAAAACGGAACGTTAAAATGGGCGTTTGACAACCAAATTTGTCCTAGTTTATTGTCTGTGGTGTAAAATATTGTGCAATATCGATGAAACGAAACGCAACAAAAAAAAACTGCGTCATGTGTTACCGTCATTCGTAATTCGTTTATTGGTAATTTTGGATTGAAGAAATAAAATATTTATGAATATTTTGTTGTTTTATTTGTTTTTACCTAGAAATCCTGCTCAAAAGGAGGTTAGTATACCCCCACTTCATGGTTAAAATAGGTTAAATCTGTTTTAAAACCGAATCAGAGCACCCTGACTCTATACAGTCTTGTGGCTACTAGAGTGTATATAAAAAGCCGAAGACGCGAAGGGAGGGCAGCCCCCGCCCGCAGTAATAAAGCTTAGGCACCTGTGTGAGACGTATATATAATCCTTAAGATGGTCAGGGTCACAGGGTCAGGTCTTAAGGATGATCTGTCACATGTTCAGGAGGTACTCAGACAAAACGGATATCAGACGAAGAGGCGACATCCAAGACCAAAAAAGGGAAAGTGTCCTGAGGCTAACAGAAAACCAGCGTTTATGCCCTAAATCAAAGGTATTACGGATAAGATTGGAACAGCATTAAATAAATACTCCATTAAGACTGTATATACTCCGTTATCCAAAGTGGCAAGCCATTTACGCACACCAAAGGATGTGATTCCTTTTCAAAATCCAGGTGTCTATAAGATAAAATGCAGCTGTGGAAGTTCCTACATTGGCCAAACAAAACGTAGCGTACAGGAAAGGGTCAAGGAACACATAGCAGCTGTGAAAAACCGGCAGATGTACAAATCAGCGATAGCAGAACATCTTTTAGAATCCGGGACCAACCACTGGATAGAACTGCATAACCCGAAAATTCTCTCCACCGATCGCCATTACTACCCTAGAATTGTGCGGGAAGCGATTGAAATCAAGAAACATCCAAATAATTTCAATAGGGAAGATGGTTTCAAATTATCTCCCACATGGAGTCCAGTCATCGGGAAATTTAAGTCGCGGGTTTCTTCTTTTAGTGCATCTCCGGATACTGTGAGCGTTGTGTGCCGTGCGTGAATAAGATAACAATTAATTTTAAAGACTAAAGTGTTTTTGCGGGTACAAGGAAAATACTTCGGTCGTCACCTGCATCTCATCACTGCGCCTCGCCATACTTGCCAGTTTCCCGTAGACCACGAGACATGCAACTGTCTCGAAACGTCGGGTGTCCCCTTTTCGTAAAAAGGTAAAAATTGATCGCGGTAGACCCGATTATATATATTATAAAATGCTATTGATCATTGGCAGAACAGCGGTTACTATACCGACAAGACAAGATCTTAACTCTTCTGCTATAGATAGATAAAAATAATAAGTAGGTAGGTAGTATACTATACTCGAGTTAACGAGTTACGGAAAAGGGTTATATTTACCCCTCAGTACCGAAATGTAAGACTTCTGTTATAAAATGCAACCACACATTACTACCGTGGTAAAAGGTCACGAGCGGTCTCGCCACCGCGCCGCCAGGGCACGGCGCGCTGCAGCGGCGTCTTTTCAGTCGAAAGTCGAGATGGCGGCATTTCTTTTGACGCGGCAGCAGGTGTCAGTCGGTTGAACGGCCCGCTTTGCTACGACTCTGTAACAACTACAGAATAGAGCTGATGCTGGGCTCGACTGTGAAGGTATAGAATATGACTTGCAAACCCTCTTGCAGTTATTCAGAGGAGAGTAAGAGGACAGCTCTCAAACAGACACAACCAGATAGCCTAACATGTCTGGGACCTTTGATTAATAATCAAAGCCTGGGACATATTGATGGTGGTAAATCCATTTCCATAAAACAGACTGGGGTTAAAATTTTGTATCGTTTGGCAGGCGGAGGAGGGGGAGGAGGTCAGGGAGGGGTGAAGGGGGGTGGCCACTACACCCTGGTACCCCCCCCATTAAAAGGCAATCCACCGTTTTTTTATATTAATTTTTTTACTTTTTTGAGGTTATAATCAAAAATTCAGGTTATGTTTTTAAAGTAAAGGTGGGGAGAGATGGAAAAACTGATGAAAAAAGGGGGAGTGCAGAAACCCCCCTTCTTTTAACCTTGAACCTACCAGTGCAGAAGTCAATTTTTGAACCATTTGAACATATCAATACTGAAGTCGCTTTTATATCACAAATTCACTTCTGCATCGGCTACGGCGCTGCGGGAAGTGCAGCCCCTTCGCCCTTGCGTAACAAAGCACAGGCACCCGTGCTCACCTCCGCAGCTTCGGCTTGTTGGTCGCCTTCGGCGACCAGCCTCAGCCGCTACGGCTCACACAGGTGCCTCAGCTTTATTACTGCGGGCGGGGGCTGCCCTCCCTTCGCGCCTTCGGCTTTTTATATACACTCTAGGGGTAGTAGCCACAAGACTGTATAGAGTCGGGGTGCCCTGATTCGGTTTTGAAACAGATTCAACCTATTTTAACTATGAAGTGGGGGTATACTAACCTCCTTTTGAACAGGATTTCTAGGTAAAAACAAATAAAGCAACAAAATATTCATACATTTTTTATTTATTCAATCCTAAATTACCAATTAACGAATTACGAATGACGGTAACACATGACGCAGTTTTTTTTTGTTGCGTTCCGTTTCATCGATATTGCACAATATTTTACACCACAGACAATAAACTAGGGCAGATTTGGTTGTCAAACGCCCATTTTAACGTTCCGTTTTCGCCTTTTACCTGATTTGAGGTAAGAAACAATTTCTATTAATTTCTCGAAAAATGTGCATTACCTTTTAATAAGTGTGGTAGCGTTATAATCGGGGACCCCACCTCTACCAGCTTTAACCACTTTTACCCCCATACAACTGCCAAACGATACTAAATCCAACCCCAATACAGGCTGATAGATATGTAGATGGATGAATGGAACAAATAAGTTGTAATGTAAAGTTACCTATGTAAAGTTCTTTTCACTACATTTTTTATTGTTATCTTGTTATTTTTATTTATTTATTAATAAATAGATACGAAAATGCAGTCTTCTTTCATGAAAAGAACTTGACGTACTAGGTTAACTTGTGGTTAACGTAAATATTAGGTAGGTATTTATATCTAAAGTATATTTAGATTACTCGTTTAAATTATTATTTTTTTGTTTGTTATTTCCTGTTAGTTTTGCTGGAAGATAGATTAGAGATAAGCACGCCAATGTGCATATTGTTTAAATTTTAAAATTATATGTATACATGTTTCTGTATATGTGTATGTACTATAAAGAATAAGTTTGCTAACCTCTCTGCTTTAGCACTCATGATTTCGACACTGTGGAACTTGGTATTATTAAAAAAATATTCTGCCATCATTAAGCCGTCTACTCTGGGAATATGATCAGATTGGGCCTTATTAAAACCCGTTTCAGTCATATTTGTAAATGTCAACTAAAAGTAATTATTGCTTACTTATTAATATAATTTCTCAAATAGTCTTCTTTACTTACACTTGAAGTAAAATCCCAAAAACAAGAAATACAGCGTAAATCTATAGAGCGTCCTCACCACACATGGTTGAGAACTGTTACGTCAAATCAGTCAAGTGGGCAACGCGCTCATTTCGGCGGGCGTTCATCAATACATTAATTTTACTTCAAACTTTGATTGTTAATATCTCTGTAAGTACTTGGTATTTTTCAAAGATATAAAATCTTTTATTTATGTTAAAATACTACCAACGCTATCTGCTTATACATGCACACAAATAAGTTAGAGTGAATAAGACGAAAACTTTGCAATTTTAAAAAAGTTGAACTTTTATATGAGAAAAATAAAAAAATATATATATATGTCGAATTTAAACATGTGGAGCCACCAGTAAACAACAATTATTTTAGAATTAATTAATTAATTAGACCATTCATCGAATACATTTCCGGACGAAAATGTCATTCATTGTCTATTCTTTGCTTACAATTTGTCAACGTTGCCAACAGATGGCGCGATACGCCAATAGTTAGTCGATAGATTCTGTCAAGTTTGTCTATGGTGATATTTTTTAAGCTGGCAATAATTTTAGTCTATGCTCCTAGTATTTTGTTTTATAATGTAGGCTAGACTGATTAAGGTTACCAATGAGAATTAAAAGATTTGTTTTGTTATGTTGGTAGACTGTACTGAGTAATTATATTGGTGGAAACGCAAGCGTGATCTTTTTACCGCGCTTGGACATTGCTCTTTGTAGGGGTTATGAACGAATCCCAATTTTGAGCGGGAATTTTGTACTCACTTTTTCCTGGGTCGTGGTCGAGATAACTCTATTACAAAGAGACTTGTCGGTTCCCACTTGTACACGTGCTTTATTTTTGTTGTAATTTTACTATCTGATTACTAATTAAAAAGTGATTTGTGATTTGAGATAAAAATTGAATTTTATTTTTTTATTGTCTACGCGTGCTCATCATGTCCGGTACCCACGATAGCCTGCAAAATCCAGCTCCGGACCTTCCTGATCCGTTATATATATTTTATAAAAATACAATATGGGTAGGTATCAAATTGTAGGTAATAAAAGAGTTGACTGAAAAGTATATAGTTTGGTTATATTTACATGCATGTATGTCGAGAAATCCTCGAAAAAGAACAAAAAAATGTATTTCCCGCCTTATTTCCAAAATTGGTGGACCGAAAAATATGAAAAAGGTCATGATAATGTGTGTTTATTGTTGGAATATACAAAAACGAATCAATATCATTTCAACACAATATTCTGTATCTTTCTTAATTGTTAATAATATTTGCTTTTATGAACGAACTCTCTACAACCACTTGACTAAAAGTCCCTTGGTTGGATAGTTTGGTTACTACTGCGTCTTCAGCGCGTACACGTGACGCAACTTTCCTGATAAATTAACGATGAAAGTCACAGATCTCGATTTGCACAATTCTCACTAGCTGAACTACCTAGATGCACTAGGTACATAGACGCACTACCTAAATGCACTATAACCTAACCTAACTAGCATAGGTTCCTGCTCTAAGATATTAATATGTACCTATATACTAGCACTACTACTGGCACTATAGTATACGGAACTGAACTGAAATAATTCCCTAGAAATCGACCCTACTTTTATCCTACACTTATCAGATTTATAATGTACATTGTTAAAGCGATATTGGTATCGATTCGGCATAACACGACTTAACTTATTTGACAGGACTACTCTTATTTCCAGCGTCTTGTCTTTTTCTTTCTTTATCGAAAAGACAAGGACAGAACGCTTAAATTAAGTTTAGTCCTGTCAAATAAGTTAAGATGTGCTTCACTGAATCGGTACCATTATCGCCGGAGGGGAATGTAGTCAGGGGGAATATCTTTAATTTCAACTGATATAACATAACTATTCTATATTTATAAATGACAATGGAAAATACCCAGAAAATTGCCATAAGTGGAAATGAGTTGCTAAATAGTTAAAAAGGGACACAACTACTATAAATTATCTAACGTTACAATTTTCGTGCTCTCACTCTTTCTAGAGAGGGCACTTGAGTAACATCAAACTAATGTATGCAAATAAGTATTTACAAAGTCTTATACAATAGAAAATTATTTTTATTATGTAACTTATTCTACTAGGTTGTAGGTATATTATTTATTTGTTACTTTTCTTTTGTATATTTACAAATTTGGAGCTCATTCTACGCGTCGTGTATAGTTTGATTCAAATTAAAGATTAAATAAAGGGCGTTACAAATTATAGCGCTTCGGCACCAGGACGCCTCAAAGTATGCATCTAAATGTAAGCTTTAAATTGTGTTGCGTACGTGACATTTTGCAAGCATATTTGCGTGTATAAAAATACGATCAAGTCGGATTGAGTGGACAGGTAAACAAAGAAAAGATTTTTTCACACTTGACACCTTTTGACAGTTATAGTGATGTACCTACGGTGATGAACGAGTTATTCTTTTTTCATTCATTCATTCGGTCTATTTGTTCTTTTCTGTTAATTTAATATTTAATAAATAGAAAAACAGTATATTTTAGATTCTTGATGAGCAGTTTTAAGGTTATGTAAACTTGTCTTTTTGTGGTGTGTTGAATTACCGAAAAATTGTAATGTTAAGTGTCGTTACACTATAAAGTAACCACGCATAGTATGATTTTGATTTCTCAGGATTGCCTGCGTTTACGCTTGTGACATTAAGAAACAGCCTTAGTAATAATAAAATTCCCTAATAATATACTATAAATAATACAGGTGGATAAAATATTTTGATATAGTTTTATTGGGCCCGCTCTGACCTCTTATACTACAATCAAGTCGGATTGAAAATTGAGGATAACAAACCGTTTGGGATGAAAATTACCGATATTGTACACACCTTTTATTCAAAACTTCACATACATCGATTCTAGACACTTTGATCTTCATGTAGAAGTCGCACGTGGGCAGACATAATAAAACATTTAAAATTGCTGAAGTAAAAGATTTACTGAAAGAAGGTATGAGAAAAATTGGAGTAACAGAGTGGTCAAACTGCATTAATTACGTAAAAAAATGTGAAGATAAAATGATGCAGCTTGATGGTTTAATAGATTCAATGACAGATGGCAGAACAGAAAAGTTCCTAATTGACGTTGGTTCAGGATCTGATGGATTTGCATCAGATTCTGAACCTGATTTTGAAGACGATGAATAAATCCTAATAAAAAGTAACCATTGGTCTTATTTATGATTAAAATGATTCTAAGGTAGTTCCCTTAAATCTTGTATGAAGATTATTTAAAAAATGTTTTTAAATCCAATGAGAAAATGCATTCCTGACATAATGTCAGCTGGTAATAACTATTAATGGGAAATAAGTAGTAGTATTATAAACAATATTTGCTTGTCCAGCATTTTGTTAATAATATTTCATACTAAGGCTGTTTCTTAATGTCACAAGCGTAAACGTAGACAAGCAAAGCCTTATCATCAAAATATATGTAATAAAAATCTGTAATAGCTAACAGTATGAAATATTATTAACAAAATGCTGGGCAAGCAAATATTGTTTATTCTACTTATGTCCCATTACTAGTTATTACCAGCTTTCGAACTCAGCACCCAGTTTTCAAAACCTAAGGCTAATGAAATAAGGAATCAAGCGAACATTGAAAAACTTAATCACGTTACCTCCGGCAGCTGTCCTAAATGCCGGCTCTGGCAGCTGTCCCAATTCATTCATTCATTTGTTCATGACACTTTTTGCTAATCTGTGTAAAAGTGGACCATCACTAATTTCATTATGGACACACAGATAAAAATGTGCAGCCGCCAACAGAAAAAATGGATTATCGTTTTGTTGAATAGTTTTTTTACCAAAAATCGAGGTAATATGTATTTATTGTGAACAAAAGTGTATTCTGCATGAAGATCAAAGTGTCTAGAATCGATGTATGTGAAGTTTTTAATAAGAGATGTGTACAATATCGGTAATTTTCATCCTAAACGGTTTGTTTACCTCAGTGTTCAATCCGACTTGATCGTAGTATTCAACACTAATTTTTGTGGAATAAAAGTGGAAGAATTTTGTGTATAATTTATTGAAGACAACTTTACTGCGCACTGTCCATTGTTTGTTCAACTAAATTAGATTATATTATTTTACAAATAAGGTTGTTGTTGTCATTATGGCATATTCAAGCGAAAAACGAGCAAAGCGAGAGAAGCACTCGTTACTCGTGTGTCCTTGTTTAGCAAGTTGCCAGTATAAATATTTAGGTATATTTTATATTTATACGGTGTGGTCATATTAGCTAAAATATTAGCAAAGAGGAACTTTCCGGGCCACGTTACTCAATTATCTCATAGATGGCGCTGTGAAACCCTTTCACATTAGACTGCATTTGTTTGATATCCTTTGCTCGTTTAGAGCCAAAGAATACATAATATATATTATAGCATAAACTACTATTACGCCCTGTACAAATTTATTGTTAATATGTAGTTTTGTTATGTACACACTGAAAGAAAAAAACTACGGGCTCAAAACGACAAGAATCCAAAGCCGTTAAAATAAAAAAAAAGTCTGTTTTTAGTTTCGTTCGTTCAGTTTGCATAATGTAGGTCTCGGTTTTGATAATAATTTAATATTTTTCTTTGGGTAATTTGCTGGTGTACATGGTTTCTCTTTACTTTAATTTACTATTGTGTTAGTTCTGTTTTCGTTTCGTTGCTGATCTATCTAAAATTGTGGCAATATTGATTTTGTTTGACGCATGTTCTTGTCCGTGGTCTGATGGTGATCATAATGGTGACATTTTTGTAGAATGATTTGTTTATTATGTACCTATGTAACGTGTTAAAATAACCGATTTTGACATCCATTAGTTTTGAAATGGAAGCAGATTGTTTCTGAGATTCCGGTCGATAAGGGGGCACGACTGATACAAATTACGTCTTCAGTTATGGACTTAAAATAGCATCCATCCTCTATTCACACTGACCATGGTCAGAAAGGTTTTTGCCTCTCTTCTAAACTTTGACTGCAGGATTGCCAGACACCAATGACTTCTGCTCGTACAGACAGGGTCGAAAATCTCGTACTTTGGCAACACAACCTCGTACACACCTAAACCACAAATTTAATGCGTTCAACCATTAATTTACTACCATACTTTTAATTTGTAAATCAAGTTTATTTAAAAGAAGCCATATGATAAACAATATTTTATGCGGTTTTGGCATTTTTTAATAGTTATCATGAGTTTTATAATTTTAGGTTTTCTTTAATTTGTCAAGCGTCCCTGAAAGACTGCACGATGAACGTTTTTGGTATCACCTTTCTTTTTCGCTGTCCACCCACCTACTATAACCACTTTAGGGGGCGGATTAGCCGACCGCTCTCTATTATCATCACTGCTGTCATTTGTTTCCATTTTTATGCAATACAGTCACAAGTAGCTTGTTTTGAAAGAGAAGGAAACTATGTGCGTATCAAAGATATTTATATAATATAAGCGAGTGTGCAAACATACCCATTGCTACCAACATAACATTTTTGAAGTTTAATATCGGGGGAATTCCCTAGCGGTAGCGAATAATTGCTGGAAAACTATGTAGCATGATAGCAGCAGTGTATCTCGTTCCCAATTAAGTTGCATTCTGAAATATAATTTGTATCGACAAATAAAAATAAAAATATGTATTCATGAATCTTGTACAATTTCATACGAGATGGATGTGAGCTCGTACCTCGTACTGGGACCTCCAAATCTCGTACTTGTAGGAGAAACCTCGGACGGATGGCAACCCTGCTTTACTGCCAGTCCTACGATACCATTAAGGTAACATTGGATAATGTTATCAAATTTCAATCACAATGTGGTATCACCTTTCTTTGGAAATTGACATGCTAATAGCTGCAGATTTTTTGCATGCCTAAGTGTTTTCAATCTTTGGCCATTAGCATCTCCATTTCAGAAGCTGTTATCACTTTATGGCTGCAAAAGGATAACATTATGTACATACACTCCTAGAGTAATTTGGAAGAAATTAGCGGGCTAGATCAAATTCTTAGAAGGACATATTCTGTGGTTGTCAGTTTCTTATTAGGTCTCATTCGGAGTAGGTCATATTCTGAACAGGCTAAGCACTTGTACAGTCAGTTTCATTGGTTTCCAATCCTAGAATTAGTGTAAGGATGGTATTATAATTATTATTTGAATGTCCGTTTCTGGATCACGCATTAATAAGTAAAAGGATTTTGATGAAATTCGGTACACAGATAGACCATGTCCGGGATTTTAAATAAGATGCTATTTATCCCGAAATAAACTGTACTGCTGTCCTGCACTAACTTTCTCATGCTATTTTTGTGTCTCTACGCACTAAATTTAAAAGACATTTTAATGACACAAGAAGTACTTGATTATTTTTGAGATCTTTAGAATTTGCCTCTTTCTTCAATTTTTACAGAAATAAATATAATTTTGGCTTCTTGTGCAACTTTTTCTTCATTCTGTTGTGCCAGCCTTGTAAATGAAAGTACTTAATTATTTTTGATATCTTTAGAATTTGCCTCTCTTAAATTTTTACAGAAATAAATATAATTTTGGCTTCTTGTGCAACTTTTTCTTCTTTCTGTTGTGCCAGCCTTCTAAATGAAAGTACTTTTATTTTTGAGATCTTTAGAATTTGACTCTTTCTTCAATTTTTACAGAAATAAATATAAGTTTGGCTTCTTGTGCAACTTTTTCTTCATTCTGTTGTGCCAGCGTTCTAAATGATTATTTGTGCAGTATGTGTCATAGGGTGGGTAGTATGGGCATATGGCAGTATGGGCGCCCTGTGTGAGCTTCTATAACTGCGCCCTCGTTTCTTTCTAGATAAAAATAAAGGCCTACTTTATTTCATTCAGGGTGATAAAATAAAGCACAAGGAACTTCGTGTTAGTGAACCAATTAAGTACGAGTATCTAATATTTTGGAAGAAAAATCTATTTTTTTTAAGAACTGATGGGGGCAAACAAGCAGACGAGCAATCTGATGTTAAGTGGATCCTTCGCCTATTATACTACCCACTGTGCCTCAATCACTAAAACTCAAACGCAAGTTCACTAGTGCAAATGCGTTGTCCACCCTGATGCTTAAGATTTAATTTTTGGGCCACTTCTTCACACTTCTATAATAAAATAACACCCTGCAAAGTTTCAGTAAACTGTAAATTAATTTAATTTTAAGTTGGTACTTGGTATGGAACGAAGGTAGCATAAAATAAAATTGCGTTTAAGTATGAATTGGTGAAAAAGGGTTTATTCGAAAATATTTGCAAGATTATTCACAACCTACACAATACACAAATGAATAGTTCAGATAGAGATTTATTAAAGCAAGCCATAAACTTTTTTAAAGATTTATTTTTCACGCTTTCTTCATTGCGAAATTGTTGATAGAGTGTTTTTATAAATAATTGTACGTAACGAATTTGTGTCACGAATTTGTTAGTGTTGTCACTAAGTTGTAGCTGTTAAGAAACATGTACACTGACTGAATAAAAAGGGTCGTATGACTAAATAATTTCCATTTTGGTATTATTTACGCAAATTAAATATGTAGATGTCTGTAAATTGATATCTTTCATAAAAGCCGATTTTAACGGTTTTAATTTTAGATTAAGTGCTTTAAAACTAAACTTTCTTCATTCCAAAATGTCCCAGCAAACTAAGGTGCGTTGGGGTTAGACCGGAAGCATTTTCTAGAAGTTGGAAGCAAGTTCTAGAAATCCATTTTTAATATTAAACCATTACCTCTAGACAAAAATACGAATTATGTAGGTAAATGAATAGAAACATCCTTGGATTTTCATTTATTTATGTCAATAAAATCGCATTAGTTATTGAAAATTACCATAAATAAAATGATACTACTAAATTTTGAGGGCTGGAGTAAGAACGTAATATTATGGGTTAAGATCGGAATAGTCTCTAAAATCGTCTCTATTCACTTAATTCAAAAGGTTTACAAAAAAATATGTTCCGATGTTTCCCTGTACACAAAAAAACAGAAAAAAAAACTGTAAAACTCCTTTGCGAACTCCGTTTTTTACTTTTTTATTTTATCTATTCCGAACTTACCCCATGTTAATAGCTTAAGAACACTGAGGTTCTCAACATTGAAATGGTAGTGTAGGGGGTTATATTTACAAAAAAAAACACGGAAGATTTAATCAACATATTTATTCATAGTACTTGCAATGAGATCAATTTTACCTTTACGTACAGTACTTTTATCCCACGACCGGACGTCAGGCTTGGATGTAGTAGTGCTTCACTTATATGTAGCTGAAGTGTGCGTGAGCGCGGGACCTAGGCAATAACACTCACGCACACTTCAGCAACGTATAGGTGCACGGACTTCTACAACCAAGCCACGTCGTGAGATAAAAGTAGTGTATTATAAGCAGTCTTTGTTAAAGTATAGTATACTTCAAAAGTATACTGTATTATCTTCGTTGGAAAATACATACTCGTTTGATTTATGGGGCATCTGTTTTAAATCAACTTTTTTTACAATCGAGATGTTCGGCACAACATCTCGATCAGTTTTTTTTGGCATGATAAACCTAAGATTCGGTTTTTTTACTGTTTTAAAAAATCTGATTGTGAAATACGACTCGTCATTTTCTTTTCTTTCTATTATTCCTACATAGTAAGTCCACTTGTTTCTTGTGTAATATCTTACCAAGACGTGGTCATTGAGACAATAAATGTTTTCTGTAGAGACAACATCTTTTATATTGTTCTGCTCCATTTCAATATCTTCACTTCTTGAATTATTATTGTCTTCATTATTAGTATTTACTTCAGTCTTTTCTTTTTTTTCAGTCTCATTGCTTAATACGTCATTAGTAGTATCTTCTTCGTTTTCAACCGCTTTGTTTTGCATAAAAATCTCCTCAGTCTTTTCTTTTTCTTCAGTCTCATTAATTAATATGCCATTGTTAATATATTCTTCGTTTTCTACTGCGTTGGTTTGCATAAAAATCTCCTCAGTCTTTTCTTTTTCTGTAGTCTCATTGTTTAATACGCTATTACTAATATCTTCTTCGTTTTCTACCGCGTTGGATTGCATAAAAGTCTCCTGATTTTCCAAATATGGTTCATCAAAATATGCGTAGTCACTTAGAAAGTCCAGTATATCAGAATCACTGTGGGTGCTCATTGTACCCGATACACTGGTTGTAGATTATTTTGACGACATCAAATCATTTTTCTTTTTTTCTAATTTAGGTTTGGAATTCCCTTGGTCTTGCATATATAGTCTGCTTTCTTTTCCAGAACTTTTTTTACCGATTCCTTTACCTTTAAAAGTGGTCAACTTTGTTGAATTTTCGGTCACTGTCCGGTTTTTCGTAGTGCATATTCCTACGTTATTATTGTTTTCTCGACTTCTCATAACTGATCTTTTAAGTATTCCTGAAGGCCCTGGATCCATGGATATCTCTTCATTAGCAATAACTATTGTGTCGTCAGAAACAGTGTGATCTGACTCACTTGCTGAAGAATCTTTTCTTGCAATTTGACGTTTAGTTTTGCTAGAATCTTTACTCAGTTTGCGTTTCTTGATTGGTGGTCTCTTTTGTGTATCTTTTTCTTCATTAATTTCTTTCTTCCGTTTATTCTTTTCTTTTTGTTTCTCCAAGTTTTCATTTGTTTTAGAAACTTTTTCTCTTTCTTCAAACATGTGCCGACTAAGAGAAGCAGTAATGACCTCTGCACCCGTAGCTACCCGTCTCTTTCTAACTTTGGGTTCATCACGCTTGGTGCTTTGCACTTTTTTAAGTAAAAGTTCCTCAAACGTAATCACATTGTTCGATAGAATGTTTATTTTGGAAGAGTAATTTTTATGGCAGGGACTCTGATTTTCATTACCGTATTTAGGCTTGAATTGATTCTTATGTTTTGATGGTATTTCAATAATAGTGTTAAGAACTTTATTATTGTGTTTGGATGCGTCATTATATTTTCTTGCCTCCATTGATAACAGTTGACTGTTATTTTCCGCTTGACTTTCTTCTACAGCTTTAAGAATTTTATTTTTAGTCGAATCGTATTTTTGTGTTTGAAGACAACTGGGTATATTATTAGGGTATTTTGCCACAAATGGAAGCATTTGACTGTTATTTTTTGGAATATCGCTTAGCTAACAAACATCGTCTGAAACTTCTTGGAGTGAAACTGACTGTTCGGATTTTTTCATCCCAGTTTGTGTAGTTTCCATCTGACTTATTAGTCCCGTTTCACTTGATCCATCAACAACAGTATCAGTGCGAAATAATAGGCTGTTTACGTCTTCGAGACATGTCCTTTGTAGTGTTTTTGGTTACTGAACATTTGCGTTTTCAGATGCAATCTTTTGCTGCCATCTTTTGTAGGCTCCTGGATCAAACTTTTCTTTTGGTATGACTGTTGAATTAAACGGGTATATACCAGCTTTTCTAAAGCCACTTTCAATGTTTTCAGGCTTCAATTTACTCCAACTTTCAGCAAACATCTCAGAGAAGGTCCTTTTTTGTAGTTTTGTTCCAACATTTTTTCTCTGCCATTCAACTAACTGAGCATCCCATTGGCTTTTCAATGATTTGAATACAGCCAAATCAAGAGGCTGTAGGAGATGAGACGTATGTGGAGGTAATTTAAGTATTGTGATGTTGTTTCTTCGTGCTAAATCTACAACCTTTACATCGACATGTGTACTATGCCCATCGTCTATTATTAATACTGGCCTCTCATTACCTACACCGGGAATAACTACTTTTTCCATGTAGTTATAAAAAATTTCAGTCTCCATCCATCCTTTTTTACTGGAGGCGTATGACAATTCAAAATCTTGATTTTCTTTTTCTGCAGCCATCCAGGTGTCGTAAACATTTTTCCCTTTGAATAATATCAACGGAGAAAGTTTTTCCGCATTTGCGCTTACGGTTGTTAAAACTGTGATATTCTCTCTACCTGATCCTGCAGTTGTTCTTGAACACGGTAAACCAATTCCTCCGACCACTTTCGTTTTTGATGGGTCTAGCTAGGGCAACAGACGTTTCGTCTTAATTCCAAATTCTTTGTGGTTTATCGAATAGACACAATTCTGTTAAAGTTTTTTCCAACAACTTGAAGTATTCAAAGACGATGAATGGATCTGTCATCTTTCTTCTGCTGTTTTCTACATTTTGCGGCTTCTTTATTGAAAGCCGGTGTCTTTTACGGAAATTAATAAACCAATCTGGGCCAGGTGTGTCATTTTTGAATGGTGTTTTAATTTTATTGCATCGGACATACTCTGATACTACAAGTAAAACCTCGAGTCTGGATAAACTGAAGCCCCATTTTTCAAGAATTTTTAACGAAGCAGCTAATATTTTTTCAGCTTCTAATGGAATCGCAGGTGGCCTCCCTAAACTTTTACTAGCTATCCCTGTCTTTTCTGTTACTCGATCATGAATTGTGGAGGTCGGTATGCCATATACTTTTGATGCCCTATAAATGGTTAGCTCACCACTTTTCACTCTCTCTAATACCACCAGCAAGTCATCTTGTGTGTATGAAGTTGCTCGTAGAGATTTTCTTTCATAATTGCGAGGCATAATGCAGGCACCTAAAAGTAATAATCATTATAAATATATTTAAAAAAGTGTAGCGAAGCAAACACATAATATTTATACAATGCTACTCACACAAACATTCCCAAATTGTCTTAAATTAAGGTTAGGTTCAGGTACTGCAAGTTAAATCAGAAAATGGTAATATAAGTAATACGTAATACGAGTAGCATGCATGTAAAAAATAAACATTGATTTTTAGTTAAATTACGGGGCCCCGGTACTAAAGTGGTAACTATCCGGCGACTTCAAAACTATATGAAATCATTTATTCACTTATAAAATTATTACCGAATGGAGCTGGCTGGGTAGTGATGGGTGTTGATATCCAGCCAGCTGACGGTCCATTCGTGGTTAACATATGAGTTATTGGCGGCCATTTTCATCGAACGTAAACATTAGCTCTGAACAAATTGTGTAATTAAATATTTAAAAGTACTTTAAACACGATTTATGTCTTATTATTAAAGTGAAGATAGTGTAATAATTGAGTAAAAGTGTTAGTAGTTCATAAAACCTCCAATTACTAAAAATATCTAAACATTACTATATCGTGTTGGTTAAAGAGTGAAATGTGAAAATAAAAGATTTTCAACGAGTCAGTCAACAATCAAAAACAATATCTAATAATCACAAAACCGAAATAGACTGGTAAAGTATTAACAACGCTCATTATCAGGACAAAAACACTGTGTGAAAAAAATCATTTGCCGTTGAGATTTTAAACAGTGATTGAAGCTTGTAAACAAACGCAGAGGTCAGTGACCGTAGCTGACCACTCTAATGTAATGAGACAATGCCATCTAGTGCACTCTTCAAGAATTAGTGCAATTTGACGCCAAGTTGCCGAACTCTGTAGGCGACTAGATACGTTCTGGAACGGTGTGGTATGGTCTCAGTGGTTAATTATCGTTAGAGGTCGCTACATGCTACAATAGTGATATTACAAGAGGAAATTGAGATTTAAAATACTCAATATGAGGAACTGTACGGCATGCGAAGGGCATGTAAATATCGGCGACGATTTAAACTGCACAAAATGTCAAAGACACTATCACTATCAGTGTGTAAATCTTAAAAAGGATTTTTTCCACATCAACAAGCATAATCTAGAGAGAACCTGGAGCTGTCCAGAATGCCAATTACGCACACCACGACTACAAAGAACTGATGATACACCAGTTAAGCAGCCAACAGTCTCGCCAATAGGTAATCATAGCTTGCTTGACACTGAAACATCAAACGTAACGTTTAGAAATAAAGCTAAAGAAAATTACAATTATGAAACTGTCAATTCGTCCATCAACGATTCTACTCAAATCGAATACATTGAAAACAGGCCGCTTAACATGTCGGAAAGTAATAATACTGCTTTAAAAGAGTGCATCGCAAAGTTGGATAGTAAAGTTAATGCCCAAAACATCGAAATTAGCTCTCTAAAGGATCAAATCTCAGTGTTAGTTTCTATCGTGAGAAAATGGAACGAGGGTACTTTTAAATGTAACAACTGCGCGACGCCCGCGACGGTGGGCCGGGTGATTAGGCCGGAAACCGCAAGTGCGAGTGAGACAGAGCGACCCAAGTCAGCATCAGCCGTAAATAATAAACAACCAACAGTTTTTCCACCATCAGGGCGTACACGATCAGCAGCGAAACGAGATGCAAATAATTCAATTGTTATCAACAATGCATCAGCAAACGAGGAAAAGGTGAAAAAATCCAAAAAGAATCAAAAGACAACAACAAGCTCCAGCAAAGAAGCGCTGCCGCAGCGAGAGCATATCAAGGAGAAGGGAAGTGACAACATGACCTCTGACCCCGAGGAAGGGTGGCAGGTCGCCTCGAACAAGCGCAGAAACCATCGTCAGCGTCGTCCCATCGTGAGATGCAACGGTGATGCGAGTGACCTGCTCTCTGCTGCTGACAACATCAAGTATCTTCACGTGTGGGGGGCTCGGCCCGGTACAACGGAAGAAAACGTGGCTAGTTTCCTAAATAAAAATAAATCTAGCGAGTTATACAAAGTGACAAAGCTAGCACCGAAACGGCCTAAGGATTATTCGTCATTTAAAGTCGGCGTCCCGGGAGAAATGATAGAGGAATGCCTCAAACCAAAATTTTGGCCTGCGGGATTTTCAGTCGACCGTTGGTTATTTCGGCTCGAGAGAAATCCAGGAAATGAGGCATAACAAGCCAACGAACATTAAGTTTACATTACGAGCTTACTATCAAAATGTAAGATGGCTCAGAACCAAGTTATCTACACTGAAAACAAATGTACTGCTGTCAAGTGACTACGACCTGATAGCCATGACCGAGACGAACCTTGACGCCTCAATAAACGACGCCGAAGTGTGCACAGACGACTGGACGCTACTACGTCACGACCGCGGCGCCGGCGCCGGCGGTGGCGTGCTGCTGTTAGCGCGCCCTCACTTCACACTGGAGAGAGTACAGCTGTTTGAACCTAACACGGACTGCTATGAGATACTGTGGGCTAGATTTAAGATCGACGGACAATATGTTTACGTGGCTGTTGTGTATATACGTCCAAATTCTAAACACGAATCATACTTGGATTTGTTTGAAAACATTGAAAGTGCATGTACAAACCGTGACACGTCAAAATTTTTAGTATTAGGAGACTTAAACTTAAATAGTGCAAGCGTAGAAACCTTAAACTATTATAAATGTTTTATGTCGATGTGTAACTTGTGTGAGTATAACAGTGTGACTGTTTGATAAAGGGCGAAATTCGCAACTGGAACAGGGGCCCATAAGCTGTCCCAGATTTATACTCTATAAATGTCTTATATTCTACAGAAAAATATGTATTAAGCGTCCTACCAGACAGTTGTATGATGACGTCATCCACTGAACCTCGCGCAGAACTCGAAGTCTCTCTGCACGTGGACTCCAAGACGTTCCGGTGATGTGGCACGTTGTTTCACCTCCCCGATGAATCTACACACAACCCTCCTAACCCGGGATGCATCCAAAACCCAGAAAAAGTGATAAATGACAAGTCCACTTGTCGGAAGCCGCGTGGACACAGGTTATGTCACAAACACAAAGGGAATACACTTAAAATGGTCTTCACACCAAAATAACGTTATATCCTGACTAACTAATGTTTTTTAAGATGTCCGCATCTGGTTTTAAATCTTTTATAATTAATTTTACAAATATTAGGAGAAAGCACTTCCGTTCATCGGAATGGCGACCAAGCAAGAGGGCGCAGTGTTACCACACACAAAAAACAAAACGTTGACCGAACACTCCACAGATGCGTTCTAAAAATATACATTTTATTCATAACATCCCCCCGCTCCGGGCGGAGTAATCAGACCGCTAGCTCATACAACCGGGAGACGGGAGAGAGTTGTCATGGCTCGTCGCAAAATCGAACCTTCGACCAACACCTCTGCGACGCGTGGAGTTCCGTCTCCGCCAAAAATCAACTTTAATATACGGCCCCGGCGCCAGAACAAGGATGGCAAATTCATATCCTTTAAAAGAACTAAATCTCCTTCCCTAGGAGGCTCAGTCCTGTCTGTCCACTTCACCCTTTGCTGCAACAGATGCAGGTACTCAACCGACCATCGATTCCAGAAGTCCTGGCCCATTTGTTGCAACATTTGAAAACGAGACAACCGTGTCATATGTTCTCCCTTCCAGGGGTATTCCGGCAAGGCAGTGAGCGGCTGCCCAATCAAAAAATGGCCAGGAGTGAGGACCTCGAGGTCGTTTGGATCAGAAGACAGGGGACAGAGAGGACGAGAATTTAGGACCGCTTCCACTTTACAAAATACAGTGGCAAGTTCCTCAAAAGTTAAAACTGTTTCCCCAATAACGCGGCGGAGGTGGGTCTTCGCCGACTTGACGGCAGCTTCAAAAATCCCCCCCCAGTGAGGGCAATTTGGAGGACTGAACCGCCAAGTTACCCCTTTCCGGGCGAAGACTTGACTTAAACTAGCATAGTTATTTACAAAAAAATTATCAATATCTTTTAGATAGTTAGCAGTACCTTTGTAGTTTGTGCCATTGTCGGAGCGAACAAGTGAAGGTAGACCTCTACGCGACACGAAACGGTCCAACGCGGCGACGAAGGCCTCAGTAGACAAAGCTGAAACCACTTCCAAGTGGACAGCCTTGGTGGCCAAGCACACAAATACACATAGGTATGCTTTGACAACCCGAGCGTTGCGAACGGTGGATGTTTTGACCGAGAATGGTCCCGCCATGTCGGTACCAACTCCGTCAAAAGGCCTGGAAGGATTGACCCGGTCTGCAGGCAGGTCACCCATTTGCGGCTGCATGAGAGAAGCCTTAATCCTGTAACAAGGAAAACAACTAAAAAGCACATTACGAATTACTCGGCGAGCAGACAAAATCCAGTACTCTCGCTGTAGTATCGCCATCAGGGCAGTACAGCCCGCGTGTGCATTGCGAATGTGCCGGTCTGACACCAAGAGCTTCACCAAAGGTCCACCTTTAGGTAAAAGCAAGGGATGACGACTTCCGTATGGCAGGTCGGCTTGTCGAAGTCGGCCTCCAACACGCAAAAGTCCTTCAGAGTCTGTGAAAGGATTCAATTTAGCGACCGCTCCTTTCAGCTTGGCGCGACCCTCACGCAATATTTGAAGTTCCGACTTGAAGCGGTCCGCTTGAAGTACACGAACCCAGTGTATCATCGCGTTCCGACGCTCCTCTGCACTCACGGCTGGGGACAAAAGTTTATTTTGTGGATGTCGACAGTTATGGATGAAACGCTTCATCCAGCTAGTAATTACCAGTAATTTATCCAGACTGCTGTATCGACCAGGCAGCCAATCAGGATCCAAGGCCGGTTCCACGATCAGAGCGTGAACACGTAACCCTGGCAAAATCTGGGCTGTTCTGTCCACCTGCTGGACAGGCCACGAAGATTCCTCTCCTACCAGCCACTCTGGTTTCCACCAAAGTGGATGAGACACCAGTTCTGGAGCAGTGCAACCCCGAGACGCACAGTCCGCTGGGTTGCAATCACCTGGAACATGACGCCAAATAATGTTAATTCCTACATTTTGAATTTGAGAAACCCGGTTTCCTACAAAAATTTCCAAAGTATGTGGAGCAGCACGCAGCCATGCCAGCGCCACTTGACTATCTGACCAAGCAAAGACATTCTGAATGTCAACATTAGGGGCCAACTCACGAGAGACATGGCTTAACAGCCTGGATAACAAATGGGCTCCGCTTAGCTCCAATTTTGGAATAGTCAGACGGGTGCGAATGGGTGCAACCTTGCTTTTCGCTAAAATTAATACGACGTTGACCCGGCCTCCGGTATCAACCGTCCGTAAATACACTGCTGCAGCGTACCCCCGCTCAGATGCATCGCAAAACCCATGAAGACTCACCTGACACTTGCCTGGCGGTAAAATTTTACGAGGCAAAGCCACCTGATTGACTTCCTCCATCGAGGTGATCAAATCCAGCCAGGTGTCCAACGGAGGCCCGATGAGCGGCTCGTCCCACGAAACTCCCAGAGTCCAGAGCTGCTGCAGAAGACACTTGGCCAAGAAGATGACTGGACAAATCCAACCGTTTGGATCAAACATGCGAGCTACCGTGGACAGCACCGTCCTCTTAGTCCAGACCCTCTGTGACTCCAATTCCACCTGAAACGTGAAAATATCATTGACAGGTTGGTATTTCATTCCTAATACTGCTATCATGTTAGGATCCTCTACGTCAGCAAATAAGTTTGGATTCTGTTGGTGATCCTCCGGAATACCTTCCAACAGTTTAGGGTCATTTGAAAGCCATTTCCTAAGTTCATAACCTCCCGTGGCAAGAATTGCAATTAACTCGTCCCGTAATATGAGAGCCTCCTCAATATTTTGAGCCCCGGTGCACACATCATCAACATAGATATCTCGTGCCAATGCGGCCGCCGCACGGGGAAAGCGGGCTCGTTCCTGCTCCGCCAACTCCAACAAGCACCTAATAGCAATGTATGGACTGGATTTCAAACCATATGTGTTGGTGTTGAGCTCGTAGACGGTTACCGGATCATCCGGGTGTTCGCGCCAGAGAATCAGCTGAAACCGCCTGTCATCTGGGTGGATAACCGTCTGCCGGAACATCATCCTGATGTCTGCTCCAAATACCACCTGGTGTCTCCTGAAATTTAAAATAACGTCAATAACATCCCGGTGTAACTTGGGACCGGAATGTAAACATTGGTTCAAATTGACTCCAGTAGAAGTGGGGGCCGAACCATCGAACACAGTTCTCAGTTTGCCCGAAGAAGCCTTCAACACTGCATGGTGAGGCAGAAAGTAATGCTCAGTGGACGTCCAGTCTACTCGAGCCGGAGACATGTGACCTAATGCTTCATACTCGCGCATAAATTCTATATATTTATCGCGAAGCACAGGGTCGCGCTGCATGCGCCGCTCCATGGACAACAATCTTTTCTCTGCCAGTGACCTTGATTGACCTAGAACAGGAGAAGATACAGTAAATGGTAACCTAGTTACGAAACGACCGGAATTCAACATCGTCGTGTTGGCTTGAAAAAATGCCTCACACTCTACATGGTCCGGGTCCACCCTAGAGACCATGGGAGGTTCCTCAATTTCCCAAAATTGTTGCATCGTCTTGGCAAGAGATGCTGATGCTATGATTTTCAACTCGTCCGGAGCATAGTCATCAAAGACTGGTCCCATTATAGAAAACCCAAATATTGTGGAAACCGCCACTAATGGTGAGGGATCCAGAGTCTTCTGAGTACCTAATAGGATCCATCCTAACACATCCGAACCCAGGAGAACATCGACTGGGGACGGATGATAAAAACGTGGGTCTGCCAGATCCAGACCTGACGTGCACGAGATTATTGACGGTGGAAGGTCCGAAGAAGGCTGCCAGCCGACAATTTCGTCCATAACCATGGCTGCAGTCGAAATTCTCATGGTGGAGGAACGTACCGATGAAAAGGTGAAATGTGTTTGCCCTAACGACTGTTTCACCTCCAGTCCACCAATACCTAGGAGCGGCACCGACGAAACTTCCAAGTTTAATCCCAATTGTTGCGCTACTCGTGTGCTCAATAAGCATCCTTGACTACCCGAGTCGAGGAGGGCCCGGACCCTAACCCGATCCCCCTTAGGGCCCCAGACGTGAGCCATCACGGTGGGCAACAGAACCGTCCGCGGTTCCGTACTCGTAGCTGTGCAAGCTAGTTACGGATTATCCCGCCTTTGGACTGCAGGATTAATCCATTGCGCGTTGTACGGCTGGCGCGTGCATAACCCCATCCTGGGGGGAGCGTAGCCTGAGGCTCTCCCGAAGTACGGCGGGTGGTATTCCAAACGCGGGTACTCATGACACGGCGGTGAATAACCCCGGAAATCCGTTTGAGCACGCTGTTCCACGCCAGCAGGTACCGAAACTGGCGCGGGGAGGGGGGGCCTAGCCCTTGACAACTCCAGTTGACCCCCGCCCGTAGGGGCCCAATTCACCACAGGGCCAGATGCATGATAGCCCGTAGGCAAGCCCTCTACGGGTCCACGCACAGGTAAATGACTCACCTCCTGATGAGGGGGCGCGCCTCGCGCCGCATTCCTCCGTTCCGACGGAGGGGAGTTTCGTCCGGCAGGATGATTCCCCTGGACTATGGGAGGAGTTCTCCCTGAAGCACCTCTCCGGTTGTCCAAGGGGGGGGGAGTTCTCCCTGAAGCACCCCCGCTCGTGGGTCGCCGATGCTGCGGCACCGGTGAAGCCGCTCCTGAAACATTGGCACATAAAATTACATGATGTGGCCCGCCACACATATTGCATCTCTGAGGCCGGGGGCAATCTCGCTCAAAATGGTTTCCCAGACAGCCGAAACACAATCCGTTACGCTTAACCAGCCGCCGTCTATCCGTAACATGTAGACGTAGCCACTCCATGCAGCGCAACAAACTATGTCCCATCTGACCACACTGCAGACAAGCCGGTTGTCCAGGAACAACGACTGTTGCAGCAAGCCGTGCCATACCACGTCCTCGTGATGACTGCGGTCCTTGTGGTTCCCTACGCCCTGTGAAACCGGCAGGTTTCCCTACCTGCGCCCCAGATGGCCCTGGATCCGGCTGTGAAGACTCCACCACCCTGGCTTCGTACTCCAAAAACTTCATCAGGTCCATGAACTTCGGTAAGTTATCACCATCTCGTTCCGCAGACTCCCGTTCAAAACGAGACCGGATGTCCAAAGGCAACTTACCTAAAATAATGTGAACGAGAAGAAAAGACCACTTGTCCACTGGTAATCCCAATGTCTTTAAGGCATTGCATGCGACGGTAACCGGAGTCAGTAACTGCTGCCTCAGCTGTGCCCGGTTGATGATTCTTGGCAACGTCAACAATTGAGACGCATGCGCATCCGCCAGCAAACGTATATTCTGATACCTATCATTTAATAGGCCCCACGCTATGTCATAATGATCATCCTCCACCCTGAGGTGCTGGATGAGCGACCTGGCCTCGCCCTCCAAAGTTGACATCAAATATGCCATTTTTTGCCCCTTTGTTAAGTCTACCCTAGAATCAACTAATGACGTAAACATATTTTTGAAAGAAACCCACTCTTCCATTCTCCCATTAAAATGTGTGAGTTGAAGAGTCGGCAACCTACCCGTCACTCCATCTGCCGGTCGAGGTGTGCTAACAACCGGGCCGCCCGATTGTCGCTTCCTGATCATGGAGGCCGCCTCCGTAATATCATCGTAAATTCCCATTATCTGGGCTAAATCGGTAACATACCCGTCCATAGGCTCATCCATTTCCTCCAGTGCTGCCACAGCCGCCTCTGCGTCAGCCAGCCGCTGACTCATCCGCTCGGCTCTCTCTAGGATTGCAGTGTCACGATCCGATCGAGATAGCAATCCCTGGACGGTTGTAAACCAGCGGAGCTCTTTCGCCAACGCAGCCTTGTGAGACTTGGACATCTTGCCGCAACGAACCGGGAAATGTATAAATAAAAACTATTTAGCAAACACCCTGACACGGCACAAAATACAGAAGCACTGCTCAAATAGATACCCTACCTATTAATAAAATTTAATTAGCAATGTAATTCCCAATTACAATACTATGTAGTGCATCTACAATACAAGTTACAATTAGGTTACCTACTTATTACAACAATACTAAATTTAAATTATACTTGGTGTATACAATACACACAAACCTGAATACAAATTCCACTATGCACTTGTATACAACTTGAAAGTACATAAATTCATGCCAACATAACAATGTGTTAACTAACAAGTTGATTTCCCGATCAAAAATGTATGTACTAAATTAACAATTTATATTGATATTACCGAACCCTTCGAATCAATTATCTACTCAAAGCACTAAACAAATCCAATATTATTGTTACATATCACATGTACATTACAACCATGTAAAAGCCTAGCTATGTTAAAGTTCAATGACACTGGGGCCGCCCAGTTCCACTGTTTAAATGAATATAATCCAAAGGTGGGCTACAACCACGCTCGATGCTACCAGAAAATGTTTGATAAAGGGCGAAATTCGCAACTGGAACAGGGGCCCATAAGCTGTCCCAGATTTATACTCTATAAATGTCTTATATTCTACAGAAAAATATGTATTAAGCGTCCTACCAGACAGTTGTATGATGACGTCATCCACTGAACCTCGCGCAGAACTCGAAGTCTCTCTGCACGTGGACTCCAAGACGTTCCGGTGATGTGGCACGTTGTTTCACCTCCCCGATGAATCTACACACAACCCTCCTAACCCGGGATGCATCCAAAACCCAGAAAAAGTGATAAATGACAAGTCCACTTGTCGGAAGCCGCGTGGACACAGGTTATGTCACAAACACAAAGGGAATACACTTAAAATGGTCTTCACACCAAAATAACGTTATATCCTGACTAACTAATGTTTTTTAAGATGTCCGCATCTGGTTTTAAATCTTTTATAATTAATTTTACAAATATTAGGAGAAAGCACTTCCGTTCATCGGAATGGCGACCAAGCAAGAGGGAGCAGTGTTACCACACACAAAAAACAAAACGTTGACCGAACACTCCACAGATGCGTTCTAAAAATATACATTTTATTCATAACAGTGACTAATATGCGAGACGGTGTGCTAGACGTGGTGCTCACGAGCCCGGAGCGGAGTAGCACGGTGAGCGTACGGCGAGTGGGCGCCGGGGAGGAGCTCACCAAGGTAGACGAGTACCACCCGCCCCTGCTTGTACATGTCGGGTACACACTCTTCAAACAGGTAACATTCTCAGATCCGTCGAATATAGACCGCTCGAAAGATTGGAATTTTGCCATAGCTGATTTTCTTGAGCTTTATAAATTAATTAATAATATTGATTGGACAGATTTATACAAAATTACAGATGTGAACACGGCTTTACAATACTTTAACAATATTATTTATGAAATATTTGATCACTGTATTCCCAAAAAAATACGGAAGCCTTCGTGTAGTCGTACTTATCCTGTCTTCTATACGAAAGCAATAATCCGTGACATAGAATCAAAAGCAAAATATCATCGCATTTGGAAAAAGGCAGGATGTGCAATAGCACACTCAGAATTTAAACGCTTGCGTACTCAAGTAAAATGTAATATAGAAACAGCCCATACAATGTATTGCAAAAGTATTTCGGAAAATTTGAGCAACGAACCATCTCAGTTCTGGAAATATGTGAATTCCCTACGTAATCGTGGTGGTATAGAAACTAAGGTCACTCTTGGGGAAGTTGAGTACAGCGGTCCTGGAGCCGCGTCCGCGTTTGCCGAGCATTTTCAGTCGGTGTTCCTGGGCGAGTCGCCCGCGCTCGACCCGCGCGCCGCTAGTGTCGGCACAGCGTCTGACTCGCGACTCGTGGACGTGCCGAGCGTCACCCTCGCTGACGTTCGGCGTGCTGTGCGGAAACTTAAAGGTCAAACGTCACCCGGCCCGGACGCGATTCCAGCATACGTAATAAAAGGTTGTATCGATAGTTTAGCTGAGACGATAACATTTATATTTAATTTAATTATCGCTACCGGCAATTATCCAAAAACGTGGAAAGAATCGAGAGTATCTCCCATACCCAAAAAAGGGTCCAAAATTATGGTTGAGAACTATCGACCCGTGGCTATGCTGTGTGCAATGGCGAAGGTGTTCGAGATGGTTCTCTACGACCGTCTTCTGCCTCAGTGTCTACCTCACATCACCAGCGCTCAACATGCGTTCTTGCCACGACGGTCAGTGGCCACAAATTTGGTTACGATGGTCGACTATCTATCAAAGGAGATCGACGCCAAACCAGGTAACCAGGTAGACGTTATTTACCTGGATTTCCATAAGGCGTTTGACAGAGTAAACAATGACATACTCTTACTAAAACTTGGACAGATGGGTTTTGTGCCCAGACTATTGAAACTTTTTTCTAATTTCCTTCGCGACAGAGTACAATTTGTAAAATACGGCCCATACATTTCAGATGCATATCAAACGCGTTCTGGAATCAGTCAGGGGTCGAACCTGGGACCTTTCTTGTTTCTGCTTTTAATTAACGATCTTCCTAGTGTCGTCAATAACTCGAGAGTGCTGTTGTTCGCTGATGATGTGAAACTGATTAAGGTAATTGAATCCTTGGATGACAGCCTAAAATTACAGCAAGATATCGACGCTGTACTTCGGTGGAGTGTTGATAACAGGCTGTACTTCAACTTCAATAAGTGCGAAATGATGAGTTTCTCTCGTTCACCTGCGCCATTGCAACACCAATACATAGTAGGGGCCGACCCCATCGCACGAGTCACGCAGGTGCGCGATCTCGGTGTAGTCTTTGACCAACAACTGACCTTCCGTCAGCACGTAGAGAAGGTGACGAAAGCTGCCTTCCAGCGATTAGGATTTGTGCTACGTAATTCTGCACCCCTCACCGCCGTGGCCACCCGGGTGCTGTATGCAGCTCTAGTTCGTAGTATTGTAGAAACGAATGCAGTGGTCTGGTGTCCACATGAAGATAAATATATCCTCATGTTGGAACAAGTCCAAAAACGTTTTTTAAGATATGTGTATAAGAAGAATCATAAATACTATCCTTTTATGTACTCAACTCGATTTCTTGAAGGTCATTTGGGCTATGAGTCAATTGAGCTCAGAAGAAACTTAGCTTTGGCAAAATTTATACTTGGCGTTATTCGAAATAAGATCGACTGTGTGGATCTTGTTGAGAAAATTCTAAAACTGTTTGTGCCCGATAGGTACCTCAGGGGGCGCAGTCATACGTTGTTCGCGGCGCCATTTTCGCGCACTAACCTTTATCGGTACTCGCCCGTCGCGCGAGCACTCGACATATTCTGCTCCCTGCTCGCTGAAGCACCAGAGTGTGATATTTTTGTGGATCGTATTAGTTATCTGATAGATGTTTGTAAGAGAATGTTAGAGAGAAGTATGAAAGTAAGTGCTTTAATTTAAGAACTATATTATTGTAATGATTTAGATTTATCTGTTATGTTACAATTTTGAATGAATAAACAAATTTGAGTAGTTATGAGTGAACAATAGAGTTCATAATTTTAAAAGTCGCCAGATAGTCACCATTTCTGTACGTGAGCCCCCGTACTATTATTTTATTAGTTTGAGACCCACTGGTTTTCTGTATGTAAGTCAAAGCCGGGAAAGTCCGGAACGTTTATGTTCCGAACTTACCCCTTAGATTGGTTTTACGGGAAAGAACGGAAATATTGCTAGACACAAAAAGAGCAATATTTTGACGTTTTACACCAATTGATGCTTATAAATAAACACATACTCAGCAAAACCAACAAAACTTGTAAAACTTACCTAGATTCTGGAATACAGCGATCACGGAAAGATCGGATGTGGCGAAAACTGGAAGAAAAACACAACCGTCCACAAAACATGCAAATGGACACGTCTCCGCATTAGAAGCGACCAACGCAGACTGAAGTGGGCGACGAAAGAGTACTGCGTAGTGAGCTATGTTGCCATATAATAAAAATATTACCCTAGTGAGGAGAAAATAAGGTTTTTCGATCTTTACCCGTATTCGGACTTACCCCAACTTACCTTACTAAATTACAAATTTCAGCTAGATTGCGCCAACTTGAAATATATGGCTATTCTTGAAATATACACGAACGGACGGATCGACGAAACCCTTAAAATAATTTACAACATCCTCACAACCCTCAACTACGAAATATATTTTTGTTAGCTTCTCATAGCCGTATGTAGATTAATAATATACTAGCTTGAAAGTCCATTTTACTTGGTACCCTACATACCAAAGGGCCCAAAAATCTCCTTTATCAAAGAGGTTAACGTAAAGGAGTTTCAATAGTTTTAAAAATGTGACGTCATCAATAAATATTGTTTTATTACTTTATCATTCGAAGGCAACTAGTGAACATGCTTCTTTATACTGAACAATTTCGTAACGTTACGAAATGTAACGAAATTGCAAGAGAAAAATAACCTAAAAATTTAAATTTAGGGGAACAGGATGAGTTGTGATTTACTGGAAAGCAAAAATAGCAAGAATCATATTATACCTAAATGTATTAATAATGAAACACTAAAAGAAACACTTATTTGATCCAAACAATGTCGCTAATCAATTGAAAAACACGATTTTTTCACCTTGTGTTCGAACCAACATGCGTCCTGACGAAAAATGAATTGATTTTGACAGTTCATGATTTAACCAATCGGAATGAGTTTGTGTTACCATTAATAAAAAAGTTAGAACACGTTAATAAAATACTTAATCGGGCAAAATAAATGCGTTACTAAGTTGATGTAACACAATTGTAAATTAATGGAGACATCAGTATTATGACCTTATCTTGGCATATAATGAAGCCTATTTGAAAAAAATGCGATGTATGCGGATTCTGTGTTTACTTGAGAAAACAGGAAATAGTCAAACATGTGACAGAATCTAAAAAATATATCGAAAAACAGTTGACAAAGTCATCTTTAGCGTTTTCGCTATTTAGTTTTGCTAGTTCGTAATAATTTTAAATAGGAAACACAAAATAAAACAACATGTCAATTCGCAATTGTATCGTCCATAGACACCAACATTTTATTTTTCTTTTTGAGAACGCGAGAGCATTCCATTTTATACATTCTCAACATCCTCTACACCCGAGAAGAATGGTATTGGCAGAAAATTCAAAATACAAGGGATAGTGAATACATTTTTGAAGAACTTATTTTAACATTATTTCCGTGTTCAAATTACAACTTTAACTTGTCTGTATTCAATCTAGGATAAAGATACATTATGATCACCTGATAATAATAGTTTCTTATCTTCTACCAACCATTTTATGTATTAAACTTAAGTATGAAATGTGAGTTTCTCCAACTTTTATTTCTTGAAAAAATCGTCAGTTTCTTGCTGTATCTTGTCTTTAATATATATATTTTTAAGTTGTGAGACAGTCATGCAACATAAAATCAAAAACATTGTTTAATTTTTAGAAAACGTAGGTATATGTTTTTTTTTTTATAACAGTATGTGTGTATGAGTAAACTAAATAAAAAATTACAATAAATACCTACTCGGTATTCTAACAATACGTCCTGAACGGGTAGTTTTCTCCACAGCGTTTCCATTTCCCCGCTGTACCTGCGAAAGAGGAGTGACTACCTCTGTCGCTCTCTCAGTTACCTGTGTTACCTCCTCCACACGACCATGCTTTTTCTGAGGCAACTCGACGTCAGGGTCGGAAACTTCAAGTTTATACAATCGTTGGAAAGGACGTACTTTATATCCTGATGAAGTCTTCACCCGCGCCGTTCTCTCAACGCCATCTTGACCTGTAAAAATATCTACGACGATACCTATCGGCCACTTAATTCTCTTCTCTTCAGTTTCAATTAAAACTATTTCACCTAATTTTAGTTCATCTTTCTTCTCCTTTCCTTTCTGTACTAAAGTAGTCAGATATTCGGTCTTGAACCTCTGTCTGAAGTCTTCTCTTAACTTCTGTATATAACGTAATCTATTGTTCAGACTTGTGGTGTAAAGGTTTCCACTAATTTTCGCACTTCTGAGTCCTCTTTTGTTGCTTGTAATAAATACTGATACTTGTCAGTGACATCAATGTCGGAATCTCTGTCAATCTTCGAGAATTGGCCCCAGAAAGCTAACCAATTCTTTATATTCCCGTCGAATTGTATAAATTCTAACTGAGGGAGTTTGAATGACTTTTTGGTCGAAATCCCTACTGTTTTTGTTGTCTCGCGGCTTTTATAGGCTGTATCTAATGTAATCCATTTACTTCGGTATTCCATCGCGATCTCCATGTCTTTCACGAGACTCTCTTCGTCGCCGTTTCGCAAAATTACTCTTATTTCTTTGTCTAAATCAGAGAGTTGATTTTGTATCTCGTAAACTTTTTTAAATTGCGATGTTATTTCTGTTGGATTGCAAGCCGGTGTCGCCATCATGGATTCTAACAATTTGGCGTTCTTGGTAAAGAATGATCGAATTACCTTGCGCTCCTGGTTGATCGCTTTCACGGTCGCCATGTTTAGCGTTTTCGCTATTTAGTTTTGCTAGTTCGTAATAATTTTAAATAAGAAACACAAAATAAAACAACATGTCAATTCGCCATTGTATCGTCCATAGACACCAACATTTTATTTTTCTTTTTGAGAACGCGAGAGCATTCCATTTTATACATTCTCAACATCATCCTAGTGGAGACATCACTGATTTGTATGGAAGGTAAATGGAATGGCATATGATAATTACATTTTAAATAATATATAGCGGGTATTTACTAAATAAAAAGCTGTTTTCACTGTTCAGCCTATTAATAACATAGCAGAGCAGCTCCTGTCACAGCCGATGCTGAACCTTTCAAAGGGGGCCTGAGCGCCCGATCGGGAAACAACTCCGATCTAAAATAACTCAACTTAGCCTCAATAAGTGAGCCGATCTGATCAAGAGTGAGCCGCTCTTGTCCTTGTTCCGTGCTTACGACGGAGGTGCCACTCCCGGCATTTTCATCCTTGCCTTCCCTATGCAGACGGCTTTGCTCTTTGGAGAGCTCGTCCACGCGCGTGGTGAGGACACTGAGTTGGGAACGTAGTTCTGCGTTCTCCCGCTCCAACCTCTCCACGTTAGCAGAGGCTAATGTTCTCCTTTCCAGTTCCGATGTTGCCGCCCGCAAGGTGCGAGCAGCAATTCGAAGACTTCGAACATAACCTCCTTTAATATTGCCGGATGTCGTGGCTACCTTTTCGACCTCATCCAGCTGCTCGGTGACGCGATTGGCCAACTCTGCAGTCTGCAAGTCCTGCATGGAACTTGCCAGGTCCTCCGGTCTTGGTATGGTCCGCATGGTACGAGTTTCAATGGTCCCACTTTCGCGGGGAACAAGGAACCCAGTCTCGTCGGTTGACAAAACCTTCTTATTCCTTCCACGTTGACTTGCTGTTGAAGGCTTCCTCCGCTTTCGCGTAGGTTCCGACGCTTTCGACATTTGCGACGAAATATAGAAGAACGATTTAACGCTCTCTCCACTGTCGCTGTCTTCTACAGTATTTTGGCGGTTGTTGCCCCCCCTCCCCAGAATACGAGGGGCAGCCCGAGCTGAGGGATTCTCCGGCTAAGCCGGTACCCTCCTGGGGTAGATCATTTTGACAAATTGCCTCCATGGGTGGTTTTGTCGATAATCCTATCGCCTTTTCTGAGAGGGGGACGGTCCCCCTTCCCGCTCGGGACTGGAGTCCTTTCAGCCATTCATCCCATCAGCACGGGACACCTTAGGATTAGGGTAATTGTTTTATAGAGGTTTTCTTCCTCACGCCCTTGCAGAAAGGCCCCCATTCCCACATGTGTGGGCTTACGGGTTGTCCGACGGTGGCCGAAGCCCGTGCCTGCCAGCTGTTATACTGGCCAAGCTCGCCGCACTCAGTCGCATCTTCTGCTTCCTCTGATAAGCTGAGGAATGCAGAGAGCAACTCCCCCCTGCTGGTTTTGGTCCGCGCCGTAAAACCGGTACCTTCTATATCTAGAAGGCATTCCCCTATCCGCCACCTGGGGACGCGCACGGGAACCTAACCTAACCTACCTAAATTAAAAAGGGGCATATTTCCTATCCATTTCATACAAAAGGCCTAATTTCCTGTTCTTTCAAACAAAAGGTCATATTTCCAAAATGTTTTATTTTAAATAAAAATAACTGAGTACATGAAAAAATATTTTTACTTTTTATGTTCAGAATTAATAATATACCTATACTGATCTTGACATCTTTCAAAAGTTTTAATAGAACCTTTGTATCTATCAGAGAAATTTGTCATTATTGAAAATTTGTTCTTGGTGGAAATAAGGCCTTTTGAAAAATCACTCCTCAGATATAATACTATTATTCCAATATAGATCAGTGATACGTAGTGGTACTAACCGGTCACTGCAGACAAATAACTCTATGGTTTGTTTCAATTGTTTGTCTCTAATATTTGCTAGTTTTTTACGTGCAATCTCGATTACTTTCAACTGCAGTGTTACTATATTGACGAACAGAGTATCCGATTTGTCTTGATATAATTTGTCAAAGTCTCGCAATAGTAAATTATAACCTGCAGGTTGTTTCAATACAGGATATTCGTTGAAATATTCTTGTAGGGTCCTGACCCTGAATAATTTTAATCAGTCTATAATTGGCAGTAGCAGTCCAATATTCTTTCACGAGATTCCAAGGCTCCAATGAATTTTTCAAAAATTCAAGTTTTTCTTCAATTTCCTCTAAATGCAAAATGTTCAAAGTAACATCAACTCACTAGTACAACCTGTATATTAACTAAAAATTTGTTTGTCTTGCTAGTTTGGGAGACTGGATACTACATTTTTAATGCCTTGCCTACAATATTATTAAAACTCGCGTGAGCTGACATACTAAATTATTATTACATACGGCTTGAACACTCACGTGTGATTGTTGTTGACTATATGCCAACCGTTTCACCGATACAATTTCGGCATTATCAAGGCGAGTGTCGTTCTTAGGACGACGACGCGGCGTTCACCGTCGTTGTCAAACGGGCACTGGCAGCCGCCGATCGGCGAGCCGCACGCATTGCTCGTGCGCTGAGCGTTGGCTGCGTCGTCGATAGGGGTGGGATGGTGGATGCACTTGATTTCTTTGATTGTTCCAATTGTTTGTTATTAGGGGCGGTTATTAAACAAAACGAACTCACAACATCGTCACTGTCACTGGGCACTGTCCTAAAGTTGCTCGATCCATCGAGAACCGGTTTCCAAGACGGAGCCAGCTGCCAACCATGATCCCTGTTGAAGTTGGGATTACGACTTATCTCGATGGCTTCGTGTATTTTGCGAGGAATGGTATATTTCTCCTTCACTAATACTGTAGCCTTGTCGAAACGGATGAAGTGGGTCGTATCCGAACTTAGTGCATGTTCTGCTACTGCTGACCCGTTAATGTCCAGTTTCTTCATGGATCGAATATGTTCAGTCAGTCTTGTGGACAAGCTTGGTCTTGGTTTGCGCTTGGTTTCTCCTATGTAGCTTTTTCCACAATCGCACGGGACTTTATAAACTCCAGGTGTGTTGAGAGGGTCTCGGTCCTTTGGGGATCTCAGCCAGTTCCGTAGTTTGGTGGGGGCTCGGAAGATAGTCTTCACACTGTACTTCCGGCGAAGCAGGTGTCCAATCCTATCTGTTACGCCTCTCACAAAGGGCAAGTAGATCGGAGCCCTCTCAACAACGGATGGACGATGGTGGGTTGATGGAGTCGCAAGCCGGTTACTATGTCTCCAATTATACCCATTGGCCTCCAGTACGTGTCTTACGTGGGTCAATTCAGCATCCACATACTGTGGGTCACATAACCGCAACGCTCGATTTATTAAGGTACGAGGCACTGACGCAAGGTGAGAAGGGAAGGTGAGAAGCGTGCGGCTCGCCGATCGGCGGCTGCCAGTGCCCGTTTGACAACGACGGTGAACGCCGCGTCGTCGTCCTAAGAACGACACTCGCCTTGATAATGCCGAAATTGTATCGGTGAAACGGTTGGCATATAGTCAACAACAATCACACGTGAGTGTTCAAGCCGTATGTAATAATAAGCCTTGCCTACATTTAATATAGCTACAAAAAGAATGGATTACCTGTGTTTCCTTACACATGAGAGCTAGAGCTGATTATGTATTTGTGGTAAACAAACTTGAATCGGAGATTCCCCGAGCATCAGCAAGTATTACAAACATAAACTAGTTGAATGGTCTGAATTATTCTAGTACACTACCCGCGGTGGCCTATTAGTTCAGCAGGAGAGGGGGGCGGTGTAGCGCTCTACGCGATATCGTAAAATGGGGGAATAGAGACAATTTCGAAGTTCAACCCGAATTTAAACTTACTTCCGTTTGTCATAGAATAGTTTATTTATTGTATAAAGAAAGATGTCCGAAACGGTAGCCAGGTTTTGAAAAAATGAAAAAAAAACTAGCTGACCCCGCGTTGGGGTCAATAGGGAAGATACAGGGGTGAATCGCGAATTAAGCAAGGGCTGTCACTTTTCGATATAAATTAATTTTAAGAACTTTCTTATGTTTCCAGAATGAGAAGGGTAAATAAATTAAAAAATGTTGTATTGATTTATTTGGAGCTTTATATGAAACACGTTGTTTATATTCTTGTATTTTATTTATTTTAACTTCTTCACATAAAATTACGTCGGTCCTCTAATCTAGCTTTTGGCGGAAGGGGAGAGTATTGCCATAGTACAAAAAATAATATTACTTAATTATAAAGTATGCATTGCCTTATAATGATAGTCATACACTTCTAACACCTCCCCTTAATGCTTACTTTATTATCATAAGTTCCCAACAAACTTTACATCTCTATACTTTCGTAGCTCTATGTATTTTATCATTTTACCATTTTTTTACTTTCTATATAATACTATTCTCATACAAAACTTTATTAATTTTAATTTCCAAATGTTAGGACTCTATATGTATGTTTATGTTTGTACTTCTATGTAACATCTATGTATTAAAATTTTATTTAAATTATTTTAGTAGACACATACATCATATTTTATTTATTACTCCAAGCCAATTACTAATATACAACTTCCTAAAATACTCAAACAATATTTTACCAAGGGGCTTGGTCAGTATGTCACCAATCTGCTCTTTACTACTCAAGTATTCTAACACAATACAATTTTCTTTAATTTTTTTTCTTAGAAAGTGAACCTTTATATCTAGGTGCTTCATCTTTAAATGGTAGTATGGACTTTTACAAACTTTTATACCACTCTGGTTGTCTTCCTAAATTTTTACTTTAACAATATTATTTAAATCTAGTTTTAAGTCTTTAAGCATATACTGAGGCCAACAAGCTTCACTTACAGCGAGGCTCAGTGCTATATATTCCGCCTCAGTTGAGGACAGGACGACTACCGAAAGTTTCTTTGAAACACATGATATTGTACATCCAAACACTTTAAATACATAGCCCGCAGTAGACTTGCGGTCTACCTTGTCTCCTGCCCAGTCTGAATCTACATACCCTGTAACACAATAATTTTCATCACATTTTCTAAATACTAAACCTAGATGTAAGGTACCCTTTATATATCTTAGCACTCTCTTCAATGCGACCCACAGATCATTACTAGCACATGACTGATACCTACTCAAAATGCTTATTCATATACATAGGTCTGGTCTTGAACATAACATGGCATACATTAATGGTCCAATTAGACTTCTGCATTTGGTTTCTATATCTGAACTTTCAGGACCTTCTCTCTTAAGTCAGAGAATATAAAGTATTACTACGAAGCGACACTCACCTCCCCGCGCGAGTTTATCGTCCCCCGCGGTCCCCCGCAAGTTAGTGGCAAATCTGGAGGCAGGCAGAGCTCGAGTACTACACTAGTACACTAGTTTGCTGTGTGCGTGTTTTGTTTTATTTTATTACGATACTGATTTTTAATCAATATGGTTCGTAATTGTGGTATTTATGGATGCCTAGAAAACGGAGCAACCAATTAAGAACGGAGATTTTTCAAATTTCCTTCCTTGCGATTAGGGTTGCCAACTCTCGAAGGAGTCAACCCGGGAGATTTGAATAAATCGGTGGGGAGTTGAATGAAAGTCGGTTCATGATATGGAAATTTTAATTTTTTTAATTTATACTTAGATTGCTTTCGGGAAGCATCTAATATTCGTAGGTTTTTGACCACATAATCATAAAACGTTTTACATGAAAAATCAAAATTTTGTATTATTTGTAACTCTGCGTTTACCAAAGATATATTCATTCTATTTCTTTCCTTGCTCCACACTTGTTCCATTACACTAAATACTCGTTCGCAAGAAGCATTGGAGACGGGAATAGAAAGAACAAACGAGACAAGTTTTTTCAATTCTGGACAGTTATTTCTCTCGTTTGATTTCTTAAAGAAGTCAACCCAGCGCAAATCAACTCGATTCTCTTTAATGAGATGTGGTTGTATTTCACGAAGAATTCCAACTTCATCGTATAGTTTGTCAATATATAAATAAAATTTTAAATTTTCTTGTAGCGTGACAATTCCTTCCCAAGTAATCGGTTCTTTCAGTGACAAAATTTTCATTGCTTGGCATTCCGGATCTTCAAAATTATACCACTTTTGTAAATAATTCAAACAACATGTAAAAAACTTGTTGATTTCAGTTTTACATTTTGTTTTTAGAGGTTCCTCAAAATGATTTAATAATTCCATGGCAGATTTACCATAAAATTGATCTCTTTGTCTGTTTTGTAGCTTGGTTTTCAAATCAATCATTATGTCATGAATTTCAGTGCTTGTTACTCTATCGGCTTCCAGTAAATTAATGGCGTTTTGAAAGACTTTCATTACATTTTGCAGAAAATAAAGAACAAATAAGACTGCATTTGTTTCTGAATCACCGGCACAAAAATTTTGCCATATAAATGAAGAACAATTCTCTTCACCAAGCGAGTTAAAATAGCCTGTCAAAGCTGGCCATAGCAATAGAATTCTGTCTATGGCAGGAAGTAACGATAACCAACGAGTTGGCACATGTTTTAATATTTCTCTAAACTCAATGTCAGCATCTGAGCACTGTGGAGTCATGAAATTGCTGATTGTAGCAATAAGTAATTGCGCACGACTTATGGCAAGGCACGTAGCCACGCCAGTTCTCTTCCCGGCATTGTGTAGTAACGACGTGTTTTCTTACGTGGTTTTAGCCACTAGAATATATCGGACTATTAACAGCTAACCTGTGTTTCACTCAGTCAACACCCCAACCTGCCAAAGTGGTGACCCCGAACGTCGATTTTTGGGCAGTGCGTTTGATGGCTGTTGGGGGTGTAGTGTTTGTGAGGTGAACCGACGGGACACGGGCAGCGGGAAGGGAACTCCTCGTCGAGAAGTGTCGGCCTCGGCGAGAATTTAGACGGCACACCTTGGGCAGGGCCGGACCCAGGGGGGTATTATACGGTCCTCACCGGTTTTCGTCGCAGCCGGTGTCGTATTCAGACGCAATTTTTTGGGCAAGTAGTGGCGGCAAATGTCCCGTATTGTCTTCCATTTCTCTCCATTCTGGGAATGTACGGACAAGTTGGGCGGACGCTCAGCGGACAACAGGGTGTTGTTCAACCGGCAGGCGGACCAACTAAAGTAGAGCAAACCTCAGTGGTATCAAGCGAGGTGCAAAAAGAAACAGAGGCAGCCATGGAACAAGCGACAAGCGAATTAGCTTCGATCAGTTTGCAGACCAAGTTACCAGAGTTTTGGTCGGATTTACCGCGATTATGGTTCGCACAGTTCGAGACAATCATGGTTCCGCAGAAAAAGGGTGACGCGGAAATGTTTAATGTAGCCGTTTCCAAACTCGGCAGGGACGCACTCAGGTCAGTCAGCGACCTAATCAGGACACCGCCGGAAAATAACAAATACGAGACGTTGAAAAATAGGCTTTTGAAAGTTTTTGAAGAAAGTGAAGAAGTCCAGTTCAGCAAGCTGGTGAGTGAAATCCAGTTGGGCACACAGAAGCCATCTCAGCTTCTTAGGCGGATGGCAGAGTTGGCAAGGAACTCGGGAACATCAGAGGCTTCCCTGAAGAAATTGTGGATTGGACGTTTACCGTCGGCAGTTAGAGCAGTTTTAGCTGTGAGCCAAGAGACAAGCCTGGAGAATTTGGCAACTATGGCAGACAAGATAGTTGAGAACATTAGGACAGGAGATGTGGCGGAAGTGACAGCGGCGGCCGCAGCGACTTCCTCACCATTTCCGGAGCTGATGGCGCAGATGATGGCGTTGACGTTGCAGCTTAAAGAGCTAAAAGGAGAAGTTAGTGAAATTCGCGGACGCAGCAGAGATAGGAGCTACGGTTACCGTGGTGATAGAAGAAATCGGAGCAGAAACAGGTCTAGATCAAACGGGCCCAGAAGAAACCCTAATCATCCGGATTGGCTATGCAGACATCATTACAAATTCGGAAATAGAGCGAACAGATGTGAAACGCCTTGTAATTGGGGTGCACAGCAGCAGTCGCAGAATCAACAGCGGCAAGCACAGGGACAGCAGTCGCAGCAATACGGTTCATGAAAATTAGAAGCGATGCAGTTGGGTGCGGTTAACAATTGCATTGCAGTGACAGACAATCATCGGTTAAGTGTTACGGATTGGAATAGTAAACTACGTTTTTTAATCGATAGCGGTGCAAACGTAAGTACTTTACCGGTTAGTTGTGTTAAACCGCAAGATCGTCGTGAGTGCACATATAAATTATACGCAGCGAACAATACAGAAATTAAGACTTATGGTGTGACTACAATGGAGCTAAATTTAGGTTTAAGGCGTGCATTCAAGTGGACATTTATAGTGTGTGATGTACCAAAGCCCATACTCGGAGCAGACTTTTTAAGAACTCATAAGTTACTTATAGACTTGTATAATAGGAAATTAATTGATTTGGTGACTAATTTACGTACAGATGGTACGATAGTTGTTTATGAAGGTCCTTCTTCAATAAGTAGCATTCAGGATGAACATCCATATCGCGAATTATTAGAAGAATTTTCCGAAATTACGAAACCTGTGTCTTTTAAAGAAATACCGTCGCATTCAGTTTTTCATCACATAGAGACAACCGGACCACCGGTTCATGCTAAAGCAAGACCTTTGCCCCCAGATAGGTTTAATAAGGTCAGGGACGAATTTAGGTTCATGCAAGAAATAGGTATATGTAGACCATCAAAAAGTGCTTGGGCGAGTCCTCTACACGTCGTGCCGAAGAAGGATGGCCAGATCAGGCCATGCGGCGACTACAGGCAGCTCAACGCAATCACGAAACCAGACAGGTATCCAGTACCTCGGCTACAAGACTTCACGTATGGATTAGCAGGTAAAAAAATTTTCACACGTATAGATATTAATAGAGCCTATCATTTTATCAGAGTAGCACCCGAGGATGTAGAGAAAACAGCGATTATAACACCGTTTGGGCTATACGAGTTTACGCGTATGACGTTTGGACTTAGAAATGCTGCTCAAACTTTCCAAAGATTCATGAATAATACAGTTTTACAGGGTATAGAAGTAATACAGAATGAAAAGGGGGAGAAATCATGTCTTTTCGGGTACATTGATGACGTTATTCTAGCATCAGAAACAGAAGAGCAGCACACGCAGCATCTCAGAAAACTTTTTGAACGTTTTAACGAGATTGGAATCACAATAAATTTAAGTAAATGCGTATTTGGACAAGCTAAAGTAGATTTTCTGGGGTATGAAGTTTCCACAGAGGGAATACGTCCTTTGGAGGACAAAGTCAAGGCTATCACTGAATACCCAAAACCGGAAACAGTTGAGCAGCTGAGACGATTTTTAGGAATGTTAAATTTTTACAGAGCGCATCTACCAAAGGCAGTCGTACAGCAAGCAGAGCTGAACCAGTTTTTGCACAATGCAAAGAAAAAGGACAAAACAAAGATTCCATGGAATGAGAAGGCAACGCAGGCTTTCGAGCAGTGTAAGGTAAGTCTTAAAAACGCCGTTACTCTGTCTCATCCGTTGGCCAATGTGGAATTATCTCTGATGACAGATTGCAGTGCAAATTGTGCAGGCGCAGTTTTACAACAAAAGGTTGGTAATTACTGGAAACCATTGGGTTATTTTTCAAAGAAACTTTCAGCGGCACAGGAGAAATATAGTACATATGATCGAGAATTATTGGCAATATACATGGCCGTAGTTTATTTCAGAAACATGCTAGAGGGTAGAGAGTTCACTATATTTACAGATCATAAACCCTTAACATTTGCTTTTACAAAGATAGGTAGTAACAAAGAGAACCCAAGACGTACTAGGCAGTTATTGTTCATCAGCGAATTTACAACTTATATTAAACACGTGGAAGGTAATTTGAATCCCGTAGCGGATGCACTTTCTAGAATTGAAACCATAACATGCCCGTCAGCACTAGATTACAGCGAACTTGCGACAGCGCAGGAAACAGACACACACTTGCACAATTTACTGACAAAGCAGGACAGCAATGTACAGTTAAAGCAACTCAGGTTACCAGGTAGCGACAAATTAATTTATTGCGAAATAAGTACTAATAATGCCAGACCGTTTTTGACTGAAACTTTTAGGAAAACAGCTTTTGATTCTATACATAATTTTAGTCATCCAGGTAGCAAAACTACACGTAAGATGGTAGCGCAAAGATTTTTTTGGCCTAGCATGAATAAAGACGTAAGCCAATGGGCAAAATCTTGTATACAATGTCAGCGGAGCAAGGTAAATAGACACACAGTATCAGAAGTCGGAAGTTTTCCACCATGCAACAGATTCGAGCATATCCATATGGACATCGTTGGGCCACTACCAACAACTGAAGAGGGATACAGGTATTTAGTAACAATCATAGACAGATATACCAGATGGGCAGAGGCAATTCCAGTAAAAGAAATCACGGCTGAAAAAGTAGCCAGAGCCGTGTATGAAGGTTGGATTTGTCGTTTCGGAAGTTTTAGTAGAATGACAACAGATCAAGGAAGGCAGATGGAGAGTGAGTTATTCGCAGAGTTAATGAAATTATTAGGTATCAAGAAATTTAGAACCACTCCATATCATCCACAAAGCAACGGCAGCATAGAAAGGTGGCATCGTACGCTGAAAGCAGCGCTTACTGCTAGATTGAAGGCAAGTACATCTTGGATACAAGAATTACCTACAGTTCTTCTAGGGTTAAGAGCTTCAGGCAGGAGCGACTCAGGAATAAGTTCGGCAGAGATGATTTACGGACACAATATTAAGCTACCAGGTGAATTTTTTCAAGAAGTAAGTACGCAGAGCAATGATCCTTTTACATATGTTGAGCAGTTACGCAAAATTATTAGAGAATTAAAGCCGCAATCGCGAACGTCGAGCGATTCCAGAAAGATTTTCGTGCATAAGGACTTACAGTCATGTTCACACGTTTTCATAAGAAATGATGCAGTTAAGAAACCTCTAATACCTACTTATGATGGCCCATACCGCGTTTTAAGTAGAGAAAATAAGGTTTTTAAAGTACAGTTACCGAACAGACAGACGAACATTTCTATAGATAGATTGAAACCAGCGTATACTTTATGTGAAAATGAGGATGTTCAAAATGAAAGCGATTTAGCAAGGCAAAATATTGAGAATCAAAACGTTTCAGTTCAAAATCCGTTAGTACCTTTTGAGACACGTGATCAGCCAGAAATTAGAACATCACGCAGCGGTCGTGTGATTAAGAAACCAGTTAGATTTGCAGATTCGTAAGCAAATATGTAAATTATCTAGAGCAATGATTAAAGTACATAAAGAGTATTATTTTTAGTTTTGCATACGGTACATATTGTGAGGTTCAGTGATAAAGATTTAGTTTTTTGTAAAAGTCGTGTAAATATTTTGTGGTTAAAATTCCGAAAAATGGGTAAACCGCAAAGTAAAAACGAACAAGTTGTCATAGCACAGAATGGTGCAAACGAGTCAAGTAATTCGAAATTAGAAGAAAAAATGGAGATTTATGGAATTGTGATAGTAATAACAGTTATCATATTGTGTTTTTTATCAGTGTACGTATTATATACAAAGTGTAGTAATCATATGCGAAAGTGGTTAAGAAAAGAATTAAGAGCGTCAACTTTGGAGAGTGCTCCACAGGCATTCCAAAATACGATGCAGCAACATGTATAGGACGAATTACGTCAGCAGGCAAATTGAAACAGAAAATTGAAAGTTTACGAAACAGTGACCATTGTGTTATTTTTGTGTAAGGTACAAAGTAGTGATCATACTAGAAAGTAGTTTTAAAGAATAGCTAAAGGTATTAGATTTGGGGAATGCGGATTAAGCAACTCAGATCTCAATGCAATAGCATGTGTAACGTAGAAATTATAAAATGAAATGTTAGGGTTCCGTGAGTTTATAACTCGAATATGAACCCGCGAGCTAAATGAAACTATAGATACGGGCAAGCCATATTTTAACCTGAACACTCTTTAAGGGTCGGTATAATGTCAGATGCACAATTTCAAATGAGCATAAAACATTGTGTAACTTGGTCAATCGGTTTAATAAAAATAATATAGATAATAGACTATAGGGCTGATATTCGTGCAGAAGCAAAAACGCAAAAGCTTTAAGTTCGCTCGATAGAAAAAAATTATGAAGTTACCTCTATATTTCATGTTTTTCGAGTGTTAAAGGACCTTTCTTAAAACAGTTTGCCTTGAAATTTGTATTAAAAATAAGAAAACAAATGACCCCGTATAATTGCACGGGGATTTTGAATAATTCTGTTTCGTTTTCATTTAATTTAACATCTAAGAATTGGCGCTTACGTCGATTTATTCTGAGACAAGGCGGCGACAAGATATCTCGGTCGCACGCGCTTTTTGTTCCATGCTTTGTTTCGTCACTCACCCGTCGGTCAGTTGTGATCGCTCCGTTGAGACGGGAGGGCTACGTTTTTGCGCTCTCGACGTCCCGGTTTCGTAATTTAAATAAATCTCGTAATTTGAAACATGGGAAATAAATGCAACCAATGTAAAAAATGGAATAAAAATGTTTTACGAGTGAAAATAAAGCAGTGGATGAAAGTAATGCAAAAGTACGTCATTACTTAACAAAATAAGTAGATAGGTCATGTTTTATTAAAGATGTTGAACTAAAGGTTGTCTCAATGGACTAATGAATATCGCTATGTTTTTCGTCTGAGGTATTTTTTTTAGCTTACAATTTAATATCACAATAAATATGGTTGATGGATGTGGAAGAGGCGAAAGAGTTGTGTCTGGATCGTAGCAGATGGAAATCTGTAGTCTCTGCCTAGCTGCCTACCCCTCTGGGAGACTAACAAAACCTTATCTCACCATCACCATCGGCGTATCGACGTATTCTCGTATCGGCGTATCGACGTATCGGCGTATCGACGTATCGTTGTATCGACGTATCCCCGTATCGACGTATCGTCGTATCGACGTATCGTTGTATCGACGTATCCCCGTATCGACATATCGACGTATCGACGTATCGGCGTATCGACGTATCCCCGTATCGACGTATCGACGTATCGGCGTATTGACGTATCGTTGTATCGACTTATCCCCGTATCGACGTATCGGCGTATCGACGTATCGGCGTATCGACGTATCGTTGTATCGACGTATCGTTGTATCGACGTATCCCCGTATCGACGTATCGTCGTATCGACGTATTCTCGTATCGGCGTATCGACGTATCGGCGTATCGACGTATCGTTGTATCGACGTATCCCCGTATCGACGTATCGTCGTATCGACGTATCGTTGTATCGACGTATTCCCGTATCGACATATCGACGTATCGGCGTATCGACGTATTCTCGTATCGGCGTATCGACGTATCGGCGTATCGACGTATCGTTGTATCGACGTATCCCCGTATCGACGTATCGTCGTATCGACGTATCGTTGTATCGACGTATCCCCGTATCGACATATCGACGTATCGGCGTATCGGCGTATCGACGTATCCCCGTATCGACGTATCGACGTATCGACGTATCGACGTATCGGTGTATCGACGTATCGTTGTATCGACGTATCCCTGTATCGACGTATCGTCGTATCGACGTATCGTTGTATCGACGTATTCCCGTATCGACATATCGACGTATCGGCGTATCGACGTATTCTCGTATCGGCGTATCGACGTATCGGCGTATCGACGTATCGTTGTATCGACGTATCCCCGTATCGACGTATCGTCGTATCGACGTATCGTTGTATCGACGTATCCCCGTATCGACATATCGACGTATCGGCGTATCGGCGTATCGACGTATCCCCGTATCGACGTATCGACGTATCGACGTATCGACGTATCGGTGTATCGACGTATCGTTGTATCGACGTATCCCCGTATCGACGTATCGTCGTATCGACGTATCGGTGTATCGACGTATCGACGTATTCTCGTATCGGCGTATCGACGTATCGGCGTATCGACGTATCGGCGTATCGACGTATCGTTGTATCGACGTATCCCCGTATTGACGTATCGTCGTATCGACGTATCGTTGTATCGACGTATCCCCGTATCGACATATCGACGTATCAGCGTATCGACGTATCCCCGTATCGACGTATCGGCGTATTGACGTATCGTTGTATCGACGTATCCCCGTATCGACGTATCGTCGTATCGACGTATCGGCGTATCGACGTATCGGCGTATCGACGTATCGTTGTATCGACGTATCGTTGTATCGACGTATCGTCGTATCGACGTATCGGCGTATCGACGTATCGTTGTATCGTTGTTTCGACGTATCCCCGTATCGACGTATCGTCGTATCGACGTATCGGCGTATCGACGTATCAGCGTATCGACGTATCGTTGTATCGACGTATCGTCGTATCGACGTATCGGCGTATCGACGTATCGGCGTATCGACGTATCGTTGTATCGACGTATCGTTGTATCGTCGTATCCTCGTATCGTCGTATCCTCGTATCGACGTATCGTCGTATCGACGTATCGTCGTATCGACGTATCGGCGTATCGACGTATCCTCGTATCGACGTATCGTCGTATCGACGTATTGCCGTATCGTCGTATCGTCGTATCCCCGTATCGACGTATCGTCGTATCGACGTATCGGCGTATCGACGTATCGGCGTATCGACGTATCGTTGTATCGACGTATCGTTGTATCGTCGTATCCTCGTATCGTCGTATCCTCGTATCGACGTATCCTCGTATCGACGTATCGTCGTATCGACGTATTGCCGTATCGTCGTATCGTCGTATCCCCGTATCGACGTATCGTCGTATCGACGTATCGGCGTATCGACGTATCGGCGTATCGACGTATCGTTGTATCGACGTATCGTCGTATCGACCTATCGACGTATCGGCGTATCGACGTATCGTTGTATCGACGTATCGTTGTATCGACGTATCGTTGTATCGACGTATCGTCGTATCGACGTATCGGCGTATCGACGTATCGACGTATCGTTGTATCGACGTATCCCCGTATCGACGTATCGTCGTATCGACGTATCGACGTATCGTTGTATCGACGTATCCCCGTATCGACGTATCGTCGTATCGACGTATCGTTGTATCGACGTATCCCCGTATCGACGTATCGACGTATCGACGTATCGACGTATCGGCGTATCGACGTATCGTTGTATCGACGTATCCCCGTATCGACGTATCGACGTATCGGTGTATTGACGTTTCGTTGTATCGACGTATCCCCGTATCGACGTATCGTCGTATCGACGTATCGGCGTATCGACGTATCGGCGTATCGTTGTATCGACGTATCGTTGTATCGACGTATCGACGTATCGTTGTATCATCATCGTTATCATTATCTTTGCAAGTATGACTTTCGAAAAATAAAATTTTAAAATATAAAAATTAGATGCAAACACAATTACGCAAAAAAATGCCATTGCGAACAAACCGTTTTGTCAACTGGGTTGAATTTTATACATCGTAGATGCATTATACTTATTATTAAAAACTAGCACGTGCACGGGTTAATGACCGCGGATCCACACCGCTCGTGGGAGCTAAGAAATAGCGCTCGCGGCCGGTGACGGCCGGTCGCGCAAACAGTTGAGGTGCGGGGATGCGGGGGCAAAATCACTAATTTGTCCAGGTTTATACGCAGCCTTAAGTAGTTCCGAGCCCTCGGTGAATCGTAAAATGGCCTAGAGAGTATTTTTGCAAACTATCAAGTTATATTTTTCTTTCCGCATTAAAGGGATCCTAGAGAGATTTCCGAAACTTAGATATTTTTTCTTTCTCTTCTTGTAGATTGTAATTTTTTAGTGTTTTGTTATTGTTTTCAAGTGATGTATAATGTCGATATACACTCAGGTTAAGCAGGAAACGCTATCTGAATGACATCGAATTAGAGCAAATAAGCAAAGACGAATAAACAGGGTTCCGTAATTGAATGCAAATGTAGACCCTTGATGCAATGCGAAATTTATTTTTATGTTTTCTTGTGTATTGTGTATTGAAATGTCATTTATGTTTGTAATTTGTGTAACTATGAAGCATGTAAGTAGAAATTTCCGGAATTTTTTCTTACATGACGTAAAGATATACTATTGGTATACTAGATATTTTTCTAGCTTTTGGATTGATCACCAAAAAGTTATAAAATGTTTAGGATTCGGATAGATGTCAGGAAATGTATTTTTTGTGTTATGTAACAGTTTTGTGTTTGTATTTTTCCTCTATAAATTGTTTAAAGTTTTTTATAATAGCATTTTTTTTTTTCACATTATTATACTGTGTAAAGTCCAGTTATGAATTGTGTAGTTGAACAAATTGAAAATTTTCCATTATAGCACTATTTTTGATATTATAACACCGTTATTATGTTATTTTACTGTTTCGATATTCAATTGTTATCTGTTAATTTGGTATTCAATTTCAGAGTAATTTCTACAGAAGTTAGTGTTAAAGAGTTTTTCAGTTTTATATTCATTTTTTTTGTATTGTTTTCTTAAAGAATCTTGTGTAATTTTACATTATAAAATAGTCTTTACATTATGGTACTGGACAATGTTGAAATTTTATTTCATTGAAATTTATTTTCATTACAGCAAGATAAGAATTGCGTCAGCCAGTAGGCAGTTTCATGTTACGAGCTTGCTTTGTGTTTACAATTGTTTAAATGTCGAGTCAGATTATGATATTATTGCAACAGTGTATCAGAGTACAATCAGTGTAGTATGTTTTGAAACATTCAGGTACAATCAATGAAAGATGTTTTTAGTTTGTTAAAAAATTTTATTTTGAAAAATTTTTTTTGTAGAAAGGGATGTACTGTGGAGTCATGAAATTGCTGATTGTAGCAATAAGTAATTGCGCACGACTTATGGCAAGGCACGTAGCCACGCCAGTTCTCTTCCCGGCATTGTGTAGTAACGACGTGTTTTCTTACGTGGTTTTAGCCACTAGAATATATCGGACTATTAACAGCTAACCTGTGTTTCACTCAGTTAACACCCCAACCTGCCAAAGCACCTTAACATCAGTTCATTTCTCCTTTTAGCAAAAGCAGAAAATTTGCTGTAAACTTTCAAAATAATTAATTCTGCATCAACTGACAGGGCTTTTAAAGAATTTTTAACGCAGTTGTGTAAAATATGACACTTGCAATTCGCTTTGAATATCTTTGTGTTTAAAGTCTTAAGCTTTTGATAAACGGAAACATTTACAGCAGCATTATCGGCAGAGTATGCTGAGATTTGACAGGCTTCTAGACCGTTTCTGGCCAAAATATTTATTATTTGATCTTTTATTGCTTCGCTGTTTTCTAAGTAATCTTCGTTAAAGTCTAATAATCCGGTTTGAATGCCACTGTCTAGCGAAAAATACTTAATCAATAATGGATACATTTTTAAATTTCCTCGACTTGAGGAATCACTCGCCACTGAAAAATACTGACTTGTTTTCAAATTATTGAGTAGTCTTTCTTGACTTGCCGGCCCTAAAACATTTTCAGCAATACTGCTCGCTTTTGTTCTGCCGCATGATATTTTTTTCGCAATCGACGAATCACAAAACATGGCAGCGTTTAATTTGTGTCCACAATCCTGACTGTTGTAACTATGATGGTGTTTGATACCATGAAAAGTTGAAGCAACTTCAGCAGCAGTAATTAAGTTCTCTTCTTTACTGTTTTTAGATGGAAAAAAAGATGGCATATCTCGACTTCCTTCCACATTCTTAATAAATTTTTGATACTTAGAACATGTTAAATGTTGTTTCAATGCTCCAACACCCTCAAATTTGACCGAAAATAAATGCTCACATATGTTACACTTTGCTGTAAACTCGTCTTTTTTCGATAACCACTTATATTGTTTTAACCATTGGTCATTAAAAGAACAATAGTACTTTTTTTTCTTTGTACTACTATCACCTCCCGAGATATCGCGAGACATTTTACAAAGTAAGGTACCAAATTAAAGTCACTCGCCGCAGTAAAATCCGTCTCGCAATACGCACATATGCCACGCACGTCTCACTCGATTTGACGGGACTGGCTGACTGGAGCAAGCAGCGGACGGCTAGGAAGGAACGAGAGGTGGGTGCCGGGCGGCGCGGTTGAAGTGACACAAGACGGCGTGGTTGAAGTGACACAAGACGGCGCGGCGCTGGCGCGCGGCGAGCGGCGGCGGCCGACTATTGCGTGCGCGATTTATGTATTTTGTTCAACCGACAATAAACTCTTTATTTAAGAAAATCCGGGAGAAATTATTGCATTCCGGGAGCCCGGGAGGTGGAACAATATTCCGGTCTCCCACGTCTCCCACGCCGTTGGACTGCCGCGATCGAATTCGTGTAGCAAGGGCTCCTAAAAACCATTGTCCTAATGTCCCTAGATTGAGTAAACTGTTCTTTAGCGATGGAATCATCTTACTGTAGGTAGCGAATAGTCGACGTGAATTTAAAACCTCGTCTATTTTATTCAATGTCGGGGCGAAGGCGGGTAACCACCTGTCTCGTATTGATTGAGAGCCCTCCATTCTAGCAGTCAATTGACCGAGAATAGCGCTCTCATTACAATATCGATCGATCTCCTCTTCTTGCATACATTGTAGAACACAGGCTATGATGCTGGGGCCATCCATTCGACGCCTTAATCCTACATATACGTTTTCAAACTCATCATGAGGAATCACGTAGAAACCCCGCTCAATGGTTTTACTTTTGAATTGGCTTACGAAACGTATCGTATTTGATGGTCCGTAGGCCTCGAAAAGGACATGTCCTATCTTGGTTTCGTCAGTTAGCTCGTGGAAACCGTTCCATTCGCTACTTCTTAATGGACGCAATTGTTTTTCGATCTTAGTAACCCGTTTCTCTCTAATAGCATCAACCATTAGAGAAACGGCGGGTATCTGTGGCGATAACGCGGTGATCGTGTTCCTCGCCCTAGACTTCAGTGATGGTCGCATTCTGCAGAATATCTTCTTCTATCACGAGAAAACGATTATAGTTTCGCTACGTCGCTAGACTATGTCAAGACTGTGTAAAAAAATTTATGATCAATATAGTTTTAATAAATCTTTCAACATAAAAAGACAATTGAAGAGACCGCTTCCCGGGGGTGATCGCCGGGGCACGTCTGGAGCTGACACTGGACGTTTCAGCATGCGAACTGTCAGTGACTCCCTGCTGAACAGGCGGGCGGGAGTGGCAACCTGAAAAAACTACAGCCGAACAACAAGAACAACATCTTATTACTGACGATACCGGTACGTCAAGTGAGACCACAGAAACACAAAACGATAGAAGAAGAAAGTGGACACAAGAAGAGTTACATGAACTTATGTTTTGCTTTTTTAAAGCAAAATCGCAGGGAAAAGGCTATATCGAAAGATTTCTCAACTACTTTGAAGAAAGAAACCCAGGAAACCCCAAAATTCACATTTTCTCTGGTAACACACTATCAAATTAAGCGAAGAGTATAATAAAGAGAAAAGTAATAGCCCCTGATACACTCAAAGAAATAAGACGCCAAGCTGAACATGAACAACCAACACCAGTCATAACGGATAATCAGAATTTAACAAATAGAAGGACTCACCCAGCTACACAATCAACAGAAACAACACTGGATAACCTTTGCATAAATTCTGAAAAAAAACAATACTAGAGCTGAAATACCTGACACCCAAAATATCTCAGCTGTTCTGGCAGATGACACTACAAAATATACTACCAATGATGATAGAAGAAGAAACTGGACACAAGAAGAGACACACGAACTTATGTTCTGCTATTTTAAAGCAAAATCCCAAGGAGTTGGATATATTGAAAGATTTTATACAATATTTAAAGAAAGAAACCCGCACAACCATAAAATTTCTAAATTTAATGGTAATACACTATCAAATCAAGCACGAAGCATAATTAATCGTAAAATAATATCATTAGAACTATTGACCCAAATACAATACAAAGCGGAGCAATCTCTAATATCAAACTTAGAAATAACTGAAACATCAAACCTAATAAATATCACAACCATACAACCAGACTTCCCATCCATACAAACAATACTAGACAACAATACAGGCAATGCAAATCAAGACAAAACAATTATCCACCCTCATGAACAAGAAGAAACACGACCAATGGAAAGCCCTCAAGGTGGCAATATAAATATAACACAACCAAATACCATACCGGACTACATTAACAATACTGTTAACGAAGATCAGGACCCACTCATACTGGATTATTTGGAAATTTTGACTGAAACCAAAGAAACAGACATAGATAAAAGAAAATTCCTACGTAAAGTAAGATTTAATAAATAATTCTTTGAAAACCTACAGAAAATTAATAATTTCTTACCAAATGTATTAACAACAACGTCATCGCTCCGAGATATAAATAATGTTATTTACGCTGCAGCCAAAACACTTTTTAATACATAACGAGTAAAAACCTTACACACCAAATAACACAATAAAATCAAAAACCGACCCACCATGGAAAAACAGAATTAAACAAAAGATTGAAAACTTTAGAAAAGAGTTAGGCCACCTAACAGAGATAGGAAGAGGGATTACATTAAGGAAGATGATACATATCAAGGAAAGAATTTACAATAAATACAACATTTTAAACAAACAGGACCACGTTAACACGGTGGAAGAACTGAAACCAAAAGTTAAAGCCCTAGCTGGTAGAATACAAAGATATGACAGAATAAGCAAAATGAAATCACAAAATGGGGAGTTTCAAAATAACCAACACAGATTCTACTCGGACCTCTCTGGAACATTAAAGACTCCAACTATCATTCCTAACAAAAATGTAATTGAAGAATTCTGGAAAAATACACTATCTCAGCCGGGATCATATAACAAGCAAGCAAAGTGGATTAAACAAATCGAGCAATTGAACGATCATATACAAGAACAAAACTTTGAAGACGTAAATGTGGATCAAATTAAATTTGCTATTAGAAAACTAAAAAATTGGAAATCACCAGGAAATGATAAAATACTAAATTATTATCTTAAATATTTTATCAGCACACACAAATTTCTAGCTAAATTATACAGCAGAATCCTTGATGGCTCCGAACCTATGGAAGAATGGTTTACAACTGGACGAGTTATGCTCATTCCAAAAGACGAAAACACCGAAGACCCAAAAAACTGGCGTCCGATCGCATGCTTACTGGTAACAATATTATGGCACCAGAACAAAGAGGATGTCGACGAAATGCTAGAGGCTGTAAAGATCACCTTATGGTAAATAACGCTATACTGGAAGATGCTCATAACTCTCAAAAGAATCTCAGCATGGCTTGGATAGATTACCAGAAAGCTTTTGACAGCGTATCACATGAATGGCTACTGAAAGTTTTAGATATCTACAAATGCTCACGAACTGTCAAACAGTTTTTAGAAAAAACCATGCCTACATGGCGAGTAATTATGACAGCACGTAGCACGAAGGAAAGAACCCATTATCTCAACTTCTTGCTAAATATGAAAATAAGGGCTACAAACTAAAGGACAGTTTATATGTTAACCACTTACTTTATATGGATGATCTTGAAATCTACGCAAATAACAAAAATAACTTAAGAGTACTACTCGACAGTACAGAAATATTCACTGATGACATAGGGATGAACTTTGGCCTGAAAAAATGCAACACACTACATCTTATATTAGGACAGATGCAAGATCATGATGGAGAAGGATACGTACTTCTTAGTGGAGAAACTTTTAAACACCTAACAACAAACCAAAAATATAAGTACTTGGGAATTCATAAATCTGGAAAAATTTAACACAACGAAATAAGACAACGAGCTGAAAAAGAATACTTTCGCAGAATAAAATTATTGGTTAAAACACATCTCACGGCGAGAAACCTTATTTGTGCTATTAATGCATATGCTATCCCGGTTGTTCTTTACTCATTTGGAATAATTAACTATAAAGAAACAGATCTGAAAAAAATTGATACGAAAACTAGAAAAATATTTGCTATGAACAAAATACACCAACAGAAAGCAGACGTAGACAGACTGTATATCCCAGTAGAAGAAGGAGGAAGAGGATTAATTAATATAGAAAGATTACACAAAACGCAAATGATTAAATTTAAACAATACTTACAACATAACAAAGAAAATGACCACCTCATGAAAATTATAACACAACATGATAAAAATAGAGCAAAATATTCAATATATAAAGAAGCAGATGAAAACTTGTCAGAAATAGGGCTCATAGCAACAAATACATACACAGATAAAGAAATAAAAAATGCAGTTATGAAGAAACATGTAGAGTCTTGGAAAGCTAAACCACTACACGGTCAGATAGCTTTAAAGGTTCTAGAAAAATCTAGTATTGACAGAGCGTTTTCTTTTAAGTGGCTTAAAACCCAACAAATCTCACCTTTTTTTGAGTCATCTATTTTTGAAATCCAAGACCAAGCTGTAATTACCAAACAACATGAAAGGGATATACAGAAAAAACCGGTAGATGGTAAATGCTGACTTTGTTTGTCGAAAGACGAGACCATAAATCACGTTATTTCGGGATGTGAAAAACTAGCCGGCACTTATTACACAAAAAGACACAACAATATTGTTCAATACATACACTGGGCACTAAGTAAGAAATATAAATTTGAGTTCCACAATTATGGTGGCAACACCACCTGACACAACCTCAAGTTATTGAAAATGAGACGGCAAAAATTATGTGGGAAATACCCATCCAAACTGACGTTACATTAGTCCACAACAGACCGGATATTCAAAACAAAACATATTTAATAGATATAACGGTATCTTCAGATTACAATATTGAAACTAAAAAAATAGAAAAATTAAGTAAATATCATAACTGAAATAACAAGATTATGGAAAACTTCGACCACAGTCATACCAATAGTGATAGGGGCAACAGGCATAGTGGCAAAAAGTCTATGTATGTATGTAAATTCTCTATTGCACACAATAAGTATACAATGCACAAAGGCGAACTTAATGCTAATTAGCATTCTCTACCAGTTAACCTTTGGTGATGTGGAGATTACAAGGGTAGTGCCAAATAAGTAATTAATTAATTAATTTATAAATATTATCTTTTAATAATATAAACATATATAAATACAAAAATATACATACATTCTTTATTCTTTATTCTTTAATGTACACAGAAAAGCAGTTAAAACATATAATTAAAAGATATGTACACAGGCGAGCTTATCTCTAAAAAGAGATTTCTTCCAGCAAACCTAAGCGGGAAAGGGAAATTTTATTAAAACAAGTAATCATACATACGTGTACTACAAAAGATATATCCTAAATAATAAATTTATATATATATATATAAACAAAATATACATACATAATTATAATATACTATAATATAATATACATATTAGTGTATATACTATACATAAATAAATATAGAACAATATATCGGTAGTTACGAGAAGGATGACTCAGGGGACAAAGTGAAAAAATTACAGGTGTGGTGACTGATTCTGTAGCCGTAGATAATGTTGATAGACTCTGATTTTAAAGGTAGAGATGGTGGGAGATTTTCGGATGTCCAGAGGAAGACTATTCCACAGGCGGATTGCTGACACTGTGAAAGAATTTGTATACATGTTGGTGCTGTGTTCGGGAAATCGGAGGAGCATAGCTCTACTCGGTCGCTGAGGGCGGCCAAGGGATTTAATAGGGACAAACCGGTCTCGAAGGTAGGGAGGAGAAAAGGGGCTGTTGAGAGCGTTATAAAGGAGTGAAAGAATGTGTGATTTTCTACTATAACGGATATTTCGCCAATTTAACTGGAGACGAAATTGAGAGACATGATCGTATTTGCGCAATCCGAAAATATATCTGATACAGAGATTTAAAAGACGATCTAATTTGTCTAAGAGTTCTTCTGTGAGATCAGGATAACACACATCAGCTTAATAAATAATAGGAAGCAAGAGAGAATTGACTAATGTAACTTTGGCAGAGTATGGAAGAAATTTTTGCATGCGCTTTAGTGAATGCATTGAGGCAAATATCTTCTTACTGATTTCTGCAACCTGCAAGTCCCAGGACATATTGTTGGAAATGTGAAGCCCCAAGTTTTTAGCAGATCTGCAGTATGTAAGTGGGGTGCCATTGAAGCAGACTGGAGGTAAAGTGGAGATATCAGTCTTGTCGATCAGGGCCCTGCTCCCAACTACCATCACCTGCGTCTTAGATGGGTTCACAAGTAGACCAAATTCCTTAGTCCACTCACTAATCCGATCAAGATCGGAAGAAAGCTTATGTATGGAATCTCGTAAACCATCTTGCTTACAAGACAAGTATAACTGAAGGTCATCAGCATACATGTGGTAAGAACAGAAAAAGACCACGGAAACAAGAGTATTGATAAATACGGAAAATAGTAATGGAGAAAGTACACCTCCCTGTGGGACCCCAGCAGTAATGTTACACCACTCGGAATAAGTGTCGTCAACACGTATACGTTGTTTACGCCCACAGAGATATGACTGAAACCATTCAGCAGCTGTTTCCGATAAGTTGAGCAAAGGGAGGATAGCAAGAAGGATATCATGGTCTACACAATTAAATGCTCTACTAAAATCAAGGAGAGTTAGGATACTGAGTTGCCTTTCGTCCATGGCTTCACGAATGTCGTCAGTGATTTTAATGAGTGCAGTACTTGTACTGTGGGATGGACGAAATCCCGACTGAAGAGGATTTAGTAGGTTGTTACAGTGAAGGTAATACGAGATTTGACGATGAGCCACGCGTTCAAGCACTTTGGAGAGAAATGGTAGTATAGAAATTGGTCTATAGTCCTTGAACGCGGTTAGTTCAGATGTTTTGGGGACAGGGACCATATAGGCGAGTTTCCATAGGGCAGGAAAAGTATTGGACGACAGAAAAGTTGATGATATGTGAAATAGCAGGAAGAATAGTATTGAGGATAGGAAGGAGTAAGTCACGGCCAATGCTATCAGGTCCAACAGCATTACTTGGGATGGAGAGGATGATCTTCTCAATATCGGAAACAGAAACTGATGAAAAGGAAAACACAGAGTTAGAAGGAAGAGGAACAGATAATATTTTTCGGATGGTGGCTTCCTCAAGTACGGCATTAATTGTGTGGGGAGGGGTTGAAAAGTGTCGATTTAGACCATCTTTATCCAAAGATGGGTTGAGGTCTTGTCGACACTTTCCAAAGCCTACGGAACGAAGAAAATGCCAAAGATTGTTGGGGTTACACTGCTCAATGGAAGAATGAATATGTTTACGTTTGGCATTCCTAATAGTATGGTTGCATCGATTTCGAGCAGCCTTAAACCTATCCCAGTTGTCTTCCGTGGGGTTCTTTTTGTGCTTTCGCCTAAGACTGTCTCTCCTAGCCATGAGTTTACGAACTTCATCCGTAAGCCACGGCGTAGGAGCACATTTCAACCGAACCCTGTGGATGTGCACCGGCATGGACATCGTAAAGTTCGGTGATAGTTTTATTAAAGATCTGAAGCTTGTCATTTATATTGTCGAGATTTTCTAAAAAAGACCAATCAATAGTTTGTGCATGAGCTAATAGTTTATCTCTGTCCATACTTGCAAAGTTACGTCGAAGAGTTATTTTGGGCTTGGGCTTTGGGATTTTTAGCCTATAAGAGGCGTAAATTAGGTCATGATGAGAAAAGCCAGACGCTGTAAACTGGCCATGGCTTGAGATCCGGTCGGCATTAGGGGTAAGAATGAGATCGAGAAGGGTATGGGAATCACCCACATGATGTGTTGCAGCAAGATCCATTATAGTGACATTGACAGAAGTTGTCAAGGTCTGGAGCTTACGCGAACGAGCATCATCGACGAGAAGGTTAGTATTAAAATCGCCCATGATTAAGGAGTGTTCATATAAAGGTATATACGTAGAGAGCAAATTTTCAAAACAATCAAAATAGTCAATTTTGGGAGGTGGGTATGCAACACCAAGTAGAAATTTTGTTGTAGTAAAATCAAGCTCGATGAAAATATACTCCATCGCTGGCTTAGACCGGTTATATTCAGGGGAAGAGCGAGACAAAATATTATACTTTATATCCGAACGAAGGTAGATTGCAACTCCACCAGCATCTGCACCAGTTCGATCATTCCTAATCAACACATATCCAGGGATAGCTACAGAAGTGGAGGGAATTGTCGGTTTTAGATGCGACTCCGATACCAGGCAAGCGTGGATATTTTTGCTGGTAAAGGTTGCAAGACAATATTCAGTATAGTGACCACATATACTTTGCGCATTTATGTGACAAATGTTAAGATTTTTTATATGTGTTGAAAAAGTGTTGTGGAGCAATTCTGCAAGATGAACAGGAACATCATCCAGCGCATCACAAAACGAGTCATTAGAGTCAAAAGAGTGGAATAGTTCAGAATTATAGGATAAATCCATATACTTAATAAAATAAAATATAAATAGGTGAGTATAAGATTAATATAGTTCAAAAATAAACGTATGATATTTAGTTATACAATATACAAGGCAAGTAAACACAATAAAAGTGGCAAAACCAGACCAACCTTTACCGCAACACTGTCAGTTCACCGTGGAAAAAGCTAAGTCGATTGTACATAATATTAAACATTAACAAATTAAAACTTTAAACAAATCTCCAAGATCCACCGGCAGAATGCTGTACAAAATACTTCAGTGAAATGGAACGCATGAATTCAAATATAAAGATGATACAACATTGAAACGCAATACTTGGAAAAAATAATAGCTTCTAGACACAAATTATAGAGGGATACTTCTAGATTACGACTTGCAGAAACAAAACGTCAGACTAACGTCAAACTCAAATTTTATGTGTCAAGCAAGACAAATTGAAATATTATTCAGCAACAAAATGAAATTATCACAAAATAAGAGGGTGTATTAAGATAAGAAAAAAAAAACATATCAGTACATATGTTAAAAATAAAATACCGTTGCTGAAGCCTGAAAATGATGTCACGTCCGGATATATGTTTAACAGATCAGGTAGATACATACGGAAAGTCTGAACTCGGGGTCTTGGAGGCCTAATGCAACACTGCAAGCAAAATAAACTAAATTGCTGTTTACTTTTTCAGAGTACCAGCCCGCTTCGATTTGCTGGGACCACCGACGCTAGGAAATTTGGCTGAATATTCCTGCAACTGCTCTAAAGAGTAGAGCCGAACCTTGCTGCCATCAGGGAGTTTCATATGCAGATTCCCATCTTGATACCAACAACTGTCTACTCCATACAGTCTTCGGGCTTCAACAAAGATCTGCCTGCGCAGGGCTGTCAGGAACTCTGCAATAGATATGTTGCATCCTTTCAGATACATAGATTCAGTTACATGCTAAATGCTAAACTAAACCTACACATTATACAAAAACAAGCTGCCATTCACACAACCACAATAGCTTCAAAATTTTTAGGAAACTCTGTTTTTAGCAACGGCGACGCTGGGCTTCCTTTTCCCTAAGGGTCTTGGGGCGGGAAGTTCGCAAAGAGAAAACCGATTACTAAATCGAGTAAAAGCTGCACAAATCCATAATAAAATAATATATTCGACTGACGACGATCCCAAGTGGGTCAAAATATATATCGAAAATTTTCTTTTTTATTTAATTTCTACTATAATATTATTTCTTTGGTTAGAGAATAAATCATTTCCTATAATCCCGTCATAAGGTCAGGGATTACATGGAAACGGTGAAGTGTAATTTTATCATCACACAATAATGAAACGGGAATGTGTCCAAGAGTAACAACGGAATTATCTTTCGTTGAGTTGATTCGGATTTTGTTATTCGTTATTTCTGGCATTCGATTTATTGCAGAATTTTTAATCAGACTTAGAGTAGAACCGGTGTCATTAAGAAATGTCATAGGATTTGCAGATACTGAATGGTTTTGATGTGAGGTAAATATCGTTTTCCAGCATTTTTAGAAATTTCATATACGTGATTATATTGGTTTTCCGTTTCAGGTGTGGTTGGAGCGGTGAATATAGGAGAATCTAGGATTTTAGCCTTGCAGCTACTAAACTTCAGAGGTGACTTAGTAGTTAAGTTACTGAATTGAGATTTGTTACTATGCTGACTATTAGATTGGGAAACAACAGGGTCAAGAAATTTGCATTTAGCTTGTTGTTTGCAGTCCTGTTTGTCAGTAGACTTTAAAACAGTGGAATACAGTGGTTTTGAATTTGAATGATTCAGTGGTGGATTTAGGGATGAAGTCAGTGGTTTCGAATTAGTATGATTCAGGGGATTCAGTGGATTCGGTGGTACTTCTTCTGAATGAGCATGATTCAGAGGATTCAGTGATCATTCTTTTAAATTAGCATAATACAGAGGACACAGTGGATTTAGTAGGTTAACAGTATCGATTTTATTTATTTATTTATTACTTATTTTGGAAAACTAGCGGCTATTTTAATAACAATAGTAAAAAACTTAAATTACCTCTAGCTAGTTATTTAAAGTTTCCACAGATAGACTTAGACTAGATAATACTTAATCAAACCATGACAAGTTATAAACAGATTAAAAGGAGGTTAATTAAATACACAAGAAATAGCTCTTATTCAAAGAATGGGTTAGTAAGAAGACGTCTCGCCGAAGTAATACTGCTATGGAATAAGTCCATAACATTAACATTTTGAGATAAACAATTAAAAGCTTTTCAGGTTCGCCAAATATAAGAATTTTGTTTATAGTTAGTTCTAACTGTAGGCAAGAAGAAAGTTTTACAATGCCTGCGATTTCGATTTGGGGCCAGAAAATTGAGCTTACTCAACAGTTCGGGGCAGTCAATAATGCCTCGTGCTATTTTTAATAATAAGATAAGGTCAGAAATGTCACGCCGCTTACTAAGTGGAAGTATGTGCATTTTACGACATGACTGCTCGTATGAGCACATGTATGAGCTCCACATGAGGTGTATTTTGTACGGTAATTGAGATAGCGCATGAATTTCTTTTGAATTCTCTCAATTTTATTTATAAAAACTGAATAACGGGGGTTCCATATTTGGGAAGCGTATTCAAGATTACTGCGAACGTAAGCACAATATAATATTTTTAAAGTTTTAACGTTGAGAAAATCCTTAGAGGCGCGCATTATGAACACAAGACTACGTGAAGCCTTCTTGACGATCTGGTCGACATGTTGATCGAATAATAACTTGTTATCGTGCAATACACCAAGGTCTCTTATACTGTTGATTGTAACAAGATCATGACCGTGCAGATGGTGTTGATATTGAATATTTGACTTCTTTCTGGAAAAAGTGACACAAAAACATTTCGAAACATTAAGATCCAGCTTGTTACGCGTGCAATAGTCATCAAGACGATGAAGATCCTCTTGGAGTGGCTCTGCGTCAGCGTTGGATCCAATTTTTTTTTTTTAATTTTCATATCGTCCGCAAAACTGAGAACATGAGAATTTTGAAAAATGCCGTCATTGTCCGCAATAAATATTATAAACATTAGGGGGCCCAGCAAAGATCCCTGGGGAACACCGCTGGGAACATCGACCCATCCAGAAATGTAATTACTTACGACCACGGCCTGAGACCTACTGCTGATGTACGATGAGAACCATCGTAGGAGATCGCCACAATTATTTTGTAATTTTAAAATTAGCAATTGGTGACCAACGCGATCAAATGCCTTGCTGTAGTCCGTATAGATTACATCAGTTTGATGGTATTGCTGCATACTGTCCGTAAGATGTTAATTGAGCAATATAAGGTTAGTTACTGTGGAGCGATCTTTGAGAAATCCATGCTGTGTGGGACTGAACAACCGGTGTAGGGAAGCGTAGACTTGGTCATAGACAATTTTTTCAAATAACTTAGCGATAATACACAGTTTGGAAATCAGTCTGTAATGACTTATTATATTTTTAGCCCCTTTTTTATGGATAGGGGAAATAAATGCCGATTTCCAAATAAGAGGAAATGAACCCTCTGACATAGATCTGCTGAACAGTAAACAGAAAGGCTTGGCTATTTCGTCGGCGCAGTTTACTAAGACGACAGCGGGTATGTGATCAGGCCCCGAGGACTTGGAAACGTCTAGTTTTTTAAGCTTCACGGCTTTGACAATTTACCTGCGACATATATATCTGTATGGAGACATGTGGTAGAAAGATATGGTGAGGCAGTAAAATGTAAAAGTCTAGTATTTTTTTGCACACGTCATTTATACTACTATATATACTACTATATATACAAATAAAGAGACAACTATGTACAGATAAATACTATTATAAAATAAAATTAACTAACTAACCTGTATCATCAATGATGTCATCGTCAATATCGTCAGCTCGATCCAATTGGACTTCATTTAAAAATTCGGGTATTTTAACAAATTTATTACATCTTTGTTAAATGGTATTCTCTTCTTTTTGATGATTTTTCTATACGCGGATATGACTGGATCAGATGAAACTAGCATCCAGTTTACAATATCTGTATTCGTTTCGATCCTGGAAAATTTCCGTGCGTGGAAAAGGCGCAAGTGTTTGTATTGCTTATGGCTAGCCTCCAAAAGAACTGTCCAACAGGTAGGGGAAGAGATTTTATAATATCACTGCCATGAATTAATAATTTGTGAACAGTTGCACTCATCTTATACCAACTGTACAGTTTTACACAGAGCTGTGCCGTTTCAAAACAGTACGTTTTAAATTTGTTTGTTTCTATATAGTGGCAACTAGAAATAGCACTTAAAATGCAAGCAAATCTATGAATCAGTTCCTCGTCAATTCCAGTGATTAATGCAGATTTTGAAGGGTTTTAAAAAAAATTCTAGCCGTGTTCCCGTCATTGCTATTCCCTCCTCCTTGTTTGGGAAGATCTACAACCAGCCCCATTTCTTCGTAAAATGCTGATGATATATTTTTTTTCCTTCTTTTGACGCTATCCTTAGCAGCTTTCGTTTTTGCCCGCCATTGCTTGCAGTCTTCATCTAACTTGTATGCAATATGCAATAAAAATTCAAAGCACCTCAGGTATGCGTGTAGCACTGAAATCCCAAACTTATAAGATGACGTATTGCACGGTCTTTCCAAAATCTTTGTCAAATCATTCATGCTATTTGGTGTTGCCTTGCAGACTTTGCAAGTTTGTGATGACGCAGTCTCTGTAAGAACGTTGCATGTTTTACCGTCGATCATTGTGAATACCGGAATATGTTTGAAAGACAACTCCCTGTCACCCAAGGAAACTTTAGTAGGTTGCAGTTGATTTATTTGAGCTTCAATAGCCATATACTCTGTTCTTGTTGTTTCATTCGTCTCCCTCTGTAGTTTTAAACGAATAACCCGGCAATATTTTGGAGAGGATGGGCTTGGGTTTTTCCAGAAAATTTTCTTTTCATTTATTTTCTCGATAGAAATTTCTAAAGGTACAATTGTGCTTAATACGATGTTAGAGTCTGCATATTGTGAATTGTTTAAGAAATTTTGTTTATAAATGCTGTGTCCACCACTGCCATCGAGACCCCACTTATAAATCACTGCAATTTCTGTTATGTCATCAGGAACATGTTGCAGTAAGACTTCAGATTGAATTTGGACTAAACGTCTGATAGTTATGTCCAGAAGATCTTGTAACGGTATCTGGGCTTCAGTCTCCGTGATCGTCATATTGGGTGGGTAGCATTTTTTTTTTAATTTCAGATATGAAAGTATAAGAAGGGTAAATGTCAGCCCCTCTTGCTTTTGCACCCTGCTGAATACGTATGTACTCTTCTTTGCCTAAACCTAAGTCCACGATGAGGGCTAGGGCTTCTTCTTTGGTATAAGCTTTGATGGATGAAGTCGACGAAAATTCGTGAATTTGTTTCATTTTTTTTTATCTTCGCGGTGTCGTATCAAGAGCAAGTTTCACAACTTGTGAAGCAGTTCTTTTTCCACTTTTAGCTAAGCTAGTTTTAGTGGCTTGACAAAGTTCTTCAGGAGTTACTTCTGAAATAAGCGATTTAACGCCTCTTCGTTTTGTTCTTTCAGAGCTTTCAGAGAACAGCTTTCTCGGTCTCCCTCTGTTTGTGTTACGAGTTGCTGTTGGTACAGAGATCTTTGGTTGAGGGAGTAGCGGTAACGTAAGATCTCCGTCAAGCCATTTCACATGTTTACTCATAAATTTATCGTATATTTGTTTGCAGTCTTTCCATTTCTTCAAACATTTTGTAACAAAAACCTTCAAGACGTTTTTCAACTGTTTTTTTGGTATCTATTGGCAGTTCAGGCACCACATAAAATTTGTCCACTATGTAACTGAGTAAGCGTTCATTACATTTTGCCGTTGATAACTTGTAAAATCTGTCACTTTTTAATACCAAAAATAGTTCTCTTTTGGTAACCGTTCTAGATGATGTAACCGGCTCATTACGACTACCTGCAAACAAAATGGTCTCAATAAGAAAGTGATCATTTGGGATAGCTAAATTTTGTTTCAGTTAATGTTTAGGGGTGCAGCTAATATTCAAACACAAAATTATAGCGGAACTCAGCGGAACTCTTTTTGTAGGTCTCGGTTAAAGTCACAACTAATTATATTTTAAGTACTTATCAAAAACGACTTATTGAATTATCGATATAGTAGTAAAATATAATAACACATACCTGAAGCTTCCAAATCCATGTCAAAAAGTTCTTCTAAAGGCAATCAAAATAACAAATATCACAAAGCTACTCCGTCAATGATTCGGGCGAAACTGGGTTGTGTGTTTGGGGGTTTTAACCGTCTACCTGCGTGGTGGCTGCCTCTTTTGTTATCAATTAGACAAAAAAAAATGAATGGGGTGGGCAGGGCTGGTTACTAAGAATTGTTCCTAAAATAGACTTTTTACTTTTGCGCGTGTCAAAATTTTTGATTTCTGACCGCCTAAATTGGCTTATTTGCCGTATGGGCGACGCGTGGGCGCTGTCATTTAAATCGATATCAGACATCTTTACCTATGATTCTTCGTCTTTCGCATTGTGAAGGCTTGGGCATAATTATGTTAAAATAAAATAGAACATATAGTTCGACACTAAATCAAGGTTATAACTTATAAAAAATTAAACTATCTTTAAACTGCACAAAGTCACAGGTATGACCACTCGTTATCAGTTCGTAGAAAAGCGACCGGCGACGTGTGGGCGCAGTACACAGCAACTAGGCTTCACTAAGTTGTTGAATTATTAATGTTTTAAATAACTCACAGGATTAACAGGAACATAATGATGATGGTCAATTACGCAGTTAGACAGGAACCAGATACCAGCGTTAGACACTGAGGATACAGTGTCCTCGGAATGCAGCGGCTTCGAATTTTCAGGGTACTGCGGGCACAGGAACCTCGAGACTCGGTGCAACAGAGACTTCAGGATACGGCGGACAATAGTCTTTCTTTTTATTCTAGGATATAGCAGGAAGCAGCGGCAAAATTCAACGGCGTATCGATGTTAGAGTACGGCATACATCTATATAAATAAAAATGATTTGCTGTTCGTTAGTCTCGCTAAAACTCGAGAACGGCTGAACCGATTTGGCTAATTTTAGTCTTGAAATATTCGTGGAAGTCCAGGGAAGGTTTAAGCGATGAGAAAATGTGGAAAAATTGCGAGGAAAATACTAAAAACGACAATTTTATTCTCCCATACAAACTGTTCTTACCTGTCAAACATTTGATGTTCGCCCCGTCGCGTCGGTTCGGTATTTTAGGAATAAAAACATGTAGATCTAGATTAAATAAGGGTTTGGAATCGACAACATATATCCATAATAGTCTGATTATCGCGTATTTAGATTTAAAACATGTAAAATAATGACACTATAATGACACTTGGTTGTTGTGTTGGGTGCGTTCAGAAATATACTTTGAAACAGTAAAGTTCGCTTTACGGTCTGAAATTGGGTACTTCCCTAAAAATCAAATCAGCGACTCTTTATCAAATGTCAAAATGCCCCGATACTATGAAATTTGTATGAGGTTTTACATTATGACGTCACAGTTTTCTGTGATCAAACTGCTTTCTTTTTTCTTAGTTTTTAGCAATTATAAAATTGTCAAACCCTCAAAAAAATCCTGATTCCAATTAACACCTGAAAAAAGATTCATAACTTGATTTGTCATTCTGATACTGCTTACAATGCCGAGGAGAAAACGACCTTACATAGGTCGTCGTAGTCGATCGAATGTGCGACGAGCTACCTCACGCGCTAATCGCACTGATGACCAGCGAGAGACTGATAATGATAACAGTCGTATTAGTATGGCAGATTTGCATTCTAGAGTGAATTACAATGAAGTGGATAATAGGCATAGAATGGAACGAGTTCGGGCACATCGATCACAACAGCAGCGAGCATGGGAAAATGAAATTTGATCGATTCCGCAGAATATGTCAATCATTTGTCAACATTGTAAAGCTTAAAATACAGCGGTGAATTTGCAGGATTATGTTGTGCTGGTGGTAAAGTAAAATTGCCACAATTAGTCCCACCACCTGATCCATTAGACTCATTAGTTTTTGGGATGGTTGATTAATTGATTACAGGTGCTGAAACCAACAAAAAAGTCAGTGCTATGAATTTTTATTCAAACAGAATCCGTGAAGGTGAAGTAAATCACATTTTGATGTGTCACGGCTTTTTCATCAGTTTGCAGTTGCCATGTATGTCAAAATTGAGACTGAACGATTGACGTACATCCGTCTAAACCAACAGCAGCTTCGATCTGAAGAGTATATTCATCTTCGCGATGCTATTAATGCCGATGGCAATGCAAACAAAAGCATTTGGGTATATTTGTTGTTACTAATACATATATGTCTGAAATAATATTCAATATGATACAATTCAAATATTTTTATTAAAGATATATAAATCAACCTTTACGGTAGGAACCATATTTTCTAAAATTTTCGCGATTGACACCTGAATCGGCAACATATCAATTAATCTAACAGCAAATGCGAACCATGCTTGCTAAAGATGTCTTGACTTGCGTCGCCAGGACTTGACGGCGTGGCGGAAGGCCTCGGTGACTCGGACAAATCTGGTAAAACCAGAATATTGCCGATGTTGTCCTTTCGTTCATTTCAATCCTTTAGTTCATCGGCAGTTAAATTAAATTCCTGAAAATGTTATTCCTTCAGATGATGACACAGATGATGATGATGATAGCATTGTTGAGACGAACTTCGGTTTTAATAACAGTTGTTGTTTCACTCGATTTTTTTTGTTCCTTAGCCCTATTAATTCGTATTATTCGGCTCAAATTGTGACCGCACTTTGTTCAAAACTTGAAGGTATCAGCGGTTATTGTGAAACATTCGTCGCATCTTTACAATTGTTTTGTGCAACTAGGACAGGTACTTCTGTTGTTCTGCCGTTCAATCCACTTTTTACAAAAGGGACAATGCATTGTTAAAAGTTAACTATAACTTCTGAAAAATAGTTTTGAAATATCAATTATATTTTCTTGGAAAGTTCGGTGACAGTGACACTGACAGTCAGTGTTGGCAGGTTACTATTACGTTTAGTAATGTGGCGTAATCGATACAGATAAAAAAAATAGGCTGGTACCTTATTTGTTAATATAAGTGTCTATAATCTAATATAATGTCTCATGCAAAATAATTATGAACATTAAGCTGGACATGTGTGCTTGATATGCCCACTCTTTCCGCCCACTATGGAGCCGATACTTAGACTATCTGATGATGCCTTTATAAAGCTGCCGGCTCTGAAATACATACATATGGTTTATATTAATAGGTAAGTGATACGAAGTTCACCGGGTCAGCTAGTAATGCCATAAAATGCAGTGTCCGATAGTCAGGATACAGAGTCCGATGTTGATAATTTTCACTGTTTTTCACAGAATTTAAGAGAGGTGTCCCAGGATTTTCGTAAAATCCCTGAAGCTGCCACCAATGTTATACTGGAGTTCCCAAAAGACTTAAAAAAAAAAACTAAATTTTACCACGAACACTTTATTGAAATTAAAACATTAGAACTTAAAGAAAATATGAAAATGGAAAATAGGTAGTATTAAAATCGGTAGATGTGAATGCGACGGAGGTTTCAGTGGAACTGACTGGAAAGAGGGAATATGAATCTACTTGAAACTGATAAAATGCTGGCTAAGTGAAATATTTTAATGATAGGGTTGATTTGGGTACATACTTGAGGTATAACAAGATCATTTTGCAAACGAAAACAAGTTCTGACAAAAAAAAGTGATAATTAAAAAAAATACAAATAATCCTAATGATATAACATTATCCCATCGTCAAGGTCGAAGCCTTACAATTTTAATATAAAACTAACAATTTAACAATAATAATAAAACATGTATGCATGGTACAACATGTCGCAGGTAAATAATTATCAAAGTCGACAAGTGAAGCGAGGTGGGAGCCTCAGAATACAGAACAAACCAGAAACCGCATTCAATCACATCTGTACGCAGCGTACTGTGTCCGAAAGCAAAACTTTCCGCTCCCCGCCTACCGCACTTCCTACCCACGTGGTGTTGCAAACGCAAGTGCAATTTACCGCTGTTGGGGTAAAATTAATATGTCGTAAGCTCTTCTATGGTATTAATATGTTGTAAGCACTTACTGATATCTAAAGGTGATAAAATGGTTTTATAAAAATAAAAAACTGTATCTATACATAAATCAAATATATTTGTAAAAAACTTTTAAATTATTTAACGTACATTTTTAACATTATAAATATGCAGGTAGCCTAGTTTTTCAAAACAATAAGTATTTAGTAACTGTTTTACTCACATTTAGATACCTTTTTGTTGCGTAAGTTTATTGTAATATTGCCTTTTAGACTCGGCACTAATGCGAAGAGTTTTACATTTTGATAAATAATGTAATCTTATGTCTAGATATTTTTCAATGACCGCTCTTATGAGGTGATTCCTATGAATTCGACCATTTACATGATTATCATCAGATAAAAACAAATTATTTTTTCCAATAAACTCTTTAAAAATTTCGAGTACAATTCGTAGATGTTGTTTATTTGAAGAAATTACAAAATCTTCTCGAGCATTTCTCCTTACATGGGATTCACATGTACAACACACACTATAAACATTTTCAGATGGAAAGCAAAGTCCACCTCTATTCTTTAAAGCAATTAGTCTGTGAAACCACAGGACATTTGAGGTGATCATGGCATCAATACAAAATTGGCGTTTGATCGTTTTCGTAAGATAATGTACGACAGACCCAGCTATGTAGCCTACGACATATTTAGTCACATCATGTAGCTCAGGTAATTCCGAAGATAATAATTTCACAATATTGTCACTACTGCTGCTATCGATCGTCGATTGGTTTAAATCATCAACCTCTTGGTCATCGTTATCTAACCGTTGTGACTCCGTTGTGGTATTTATCACTATCGTTGAGGACGAACAATTCAGTACCGCTATATTCTCTAAGGGTATACAATTCCCACTGTCAGACGCTTTTATTTCTAAATGACATAATAGTTTGCGATAAATTCCTTTGAATTGCTTTGCATTCGGATTGTTGTTATGGCCACCATGCATTCTAATCGTACCAAAAAATAATTATAAGTGGTCTTGACTACAATTATATGTAGGTATAAAAACAAGCATGTTCTCAGTCTCAATTACATTTCTATATAGTGACTTTAAACTTTCAATACCTATAAGTATTCCGAGAAAACCAGTTTTGATATTGCATTCTAGAATTGGTTTGTAATTTTTAATTATTATTTGCACATTTTTCCCGTCCTGATTAATTTTTCTTTTCGTAGCATTTTTTATTTTTAAGTTATAGATGTAAGTTTTCATTAATTCCAAGAATGTAAGTATTTTGATATCTTTGCATACTCTCTACAAAATTCTACAGCTGTAGCTACGCTTTCACTCAAAACTTGACTAGCAAGCTTTACCTTCATTACATTGTTACGAAACATAATATGCCTACGTGTAAGCTTGTTTGCAAAATGTAGTCCTTCGTTTTCTTGAGTTTTGTTTAGCTCGCACAAAAGGTCCCAATCGATTTCGCTGTCATTTTCATCTAAGAATACTTTTTTTGATTCCCAGTTATTTCGCACGAGTTTGAACATATGGACGGGATCCAAAAATACAACGATATCGGATTTATCGACAGGGTGTTTAAACACGGTCTTTAACTCATTTTTGGGATAAATTTTACACCCTAGAAGTTTCATCACCGTCAAATTGGTTGAATGTCCATCAAAAGTTAGGGATGCTACTTTGATACCAGCATCATGGCATTTAATAAGACACAACTTAATTAAATTAACTTTTTGCGCGGCATTTAAACCATGCACCAAAAAATATCCAAGCGGTAATTTGAAGTGTTCATTAATACCATTAATTAATAATACGTAAGCTTCCGAGGCTAATGTTTGGCAATTTTCTGAGGCACCGGTCCCCATATCGACATATCCACAATTTTTTTTTCAATCCCACAAGCTCTGGCGTCTGATAGACATCTCATCAGCCATGAGAGAACAAATTATTTTACGCTCTGACGCCGATGCAGCCTTTTCCTTTAAAGCCAAAAATGATTCCTCTGAGAATCCAGGTTCTCCACTCACATTGGAGTACCATTTTGACAATGTTTTAGGGTGAGGAAGGCAAGTGTCAAACCTTGCTCTCACGTAGTTATAAGCAGTCGGCGAAAGGAAATTTAATGTAAGACAAAACTTTTTTATGTTGGCTGTGTACTTAGTTTTTTTCTTTTTTAGTACGTTTTTTTTGTAAACGTTATTGAAAATATCGGCTGCTACAACATTTGTAGAAAGTAGCTCATAAGCATCATCATTAACATATCGATTTTTTTTTAAGTTTCTTAGTATGTTCTTTAAAGACTCATTTCTATTTTCCAAGCGCCTGTTTTTTTGCTGCAAAGTTTTTATTTTTCGAACGTGCTTTACACAAACCATATGTTTACGGAGTAATTGAGCTTTCAATTTAACTTTCCTTGGGGTGTCAAACACAGAATTTGAATCGGAAATATCCACACTGCTTATCCCTGAATTTGATCGTATAGGCGATTCTGTTGGACATTCTAATTGTGTATTCAGAAAAAAAAAACAAAATCTTAAAGTAATCATATCAAAAGATAATTAAACTCATTTTATAGGTACATTTGAAAATGCTTACAGTTGAGCTGTGAGCTTCAGATGTTTTCATTTCCACGCTCTTTTCTGACTTTCTTGGAATAAAGGCCAAATTCTGTAACAGTATTACAACATTCTCAAATAACCTCTTAAGTATCTAAACTAATATGTATGATTATAACAAAAATAAACAGAACCTTGTTTGGAAAAGCTTCTTTCTTAAGTTTTTTCAGACCACTTTTCGTGTACTGGAAATATTGCTCTTCAAAGTGTGCTGAACAAATAACGCTCCATTTTGAAGGTTTCCAATTTTCATCAACCCGTGCCTTTTGAATTATCTTCATCCAATAACTTTTCCTTTTTTCATCAGCAGGAAAGCTAAAATTTACAAGTTTACAATTTATTATATTTTTCAGTACAATATTGTAGACCGCCTTTGTGGTCGAGTGGTAGAACTCTCGCCTGATAATACAGAGGTCGTGGGTTCAATCCCTGTGGTGCACATTCAGTTGTGTTCGGTCTGCGTGCTTCGGAAGGCACGATAAGCAGTTGGTCCATTTGTGCCCGAAGTACGGCGATAGGGCTCACCAGTCACCACCCATCACGTCTGGGACGAAATAATTGTCGGTGAAATGCGGGTGTACCAAGCGTGAACTACGTTCATACTTGGTATCACCTCTGACACCCCCTCGGGGTTTCATGTCGTCATTAAAACTATTAAATGTAAATAAACAAATCATTTAGTTATTTTACAAAACAGTTGTTTGAACAACGTTTGGCAATTTTGCATCATCTACTTAATAAGCGGCGTTTGAAATTGATTACTTATTGAAATTTGTTTAATATGCGGCGTTGCATGATATAAAAAAAAATAGGGTAAATAAATCCACTAAAAGTTGGCAACACTCACAAAATGGATGGCATAATTTCTATCACAAATATGTACAGTAAATAAATTCATTATTTTAATAAGACGATTAGTAAATGTAATACTTACCGATGAAATGTAACCTGATCGGGGTTCTTGTTTTTTGCAGTTGGATTGCGGCAATCAGTTTGTGTTATGGTGCTCATTGCAGAGCATTGCTTGAAAATTGCCAGTGTACCCACTTGACCTTCGATCTTGGCTTCATCACCGTAGAACTCTTTAACGAATGACAGCACATAACTCGAGATTGATAGCAGGAAGCTATTCAAATATAGCTACTTATACTCACTTGAACTTCGTTTCATATTAAAACCACGTTTGCAAGAACTACCCATATTTCACAATTTAACCCAGCAACACTAAAAAATGTGAAATAAAATAAACTTTTAACAAAAAATAGCAACCGACTTCAATAGTAACAGCAGTCATTCACTAAAAAGTTAATAATAATTCTATAAAGACCGATGGTACCGAAGCAACACTTTTGCCGACTTCTTTCTTCCTGAAACATTATGTTATCTAGAAGTCGGCGTTCTTATATTGGTTTTTATGTTGCTATATCGTAGGAAATACGCCGACTTCTAGATAACATAATGTTTCAGGAAGAAAGAAGTCGGCAAAAGTGTTGCTTCGGTACCATCGGTCTTTATAGAATTATTATTAACTTTTTAGTGAATGACTGCTGTTACTATTGAAGTCGGTTGCTATTTTTTTGTTAAAAGTTTATTTTATTTCACATTTTTTAGTGTTGCTGGGTTAAATTGTGAAATATGGGTAGTTCTTGCAAACGTGGTTTTAATATGAAACGAAGGCGCGGCCACACAAGCAAGGCGCAAGTTGTTTCCCGAAATAAAAATACATAACTTACTCAATTTCAGCAACTTGATCTGAAACTGGCAAGTTTAGCCATAAGCTTTGTCTATTATCCGGCATTGACATTAAAAGTTGATTGATGATGCCGTTTTTGGTCAATTCCGATATACCTCTGGGACATGATTTTTTCACAAATTCAGGAAAAGATCTCCATTTAACGTACTTCATCTGAAGAAAGTCCAACATATGGAAAAGTTCATCATTATGATTCTTCTTGTACTGCGGCGTGAGCTCACCTCTTTTGGCCTTTATTTCCATTATATCCTTAAGATATACCCTTGGTTCATATTTGCGTAATTTGTGTTGCGAAGAAAGGTCAATATAATTATATTTTGACTTGTGAAACGTGTATTATACATACCTACTTTGCAAAATAAACTTTTTGAATTTTGAATTTTAAATAGAAATCGTCGATTTCCATTATTGTGACGATGTTTTTTCCGGAGTTCGCTTTCTGCACCGCATCAACAAAGTCAGCAAAATCGTAAACTTTCTTCTTTCTTTGTAAGGCCAGTTCTACTTGATGGTGAAAGCTATCCGCGGACATAAAAGTGTGACCGGGCTCAAAGTACTTCAAAGTGATGGTGTCTGCCTTAATTTGTGTACTGTTTATAATGTACATCAAAAAACTTAAAACAGCCCAGTTTTTATTTTGAGATGAACAATTTATCCATCCATAATACGAAGTGTGTAGCATCTCGTTTATATAACAAAAACGATTTCAATGTAGATATGATATCTTCCTGTTTTCTTCCAGAGGAAGCTTCATTCCAGACGGCTGCGTAAGGGACATTACCTTCTGTAGAAGATCCCAGAGGTACAAAGCTTTCGTTGAAGGCGATGATATGTGGACAAACAGTATATTACTGAGCTCAGAACAATAATAGGCAAGAAACACAGTCTCATACTAAGTTCTCGCTCGAATCCGTCCGATAGTAACTATACAAACCTACATGGTATATGTACACATTACATAAATCAAACAGGGTACAAGTTCGAAATTAACTCTAGGATTTTCAACCGTAGACGGATACAAACAAGAACCACTTTAGTTTGTCACTGCAGATTAGTTGAATGCCGACGTCGTCCGAGAAGAAAGTATGTCGGTGGAGCCGCAACATTTAATAAACCAAAATATTTTTTGAAGTTTTTGGTTTGGGAATCCGTCTATGCAAAAATTATTTTGTAATGTTTATTTTATATTTGCTTCAAATATATTAATTTTATACGGGATGTAACCAAACTGCTATTATTTACTAATACATAAGAGAATTGGAGTTCTGTTTATAAAGAGCATGGTTAAGTTTTTTGGGCAATGTGGGGCAATATAATAAGTGGAATACTATATTATTTATGTGGTTTCATTTAATGATTGTGGTTTCGTGGACATATCTTAAAAACTACTGAACTGACTGAGTTCAAAGTTTGCAACTGGAGACAAAATAAGGGTGATATAAAAAGAAGCATAATTATACACAGATTACAACTAAATTAATATAATCCTTTTTAGGACATTCTATCGAAAGTCTTCTTTGAATGTGTACATATGGTGTATGTAAATGAAATGCTGTTTTCAAATAATAAATCGCTTTTATTTTTAAAACAGTAGTGTTAACAAATCTTATCGTTTTTATCTTTGTATTTAGGAAAAAAAAAATAGGTCAATCAGTAAATTGTACAAAAAATATTATTATCTTCAAAAATGTCATTCAGAATCAACTATTTTCAGTCTCTTCACAGGTTCTCAACAATGTGAGCTTATTTATTTCATCTTTTTGCAGTTTTTCAAATAGGCCTCTGGTCCCAATATTTGAATTGAGAAGATGAATTAACTTGGTCCGATTTATATGTTTCTTTAGCTGTTTCCAGTATTTTATTATGTTTGTTGCTACTCAATATTACAATTTTGCAGCGAGCTGGTTTCGCCTTATTCGGGTCTGGGTTTTTCTGAGTTTTCTGAGTCTGGTTGTTTTCCTTTGATATTAGATATTAGACTTCTGGTCTTTAAGTTGGCTTGTATCAGGTTTCGGTGTAGTTTGTTAATGTTGAATATTATTTAGAACATTAATAGTAACCGAGTTGCTTGAATAGCCTCCATTTTATCTATAAATTTAACTTGATCCCGGAGGTTTACGATAAATGTTTGATGACTTTAACATACTTTTTACATACGGTGACATGACCCTTGAGTTTTATACGATGTACACTTTTATTTTATTTTGCCTTAAGGCCGTTGTGTTTACACAGATTGCTAATGTATGATAAAGGGTGATATTAGCAGCTGGAACAGGGGCCCATAAGCTGTCCCAGATCTATATTCTACAAATATCTTATATTCTACAAAAGTATACAAAATTTTCTACCAGAAATGTTCACTTGATGACGTCACCAGCTAGTCCTCGCACGAACCCTTTCAGCACGTGGACTCCAAGGCGTTCCGGTGTTGTGGCACGTGGTTCACCTTCCACGAAGAATCTAAACACGACCCACCTACCCCGGGATGCATCCAAACCCAGAAGAAAAGGTAATTGACAAGTCCACTTGTCGGTAACCGCGTGTTCAGGTTATGTCGCACACACACAGGAAATACACTAAAGATGGTCTTCACACCAAAATATCGTCAGACCCTGGCTGAATAATGTTTTTTAAGATGTCCACATCAATTCTATATTTATTTACCATTAATTTTATAAAAGTTAAGAAAAAACCTTCCGATCATCGGAATGGCGTCCAAGCAAGAGAGCGCAGTGTTACCACACACTAAAAACAAAACCGTCGACCGAACACTCGACAGATGCGTTCTAAAAATATACATTTTATTCATAACATCCCCCCGCTCCGGGCGGAGTAATCAGACCGCTAGCTCATACAACCGGGAGACGAGAGAGAGTTGTCATGGCTCGTCGCAAAATCGAACCTTCGACCAACACCTCTGCGACGCGTGGAGTTCCGTCTCCGCCAAAAATCAATTTTAATATACGGCCCCGGCGCCAGAACAAGGATGGCAAATTCATATCCTTCAAAAGAACTAAATCTCCTTCCCTAGGAGGCTCAGTCCTGTCTGTCCACTTTACCCTTTGCTGCAACAGATGCAGATACTCAACCGACCATCGATTCCAGAAGTCCTGGCCCATTTGTTGCAACATTTGAAAACGTATGTTCGTATGTTCTCCCTTCCAGGGGTATTCCGGCAAGGCAGTGAGCGGCTGCCCAATCAAGAAATGGCCAGGAGTGAGGACCTCGAGGTCGTTTGGATCAGAAGACAGGGGACAGAGAGGACGAGAATTTAGGACCGCTTCCACTTTACAAAATACAGTGGCAAGCTCCTCAAAAGTTAAAGACTGTTTCCCCAATAACGCGGCGGAGGTGGGTCTTCGCCGACTTGACGGCAGCTTCAAAAATCCCCCCCCAGTGAGGGCAATTTGGAGGACTGAACCGCCAAGTTACCCCTTTCCGGGCGAAGACTTGACTTAAACTAGCATAGTTATTTACAAAAAAATTATCAATATCTTTTAGATAGTTAGCAGTACCTTTGTAGTTAGTGCCATTGTCGGAGCGAACAAGTGAAGGTAGACCTCTACGCGACACGAAACGGTCCAACGCGGCGACGAAGGCCTCAGTAGACAAAGCTGAAACCACTTCCAAGTGGACAGCCTTGGTGGCCAAGCACACAAATACACATAGGTATGCTTTGACAACCCGAGCGTTGCGAACGGTGGACGTTTTGACCGAGAATGGTCCCGCCATGTCGGCACCAACTCCGTCAAAAGGCCTGGAAGGATTGACCCGGTCTGCAGGCAGGTCACCCATTTGCGGCTGCATGAGAGAGGCCTTAATCCTGTAACAAGGAAAACAACTAAAAAGCACATTACGAATTACTCGGCGAGCAGACAAAATCCAGTACTCTCGCTGTAGTATCGCCATCAGGGCAGTACAGCCCGCGTGTGCATTGCGAATGTGCCGGTCCGACACCAAGAGCTTCACCAAAGGTCCACCTTTAGGTAGAAGCAAGGGATGACGACTTCCGTATGGCAGGTCGGCTTGCCGAAGTCGGCCTCCAACACGCAAAAGTCCTTCAGAGTCTGTGAAAGGATTCAATTTAGCGACCGCTCCTTTCAGCTTGGCGCGACCCTCACGCAATATTTGAAGTTCCGACTTGAAGCGGTCCGCTTGAAGTACACGAACCCAGTGTATCATCGCGTTCCGACGCTCCTCTGCACTCACGGCTGGGGACAAAAGTTTATTTTGTGGATGTCGACAGTTATGGATGAAACGCTTCATCCAGCTAGTAATCACCAGTAGTTTATCCAGACTGCTGTATCGACCAGGCAGCCAATCAGGATCCAAGGCCGGTTCCACGATCAGAGCGTGAACACGTAACCCTGGCAAAATCTGGGCTGTTCTGTCCACCTGCTGGACAGGCCACGAAGATTCCTCTCCTTCCAGCCACTCTGTTTTCCACCAAAGTGGATGAGACACCAGTTCTGGAGCGGTGCAACCCCGAGACGCACAGTCCGCTGGGTTGCAATCACCTGGAACATGACGCCAAATAATGTTAATTCCTACATTTTGAATTTGAGAAACCCGGTTTCCTACAAAAATTTCCAAAGTATGTGGAGCGGCACGCAGCCATGCCAGCGCCACTTGACTATCTGACCAAGCAAAGACATTCTGAATGTCAACAGTAGGGGCCAACTTACGAGAGACATGGTTTAACAGCCTGGATAACAAATGGGCTCCGCTTAGCTCCAATTTTGGAATAGTCAGACGGGTGCGAATGGGTGCAACCTTGCTTTTCGCCTAAATTAATACGACGTTGACCCGGCCTCCGGTATCAACCGTCCGTAAATACACTGCTGAAGCGTACCCCCGCTCAGATGCATCGCAAAAACCATGAAGGCTCACCTGACACTTGCCTGGCGGTAAAATTCGACGAGGCAAAGCCACCTGATTGACTTCCTCCATCGAGGTGATCAAATCCAGCCAGGTGTCCAACGGAGGCCCGATGAGCGGCTCGTCCCACGAAACTCCCAGAGTCCAGAGCTGCTGCAGAAGACACTTGGCCAAGAAGATGACTGGACAAATCCAACCGTTTGGATCAAACATGCGAGCTACCGTGGACAGCACCGTCCTCTTAGTCCAGACCCTCTGTGACTCCAATTCCACCTGAAACGTGAAAATATCATTGACAGGTTGGTATTTCATTCCTAATACTGCTATCATGTTAGGATCCTCGACGTCCGCAAATAAGTTTGGATTCTGTTGGTGATCCTCCGGAATACCTTCCAACAGTTTAGGGTCATTTGAAAGCCATTTCCTAAGTTCATAACCTCCCGTGGCAAGAATTGCAATTAACTCGTCCCGTAATATGAGAGCCTCCTCAATATTTTGAGCCCCGGTGCACACATCATCAACATAGATATCTCGTGCCAATGCGGCCGCCGCACGGGGAAAGCGGGCTCGTTCCTGCTCCGCCAACTCCAACAAGCACCTAATAGCAATGTATGGACTGGATTTCAAACCATATGTGTTGGTGTTGAGCTCGTAGACGGTTACCGGATCATCCGGGTGTTCGCGCCAGAGAATCAGCTGAAACCGCCTGTCATCTGGGTGGATAACCGTCTGCCGGAACATCATCCTGATGTCTGCTCCAAACACCACCTGGTGTCTCCTGAAATTTAAAATAACGTCAATAACATCCCGGTGTAACTTGGGACCGGAATGTAAACATTGATTCAAATTGACCCCAGTAGAAGTGGGGGCCGAACCATCGAACACAGTTCTCAGTTTGCCCGAAGAAGCCTTCAACACTGCATGGTGAGGCAGAAAGTAATGCTCAGTGGACGTCCAGTCTACTCGAGCCGGAGACATGTGACCTAATGCTTCATACTCGCGCATAAATTCTATATATTTATCGCGAAGCACAGGGTCGCGCTGCATGCGCCGCTCTATGGACAACAATCTTTTCTCTGCCAGTGACCTTGATTGACCTAGAACAGGAGAGGATACAGTAAATGGTAACCTAGTTACGAAACGACCGGAATTCAACCTCGTAGTGTTGGCTTGAAAAAATGCCTCGCACTCTACATGGTCCGGGTCCACCCTAGAGACCATGGGAGGTTCCTCAATTTCCCAAAATTGTTGCATCGTCTTGGCAAGAGATGCTGATGCTATGACCTTCAATTCGTCCGGAGCATAGTCATCAAAGACTGGTCCCATTATAGAAAACCCAAATATTGTGGAAACCGCCACTAATGGTGAGGGATCCAGAGTCTTCTGAGTACCTAATAGGATCCATCCTAACACATCCGAACCCAGGAGAACATCGACTGGGGACGGATGATAAAAACGTGGGTCTGCCAGATCCAGACCTGACGTGCACGAGATTATTGACGGTGGAAGGTCCGAAGAAGGCTGCCAGCCGACAATTTCGTCCATAACCATGGCTGCAGTCGAAATTCTCATGGTGGAGGAACGTACCGATGAAAAGGTGAAATGTGTTTGACCTAACGACTGTTTCACCTCCAGTCCACCAATACCTAGGAGCGGCACCGACGAAACTTCCAAGTTTAATCCCAATTGTTGCGCTACTCGTGTGCTCAATAAGCATCCTTGACTACCCGAGTCGAGGAGGGCCCGGACCCTAACCCGATCCCCCTTAGGGCCCCAGACGTGAGCCATCACGGTGGGCAACAGAACCGTCCGCGGTTCCGTACTCGTAGCTGTGCAAGCTAGTTACGAATTATCCCGCCTTTGGACTGCAGGATTAATCCATTGCGCGTTGTACGGCTGGCGCGTGCATAACCCCATCCTGGGGGGAGCGTAGCCTGAGGCTCTCCCGAAGTACGGCGGGTGGTATTCCAAACGCGGGTACTCATGACACGGCGGTGAATAACCCCGGAACTCCGTTTGAGCACGCTGTTCCACGCCAGCAGGTACCGAAACTGGCGCGGGGAGGGGGGGCCTAGCCCTTGACAACTCCAGTTGACCCCCGCCCGTAGGGGCCCAATTCACCACAGGGCCAGATGCATGATAGCCCGTAGGCAGAGGGCCCCCATCGGGACCACGCACAGGTAAATGACTCACCTCCTGGTGAGGGGGCGCGCCTCGCGCCGCATTCCTCCGTTCCGACGGAGGGGAGTTTCGTCCGGCAGCATGATTCCCCTGGACTATGGGAGGAGGAGTTCTCCCTGAAGCACCTCTCCGGTTGTCCAAAGGGGGGGGGAGTTCTCCCTGAAGCACCCCCGCCCGTGGGTCGCCGATGCTGCGGCACCGGTGAAGCCGCTCCTGAAACATTGGCACATAAAATTACATGATGTGGCCCGCCACACATATTACATCTCTGAGGCCGGGGGCAATCTCGCTCAAAATGGTTTCCCAGACAGCCGAAACACAGTCCGTTACGCTTAACCAGCCGCCGTCTATCTGTAACATGTAGACGTAGCCACTCCATGCAGCGCAACAAGCTATGTCCCATCTGACCACACTGCAGACAAGCCGGTTGTCCAGGAACAACGACTGTTGCAGCAAGCCGTGCCATACCACGTCCTCGTGATGACTGCGGTCCTTGTGGTTCCCTACGCCCCGTGAAACCAGCAGGTTTCCCTACCTGCGCCCCAGATGGCCCTGGATCCGGCTGTGAAGACTCCACCACCCTGGCTTCGTACTCCAAAAACTTCATCAGGTCCGTGAACTTCGGTAAGTTATCACCATCTCGTTCCGCAGACTCCCGTTCAAAACGAGACCGGATGTCCAAAGGCAACTTACCTAAAATAATGTGAACGAGAAGAAAAGACCACTCGTCCACTGGTAATCCCAATGTCTTCAAGGCATTGCATGCGACGGTAACCGGAGTCAGTAATTGCTGCCTCAGCTGTGCCCGGTTGATGACTCTTGGCAACGTCAACAATTGAGACGCATGCGCATCCGCCAGCAAACGGATATTCTGATACCTATCATTTAATAGGCCCCACGCTATGTCATAATGATCATCCTCCACCCTGAGGTGCTGGATGAGCGACCTGGCCTCGCCCTCCAAAGTTGACATCAAATATGCCATCTTTTGCCCCTTTGTTAAGTCTACCCTAGAATCAACTAATGACGTAAACATATTTTTGAAAGAAACCCACTCTTCCATTCTCCCATTAAAATGTGTGAGTTGAAGCGTCGGCAACCTACCCGTCACTCCATCTGCCGGTCGAGGTGTGCTAACAACCGGGCCGCCCGATTGTCGCTTCCTGATCATGGAGGCCGCCTCCGTAATATCATCATAAATTCCCATTATCTGGGCTAAATCGGTAACATACCCGTCCATAGGCTCATCCATTTCCTCCAGTGCTGCCACAGCCGCCTCTGCGTCAGCCAGCCGCTGATTCATCCGCTCGGCTCTCTCTAGGATTGCAGTGTCACGATCCGATCGAGATAGCAATCCCTGGACGGTTGTAAACCAGCGGAGCTCCTTCGCCAACGCAGCCTTGAGAGACTTGGACATCTTGCCGCAACAAACCGGGAAATGTATAAATAAAAACTATTTAGCAAACACCCTGACACGGCACAAAATACAGAAGCACTGCTCAATAGATACCCTACCTATAAATAGAATTTAATTAGCAAATGTAATTCCCAATTACAATACTATGTAGTGTACCTACAATACAAATTACAATTAGGTTACCTACTTATTACAACAATACTAAATTTAAATTATATTTGGTGTATACAATACACACAAACCTGAATGCAAATTCCACTATGCACTTTAACTAACAAGTTGATTTCCCAATCACAAATGTATGTACTAAATTAACAATTTATATTGATATTACCGAACCCTTCGAATCAATTATCTACTCAAAGCACTAAACAAATCCAATATAATAGTTACATCAATAACATGTACATTACAACCATGTAAAAGCCTAGCTATGTTAAAGTTCAATGACACTGGGGCCGCCCAGTTCCGCTGTTTAAATGAATATAAACTGAAGGTAGATTAACCACGGTCATGCTTCCAGAAATTGTATGATAAAGGGTGATATTAGCAGCTGGAACAGGGGCCCATAAGCTGTCCCAGATCTATATTCTACAAATATCTTATATTCTACAAAAGTATACAAAATTTCCTACCAGAAATGTTCACTTGATGACGTCACCAGCTAGTCCTCGCACGAACCCTTTCAGCACGTGGACTCCAAGGCGTTCCGGTGTTGTGGCACGTGGTTCACCTTCCACGAAGAATCTAAACACGACCCACCTACCCCGGGATGCATCCAAACCCAGAAGAAAAGGTAATTGTCAAGTCCACTTGTCGGTAACCGCGTGTTCAGGTTATGTCGCACACACACAGGAAATACACTAAAGATGGTCTTCACATCAAAATATCGTCAGACCCTGGCTGAATAATGTTTTTTAAGATGTCCACATCAATTCTATATTTATTTACCATTAATTTTATAAAAGTTAAGAAAAAACCTTCCGATCATCGGAATGGCGTCCAAGCAAGAGAGCTTAGTGTTACCACACACAAAAAACAAAACCGTCGACCGAACACTCGACAGATGCGTTCTAAAAATATACATTTTATTCATAACAGCTAATATTAAATCTTTTCACAAGTTGGTGAGACATTTCTGTCTCTTTTTTAAATCTTTGATGTCAAAAATGCACTGCGGATGGATATATCATTTTACATTTCATATAGTTTTTGTCAACAATTCGGCCATGGCAAAGATAAACGGTTTTCATGGAGTCACTGTTATTGAGGAACAATGTTTTTGGGCACAGTCTGTAATAACTGAATTTTATCGTCATTTCCAAAGAATTGCTGTGGCAAAGTTTTTCAAATAAATTTATTAGTATGACACCACAGTTCTCAAAATCTTTTTGGAGAGTGTGAAGTAGTATGTTGCATTTTACATTTTGTGTTTTTAATATTGCTTTAGCTCATTTTAAATCAAATGATTTGGATGCTTGCTCATTGCCTATAGGATCAATAACAGTGATAGTTAAAGTTCTTGGATCAATTATGATCATCACATAATAATAAGCATGGCACACAGGTAAAAAGCATTAGGCATATTTTGTGGTAACTGAAGCTCGGATAGTTTGTTATTTGTTAAATCGTCAATGTCAGCCCTCATGTACATAGTTGATCTTTCAACTGAAACGAGATTATAGGGACTTCCAGATTCTTTATTAATTATATAAAGGCAGTGGTCCCCTTCAAAACTTACAAGCCATTTGTTATCGTCTAATGATAATGCCTTCGATTAAAATTTCTTTTATAGAAAATTTTATGTCTTGTTGCTTTGTGACAATATAGCCTCGGTAATTTAGTAATATTGAAATATATGTATTTATGTCATGTAGGTATACTGCCTTCATGCCGAAAAAGGGCACAAGCCACAAAATAAAATGTCGAGTAAAATTTGAATTTAGGATTTTATATATTCATTTCAAAAATAGGTAGATTTAATATATTTTTGAATTTTTAGTTAATGTCAAAAGTTGCATTTATGAAATAACTTTTATAATGTGTAGAAGAAATATAAATATTTTTGAATTAAATAAGAAAACAGTATCTTTAAAGTACTGGAGTGTTTGTTCGAAAGTTTTGTCTATTTGGAGGTCTCTTTTAGGGTTTTGTTGTTCAATTAAGTCTCCCTCGGGTAGCTCAAGTTCAATGCTATTTAGAAATTGAACTTCAGTGTTGTCATAGTTTGGTTCTTGTGTAATATGAGTCTCGTCTGTGTCGTTAATTAGGTGAATGGTAGTATTTATTGAAAGTTCTTCTGCTACTTCTTGCCTAATTGTATTTAATCGATCATCGCTAATGTATTTGTTATTTATAATTGCTCTTCTCTGATCAGAAATTCGTTGTTCAGTTAAGTGTGCAAGTGAAGGAAAAGTGCTACTGAAAGCTTCATGTAATGGTTTTCGGTAAGTAGTTCTATTTGTGTCCAGTTGTGTTATTTTGTAGTACAATCGAATTATTGTCTCGTTGTGCTCAGTGGTCCATCTCATTCGCGTCAAATTTTGGGAGTTGCATGTCTCTACAGATGTTTTTACGGTGTGAGAAATTGGTGTAATAATCCGGTGTGTTGCGTTATCAGATCTGTGTGTGTTTGTGTGAATTTGTTGAGTGGAAAGGCTTCTTTCTAGGATATTTAATTCTTCTTTCACAGCGTTGTAAATTTCGTGTATTGAACTTTGTGATAGTAATTTATTTCGAACTATGGCTCTACGTTGGTCACCTACTCGCTGCCGGCTAGCTTGCATATCTGGGTATTTTTCTATAAATTTCAGATGTAATGGTTCCAGGTAGGTTTTAGTGTCAGTATCAAGTGCGGTAAGTTGAAGGTACGTACGTAGTATGAACTTATTCATTTCAGGCGTCCATCGCCTACGCGTACTGGTAGCGCTCGCAGTGGGTACAAGCTCTAAGTCAGTATTGACTTCTTGCACAACATCAGCGAAGGTGCTTGAGGATGACAAAGTAGATGTTCGCCTTGTCATATAAGAGCGGCGAGTCGAAGGAATTGATGAAAACAGTGATATAGTATCATCGCTCGAAGATTCGGCTGCAGGGGGGTGAATGTTACCTGTTAGCATTAGAAAATAAAAAATGTACGACAACTTCTGCCATCTAAGACACAGGGAACATAAACTTGGACGCTAGTTACACTTTTAGCTACCTAGATGTCGTTGTGTTAGTTTTGTTGTTTTTATTTTTATGAGGCAGCATTATGATTATGACCAGCGTTGCCAATTTTTGAGGAATTCCCCAAATTGCGGGGAATCTCAAGTTGATTGGGGATTGATATGTGGCAGGTAAATAGTTTTCAATTTGCCGCTCCGCTAATTGAAAAATTTATTTTCTATAAAGCCGAACTCGAAAGTCTTTCAACAAAAAGTGAAAAACAGGTGCGACGACGAGCGGAGCGAGAAGGAGCCTGTTAGGTTAAAATGTCAGTACATATTGGGAGCCGAGTATATGTCGTAGACAAATAGTAAAATTCCGCCGTTGACACCGTAAACTGAGACTTGAATTTTTTTACGATAAAATTTATAAATTTTAAATTTACTTATTTTTATTTTAGCATCGTCTAAGTATTCTCCTTGCCATTATTTAATAATTTAAGGTAATTACAGGTGACTTTTAATGTAACCCCGATAATTTGATAGATTGAAGAAGAATAAACACTTGTTTCATAATAAAAAAAATAATCAAAAAAAGTTAGAGCCACTTAAATATTTATGTACAATCCAAAGAATTGATGGTCACCTGAAGAGAAATGACAAATTGATCGCGCGAAATTATTTTAATTGTAGATCTCAATATTTTGGACTATTTTAAACTTAAATTAACATTATATATCATTGTAGTATAAAAATGCAGAAATAAAAGTAAATCTGGATGTGAGGAGATTCTGAACCAGGATTATTTTGAACTTGTTCCGTATGGGAATGACTAGGATAATCACAAATTATATTCCAAAGTTACTTATTTTCACATTTTTGAGTTAAAAAAGTATTCTACGTCTATGCTTTTGACCCTCTCATGTTACCTTTATACTTTATACAATTAAAAATGTAACTTTTACGACCAAATGTTTTTATGTTTCCTATAAAACAAAAAAAAATATTGTGAAATTGCGCACTTGATTTTGTGACCTGCGTGGCACAGAGAGCGGTCATGTAACCACCATAAACCACTATTTTCTGCTAAAAACATGTTAATTTTTAAAGGAAATGTTAATTTTGTCGTGAAAATGTTACCTACTTCTTGTTCTTGACTGTCTGCCACTGGCAACACTGCTCTGACCGGGAATTTGATAAATTAGCGTTGGCAACCCCGATGTTGACAATTTTTCTTGAACTTGAAACGAAATTTTCAGTTTGAATGGTATCTTATTTCGTAAATTGCTCAATATCTCTAATAATTTGACGACTTTAGCAGTTTTTGGTTTTTGTGATATAGTGCTTACCTGTCACATAGTGCTTGCTGACTCCGGACACTGAATTGCCTACGAAAATGCCTAGAAGATCGTTTACAAAATGTCATTTCGGATGTGAATCTGATGGTATGTATAAAATCACAGATTTTAATAAAAACCATTGGTTATAGGTACACTACTAAACAAATCTTGCATTATTTGGTTTGTTTCAGTTCCTATTCATCACTTTCCGTCATATGAATATTCACATGAAGACATATTTCAGTTGTGGAAATCAGTGCTAGATTTAGCTACACAAAATAGGGGCAATGCATACATATACAACAGTATCAGATTGTGTCACAGGCATTTTGATAAAATGTATTGTTACCAAGTAAACGACTGACGGCGAATAGTATTCCAACTTTAAATCTCCGTAAGTAACTTGATATGGTTGCAGTGTATTTTATTGTGACTTGATTTGTATATCCATCAATTAAATAATTCAGATCAAATGTTGTAACTAAATTATGATCATTTTCTGTTTATCCAATGACTAATTTTCTGTATATTAACTTTTATTATTATATTTTCAGCGTCTTCCTCGGGCTTCAGTAACCAGTCGTCTTATTCAAAACAGCCTTTTATTGAAAATGCATTGTTTTCACAAGAATTACATGGCCAAGTTTCTACAGGTAAATACCTACATGCTATTATTTTCTCACCTTCTGCGGGGCGAGCACGGGTGTCCCAAAGACGTTTTTGACAAGACGTGATAAGTGTAAAATTTCTTGCTAATTGTCTAAAATGCTATTATGGGTCAACCATGTGACTCGTTCTTGCGGCTCGACATGACTTTCTTGTTATTAACTTCATAGTGTGAGTTCATCTGAATATGCTACCAAATAAAATAATGTTTATAAGAATGCAGTTCATACAGCTAAATAACATTTTAATCTTTCTGTTCATTTTTGACACATGTGTAAATAAAGCTTCTTGAGTTTGACAATTATTTCTCATTGTTGTTTGATACAAAAATATGGAAGGAAAAAAACAGTATGTGTCAGAATATATATATTTAGATAGCTTGTACAAGATGTAAACTTGTAAACTTAATTATGTACTTCCTACAATGAGGGGAACAAAAAAAAATTATAAAAAAAGAACAAAAAATATCTTTGTTACAAGAAAATAATAATACGAATAAAAAAACATTTAAAAAAGTAACAGTTTTCTTCTAGTTAACATCCAAAGTACAAATTATATGCTAGTTTGATCAATTGAAAAAAAAATAGGCTTAATATTTAAAAAAAAGAACAAGATTCTTTGAATGCAGTTTTACTTTTTCAGCGCATCCACCGGGCCTGTATATTCATTATTATTATTACTATTTCTGTATTTAATATTATATTTTCAGCGTCTTCCTCGGGCCTCAGTAACAAGCCAGAAAAATGAGAACAAAAGTTTTTAAAACTGTCAGATATGCAATATGACATGCAAGAGCACAATACCTCCTCAAGAAAAGGATTTAATCTTAACTCTAGGAAAAGGTCACTTACTCATCCTTCGGAGCATATTACTGAATGCCTTAATGAATTGTTCAAGGTTGTTCAGACGTGCCTCAAAGAATTCCCCAACAAAAATGATTTGACATGAAAAATTTCATAAAAATATTTTGTCATTTTAATTTTGAATGGCCAATTCATAAAACTGATCTATAGATATTCAATGTGAGTCTTGGAATAGATATCATTACTCACAGCTGGGTAAAAGGGGTGAATAAAATATTATTTGGTAAAATTAGTAGATTTGATAGATTCGTAGATTAGTAGATTCGTGCATTAAAAAAAGTTTTCATAGTTAATTCCTTGTTTAATTTCCTTGAACTGCAAATATATAAAATATGTAAGTGGGGGATCCATTTTAGCTAGGTTTGTCTTGCCAACCAATGTATGGAGGGGTCGCCGTTCGGTATCGGATGGATTCACTTGGCACAGATGTATATTGAGTTAATCTCAGCTGATTTAGCCCGGTAGCCGTCCACCTCCCCATTGTGGGTGGGGGGGATATGCACTCAAAGTCTTACGTCGCCGCGCTTCAGACAAAAATTCATATCGTCTTCAATTTACCTACTATCTCAAGTGTGGTATCATTTTCGGCTAAACATAAAACGAGGAATTCATTTTTAAAACATTTTGTGTACAGTTTCATACAAAAATCATAAGATATTGTCGAAAGTATGTTAGTTGGTCTGCTATTTTTTTTATTCAAAATTCCGTATCCTTAAAAATAACAAGTTTTTTTAATAAAAAAAAATACTTTCTGAAATTATATTTAATCAGCTTTAAATATATATATACATTTTATGTACTTACTATAGAACATCTACTTGAAAAAAAATCGAACACGGTTTGTGACGGCTGCGAAATATTTTTTCGATCCGCCTGTCCCACGTAAGCTAAGTTGTTTGTATATTTTTATCAATGTTAATGGTTAATGTCATTATGCTTCAGACAGCATTATTTAATTTAAATATAAAAAATAATTTAAACTGTTTAAATTAAATAATTTAAAATATTTTGGTTGAAAAGTGAGTTTCAAAGATAGGTTGGTTTTTAATACAAATATATATAGAATACTAATTTAACTTTATCATTGGCTTTTGTGTATGGTCTGAAGACCATTAGTGCAATTGTGTAAGAATATCGTATTCATTTGACAGCTGAAAACGTACGGTTTCAATTGACGAACTGCTATTATCAAATTGCTGCTATTAGAAAAAAAGAAAGAAACAAAGAAAATACGTTTATTTTGAGAGCTACACTATTACAAACAGTTTAAGGCTTATATTATAACTAGGTAGTTTATAAGATGCAGCCAACAAAAAGGTCTCTGACTCAGCAAAATGCCACAGCAGAACTGTGACGCTGATCTTCCGTCAGAGGCCGCGAGTTGCGACACATGCGATGTAACAAGATTTTATGATAAAACGAAGATTGTCTCTGTGTGACGTAAGAAAATTTACTAATTTACTAATTTAATAATTTACAAAAATAAGAATATTCACTACAAGAAAATGTAATTATAAGACCCTTTCTTTTTCAATAAACATACATACATACATATACTCACGCCTGTCTCCCAGAGGGGCAGGCAGAGACTACAGATTTCAGTACAGAGAAAATTTATTTTTCAATACATGTAAAATGGCTTTAAATTAAAATTCATTTTAATTTTGTTGATCTTGTAAATAAGATGCTAACCAAAAATATTAAGCAAATTAGCCAGTTTGACAATAAAAATCGTACGTTTCTTACACAGAATTCCAGGTCAGATCTCAGGACAACCAGATAGCAAGTCTAAGCAAAGCCTAAAGTATGCTTGTGTAAAGCACTGCGAGGTTGTCTTCCGTATGGATTTTTATGTCAATGTATTTTTATTATAGTTTTTCATACTTGTTGCTAGAACTACAATTTCCACCACAGTGTGACATAATTCGGTGCATTTTAATTTAAACAATTTACAGTTGCATCGAGCACCACACCGTCATTTGCACCTGCACCGAATTAGTTCTAGACAAGCGGTAGCAGCTACGGTTGCCGTGGTCGACGTTGGTATCCAGTCGTCATTGAAGTCTGTTTCCCATCGCCAATCCACTGGACTAGGAAGATTTTGAATTGGCACCATGGATTGGCCCCATAGGTGCACACCCCAGGGTGTTTTAGTTTTTTTAGAGATTAGTTCTCTTCTACATTCGTTTAACGATGTGCACTGGCAGGATCTGAAATGTAAATTAAGTAAGAAACTGTGGAGTTAAAAAAATTAGTTTTCTAGACAGAATAATTTCTAACCACCCAGGTTTCGTTTAATTTATACTTACTTATCATACATCGCTATGATACATTTTTGAATAATTGTATTCGCGTTTTCAACTTCTTCATCAGCTAGCATGATGAACCCGCTTGTTGCTGAACGAAAAGCATTCCATGCTTCGTACGCAGTTTTTTTCTTCTTCCATTAAACGCTGAAACTGTGTCATATCCAGTTAACGCATTAAATACCGGCAGCGCTCTTGCTTTTTCAGGGCCTTAAATAAAATAAGCTTTTTAAGTTAGTTAATTAAATGAACGTAAGAAGAAACATTCATGTAATTTTAATTAAAACCTAAAGAGGCTGCAATCTTGTCACATGATAAAAACTGGTTGTTTTTTCCTATAAGCGAGGTATTGGCTTACGCATACGAGTATGCTCAAACACAAAAATACCAAAAGGATGGGCCAATTTTCTTTGTGATAATGAGAACAAAAAAGAACTGTTCCGTATGCTGTCCTTATAGCCTGTCACAATATGGAGGTACCGGCTGAAAAATAACTAAATGTAAAGATGGTATGAATGTCCTTAGCAGCAGCGATCGTTTTAAGGATAACATAGACCCATGCAACCACGAAGTGGCGGACACGAGGATAATGGTGCATGTGTCTGACGCTGTAGCTCACGGATTTAGTCGGATCATGATCCGTACAGTTGACACAGACGTAGTAGTCCTGGCAGTATTATGTGTTTCAAAGCTCTACCACAGCAACAACAGCCTTGAATTGTGGATCCATATCGGCACAGGAAAAAACCACCAGTTCTTATCATGTGACAAGATTGCAGCCTCTTTAGGTTTTAATTTAAATTACATGAATGTTTCTTTTTACGTTCATTTAATTAACTAACTTAAAAAGCTTGATCTTATTTTATTTTAGGCCCTGAAAAAGCAAGAGCGTTGAGGGTATTCCATGCGTTAACTGGATGTGACACAGTTTCAGCGTTTAGTGGAAGAAGAAAAAAAACTGCGTAAGAAGCATGGAATGTTTTTCCATCAACAACTAGCGGGTTCAGTTTGCTAGCTGATGAAGACGTTGTAAACGTGAATACAATTATTCAAAAATTTACCGTAACGATGTATGATAATTAAGTATAAATTAAACGAAACCTGCGTGGTTAGAAATTATTCTGTCTAGAAAACATTTTTTTAACTCCACAGTTGCTTACCTAATTTACATTTCAGATCCTGTCAGTGCACAGCGTTGAAAGAATGTAGAAGATAACTATTCTCTAAAAAAGACCGACAGCTAGGGAATATTCCACCAACCGAAGTCAGTTTTCGACAGCATCTCCTAAGAGCTGTTTACCAGGGTGTGCACGTATGGGGCCAATCCATGGTGCCAATTCAAAATCTTCCTTGTCCAGCGGATTGGGGATGGGAAACAGACTTCAATGACGACTGGATACCAACGTGGACCACGGCACCCGTAGCTGATACCGCTTGTCTAGAATTAATTCGGTGCAAGTGCAAATCACGGTGTGGTGCTAGATACAATTATAAAAAAAAATGCACCGAATTATGCCATTGTGGTGGAAATTGTGGTTCTAGCAACGAGTATGAAAAACTATAATAAATAATAAATATACATTGACATAAAAATCCATACGGAAGACAACCTCGCAGTGCTATACACATGCATACTTTAGGCTTTGCTTAGACTTGCTACCTGGTTGTCCTGAGATCTGCCCTGGAATTCTGTGTAAGAAACGTACGATTTTAATTGTCAAACTGGCTAATTTGCTTGATAGCAGTAATTTGGTAATAGCAGTTCGTCAATTGAAACCGTACGTTTTCAGCTGTCAAATGAATACGATTTTCTTATACAATTGCTTCCTTGGTCTTCAGACCATAAACAAAGGCCAATGATAAAGTTAAATTTGTATTCTATATATTCTGTATTAAAAACCAATTTATCTTTGAAACTCACTTCTAAACCAAAATATTCACAGTTTAAATTATTTTTTATATTTAAATTAAATAATCCTGTCTAAAGCATAATGGCATTAACCATTAACATTGATAAAAATATACATACAACTTAGCTTGCGTGGAACAGGCGGATTGAAAAAATATTTCGCAGCCGTCGCAAACCATGTTCGATTTTTTTTCAAGTAGATGTTCTATAGTAAGTACATAAAATGTATATATATATTTAAAGCTGATTAAATATACTTTAAGAAAGTATTTTTTTTTATTAAAAAAACTTGTTATTTTTAAGGATACGGAATTTTGAATAAAAAAAATAGCAGACCAACTAACATACTTTCGACAATATCTTATGATTTTTGTATGAAACTGTACACAAAATGTTTTAAAAATGAATTCCTCGTTTTATGTTTAGCCGAAAATGATACCACACTTGAGATAGTAGGTAAATTGAAGACGATATGAATTTTTGTCTGAAGCGCGGCGACGTAAGACTTTGAGTGCATATCCCCCCCACCCACAATGGAGGGGTGGACGGCTACCGGGCTAAATCTGCTAAGATTGACCCATTATACATATCTGCAAAGTGAATTCATCCGATACCAAACGGCGACCCCCAAGGCAAGACAAACCTAACTATTTAAAGATAAATCATTTTTATCCTTAATTGAAATTCGCAGTTCGTCATGTTACGATACGGTGAGATTTTTCATGTAAGGATAAAATGATTTATTTTTAGACTTAAATGGATTGGAAAAATTATACTAATAAAAAGTGACATCTAGCGACATTTTCAAGAACTAAAATAACGCCATCTATTACTTAGGGTTATACAACAATACACAATGGAAGTGAGAGTGGCGCATCTATTCTGGGTGTATTATCTATGTTCGGCTGTAGCTTCGACGGCGTGAGCCAGCCTGCCTACTGGCTCTAAACTAGTTGACGATATTGATATCGGAGATGAAGATTGTGAGAAATGAGATGGTTGCAATAAAAATCTATGACGTGAAGAACGTGTCGATGAAAATAATGACTCTGTAGATGTAGGTGATTTTGGGTGAGGATTTTCTTGACAAAATAGCGATACGGTGCCCCCCCGAGTCCGAAGGGCTGCCCGAGCTTGTTGGCTCGGGGCGGGATTCTCCATTCCTGGTACCCCCCTGGGGTAATATATTTCTACTCCTTAAACGCATCGCTATTTCGGCTTAACTAGTGCTCCGTTGGTCATTGGTAAGTATTTAGCTAAATGCTGCCAATGTCCGCCCCTCACGTGGCATAAGGTGGTCAAGCCGGACGTGGAGTTAGATTTGTGAGGGGCTTATTATTATTATTAATATTATTATTAATTTATAATGTCAGCAGAAGTTGTTGTATTAACCATTAGTGTTTTGGTCACTTAGTCTTGATTTCAATGAACGATGAAGATCACTATCGAATGAACTAACTTTGGCTGTTTGTTTATAGTAAGGGAACTCCTATTCAATCTGATTCTATATAAGTTCTACCAGCATTAGTAAGGAGAATTGGATACACAAATAAATCAATTTGCTTATAATGTTTTGCAAATTACGATTTTTTTTAAACAAACAAGTCACCCGCTTACGGGTATTAAAGACGTTAGAAATCATTAAACATTTTTTTTCCGCTAAGATTGATAAATTCCCTATAACTATCAACTAAGTCGGTATAACAGCAACACTTCAAGTTTTGCTGAATGTCCATTGTCCGTAATCATAACATGGAGAATGTTTACATGTCTAATACACTAGCAGAGCGATAAGCGGAACGAGATTTAGAAGATTTTTGTGAAAATACAATTTATCAAAATGTTGAGAAGGCGAGTCTGCCAGTCATTTTGCATTACCTGGGAAAAAATAAAAAAATATATTAAAAATAACTAAAACTAACACTAGTACATTTTTTGTTTCATTGCAAAACAAAAATAAATATGGAATACATACAAATAACAAAGACAAAAATAAAAAAGTTGTGTTATCACTTACTGTGATGTTGTAAAATCCGAACGTTCAGCTATTTCTTTGCTAATGAGAAAGAGTGTATGCGTGGCGTGTCTTAGCACAGGATCAGCGCTGTCGTACACGCAGTACCCACTTTTTACAACAGTCCTCACAGCCACACTGTTGTTGTCTTCTGTGCTGTACTCCAGTATTTCTATCTTCACTTGGAACAAGAGTACCTACTTAGCCTTTTCAATAGGAAGGTCGCATGAAGTTGGCCATAGTAAGAAAGTGAAAACCTTTTGAAGAGTAGCTGTCAAGGGAGTGAATATTCAATGTGTCGCGCGCTTCAGTAATTCATACTCCGAATCTTACTCAGCAAAATCATTATCGAACAAGTTTTGGGTTCATTGTGTAATTGTCTTCAAGCAAGCTCGTTTTGCTTTATTTACATGTATCAATGTTTTAACGCATAGGTAATTCGATATTAATATTTAATGATGATTTGTGACTGATATTAATTTTATTTTATTTAAAAAGGATAAAGTAGTAAAATAAAAAATATAGATTAATCCAGTGTTAATTTATTTTTATTAAAATGCATAATTTCTTTTTACTAAGGTAGATAAGAGATTACAAGAGAAATTATATATTAAATATTTGTAATTTCATGTTCAATTAACATACGAGGACAGGTCAGGCAGTTTAACAAAGACATTAAATTTTGCAATGATGATATTCTTTCTATTCTTAAAGTACTTTCAACCTTATCTATAAACTTACAGGCTATATGCTATAGCGTAATCTGCTACAAGTTCTGCTAATCTTAAATTAGTACACAATGCAAAAGTATTCAAAGCCTCTAAAATCATGTATATAAAATTTATGGAACAACGTTTATCAGTGATAAATTATCACAATACGTTAGTTCATAAAGGAATAAATTGTTCTTATCATAAGTATTATTTAAAGATACATGGTAGAGTTGCAGTTCCTTAAACTCTTGGTAAGTGCGTGTTCATTCTTCCAAGAAATATTCGTTTTCGTTGAAAATATAAACTTGTGGCTTAAAATCTTCTTCAACCCAGTCCTGTTTTTATCTTTATACGCGTGGCCCATAAATCCTTTGATATGAAAAAAAAATATTAAAATAAAACTAATTACATTATGAATTATATTTTTATTTACAAAAAAAGCTTAAAAAACGATAATTATTTTTTGAAAATAACATCTTCTAAATGTAATCCGTTGCGATCACGGCACTCTTGCAAACGACGTCTAAAATTGTCGATGACTGCGCGGCACGTCACTGCTGAAATGCTTGCCATTTCTCTGCGGATGTTTTCTTTTAGGGCCTCAATTGACCGCGGGTTTGTGTCGTACACTTTAGCTTTAAGGTAGCCCCACAAAAAAAAATCCATCGGGGTCAGATCCGGACTACGTGGAGGCCAGGAAATGTCTCCTCTCTTAGAGATCACTTTGCCAGGAAAAAGTTAACGGATAACGGGCATAGCAGTGTTAGAGGTGTGAGAAGTTGCCCCATCCTCCTGAAACCACGTCCTGGCATTAAAGCCTGAAAAGTTTTGCAATTCTGGTATGAAAAACTCTTCGATCATAGCCACATATCGCTCCGACGTAACAGTAACTGCGCGCCCTCTGCCATCCTCAAAGAAGTAAGGCCCTAGGATACCATGGGCTGACATAGCGGCCCAAACAGTCACTTTCGGACTATGTAAAGGTTTCTGATGCTTAAGTTTTGGATTGATGGGGCTCCAATAGCGGCAATTTTGTTTACTAACATGCCCGTTAATATGGAAATGAGCCTCGTCAGAGAACATTATGTTATTGAAGGAAGTAAACCGATTCAACATTTCATTCGCATAATTTTGTCTTTGAATACCGTCAGTTTCTTTTAATTCTTGAACCAACTGAATTTTGTAAGGGTGCATATGTAAATCTTTCTTCAAAATCCGTTGTAACGATGTCCTGGATACGTTTAATGCTCTGGCGCGCTTACGAGTTGACTGTGTCGGATTTTCGCGAATAGACTGTGTCACTGTGTCTATATTTTGTTCCGTACGTGACGTGCTTGGGCGACCCAACCGCGGTTTATCTAACGTCGAACCGGTCTCCTCGAACTAAGCAACCCAGTTCTTAATCGTTTGAAGAGTTGGAGTGTCGTCAAAGTTGTGTAAACCTTTGTGTTCTCGAATTTACGCCGCGCAACGGTTGCCGAATTGTCGTTTTGATAAAACTCGCGCACACAAAACGCACGGTCCGCTCCGGTAAAACGCTCCATCACGACTAAATTCCCAGAAACCGAAGTTACTCACCCCGCTTCCCCTGCACCGCTCACGCCCGCCCTGTTCGTTTTATTCAAATTTTACTTTTCAAAAGACTTATGGGCCACCCGTGTGAGAATAAATCCGCATTAACACTACACAGTCAAATAAGAAAATTTTACACATTGCTTCAGTAGATAAATTAAAAGAGAGAGTTTCAGTGACCCCATGATAAAGGCGACAGTTTGTCTTTTAAAATAACACGTTTATCATCATTTGCTGATAATGCAAGTTTGTTTTGTTGTTGTGTAAAATTTCATGTTTTAGAGATTTAAATACAATATAATTTTTTCTTATTACGTCATTTTTCTTTAATACTTTATTTATAGTAATCATTAAATTTCACAGTTTTAGTTACATGTTTTTGAATTCCTTTTGATTTTTTTAGTTCATCTTTCCTTGTTTTAATACAGTACAATTTTGGTCTCAAACCAACAAACTCAGTTATCACCTGTCCACCTAGTTCATCTTTAAAATGGCCAGGTACTTTTTTGTTTAAAATTGGAATACCATTTTTTTTGGTGATTGCCTAGATAATACAGGGTAGGCCATAAATTTTTGCACATTTGAAACATAAATAGAAATTAAACTACATATGTTATTTTGTTGTTCATTTATTTAACGTAATAATCATTTATTGAAATTTATTTTTTAAAAATGACATCGTCGAGATGTGCCCCGTCTCGTCGTTGGCACTCCTGCAATCGACTACGCAAACTTTGAAAAACTCGCTGACACATGCCTCGTTGATGTTTTCTTTTAACTGGGATTTAATCGTCGGTTTATTAAGGTAAACTCGAGGTATCCCCACAAGAAAAAATCGCAAGGTGTAAGGTCGGGGCTTCTTGGAGGCCATGGAATATCACCTCTGCGAGAAATCAATTTGTTGGGAAGGATTTCTTTAACCACCGGTAAAGTCACATTTGATGTATGGCACGTTGCTCCATCTTGTTGCATCCAAGTCCTGCTGTTGTATCCTTCAAATTCATGTAACTGTGGTGTCAAAAACTCTCGCAACATCTTCACGTATTCCACTGAGTTCACAGTTACGTTATTTCCTTGATTATTTTCAAAGAAATATGGACCGATTATGCCCTTTGCTGATATGGCAGCCCATACTGTCGTTTTAGGTGAATGAAGTGGCTTTTGGTGTTTAAGGCGAGGGTTTTCCCTGCTCCAATATCGACAATTGTGCTTGTTTACTTGTCCATTTATGTGAAAATGGGCCTCATCCGTACATACACTCTCAAGGCTAGAGAATCGCTCCAGCATAGTGTCAGCCAATAACTTACGTCGAATGTAATCGTTTGGTTTCATCTCTTGTACAATTTAAAGCTTATATGGATGTAGCTTAAGGTCCAGATGCAAAATTCGCCTCAGATATTGCCAAAGCCGCCAAACGCTTGCGTAGATGATTCTGGATCGTTCCTTACAGAAATTTCAACCTTTCGAACGTTCTCATCGTTTGTTCTCGAACGTGGCCGCCCTGTTTGTCTAATATTCGTTGTTGATCCTGTTTGCTCGAACTTCTTGACCCAAGCTTTGACTAAATTAACACTTTGATACTTATTTACACGACGTAATCCGTATTCAATTCTAAATAGGCGTCGTACAGTAGCGTAGGAATCGTTATTTTTGTAAAATTGTTTTACACAAAAGGCACGCTGCTGTCCCGTGAAGCGCTCCGTCGTGACTAAAAGTGCATACAGCGACGCACAATTCCCTGCTATCGGCGCGCCCCTCCCTCTAACGGTTTTTGAGAAATCAAGTGTTGCTATTTGCAAAAATGTATGGAGCACCCGGTACTTGAAAACGTGTCTTTAAAATTGTAATTTTGATGCACGACAATGTTTTCAGTAGCACAAGATTTAAAAGAATATGAATCATTATTAGGCAAAAAAAAATCAGAAAACAGCTCAAAATTGACCTTTAGGCTAGAATGAGTTTGCAATCTTGCTGAGAGCAGATGACGTACGCGACGTTGCATGCGTGATAAGAACTGGGCGGGCGGGCGCGCGCTCGTCACAGGCTTCGGGGCTTTCACTGTCCCGACCTTCAGCCTCGCACCGAACGCGGTATGACGCTATGCGACTGCGGAAAGCGCTATGAATTTTCTCGATTCCATGTTGCTCAGTAATTGCACTGTTATCTTTATGTAAAGTGCTTTTTAAATGAGCAGAAAAGCTTTTACTTTTAACTGATGTGTCACAAACTGAATAGAAAATAGTATTAACCATGTTGCCTTGTAATTTTAGATTCTAATTTAGTGAATAAGGACACGCTACCATGCAAAATATATGACTAGTTAGAGTGCCGTGTTCATCATTGATAAAGAGTTCTAAAGCTTAGATAAATAAGTTTTTAGTTTGGCATTTAGACGGTAAAACATTTGATTTGGTATTACAGTAAAAATAACAATAATTTTTTTACTGTAAAGAAATACGTATTTATTTTAACTTAAATGTTAAGTGCTAATAACATAATAAAACAAACCGCAGTGAGAAAAAAAATAAAGAGAGCGGAAAAAAAATACAATTTATTAATTAGACATTCTTTTTCTTTTTCTCACTGAAGAAAGTCCCCTCCTCCGTAAATCCTTTTGCTCAAACTTATCGCTTTTTTTAAAGCGATGAATTCAGGGGGTTTTGCTTCCTCCTGAAGGCACAACCAAACGATAGCCTTCTCGCATCGTTCGATACCGTCGAGGTCCCGCACCTCCTCGACGTTATATAAGCGCAGCTCCGCCAGCAGCGCCCTTCCAGTTGTGCTGTCCGACGTAGCACCCCGCCTGGAGCTTAACGCGAGAGCACACTCAGAGTATGCGCAGCATTGCGGCGAACCTGCTCAGTATCTTCGTCATCGGACCCGAATAGCCAGTCCGTCGGGTCGACGTTGCTTGCAGGCGGGGCAGGTGCTGGCTTCGTGGAACGCTTCGCCACTGGCTTGATCTTCTTCTTGGAGCTATAAAAATAAAAAACTATATGACGGAGAAAGAGCCTCGGTTGTATTTTTAAAAAGTGTGACGTCAGCACTACTGACGTCACGAATACTTTCTTGGTGATCACTCATCTTCAATTTTCAAATAAAACATTGAAAGTATTAGCAGAACTTTTACTAAAGGTACAATTTCATATCTTTAACAAAGATTATTTTTAAAAGCGATCATAAAATATAATAAACCGAGTTTCTTAGTAACTTACATTGAAAAGCTTTAATTTACACTCCATGTTTATTATTAGGTTAAATTTTACAGTTTTTAAAAATTACGGCATGCATTTAAACGCACAGCAGAAAATACTAAAAATGCGAAAACAATGTTCTATCAAAAATACTAACTGCACATCAAAAAATACTGACTAGCATATTCAAATACAAATACATTCAAAATTTTGCTTTTATAGGATTTCTGGGTTGTCTTAAATAAAAATAACCACGAAGGTTAGGTATGGCGGTCTCCGCGATTATCTAACCTAACCTAACCTACCGACTCTCTTCTGCGCTAAAGGATTTCTGATGGCAAATTTTGTGTGCAAAATAGTATTTTTGATGTGCAAATAAAATTATCCCTATTTTAAATAGAATCACATCAAACATATTATTTAGAGTGCATTACAAGCTAGTGAAGCCAGCAAGATCAATTTGAACCAAATTCCAAGGAAGAAAAGTATTTTCCAAAAATTTCTGCAACCGTATTCGTATTCTTTGTACCTGGACAAAGAAATCAGTACAATTTCCAGCCGGGATCGGTGTCCAGTGTACGCCCGTACTTTGAACACTTTCTTTTTCCTCCTTCATCCTGATTATTTGTTGTGAAAACAATAAAGAACTCAATTTCAAAATAAAAAGCTTTTTGTAAAAAATGACGTCTTTTCTTCGTATGACATTTCTTTTTTTTAAAAAAAAAAAAAAAAAAATGTCATACGAAGAAAAGACGTCATTTTTTACAAAAAGCTTTTTATTTTGAAATTGAGTTCTTTATTGTTTTCACAACAAATAATCAGGATGAAGGAGGAAAAAGAAAGTGTTCAAAGTACGGGCGTACACTGGACACCGATCCCGGCTGGAAATCACTCCTTCGGAGCCAAAAGACACAAAAATAGTTCACATAATATGTTATAATATTATATAGTATATTTTAATTGACATAAAATACTATTCTTAAAATGACTTTATTAAATAAAAATAATCTAAACTAAAATATTTTTATCAGGTTAGTTGAGTGTTACCATAAAATTGTGAAATGTACAAAAGTGGGAACATTCTGGCCTGCCCTCGCCACCTGATTGGTTAATAGCTTTGTCGCCGCTAGTTCTAGGACAGTTGACCAGGGCTGGTCCGACAGCTCGAGCAAGTCTGCCTGAGCGTGGGCTGTGCGGCCGTATTTATAGTGTGCGAGCACATGTTTACAATTTTAAGTAAAGTATTGAATGTATGTGAATTTACGTTAATTTTACATTGTAATAATCATAGTTTAATTAATTAATGGCTTATGAACTAGTTTTAATCTAATCACATTATTAAACAGAGTTATTTAATTAATAATCTCCGAGAAACGATAAATAAACGATGAACCGTTGCTGTTGCGCCGATATATATTATAACCAACTTCCTCTGTGTTGTAGTCGTTCGAGTACTCGACTACTAATCTGGAGGTTGCGGCTTCAAATCCCGTAGGGATAAAATTTTATATTTTAAATTAAAATATATAATTAAAATATGGTTTAAGTAAAGGATGATAGCAAGTATAGTGTTTATGACACGATAGACATAGTAGTAGTAGTAGTCTGATAGTGAATTATCAAATTGGAAAAAAAAGAAAGTAGAATAATAAGACTTTCACTGAAACAAGAAATATTATTAAGACCCTGTCTTATAAAAATGCACAAGATACTCACCTTGGGCAAAGAACATAAAGCTTGGGCCTTCGTCGTCGGAATCAAAGAAAGCCTCGCTGTTGGTTTTCTTTGCGGCTCGCTTGGAGTTGTAATTACTTTTAGACCTAAGAAAATAAATTAAATGATTAGTATATTATGTATGATTACATATGAGTATCATTAAATTAAGAAGTGGTTTCTAATTTAAAAACAAAACGAATTTTAATTAGTGAAAAAAAAACAGGGGGGCAACAAAACAAAAATATCTGCAAAGTGAAACATTATTTAACAACTTACGAACATTATATCAAATGCTTTTATCCTCAGCTTGATTTTTTATTCTTTCCGCAGGCAGGTAGCTGTGATGCAGGTGTCAACTGTGGGCACTGATGTTCCGAATGTTGTGTTTAATTAAGTTTTCCAAAGCTGTTATTGGAAGAAAATGTTCGACAAACAATTATTTTAGCAGGGGTAACGAACCTTTAGTTGTCTTGTAAAGAACACCATGATGGGTATAATTTAATATACCCTGGAATACGACTGGAATTTTTCGAAAGGGGATTTTGTGCTCTTTTACAATCTGCTTCGGAAGGCTTCATGGGACAGTGTTTATCAATGTAAAGAAGTCGACACCACCGTGGAATTGTTTTCTGACGTTATCTATGATATATTTAATGTTACTATACCAAAGAAAATTAGATCCAAGAGTAGCCAGAGAAGGTATTCTGTGTGGTTTACCGGTGATTTAATTCACGATATAAACCGAAAAGCAGCACTCCATCGAAAATGGAAAAAAACAAAAGACAGGGTGGTGTATGAATCTTTCAGTAAGGTTAGGTCGGCGGTAAAGTCAAAAATCGCGATTAGATATGATGACTATGTACGTGACGTCGAAACTAATACAAAAGCTGACCCTAGAGCCTTCTGGAAGCACGTAGCGAATCTTAGGTCAAAAGGTGGGTTTGAGCCCAAGGTAACCCATGAAGATACAGAGCATGTTGGTGAAGCAGCAGCGGGTGCTTTTGCAAACTTTTTTACTGACGTATTTTTGCCTGATTGCCCTACACTAAGCGCGGAAAAGACAAATCGTGCTGATACCAAGCGTACTGCCAACCACGTTGAAATTACTGAAGTGTCAGAACGTAATATCGAATTAGCGCTTCGTAAACTAAGACCCCGTAGCTCCACAGGACCCGATAACATCCCACCTTACGTGTTAAAAGCATGTGCCGACGTTCTCACAACGCCCATATGTTTTCTGTTTAATTTTGCGTTGACTTGTGGCAAATACCCGTCTAGGTGGAAGCTCTCTCGCGTGAGCCCAATTCCTAAAACTTCAGACCACTCTCGAGTCGAGGATCATCGCCCAATCGCTATTGTTTGTTCCCTGGGAAAGGTTTTTGAGTCCGTGTTACACAGGAAACTGTGTCCACAAGTTAAGCCATACTTGTCAGATTCGCAGCACGGATTTAGGGGTCGTCGGTCAACCAACTCAAATCTATTGAAAAGCTACTTGAAAAGCTATGTACCTTTGGGTTTGCTCCGAGACTACTCAGATTGTTTGCCGACTACCTTCGAGATCGGCAGCAGTATGTCAAGTATGGTTGTTACACTTCGAAACCTTACCATACACGTTCAGGCGTAAGTCAGGGTTCAATTCTGGGCCCGCTTCTTTTTGTCATAATGATAAATGATATAGAGGATGTACTGGAACACGTATCCAGTCTTCTGTATGCTGATGATCTCAAGTTGATATTCAACATAAGAGAAATGGCCGACTGTAACCTACTACAGAGGGACTTAGATGCTGTGTATCTCTGGAGTGTACAGAACAAGCTGCACTTTAACCCCAGCAAATGCTTTTGTATGTCTTTTACGAGGGCAACCCAGAGCCATACAGCAACATATACTCTAGGATCTGAAAACATAGCTCGTGTGAACTCAATAAAAGACCTTGGTGTAACATTTGACATGACTCTTACGTTCCATGAGCACATGAAGACCCTGGCAGCTAATTGCTCCAAAAGGCTAGGTTTCGTTCTTCGCAATGCTAGGGATTTCCAAAATCCTTAAGCAATAGAACTATTTTACACAGCTTTAGTGAGAAGCAAGAAACCGGGGCCGTCGTCTGGAGCCCTCATGAAGCAAAATACGTGCTCTTGCTGGAGAAAGTGCAGATAGCGTTCCTCCGTTTTCTGTACAAAAAGAAATATGGGTACTATCCCTTTATGTACCCGACAAAATATCTTTTAGGTATGCTGAGTTTTAATTCACTTGAAGTCCGACGGAACTGTGAGCAACTTGTTACAGTCTGTCATATGTTGCGTGGAGAATCGACCTGTCCACAGCTCACTAGTTTAGTATGTCGTCTCTTTGTGCCAGATAAATATCTCAGGGCTCGCAAGCACGTACAGCTATCGGTACCATCAGTACGCACAGTCGTCCGCAGTCAGTCTCCGTTAGTGCGCACACTATCCTCCCTCAACGCACTGTTGTCGTTAGAACCAAAATGTGATTTGTTTGCTGACAGGTTTACGAGTGTGAGTAATAAATGTCAGGAGTTCTGTGAGCGTCATTTTGTTTAATTACTTGTTTGTTTTAATTTACTGTATAATTATTTTCTTTTGTGAAATGTATATGAATATTGTGTGAAATGTATAACGTGTTAGTATTATGCTGTAATGTTATATATTTTAATTAAATAAATAATTAATAATAAAATTGCATAAGTAAATTTATTAGCAATCACAATAAATCAAAATAATAAATTTTATTACTTAAGGGGCCGTCCAATAATCACGTGATGTTTTTTTAGCATTTTAACCCCCCCCCCTTCCCCTCCCCCATGGTTATACGTGATATATCAAACATAAGACAGATGCACCTTTTTTCCCTGATTCGAAATATTTTGAAAAATATATCCCCTGAATTGTCAAAACTTCTACATCATTCGCTACTGTTGCACAGTCTTTAATTTCATATTATATATATAATATGAAATACTGGTGGAATGTATAGTAAAAGTTTAATCAGATCTTTCTTTTCTTTAACACTTATTGCTTTTCCATTCGAATACAATACATCTAGTTCCAAACCAGCCACATCTAAAAAATATCGTAAAAGGATGCCTTTCGTGAAATAGATGCCATTGCATACTCATCCAGTTTACTTTAGATTTTTCGGTAGTGAATTTTCTGTTTGTGATATTGCATTCTAAAACTTAAGTTGAATAAAAATGTTCTTTATCCATATTCATTATTTTGAAAGGATTCTTAATGACATGCGACCAATCATCAGGAACAAAAATGCTATTAAAAAACGTTTTCGTTTTTCAACTAGTCCAAAGTCTAAGTACGAATGGCCACTGACAAAAAAATTGTGACCGATTTGTTCCACAACAAAATCTGAATGAGCCGTTATATATTGGCAAAGTGAAGCCATTTTAATATTTCGGTTTTGACCATCGCAATGATCTGAATACATTATCCCTTTACACCCGAGAGTAAAAATCCTTTATTTAGTTGCTACAATGTTTTTCTGTGCTTTCCTAAGTGTCGAAAGAAAATAAGAAAAATATCGAAAAAATTCTTGTTTGAGCTGGTCTCCAGCAATCAGACCCTCACGATCGTGAGTTTCAGGAATAAGTCGTAAGTCGCACGATTGTGAGAGCATTTAATAATTTATTTATTTCAGTATATTTTATAAAAATAAAACACGGAATTCTAATATAGTGTTTATAAAAATAAAATGGAACTATAAAATTATTGAAATAATCATCTTACAAATTAGTCATTGAATTATTTTTAAACTATTTCCTATGATAATACTTGAAACAATTCTTATCACGAGAGAGGCACAAGTAGACGTTACATTTCTCACATCTTATTTTCGAACGACTGTCGCAGTCTTCCATTCGACAGGTTCTGGGTGCTTTTATGTTATCGCTGGTAGGATAATGTTCATATCCGTCATATCTTTTTGATTCAGAAGGTGCATTTGCTGGTCTATATATTTTATAATCTCGACGAAGAACTGGGGGCAAATTCTCTTCATCTTCTTCTATACGAGCACGTCCTGGAACACAGGATAGGCTATCAGCTACATCTAAGCGGAAGTCAAGCAAAGCCATCGTGTCAAGCCATTTTGCCTCCAATAATGTTTGATGGCATACAAGTTCCTTTCAGCAGTACGGTGAAGAATCTAGGTATCTTCATCGATAGTTGCTTATCTTGGGAATCTCAAATGGAACAAGTTAGCCGGAAGATGTTTGCCTCTGCAGGATCCTTGAGAAGACTCAGAAATCTCCTCCCGACAGCTACCAAAATTGCGCTTGCTACATCCCTTCTTTTGCCCATCCTTGATTATGCAGACGTTTGTTATCTAGATTTAACTTCGGAACAGCTGAATAAGCTTGAACGCCTCCAAAACTTCGCCATAAGGTTCATTTTCGGTCTTCGTAAGTTTGACCACATTTCTGATTTTAGGTTACAACTTCAGTGGCTCCCAATTCGCCTTCGGCGTGACGCCCACATTTTCTCTCTTCTTTATTCTGTACTGTTCAATCCTTCAACTCCATCATATCTTAAAGATTGCTTTAAATTCCTGCACTCTACCCATGACCGTACTCTACGGTCCTCCGAAAATTTGCGTTTGGCAATTCCATCTCACACTACAACTTTTTATGGAAATTCTTTTGCTGTTAAAGCTGTCACATTGTGGAATAACTTGCCTATCGCTATTAAACGTGCTCCCTCGTTGCCTGTTTTCAAAAGATTACTTAAAAATCATTTTCTTTCTTTGTAAATGTTAGTTAAATCCCTACTTCTGCCACTAATATTTATTTACTTTTGGTTTACGTATTATAGTATTTATTTTTGTTATATATTAGTGTATATATTTATCGTATTATATGTATTTGTATGTACAATGTTATACTTGTGTATTTATTTTAGGTATTTTGCTATCCATTTGATTATTATTATTTATTTTGTGCACCACCTTCGCGTTATTTTTTCCAACGATTAATTTCCACCCAAAGGTTGTCTGGAAGAAATCGCTATAAGTGATAAGGCCGCCATTTGTTACCTTCTCTCATAAGTTTGTTCTTTTACCTTATTTTATTAACTTTGGTGTACAATAAAGAGTATTTGTCTTGTCTTGTCTTGTCTTGTCTTGTCTTTTCTGGGAAGCCCATTAGCTAAGCAATCGTTTTTATATAGCCTCCAAGAGCTTACCAGTGACAGATCTAAAAAGTGTATCAAGACTTTTAAAGTCCACTTTTTGGTTTTAATAAAAGTTCAGTAGTATTCCATTTGTTGGTCTAGTATGTCAACCCCTCCCATGTATTGATTCTGTGTTTCGCCTCGAGCCATCTGGGAATCTTTTTTAAATTTGATTGATGCTTGGTTGGGTATTCTGTTTTGCATTATGGTACCAGTGGAATGCAAATTCAACTTCTCCATTTCTTCTATCAAAGTAACGGTTGTGAAATAGCGGTCATGATAAACGCAACTACCAGGCGGAACACTCTTTATCAAGTGTAAGATTACAGAAGGTCCAAGACCGAGGTCTGAATCACCAAGCTTTGTTTGTGCACCTTTGTAGATTTCAAAATCTAACATGAGTCCCTCAGATGTGGTCAGCACAAAGTTTTTTAGGCCATCGGGCCGTGGTTTATTTCTAACAACTTGACGTAGCTTGCAACGGCCTGAGAATGGGATCATTTGTTCATCAACAGAGTAGAACCCTGGAACTCTTTCCAGTTTGTTACAGGTATCTTTTACCTTGTTAATCATGGGTTGTACTTTCCATAACGGGTTGTCCTTTTCGAATTCAGCTGGAGTATCGGAATCGATAACATGGAGCGCATTGCGAAGAGTAAGAAACCTATCCCTTGTCATTAGTTCACAGATCAAGCCCAATTTAGTGCCAGCTCTCCAGTACATCGGTACTCGGGGATATGGAATGCAGCCCATGATTATATGTATAGCAAAGAGCTTTGAAATTTCAGCGCTTGTCGATTTTAATTCTCGGCCAGTAGTACGCAAGTAATATAAATTAGTACACAGCGAGATCTTTTCAAAAAATTCAGTATCCATGTAATCTTTAAAATATTCTACTGGCTGCCTTACCGGCTTTGTAGGCAAGACAGGATAGCCATGCTGCTTATCGCAGAAAGTGCCTTGCTTCCAAATTCGGTTCCTTGCTACCCTGGCCCTGGGTACTGCTGCTCTTCCTCGAGTACTTACAGTGGATCTCGAACTCTTATTAGAAACGGAAACTGACCTCCCTCGACGTGAACTCCTTGATGCTCGGGACGCGGCTGTTGGTATCAGCGAGGGTGGTGGCTGCATCACGGGACAAGCCAACGAAGGTGGCAAAAGTGATCTCTCCGCGTTTGGTTCATCATCATCGTCATCTTCTTCTTCTCCTGAGATATTTTCTTCTGCTGCTAGGCTGAATAGGACATCCGCATCGAATTCAACATCATCATCGTCCAAATCTTCAATTTCGGAAAGATTTCCATCTTGTAATAGGTGATTTATAGTGTCATCATTAAGAGGACCGCCTAAAAATTAAAAATATAATATTTTTAACACCATATGACACCAAAATAAGAAAAAATACACACATAGCAAAAAGCAATAAGATCACGTACTACAACCGATATGCCATGAGCGTGCGAGTTCATATTTCGAAAAGGATTCTTGACAAACTAATAATAGAATATACAAAAATAATATAAATTCTTCTTACATGACTTTCAAACAAACAAAATGAACAAAAAGTTTATTAAAATTACATTTGTAGTAGGTCTCTTCAGAAAAAAACTCCGAAAATGGTATTTATTGTAGTAGCCGATGATGATACAGAGTTAAGATAGTCACAGGGTTCAGAACTCCACACGGATTGCCGTGGTAGGAGATAAGAAAAGGTAGGGTACAGCTCGCGGATCGCCGCGGTAAAGGTTAGGTAAGTACTGTTCGCGGGTGCCGCGGTAGTACAGGTAGGAAGGTCTTTCCGTCACGGATCGCCGCGGTGGAATGCGCGCAGTTTTTTTTTTTTTTTTTTTTTGAATTGATCTTTTTTGCTGTCGGCCTTTTGGCCTTTTCAGCTTTACCTTGAAGAGGGGGACAGAGAGTACCCAACCTCTGTAAAAGTTTATTTATTTATTATGTTTTTAAAGGTCCTTTAAAAGTTTATTTAAAGAGTCTGAGAGAGTCTTTTTTTTTTTTTTAAAAGTCTATTGTTTTTATTTGTTTATTCGTGTGCCCCGAGGGGGGGTGCGGACGAACTAAGGTGGCTGTGATACGTGGATAGGTGAAAAACGACCAGGCACGTACTTGTACCGTGTGTCGTTACGTCTTAGGAATAGTTTTCGCCTGCGTAAGGCGCTCGGCGTCATAGGGGAGATAGAATAGCGATTTGCGCTACGTCGTAGCGGTAATTGGCTATGGCGTAGCGCGCTAGGTGTCGTAGTGATAGTCGTAGCCGTCGGTGAACCGGCTGTTTGATTACCTTTCCGCCGCCTTCTGCGGGGGCGGTGTAGGTATAGAGGGGAGGTGGGGTTTGTTTTGTCACTGTTATCAGTCGGCTGTGAGTCTGAAATCTTTTTAGTTATTTCGTCGTCGGAGTCGATTATAACATGTCTCGGTCGTCTACGTCCTTGTTTGGCATTCACGAATACCTTATAGTCAGAGGCTTGTCTAATAAGCGGGTTGGTATGGTGTGCGGATAAGTCGAAATATCGCATGGATATTTGCTTCATGAATTGTCTAACTGTAGGTACTTTGAGGTCCTTATGGAGATTATAATTACGTACGTACCAGGGTGCGCCGGTAGCTCTACGTAGGAATTTATTCTGTAATACTTGTAGTTTCTTAGTGTGAGTTTTTGCGGAGTGTGCAAATACTACACTAGCATAAGTGAAGATGGGACGGACGCAGGTCAGATATAATCTGAGTTTACTGCGTAATGAAAGTTTACTTTTTGATGTTATTAGTGGAGAGAGTCTACTTAGTATAAATTTGGCTTTGTTTCTCACAATGTCTATGTGAGGGCCGAAGGATAGTCGGCTGTCTAGATTGACACCGAGGTATTTGACTTGGGTCGACCAGGGAATGGTCCGGCCGAATAGTGTTATGTTGGGTTTGGGTTTGTTCCACTCCTGGCGCGGAGTGAAACGAGAAAAGTAAATGGCCGCACTTTTATCGGGATTTAGTTCTATGCGCCATTTTTTGAACCAGTCTCCCAGCTGTGTGGCGGCCACTTGTAGTCGTTTGAAAGTGACTTCCGCTTTTCTGTTTTTACAGTAGAGAGCTGTATCATCAGCGAAGAGGGCGAGTTGAACGTGTTGTGGGCGTGGCATATCACTTGTAAAAAGTGAGAAGAGGAGGGGCGAGAGTACTGATCCTTGCGGAACTCCTGAGTTTATAGGGTGTGGTTTTGAGTGTGTTCCGTCCACTCTGAATCGGAATTTTCGGTTTTTAAGGAAGTCTTTGATGATTATTCTGTCGGGGAGTTTCATGCTGTATAGCTTGAAAATGAGTCCGTTGTGCCAAACTTTATCAAAAGCTTTGGCTACGTCAAAGAATAAGGCACCCGTGTGTTTTGATTTTTTGTGTCTAAAACCATCCATTATATATTCGATTATTCTGTGCACTTGCTGTATACAAGAATGCCCAGATCGGAAGCCGAATTGTTCGTTCGGTATTAGGTTATTTTCGGATGCTAGATTTTCAAGTCTGGTATTTAATATACGTTCGTATATTTTACCAAGTGACTTTAGAAGACTGATGGGGCGGTAGCTGGATGGGACTGAGCGTTCTTTACCCGGCTTGTGAATGCCTATGACGTCAGCCTCTTTCCATGAATCGGGGAACATACAGAATTCTATCGCTGAATTCATGATAGAAACTAGTATGACTAGGAGGGGGTAAGATAGGTTTTTTAAAACTCGGTTTGTAATACCGTCAGATCCTGGGGATTTTTTGGGGTTTAGATTTTTAATAATCTGAGAAACCTCTTTAACGGTGACTGGGTCTAACTTGTCACTTGGTGGGCGGGAGGCTCTGTTATTGACTTCGTTATCAACGAAGTCGATGTGAGACTGGTCTGTCATTTCTAGGGACGGGGAACATTGTTTTTCGAGGCTGTCGGCCAGGCACTCGGCCTTGTCGGCGTCCTCGAATGCTATTGTCTTGTCGGATCGTGTGAGGGCTGGAATGTCGATAACTGTGTCGGCTTTCATGGAGCGTGCTAGCTTCCAGTAGGCTTGGTGATGAGGTGATAAATCAGAAAGTAATTTGTCCCATTCCTGGGATTTGTACTCTCTGACTCGCTCTTTCACTTGCCTCTGGAGGGAGCGAAGTTTGACTCTACACTGAAAAAAAAATTTGCTTGTTTCAATCAATATTGTGATAAATTTGACTAAGATTCTTGTATGATTATGAGCCTACCAAGCAGCTTGTTAGCAACAACTTCCTGAATCTTGGTTGTTTCTCATAATTCAATGAAATATGTTTACTTTATTGCCCTTACAATTGTTCCTTAAATAACTCAACAAAGATCTTAGTCAATAGTTACGGGAAACATTTTAATACCAACTATTAGATCCTATTAATACAAACAAGCCATTATTCAATTTGAATCAGTAAATATACAACATTAACTACTTGGTTCATTAAATCAACAAAGAAGTTGCTTAAAACTAACCTATCGCTCCTAATATTACAACCAAGACGTTTTTCAATATAAATCAGTAAAATATAAAATTAACTAACTTGCTTCATTAATTCAACTAAGAAGTTTATTAAAACTAACTAATTCATCCTGATAATACAACAAAGACATTGTTCAAATTGATCCGCATACTATTTTTCAATCAAGTATATTCATTATTATGTCAACTAAGTAGCTCTTGCTTAAATTAACTCCGGTAGCTTGGTTTTATTTGTCCTGTTTACTAAGAGCTCTTTTTTAAAGGTACCAAGTAAATTTGTTAGACTAGTCAGGCTTTCTTTGTCCGATGAAATAAGATTTATTATAGACTTAGTTAATCGAACAAACAAATATAAGGCAATTAGACGCGCCTGCGACGTTACAGGAGTGCGGGTCATGACAACATTACAAGGGTTTGTGCGATGACCACCCTAAGTGCCACCCGGTCAATACACAAGTCCCGCTGTAATGTTGTCATGCCCCGCTCTCCTGTAACGTCACAGGTGCATGTCGTTATCATAGAGTTATCTGAATCTGGTGAACTCACAGATGCATGCACGCTGCGTGGGCCCTCCTACAACCTAAGCCTATTAAACCTCCACAGTGCTTGGGATGTAGTGAGACCGGTTCCAAAAAAGTATAAACTATATCTACATCTGATAAAACCAAAAATAATTTTGTCACAAAAAACAGTAAAATAGCTGTTTAATTTGATGAATGTCAAAATTTTCAGAACCAATCTCCTTAAATCCCGCAGCCCGGTCTATAGAGGCCAAATAAGTCCCTTCAAATTATTGCTTGATCTGATTGTAACTGTAATTTATGTCAATGAGATAAAATAAAACATGAAACATGGAGTAATAGAAGTTTTATTGTTATAAACAAAACAAATTTTATTGTAAGACAATATAGCCGATTCTGAAGGCTTTAATTTTAGTTTTAGTGCTGTCAAAACTAAATTTTCTTCATTGCAAAAAAATCCTTAAGTGTTAGACTTAGAAGCTAAATTACTTTGGAAAAATTTAAGTTTTGACAGCACTAAAGCTAAAATTAAAGCCTTTAGAATCGGCTTTAGTGAGTAGATATTACTACTTCATATACTATAATCTGTCAATTTAGGTAGCTAAGTCCAAATGTCAAACAAAAACATTACATTTTTTAATTTCAACCAAGTATTGAAATTGTTTCCAACTGTTGGACAGTTTGACAGTTGTAGGTAACTACCTAAACCGACAGAGTAGTAGCAATAATATAACATTAATCATTAATACAACATAAAATGATGAGTATAATAATGAAATAATAGATATTTAAATAGCACTCCGTAAAGTAACATACTTTTTGCCATTACTTAAAATATTAATATTACACGGTATAGGAGACACCAATGAATTATGGAGCTTGACAACATTTTGCACTGTTTTTAATTCTGTGACTTCATAAGAACAAAAATGGTTGTCAAACTCGACAGTTTGCAATGCGATTCCCATCAAAATAAGAGTATCTGATTCATACACGTAAACATTTTGTACTTTAAAAAATACAGGTAGAGAACAATCAGGGCTAGTAGCATAAACTAAAATAGTTCCATTTACATAGTGGGTTGAAGAAACAGTAGCCCATCTAACTTTTACTAATGACTTATTTTGACATAATGGTAAACTTGAATAAAGAAATTGTTTTTCATCAGGATTGTTTGTGGTCGTATTTACAACTGGACCTGTTTTGAGTATGTCTTCTAATTTTCCTTTTAAAAACATTTCATTTAATTGTAGTTGATGTTTCATACTAAGAGTTAAAGTGATGTTTCTTTTGTTACATGAAACATTTGCAACCAGTTTAGAGGCTCTATGTTTGGCTTCAAACCGCATACTCCATAAAAGAACTATAGGACCAAATTTTTCAAGTGCAGAGTGGTAATGCAACATATGATGGAATTTTGGTTTCAATAAATGTTTGCTTAGTGCCATATACATCGTGTTAAGCTCCGCTACCGTAGTCTGTACTAATTCCTCAGTCCCCTTTGCAAAAGCTGTACATAAAACAAGTTCCAAAAGTGCTCTTAATTTCTTATACAATTCCCATGTTTCGTCATCCCTAGGCACGAACTCTCCAACTAATAACCCAAAATACCTCAAAAATGTAAGCATTTCTGACGCTGTCATACGCACGTTTCCATGATCTAAATGTTCCATAGCCAAAGTACAAGGTTGGTTTCTAGAGTCTGGTCCATAAGCAAATGCGTGAATTCTTTCATTAAGTAAACTCAAAGAAAATAATTTAAATCTTCTTAAGTATTGAACTAACACAAATTGCATGATATATTTTGCAGTGCCCTCAAGTATATCATGCATACAATCAATGCCTACTTGGTTGAATAAATCGAAATTTTTTACATCGAACCAAATACATTTTTCTTTAACACCAGTCACTGAAGGGTTATTTAGTCTTAAATCTGTTGCATAATCCGCAACTGTACGTAATAAGTCTTTATTTTCATAACATTGAGTTTTCAAAACATCTTTTCTAACTTTGCATATTCGGCAAGGAAAATTTGCCGAAAAACTCTCTATGAAGCCTGTTATAGCATGGATTCCTAGATTATCACCCAAGATCAATCCCAGTTCGAAGTGAACAATGCCGGTAAAATTAGGTAGATCGAATTTTAAACCATATTCACTAAGATAGTTCAGTTCTTCGATCACACAGCGAAAGATAACTCCGTTCCCAATTTTATTCTGTCTGAGGAATGAAAAAGAAGGAGCAAGAATATGTTCCTAAGCGTTGATAATCGGCAAGGTGGTAAACAAGGAATAGATGCGTAAACTGCTCCTAATTTGTGCTGTCCTGATCGAGAACCTAAAGCATTACCCGTTTCATAATCGTCAAAAAATATGAAAATGGGAATTACAATTTTGTTTTGATTTTGTGTCATTCTATTCCGCCAAAACGATCCCTGAATAAAATTTTCTATCGCAGAATTACATCCACTATCACGTGTTAAACGGTTCATGTAATCTAAAGTTTCAAAAAGGACATTTTGAAGGGAAAAAAACGATTTTAACACTTTTCGAAGTGGAATAAAATGTTGTTCACAGCTGATTGGTACTAAGCGATTTATGCCCATTCTCTTAACTTTTTCCAATCTCTCACCGATTATGATTGTTTCTGGTTTTATGTAAGTTTCATTTTGAAGATAATAATTTATTCGCTTATGTTCAGTGTCCAGTACATTCCACGGAGTTGTCAATAATGGTTTAATTGAATCTAGAATGGTACTTAGGTCACTACGAGAAATGACATTATCTGAAGACAATATTTCAAGGGAATGCTTGATTGCTGAAAAAAGACTACCTTTCACAAAATTTTGAAAACCATTCACTATTTTTTGAACAATATTTCGCGGTAATGATGGATTAGCATATAAACTGGCTATGAAAATTGACAGTGCCTTTTCTACAGTTTCTACATTGTTTGGAGAATGTATATCTTGTAACGGCTGGCTAATATCATCATGAACAGCTGGTAGTGGAGCCTGATTTGAAATATCGATCACTATGTGATCAGGCTGTATTATTACATTGCTTGTATTGCTCGAGCTTTCAACAGAATGTTCCCGCAAAATATGCCTTCTAAAGGAATTAAACAACTGAAATTTACGGTTACAATTGTCTTGTGCACACACGTATGCATCCTTTATGTTGTGTATTAACTGAAAATGTAATTTGAGGAGTCTAATATTTGACAGACTGTCGTGACATACAAAACAAGTTAACATTTTGCTCTTGTGTATATTACAGTTATTTTTATTATAAGAGACCTATTAAGTCTTTTTATCACATAATATTGTTGTATTATTAATTATGAATATTCATGTGCCTATCTAATCAGTCATATTATTTGGCAATGTTTTTGATAGAGATAGTCATCTTTAATCATATGTCATTGTTAAAACTATATTATACTGTTATAATGAATGTCTAGCTATAAAATTTTATAACAAAAAACAATTATTTTCATTATAAGAAACCTACTAAATCTTTTTATTGCATAATATTTTTATATTATTAATTATGAATAATCATATGCCTATTCTAATCAGTAATCAGTCATATTATTTGGCAATGTTTTTGACAGAGATGTGACTTTAAGTCGTCTTCAATCATATGTTATTGTTAAAACTCTATATTATACTGTTATAATAAATGTCTCCACAAACTTTTATAACAAAAATCTATTATTTTCACTAAAGGAAACCTTAATAAGTCTTTTTATCACATAATATTGTTGTATTATTAATTATGAATATTTATGTGCCTATCTAATCAGTAATCAGTCATATTATTTGGCAACGTTTTTGATAGATATGTGACTTTAAGTCGTCTTCAATTATATGTCATTGTTAAAACTCTATATTATACCGTTATAATAAATGTCTCCATAAACTTGTATAACAAAAATATATTATTTTCACTATGAGAAACCTAATAAGTCTTTTTATCATATAATATCGTTGTATTAATACTTATGAATACGTATGTGCCTATCTAATCAGTAATCAGTCATATTATTTGGCAATTTTTTGGATAGAGATATGTGACTTTAATTTGTTCTCAATCATATGTCATTGTTAAAACTATAATTCTTTTATAATGAATGTCTCCAGAAACTTTTATAATTATTTTTCATAAATAGAAAGTGTCTTATAGATCATTAATTTGTATTGTAGTTTAAACTATTAGGTAACGGTTATGACATAAATAGTTTTATATCACTGTGTGACAATACAAAAATGACAAACAATGCGTAAATAATTTGTAACACTCATTTTGTACGTTATTAAAAATTATGCATTGCAATCTGTTAGTAGAGACTCGGCAGCAGTAGATCCCCTATCGTACTGTGAACACATTTTGTAAAAGCCCCTTTGAATGAAGAACCACACAGGGTACGAGTCTAGACTATACTCCACATTCAGGGCCCATACTATTTTATAACAGGTATCTACTGCTTCCATTATTGAGAATCTTTCATACATTATGGATTTATTCGCCACAACTAAATAAGTTTTTATGTTTTCCAGCGACTCACCAACTATTATAATATAAGGCTGGGATGGCGCTCCCTTTTTTAGGAGTGCTGTCAGCCGTAGTTCCACGTGCGAAAGTATCTCGGTATCCGATTTCACATGTTTGATGAAGCCTTCTCGGACTTCTAATTTGCTTGGTTTCCAGCTTTCTACTGCACTCCCTTCAAACGATTTCCTTTTTTTTCTTAACCTCACATAAGAGGTGTTCAAAAGCTCCGGGATTGCCAAAAATCCCACCAAGTTAGCAGTTTCTTCATTTGTAGCTGAAAGAAAGAAATTAGTTACCAATTTTGTATCTTTTCTTTTCTGCCACAAAACTATAAAAAACTGGCGGTTCAATAATATTTTGTATTTGAATATTTAATTCATAAACACTTACAGTGGACGAGATTTGACAGTTCCGATTGTTTGTTCTTTATGAGTAGCAGTTCGAGAAGTTTACTTCTCACTGCAGGGAATTCAGCAAATCAATTATTCTTTTCTGCTTCGTGTCCTGCATCGAAGTCACTGTGGAGCTGAAAAACAAGAAAGCATAACTTAATTAGTCATAGAAAATTAATAAACCGGTCAATAGATTGTCAGACACTCAAAGGGAAGGGTTTCGTAAAATTTTTGAATTTTGTATGTAGAAGTATCAATTTGAAACAATAATAAAAATCTTTAATGTTTTAACCCTAATAGGGAGGGGTAATTAACACAACAGTGGTCAGAAGTGGGCTGATGACGATCATGATTTGATTTTTATGAAAAGGCCTGTAACATGAAAAAGTATTTTTTTATTATTACCTACCAAGAGATAACCATGTGGTTTTTTCAATGCGGGGTACTTATTAAAGTAATCTTCAATGGTGAAGTCCCTGTTGTGGAGGCTGCGTGTTCGGATCTTCACCGTTTTTTTCCACTTTTCCTCAACCATACACCATGGTTCTGAGGAATTTTGCAGCCAGTGTAGATATTCTACATTTTCATTTTCATGGTCTGAGAAATCATCAGGTAGAGGTCTTGGCGAGCCAACAGAACTGGAAGATGCGGGACTCTCCTCCCGGCTCCTCTTCCCTTTAGGGAGAGCGCCCAATATTTGTAGTCGTCTACGTTTGTTCAAGACCTGAAAATGAAAGTGATTCCAGTCTTAAAATAAATTATAGTTAAGTTCAAACATACAAATTAAATAATAATTGTTTCAGGGATAAGTTACATATATGAAAATAATAATGTTTGTCTTACCTGGTGAACAAGCTTGCCCCGTGCTTGTAGGACAATGCCACTGGCTGTTGTACACGCCGGGATATAATAAGTTGTGGTTCTTTCACCCGGAAAAAGTTGTTTAATATAGTTGGCCCACTTATAATATGTTGCACCTGTGATCATTGACCCTTTGTGTTGATTTAGAATTTCTTTGGCAATCGTAGATGCCAATAAATTTCTCGCACTATCCCCTTTAAGGGTACTGCCTTTAAAGACGAGGAGCGATGCTGAGTCCAGTGACGTTTTTAGTAAATTTTCCAAAATCTGAAATATGAATAAAAACATTAGAATAAAATACTAATTAATAATAATATGTTAAAGATTTTCAATTCACGTGCCTGTAAAATTCTACTTTAGGCCTCTAATACCCATTATAAAGTGAATCTTTTATTATCTAGTGCATACAAGTATTGATATAAGACTACGACATTATTGTGATTTTTTATATATCCTTGCAATTAAAGCCTTGCCAAGGCTAGGTCAGCTGTATGTAACTGTACTGATATGATATGGTTCGTTTATGCACTAGTATAGCAATCTATTATTTCAATGAGCAAAACTCTGATGAAGTTTTAAAAAATGGACACTTTTCGTAAACTACATAATAGGTAATAGTAATTAGGTACTATTACAAAAAGGAAAGTTTGTTGGTGCATGAATTTAAAATCGGTTTATTAAAGTTAAACAACAGTAGGGTACATACTTGGCACTGAGAACTTTCACAAATAATCAGACTTGATTCTTGTCGAGCATCAGCCTGTGGTAAAATATCATCAGCCTCTGGTAACTTGACATCAGGTTGTCGTGACTCAGCAGCATTAGTATTTCCAAGTACGAAATTTTCTACATTAACCGGATCCAGCAACGCGAAGTCCAGGTTCTGCACATTTTTTTTTTTTTTTAAATATTAAATTAAAATAATTAACCATGAGGTAAGTTAATCTTTAAATTCGTTTGTTACAATGCTTTTCTATGGATGTGGTGCAGTATGATCAGTAGAGCATGTTGGCTCAATTTTCTGAGCAAGTCATTAATATATCCACGACCAAAATGACACATGGATGGGGAGCCAAGTTGGACCATTGAGGTTTCTTTTCACCCTGTGTGTACGGAACCCTAAAAATTATATGACAAAAAGTATATAGTGGAGCTGATTTGGACATAAATCATTAGTATAATAAGTAATTAATTAATTACAACATAATTTGTGTGTACGGAACCCTAAAAATTATATGACATAAAGGATATAGTGGGGCTGATTTTGACATAAATCACTAGTATAATAGGTAATTAGTAATTACAAGAGATGCAACGAATAGTGATTTGGCCGAATAATCGAATACCGAATATTCGACAACCGAATATTTGGCGCCGAATATTCGGCGGCTGAATATTTGGTGAGTGATCTGTGCATTTCGTGCGTTCTCTCGTACAAGTTACGACGTGTTCCGGTGCGGGGGCACGCGGGGGCGACGGGGTAGCGGAAGAAAGCTCATTTTCAAGCACATCGTGAGTGTCACGGGCGTATTTATGTTTTTGGCTTGGCTTGGCTTGAAAATGGCTTCAACTTCAATAATTATTAAACACCAAATTCGGCCGAATACCGAATATTTATAAAATGGCCAAATAGGCCGAATACACACCTAAACCTTTTAAACCTTAGAACACCTAACCAATAATGAATAAACAAGTCAAGCTTCTGAAAAGACATACATGCAAGTAACATTTTGTGACTTACTGAGATATCAATACTTGCGGATGAAAACTCTTGCTTCCAGGATCTCCAGCACCTTAAAAACAGAGCCCTGGGTCCAGTTTTTGGTATTAAATCTTTGATATCGTCTTTAGTGAGCGCAGACAGGGCCTGTATGGTTATTTGCTGTTCTGAAAGTAATAGCTACAGTGAAGTACCTACATATAATATTATTAAGAGTTGTGATAAGGTCTAGGTTCAATACACTGGACATAGGTAGGTACCTACCAAATATACAGAGATCAACAAACATTAAGACTGTACCTGAGCCTAGAGCATGACCAACTCCAGGCTATCTAGGATTCGTTTGAAGAAATTCGGACTCTCCTTGTATTGAAAAAAATATATTTGGTTTATTAATCTTTTCTCTAGGGATCTTACGTATAAACAATGTACTAAGATTTATACTTTTGTCAAAAAAAAAATGTTTTACACCCTCTTTTTCTTTTGGTTTTCAAACGTTCGCTTCAAGAACGCGGTTAAGAGATCAACTTCACTTTGTTTTAATAAAATAGGTAATAGAAATATGAAGGTATATCACCTAAATTCAATATTTTTTTCCCTGCAAAATATTTCAGTATTAGCTAAAAACACACAAATTTGTTGTTTCGCTGCGTGATCACTAGTAGGTATTACGCGTCCAAGAAAAAGAGGACAAAGAGCCAACATATAATCGCCTCTATGAAAAGCGTATAAGATCTTTGCCATTAGACTTATTGTGCTGGACGGGTAATAAAAAAAGTTGCTAAGGTATGCCGTCCTCTTAACAAAATTAGAAATGCGAAAAAAGACCAAGAAAATTTTCGCTTGGGCGCCGCCGCGGTGGTGCCACCAGCTGTGGCTAGTTCTATTCGAACGAAATAACGGATTGTTACTTAGTATAAATGTTTCGGACCGATGATATCAAATAGAAGCGATTAATGGTTGGTTATAGTTATAATCTAGTAAGACTGGTTTTAACATGATTTATCGGGCACGCAGCCATTTCTTTTCCTTGAACAACGAGTACATATGAATACAATATGTACTTACCTACTGAAAAAAATAAAATATTGGTCGAGGCTGGGACAGCTAGGATCGCTGCTTGCTACAGATCGGGAAGACGAGCGTGGGTCGCCAAGGCGACCCCGAAGGGCGGTCGAAGGTACGGGCCTTGATGCAGACATCTTTGCCCGGACTTCAACTCCGCGGGCTTCAACCCGCGGGTCCGGGGGGGGCCGCCAATATGGTGGTTGGCGGCATATCGGAGATCGTGTCATGACGGGCCGCTTCTCTTCCGATCGGGAAGAGAATCTTTTCAAGTTCAAATAAAAAACTTGCGTTACTTACCAGTGAAAACGGGAACTAACTCGGATAGTTCCCAAGTTTTAAGAAGATCTGCCGCCTCCTCCATTATTCCACACAACACTAATTAATTGAGTACATACACACACGAGTCGCGCAGTAATAATGAACACGCGTCAAGACAATCAAGAGAACAAACAAACGACTGGGTCCGGTCCGAGCGTCCGACTGATGACATGACATGATGACATGAGACGAAAGGCGGGTGCGCGGGGTGCGGCGGAAGTGCGTTCTTGTTTGAATCGAGCATTGAATGTTTGAATCTAATAGGCAGGAACTTAGATTCTAAGGGCAGGAAATTGTCGTTGTAAACAAATGTTATTCGGCGTAATTATGATAATTATTGTTCTAAGCATCCTCAATCTTTGTAGATATAAAAACTCATCTTAATTATAATAATTATTATTAATGTTTCATTCAAAGTGGCAAATAGTAGACACAATTTTCATATCATTGTTGTTTTAAATATGGATGAATTATTGAATAAAATAAGACGTCTAAGTTAATTCAAATAATAAATGAACCAGTTAATTCAATAATGTCAGGAGTTAAAACTATTGTTTACGTAGTTGTTTCATTTACTTTGGAATTGTCAATCTGAAAAGTTGTTCCTAAGTTGTTTTAAAATTAATTAATTGCTTAGGTCAATAATATAAGGGTTGAAACAATGTACGTAATTGTTTAAATTTGTGAATAGAGTCATATTTTAATTCAAACAAAGATGAACTCGTTGTAATAACAAACCACCTGTTGTTAGATTATGTATTTTCATAATTGTTTCATTCAATTTAACGTCAACTAAGGCTTTGTTGGGTTTCATTTTTTAGAGTGTATTTTCCTGAGAGGGGAAGAAATCGTGCGCGCGGGTGGCAGCATGTTTTTCTCTTATTAGGTCCTGAATGTCACTCGGGAGTCGGTATTTTTTGTCATCAGTTCCGTCTATCTGTTTAGAGCAGTTACTTAGGGTAGTTTGTAAGTAGTTGGTGAATTTATTTATAGCTAAATCCACGTCTTGTCGGGTGGTCATTTCTGTAGGTATTTCTGTCAGTTCGTTTGGTAAGGGATCATTTTTAAGGGAGTTGTGAAGTTTGGTCCAATCTGTCTTAGTAGTTTTAGCTGGGGGTATTGAAATCGGCATACCCAGCTCTGCGGTCACTGGTCTATGATCCGAGTCGAGTTCGTGGTGAACTTGTATGCTCTTAAGGGGGAGATAGACGTTCTTAAGGAGCATGATGTCGAGAATATCACCTTCATTGTCTGGGAGGATTTTTGGGAAGTGTGTGGGGGTCAGGGGGCCAATAGGGTCTATTGTCAGTTTGTCACATATTATATTTAATATTCGTCCGTTAGTGTTTACTATCCGGCTGTTCCAGCTCGAGTGTTTGCTATTAAAATCACCGGCTAGTATGATTGAGTCACTCATATTTAGAAGAGTAGTAATGTCGGATTCCTCCATTCTCCTTTGCAATTCAGCACTACCCTGTCTCTGGTAGCAGGAGGCTAAGGTAATTGAAGGGTGTCCAGTCATAGCAATTTGACATATGCTAGCTTCAAGATTTATGAGGGGGGGGGGTGTCTATAGGCGAAATATGCAGGCACCTACGATAATATATGGCTGTGCCGCCTAAGGCGGCGTTTTGTCTGTCTTGTCTGTGAATTTTGTAACCATTTATGTTTGGGTTACGGTCTTTTGTCTTAAGGAATGTCTCTTGTACGAGAAAAATGTCAATTTGGTGGTCAGTAAGGAATTTACCTATTAGGTCTCTTTGTTTTTTCAGTCCGTCGGCATTAAAGAATGCCAACTTTAAAGAACGGGGTTTTGTTCTACCGGGTGTATTATACATTGCGAGTATTAGGGTAAGTTGCGATAACGGAACGTAATTGACCAATCATACGTCCGTGTTCTTGATATGCGCGCATCACATTTGCAATATCGCCTGCTGCGGCATAATGGTCAATTTTATTTAAGAAATCGTTGATTTCGTCAGGATTTATTTCCGCTAGTGTATTTAGCAGAGATGAAAGAAAGTCGGGCTGTGGGGCGCGCGTCAGTCGAGAGGCGACCGGGCTAGGTTTCTCTAGTAACGGCATTGTCATGAGAGGCAAGGGACTCGGCGCGGGGCGCGGCGCGTGCCCCGCGAGGGGGGTATTTACATGGCGCGGCGTCTCGCCGGCCGGTTGTCGCGTGCCCGCGGCCGCCGCACGGTGGGCTGAAATCGAAATTTAGTGGAATTAGCGATGCATAAAAACCAACTTTACTTTTCAGATTTTTTGTTGATACTACCGTATTCTACTAATTACGTAGATGATTTTTTTCTAATGATTTTTCTTTCTAGTACTTATATTTTCGCCAATAAACGCCTTTGTTTATTTTTTTGTATGGAGAAAAACACATTTGGTGATTTTATTCAAAAGTCTCAAAAAATCTCAACATATGGATTGAGGATTCTAATAGTCTGTATGTTTAGCTTTCACCATACCCAAGGAGTGGCCTCGCAAATCCTCGCAACCGAGCTAAAACGTGACCAACTTAATAGTGTAGTTGTGTCCATACATTTTGTTAAGAATCATAAGTTTGTCGTAGACATTTTTGAAGATTTCTAGAAAATTGACTATGTACTCTATTCCACACCACCTAGGAGGTTGAATACTAGGCGCGTTTTTTTTATAGTGGTATCCCCAGTAGGCCTTATCCACTCAGGTAAGAAGCACAATTATATTCTTACAAATAATTGTTGTTTATTCTTCTTCAGATGATGAGCTATTGAATTCTGTGATAGTGTCGATGTCTAGGAACTCGATATTTTCTTTATCTGGCTGCTCATCTTGACGAAGCAAGCTACGAGCATCACTTGACAAAATCTTGTGACCTCTGTTTAGTTTAGGTCTATATATCGACAAATATGGATCAGATGTCAATAACAAATTATGCAGAATGTCTTCGTTGGTTGCTGTCCTGCAAAATTTTCTTGAGTGATGGAGGCGAAATCTTCTGAAATCTTTATTCCTCGACTCGGAAGCTTCTTCAGATAATTTTCCGATTGCTGTAATTCCAAAGTGTTCAATTATATCACCTCCATGAACCAGAATTTTATGCACGCTTGGTGGCATGAAATACCAAGGATACAAATCTACATATAATCTGCAAGTTTCTTTGGCATACTCTTTGAATTTTTGTATATCAATGAGTTGCCCTGATGATATTGCCTGTAATATCACTGAAAATCTGTGAATAAGACGTTCATCCACTTTTGTAATTGATGCTGTTGTTTTGGGATCAGCAAAAAATCTCCGTGCAGTGTTACCATCATTTGTAGTGCCATGACTTTGTTTCACAACATCAATCAATAATCCTGTTTTACTTCTGAATTTATCTTGAATTTTTGTTTTTCTTTTTTCCATAGTTTGCTTATCATTTCCAGTTGCCGTACGTTTTTTGAATTTTTTCCTATAAGCAATATGTAGAATGCATTCCATGAATCGAATCCATGCATGGAGAGATGAGAGTCCATATTTATAAATGTTCGTGTCACATTGTTTCATCTCAATGATTTCCAACTTGTTCATTTCTGATGGAAGAGCTTTGCATATGTCGCATGTCTGTGTTGAGGTCTCACTTAGTACAGCTGTAATTTTTCCATCTATCATGGTCATCAATAAAGAATGATGAATTTTGTTCCCATCAATTTCGCTTGGTAATAAATTATTGATCTCATATTCCAACTGGGCCATTTCACTTATGATATTAAATTTGGTTTCTTTAATGAATTTAAAGAAAATTGGGCAACAAAAATAGGTAGAGTTGGGTATTTCGTTTTCCCATAAAATATTTTCGCCATGCACTAGTTTAATGGGTACCAAACTGGCCATAAAAATGCTTGAGTCATCTTCATTTTCAGCGAGAACTTGTTTGTAGTTGCTTTGGTTTGATGCCCCATCAAATCCCCATTTGCTTATTAGTTTCAGGTCTCCTATTTTCTCGATATTAATACCCTTCAAAATTCGTTTACTTGTGTGATCTAAGAGAGCCTGTAAATTTATTTGAGCTCCCATCTCAGATATATCTAGAGCTGCTTTTGGTGGGTAGCATTCTTGTTTTGCTTGCTGTATTGAATAATACGAAGGATATAAATTTACACCTTCTTCTATAGCAATTGTCCTCATAGTATTGTACTGCCATTTTGTGAGCTTCAAAGATAGCAAACTACCTAGAGACTTCTCTGGGGACATAATACTACCAGTCGATGTTTGCTTTGTAGCTGTTTTTTGGAAAACGATATTTTTAATTCTTTCAACATCTTGTGGATTAGCTAACAGGTACTCTAAAATTGCCGCAACATCTTTGTTTCCATTAGCTTTTAATCTTAATGAAGTGGCAAATGATAATTCCTGTGAGTTATGATAATCACTGATTTGTTCTACTCGCTTTTTCTTTTGCTTATGCCCAAGATCAGTAAAAGGTTTTCGTGGACTTACATGAATTGTTGAAGTTCCAACTGAAGTCTTAATAGGTGAGTAGGTACTTTCTTTCGATGTGCTTGGAATGGAACTTATTTCTGTAGGTAGAACAGTTTTCACACAATCCGGCCACCTAATCTCCGACTCCAACCACCCACTGTGATGTTTACGAAAATTGGCAAATTTTGAGCCACTGTTGAGCCACCGTCTATGAAGATTAAAACAGTACTTTCTGCAATATGTTTTCAGAACAGACTGATCGTTTTTAGTCAACGTAATCGTTAACGCTGCGCTTATGGCATTGTACAACATATCATGGTTGTTTAAACTACCATTGTTCTTCAGAAGAACAAAAAGGTCTAAATTTGTTGCAAAACGCTCCATTGCAATCAACACCACAAACACGCCACGACAAACGACCTAATTCAAAATGAATAAATAGATCGCACCAATCTCAAAAAATCACTGTCTCTAACCAAGGATGGCGATAGACTAAATTACTAATTTGTGTTGTGCTTAGAACAATTATTGTGTATGTTTATGGTACTCTATATGCTGGGGCATTGTGATTGGTCGGTGGTTGCATTATTTGCTATTCTGCTAGCAACCCTTTGAGCCGCAATTCCAGGAATCCCACGCAGCTGCAGTATTCAACCGCCTCGTAATTAGTGTGTGAATAACAAATCAAATTCGTCATCATTGCTTTTCTAATTCTCTGAAGCAAATTATAAGAGTTTTTATATGAAATTCTTCAAAATATCATTAACAAACTTATGATTCTTAACAAAATGTATGGACTCAGCTTCAAAATTAAGTTGGTCAGAAGATTGGCTCGGTTGCGAGCATTTGCGAGGCCACTCCTTGGGTATGGTGAAAGCTAAACATACAGACTATTAGAATCCTCAATCCATATGTTGAGATTTTTTGAGACTTTTGAATAAAATCACCAAATGTGTTTTTCTCCATACAAAAAAATAAACAAAGGCGTTTATTGGCGAAAATATAAGTACTAGAAAGAAAAATCATTAGAAAAAAATCATCTACGTAATTAGTAGAATACGGTAGTATCAACAAAAAATCTGAAAAGTAAAGTTGGTTTTTATGCATCGCTAATTCCACTAAATTTCGATTTCAGCCCACCGTGCGCCGGTCGCGGCGCCTGGGATTGGCTTGCGGCGGGGGTTGAGGCGGTGGCGGCGGGGAGTGGGGGGAAATCTTGGCAGCTGTTTGCCCAGTTTAGTGGTTTAAGGCGATATGAAAAAAAATTATGAGAGCTTGAGGGGCGTGGTTTAGCCGTAGACGCGGGGAGCGCCCCGATTTCAACATCGCGAGAGCGTGCCGCGCGGCAACGATCTTGCTTGCGTTTCGAAGTTTTAGAAAAGAGGAGTCATGGAGTCGTTCATAATAAAATAGTGTTGGTTACTTTTTATCTGTGTTATGTTTATACCAGCCAGTTGTAAGGCACCCATTGAAGCTTTTACGGATGTAAATGATTTTACTTATGTTAAATAAATATTTTTTGGCTTTGACTATGTATGTAAGTAACCTAGTGTACACGAATGTATGTCTACTTATGTATTAGCAGTGATTGGAATAATCATATACTTAGAACAAATTCACAAAATAATAATTTCGATACGAGTACATTTATTAAATATTTAACTATCCATAATTTTATCCGGGATATGATTTTGGGGCACAAATACAATAAAAACTACGAAGTCGGTATATTCAGTTATTTGTATTCAATCATTCATTTATTTCTATTTAAAGTTTACAAAATACCATTTCACGCCTTGGGAAAAATAGGAATTAAGGAAAAATATTGAAGTGATGAATATTTTAGACCATTTAATTTTTTATACATAACTTTGTTTACATAAGGTTATACTTATTCATACATCCAAATTTATACTGAAAATTCGGTATAAAGGTCCAATGACCCTTTTTCTGGAAATTCTTAATTTATTATTTTCTTTTCCTCTATAAACGCAAGCCAAGCCCTGAGTCAATACAACGGAGGGTCAAAATTTTGTTTTTTGAAATTTGCAAAGTATAACCTTTTGCAAATTTTGCAAAATAAAATTGTGACCTCTTATAGTAATTACCTCTCGGGTGGGCTTGCGTTTGTAGGGAACACGAAAAAATATTTACTTATTTCACAAAATGGGTCATTGAATCTTGATACTGAGCACTTACCGAGTCTTCAGTATGAATTTGGCTGCATAAATAAAACTGAGTTTGCATACTATGTTCTAAAGTTGTTCTAATGTTTATGTTCTAAAGTTGATTAAAAACGAGAGGATTTTATAATAATAAGGTTAAAATTTAGTATCGTTTGGCAGGCGGACGGTGAGGAGGGGGTCAGGGAGGGGTGAAGGGGGGTAGCCACTACCCCCTGGTACCCCCCCCCCCATTAAAAGGTAATCCACCGTTTTTTTAAATTAAATTTTTCTTTTTTGAGGTTATAATCAACAAATTCAGGTTATATTTTTAAAGTAAAGGTGGGGAGAGATGGAAAAACTTCCTCATAAGGGGGGAGTGCAGAAACCCCCCTTCTTTTAACCTTGAACCTACCAGTGCAGAAGTCAATTTTTGAACCATTTGAACCTATCAATACTGAAGTCGCTTTTATATCACAAATTCACTTCTGCATCGGCTACGGCGCTGCGGGAAGTGCAGCCCCTTCGCCCTTGCGTAACAAAGCACAGGCACCCGTGCTCACCTCCGCAGCTTCGGCTTGTTGGTCGCCTTCGGCGACCAGCCTCAGCCGCTACGGCTCACACAGGTGCCTAAGCTTTATTACTGCGGGCGGGGGCTGCCCTCCCTTCGCGCCTTCGGCTTTTTAAATACACTCTAGGGGTAGTAGCCACAAGACTGTATAGAGTCGGGGTGCTCTGATTCGGTTTTGAAACAGATTCAACCTATTTTAACTATGAAGTGGGGGTATACTTACCTCCTTTTAAGCAGGATTTCTAGGTAAAAACAAATAAAGCAACAAAATATTCATACATTTTTTATTTATTCAATACAAAATTACTAATAAACGAATTACGAATGACAGTAACACATGACGCAGTTTTTTTTTGTTGCGTTCCGTTTCATCGATATTGCACAATATTTTACACCACAGACAATAGACTAGGGCATATTTGGTTGTCAAACGCCCATTTTAACGTTCCGTTTTCGCCTTTTACCTGATTTGAGGTAAGAAACAATTTTTATTAATTTCTCGAAAATTGTGCATTACCTTTTAATAAGTGTGGTAGCGTTATAATCGGGGACCCCACCTCTACCAGCTTTAACCACTTTTGCCCCCATACAACTGCCAAACGATACTAAATCCAACCCAATAATATTTTACTGCTCTTTATCCGTTTAATTTTAAAAACATCGATCGAGCGGTAAAAATCATAAGGACTAAAGTAGTCGTAAATCAAATTTACAGCAACTTAAGTTCTTATTATTTTAGTAGAAATGTTGAAAACAACGGAGTAATTGAGCAAAAACAATATTTGTTTTTAACAGCCATAAATAAGACTTTGCCAAATCTCCTTCCAATGATGGCTGCAGCACCGGATAATGCAGCATAATTGGTCCTGTAAGAACGTTTGCACCAGCAACCATCTAAAATGACATCAATTATTGGTATTCCGTCTTTACTGACTCTTCTCTTTCAAAGCCGCTTCTTTCTCACGTTCTCCTGCACGTTTTATTTCTTCCCACGCTGTCACTTCCCATTCATCAAAAACTTCGTCTTGGGCTTTTTTATATCTATAATTTGATAAAGCTGGTAAATCTAGCGCTGCTGAAAATTGATTTAGCTGAGCATTACCACAACCTGCTGCTATGATACCCGAAACGATACCCGATACCCGAACGAAACGATGATTCGTGTTTTGATACCTCGATCAGATCATTAAAAATTTTTTTCACGTCGACTACTCTATGTCCATCTATGCTCGTGTTTATTTCATCCTAAAAAAAAAAACATTTAAAAAACATTAAAACACAGGCTTATATAGCAAATATTATATTCAGACTTGGTGAATAGGTACTAGGTACTCTAGTGAGCACTCTATATTATTTTCTTAGCGTCTTCTCTTTAAATTTTTTTTAAGCTAAAAATAAAGTAAAAGACAATATTTACGTGTCTTAACATTAGTAATTAAATGTAAGTCGATAAAGGGCAACTTCAGTCACCTGTGTTCTGTCGATCCGCCAACACATTCCGTAGTTAGTTTTACCGCAGGGGTATTATTTTCAATAGTTTTTTCAATTCTACAAAATACAAACACATAGTTTTTTTAACAAGAATTATTGTCATAGGATTTTTTTTCTTCAGGATTAGAAATAAATAAATTACTACCAACCCTTTTTGTTCAAACGAATTGGCATATTCTTCTTCGTCCAAATTCAAAAATATTAATGGCGACTCCATTCCTTTTTCAATATTATGTGAATATTAGAAAAAATACGTAAGTATACTTACATTCTCTTTTCTCTCATTTTATGAGCATTTTCTTTGAGGCGTTGAATGTGTCGGGTTTTGTTCATTACCCTTTTTCGTTTATTAGTCATTACAATGTTACAATTTATTATGCGAGTAATCACGGCCGCAACTGACGTAGAACCGTCTCTGACAATGGTCATGAGCGGACTGAGCGGACGCGGGAAAGTGACATCGCAGGGTTGCCAGATGACAAATTTTTTTTCTCGTACCAGGGTTGCTAAATATCTCGTAATTTCAACAGATAATCTCGTAAAAGCATAAATTTAAAGAAACTCAAATAAAATTAATGAGTTTATGCTATTTACTGTACTATGTAACTTGTGTAGTCATATTCTTTGCGCTTGGGGCTGTTAAATTCAAACAAAACAATTAAAAATCATATTTTTTATTAATTATATTCGACATCAGGGATGTTAGTAAAATCATCTTTATTTTTAGAGTATAGCTTTTCAGCTGTCATTCTGGCGTACATTTCTTTTGATGGTTCGAAATTTACGCAATTACCTTTGCGATTTGGACCTTTAGCGCTTTCGGAAGCTAAAAGTGTACCATTTACTGTATCTGTAATAAGACGATTTCTTAAATCTGTTTTTATTAGGTTAGTCTTACTAAATACCCGCTCACAGTCTGCATTTGCATGAGGCAAAGCCAAGACTGCGAGGGCAAAACTGGCCAATTCGGAGAAATCTTCTGTTTTATGTAACATCGCCCAAAACTCATCAGGCTCTGTGGTATTTTTAAGCTCTGCAGGATGGCGGGCTTTTGCAATCGGTAATCTTCTCCACTGATCATCTATTTGTTGTTTTTTAGTGTCATCAAACGATGCAATTATACGTGGCACGACTTCCATCAAAGGCATCAATGTTGGGACGTGTTCTCTGAAATCGTTGGAGAGAGCTGATGCTGGTCCGAGAGCTTGGAGTTTGGAAAGAACGGGATCTTCCATGTCGTAACGTTTTTTTATTTCCAACGCACCAGTCCTGAGGAAATTTCTGCAGTTTGTAAAGAACATTGTTTTCTTCAGGGGTTGCCTAACTACGTCAGGGTGTTTAAGCATCTCATATACTTTAATGCCGAGATACATTGCAGCTTCATTTAACATGAATTGCTCATTTTTAGGGTCTACTTGAGTTATATTCGGCTGCATGACGTACTCTCGTTTTAAGTAACGCAGAAGAATTTCTTGGTATAGATCTCGAATTTTATCGTGCAGCTTGTGAATAACAACTTTTTCACTTTGGAATTCTAGATTGAATTGCGTGAACAAAGGCAATGACCATTCCAAAAAACAGAAGTATAACTTGTGGAAAGGATCACACAGTTTTTCTAAAATTGATACTGCATGATTTTTCACCTCAGCTTTTACTTTATGAGTTGGGTTTGCCCTTAAAATCAATAAAAAATAAGCGCAAAGCATCCCATTGCTCCAGGATTCTTCCGACTACTGCAGCCAGCGAAAGCCATCTTGTTTGAGACGGTTTCAATATTTTGTGTGGGTCAACTTCAACAAATGATTGAAAATTGCGAAAATCAAACTGTCTCTTGTCACTGTTTTTGAAGAAGTTATATATGTCACGAGCAAGCTGTTCTACAGATTCCGGAATTTCTTTACAAGCCTGGCTTGCACATAAGTGGGCTGAATGACAAACACATTTTGAAATTGTTATCCCTGGTAAATCTCGCAATAAACGAGTTTTGACTGAATCTCTGTCGCCCATCATAACATTGCATCCATCAGATCCAAAACCAATCATATTTGTTAGTGGGATATTACGGTTATTAAATGAATCCATCAGCGCTCTGTATATATTTTCAGCGTTCGCTGTAGGAACGTCATCGGTGCCCGTCTCTTTAAAAATCTTATACAGTTCCCAGAACACGCTGCAGATTTTTTGAGCATCATTGTCAAAATAGCGAACAACCACACAAGCTGTCTTAATTGTTGATACGTCAGTAGTTTCATCAGTAAGCGCAGAAAACTGGGTGGTCGTCAATTTCTTCGCTAAGTCTGCTTTATGACCCTCTCCAATTGCATTTTTTACTACAGCTGTAACTTTTGTGCGCTTAAGTTCAATTTCTTAAACTAATTTTGAATCCGTAAAAATGTCTTTAAGTAGATCCGTTAAATGGTCAGCAACAGAAAAAGCAATATTATGTTCTGCAAAAAACGCAGCTAGTTTTATTTCTGCACGATCCTTTTGTTTGTTTTTTGGAGTTGCGCCCATCTTGAAACCAAATGAAGTCAACTTTTGGGACGAACCAGGTTTGTTTTTCAAATGTTTTTTCGATTCGGCATGAGATTTCAGATTTGTTATTTCAGCAACCAAGGAACTTGCTGGACAGAATACACACTTCGCTTTCTTTAAATCTTTTGGGTCTGGCTCTAACCAGTCTCTTAACATCGGATGTTTTAACCACTCATCCCGAAATTTTTGTGCATGATGTTCAAAACGTGTCTCACCTTTTTTCTTTGCAGTCCATCCTCCCTTTTTAGGTACTTTTTTAGGTGGAGTGGACGACGATTCACTGTCACTGCTGTCACTCATTTCGTAATTAAAAACGTTAAATAACAAAATACGGAAACTTGCGAAACTTCAACAACAAAAGCAGACGGTAAAGTAAAAATCTACTAACTAACCTTCATGTTCAGTGTTGCCACCTTGGTTTTTGAAAAAGAGCAGTTGGACAAGCTAGAAAGGGCTAGATTTAGCAAATTTTGCCATCAAAAGTGCTAAAAATTGTTTATTTGAAATGTAGTAAGTAATTTCAGAAAATGCAACAGAGTAATTAAAACTAAGTTATTGAATTAGTTAAAAATCGTACCTGCTGAAGCAGAAAAAGTTGATGGCTGATTGACATCTGCGTTTTTTGCGGATTTGAACGAAAATTTCAAATGAATCCTACAGTTTTTTATTATTTCAGTTGACGCCTTGTGTGAACAGCAAGACTCTCTCAGTCGTTGTAAACCCCATCGTATACGTAGTATGGATATCATTGTTTTTAGCCCCATTTTGTTTCTGGTTTTAGTTTTAATTAGGTTCACAGAACTATAAATATACACATAACGAAAAGGGCTAGATTGCTCTTTTCGGGCTAAATCATCAAAAAACGAGTTCAATTACAGTAAAAAGTGCTAGATCTAGCCCGAAAAGGGCTAGGGTGGCAACACTGTTCATGTTTCAGTGTCAGGGGAATCCCCGTTCAATATAGCTTTTAGTAAGAGAGACACACAAATATAGCAAAACATTAGTATAATAAGGACAACAACAAAAGAATATTATGAACGGGAATTCCCCACTCAAAGTTGTCAAGTTTCATTTAGTGATGAGGTAGTGCATTTAGTGATGCGCCGAGTCGATCGTTTTGTGTTGGATGGATGGATAAGAAAAAGTAAATAAATTTGCATATTTACTACTACTACTAACTAAACTAACTTTTTGGCTGATATAGGTATGCGAAAGAAGTCGTCATTGTTAAAATCTCGTAAAAAAGTGTACGACATTTTTGTTAATCTTGAATCTCGTACAGACCCTCTAAATCTCGTAATGGTACGAGATTTCTCGTACGTCTGGCAACCCTGTGACATCGTTAATTACTTCCTAATGTGAAAATTGAGAGCGCAACAATGCGTATCGATCCAAATAAACATGGCGTAAGCGCCAAACTACATATTATTTATTTAAAAATAAAGTATGCCGTTTATGAAAAATCTGTTTAACCAGGTACTAAAACTTATATTTATCTTCACTTAGAAGGAAATTTCATATTTAAAATGGTATGCTTTGCAGAGTGACAGAAAACAGCGCGGAAATTCGGGGTTGTCTTTGGAATTAAATTCTATCGAGAAAATTTCATCAAATCACGTTTCTACTCTAAGCAGGTCCTAGATTATATAGTCAAGAAACACATATACAAATATCAAATCCACAAGTCTTGATTTGGTGAAGTTATAGGAAACAAGCAACCCCACCAAATGTTTTCGTATCGCCTTAAACCAAGCGTTTTGTTTTGAGTTCGATACTCCTTGTTGTGGCTGAGCCTGCGGTTTAGCAGGGACTTGAGGGGCGCGCCCTTGTGAGGTTTGTTTCACTTTTGGGCGGAAGGGGCAGCCACCGTATGAAGCTGTGTGCCCAAGTTTGTTGCAGTTTACGCAACCTGGTGGGTCAACACAATCTGCCTGGTTTTTGGGGCGGGGGCATTGACTGTAGTGGTGGTTTCCTAGACACTTAACGCATCTAGGATTCCGGTGACAATTTCGGCCAGAGTGTCCGTAAAGTTGACAATTGTGACATTGAAGGGGGCTATTCTTTTTGTTTGGTTGCTCTATTTTTATACCATTTATTTGGCATACGTCAGCAATGTAAAGACTTTCTTGCCCTCGGGAGAGAGCTCGAGGACAATTAGTACTAGATCGTACGGGAGTTTTGTTTTCCCGTTATACGAGGGTGAATCCAAAAGTTCTAAGCCCGACCTACAAAGAGGTATCAAATCTTTGTAAATCTACCGTCATTTGTTAGAATGTTTTTTCGTGATTGATTGTGTGAAGTTGAAGTTCGATACTGCAAGCTATTATATTTTTGTGATATTTTGTTTAACGCAGTCGGACGGGATTTTTCACAATGGAGAAAATTGAACACCGTGCTGTGATTAAGTACCTCAATAAAAAAGGTCTTTCACCTAAAGAGATTCATGAAGATATGGAAACAACATTAGGGGAATCTGCTCCATCGTATTCCACTGTCAAAAAGTGGGTATCTGAATTTAAACGCGGTCGGGAGACCATTGAAGATGACCCAAGGAGAGGAAGGCCTTCAACGTCTACCACTAAAGAAAACACTGACAAAATTTGTGATCTCATCCTAGGAGACCGACGATTGACCATTAGTAGGATAGCTGAGATCACAGGCATCAGTTATGGCCGAGTGCAAAACATTATAATTGTAGAATTGGGGTTCCGTAAGGTTTCTGCTCGCTGGGTCCCAAGATTGCTTTCAGCTGACCAAAAACGAGTTCGATTCACAATTTCGCGTGACTGTTTGGAACTTTTTGAGGCAGATGCTGAGGATTTTATGTCTCGTTTTGTTACCATAGATAAAAGCTGGGTTCATCACCATACTCCTGAAACAAAACAGCAATCCAAACAGTGGAAAAGATCTGGCTCACCCACGCTGAAGAAGGCCAAGTGCGTTTTGTCAGCCAACAAAGTCATGGCATCTGTTTTTTGGGATTCGAAGGGAGTTATTTTATTGGATTATTTACCTAAAGGTGAAACTATAAATTCACGCTATTATTGTAACCTATTACGAAAACTTCGCGAAGAAATAAAAGAAAAACGGCCGGGGATGTTGCGTAAGAGAGTTTTGTTTCATCAAGACAATGCACGAGTTCACACTTCGGTTGAAACGATGGCTGTGATCCATGAATGTGGTTACGAGTTGCTGCACCACCCACCTTATTCGCCGGATTTAGCCCCCTCTGACTATCATCTCTTTCCAAATTTAAAAAACACTTGGGGGGATCTAAATATTCGACTAGAGAAGAAGTGATAGTCGCATTTAATGACTATTTTGACGACCTTCCGGAATCATTTTTTTTCGAGGGTATAAGTTGCAGGTCAGGTGGAAGAAGTGTGTTGATCTAGATGGAGACTATGTCGAAAAATAAAAATAATTTTGAACCCACTTTTCTTTCATTTTCACGGTCGGGCTTAGAACTTTTGGATTCACCCTCGTACATGCGATGTGCTTCGATAACGGGAAGTGACTTGTTTGTTTTGAGGTCATTTTCAATGTCCTCGATCGGGAGTTCTTTTGGGATACCCCGGATCACTACCCTGAGGCGCCTGTCCTCGGGGAGTGTCCACTGGTGATATTGAATTTTGGGTACCTGCACGTCCAAGTATTTGGTCAGAGCGCGGTGGTCATTTGATGTGGGAACTTGGACAAGAATACCGTCTTTGGTATTTTTTGCCTTATTGAACTGTATTTTCCTGTCCGACATGGCATTGACAATCCTTGTCCAGGAATTTTTGTCTGCTATGCAGAGCTGAGGAGGCGATTTCTCGGCCTTTTTGAAACCGGAGACTGGAGTTCCGGTGCGAGTGCGAGTGAGAGGAGAGAGGGGGGGGCAAGCGGGGCGGAGGGGGAAGCTTTTGGGGCGACCGTTAACGGCGTGGGAGAGCACGCCGTTTTAACGGTTTTATTTGCGCGGGAACGCTTGACCTTTGGCCCTTTGCGCTTTTTCCCTGGTCTTGGGGATCCGTCCTCAGATGATGAGGAGGATTGGTCGTCTTCATTGTTGCTCTCAGTGAGCCCATTGAAGGAGTTGTTTATGTCCGTGAAGGATTCCTTATCCGATAAGGTTTCCATGTCTTGGGGAGTTTGTTGTTCCAGAGGAATCAACGTCGGTGAGTGAGTAGTATGAGCGGTAGTATCTGCCGGCGAGGCCGGTGACACAAAGTGTGACACATCATCCGGGTATTTGTTTTTTAGGTACTCTAGGAGCCCTTCGTCGTAATTGTCCGTCATCATGTCACTTGGGGGGAAGAGGATAACACTGGGGGGAGGCCCTCTCCCTACCTAGGGTAGGGAGGCGAGTGTCACTACGTAAACAATCACTAGCCCACCTTAGCGCAATCCACACTCCGTACCTAGTTTCCACAACGACACTTTGTCCTGTATTTTAAACACTGTACACTAACACTAACACTGTAGTCCTTTAAAAATCATTTTGAAAAGTTCTTTTTTTTTTTTAAAAAAAGTTCATAGATGGCAGTCTAAGGGCGACTACCATCCGTTTTGGTTTTGGCGCGCGAATGCGCTAGCGCCGCAGGGCGGCTGGTTTGGCGGTTAAGCGAGCAATTTGAGTGACACGACTTGTGCCGGCGATGACTCGATGCAGACTATCTGACCGACAACGACAACCATGCGCGCAGTACCGCTGCATCGAGCTTATATAGAAGCCGGGCGCTTGTAGGTGAGCTATTCCAACGATCCTTCCGCTGTGTGCGTGCGTTGTTTACCTGCCGCGGTCCGTTAGGGATCCTTGGTGTTACACATTTAAATTATTCAAATCTAAATTACTTACGTGAGCGGGAGCCTTGTTCAAAAAACGCAGCCATTCCTCACAGTGCCTCTAGCTAACTGACGGGATAAATCCTGCACTACTAGCAATAAAGTGTATTTTAACGCGTTGCCAGATAGACGCACGATCGATCGACGTCGGTTGCGGTTACAAAAGTTGTATCAAGTTAGGTCTAGAATTTTTCAAAGTCAAAACTCACGATCGTATCAACTCGAGTGTAAAGGGTTGTCAGGTTTTTGGTGTGCACATTTTCTTTAATGTAATGGAGCAAACATGATCCGATTTGCGGGCCCCTGGTTGCTACAGTTTCATTCCACACACACTAGGGTGTTCCAGCTTATAAGGGCGATTTTTTTTTTATTTCTAAACGCATACCCTCTATTTTTTACATTTGACTATAATAACTTGAATATAAAATATAATTGGGATCGGACTACAATAACCCGTGCCGACTAGACGTCAAAGTTTAAGTATAAAAAATTTTATGGAAGCTACACAGAGATTCTAGAATTTAACGTTTATATTAAGTAAATAAAACAATATCAAATATTTATTATTTATTTATTTTAAAAGAGACATTAATGATTAAATTTTCTTTTCAAAGTTTGTTTTTTACAGTCAGGATATAACTGTGTTCTTGTACGCAACGTAATATAAATTGCTTTTGTTCATCTTCAACAGTGATTAAACCATGAAAGTCGCTCTTTCTGCCGTATCAATAACTGCTCTCAGTTTCAGCAGCTACTGTTTAGCTTGTAGAAAAACATCATCGTTTCACTATGTAGAAAGGCACTTGTTCAGAGAACTGTCATCAATTTTGAGTCGATTAAATAAGAACTTGCTTTTGACACTGACAAAGTCTTCGACGTTTTTCTATGAAATTAAATTATAAGAGACAGTTAATTGACAATTAATAGAAGAAAATCAAAACATAATTTACTTGTAAGACATATCGAAAAGTGGGCCACAAAGTTCTCCTTTGGATGCGATGTAACGTTTATCGTGGGCTGATGGGTTTTCCTTAGCTAAGTTTGTAAACATTTTTACTTTAGTTTCTTGATCGACATCATCATCAGATAAAGATAAAATAGAATAGAATAGATTTTTATTTGTTTTCCAAAGTAATAAAAACATTAAAAAAAAAACTGTTACATTTTGAAGTATTGCGGTGAAAACAAAATGATCGAAGACTGGGCATGTAGCTATTAAGCGTGCAGATTAATAGCAGCCGATTTTCAGTCTAAGCCAAACATCGGTATATAATAAGTTGAAACACAGTTAAAAAATAATTACATGAAATCACAAAAACGTTAAAACAGCACGTATTTTTTTTAATTAATTTACATCGTCAATGTTAGACACTTATACACATCACACTAAAGGAAAAAATAAAAAAACATAAAATGCAGAATTAGGAACGGATGCCAAAAACCAAGGATTGATTTGAGAGCAGCCATCTTTTACATTTCGTTCGGAAGGTAACGAGGGACTTAGAGTCAAGTACTGGGGATGGTAAGACATTCCAGCACTTAGATGCTGTTATCTTAAAGCAACCCTTGGAACATTTAAGTGAATGCTTTGGGATGAAAATCGAAAATTTAAATTTGTTTCGAAAATACGGAGAGGTCTTTGGTTCTTTAACAAATTAAACAAAAAACATGCAAGCTTTAGTGTCCTCGTATTTCCATCCATCCATCAGCATAGTTCGTCCACTGCTGGACATAAGCTTTTCCAGGACTTTGCCACTCCCGGCGGTCATCCTGGAAGAATTGCCCATACTCACACACGCTGGGCAGGCGGGTTGGTGAGCGCAGTGCTGGAACCCTCGCACCAGTGACGCCGCTGCCCGTCACCAGTCTGTTCCATATAAGGCCCGGCTATTAGGGATGGATATACCGCCACCCATCAGTCCCAGGCATGGTGGGCCTCCTGGTTTTTTGCCTGTGAGCTGTCCTCTTACTCTCCCCCGAATTACTTCCAGGGGGTCTCCAAGTAAGACTCTCGTATTTGCCATGCTAAAAATAGACACTTCATCAGTCAAATACCACAAATGCTGACGAAATTGTTGTAAAGCTGCTTTTGAAATGGTTTTGTCATAAGCTTTCATGGACTTCAAAAAGCACAAATCCTGATAAGGTGCTTTTACCGCTAAAATGCATTGGAACCAGGGTTTAACGTAAGATGTCACGATGAACAGACAGACGTCCAACAGAACTGTCTTGTCCTTGTTTGAAATTCCGAATTGAGAGCTAAGTAATGATATTTTTGATGAATAAATTGCTCTCGCCATCCACCGAGCTTGGTGCATAGCACCAGGGGAGGCCGAATCTTAAATTTATTTTCTGTATCTCCACCAAGAAATATGATTAAAAGCTCAATTAATTCGCGGTAGTCATCTATAGCTATTTCTTTAGTCAATTTAGATCGGTAAAAGTCTAGCAATTTCTCAATTTCTGAAACATTCAGACAAGATAACTTTTCTGTAAAGCTTTGTATTTTCTCGGGATCGACATTTTTCCAGTTATCCCGGAACTTTTTAAACAAAGTAATGTCTGGGCTTGTAGTTACTTGACTGATTTTCGCTTTAAACACTGTTTTTAATACAAGTTCGTAGACGTGGTGGTGGCAAGCAAACATAAGCATTTCTCTACCCAGTATTTGTTCAAGAAGCACACATGCGCCATTAATATGGCCTGTGTTTGAAGCAGTAGTATCGCAACAGAGAATCTGCATTGTATCCTCAAGATTCCAGTTAGTAATAGCATTCCAAACTGCGTGTGCCTGTTTGCTTCCTGACGAGTTGTCCAATTTTGACACAGCGATAAGTTGTTTTTTATTATCATATGAAATAGCTATCGGCAGGCGTTCTTCCTTAGATTTACGTGAATCTAGAGCAGTGGTTTCTAACCTTTTTAGAACTGTAACTCCTATGGCCTGTTAGAAAAACTGATTTTGCCCCCAACAGACGGTTTCTGACCTTTGTTTTTAATGTTACTAGAGCCGAGAAGCCACTCTCACATCTATAAGAAACAACTTAGATTGTTTTAATAATTATATAATAAAATATAAGCCCCTGAACAGCGAAGTCGTAGTCGGTTCCAAATCAATAATGTTATTAAACATACAGCATAGTAAGGCCAAGGCCATCAACGTAAAAAATAGTTACTTATAACTATAGGTATATAAGTTTACAGTCCACTTATACAGTCCACGTTACCAATAAAAAAACCGCTAACCGCCCAAAAATTGTTGAATGGTTAGCGGTTTTTTATTTTTGGTTAAGTGGACTGTACGATTATGCGTTATTTACTAGTTAAATAAAGGGCAAATTTCACATAGCTATATTACTTTCCTTATAACTATAATTAATTACTCTATCTACCTACATATCCAGTACATGCCTAGATAATCAAAAATAGTGAAGAAAATATAAAAGTTTCAAAACAATTATTTGTTAAATAAATCTACTGTACAATATATCACAGTACACTATTCACTAATAGGGTTGCCAGATGTCTGGTTTTTGACTCTTTATGTCTATCAGGTCAAGAAAATTTAAGTTAACCGGACAAAGGGTTGGCTGGTTTTATTAAAATATTGAAAATCCAAGTATAATATCTAGTACTTTTATGTGTTTTCCTTTTACTTACAGGTAGTGCACATTTTTTAACCAGCATCATTCTTGTTGAAAATGATACATAATTATCTGTGTAGTGTTCCTATATCTGTGCTCTTGTGGAACACATATTTAGCGTGCAGGGAAATATGGACAGACAAAAGAAATCGTTTCGCCTTAAACAACGTAAAAAGTTAACTGAGCGTTTTCTGTATTAAATTAGTAAGTGCTAGTTGCACAGAATTCAAAAAAGCCATTTCAGGCATTGAACCTTTATTTATTATTTACCAGTGACAATTTAGCATTCAATGCCACTCAGTAGAAAGTTAGTTACTAACTTTAAGTTTTTTTGTTACTATTAGTAAATTTAACTTTAAATAAAACTAAAAAAACTTGTCCGGTTTTTTCCTCCAACACATCTGGCAACCCTATTCACTAAGAACGAGGTACAGTGCTCCCTAAGTGATAATGCGCATACAAATCTTCGCCACTGTTCGGCAAAGTTCGTATTTCCTTACACTTTCTACACAATCAATAAGGTCTCGTGGTACGTCCGGTCGCTCGGCTATAGATTTGTATGCGCATTATTACTTTGGGAGTACTATAATAATCACATTATTGCCCGTTCTTAAAGCTGCAACCTACAGTGTGCACCAGGGCTGTTAAACTTATGAAAACAGATAATTTTGTTTGTATTACGCTTGACCCATGAAAATTAAATTGTTAGAAAAATTTGTTTTTAAAATATGGTAAATACTATTGGTAAATACCATGGCGCACCATTGTCATCAGTAGTATTTTCGTGGTCGGGTTGTACTAGTAGCGTGTATCTGCACCTGTATCACGCGCACAGGTACTTTGTCCAACTGTGACGCGGGTTGAAGGCGATATGTAAAAGTTTTAGCGTCCCTATTACTCCATATGCGAAAAAACCCTCAGTGCGAGAGGGACGGATTCGTAGAAAAGTAGCAAAAAGTCGGTTTTTAATTAATATGAAATGTACTAAAAATGCTATCAAAATTTCGTTTAACCAGGTCCTAGATATATATCATTTATAAAAAAAAATACTTGCCCTGAGTTCCCATAATCTCAGAATTAAAAGTGGAAAAGTGGAAAGAAAACCATTTTTATTTTGTAATTTTTGAAATATCGACGTTTTTACTTGAAAAAAAAATATCATTTGCAACCCCTAGTTGATAGGTATTAACCCTGACAGGTTTTTGATACACCTTTGTGCTACAAACAATGTGTGTATGTTTTTGCATATAATATAAATAAATAAAAAATAAGTAAAAATAAATAAACTGGTTATGGAAATTTTCATAGCTATTTTAGTCCATTTTGTATTAATTTAAACCGACTTTTTGTTAATTTTCCGCCTGGTGTAACGGGGACCTTTGCACAGACCTTAAAATAACAATAAACAATACAGTTTTTTTCCTCCCTTTACTTTCCTCGGCCGCTTGGTGCGACCCGGTTTAGCTGGCATTGCTTCAAACCGTACGTGCTTCTTCGGTTGCGCAGGCCGGTCCCTGCTGCGCACTGAAAGGTACATCAAAGTTTTGTCGTTATCAAGGAGATTAGATCATCTCTTAATCTTCTTCTTCTCTATACATATAAAATGCAATGTCTGTCTGTCTGTCTGTACGCTTACTTATAACTTCGGAACATATTATTTCATAACACCGCGATTCTACGCTGCGATTGGCCCAATTAATTATAAAACCGTTAGAGACCCAAACAACAACAGAGACGAAAAATTAGTGCCGGCCATATTTCTTAAGCCACGCTCCCTTTATCCTGATTGGCCATCAAGCCGCATTACCGAAACTACGCACCCGAGGTTTCGTTCTTCTTCTTATTTTGCGTGAAATTATTTAAAAAAATATTATAAATAAAGACGATATTTTTGATGGTTCTAGATAAAGTATTTTTTTTTTTTTTTTTTTTTTTTTTTTTTTTTTTTTTTAGATATTAATTAGAATATATATATAAAAATAATATAATTAGAAATTAGACATTGGGACACTCGTATAAAATTATTACGAAACGAACGAACTCGTGTCCCAATGTCTCAAATTATGCTACAGTTGCACAAAATACTATTGATGCAAATTAACATTATATCATTGCAGTATATATATGTATCAAGATCGTAGACGTGTATCTACAGGTCACGGTAGTAAATAATGCACATTGTATCGTAGCGTCATCTCTGTCGCACGAAGCACTAATAGCCCGGTGACAGAGACGACGCTCTACTAAGCCGAAGATACCCTATGTGCATTATTTTCTGCCGGGACCTTTACTCGGATCTAAACACAAAATATTACAAGCATTTTTACGAAATTTGAATAACAACCTTTTAGAATACCGGGCCTATTTTTTGCCTTACTCCGTGTCACCATCGGGTGTGTAGACAGGGCCTGAAAAATAAGAACTGTTAACAGATTCACGTCTGGCGAACCAAAACAAACTTTATCAAAAGTTTGTGAAAATTTGTTATATTCACAGAACTATTAATAAGGAATAGAAATGCCATGAAAGCTGTGACTGCGACACACCGCTGTGATGAATACAAAATTGTACAATACAATTGTACGTCGGGGCATAACCCGCGGGCCTCTCATTTCTCAACCGAACGCGTTAGAAAAAACATATTGTTAAGAGTATGACATAGCCAAAACAAAAACCAGTTCCGAGCGTGGCTTACTCACATTACCATAGCGCGCGGGGGGAAATTCGTCGCGGTTTCAAAGCTCGCGCCTACCATAGCAAAATTATGTGAATAGAGTGGACGAGGTAGGGTCAAAAGTAATACGTATTTTATTTTATCTAATTTATTAGTGTATTTCGATCATCGTCATACGGCATTGATCCTACTTGCTATCACATCGGGACGTAAATTTATTATGGTCGGCTAAAAGTGGTTTTTGAGTGTTTGATTTATCAGTTGACACTCGGAACATTTCAGACACTCCCTTAGAGATACATAATAATATCGTGACGGTTAATTGTCACCATTACCCGTGCTTTAAAATTTTTTCGCCCGTTGAGCTAGTTTTACACTTGCGGGAAAATAAATTGGACCAATTATTTCTTTACAAAAATTGTTATAAAAGTTGTTATTCCAGAAACTAACAAATAATTTATATATATATATACATATGAATGTGTGTGGATAAGTATTGAGGTTTATAATGGGCATTCCCTAGATGGCGCTGGCACTAAAGAAATATCGTTGATTTTTTTACTACTGAGTTTTCATTCTTCTCCTGGTAAAAAGGGACTGGCAGATCCACGCAGCGTACGCAGTGTTGCCAGTGGCAGATAGTAAAATGTTACATGAGACGGCTCAAAAAGTAACATTTTCACTAAAAAAGTAACATCATCTTATTTTATGTGGAAAACGACACTATTAAATCCTTTGACCGTTATTCGAAGCTTAATATATTGAGATAGGCACTTCTAGTTTCCCGCGCTATTTCCGTTTCCGTTTTACCCAAGAAGTTCCGTCATGGTATGACGGTATCATGATGGTATCTTGTCCGGTTTATACCCCTTCCTCCACGAGGCAGAGGCGCGTAAGAAAACGTTCGCGCCTTGTACCATAGAGTATACTGAATACTGGAAATAGAGTCATCAGCTAAGGAAGTGGAATAGCGACATCTATCGGTTCGTCTACAAGTTACATTTAGTCTCATCTAATTTTAAAAATCAAGCAAAGGAACTAGTTCATAAAGTCCACGCTACTTATTAGGTAGATCAGTAAATTAAATAATCTAGTACACCATTTTTACCATCTCATTAAATTAATACATTTTCGTAGAATGTATAGATTTAACGGAATGGTGAAAATAGTGTACTGGAAAAGATAAATTTAATAGATACCTAAAAAAAACTTCATGAAATCAAAGGCCGTTTTTACTTTTTTTTTCCTTTTATTACATTATACTGCTGCCAATTTTTTTATATCATCATGCTGGTCGTTATTAATTCTGATGCCATTGAGTATTTTATTAACATCTCGGCACCAGTTATAGTCCGTAAGGTCTTTTTTATGGTTTTCACAATCGATAAAATTAAAATTTATCCTCACACAAAGCACAGTCTTAACATAATTTTTTATTTCGTAAATGTTGCTTTTTGTCTCCAAGATGTGGCATATAATGTCTTGTATTTCTGAAAAACATTTTATTAAATCGATAGAGGCGTATGTTAGAGATCTCTTTCCTGAATTTTATTCTCTTATTTTTATATATTCGCAGAAGCTATTATTATTTTGCAATGATGTTGAGCAAGTGGTGCAATTTTTACACACTTTTTTTTGGCGTCTCTTAATATGTACCCAGTTACATAATGCAACTCAGCCATCACCCTCGGATCTTTAATTTTTGACTCGACGTTTATAATTATGTCTTTGTTACATAGGTCTTCATAGTCTAATTCTATCGGCTTCGAGGTGATTCCAGGATTCATGGATTTGTTAAATATTAATGTTTTTAATGATTTAAACATGGGTTTACAAGAGTCCTCCTCGCAATTAGATCCCGGAGAGTGACGTCTACCTAAATTATTAATTAAGAGAGAAACATATGCCGATTTAAAAGCAACACACGTTGGATTATTACTTCTGTGTGCATGGCTACGAATAGAGCCAAAAAAATTTTCTAAGGGATCTTGGTTGAAATGCCTCAACCAAATTGATTTTAAAGCATATTGCTTAAATAATTGGGTGGTTAAATATTCGAAATTTTTGAGGGTTCGTAGCCAGTTGTTAATATTCAAATTACCTTTGTTTGAAATATAGGTTCATGTTCACAGAATATGCGCTACTGTGGCCAGCTAATTTAACTGGTTATTTTTCCAAGCAAAGCTAGATTTCGCCATATTATTATATTATCATAGTATAGTTGGCTATGTTACGAACGAATACTAATTATTAAAATTACAGGGATTGCGCTAGTAGACTGGAACGGCGTAGTACTAACATGAAATTTTTCAATTGTAATGTCTCTCTATACCGACGACTGATACCGTTCGATTTGTTATGATGTCCTGGTCACGGATCTGTCGGTCGTCAAGTGATAAAGTGGTGGAGGGGGGTGGGAGGGGTAATCAAAGATGGCGACCGCTCAGCTTCGTTTTTACGCCTTTTTTAGGTAAGAACTGCACCAATTTCCCAACTGTAAACGAATTCTGAAAGCTTGATAATGTAATGAAAGTTTTTTTATTGAAATCTGCCATGTATTTGCCATAGAAGGTGAGTTATGTCATGAAATATAGGTTTTTAATATTTACCAAAAAGTATTTCCATGAATTTCTCAGTAACCATGCATTTTTTGAGTATTTATGTCATTATATAATTTTTAGATTATATAATTAGCAATCCAAAAAGGTATATATCATTGCGCTACAACTTCTAAGCACTGAGCTAGGTCGATCCGCGCCAACCGGGTGAGGGGTAAGCACTCGAATCAGATTTCTATGAACGCGGCGGTCACTGCGCTGTCGTTATTTTTTAAACTTGTCGTGTGTTATTAATATTAATAAGTTAAGATAAAAGGTGAATTTAAATAAGAAACATAAATTAAACTAAAAAAATAGTTTTATTAACAAAGTAACTATGTTATTACAATGTCGTTATACTGAATTGACTGTACCTACAGCAATAGAACAAAAATAAAAGTACAAGTTAGTGGGTAGTTAAATTTTAACTTACAAATCATTCAAAGACCTATGTTTGATGGACCTATGGACATTTCGCTATGCGGATCGAAACATCGAACAGCAGGTCTGGCCTGACCGACATAGTAAAAGTGATAACGGGAAGGAAGACATTTGCCATGAATTTGATGGCAAATAAGGTAAGAAGATGTTTGAGTGTAGACCTAGGGAGGGACGATGAAACATGAAAAGACAGCCGGCTAGAGGGGCGGATAGTATACTGAAAGTTGCTGGGAAGAATAAGATGGCAAAGAGACTTGAACGCCAGAAGTAGAGAGATTTGACAAAGTAATCAAATAATGATATCTAGGTATTTTTATAGCTTTATTGTAAAATCATAATGTCTCATTACAATGTCTCATTACAAATAGGTATGTCACAATATTCAAAATTAAATTATCATGTCAAATAGATCGAGAAAAGTCAAATTCCCGGGAAATCCCGGGACGAGAATTCCCGGGTCAAAACTCTAGTACCAACCCACATCAGGCCAAATATATCTCTGCTTAGAAAGATAACCAGTTTAATTAGAGTATGTGCTAAGAACTCAGACCAAATAAAAAATTCAAGACAGAGCGCTGTCAACGTTGAAGTGAGGCCGGTTTTGTAAACATATTAGTGTTACAGCATAGTAAAAACTGACACAGATTTTGATATGTGTAGAGTTTCAAGACGTTTGCAAACGCGAAACTGTCTCACTTTTGGCCTACTTTACCCGTTACAAGGATACAAGGAGAGCGCTTCGTCTTGTTTTTATTTGGTCAATAAATTTGGTTAAGAACAATATTATTAGGATCAGGTGTCTAATTAATTATGTGAGTAGTAAATAAAAAAAAAAAATAACATCTTGTGGGTGTAGGGGTACCCCTCCATCCCCTCTCTTCAACCCTGACCCCCCCCAACTCGTGCAGCTAGATTATAAAGCCAACCCAAGATATCATTTGGTTAAGCAATCTTTAAAAATAAGTAAAGATATGACAGAAATAAATTTTTATGTTTGAACACTTGGCAATTTATCCATCGCAAGGAGATATAAATTAACATTATATCATTGCAGTATAGAAACGCAGAAAGAAAAGTAAATCTGGATGTGAGGAGCTCTGAACCGGGATTCGAACCCGGGACCTCTCGCTTACCGGGCGGTTGCTCTAACCACTGAGCTATCCAGGTCTCAACACAACTCGTGAATTTACCGATGTGCTTTCCCATACTGCAATGATATTTATAGATACCCACTTTAAAGTGAGCCACTTGGCGCCTAGAGGATGCTAGTGTATTCAAAGCTAGTCAAAGACCATTATGCCCTACCGTCACCTGTTACAGCATCGGGTAGTGAAGAATACACATTACTATTATCGAAACTATGACAGAAATAAATGTTTATGTTTGAACACTTGGCGATTTATCCATTGCAAGGAGATATAAATTAACATTATATCACTACCCGATGCTGTAACAGGTGACGGTAGAGCATAATGGTCTTTGACTAGCTTTGAATACACTAGCGCCGTCTAGGCGCCAAGTGGCTCACTTTAAAGTGGGTATCATTGCAGTATGGGAAAGCACATCGGTAAATTCACGAGTTGTGTTTAGACTTGGATAGCTCAGTGGTTAGAGCAATCGCCCGGTAAGTGAGAGGTCCCGGGTTCGAATCCTGGTTCAGAGGTCCTCACATCCAGATTTACTTTTCTTTCTGCATTTCTATACTGCAATGATATATTGTTAATAATAAGTAAAGCTCTTTTCACAGAAGAATTCGCCTCCTGTCAGTACTTATTGTCAATAGATAAATAGGTAGGTAAGCACGAAAATAGCCATAATCCGTAGGACTACTTTCGTGAAAAGAACTTTCCTTCCATTTTGACAGGATATTTTCTTTGATAGACTGGCTATACGGGAAGGGTAGCTTACTACACACGCTTCTCTTGTCTATATAAAATAGGCTGTTTTTATATTATAGGCATGGACGTACCTACGTAAATATTTCCAAAGTTTTTTACTTACCACAGTTCAGCGAAGAGGGTCACTCCAACCAAAGAAATTGGGGCAGCGTCACTCACAGTCATGAAATATTCTTCTGATCTTTCAGCCAGCGATTCAACAAATAAAGATAAATAACAACGCAATGCACAGATTACAGATCGACCAAATATTGATTAGTAACGAACTAACGAACGCTCTGGCGCGCGCGCATGAACGACGACGGACGGACGAACGAACGAAAGAAAGAAAGAATCAACCAAGTGAGTGACTGAGAACGTGGCGTCGGTGTTGCTAATGGTACAAAAAATAATTCGCTAGAAATCATTTATGAAATCGGTAGTTCAGGTATCGAGAACATTTATTCTTATAGTAACAAAATCTAGCCAAGTGTGAGTCGTACTCGCATACGAAGGATTGTGTACCACCACACAATACGGATAGGTACGGAATGCTAAAAACTTGGTAATTTGGTTGGTAATTGCACTTGCAGTTATTAGGGACCAACTTAACTTGACACTTACGATCTATTAAACATTAAGGTGGTCAGTATAACTTCTTAAGTAATTAAATATTTGTGATTTTTTGATTTTTTCCTATGTGTATTGTGTATGCTATAAGACCTAACTGTAAACGAAATTTCAAGTTTCTAAGGCAACTGGAAGTTGCCTCTTTAGATTTTGATTCCCTTGCGAATTTCAAATATTTGTATGCAATTGAATATGTAAATAATTTTTGGCCTTCATTACATAGTTTTCTCCTGTTTTGTTTTAGGCTTACGTTTTAGTTGTAACTAATATTATGAAAAAAATACATGATGTTGCTAAGTTTCTTGCCCTTCGTCTTAGCAAGACTAATCGAATGAGCGTAGTTAGGCATATATTTGTTATATGTATTGCATATATTAATAATATTGTTTATTCCTTATTCCTATATTTTTATTTCATTCAAGTGTATTTTTTATAGGGATCAAAGAAGCTTGAAGTTTTGTTATTAAATTTGAAAATAAACCTTTAATTTGTTTTTTTTTTAAACACAAAAACTTATATGACATAATAACAACTTAAAACTATCCTATAAATAAAATAAACCTATTACAAATAAAAAACTGGATCCAGATCGCGTTCCCTTGGTAAGGTGCCCAGAATGCTGGCTACATTAACCCTCTGGATGGCCAGACTTATTCTCTGGCCGAGGTAAGCACCAGCCTTCTGGTCACCCGAGACGTTAACCAGGCGCGATGACAGTTCCTTAAATAATTTTCTTGCCTCTGGACCCCACGGGCCCAAAGTCTCGACGCCAAACGGCATAAACATGTAGCAGCTATCTAAGCTGACATATATCCGCCGTTTGTTGCTTTCGGCCGAATCCGCCGCCGCACCAGCAGCTTTACAGGTTTGTCTAACATGGGAGGCCGCCAGTGTGTCGACGCATGTAGCGTCCCTTACTAGCGGACGCCCATGTTTCCAAGGAAATAATGACATACCATCAGGCCTCAACCGTCACGTACAATCCCCTTTGGTTCAAGAGTGCATGGTGTATTGACGGTGACAAGGGCCCTCCAGATGATGTCATTTAGGCTGGCATGGCGGGAGAGACGGCCAGCGCTGCGTCGACACGAGAGCCCGTGATGGCCGTATTGGTCAACGTCGGTTCCACAGGGGCAGCGATTTGGATGTGTTAAGATCGTGCCTAGCCGCAGGCCAATGGCGGTACCAAAAGAAATGTCATCCATAAGCGTGCCTATGTTAAATGCGTGTAAAATGTATTAAATATGTATTAAATGTGCTATGTGCGTGTAAAATGTATTAAATAAATAAATGTTAGGCGAAGGGAGAACCAGTATCCCGGTTCACGTTCTGAGACGGCAACCAAGGCAATTTTTTTATTAAATTTAAGTAAACCTAACCTTTATTATTCCCCTGCATATTTCCCCATATTATCATTTATGACATTAAACTATTACCTTTACACATAGTTTATTTAATTACTTATATTACATAAAAACTGTCCTGTAATAAGTGTATATGTTATACCTACATTAGATAAATAAATATATTTCATTTAATTAAATTAAAGTGCAATAAATTTTTTTTGCGTTGAGTTAAAAGCCTGATTTTTTTTACAGCACCATGGGGCCATTGGTTTCTGTAGGAGGTTTCAGTTTAAAGTTGATATTTTAAACATGAACCGAGCAAAAGGGTATTGACAGAGAGACAGATAGACAGACAGACAGACAGACGGACGAAGAAACAGACAGACGGACTATAAAGTGAACCTATAAGAGTTCCGTTTTTCATTTTGAGGTACGGCACCCTAAAACGGATCTAAGACAGTCATCACGACAGACATCATCATTTGTAAGAATAATTGTCTGAAGAGATGTTAAAGTTCTATGAGAAAATCTGATTAACTCGGGGCTTGGTTTGCATTTGTAGGGAAAGGAAATAAAATAATTTTTGAATTGCCCAAACAGGGTCATCGAACCTTGATATGGACGTAATGCCGAAAACCGTTTAATTTATAATAACTATAGGAATAAAACAAATAGATATACAAACTTAATTAAAAACAATTATACAAAAATGGAAATTAGTAATAATTTCAAAAACACAAAAAAGTTATGGCAAATATTGAATAAATTATGTGGTAAAATGATAAATTCCATTGATAATATTATATGCAAAGCATTTAAAAAAGATGTCAAGTATATAACTAATGAATTTTCAAAAGGTTTTTAATGAAAACGTAAAAAATTGTAAAATACCCCTACTTAAAAATAAATCATTCATAAAAAATACGGATAAAAGCAAAAAAATATATAAAGCTACAAACGAAATAACTGAGAAAATTATAAAGCATTTGAATGATAAAAAAAGTCCCGGCATAGACGGAATTCGAGTAACGGACATTAAATATATAAGCAACGAATTTGTACCGGTAATCACTCATTTAATAAATCAATGCATCGAGTTAGCGATATATCCCGACCAAATAAAAATAGGCGTAATAAGACCAATATACAAAAGTGGAAAGCAGAATATTGTTAACAACTACAGACCAATCACAATACTGTCCAGCATAGATAAAATTATAGAAAAATATTTTGGCCAACAAATAAAAAATTACATCCAAACATTATTAACAAAAATCAATACGGATTCCAGAAAAATAGAAGTACGACTCAACTATTAGCGAAATTTAGTAACGAAATTAACCAACACCTAAATGATAAAAAACACGTACTTGCAATATACATTTACTTTAGCAAGGCATTTGAAACTTTAAAATATGATACATTGTATAACCAACTAGAACAAAACGGTATACGAGGCCCGCTTCTTAACTGGATAAAAAATTACCATAATAAAAGGTAACATAATAACAGCTGTTAAAATAGCGGATTCAATTTGCGATTTCATTCCCACAGAAGAAGGCACCGCACAGGGATCAATTTTGGCACCTCTAGAATACCTATTTTATGTCAATGATATGTGTAATGTTATAAAACAAGGGTCCGTGTATCAATTTGCTGATAGTGGCTAACAAGAACATTAAAGTTGCCGAAGAAACAATGCAAGAAAACTACGACCTTCTATGCAAATGGGCACATGACGCGGGGCTAGTAATTAATTGTTTAAAAACTAAGCTTGTCCACATCAGATCTTCTCACAATAATGTAGAAAATACGCCAAGAATACTGAGTCACGAACATCAATGCTTTCACAAAAACGACAACTTTAATTGCGAATGTAGTGCGCTTGAAGTAATTAAACAACATAAATACTTAGGTACTTTGATCAACGGTTTAATTGGAGACCACATATCAAACATGTATGCCATAAATTAAGGGCCATTCAAAGTAAGCTCGCCATCTTGAAATTTAAAGTCCCCTATCAAATATTGAGACTAATTTACTTGGCTATGGCCGATTCAGTTATAGGATATGGACTTTCCGGTTACGGTAAAACATATAAAACATATGTAGAAGATATCTATAAAATTCAAATTAGTATACTAAAAACAATTACACCAAAAAAAGTCAAAAACGAATGCAAAAACAATATAAAGGGTTTATTTTATTACAACAAAATTTTAAATGTTTTCGAGAAAACCAAACTACATACACTGTTTGATGAGAATCATAATAAGTACCAGATGATAAAAAAGAACCGGTTGGATGGATTGCGCAACCTGGATTACTTACCTTCTTTCTCGTTACCAAGATGTAAAAATGTTTATGCAACAAGGACTTGGATGTACTGTTTGCCTAAAACTGTAAATGAGCTTCCTAAGGATATGCGAAACGGATACATAAACAGTAATAATTTTAGAAATAAGATAAAAAAATACTTTATGGAAAATTTATATAACTATGTACTCTGTTTAAGATGTATAATTAATATTTATAAGAACGTCCGCTGCTATCAGATAAAACAATAGGTTTCCGATGGTAGCTATATAACACAACTGTTTTAAATGTAAAAATTATATGAAATAAATAAAAAATAAAAAAAATACTAGAAACAGACAGACGGACTATAAAGTGAACCAATAAGAGTTCCGTTTTTCATTTTGAGGTACGGCACCCTAAAACGGACCTAAGACAGTCATCACGACAGACATCATCATTTGTAAGAATAATTGTCTGAAGAGATGTTAAAGTTCTATGAGAAAATCTGATTAACTCGGGGCTTGGTTTGCATTTGTAGGGAAAGGAAATAAAATAATTTTTGAATTTCCCAAACAGGGTCATCGAACCTTGATATGGACTACTTACTAGGACTTATATTTTAAGTGAAACTGTACAAAAATTGATTCTAAATGAACATGGAATTTTTTAACATCATATTTTTGTTTTGCGTTCCTTCACCGCGAATTTCGTTCCTTAATCCCGGCGTTTTAAATCTCCAAATACTTTGCCAGTAGTATGAGCAACACAGTCGGAAGGAAATAGTGGAAGGATATTTATTTTAAAAACCTTCTGATTCGGACCTCTGATTCAGACGGTTTTCACATGACGCTATATTGTTTGTAAAGGATATCAATTTAGATAGGTTTTACAGTTGGAGCCGTCCCTTTTTGTTAGAATTCCGAAGTCGATAAGGAACTCTTACAGTTTCGCCATATTATGTCCATCCGTCTATCTGTCTGTCCGCGGCTTAGCTCGACTCTCTTAGTACTAAAAAGCTGAGCCCGTCTCCTGTAGTGAAATATCAGTTTATTTTTTATGGTAACTGATTAATTAGTTGCATTAAGTATTGTTAATATTCCTAGACAATAAGTACTTTAACAGGAGACTTCTTTCATGAAAAGAACATACTTTCAATAGGAAACCACGATATAGGTAGGTGTATTTTCGATTAGTTTCTGATCTATCATTCGCAGGACTCACTATCTGTTTTTTCAGAAGAAAAATGCAGTTTTCCGAATTGGTGGGAAATTGTTGTAGGGAAAAGGTGATTTTTTGGAAGGAAACTCATTCGGAAGGACAAAATCAGAAGAAAAGTTAGGAAATGTATTTGAGTGCAAGCGTGTTCCATGTGTATCGATGATAGCAACACAAAATAAGAACATAATCTTATTATATATCTTCCGGCTTTGTATTCAGAGTCGTTATTTTCCTTCAGGACCATTTTGGATTTTTTCCTTTGTCTTTTTCCAAATCGCTTTATTAAAATGTTGGTAACATCCCGTTACTTTCACACCTGGAAAAATGGCTTTTACCGCGTTTATCTAGGCAATTTTATAGTCACATTTAAAAGTATGTGAACTCCAAGCCGCTCTTTTATTATTGTAAATTAACGTTTATAAGTATCTTCGGCCTTATTGGGTAATAATACATATATAATGGGATACACAGCTATGCTATTTCTATCAGAAAACACATCAAGGTGAATAATGTACATTTGGTAGAAGGGCTTCGGCCATGATTTGGATGTTCGTCATCATAATATGAAACATTTTTTGCAATTTCATCAGATTTTTCGATTTCCGAGTGCAAATTTTTATTTTATTGATAACACTGTTTTCACATTTACACAAATAACTTAAAAGACAAAAGAAACAATTAAACATGGTGTACAAGGGCGGCACTTATTGCTAATAGCAATATCTTCCAGGCAACCCTTGGTAGCTAACAGAAAGGTAAACAAAATAACATGTGGAGGTGTAAATACTAATCAGAAAATAATAGGCTGATTAAAATATAAACCTAAATACCTAAGACATAAACTTACATATGTAAATAATAAATAAACATGAAATTGAAATTCCATTTGTAACTCGCAACTTCTCTAGAAATTTTTAAAGGTTAACTCACAAAATAACCACTAACAGAAGGTTCACTCCGCATAACTAGCGAAAACAGGCGCACGCATACATAGACGCGTACGTACGACGATCTTGGTTGAAGTTGGTCCAATGCCAATACGAAATTCTGCCGAGATTATCATACGTACGCGTCTATGCATGTGTGCGTCTGTTGTCGCTCGTTGTATGGAGTCGGCCTTCTAACTATTTAACTATTTATATATATTAGTAACTATTTTGTGGTTTAGTGGTGTTATAAAAAGTTATGAAATTATTTAAAAAAAAAAAAAAAAAAAATTATATTAATACTATGTCATACAGGATTAGGCTTTGAACATTTTTTTTTTAATTATTTTCCTTCTTTCTCGTGTTAACACTCAAGTCATTGGGAATTTTACTCCTTTTAACATCTAATCCTTTTTTAATCAAAGCCTCCATGTAATTCATGTTATCCTTAGTCATGAATTTGTAGGTGCTTCTTATGTCCTTGATCTTTTTATCAGTTAGAGTATGACTTGATGGTTTCAATGATATTTCGTTTATCACGCTTATTTTCTTTTGTATCAGAATGCTCACACTTTTTGCAGGGTCAGTGAAGCAAGTCTTATAAGCAACAACTTCTAAGTATAATAAACTTCAATTTCTAAGTATTTGAAACCGGTTCTAGTGCACTTGCACTATTCTACGTTCTATGTCATACTATTCAACATAATTAATTATGAAAATAGTATAACTTCACAAAAAAAATCCTATAAAAAGGGGAATAATGTTGTGACGATATATTATTACAAAATACACATGTATAATTTTCTTACAAAAGCGATTTTTTTTTTAAATACAGACCAGAGTTTAATATTATTATTAGACTATTACTTAATAGTCTATTACTTAAAAGTTACTATTACTTAATAGTCTAATATTTTCGTATAATTTTGTAAAAGAAACTTCAATAAACAATTACTCACCCAACAGTTTTTTTTTCTCCAAACTATCTTCAGAGTTACAAAAAATTTCTACCATCTTCTCCCAATTACGTTTTTTTATCACCTTATTTTTATAAACGGCACTTTCCATATCCCAAATAGCTGGGCGCTTTTGGATTTCATCAATAAAGAAATCAGTATCAAAATGTTCGGTCTCCATTTTCAACGTGCGTCTACTCGACACAAAAGCGCGCGATCAAATGTACAACAAAATGGCGGCCCATGTATCTCGAAGCGCGCAGCTGACGCCCGCGTAACGCGCGTTCGTACGAAAATTTGTGAACGCGCGTTTGACGCACGCTTGACCAGAAGCGCGCGCTTGCATGTGTACGGTTCAATAAGAACTCTTGGTTCTCAAAACGCGCGCCAGCAAAGCGCGCGTTTGAAAGCGCCCAATGTGTACTCGCTCTAAGAGTGTAAAAGGTGTATTATATACACCTGCTTTGCAAAATAAACTATTTGAATTTGAGCTTGTCCAGAAAGGGCACGGACCGTTGCGTCCAGAAGAGCGTACCAACCAAGCATTTGGCGACGAATTCAGTAGGAAACATGAAGTTGAACGAAGCGGTTGCGTTGTGGTTAGTTTACCGTCGCTGGAAGAGACAAAAACGGAGGGAAAATATAATGTATTTAGTACATCCAATTCTTAATGATAGAATGACACATAGTATGTTTGTAACTTTGTACCCAAAATTAAGACAACAGGATAAGAAACTTTTTAACTACTTTCGTATTATTATTATTATTATTATGTAGGTACACTTTTCAGTCACGGGCTCATAGGGACCCGGTCATTTGAAAGGCATTCATGGGGCCGAAGCCAACATTGAAGAGGCCTTTGGTACCATTTAATCTAGATGTGAGATGGCTGCATCCATGGGGGCCTCTCCCTCAATGTATATGTGATACACTAACGGACAGTCCCCCACAGTTGCCAAACTATTGCCAGGAAGCAAGCGACTTGGAGTGGGCTATGAGGATGGGATGCTAAATGGGCCGGATAACAGGGCTATGGAGTGAGATAACGGACATCTGCCTCGAAAATCTCTCACAAATTTAAATATGGCAGATGGTGACTTGCTGCTTAATAACTATCCACCAGGATAGCCGTTGTGGGCCCCCTATCTAGCCACCATGGGGCGGCCAGGGGGCAACACTATGTAAGCAGCTAAGGTTGTCGAGAGGTGAGTCTGCGGGGCGCAAGATCCTTCTAACAGTCAAGTGCCCCCGGCGTTATGACATTTTACACTTCCAACCTGGAGCATAGGTTCCGCTCTTGCATCTCCACTCTGGCCGGCTGGTTAAGGCAAGCGCAGAGGTAGGGGGTGTGTTGCTGTGTGTATGTGTGTGTGTAGCGCATGTGTGATAGTGTCCCCTGGAGGTAGGGTCCGTGGTGTCGCCACTCACCATCGGCTCGCCACAAGCCGCCCTGCGGTGACTGATTGCACTGGACGTACTGGACATACCAGAGGGCGATGGGGTCGTCACATCCCTACGCCTTTACATCCCTACGCCTTTATTATTATCATTATTATTATTATTATTATTGATACACAGGCAGCTAAAAGCTGATTTTGTGTATATCACTGCACTTTAGTTTTCATGAAATTGTCAAGTTTATTTTTGAATAAGTTCACTGTGGATGCACTGATTACAGCTTCTGGTAGACTATTTCACCCACTAACTACACGGTTTGGCAGAAAGTGTCGACGGGGGTTGCTTGCACACTTTGTTCCAACGATTTTAAGGGAGTGACCTCTGAGGTGATAGTTTTTGTTCATGTTAAAAAGACTGTCAAGTTCTTGAACATCGTAGCACCCAGTCAGTATGTCTGTGAAACCAGTTGATGATTTACTTTTATTCATTGAAGAAGATTTATCGCCACATGGAAATTATGTTCCGCGCGAGGATGTTGTTTCAACAGAACAAAACCTCGTGATAACTTTATAGTTAAGTAATGTTTAATTCATATACTCATATAATACTGATACAGTCTTTAAGAGTAAACAATCATGCTTACTTATAAAAATCCAATCAAATGTAGTTATCAAATCAATTAATTAAACCATGTCATCGTTTTGGAAGAGTTCAAGACATTTACTATCCTGAGAATCTCTTGATGATGTTGATGGAAAATGTACGTATATTGCTGCCTGTGAAGATCTCGGCATTGAAATAGAATTTCGGCCTTGCCATGCTGTTAGGGATGGCGTTTCTGGATCATATTTGTGAAAAGCAAATTCGTTTGGTCTTTAAAATTCTGCATGGTATCGAGGTCGAACCGGAATCGAAGTTGAAGACGAAACCGAAGTGTTAGATAAATACGAATACGAGTTGTTGAAATAGAGAGTTGATTGTTTCGCCGCTTGCAAAATTTTCATTATTTAAATTTTTGCTGCTATACGATTGGCCTCAGGTACCTTAAGTAATTCTTTGTGTAAAGATAAACAGAACAGTTTGTCGTCATCACCTACCGTTACGCTGGAAACCAGTGGCTGTTATTGATTCCTAGAGCTTATATTGTTTTTAATTATGTTCAGGAATTCGGCATCCTTACGAGCTATGTCAGCACTCACACAATAAGCATTTTACTTATGAATAGTTTGTACATACTACATACATAACTAGGCCAACTGAGATAACTTTATTAGTATAAGTGTAAAATAAAGACATTCTAAAAACAGCAGCCGTTGAGTTTGGAATCAATCTATCAACCTACATTACATATACTGTACACACACTACAGTTTTTGGTCCTTCCAGTTAAAACAAGGACCTCTCGCGCCGTTAAAATCATCCGTCGTGGGAAGTCTTAGCAACCAGCACATCAGAGCCCAGACATCGCAACAGCACTCTGGGATACAGCATCAGCGAGCAACAGTCCTACACACATTGCCCAGATCCACAACAGCGATCTGGCACACAAGTGGGACACCAGCACACAGCATACATCATTACAAGCAATTTCAACACGTTTGTGAATCATGGAGAGTACTACAACGCCAACAAGAAGTACTAGAATATATCAAGATAGTAGACAGGAACTTCGGAAAGGACTACCAGGTACGAAAGACGCGCGAATACCTACGCGAGCGTTTGGATATATTGGACAAACTCTGGACGGAGTTCCAAACCAACAATCAGAAAGTACAAGCATACGCAAGCAAAAACGAACCATACTTCGCGGAGAAGCAATTTGAACAAGCAAAAAAATATGCAGACTCCGCTCGCAACAAGATCGCAAAATTTCCACCGGCATCAGATAAGGATTTACTACCACCACAGCTGCCGGCCCAGAAGTCTGATGTTCCTGCAATCAGGCTAACCATACCCCCGGTACCCAGCGAAGTGTCGGACCTGCTGTCAATGCAGCAAACCAACTTCAGGGCATTTTGCTGAGCCGTAAGGAGCTTGAAGGTGGAAGACATTCGCGACAAATGGAAATTAGAAGATGAGCTCAACATCCTACTGAAACGTTGGAATCTACATCTACAAATCGACAACATTTTGCAAGGATCGAATGAAGAATACGATCAACAATTCTACTCGTTTGAAGACTCATACAAAAACATTAAGAGATCTTTGAACTTGAAACTAGCATCCACGGCCCGTTTTCTCCGTCGGCTGGACATACCAGTATTCACGGGCAACTTCACGCAGTGGCCGACATTTTACGACCTCTACATTGAAATAATTCACAATAACAATGGTCTAAGCAAGAGTCAGAAGATGCAACATTTCAAAGGAAAGCTGAAGGGAGAATCTGAGCGACTCATACAGCACCTGCACACATCATCGGACAACTACAACACGTCATGGGAACTGCTGGTAGATAGATACAAAAACCCACAGCTTCTCTTCACTAAGCACGTCGAGTTGTTCCTAAACCAGCCGAACATACAGAAGCAATCATCATTCGAAATCAAGCGCCTCTTCGATACATCGTCGGAGTGCATACACTCCATACATAACCTGGGAATTGACATAGCTGCCTGGGACCCTCTGTTGGTACATCTAATCGCTAAGAAGCTGGAAATGCAGGCATTGCTGATTCACGTAAAGTAAATCCTTGGGCTCTTAGCTCGGTAAATGTTGTCACCTTGATATACGGCCATATCACAAACTAAACCATTTGGATTGGCCGCAACAAAAATGTTCAACCCAAGAGGATTTGGTTTTCCTGGGCTATACTGACGTATTCCACATTGACCGCTAAAGGGTATAATAATTTCATCTGTTCTTGGTTGCGCATGAAAGCCTCTCAAGACAGCGTCGAAAAGAGGTGCTACTTTCCAAATTATGTTAGCTTTTTCTAGCTCAGGCACATCACTATCGTAGACAACTTTGAGAGACGATCGTAATGTAAAAAATCGTGTCCTTGTCATATTGTTTTTTACATCAGCAAATCCATATCTTATTGACCAGTACATTCTAATTTGCGGAAAATTCATAGCCCCCATGACCAGTACAATTCCAATAAATATCTTCAGCTCTTTTGTAGTAAATTTCAGGTCATTTCCTTTTCTTTCAAAGTAGTTTCACCTATGTATTGCTGGAACAAGTTGACAGCAGTCGATTCATCGTTATGTGTATATTTGTATCTTCGTTGATAAAATGGCCTGTCGAGGGGCACGAAAATTCCAGTCAATCATTAATATGTACTTGAGCGCCATCATTTGCACGTCGTCCTCTTCTCGTTCTCCCACCTCTGACACCTTTTGTTCTTAGGCGAACCCCTCTTGTTCTTGGTCGGCCACGTTGATTCCTAGTAGCCGCTACGGAAGTAGACAAGGATACAAGCGATCCTGTTTGCCGTTACCTTCTGACTCTGAAGAATCTGAAAGGCCGGAATTTAAATCGTCATTTCTCCTCTGCTGCTCTCGTGGTGGTGGCTCAAACGTTGCATCGTCCTCATCAGAGAGACCTTCGGTGTCTTTCAAACCTGCCAAAAACAATAAAAACATGGTCATATCAGCCGGTAGCTTTATGTCGTACTAGTAATACATGGGGATCTTGTCGACTTGACTTAGATACAAAAATACAAAATAGTTTATTTAGAAAACAAGTTGTAGGTACACAGTATGTAGGCCTTATCCATTTAAGTTTATAGGAAAACCTGTATTAGGATGAGACCGCTCTTCCTTATGTTTAACTATAACTTGTTCATTAAGACTTATATTATGTAGAAGTTACCTAAATTAACTAAGTTAAAAAACACTATTTAAAAATTAAGTTAAGCTAACTTATGAATAAAAGGGGAAGTTGAAAAAAGGGTTTGGTTAGGTTTAAATAAATATGTATAAATATAAGTACTTTTTATTTTAATTATATTTTTTTTGATTTTAATTATTCTTCTTTATTATAAAATCAGTTATAGTATTTCAGCAAATTTTCAGTTTCACCATAGTCAAGTTGTTTCAACCATGATGTAACAGATTTTTTACACTCAATGTATGACATAGTGTAAATGTTGAGCATTCTGTTAATACGATTGTACAAGAAAATAGATTGCACGTTGTACTGGATACTAGCAAATTTGGTTTTTATAGCAGGGTGGCGTAATACAGTATAGGGATTGCGTTTTTTTTAATATATTTGGGTCCGGCGTAATAGTTCCATGAGTTTTTAGAACACAATTTAATATATATAGTTGCCTGACGGTAAAGACATTCTTTGTGAACTTTTATTAATTTTCTGGGACAATAATACTTTTAGTAGCAATCACTGGGCTCGCTCAAAAAAAAAAAAAATAAAAAATAAAAAATAAAAATCTTTATTTCTCTTAATACTTAGCCTAATATGACAGGTTCGTAGGGCATCTCCATTTAAGCTGGAGTGGCCTGTGTTTGGAGATACCGCTCTTCCACAATAATCAGGTAAATCGAGGTTGGCCGTATGGCATACACAGACAAACTGAAGCTTAACTATAACTATAACTAAACTATTAATAATAAAGTACTATAAAGCTATATTGGTGATTTTAATACCGAAACAAAACATAACATTATAGATATAGATAGGTGTAGACTTAATTATACAAGATAACATAAGTGTGTTAATATTGAGAGTGTGTGTACCAGTGTGTGAGTGTGTGTGTGAGAGGGTATGTGAGGGTGTGTGTGTATGTGTGTATATTTGTGTGTTTATGTGATGTATGTTAATAAATCCTCTGTTTCATCATAGGTCAAAGGTTGAATAAATTTTGTAAGTAGCTTTTTGCACTCCCGAGATGGTTTAACATAGATATAGATTTCTTTATTTATTTTGTTGTATAAAAATGCCGAGCGCGTATCATACTGCATGCTAGCAAATGTAGTTCTGACGGGGGGTAATTTTACAATAATGTCTTTCCTTCGTTTTGTTATTAGACTAACGTCAAGTGGGAGGGATTTATGGATTTTAAGCATAGTGGCTATTATATATAATTTCCGTACAGACAGTAATCCGCTAATATTATAAAGTTCGTCAGTGGAGAAAAGCCTCCTTTTGAAGTATATGGTCTTGATAAGGTTTCGTTGCGATCTTTCTAAGTTTAGGAACTGTGTCTTTGCTGCACCGCCCCATATTGTTATACAGTATGTGAAGACGGATTGTGCAAGCGTTACATAAATTTGATTTAATAAAAATTTTGGAGAATCGTTTGAGTTATAAGGTACTACATGTCGAAGTGCTTTAAACATCCAGGTAAGCTTTCTAATTCTGTTACTCACATGCTCTAATTGTGGATACCAGGATAGTCTCTGGTCTACGAGAACGCCCAAGTATTTGACTTTAGATACTTTATCTATTGATGGACAATTACAGGTACGGCTATTGTTGTCGCAACAACTATGAATTTTTACTGTGAAATCGCTCTGTGGTTGTGAATTATTGTACATTCCAAAACAAATGTAATTTGTCTTAACTGTATTGAGGGATAGCAAGTTGTGTTTGAGCCAAAGAGCAATCTGCGCTAGACCAAGTTCGGTACAATTCTTCACTTCTGACCAGGACGTACCTGCGAAGGCAATAGCAGTGTCGTCGGCGTACGACAGTATTTTAGCGTTGTTGATCTTCATGCTGCAGAGGTCATTAATATATATGAGGAACAAAGTTGGTCCCAGTACGCTCCCCTGTGGCACGCCATACGACACTACCTCTTCATCACTGATACATCCCGGCAATTTCACTCTTTGTTTCCGGTCGGACAAATAATCTGTGAATAGTGCAAGTGGAACCCCTCTTATTCCAATCTTCTCAAGTTTGCGCGCAAGGATGGGAATGGACACAGTGTCGAATGCTTTTTTCAGGTCAAGGAAGACCGACAGACATTTGTTGCCTTTGTCAAGTTGCTGTGTTACAAACGAACTTAGCTCATAGACGGCATCTTCAGTTGATCTTCCTTGCCTGAAGCCAAACTGAGTTGGAGATAAAATATCCAATTTGTTTAGATAATTCATTAGCCTGGCATTAATAAGCTTTTCTAAGATTTTTGAAATAGCAGGCAGAACTGATATAGGCCTATAATTGCTAATATCTTCTTTATCCCCGCCCTTGTATATTGGAGTTATTATAGATTGTTTCAGAAGATTTGGAAAAGTGCCTTTCTCGAAGCATAGATTTGTTAGGTGTGTGATGATAGGCGCTATTTCCTTAAAAATCATTTTTAAAAATTTATTTGTGATATTGTCCCATCCAGCTCCACTATTTAGTTTAAGATTTTCTATGGTGCTCGTAACAAGCTCAAGTTCTATAAATTTGGTTTTGTGTGATCCTAGATATTGAGACCCCATGTAGTACCTGTACGACATAAAATAATTTATTCTGAGTTTTAGCACGTGATAGAATATTGTCAAACTATAAAAATACATGCATGAACAAAATGAAAAACACGAGATTGCATTGTAAAATCTGGATTTACATACCACGTACGTCACGTCGTGCTGCCATCGTCCTCAACTCAAGACTAAATGTCAAATTATCTGTCACTAGAAATAACCTATCACAGGGTCATTAAGGAAATCAGAGAGTTTCTCTATGGCATCGTTGTATTAGTTCGTTTCCCGTGCGCTAGGTGGCACTCAAAGAATTATTTTTTGTTTATGTATTATATATACGACACCAAGCCCCAGGAGGATAGATGCAGGTTTTAGAGGAGCAACTCTGCCTTTGCCAGCGTTAAGTGAAAATTTAAAAGTCCCATCAGGACCTTTAAATCATCAAGAGGCCACACAAGCGTAAGCATAGCTGCTTACGTCTACGAAGACTTACCAACTTTAATGAGACTTATTGAAATAAACGTGTTGTACCATTCCCCCCACTGATCAGATTCGACCGGAGGAATCTTTTTATCCCAATCTTTCACCAACCGCCAAGTTCTCTAAAACAAGATCTTCCCATGAGTTATAATGGGAGTTAAAATACCAAGCGGGTCATAGCGGGTCTAATTCTCATTAGATCGAGCAAAACTTGACGTTTAGTGAATTGTTTTGGAAGAGTTTCGGTAATATTTATTTTGAAAGCAAAGGTGTCGTTTTCTGGGTTCCACCATAGATCTAATGCACGGGGGCTTGAGTTATCTAATCTTAAATCAACAACACCTTGGGGGTTCATTTTAACTTTTTGGGGTGGGAGCAGCTTCAACGCCTCAATTTTGTTCGAGACCCAATCTCATCTCAAAACCTGCCTTTGCGTAAATGCTAACAATTTCGCAAGCAAGGCGAGAAGCTTGGTCTGTGTCTCTAACGGTGAGTTGCACGAAAACGACGCTAATTTTCCGTTAGCTAACTGGAATCTAATCTCAAGATTACATAATCTCGTGATTAAATTTGAAGCTGTTGTTCGAAATGTTTTTACTTTCCTTTAAGTGATAATTAATTGTTTCCCGATATAAAAATAAAATTAATCTGTACACAGAATAAAAATGTTCAATACTCTTTCAAATTGAATGATTGAAATAAACGATCTTTTTATAACCCGCATTATTTGTATTTAGATGTGGCGCCACTGAATGTTTATAATAGTAAAATGACTTTTATGTCGTTGACGTTAGAAGCAAATTTATTAATAGTTCGCAAATTTGTCACCGATATAGAACATACGTGCTCCCTATAACTAACTGTCATGTCAAACATAACAAATTTGAAATTGAATAACCTTAGATTTGCATTTTACTTCTGCAAAGTGGTTTAATAAAAGGTTTCCGGGAACCATGGCAAGTCCAAAAAAGGAGAGGGCTCCTCGGAAAAGAGGGCCGAACTATACAGAGGCTGAAAAAGAAAATTTGATGTTTTTGGCTAAACGGTAAGCATACAATACGAGATTCCTTAGCAACGTTTGCCTCTCAAAATCCTTTTAATAAATTTTCTTCTTTTTAGGCACAACAACATTTTAGAAGACAAAACCACAGGAACAAATACTTTCCAAAAAAAAGCAGATGCTTGGATGCGGATAACTAAAAGCTACAATGCCTCGTCTACCAGTGGCATCAGAACTGCAGAGCAGCTGAAGCATTTATATGAAAATATGAAACAAAATGCAAGAAAAGCTCTAGCTACATCTAATGTAATCATTGGAGACCGGATTATATGCATTTGCATATTTAGCCTCTTTTTACCAGTTCTTGCATATTTTAACTAAATACTAGTGAACGTAAATATGCATATTTTCACGCTATGTTCACAATATTTTATTACGTATTACTAGAAACAATAAGTGCCAACATAATACCCAAATTCAAACATTGCCCAATTACCTCAGTGGATGGTGAATGGTCCTATTCTGTTATAAAAATGTTTTGAGTGATCAAAGACACAATTTTACAACCGAACTCTTGGAACAGTACCTGAACCAATTCTACTAATTCCTCTGTGCCTGAACGTTTATATTGAATTTACAACAGTAGCAAAATAATTAGTTAATGATAACTTTGTCTGATAACATTAATAATATGTTATTAAAAAAAATAACTGCTTGATTATGAAATGAAAGAAAATAACTAAAAATGTTATATATTTTGACACATTTCATGCTTATTTCGAGCATTTTATGTGGCATATAATCCGGCCTATTATTCAGGTTACCTACCTATTTATTAACTAAGATAATTTAATTGTTTGTTTTTGATATTCTCTAAAATATTTGCCACAGATTTGAAATATGATAAAGGAAATTGTTTATTTCTGTAATAACTTGTTATTATGTATTTCCTAGAAAGCTGACTACCTGCGTAAGTTGGAGGAAGAGAAGGCCAAAAGAGCAGAGGGTCTGGAGCCCTTGTCCAAATCTGACAAAGTTGGTTTATTTATTCAATACATTTTACTGGAGCAATTGTATATTTCTGTCATAATAACTTGTATTTTTATTAGGACGAAGACATACTGGATTTGGAGACGCTCAAGTTCCTGGACAAATCAGATAAAGTAGGTATATTTATTCAATACCGAGTGTTGTATAATTTCATTTATCTACTTCCATACTGCAATAAAGCAGTTTTATATGTACCTACATTCTTTGACAGATATTATAATATTATATTTTGATTAAACTTTACTTTCAGATTGCACGTAAAAAAACTGGTAGAGGCCGCTTCACTCCTGGAATCCAAGAAAAAGATTTAAAGATTTAAAGATTTTGGAACTGATTAAAGATCAGGTGGAGCCCCTTTCTAATCCATTTGATAGTGCAGCTTCATATTTTAAGGGTAGGTATTTATTAGATGGTAGAGCTAATGCCGGACTTGACTGTGGAGGTACCACCATCTTACTTCCTAAGTCCCCCTAAGTTATTCGGGAAACAGTAAGAGGACATCAAAATAAACATAAACATCTCTCAAGGCAAAAAACCAGGTGGCCCATCATGCATGGGACCGACTAATGGTGGTATATCCATCCCCAACTGTCGGGCCTTATATAAAACGGGTGACGGGCAGTGGCGTCACTAGTGCGAGGATTTCGGTACTGCGCTCACCAACCCGCCTGCCCAGCGTGTGTGAGTATAGGCATTTCTTCCAGTTTCAACCGCAAAGGCCTATGTCCAGCAGTGGATGAGCTAAGCTGATGGATGGATGGATGGATTTATTAGATTCAAGATGCAGTATGAATTTTAGTTTTGAAGTTGTATGGGCACAATAATTATATAATTTTTCAGATAGCTTAACACAGGAGCAAACGAAAGAGGCAACAACACAGCCATTTTTAGAAGAGGTTGTTGTTGAAATTATTGAGGATCAAACATCGAACATGGAAATACATGAAAAACCAAAAGGTAGCTTTTATTTTGGGTTTTAATTAAGTAATACTACAATGAAACTATTAAACTGTTTTTATTTTTTGACTATTATAAAAATGCTTATTTTAAAAAGAAATATGAAAATTCTATTTTGGAGAGGCGATGCCTATATCAAGATTTAAGGCTCCGGCAAAAAAAACACCTGCTTTTGGCGAAAAAATTAAAACTAGAAATTGCAATTTTGGAAAAACAAAAATAAATTTTAATATGTAGCATTTTTTTTTCATTTTGAATACACCTTATGTACATACCTATATTTATGCTGGTGAATTAATCAAACTGAAAACACAGTGTTCCTTTAAAGTGGTTCTCACAGATGTATCTTCCCCGTACTGGAAGGCATTATGCAGTTCTTCAATCGTATCTACATCCATATCAAAGTCCACATTTAGCTCTTGGGGAGGCTGTTCATCTCTTAGATCTATTGCAATGTTATGCAATACTGCTGTTGCTACTATCACCTTTAAAATTGTACTGGTTTTTCTCAGTGTGATACCTGAAAACATGAATTAGTAAAAAAGAGAAGAATAAATTAAAGATACATTAATACGGCATATTCTGCTCAACTCAAATAAGTCCAACTTAGAAGGTACCTTTTTGTAGGCAAGGAAAACGCCTTTTCCAGACACCAAAACACCTTTCAACGGTGTTTCTAGTTGTGACATGGGCTCTGTTATAATTATCCTCCGATGGTGTTGCTGGACGGACAAACGGGGTGAGCAAATATTTTTTACAGAAATACCCACTATCTCCCAATAAAAAGTATTCACCATAGTGACCGGCATCTAGCACTGCACATGCACATAGAGGTGAATTATTAAAAATAGTGCTATCGTGCACACTTCCAGGCCACCGAGCAATTATGTCCCTTATTTTCAATTTGGCATCGCATACCACTTGGACATTTATTGAAAAGAAGTCTTTCCGACAGCGGAATACTTCAGATAAGTCTCCACCCCGGCTTATGATTTTGATATGGGTGCAATCAACTGCCCCTAGAATGAAATATTTATCATTAGATAAATGAGCATGTATATTAGGTATTCACTTCAAAAATAGATATCAATTCAAACCCTCCTTTGTATAAAGTGTGATAAAGAAACTTCGTTCCAAAAACTAGCTGATAGCAACATGCAAAAGATAGCAGTCAAACTAACTATAAAACAGTAAGAAAAACAACCTGTGCATCTTGGAAATCCTGCCAGTTCATAGAAATCTTCTACAACATTGCGAGTTTCTTCATTGGAAAGCATTTTTATATATGTTTCAGCCAGCTTACACAATTCCAAAGATACCTTTTGGATTATTCTACAAACAGTTGATTTGTCGGCTTGTATTGTGTCACCCAACAACTGCTGCAAGGTGCCTGTTGCATAGAACCTCAGCGTAACTAAAAGCTGGGCCATTGCGTCGATTGATCTTGACCTTTCAGTTGAAGGAGAAAGGTTATGTTCTATCCTCGATAATATATCTTGAGCAGCAGCTTTTGAGAACCTAAACCGTTCCATAAATTCCTGTTCGTCATATTTGTTGAAGAGGTCTACTCTGTCACGGTATGTTCTTACTCTTCGCTCTTCATCCGAAGATAACGAGGACAATGATGTATCCGACATTGTCTGCAATCAAAGTAAACATAAAAATGCACCAAATATGAAGTGCACACAATATTACCCTGTATTTTTAAGTTATATCCAGCTCAAACAAGTAGGTACCTAGATAGTCGCCACTTTACTGAAGAGAAGAATAGAGATTCTGAGGATACTGGTCAAAACCTAGTAAAGCCTTGGTGTGGTCTCCATTTGGAGCCAGGAATAAATAATGGTGCATTCACGCACGATCTTTGAAATTGTTTATTACTTACAACTAGCGACATTAATCTTACACCAAACTTTAAATACTTTTATGTACTCACGATTGAATGCAATCTCCTTCTGCAACCACATTCTTTATTTTCTTTTTACGAGTTTATCTGGTTTACAAAATTACAAGCAATTGTACAGCAAACCAGCAAAGAGCACGCCACGCCACCTACCGCTATAAATGTTAAACTTTCTTCAAAATCAGCTGTGACATGGTCAGCCATCTTCCCATTTAGCGGGATAAGTACAGGATCGTTGCCACTTAAATTTTAATTTAATCAAGTGTCAAATTGGACGCTAACGGAGGTAAAATTGCGTTCGAACAACATAAACTCGAAGATAATCATGAGTTTGACAGATTTTTATTGAAATAAATAAAGGTTGCTTAAATATTTATATTGGAGGTTTCGTGCAACAGAAAATCATGATTCTCGTGATTAAATTAGTTTAATCTCTACTTAAATATTAAAATTTGTTTCGAACAACTCGGCGTAACGCTATCAGTATTAAACCATTATACCAGTATTAAATGTCGAGTCATTAGGCTCTTTCCGCACTAAGTGTAGCAGATGGCTACTCTTGAAGCAGTCTCAGGCTCTACGTGTTCCCTCCTAAAACTAAACATTATTATTTTCTTTATTCTTTTACTTTTTTTAATTATTATTTTTATTCTGTTCTTTGGTTTCAAAAAACTTTGTAGGCTTTTTTTTTCTTTTTTCAATTTATTTTGTAGTTAATATTTATTGTAGTTACTTGAATTTAATCTAATATGTGTTTCATCATGTAGTATTACAAGGCTGAGCTGAAAATCGGCGGCTGTCTGCATGTGTATCAGCTAGCTGTATGCCGAGCTTAGACCTTTTTGTCTTTTCACTTTTGTATTTATTGTTTTGTGTATATGTATTAGCACATTTGTAAGACAAATAAATTATCTTTTATTTTATTTTATTTTATCTAAGTAGTCGTCCATGTAATGGTCTTCCAAAATTGCTTTTGCGGCATCTGGGAACTCGGACTGAAACTCTTTAGCATTTTTATCTATAACGTAAATAGCTGAACATGGAGAACACGCTGCGCCAAACATGAGCGATGACATACGAAATTCTTTTAATTCTTTAATTCGCCAAAAATATCTTTGGTAATCACGATATTTTAACTTGGGAAAAATTTCTCTTATGTCAGCCGTCACTTGAAGTAAACTCTTTTTACCTCGATATTTTTTTGGCTACCTGTAATTCCGTTGACAGAAACGTTTTCTATAGGTCCAGTAGCGCCTATTTCATTTGCTAGCTTAAGATCAATCAACGTAGCCCTTAACCCATCATCAAGGAGACTGAAATGGTTGTAAATTCAAGACCTCTCACACATGTTTCAGTCTCTCTCTCTCTAGCCTTCCCCTAGGGCCACATATCTGCGCTTCTTGGAGCCCTCCGCCGATGCCGCAGCCGCGCCCGCCCTGACTGAGGTCGCTTGGAGATAGGACGCCGCCACCGTATCAACGCATGTGGCGTCCCATACCAGCGACCTCCCATTCTTCCAGGGGATGAGCGTCAATCCGTCGGGCCTCTTGCCATCGTCGCCAATGAGGCCTTTTGGCTCTAATGTGGCCGGGACGCTGGCACTGATTAAGGCCCTACGGATGACGTCGTTAAAAGTGGCATGACGCAGCGGGCGACCAGCACTATGCTGTCAATCAATATATTTATTGCATTAAATTACATGTCAGTTGTAGATGTTATAAATATGTACATAATTTTGGCTCAATGTAATTTTACCCATTGGGTGTAACAATATTCTTAATTTTAGTATTAAAATATAACTTTAAGTATAATAATTATTAAATAAGGCACGCTAGGCCATGATGACCAAGCTGATCGACGACCTTACCACAACGGCAGCGATGTAGCTCATTTGTCCGGGAGCCAAGTCTCAGACAGGTGGCCAAAGTAAAACATGTCCTATCAAGGAGGGTCTCTATATTGGCCGATGGGAGAGCGTTTAACCAATAACCAGACTCCAGCTCGCTGGACGCCAAAAGACGAGCTCGCTCTGCAAGGTTTAGTGAGGTATCCAGTAGGTTCTTTTGAATACAAAGCGGCTCATGCCAAGGCCTCTACGAAGCCAAAGTCATCGGGACATTCGTACTCGGGCCGGCAGTATTAATCCATGCATTCCTGGCATTAGCCAAGCACGAGACTTCAACATCACCAAGTGATGGGTTTATGATTCTACCAAAGAGGTCCAGTGGGCTGTAAGCTGAGGTTAGGAATGCAGGGAGTGCCACGTTAGACACCCTTCGGATTCCTAGACCGCCAAATCGGATCGGCAGACTGGCTTGGATCCAGCTGCGGTCGTTTAGAGAGCAATTCAGGATTTCCATCAAAGTCGTTTTAATTATTTCGTCTACACGTGTCAAAAGTAAGGAATATTTCCAAAGGGTGAATTTTGGCGTAAAGACAGAATTTAATTATGCTGTATGCTATGTGTGGACTGACCTTTTTCGGGAGGCTCGATGATTCCTCAAATTTGGATTTTTTTTCCGAAATGAAATTGGGAAGAGAATCATCTAGTACTGGGGCACCTAAAAGGTGAAGCGACTCATCATTTATGATTTTTATGTTCCGGGCCAAAGTATTAAATTTTGTTATAATATCATTTTTCTCATGAGCTAACAATGAATTTTTTTTAAATAATTCGCATTTAGAAAAATTCAAATTTAGTCCGATAGAGTGTACATTCTGAATTAATTTTTCTGAGTCTATCAAAGGCTTCGCCTCCCAGAGTCCCATCGTCTAAATATCATACATTAAATTTGGTTGTGAGGGAACTAATTTGTGATTGTATGGCCAAACTGAAAATGGCCGGTCGGAGTGGGTCACCCTGCTGGCAGCCGACAGCAGATTGTAACAGATGGTTCTTATTATACAAGTTGAGAGGGTGAGCTATAACACTGCAATTAATAATGAAATACTGCAGGAACATTCTCCTTGACATGTGTCAGCAGGGCGCCCCTGTCTATTGAGTTCTGTGTCGCGTTCTGCACATCCACCTTCAGCAGAACCTTCCCTCCACCGTGTTCTAGGAAGGTGCGAGCCGCGTGCACTGTGGTCCCTCCCTTGGTCCCAAAGCCTAACTGTACGGGTTGAAATTTGTTCGGTAGGGCTGTTTGAATATCTTTGAGACCACACGACGAATGCTGTTTCCAACCGCGATCGGCCGGATGCCTCCGTCCTTTTTTCTGAGTGCACACAAATTATCCACAGGATGTCAATAATGTCGTCGCACACTTTTCCAGATAGCATGAGGTTCACGAGCCGCGTCACGTCTTTCAAGAGGGCATAACCAGTCTCTCCTGGGGCGCCGTAAATAAGATCTTTGAAATGCTGTGGTGACAGCCGATCGAGACCACTAGTCGAGCCATTCTTGAAAGACGCGATCGCGGCCTGGACCTCCTCCAGTGTCGCTTCAGGTGTGCGCTCAGAGGGATCCGGGGCATCAGGCAGGCGCCATGTGGTTGCTGGAAGTGGGTGTTTCGACTCCAGGGATGAAAGGGTCTCGGAGTTGTCTGGTGCGACTGCGTCACTTGAGAAGAGAATCTGGGCAGCTCCCCTAATATCTCCAATTCTCCATCGTTCATTTTTGATTTAACCTTTTTAGCTATGTTAAAGGTGTTGTTTAATTTGCTTGTAAAATATTCTGTGTCATTTAGATTGATTGGTTGTTTACAGTTGTTCTTGATTTTATGAGTAAGCGAACCGCCATTGTCCCTTCCTCTACGCACGTGCAGAGTCCGGTATGAAAAGATGAAAAGTTGCTCCTATCTGGCTTTTTCGTTCTTATTAACAACTTTTCGTATACAAGAAGACAGAGAGGCAGCCAGCGTAATTCTGGCCCCTCGTGGTATCTTCTTAACAGTTGGAAGAGATGATTTAAATTTTCTTAACTCTAGCCAAAATGGATTATCAGATCTTCTTGGAATGTTAACGTCAATTGCAGGCACATTTTTGTGGCATTTTGAAATATGAATCTTTAGACCTCTCTGTCCTCTGTACACGCGAGACGACTGGGGGGAAACCGGACAAAGCACGAGGTCCTGTGACGCTGACGCAGCCGGTCGACTTCCAGAAGACGGACCAGCCGTCTGAGACATTAAAGAAAAAAAAAGAAAAAGCTATATCGTTAAAATAAATAGGTACCGTATCACAAAAAACCTGGCAGTCAGGCTCCACCCACCAGTAGTTGAGTCGTGCTTGCACGTCGGGGAAGAACTGAAACAGTTCTCTGCCCCGTTCCTCACTCTGCCATCGGTCCTGCCAAAGAGCAACGATCTCTGCCATAATTGTGCGTCTCCTTCCTCCCAATTCGGTCTTGGTTGCGTATGCTCGTGCTTCGTCAAATCTCGCGGCGCGGGTTACTTCAAGGTCAGCCGGCAGAACGCCTGCCAGCACTGGTAGTGCCGGGGTGCTACTAGACCTGTAAGCCTTGGTCAGCAGGATAAGGGCTGGTCGTTGGGTTCTCAGCAGAGAGGAACGCACCGTATGAAAAGTCACACGATGGAACCAGACTGCTGCCGCATAAGTTACGGTGGCCACATACGTCCCTTTATACAGGATTTTGAGCGCGCGGTACCTGACGCCCCAGTTTGATGCTGAGACGCGGCTCATCTTGCCGAAACAGTTTGCCGCGCGCTCACCGATCGATAGAGCGTGTGGCGCAAAGGACAGTCCCGCATCGAGAACCACCCCCAGCACCGTCGCCTGCGTCACGTTCTTGATGGAGTCGCCATCCATCTTTATGGTCGGAGGGCGCTGAAACTTCCCCCGGACTGTCATGGTTAGCGACTTGGCCGGGGAGAAAGAGAGTCGGTTTCGCGCGCCCCACTCGGCCAAACTAGCCAGCACAGCGGCTGCTGTGCGTTCAATGGCCGCTCTGGACTGAGACTCCATCAAGACAGTGACGTCGTCCGCATAGGCTGTGAGCGCCGTGTGCTGTGGTAGTGGCAATCGCAACAGGTCGTCCATCATAATGTTCCACAGTGTGGGTCCAACTACAGATCCCTGAGGACATCCCATAGTGGACACCTTCCATTCCACCAGGGGGCCCACAAACATGCCCACACGGCGGTTCGCGAAGTAGTCCACCAGCATCTTGTTGATGTTAAGGGGACTACCTCCACGTTTCGCCTTGAGCAGGATCATGGGCCACCAAACGTTATCGAAGGCACCCGAGATGTCCAGGAAAATGAGCTGGACGTACTTCGCTTTCGAGTCCTGTACACGGCGCACAATCGCGTTAAGTGCCGTTACTGTCGACCGACCTCGAGTGAATCCGTGCTGGCAGTCTGAAATACCCCTAGAGAAAGGGGCACAGGCCAGCATGATTCGTTCCAGAATTTTGCCCAAGACTGAAAGAAGAGTTAATGGCCTGTAGGCCTTCGGATCGGTCAGTGGCTTGCCATTTCCCTTTGGCAGGACAACTAATCTCCCGGATTTCCAGATGTCGGGGAATATACCTTCATTTACGCATTTTGCGTACATGAAGGTCATCTCAGCGGCCGCCACCTCCCATACCAGTTCGACAATCTGCGCTGTAAAGCCGTCAAGTCCCGGTGCGTTATTTTTCAAACTTTTTATGATCTGGCCCAGCATCTCGCGTGTGACGGACGGGTGGTGCGTCGCGGCCAGATGGCACGCACGCCGCCATGAGTCGAATCTGAGTGTGATGCGCGTGTTATATTAGAATAAGCCCTTTACTGTAGTGTTGCGAAACACATTCATCGTTATACATAAAAACCATTGTCACTTTGTTTTCGCCGTATTTTGATTCCTGACATCGGCCAATGTACCAAACCTTAGCTATAGTCTTTATTTTCATTAAAGTGTTTTAAAATCAAATAGACATTTTTTTAGATCCTCCGCTGTTGTCTATTCTAATTGGCGCAGTCGGTAGGACAGTAGAGTCAGTGCGTGTTCCAGAATAGGCAGCCTGATACGTTATCAACGTTAATCTACTGTCTAAGAACCAACGGCAGCAGATGGAGGAGCTGGTCCATCCTGAATAGATGTACCAACATATAATGTGGTAAGTGCACATATTTATTGATTGCCACTATTCCTTCCAAAATTCTCCATCCACGTTCTTTCCGTCCTGAGAGCGATAGGGAGAGAAGTCGGCGCCGTCGCATTGAGCAGGCGGACGTTTGGCGAAACCTAGATTTAATTAGTCTATTTAGAGAAGATAGTGAATTAGAAAGTGATTTAGAAATAGGAAAAATGGTGACTTTAGATGAAATACATAAGGCACTGAAAAATGTTCCCGAATTCGACGGAAACAGTCATGTTCTTGTCCGATTTCTGACAATATGTGACCAATTAGTGACTTCCTATATTTCAAATGTAGCTGGAAATGAAATTCTAAATTTATCACTTCTTAATGGGATACTAAATAAAATAACCGGGCCCGCAGCCCCCACTTTGGCAACGAATGGAATTCCCAACAATTGGGAAGGAGTTAGGGAGACACTAATTAATACTTTCAGCGATCATAGGGATGAGACGGCGTTGTATTCAGATCTATCTCTATTAACTCAGGGTGCTGACACCCCTCATTTATTCTATGAAAAAGTTCAAAATTTGCTGAGCATTACAATGACATATGTGCAACTCAATGACCCCATCTCAACCACTATAGAAGCAAAAAGAACACTGTATAAAAATCTTGCCCTACAGACCTATATTAGAGGTCTCAATGAACCCTTTGGCTCACGTATTAGATGCATGAGACCTCCTACTTTAGAGAAAGCACTAGAATATGCTCAGGAGGAAATGAATGTTGTTTATTTACAACAGAAAAATAATAGCACTAAGCCGATAAGTCAACCAAGTCAAAAGACTACTGAACCGCCCCCAAGACACTTTAATTTTCAGCAACCGATTAACAACAATTCTTGGAATAGAACTAACCCTCAACCTCACTGGCAAAAACAAATGCACCCAACTAACCAAAACAATTTTCAGCGACCGGGACCATCCAGAACCCAAGATATGTTTAGGGCTCTCCCGAGATCTAACATGTCCACAGGTTTTAGGGTTTAGCCGCAGCAGCAACCCCAAAGGTTTCCGACACCCATGAGCGGTGTAGTCCATGCTTCAGCTAGGCCATTGCCTCCGACTCCAGGACAAAGAGACTGGAGAACCCACGGCAATCCACCACCTAATAATTATTTTAAATCCAGGGAAATGCACATGAATGAAACCTACCCTGAATTTTATGATCAAGACAACTCTTACTTTGACTATTCTGACTACGAAGTATATTATGACAATGACTATGACCAACACTACTTTCAGGAATCCGAACTCCCGAATATTACCGAGATCAAACCTGAAATTTCTGAAGGACAAAATTTTCACAAAGATTTAGAGAAACCTGTCCCAAGATAGAAATAAATCTGCAAAACCAAAGACAACTACCATATATTCAAATAGAGAACCCTCCATTAAAATTACTAATTGACACCGGTGCAAATCAAAGTTTTATCAGCCCAGAAGCTGTTACTGCATTTTATCCCCAATATCCACTTCAATACGATCCTTTTATTGTCACAAATATTCATGCGACAACTCGCAATGATTACTCCGTAACGATCCCCTCTTTCCGAGAATTCAATGACGACAAACCAGTCAAATTGTTTGTATATAAGTTTCATGATTATTTTGACGGATTGATAGGTGGAGATTTACTAGAACAGTGGAAAGCAGACATAAAATATAGCTCGCGAGAGTTTATTACCCCGAAGGAAGTAAATCCTATTCGAATGTATTCATCGAATAATGTAAATTTATATGAAACTATTATTCCGGCAAATTCTAAAAAATTGGTACGTATTCCTGTAGAGATCCCAAAAGGCGAAATTTTAATTAACGAACAAATCATTTGTAATTGCATTATCAGTGATTGCCTTAGTTTCGCTAAAAATAACCGTTGTATTTTAGAGATAACGAACCCCACTAAACGTGACGTCATTTTCTCGTTAAACGAGCCAATTCGAGCGCAAGTGTACAATACAGAGTACACACCTGATGATTCATTTATGCCCCCGCGAACTAAACAAGTATTGTCCCAATTAAGAACCGACCATTTGAATGCCGAAGAAAAAACAAACTTGAAGTTACTATGTAAAGAATATGCAGATATTTTCTACGTTGAAAATGAACCTTTGACTTTCACGAACTGTATAAAACATAACATTAGAACTGCAGATGAGATCCCAATCCATAGTCGTACATACCGTTACCCATTCGTTCATCGTGACGAAGTTCAGACGCAAATTACAAAAATGTTGGATCAGGGAATTATTAGGCCTTCCATTTCAGCCTGGAGTGCCCCTATTTGGATCGTTCCTAAAAAGGCAGACGCTTCAGGAAAAGTAAAATGGAGAATGGTAGTCGATTTCCGCAAATTAAATGAGAAAACAATAGATGATAAATACCCGATTCCGAATATTACTGGTATTTTGGACAAACTAGGCCGCTGTCTTTACTTCTCTACAATAGATCTGGCTAGCGGATTCTATCAAATTGAAATGGACCCCCAAGATATTCACAAAACAGCCTTCAGTGTTGAACAAGGACATTACGAGTTTTTGAGAATGCCCATGGGTTTAAAAAATAGCCCCTCCACGTTTCAACGCGTTATGGATAATGTCCTTCGTTTAGTTTAGTTTATCTAGACGATATTCTAGTATTTTCAACTTCGCTTCAAGAGCATATGATCAACCTGAAAAAAGTTTTTCAAAGACTTCGAGAATCGAATTTTAAAATTCAAATGGACAAAAGTGAATTCCTTAAACAAGAAACTCCTTATTTAGGTCATATCATCTCTAAAGATGGTATCAAGCCAAATCCCGATAAAATCAGCGCAATTCAAAAGTTCCCCATTCCAAAAACTTCCAAAGAAATCAAAAGTTTTCTTGGTCTACTAGGCTATTATCGCCGATTTATTCCAGATTTTGCTCGTATCACGAAGCCTCTGACGTCATGTCTGAAAAAAGGTGCTAAAATTGCATTAACAGACGAATACACTAAATGCTTTAATCATTGTAAAACCCTCTTATTAAATGATCCGATACTACAGTACCCCGATTTCTCTAAGGAGTTCAACCTGAGAACTGACGCTTCAAATTTCGCAATTTCTGGAATTTTGTCTCAGGGTCCAATTGGCGCGGACAAACTCATAGCGTATGCTTCGAGAACGTAAAACAGTAGTGAAACTAATTACTCTACAACCGATAAAGAATTACTCGCCATTGTTTGGGCTACTAAGTACTTCCGGCCATATCTATTCGGCCGAAAGTTTAAAATATTTACGGACCATAAACCCCTTACGACAACTGCAACGACAAATCCTATAACAAATTCCAGGCTTACTAGGTGGCAACTTAGCCTAGCAGATTATAACTGCACGCTTCACTACAAAAAAGGTAAAGCTAATCAAAATGCTGACGCTTTGTCACGTATTGAAATTTACAATGAAGAAACTAGCTCTATTATTGCAAACGCTTCTGAAACCCCAATCCAGATAGTTGAAGACGACGCAGAGACGGCAACAAGACATACAAGCCTAGAAAATCCTATCCTAGAAATTCCTATTTCTGAGGACCCCCTTAACAAATTCACGAGACAGTTAGTTCTTAATATAACTAACCGGCCTCCACATACTAGGGCTACAGTGACAAAACCATTTGACTCTCATATAAAGACTTACATTGAGCTATTTGAAGACACCCTAGAAAATGATTTGATAGAAGCGATAAAAAAAACATATTGACCCAAAATTACGCACCGCTATACTAGTTCAACCCCTAGACCGAATGTACTCTATCGTCCCCATAATTCAAAAGACGTTCAAAAACTCCGCTATGAAATTAACTCTTGTTAAATCTGAAATAGAAAACATTCAAGAATATCTCAATCAACAAGAAATTATTCGCAAATACCACGAAGGTAAAACAAACCATCGTGGCATATCTGAAACGATGTTAGCTCTTTCGCAAAGATGTTTTTGGCCAAAAATGCGCGATAGCATTTCCAAGTACATAAATGAGTGCAACATATGTGGTTGCGCAAAATACGAAAGAAACCCAAATCGGCCACAATTCCGAGTAGTACCACCGCCGACAAAACCTTTCGAAATATTACATGCTGACACGTTCACTATTGAAAAAGAAAAGTACTTAACAATTGTTGACTCATTTTCAAAGTATGCCCAAGCATACCTACTTGACGATTGTACCGCTCCAAATATAGTGAAATCATTACTGAATTTCAGCACCCATCACGGTTTACCTATGACTTTAGTAACAGACCTAGGGACTGAGTTCAACAACCAGGTAGTTTCAGAATTCTTGCGACTTCATAAAGTCATTCACCACACTACATTAGCGTACGCACCTAACGAGAATGGAATGGTAGAAAGGTTTCATAGTACCCTTCTCAAACACTTACGCCTTCTTAAAATAGAGCATAAAAATGAACATTCCAGAGACTTACTTCCATATGCATTGCTAGCCTACAATAGTTCAATACATAGTCTGACTAAATGCAGACCCATTGACTTGATAACTGGACACTATGATCCAAGAGACCCAATAGACAATAACTTGACTGAGCGTTTGTTACAACAATACTCTCAAAATCATAAAGACAGAATGAAAATAGTTTACGACCTCGTACATAACGCATCTCTTACAGAAAGAATTAATATAATGGAAAATGTTAACAAAGATAGGGAACCCGAACAAGACTATATCCCAGACCAAGAAATTTACATACAGAACCCTACTGCAGTAAGACATAAATTGGCCCCACGATATACTCACGATAAAGTGACTTCAAATCTACCGATTCATATTTACACTTCCAAGAAAAAAGGTCCCGTAAAGAAATCCCGTCTCAAACGAGTACGCAAATCTCAATTGTTGCAGGTACGTTCTGATGATCATACCCCTGGCTCTCTCCCAGGATATCCGACTTGAGAGTATGGACAACGGACCTGGTCTCTTACCTTTTAAATTAGGACCGACTAAAGTCGTGTCACATTACCACACTTTCCTACAATATATAGACTTAGACGAAATTCGAAATAATATTGACTTGATAAAAACACAACTGACCAGTGCATCTAATATGCTATCTAATAATAGCTTTGCTTTGTTCAAGTATCAAATAAAGTTTTTATATTCTAAGCTAGATAAAGTATCCTCTCAGATAAATACATTCTCAAATTCCAGAATTAAACGAGGTCTCATTGACTTTTTGGGTTCCGTAATTAAGAGTATAACTGGTAATTTAGATTATAGTGACGCACAGAAATATGATAACGCACTTAGAATTTTAGAAAGTAATGATGATAAGATTTCTCGTAATTATAATCAACATATAAGTTTGTATAAGAAGTACATAAATGACCAGAAACAGGTTATGTCAACATTATCAATAATCAGCAAAAATTGCAACATGTATGTATGTATGTATGTAAATACTTTATTGCACAAAATAAATATACAATGCACAAAGGCGAACTTAATGCTAATTAGCATTCTCTGCCAGTTAACCTTTGGTGATGTGGAAAGTTTTGAGGGTAGTGCCAGATAAGTTAATTACTATAATCAATTCAACCAAGAAATCATATTTTCATAGATACTATAATATATTAAATGTAATTAGAATTAAATAAATATTGTATATACATATATACTCTACTCATAAATACAATAATATACATATATTATACATAACAATACATAGGTAATTACGAGAAGGACAATGACTCAGGGGGATATGTAAAAATTACAAGTTTTATGACTGATTCTGTAGCTGTAGATAGTGTTGATAGACTCTGGTTTTGAAGGTAGAGATAGAGGGAGACTGACGGATATTAAGAGGAAGACTATTCCACAGCCGGATTGCTGATACTGTGAAAGAATTTGAATACATATTGGTGCTGTGTTCGGGAAATCGGAGGAGCATAGCTCGGCTTGGTCGCTGAAGCCGGCCAAGGGATTCAATAGGGGCAAACCGGTCTCGAAGATAGGGAGGAGAAAATGGGCTATTGAGAGCATTATAGAGAAGTGAGACGATGTGTGAGTTCCTTCGGTAGCGGATATTGAGCCAGTTTAGCTGAAGACGAAATTGAGAGACATGATCGTATTTGCGCAATCCGAAGATGTATCTGATACAGAGATTTAGGAGACGATCTAACTTGTTTAAAAGTTCTTCTGTAAGATCAGGATAACTCACATCAGCGTAATCTATAATAGGAAGCAAAAGAGAATTGACTAATGTAACCTTGGCAGAGTATGGAAGAAATTTTTGTATGCGTTTTAGTGAGTGCATTAAGGCAAATATCTTCTTGCTTATTTGTGCAACCTGCAAGTCCCAGGACATATTATTAGAAATGTGAAGCCCCAAATTTTTAACAGATTTGCAGTATGTAAGTGGGGTGCCACTGAAGCAGACTGGAGGTAGAATGGAGATATCAGTTCTGTCAATCAGAGCTCTACTACCAACAATCATCACCTGCGTCTTAGATGGGTTTACAAGTAGGCCGAATTCCTTCGTCCACTCACTGATCCGATCAAGATCGGAAGTGAGCTTGTGTATGGAATCCGGTAAGCCATCTTGCTTACAGGACAAGTATAACTGAAGGTCATCGGCATACATATGATATGAACAGAAAAATACCACGGAAACAAGAGTATTGATAAATACAGAAAATAGTAATGGAGAAAGTACACCTCCCTGTGGGACCCCAGCGGTAATGTCACACCACTCGGAGTAAGTGTCATCAATACGTATACGCTGTTTACGCCCACAGAGGTATGACTGAAACCACTCAGCAGCTGCATCCGATAAGTTGAGAGAACGGAGGATAGCGATAAGGATATCATGGTCTACGCAATTAAACGCGCTACTAAAATCAAGGAGGGTTAGGATAGTTAGCCGCCTATCGTCCATGGCTTCACGAATGTCATCAGTGATTTTAATGAGTGCAGTACTTGTACTGTGGGATGGACGAAATCCCGACTGAAGAGGATTTAGTAGTTTGTGACAGTGGAGGTAATACGAGAATTGACGATGAGCAACGCGTTCAAGCACTTTGGAAAGAAATGGAAGTATAGAAATTGGTCGATAATGCTTGAACTCTGTTGGATCAGATGTTTTGGGGACTGGGACCATGTAAGCAAGTTTCCATAGGGCAGGAAAAGTATTGGATGACAGGGAAAAGTTGATGATATGGGTAATAGCAGGAAGAATATTGTTAAGGATAGGAAGGAGTAGGTCACGGCCAATACTATCAGGTCCAACAGCATTGCTTGGAATGGAGAGAATGATTTTCTCAATATCGGAAACAGAAACTGGTGAAAAGGAAAACATAGAATTAGGAGAAGGGGGAACAGATAAGATTTTTCGGATGGTGGCTTCCTTAAGTGCGGCATTAATAGTGTGGGGAGGGGTTGAAAAGTGTCGATTTAGACCATCCTTATCCAAAGACGGGTTAAGGTTTTGTCGACACTCACCAAAGCCCAAGGAACGTAGAAAGTGCCAAATATTGTTGGGATTACATTGTTCGATAGAGGAATGAATATGATTTCGTTTGGAATTCCTAACCATCTGGTTGCACCGATTTCGGGCAGTCTTAAACCTTTCCCAGTTGCATTCCGTGGGGTTCTTTTTATGCTTTCGCCTGAGACTGTCTCGCCTAGCCATAAGTTTACGAACTTCATCCGTAAGCCACGGCGTGGGAGCACGTTTCAACCGAACCATGTGGACTGGAGCGTGGACATCGTAAAGTTCAGTGATGGTTTTATTAAAGGCCACAAGCTTGTCATTTATATTGTCAAGATTTTCGAAAAATGACCAATCGATAGCTTTTGCATCAGCTAACAATTTATCTCTGTCCATACTTGCAAAGTTACGTCGAAAAGAAATTTTGGGCTTGGATTTTGGGATTTTTAGCCTATAAGAGGCATAAATGAGATCATGATGCGAGAAGCCAGACGCTGTGAACTGGCCATGGCATAAGATCCGGTCGGGGTTAGGGGTAAGAATGAGATCAAGAAGGGTATGGGAATCACCCACATGATGCGTTGCAGCAAGATCCATTATAGTGACATTGACAGAAGTTGTCAAGGTCTGAAGCTTGCGCGAACGAGCATCATCGACAAGAAGGTTAGTATTAAAATCGCCCATGAATAAGGAATGTTCATATTGAGGTATATAAGTAGAAAGCAAGTTCTCTAACGTATCGAAATAGTCAATTGTGGGGGGTGGGTATGCAACACCAAGTAAAAATTTTGTTGTAATAAAATCAAGCTCGATGAAAATATATTCCATCGTTGGCTTAGACCGGTTATATTCAGGGGAAGAGCGAGACAAGATATTATACTTAATATCTGAACGTAGATAGATTGCAACTCCACCCGCACCTGCACCAGTTCGATCATTCCTAATCAACACATATCCAGGAATAGCTACAGAAGTAGAGGGAATTGTCGGTTTCAAATGTGACTCCGATACCAGGCAAGCGTGGATATTATTGCTGGTAAAGGTTGCAAGACATTCAGCATAGTGACCACAAATACTTTGAGCATTTATATGGCAAATGTTGAGATTTTTATTTTGTGATGAGAAAGTATTGTGGAGCAAATCGCCGAGATGAATAGGAACACCATCAAGGGCATCAGAAAACGAGTCATTGGAATCCAAAGAATAAAATAGTTCGGAATTATATGATAAATCCATGAAATATAAATATATAAAATAAAGTTTAAAAAATAATAATAAAATAAACGTATGATATTACTTAGATACAATTTGCAAGATAAACTATAGTGAGTAAATTCAAAATGGCAAACCAAAACTAATGAGACCGCCACAGCACTGCCAGTTCACTACAGATACAGCTATTTTAAGTAATAATTAAACCTACTATAAGTCAAATAAAACAAAACAAGGCCCAAGAATTATAAAAACAAAAGTAAAACGTGGTGTTACAATCCTATGTACAGACAACAAAATCTCAGTACAATTGATGGAGTAAGATACAAATTATTGTCTAATGTTGGACAGTTTGATTTTAAGCAGAACATGTACAGAGAAGAAAATAAATAATTAAATGGAACGCAGGCAAGCTTCTACTTCTATATGAATGAGAACCTCTGACAAAATGTCAAAACAAAAGAAAGTGGGTGATTTGGAAACAAATAGTAAAATTTTATCATTCACAACATAAATGCACAAATTAAGTAAGCTGCCTGTGGAGTACTAACTAGTTAGTATTCGCAACTAGTGTCAAATTAATGCGGGCCTTGGAAACAACATTCGAGCAAATAATTTAACTATTTTTTGGAATTTACTGCAGCACGATTCCGCTGAGACCTGCCTCCAGAAGCTGTGCCAGCCTCTTTAGTTGGCGGGTATTTAGCCATGAAGTCCTGCAGCTGTTGTGAAGAATTGAGCCGGAACTTGTCCCCATCAGGAAGCTTGATAAATATGTTGCCGTCTTGTGACCAACACCGGGTGACACCATACAGCCTGCGCGCCTCAACGAAAACCTGTCTCCGGGGACCAGTCAGGAACTCAGCTATAGACACTTGGCATCCTTTTAGTTCCTTTTTGCTGTTCCATACAGTTGAGCGGACATGAAGATTTTCAAACCTTACCAAGACGGGCCTGTTAGTTTCGTCTGATTTCCTCCCGAGACGATAGCAGGTCCTTACGGAAGCAACAGTGAAGTTCGGCAGCTTTAGCTTCTGTGTGGCTATCTGCGTAACCATAGCTGGGAGATCTTCGTCTGCAGTTTCTAAGACACCTCGGAACAGCAAGAACTTTCGCCTGCCACGGTTGTCCATTTCATCAACCGTTTGAGAAACAGCTGAGATCTGCTGCCGCAACAAACTAATGGCATCTTGCATCCAGTCCTTGAAGATTGAGAACTCCTTTGCCAGCCGCTCCAAACTCAGGGCATCCTTTGCCGCTGTTGCTATCTTTGCTTCAAAGGCTGCCATACTCTCATGGAACTTTTTCTCCATGCTGGCAACCGCAGTCAAGGGCTCCTTTGCAACATTTTGAGCAGCCTTTGACTTACCCATGGTGGATTTGCTTTATACAAGTAGCTTTAATAGTGTGGTGAAAGTGAGGTTATGTAGGTGAATTGGCAGTTTCTGGATTAAGTCATATCCCAAGTGCTCTAAAACATTCCCTGTATGGTTACCACTGTATACACTAACTAATTTAATCACTTGAAGTGCAACAAGTAAGTTGAACTACTTAATTTTAATTTATTTTAATACAAACAAAAATTTCATGTAGTGTGGCATGTAGGTAGGCACAAGAAAAAAAAAGCACACATGCATTGTTAATTCTCAGTAACAGTACTCGATCGGATAACGATAAATTATTGCAATATGCACACCTATCCCAGTTGTTTGTTATTATCAGTGAAAATGTGAATGACTTATCAGATCAATTAACTGGAATAGAAAATATTTTGGCTTATAGTAAAACGAATTCTATACATCATTCTATCCTGAATATAAATGCTGTTAAGGATATAATAACTAGTTTAAGCAAAATTTATGATGAAAGTGAAATATTAGACTTAGAGATAAGAGAATTCTATGATTTTATTAGAAAAGGTTAGGTTAGGTAGGTACAGCAGCCTCGTATTTACTCGTGGAGTAATATCATAGACTAAGTTTGTAGGGAATGATGATTCGGTGTGCGTCCACGAAAACAGCCAGAAACAATTAATTGATTTTAATGAGCACCATGAACACGATAGGTTATTTTTACAATTTTTACATACACGTTGCAAGAAGGGTGGAAGGTCAAGAAAAAGTGACACACAATGTGTTGCCACATTAATATTAAAAAAATACTCAAAACTAAATGTGGCAGTGTTGCCAACATGCTGCGGCCCCACAAAGAAAGGTTTTTCAACTAAAAGGTAAATTATACAAAAAAAAAAACAACATGCTGCGACCGCACATTCATGAATATTACATTTACCGCTTACTACAAATTACTTACTAAAACAACTATAATGTATAAATTACAAATTGTCATCGTTGGGAAGTACACAAATTTTTGTCACATGGACATGCCCGTTAGGTTTTTTTACTTCTACAGCTCTTACTTGATTATCGTGACCAGGGAACACGTTCGTGACTCTGGCCATTGGCCAACTCAAAGGAGGTAAATTATCATCTTTCAGAATTACAAGAGTGCCTACTTTGATGTTGCATGTTTCATTGTGCCTTTAGGCCTATTTTGAAGTACATTGAAATATTGCTTATGCCACATATTCCAAAACGACTGTTTCAATTGCGTACGTATATTCCAATACTTTAACCTATTTTGAGGTATATTGGATACAATTTAATTATTTTAACAATATAAAACTTAAATAACATTAAAAAACTAGACTACCTATAAATTATATAAATATAAAAGATAAAATTATACCTAACTAAATTAAAAAATAAATTAAGGAAAACTTACCTATAAATTAAACAAAATAAAATATTTTTTCCAAATCACCGCCGTCGATTGTTAGGGTCCCCAAAAGGCTGGAATATATTATTGGAATATAATAAATCTTGGATACATCTTTTTCAGGCTACATAGTCCAAGCGCTACCTATTAAAAAGTGACCTAGCGTTAAATAGCTGTAATCATTTACATTGGATGATGACAATGGGATTAAAGGTCTAGAATTCAATACAGATTCAATTTCAGCTAACACTGTAACAAGCTGTTCATATGTTAATACATTATTTTGCCATATTCTCTTTAACTGATGCTTCGTGCAAAAAACTGCAGCCTCCGCAAGGCCTTGGTAATTGGGCAAGTATGCGGGCGCGAAGCGAAATTCAATACCGTTTTCAGCCGCAAAACTATGAACTTTGGCTTGGTGACCTTGTGAAGACTGCAGTTCATAAGGCTCAGCTAGGAGATTCCTTGCACCCTGGCATTGTCAGAGATTATTTCGGTGGGTTAACCTCTCCGTGAAATTAAACGTTAAACGTTGCCTTAAGGCACGCGAGAAAGGTTTCAGTGGTAAGGTCCGATGCTAACTCTAAATGTATAGCTTTAGTAGTAAAGCAATTGAAAACGCAAATATATCCTTTACCAACAAGGGACCGTCTCACGCGCGAGTTTTTCACATTTACGGGCCCACAAAAATCAACACTAACTCTCTCAAAGGGACGTGCAGTTGCAGTCACTCTGCCCTGGGGCAAGGAATCCATCAGCTGTTGAACAGTCTTGGCCTTATGCCTGAAACAAGTAATACATTTGCGTGCGATTTTTTTAATTTCTAACATACCGTTAACTATCCAAAATCTTTAGTTCAAATTATATTCAAATTAGCTAGCCTAGGCCCCGCATGTAATAATTTCTCTTGCTCACTCCTAATTATCAAGCTAGGAATTTGAGATCACTTGGGCAAAATGACTAGATGCTTCTGAGAATATTGAATGTTTGCATGATGCAGCCTACCACCTACAAGCAAAAGCCCATGATTGTCAATAAAAGGATGTAAGTCTTTTAAAGAACCTTTGATTAAATTTCCCTTTTCAAGCGAGTCTATCTCATCTTTGTTGTGAATTTTTTGCTCATTACTTATTAAAAGCATTAATGCGTTATTTAATTCAGAACTTGACAAATATTTATTTTCAATCTTTGCCTTCTTATTATTCACATTGTTACGAAAAAGCAATATATATGCTAGTACTCTAACCATTTTGGGGATACTAGAATGTCTGTGCAAGTATCCGATAACTTCATTACCTTGTGTATCTGATGACACCTGATTGCTGGAGAACACCGAGCTTGACTGCTGCTGTATTTCAGGTATGTTGGTTGGTATATCTAGAGAGGGACAAAACTCAGACTCACTGTCATGCAAGATCTTTGGCCCATGCCACCACAAAACACAGGCTTCGAGCTGACAGGGATCTACTCCTCTGCTGATAAGATCAGCGGAGTTGTCCTTGGTGTTAATGTACAGCCACTGACAATTCGCTGTGTGCTGGCAAATGACTTTTACCCTATTTGCAACATAAGCTTTGAGGTTAGTAAGCTCACTCTGTAACCAAGCAAGCACAATTTTCGAGTCCAAAAATTAGTAAACAGCTTGTATATGGTTGCTTTAAATGGTGTATTCAAAGAATGTATCTCTAATGGTAAGCAATATCTCACACTGCTTTTTGCATTAGTGATTCCAAGGATGTTTGTGTGGCTCTGAGTGGGTCGTAATCCTAGCACAATCAAGGCAAGCCTTAAATTTTTTAAATTGCCTGTCAGAAATGAAACAGGAGGTGCTTCAGCGGCCCGTGGAACATCTACATTTAAATTGCCTGGCAATAATGAAACAGGAGTTGCTCCCGCAGTTTGAAGTACATTTTCGCCAGTATGCAAAAGCGTATTATGCGGCTTTTTGCATTCATTGCACCGGAAATGATACCTCCATTTACCTAAGTGCGGGCCGAGGCAAATGTTGCACAGCTTTTTTTTCTTTTACAAATCTAACCCTATCCTTGGCCGGTATCAAGAGAAAGTTTTTACAAGCATAAAGTTTGTGATCACACTCACAGAATAAATATCCTGGTGGTTCTTGAGTCGCTATGTTGACAGCTGCCTTGGTCGAGGCAGATGATCGTTGTGTCGGATACTGCATTACCTTGACAGGACCCCGCTCAGCATTCTCCAGCGCCAGGGCTTTCTTCTCCAAGAAGTCGAGGAAGCCATCAAGATTCGATGCTGGTGTCGCGTTTCATCGGGTAGTCTCGTCTCAAGTAGTTATCTAGTTTACGGGATAGTACACACACAATTGAAGCGGTGCCCCGAATAAGGGTCTATATTTCGAAATATTTCCAGGAAAACAAAAAAGCACTTATCAGCTTTTATCACTTTATTTCAGTTAAATGTTCTTAATGATAGATATTAAAGTGTTTTTAGACACTTAGCATAAAAAAAAAAACACTTGAAGAAAATTAACATTACAAAGAAAAACAACGGTAATAGCCTATCAGTGAGCTGTATACGGGTCTATATGCGGACATGTAGACCCTTTTACGCGCCATCCTAGCTCCTTATTATAACTATCATCACAAAATACCATTACAAATGAGACAAGTTTCTGTAATAATTTTGATAATTAAGATTATTGCGTATTCATATCACTTCGGCGTCTGTCAAGTGAACATCGTTAATAACTGTCTCGTAAATATTTAGTAAAAACTGTTGCAATTAGTGTAGAATTAACTACAAAAAGTGCATAAAAATACAAAACAACACTCCAGGAACACAAATCAAGATCGTTCAGTGGAAAAACATTGGGATTTTCGTACTAAATCGGTGCAAAACTGCCGAAATATATATACAACTATAACTATACGTAAGCACATCAACAGCTGATTTTTGTAACCCCACATCCGGTGCGTGACAGTTAGAAACTAAGGTTGCCACATGATAAATAAATAAAGTTGCGTTCCGAATCCGAATCTTTTTGAAGTTGCCAGTAAAGAAAGAAAACTACCAAATAGTAAAAAGTCAGCCGAGATGGACCCACAAGTGGAAATGATACTCAAGAAAATGGATGCACAATTTCAAAAACATACAAAGACTATAACGGAACATGTGGAAAAGACGATCAATGAGAAACTTAGACCACTTGTAGAGGAAAATCAAGAACTGAAGAAAGAAATACCTACTTTAAAAAACAAAATTAATCATATTGAAAGAGAGGTACGCAAAAAAAATTTGATAATTCACGGCTTAGAAGATTCGGAGAAAAACCACTCCGAGCTTCTAAACCTAGTGCTGGACACATTCAACACAATTAGTAATAAAAGCCAACAAGAAAACTGGGATAAATGGGAGATCAAAAATATCCGAAGACTCGGAAAAAAGAGCCCAAATAAAAATAGACCAGTCCTAGTAACGGTCACACTAGTATGGAGAAAATACGAGCTACTGAAAAATAAAAAGCTGCTTCCAGAAAATATAAACATAACAGAAGACTTCACCAAGGAAGTCATGAACAAAAGGAAAGAATTAAAAATACAACAGCAAGAAGAAATCTGTAAAGGCAAGCAAGCTTACATACGTTATGACAAGCTGATAGTAAAAGAAAATTCGCAAGAAAAACGAAAAAGAGTAACTTCCAACTCACCGAAGACGCAAGCAGAAGAATTTACAGTAGCTGCCCCATCGAAGGTAAATAAAACCAAGGAACTGGAAAGTGTGCATCGCGCAAGAACCTATTCCCGTACAGAGGGAAATAAGATGTAGCAACAAAAAGACAACAAACGGAAGACAAACGACAAAAGGCAAACAAACAGGATACTGAACAAAAACAAACTTTCCCCAAGTCGGCTGGACCCCGTGGGGAAGTACGACCAAAACCTTCCAAGGAATAAAAATAAGAAATGTAAAAATATAGATAAAAAGGAATGTAATGCAACAACAAGTCACCATCACCCTCCCCCAGATAAAGAACGACAGAACAGAAATAAAGATTGCCTATATATCTCAACGCTCAACACGAGAACACTGCGAACAAACGAAGCCCTTTGCGAGTTAGAAAAAGCTATCAATGAATTAAAATGGGATATATTTGGACTCTCAGAGGTCAGAAGAACAGGAGAAGAAATATTAGACTGTAAAAACTTTATCTTCTACTTCAAGGGAGAAACACCTGGTATGTATGGGGTTGGATTCATCATAAGCAAAAAATATAAGGATTCTATAGAAGAATTCATTGGAATATCAGAACGCATTGCGATTCTAAACCTAACGCTCAAAGGAAGCAATGAGAAATGGTCTATTGTACAAATCTATGCACCTACAGAGCAAGCACCAAACGAGGAAAAGTATAAATTCTATAATCAATTAAATACGGCTATAGAAAAAACACACAAAAACATCATAGTGATTAAATTAAAGAATACTATTATAAAACGAGTTTGCATAGAAGCGCGGCATTAAATTATTGTCTAAAGAGGATTTCAAATCAGCTTTTTTTCGGGCACCTAACTCCATTTTTAGGGTTCTGATTTCCATGTATTGATTTCCGTATTATTACCAGCCTAGTCTATGTATATCGATCAATTGGCTATTACGGCAGTAAGTGGAGATGCAATGAGCCCACCTTACAAGTAGAAGATTCGTGAAATTTTTCTCTGAAACAAAATATGGTTAGCCTAACCGTGGCCTAGCTAAACCGATACTTTTCTAATCCCGGATGCTTCCAATTTTACCAATTTCATAATTGGAATATTTCAAAATTTCACCAAATGATCACAGAAAACTAACTCAAAGTCTCCTTTTAGTTTTACAATAGTTTTGAAGGAGTTTACACGTAGAGTGAGTGAGTTTACAACATACTTTAACGTATGTTACGTCTTATATTTATATTTAAAGTCACAGATCTTCATTCCCTACGCTTTTGCGGACTGAAAAACTATTAAAAGTACTTACCACGATCGATTTCAATCCTTAAGATCACACGACACAAACACCCACGATCGGTAAAAACAGCGTACTGATGCAAGTCGCGATCGCGGCTACTCACCGCGCGACCTGCCGGCGGCTTCACACCCGCGCGGGAGGGGGGCAACCCGCGCTCCCGCTAGCTTCTGCAGACTTAGTTAGGCAGAAGCAACCAAATACACACGAAAGGTGAGACAGGTAATCTCCTAAAGGTCAAGCAGAAGGCACAGGACTGAAATATAAAAATTAAACAATTATGTCGATTCAGTGTATTGTGAAAAAACCGCCTTTTTCTAATGAAACGAAAAAGAACACTTATATTAAAATTTTTGTGTAAATTGGTTTCTGTAAATTAGAATTTAAAAGATAAAAATATATATTTCGTTTAATTAGAAAAAAGCAGGCTTTTCACCATCTTGGCTTTTCAACACAGAAAGACAAAGACAGAACGCCTAAATTAAGTTTAGTCCTGTCAAATGAGTTAAATCGTGCTACACCGAATTGACAATGTATATAGCCTCACAGCCGTTCTCGGCTACAGCAACAGCTTCTTTAACTGCTGTCAAGTTTGAGAGCTAAGCTGTCCAGCTCTCTGATGTGCTCTCAATTGACTCGCGTAACCGATTTTTGCATTAAATGTACGACCACATAAGGCGCACGTCAGCACACCATTCATGTAGTTGTAAGAGATGTTCGCACGTGGAAGAGACTTAAGTTCGTCCCTTTTTCGGTCTAAATCGGACCTTCGTTCTTGTTCAAAGTCATAAACTTTCCTTTGAACAAGGTTCCACCACTCTGCGCTGACAATGTAAATGAGTTGTAACTAACATATAAACAGATTTGATAATTGCTTAAAAAACACTTTTACTTATCCACATATTAAAACTTTATTATGCCCGACCGGTTTCGCTGTAAAGCATTTTCACATCCTAACTAAAAATAAATTATACTAGAACCATGTCTAAAATGACGTGCAATCAATGAAATTGTGCAATAATTGAGATTTGATAATATATACCACGCCTTTCCCTTTGAACAATATTTTAATCTCCATTGTAATAAACTTACCAAGATCTTGGTTGTTTAACTGAAGGCTTGCTTTGTAATTTCGGACTACTGAAAACATCCCATTATTGATGGTATTTAGGTCTTGGTGGTCTCAGTTTAAACAAATTAATTCTATCCTGGATTAGTGTGTCTCAGCTAGACTAGTGTGGACCCAAAAGAACCCGAAAAACTTTGACTGTTTTGTAGGAATAATTTGTGGTAAGGGAACCTTAATGTTGTCCATCACTATAAACTTTAAGCTTGTACTGTAATCCATAAAGGTACAGTTGCGTTTATTATTCTAATAAATCCTATTCTTTGTATGATATGAGAATCATAAAAGAACTTTCTCTGTAGAGAGCGAGCAAGCCTATGAGTGACGATGTTTACTTCACTCGCCGAGTCCAAGAGCGCCCGTGCTGTTGTCCAACGACCCGCAGAATCTCTTACTCGGATTATAGCTGTGGATTTGGTTAGTTTTATTATTTGACAGTAGTACTTCTGACTGTGTAGCTGTAGCTAGTGTGTTTGAACTAGAAGTTGTAGTATTCTGTGGATAATCTTGTACTTTGATCATCGATTGATTTTAGTCAGTATTAAATGGTGTAGCTGCAGTGTGTAATACAGGTTTAATCGTCTGTAATTCTAAATTCTGATTTGTATATTGTGTTGTAACAGATGAGGTGTAGTGTGTTTCAATAGATATGTGCATGTCTATATATTCATTGTCTTTCCGTGCTCACGAACAGTCAATAAACCACCTTCAAACCTACCACTCATCTCATTTAACCGCCTACTTCGACATGGCGACCGTGAAATGTGACACGTGATAAACGCGTGGGACGCTATGAAAACACCGCGACGCGATACTAACTGAGCGTGATTTGACATTATGTGAACAGTGAACTATTTAGTTTGTCGTTAAAATGCGAAAACCCCAATCAAAAAAAGAAGTTTGTTATTGCTCAAAACACTGGACCAGGCGGATCTAATGGAGCTTCGACGGATCAGATGCAAATGCATATTGGTATAACTACTATATGCGTGGGAGTAATCATGCTGTATATTTCCTGCGGATGCTGTGATGGCCTTTCGGTTTTGTACAGAAGATGTCATATACAATGGATGAGGCGTGAAATAAATCATCATGAAATGCGGAGGTCTTTACATCGTCGTCGTGAGACTATGCAAAAGATCGAGAAGACGGAAAATGTTTAGCGTAAAGATAGCGTTCGGTTCTTGGAGACCGCGACCAAGTGACCCAGCGACCCAAGTCGCCGGTCTCAAAGGCGACTCCTAGCTTTCGAATCTATGCGAGCCAGGTCGCCCGTCGCGAGGCGACCCATACTTCGCTCAGTGTTCTGGCAGTTGTAAAAGTAGGCAGTTGTGTTCCAAGCATTATGTTGAACTTTTTAACAACGAATAGAAAAAGAGTTGTTCAGCAGTTATTGGAAGATGAAGAAGATGATATTCTAATTATAATGTCTATGATACCGCAAAAGACGATGAAAATTGACTCAATTTTTACATCGCGAGAAGAAGAGGGCTGCTTTGAAATACTTATAAAACGACATTTAAATTACAGAGAAGCGAAGTTCAGAAGTTATTGTAGGTTGAATCATAAACAATTTGTACTCAATGCAGATATGAAACCAAAAAGAAATGGATCATCAATAATCACAAGTGTCAAAAAAATTGACAAATCCTGTAGATACTTCTTATTCTTCACCATTACTAACATCGCGTGCCACATCATTCAGTGCTGGTGTACTTAAGTCAGTTTGTTCAACGGCGGGTGAGGAAGCTACACTGATAGGAGAATATGGATTCAGATTCGATGCTGAACTATGTGAGGGTACAGTGACAGGAGAATATGGGTTCAGATTAGATGCTGAACTATTAGTAAAATTTGAAATTGGATAGCTTTGATTAGAATGAGAACTAGAGGAAATGTTGCTTTGATCAAGATTTTTCAATTCATATTCTGCTAGTAAGTTAAACATTTTAGTTTTAGCCTCCACTTCGAAACGAGGTGTTAATTTTTTAAATACTGAGCCAACATGTGAGCAAAATGAATTGATTCCATCTGTATCAGCATCTGACTCCTGTGCTGTCAGGGTTTTGATTTGTTCTTGTCTTTGTTGGTCATAGATTAAAAATACCAATAATAATAATAAATTCAAACGAAATAAAAATATGTAACTCGTCTATAGTGTAATAAATCAAGTTTAATAGTATAAAAAAATATAACACAAAATAAATAATTAGTAACTTCTACTCTTCAAAAAAAGGTTTCTGAGGAAATATTAATTGGATCGGCAATGTTTGGGTCATAAGCAGGTAATAATAGACTAATAGTCCCTGGCGAAAATTATTTTATTAATAACTTAAGTAAATGCCTAACGCAGCAAACAACTGTGCTGATGCACTAGGATCCAAGTTAAACTTGAGTGGTGGTTTGGTTATGAAACACTTAGAAATTAATTAATTCACAGGCTTTATTAGCCACACACAATATGTTTTGTACAATGCCAATGGCGGAAGAGAGAGAGGTGGGGCAGCGGTTGCGTTCCGTTACCACAGTTTTACTTCTGACTATTGGCCTCATGCTACTCAATAATGGGTCTGAGGTCAAAAGAGGTCAATTATATACATCCATGTTGCAATCGGTTCTTGAAAATTTTCGCGCGAAGTTTTGGCGTTACGACCGGAAATGTTTATTTCGAGCTTTTGCAGCTTCCTCTGACATCATCCCTATAGGAAACAATGCAGACTTTGTTATGGCTGCACCATGAATTAGTATCTTGTGCATTGTCGGGGTCATTGGATGCCGTGAATACAAATCGACCTACAGCTTAGCGGTCGCAAAGGCGAATTCATCATATTTTTCTATATTTATTTTATGACCACTCGAAATTGCCTCTAGAATGACTTTCAACCTTAATATAAGGTCATAATTAATGCCCGTTATCTCAGCAGCTAGTTTTGGGTCGTCGAAGAATCTCCTGCTCGTATTTCCATCATTGGTTAGATATTGGCATATCGACCAGTAGTCCAGTTTTGTCGCGATTTTTCTTTTTTATTTCAAGTTTTCGTTCATTTTCCTTTGCTTTTTCGGATTCAGTTTTTTTCTAACGGTATTTTTTGACAGGCAATTTATATGGCAAATGGAAAATGCTTTCAAAAATGCGTATTCTGGCATGTAGAACCGAAAGAAAGAACTGTGTAGCCGTAGAATTTATTGCTTTTTTCGAATCTACATCATTGAAATCTTTTGATGTTGCTTACAGATAGCATCGACTCGTTGATTTTGTGTCAGTAGCGGCATTGCAAATTTTGCCGTCCACCATCATCATAACGAAAACATGGTCAAATGAGAATGTTTCTCCATTTAATTTAACCTCTGTTGCAACTAGCGACTTTGCTGCATTTTTGACGTAAGATATTTCTTCTTTGGTAACCTCTGTGTTTTCTTTTACAAACCGGAATCTTATTGGTCGGCAATACCGAGGAGAGGATGGCGTTGGATTTTGCCAAACAATTAGTTTCTTTTGGTCCCTGTCACAAACAATTTGAAGAGGCACAAATGAGCCCTGAAATTAATTTGAATCAGACTCAGAATCATTCTCGAACCTTTGTTTAAATTCCGATTGTTGCGATCCATCGCAACCCCATTTAGATATTATCTTCAAAGATTTTCGTTCTTGTTCGTTAAGTTTTAGAAGAACTTCTTCCAAGTAAGTTGACAATCGGGTAACGGTATGGTCTATGAGGCTTTGTAAGTTACATTCCGCATTCCTGTTTCGCTTTTTGCAGAAGACTATAGCACGGGAAAAAAGTTTTGGTACTATTTCTAATAATTTCATATTGTCTCCGAGTTAAATCAGCTTCTACAAACATCGACAGTGCTTGCAATGGTGTTAGACGGTCAGTTTTGTCTTCGCTTGATAAAAGCGCTTTTTTATATTTTCTTGCACGTGTTGGAGAAGTTGTAATCTCTTTTAAGATTTTTGAGGCGTCTCTCTTTCCAGCTGCTTGTAGTTTAACCTGCGCAGCATGAATAATTACTTCATCCTCCAAATTAGACCGAATGTCTACAGTTTTCCTTAGTTTGTTTCTTTCAGTCAACTCTGCAAATGATTTACTTGGTCGGCTTGACTGATGACGTTTTGGAGTCACTAATGAAATATCAAAAGTTCCTTCTAACCAGGAACTATTGCTTTTCAGGAATATGTCTTCCTTTTTAAGAGCTTTCGACCATATTTTTTTATGCCTGACTTAAAATACGAAAATCTGTGTTTAAGACTTTTAAATTAATTTTCGTTGTAGTCATCATACGAAAAAAGATGATTTTCTAAATAGTGTAATTTTTGGTCCAAATTTGGCAAATATTGGTGCTGCATTTTGTCAAACAATTGTCGGCGAGTATATACTTTTACACCGGAGGTACACGGTTCACCTAAAACAAATGAAAAAAAATTTAATGCAACTTGCACGTAAAATATCATATTTGTATATCCTCGCCGTGCATATTTCAAGTCTATGAGTTAAAGTAATCCGCGCTGTTCCGCGGCCAATCTTTTTATTTTTAATAACTGTAACTGTAAACTGCAGCTGTAACTGTAAACGCCATTAAGAATCATAACGGGGACAAACGTAGAAATACAACAAAACCCTTCCTCTAATTCAAAAACCTGCTAAATTTTACATGAATCCACTCATATTTTTGAATTTTTAGAAAAATATGAACAAAACTGAATAACAATCCAAATTGTATAATTATTTATTGTCTCTTACCTGGATTAGCGGGATCCATCATTTCCGGAGAAATGGAAAACATCTCGGGTAATCCCTGTTCCTAAGGGAGCGGGCGGGTCAGATGTAGGTGATTACAGGCCGGTGGCAGTGTCATGCACCTATGCTAAAGTCTTCGAGTCAGCACTGTATAACGTTGTCTACGAGGAGATCAGAGCGCATTTGTCTGATGCACAGCATGGGTTCAGACCGGGTCGTAGCACCACTAGTAACCTTTTAAACTTTATGTCATACATAGTACCCCACGTTGACCAAGGTACACAGGTGGATGCTGCGTACTTTGACTTCAGGAAGGCCTTTGATACCGTTGACAACGACGTGCTTCTCGTGAAGTTGGCTGGGGCAGGCTGCACACATAAGACGTTGAGATTTTTCGCCAGTTACATGAGGGACAGAAAACAGTATGTTCAGTGTGGCAACAGTGCATCCGAAACGTACTGTACATACTCCGGAGTCAGTCAGGGTAGCAATCTTGGGCCGCTCGAGTTTATTATCTTAATTAACGACCTGCCCAAAGTAGTCAAACATGCTCAGTGTCTATTGTTTGCGGACGACTTGAAGCTGTACACAAAAGTTATGTGCGAGGAAGATCATAATCAGCTTCAACGTGATATAGATAGGGTTGTGGCATGGAGTCATGAGAACAAACTCCACTTTAACGTGTCCAAGTGCAACGTCATATCGTTCAGCCGTAGCCTCTCTCCCCGCATTCACCATTACTCGGTGGAGGGTAGCGCGATGGAGCGTGTGACGTCAGTGCGCGACTTGGGCGTGCGGATGTCAGCAGACGTAACATTTCGTGAGCACATTGTAAATGTTTGCAAGAAGGCATTCAAAACGTTGGGGTTTGTTCTCAGGACGAGTAACAGCTTTACTAGCATCACAGCTATTAAGGTCTTGTACAATGCTTTAGTTCGCAGCAAGCTGGAATGTAATGCGGTCGTCTGGGCCCCCCATGAGGTAAAGTATGCTCTCATGTTAGAGAAAATACAAAACAAATTTACGAGATTACTCTACATGAAACTTTATGGCGTATATCCTAAATACCCGTTGATGTATCCCACATTATTCGTTTTGGGTATGGTGGGATATAATCAGCTAGAGGTTAGGCGCGAACTTGCTCTGGCGTCATACTTGTTTAGGGTATGGCGTGGAAAAGAATTCAACTTAGTTTTGCTTGCAGCAGTCACATTCCGAAGTATTAGAGCAATTCTGTTTATGAACCTTGATTTTGAAGATGTCAGCTGGTTGCGTATTTTCACGTATACTAAATGTGAGAACTTTCGTTTTGTCCAAATTCAATGTTAGTAAATTGTCATTTAGCCAACTGTATTGTGCTTGTTTGAGATTTTTTCGACAAAGATCATCGATATAGATTAGGAATAGTGTAGGGCCTAGGACACTTCCCTGAGGGACTCCATATGTAACAGTTTCCTCAGCAATACTGTTGATAATACTCCTTGTTTATGATTACATATTCAAATCTTTGTGACTTATGTCTTCTGTCTGTTTTATTGAATATAGAAACTCACAACCGTAAACTGCGTTTTCTCTTTTAGATTTATTAGATTTATTCTATAAATCCTAATAGGTCATGGCCCAGGCAACAAAGGGCTCAGTTACTACCATTGACAAATTAAATGGAGCGGAAAATTATCATAATTGGAAATTCGCCATGCGAAATATGATGATGCGCGAAAAGATTTTCAAATGTGTGTCAAAGGAGCCCGATCAAGAAAATCCTACGGACGTGGAGCGGGATGAGCAGGCGCTGTCCCTTATTTGCCTATTTGTAGAGCCGCAAATCTACCCTTATGTAAGAAAGGCAGAAACGGCAAAGGAGGCTTGGGATGTGCTATCAGAAACGTTCGAGAAGAAGAGTATTAACAGACGAATACAACTCTTAAATGCTTTACTTGATGAAAGACTTGAAAGACACAACAATATGCATGAATACATTGCAGCAGTAATGGGTCACGCCCAAAAACTGACGGATATTGACAAAGGTGTTGATGACGATCTGGTGGCTGTTGTTCTCCTGCGAGGACTCTCGGACGAGTATAAGCCGATGAGGATGGCTTTGGAACATTCAGGAATGAAACTTACTTTGGAAAATGTTCGATCTGAGTTGCTTGAAGAAGGAACGTCAAAGCTGTCAATGACGCTGTCAGACTCAGCACTAGTAGCAAACAAAACCAAGAAAAGAATTCGATGCTATTCATGTGGCGAATATGGACACAAAAGCCCAGATTGTCCCAAAAGAAAGGACAAAGAAAGAAGTTCAAAAAATACTGTTTTAAGCGTTTGTGGTGAAAGTAACAGTTTTGATACTTCGTATTGGTATTTAGACAGTGGTGCCAGTGTACATATGAGCTTTAATAAGGAAATCTTTAATGATTACAAGCCATCTAATCACTCATTTGATGTTTCTTGTGCGAATGACGTGAAGTTGAAGAGCGAAGGCAAAGGTGATGTATGCGTGGGATTGAATGGAAGTAAATACACGATACAAGATGTCACCTATGTGCCCGAGTTGAAAGCGAATCTTTTATCCGTATCCAAAATAGTTGAAAAGGGGATATGTGTGGTATTTAGTGAGTCGGGTTGTGAGTTGTTTAATCAATCTGATTGTCAAGTTTCAGGTGTGCCTTTTGCAAGTGGTAGTAAGGTGGGCGGGATCTATAAGTTGGACAGTTGTGAGCCAATGTTAGATGGGGCTGCCTTGGCTACAGTAAAAGGACAAGGAGATTTGGAATTATGGCATCGTCGGTTGGGACACGTGAATGTCCAGGACTTGCGGCGGGTGCGTGGTTTGGAGTCCATTGATGGCAACATGGACTCATGTGTTGGCTGTTTAGAAGGTAAAATGCATCGTTTACCTTTTAATGATAGCGTGGGAGACAGGGCAGCAGAGAGGTTAGGTTTGTTGCATACAGATCTTTGCGGGCCCATGTCTGAAAACTCCTATGGTGGAGCTCGCTACATGCTTGTGATTGTTGATGACTTCAGTAGGAAGATATTTACGTATTATTTAAAATCTAAAACCGAAGTCTTTGATAACTTCAAGATGTTTATCTCGATGGTAGAAAATGAGACCGGGTTACGAGTAAAATGCGTTAGGTCTGACAATGGAACTGAATATATTAATCAGGCCTTCAATGAATACCTAAAAAATAAAGGTATTAAGCATCAGTTGTCTGTCCCATATACGCCAGAGCAAAATGGTGTGGCAGAAAGAACTATAAGAACAGTCACAGAGATGGCAAGGAGCATGTTATGTGACGCTGGCTTGTCAAAGAAGTTCTGGGCTGAAGCCTGTAATACGGCTGTGTATACCAAAAATAGACTCCCACACAGTGGCATAGAGGGTAAGATTCCTGAAGAGCTATGGACAGGCAAGGAAAGCACTGTTGACCATTTCAAGATCTTTGGCTCAAAAGCTTATGTCCATACACCAAAACAAATACGAACGAAATGGGATCCTAAAGGTAAACTTTATATATTTTTAGGATACTGTGATAACTCCAAAGGTTATCGTTTTTCGGATCCGAACAATCCAAAACGTGTTATTACGGCTCGTGATGTGGTTTTTCTTGAAGAGCAAGAAGTTAAAAAATGTAAATCTGAAAGCACAATGAGCAATGAAGAAATAATTTTTTTAGAGTCTGCCGTACTAAATAGCACCGATACTTCAAGTACGTCGACTGCAGACTGTGAGAGTTCGGATGTACAAAGAAGTGATGTGGACGATCAAGATACAGGATTATCCTTGGATGTGGGATCTAGAGAAAAAGATATTGAAAAAACGGTGATGGAATCTGTGTGCTTAGATGAAAACAGAGTTGATGTGGGACTACCTTCGGTGACAGAAGAAGGTGCGAATGTCAATCAACCTTTAAGATCTGTAGATCAAGACATTTCATCTACACCTGCGAAAGAACTGCCTGAAGAACATGATGAGATTCTTGATGTGGAATCAGAAGATTGTAATATAGGATAACCAGAGTGCGATTAAACTGGCAATGAACCCTATTGCCCATAGGCGCACAAAACATATAGATATAAGAGCGCACTTTGTTAGAGACTGTGTACGTCATGGAACAGTAGAGTTGGTATACGTGCCGACAGATAGCATGATAGCAGATATACTTACCAAGCCGCTTGGTAAGATTAAATTTGAAAGATGTTTGAATGGACTTGGCATGACTGCTGCTGACGAAGACAAAGACATCTAAGGATTCAGATTTGAGGGGACCATGTTGATAATACTCCTTGTTTATGATTACATATTCAAATCTTTGTGACTTATGTCTTCTGTCTGTTTTATTGAATATAGAAACTCACAACCGTAAACTGCGTTTTCTCTTTTAGATTTATTAGATTTATTCTATAAATCCTAATAAATACGAATCGACCTTCACCATTTGTGAGCTATTAGATAGATAGTCGCGAAAAAAACTAAGGGGTGTTCCACGAATACCAATACGTTCCAGTTTCTTGAGCAGTATGGGAACAGAGACAGTATCAAACGCTTTAGCCAAATCCAGAAATATACCTGCACATTTTTTCTTTGCGTCTAATTTATTTGCAATATGGTTTGTTAAATGGATCACGGCATCCGAGGTGCTTTTTTGTTTCGAAAACCATACTGGTTAGCCGAAAGTAAATTTTTATTATTTTACTGTCGTATACACAAATCATGGCTGACTTTACCTCTTTAATCAGCACGGCTTGTCTGTTTGCAGTTACAGATTCACCAGAAAAATAGTAAGCAACAGGTTGTTTCATCTTTTTGCGGATTCCGCAGATCATGAACACCAGTGCATGTGATGCAATTTCCGGTGTTCTACCCTGTGTTCCATGATCTTGGTAACCTTCAATTGCATCAGTTTTTGGATTGTACCATAAATGTTTTCTAATGGACATTTCATCAAACATTAAAATGTACTCATTTTCTTCTGGCTCGTTGTTCTCAGATATTTGTTTTAATACATTAAACATTTGATCATTGATGCCAACACCCAAGGGTAAAGTTGCCAATAATGTTTTTAATATTGATTGGGTAGGAAGGCACCATAATCTCCTTAATAATCTATAACAAGCTGGTGATCTTTTATAATTCTCAGAGCTATGATTTTTTCTGGTCTGGTCCACCTTCTTCCTTGAGCCTTAGATTTGCAGCTTCTTAGCTGAGCTTGCAGACGAACTGCAAAAGTGCTCGTCATTTTATCGTTGATTAAATCATTATATCTTTATTTTGGATCAAAACATTCATGAAAGATTAATTTTTTAATTGTTTTACTTTTTTCTTGAGACGGCACAACTCTTTCATACTTTTCCTACATTTTCTTTACAACTGTTTTTCCCTTGGTGTTACATTTTGGAGTTAATGCTTTGCAGTCTTTGGAATTGACTTCTGAAATATAAAATTTAAAATTGTTATGTACATACCATAACAGTCAAAGAACATAAACCAATTATAAGCTTAAATACCTTATAAATAGTTTCATTGTTCATTCGGTCTTGTATCATCTCTGTCGTTTTCGGCTTCTGGAATAAAAGAGAAAAATATATTAAAACTAAAAAAAAAACGCATCTTCCTCTGCACTAACCACCGATTATTATACTCTTGTCCAGCGGAGTTAGCATGCCAGTTTAGACTTTTCTCTCTCTCGACTTGTCTCTCGGTTGTCGAGTCTACAGATTTCTCTTCTTGTCGAACATCGATTGTCTCGACAGACAAGATTCAATCGAGAGAATTTTGTCGTTACCTCGATTTCGTTCATTCTTTCGTGCATCTATGTGGCAGAGTCAGATGTTACCAACATTAATCAACTTGTTCCAGCTGATTTGAAGACGATACTAGGGACAATGCAAATTCACCAGATAATTTCAAAAAAACAACATGAAATTCATCACCGTGTGCTAAGCTGCTTTTGCACACCAGGATGCTCTTGCAGTTGCTTTTCACCAGCCAAACATTGCTTCAAAATACACGATGACGATGACACAATTAATAAAAAAATACCATCAGTAACTGCCAAAACTGAAAAACTCGTTACCATTCCAACAGTCCAGACCTTTGTTGAAGAAGTCCAGATTCACCATCCTAAAAATGTGAATGTTGAGTGCATTCTAAAAGATACGCCAAGCAACATCAATGTCACAAATGATGATATAACGAATACATCTCTCAATATGATTACCGACCCAATACACCAGATCTTTGTCGAGGAAGCCCAGGTACACCGTCTTGAAGACGTGAATGTTGAGTGCATTCTTAAAAATACTACAAGTAACATCAATGATGATATAATGAATACATCTCTCAGTATGATTACCGACTCTTTCATTAAAATGTTTGACGAGGATGGCATTGAAGTACCTTTTCCCTCATCACCTAAACAAAGCTTTGCGTCAACCGACAGGATTTCTGGTATCGGACCTGAAGTAATTATTGACCTGAGCGGCGAAAATGACAACGGCACACCCCAGCCTAATTCAAATGGAGAGAAAGATGATTTTGAAATGGTAAGGAAGCCTTCTCTTTCGTATTCGAAACGAAATTCATCTTTTATGGAAGATTTAAATAATAAAACCAAAAAATTACGATCTGAGACGAACAAAGAAAAAAATTTTCGACATCGCCAACGCACAGAATTAAAGTCGATTAGAACAACAATTTCAAGATCTATCCAATGTAGTTTGTGCAAGATATCTCTGCCATTTGCTACAAGAGCCAAAGCAACATGTATGTGTCGCAAAAATATATTCTGCTTGAAGTGTTGCCAAGGTCAAACTATTTGTGGTAATATTTGCAACAAGTGCCTAGGTGAGGAATAGGTAGCATTGGACTGTTTTTCAAATAAAGTAATTTTTCTTACTGATTTTACTATTTATTTAAATTTCTAGCATTGACGCGAGTTAGCGCTTCGCAACCCGCTCTTTCATATGAAATACATTTCACAGTCCTTACTTGGGAACACTTTTGACACACCTCAGGGATTCACGTCATGAAATTTAAAAGTCGTAGAGCAAAGGATTTGTACATCATGTGGTGAAAGGATTAAAAAACCTGCTTAAAGATGTTTTGACCGAATTGAAATTACCAAAAAGAGCCAAATTAAAGCTATATATAATATAAGCTTTTATGATAATAAAAGTTGATAGTAAAAACTAAATAGTAAAAATAAGTTTTAAATTTCATTTATTATTTAAAGATCATCACGAGTACAGGTGGGAAGAGTAGAATGGAAAATACAACCTTACAAATTTCATCAGTTACTACAACTTTCTTTTCCGAAACTGTCCCACAAAACAAGAGTTACAAATTATTTTATTTATTTGGTAAATCTAAAGGAAGGGCATAGTTTTGTTCTCAAAATAGTGTTTCGAAGAGCTGGTTATTTTATAAAAAAATATTACTAAACATAAAGACTAATTTCTACATGCTCTAGCAAACAAAAAAGGGTGCAATATCAACCTAGGGTAACGGATTGTTGCAAATGTTGATCAAAAAGTATGTTGAAATGTTGTTTTTTGGTAACTTGTTAATTTTTTTTTATCTCTTTGAGTTCTGCTTTTAATAAAAAAAAAATTTACTTAGGATATGTCTATTTAATTTATTCTGAGAATTTTTCTTAGTCACGAAATGGAACAAAGCAAGGCTTATATCGTGTAATTTTTGTTTTAACGGATATTTTATTGTGATCTTTTACTTAAAAACTATTAAAATCTTTGAAAAAACGTCGCAATAATGGCATTTTTTTATAAAAAAAACTAATGGATGATTTTGCTTATGCACAACAAAATACGAAAACCTTATGTTTTCATAAATTAAAACACTCCATATCACGTCAAAGTGATCCTTCAATCAAAAAATAAGAAAAGCCGATCTTAAAACTTATTCTATATATATTTGAACACCCTTTTTGAAAGCTAAGTATTCCCTTCAAAATCATTAAGTTTCAGTAGAGATATAATAGCCAATTTTTGTTTCCTCTATAATTTTTGTAACACTGTGCATCAAATTCTGTCAACACAATACCGAAATGTAGTAATTACTTTGACAGTTTCTTTGAGGCCTAATAAATTCCATGAATTATTGCTATTTTGTTTTAGAATTTTGTCGAGCCGGAATGCTTGGAGTTGAAGCACTCATTACGAAACACTAAATATTAAATCAGAACAGACAGACAAACATTCTAACTGTTTGGTGAGTTCTCTCTTCCCTAATGCAGTATCATCATTTTGTTTTCTCTTTTTTTTAGGTCATCACGGGTTAGTTACTTGTCCTCTGCAGTCGGATATGTATAGGTTGAAGTGCAGAGAAGCCTAGGAATATGTCAAAGCCAGAGTTGTGCCGGGGCATATAACACAGAAATCGTATACAGTAGTGGCCAAAATAAAGGAGACTATGCTGAGATCCTGGAGTCAAACTGTTTAGATTGTCCAGCTTCTGCAGGTGGAAAATTTTTGAAGATTTAATTTATCAATTGGAAAATTGCATATTTATTGCCGTGACAAACGATTCTTGATAATGTATCACGCATTTGATATTTAAACTACAATAAGCTCTTTTAAGCAAATTGTAGAACTTGTTTGTAGTAGTAATAGATATGCAATTTTCCAGCCTATTGTTATTGTAACTTTTTTTTGCAACATTGTTAATACCTATTGTTCTTATTTTAAAGTGTTTATAAAATATGTGCTTAATTAAAAAAAAAACAAAAAAAATATATCATCCTGCAAATTTATCAGCCCACAAGCAATCATTACAATTTGATCAAAGTAGCCTACATGTTTGTGATTGACAACAGAGTGGGGCTTCAAGATTTTGAATTCTCTAATTCGCCTAATAACTCTTTCAACATGTATCCGCAAACTTATCTTATCTTCTCGGGATGGTTTCTGATTTGCGTAAACACTTGGACGACGCAATAGTTTTCTATTTTTACTTACTAGTGCAGACTCAATTTCTTTGAAACCCCTATCGGTTAATATCACTGCATTCACAGGAATCAGACAACTCTTCTCCACAAGGGCTTTTTCCGATATTCGGCCACTTGTACTTGGAGTACATCCAATCAAATACTTTAAAGTATTATAACTTTTATACTGAGACCAGGTTTGTGATTGCTTCAAAGTATCTGTGGGTTTTCAATTTGAATCTCAAAACAATCGATTATCATTTGCACATTAGAAAAAAATATTTTAAAAACCAAAGGTAAATTTCTCTTTATTTGTATCGCTGACGGCAAAAATATTAAATTTTGGAAAAAGTTTGCCAAGATTTCTATTCCTTGATGGAAAAAAGTAGTCATGTTTGGTCGACTTACTTCAAATTCATCACACATTTTGTCTAATGTATCATTTTGCTTGATTTTGAACAATATATTATTAAACACAAAACACTGGATTTTATTTTACTTTTTTCTACTATATGATCTGTTAACCATTCATATTGTCGAGGCCACAGAACATTTAAATCAAATAGAAAGGCTAAGTGGGCGTGTCACGCGCGCCACAACTACTGTTGAACACCAATACTTAGACCGAAACAAGCGATCGCTGCCCATAGTCGCACGCGAACCGTGACTCTGTGAACAGCTCTGCCTAATCTAAAGAGAAATGCCGTCTTGCGCAATAATTACTCGCAGAATCACGAATAAGAAAGCAAACCGGAAAAATTGAGATATTTCCTTACACCTGTAATTATAAAAACTTTGTATAATATGAGAATTTTAAATAAATAACTAATTTACTCATGGTGACAACAAAAATATACATTACCGGCAATGTACGCTCACAATTTTGGCTAAGATGTAGTAAACAAGTAATGTATGCTCTCCCTACTTGTCAAACTTGCTCGCTAGTGTTGTGCCGTATCGTGGTGTCACAGAATCGATAGACGTTTTTTATTCCTTGAGCGATATTCTTAAATTAAGATTTAAGATAAAACTTTTATAACATTCGAGAAACCGTTGTCAGTTACCCCAAACTCGACTGGATAACTGTACAAGCAAGGAGAAAAGTTTTTATATAAAGTGTATGATAAAATATTTAAAAGTGAATAAGTGTGCGTTTATTTCCTCTACGGTGTAATTTTTGGCTATGCATAAATACATATTTTTCAAAATACGTGAGATATTTGTACAGTCGAGAATAAAAGTATTCGTGTGAAATGTATGAAAAAAAAAATAGTGTTAAAGCGTGTTTTAATTACTTTACAATGTAATTCTAAGCTACGTAGGGTAAACCACCCTAAACTTGACACTCTTCCTACTATTGACACTCGTTTACAAATTGTTAAATATTAGTGATTCTGTTATATTTTATGACATACTTGCTTAAACTGAACGCATCCTTGTTTCATTTTCTATTCTGGCAACACTTTTCAAGTCCGATTACCAATATGGCTGATTGTCGACAACCAAGTTTTGAGACAAGGGTATTTTGCTGCGAAAACACACGGAATTTTCTAACAATTTCTTAAAAGGTTAGTACCATTTCGTCACCTTTATTTCAATAAATTGCGGTATGTATCAATAAGACCTAAATTATTCCTGAAGGTTATATAATTTCTGTACCCGATGATAACCTAATTTTTTCAATACGAAGCGGTTTTTATTTATTTTTGGTGGTGTCAATAATTAGCGTTATTTTTAAACACATAGCCTAATTTTGACACCGGGTGTCATGAATTGAATAATATTTTTTTCTTCATTTGATGCATTTGAGTGTTTTTTTCTTAAATCCCCGTAAATAGGTAAACAAAATTAGTCAGCAAGCAAAAATCAGTTGGTAATTTCTAAATGTTGACAGGGTGTCAATACCCGATATTCTAATTATTGACATTATGTCAATTATTAGGTTTTTGAGTGTCAACAATTAGGCCGCGAGTTAATGCAATATTTTTTTCTATAGGTATAATAATATACAGCGTTTGTTTATTTGAGTATTTTATTTTGTCTCTATTATTTTTAGGTGACAAAATGGCAAAAAATACAAACAAAGATGAAATTCCGGGGAAAAAGAAGAAACAGAAGGGCATAGAGAAAAGGAAAAAATATACCCCAGAAACTTTAAGAAAAGCATTGGATGAAATTAATAAAGGTCAAAGTAAAAAGTCGATTGCAAAAAAATTTGGAATACCTAGAAGCACGTTGATTTTCCATGTACAAAACCCAGAAACCCAAGACCGACCTGGTCCAGCAACAATTCTTTCGTCTGAAGAAGAAATGGAGATAGTAAAATGGATAAAAATTAATAGCCAAAAAGGATTTCCGAAAAGAAAGGATGACCTTATTGCTAGTGTGGCAGAATATATTAAAAAAACTAACAGAGAAACACCTTTTAAAGATGGAATCCCAGGCGAAAAGTGGTACCAACTTTTTCTGAAGAGACACCCCGATGTAGTCTTAAGAACACCGGAAAGTGTAACGCCGGCAAGTTCTTGTGTTTCCGAAAATGATATCCGTCGCTGGTTTAAAAACATTGAAAGCATTTTGAAATCACAAAATCATGACAAAATCCTTGAAAATCCGAGCCGAGTTTTAAATGGCGATGAGACGAATTTCTTACTATGTCCTAAAACGGGCAAAGTACTGTCATCAAAAGGAGCGAAAAATGTCTATGAAATTGACAAAGGTCAAGCAAAATCATGTTTAACAGTATTGTTCACTTTCAAAGCCAACGGAGAAAAGACTCCACCCCTGATTATTTACCCTAACAAGAGGCTCCCTAGTAATGTCAGCTGTGGTGTCCCTGATGATTGGGGCATTGGATTATCGGACAACGGCTGGATGAAAACAGAAATTTTCATAGATTATCTCAAGAACGTTCTCCATCCTTACCTGGTAAAGACAAAAACTGAGTTTCCCGTCATTCTCTTTGTTGATGGGCATAAGACCCATGTAACTTTAAGTGTAAGTGAACTTTGTTCAGAGTTGCAAATTATTTTGATTGCCCTTTACCCAAATGCTACACGCATCTTACAGCCGGCTGATGTAGCCGCATTCAAACCCTTGAAAAACGCTTGGAAGAAGGGCGTTTTAGAATTTAGAAGAACAAACCCAACTGAAGCGATCACAAAAGTTGAATTCGCCCCAATATTACAAAGAGCTATTAAGAATTCACTATCCCCTGAAACACTCGAAAACGGATTTCGAACTACAGGGCTTTATCCCTGGAACCCAGACAAAATAGACTTCTCAAAATGTTTAGGAGGACAAACTAAATCTAACACCGAAAATAATGAAACTGTAACATATCCTGAAATTAAAATGGGGCGAAATGATTTTCTGGATATCATCAAAGAATGCCGTAATAACTCCGAGAATAATCAAACTTTGAAAGAAGACATGTTAAAGAGAGTTTTTGATTATTTCCAAGTTTCTATTGATTTGATCAGTAACAAACAAAAATTTCCTCCAGAACAAAAGTCTGATATAGGTTTGGTTCCTAAATGTGCAATGAAATTTGCTGAGCAGGATGAACTAGATATTAATAATTTGGAATTTATGATCTGCGATTCAGATGAGGAGTTTCTAAACTCCCAAGGACCATCATTTTTCGAAATTGCACATAATGTTGAAATTCATTCATTTACACCAGAGAAAAAGACAAACATGCAAATGGCTGGTATGCCAGAAAACTTACAAGAAGTTCAGGCTTTATCAAGTACAGTGAAGAAGACAAAAAAAATTGGTGCCCCTACAAATTTGGACGAAATTGTGGTTTTGCCACCTACCCCAGAAAAGACAATAAAGGCACCAAAAACTAGTGTCTCTACAATCTTTGATCAAATTGAGGGTTTTATAGATACAGCTAAGATGACAAAAAAATGTGATGCTCCTACAAATTTGGGCGAAATTTTGGTTTTGACACCTACGCCGGAGAAGATAGAAAAAGCATCGAAAACAACTGTCCATTCAAACTTCAACGATAATCAACGGATAATCTCCCCTAAAATAACCTTGGATTTACAAACTTGCATGTCTGAAAATTCACCACAAAGAAATAATAATTTCCCTCACTTGGCTTTAAGTCATGAAATACTTGCCAAAACCCCTAAAACCTTACCAACTAGTTCAAACGACACAACTTTGTCAAAAACACTATTTAAAAATGACATTATTACATTGAAAAAAGTTGAGCTTTCAGATATCTTAGTTATCGCCAAAACACCTAAAAGAAAAGGAGTTAAAAACACGGAAAGAACTTCTTTCGTACTTACATCCGAAGAATGGCAAAGAAAAGAAAGAGAAAAGGCAGAAAAGAAAAAACAGAAAGAGGATGATATAAAAAAGAGAAAAGAAGAAAGAATTAAAGCCAAAGAAATACAGAACATAAAGAAAAACGCAAGAAAACCACCAGCAAAAGTTAAAGATCTGGCAACTTTAAAAATTAAAAAGACATGTGCAAGTAATAAAATAGACAGCAAAAAAAGGATAACAAAATTCATTGAAAAAAATCAGAACCCAAATTATACAAAAAATATAAAAGAGATTACAAAAAACGCAATAGAAAAGAGATTGAAAGAAAAAGGTAATGACGAAAATCAAGAACACGTTGAAATAACCACGGAAAACCATACATATATAGAAGAAGTTAAACCTACGAAAGCAACCGTGCCTAACGAAGTTGAAAGAATTCAACAGAATTTTGATAAAAAGACTGGTCGAAAACAGATTAACATAACAAATATCGAAGAAGTAAAGCCAACGAAAGCAATCGTGCGTAACGAAGTTGAAAGAGTTAAACAGAAATTGAATTTTGATGAACGTACTGCCCAAAACCAGATTAACATAAAAAGTAAAAGTTGGAAAATTTTACGTCCCAATGATATAGAGAAAATTCTTTGTGAAAAAGATTCGCAATAATTCATTCATATCTTTTTATTTCGTCTTTAGTTAGATAAACAACAAATTTGATTTGATTACCTTTATGATTGTGATAGAAAACAATTTTGATCTCACTCAGTATTCTTCTAATAAGTTTATAGTTAACCATAATTTTTAAGATAGATCTAAGTTTAAAAGGGTCAGTTAAGTAGGTTTAAATGTTTGAAATTTATATTTCCATTTCGATTTGCTTATGTTTGAATTCTTATGTTATACTGCTTTTTCCAAGTTTTTCTTTTGTTACTTCCATAACAAAGTTTTTCTGTGCAAAACAAATTAAGTTGAAAATGTTTCCGACTAATAAAAAATTAAATGTATGAGAATAATTAAGAAACAATTATTTTTAAATTTATTCTTTTATTTTGTTTATTTTCGGTGAGTAAAGTAAAGCAAAAGTAATTAAAATCGCAAGCAAATCTGGGGTTTCGTCTTGGCTTAGAGGGGTCAGGTGTCATTAATTGGTCTGATCAAGTGTCAAGTTTAGGCAAACCTATGTCAATAATTGGCATTTAAGCCATATTTTGCAAAAATATTTATAAAAAAAAAAAGACAAAATATTGCATTCTACCTTTAGTTAAATCTGGGAGTATACTAATCAACAAACAATTAAACATAAACATATGTAAGTATTCATAGATTCTTTTAATGATAAAATTTGATGATATCGCCCACACTCCTTAAAGTGTCAATAAATGGGTGGTTTACCCTATATGTATGTCTGAAAACATTTATCAAAATATATAGGGTAAAATGTACAGTCGAGGTCAAAAGCTTTGGGATAAAATATTTAAAAATGTATGAGTGTGTGATTATTTAATCTATATGGTAATTCTAAGCTATGCACATGTCCAATTGATTATTTATCAAGATATAGGGAATCTGTACAGTCAAGGAAAAAAGTTATTGCTAAAATATTTAAAAGCATATAAATGTGTGTTTAATTATCCAACAGGGTAATTCTAAGCTATGCAGGCATATCTTGAATATATATTTACAGTAGTTACAGTATGAGAGTTGGTATAACATACTAAAGGTTTTTACAAAATATATAGAAAAAAAGAGCTTGGAATTACACTGAAGAGTAAATAAACACACACTTCCTTGACTGTGCAGATGCCCCTTATATGTTGATAAATAAGTATTTAATCATATGCATAGATTAGAATTACCATATAGAGTAAATAAACAGACACTTATACACTTTTTTGACATACATATGCATAGCTTAGAATTACGTTGTAGAGTAAATAAAATACACTTTTACACTTTCAAATGTTTTTTCATACATTTCACCCGAAAATTTTTGTTCTCGACTATACAAATATATCATAGATATTGAAAAATAAGTATTTATACTTATTAGGGTGTCCCTAAAATGACAAAAAAAAAAGTTTTTTCTAATTTTAAAATGCATACCCTCTATATCTTTTATAAATGCAAAACCATACTTAAATATGAAATTTTGTCTTTCTAGCATGATTGCAACCCGTGCCGACCGAGCGACAAAGTTTATCAAAAATCATGTTTCATCCTAACATTTGGTTTAGTCCTACAAAATTAATGATAATGCAATAAACGAAGTGAATAAAAGACAACATGAAATAAGAGAAATACTGATCTTTATATAAACATATAAAATAACTACAATTACCCAGGGTAAAAGGGTAATTTTTGTCCTTCGCATTCCTTCTAAATTGAGATTGAAGCAAACATATTTTGAAAGAGTAAATCGCTCTCGCCATCCATCGTGCCTGATGCATAGCTCCAGGCGGCTTAATTTTTATTTTCTTCTCCAAATCTCCCCCTAAAAACACTATGCATAGTTCAACCAATTCACGATAATCGTCTGTTATAAAAGCTTTGTCTAATTGTTTTTATAAAACATTAACAAAGTTGTAATGTTTGTCTCAGCAACATGTTCTTTTACGAAATCAAGGCATAGTTCAATGTTATTTGAATCGATGTTTTTCCAATTGTCTCTGAACTTTTTGAAGATCGGAATATCTGGGCTACTAGTAACTTGCTTTATTTTGGTTTCGAACACAGCTTTTAGGACTAACTCATAAACATGATGACGACAAGCAAAAAGTAACAATTCTCTGTCCAAAGTCTGCTCCAAAAGAATGGCCAGTATTCGAAGCTGTTGTGTCGCAACACAATATTTGTACCTTTTCATTAAGGTTCCAGTCAAAGAGGGCAGTTGAGACGGCTTTAGCTTGATGTTTACCAGAAGAACTATCTAGTTTTGGCACTGCAAGAATCTGTTCTCCGCCTTCAAATGAAGCGATAATTGGCAAACGTTCTTCTTTTGAGCTTCGCACATTCAAGCCTGGTAATAATTTTCCATCCCAATGGACTGTAACAACGTCAGGTACATTGTTCTGAAAGTGAGTTTTTATTGCTTCTGCCCTGGATTTTCTCGTCTGTGTACGAATTCGCTGGATCGAGGATTTGTTAATGGGGAAGTCATCGCTGCTCAAACCAAGCGCTTCTACGACCGCATGAAGAATGTAAACGGAGTCTCTTATGCTAAGTTGGCATCGATGCAACAAGCTGCAACAAGTGTAGGTGTTATCAGATTATTTCTACCTCTTTTCGAACTTACTTCAGGGCAGGAAATCTCAGGCAAGCTGACTTCAGAATTTAGAATTTGTTCTTCGTCTGAATCTTGTAGATCTTCCAAGTTATGTGTAGTAGAAGTCGATGCAACAGCCAATAACTCTCTTTGTCTAAGTTTTCTTCCCTCTTCGTCTAATCTTCGTTGTCTAACTCTTTCTTCTTTGTCCGCCAACTTTTTGTCTACACCCCCTAAGCATCCCAGTCGACCTAGCTCTCTTTGTTTTTTCAAAAATTCTTTGGCTTCTTCTATTTTCATTCTTTCAAAGGCATCAGCATGTGCAATATCAAATAAGTTATCAAGGTCTCTTTCAAAATTATTTTGGCGGTTTTTGAAAATATCCTGGGTTTTTTTACAATTTTTCTGCAGTTCTCTCCAAACATGATATAAATCAACAAGTTTCTTTACGCAGTTAGGAAATGCCTTTGTGGGAATTCTTGCTTTTTCCCAAAATATAATGCACTCCCTTATCACAAGATTAGCACTTTGACTGACTTCGCGAATATTGTAAAACAAGACAGAGAAAACTTGTCGAATAGAAGGTAATTTTGCACCATTTATTTGATGGCTAGGCAGCCCGATAAGGTAAATATTTTGTGTATCACTCCGTAATTCAACCGACATCTTTATGCAATACACAACAAAAACTAATAATCTAAATAATCATGTATGTAATGACAAATAAACACGTAGTTACAGGTCGCAGTGCAGTACCCAACTACCCACCCGCACAACTTGTATCGACAAGTTGAAATCGCAAGTCGGCACGGGTAATCGTTCATTAATCTAGCTAATATTTTTTTCTAGACTATATTGGGTTATTACGAAAGTTTTTAAAAGGTATGAGTAAAAAAAAAAAAACTTGAAATATAAGGGACACCCTAATACTCGTACTTATGCATAGCTTAGAATTACACCGTAGAGTAAATAAACACACACTTGTACGGTTTTAAATATTTTCTCATACATTTTAAATGAAAACTTTTCTCCTTGTTTGTACAGTTACCCGGTCGATTTTGGAGTAACTGTTAACGGTTTCTCGAATGTTATTATAACACCTATTTTATGTCACCTAACACAAGTGTATTGGTGGTATGGACCAAATCGCCCATTCTCCTTTGAAATGGGATTTTCCATAAGAGTGTTTATGAAAAATCCAATTATTTTGAAGCTACCATAATATAATTTAAAATACGTTAAATCTTAATATATTCGTCGGTGAAACGCGGGTGTACCGAGTGTGGACTGTAACTTGCATTTCACAGTTCACACTCGGAATACCTCTGATTCGAGGGGGTCCTCGGGGATTCATGTCGTGACCATATATTATCATTATTACTGATCACTTACAAAGTTTTAAGTATGAATTTGGCTATATCAATGACATCATCTTACATACACCTAATACACGTTAAAACAATTTTACTAAAATATGTAAAACAAGATAATAAAAATAGAAAAAAAAACAACACACAAATTGTCTCAGAGCAAATTGGTTTCTCGATTGATTATAAAAAAAGTTAGTCGAAGTTTTACGTTAAGAAAATACATATGTTCCCATCCCTAGCAATAAATCATCACGTCATATAATCAGACTGTGTTTAATATTAAGTTCGCAATACCGCTCCGGTCAAGTTATCAACCACCTAAAGCCGGTAGGTTTATAATGGTCACATGGTATCAAAACTAAAACGTCGTAAATGAAATCGTTTTTTTGAAAAATACACCGTTTTACACAGAGATATGGTAGTTTTTTCATTTGATAAGTTTTCGATATAAGTCATTTGTTGTGCGTAGAAAGAACAACCATTTGGATTAAAGTTTTGATAGTATTTCAATTACGACAAGGTGTGTGTCTGTGGGTGTGAGGCGACAAAGGTCCTGGTACGCATACAGCTCCAAGGCCTTTCTAACTATTTAAATGGTCTGAGGTCGAGGCAGACCCAAATACATATTTGGCTTTTTATTCATAAGTGCCAAGAATTTATTTCTCAAATTGAAATAAATTTACAGGGATTTTCTCAATATCCGTATCCGTTTCTGATGAAAATTCTCTTATTGAAGGACTAGATGGCTCTTGCACATTGATGACTTCTTCCTCCCACAATGAGGGACTGATTCTTGGACTTTGGTGTAATTTCTTGTTTTTAAAGTGTGTATTTGTTCCCTTATCATAACACACTTTTTTTATACTGTGTGACAGCATTCACTAAAAAAGAGACATTCAAACTTAATTTCTGGAAAGAAAAAACCTAATTCCACCAAAAACATGAGTATAAATGTGACAAGTTTTCATGTTTCTTGGCAGGGGTCAATCGATACGGGGGTACAGATTAGGAGGATGCTCTCCTGTATCAATACGGTGCTCAGCGAAAAGGGTTGGCTTTCCCCTCGCTGGAAGATGTCCGTATTATCAACCAGCAGCTGCCTCAGCAGGTCCCGGTCAGGTGGATTTAAAACAGTACCTTCGTCATCCCTAAATACGTCCGTGGAAGAGCAGGAAACTTCCAGTAAAGATGCGGGCTCGAAACGAATTTTGTGGTGAACGCGGGGATTATTAGAATAATACCAGCATTCTCTAGAAAAGTCCAAAACTACTCCGGCATCGAGCAAAAAGTCCATGCCGAGCAAGGTCTCGTTGTTTTTCGTCTCAGGAAGTATAAATTCTCAGGCAATTTAAAAAGGGAATCATTTTTGGAACTACCACCACGAATCATATTTACATTATGAAGTTCGGAACGCACTGTAGCGGCGCGACGCGGCACGGCAGCGGAGCGGCGCGGCACGCCCTAAACGCACTGTAACTGTAGCGACGCTGCAGCACGCGGCAGAATTTTTCAGTTATTAGATATCTGCATAGCAAGATGGACGAAATAGAAGATGTCATTGTGGTAGCTTTATTGTGCGAAGAGGCAGACAAACGCGAAGAAAAACAAAAACATTCCATATGGGTGCACGATATTCCAAATTCACGTTATGACGAGGGAGAATATCACACACTTTTTCCACGACTTTTGAAGGACCCTCGTCGATTCCATACTTACTTCAGAATGTCCGAAGAAAATTTTTACGAGCTATTAAGCTGTATAAAGCGAGTAATTGAAACGCAAGATACGTCTTTTCGAAGAGCTATAGGGGCAGAAGAAAAACTCATGGTAACAATTAGGTATGTATGTGTTTATTGTATTAGTTATACGTTTTGTAATAATCAGTAACTATGTTACCTAAGAAACATAAAATGAAGAATACTCTGAATTTTAAATGAGATACTAATCATATTTTAAAGCAAAATGACAAAGAATTATTTTTATGTTAACTCAATACTTTATCGTATTCTAACATTCTTCTTCCTGTTCTTTGGAGTCTATAATAATTTCTTCGGAATACATTAATCCATCCGAATTTATGTAATATTGTTTTTGTGGCAAAATGCTTTGAGACTGCTCTTGCACATCTACCATAGTATCTTCTTGATGGGTAGAGGTCTGAGGTTTAGGTGTGGGAATACAGCGTAAAAGTGGTGTTTGCCTTTGTGACATATTCTCATATTCTGCTTCAGATATTATAGCAAAAACTTTATTTTTCAAAAAATGTATACTTGCGATTGTCGGCACTTGGTGAAACTTGAGAAACTTTAATTCAAGCCTTTATTTTCCACTTGCAACTGCAAGTCAGGGGACAGGTTTACAACTGAATCTGCCATTGCTTTAAAACATGAGTGTACAGGATGTGTTGATTCCGTTGAAGATGTCGTTTGATTTGGTCGTTTTTCTAAGTATTTTTCTAATATATCAGCTACTTGAGACCCTTGTTTCTTTGATGACTGGTTCTTTTTTCTTTTGGTGATTTCTCTTTTTACATATGTAAAGTAATTAATACAGTCATAGCACATTTACTTTATCAATCCTTGTATGAGTTTTGAATCTCTAATTGCATATTATATTTACATAATATGTATTTGTATATATGTATGTATGTATTTTTTAATGTTATAGTAACTACATTTGTTTATGATTATGTAGATATTATGCTCCGTTTGTTTACACTAATATTTTAATGCCTCCGTCATTAAGGTTTTTAGTATTGTTTCTACGATACCTTTCTTGACACTACCCGATAACGACCCACAGCACCAAAGGTTAACTGGAAGACAATGCTAGATAGCATTAAGTTCGCCTTCTATACAAATTTTTAGTGCAATCGAGAATTTTATTATTATTATTATGTAGGTAAATTTTTCAATCACGAGCCCATAGGGACCTGGTCATTTGAAAGGTATTAGGCGGGTCGAAAGGATAATAGTCCGTGAAAATGATCTTGATAATTATCATGATAAAAATAGCTCGATGATTTTCAATTGATAATAACAAAAATTGCGTTCATTAAAGTGAACTGTATTCGAACGTGTATTTCCGCACTTGTGTATAACCGAACGCACGAATTGGCAACGTGCTGCGCCCGCGCCCCGCCGCTGTTGTGGGGATTTCCCGTACCATACAAAATTCAGTTCGGATTTAGAGCGCTTTCGCGCGTTTCTGCAGCGCTTTAAAGCGCAACTTTTAATAATTTAAAATATAATATTAAAAATTATTTTTACTTTAATTAATGTTAATTTGTGTTGGATTTTTAATAAAAATCATCAAATTTATTTGTTTTTGTTAGAATTGTCCAATTTATAATGCATTTGTTATTAAACATATATAAATGGAAAATAGCCTTCTTAGTATTCCCAAGCACAATTCTGCTGCTTATAGGAAGTCTTTTTCGGTCAAGGCCGTTCGTCTGTAGAATGATTTACCCACAAAGAAATGTATATCGCCTTCACTGGCGATATTTAAAAATAATTTAAGATCACATCATGAAGTTTCTTTAGGTTGGTAGTGTTGGGGAAACCACCAACTAAATCCTTTGGCTCCGTCGTGGTTGTGGAAACCGCCAACCCAATCCACTTCCGGCTCCGTAGGGGGTCGACACTGTCGATGGCAGCGTCGTAGTTTCCCGCAGTCGATTGTAATATCCGGAGGACTGTCCAAATGCAACTCGTAGGGCAGTAAAACAAAAGTCCAAAATTGTCTCTGCGCAAAGACTCCGACAGGCCAAGTGGGGGACACCTTTTGCTAGGTTATTGCTGAAACCGAAAAGTTACTATATTCGTATCGAGATCGAGATAATTTTGATTTTGCGCGGCGCGAGGCCCTGTTCCGCGGTATTACCGCTCAGACGCGCTGTTAATTTTTGGCAAAATTTGCAACTTTGTGTCCACCGTTTGACCCGTCCCACCGTGTCAGTTTATTTAATAAAACACCTTAAATGTACCTTAAAGTAATACAAAGTTGGTTATCATTATAGGATTACATAAATTTAAACAATATTGTAATTAGAATAGGAAATACAAGGCATTTACTGTGAAAGTTTGACTGAATCTAATAAGTTTGTATACAATGTGTATTGAAATTTAGCTATTTCCAATTAATTTGTTTATGAAAGGTTCTAATTGTGCTAATAACACGTGAAAACATTACTAAAAGTTATTTCAATGCATTTTAACAAGGTTTTGAGGTCAAAATGGTAACAATTCCAAGTTATATTTATTTATGTATTTATGATATCGTTTCGCTGAAGGCGAGTTATGTGCGAATGCAATACATAGTTAATCGATAGTGTATAATCGCGGCTCGTGTAATTATAGGTTTAATGTTACATTTCAAAGATATTTAATTAAACTAATGACATGGAAATACATAGAAAATACGAGCAAGCAAGATTATAACTTTTAAAATACCGACTTTCTTCGACAATATCGGTAAACATTTGCTACGTATATGTACATGGGTATGTATTCTTACAATCCTACATATAACTTAAACAGAACTACTTACGTACATACCTGTGTATGTGTTACAATGAGGAATGTTACTGCGTTGTAGCTAGCAACGAGAAATTCATACAATGCGAGTTTTCGCCTGAAAATGTTGACCTTCTACGACAATATCAACACATAGTTATATTGCTTAATAGGTAGGTGAGGCTATATTCTCTCCATCTAGGCAATAGTTAAAACAACAGCCCTTTACAGCTATACTGTTGTGCTATGAAAAATAGTGCGGGTTACGCTGTATGCGCCCCTTTAAGCATGAAAAGTATTTCATGATAAAATTACATTATTATCTTTAATTTACGATAATTAGTGGTCGTGAAGCGATGTACAGAGTAATTGCGCTATACATAAGCCGAGAAATTGCAAAAAACATACAAAATGTTTGACTAGAACAAATCCGGGAAAATTCAGGAAGAAAAGAGACAACATGATGAGACAACATGATGCGACACGCGCGCCTCTAGCGGTGGAATTCAGAACTATATAATTTTTAATATGGGGTCGCGCGGCATTACCGGATAGGCGCGTTTTTGAAGATTTTCACGTTTTTCGTAAAATATTTCAGATTTTTCATGAAAATAAGTATGCAAAAAGTATATAATTATGTTTAGGAACATCAAGAATTTTTATCCGGTGTGTTAATTTACTCAAATAGCTGAAACAGTTATCTAACGCGGGTTATCTTAAGTATGGATTTTATATGAATGGTTAGTATTTCATTCTTCCTGGATTTGTTCTTATTTTTCTTAGGTTTATTACATTCAATGAGATAAGCTCTTATGTCGTAACTTTAATACATTAGTCATAGTCGAGATGCGACTCAAAGTAAAAACAAACAAGACTATTATAGTCTGCCAAGTACTAAGTAGTAACTACGATTGCAGTGCGCGGGGAGCTGTATTTGGTCTTTCTTTGACCTGCTCTCTTCTTGGCTTCAAGCCATGTTCGAGCGAGAAGGTGTTCTCGAAATACGCTATCATTCAGCAGTATTTTCAACAGGTAGTCTCACTTTATCACTCAGTCTAATGATATTTTTATGTATAGTATATTAAGTAATTATATTTTTATTTGTATGTATACGGTATGTATGTATATATATCAAACATGAAATATATTGTGAAAGTTTATTTGGGTAGGAATATATTATATATTAGGCATTATGTATATTCACTTTATTGGTTTTAATTCTTCTTTTATTTATTTATTTTGTAAATCTGGTATCCACTTCCACATTAGGTAAAATAATACTTTCTTCACTACCCAAAGGTTGGCTGGAAGAAATCGCTTTAAGTGATAAGTCCGCCCTTGTACAACATTGTGTGTTCAAAACTCTGTACTCAATATTATTTTTTATATTTTTATTTAATCATGCACAAGAAGGTGTGTATTCATTCATTCATTCAAACAAGATAACAAATTAATTTCTTACACTGGTGATAATTATCCGACACCTTATTCATTTATATTATTATATTTATTTTTATATTTATATTCAAGTGCATAATTTTGTATATTGTGGTTTAACTTTATTTTTTTATTTTTTACCGAGTTGATTAGGGACTGGCACCTGGAATACAGATCTTTCGGTTTAGCTCAGGTGCCAAGGTATTATTGTATAGTTTTTCCTTAAAAATAAAAATGTGTATTTATTTATGTATAGCTATAAGTTTTTTCCTGTTGTAAATAAACAATATTATTATTATTATTTCGAGAATTTTTGATCTCGTCTCTCCCTCTTGGCCAAAAGAATTTAAAGAGAGAGAGACGGTACATCCCTCGGCAGAAGCACAGTCGACCAAGGTTCAGAGCCCCAGGGAAAGAAACCTATTATTATTATTATTATTACCTATCCGATGAATATCGAATATTCTTTGGATAATTAACAGATATTCATTAAGCATCCATCATAATCTTGATAATTTAGAACCCTGTTCATGGAGTCTAAAACGAACATTGAAGAGGCCCTTGGCACCATTTAATCTAAATGTGAGATGACTGCATCCATGGAGGCCTCTCCCTCAATGTGTCATTGAGGTACACCAACGGACAGTCCCCCACAGTTGCCAAACTATTGCCAGGGAGGAAGCGACTTGGAGTGGGCTATGAGGATGGGATGCTAAATGGGCCGGAAAACAGGTCTATACAGTGAAATAACGGACATCTGCCTCAAAAATCTGTCCCAAATTTAAGTGTGGCAGATGGTAAGTTGCTGCTTGATAACTATCCAACAGGATAGTCGTTGTGAGCCCTCTATCTAGTTATTAAATTTTATGTAAATATATCTGTATCCAATATATGCTTTAACCAATGACCAATACTTTTATTCCTCACTGACCATGACCACTCAGAAGTTTCTCAATACTATTTATTATATTATAACAGGTGAGTCAGCCATTAAAAAGTTAACTTGAAATTACTTGTTAAAAGTGTAACTTTAGGGTCCAAAAGTATAACTTCATTAACAAATAAAAGGTTTCTTGGTCCACAATAAAGAAAAAATCAATTAATACAGTGGATTAAAATCCATAGCCAGAATAATAATAATAAAGAATGATATTACCTCACCCTTCCTTGTGTACTTGGACACATGAAGTAAAGAAAATATAGGCAATTAAACATATACCCATACCACCGTGTCGCCTGGTCGGTTTCACATTGATTTACACATTTTTCAAATCCTGTTTCCCATATTTGTATTTTGTTGTGATTGAACAACCATCATACAATTTACAGCTGTAACCCTCCTTGGCAGTACTTCAACAAAACAAACTGAAAATAATTTCCTGAAAATAAACCCTGAAAGTATGATATTGTGCTCTCCCTCTTTGTTATTGAATTTTCATTTATCTTTTAAGCTCTTATAATGTGCATTCAAATTCTGAAAAATTAGAACTTAATAGCCAATATACTGAAAATAATAATTCTCAACTCCTTCGCAGTAGTATTTCCTCCAATCAAAAACTCCATGCAGTTTTATTTTACTGCCATTAAGAAAAACCTGAAAGTAATTTCCTGAAAGTGTGATACTTGCACCATAACTGAATATTATAAATTTCCATTTATCTTTTTCAGTCTTATGTCATGTGCGTTCACATTATATATTAAATTGTAGCTTCTAGTCAATATGCTTATTTGTTGTGTATCTCCAAAATTGTTTTCCAAGTAACATTATCGCATAAACTTATGGTCACTGGCTCAATTATGTCCATGCATTTATTTCACCAAAAAAAAAAAATATAATGATGAAACATTCCACGACATAGAATCTCTGTAAAACACTCCTAGCGGAAAGGTACTAGCAGTTGTTGGCATTGCTTGTCCACTTACATAAACTACTACTTGTGAAAGTTGTCACAAAGGTTCCATTTGTTTGTTTTTCAATAATTTTCTGAATATTTTTCCATTTCTTTATGATGCAAATTGATGGTCATATAGAGGGGTCAATGACCGCTCTGGTTTGTTTCACAATTTAAAGTAAGTAGATGAGGTTTAAGTACTTAATTACACTTAACTTTGTTTAAAAGTTATTGTTATCGTCTACTAGGGCTATGAATAACTATTATTTCACTTTATGCAGCCTATTTTGATCTTGAAAACACAATTGAAAACGTCAGGCCACCATTTTACAACTCAATCCTTCTTTTGTTTCTGAGCGGTTTTATTTGGGCTTTTAGGTATACTTATAGCACTTCTGAATTGTTATTATTCTCTTATAATACTATAAATAATACAGGTGGATAAGATATTTTGATATAGTTTTATTGAGGACACTATGACCTCTTACAATCATCCTACGCGCGCCAAAACTAGATTGACAATCGTGTGTGTTGCCAGCTGTCTCACAATAAAATATTCCTACTTGACAATGATTATTTAAGATAACAAAATATATGTAATAAATATCTGTAATAGCTAACATACCATACTCTCAAAAATATCAACCAAAATGGTGGGGTAGTGACTTATGTTAAAAATACTTGGTGCGTCACGGTCTCCAAACCTAATTTTAATGAAGCGTGTTGTCTCACTTTAGAAATTCCAAATGTCTTAATTTGTCTATACAGATCTCCCTCTTTTAAAAATACCGAAACATTCCTAAAATCACTTGACGAAACGTTCAATAACTTCAGGGATAAATCCTGCATTATTTCAATCGGTGACATTAATATCGACATAATATCAACTGACGCCTCCAAGGTAGATCCATCTGAATATTTATGTCTAAATGCAGAGTATGGTCTTCTGCCTGCTATTTCTAAAACAACCCGCATAAAAACTTGTCTTGACCACATTTTTGTAAAATCTCCAGCCAGGGTAGTAGGTGTAGTATGTAAAACAGGTGTCACAGACCACAGTATTACACTGATGGGGATGAATATTAAACCAGATCATAAAATCAACAACAGATTAAAACATGTTATTAATTACGCAGAAGTTGCTAAAGAGCTGAAATCGGAAAACTGGACCTCAGTCACAGAGCAAAGTGAGGTTAACACGGCAGTTGATAACTTTGTCGGTATAATTTCCACGAAACACTCAAAACAAGTTAAAATAAGTCGATCCAAGTTCAACTTAAAGACGGGGATCACTCCAGGGCTTATGAGATGTAGTAGGCACCGCGACAGACTGCATACTACTATGATAATAATCATAACTACCAAATACTCTGTGACTGTGAAGTTATCGAACGGGTCACAAGTCTTAAATATCTCGGGGTCATAGTCGATGAAAAACTCGGTTTCAAGGAACATATCCTGCTGTTGTCGAAGCGTGTTCGAAAAATCATTGGCATTATGAAAAAGCTCCGACATATCGCTAGCACCAAAATCCTCAAAATAGTCTATATTACCCTCTGCCAATCACTTATCCTATACTGTATTCCGGTATGGGGCAGTGCCCCTAAAAACTCCATGATTGTTGCAGAAAGGGCCCAACGCTCAGTTCTAAAGGTGATGTTAAAGAAACCCTTCAGATACCCCACGGAGCTCCTGTATAAAGAAGCTCTGGTACTTACTGTTCGCCAACTTTTCATACAGAAAATTGCCACTATTTCTCACCGAGGTATGATTTGTTCAGCTGAATATAATAACTACTTGGGGAAGCGAGTTTTTAGAATGCCACAAACTCCTGTTAGGACTGTGATCGCGAGTAGATTCGGTAAATTTTTGAGGTCTGTCATATATAATAACATTCTCAAGTACCTTGATATTAAAACATGTTCTGTCGTACAAGTGAATGTCAAGTTGGTCAACTGGCTAAAAACTTTAAATTATGATGATACTGAAACCTTATTGTTAGTTGTAGTATAAATTTGTACATATTTTTGTTTATCTTAGGGTCTGTTTCACAATGTACCGATAAAGTTACAGTTAAGCTATTTCTGACTTATTTCTCAGATTAACACCTCACTAGCGTTTCACAATCAGCAGGTAGGGATAACCATAACATAAAGTCTCAGGTAACTTATTAGTCAGATCAAGTGGCAAATAGGACAGTTATCTGATGGATAGATTTGATTTGACAGCTGGCTGTCAGACACCGTATTTTTTATCTTATTCTTTGTTTGTGATTTTCTGATTGAAATTGTGGTGTTTTTGTTGTAAATTAATTAAAAATGGACGTTTTTGATATCATTGAAGACGAGTTTGATGAATTTTTTGATCGCCTGACGGGACCACGCAGGGATCCTGTATTTCGTTATCGATTAAACCATATGGAGACACTAGATGATACCGATTTTAAAATGCGATTTAGGCTTACGAAAGAAGCTGTTTATTATGTGTATTCATTGATTGGAAACGAGATATCGACTGCTGCAGAGAGGTACGCATTTCAATGAAAAATTACAACTTATGTTGAAATATTTCTTTGTAATTTTGACCTCCACCTTATTTCAGGAATCATGCTATCAAGCCATTGGATCGTCTTTTGCTAACCTTAAGGTATTATGCAACGGGAAGTTTCCTGACTGTAGTGGGTGATTTCACAGGAGTGAGCAAAGCATCAGCTAGTCGTATTGTGAATAAGGTTTCACAAGCCATTTCCCGATTACGGCCACAGTTTGTAAAATTTCCAGCAAACACAAATCAGATTCAGCAAGAATTTTATGATATAGCCAAATTCCCAAGGCTCATTGGAGCGATTGATTGTACCCATGTGCCTATAAAATCTCCAGGTGGAAGCGATGCAGAAGATTACCGAAACAGAAAATTGCAGTTCTCCTTCAATGTGCAAACAGTTGTCAGTGCGAAACTGCAGATATTGGATATTGTGGCTAGATGGCCTGGCGCAACCCATGACCAAACCATCTTCAACAATTCTTTCATAAAACAAAGGCTAATAAATGGAGAGTTTGGCAATTGCCTAATTGTTGGTGATAAGGGCTATGAAAATAATTCATATCTTCTAACTCCGTTGCAAAACCCCATCACACCAGCTGAACATTTATACAATGAATCCCAGATAAGAAGTAGGAATGTGGTGGAGCGTACTTATGATTTCCTATCCTATAACCATCTCCTTAATCCCTATCAGTCTGGGTTTCGTCCAGGTCACAGCACTACAACAGCTCTTGTAAATGTGACAGATGACATAAGGCTAAACATTGAGCAGAAGAATCTCACCGTCCTAACGCTCCTAGACTTCAGCAACGCTTTCAACACTGTCGACTTTGACATACTTGTTGGCATGCTAAGGTCTCTTAGTGTTTCTCCGGAGGTAGTATCATGGTTCAATTCCTATCTTCGCGGCAGACAGCAGCTAGTCAAAATCGATAGCTCCAAATCTGATTGGTGTAATCTGACTGCCGGCGTTCCACAAGGTGGTGTTCTTTCTCCTCTTCTTTTCTCTATCTTTATCAATTCTATTACTGCATCCTTATCCTCCTCCTTTCATTTATATGCTGACGACTTGCAGTTATATACGGCTGCACCGCTGGATGACATAAACAGGGCAGTACATACTGTTAACACCGATCTTGTCGCCACCAGGGAATGGACAAGGCGTTTTGGTCTGCATGTCAACCCAAAGAAGTCGCAAGCTATAATCATCGGTAGTAATTACTACGTCTCCCGCTTGGACATGTCTGACGTGGCTGACGTGGTTTTTGATGGAGTGATAGTGCCTTATTGCACGACCGTTAGGAATTTGGGTTTGTGGATGGACCAAACTCTTTCGTGGTCTCCACATGTTAATGAAGTAAGCCGTAAAGTTTTCGGCTCATATCACTCGCTTAAGCGCCTACAGAAGTTCTTGCCACTGAAAACGAAAATTACCTTAGCACAATCTCTTCTTCTTCCCCTTCTGGATTATGCCGATGTCGCTTATCTAGATCCCACTGAAGAGCTGCTCGATAAGCTGGAACGTCTTCAGAACTTGTGCATTCGATTCGTTTTCGGACTGCGCAAGTATGACCACGTCTCGGAGTTTCGATGCAGGCTTAAGTGGCTTCCTATTCGTCTTCGCAGGAACGTACACATTCTTTCCCTGTTATATAATGTTCTCCATAATCCTGTTTACCCTAATTATTTAAAAAAAAGATTTTTCCTACGCACTGATCGCAGCAACAGAGCGCTTCGGTTTTGTCATCATATCGATCTGGCGATGCCTGCGCACACCACTGATCGTTTTTCTAAATCATTTACGGTCAATGCAGTGCGGCTTTGGAATGAACTTCCGCAAACCCTCAGAAATCTTCCTTCTGTGTCCTCTTTTAGATTTAACCTGAAAAATTATTACCTTTCATCTCTCTGACTAGACTGACTATGCTACTTTATTTGTATGTATGTATTTATGTATTTGTGTATGTATTAGTATGTAGTGTATTATATTAAAATATTAGGCTTGAAGAAGATTATTTTTCTTTTTGCACAAATATACTTGTAAATTATTTTTTCTTTTCTCCACACCATCGGTTGACTGGAAGAAATTTCTTTAAGGAATAAGTCCGCCCTTGCCTTTTATTTTTCTGTATTCTGTGTTTTATTTTAATTTTTCTGTGCAATAAAGTGTGTATTCATTCATTCATTCATTTATGGTGTGTGGAAAAATCGTTTCCCTGTTTTGTCAAAAAAAGTTATATTGCATTTGTCACGGGTTCAGTCTGTAATAGTGGCATGTGCAGTATTGCACAATATTGCCATTGAAATGCGAGATGAAGATTTTGGTTGCAGCATACAGAATGATGATGAAAACTTGCCTCAAGAATATGAGGATCAACAAAACAGAAACAATTTACAAAATAATACTGTGCGAAGTAATTTAATAAATGACTATTTTGCTTTACTGTTGAGATAATAAGATTATAGGAGGACATAGGTAATTAAGTATTTGAAAAATTAACATCTATTTTTTTTCCATGCGTCGTTTTAAGCTTTCTTTTTCTAAAGCCCACATTAGCCGCTTGTGTTGCCTTTCTTCTTCTTCAAAATCCCACCTTTTCTGCTGTTCTTCCCTTTCTTTTTCTTCAAACTTCCACTGTAATCTTTTATTTTTAATTTCCTCCTCTGATATTTGTTTCTGCAGATTGGCAATCTCCAATTTGGACTCTGCCAATTTCTCAAACGGCCTTTTGGGCTTTGATATACCTGAAATTAAATAAAAACTTTTAAATAAACATTAGAAGTCAACATAAAACAGAATTGAGTGGATTAGTTTAGTTGCGGATCCAGAAACATATTTTGGGGGGGTTGAGGGTAGGTTTCATCAAGCTTTTTCAGGAAATTACAGTAAATGCTAAATCCAATATTATTAAAATACGCGTAGGTAAATAAATTTATAGTAGGAGTTGAAATATAGTGTTAAAATTGTTTTATTTATTTGTACCTACTTAAACTAAATACTATTATAATATAAAAGAAATTTATTAGTCCTATACTAGTGCCCATTCAGTGTAACACAATTTAACTTATTTGGCATGACTAAATTTAATTTAATTGTCTTTTCTTTCTTTATTGAAAAGAAAAATACGGGACACTTAACATAAGGTTAGTCCTATCAAATAAGTTGTGTTACACTGAATCAACACCAGTATATATCTTCGGGGCTTCTAGGCCCTAGCCCCACTCCATTTTTATTAGAATGCTAAAAACTTACATAAAGCTGGATGTTTTTTAGACCGCAGATCTTTTGGCTTCCATTGCGACCATTTTTTGTTTGTACTGGGGGCCTCTACATCCTCCAGGTTTTCACCTGAAAATAAAACAGACTTTGTATAAAGAATTTTTCAGACAGACTTAATAATTGTTATAAAGATAGACATGTTTTTTTATCACTTTATAGACTTTGAATTATTAACCCTATAAACTCATGTAAAATAGACAATTTACATAAACACTCACACAAAATATGTCTTTTTAGAGTTCGTACAGGTGTTTCCTGCATCTTCTCTTCGTCTGCAGCAATTATTGTACAGTCTTCTACTGCTTGGCATCCATTTTGAGTGACATTTTCATCTACACCAAAAAATACAATAAAGTTGTTTCCTTAAGGACGTCTAGCAAAAGAAACAGTCATATTATCACACAGTTTGGATGCATACCATCAGAATAATTAACAATAATGTCATCACTCTCTTTTATATGCTGAAGAATAGGAGGAATTGCTGTTGGCTTCGTAGAAACTGAAATAGTAAACAAACAAATAATTTCAGTTTGAACTGTTAATAAACTATATTGGTTAATAGTGTACACTTACCCGCTGTTTCCACCACATAATCAGAGTCATAAGTACTCGGCATTCCTTGTACTGACAACAAAATCATCGTTTTCACCTTCTCCGCAGCCGGTGTAAGTACTGGAGCGTTGCTCGGACCTCCTCCAGTTTGGTATGTTTCTGCACGAATAACAGCAGATTTTTGTCTGGTATTCTTTTTAATACCATCATATTTTAATTTAAGGGTTTTAGCACTCCTAAATGTTACACCCATAGCGCTGTTAAATGCCGTTTCAATTTTATTCCAGCCGAGTTCTTTTTCTTTCCATGTTACAGCATCACTCTTTTTATTTTCTATGATGTGTTTATTTTCCGCAACTAGTTTAACTAAAAAGTCCATTTCTTCCCGTGAAAAGTTGGCGCTTCTTTCACGTTTTTGGGACATCTTCAAAACCTCAGTTATAACCGATTATAAGAGAAATATCTCGAAACAACACAAGTCACAACACCTCTTCAACACGACACAATTCAGTTGGTTTGGTTGACTGACACATGCAGCTGCGTTCCGTTTCATACAAATTGTTAAACTTATAAAACTATTTTTTTGGTTTATTATTAGGTTTAAACGGACAATGTGCACAGAAATAAAACAAAAATCATAATAAAAACCATTTTAAAATCAATTACTACCTATAAAAGAAATTTCAAGTTCGATTTCAACATAAAAAATTCAACTAAGTTTTAGGTTTCGTAAAACGAAATGTATGAATGCGACGATGCCAGCTCGCTGTCAAGTAAAGCTTTGGGTAGTTAACCTGCAGATAGAAATATGAGATTGATGTTTGTGAAACACAATGTGAGTTATCCAACAGATTTATCTTCCAGATAATTTATGTGTCGAATAACAATTTAGCACTTTATTAGCACATTGTGAAACAGACCCTTAATGCAATGTATGTGTTCCATTTTTGACATTTTTCATTTATTTTTTCTATTTTTAGCAACTGTCTATGTGGGTATTTGCACATTAAAATTATAATTGTAATTTTTTTTTTCTTAGAAAGAATAAAAGTATGAGTGGATGAATGAATGAATGAATGAATGAATGTATTACTTGCATGCATGTACTTGAATTTTAAATTTTACTGTAAGCAATTGTTAGCTATTACAGATTTTTATTACATATATTTTGTTATCTAAAATAATCATTGTCAAGTAGGAATATTTTATTGTGAGACAGCTGGCAATACACAGCTGTCAGTCTAGAATTACGCGGGGTATTGAAAGGTGATAGTGTCCCCAATAAAACTATATCAAAATATCTTATCAGTAGGTGTCGATTGGGCATTCTAAAACAGTCATTCGTTTAAACACCTTCACTTCACTCCGAGCTCCGCTCCGCTCCGCTCCGCTACGCTCACTCGGAGTGAAGTGAAGTTGTTTAAACGAAAATCTGTTTTAGAATGTCCAATCGACAAAGCTTTAGAACAGAATCCATGACGATAAAACCGACTCTTTCATCATGTTATATCTAGAACTCTGCGTTGTACGTTCCGTAATGCACGACAGCAGAATCAAACCTTACAAATCTTACAATTAATTTAAAATTAGCTCTCGCTATCGCAGTAGGAAAATAAAAACACCTGTCAATAATTTTTATAGTCATTGCATGTTTAGCGTTTATTATATTCACAAGAACATGGAGTTTGTGAAGCAACCATTAACACTGCAACTTGAAAATATTTGTCCTAACTTGAAAAATATAAATTTTCGACATGGAAAGCTTTTACCTAATACCATTCGATGTATAATATGTGGTCCATCGAATTGTGGTAAAACGAATTTGATGATTGGTCTACTTTTACACGAGAACGGATTGCGCTATCGTCATGTTTCCGTGTATTCCAAAACACTTTATCAACCTAAATACGTTTTTCTAGAAAAGGTTTTAAAACTAGTACCTAGTGTATCATTTGCAAAATACCAAGAAAATGAACAAGTGATTAGCCCACAAGATGCAAAACGTAATTCAATTATTATTTTTGATGATGTATCATGTGAAAATCAGAACAATGTGAGAGACTATTTCGCAATGGGAAGACATAAAAATATAGATTGTTTTTATTTAAATCAAACATATAGTAAAATTCCTAAACAGCTTATTAGGGATAATACTAACTTAATTGTACTTTTTAAACAAGACGATACAAATATGAAACATATTTACGATGAGCATGTCACTACAGATATGACATGGGCACGATTTCGTGAAATGTGCTCTAAAATATGGAGTAATCCTTATAGTTATTTGGTGATAAACAAGGATTGCAAAAAAAATAAAGGTTGTTACAGAAGAGAATTTGATACATTTATCACTTTCAATTAATCGTGGGCACACGGCTCCTATAAATAAAGTATTTTTAATATCATATATCCATATGCTGTTTGGTTGCTACAGGAGCAATAAGTTTCAAAACCATATTAAAAATGGAAAAAACTCTAAAAAAGAAAATCGTTGATGCTGCCGCAGCAATCAAGAAAAAAGTTCAAAAAATGCGAGACATTGAAACCGATAATGAAAAAGTCTTACAGACGGTCTTAAAACCTATTACTGAACCATTAAATCACATGATGGAAGCAAGTAATAATCGTAATAACAAACACATAAAAAAACTGAAAAAGGATGGGTTTAAATCTGGAAGTAATTCATATTTGGATAAAACTTTTACTGAAAGCGAAATCAGTGAAATAGATGATGAAGATAAAGAAGAATGTAATGAAGAGGGTAACACCGGAGGTAACCAGTTTGATGACTCATTTAGGACAGTATCTTCAAAATCGAGTGCTAAAGACACGTCGATTTGGTCTTTATCTGCCGAAGTGATACGTAACGTTCCTTTTGGAGTTAGATATGATCATGGAAAACTCAAGTTGGGTTTTGCAAATGTAACGATTAGTGATGACTTAATTTCAGTAGCTGGATGTAAATATAAAAAAACAAAAGGATTATTAGAATTGTTAGTCAAAAAGAACCCTGATCTGAGTTTGGTTACTAAAACTGACACTGCATGCTATAAACGAATGTTACTAGACACAAATGCTCATAGACAAGGTTTTAATCCAAGTAAACCGATCAAAAGTAATAAAGGAAAAAAATACATGCAAGTTATTAAACCATTATTTAAGCTACGACGTGATACTGTAAGTACAGAAGATAGCACTGTACAAGGAAAAGGCTTACCTATAATGAAGAAATATAAAAAAAATGTAGATTTTGTTTATTGGGATGATCCAAACGAGTTAGTAGAGAGACTAAAACTACTAATTGCTTCACGTGATGCTGGCAATACAGGACTTGACAACGAGATCATATCAATAATAGAAGAATTGCAAGAAGCTGGTATAATAAATAAATAAATAAAATAACTTTTTATCTTTCCCCTCAGTTAAAAGTTTATTTTTGCTATAGTCACTCGTTAACATGAATATCGATAAATTCGGTCACCATGTACACAAAAGATTGCGATTGACTGATATGTTAGATTCTACTGAAAGAAGTTTGACGAGAGAAGAGAACGGTGATTACGATTTACAACAAAGGAGATTAAAAGGCGTTAAATTTCCTGTAACGTCAGATGATGCTGTGAATAAAGAATACGTAGATAAAACTAAGCTGGACTTCTATACCAAGAAAGAAGTTGATGAAATAGTTGTGGGTGCCATAAAAAAACTTAAAACTCGTTTATACGTAGACATTTATACAAAAGGGGAAATAGACAAGCTAATTAAACTAACAAAAAAATGATAAAACAACACATAGTTAATGAAATTCATAAAGCAGCAAGAAAAAATTTTATACGAAGAAATGTTGTTTTAAAAGGCATAGATGATTTATGGCAAGCTGATTTAATAGATTTTAAAAATTTAAAACAGTTCAATAATGGATTTAAGTATATTTTAGTAATTTTAGATTGTTTTTCTAAATATGCTTGGGCAATACCAATTAAAACAAAAACTAAATCTGAAGTAAGTCTAGCGTTTGAAAATGTTTTCAAGAAGTCATCTCGTCATCCAATTAACTTACAAACTGATATGGGTACTGAATTTTATAATGAAAAATTTAAACAACTAATGAAGTCATTAAATATCAATCATTATTCTACTTACTCTGTTAAAAAAGCTTCAATAGTAGAAAGGTTAATAAGAACACTGAAAACAAAATTATTTAAGAGTTTCAATTACAATGGCAGTTATAGATGGTTTGGAGAACCACTTAATAATGTAATTAAAACATATAATAATACTAAGCATCGAATAACAAAACATAAACCTATAGAGGTAAATAGTAAAACAGCTAAAACTGTAATGGAAAATATAAAAAAATCTCAATTTACCATAAAAAATGGTTTAGCAAAGTTTAAGCCAGGAGATTATGTTAGAATCAGTAAATACAAAAGCGAGTTCGAAAAAGGCTATACACCTAATTGGTCATCAGAATTATTTTTGATTAAAAACATAAATAAAACGGTGCCTATTACTTACAATCTTCAAGATCTTAAGAAAGAACCAATACTAGGATGTTTTTATGAGCAGGAGCTTCAAAAAACTAAATATCCGAATGTGTATTTGATTGAAAAGATCATTAGGAAAAAAGGTAATAGTTTATTTGTGAAATGGTTAGGCTTAAAGGAAAATAGTTGGATTGATAAAAAGGCAGTGATTTAAATGAAGTCATCATTTCGTTATCAGTAATGCGAGGAAAAGGACTTCTCAATTATTTAATAAATAACTTGCCTTTTGAGTTACATTTACCTGGTTACAATTATTGTGGACCGGGAACAAGACTTAAAGAACGTTTATCAAGAGGTGATAAGGGTGTTAATGCGTTAGATGAAGCTTGCAAACGACACGACATAGCATATTCAAAGTACTCGGATTTGGATAGTCGACATAAGGCAGATTTAGAATTGATAGACATGGCTAAACGAAGACTTCGTTCAAATACTGCTAGAAGGGGAGAAAAAATGGCTTCGTGGTTAGTAAAAAAAGTTATGAAAGCAAAAGTTAAATCTGGTGGAGGAATAAAGAAATTCAAGACTGTGATTTCTAAAATACGTAGGGAACTCAAGAAGCAAAAAGCATGTAATAAAGATAAAGCTATAAAAATTGCTTATTCAGCAGCAAAAAAACTTCTTTCAGAATCAAAAGTTCAATTACCACGTGTAATACCTTTACCAAAAACAGGAGGAATTCTACCTTTGATTCCAATTTTTGCTGGTTTGTCAGCATTAGGAACATTGGCTGGAGGAGCAGCAGGAATCGCTAAGACTGTGAATGATTATAAAGCTGCGCAAAGAAATTCACGTGAATCTGAGCGACATAATAAAATGATGGAGTCATTAGTTATAGGAAAAGGATTGTATATTAAACCGTATAAAAAGGGAGAAGGCATATTTTTAAAACAAGCAAAAAACTGAATGAGAGGCTACCCAATCGTACACTTACTAATTTAGAGATTTTAAGAAATGCTGAGGATATACCGTATTTTAGAGGTGTTTTTATGAGGGACAGATTACCTCAAAAGCCTAGAAATATAGAATGCGGTATAATTAACTTGGATCAATTTAAAAACCCAGGAACTCATTGGGTGGCCTATATTAAATATAAAAATCATTGTGAATACTTTGATAGTTATGGTGATTTAAAACCACCATTAGAGCTAATAAAATATTTAAAAAAAGATAATATTTTGTACAACTATTCTAAATATCAGAATTATAATACTGTAAATTGTGGTCATTTATGTCTTTCATTTTTAAGAAATTATTGGAATAATATTGGTATAAAACAGTAAACACGGTTTTTTATTGTATCATTAGCATAATGTCCTTCACACTATCCATTACAGGTAATAAATCGGTTTTAACTACTAACTACGCTCCTTCGTTACAACTTGATGGCTTATATGAATGTGCTTTGTTATATATTTCTACTTTTAATTCTATCCCAAATGTAGACAAAACAAATAATAAATTTTATTATGGTGATCAAGATGTTATTGAATTGCCTGAAGGAGCGTATGAACTTCAAGATATATGTGATTTTTTAAAAGCTAATATCAAAGATGCTACCTTAAAATTATACTGTAACAATAATACTTTAAAAACATACATTTTCTGTTCAAAACCTATGCATTTTGAAAAAAGTAATTCTCTTGGTAAATTATTAGGATTTGACAACCAAGTATTAGATGCATATAAATTACATCAATCACAGTCACCTATAAACATTTTGTCTACGACAGTGATAAGGATCGAATGTGATATAGTGAGTGGTTCATTTATCAATGGTGTATCAAGTCATATAATTCACGAGTTTGCGCCGAACGTACCTCCAGGATACAGAATCATCGAAGTACCAAAAAACGTTATTTATTTTCCTGTTAACCAGAACAATATAAGTTCTATGAATATAAGAATATTAGACGTCCATAACAACTTACTAAATTTGCGTGGTGAAGAAATTCAATTATATTTTCACCTGAAGAAACAATGATTGACTATAAGAACGAACATAAATACAACCCACAACTTTTAACCGGAATCACTTTAAATCGAGCTACGTATAAAGAAGCAACTAAAAAGAAACCAAGCTTGACGAAAGCAAATAAACAATTTCTTAAATTTATTGGATTACTAAAATGAGTATTTTAAACATAGTAAGTACACCAAACCATGACAACTCTATTGATGGTATTGAATTTCATTCATACAAGCCATATATTACAAGTTTTAATAGAAATGATGAAATTCGCATTCCAATCAACCAACAGGATTTATATGTACTACCGTCTGCTAGTACATTATATTTGGAAGGTACTGTTAATGTTTTGAAAAAAGAAGCGAAGGAGAAAGCTAAATGCGTACATTTCACGAATAATCCGTTCTTGTACCTTTTTCAAGACATTCGTTACGAATTAAACGGTATAGAGATAGACAAAATTAAGAATGCTGGTGTAACTACTACGATTAAGTCTCTGCTCTCAATGAACGAAAACGAATCACGTATGGCCAAAGCTTGGGGTTGGGATATTGATGGTTCTAAAAATGATCAAGGAGGTAACTTTTCAGTTTCCATACCGCTTAGTAATATCCTAGGATTTGCTGAAGATTATAAAAAAGTGATAATGAACTGTAAACATGAACTTATTCTTTTGCGAAGTAACACAAATCTGAACGCTGTTAAACTAAGTACGGGTGAAGTTGTGGAAAATATAATTATGCATAAAATTGTTTGGCGTGTACCACATGTGAAAGTGTCTGACAAGGAAAGAATCAACTTACTTCGACTGTTAGAAAAGGACCGTTCCTTACATTTAGCCTTTAGAAATTGGGATTTGTATGAATATCCATTACTACCACAAACAACTAAACACACATGGTCAATAAAAACTTCTTCTCAAATTGAAAAGCCTCGATATGTAGTTATAGCTTTACAAACAAACCGAAAGAACAGTGGAAGTGCTGATATGTCACAATTTGATCACTGTAACTTACGTGATGTTAAGGTATATCTTAACTCTACATATTTCCCTTATGAAACCTTACAAGTGAATTTTTTGGAACAAAAGTTTGCTTTATTATACGAACAGTATGCTAGATTTCAACAGTCTTACTACGGGTGTGACAGAGTAGAGCCACTTTTGAATATCAAGCAATTCAAAGATTTAGCGCCATTGTTTGTTATTGACTGTTCACGACAAAGTGATAACATAAAAATAGGACCTGTTGTTAACGTACGAGTGGAAATAGAGAGTAATTCTGAAATACCTGATCAGACTTCTGCATATTGTCTTATTTTAAATGATTGTATTGTAGAATACAAGCCTTTGTCTAATATAGTTAAGAAAATATCATGAATTTTCTAATCATTGATGTACAAGGCTTTAAAAACTCTAAAAACGAATTCATAGTGAAAGAATTGGCAATAGCAACTCTTGAATACACTTACATTTTTTTAGTAAAACCACCATACCCTTACCTAAAATTAACTAAAGAAGAAAAGAGACAAGTGTCATGGATTGAAAAGAATCGAGGAATTTATTGGAGCGAAGGTTATATAGATTACAGTGAATTTAAAAAAATAACTTTTGCTTATTTAAAGAACAAAAATATTTTAGTGAAGGGTTGTGAAAAAATCAAGTGGATTAGAGAATTAAGCAATAATTGTAGAATAATAGATGTCGGCGATAAAGGTTGTCCTAATATTAAAAACCTTCATGATATGTATGGAAGAGATCTTACAAACTTTAACTGTATACATCATAAAAATCAATGCGCTTTAAAAAATGTGTTATGTCTCAAAAAGTGGTACCATGAAAATAACATGTATGCATTTAACTTTTTTTATTGACACAAAAATTAAAATAAATGATTTGTTAGTCCCTATATACAGGAATTTTATTTTCACATCCATCCAGGTTCAAAAAGGAAATGTTGTTTTTATATAATGTAATAAATAATAGATATTTTTACTTCAAAATCAAGTATATTTTTTCTTTTTCAAGTTCTTTTTAATTTGCATAACCATACTTTCTAACAAACGTCTTAAATTTGTATTATTTTGTAAATAAATTTCTACTTATAAATTTCAATATACTAATACTTTACGTTGAATCACACATGAAAAAATATATTTCATTGTTCTAAAAAATATTACATAATTAAGAATTAACAAAACAATTTAAATTATTTATTTCATTTTTTCAAAATGTTGAGAAGGCGAGGTTGTCCGTCATTTTGCATTACCTGGGAAAAAATAAAAAATAAATTAAAAATAAATAAAACTAAATACATTTTTTGTTTCACTACAAGGCAAAAATAAAAATGGAACGCATACAAATAACAAAGAAAAAATAAAAAAAGTAGTGTTATCACTTACTGTGATGTTGTAAAATCCGAACGTTCAGCCATTTCTTTGCTAATGAGAAAGAGCGTATGCGCCGCGTGTCTCAGCACAGGATCAGCGCTGTCGTACACGCAGTACCCGCTTTTTACAACAGTCCTCACAGCCACACTGTTGTTGTCTTCTGTGCTGTACTCCAGTATTTCTATCTTCACTTGGAACAAGGGTACCTCCTTAGCCTTTTCACGTTCACCCAACACGCACAAATAGGAAGGTCGCGCGAAGTTGGCCATAGTAAAAATCACGCGCGCACTGTTTGAAGACTAGTTGTCAAGTGAGTGAATATTCAATGTGTCGCGCGCTGCAGCAATTCATACTTGGAATCTTACTCAGCAAAATCATGTTTGAACAAGTTTTGGGTTCATTGTGTAATTGTGTTCAAGCAAGCTCGTTTTGTTTTATTTACATGTATCAATGTTTTAACGCATAGGTAATTCGATATGAATATTTGATGATGATTTGTGACTGATATTAATTTTATTTTATTTAAAAAAGGATGAAGTAGTAAAATAAAAAATAAAGATTAATCCAGTGTTAATTTATTTTTATTAAAATGCATAATTTTTTATTACTAAGGTAGATAAGAGATTACAAAAGAAATTTAAAAAAATATGCGCTGCCTATACTTACAATTTCATGCTCAATTAACATACGAGGAGAGGTCAGACAGTTTAACAAAGACATTAAATTTTGTAATGATGATATTCTTTTCATTCTTAAAGTACTTTCAACCTTATCAATAAACTTACAGGCTATAGCGTAATCTGCTACAAGTTCTGCTAATCTTAAATTAGTACACAATGCAAAAGTATTCAAAGCCTCTAAAACCATGTTAATGAAATTTATGGAACAACGTTTATCACAATACATTAGTTCAAAAAGGAATAATTTGTTCTTATCATAAGTATTATTTACAGATACATGGAAGAGTTGCAGTTCCTTAAATTCTTGGCAAATGAGGTACCATTCTTCCAAGGATAAAAAGAAATATTCATTTTCGTTGAAAATATAAACTTGTGGCTTAAAATCTTCTTCAACCCATAGTCCTGTTTTTATCTTTATACTATTAGTGTGAGAATAAATCCGCATTAACACTACACAGTCAAATAAGAAACTTTCACTCATTGCTTCAGTAGATAAACTAAAAAAGAGAGTTCCAGTGACCCCATGATAAAGTAGACATTTTGTCTTTTAAAATAACACGTTTATCATCATTTGCTGATAATGCAATTTTGTTTTGTTGTTGTGTAAAAATTTCATGTTTAAGAGATTTGAATACAATATTATTTTTTCTTATTACATCATTTTTCTTTAATACTTTATAGTAATCGTTAAATTTCACAGTTTTAGTTACATGCTTTTGAATTCCTTTTGCTTTTTTTAGTTCATCTTTCCTTGTTTTAATACAGTACAATTTTGATCTCAAACCGACAAACTCCGTTATCACCTGTCCACCTAGTTCATCTTTAAAGAGGCCAGGCACTTTTTTGTTTAAAATTAGAATACCATAACAATTATCTTCTTTATAATTACTTGTATCGAAGTGAGAAATAAAATGAGATTTCAAATCTTCATAAAAATTGATACAGTCAATTGCATATAAAAAACTGTCGGTGTCACAATAGGCCATAGTTATCTTTTCTCCATAAAAAGGTTTCATTATAGAATAGTGAAAATCATACATATGAGCCTTAGATATTTCTAATACGGAAAATCCAATGTATATAGGTTTATCTAAAGTAATTGTTTCAGGTTTCATTTGAACCGCTACAAAGTCTTCTGTGAAAATGGAAACACTATGAAAGTTGGGTCTAGCGATCAATTGTTCTGCACATACACTCTTCTTTGTTTTATTCCTAGAATCGTTCCACTTGTTGACTAACTTTACATCAACTCTTTTCTCGACATCTTCCAATGTCTTTCCAAAAATACTATTATTAAGTAGTTTAAAAAAATCTTGTTCAAATGTAGATTTTGCCTTTTTTCGTAACTCAGTATTCATGTCAATGTATTGTTTTAAGTATTGACCTTGTTTGAACTGGATGACTCTGTGTACTTTTTTTAATATCAATCCATGCTTAATGCATATTTTTAGATGAGCAAAATGGATGACATATTGGAATTTATCATATAAATTTGGAATTAATTTTGAAGTTTTAGAACCCGGTGGAGTGAACTTCTGAGCACAAAATGGAATGTCGTTATGGTAATCATGTAAATGTTCCGGATATTCTAAATCAACTTCCAGAATGTAACCAACGTCACCGTCAATGGGTAGACTGTAAAAATTCATTTTAGCAATTTCCGACTGACTTAATAGTTTAAAATCTGATAAAGGTAAATAATCACACATTGCATAACCATAGAGATTATTACAATCAATGTAAATTAAAAAATTGTTTTTAGCTGACGGGTCGTAACTTGTCAAGTATTTGTTATTGGCTTTTGAGTATCTAGTGGAACATAAACATATTCCACCACGAATACCTTTTTGGATCATTCTTATTATTTCCAAGTCGTTTATTAATTCTAACTTTACACCTGTTTTTAATAACATCGCGTCAAAACTTAAACTAGAAGCTGTCAGATAGAAACTTGGATCAAGTTTATAGGTTGCCTTACAAGTTTTTCGAAAACTTTCAAATACATCAGCAAGTAAAAGGACGTCTGACTTGATATATAAGTCAGTGTATTCTCCTAAATTATGGATATTAAAATAATGCCAAACATTTTTTGCATGTTCGTAATCTAAATCTGAAATATTGCTGTTATTTAATGTACTATAAAAACGTTCTTGAGGGGGGAGCTGATTTTCTTCATAGGTATTCCAGGTAGTCATATATTCATAAGGATACACTCCTTTCCGTCTTATAAGGGCAAAATTTTCGTGGGAGGGAAAAAAGCTTGATAAATGTGTAAAACTATCATTACTTAAGTTTGCAGCAAGTTTTTCTAAGCTAGTGCTTAAAAACTTGAACGAATCAACAAAACGAACTGGCATGAAATCCTCATTATTAATGAGAAAAAATTTTGTAAATGATATGTAATTTTCTTTATTTTTTGCTATAACTTTTATCCTACCAGATAATTTACCTAATTGTCGAATAAAGAGATGACTGTCATAACCAGATAAATTATGAAAAAAAACTGGAACGAACTTTGGCAGACGAAACTTAATGTTGCAATATGAATGAGCTGCACCTCTATAGCGTCCAGTAAGATGACAATGATCTCTCACCTTGTCATCAAATAATATTTTATCACAAAGAAAACAAAGTTTTGCTTGAGCAAAATTAACTCTATCTTCATCAGTTAGACGTATTGGCAATGGGGACTCGAAAATATTGTAAATATCAGTAATATCAAGCAGTAGCGATTCTAAAAACTTTTCTACACAATCATGTCCTCGGTAGGATACGTATTTGTTACGTGCGCTATTGTACGAACATACTATATAGTAAGCAAAAGCAGCTGGTACGTGTTGTTGCAGAGATGTCGTGAAACTTGATCCAGGTTCGGACTCATTCTCAGCTGGTTTTAATAATGACTCGAAGTCAGCGTATATAACAAAAGGCATATCTTGCATTCGTTCATAATTTTTGAATTGAATGAGCGTCCCTTCATTAGGTAATATAGTTGCAACACCGTTGCAAACATGAGCTTCCAGTTTATGATTGTTATCAAAAAATATCATACAATCCTCGCAGAAGTATATTTTTGAATGATGTTTAGTAAGTTGTTGGCGAAGTAATTTGGATAAATTTTTTATTAAACAGTAATGAGTACGTTCACCATTTTCAATGAAAAGTAAATTAACATGATGTTGTTTTCGACATTCAGTTTTATACAATGGTCCAACAATTTTAGTATTATTTTTAAGACCATAAATATTTACACTTATGCCAGGATTATTTTTTTCAAAAATTCTGATATCCGAAAATCCTACTGGAAAAGTCATGTTTTTAACATTAAGGGCACTTTCAAAATGTGGGTAAGCGGATGTTCGATGTGCATTATTTTTTGCCGGGAACAGCGCTGCCATGATACACCATAAAAAGCAAAAGTTATCTGCATTTTGAATGTTAATGCAAGCGCGTTTTGATTTAATACCTTTTGGTAAATCGATATAGCTTGAAGCTCGCAGTGGGTTATATTTGTTTATGTTTATTTCCAAATACAAATTTCGTACAAAAGCTCAACCACTATCTCTTTCTTCAAAAACTTCAATTTTTTTGGTAATTGCCTGAATAATACTTGAAAAAGTGTATTCAAAATTGTAATTTTGATGCAAGACAATGTTTTCAGTAGCAAAAGATTTAATAGAATATGAATCATTTTTAGGCAAAGAAAATTCAGAAAACAGCTCAAAATTAACCTTTAGGCTAGAATGAGTTTGCAATCGTGCTGAGAGCAGATCACGTACGCGACGTTGCATGCGTGATAAGAACTGGGCGGGTGGGCGCGCGCGCTCGTCACAGGCTTCGGGGCTTTTACTGTCCCGACCTTCAGCCTCGCAGCGAACGCGGTATGACGCTATGCGACTGCGGAAAGCGCTATGAATTTTCTCGATTCCGTGTTGCTCAGTAATTGCACTGTTATCTTTATGTAAAGTGCTTTTTAAATGAGCAGAAAAGCTTTTACTTTTGACTGATGTGTCACAAACTGAACAGAAAATAGTATTAACCATGTTGCCTTGTAATTTTAGATTCTAATTTAGTGAATAAGGACACGCTACCAGGCAAAATATTTGACTAGTTAGAATGCCGTGTTCATCATTGATAAGGAGTTCTAAAACTTAGTAAAATTAATTTTTAGTTTGGCATTTAGACAATAAAATGTTTGATTTGGTATTACGGTAAAAATAACAATTAATTTATTTTACTGTAAAGAAATACATATTTATTTTAACTTAAATATTAAGTGCAAATAACATAATAAAACAAAACTCAGTGACAAAAAGAAAAAAAAAAACTTAAGAGTGGAAAAGAAATGTAAATTATTAATTAAACATTTTTTTTCTTTTTCTCACTGAAGAAAGTCCCTTCCTCCGTGAATTTCCTTTTGCTTAAACTAATCGCCTTTTTTAAAGCGACGAATTCAGGGGATTCTGCTTCCCCCTGCAGGCGCAACCACACGATAGCCTTCTCGCATCGTTCGATACCGTCGAGGTCCCGCACCTCCTCGACGTTATACAAGCGCAGCTCCGCCAGCAGCGCTCCTTCCAGTTGTGCCGTCCGACGTAGCACCCCGCCCGGAACTTTACGCGAGAGCACACTCAAAGTGTGCGCAGCTTTGCGGCGAACCTGCTCCGTATCTTCGTCGTCGGACCCGAATAGCCAGTCCGTCGGGTCAACGTTGCTTGCAGGTGGGGCGGGTGCTGGCTTCGTGGAACGCTTCGCCACTGGCTTGATCTTCTTCTTGGAGCTATAAAATAAAAAACTATATTATAAACAACTTCCTCTGTGGTGTAGTCGTTCGAGTACTCGAGTATTAATCTCTAGGTTGCGGGTTCAAATCCCGTAGGGATAAAATTTTATATTTTAAATGAAAATATATAATTAAAATATGGTTTACGTAAAGGATGATATCAAGTAAAGTGTTTATGACACGGTAGAAATAGTAGTAGTAGTAGTAGTCTGATAATGAATTATCAAATTGGAAAAAAAAAGTAGAATAATTAGATTTTCACTGAAACAAGAAATATTATAAAGACTGTCTTATAAACATGTACAAGAAACTCACCTTGGGCCTTCGTCGTCGGAATCAAAGAAAGCCTCGCTGTTCGTTTTCTTTGCGGCTCGCTTGGAGTTGTAATTAGTTTCAGACCTAAGAAAATAAATTATATGATTAGTATATTACATATGATTACACATGAGTATCAATAAAGTAAGAAGTGCTTTCTAATTTAAAGACAAAATAAATTTAAACAAGTGAAAAAAAAAAAAAAAAACAGGGGAGCAACAAAGAAAAAATATCTGCAAAGTGAAACATTATTTAACAACTTACGAACATTATATCAACTGCTTTTATCCTCAGCTTGATTTTTTATTCTTTTTGCAGGCAGGTAGCTGTGATACAGGTGTCAACTGTGGGCACTGATGTTCCGAATGTTGTGATCAATTAAGTTTTCCAAAGCTTTTATTGGAAGAAAATGTTCGACAAACAATGATTTTAGCAGGGGTAACGAACCTTTAGTTGTCTTGTAAAGAACACCATGATGAGTATAATTTAATAATAAAATTGCATAAGTAAATTTATTAGCAATCAAAATAAATGAAACTATAAATTGAATTACTTTAATTTAAAGATCAACTAAGTTAAAATTTCATGAAGTAGTTGTTAAATACCACCTCCATGGTTCAAACATTTCAACTCATTATGCGGAGGGGTACACATCAGTGTTCGGTCTGCATACTTTAGGAGGTACGTGAAGCTAAATAGGCTAGGGTTATATTGTTGTCTGAAGTATAGTAATAGGACTCGTCACCCATAACGCATAATTGTAGTAAAATCGTCGTTGTAACATAGGTGTACGAGTGTGATCTGTCACTTGCATTTCTTTGCATACCCAGAAAGATCACTGACACCTCAGAGATTTATGTTGTGATGATTTACAAGTAATTTGTTAAAAACTTAAATATAGTTTTCTACCCCTGAATTTTAGAGAATACCTCAAAGACTTATTGTTTTCCGTTTTCAATTTTGTAATAATTCTCGGATTCAAGACAAAATGAAATCCACGTGTTACATATACAGGGTCGTATTTTGTATAACCAATTCATAACATCTATATATCAGAATGCCTCTGCGGTCTAGTGGTTTACATCTCAACTAGTGATCTAGAGGTCGCGGACGTATTACTCGTATCCTTTACAAAATTGGTACACCTAATGGATTTCATGTTGTGCAGTATATGACGAACAATATTATACAAAAGCTTGTATAAATTGACTGGTGGTTGTGGAACAGGTGAAAGAGGTGTATTAGTATCGTAGCAGATAGAAAACTAACTACCCATCTGAGAGACTTGCGTGACTGTATGTACGTATGTTTGTAATATCTACTATTAGTTATGAATGGGTTAAAATATATTTTGTTTTATAACATAAAAAAACAAAGTTATTCAAGGGTTTAATGTTAAATTCATATTTATTATAGTTCAACAAGCAAATGAGTTAAAAGTACTAGTACAGTAAGGAAATTATAAGGATACATAATTTTTCTTATTCTTTTGTAAAACTTATAAAAAGATTTCTTTTTATCGCATCCTGTATAATATAGGAAGTATTGTTTGCATGTGTCCGACATTGTCCAAATAATATGCTTAGTACCTATAAAGGTGTGTACTCAATAGGGTTTATTACTTTTATTATATTACTTTATATACCTATAATATATATATATATTTTGATGTACAGATATTTCATTGACGAAGTAAAAACAATGATCTTCTCTATATTTATAGCAATGTTTAGTAAATGTTGTGAAAAAGTAAACTGTTAGATAGATGCTTAGGTATTGAAACGTATGTTGTTACAGAATCGTCTCCGTTTCCGCTGACATGGTAAAACGTTCACTACCTATCTATACTAGTAGTCAGTGCCAAGGTTACAACTTGCATAATCCTCGACTAACTTAGTGTATAACCTTCCTTACTTTGTTCCATCGTGTTGGGACAGGAAAAACGATCGTCAGCATTCATGTTATTGTTGTGAAATTAATTTGCTAAATCATTTTAGGGATACGTATTTATCAAGTAGAATCCATTAAAACCGTGGGAACGTAACTTAAGAACTCTCTTACTTGTATTAAAAAATATATCGTCTTTTGTACGTATTAACCAAAATAAGCATTCACTTGGCCGCCTCTGTGGTCTAGTGGTTCCAACATCTTACTCACTAAACCGGAGGTCGCGGGTTCAAATCCCGTAGGAGCACATTTGTGTTCGGTCTGCGTGCTTCGGAAGGCACGTTAAACTGTGGGTCCATATAATTAAGTACTGCAACAGAAACCCCTTCGAGGATTCATGTTTCAAACATTAAAACATGAGATACAAACATTCGTTATTAATAATTAATAATATATTAGGTTTATGTATGTAGCACAAGGTAAATAATATAGTTTCATAATTTTAAATAAGTACAAGTTCATACTTAGGTAACTCTATATATTCGTATAAAATAATTAAAAGTAAGTACAGAACCCAAGATAATAATATAACGATCACGATAAATTATATGGTTTGGTCCAAGTTAAACGAAAAAGCAATGAGTAAAATATTTTTTATCTTTTTAATTTTATCATCTGAATTTTATTTATCAAAACTAAACACTAAATAAAGCATTGCTAAAGAATAACATTTAACAAAATTAAAATTAATTATTATGTTTTTTTATTATTATTATTATTTTTTTTTTATATAGTTTACTATATAACTTATTTACTTCTATTTCACGTTATTTACGTAAAAACCATACTAGTTTTAGTTAAATCAGTAAATTGTATTTTCACAATAATCATCTAAATCTCGTTCCGCTTATCGCTCTGCTTATGTATTAGACATGTAAACATTCTCCATGTTATCATTATGGACATTCAGCAAAACTTGCAGTGTTGCTGTTATACCGACTTAGTCGATGGTTATAGGGAATTTATCAATGTGTAGCGGGAAAAAAATGTTTAATGATTTCTAACGTCTTTATTACCCGTAAGTCATCCTTGGTTGTTTAGAAAAAATCGTAATTTGTAAAACATTTTAAGCAAATTAACTCATTTGTTTATTCGATTCTCCTTACTCATGCTGGAAGATTGATTGAATAGGAATTCCCTACTATAAACAAACAGCCAAAGTTAGTTCATTCGGTTGTTGTCTTCATCGCTCATTGATTTATTTATTTATTTATTATTTATTTATACAGCATTACAGATATATATCCATTGAACTGTATAATTAAGTTTTTACAAATACAAATAAAAACATTCACAAACATAATAGTTTACACATGTTTGATATCAAGACTAAGTGACCAAAATACTAATGATTAATATATCAACTTTTGTTGACATTATAATTGAAGATACCGGTTCTTTGTATTTGATTTTGAGAATTAGGTACGCCTACAAATATCTTATTTTTATATTAAACTTATTGATTATTATAACTGGAAAATTAATTAAGGTCTGTCTGTCTACTACATAATATGTACGTCTTTTAATATTTGTTATTTATACATTGATGAATTATTAAATAAAAATAAACTTAAATACACCAGATGACTAAAAAAATAACAAGAATAATATTATTGGTTGATACAAAATAGTTAAACGACATTCAGCGGATTTTTAGCAAATACTTTTTTTTTCCATATCTAACGGAATTGTTAAAATGGTCTGGAGACTTTAAATCTTGTAAAACGGTAACACTGATTAAACTTGTTACTTTGTAATGCTCTAGTGAACAAGACGGTGGTTTATTTTTATGTGAAAATGTATAGCGTAAGTTCATGTCCGGGAATGACACAAGGTTTTCCTTTGTGGGGACCCACTTTTGGTTAGCTAAAGCCTCAACCAGCTAGCGGGTGCTAGACGAGGATCCACTTTAAACTATCTAAAAGACCCCAGCCAACTAAGTTGAAGATCTTGAAATATGTGTCTAGTACTTTGAGTGACATGAACTCTTATTAAGACAGTATTGTTGTCTGAGTATATATTATTCTGATAAGCTAAAAAAAGGCCTCAACCAACCACCTCTACTGTGGAAGGGGATCCAACTTTTTTTAGCTTCAGTAACCTATTCTCGGATGTGATACGTGCTTAATTAAATTTAAAAATGTTTGTGAGTATTGATAGAGTCAAGAAACTTATCTGACAATTAATAGCGTAAGTACACGTCTTCGATTGACACAAGGTTTTCCTTTGTGGGGACCCACTTTTGGTTACCTAAAGCCTCAACCAGCTAGCGGGTGCTAGACGAGGATCCAGTTTAGACTAGCTAAAAGACCTCAGCCAACAAAGTCGAAGATCATGAAATATGTGTCTTACTTCGAGTGACATGAACTTATTCTACTAATTTTCTCAAATTTATTAAGTCAGTATTGTTGTCTGAGTATAATTTTCTTTGGTAAGCTAGAAAAAGACCTCAACCAACCACCACTGCGGTGGAAGAGGATCCACTTTTTTTACAACTAAAGAAAAATTAAATTCTTAGATGTAATACGTACTTAATTAATTACCTCATATGATTAGTAGTTTGTGATTCAATTTCTATATAAACATCAATAGAGTCAAGAAACAGCTGGAGGTGAGTCATAATTAACGAGTAAGTTTTTTATTTTCTGTTGTGTTCTAAATCATATTTAGTTATCATCGATTAGATATTTTTTTTACATCCTGTTCTGTTCTAAAGCTTTGTCGATTGAACATTCTAAAACAGGTTTCGTTTAAGGGTCGGTGTTCCGAGATTCGGGGTTATGACTTTTTAAGACAAAACAGGGTTCGGGGTTATGGCTTTTTTAAGATAGTAAAATATTAATTTCTGAACAAAATAAATACCACTTGTTACCTTACAAGATGAAGTGCAGGTTCATTAAAAAAATCACGGCAATAATGTATAGTAACTTGAAAATCCTGTTTTTTTTTTTTTTTTTTTTCTGAAGTTACTATACATTAGTGCCAAGATTTTTTTTAATGAACCTGTACTTCATCTTGTAAGGTAACAAGTGGTATTTATTTAGTTCAGAAATTAATATTTTACTATCTTAAAAAAGCCATAACCCCGAACCCTGTTTTGCCCAATCTCGGAACTCCGACTCTTAAACAACTACACTCCACTCCGAGAGAGTGAAAGAGTTAGTTTTTAACGTGTTTTATCGTCATGGATTCTGTTCTAAAGCTTTGTCGATTGGACATTCTAAAACAGATTTTCGTTTAAACAACTTCACTTCACTCCGAGTGAGCGTAGCGGAGCGGAGCTATTTGTCCTAGGACAAATATTTTCAAGTTGCAGTGTTAATGGTTGCTTCACAAACTCCATGTTCTTGTGAATAAATAAACGCTAAACATGCAATGACTATAAAAATTATCGACAGGTGTTTTTATTTTCCTACTGCGATAGCGAGAGCTAATTTTAAATTAATTGTAAGATTTGTAAGGTTTGATTCTGCTGTCGTGCATTACGGAACGTACAACGCAGAGTTCTAGATATAACATGATGAAAGAGTCGGTTTTATCGTCATGGATTCTGTTCTAAAGCTTTGTCGATTGGACATTCTAAAACAGATTTTCGTTTAAACAACTTCACTTCACTCCGAGTGAGCGTAGCGGAGCGGAGCGGAGCGGAGCTCGGAGTGAAGTGAAGGTGTTTAAACGAATGACTGTTTTAGAATGCCCAATCGACACCTACTCTTATCCACCTGTATTATTTATAGTACCTATATTATTAGATAATACTATTAATTCAGAAGTGCTATACGTATACCTAAAAGCCCAAATAAAACCGCTCAGAAACAAAAAGAAGAATTGCGTTGTAAAATGGTGCCGTGACTGACGTTTTCAATTGTGTTTTCAAAATCCAAATGGGCTGCATAAAGTGAAATAATAGTTTTTCACAGCCCTATTGACGATAACAATAACTTTTAAGCAAAGTTAAGTGTAATTAAGTACTTAAACCTCATCTACTTTAAATTGTGAAACAAACCGTAGTGGTCATTGACCCCTCTGCATGACTATCAATTTGCACCAGAAAGAAATGGAAAAATGTTCAGAAAAGGATTGACAAACAAACAAATGGAACCTTTGGGACAACGTTCACAAGTAGTGGGTTATGTAAGTGGACAAGCAATGCCAACAACTGCTAGTACCTTTCCGCTAGGTATGAGTAATATGCACTGATTTGTTATGGTAATGCTTTTTCTGCATTTTTATGTGTGATAGACCACAAATTATACAATTTAAAAAAAAAGAGTGTGTAATCGCGGGATTACAGAACTGCAGAGCTGATGATAAAGGGAAAATGGATGAATTGACACGGGAGAATTGTGGGTGCACTGACCTGGTTGGAATGTTGGCGAGCCGACGTATGCGCTGAAACTGTGCCGCGTGGTGTATTCCTTGTCGGGCTGATGATGACAGGGATATGCAGAATGTCTTGGAGTAATACACAGCACTGATATGTTCACAAGACACGGTAAATACGCGAGATTGGTTGTAGCGTCGCGAATGTGTGCACACGTATATTTCGATCGACGGTTGCGGCGAAACAGGGCGGCCGCGCGAGCGCGCAGACGTGCGCCTCCGGAGGCGTCTCGAGCCGAAGAGAGTGAGTGAACCGCGGGTTGGCGCCAGCGCGTGAGTCCATTGTGTCGCCAGGTGGCGCCAGCGCTGCGCCGCGAACATTAGTCATGCACATGCGCGAACGTCACGCTGGTAGCGTGAACAGAGTGATCGGAAGACAAATATGTCTTTTATAAAATTAAGTACCTATGAATAATCTACATTTAAAAGCATAAACCATGGATTACCTATCTAGTTACTAGGTAATATAATTACTCAAGACACGAAAAATAAAAAAAAAACAACAAGGGTAATTAAGCAAGTTGAGTATTGAAGGAAATCTGTGACTGGAATCTGGAATATATTCACGCTGTGATATTATGCTGTGATACCTACTGAAAATTATTTTAATCAATTTACTGATCGAGTAATACTAGGCTTGTGTCTTTGAAAGGAGTGTTTTACAGAGATTGTATGTCGTGGAATGTTTCATCATTATATATATTTTCTTCGGTGAAATAAATGCAAGGACAGAATTGAGCCAGTGACCATAAGTTTATGCAATAATGTTACTTGGAAAACAATTTTGGAGATACACAACAAATAATGATGTTGACTAGAAGCTACAATTACTAATGTGAACGCACACGACATAAGGGTGAAAAAGATAAATGGAAATTTATAATATACAGTTATGGTGCAAGGATCACACTTTCAGGAAATAACTTTCAAATTTCGCTGTTGATGCCTGAGGCTGACCCACGTGGGTGTGGACGCGGCATTTCAATTGCTGTTGATGCCTGAGGCCGATCCACTTGTGTGTGAACGCGGCATTTCATCAACTAAGATCTGAGGCCGATACACATTACGTGCGTACGCGGTATTTCATCACCATAAACAGAGGCTGATACACATGATATGTGTACGCAGTATATCATTAATTTCATATTATAATCTGAGGCCGATACACATTATGTGTGTACGCGGTATTTCATCACCATAAACAGAGGCTGATACACATGATATGTGTACGCAGTATATCATCAATTTCATATTATAATCTGAGGCCGATACAGATTATGTGTGTACGCGGTATTTCATCACCATAAACAGAGGCTGGTACACAAGATATGTGTACGCAGTATATCATCAATTTCATATTATAATCTTAGGCCGATACACATTATGTGTGTACGCGGTATTTCATCATCATAAACAGAGGCTGATACACATGATATGTGTACGCAGTATATCATCAATTTCATATTATAATCTGAGGCCGATACACATTATGTGTGTACGCGGTATTTCATCATCATAAACAGAGGCTGATACACATGATATGTGTACGCAGTATATCATCAATTTCATATTATAATCTGAGGCCGATACACAGTATGTGTGTACGCGGTATTTCATCACCATAAACAGAGGCTGATACACATGATATGTGTACGCAGTATATCATCAATTTCATATTATAATCTGAGGCCGATACACAGTATGTGTGTACGCGGTATTTCATCAACTACGACACCATGAACAGGGGCTGATACATCTGGCGAGTGTACGCAGTATTCTATCAAGAACTCAACGTTGAGCAGAGACAGATAATGAAGAAATATATTACATATATTATATAGTTACGCTTATATGACATGCGTCAAATTGTTGAAAATAGTCGGTTCGGCTATGGACCATAAAAATAATTTGTACAAAAATATAGTTAATGTAATAAACTAATAAGTAATAACATCACCAGACTAAGTGAAGCCATTCAGCGGGTAACGGATGGCCGGAACGAATTATACTGCTGATTATTTTGTCTAACTGTTTTAACTGGCATATTGTTTCATGTTAAAGCCTTTTGCTGAAGTTAGAGTAACATGAAGTAAGTTTTTAATTACTTTCAAGAGCAAATTTTTGTAAACCTAATGTAATGCTGATTACTTTGTGTAATTCATTGAACTGGTATTGTTTTACGTTGAAGCTTCTTAGTTTAGTTAAAAGTTTGTATCATATAAGATTTTGTTTATTTATAAGAGTAAGTTTTGTAAACCTATATGTTTGTGTTGTGTTTGGTATCGATTGGTAAAATTATTATTTTGTGGAATAAATTAATAGAAATGGAAATGAAAGATGTCCAAGAAGACCCTTGATTGTTATGATGTTGTAAGCCTTGCATATTCTGTTAATTTGTGAATCTTATCATAATTTTATTTCGCTTTTTGACCCCTTAAATATAAATGTTTTAATTATTCGTTAACTAAAGATGTAATTTGTTGACCTACACAAAGTCACCAAATTGTTGTATTTAAATAAAATTATGATGATCAGGTCTAGGAATAGGGACATTCTTCATACAGGATGGCCGATGCGCACTGCAAGGGTGCGCGTGATAATTTTGAGCAGTCATGCTTATTTATTTGTTAAAATTTTTGTACAAGAAGCAAATCTCATAAGTACATATAATTATACAATGCCTTGTAAAACGATATAAACATTTCGTCCGCAGGAATGAGTCACGAGATTTGCGGAAAGGAGATAATTTATTTTAAATTTTGGTTACTTAAATATTTTCCTTTAGATGATCAATTGTGTGGTGTTTCTAAAAGATATTTTTCAGATGTGGTAGGTAATTGTAATTGTTGATTGTAAATAGGCATTTCAAAATGAAATAAAACAAATTTCAGACAAGGCTGACGACAATAAATACGAACATTTTCATGCACAGTACAGAATGTTTATGTATAAGTTTTCTGATGAAATGTTGAATGTTCTATATTCCATAACAAAATAATTGTTGCTTCAAGAAATAATGTATTATATGTTTATAATATTTCACTTAGGTACGTAAATAAAAATTATGTATTTACAATGTAGGTGACATTCCAATAAAATAAATTATGGTTATCAACAATTATGTCATGCAAAATTATAGTACATCATCAATATTAACATTAACGAAATAAAATTGACAAAAGTAAGTAGGTACTTATGTGTTATGTTCCATTAGAATAATATTATTGTGATATCTATGTTTGTTCCGTACATTATAGCCTGATTAGAATGGCATAGATGTGCTTATCAATAATCTTGTAAAAAGACTTTCATTAATACACACATTTAAAGGAACTGATAAATCTACACTTGATTTATATAAATGAGCTTAAAATAAAGTTGAAAAATGTATTTTGAGTTAAGTATATTAATTGTCCTCAATCGTATTCAATTAAATTTTGTTTAAGACTTAATTACTTATACTTAGGTACGTATAATCGCATTGAGTTTTGTTAAAAGACATAATAAGATAACTTGATGTTTGAACGCTTATAACGTCTAGTAGACTTGTGAATCGATTAGTGTATTTCATCATTTTTGTACATTTACCAGGTGTTTTTGATACCCATGTATAGCGATTATTGATATAGTAAAACCTTAAACATGTTTTATCAATTTAAGTTACAATATGATCTATTATTCCATTAAAATATTCAGATATTAAAATATTATATAAAATATTAAGATATTCGGTTAAGTTACAGTCTGTTAAGATATTAAGTATAGGTAGTATTTGGTCTCTATAATTTTATATAATTTTGCCTGAGGTCAGGCAAGGGTCAGGATGGCCGACTGTTAGCTATTACAGATTTTTATTACATATATTTTGTTATCTAAAATAATCATTGTCAAGTAGGAATATTTTATTGTGAGACAGCTGGCAATACACAGCTGTCAGTCTAGAATTACGCGGGGTATTGAAAGGTGATAGTGTCCCCAATTAAACTATATCAAAATATCTTATCCACCTGTATTATTTATAGTACCTATATTATTAGATAATACTATTACAATGTATAATTTTGTGTAATAATAACAATTATCTGGTACCCCGCATCGCTGGCTTAGCCGAGTTTGGGGACCCCTGGTAACTTAGTTAATTTGTTTCTCAGCATGTACACGTCTCTAGTAATAAGTATAGTTGAATAACAATTTTTGTAAAAACTCATGCAATAAAATAATTTTTGTCTTTGTCTGTTTGAATTACTTTAATTTTAATAATAAAAAACAATTTTTGGTTTGGTTTTGGTTTGGTTAATTTACGAACAAAGTCAATATGTACTCTTTCAAAAGGATGTGATGGATTTTCCCAATGATGTGTTTCCATTTCTCTTGGTGCAGATTTGGTTTCACAACATTGTACACAATTTTTTACAAACTCTTTGATATCTATGTCCATGTTGGCCACCGACAGTAACTGCGAGCCAATACTGTCATTTTATTTACCCCAAAATGCCCCGAATGTAGTTTAGTTATTATATTTTTTCTCAACTTAACTGGTATCACTACTCTTGTGCCTCTCATGCATCCACTTTAAATTGAAAATTCACATTGATCTATGCATAGTCTTTCAGAATTTGTCATTTTTCTACCGATCGCTAATCTATCTAGTAAACATTTTAATTCTATATCTTCCGCTGTCGCAGAAGCCAAATCTGTAACTGTCACTGGCATTTTTTCTATTTGATTAATCTCTATTAAGTCTGCAGCTTCTAGCACATGCTTTTCCTCAAAATTTAAAGGTAACCGAGATAATGCATCAGCTTATCTTTAGAGCTATTGTATCTGATATTGTAATTAAATCCTTGTAAGTAAGTAACATAATGCTGCATCCGGGTGGCGGACATGTAAGGTAAAGCTTTTCGGGTGAAAATATTTGGCTTAAAGGTTTGTTATCGGTGCATAATGTAAATTGTCTACCAAATATGTACTGAAAATACTTCTTTACCCCAAAGACAATTGCATAAGCCTCCTTATCTATTTGAGACCATTTTCTTTGACTTTTATTTAATGTTTGTGATGCCATTTGAATCGGGCGTTCACTATCATCCAGCATTTGGTGTGATAAAATGACTCCCACCCCTATCGGTGATGCATCTACCGTGATGATTTTGGAATCTACCTACATGTTGGCTTAAACTGTTCTCACTTAATTTAAATTCAAATAAATAAACTTTCTGGTGTTTTTGTACTTACAAGTGATTTTATTTGAGGTGCAAACAAGTGAATATTATACAATCAATGTATTTCTGCATTTGGTGTATGCTTTAACACAGTTCTGCCATTCACTACAACATAACCCCACTTCACCACACTTAGCTTACTTAAACTTGTTGAGGATCTATAATGCCCAAGTCGAAGAGTATCAAGGCTTCTACAGTGGAGCCTCTGACTGCTGTGAATACGATTGAGAAGAAGTTCAAGAATCAAGAATGTGATGGCGGACTTTGAAACCCGGATGGCAGCTGCGGTAAAAAGTCCCCGCAGCCTGGATCAGTTGGCGGGTGAGTTTGCCGTCTTCAAAGACTAGATGAAGGAGACTATTAGCCTCCTCCGCCAGCAGATCTCCTCAGTGTCTCAGGTTGTTGATGAGATGGACAATCGGGGTAGACAGAAATTTTTGCTGTTCCGTGGCATTGAAGAGACGGCCAATGAAGATCTTTCATCTGTAGTCATGCAGACGATAAGCCAGAAGCTTAAGTTGCCGCAGTTCACCAATGACTCCATCAGGTCGTGTTATCGCCTCGGTAAGCCTTCACATGACAATGGTGGTTGCCGTCCTGTACTCATCAGGTTTTCAAGTCTGGATATCCGGTCTTCAGTGTGGCAGAAGAAGAAGGAACTGAAGGGATGCCAGATTTCAGTAGCGGAATTCCTCACTGCGCCTCGCAGGCAAATATTTGCTGAAGCGCGTAAACTTTATGGTGTAACCCGCTGTTGGTCGCAGGATGGCAACCTCTTTATAAAGCTCCCTGATGGCAACAAACTGCGTCTCAATACCATGGAGCAACTGCAGGACTTCTCTGCCAAGTATCCACCTTCCACTGATGCTCAAGCTTCCTCAGGCCGGTCAAGACGAGATAGATCTGAAAAAAAATAAAAGTCAAGATTCGCAAATCAAGTAACGTAGCTGTAACACGATAGGCATATTTGAATAACAAACTAACATTTTACGTTAATTGAATTCATTGATGGTCAGATTGAAGTAATTTTTACTTTTCATTCATACTACTGCTAATGCTAAAACTTGAAAAAAATATAAAAATATCTTTTTTTTTTTACTCACCGTCACATTTCTTATCAAATTTGTCAATCAATTGACGTTTTTATTTTGCGTGTTCTCTCTTGCGATTCAGTTTTAGCTTTATAGTTCCGAATTTGTCACATGTTTAATCATGAAACTTTATACAATTTAAGATGTTGTTGCAATATTGTTTCATAACTAAAATTTCAAAGTGTTTCGTTTTGTTTGTCTTTTTGTGTTGCATATTTTGTGAATTATAATGTGTTTAAAGTAAGGTTAATCAGCATACTATATTTAGTGAGATGGCAGTGTTTTTTGTGGTAATTAAGACAGGTATTTTTACCCTGTCTGTCATTTTTAAATATAAACATTATTTAGTATATTTACTAGTATTTTAGCGTTATTTCCTTAGGTTGATTGTTATTAATAGGTTTGTGTTGTTGTCGTAGGTATTTATTATTCTATTTATTAATTGCGTATATGTAATATGTCTGATATACTAAATAGTAGCTCTGGTAATGAATTACTCTCTTTCTTCTCCCTCTGAGGGTTTACTTAGTCCAGTAAGTGACTCTTCCGACATGCTTGATCTTAGTGACAAGTTGCACAATGTATTTTCATCATCTCCAAAAATGTTTAATGTTGCTCATATAAATGTTCAAAGTGTTAACGCACATTACTCTGATTTATTAACTTCCTTTACCACGAGGCATATTCATGCAATTTGTATGAGTGAAACATGGCTGTCACCAACACTTCCTTCTACGATGTACCCTATTTCTGGATATCGCCTTGTCAGAACAGATAGAACTCGCACCTCTGGTGGTGGTGTAGGAGTGTATCTGCGTAGTGATCTTGATTGCACAGTCATCTCCCAATCGGATAGTTCTAGTGAAACAGAACATCTATTTTTAGAGATATCTCTTCGTCATACAAAAGTTTTTTTAGGGGTTTACTATAGTCATTCATGCAATGTTAACTATTTCTCATCTCTAGAATCTCTGCTTGAAACCTTTAGACCGCAGTATGAACAAATTGTCCTGATGGGTGATTTTAACACATGTATTATAAAAAATGATCACAGAACGAGAGCCCTCAAGTCTATGATGGATTCTCTCAATCTTAATATTCTACCGTCGGGTCCTACACACTTCGCACCTGGTTGTACTCCATCTCTTCTTGATTTAATAATCACTTCTTCTCTTGACCACGTCGTTAACCATGGTCAATTTAATGCCTCATGTTTTTCTCATCACGATCTTGTTTTCTTATCTTACAATCTTCGTCCTCCTAAGTTGAAACATAAGTTCCTTCTTCTCCGTAACTTCAGTGGTATTGACTTGGAGGCGCTTCGTGGGGATGTGAGTGGAATGGACTGGTCATCTATTACTCAAACATCTTCTATAGATGACAAAGTTGAACGCTTTAACGAACTCTTGATATCCCTGTTTGACAAACATGCTCCACTTAAAAAGACGAGAGTAAAGCACCTTCCAGCACCATGGCTCACTCAAGACATAAAGTCACTCATGGCTCAAAGAGACAGAGCTTGCGTTCGCTGTAGAAGTGACCCCTCTGAGCAAAATATCCAGCGATACAAAATTCTACGTAACCGCTGCAATAAAGTTTGTAGAAATGCAAAGCGTCAGCATATATTTGAGTCCATTCAAAACTGTCCTCCTAATAACCTCTGGAAATTCTTGAAATTTCTGGGCGTCGGTAAGTCTAAATCTAGACCTTTCTCTAATATTGATCTAAATGCGCTTAACCAGCACTTTAGCTCACCTTCTTCCTCTCTCTCTAGCGCTGATAAGTTGAACATCCTCACGTCTCTTCAAAACTGTACCCCATCTAACTATCCTCCCTTTGACTTCCATGAGATAACCTCTGGTGATGTTCAGAAGATTCTTCGGTCTATAACTACCAAGGCCGTCGGTGACGACGGTCTTAGTAGGGATATGCTTGCTCCTATCTCTAATTTTATAGCTCCCATAATAGCGGATATTATCAACTGCTCCCTTACAACAGGTTCCTTTCCCAGTGCTTGGAAAAAAGCACACGTCATCCCGCTTCCCAAAAAACCGAATCCTTCCTGCTTTACTGATTTTCGCCCTATTTCCTTGCTCCCTATCCTTTCAAAAGTTTTAGAACATATCGTGCACGACCAATTTGCCGATTTTCTCTCAAAAAACCTTCTCCTTAGTCCTCACCAGCCCGGCTTTCGACGGGGCCACACCACTGTCACAGCCCTCGTCAAAGTGACGGATGACTTGCGTCTCAACATAGAGCAGAAGAATCTTACTGTCCTAACACTGCTAGATTTCAGTAATGCCTTCAACACTGTCGATTATGACATACTTGTGGGAGTGCTGAGATCTCTTAATGTCTCCCCTTTAGTTATCTCATGGTTTGAATCCTATCTTCATGGCAGAAAACAACTAATCAAAGTTGACAGTTGCCATTCTAACTGGTGTGATCTTACATCTGGTGTTCCTCAGGGTGGTGTCCTCTCTCCTATTCTATTTTCGGTCTTTATTAACTCTATCACTTCTGCCCTCTCCTCTTCCTTTCATCTATATGCTGACGATCTTCAGCTGTACTCAGCAGCTCCAATTGACGACATTGACAATGCCATAGCTACAACCAATGCAGACCTTGCGGTTATTAAAGATTGGACAAAACGCTATGGGCTTAATGTCAATCCGAAAAAGTCGCAAGTAATTATCATTGGTAGCCAATACTACATTTCGAGACTGAAAACTGATAATATTGCAAGTGTGGTTTTTGGTGGTGAAGTTCTACAATATAGCGAAACTGTCAAAAACTTGGGCGTAATCATGGATCAGACCTTGTCATGGGAGAGTCATGTTAAGGAAGTTAGCCGTAGGATGTACGGTTCATTTCACTCACTGAAGCGCCTTCAGTACTTCTTGCCTTTGCAAACTAGAATTACTCTAGCCCAATCTCTTCTTCTACCTCTTCTTGACTATGCTGACATTGTGTTCTTGGATGCCACCGAGGAGTTGCTCAACAAACTGGAACGTCTTCAGAATTTGGCTATCAGATTTATTTTTGATTTGCGAAAGTTTGATCATGTGTCCGAGTTTCGACGTAAACTGAAGTGGCTTCCAATACGCTATCGGAGGTATAGTCATATCCTATCTCTACTATACAATGTTTTAAATAATCCTTCCTCCCCTAAATACCTAAAAGATAGGTTCAATTTTCGCACTGACGTGAGCAACAGGAATCTTCGGCCTTCTCATGATCTTATGTTATCTATACCAACTCATTACACGGAACGTTACTCTGGATCTTTTACAGTGGACGCTGTTTTGGAATGATCTTCCACACTCCCTTAAAAGTCTTCCCTCAACCGCTTCCTTCAAATTCAACTTGAAGAAGCACTTTTTGTCCTCTCAGCAGCTCTAGCTACTAGTATGTATGTATCGTACGTATTTATGTAGTGTATCATATTCTTTGTTTAGTTTTTAGACCGTTAAGGCGTTAGGTATACTTTTAGTAGTGTATGTTGACTACCATATTTATTATAGTTACATACATATTTATATCACTCATTATGCACTCACTTTAAATTTCAATAAGCCAATGTAAAATGTTTCTTCATCTCTGTCATTTATGGTTGACTGGAAGAAATTTCTTTCTGAAATAAGTTCGCCTTTGCCCTGTATTTCTCTTAAATCTGTATTTATCTGTGTTTTTGTGTGCAATAAAGTGTTTATTATTATTATTATTATTATTATTATCTACAGCCAATATTAATGGTAAGTGTGGGGAATAATGAACTACTCGTAAGAATGAATCACTTTGCATTTGTGCCTTAATAATATTAAATGCATTATTACATTCTTCAGTCCATGCCCATTTCGTTTCATTTCTCTGTAATTTATGTAATGGTTCTAATGTGTCAGCAAGGTTTTTCATGAAACGACTGTAGTAATTTACTAATCATAAGAATAACAATAATAATAAAATTCTTTATTGCACAGGATAAAATTATCGTACAACTTTACAAGTTACAACGCCTACAATATCTGTGACTCTCTACAATATCTGTAACAACCTTTATGACTGTCCTTCTCTACTGAAACAGATCAGATTTAGAACACCTGCGCGGTCTTCATGATCCCAAGCTCTATTCTCTATGCCTTTGACGCGAAAAAACGCCGGTCGTCGAGCACCTCTCAGACGAATCTGCGAGTCATACAATAAATCACTCCTCTCAGCTGACCTATTTAATTCAAAAAGGTTTACATTTAAACGACAAATAAGACAAATTCTTGACGACTCTTAACAACAAATAAATAATCTTATTCCAATCAACCATATTATATACGGATTGGCTCGTTGAACTTCAGAAAAAACTAAGATTTTGTGTTGAACGTTGGCATTTCTTGTCTAGATTTTATCCTGGCTCGGACGTACCCACAGTCTTGCTTGCATCAGTAACCAGTTTTATGGCTCTCTCCACAGCCTGTGTGTGACATGGAAGTCTCTCAATGTAAATATATATATTTTCACTCATAATTTTGTCCCATATTTCATTGTCACTATATTTTGAAGTAAATGGCGGCTTTGAATATTTTTTCTGTTGTCCAGATCAAGTCGTAATAGTAGTCGGCTTCAAAGTTCAACTTCGGAACCACAAACTCTTTTACTTTCTTTGTCTTTGTAGTTTTTCGCGCTTTGAGTATTCGTCTAAGTGCTAGTTCTCTAATATTTTGCTTTTCTTCTTGCAGCATAGCCAATAAAATATTCTTGGAATGCGCAAAGAAAGAGTTCCGCTGTATTATTCGATATGCAATAGCTTTCAGGTCATCCTTCAAATAAGAGCATCTTTTTATCATTGTCAGTATATTGTTTGGACCGTCTTTGCATGAGGGTTTCGTTTTGATACTAAAGCATGTTGGCGCGTACACTTTTATCACGAACGTAGCACGCTCTACCAGGCTTTCTGGTGAGGATTTTGTGGCCACATATAGTCTCTATATTCTGTTAGCACAGGTTAGCCAGCAAGAGTGTGCCAGCTTTCCTGGTTGTCTATTAGTCAAGTCAGTTGACATGCTTCCTTGTGTAACAGCTAAACATATTTGAAGGAGATATTTTTGATCAGTGCTTAAAATGTTAGCGTCAATCTCTGGTAACACTGTCTGAATCTCCTCAAATTCCACCACAGGTAAGTCTTCACAGTGCTGTAACAGCTTACCTATGACTCCTGCAAACGTATTGGGCCCTGACGTGCAGCCGTCCAAAGTGTTGAATAGATGACGCAGTGGTAATTCGTTGGCATGCAACAAACATATGAACCAGTGTAGGGGTCGATTCATTTGTCTTTCTAGTAGGGCTATTACTCCATTCTTGGAGCCCGTGTTGACTGCAGTTCCGTCGCATCCAATCGCATTAATGGTAGATGTTACTGTGAATTTTAAGTTTAGAAACTCCATTATGGATAAAATTTATTGAAAAAGGCGTTACTTTGCGGAATACCATAATGGATTTGTAGATATATTAATAATTTTCAATATTCCGCTAAACACTCTTACCATGCTATTCAAAATGTAGACTCAAGCACCGCCCGCCCTCCCGCATAAAACACGCACAAGCAAAGAAAGCAGTACGAGCACAAAATAAAGCAATCTTAAATAACAAGCAAGAAAACTTATCGACACGTGTTTCGCCTCTAAACGAGACATCCTCGGGATGTGTAGTCCGCCCGACCGCAAATTTTTTTTTTATACTTTATAAATGTTATGTAGATAAACACTATTTTTAATTAATTGTAAAGCTTTGTAATTTATAACAAAATGGAAACGTGTTTGTTAGATTAACCCCCGGTTTCTGAAAGGCCAATCAAAGTTAACAGTAGATTAAAAAAACTTTAACCGCAAATAACGGTGAAAATAAAGGAACTCAAATAACAGGATTCGTCAAGGGTCTGTAGTGTAGAAGTCTGGAGTGGTGATTGAAACACAGACGTTAAGTTGACATGTTTAATGGTCAACTGCCAAAATAGAGAGAACCCGAAAACTGTACAATATTCTTTAATATAACTACTTATTGCTAAATAAGCAGTATGCGTCGCAATGTTGCAGTCAGTAGCGGCATGTCGCAGTAATGCTATAAAACAATGTGTATACGTAATTACTATACTTCATCTCCCCTTTTAAGTCCCTTCATTCCCGGGGTACTGCAAAAAAAAATGTGAGGCCATAATACTTGGTTCACATTTTTATCTAAATATAATTTTCTTATAAAATAATTGCTAAAACTTAAATATTTCATTTAACAAATAATTTTGTATTATTTTTATGGGTTACATATTCTTTACCATTCCTTAAAATTTAACATTCGGTTCCAGATCTTGTATAACTTTAAATGAACCTAAATAAATCTTATCTAACTTATCACCAACTTGGTTTCTAATTACAACTAAATCTCCACTCTTATACTTTACAGGATTGGCATTTTTATCAAAATGTAATTTCCTTAGTTCCTTGCTCATTAATAAATTATTTCTAGCTTCAAGTTGTGCTCTTTGAAGCCTGTATTTGAGTTCCAAAGGATAAGAGTCGGGATTATACAATGGTTCTACGACTGGGTTCTGTAAATTGCTTGGTAAGTTACAGACTTTTCCAAACACTAACTCAAATGGAGTGTATTTTGTCTAAGTATGAACCGCGGTGTTATAGGAAAAACACCAAAATGGAAGCCAACTGCTCCAGTCCGTATTGTTGCTTTTGCACTGTATCCTAAGATAAGCTCCTAGATGCTTGTGAGTGTTCTCTAAGGCTCCTAGGGTTTCATGGTGGTACGCGGTTGTGTGTAATTTAGTAATATTTAGTAAGCTACAAATTTCTGAAAAAACTGACGACATAAACTCTGTCTCCATGTCAGTTACTATTTCTTTCGGGATACCGTATCTTAAAATAAAATTATTTACAAATAACCTAGCTACCGAAACCGTATCTTTCTTTTCTAGTGGATATGCTTCGACATACTTCGTCAAATCACACTGTAAAGTTAAAATATATTTATGATTTAAATTATCTATACTTAAAGGACCCATTAAATCTAAACTAACTCTTTCGAAAGCTGTGGATGCCGTAGATGTAATCACCATCGGCTCCTTTGTATGCCTATTGGAATGCTTTTGAATCTGGCAATTGTTGCACTTTTTAACAAATTCGCTTATATCGTTAGTCATTCCTGGCCAAAAGCAATATTTTTTTATATTATTCAACATCCTATTTACCCCCGCGTGGCCACTTGTGGGTAACAGATGGAAGTCATTCATGATCACAATTTTGGTGTCTCTATCAGTTACTCTCATGACGTCTTTGAGAATTAGTAACTTAAGGATACCATTGAATTCAAATTTAATAATTTCCTTTATGAGAATATTTATTAATTCTTCATATCGTTTGCATTTAATAATAACGAGCTCATCTAATTTTAATTTGTTGCAAAAATCATGTAATTCTCTCGCTAGCACACTTACGGTAGAAAACGATCGAGACATTACGAATATGGCTGATTTTTCAGGCACAAAAATGCAATTACCTTTATCACTAGTGATTTGCTTCAGTTTCTGTATTTGTCTTTGAGTGCTCATATTACCTATAATTATTTCTATGCTCTCTGCTGGACGCTTGAGGATTCGTCAAGGGTCTGTAGTGTAGAAGTCTGGAGTGGTGATTGAAACACAGACGTTAAGTTGACATGTTTAATGGTCAACTGCCAAAATAGAGAGAACCCGAAAACTGTACAATATTCTTTAATATAACTACTTATTGCTAAATAAGCAGTATGCGTCGCAATGTTGCAGTCAGTAGCGGCATGTCTCAGAAATGCTATAAAACAATGTGTATACGTAATTACTATACTTCACATATATGAAGTCTGAATAGTGATGAATCAATAATTAATTTTTGATTTCAATGTAAAATTCCCACTTTTTCTGGCTTAATCCGCAGATAATTATTTTTTAATCTACTGTTAACATTGATTGGCCTTTCAGAAACCGGGGGTGACAGATTTCATTGTAAATTAATTGAATTATTATAGTCAGAACCGTAGAGTGTAATGTTGCTACTTAGTATACTAGTAAGAGTTACATTTGAATCTTCAGTGGTTATACTCAACATAATAGACTGGGTGTTATCCATAAAATAGTAAAACTTCTTTTAGTAGGCTTGTTACACTTATGTTGGATGTATGATAACCTTATGCATCAGCAACTCGTAAATAACTATATATACCTATACGCACATATTATGTGCACGGCGGGAGATATGTTGCAGATGCAAAAGGTTTTGAAGATATCCTTGTACATTTGTTTATCAAACAAGCTAAATTACCAAATAAGGCAATGGTTTTGAACTATCCAATGGAAGGCCTTTCCACGCAATTAGCGGGGGTCGGAGGAGATGCAAGCGAGCGGGGCGCGCGTCTGTTTGTTTTTGTATTGGAGCTTAAGAGTTTAGATGCAGTCATGTGTTTTAAAAGCGTGTCGCGCGCGCACCATTGTACAGGGTGGCGCAAAAGTAATGTCATAATTAGAATTAGTGCTTTGATAATTTTAATGTAGATATCTAGAGAATTAGTTGTCAACAAGCCATGGAGCGATACACACCTCAAGAACGTGGAACTATTGTTACTGCTTATTTGACAAATTTTGATCTCTCGTTTTGGAGATCTGAACTGGCCGTCCAGATCGCCAGATCTAACAAATTCTTCCTTTCGGGCTTTTTAAAATCTCGCGTTTACCACAACAAACTACGAACCTTGCAAGTCTTGAAAGATAACATTGAAGAAGAAATCGCCAATTTGGAGCCAGATAGCCAGATGTTTAGCGAGTAACAATTGAAAATGCCGTAAAACGAGCGCAATTATGCATCAACCATTGTCGCCATTTGAGTGTTATATTTTTTTCTAATTAATGTCATCAATTTTACACTTTCAAATAAACTTATTATGAAAACAGAGCTGTTTATTTTTCATTTATAAGAAAATGGCAGCCAATTAAAATTATGACATTACTTTTGCGCCACCCATTATTACCTAACGATTGTGTTGTTCTCTTTATATTAGTAAAGTGTTAAAAATCAATTAATTATCGTTGTGTTCCTTCTCGAGCTTCATCACAAACATTGAGAGTACACCTTATAACGTATAGAATAGAGGGTTGGCCCTAATGTAATAAAAGACAAGCTCCTTCCTGATATATATATTATCAATACATTATACGCTTTACTTTTAATGTACTTTATTATTAATTATTTTACTAATATTAAGCAATTACCAGGCCTAGATTTTTTTTTCATGAAAAAGTTTTTCAAGTCTGATATGTGTATTATAGTAATTGGGGTATGCTGCTCACGAATCTGTGCTTGGTTTTTTTCCAGCACGTCAGGTTTTCAAGAAATGTGTGTAAATAGTTTTTTTTTATTTTCATATAAACTACTGAGATTATAAACTACTTTCAAATAAAGTACTGAGAAAATATTTATTTAAAAAGTGATACACATTGAAAGATGCATCGCAAAATAGAGTTATAATGTGTAAATTACACAAGCATTGGTTTTTTTGAATGAAATCTTTCTCTTTTTCCCTGAAAACTACGTTTTGTTGTTTTCTTTTTGTGTACTTTATTCGGCGAGTCCCGCTTCAATGTCCTGCTGTAGTCTGCCATCATTCTCACATTCCATCTTCCTTGATAACGTCTCTCCATCTCCTTTATATCTTGGTGAAACCTCTCTCCTTGTTCCTCACTGACGTCCCCAAGATTTTCAGGAAAGTATTCCACGTGAGAATCAAGAAAATGCAGTTTAACACTCATATTGCATCCCAGTTTTTTATAATTCTCAACCATGTTGGCTACAATGTCTTTGTAGTCTGGAGACTTGTTGTTTCCCAGGAAACCGTCTATGACCTTTACGAAAGAACTTCATGCTGCAGATTCATCCTCGGTCATCGTATTTTGGAACAATCTGTCGAATTTTAAGGTTCGAATTTGAGGGCCTACAAAAATCCTTTTTTCAGTTTCGCTTCCGAAAGTGCAGGAAATTTTTTGCATAGGTAACTAAAACAGTAAATTTTTTTATTCAAAGCCTTGACAAACTGTTTCATCGGACTGATGAAACAACTTGATGTGAAGGGGAGGCAAAAGAACTAACTTTGGATCAACTAATGCATCACGTTGCACATTTTTGTGTCCTGGCACGAGTCGGTCTCTGGCTGGCCATTCTTTCTTCACGTAATATTGATTTCGTGCTCGACTGTCCCACTCACACAAGAAACACGGATACTTTGTGAATCCGGACTGCTGACCCAAATAGCATGCATATTATTTTGAGGTCTCCACATAGCTGCCAACTATATTCGTCATAATTTATTTTATTTAGTAATAGCTCAAGATTTTCATATGTTTCTTTCAGATGCACTGAGTGAGCGACAGGCACCGAGGCATATACAGTGTGTCCCATATGTCCTTTGAAATTTAAATTTCGAATAAAATTCAAATGGCGCGCAGGAATGGCGCGCGGCGTGTGGGGGAAGCACCAACGGTCTTTCGGAATTCAGTCGCCATAGAGCGTTTCACCGGAGCAGACCGTGCTTTTTGTGTGCATGAGTTTTATCGCAACCATGATTCGGCCACCATTGCGCGGCGTAAATTTAGAGAGTAACGCAATTTACGCAGGTTTAATGACTGTCCTAGTGTTCAAACGATTAAGAATTGGGTTCAAAAGTTCGAGGAGACTGGCTCTACGTTGGATAAACAACGATCGGGCCGACCAAGGACATTACGGACGGAAGAAAACATCGACGTAGTGAAAGAGTCAGTTCGTGAAAATCCTACTCAATCCATTAGTAAGCGTTCCAGTGCATTAAATATACCCAGATCGACGTTACAGCGCATTTTAAAGAATAATAAGAAATTTCATCCATACAAAATTCAGTTAGTACAGGAATTAAAAGATACTGATCCTACCAATAGACTTAATTTCGTGAATGAAATGATGAATTGCTTTACTTCGTTTAACAACGTGTTATTTTCTGATCATCACTTTCACATCAACGGCCATGTCAATAGGCAAAATTGTCGCTACTGGAGTAGCGTAAACCTACGTCGCAAATAACAAAGGCCCTTACATAGCCCTAAAGTCATAGTTTGGGCGGCTATGTCAGCGCATGGCATCATAGGCCCATACTTTTTTGAGAACGAACATGGTCGTACGGTTACTGTTACTTCGGAGCGGTATGTGGCAATGATCGAGGATTTTTTTACACCAGAGTTGCAGAATTTTCCAAGTTTCAACACCCGGACCTGGTTTCAACAAGATGGCGCAACTGCCCATACCTCTAACACCGCTATGCCCGTCGTCCGTCAACTTTTCCCTAACAAAGTGATATCTCGAAGAGGAGACATTCCCTGGCCACCACGTAGCCCGGATTTGAGTCCAATGGACTTTTTCTTATGGGGTTACCTTAAGTATAAAGTCTACGAAACAAATCCGCGGTCAATTGATGAACTAAAAGAAAATATCCGGCGAGAAATGTCAAGCATTTCAGAGCGTACTTGCCGTGCAGTGATAGAAAATTTTAGTCGTCGTTTACAGGAGTGCCAAGAACGAAATGGAGCACATTTAGATGAAGTGATTTTTAAAAAATTATTCCCTCTTAATGTAAATTACTAAACAATGAATGAAAATTTCATATTGTACATAGTTTTTTTTTTATAATTTTTTTTCAGTTCAAAGGACTTATAGCCTCGTAGCGCCCAGAGAATTTTTGCCTCATCCTTGACTATGACCCGAATGGCCTTCTCATAGGACATAATTTTTATAGTCCTTAACGCCCAAGGTTTTGATTTGAAAATTGAATGTGTTAGAGTTATCGGTTCGTAGTGAAACTTTTAGGGTATAGTTATGATTATATTACCTTGTGTTTTTAAATTCAGTTATTTGTCTATCTTTTGTTCTTTATAAAGGCCACTGGGCCACACTTACTAGAATAAGAAAAAATATGAATTTATGTAAAATTAAACAACTTTTTAGGATTTACATGTTTATTTTCAATGGAATGACTCCTCCTCAGTCATTACAAATTAAAACGAAATTTTAAAAGGAATCTATAATAATAATCAGACCTTTTATTATTACTTAATTACTGTCATAAGAATTGATTAGATGCTACTGTTTCTCATGATGAATCAGAAAATAAGTCAGGTAATAAATCTGTACATCAGATTCATTTTCGGATGAATCAGGTTCATATTCTGATTCATCAGAAACGGTGACATCTGGTGTTCGGTCGACTTTTTTACTGTCCGCTTGCAAACTTTGAAATCATGGATGGTATTCCTCGGGAACTACTCCTTGCTCACAAAGTTTAAGAAGATCAGCTTTCTTTGCGGTAGATGTGAAACGTTCTACGACGGTTGTTTGCGCCAACATGTTAAGAGGATATGTCACAGTCACTCCATGCCGAAAACCACGCAGTGCTAGAGGGACGGATTCCGGAAAAAATATCAAAATGTCAGTTTTAAATTAACGAACTAAAACGTCAAATTAGCGCAATTTAGATGTTGTTAAAATCCATCTTATAGGATTTTCTTAATGAGACTTTTTGGCGCAAGTCACGAGAATCAAAGATCCTTAATCATGTAAGACAATGGTCTTAACAATGGTTAGGGTTCAAAAACCACACTCTATTCTAAATTATTTGGAATAATGAGTTCAAGACATTCTCATTCTGCCTGTGGGACTTTTCTACAGTTTTACAGTAATGCTTAAGGAAATTTTCTTGGTCTCGCCAATTACCACGTCTTAAAATTTGATCAAGAGACATATTATTTTCGTAGTCATAAAAAGCTATTGCTGACCTAATTGATCCTGGCCCACAATTATACCTAAATCCTCAAAAGGTTTTTTAAGCTATTACTGATCTGGAAGCTGCCTTAACCTTACCACGAGTGCTAGTAAATAAGCTTCGTAGGCCCTCTTGAGCTTTCCTCCTACCATCCTAGATACGAATCAAGCACTTGACCCAAGTCACCAAGTCAAAGGCATGATTTCCAGAGCTATATAATAACCAACCTGACTGCCGGTGTCTAACATTTTCTGTTTTAGAACCAAAAACCGGCCAAAAGGTAATCGATGTATCGCTTAAATAGCAATGTTCCGAATCAATGTATAGTAGCGTGAAGTCGTGAATCCTGCGCCCTGACGCTAGAAGTAGCAGTAAAGCGACATATCGGGACACCTTAAAATTCTACTTTCATCGGGAGGATGTTGTTCAAGCCACTGAAGTAAATCTTTTACGTTCCAGATTGCAGGTCTGGCCGATACTTGTCTTTTTAAATTAATTTCCTTAAGCATGGATGAAATCAAAACATGAGACGAAAGGTTACTTTCCTGCCGTGGATCGGCAAGGGTTAATATAACCGACTTATGCACTAGAATCGTTGCATAAGCTTACTTTTTGATTCTAAAAATATAACCTAAATATGAGACAATGTCCTGTGGACGAGGTCTACTAGATTTTAGCCCGTTCTGTTTACACCACTCGACCTATTTCTTCCATGCTGATCCGTACGTCTTCCAAGTTGATTCTCGCCAGGCCGATTGAATTAGTTCTATATCATCTGGTACTAGCCCTGAGACCAGACTGCCCCACTTCGTACCTTTCAAACCTCTAAAAATAGGGTCACCGTATTTGGAGGAGGAAGGTTGGTGGACAAGTCCATGAGATGGTTTTCAGGTCGCGAATTTGAAATGTCGCTTCAACTGCTCTGTGTCTCAGACCTGCTCTCCAAAATACGCTGTCCCACCTCGGAACTACCATCAGATAATACCCTGATGTCGAGTTTAGGTGTTGCAGCACTTTGGGCATAAGAGGCGGGGGTGGAAAGATCCATGCGAGCTAATACTTCCATGTTCTGCTGAAAGCATTGATGAACACTGCTTGTTTGTCTGTGGCATCTATTGAGACATAATGAGATACAACCTTTGAGCGAATGCTGGCAAACAAATCTATTTGAGGCGTACCCCATTTCTAAAACACTGTTGTGGGGGTATTTTTGTCTCCCAATCTGGGAGATACATCCCTCTTGAGAGGCGGTCGGAAACGGTATTCTACCGACCTGGTGTATAAAAGGGTAGAAGATGAACTTCTAGCTGGTGCGACAGCAACAAGAGCTTCTTTGCTAGCTCTAGAAGAATTAGAGACCTTGTCCCTCTTTGATTCCTCAAGTAAGCGACAACAGTCTTGTTGTCCGTCTGCAGCAATATTGACTGACCCATTGCGAATGCTTTGAATTTGATCAAAGCTAAGAAGACTGTAAAAGGATGTGCCTGTGGACTGAGGGACCATGTCGGGAATTCGCGAAATAAACTGCCAAGGATTTAGTGGTAGTCATAAAACAATTGTAGAACGAATCCTTGAATTTTTAGTCATGTACAAAAAAAGTTACAGCCCTTAAAGTGTGCTCCCTCAGTTCTCACACCCTATTAGCCATATCTCGGAAAATATCTTGAAAATGAAGTTTATGTGATTGCAGACATTTAGTAGATAATTTGTAAACGTTATTCAAGAAATAATCAGGTCACGAAGTGTTAACGATAAAGAAACAGAATGTCTACACTGTGGTCCCTCAGACTACACAAAGAAGATAATTATATTTTGGTGAAAATTACCTTATTATAAAAAATCGTACTTTTTTTTTAGTCAAGGTTTTAGTAGTAGTAGCATTTTGTAAAAAAAAAGGAGCTTAACTATTGACCCTACTTCAAGATAACGATTGTAAAAGCTGGTCACTCAATCCAAACGTCTTCTGTACGATATACATGTGATAACATTTTGACGAAAGGAATATTAGAAACTCAAGTGTCCTTTTAGTAGTATGTACTACTAAATAATGCAATACTTAAAATATGCATTATTAGCCGAGAAAATCATCTCTTTAATAATTATACGCAAATGCACCAAGTAGTGTGACCACACGATGATGAAAAGGTTTTTTTTTGTAGATTCTCGAGCGTTTTGGTCTAAGATCCTCAGACCTACGCTACGTCATTTTAGCTGAGCTATTATTTTGTCAATAAAATAGTAAGTAATAAGTATGTGTGAGACATTCCATGTGAAAAGGTTCGCTTATTGCTTTTACAGGTAACAGATAAAAAAGGTACGTTACGTACGTACGGGACATAAAAAATTGTAAAATCAAAATCTATTTCTATTCGATAGTAGCCGACAGATAATAATATAGCCAATAAGAGAAATGTCAAACGTGACATCTTCGGGAGTACCATCCATCAGCGTGGTTCGTCCACTGTTGGACATAGGCCTTTCTAAGATTTCGCCACTGTTGGTGGCGTACCTGGAAAATATACCCATGCCACACGCTGGGCAGCCGCAGGAGGGTTGGTGACGCCGCCACCCGTAACGAGTCATTGAATATGTCGTGGGCAGATCTTTTACCAAGAGTTAAAAACAGGTGCGATGACGAGCGGAGCGGAACGAAGAGAAGCGAGAAGGAGCGTGTTAGGTTTACATGTTAATAATGAAATTAAACTGTTAAATTAAGTTGATAATTAAATTTAATTAAATTTCAGCAAGTGTTTGTTGTTTAAATCACAAAGCATGTAAAAAGAAGAGACGTAGCTTAGTTCACGGTTTTTTGTCGACTTAATTTCCAAATATTACCAATATGACAACCAAAAAGCAAGGATGCCAACATTATAAAGTGACAGCTGTCAAAGTTTAGTAAGTAAAGTGATGTAAAATGATATTAGTGATGTATCGATGCAAGTTTGGTATCGATATCGATATTTAAGTATGGCTGGAAATAGGGTTCCCTTTTCATAAGTTCGGTTAGGCATACTTGTTAAATTAAGCAACGTTCTTTGATTTTTAATAATTTATTTATAAAAACACGAATAAAATCTTAATTTTCAAGATAAGTTCAAATATTGTTAAAATTCAGCCGAAATTAGATAATTACAATAAGACTTTAATAAACCGCCCTAGAGCAAGGCCACTGCTCTCATAGTATGTAGACCGCTATTCCGTAGGTGTGCGACAGGCAGTCCAACTAGTACAGGAGATTTTCCTCGCGTCTTGCAACCATGATTATCTTACACGCCAGATGCACATACACTTGTTTCAATCGATATTTTGATGTGAGCGATTATTTTGCAGCTTTTTATAAGTATCAGCTAAGGCTTCTTCTTTCGCTGACAACCCCTGATTGATGCGCTGGCATTGTCTTTGTATTAATAAGCAACCCTATCGAAAATACATAACATCGAAAATTAATTTACGTTGGACATCACATTTGAAAAGTGACGACTCACATTTTGTGTAGAACAAGTAACCGTTAGTTTGCATATGTTTAAATAATACAAACATGGAACGATTTCAATCTCAAAAACTTTTACAGCTGTTTCTACCAATCGACAAAGTTTAATGGTGGGGTATGTGAGTGATATTTTATTTTCCCACCATTCCCGGAGACTAATGTACGAGTATGTTGGATCATCTTTAGGGTCGTCAATTTCAAGTACTATTCGTATACAGAACAACTGCGGCCTTTTAAAATATTAGCAGCTATATAGCCACTTACATAGACTATTGACTGTTGGTTCAGGTCGGCCAAATTGCATTCTATGCTTTCAAATTGGCTTCATCAGGAATGCTTAAAATCGGAACAAAATTGAAGAAATTTCCGGTTTCCTCCATCGATATGCTGACGTTTGGCTGCTCAACAGATTCATTGATGTTGGGTTCCTCAAATAATAAATCGTGGAAATCCGTTAGCACTTCTTGGGATTCTTGCTCACAGTTGAAACCTCTACTGTGCGGGGCTGTTAATCGTGGCACTATTGAGCGCTTTAAGGCAGCAACAAAGTTAGAACAAGTCGGGTCTCTGTTTGTCGGGCTATGCTGCCTTATAACTCCGAACAAGTTTTCTAAAGCATCTTGGTTCAACTGTCTTAAATTAAGAAATTTGAATCCCTCCGATTTCAATTTGTTCCACAAATCTTGCAAACTACTAAGTGTGGTTATATAGCCCTGTATACATTGGACATTTTTTGCCCTTTCACTATTCAAGTTGGTAAATTGTAATGATTCTTACTTTTTTCTGTATTCTGTCCACACATTCAGGGGGTCAGTTGTTAGGGACACATTTTCCCGGAATCCCTTTTTAATATCATTTGAGCCTGATGGTCCATTTGTGTAATCAAAGAGTCTATCTAAGTCACGGATTATTATGGCAGTCTCCATAATTTCTTCTGCCACTTTGGAATCACGTTCGGCTTTAGCAATCATTTTTAACACAGCTGACGCTTGCGTATTCAAAAGCTGTGCAGCAAGTTTCACCTTCATTTTCGCTCTATATTTAGGTACCACACTATTTTTCGAAATTTTGTGCAAATATAACAAATTTCTGTTTAAATCCCCCATTTGTACCAAGTGTGACTATTTAGATTTTTCGTCAGCCATCACAATATGTACATTTTTATAAAAATTGTTCCTAATGGATTTGAAGAGATGTGGTACATCAAAAATAGTATATTACAAGAGTCACATAGCGCCATCCCACCGCATCGATGCAGACTTTTCTGTTCTTAGTTATGTAGCGATGAGATGGGATGGCGCCACGCGGTGAATGCTGTTTATGCCAATCTATTTCGTGGAAGACCAAGCAGTTGGAGGGATGTGAGTGGGGAATTAAAACGGAATGATGACGACTAATTAGTGTTGCTTGTTTAAGCCTGGACCATATTGTGCACCAAGCGACCATATGAACGAACTCTCCCACGTTCTCAGTTGAATGTCTGTTAGGGCTGGTATGAATGATTTTAGAATGCGGACTGTAAAACACTGATTAAATTTTGATTTGTGGAGACGAGTGTGTGTGGGGATGGGTAGTCTGTTGTTAGTTATGGAGTCAGATGTATGTCTGTGATGGTTCATTCTAATACTTAATGCGTTTTTCGTCTCACCCACATAGAATGCAGGGCAGTGCCTGCATTCTAGGATGTATATGCAGTTACTTGTTGTGCATGTGGTATTAGGTTGGGATTTATATGTGTTTACTGTATGGTGTGTGTTGATGGCAGTGGCGGTGTTAATGATAGCACATGTCTTGCATCGAGGCCGTCGGCATGGTGAGGTTCCGGGGGTTGTAGTGGTATTGTTGTTGTGTGGTGCATTTGTTTTGGTAAGTATTGACTTTAGGTTTGGGTTTTGTTTATAGCATATCTGCATGTTTCTGGGTAACAGGTTTTTAGTGTCGTCGTTTTGTGTGAGTATAGGTAAAAAGTCTTTTATTAGTTTTTTTAGCTTGTAGCTACCGTGGAAATACGTTGTGATTAGACGCAGTTGGTTTTGTGTGTTGTTTCTGTTAGGTTTGTTGTTATGAATGTGTTGTCTGGGTCGGTCATGTATGTGTTTTATTAAGAAGTTGTTAGGGTAGTTTCTGTGTAGTAGGCCGGTGTGTATTTTATGTTGGTAGTTTTCCAGTGTTTCTTGAGTGTTACAGATCCGACGGCCTCGAAGTGATAATGAAAAAGGGATGGATTTTTTAATGTGTAATGGATGACAGCTGTCGAAATGAAGATACTGTAATTTGTTTGTTGGTTTGAAATGGACTGATGTGGTGAGGTGATTTTTGTTCCCAATGGATAGATCAACATCTAAGAATGTTATTGCGGTGGTTGATATTTCGTGCGTGAAGTTCAGGTTGCTGTGTTCGTTTAGGCGGTGTAAAAAGTCGTCAAGAGATGGCCGGTCGTGTGGCCAGATCATGAATATGTCGTCTATATATCGTTTCCAGATGAGTGGCTGCCGAGGCTCTGTAGATAAAAAGTTCTTTTCTATAGATGCCATAAAAAGATTGGCGTAGCTAGGAGCCATCCGGGTACCCATCGCCGTTCCTTTTATCTGGTGGTAATATTTATTATCAAATGAAAAAAAGTTGTTATTAAGTATAGTTTCTGCCAGTTTTGTGATGAAGTCTGTTGATGGTTGATGAGGGGATAGCCGGTTGTTGAGATGGTCACGTAATGCTCTGAGGCCGGTGTCGTGAGGAATGTTGGTGTATAATGAGGAATGTTTGGAGGAAGTTGAGGTGGTTCGTGAGCTGACGGTTGTTTAAATTTTTGCAGCGCATCATGGATTTTAGTGTTATTTGATTGTTTGTGAGTGGTCCAGTAGTGTTTCCACTTTAAATTTCGACCGAAGGCAATAAAATCGTTTAATAACTTTATCCTGTTCAATTTAGTGGTTGGACAGAAGGTTAGACCTTTGTTGATCAGAGATTTGTCCGTATCTGTTAGTTCTAAGGACGAAAAATTAATTATGACATTATCCTTCTCGAGGTTGTTACTCTGAATTGCGGGGGGAGGTGGGATGCAAAAGGGATGTGACATGTCGGTTGGAGTAAGGTTTAATGTAGAGAGCTCCATGTTTGGTTGATATTTTATAGGAAGGCTGATATTTTTATACTTGTAATAGTTTTCAAGATTTTCTAATTTTTTAAAAAGCCTTACGTTTTCATGTGATAATTTGGTTGTGGTGTTGGATAAAATTTCTTGTATTTCGATGAACAGTCGTGGGTATGCTATTAATGATACTTTCAAAAGGTTATCTAGACTATTTTTATAGTGAGTGCATAAGTTCGAGTATTGAATAAATAACATATATGTTGTGTTGAGGGCGTTGTTGAGATTAACTAAAATCATGTGATTTCTGATGATTGCTGGCATTGTATGGATGGGTATTTTGGGGATCAGGCCCTTGGGTGCAGCGCCTATTTGGAGACATTGTCTGAGAAAAAGGACGTGAGTATAATATTGTAATAACCTATCACAGTTGTTTTTTATTTTATTGATGATTTCCTTCATAACTCCTTGGTCAAACAACAGACAAGACTGGCATGTAATTATTTTTCTGTAAAAAAGAAGTAATGTTTTTACTGACACTATCAAGCAATTTGAAGTATTACAATACTTGGTTTATAAGTATAAAATAATGATAAATTTATCTGAAAGGGGAAGTATTAAGAATTGATAATCTGCACTAGTTTGGTTGGAGAATCAGTGCAGTTTTATGAGTACTTTTACGCTTGTAATCTCTGATTTGGTGACGCAACCCACGATCACCTTATTTGACAAGGTGAAACGGTTCTAGTGGTCTTCCTTGTGCGTTTTGGGATGGTATATAAGTGGAAGATCCGACATCAGTCCAGGATCCGTCCAGTGTTCTGCAGATTCCAGTTTACAAGCTTCAGATTTTGGTCCTCGGATTCTGACCTCAACTATAGTGTGGACCTGTGTGCTTCTTATCGTCGACAACAAGAGTCTTCGGGATAAAACAAACAAGATATGAAAAGTTCATACGAAAAGGAGATTGTTGTTCATTCCTCTTGAAGAAGTTTAGTTGCATAAATATATATATATATCGCTTTATCGCGTATTATGTAAATAAATATTGAAAGTTGACCCTTAGTCTTTTAAATTATTATAATTGCATAAGAAAACAGTTAAATTAAATTTTAGTGAGATATATTTCGGGCCACTCGGGCCCGGCATCAGTCACAATGAAGTATGAAAATATAACAGATAGGTAAAAAAAAAAAAAAAAAAAAAAAAAAATTAAAAAATAATAAAAAATAAAAACTATTTACATTTAACCTATTTATAAGATATTACAAGAGTCACATAGCGCCATCCCACCGCATCGATGCAGACTTTTCTGTTCTTAGTTATGTAGCGATGAGATGGGATGGCGCCACGCGGTGAATGCTGTTTATGCCAATCTATTTCGTGGAAGACCAAGCAGTTGGAGGGATGTGAGTGGGGAATTAAAACGGAATGATGACGACTAATTAGTGTTGCTTGTTTAAGCCTGGACCATATTGTGCACCAAGCGACCATATGAACGAACTCTCCCACGTTCTCAGTTGAATGTCTGTTAGGGCTGGTATGAATGATTTTAGAATGCGGACTGTAAAACACTGATTAAATTTTGATTTGTGGAGACGAGTGTGTGTGGGGATGGGTAGTCTGTTGTTAGTTATGGAGTCAGATGTATGTCTGTGATGGTTCATTCTAATACTTAATGCGTTTTTCGTCTCACCCACATAGAATGCAGGGCAGTGCCTGCATTCTAGGATGTATATGCAGTTACTTGTTGTGCATGTGGTATTAGGTTGGGATTTATATGTGTTTACTGTATGGTGTGTGTTGATGGCAGTGGCGGTGTTAATGATAGCACATGTCTTGCATCGAGGCCGTCGGCATGGTGAGGTTCCGGGGGTTGTAGTGGTATTGTTGTTGTGTGGTGCATTTGTTTTGGTAAGTATTGACTTTAGGTTTGGGTTTTGTTTATAGCATATCTGCATGTTTCTGGGTAACAGGTTTTTAGTGTCGTCGTTTTGTGTGAGTATAGGTAAAAAGTCTTTTATTAGTTTTTTTAGCTTGTAGCTACCGTGGAAATACGTTGTGATTAGACGCAGTTGGTTTTGTGTGTTGTTTCTGTTAGGTTTGTTGTTATGAATGTGTTGTCTGGGTCGGTCATGTATGTGTTTTATTAAGAAGTTGTTAGGGTAGTTTCTGTGTAGTAGGCCGGTGTGTATTTTATGTTGGTAGTTTTCCAGTGTTTCTTGAGTGTTACAGATCCGACGGCCTCGAAGTGATAATGAAAAAGGGATGGATTTTTTAATGTGTAATGGATGACAGCTGTCGAAATGAAGATACTGTAATTTGTTTGTTGGTTTGAAATGGACTGATGTGGTGAGGTGATTTTTGTTCCCAATGGATAGATCAACATCTAAGAATGTTATTGCGGTGGTTGATATTTCGTGCGTGAAGTTCAGGTTGCTGTGTTCGTTTAGGCGGTGTAAAAAGTCGTCAAGAGATGGCCGGTCGTGTGGCCAGATCATGAATATGTCGTCTATATATCGTTTCCAGATGAGTGGCTGCCGAGGCTCTGTAGATAAAAAGTTCTTTTCTATAGATGCCATAAAAAGATTGGCGTAGCTAGGAGCCATCCGGGTACCCATCGCCGTTCCTTTTATCTGGTGGTAATATTTATTATCAAATGAAAAAAAGTTGTTATTAAGTATAGTTTCTGCCAGTTTTGTGATGAAGTCTGTTGATGGTTGATGAGGGGATAGCCGGTTGTTGAGATGGTCACGTAATGCTCTGAGGCCGGTGTCGTGAGGAATGTTGGTGTATAATGAGGTGACGTCTATTGTAACTAGATGCATATGAATATCTTTTGGGAGAGGTAGTGATATAGTGTACCAAACCACCCTATCGAAATTTTCATGTCTGGTATCTTATCAAAATTATCAGATGACCAATATATTAACAGCCTGCAAATCATATCACACAATCTAACACCTAAAGAACGCATTTCCCTAGAAAAGTTAAAACAGAATGATGAAATCATAATCCTTCCTGCAGACAAGGGTTCAGCCACCGTCATTCTAAATAAAAAGGACTACATCCAAGAAGGGTTACGGCAACTAAATGACGCAAATTTTTACAGCCTATCACCAAGCGATCCTTGTGACCAGGTTATGGATGTCGTCCAAAATATCGTTCAAAGTAGGGGGGAAGCTGAGGGTCTGTCAGAGACAGACAGAGAATTAATGTTACCTAGCCATCCGAGGACCCCAAACTTCTATATGCTGCCGAAGATCCATAAACCCAACCACCCCGGTCGTCCCATAGTTGCCTCATATGATTCACCAACCGAACACATATCAGCCTTCGTAGATCATCACCTTCAACCACTTGTCAAAAACCTTCCCTCATACATCAAGGACACGAACCACTTCATAGAAATCATCAAATCACTACCTCTCCCAAAAGATATTCATATGCATCTAGTTACAATAGACGTCACCTCATTATACACCAACATTCCTCACGACACCGGCCTCAGAGCATTACGTGACCATCTCAACAACCGGCTATCCCCTCATCAACCATCAACAGACTTCATCACAAAACTGGCAGAAACTATACTTAATAACAACTTTTTTTCATTTGATAATAAATATTACCACCAGATAAAAGGAACGGCGATGGGTACCCGGATGGCTCCTAGCTACGCCAATCTTTTTATGGCATCTATAGAAAAGAACTTTTTATCTACAGAGCCTCGGCAGCCACTCATCTGGAAACGATATATAGACGACATATTCATGATCTGGCCACACGACCGGCCATCTCTTGACGACTTTTTACACCGCCTAAACGAACACAGCAACCTGAACTTCACGCACGAAATATCAACCACCGCAATAACATTCTTAGATGTTGATCTATCCATTGGGAACAAAAATCACCTCACCACATCAGTCCATTTCAAACCAACAAACAAATTACAGTATCTTCATTTCGACAGCTGTCATCCATTACACATTAAAAAATCCATCCCTTTTTCATTATCACTTCGAGGCCGTCGGATCTGTAACACTCAAGAAACACTGGAAAACTACCAACATAAAATACACACCGGCCTACTACACAGAAACTACCCTAACAACTTCTTAATAAAACACATACATGACCGACCCAGACAACACATTCATAACAACAAACCTAACAGAAACAACACACAAAACCAACTGCGTCTAATCACAACGTATTTCCACGGTAGCTACAAGCTAAAAAAACTAATAAAAGACTTTTTACCTATACTCACACAAAACGACGACACTAAAAACCTGTTACCCAGAAACATGCAGATATGCTATAAACAAAACCCAAACCTAAAGTCAATACTTACCAAAACAAATGCACCACACAACAACAATACCACTACAACCCCCGGAACCTCACCATGCCGACGGCCTCGATGCAAGACATGTGCTATCATTAACACCGCCACTGCCATCAACACACACCATACAGTAAACACATATAAATCCCAACCTAATACCACATGCACAACAAGTAACTGCATATACATCCTAGAATGCAGGCACTGCCCTGCATTCTATGTGGGTGAGACGAAAAACGCATTAAGTATTAGAATGAACCATCACAGACATACATCTGACTCCATAACTAACAACAGACTACCCATCCCCACACACACTCGTCTCCACAAATCAAAATTTAATCAGTGTTTTACAGTCCGCATTCTAAAATCATTCATACCAGCCCTAACAGACATTCAACTGAGAACGTGGGAGAGTTCGTTCATATGGTCGCTTGGTGCACAATATGGTCCAGGCTTAAACAAGCAACACTAATTAGTCGTCATCATTCCGTTTTAATTCCCCACTCACATCCCTCCAACTGCTTGGTCTTCCACGAAATAGATTGGCATAAACAGCATTCACCGCGTGGCGCCATCCAATCTCATCGCTACATAACTAAGAACAGAAAAGTCTGCATCGATGCGGTGGGATGGCGCTATGTGACTCTTGTAATATCTTATAAATAGGTTAAATGTAAATAGTTTTTATTTTTTATTATTTTTAAATTTTTTTTTTTTTTTTTTTTTTTTTTTTTTTTTTTTTTTTTTTTTTACCTATCTGTTATATTTTCATACTTCATTGTGACTGATGCCGGGCCCGAGTGGCCCGAAATATATCTCACTAAAATTTAATTTAACTGTTTTCTTATGTAATTATAATAATTTAAAAGACTAAGGGTCAACTTTCAATATTTATTTACATCAAAAATAGTAAAAACTTTTTGCTCGTTGCACATAAGGAAATTGTTTTTGCCAGACACATTATGTGATTTCAAAATGTTTAATGGCCCCAAGTTAGTTGGGCCTTGGTCGCAAACAGTGGTCACGATCTTGAAACCCGTGGACTCAACAGCTGTCACAATATTTGTCACAGTATTTCACTTAGGTACGTAAAAAAAAATTATGTAGGTGACGTTCCAATAAAATAAATGTTAGTTATCAACAATTATGTCATGCAAAATAATAGTACATAATCAATATTAACATTAACGAAATAAAATTGAAAAAAGTAAGTAGGTACTTGTGTTTTATGTTCCATTAGAATAATATTATTGTGATATCTATGTTTGTTCCATACATTATAGCCTGATTAAAATGGCATAGATGCGCTTATCAGTAATCTTGTAAAACGACTTTCATTAATACACAACATTTAAAGGAACTGATAAACCTACACTTGATTTATATAAATGAGCTTAAATAAAGTTGAAAAATGTATTTTGAGTTAAGTATATTAATTGTCCTAAATTGTATTCAATTTAATTTCGTTTAAGACTTAATTACTTATACTTACCTATAATTGCATTGAGTTTTGGCAAAAGACATAATAAGATAATTGTAGATACGAGTATTGTTAAACTACAAATTTACATGACAATATAAAGTATTCAACTTGATGTTTTAACGCTTATAACGTCTAGTAGACTTTTGAATTGATTAGTGTATTTCAGCGTTTTTGTACATTTACACAGGTGTTTTTGATACCTATGTATAGCGATTATCGATATAGTAAAACCTTAAAAATGTTATATTAATTTAAGTTACGATACGATCTATTATTCCATTAAAATATTCAGATATTAAAATATTATTATATAAAATATTGGGATATTCGGTCAAGTTACAGTCTAATAAGATATGATATATAATGAAATATTATAATATTATTATATAAAATATTAAGATATTCGGCCAATTTACAGTCTGTTAAGATATTAAGTATAGGTAGTATTTGGTCTCTATAATTATATATATTTTTGCCTGAGGTCAGGTTTACCTGTTTTTTTGTTTCAATTTTTTCTTGTTTGTCTTGGTTCTCTTCATTATCATCGAAGTTTTGATTCATTTCTGTGATTGCAACTTGCAAGTCTTCTTCATTATGCAATCCACTTTAGGTTCCGTTCCAAACATAGCTTGATACGGAGACTGCTTTGTTCTTCATGAATTGAACAAATTTATGTCCATTCGACCAGTTAGTGGTTTTATTGTCTTCCATCCAAGATGCTAGCATTTTTTCAACATCTTTCCACGGAACCTTGACTTTGGCTATGACGTGGTTTCCCAGTTACTAGTTTTAGCTCCGGCTAATATGATGTTTATTCTTTTATAATTGAGTTAACAAACTCTCTGCCATTATCTGAGTGCAAAATACATGGTGCTCCAAAGTTCAAAGAAAAATCCATTAATTGATATGCAACTTCAGTAGCTCTTTTTGATGTCAGTGGTCGCAAAATTACAAATTTAGTCAAATGATCCTGATAAACCATAATAAATTTATGCCCGCGATCTTCTTGCGACTGCATGTCAATAAGATTGACTTGGCAGCGTCTGTTCATTTCAGTGTATAGGATCGGTTTCGAAACCAGACCCCTCCTTTTCTTGCTTTTCTTCCTTTGGCATACTTCGCACATTGATAAATATATATTAATCATTTCTTTTGTAACATTAGCGTACTTTTTGCCGTTTCATTCTTAAGTCTGTCGCGACCACCATGCCCTATAGAAATATGAGCAGCATCAATAATGTCGTAGATTTCTGGTTTGCCTGTTTGGTGGCCAAATCCATTGCTACTCCAGGGGTTTTTCGATCAAGGGGCGGGAGGAGGCTGGGACGTCCGTCGCGGGAGCCCACCGAGGACTCAAGGCACGATTCCTCGTCCGTATCCAACAGACGTTCTAAATCGTGCCCTGAGCCCCCGGAGTGGACCGGGGATACGGCTGCCCCCGCGCAGGAGAGGACCTTCGCCTTTCCTTTAAGGACTTCTTCACGAAGGTCCACTTTCTTAGCCTGCGCTCGGGAAGCCGTAGCCCCTGAGCCGAGACTCTGTTTCGAGCTCGCAGATCCGGAGGCCCTGCCAGTGCTGGTCATTTTTTATGAAGACAATAACAAGAACAACAACGAAAATAAAATAAAAGAATTTGAAAATAAAAATAAAAATAAAATAAAATAAACGATATAGAAATATATAAATATAACTTAAATTATTGTTGTTATTATTATTGTCCTCCCTTACTTGATCTGGATTTCAATTTCAATACAACAAAGTTGAGGCGGCAGTCGTTTCCAATTTAAATAAATAAAATCACAGAATATTCAATAGAATTAAAGTCAAAAATAAAATGTAAATAATTATAGTCAATTAAAATTGTATAGTACACACAAAACAAAAACAAAGAGCAAAAATTAATTAATGTGGCAAAAGCCTAAAAATATGTAAAATGTTTCAAAATTGGACGGACAAAAAGTAATTAGTATCACAGAGATTATCACCGTTCTATAACTAAAGGGCAAAAATATCACAGAAACAAATCACAGAAAAATCAAAATAAAATTTTAAATCTCAATTAAAGTTAACATAAAATCAAATTATAATGTAATACAGGTCTGAATAAATTAGGTGGCTCAAAAGAGCTCAAATAAATTAATTAATTAAAATCCAAATGTAGGTTAAAATGTAAAATAAAAATTATCAAACTGTCTGAGACTAAGTCTAGTATGTATAAAGTTAAAAGTTGGGACAGTGATAATACAGATATAGAACAGTAAATTTAAAAATAAAATTGAAGATCCGCCCACCGACAAAAGCAACCGAAAAAACAAGCGTTTTTCTTACAAAAGCCAAAGGGAAAAGAAAAACTAAAAAATTTATTTAGAATTTATACAGAAGGAGTAGCGAAAATTTAAAACCAGATTATTGTAGGTGGCAATGAGCACTACCTACTAGGATTTTTTTTTAAAATTTTCCCCTCCAGGAAATTTTTAAAAAATTTTTTGAGACGGGGGGGTCAAAAATAGGTCCAAAAGTTGTATTGACCTTATGATCGCTTCTCTCCTGTAGAGATCTCTCCTTTAGAGAACGAAAAAACGCTTATTTTTTCGATTTGAGCCCTGGTTCCCGAGATATCGGGATTACCAAGGTTTTTGCCGATGGCGGATTCTTCCCGCCCTCAATAAAAAATGTATAATTAAAAAAGTAAAAATGGTAAAAATCTAAAAAATGTCGCTGTCGATTCCTTGTGAGACCGCCGTTCTTCTCGTAAAATAAAATTGCTAGGTCACCGATCTTCTTCCCGAAATAATGGGACGGGAAGACGGGAGTCGAATTACCAACAGCGATATATGGTCTACTGTGGTCGGAGTGTTTCAAAAAAAAAATAAAAACCTCTTGATTCGTCGTCCAGCAGGCGTTGTCCGTCACGGGACACCTCCAATTTGCCCGTGGCACTTCCGGTTCCGGAGATAGGGGCCCACGTGGTTTTTGTTTTTTTGCCCCTAAAATCCGTAATCCTGGACCGAAGTGGGCAAATGAGGTGTCGGGAGATAGGGCCTGACTAGACGACTCCAGTCGTGTCCAAATACCGCTGGGGCACTCGATCCGATTTCGAGTAAATCGGCAAAAACCAAAAATCACTTCTGTTTTTGGAACTTTTGTTCCAAAAATTTCACAAACCACACTTTTTCTTTTGGATAACGGAAGAACTAGGCTATCTTATCACAAAGATACCTTTCTTGTTTGAATCGGGGTCACTTAGCTATTTTTAGCGATTTATCGCGTGCGGAGCAGAGTAAAAATGATGCGCTCTGGGCGAGAGTTGGCACGCGACTGGCGTGGGAGATGTTAAACCTCCCTGTCTTACCCCACACTCCAACCCATATGCGTCCGAGACGGAATTAGCCCACCTTACAAAATTGGTTTGGTTGGCATACCAAATTTTTATGACATTTCGCACCTCAACTGGTACATCCCTGTCTCGCAACTTTTTCCAAAGTACCTCATACGACACAAGGTCAAAGGCTTTGGAGAGGTCAAAGAAACAGGCGTATACCGGTGTCCTACGGTCTGTGTAATATTGAACAGTGTGCTTAAGACCCGCGATTGCGCTCTCAGTAGAAAGCCCAGATCGGAATCCGAACTGCGCATCATGTATGTTCAGGAATTTTTCGAGGTAAGTATTAAGCACACTATCAAACACTTTTGCAATTGTTGTCGCTAGCGAAATGGGGCCAGTTCTATCCTTCACAATGGGCACTACGATGGTTTTCAACATGTCCTGTGGTAAGTGAGCGTGACTTATGCACATTGTGAGGAACAGAGCCATCACCCTTGGAAGATGAACCCCCGCATGTTTAAGATGCTCCACACTGATACCGTCATGGCCAGGAGATTTGCCACTGCTCATTTTGCTTAAAGCATCGCGTACCTGCTTTGCAGTAACTCGTACGAGCGCCTCCTCTCCTTGCCTACCGGACTCAACATTTGGTGTGGTGGCCGAAGGGCCCAGTGGAGAATGTACTCTGAAGTGCTCCATAAACATATTCGCTATATGCACCGGTTCACCCTCCCCCCCACACTCACCGGGAGGCCAGGCTTAACATCATGCTTCCTCGTAGCTTTCCAGAATCGACCAAAATTTTTTGCTGATTTATGTTTCGCTAGGATGTCCATTTTGAGTTGGTCTTGATGACGTTGACACCATTTTAGGCGGCTCTTGAAAACTTTACGCGATTCATACATTTGGTCATATATTATACCCGACGTTGGCCGATTATACGACAGCCACATTTTGTAGTTACACCTGGCTACCCTATGAGCCTCATGAACATGCGTATTCCACCCACTTAGATGCCTGCTTTTGTTAGGCTTACTAACACGCCTCTTAGATGTTTTGCTAGCTGCGTTGCTTAAGGCACTTACAATGCTGTGATACAACCTGTCTAATACTAATTTATGTTCGTCCGAGTCACATGACCCGCGGCTACAATCGGAGAGAAGTCCGACGGAAAATCAATTTCACGCAGACTATTGTGACATAATTGGTGGTATTTATCTATTTGATTTTCGTCTCTTTCACCCCATACTACTGGGCTTTGGTGCAGATCGCTCGACCTCAGTTTCGGCCTTACAATATTAAGGTCACATTTAACAATTAAAGGTAAATGATCCAACACAAAAACGTGCACTCTTACCGTCACCTCAGTAATAGTTTGCCATGCAAAGTCTGAAACGACACAGTGATCCAGCCATCTCCTGCCCCCATGAGATGCGCTAACGTAAGTATACGTGTTAGAATGCAAGCCTAACTTCTCTATATCGGCACAGACCCAGCTCTGGTCAGAGCAAAAGTTAAAAAGCTCGTCAAAGAATAGTTCATGTGGGTGAGCATTAAAGTCTCCCATTACAAATACACTCTCCACATTTTCGCTTTCTACAATGGCACTTATTTCACCCAGCACCTCTGTAAAGACTGGTAAATTATCTGTAGAGTCAGTAGGCATATAGACAATACTATAATGGACCGCTGTGCAATAGTAGCTCTTATACCTACCAGACGGGCACTACTACATTTTAAGACAGTGACGCTGTCAAAAATGCCCTTTCTCAAAAGAATAGCCACACCCCCATATGGTCTACCCCTCAATAGGCCAGCAGACGTGTCTACAGCAGATTAACCTGTATATTCGAAATCGTTTGAAATAGTTCCTAGTAAAGGTATGTCATGGGGGAGCAGACACGTCTCCTGAAGCGCCATTATATCCGAATTTTTACAAATATTCTGTAAATCATCAAATAACCTCTTAACAAAATAACAATTAAAACTAACAATACTGATATACTGATTGTGACTTATCATTTAAAATATCAATTGCTAACTTTAACTATATCTGCTGGGCTTGTTCTATACAAATAATGCACAAAACGCCTGAAAGTTTGTAATGGTTACTTGCACTACTTGCTACTAGATGGCGCCATACGTTTCAAAATCGTGCTTTGACTGATATTTTTTAACATGCTTGAAGAGCAGGTAGTCGATTTTTATTTTGATGTTGTTTTGTGACGGTCTCGGAGTGAGCTTGACAAGAAAAATAACAGAAAGACATCTGTTGTAAAACATATCGAAATTTATCGTTATTGTGGCAATATTGCGTGTAAGAACATAAGGACTTTGTGTACATGGTGTTGTGCAAGGTTAATTTTATAGAAATTTTAAGAAAACAGACACGGGGTGAGTTTACTTTCTTTGTCTTCGGTCGAAATTGCAATTCGTGATTTCTTTTTGTTCGCCAATTCTAATGATGCAATTATAATTGTTGCAGCTTTCTGTAATGCCCTTTTTTGTGTCCGGGAATATAAGTCGTGGATCGATAAGTATCTCGGGAAGTCAAATATGCTATGCAAGCCATCGGTCGTGAGTACAGAACAGTTATTTCGCTCACTCACAACAAGTCCTCTGTAGCGTAGTGGTTTACGAGGTTATACATTTATAATTTTAGCTGTTTATTGTAAGCAAAGTGCCAAATTATTATTTTGCTCTCGTAGCTAAGTGTAACGTGACTCACGATAGCACAAGTTTAAACCTTTGTGGTTTTTAGCTGCTATTATTATTTTCTGTTATAATTTTGTGTAAATGGTTAATAAATTAAAAAAAAAAAAAAAAAAAAAAAACGAGTATGGAAGCCGTGCAACAGTTCCACGGTTCAAGCCCGAGTCGGCACCACTTGATTTTTTTTTGTGTTTTGTTTACATTATTTCTTGCATGTTATTTTTAAGTTTTAATTATTACGTCATAATCTTCAGATAGTTGTTAATTAAGGGTCTTGATGTTTTAGTGTTTTGTTTACATTATTTGTAAACATGCAAGTTACTGTTAGTTATGGTTTTAATTTAAATTATTACGTCGTAACCTTAGATTATAGATAATAAGTATATTTTTCATTTGTCTTAATATATTATACTAGTATGAAGTGTAAAACCGCGTTTCTTTTGGACCGAGATCATATTCATATTCATTTATTCAGTAAATTACATCGTCAATATACAGTAAATACATCCAAGGTACATTTTGAAGTAAGTACAATTTAAATTAATAATAAAATGGTGTTTTACAATTACACTGTTATTTATAATAAAACAAAAATGTCAAATTACAAACAGGTATGTCACAATATTCAAAATTAAATTATCATGTCAAATAGATTCAGGTAAAAATCAATAAATAGCATTTACTCATCAAGGAACTCACTCACAGTGAAGTAAGCTTTTCTTTTTAGAAATGTTTTTAGTTTATGTGTAAACAATGAGAAGCTCCTGCATTGATCATCGTACACGCTTGATCATCACAAGTTATACCACTTGGCCAAAATTTATCATTTAAAAATATATCTTTTTTCTCTTTAGGAACAAACAGCTTATAGGAATTATACTTTTTAGTTTGCCTCATATTTATCTTTTTTAAAGAAACAATTAAATCCGTTTTTCCTTTTATATAGTCAATAATATCATTTTCACTCGTCTCTTTACAGACGTTTGTTATTAAGAGTAGCACTGTAATATCCAACGCCCTAAATTTACTGTCAGGTGCAGTGGAAGCGCAACCTCTTTGACCAAGTAGTTTGTAACGCTTGGCAGACTTATTTTTTACAATTTGCCATTCAGAGTCCAGTACCACTTGATCACATTTCTTACTCAAAACTGACGCGGTTTGGCCGCCTTCATTTGGGCGTGGTCCGTTCGATTTTGGTATATGCAATACCTGCTTTAAAACATTCGATCGATTATTTATCACTAGTAGCATCTTTCGAGGCGCACGCGCTGCTCACTGGCGAAGAAGCCGCTGTTTGTGTCGAAACCCTACTACGCCCAGTACTCGCAGTGGCCTCCACGTGCAAAGACCGTTGCTCCTTCTCGTTCACACCTATAGCGCCACTGCCCATTGAACTCGGTATGTAGCCGCTCCGATTCATCTCCGTCGAAACCGTGGCAGGTACTTGCGCCTCCACGTGCCGAGATATATCTGTCGCTTTGTTTCTCTCGCTACTGAGGGGGATAGATACGTCCGCCTCAATTTCCGTTAACGAAGAATGTCTCATAATAAGAGTTCGGTCATTAACGCCTGTGTCATCCAATGTTTGATGTGACTTTAAGGGCTTTGTAGACTTTATAGGCACATACTCAGGAACAAAATCAGGAATATAATGAAGCCCAATGGGCCCACTATCCATGTCAACACTATTTTGCAAACAGCCCCCCTTCTTTTGTTTACATTAACTCCGGATGGGTAATCATTTATTAATGAATCGTTTTTCATATGTCCAACTTCCTTTTTAAGTAAGTTAAACTGCTCCAAGGTAACTGTGTTTTCCTCCAATACACTCAGTCGATTTTTAACCACAGAAGTTCCTTTAGAAATCTGGTAACATCTACATGGTCAAAAGTCACAGGAGGAAGTGAATGCAGGTCCTTGACAACGAAAATAGGGAAGATCTGTGGATCAGCACTTTTCATTACGCTAATGATGTCATCCAGGTCTCTAGACATCCTTTTCTTGTCTTTTTTACGGCATAAGGGCATTGTTTTGGAATTCGGCATCGAATCAAAAAGAAGAGATTTGACCTTCACAATATCCTCCGTCGAGAAGGATGTCGTACACAATTGGTGTATACTTTCTTCATCCATATAATCCATGACATTTTTCACAAAGGCCAGTAATTCATTATGTCAGTCATTTTGCACTGCGATGAGTCACCGAGTTAAGGCCGGTACACACCGGATGCGTGTGCGTGGCGTGTGCAGCACGTATACGTGGCAGCACCAGTTGTATTGTATGAGACTATATGGAAGACGTCAGACTGAATGCGTTGCGTGCACAATGCATGGCAGGTGCCGCACGCGTCACGCAACGCACACGCCACGCATCGCTCTGAACACAAACCGACTGCGTGCACGCGTGACGCGGAGCGGCAACGTCGCATGCGCGCGAGCTGCGATGACGTTGTATTATATGGCTTTCCCTGTTCGACGTCAGACCGGGTACGCAACTGTGCTGCACGTCTCTACGGCGTGTACACGCAAGCAATTTTGTATTTTTTTACAAAATTTACCGCGGTTTAGCATGAGTGTCGCTTTGAAAGAAAAGTTAATTGAAATTCTGAGGAACCATTGTTGCTTATTTGCAACAAAGATAATAAAAATATGCATTACAAGATATTGTTATGGGAAAGGATTAAAGGGCAAAACTGGATATAGAAGGTAAAAAAAAATATTTACGATTTTTAATATGTTGGATAATTTAATATTTTAAGCATTAAAATACGTAACAAACTTTTTTCGGATACTGCCAAAACAGTGAGTACGCATCAGGCTGATGCGTTGCGTAGCTACGCAATCACCCTGCGTGGCGTGCGCAGCTTAGTGTGACAGTACTAACACGCCGTAGCTACGCAGACGTGCTGCACACGTCACGCACACGCATCTGGTCTGTATCGCCCTTTAACGATATCGACGCGTCCGCGTTCCGTCGCGCAACGCGTGAGACTCAATCTAAATCTAAATACTAAATCTCTAAAAACTTTACTGATTTATTGGTTAGTTCGCCCGCGAAAACAATTCAAGGGGTGAGTGTTGCCATTTAGTTAAAAGCTGCGAAACAGCGATTCGTTAAACGCAATAAAAACTAAAAAAAGCCGCTCGGTGATTCATAAGCGAAATTACGGTGAAATACGACACGGTAATGGATATTAACCTTAGACGGTAGATTGGGCTTCATTACGGTGTATCTAAGATAATTACCGGGTCATTGGAGACCCCACTGTCCCAGTAGTGGGATATTATTTTAGTAGGGCCTAGTTTAAAAGGATGGATGCCAGGTCCGTCGTCAAGGCTGTCAAGTCGGATATCTTGTACTTGGGCCAGGGTCATCAGGATAAGAATGTACGATGATCATTCTTAATCTTCCCTTCTCTGGCTTTCTTCTGAGAATTTCGACTCATCAATCAATCTGCTCCTTTGGACGGCTGCCGTAGGTTTGTAAAGTGGTAGAAGCGACGTGAAAACGATAATTCACTAATATAGTCGATGTGAGACTAACACTAACCGCGACTACCCTACTGCCTGACTACGCCAATTACGGAAGTTGACCGTCGGCGACGGCTTTTTTAAACAAAAATAAAGTCGGAAGAGAATTTACTAAATGTGTAATCGATGTATGATTACAATGCTTATGATAATCTATCTTACATTAAAATTCTATCTTAGCGAACCTGATGATCAGAGTATGACCTCCCGCCGTCGCGATTTTAAGATAATTAGACACGTTGAACGTTTATAATCACTTTATTTGTACTCTAAACAATCTAAACATTTCTTTTTTCTTCCAAACCGCATATCACATCCTCTTTTTCCCACCCAAAATCGGTCCACAGAATCAAAAACCACAGATTAAAAATAATTCGCCGATCCACACTCTAGTGTTGATCGATACCAATCAATCGATGACAAAATTAAAATGTTAACAGTCGGCCATCCTGAATCCGGTGGCTGACCCAGACACCGCTAAGGTAAAAACATTTTTCACATACACATAAATAAACGAATTATTCCACAGGTTGACACAGAACATAATAATAATTAACAGCTAAACAGGTAATTGTATGTTAAAGTCCCAAATTTATACCAGAAACCGAATATTAATCAATAACCAATACAATTTAGTCATATTGGCCACTAATAGGTAGCAGTAGTAGTGGACAATCAGTTACAACTTCTTTATATTGATAGCTTATTAACCTAAAATCGCAGGTATAATCAATATTTAGGTGTTTCACTAATATAGTCGATGTGAGACTAACACTAACCGCGACTACCCTACTGCCTGACTACGCCAATTACGGAAGTTGACCGTCGGCGAGGGCTTTTTTAAACAAAAATAAAGAAAGTCGGAAGAGAATTTACTAAATGTGTAATCGATGTATGACTACAATGCTTATGATAATCTATCTTACATTAAAATTCTATCTTAGCGAACCTGATGATCAGAGTATGACCTCCCGCCGTCGCGATTTTAAGATAATTAGACACGTTGAACGTTTATAATCACTTTATTTAAAGAAAGTCGGAAGAGAATTTACTAAATGTGTAATCGATGTATGATTACAATGCTTATGATAATCTATCTTACATTAAAATTCTATCTTAGCGAACCTGATGATCAGAGTATGACCTCCCGCCGTCGCGATTTTAAGATAATTAGACACGTTGAACGTTTATAATCACTTTATTTGTGCTCTAAACAATCTAAACATTTCTTTTTTCTTCCAAACCGTATATCACATCCTCTTTTTCCCACCCAAAGTCGGTCCACAGAATCAAAAACCACAGATTAAAAATAATTCGCCGATCCACACTCTGGTGTTGATCGATACCAATCAATCGATGACAAAATTAAAATGTTAACAGTCGGCCATCCTGAATCCGGTGGCTGACCCAGACACCGCTAAGGTAAAAACATTTTTCACATACACATAAATAAACGAATTATTCCACAGGTTGACACAGAACATAATAATAATTAACAGCTAAACAGGTAATTGTATGTTAAAGTCCCAAATTTATACCAGAAACCGAATATTAATCAATAACCAATACAATTTAGTCATATTGGCCACTAATAGGTAGCAGTAGTAGTGGACAATCAGTTACAACTTCTTTATATTGATAGCTTATTAACCTAAAATCGCAGGTATAATCAATATTTAGGTGTTTTTATCAGAATACGTTTTTGTAGTACCCGACAAAATACAAAAATTATATAAACTATTAATTTAATTATATAAAATTATATAACTTTACATCAACACGACAACTTTAGTAGCCTTACACTATTAATGTTTAATTACTTATTTAATATATAAAATGTTCCGGCCATCCTACCCTCAGATTGTCCTCACTCTTCTAACATAATAATTCTAACATAAACGTAAAACATGATATTAGAATCCCCTAAATTTAACCAGTCGGTAACTTATCTAAATAGGCACATGTTTAACAAAATTTTCAGTAAAATGGGATCAAAATATACAAAACATAAAGCAAGAACACATCTTTCTAGGTTCTAATCTTATTAGTCCATATTATCACATGTCATACATGCAACAAAGTTGTCACACTGATTTGATCTTCTCTTTCACCGATTTTAGTTAACAGTGCCCGTATAACATTAACCATTTGTATTTTGTAAATTTCGTCACTGTAAGTTCATTAGCACTGGTGCTGTTGCTAATATCCGGCGTCACGACTCACTATAGTATTCTCATTACGCTTATTATCACTGCTTGCTGAGCTCTGAGCGTATGATATCACTGCAGCTCATGTACTTGACTACGCTTGCTGGCACCGCTTCCACCTTTCACGGCCTCACATCAGCTTATTCATGTACACCTTTACCCCGTACGCCAAACAGGTATCAAGGGTTCACTGTACATATGCTAACACCGTTCACACCCATGCGTCACAGCCTCATTTTATCACATATATCTTTACATGTGCTGGCACCGCTCACACCTCTTAGGTGTCACGGCCTCACATCAGCACGTCTACTATACACTCGCTAGCACCGCTTACACCATGCAGGTGTTACGACCTCTCTGTAGCATATTTTTTATAATGGCTAGCACCGCTCACACCGTCTCGGTGTCTCGGCCTCACTGTAGCATATTTTTTTATAATGGCTAGCACTGCTCACACCGTCTCAGGTGTCTCAGCCTCACTGTAGCATATTTTTTATAATGGCTAGCACCGCTCACACCGTCTCGGTGTCTCGGCCTCACTGTAGCATATTTTTTTATAATGGCTAGCACTGCTTACACCGTTTCAGGTGTCTCAGCCTCACTGTAGCCCATCATTTTTCATTGGTTGGAACCGCTCATTCCATAAAGGTGTCACGGACTCACAGCAATACCTCTATTTGCAATGCCTGGCGCCCTCTAACCCAGACGATCTGGGTGTCTCGACCTCACTGTTGCCTCTGTACTCTCTCATTCGGGTCTAATGGGTTAGGGATGGGTTTCGCTTACCTGCTATAAACTACCTACTTGTTTAATTATGTATTTATTATGTAATTACATATATATTTACAATGCCTCTATCATACTGTAACTAATCCTCACTTTGGCTTTCCGATGAGTTGTCAGAGCCCGACTCAACTGGTTTTACCCATGGCTTAATTTTATCCACTGAGAAGACATTTTTATATTTTTTTTTGTATAACCCTCAATGCTTGCAACTTCATACCGATCATGGTCAAATACCGCAGTTACTTTATATGGACCGCTAAAGGGAGGAACTAACTTATTGCTCTCACCGAGAATTTTGACATTTTTCTGCACCATAACTAAATCACCAATTTTGTATGTGGTCGGTGCTTTTCGGCTTTTGTCATATCTAGTTTCCATTTTCTCTTGTTTATTTTTTATGCTTGCACTAGCTTTGTTACGAATCTTATCTATTTCTTCAGGAGAAAACACGGCAGATTCACCTAAATCATGTAAATGCCCTTCGGTGGTGTTTACGCTAGTCTTACCAAATATTATTTGGGAAGGGCATTTCCCAGTTGACTGGTTCATTGTATTATTAAGGCTAAACTGAACTTGATTCAGATGAACATCCCAGTTTCTGTCATCATTTTCATGGCAAAGTGCAGTTAGCGACGACAAAATGGTGCGATTATATCGCTCTATCTGTCCATTTGCACGTGGTGTCGCGACAGCATTCAGTCTGTGTTTTATTCCTGTTGTTTCCATGTATGCTCTGAACTCATTGGACGTAAAGCTTGTACCTCTGTCAGATATTACACATTTGGGAGTGCCAAAAAGCCCAAAAACCTCTCGCAGAACTTCAATTGACGTTTTACTCTTTGTATTCTTAACTGCTCGTAAAACAACAAACTTGGTAAAGCTGTCTATAAGCCCAAGTATATATATATTGCCCTTTTTGCTCTTTATAAAAGGACCTAGGTGGTCAATATGGACACATTCAAACGGAACAACCGGTTTAGGTATGGGGTGGAGAAACCCCTCCTTTTTTCCACTTGGCCTTTTGGCATACGCACAGGGAATACAAGCCCGGACATATTTCTTGATGAATTGTGTCATCCTCGGGAACCAGTATAGCCGTTTTGCTTTTTCCAGGGTTTTGTCATAGGAAAAATGTCCTGTTTCATCGTGGCATTGTTGGCATATCTTCCATCTTGCGTCCTTCGGAACTACCCAACAAAGCTTACCTTCTACTTTTCTAAAGATTTTGCCGTCCTTTAACTCATAGTTTGTGGTAATATCTTTTGCTTCTGGACTTTTCGAGTCTAATACTGCCTCTATAACGCACAAATTAGGGTCGCTCATTTGAACAGCTTGAAACCATGAAACATCGGACTTATCCTCCCGCTGACTGATCCGCATGATTGCTAGTGGTTCATCATCCTGCACTGGTAGTGAGTTGCGACTCAGAGCATCTGCGTGGGCTAATTGCTTTCCTGGTCGATACTCGATTGTAAACGTGAACTCTTGGACTAGGAGCCACCAACGAGCGATCCTCGGTATAAGGTCACGTTTAGTCAAAGTGGTGCGTAACGCATTACAATCGGTCACCACTTTGAAGTCAATGCCGAGACAGCTTCAATTTTCTTCGACCCTGGTCTCACGCCTTCTGCTGAAATTTGGAACCCAAGGTAGTCGATCGACTTCTTAAAGAAATGACATTTGGAAAGGTTTAAAGTCAGATTAGCTTTTAGTCTGGAAGAGTTAGGGATAACAAACTTGACTGAAATGGAGATCCAGCTCAAGGACAATATACCAGTGACTTATAGACCGTATAGAGTCTCCTTATCTGAGCGACAAAAGGTCAACACTATTATTAGTGACATGTTAGCCAATGGGATAATTAGGGACTCCACGTCAGCGTATGCTAGCCCTATTATAACCGTTGCAAAGAAAAATGGAGAACTTCGGTTGTGTGTCGATTACCGAGCGTTAAACAGAAAAACGGTCAAAGAAAGATTCCCGATGCCTCTAATCGACGACCACATCGATAGTTTATCCGGCCAAGTGTACTTTACATCACTAGATCTCACTTCTGGCTACGACCAGGTACGCCAGGTCCAGGTAGGAGACGATCACACAGCTTCGCCTTTAAATCCGGATCAACGTCATCTTCGATGTTTAATTGATCGACCATAATCTTGGAGGGTCTTTGTTCTTCAGTTACGCTCAGCACCTCTAAAGTTGTATCTGGAGTCTGAGTATGAGTAGGCGGAACTTGCTCATTTGAAATAAGTGACGCCCTAGCTAGCAAGGTCCCTTTTGGTAACATAAATGCTTTTGAACTAAGCCCTATCACCAATACACAGCCTCGACCATCTATCAGGGTATATGCACCCGGTAGGATCATGTATTCTTTGCCCTCTTTCATACATGGCTCAGACGTGACGTATATCGACCCTGATTTTACTTCCACAGAGGACACGACAAAATTTTGCACACCGGGCTCTATCTTTAATTCTGCAGAACTGAAAATTTGTAGTCTCTCTGCCGTCTTCATTACTTCCTTATAGATCAGTGCATTATCTGTTTTGTATGCTCTAACGCCCGGGAGTTCCGTTAGAGATTGACCTCCCAAGACGTCTGTTGAAATAAGTCCCGGTTCTATCAAGTAAGCGTCAATTTCTTCACACAACCCATCTAGGACTATTTGGACTTTTACCCGACCATCCGGAACTAGTGTCCCGTGTGCAAAGCCCTTAAGCGTAGGCAAATTTGAATGATCAACTGTCAACCCAAGACTTCCTACTAAGTCCTTTCTTAGCAATGTACACTAACCTACTACCAAGACTACCAAGATCAACGAACGCGGTCATGGGACTATTGTTGACCGTAATGGATTTGAAATATTTTTCATTGCCAGAACTAGTTGTCGTTATCATTAACACATTTTTGGACGAGTTCGAACCCACCGAATGAGGCACCCTGACGTTAACTGATTGGGAGCTTGATAATTGCGAGGAAGTACAGTCTTGGTCAGTATGTCCAAATCGAAGACACTTCTTACACTTCCGCAGTTCTTTCGGACATCTTGTCGCTATATGCCCTGCCTGTCCACAGTTGTAGCACACAATTGGCGTTGTAGTTCTTTTATGTTGGGAATTAGGGCACCTTACTGCTGTGTGGCCTACTTCACCACAGCTGTAACACTTAATGGACATCATGCTCTTTTTAACACTAGTAGTACTGGTACTATAAGGTGTAATTTTTCTAGTGCCATCAGTACCAATGTTTCTGAAGTACCTTAGAACCTCCTCAGGCTCTTGAAGGTTAGCGCCTTGTACATTCATTCGCACAGTTGAATCGAATATGCCGTGAGTTAAACAATCAACAGCTTGTCTGCCACTCAGCTGGCATCGGTTGATCAACATTATCTTATCATAATAGTACTCCTCTAAACTTTCATTCCGTGATGTTTTTCGGGCTAACATTTCGGACAGTAATTCTGCATAGTTTTCTTCACAAGGAAAAGCAGCCAAAAGTTTATCTTGCCACTCGGCCCAAGAGTATTTAACACTTGTCAAGCCATCGTACCATCGCTTGGCAAGTCCAGTCAACTTGGGCAGTGCATAAAATATCAGTTGACGTTCTGTCCATCCGTAGATATGTGCAGATTCATTAATTTTACCTAACCACTCTTTCATAGTCTGTGACCTGGCTAGTGGATCAAAGTTAGAAATCACATTCTGAGTACCGTGAAGTAAAGAAACGCTATTAGGTGAAGAATGTCTGTTACTTTCGCTGAGAGCAATAACAAGTTTTTCTAATAGTGATGATTCGTTTTTCCTAGCTTCATCATTATGCCTTGGAGAAAAATTCCGATCTGACCTGCTACGCGAACGGTGGCTACGTGAGTATCGACGGTGGAGTCGACGACCATCACTACGCCTAATACGTTTTCGACTACGACTCTGTCTTCCCGCGCACTGCTCGGATTCTGAACTGGATGAAGTTGTTGATGAAGTCGATTGTTTTCTCTTTTTATGACACCCTTCCTTAGAACTCATCCTACTATATCTTTTATTTAACCCATCTGCATTTCTTCTCAGTGGAGGACGTTTAGGTGTACCTGGTGACTCAGACCCATCAGCCATTTTATCATTATCTATGAAATACTTAGCATCAATACTGATTATTATTTATCTTAGCGTACAAACAATCTACCCCTTCAACATTGAAATAAAACAAGTGATATGATAGGGAGGGAGAGAGTGAGAGAAGGAGAGAGTGAGAGAGACGGAGAGAGAGGGAGTGCTGAAATACAAAAGTAAATTTAATTCACATGGACCACAGAACATTGACTTTATTCTTCGAATACACCTTTTTTCATTTATTTCTAGCTTTATAATCCAAACCCAATAAACTTCACTATTTAGATCAAAATCAAACACCATTAATGATTGCAGGAGACTCAGAGTAAAGTTGATAACCAATTATTTATGCGACTGTACTTTTATGCATTTTAAAGTTTAATTCTAGTTACCTAACTTTGTATTTAACCCACTTATAAATACAGGTTATTAGGCCAGCAGCACAGTACCCTGGCTGTGCTTACAGACAGCCTTGACTGTTCTTATAAAAATCCTGCTGTTGTGTTTACACATTGACAAACCGTTGACGCTACCTGAACAAATTAGTTTAGCACCAAGATTGTTGCATAGTAGACGATATAGGTTGAACCGGTTGTATTGGCTTTTATTCTATAGCAGTTTGTATTTATACTATATATTGTATATATATGTTTTAGTATAACTAGAAAATGTGGATCTCAAAAATCTGTTTCTTTTATTTATTTTGCATTAAATATGTAAGACCATAGTCTTCGCTTTCCATGCCCTCTCATACAAATAGGTAAGCCTAGCAACTCCTGATATTCATGTCCTATACCAAGTTTATTGCAAAGGTTTACCTACTTATCTGTAGTGTTAGATTTAAAGATGCATGTGACGTATCGAACACAGTATGGTCAGTGCTAAGATTAAAATCTCCTCTTACTAGTACTCTGTATTGATATGTTAACCAATGAGGTATCGAATTCATGCTTTACTTATAAACACTTCTCTAAACAAAGATTGACAAGGAGTAGAAGCATTCTAATTGAAGGTTATACCAACAATATGTTTTTACTACTCACTCAACTAAAATCATATCTTTATGCGATCATCTTCTTTAAGATTACGGTATCCACTATAACACAGACGATTACTTACGAGACAAAATTGGAAAACCAAGTAATCCGACGAGCAGGAAGAGAGTTTGACTTACCACTTTTTTTTCTCAACTTTACCGTTTATTTACACCTTCTAGCCGGCTATTAGGACGTGGCTTGTTACACTTCTGAACTTTAAGATAATTAGACACGTTGAACGTTTATAATCACTTTATTTGTGCTCTAAACAATCTAAACATTTCTTTTTTCTTCCAAACCGCATATCACATCCTCTTTTTCCCACCCAAAGTCGGTCCACAGAATCAAAAACCACAGATTAAAAATAATTCGCCGATCCACACTCTAGTGTTGATCGATACCAATCAATCGATGACAAAATTAAAATGTTAACACGATGTTAGCATGAAGGCGGCGTCTTGGATGGTGAAATATCCTTTTAATATGTCTGTCAATGATGCGTCAGCAACTCGAAAGGTTGCACAATCTGTATGGTGGTGGGATGGCTGTTGGAGTCGATAAGGACATAGTCCTCGACGTAACACGCGTGAAATGTTTGTTTGCGTTATTATTATTCAGAGTCCAGTTTAGTGCATAGATAAGTATATTGGTTCGGTGTTTTTGATGGTTTCTTGTCGTAGTTAAAATGGAAAGATTTAGTTGTGAAACATGCAAAAGCCTTGGGTGTTTGTTAAAGTTGAAAAATCAGGCGTTCGGGAAATTGTCTTGGTAAATTATTTGTTAAGTTATTTTCATTTGTTAAAACTAATTCTGCCTACAACAACAACAACAATACAACTTTATTTGTACACCATATAAAAAGGAACAGAAATATAAATACTTAATTTTAACTAACGTATTATGTAGCACAAACAGGCGGCCTTATCGCTTAAAGCGATCTCTTCCAGACAACCTTAGGGTGGATGAAACTGTTTAGAATGATTGCTGAAATGGTGGTGTACTATTTTTAATAATAGATATATTTCAATATTAATAGATAAACGTATTAATATATAATGATAAATACATACTAATAAAATATATAACAAACAATAAAAATAATATATATATATGTATATGTCATGAAATAAATTGTCAACTGGAAAAAATAAAAAATAATGATAATGAATATTTCGGTAATCAGAGTGAAAGATAGTGTCCTTTAACTAGTCTCTTGAAGATAGGCAGGGAAGGGGCTCTTCTTATATGTAAAGGAAGATCATTCCACAAACGAACAGCTTGTACCGAGAACGATTTATTGAAGAAAGACGATGAGTGCTCCGGCGTGGCAAGAAGCAGATTCTGAGAAGACCAGTGTTGCCAGTGGCAGATAGCCAAATGTAACAAGAGACAGCTCAAAATGTAACATTTTCACGAGACGAGTAACATTATTTGATTTTATGTGGAAAACGATACTAATACTTTATTATCGCACTTTATTAAATAAAAACTGAAAAAGTTATCTGTCCCATTAGTTACGCATCGAAAGAATCGTAATAATTGTTGATCGAATCTGAAAAAGAAAAATCTACAATTAATAATGTGTCAGTAATATACCAACCAATTAGTAATGTTTTCAATAGCTACGACTTACTTTGTTATTAATCAATTAAAATAAAAAATACTCCATCATAACGTATTATTCAGATAGGCAGAGTAGCTAACTTGAACTGGAACCTGGAAAAAAGCGTTAATATTAGCATCATAGTCATAAAATATAGTTACCTAAAACTTTGTGAGACTTAAAGAATATAGTGCAATTAGTACCTTCACCACTATTGCTATATTTTATTTTTGCATGCAACATTGCTTTGGACGGCTCAAATTTTGTGGCGCTTTTAATATTCGCTTTAGTAGCCATCAAAGTAGAAATGGTCTCAGTGTTTAGCCGGTTCCTGTTTTCACACTTGATCAATTTCAGTTGACTAAAAATTCGTTCGACGCATGCATTCGAAAAAGGCAATACTAGTAAAAGCCCGATAACCTTTTTTAAATTTGGAAACATTGGAGTACCAGTCAAATCCTTCAATTTTAAAAGTTTTCTCCAATATTCTTCAATATTTTCAGGCAAATCTAATTCATTATGGTCAAGGAAAGCATGCTTTTTCCATTCCTTTTGTAGCTCCACATCATCAACATCATCCCTTATGTTTGGGAATCGGATCAGCACGCTAGATAAATCTTTTATTTCATATTTTTGAGCTATGCTTGGCTCAATGACTTCTAAAATGCCGTACAGTGGGTCAGAAAAATCGTAGCGTTGTGTAATTTGTTTTATTGATTCTAAGTAAAACATTAAACAGGTTCTTTTGAAGTCAGTGATTACGGTTCTCGGTTCAGGAATTTCTTTTGATAATTCTTCAATTGATGTTTGTGCAGCTACCCCTAAATATATTTTCTCAAGGGGCAAAAAATATCTTGGATTTGCGTATTCTATTCGGTAGGCATCGGTAGTTTTACAGTAATTGAAATGCAAGTAGTTGCTGCCTATTGTTTTTATTAATTTTTGGATTTCTGGTTTTAATTGGTGGAGTAATGGTTTTTCAGACTGGAACATGCGGTTGAAATCGTTGAATAGATCTAGGACGTAAGACATGAATTCTAGGTAAACTTTTGTGAGTTTGTTATCAAGTACGCTTATTATATCCTCCGTGATTTTACTTGGATCTTCTAAAACTTCGAGTCTAAAGTACTCAGAGAGTACATCGTACTGTTCTAATACTCTGTTGACGCAAGCCTGTAGGGATAACCATCTTGTAATTGAAGGACTCAAAATTTTATGAACATCAACATTAAAAAATATTTGTAATTCTCTTAGCTTTTCTTGTCTAAGTGAACTACGGCTAAAATGAGATCCAACATTTCTTAAAAAATCTTCCACAAATCTTGGAAGCTTGAGACAAGCTTTAGAAGTCACTAGATGTATCATGTGGCAACTACACTTTACACATGCAATATGAGGTATTTTTTCTTTTAAGTGGCTGAAAACGGAATTATGTTGTCCAACCATACTGTTCGTGGTGTCAGAAGCAAATCCAATGAAGTTTTTTATAGGGATCTGTTTATTTTCAAGCCAATTCAATAATGCATCTGTCAGGTCTTTGGCTTTTCCAGAAGTAACTTCATAGATGTCCAGGAATTGAGTACAAACCAAGAACTCTTCCTCGTCAAAAAATATAACTGCCACTGCACATTGTTTTTTAACGCTTATGTCTGTGGTCTCATCCATGATAACACTAAATGTAGTTTTTTTAAGTTTAGATACAAGTTCTTCTGTCAGTATTGGACCAAGCACAGATTTTACGATATTAGTTGCTTTTGTTCTTCCTAAATTAACAGATTTGATTATTGATGAATCAGGAAATGTATTGGCCAAAAAAGGAATTAAATCGTCTGACAACATCAGTGGCAAATTATGTTCGGCGAGAAAAGCACATAATTTAAGTTCAGCTCTTTTCTTTAGTTCTTCTTCTTTTTTGGTTTAAAAGCTTCGTCTATGGATGTCTTTTTACTAATAGCGATAACGTTTTGTTTATGTTTTGTTGTATTTTTATGCTTTATAAGAGCAGGCTTATGGTTGAGTATATTGCAATTACAAATTGTACAAAAGGCCGTGATTGAGCCGTTTTGTTGTTCTCTTTTTGTGATCCAATTTTTAAATGCAATGTCTACTAGCCATTTTTCGTTAAAATGATAAACTTGCTTCTTTTTTTCAGGGGGTGCCTCATCTAATGAGCTATCGATATTTTCTCGATCATCTTTTTTTTCTTTAGAAGTCAATGCTTTAGCAGTCAAAAACCTCTCCATTATCTTCAGATACATGATAATTTTGTTATCATAGCAAAACATGCAATACATTATTCACCACCACACCACATCACACATGAAAAAAAGAGCGATAGATAAAGTTAGTGCAGATCAATACAAAAACCATGCATTCATGAAAAATCGTATGATCCGATACTGTGCGTACCTACATCATGGCATCCCAAAAAAAAAACTGACGAGAAACGAATTACATGATTGCCATCAAATTTGAATTAATCTAAATAACGTAAATAGCTCTGTGCATATTAAGACTATAAGGATAAATCTTTGTGGGTAGGTATGGCAAACTTTGCATTTATAGTAATTTACTTAAGCACATAAAATATTTTTTGTCGAAATAGAAATCAACATGGCGAATGCATAAAAAAGGATTGAAATTTGATATCGTCTCATTTCGGACAATCTGGCAGCACCTGGACACACTAGATAGAATGGAAGTAGCGCGCGTCACTTTGTACGAGAGACTACGCGAGCGAGTGTTAGTCCGCACCAGTATTACAGACCATACTGAAATCCTCTGGATAGAGCATTTTGGTTCATATTACAGAGACAATAAAGATTGACGCGGGACTTCAGTCATGGCGCGAACTCTGTGTGATATTCGCGCGGGCCTATTTGTTTTGTTTAGTTTAATTTAGAACATTCAAATTACAATTAGAAACAGAATTAGGTAGGTACTCACCTTGGTCGCACGGAGATCGATAAACAAAATCAAATTCTAGCCCACTCCAGTTCCTGTAAACAAAATCAACCAAAGTTACCAATAAGTAGTATAAAAACGCTTGTATCTACAACGCTAAAATTCAAAACTACCAAGTATAATTTTACTCATTTATTCTCTAAGTTATACAGAGTTGAGCTCGCTATCACTAAAAGTCGAATGCCCACCATTTTTCAGTTCCTGGCCAAGACCCCTCCAGATCAAGCGGGAATATCCAGCTCTCCGATTGGCCCACGACATGCGGTGATATCAGTGTCGTGGTCCAATCGTTGATCGACCCACTGCGCCGGCGCACCAAGTGTTGCCAATCTCAAATAATATCAATGAAACGTTTGTACAATAATTCTTCAAATCAGCTCATTTTAACAATAATTCTTTTATAAAAAAACACAAGCTATTCATTAAAAGAAACAAAACCTAACAATCGACCGTCCTGACATCGTGTGCGTCCCTGCACACGGCGCCATGTGGCAACCTAACAATCGGATCTTGGCCAAACTGATTATAATATGTCATTATTATTATACCTTTAACAATAAAACAAAAATAGTGAAGGCAAAAACAAAAAAAAAACAATTGCATTTCTGATTTTTAAATACTATTATTCTTTAGGAGACCAATGTGTTACATAAATTTATATAACGAGATCAAATAAACAATCACAGCTATAGAAAATATTTAAACTTCTTAACTCAGTTGTAAAGAAAATCTTTAAACATTAAAAATAATAGGCAATCGATTTGCCGGATCAAAACAAAATGAACCCAAACGATTGATAAATTGGGTCATAAACATCAAAGAGCAAATTCACGACCGATCGACTATTTCGCAAAACAAACTCCCTGAACGATCGATTAATCAGGGTACCCTAACCTCCTGAACGATCGATTAATCAGGATGCCTAGCGACACCCACACAAGCCGATCGATTTATACTTGTGATGGCAGCCGAAGGACTTGCTTTGACACTCGTTGCACCAAGCCGCGAACCAATCGATTCTCGCGGGCTGGCTCTGTAACAATTAATAATATGTGTACTAATCAGCCTCTAAATTTGCCACAATTCAACAAGTAAAGTGCTCGCACTCTAGCTTTAATTACTGCCAATATTATCATCGTCACTATCGGGACTATCATCGACATCATTTTCATCGACCTCTAGAGCGGTCACATGAATCCACGGCTTCATGCGGTCCGCAGCTACGGTTGTTGGGCGTTTGCTTTCTGTATCGACTAGCCCCGGTACCGGTGCTACCACATAACGATCCATGCCTAGAACCTTACTAACACGATATGGTCCTATAAAAGAGGGCATAAGTTTCTTGCTCTGTCCATTGTTACTAAAACAAGTCTTTGTTATTTTTACGAGTTCACCCACGCTGTAGGTACGGGCAGGTTTTCTATCTCTGTCATACCTATCTTTTTGTTTGATCTGGTCTCTGTCTATCCTAGCCTTAACTTCGTTGCGTATATCAGACAAATCATCATTATCATGAGTACCTACTATGACATCATTAAGCATGGGGTTAGATTCACTATTCATACAGGTTCCAAACATAACCTCTGAAGGTGCCCTTCCTATAGTTTTTTGAATGGTGTTATTGAGTCCCCATTGAATGTTACCCAAATTACTGTCCCAATTCTTTTCACCATGTTTAATGCTTAACGTCTTTAGGGAATCGAGGATTGTGCGGTTGTATCGCTCAACCTGTCCATTTGATCTGGGGCTAGCTACGGCGTTTAAAATGTGCTTTATCCCTTTATCTAAACAAAATCGCTTGAATGTATGCGAAGTAAAGCAACTACCACGATCGCTTATGAGACGGTTAGGGTTTCTAAAAGTACTGAAGATATCTTCTAGAACCCTTATTACATTTTGGGTGTTGGTGTTCCTAACAGGTCTGAGGAAACAGAATTTGGTAAAACCACCCACAACTACAAATAGATGAGTGAAACCCCTATTCGACTTCACAAAGGGCCCAAGATGGTCTACATGTAAAGTGTGGAATGGAACCTCTACCTTAGTGATGAGGTGCAGTAACCCTTCGCGAGCATTTGAATTGTTTTTTGCATATGCACACTCAATGCAAGCACTTACATACTTCTTAACGAACTTGGACATTTTGGGGAACCAATAATTACTTTTAATCCTCTCTAAAGTTTTCTCAATCCCAAAATGTCCAATGTCGTCATGATTGAGTTTACATACTTGCCACCTTGCCCCCTTTGGCACTGCCCATCTGACCTTCTCCTTGTCTCCATCTAAATATCGAAATAGCCTATTGTCTTTAATTATATAGTTCTCCTTGATGTAATGTAATCCTTTTTCATCTAAATCGCTATTTAAAACGTCTATAATCCTACGCAGTTCAGAGTCACCCAATTGAAGCGTATGTATCCAATCCTCACTATTAATGATCATTATCGCCGGAAACTGATCCTCAAGAGATTCTGATGGTTCGACAGGATTTCGAGACAATGCATCAACATGGCTCATTTTGACTCCAGCTCTGTATTCAACAGTACAATTGAATTCCTGTAATGTCAGCCACCACCTTGCTATCCTTGGGATTAAATCTCGTTTTGAAAATGTAGAACGCAAGGCGCTGCAATCGGTGATAATCTTGAATTCTCTTCCCAATAGATATACTCTAAACTTACGAAGGGAGCAAACCACTGCTAGAGTTTCCAATTCGTAAGAATGGAAGTTTTTCTCCTCAGGAGAAGTCTGCCGACTATAATATGCTACCGGATGAAGATTATTGCAGCCTTTCACTCGCTGTAGTAGAATCCCACCGATTCCTAACCTACTCGCATCCGTGTGCAATTCTAATTCGGCAGTAGGGTCATATATAGCTAAAACCGGTCTACTAACTAGATTTGCCTTTAGCCTCTCGAAAGCTCCCTCCTGATCGTCGTTCCATTCCCAAGCTGCGTCCTTTTTGAGTAACTTGCTAAGAGGAAATGAAATCTGTGCAAAGTTTTCTACAAACTTACGAAAGTAGCTGGCCAGGCCTAGAAATTGCCTGATGTTGTGTACGTTTTCGGGTCGTGGAAAATTGATTACACTACTTATCTTTTTTTTCACCGGGCCTAACGCCACTGCCGCTAATCTCATAACCTAAATAGTCCACCGTATTACGCAAAAACTTACATTTTGACAGGTTTAAAGTAAGATTCGCTCTTTCCAACATTTGCAACACTTCTTCAAGACGTTCTAAGCACTGCGTAGCATCTTTACCATAAATTAGAACGTCATCCATGTACGCTGCAGCCTTATTAAAACGCGCTGAACCTAGTATCGTATTAATCATGCGTTGAAATACGGCAGGTGCATTGGCAAGGCCGAACGGCATACGATTGAACTCGTACTGGCCGTCTGGCGTGACAAAGGAAGTTAAATGCTTGCTCTGTTCCAAAATCGGCACCTGATAGTAACCAGACGCGAGATCAAGAATTATGAAACATGATTGGCCAGCGAGACGTGCTATTTCATCTTCGATGATAGGCATTGGATACCTCTCCTTAACAGTCACCGAATTGAGCATACGATAGTCTACACACAACCTTGAAGTACCATCTTTTTTCCGCACGAGTAAAATAGGGCTGGCGTAATTGGAAACAGATTCTCGTATGATATCAGCATCTAACATATCTCCAATCATAAAACGCACCTTCTCCCGCTCGTGATGCGACAACCTGTACGGGCGGTAAACAACTGGACGCTGACTATTAAGCTCTATGCTCATTTCGGTGACGCTGGTACATCCTAAATCCTTTAAGGAAGAGGCAAAACAATGCTGGTATTTCTCAAGCATCTTAATCAGAGCTCGTTTTATATCTTCAGATACTTCCTCACCTACGTGCACCTGACTTACATCAAACTCCTGTTCAGTTTTTGACTTAATTGGCGGTCCGTTAACAACTTGATTCACAATCTCGACTTTCTCAGCGCGACAAAAGACGAGTTTAGACGAAATTTGGCAAAAATCTGCACAGGGCACGACCAATACATTAATATGTCCATTGACTGAACGATGAAGTCCTCCAACGATGAGATACTGTTCATTAGGTTTTCCTGCTACACTATCCTTTAAAAGAACATTACCACTGAACGCAGGTTGAGTTTCTACCCTAACAGATGCTGCACCATAAATGTCAATTGTACTAGCTGGCGAAAACCGCAATAAGGTGTCACTGTCATCAGCAAGTTCTGAACATGGCAATTCATTCTCAATATTATAGAATTGTAGTTTACTCTTATCTTTATAGACCGATATGTGAGATTGCTCCGTGAACGTTTGTCCCATTAGTACTGGGACCTCTAACAAATAATCACCCACGACTTTACAACCTACTCTAGCCTCTACTCCATCAACACTCATGTCAAGGGTCAAATTTCCTAGTGACTGGACTACATTATTGCCAAATCCTTTTATAAGTGTGGGGACACTATCGTGAGTTACACCTAGCTCCCTGGCAGTGGATTCCCTAATCAGGGTTACATCGCTTCCGAAATCCACAAAAGCCTTAAATACGAAACCATTTACTTTTACCTTTTTCATAAATTTGGAACCGGGGTTATTACTTATACACACCTCTTCATTGTTAATGAAATCTATCCTCATGGTTTTTCTCACTGCACCACTATTGTTCGTTATTTTGTCATCTGACTTACTATAACACTTTTCCGCTGTGTGACCGATTTTATTACAACGTGTGCATTTTACTAGCGGCTTAGGGCAGTGCAAAAAACTATGGCCCCCTTCCTTGCAATTATAGCATCCGGTAATGTGGCTCGTTTTAGCACTAGGCCCAGCGCTCGCTGTATTGGAAATGTGAGAATTAACGAAATTTTTACTCCTAGTATGAAATCGGTCCGGACCAGGTTGTATATAGTCCCTATTACTGACCAAATACTGACCAATTGCTCGGGGTGGGTGCAACGTAGTGCCAAGGCTCCTGATTTAAGCATCTTATCCGTAATGCCATGTATTATGCATTCTGCCGCGCGGGTGCCCACTATACCACATTGGTTCACTAAACTTAATTTTTCATGGTAATACACCTCTATAGATTCGTTATATCTACTTCTCCTCTTAATCATATCTTCCAAGATCTGGCCATAGTTCTGTTCGCACGGAAATGCACTCAATAACTTCTCTTGCCATTCTTGCCACGTAAATAGGATAGTATTTAAACTTTCATACCACGTTTTGGCCAGACCTTGTAACTTCTGCATAGCGAAATGAGTGGTGGTCCTTTCACCCCACCCATATACCGAAGCGCACTCGTTCACTTTTTTTAACCATACCTCCATTCGCTGGTTTTTTGTAGAGGGATCAAAATCTGGCAATATATTTTTATGATCAATTTTCTGTAGTAATTGTGGTGCGCTTTGGTTAACAGGTGGCAATGCTAAACCATCACTCAAGTTCTTAATAATATCAAATAGATCTCTTTTCGAAAAAGAAGGGCTACGTGACCTTTCAATCCGTTCTTCACGGTCGTGCTGCTGTGGTCCATGCCCCACGCGTTGCTCTGTACGTAGCTCGGTGTTCTGATGCCACGCTGCCATAGACGAGCTGCGGTGACGGCTGTCCGCTCGCGGCTCGTTGGTGCGACGTGACGTGCTGCGCAGGTCCTCGGTGGCACGCGCTGCCGTAGAAGTGCTGCGGTGACGGTTGTCCGCTCGCGGCTCGTTGGTGCGTCGTGACGTGCGGCGCAGGTCCTCGGTGGCACGCGCTGCCGTAGAAGTGCTGCGGTGACGGCTGTCCGCTCGTGGCTCGTTGGTGCGATGCGACATGCGGCGCAGGATCTCGGTGGCACGTGCTGCCGTAGAAGTGCTGCGGTGACGGCTGTCCGCTCGCGGCTCGGTGCGACGCGACATGCGGCGCAGGTCCTCGGTAGCACGCGCTGCCGTAGAAGTGCTGCGACGACGGCTGTCCAACCGCTGCTCGTTGGTGTGACGCGACGTGTGGCGCAGGTCGCGTTCCCGCTGTTCTTTCTCCAGTATTTGAAGCCGATTATGGCCCCGTTTGACATCCGGCTCTGACTGATGGCGGACAGGGCTTCGGCTTCGCAGCCGACTTTGTCTCCACGTGGTAACCTGGTGTTCCTTGCGACTCGGAGTCACAAGTCTTCGTCGGCCCGGCGGTGGCTCTGACATAGCCTGAAACCTCACAGTAAAAGACATTTATAACTGTATAGTGAAGTTTTAACCTATTGGGTGATCAATAATTGCAAGAAAAATTACGTCGCTATTTAAAGATGTCAACGTAATATTACCACGTATTGTAACTAACCACGCGTGGGTGTGCCCGGAATTGATGCATTTTGAATTAACAATCCACGAAGCATTTATTATAATTATACAGCACAACAACTTTTCAAAACCTCATCATAATCCACCATAATCTAAGTTAGAATCTCTTTATTGTCGGCTTCGAGAGCCCCAGAAAATTCTTCCCGAAGATAAGTGTATACTCAGAGTCTTTGAACAGTTCCCAAATTATTCAACACCTTGACACACCGATAAAATTTCTAAAATCGTTAAACATACCGACTTATAAAGAACTCATCATAATAAACTGTAATCTAAGTTGGAATCTCTGGATTGTCGGCTTCGAGAGCCCCAGAAAATTCTTCCCGAAGATAAGCGTATACTCAGAGTCTTTGAACAGTTCCCAAATTATTCAACACCTTGACACACCGATAAAATTTCTAAAATCGTTAAACATACCGACTTATCAAAAACTCATCATAATAAACTGTAATCTAAGTTGGAATCTCTGGATTGTCGGCTTCGAGAGCCCCAGAAAATTCTTCCCAAAGATAAGTGTATACTCAGAGTCCTTGAACAGTTCAACTTTATAAAAACGTTTGTTGCTTCTAATGTCTAAACAAAGACTTATGACGGCTTAACTTAACCGGTTCAGGAACATCTAGTATAGCGGCCTCGAAAACCCTAGAAAGTTCCTTTCCCAGCTAAGTACACTTCGTCACATCCCTAGGTAAACGAAACACAAAAGCCTTCAACTATCCATGATTATCATTATAACTTCAAGTAAAGTAAACATACAATTTGGGCGTGTACTTACGTTTTGGTTACACTTGTCACTTCTGAAATATAAAAACGCTTGTATCTACAACGCTAAAATTCAAAACTACCAAGTATAATTTTACTCATTTATTCTCAAAGTTATACAGAGTTGAGCTCGCTATCACTAAAAGTCGAATGCCCACCATTTTTCAGTTCCTGGCCAAGACCCCTCCAGATCAAGCGGGAATATCCAGCTCTCCGATTGGCCCACGACATGCGGTGATATCAGTGTCGTGGTCCAATCGTTGAGCGACCCACTGCGCCGGCGCACCAAGTGTTGCCAATCTCAAATAATATCAATGAAACGTTTGTACAATAATTCTTCAAATCAGCTCATTTTAACAATAATTCTTTTATAAAAAAACACAAGCTATTCATTAAAAGAAACAAAACCTAACAGTAGTAAATAGCTACATGAACTTGATTCGAAGCTAATGTGCAGTGAACGGCGCACATAAATTATGCTTTTCTACATGATAGGTACCTAGATGACAATACAAAAAAAACATATTTCAGTTGCAAATACGACTTTGTTGTTGAATTTCTGATTCCAAATAGGTACTCATATAATGAATTAAAACTACAAAAAATACAACATTTACTTACCAAGTATTTGTTGGCGATAAATACAAGTCTAGGTAGCGAAAAAACTTACAGAAATTACTTCTGATCTGAAATAAAACTCTAACTTTACTAACCAAAGTACCCAAGTTGAATCATTTGAATCACAAGTTCACAAAACAAACACAAAACCGAACTTTATTATTATTATTTAATTTTACATCCCACTGAAAACAAGTCGTTCAGCGATAATACAACTTATTAGCTTAAATTATCGTCGTAGATTTTCACTCAAGTCCTATCTTCACTTATAGTTGTTGAATATTTGCAACGGGCATTTGGAGCAAACTGAAAAGGTGATTCTACACCTTTAATAATGTTTCCCGCACAATGTACACATCCACAGGCACTTGATAAACAAAATACTATTGGAATTGTACACCAAAACCCACTAGGTATACAGTTTTTAACAAAAATAAATAAAAGACACTCGCCATTCCCCACTTTCCCTCCAAAAGTCACATAAACTGACTAAACTTTTGGTGCCATCGCACAGAGGTGAAAAATCCAAAAAAGCTGGCCAAAACCTATTTTTTTCAAATTTGTCATAGGTTGGGTGAAAGATTATTCCTGGTCCAATTATAGGGATAGAGGGATAGTGTGGGCAGAGGAAAATACCAAATATCCTTCTACCTCTGCTAAAATGGGTCATAAATGAGCTGGGGTTCTTTTGGGTAACAATTCATATGGATCTAAAAATATACCTAAGTGTTAAAAAATAACTATACCCTCCTTTCTCTTACACTAACTCCCTTCCCCCTTAATTTCATACAGATAAATAATAAACAAAAATTAAATGCAAGTCTTTCATAATCAAAAAATATATATAATTATGTTTAGTTTATTATACAGTGTCAATTTCAGGATCCTCTAATAAATTTAACACACTTTTAAACAAAGGTAGAAAAGTTTTCTCAGATCACTTATAAAAGGGTCAGATGACACCATTAGCCTTTGATACGTGTCTACCATACACTGCATTCGAAAAAAAATGTTGGAAAATTGCTCCATGTATTTTCTCACATCTTTGTTTCTGCTCTCTTGAGCAATAGCTACTTCCGAAGTTTCAATTATCCTTAAGCCATAAAACAGTATTTTGTGGAACGTCGTAGGCATATTAAACCATGGATAATGGAACACAAAAGTACATGTTGTTTTCAAGCAGAAAATCTTAAATTTGGCAGCATTTATTTTATATCCACTTGCCATGAACTTCAAAATTGAATGAAGCCGATTTAAGAGATTCAGGCTGATACTAGATATTTCAGTTACTTCCTCTGCATGCTGAAACATATTTCAAGTCGTTTTTCCATCTGTAGACACCCCTCCACCGTGCCTTGGTTTGTCTATATGTAGACCAAGCTTTTCCCAAAAATCTTTGAGCGATCACTGGTTTCTTCAAACTTCTTGTAAGGTCGGCCACCTCCTTGGTTGCGGGCTGAATGCACAACAGGGAAAGTAACATAGGCATTGAACCAATTTTTGTTTTTGTCGGCGCACCCTTTAAAATTGTCATGTGCTTGTTGGAGTTTGGTGTTGTAATCTGACACTAATCTTGTTAACAACCACTTGGTTTCGTCTGAAAAATCGGTGACAAGTAGAGCATTTTTCATCTTTTCTTGCAAGTATGTCCGTTTTTCGTGATGCTATCGAGAATCATACTCCCTATAATAGATGATAAGAGTGTATCTGCTAAAACAGGCTTCTTCGTTAGTTAATCCTAAAACAATTACAAAACAAAAATTAGCAAACATGACCAATCAAATAAAATTTTTGTTAAGGCGACGGTTTCGGACGGGAAAATTTTCAATGGTTTTAGCAAGACTAATGATTACTTTTTGTGACAATGTTAACATTAAAGCCGGATGTGCCAGGAAATTCAACTTTATCATTTCATGAAAATTACTAAGCAGAAAAAAATAATTTTCACGTCGTTTTAGTGGCATTAATGTTTAAAAAAAAGTCATTAAGTATCTAAAATAAATAATAAAAAATAGGTAATTACCTGCTGGAGTAGAATCCATCGCAAAAACACAAACTTTTACTAAAACTTCCGAGTAAGAAATTAATAAACGCAAGACTTAAAATTGTCGTAAACACATCCAATTTTGAACAAGTTCAACTTTGGACTGATGTAAAAATGACAACCCGTTTTTCAGGTAGCCCTAATTGCTGTGAACCTTTTCATTGTTTATTCAGGTAGTAATTTAAATTATTTTTTATGTGTTTCGAGAATTTTTACGTTTTTAGGTTTCGACCAGCTTTTATGGATTTTTCACCTTCGTGCATAGCCACTCGCTCGCTTACTCGCCTATGTAAGAGGGATCTTAGACAGAGAAAGCGGGATAGAGAAATACACGTAACTCGCGACTGAGTGAAGTGAGATAAATCTGGCCAAAAAATCAAGTACACCAACATGATGAACTAAAACTTTTTGGTCTGTCTTGGATGCGTTCCGTTTCACGATTATTTTTTGTTTGCTGGAAAATATTTTATATTGACATAGAAGTAACGTAAAAGTAACATTCTAAGTCGTGTAACATGGAGGTAACATGACAGGGTCAAAAGTAACGTAAAATGTTACAAAAGTAACATTCTGGCAACGCTGGAGAAGACCGTAAAATGCGGTCATGGGTATCATGAAGAAAACGAAAGCGAGTTTTAAGGTAAGAAGGAGTTGAAGGATTATTCAACACAGAAAACAAGAGGGACAGGATATGAGCATTACGGCGATGACGAATGGGAAGCCATTTAAGTAGGAAACGAAATTCAGAAATGTGATCAAATTTGCGAAGACCAAAAATAAACCTCATACAGAAATTTTGAAGACGTTCGAGTCTATCAAGTTGTGCCTCGGTAACGTCAAGGTAACAGACATCGGCGTAGTCGAGAATAGGTAGTAAAAGAGAATGTGCAAGCGCAATTTTAGTGGCAGTTGGCATGGGCGTAGCGAAGGGGAGGCAGGGGGGGGCAGCTGCCCCCCTCTAGCAGGCGGGCGGGCTGGCGAACTGAGCGAATTTTATTTCACCTCTTTATAGAAATTTACTGAGCTAAGCTATGTCATACTCATAATTATGGTAATATTGTTATCTTTCGCCTCGCTAGCACAGTTTAGTGTTATTCTATAGTTTAGTTGAGTTTAGTAGCTCGGTAGACAGACGTTCGTTCCTGCCGCGCCGCGCCATCGCCGGCCGCACGCGCCGCGCCGTCGAGCCGGAGCGGGTTGCGGGTACGGGGTGAGAGGGGAGGCAGCTGATGCACAGCGCGCGTGCGCGTAACAACAAACAATATTTTGTACACAGATTTTGTATTCAATCTTGTCTCGGTGGTCCTCTTATAACGTCTGTTCGTAATTATCGTGCAATTCGAAGTCGTGAATCGAGATTTTTGTTGTAATTTAATTTGTTTTTTCGCTGTCGCTTCGCTGGTGTTTGGGTGGGTGTGTTGTACGACTGGTGTTTGTTTTAAAAAATGGATATAAGAAAGTTTTTCAAAGGTAAGGTATTTTTTATTATCACAGTTAATTTTAGATTAATAACGATATGATATTTATATTTATTTAAAAACGCGTGAATTTTTGTTTAAGGGACTTTAAAAAGAAAAAAAGCAGAAACTAGTAGTGAAAGTAGTGATGACGAGAAAAAGGAAGAAAGTTCGCTGGCGCTGGCTCAAGCTGGATCTTTTAGAGTTCAAAATACACCTGAAGTGGCTGCAGATGAATTCGTTTGTGATAACGATTTAGGCAAATGGGTAGGGCGAACTTCTTTGATGACCACAAGTCAAAAATTGGATATGCTTAAACGTTGTTGGGTGCCCCCTGAAAATTATGACTTTTCTAAGGATGCCAAAGCTGCTGATCTGCAGCGAAAATTCAATCATAGTTGGTTGCAAACTTATTCGCCCTGGCTTGTTTATTCGAAACATCTTAAAGGTGCGCTGTGTTTATATTGCGTACTATTCCCTCCAAAGACAGTTGTTGGAGTTTTGGGCTCATTCGTAATTCGACCTTTTTGCCGTTTCAAATATATTCATGAATACTGCGTTAAGCATGTCTCATCACAATATCATAAATCAGCAGTTACCGATGCAAAACATTTGTCGGAGAAAATGCCTGTGGATATAATGATGAATACTGCTCATCAGAAAGAAATTGAGACAAATAAAAAGATACTGGCATCTATAATTTCTTCAGTAATTTTTTGTGGCACTCACGATTTACCTTTGAGGGGTAAACAGAATCATGAAGGCATTCTTGAAGACCTTCTAAATCTAAAAATTGAATCTGGTGATCAAGATTTAAAGCAGCATTTAGAACATGGCAAAAAAAATGCTATGTATACTTCCCCACAGATACAAAACGAAATTATTGAATTGTGCGGTTTGGTCGTAAAGAATGAAATTATACAGGAAGCAAAGAAAGCTTATGCGTATAGTGTCATGGCAGATGAGTCATGTGATATAGCGGGTAAAGAACAACTATCTATCGGAATCCGTTTTTTTGACGAAGATCAAAATATAATACGTGAAGAATTTCTAGGATTTGTAGAATTAGAGGCCATGGATGCTAATACAATTGCGACAGAAATTGATAAATTCTTAGAAAGCGCCGGACTAGAATCCAATAAGTGCGTAGGCCAAGGCTACGATGGCTGTTCGACTATGGCGGGGAGTATTAGCGGCGTACAAAAAAAAATTAGAGATAAATATAAGAAAGCCTTATACTTTCATTGCGCTAGCCATAGGCTTAATTTGGTAATAAATGACTTGAACCAAGTTCCAGAAATTCGTAACACCATCGGAACAATCAAAGACATAATAAATTTTTTTCGAGAATCTGCTTTACGTAGAAAATACGTACCTAATATTCCGGCGTTATGCGAGACCCGCTGGTCTCACAAATATAAAAGTGTGGCCATGTTTTACAAGCATTTTGAGGAGATCATTCATGGACTCGAGAACATATCTAAAGACGGAAATGCTGCAGCCAGAAAAAATGCTTATCAATTACATTGTGCTGCAACGAAATCAGTATTCATCATATGTGTGACACTGATAGCCAAATATTCTGCAATACTGGAACCTGTTGCTAACGCACTTCAGTCGAAATCTATTGATATGCATACATGTACGAACCATATTAAGAGAATTATTTCTCTAGTAAAAGATCACCGTCAAAACGTAGACACAGAAAGTGAAAATATAATTGAAACTTCTCAAGGAACTGCATCTGCCCTTGGTACCGACTTACAAGTCCCACGCATTGCGTCTCGGCAACAACATCGGTCCAATCACCCGGCACAGAGCTCTTCAGACTATTGGAAAAGATCCATTATAATACCCTATTTAGATTCCTTAATTTCCGCACTCGATCAACGCTTTTCGAATGAGCATCTGCCAGCCTTCAGCCTAATGTCATTGCACCCAAACACAATGTTATCAATGACCCTCAGTGATTTCCAAGAGAATTGCAAAGCATTCACCAATTTTTACGAGCTCGCTACTATCGAGCCTGAAGCAGAATTGTGGTATAAATTGTGGAAAGACAAGGGGATTCCAAATGAAGAGTTAGAGAAAATGGATTTTACCGACACGCTTAAAGAGGCAAATACTTTCTTCCCCGCCACAAAGAGGGCCATACTTATTTTACTGGCGCAACCATGCACCACGGCCAATATAGAACGGTCTTTTTCCACCTTACGGCGAGTAAAAACGTGGTTGCGGTCTACAATGTCAGAAAATCGTCTGAACGGCCTATGTATGTTAAGCGTACATAGGAAAATGGTAGAAGGAAAGAAAGGCGAAGTTATTGAAAAAGTTTTAAATAGATTTTGTGAACAACCACGCAAGTTACTGTTTAAGTAATTAAAACTATTCTGTTTCTGGTTAAAATTCGTTTTTTTATTGTTACACTTGCTGACCCGGCGGACGTCGTCCTGCCCAGTAATCAATCTTACACCTACCCTAACTAAACTAAACCTACCCTACACCTACCCTACCCCTATCTATGTATGTGTTATTCTGAATCTTCAGCTACCTACATACCAAATTTCATCGTAATGTGTTCAGTAGCTTTTGCTTGAAAGAGGTAACAAACATGCATCCGTCCACACACACTCACAAACTTTCACCTTTATACCTAATGTATGAAAACATAAATTCAGTTTCTCTATGATTTTCTCAACCTGCCCCCCCCCTGTACAAAATCCTGGCTACGCCCTTGGCAGTTGGAAGGAAATTTCGAAGCCTTCTTAGAGCTCCTGCTGCCGCAAACAATTTCCTACAGACTTCATTTATTTGTGGATCCCAAGACAAGCAACTATCTAACAGGAGACCAAGATTTTTTGCTTTGTTGCTATATGGAATTAATGTCCCTTCAAATACAATATTAGGTAGCAGTTGCCAGTCAACCCTAGCTGTAAACCAGGGACTACCCATAATAATGACTTGAGTCTTGGTGGGATTGATTTTCAAACCATATTCGTTACTCCACACAGAAATTCTAGATAAATTAGCATTGGTTGTGATTATGGCTTGTGAAAGATCTTCTAATTTAGCTTGTGTGTAGATTTGGAGATCATCTGCGTAAAGGTGGTAGGAAGAAGATATAAACTGAGAAATATTATTAATAAATATAGCGAAAAGTAGAGGAGATAAGACGCCACCTTGAGGAACACCGGCAGTAGTGTCACACCATTCTGAAAAAGTATCATCAATGCGGACACGTTGCCGGCGTCCTTGTAGATAACTACGAAACCAGCCAATCACCGCCGGAGATATGTTAAGAGAACTAAGCATGCCTAGAAGGATGTCAAAGTCAGCTGCATTAAACGCGTTTGAAAAATCAAGTAGAGTCAGAACGGTGAGCTGTCCATCATCCATACCCCTTCGTATGTCGTCAGTAATTTCCACCAAAGCCGTAACGGTACTATGGCCAGGGCGAAAACCCGACTGATGAGAATTAAGGAGGTTGTTTTTATTGAGAAAGAAACTCAACTGATGATGAACTGCCCGCTCGAGGACCTTAGAGAGGAACGGAAGGATAGAGATTGGACGGTATTCAGAAAAGGATGTGGGATTCGCTTTTTTTGGCAATGGGGTGACTTGGGCATCTTTCCACAAAGTTGGAAATGATTCGGAGGAAATGGAGTGATTTAGAATACAAGTGATAATGGGTAAAATAATATCAATGATAGGTATAATCATTTTGCGACTGACACAGTCACATCCTACTGCGTTGGATGTAATGGCAATGATGTGTTTCCTAACATCACAATCGGTGAGTTGGCTAAACATAAATGGAGGATAGTCGGGTGATGAGATTGAAGAAAGAGTATTCAATGTGTTTGTTTTCGTAGCACTATCAAAAGTGGTCGAAGAAGAAAAATGTTGGTTGAGTAAATTTAAATTTAAATGTGTTGGAATTGAGTCTTTACGTGATTTACCAACACCCAATGACTTGAGAAATTTCCATACTTTGGCTGAATCGCCATTTTCAACGGATTCATGAATATGGCGTCGTTGAGCGTCCCTACACACCTTGTTGCAGTGATTCCGAATGCGTAAGTACCTTTCCCTATTAGTGTCAGTGGGCCGACGTTTAAATTTTGACTTGGCAAGTATCTTCTTTTCCATCACCTGTTTGATGTCGTCAGTGAGCCAGGGAGCAGGAACATGTTTTATCTTGATGGCTTTAACTGGAGCATGTTTGTCAAACAGCTGTATCAATTAGGAGTTGAACACAGAAACCTGATCATCAACAAAATCATTATTTAAAACTACAGTCCAGTCAATGCCTTTAGCATCCTCCCTAAGATTATCTAGATTCATACCACTAAAATTACGCTGCAGAAGAAATTTTGGCTTGGATTTTGGGGGACGAACTTTATATGATAGATAAATTAAATCGTGATAGGAAAAAGCATCAGCACTATATTGCCCATGTTTGACAACGTGCGCTAAAGATGAAACCATAATAAGGTCAAGAAGAGAAGGCTGACAATTAGGAAAGTGATGAGTAGAGTTTGACGGAAGAACATGTAAATTATTGGAACCTACCTAGGTTAAATATGCTGTGCACGCGCCTGTTCATTTGGTAGTTTTCAAGATATTAGGTAAAATACCGACAAACTTCCACTTTTATATTTGAGTAAGGATTAATTTCCCTTTGGATCTGCCAAAGAATAGTAATTGATGTGAAACAATATTTTGCTGGAAACAGCGAAATAAAAGAAAATTCAAGCAATCCCAAAAGAAAATTGGTAGCCAAAGTTAAGAGACATTTTAATAGGATATAAAAAACAAATTCCAGAAAATAAATTATCACCAATTATGACCCATGGAAAGTCATGTGTTTCATTTAAGGACCGTTTCCGCCAAATATTAAATCAAAATATTTTTAACAAATCAAATTCGTATAATAAGTTAAGAAGCTGAACTACATCATGTATTTATCAGATTTGACAAATCAAATTCGTATAATAAGTTAAGAAGCTGAACTACATCATGTATTTATCAGATTTGACAATAGTACAACAATCACCGAGAAAAAAAACCGGAAAACGTCATTTGGCGTTCGAACTAGTATTATCAGTCTACTGATCTAATTACAAAATAAAATATTTTTTCATAGAGTAAGGAAATGAAAGCAAAGTTAATACTTACGATTGTCGGCTATTGGTGAAACATCATCATGAATGAATAAAACACTTGTACTGTTTCACAATTATTAATAGTTGAAATGAAATGAAAGTAGCCTTTCCAGATTTTTATATTTACCTACCTGCAGGGTTGTCCCTTCTTTTAGTTTCGTAGCTAATAAAAAATAAATACTTAAATACAGATATTATACATATATTACGTAGGTATGTATCATGTTTGTAAATATTAAATTTATTGCGAATTATTTATTGCGGTGCGAATAGCGATACGTTAAATGCACGCGTTACCAACTTTTCTGTTGCCGTAGGCCAAACTAAAATGACTACTATATTCATTACTGACAGTCTTTGTTGCCGCGAGACGCCGGAATAGTTCGTGGCGCTGAACTGTTCTCAAGGCGGCCCCCTTTGGTGGCACGTTTGATCTACAAAGAGCCCCGAATTGACCTTTGTGTAGACCGGGAGCTCAGTACCGTATTTTAACATTATACGAGGTAGCTATTTATAAAAAGCTAATTTATTTAAACACTGCTTCTTTAATCTATAATGCTTACAAATTTGTGAAAGAAAAATATTTAATAAATTATCACCAATTATGATCCATGGAAAGTCATGTGTTTCATTTAAGGACCGTTTCCGCCAACAAAGCTCCGCAAACATAATAAAAGAATTTTTTTTCTGGAATATCAAATTGTGTGTAGTCAGAATCTATCTAATAGTCTAATCAAACATTGGCTCCTAGTCTAAAATTTAAAAATCTTTGCGATTTCAACCATATCAGCTCCACGTTTAAAACACCTTGACTAATTGACAATTATAGCACAGTTATGATCATAGGTACCCAGTGGCGCAACTATACCGTTCGAGGTCCGTGGCAAATTCATCGGATGGGCCCCCCAATATAAAGAACCTGAACCAACAATAATAGCATTTTTTTATTTTATAATACTTATTTATACACTTTTACTTGTAAGAGTTTAATAATAAATCACTATGTGAAGTTGGTACATACAAACTTTATAATTATAATTACTTTATTTTCTAATAATTCACTTTAAATTTAATTATTAAAATTCCTTTCTTCGGACTTTCTGTTCAGCAAAAGTGTTAATGACATCATCGAAGTTCAAATTTCGGGCCATAGAATTTTCGATGGATAGAATAGCCAAGTGGCTTAACCTTTCTTGTCCCATAGAATTTCTTAAATAAGTTTTTATCAATTTCAGTTTTGAAAATGATCGCTTGGCACTAGCCGTAGTCACAGGAATGGTGAGAAATAACAGAAATGCAGTGCACAGGAAAGCTTGAAGATATAAAGTGATTCTTCATTATTAATAAGTCAGCAAGTTCTCTTATAGAAGATGACGTTTCTATTTCGTGTCTAAAAGAGGATCGAAAACTGAGAACTTCCTTGAAAAACGAGATAGTTTTTATATAGATGGACAAATGCTAAAGCCTTTTCCAATAAATCAGTATCATTCAAATTTTGCAAAGTGGCAGGTTGCAAGACACTGAAATTGGAAACAATTTCATTCATTCCAAGAAAAGGCGATCACAGTTGATTAATGATGATGTCTAATACACGATAGAATACGTTTACTATAAACAAGCTTTCAGGATCTTGGAAACGTTCATCCTCACAAATTTCATCAAAATGACGTTTCACTTTTCTCTGACGAGTTTTAGGAAATTCAGGGTTTATAGACCATTTCACTGCAATACTATTTGCTTCCGTTTTTAAAACTTCAAATTCATGTCGATACTTTTCAAGTTCTTCTAGACAAACTTGAAGTGCTTTAGAAGCCGCGTCTATGGTTTGTAAGACTTTGCAATGGAAAACTAGCAACATAATAAAATTGTAGCTTTCTACAATTTTCTACTATCTGCTTTGGAATTAATTAAAATGGTTTTTGTAAGCGCTTTTTGAACATCAACAAACCGGACTTTTAAAGCAAACATGGCATCAAAGCGTCCTGCCCACCTAGTTGAATCCATTGTTTTTAATGTTACTGAAATTGATGATACCCCGGTCTCTCCTTCTTTGTTGTCAGATGTATAACTAGATAATATATTCCATCGTCTAATGCTATGGCCAAAAAAAATACAAATTTGTTGCACAGTTTCGAATAATGTTTGTATTTCTATGACCTCTTTTACTGCATCATTTACCACCAAATTTAAATTATGAGCAGCACAATAGACATACACCGCATTTGGCTCTATATCTCTTATGAGTTTTTGAACTCCGCCGTAAGTGCCTTTCATGGTATTAGCTCCATCGTACCCTTGTCTACGGCACTTATTCAGAGAAATACTTTTGTCATTTATGGATTTTATTATCTGCTTGGACATTGCTAAGGCAGTTTGATCCTTAAACTCATGAAATCCTAAAAATGACCCTCTAATTACGAACGCCTTTGGAGTTTCATTTTCATCTTTCTCGGTTACACAGTAACGGTAATGTTCACACAATTAATCTGTTTTGGAAATATCTTGAGTAGTATCGAATAAAATGGTGCGGTTACTAATTTTATTTACCAGAGCATTTTCCACTTTTTTAACCAGAACAGCAATGAGCTCATTTTGTATTTTTGGACTTAAGTATTTAATCTGGCCCTTAGGTTTGCTTAGCAACTCTTGCAAAATAGGATCATATTTGGCTAATATCTCAACAACACTCAAAAAATTTCCTTTTGGACCAGAATCGTTGTCATATACCGTTTCTCTATGGCCACGAAAAGCTAAATTACAGGTTAAAAGTGTCAGAGTAACATCAAGGAGTCTAGTGAGTACCTGGCGCCAAAAATTTTTCCTCTCTTGATAATGGACTCTTGCTCTTCATCTAGTGTTCCATGTAACTGCCACTGTCGATGTACAAAACATGAATGCAAATGTTCTTTTGATGTCTCATGTCTTTCTATGGCTTCCAAAATATGTTTCCAATCATCATAGCCTTCCATTCATATATTTTGTATATTTTTAGATGCCCTATTTGTGAATAACCAACATGGTTCACAATATGCTTTTTGAAGCAATAGGGAATAGGACAGCCATGTACGGTCTTACTTTACGCCAGATTTAGAAACAGTGTAATAATATCTATCCAAGAAAGATATATTGTTACCTTCCCTTAAAAAGGGGCCTTTTTGTTTACAGTGTCCGTTTTCGATCACAAACCGTTTAACTTGATCATAGAGTTTTTTAAAGTTACCTTTATCACTAACATACGGTAAACATTTTAATTTTTATGATTCATTTGAAGATTTTCTCGTACCTGGTTGTGGTTACTTTGAATCTAAATATCCACTGTTATCGGGCTCTGCGATATTGCCACTTATGAACACATAATTTTCTGCCCTTCCGACGCGCTGTTCATTTGATTCTTCTTCTATACTATCTTGATTCTTAAAGTACTGACTTATTTTAGGTAACTTTTTGTTTTATTCTTCAGACTCTTTCTTTTGCTTTCGTTTTTCGCTTCCTATAGCTATATTATATAAGCTATAATACTATAGTTTCTATTAAATGAAAAATCTGATTAAAGAACGGCCGTTAAAATGTTTCTAACGAAAGTCCACCGATTGTTCAATGTTTAATGCAAGCGTGCAATTTTGTAATTATTGAAAGAACGATGACCATAGGTAAATAGTTTATGAATATCAAAATAATATGATTTATATAAAAACGGTTCACCTCAATACGTGTTATGATCGGGAAAGCCGACCAGTTTCAGCAGATGTAGACTGCCTTCATCTGGGCGAGTGAAGACTTACGCGACGACGCACGAACATTCAGAACGAGAATCTGACTGGACAAAAGGCCGAAAATTCAAGTTTCGAAACGACCAAAACACCCTTTTAACATGATCCTAGATAGTTGGGTAGCTATTGTTTGTACCCAGTGTTACAAAAGTAACAATAGGTTATCATAAAAGCAGGTAGATCCCTTGCCCTTTTCTCGAACATCTTTTTACCGTTTTAATTCGGCCGTCAGTCGCTCTCGAACTTTCACTCATAGTGCTCGTAATTTGTTTTTGTTTGTGTTCTGATGCTTGGTGATAAAACTTAAGGTAATAGTCTTCACTTTCAATCCTTTTTAATTATATTTATATATATTATTTAGTACATTAGTTGATGTAATATCAAAGCCATATTTCGCGTTTTGTTTTTCAGTTTTTATTAAAGTTGTGGACTGCGAATAGCAAAGGCCGTAAAAGGCTGTTTTGAAATCATGCTTAATTTGTACGTTAGTTATGTATGTGTACAACAATGCTTGTTTTTGAACCATATGTAATCAACTTAATTTTTAATTTTATTTTTAGTAATGGAGGACGGAATTTCGAGAAGGGAGCTGTTTGATGTATGGCGAAATTAAGTTAATATTAAAAGAAGATTAGCCCTTGTGTGTGATTATATATTGTCTAAATATGGTTTGCAAAACTTGAACAATAGTATTCGTAAAAAAGTGGTGAATTTTGTAAAAAAAACTCCAGGAACGGTGGATTAAAGGTTACTAAATTTTGAAAAACTTTTTTGAAGAACAATAGTGATTGGCTTGATGGCAAATTGGTTTTTTTAGAAGCCGAGGATGTGAAAGAACATGTGCAAAAAAAAAACGTTGGTCGTCCACGTAAATTATTCAATGAAAGTGGTGATAAATCTCAAAGAAGAGAAATACAACCTTTGTTGGAAACACATACCGTTAGTGAGATTGTTCGTGCAGCTGAAATAGGTCTTCAATCTGCAGGAAAACGTGATGTAGCGTTAATTGTAAATCAAGCTTCAAGTCGTTCCCCAAGAAGGGCTACGAAGATAAAAAAAGCCTACCAGACACCAAATAAGGCACCGATAAAATTTAAACAGGACGAAGCATTAGCCTTTTTTGTAGACAAAAAATTAACGCAAGACCAATATATCTCCATGCGTCTAATGAGCAAAGCACACAATGCTGATATATATCCAAGTTACCACGCGCTTCTAGACGCAAAGAAGCAATGCTATCCCGAAAAAATTGAATACAATGAGAATTACATATGCAGAGGTGGAATTGCAGTCTTTAGTTGATCATACTATAGATCGTTTAGTATCAGCTCAGCTAGAATTATTAAAACAAACGCGTGTAGGACGAGACACGCTGTCACATTATGTATAATATTCAAGTGGGGATGTGATGGAGTATATAGACAAGGTCGATACAAACAACAATTTAAGACTACTACACATAATATCGGGTAGTCGACAGATCGTGTTCGAAGTAAAATGTTTCGCATAATCAACTTTCGATTTCACGTAGGGAACCCAATATTGACGATTCGTATACTTTTGTAGTGTCACTAGTACCGCTGCAGATGACCACGTATTCTGTTGTTGGTCAAAAAAAAAAGATAATTTTATGGCAAAATCCTTTGCCTTCATCTACTAAATATTGCCGACCTATAAAAATTATTCAAAAGAAAGAGAGGCCAGAGTTGACTAAAACAGAAATAGAGAATGTTAAAACTCAAATAGCAGCATTATCTCCAACTTCTATTCAAATAGACGGTCTTGAAGTTGTTGTAAAACAAGAATTTGCTCTTACCATGGTCGACGGAAAGATTTGTATTGTGCTATTGAAACAAGCAAATCAAAATTGTCATATCTGTGGGGCAACCCCTTCTGAAATGAATAACCTCAACAGCAGTTCAAGCACGTACCTATCGATTAGATAAATTTTAGAGCTATTGTATATAAAAACAGTTTTAATCGAATCGAGTTGATGCGGGGACGCACGTAACTCAGATCAATCGATCGACTAGGAACGTCATAAAATTTTATCTAACTAACCGAAAAATGCGGCACGTAGGGCAATTTTGACATTCGAGAACGAAACTTTTCTCGAACAAAGACGACATTTTATCTGCATCAATTTGAAGCGCGATAAGCTGTCGATTGACGGGATTGTTTTTAGAAAATGGATTTAGGTCGGTTTCTTTTACTGCTGGGTGATGAAGCAGATGAAGAAGAAAGGCAGGAGTATCACAACGAAGTACGCATTAGAAGGCGCCACATCAAGGACACGAATAATCCTCTGGATCTTCCAGACGAAGTCTTTGTTCGGCTCTTTCGCATTACTCGCGAGGTTGCAGCCGTAGTAATACATGGCATAGAGGGAGATGTCAGGAGGATTCGGTCTGCAGGGCTTCCTGTACACATTGTTGTAAGTACACACAAAATACATGCCCGTGACTTTCTCATCAATACAATACAATACAATACAGCTTTATTGGTACACCACAAAAGAAAAATAATACAATTAATTGAACTTAAAAATACGAGTACAGAGGGTAAGTACAAATAGGCGGTCTTATCGCTTAAAGCGATCTCTTCCAGACAACCTTTAGGTGGAAAAAAAAACATTAAAATTGCTGAAAGAGGCGGTGTACATATAAAATAAGATATATAAAGTAGAAGCCAGATTATATGAATAATAATACATACTAATACATATATGTATACAATACATATACCTACATATATAAATAATTGTTTCAAACATAATCAATACATTTTACAAATATACAATTAAAAAAAAAAGTAAATATAAAAGCTCTGAATACAAAATATGGTGCAGAAGAGTTAGAGAGACAAGTAATAACCCTTGACTAATTTTCTGAAGACAGGCAGTGATGGAGCTCTCCTTATTGGCAAAGGAAGATCGTTCCACAACCGAACAGCTTGGACTAAAAAGGAATTTGTGAAGAAGGATGATGAATGAGATGGTGTTGCCAAAAGGAGATTGTGAGAGGAACGTAAGGAACAACCATGAGTATCACGAAGAAATTGAAAATTAGTCTTAAGGTAGGAAGGAATTGCATGATTGTGCAACACGGAAAATAATAGAGACAGGATGTGAGTATCACGGCGCTGACGAATAGGGAGCCAGTTAAGTTGAGAACGAAATTCAGAAACGTGATCATACTTGCGAAGACCAAAAATAAATCGTATACAAAAATTTTGAAGACGTTCGAGTTTGTCAAGTTGCGCTTCAGTGAGATCCAAATAACTGACGTCAGCATAATCGAGAATGGGTAATAAGAGAGATTGTGCGAGTGCAATTTTAGTGGCAGTAGGTAGGAAATTTCGGAGCCTTCTCATAGCCCCTGCAGCAGCAAACATTTTTCTACTTACCTCATTGATCTGTGGAACCCATGTTAAACAGCTATCAAAAATGATTCCTAGATTTTTAACCTTTGTGCTAAATGGGATAAGAGTTCCATCAAACAAGATATGAGGAAGCTGTTGCCAATCAATTCTATTAACGAACCACGGGCTACCTATTATGATAGTTTGAGTCTTGGTGGGATTAACTTTTAGCCCATAGTCATTGCTCCATGCAGATATCCTCGTTAGGTCATCATTAGTCATGGAAATGGCCTGCGAGAGATCATCCAACTTTGCTTGAGTGTAGATTTGGAGATCATCTGCATAAAGATGGTACGAGGAAGAAATGAATTGTGAGATATTATTGATAAATAAAGCGAAAAGTAGAGGAGAGAGGACGCCTCCTTGAGGAACACCAGCAGAAATATCGCACCAATCAGAAAAATAATCATCAATGCGGATACGTTGCCGGCGTCCACGTAGATAACTACGAAACCAGCCAATAACCGTTGGAGATATGTTTAGGGAACGAAGCACCCCTAAGAGTATGTCAAAGTCAACTGTATTAAATGCATTTGAAAAGTCCAGTAGAGTCAGAAGTGTCAGTTGTCCTTTGTCCATACCCCTCCGGATATCATCACTTATTTTCACTAAGGCAGTAACGGTACTGTGACCAGGGCGAAAACCTGATTGATTTGGATTTAGTAGGTTGTTTCTGTTAAGGAATTCACTTAACTGATGATGTACAGCACGTTCGAGGACCTTGGATAGGAATGGAAGGATGGATATGGGTCGGTATTCAGAAAAGGAAGATGGATTAGCTTTCTTAGGTAACGGAGTCACTTGAGCGTATTTCCATAAAGTTGGAAAAGAACTCATTGATATAGAGCTATTTAGGATGAAAGTGATAACAGGTAAGAGGATTTCTAGGATAGGAATTATCATTTTACGGCTTATACATTCACTACCAACTGCATTAGATGTAATAGAGGTGATGTGTTTCCTAACATCACAATCGGTGAGTTGGCTAAAGACAAACGGAGAGTAGTCGGGTGCTGGAATTGAAGAAAGATAACTTAGCGTATTTGTTTTCGTAGCACTGCCAATAGTGGACGAAGAAGAAAAATGCTGATTAAGACAATTTAAGTTTAAATTTTTAGGAATGGAGTCTTGGCGAGACTTACCAACACCCAGTGACTTTAGAAATTTCCATACTTTGGCTGGATCGCCGTTTTCAACAGATTCATGGATATGGCGTCGTTGAGCATCTCTACACACCTTGTTGCAGTGATTCCGTATCTGCAAGTACTTATTTTTATTGACATCAGTTGGTCGACGTTTAAATTTTGACTTAGCGATGACTTTCTTCTCCATTAACTTCTTAATATTATCGGTAAGCCAAGGAGCAGGAATGTGTTTCATCTTGATAGCGCGGACAGGGGCATGCTTATCAAATAACTGCGTTAGCAGAGAGTTAAAAATACTAACTTGTTCGTCTACAGTATTGGCTTTTAAAACAGCATTCCATTCTATGTTTTTGGCATCCTCGCTAAGATCATGCAGATTCATACCACTAAAATTGCGTTGCAGAAGAACTTTTGGTTTAGCCTTAGGGGGACGAACTTTATAGGATAGATAAATTAAATCATGATATGAAAAAGCATCAGCGCTGTACTGACCATGCTTATCAACGTGTGCTGGTGATGAGACCATAATAAGGTCGAGAAGAGAAGGTTGGCAATTTGGAAAGTGATGAGTGGAGTTTGAAGGGAGGATATTTAAATTACTGGAACTAATGAGAGATCTGAGAGAAGAAGAGCGATGGTCGTTTTTGAGAAGGCAAGTGTTAAAATCACCCATTACAATTGTGTGACTGTATAATGGAGCTAAGTTCTGTAATAGACTTTCGAAGGATGAAAAATAATTGACAGTCATGGAAGGAGGATAATAAACACCAAGAAGAAGCTTTGTGTGATTTAACATTACCTCAATAAATAGGTGCTCGCCAGCATCCAGGGGAGGTGGTTGAGCAGACATACTGACTATGGAGAAAGGAATATGTGATCTCAAGTAAATTGCTACTCCACCACAATCCCTAGGGACACGGTCGTTGCGTATGAGATGAAAACCTGGGATTGAAACAGATGTGGAAGGTAAACATGGTTTTAAAAACGACTCTGACACTAAAATTGCATGGATATTTTTAATATCAAATGAACCCAACATGTCTGGGTAATGACCCCAGATGCTTTGGGCATTAATATGTACGACATTGAAATTTTTAGCACAGTCGGAAAATTGTGACGTCAATGACTCATGGAGACTTGGAATACTTTGAAAGCTGCAGTCACTACTACTGTCATCAAAAGAAGAAGAGCAAGATATAAACTCATCACTCTTAGAACTATTATCATTGAATATACTACTTAGCATGTGTACTTATGAGTAAATATATATATAATAATATAGGTATAAATACCTAATAATATACTTAGGGCCTAAACTGCGTTACGCGTGTGCACGCACGTGAGCACGTCGCGGGCCACGCTTCTGGTGCACGCACGTGAGCACGTCGCGGGCCACGCTTCGGTGCACGCACGTGAGCACGTTCGCGTGCTTATGCGCGGGCATCGGCGCGTCAGTTTTCTCAGTACAATTTTGACGTTGGAGGTGTACAGTCGAGTAATTATGGATAAATTAATGTTGTATTATTTATCAAGACGACGGCGACGACGAATTGCCAAAAAAAGACGCCAGCCAGTAAGCCCGTACGTTGAATCTAGGTTACTGTGCGGGGAATTCGTGGTGAAGTTTGGTATATTAAGAGAAAATGAAAGGTTTTTTTTCAAATATTTTAAAGTTTCATTACAAGTCTATGATGAATTATATTCAAAACTGGAGCCCTATTTGAAGACTAACAATCTACGATTGAAATCTACGTCAATCGTATCACCAATGGAACGATTTGCAATGACATTGCGGTAAGTAAAGACATTTCGATATTAATAATCATCTTTATTCATGTAAAAAAAACAGTCATTATTTAACAAAAGTTTAGAACACTCATATTTTTTTGCCAATTTATGTAAGTCACACTACTGTTTAGCCACATCAAGCCAGAAAGAAGAAGAAGTTCTTATTGTTTCGGCAGTGACACCTGAATATGGCTTAAAATGTTTTTCTTGATGTGGTGCACTCTGTTCTTAGGGCCGAAACACATAACCGCACACTTATTAATCATCATATTAATCACAGTTTCTTACATTTATTAATTATATTTTGTTATTTCTAAATTACACAGTTTTATCGTTTTCGTTTTTTTTATCTATACCTACTTATTTACTTATTTTTTTATATAATCACAACAGTCATCACAGTGTCTTGCATTAACGTTACGTTACAATTAGTTTTTGATTATTCATTTGAAATACACTAATAAAATCACAGGTTCAAGTTTAAAATAAAAAAACACAATAACAGTTAAAACAGTACAATAAGTCTAAATGTCTTAATTATAATAATATACCTACCTTACAAAGTATTAATTATAATGACGCATATTGATTGCAAGTTTTTACATACGAATATTTCCCTTATTAATTATTCCCTTCTATTACTAGATCGGGTACTAATATTATTTTAAATTCTTATTTATCATCACAATCATAATCACAGTTTACTACATAAAAGATTAAATTTAAGAAGAGGATATATGAAGGAGCAATGTTATGAGTAGGTTCAAAAAAAAGGTCCATTAAGTAAAAAAAGGGGTCTATTGATACACTTTTTTATTTGACCCTAAATAGGGTTTAAGATAAAAGTGTCCGAATCGACCCCGTTTCTTTCCTTATGAACATTACACTCAAGGCTTGTAAACTTTTGGCGAATGCCCTTGTATATCATAATAATTGCACATGAGACCAGAAAAATATAAATATAAAATTGCGCTTTTTACTAACTTAAATAGTTCTTCATGTTCTTCTCTTTCTTTTGTTCTTAATAATTAAACAGTCTTAATCAAATCTTCAGTCTTTCTTGTTACCTATTTATTCATTGTTCGTGTCTGATCTTATATTTAAGGATTCTAAATCATTCGTTACCGTATTTTGCGTTAATGAAAGGTCATCAATGGTAATAATAATTTCTTTTTCTATATCAATTAAAGCTTCTAATACTTTTGCACGAAATAATAATTTTTTAAAGCAACTCAATTTTTTCACAGTTGGTAATAATGACTTAAAAAAATTCAAGTCTTCGTCCATATTATCTGCAGTGTTATTCTTCACGCAATTTAACAACTCTAATTCGAAATCAGTTGGCGATTCGCACTTACGTTTCTTGGAAGATCGTGTTTCTTTGGTAACGCTGGAGCTGGTGCTAGGTACATTAATCAAATCTTCTTCAATAATCGTATTATTTTGTGAAGTTCTCGGTGACGCGTTTTGCTCTACTGACTGATTAAAATCGTCTGCCGATTCTTCTCCTTGAGTATTCGAGTTTGAATCTAAAAATGACAGCATGTCATAGTAAATGTATGTTTTATTTGCCCTGGAACCGGAACCTGATTTAAGTTTTTTTTTAGTAGACCTCACTCTTATATAAGTGTCTCTTGCAGTTTTCCATCTTTGCTGCAGCTTTTTCACTGAAACAATAACACAGGTATTTTATTTTATTACAGATATTTAGTTAGTGGACATACCTTCGTCGATATTCATCTGGCGTATCAGACAGGACTAACCACGGTCAGAAAAATAGTAACAGAAGTTTGTCAAATTATAATTGAAAGGTTAAAGGAAGAATGTATACCAAAATTTTCCCGTGCGCTATGGGTAGAGACTGAAAAAGGTTTTTTAACGCAAGCCCAGTTTCCTAACTGCATAGGTGCAATAGACGGAAAACATATACGCATTATAAGACCTCCACATAGTGGTTCCCTCTATTACAACTATAAGCATTACTATTCTATTGTACTGCTTGCAATGTGTAACGCCAACTATGAGTTTACCTATATAAATGTGGGAGTGCAGGGTAAAGAATCTGACTCCGCAATTTTCACACAAAGCCGATTCTACGAACAAATCAACAATGACTTAATAGATATTCCTCCTGCCAAAGCATTGCCCGTAATACACAATGATAAACCAACCAACACTGCTGCAACCGCAGCTTTGCCCTATATTATTGTAGGAGATGAAGCATTCGGGTTATCTAGCCATGTCATGCGGCCATATGCTCGAGCTCTCGATTTAAACTACAAAAAAAAAATATTCAATTATAGGTTAACGAGGGCGCGACGTTATATTGAGTGTACATTTGGTATCATGGCTAATAAATTTCGCATACTCCATCGTCCATTGAACGTTGGAAAAGACAAAGCAATTTGTTTTCTTAAAACAATTTGTATTTTGCATAATTTTATAAGATCAAGAAGTCAAATTAATGACTTTCATGATATTGTCATTATACCAGACCATATACGTTCAGTTCGGGGGTTAATTGGAAATACCCACAGAGATTCGTATACATTACGCGATAACTTCGCAGATTATTTCGTTGCAGACGGACAGCTGTCATGGCAAGATCGCAGTATTTATTGAAGATAGTTGGCTTTTTTATAATTTATGTACATTCAATAATTGATTTTTCACGGTTTGTTACCACACATTTTTTATTAACATAGCAGGCATATTTTAATAATATACCTAATGATTTTATTTGTTAAATTCATCGGATGTAACCAAATAACTTAGATTGTTGTAAACTAAAGTTGAGAGATGTCAAAGAAAAACCTACAAAACTACAAAACGCACGCTTATTTTACAAAGTTACTAGCCCAATTCTAAAACCAATATAATAAATATTTTAGTTGATAATTGTTTTATTTATTTACCTACCGATCCACTGTTTCTGCCCTAAAATGATTTTGAACCCTAAATACACCGATAGTGTGAAGTAGTGTGAAGCTCGCAGTCGTGAACATAGTACTGGTTGTCTCGTGACGCGCAAAATGGCGGCGACCGCGTGGCCGAAAGAAAGAACTTTGGAATTTATCGAGCAATATAAAACCATACCAATATTATGGGACATTGTTCACACGAATTTCACAATGTTCAGAAATACGCAGTATCTCTGCACTAGTTTTGAATATAAGCATGATTTTATATTTACATAGGTAAATTATTGTAAATATTCCGAGTTTTAATTTTATAGTTGGATTAATTGTTGAAAACATTTAATTGACACAAATACAATTGAAATAACTAATTATATATAACTAATTGCATAGATTATTAAAAATAAAAATTTGGCGCAAAGAATAGTTTACCTAACCTACGTTATTATAAAATAAATAAAGAGTGTAGGTACTTACCTTGTATGTTTTTTTCTGCTTCACTCCAGTCATCAAAATTTTGAAACAGTACTGTACAAATGTCTAGCCATGCTTTTGATTTAGCGTCCCGGTCTTTAAATATTTCGCTAGATTGGTCCCATATGGCAGGACGACACTGAACTTCAACAATTACCCTTTCTGTATCAAAATTTGTCATTTTTTGTTATGGGCCGGGCACGCGCGTGCGGTCGGTTCGAGATAGCGCTGTCAACTGAACAAGCACGCGCGTGCACCCGCTAGCGGGCTTCGCGCGTGGACCCGTCCAACGTGATGCGTGATCACGTCGCGTGCATGCGTGCCCCGTTGCACGGAAGTATCACGCGACGGGCGCCCGACGGGCTCACGAGCGTGTGCACGCGCATGGGCACGCTCGGGTCGGTTTTGTGTGGACACGCGAGAGGCACGCTTAACGCAGTTTAGGCCCTAAATACAAATAAACTATTCTATAATACGCGAGACTAAAATTTAAGTTCCACCTGCCGGTAGTGTATTAAACTAAAGATAAATTGGGCAGTAAGTACAGAACGGTACATAAACAATATATTTGAACGCAAATTGACTAAATCTGAACACATACGGAAACACAATTTTAACAGGTAGTTCGATGCACAAAACGGAACAAACTAAAACTATAAATAAACGTCCAACTAGCATTCCATTAATTTAGAGTTAAAATTATGAAAACAAATGAATACTTAACTAGAAAAAGCAAAATTACCTACTGCCCGTAAGAAAAAGTTTCACTAAATTTTATGTTTATATTGATAGACTTTTCATTTTTTAGGTTCTAACAGCCGTGCGTTTCCTTGCGGTAGGAAGCTACCAAAGATGCGTTGGACAAGAGTATAACCTTGCTCTTGGCCAAAGAACAGTAAGCAAGGAAGCAAGGTGGTACGGGAAGTAACGAAGGCCATAGTGCAGCGCCTTTTTCACGAATACGTCAAATTTCCAGCAAATGCAGCTGAGAGAAGAGGTGTAACAGATGGTTTTCTGTCGAAATTTGGTTTGCCAGATTGTCTTAGTTGTGTTGATTGCACACACGTAGCAATTGTGACACCCAATAACAATAACCCTCAAGACCCTACGTTACAAAAACAGGAAGGGTTTCTACAGTATAAACGCAAAGTTTGTGATTATCCATAGTTGTAAATAATCTCATACTTAATTTATTCTTACACTAGCTCATAATGTAAGCATCACAATTTCTTTTTAAAACACTGAGTTCACAAAGATATAAAGTCACAGCACAAACAATCTTTCACACTGCACACATAATATGCATCACATACTCTGAATAATTGTCCTTTGTTTTATTATGCTATAAATTGGTAATTTTTTTTGTGTACCTATGTTGTAGATTTGCGTTGTAAACTGCCACCTGCTTAATGTCAATGCTAGGTATCCTGGGTCTACCCATGATCAATTCATATTTAATGCAAGCGTGATCAAAAGCGAAATGAACAGGTTGACCGATGCCAATACAATTAGTAGGTACAATATTTTTAACTTAAAAGGTGTGAGTGAATGTATGAAGAGCAAGGTTCTTAAATGATTGATGATCCTTTTTACCATGAGTTCCGCTCATGTTTAAAAAAATTGATAATCAATAAATCAATTGATACAGGTAAAAACCTCACAACAATTTACATGATACAATTTAAAGTCAAACATTCTTTCTGTACTTACAATTTTCCATTGCTCCACTGTTTTTCTCGGGCCAAAGTTGGCCAATTCCTCGGCCAGCTGTGCCCACTCCCTATTTTGGTTCGCTACACCCATTGGGCTAGACAGTGTCCCTAGGGCGAGCTCGGTATTACTCAGTAGAAAATCTACCAAATAAGATTTTTGCCTGTCGTTGAAAATAACCATAACATAACAGTGCAAAATATTGTAACACCGTTTTTTGGTGTTATAATTTGAAAGAAAAAAAAAATTTGGCCTGCTAAAGTCTGTATAGCGAAAGCTTAGAGCAACTTTACCTGACAGGGATATGGAAAAATTATGAAAAAAAGTTTTTTTCATACCCGTTGTTTTCGTAAAATATTACTATTTTGGAGAATTGGAGCGGCCTATGTCCAGCAGTGGACGAACAGAGGATGATGGATGGATTGAATGACAGTGATATTTGAAATGAATATAAATGGGATTCAAACCCACGTATTGCCTGTCTATGAGCTTTAGTTAGCATTCTTTTAGCGGGATTTGAACCAGCATATTTGGTATGTATATAAAAGGTGTTCTGAAAATATCTGCCACGGCTGCTATGGGAGACAGTATTGTGTATATAGATCACAATAGTGAAGATAATTTATTGATCTAACGTCATAATTTTTTTCATACAAAAAATGTGTTTATAAATTTTAATTGATTTACTTGTATGAAACCGTCCCGTGGTAAGTAGCTGTTCCCGCACCGCCATTTTATTTCACAACAGTGCATGGCGTACATATCGCGCGCAGTTTGTGAACCACATTATGCAGAAAAAAGCAAATTTTTATTTAGTTATTTTATTTTCTCAAACTTATTCAACTATTCCGGGGTACGAAATTTCTTCACTATTGTGATTTATATATACAATACTGTCTCCCATAGCAGCCGTGGCAGATATTTTCAGAACACCTTATATATATACCAGTAATAATGAGAGGCAGTTGAAATGAATATAAATGCGATTCAAACCCACGTATTGCCTGTCTATGAGCTTTAGTTAGCATTCTTTTAGCGGGCTTCGAACCTGTATATTTGGTATGTATATATACCAGTAATAATGACAGACGCAGTTGAAATGAATATAAATGGGATTCGAACCCACTTATTGCCTGTCTATGAGCTTTAGTTAGCATTCTTTTAGCGGGATTTGAACCTGCATATTTGGTATGTATATATATACCAGTAATAATGACTGAGGCAGTTGAAATGAATATAAATGGGATTCGAACCCACTTATTGCCTATCTATGAGCTTTAGTTAGCATTCTTTTAGCGGGATTCGAACCTGCATATTTGGTATGTATATATGTTACTGATACTTACTAGGATTTACCGGTAAAAGTCCCAAGGTCGCCTCGCTCCGCTCCGCTTCGCTCGTCTCCCTATGTGTATTATACATGTCAACCTAACCCGCTCCTCCTCACTTTTACCGACTTCGGGCTTTTACAGTAACATATACACGGTGACTTTTCCAACATCGTTCCAACATCACGATGTTGGAAAAGCCACCTGGTATATACCAGTAATAATGGCAAAGGGATTTGAAATAAAATGTTTACAATTTATAAAATATAATCATTTATTTTAATACTTACAGAAAGCAGTGCGGAAAAACTTTAAAAAACTTATACTAATGTCCTTAGCAAAGACTATTATTTTAGTTTTACAAATAAATGCATAAAAAAATAGAAATACTCTCACGATATTTAAATTTTTTAATGAATTTTGATGTTAAACTAAAATAAAAGTCTTTGCTAAGGACATTTTTATGTGTGTGTTTATATAATATCGTGAGCGCATTTCTATTTTTTCATGTATTTTTATGTAAAACTAAAATAAAAGTCTGCTAAGGACATAAATATAATTATTTAAAATATAATAAACACACACATAAAAATACACGAAAACATAAAAACACAATTTTGGCGCTGCCGGTGGACACTGAAACGGAAATCCACGCTGGAGATGCTACACGCCGGAGATAAGAAGATGGCTGGCTTACTTTCTAGCACTCAAGATACAACCTTTGAGAAAAAAACCTATAAAGGTTCAAACATGGACCAATATTTTTATACAATAAAAACAGAACAGGTTCATTCAATACAGTGAAAAACCTAGAACAAGTTGAAATATAATATTTTAGACAAACATAGAACATGTTCATTCAAATAAAATTATACAGTGAAAAACCTAAAACAAGTTGAAATTTAATGTTTTAGACAAACATACAACAGGTTCATTCAAATAGAATTATACAATAAGAAACCTTGTTCAAACATAATGTTTTAGACAAACATTACAATTCATTTCATTCAATACAGTGAAAAACCTAAAACAAGTTGAAATATAATATTTTAGACAAACATAGAATATGTTCATTCAAATAGAATTATACAGTGAAAAACCTAAAACAAGTTGAAATATAATGTTTTAGACAAACATACAACAGGTTCTTGAAATAAGTTACATTTTTCTTTTTGTAACCAGAGCCCCGCTTTTTGAAGCCTGCTTAAAACTTCTTCTAGTCTTTTAAAATGGACCTCCTTATTAGGTCCTGTGCAGCAGACATCGTCGTACCAACAGGTCACTCCTTCTATGCCTGATAGCAGACTTTCCATAGTGCGCTGGAAAATAGCTGGCGCATTAGCAAGTCCATACACCAGACGCGTATATTTGAAAAGGCCTTTTGGAGTATTTATCGTGGTGAGCTCTTGAGACGAATCCGATAATTTCAACTGATTATATGCGTTAGATAAATCAATTTTACTATAATGCTCACCCCCACCAATTTTCGCAAACACTTCCTCAATATGAGGTAAAGGATATTTGTCTATTTTTAAATCTTTATTCAAAGTGCATGAAAAATCACCAGCTATTTTCACTTTGCCGTTTTCTTTTAGAACCGGCACAATAGGTGTGGCGTAATCTGAAAAATTCACCGGCACCAAAACGCCTAACTTAACCAACCTATCTAATTCTTCTTCTACCTTTACCTTTAATGCAAAAGGAATAGATCGTGACTTGAAAAACTTAAGCACTGCGTCTTCCTTTAGATGTAATTGAATTTCAAATTGATTAAAACATCCTAAATCATCTTTCCATAAATCCGGGAATTTACTCAACAATTGTGTCACCTCAACGACAGTGGCGTGCACAGAACTTTTTGCTGGAAAAGCAAACAACTGGTCAAGAACAACAATAAAAAAAATATGAAAAAATTTAAATATCACTTTGAAAAAAAAAAATTGTATGACGCCAGGGTAGACAATGTCTACCCTAGAGTAAAAATTTCCTATACAAACTTTTTTTTTTCAAAGTGATATTAAAAATTTTTCAAATTTTTTTTATTGTTATTCTTGACCAATTGCTTGCTTTTCCAGCAAAAAGTTCTGTGCACGCCACTGCTCAACGACTGATTCATTAGCTATTTTATTATTGGATGAACAGAAATACATTTTGAATTTTGTCATGAAATCTCTTCCTAAGAGCGGTGGCCCTCCATTTTCAATAACATATGATTTAATACACTCACAGTTCTGTTCATATTTAATTTTTGCATCAAAATAACCTAATGGCGATATCTTGTGGCCGTTATACAAACACATCCTTATGTCACTCGAAAATAGCTTGATTTCACTAAAATATTTCAAATACAATTCCTCTGGAATGACGCTAGAACCCGCACCCGAGTCCAGCTCCATGTGCAAACTAACACCATTTATCATTACTGGTACTTGAATAGGGTCATGATTTACATACCTCAAATTAAAAAGATCACATTCTTTACACATCTTACAGCCATCTGTAGAATCCTCCGATTCGATCTCGATTTTATGTAGCCGCGACCGATTGTTCCTTTTCCGCGGGCACACCTTCTTTAGGTGGCCTCTTTCACTACACAGTTGGCATTTATAGCCCTTATAATGACACCTGTCCGCATCGTGACCTTTCAAGCCACACACCGAACAATGCGAGTCACTACCTCCAGCATCGGATTGTTGTCGACGGCGGGCACCCGAGCTCGTACCAGCGCTGCCACCGTCGCGACGCTCACTGCCGGCGCGAAAAACCGGTTCCTCCTTGATGCTGGGTGCGAACGCGACCGCCCGCGCCGCGCGCGCACACGCCGCCTGTTGCGCCACCTCGACAGCTTTCGCCAACGTCAGCGTTTTGGCATCTTGTTCGAAAAGACGATCACGCTCATGGCCTGTATTGAACCCCAATACGAAACGGTCCCGCAGTACATTATCCAGGCTAGAACCGAAATCACAATAGACTGCGAGTCCTCTCAATCTCGCCTGCCAATCTTCAACACTTTCGCTGTCCCCCTTGGTTGCGCCGTAAAACTTCGCCCTATCGGCGAACGTTGACCTTTTTGGTGTGAAATGGTCGTTGAGCACTTTAACCAGCTCGTCGTAGATTTTTTCTTCCACTTTACCGGGATGTACGAGGTTACGCACCAACCTATACGACTCGTCCGATAAATGAGTTAATAACACTGCACTTTTATTTGCCGCCTCAATTTTGTTTAGCTTGATGAACTGACTAAGTCGGCCGTGAAATATTTCCCATTCTTGATATTTATAATCAAAAACCGTTATGCTTCCGATGTAAGTCGCCATTTTTGAAAATTCACCGATCCCAGACTCGTCGACAGATGAAGTGTAGCAATGAAACAAGTGTATCGAACCGAAGCTAGTTTATTACTGGCGGCGCGCGCGCCGCCACAATCAGTATGTAGGTACATACACCTCAATCTTATAATAAATATTTGCAGTATTTTCTTTTTTGTCTTGCTTAAAAATCCTCTTAAAGATATTTAATTGTCTTTCCCTCGTCTATAAATTCTCTAGACGTATTGGTCCGTAAATAATGTGACTCTATTCGTGATATAGAATTAATGTGTTGCTTAATGACATCAATCAGTTATACGGTCACTAATATTCAAGAAATTTTTGAAGAAAGTCTTTTAAACTCTGATTTGTTGCGAGTTGATGGTAACGAAAAATTATTTATTCCGGTTGTCGAGAGTTTTCCGCATTTGCATACTTATACTTTGGAACAACATCTTTCATGCACGAGTTGACAAACAGCTGTGGCACAGTAGCCGTAGTTTGGTCAAATCAGCCAAATTCCAAAAATTTCTAAACAAGCTTTGTCTTAAATTTAATCTCCGTATTAAATTTTTTCTTTGCTTTTAGCCTGTATTTGTTAGCAGGGTGGTTTAAAAGTACGTTCTGCTATTATTTTATTAAATTTTGACATTGACTAGTATGCTTTACCGCTATTTATCATTAATTTTGTTTTGTTTCCATGTGTGCGTATTTTTTCACGTTTGCTTCCCTTTTTTTTATTAGTTGTAATATTACTAGCTGATGCTGATTCCGAACAGGATAAAAAAAATGATAATTTAATAAAGAATCTAAAAACTCGTCAACTTATAGTGGGGAAGCTGACCGCAAGATTGGCCACGTCATTTGATACAAAGATAAGCTCCATGGCACATGTTCAGAAAAATTATGCTAAGCTTAAATCAATTTGTCAAAATACTCTGAATTGGCCGAAAGTTAGGACCCCTAAATAACGTCATCTGATACAAAAATTAATTTAGTTGCAGATGTTAGGTATCGATCCTATATCCAATAGTACTATCACCAGTTTTCGTTAACAAAATGACTTTAATTTCACGTTGTATTATGTCAACCCCTTTTGTAACCTTATTACTTACTTTAACTTTTGGTTCCAAAACAAAAGCTCAAGGGCAGGGGGAGGGGGAATGGTGATCACATATTTTAAACCATATGTGATAATGGAAAATAAACTATTAGTTTATTGCTATTCTTACTGTTTTATGATATAACTGAGTATTTGTGTCTGAGGAAGAAACAAAAATATACGTTAACATAAATTTATACCTACAGCCATATTCATACTGAAGACGTGGTTAGTGCTCAGTGTCAAGCTTCGATGACCCTTTTTGTGAAATTCGTAAATTATTTTTTTCATATTCCCTACCAATGCAAGCCAAGCCCTGAGTCAATTATTATAGGACCTCAAAATTTTATTTTGTAATAAAGCGTGATACTTATCACTTACCAAGCCTCCATGGTAATTAGTATTACTTGTATAAATTAATGGCATCTTATACATCAGGTCACTTTTAACTTTTGCGTTTCGTACACATTATAATATTGTATATTATATAATTGGGTCTACCGCGATAAATTTTTACCTTCTTACGAAAAAGTAAAAAGGTTAAAAATTGATCGCGGTAGACCCGATTATATATATTATAAGGTCACTTTTTTAATAAAAAAAAAATATAGGCATTTAAAAAATCAGGTTTATTCATTAAAAAGAAATACAAAATTGCCTTAACCTAAAACCTTAGTTAATGTATTCGTCTGACGAGCTACTAATATAATCATCATCACTGCCTAAAATAATATCTTTCACGTTCATAGGAGTTGGATCCCCTTTGAACCAGAAGAGTTCATATTCGTTATTTTTATTAAGTGTCCAGCCATAGTCGGTTGCACAAACCTTAATGCAATCTTTGGCAGTTGCATTTAGCCACATAGAGGCCACGAAAACCGTTCTTAAAATTTTTCGTTTTAATGTTTTCCAACAAGGTCGCATTGTGTTGGAGCTATAATTTTTAATCAAATTTTCATTTTTTTTTCGTGTTTTCTAAGCGGGAAAAACTTTTTTGAAAGATTTTCATTCGAGCTGAATTTACAGTTTTTAATTCCATAGAATGAAACTGTGAATAGTTATATATCACTGACTGTCTCTATATCAGAGAATTTAAAAGTTTCGTTCAAAATATTGAAGGAATTTTGATAATTACAGTTCTTTTCTAAAAGGTTGATGGCTTTTACTTTGCCCTGGCGGTAAAAACTAGCCAGTAAATGCGTGCAATGCTGGTAGAGCATGGCGAAAAATTTCTCCCAGTGTGTTATTGTTAATGTTAGTGAGCACGCGATATGACGGCAGTGCTTTGTATCACCATAGGTTTTAAAAATAGCGGGAAGTGAAGAGAAATAATTACGAAGATGAAAGATCTGACCTTGGGAAGGAGCTGCATGCACCACAAACCACGCTTCGCCTGAGCCACCAAGTCTCTGGTGTTCTCCAAGATGGTTTTCTTCTTCCTCTTCGTGCCTGGTTGCGCTCTTCTCGGCTAATCTTCTTCGTAATAGTAATAGATGAAAATGAGGCGCACAGCGGGTGCGATCTCAAAATGGCGGGCGGTAGGGTCGAGGTAGGACCTAGTCGAATGACAATCAGCGTATACCTCCGGCGTGAAAGGCTTCTGATTGACGACTGATTGATTTGCGTCCAAAACTAAGCGGGTGGAGATGCAGCGAAAATGACAGTTGAAAATATTAATTCACAACTACCCCGCAGTATGAGAGCCACAAGAAGTGGCGCGAACATTTGCCCCCGGCGTTAAAACCATTGGTTTTAAAATAAGAATAGAAAAGTAAAAATAAGACAGAGAATAACGAAATTTTGAAGCGGGGGCAAAGAAAGGAGTTATTGAGATGGGAGAGGGCAAAGACGCACGACAGGTCGTTTGTAAACACCTGTCGTCGTTTTGACAGAAGCTACCCTAATGACATTATCTTTGCCAGGGTATACAGCTACAATAACACCGAGCGGCCATTGAAGCGGTGGAGTGTTATCGGTAACTACAACGACAACAGATCCAATTTTGATTGGGTTGGAAGGTGTATTCCATTTTCCTCTAGACTGGAGAAGATGGAGATAATCATTCTTCCATCGCCTTGCGAACGATTCTACCATTTGATCAAGCAACGCGTAGCGACGTAATAAATTAACTGGCTCATCAGCCACCTTACAAGCGGGTAATTCTTTTAAAGGAGTTGACATCAGAAAATGTGCAGGAGTTAACGCGCTAAGTTCAGATGGATCTTCACTCAGCAGCGTAAGCGGACGAGAATTTATGACACATTCTATTTGCGTAACTACAGTTAATAATTCTTCGTAGGTCAACAGTTGAGTACCTACTACTCTATGCAAATGCGTCTTAAATCCTTTGACATATATCTCATAATGTCCCCCAAAATGTGGGCTACGTGGAATATTAAATTTCCATTGTATTCTATGATCGGCAAGTTCATTCGCGAAAGACGTTTTAAATTCTTCGGAGTTTGTCAAATTGTAAATTTCTGAGAGGGCATTTCTAGCGCCTACAAAGTTCGTAGCATTATCTGAATATACGAAAGACACTGCTCCACGTCTAGATAAAAAACGTTTGAACGCGGAAAGAAAAGTGTTCGTGCTAAGATCAGTTGCCAATTCAACGTGAACTGCACGAGTCACCAGGCATACAAATATGCAGAGGTAACATTTGACGGGACGGACTCCACGTTTTCGATACGGAGTGATACTGATAGGACCACAATAATCCACAGCGCAGTGGACAAAAGCTTTAGCCTCATTAACGCGGCATGATGGTAAATCTGCCATGAAAGGGAAGGTTTGTCTCGGCTTCGCCTTAAAACAATAATTGCAGCTATGTATTACGCGACGAACAATATTTCGACAGGAAAGTATCCAAAATTTTTGGCGGATTATTGACATTAAAGCCACTGGTCCAGTGTGACAATTTTTGCGATGATAATGAATGATAATCAATTCGACAATATGATTTTTACGAGGTAACAACACAGGGTGTTGTTGATCGAACGTCATGTCTGTGTTGCGAAGTCGACCACCAACGCGTAACAATCCATTTTTATCTAAAAATGGCGATAGTCGATTTAAAGCGGGAGAACAAAGTTTATTTGACTTTAATCTTTTTATTTCATCAAGAAAATAAAATGCTTGAAGAGCTTTAATCAATGCAACTTCAGCGAAATCCATATCGGTAGCGGTAAAAATATTAGAGCGCGGTAAAATACGTAAAAATCGGTAGATGTAAATGATTGTGTGTAAAAGCACAAGCCATGACGAAATTCTTTCCGAAAGAGAAAGAAGTGGATGCGGTTCTTCATTACTAAAAGCGGGAAGAGAAATTGTTTTTGATTCCGGCAAGTTTTCTTCAATAGAAGCTGATTCTATTGTTTTGATTGGCCACTCTTTAGCGTCCAGATAAAGCCAAGCAGGTCCAGTGAACCAGAGCGGGTGACTCATCAACTGCGTGGGAGTGAGACCACGGGAAAGACAGTCGCTCGGGTTTTGAGAACCAGCTGTATGGTAAAAACATTCAGCGGGAATAGCGGATATTATTTTTGTTATACGCGTCGCGACAAAGGTTTTAAACCTGTGCGGTGAGGAATGTATCCAGTGTAAAGTTACCATAGAATCGGTAAATCAGTAAATACGTTCAATATTGTGACGTATTTTATAAGCGTCAACTACACGACGAGTTAATTTCGACATGAGTAACGAGGCACAAAGCTCAAGGCGGGCGACACTGACGGTCTTGAGCGGACAGACTTTTGACTTTGCGCATACCAGCCGAATGCTAGTGCAAGTGTCTGAGTCATCTTGTACTCTAATATATACGACACATCCGTATCCACGTTCACTTGCGTCTGCAAATGATATTATCGAAATTTTCGAATTTTGGAACACGTCTAAGTGGCGTTTAATACGTAAATCCCGCAAAACAGGTAGCTCCTTCAAATAGTTTTGCCAAATCTGCGCAATATCAGAGGGTAGTGTTTCATCCCAGTCTAATTTTAAAATACAGATTTTCTGCAAGAGTAATTTTGCGTACAAGATCACAGGAGCGGTAAAGCCGAGGACGTCGTACTGACGTGCTATCACGGACAAAACATTGCGTTTAGTACATGGGCGACTATCTAGCGATACAGTAAAAGAGAACTCGTCAGAATCAGGCGACCACTGTAAGCCAAGAACTTTAAGAGTTTGAGTTTGTTCTTCAAAATTCTTACTAGAATTTAAGCGGTGAGTATCAGGCAGTGTATCAAGTAACTGTTGACAGTTACTAGACCACTTGACGAGCTCAAAGCCACCGGCCTTAAGCAATCCTACCAGCTCATCTCTGAGCTGTAAGGAGCCCTGCACGGTGGGCGTGCTATAGCAGATGTCGTCCATGTAACAGTTTCGTGCGGCTACAGTAGCGGCGAGCGGGTACGCTGAACTCCCATCCTCACAGAGTTTCCTGACTACTCTCATCGCAAGGAAAGGGCTACTACGTAGTCCAAAGCAGACGCGATTGAACTGATAAGCGATAAGCGGTGAACACGTGTCAAAGCGGTATAAAAACTTTTGAAATTTGCGATCATCGGCGTTAACCAAAACTTGTAAGAACATTTGTTTGATATCCGAGGTAAAAGCGATTTCATACAAGCGGAAGTCAAGTAAAATTAAAAACAAATCGTTTTGCAAATTAGCACCTGTGTGCAGCGTGTCATTTAATGAGACACGAGTACCATCAGCGGAGTCAGTCTTAGTACTGGCATTCATACAAATACGCACCTTTGTCGTTGATTTATCAACACGCACTACGGGATGATGCGGAATATAATAACCAAGAGATAATTGGTCATCATTATGAAGCGGGGATATGTAACCTTTAGTTAGGTATTCATTTATTATATTGTTATACTCGGAACGTAAATCTGCGTTAGAAACAAACCTACGCTCAAGAGACATAAAACACTTTTTTGCGTGATGGTACGAGTTTCCTAGTATGTTAGGATTCCGTGCGAACGGTAAAGAAACCGAATAGCGACCAGCGGGGTCACGTGACACATTGTTAATAAATAATTTTTCACATTCATCATTTGCGGGACTAGAAGCAGGTTCACAATGCACCTCTTCTAATTGCCAAAATTTTTGTAAAATAAAATCTATTGGCGGTTCAATCTCCATATAAGAGCATAACGAAATTGAACATGCGGTATTTTGGTAAACAGGCGTATTACCAATTAGCGTAAAACCGAAGATGGTCTGAAATCCCGTCGGCGTACCCGGGGGACCAGAGACGCGGCCTGATAACAAGATATCCGCGAATAAAGATGCACCGATAAGAATATCAATCTCGCCCGGTAAGTAAAAGGTTTCATCAGCAAGTGTGATACCTTTTAAATATGAAAGCGTAGACAAATCGACCTGCACCGATGGTAAGTTGTCGGTAATACGGTCGATTACATAAGTGTCAAGCGAAATTGAAACCGAATCATCAAATCGTGAAAACAATTTAAGGTTTGTCGCACCCTTAATTGGGTTTGATGAAGAGCCGATGCCCTTAACAAAAGCGCGGGGAATTTTCTCATATTTTAAGTTAAGCTTCTCACAACAGGAAACCGTCGAAAAACTGGATTGTGACGCAGGGTCGCAGAGCGCACGTAGACGGACTGACATACCGTTAGAATCTTTCACGATCACTTGAATTGTACCTAAAAGGCATGTTTCATTACGCTGCGAGTTAGGCTGTAAGTTACATAAAGAAATATTATTACTCGCAGTTGGTACGGATTGAGAATCATTAGTCATATGTTCTGTGTTAGTCGCCGATACGGCAGGATCCACCAACCTCGAAGATTGCGTATGTGTGCGTGGAGACACGGTAATATTTTGACCAAGCGCGGTGTGAGTATTCATCACATTTTGTTTGCGGCACAACATCGAATGGTGTTTACAATTACAATGGCGGCAATTATAAGACGATTTACAAGCGGAATTGTTATGCGTAATACTTAAACAATTGGTGCAACCGTTATTAGATTTGATGAACTGAAATCTTTTCTCGATATCTAGTTTCACAAATTCGGGACACTTATATAAATTATAGTGTTTTAATTGTTTACATAGCGGACAACAATTATTATTGGTCGAAGCGGAGACAAAAGCATGGGTTGACTTGGTACTGTACCCGGTTTTGTTGTTATTATTATTAACGGAGCGGTTCGGAGCGGGAGCGGTAATTGCGGGTGCAGTGCGGTTCAGTATCTTAGTTTGTTCCCGTAAAAATGATATTAATTCATCATAATGGGGTAAATCGGAACCACGTTTAAACATTTCAAATGAACGAGCGGTTTCAACATCAAGTTTTTTAAGGGCCAAATACATAAGGATAAAATCCGAAAGATCTTTAATATTCAGCGATTTTAAACACGAAACAGCGGAACAGAACTTGTCTAAAAACAAGTCCAAGTTTTTTGAACTAGCGGTAGTTAAAGGGCGAAATTCAAACATTTGATCCAAATAAGTAGTGGCTAAACTACGCGAGTCTTGAAAAGTAGAAACGAGTGTTTTCCAGATTATGTCGTAGTTAGTTGCGTTCGGTGTGATTCCAGAACAAATCGAAAGTGCCCGGCCAGAAAGTTTACCCATCAGGTATTGTACTCGTTCGTTGTCGGTCAAGTCCGGATTATCGTGAATCGTGGTTTTAAATGTTTCATAGAATGTTGGCCACATAGTAGCTTCACCAGAAAAACCAACGAGTTCCAGTTTTGGAAGCTTGATAGTAGGTTTTTTGGGACATTCCATGTCAAGTGGAGCTTTAACTTTAGAGTCAGCCGATTTCGAAGAATGTGATAACTTCCGGTTGATGTATTTGCAATGGGAGTAAAGATCCTCAAAAGCTGACCAACTTTGATAATTTGGTTCAAAATTAGGATTTATCAATACCTCTGTGTCATTAATTTCATCTATGATTACATGAATTTCTGAGCGTACAGTATCCAAAGTTTCGACATTGGCCATAAACAATTCTGCCGAAGAAACATCCTCTAAAGCGGTTTTAGAAAAGTCATAAACTCTCTGAAGGCGATTAAACAATTCTTGCCTTTTATTTTTAAGCTTCTTTAAACTATACGACATCTTTAATTTTGCAGCTTCTGCGGAATTTGGCATGTTATATAGTACAAAGTTAGGCAAGTACCAGAACTATTGAAAGTTTTATACTGACTACAACATAGAATAATGCTAATGAGTTAGAGATAACACGGGCGGCGGACGAACCTGTGTACGAGTACCTCTCGATAATATTAAGAATTAGCAGGTAGGCAGATAATATTTTCTGTGAAATGATCAAATGGTATAATCGCAGCGGATAAATTAACAGAATGGCGTATTTCACTGTAGATAATTTATAATTTCCAGTATATAGGAAATGGAATCACTAATATTTTGACGAATGCGGGGTTTTAATGCATAGATAATGCAAATAAGAGCGGGAATGCGGGGTAATACTGCGGGCAGAGTGAAAATTAGAGCGGAATTCACGTGTTCTTTAGACAAAGAACATGAAGATAGCGGTTGGAAATACCAAAAAATGGTTATAGATCGCAGATCAAAGGGCCTAAAATGGATCTAGATCCGGCTCGAATGGCCAAAAAATGAGCACGCGATATGACGGCAGTGCTTTGTATCACCATAGGTTTTAAAAATAGCGGGAAGTGAAGAGAAATAATTACGAAGATGAAAGATCTGACCTTGGGAAGGAGCTGCATGCACCACAAACCACGCTTCGCCTGAGCCACCAAGTCTCTGGTGTTCTCCAAGATGGTTTTCTTCTTCCTCTTCGTGCCTGGTTGCGCTCTTCTCGGCTAATCTTCTTCGTAATAGTAATAGATGAAAATGAGGCGCACAGCGGGTGCGATCTCAAAATGGCGGGCGGTAGGGTCGAGGTAGGACCTAGTCGAATGACAATCAGCGTATACCTCCGGCGTGAAAGGCTTCTGATTGACGACTGATTGATTTGCGTCCAAAACTAAGCGGGTGGAGATGCAGCGAAAATGACAGTTGAAAATATTAATTCACAACTACCCCGCAGTATGAGAGCCACAAGAAGTGGCGCGAACAGTTAGCAACACTGATCTCGCTCTGTGTGTACACGTGGTGTGCACAACTGTAATGGCGTTCGTACAAGCTTTTGAGAATAATAATAAAGTACTACAAGTTATTGTGGAATAGAAGAAGAAGACTTTCATTTCAAGAACAACAGGTTATGCGCCCAGCAGAAAATGCAAAGAAATAACAACATGACAGAAAATCTAAGAAATATCACGGAACTCGTTAACAAGCATGGTGTGCCATTGTTTGCCGGAATAAATTATAGCAACTGAAAGTTCAGATAAGAAATTGCACTGGCCGATGCAAAATGCTTAGAGATCATTACTATGAGTAAAATAGAAAAAAAGGATAAGAAGAAGAAAATAAAAGGCATGTCCATTATTGTACAGAGCGTCGCTGACAGCTATCTTGAAACGATAAAAGATTGTCCATCCCCAAAAGAAATGTTGGAAAAAATACAGAATACTTATGAAAGAAAGGGAATTGCAAGCCAGTTATTTATAAGGAAAAAGCTTCTTTCCTTTAAATATGATGGCTCCGTCGCTCTAGAGAATCACCTTATATAATTTGATAAAATGGTCAGAGAACTGAAGCAAACTGGAGGAAGCCAGAGGATTCCGAAAGTGTATGTTTGCTATTGATGCCCTCAAGCTATGACGGAGTAGTAACAGCAATAGAGACTCTTAAAACAGAAGAATTGACACTAGAATTTGTAAAGAACAGGCTGAAAGACGAAGACTGAAACGGAAAGACCTACAAGAAAAAGAAACAAATGACCAAGCGGCTTTTAGAACTGAAAATCACAGAAGATGTAATTATAACCAAGAAAAAGATAATGTTGGGCGGGGAAATGAAAATTTTAATTTCAATTGCTATAACTGTGGGAAGAGAGGCCATAGAAAACTATGGTAGAAATATGAATAGAAGAAATGCTTATTCAGCGGAAGAATAAGAGGAAGAATATTATAGTTTTGTAGCAGTCGCAGAGGCTTTATTAACTAAAAGCACTAGAGAAAACATTATAGAATTTGTGGCAGACTCGGGCTCCAAACATCATCTTGTTAGCCCGGCATTTATGAAATATATGACTAACATCAGAGATGTAACTCCACCAATAAAAATAAGTGTGGCTAAAGAGGGAGAAAATAAAATTGTTGCCATAAGGGCCAAACAATGTACACTGTCCAATGTATTGATAGTTCCTGAACTTAAATGCAATCTGCTTTCAATAAGCGAAGCCGAAAGTGCTGGTTTCGTTGTGAAATTCTTGAACAGAAAAGTGATAATTGAAAAAGAAAGAAAAGTTGTTGTCCAAGGAGAGAAAAGAAATGCATTATACAGAATTAACTTCAATATAAACGTAAAACAGTATAAAGCTGAAGCACAGAAGGCATACAGTGTAGAAGACAGTGCAAGATAATGGCATGAAAGATTGGTTCATGCGTCTCAAGAGAAACTTGAAGAATTACACAGAAGAGAATTTATCAAATATGATAAAAATTAAAGTGAAATATGTGAACCATACTGTATCAAAGGTAGTCACACCAGATTATCATTTAACACAGAATACCTGAAAAGCAAAAGAGTTTTAGAATTGATCCACTCAGATTTAGTCGGGCCATTAGATCCTTGCACCTATAATAATAAAAAATACATTGTGACCTTCTTGGATGATAACACACATTTTACCATAATCTAAATGATTGAAAAGAAATCTGAGGTAATCAACTGTTTTCAAAAGTACATAGAAATGGTAGAAGCTAAATTTAACTCAAGAATAAGTTGATTCAGGTGCGACAATGGAACAGAATATGTAAACAAGTGTTTCAGAGATGTATGTGACAAAAAAGGAATCCAAATGGAAAACACTATGACATATTAACCTCAACAAAATGGAAAAGCAGAACGGCTCAATAGGACAATCATAGAAAAGGCCAGAACATTGATAGCAAGTACAGAGTTTAAAAAGGAAATGTGGGGAGAGGCAGTGCATGTTTCTGTCTATGTGATTAATTCAGGCATGATTCCTGCAGAGGCATGGTATGGAAGCCCTCCAAGATATGAGAAATTAAAAATATTTGGGTCAGAAGTCTTCATGCACATTCCAAAAGAACACAGAATGAAACATGATGAAAAGTCAAGAAAATATATCTTTGTGGGATACAGTGACAATGGATATCGACTATGGGATCCACAAGAAAGAAAAATTATTTATTCAAGAGATGTTATTTTCAATGAACCAAACACTATAAAGAGATCAAACCTAGAAAGTGAAACTCAAGAAGGAGACAGTATATGAAGAAACACCGAACCAAGAAATAGAATATGATGAAGTAATCACTTTTCCCACACCCAGAAATGAAGAAAAACATCAGAATGAAGAGACCTCAAGTCCCCTAAGAGATAAAAGAAATCACAAACCTTCTCCTTGGCTTCAAGACTATGAGGCATATCATTGTGCTCTACTATTTGAGTTGATTAGCGATGAGCCCAAAACCCTGAAAGAAGCATTTGAGTCATCAGAGAAAGAAAATTGGCAGAAAGCAATAGAAGAAAAACTGAATTCCCATGAGAAACATGGAACTTGGACAGTAGTTGAAATGCCGGTTAATAAGAAAGTTATCCAAAGCAGATGGGTATTCAAAAAGAAGTCTGAAAGTCACTATAAAGCACGATTGGTAGCGAAAGGTTTCCAAACTACGAATTATGAGGAAACATACTCACCTGTTGGTAGACTTACCACGTTAAGATCCCTGCTAGTCCTGGCTAATAAAAACAAGTGGATGGTCGTCGAACATTGGTCGAACAAATGGATGTGAAGACGGCATTCCTCCATGGAAACTTAAAAGAAGTATATATGCACCTGCCAGAAGAAATGCAAAATAATAAATATGTGTGTAAACTGAACAAATCACTGTATGGATTAAAGCAGAGCCCAAGATGTTGGAATGATACCTTCCATGAGTGTATGGTGGACAATAAGTTTGAGTGTTCATTACATGACATGTGTTTATACATGAAAAATTATAGTTCTCCATTTTATGTGTTCATTTATGTCGATGACATACTTCTCATAAGTGATGATAGTGAAAAATTGATAAAGATGACTTAATGAAGAATTTTTAAATGACAAAGGGCCAGTGAAAATGTTCTTAGGTATAGAGATAGATAGAGAAAGTGAAAATAAAGTGTTTAAATTACACCAAAAATCTTACATAGAAAAAGTCATAAAAAAGTTTGGTATGCAGGACTGTAAAACAGCTGCTACTCCATGTGAAGTTAGCCTGAAGTTGGAGAAATCTGTAGAATACACTTGTACACATCCGTACCGTGAGTTAATTGGTTGTATCATCTATTTAGCTATGTGTACTAGACCAGATTTATCCTTTGTAGTTAACTACTTAAGTAGATTTCAGAATAATGCTTCAGATGAACATTTGTGTACTTGAAACGTATATTAAGATACCTTAAATTGACTGCTGATTATGGCCTTGTTTATTGTCAAAAAGAAAATTGTAAGATAGCTGTTAGTTATTGTGATGCAGATTGGGCGAGGGATGTTTATGATAAGAGATCTGTTTCACAATCACAGAACAGCTGTGGACAGCATTCAGGATGCGTTCCGTTTTATTTTGTAATAGAACTAGACCTTGACTTGCTTTCCTCCGGAGGACATCTTCTGGGAGCCTTTATAGTCATGTCGTTTAAAGGTGGTATTAGGACGGTCGGTACTACCCTTTGTAGACGGAAAAAACTTGTAGTAACCCCCATTTTGTTTAAAAGTTTCTGACAAGGCGTCCTCCTCAAAGATAAGAGAAGCCGAAGGGGCAATTTTATGCAAAGCATTGTCCATGTACTTTGATGTTGGTTTATAGAGTGATCATCTGAATTCAATAACCTCCGTGCGACGACCGCAAACATATTGCAGCATCTCATCGCAAGCAATTCTGAAGCTTCTTTCGGGCCCCGTAATATATTTAGTTCTGATTCAGTGCTGCCGAGTTTATCTCATTTGCAACACTCGTCAATGCATTCCTCAGCATTTTCCTTTCTCTTAACAAGCCGTGGGTCATTGCGCTCAAGGTTTGGTCATATTTTGTGATATATTCATAAGGGATCCAGTTAGGCGTTCTAGCCTCAAGTTGGGCATTTATCCCTAAAGAGGTGAAAGCGGGGGCTGCTTGTAACTTCTTCTGCACCTCAGCGTATCTTATATTATTCCAGCTGTCTTTGCCAAACCTTTGACACTCTATTGCCTGTTGCAAAAGATCAGCCGGTGCAGCCATGATTTTTGGTTCGACTTCCTTGACACAAGGCGGGATATTAAAATCTTTGACGCTACCCGGATTAGGTTCAAAATAAGGAGCTGCAAAAGTTGAGGAACATGGTGTATCGAAATTCTCCTTTTCCTCTTCAACTTCCTCTTCAAAATCTTCGGTTTCTTCCTCTGATTGATTTTCAGAGCTTCTAGTTTCTTCGTAAACCGATCTATTTACAGTATTCAGTAATTGGGTCATCATGTTTTGCAATGACTTAGTTTGCTCTTTGAGCATCTTAATCTCTTCTGAATCGGTTTTGCGTCGTTTAATTGAACACTCTTTCAGGGAGCCAGATGCACTCCTCTTCCTTTGATTCGGCTTGTCCGTTATAAGGGCTTCCACTTCTTCTCTTGATACGAACATTGGCTTGATATCTTGGATAGCTGCTAGGAACATCTCCAACTGAGCCGCAGATCCATGTATCTTAGTGGCTATAGACTTAGGGCTAATAATTAAAGCCCTGCACAGTGGCCAGTTCAGCATTGCTTGTTTCAGCTGTTTAAAGGTCTTCTCTGACACTGCGTCTGCATCGGGATTAAATGATTTTACAATAGAAATAGGCGGAATAGCGAATCGTAGTTAATTAAAAACTTGGGGATCAATCTGCTGTCCCAGCAATCCCTGCTCCGTATAGTCCACTACTTTGTATTCTCGCCACCCGGCTGGATATAGCTGGTCCACCACCTCTATGAGGCGGTCTAGCACCGTCCGGTCTCCCGGTACCTGGGCTTCTGCCAGTTGTCCCAAAGTCGAGAAGGTCCTCGGGAACGCCATAGTCGGACTCTGTAAAACGTAGACTTTACTTTATCACGTGATGATGGGCCGAGTTTGACCCAGATGAGTCGTTGAAGAACGAGAATTAACCTACAAGCCGAAAATTTTACGTTATTTGAGCCGAAAGACGGACAACAAATTCAGGCCAACGGCCACAACATTTGGGCCGACGGCTCCAACATCCAGGCCGATGGCTCCAACATCCAGGCCGACGACGGCTCTAATATTTGGGCCGACGGACAAGAATCAGCCTGGGCTGGCCGACGGGCTACGAGGACTGAACCGACGGGGCAACTAGGTCGGGCCGATGGACCGCGAGACTAACCTACTGTCAATTTCCCCAAAACAAGACAAATCATAGAATCATAGAATCATATCTTTATTCATGAACATAGGTATTGTTGGGTTGGTACAAATTTTTGAGCGCTATGTTCTACCGATAGGCGTATGAATACATTAATATTTAAAAAACACACACAAGCAAACAAGTAAGTAGACAAAGTCATCTTAAAAAATAAAATAAAAAATAAATGCTCAAATGTCAGGAGGAAAAATAAATACACTCAATTACTTCACAAAGAAAAACATTAATGTCTAAACAATTCCAATAAAATAATTATTAATTATGGTATGATTGAATAGAAGTATCATTCAGAAAATCATTAATTTAATAGTAACATTTGTGATTTAACAAAAGAAATAATTTATTCTTGAATCGGTTTAAATTTAAATCTTTAATGTGTTTTGGGATTTTATTGTATAATTTTGGTCCCATTACGAAAATACTTTTTTGCATTAATGTAGTTTTAATTTTGTTATAGCATAACCTGTCTCGGTGTCTATGTTGTCTATCGTGTATTTGTCCAGCTGTTCGAAATAAGTGACCATTAGTTTTTATAAATATGCATACCTCAAAAATGTAAAGACAAGGCAGCGTCAAAACTTTCATTGATTTAAAATGTGGTAAGCATGTGTCACGTGGTTTTAAACCACACATCGCTCTAATGCAACGCTTTTGGGCTTTAAAAGTAGTTTCTTTTTCTGTGCAGTTCCCCCAAAAAATAATACCAAAACGAAGAATTGAACTGACATATCCATTATATGCCGCTAGAACTGCTTTAATATTAACGATTTTTGATAGTTTGTAAAGTGCATAGGCATACTTATTAATTCGTTTGCATAAATTATCTGATTGATTTTTCCATGTCAGTTTATTATCTATGCTTAATCCTAAAAATTTGGTAACTTGTACTTCGTAAATTTTTTGTTCATTATAGTTAATATTCATTATAGTTAATATTCATACCGCTTATTCTGTTTGCTCTCTGATAAAACTGCATTATTTTAGTTTTCTCTAAATTAACAATAAAATTATTTGTACCAAGCCATGTAATTAATTTATTCAAAGTGTTATTTATGTCATTTTCATAGGAGTTTATATCATTACATTGTATTATAGCAGTGCTGTCGTCAGCGAATAAAACCATTGGGTGTTGAATATTATTTGGCATGTCATTAATGTAAATAAAAAATAGTAGAGGGCCTAGAACGCTTCCTTGAGGTACTCCGTAGACTGTTTTTCTTTCTTGAGAATGGTGTTTTATTACCGTTTTTGTTTTTATGTTAATTTCGTCTATCTCTGTATATTGCTTTCTATTTTTAAGATAAGACTCTAGTAGACTCAAAACGTTACCACGAATACCATAGGCGTATAGCTTTTGTAGAAGAAGGTTGTGATCTACGAAATCGAAAGCTTTCGTGGGATCCATAAATATTGAGCAAATGGGATTTTTGTTATCTACATTTCGCATTATTGGTTGTAATATGTAGTTCGAATATTGCCATATTTATTGTATTATTTTTCCTAAAGCCTTTTTGTTCTTTAATCAGAATATTTTGCTTTTGCAAGTATGAATAGAGAGCCTCATAGATAACTTTTTCAAAGATTTTTGAAAAAACTGGTATCAGCGCTATGGGTCGATAGAACTTCATATTTTGTTTGTCAGTTTGTTTTAACAGAGGCTTTACAACGTTGATTTTAAATTTTCCGGAAATATGCCCTCTGATAAACATAGATTAATAATATAGCTCAGATGGAATGCCATGTCTTCCGCAACATATTTGATAACTTCAGTAGCTATGTCATCATACCCTACGCTTTTTTTATTTGAGAGAGATTTTATTATTTTAATTATATCAATTGGTACTGTAGGTTTGATGAACATGGAGTTTTTAATGAAATCTAGCTTTGCATTTGGTAATTTGGTTTTTGAAGAGAGTTTGCCTATTTCATCTATAAAAAAATCATTAAAGTTGTTTGCAATAACTATAGGATCAGTTACAATTGTGTCATCTTTTTTAATTTTAGATATAGGGTCTCGTGGGAAATTGCTTTTTGAGTTATTTATAATTTGCTAGGTTGCTTTTGACTTATTTTGGCTATTGTTTATCAAATGGTTGTTTTGGGCGACTTGCGTTAACTAAATAACTTCTTTAAGTCTCTTCGTATAGTTTGATAAGTTATCTTTATTTTTAGTAGTGGGCTGTGACCTAAATTTCCATAAAAGCTCCCTTTGTCTTTTGCTACATTTTTTCAAGCCTGACGTTATCCATCTTGATTTTCTTCGCGTAGTCCTCTTAATACGTTTTATTGGGAAGCATAGATCGTAGAAAAGCTTGAAAAGTTCAACGAATGAGTCATATGCCTCATTTGGATTGGAGGTTGCGTACATAGTTGAAAAAGATAAACTTTGGATGCATGATTTGAACTTTTTCAAGTTGTCTGGGCTATAGTCACGTACTTCAGAACCCCAGGTGTCTATAGTACAAGTTTTTTTCACTGGGACCTTTAATAATTGGGCCGTGTGGTCTGATAAGCCAAAATCAATAACTTCGGCTTTACATCCCCTAGCAAGATTATGCGCAAAATTATCGAGACAGGTTTTACTTATAGGTCTAGTTATTTGTCTAATTTCCAGTTTTAGATTATAACTATACATAAAATGTTCAAAGTCCAAAGATAGATTATTTCTTTTGAGTAGGTTTATATTGAAATCCCCAGCTACAATAATCTTGTGGTTTTCAAATCCGTTACATAAAATTTTTAAAATGTCATCGAATCGTTCATAAAACGTAACTAGGAATTCTTTTATTTTTATTTTCTTAGGAACTCTATAAATACATACAATTATAGTCTGGTGCGAAAGAAGTTTAACCGCACAACACTCAATGACATTTTTAATGGAAAGTTTTGATATTTCAGGTATGGCTTTGTATTGGAGGCCTGTCCTGAGAAGTATACATGCTCCACCCTTTCTTTTTGCTTCTCTAGAGTAAAATGCTGCTGGTTCAAAGTTTGGCACGGTAATTAGTTCTTCCTGACCAGCCTCCACATTATGCTCAGTTATGCAAATTACATCAATGGATTTATGTTTCATTGCTAGTTCGTCTAAGTATACAGTAAGTAAATCGGATTTATTGATCAGACCAGCTATATTTTGATGTAAAATATTTAAATAATTATAAACGAAAAAACTGATTATTTTCGGTTTCATTAGATTTAGATGGGATTTTATTCTCTTTCATGAAATCTGTCGTTTCACTCTGGGATTCAGTCGCCGGTGACAATTGTTCAATATCTGTAGTGTGCATGCTGCTATATGACTGATTGATCAATTCTATTTCTCTAAAGCTATCTTTCAGATGTTGAAAAACGATCCTTAACCCTTCAGTATTTAAAACTCCTTGTTGTTCATTGAACATGGTAGAATCATACTGCAGTTTTAAGTTAGTATCTAACAGGTACGCATGTCGGTGGGTTAGAACATCCAGGTAGAGTAAGTTATTGAAAGTTTCAACCCTCCAATTGAACATCATGTTATATTTTCCACACTTATACGTTGGACAGCATATTATAATATTAGTGTGATTTAAATTTTGTGTAATAAATCGTATATATAGGACTAGATTAAAATAATCACTTGTTCGTCTAAAGTCTGTTTCACCTATCATTATTATACAGTAGTCATTAAACGTATAGTCATTCAGTTTAGCATTTAATTCTGTAAAAAGTTGTTTTATCCCACCGTAACTGGTAAGAAAATGACACAGGTGAAAGTCTTCTTGAAATGTATTTTCTGCAGTTGTAAGCAAATTCCTGTTTTTATTGCTACTAATTATACAGAGTTTATTTTTTATTTTCTGGTTATTTGTTTTGATTTTAGGCGGATTTTCAGATTTTTTTTCAGATCGTGTGTTTTCTGCCAATTCAAGGTGTGTAGTTTGGGTTGATAGGTATTGTTTTTCTTCACAAGAACGATTTAAATTCTGGGAGATAGTTATATCTCTACTCTCTGATTGAGGCGTCTTCATTATTTGGGTGGTAAGTTTCCTTCCCCCTTTATTCGGTGTTAAAAATTCACTTGGAGTAATTTTTTTATAAATTTCGTTTTCTTTCGTTAATTCTTTTACGTGTTTTTTAAGTACCATATTTTCTCGTGTAAGACTGTGAATCAGTTCCTCTGCCCCCTGTAATTCGGTTTGTAAATTTTGCAACTTCAATATCATATCTTCATTTGAACAGTTTTCGTATTCCGATAAGTCAGGTAAGGAACTATGAGTCTCCTCTAGTGAATTTTCAGACTGTTTATAAGTATTTGTGTCTGAGTCTGCCTTTGTCCGATTGCGACGAAAAGTTATATTTTCAAAAAAACTCATTTTTCTGTGTCAATATAATCTTTACTTAAAACTGTTGCACAGTCTGATACGATTGGCGCACTATATTTCTTTAGAACATTGACCTCTAGCGGGGAGTAGTGGTACTTGAATTATCGTTAATGATTGACAATGCGTCTGTGTATTTCGATTCGTTTTGTTGTGATTTAATTCAAGTCGTCACAATGTGAGACAGATGTCGCTGTCGATAATTCACGAGGTGGTACCAGTAATTATTATAAATGGAAAAAGATTTTTGGGGTCTAGGATTCGATCTTGTCACCTCAGCCGTTAGTTAATGCAGACGGCAAAAGTCTTAACCGCTCTAGCCAAAGCTTGCTTCGTATTAATGACGAAAATAGCTATCCTGTTGTTCGATTGCAGCAGTATGGATATTTGCAGTGACTTTTTCTTGTGGTTTTAACAAACACAAAGAAAGTCCAAAGGTCAAAAACACCGATCGCACAATTTAACGGTCACATTTTTGTAGTTTATTATAAAAACTTGCATTAATTCACTTGAAATACTAATGAAAAATTATATGACTCTAGAGCTCTTTATAAGAGCTATACACTGTATAAACTTTTGTTGAGAAAAAATGATTTTTGCACTGTTTATAATCAAAAATGTGGAGAGCACGGAATAACACGTCTGGTATCGACAAAGAAGGAACGTTTATAAGACTTTATACAAAACTAGGCTACGTTAGAGTGAGCCCTTGACTAAACAGACATATTAGTAATTCTGCATTAAATTATTTAACCGTCTTTAACACAAAAAGAAAAAATAGAGAAAACTTGCACATAATACAAACTATAACCATCACTCTATACTATAACCATAAATCGAGCTCGTCCATATAACATCGACAAACTCTCGAACAGTCACACTGTTAAAATAAAACGCGTGTGTTTCTCACTCAAAGATACAACGTACTCAGGAAGGCGCCCCGCGCTCCCGCCGGCCTAGCGTCCCCGCAAGCATCTCCCTCACTCCGCAAGCTAGGGCGGTATCCGAGGCGAGAACAGCGTGAATTTCAGTCGTACGATACGTGTTTCTTCATGAAAATATACAAACATAATCTCCCAGGGTCAAGCCTTGGCTAGACCCAAAATATCCGTTTTTATCCCTTCGTGGGAAAAACGGTTCTATTGTGGAATAGAAGAAGAAGACTTTTATTTCAAGAACAACTGTTATGCAGGATTTTACAATTTATGCAGCCAAGATCCTTCAACATTCTTGCATTTCCTGATACCAAGTAAATATTTTTATCCGGTAATTTGTCCATGTTTGCCAATATTATGACTAAAATGTCGGTTTCTGAAGCGTTAACACCGATTTCATGCTGTGTTCGAGAAGTTGAGCAATATGGAAAACAATTCTAGTGTCTGCTTCTTCATGACTGTTTTCAAATTCTGTCTCTTCTTTTTTAATAACTTTAAGGTCTTTTTGTTCGTATGAATAGCATTTATCTTGGTTCGTTAAAAAAAAAAATACCGATAATTGGACTGGATTCTTCATTTTCCCAATTCACAGCCAAGAAGCTTACCAGTGCTTCTTTGAATTTAGGATTTTTCATTTGTTTTAGGAAACCTTTTGGGTGTTTTTGGGAAAGGGCCAGTAGTTTCAAAGGAAATATCTTGTTCTCCTCTCTTCTCGCATTGTTTATTGACGGTGATAGGTAACGATCAAAAACAAGATGGATTTCTTCTGCAGGCATATGCAAGTTTTATTTAAAATCGTTTTTAAAAAGTACTAGAATACACTAGGCGAGTATAAAACCCTTACTTTTTTGGAACTAATATGGTAGAAGAGTCCAATGGCGACTTTCCTACCTCGTCGAATACCTCATGGGGGTGATTTAAGAGTCTAACAGTCACATAAAAAAATCATGTACGCAATGTTTTTTTTTTTACTTTGCACTGTAAAATCTATAAATATGAACAGAGGACATAAAACCAAACAAAATTATATCGTAAATATGATCCTATAGATTTTCACATCTATATGTGCGCATGGTTATTGGTTCAAATGAAACTATTATTTCAGGAAGTCATAATAACTAGAGTTGCCTCGAATAGTAGTTAAGGCAACTAATCGAATAGCGAATATTTGCCATTACCTATTGCGAATAGTCGAATTATTTGCCAAAATTATTCGACATCAAAAATGATACTTACCATGTAATTTATTAATAATTAATAATAATATCCCTATTTTCCGAGAATCTAACAATTTTACTACATTTATACCTGTGCTCTACTAGAGTTGCCTCGAATAGTAGTTAAGGCAACTAATCGAATAGCGAATATTTGCCATTACCTATTGCGAATAGTCGAATTATTCGCCAAAATTATTCGACATCAAAAATGATACTTACCATGTAATTTATTAATAATTAATAATAATATCCCTATTTTCCGAGAATCTAACAATTTTACTACATTTATACCTGTGCTCTAAGACCTACATGTTAATGGATTTTCATGTTTCTAAGTCAACTGAATTCTTGTCCGGTAAAGTTGTAAAGGCCAGATGGCCAACACCAAAGTAAAAAAAGTGTCCTATAGATTTTTATGATGAGCCAAGTTGTATGAAATTGATTACGTAAAGGGCAATAACATTTTCGCGCTTACTAGAGGAAATATTTTTTTAATCTGACTGACTTGACTAACTCTACTCTACTACACTCTACCTACTTACAAATGCCTACAATAATACCCAAAGCTGTAATGAATAAGCTTAACAAAAATTACCTCAGCGGGTTGGATAGCGCATTTCCTGGAATCGCCTCGCCTAACTGAACGTTATTGTGTGTTATTTTGGAATTTAGATTTTCCAGTTTTGTTCGATTGATGCACCTTTTTGTTGCATAGCCTACCACGAACGATACTGATATGTGATTCGAATGTTTTTTACGACAAGTTCCATATATTTTTATAATTTTAGTACTTTTTGGATGAAAAATTTGGTTATTAAACTCTAAATTGTGATTTTTACCTTGCAACGTGAAATTTTGCAGTTGTTTAAGTGGTTTTTAGCTCTAAGGAGACCAGCCAATTCATAAATTATTGCAGATTTCATGCCAAAAATTTAGAATACTTTTTTTGCTCGCGAAAAATCTGCCGTTCCATAAAAAGGTAAAAATGTACTGTTATGAATAAAATGTATATTTTTAGAACGCATCAGTCGAGTGTTCGGTCGACGATTTTGTTTTTTGTGTGTGGTAACACTTCTCTCACTTGGAGCTGTCAAATACCTAGGAAAGGCGGAATTTTGGGAAAAGGATCGAGGTCGATTTAATTTATTAATGGGAAATTGATGTGGACATCGTAAAAAACATTATTGGGTCACGGTCTGACAATATTTTGGCGTGAAGGCCACTTTCAGTGTATTTCCTGTGTGTGTGACATAACCTATATACACGCGGTGTGCAACAAGTGGACTTGTCAATTACCATTTCTTCTGGGTTTGGATGCATCCAGGGGTAGGTGGGTTGTGTGTAGATTCTTCGTGACGGTGAGCAGCGTGTCACAGCACCGGAACGCCTTGGAGTCCACGTGCGAAAGGAATTCGTGCGAGGACTATCTGATGAGGTCATCATACAATTGTCTGGTAGGACATTTTGTACTATATTTTGTAGAATATAAGATATTTGTAGAATATAAATCTGGGACAGCTTATGGGCCCCTGTTCCAGCTGCTAATATCACCCTTTACCACACAATTTGTGGTGTCTGAGCGTGGTTATGGAACCCTCGCACCAGTGACGCCGATGCCCGTCACCAGTCAGAAACATTATCACTTTCTAAGCTACAATTTGTGGTAGCAACGAGTGTGGTTTATCAAACATTAAGGACCATTGATTTTAGGGGGGTGGGGGTGGGAGAAGGGAGGGAGGGGGGCGGGGTTGAAATCTCTTAACTTGAAAAACGTGAAAGTTATAATGTCGGTTATTGATTTATTTAGCATTAATTATTTATTAAAGTATTTAGCATTAACTTGTAATAATGTGTAGATGTTGGTGTATTTCCTGATTTAATGAAGTTGAGTAAATTGATCCCCCTTTTTAAATCAGGCGACAATGGGGACCCTTCAGACCATAGACCTATGTCAGTTTTGCCGGTATTGAGTAAAGTTTTAAAAAATCGTTTTGAATCAATTGTTCTCTCATTTTAATAAAAAGGAAGCTAAACTGTGAAGAAGATGGATTGACTAGACTCTAGTCACTAGAGAAAGGTCAACCACAGATGCAGGAGTTGGTTTAGTCAAGCACATTTCTGATGCGTGGGAAGAAATGGGATGCTTTTGTTGTATTTTGTGACTTCTCAGAAGCTTTCGATTGCGTTAATCATGAAACACTGTAACGGTAACGTTAAACTTAAAAGTTAGACGACTAAAATAATAATAATTTTGTAACTGTAACCTAAAGAAACAATAAAAATAAGTTTAACAATTAAACTACATCTGAAACAAATACATAAGAACACAAATTATCAAAAATACCTTGCGACAAGCAGATCTCATTTTATTAGTAGATGCGACTCGACGATAGACTCGAGCGCAACCGGTTTTTGATTGCGACAGGACGGCAGCTTACCGGAGCCATAGTAAAACCAGAACAGTAGTTTATCTTCAAGCAAAGGTACATCGCGCGGCTAATATGTGTGCGTGCTAGTACGCACGAACTACAGTAGCACACAACAGCAATATCTTAGTATACAAGGAAGGAGCTAGTCGGGGTCACGCCGCTATCGCGCTCAGTCAAGTCTTCTGTCTACTGTCTTCGGATGGCTCAATAATAATTCCTCAAATCCCGAATTATCGTTCTTCTCAATACCTACTCAACAAGAAAGGTGAATAAGAATTGATGGTATATATAAATAATAATGTGAAATGTAAACCGTATTTTCTTTGTTCACATTTAAACTATGATCATAACTGTGCTATTTTTGTTAATTATTCAAGGTGTTTTTAAATGTGGAGCTGATATAGTTGAAATCGCAAAGATTTTTTAATTTTAGACTAGGAGCCATAGTTTGATTAGATACTTAAATTTCATGATGTACTTTAATGAATTTGACTGATTAATTTAGGTAACAATCACAAAGATTTTTAAGCAAAGGCGTCGCCAGGGGGGGCAAGATGACATATGACATAAATTATAGGTAAAATAAATAAATTTCAAGTTTTTAACATAATCTTCTTAGGTTTCTCGCGGATTTTTCGACTACTTTATTATTAAAATCTCAAAAGCTTTTCGAATCTCTAGGGGGGACAGCTACCCCCTTCCCCCCTTTGAAGATGCCCATGTTTTTAAAGTAAAGTTCAGAAGCCAATATTTTTTCTTACAATAATTAAGATAAGCAAGTAAGATTTCTTTATGAGTTATAGTGTCTATATGTTTATTATGTATGATATGAATGTACGAGTATGTTTGTTTGTAGTAGGTATGTATGTTTGGAATTTTCACTACGTCGTCGATCGATAGCTCATTTGTTATAATCGGCTTTCAAACATTTTAAGTATTGATTTTTTATTAGCTACGAAACTAGAAGAAGCGACAACCCTGCAACAGTAGGTATTTAAGTCTCGTACGGGGCGTGAGTTAAACTACTGTTCTGGTTTTACTATGCCGGAGCGTCGATCACGCTTGGCAGCCTGTGACCTTTAGTTCACCACCCGCCGTCTTGGTACTAGTGTAGGACGGATTTCCGGCGGCCATGTTCAGTTGCCATCTTGCTAATGTCATTCATACCGAGTCTCCAGTATGAATTTGACTATATAATTAGATTGCACCTTATATACGATACCCAGGCATCAGAAATCTCAGAAACTACTGATTGGATTGCCGTGAATTTGTTTACTGTTTATTTCTCACATGTATGCAACGTTTTGTTGCATAAATTATAAAATTAAAGAAATTACTTTTAAAGAAAAGATTTTTTTAGGGAAACCTTTTAATATTTGTATAAATCTAAGTTGCTTTTTTCAACTGTTTTCAGGACATGAAACCATAGTGAGTGGAGACAAGAGGGCAGACAAAATGGAAATTAGAGGTATGTTTATATCAGTATCGGTATCACTACACATAAATAAGAACCTCCGAACTTATTTGGGGGATGGTAAGAGGAGAGCTCTCAAGGGTGTTTCTTCAAAAGTGCTGAAAAACATCTTCCATAGCTATAAATATTTTTTTATCGCATGGAAGCTAGATATCTGTTGATATCTGTTGTTTTCTACAACCAAAATACATAGCTCTAAAGGACACTTCGAGATGAAAAATTGCATCCCTCATAAACCTATAAAAAAACAATACTTTTGCTATTGAATCGTCATTATACGGAGCTTCCGTTTACGTACTTAATAAAATTTTTCCTGCCCAAAATATTCATTTAAACAATTAAATACTTTCAGGGCCCAAATTATAATTATATGTTCTCATTATATGGAAAAAAAACATGTAATTGTATAATTTACAAGTTCTTATATGAAGGCAAACTTTCGTCACACAAAAACGTCATTATTAAGCACCACAGCTTGTGTCGAAAAATTTTTTAGAAAACTTTTATCTGAACGCTACGCATTTGCCCCTCCCCGCACCTTCCATAACTTCCATTCGTCCTTTAGTCTGACACAGTGATTCAGTGAGGAGACATGTCGTGCCTGTGAACTGTAAGTAACTTTACTTGATTCTTCAATATTTGTCACGAAAAGTATAATTTGTATCATCCACCGATTTATGTTGTAATGTGAGCTTTTATAGTAGCTTTATCTAATCATAATATGAACATATTCAATTTCAAAAATCGTTTTCCGTTCCCAGCTGCTTACTAACATGTTGAATCTTGTTTCTTGCTACATTCGTCATTATATGCTACATCATTCTTCGCAATAACAATGTTGCTAATAATGACGCACGTTACGACTAATGACAGCTAGTGATGAGAATGATTACCATTGTTACGATTAATGATTTTCGAAGACAATTATCAGTGAAAGCAGTATCACTCTCTTTTAGTAATTATCAAGTAAGATTTAAAATTAGTCATATTTTTGGTAAGGCTGTCAGTAGTAGATGATTTACTATACAAAGTTGATATTACGTAATACAAGTATTTGATTTTTGTTGTAGCACGACGAAAAATGCCTAGATCTAAAAAGACAAATGAAGACTGCTTAGCTCAGCAAATATTGTGCAAAAGACGCCGATATAATTAAATTAAAAATGACCTGGAATTGCTTGCCGTAGAAGTAGAAAAAAGAAGAGTTCAGTACCTGAAAAGGAAGGAACGGAAAAAAATTATTAGTATTTTATAAAAAAAACCCTCGCACCAAACGAGGACAGCGCAAAAAATGGAAGGAAAACTCCAAAAGATACAGAATGCGCAAGAAAGAAGAAGACAATATGGAAATATCATTAGAGACAGTTCAAATTGAAGCACCCAGTGACGATGTTGATAACTTTCAAGTAGGGGACCCTTTGCAACATGACCATGACTGCCCAGCAGTTTGTTAAGCAGTTAGGAAGATCAGATACAGAGAATTTAAGAAAAGGAAAATTATGCAATGTATTATACAAAAATTTAAAAAGAAAATTGAATCACAGCGCAAATGTATCGCCAATCTTAAGCAAAGGCTCTCTACTATACCTGTAACATCATCAACAGCCATTGAAACAGAAAGTTATTATTTACCTGCTTCACAAAAAACAGCTAGCTATCATTCTCGCCAAAACAAAATAGAAACAATAAAAAAGTTATATATTGACGATGCCAATAGCACCGTTGTTGCCGGTAAAAAGGAATTCATAACAAGAAATAAAATAAGAATGCAGAAGAGATATTTAACCGACCGATTGACCGAGTTGTACAAAAAATTCAAGCCTGAGATTGAGATAAAAGTACATTACTCATTTTTTTGTAAATATCGGCCTTTCTGGATGCTTCATCCAAAATCAGTCAACAGAGAAATGTGCTGCTATCCATCTAAACATGGAGTTGCTGACCAAAGCCTTGCATTAAGCATCTATTTTAAATGAGAAAACATCGAAAGAGGTACTGGAAAACTTGTGTTGTGACAGATTTAACACTTTTACAAAGAAGCTGTACACAATGTGGAACTTAACGTCTGGTCTACAAGGAGTTTTCGGATGAGGAAATTACTTTTTTTGATTGGAATAGAAAGAAAAAGGAGGTTGTGTTTAAGCACAAACTTTTTAAAAACGGAAATAAGAAAAATCAAATCATAATCACAGAAAAACAGAAGATTAGATTAAAAGCAAAAGAAGCAATTGCAAAATTTGAATAAGAACAACCAACATTTCTAGAACATTCATACAGAAATATTAGTCAATACCAAAGCATTAAATATCTGGAAGAAAATCTTAGTACGTGTAGACTTTTCCGAAAATTATAATCTAAAATATGCGGAAGAAGTCCAATCGTTTCATTTTGGAGGGAGTCGTCAGCAAGTCTCTTTTCACACTGTCATCATATATACACATGATTTTATAACAGGCAAAGTTTCACCAACATCGATGTGTACACTCAGCGATTGTCAACGTCATGACGCTACATCAGTCTGGGCCCATTTAAAACCAGTTCTTAAAGAAGTGAAAAGACTAAATCCCTTTGTGGATACAATAAATTTTGTGTCAGACTCCTAATCATCACAATATCGAAATAAAACCATGTTCTACATTATAACGCAATTATCCTCAAACCATGAAAACATAACCATAATTACATGGAATTATTCGGAAACTGGACATGGAAAGGGTTCCGTTGATGGGCTAAGGTGCTACTGTAAAAAGAACAGCAGACGCGATGGTCCTTTTTGGTAGAGATGTTGCGACTTTCGATCAATTGTGCGAAGTGATGAGTTCTAGAATAAAAAACATTATAATAGAAACAGTTACAAAAGAAGACATAGAGCAGAAAGAACAACTCATTCCTGAACAATTGAAGCCGTTTAAGGGAACCCTTTCCGTACAACAAGCTCTTTGAGATAAGTTTGTCCCTAGAACATCTTTGAGAAAAATGAGCTGTTTTTTGTGTGACGTCTATGAAGTATGTGCCCATGGTTATCAATTGACAATACGCCAGCCGCTCAAAATGAAAACTTCGATCCTGGAGAGGTAGTTCCTTTGGCACATACTAAGCCAAATGCCAAAAAACGAAGGGATATTCGCATAATTTCCAACGCTTTAGTTAATGTTACTAACACCATCTTCTAACCGTTCAACATAAACTAGGCTGTTACTTATTTGTATCGTTTGCTACTTTGATTAAGTTTGTGTTAAAAGAAACTAAAATTTAAGTTGTATTTTTAAAGAGTATTAAGAAAATATGATTACCAAACGCTGATTATGCTATAAAGGAATAAAAAAAATTGAATTTTATTTACCAAAGGCAGGTTATATTGGGACAATAACAAGAACTTTAAGGTATAATTTTATTTCATATAAATTTTATTTCTTTAAAAATACGAATTAAATGATAATACAAAACTAAAAATTGTCCACTAAAAATATATTTTTTATTAGGCCAGCACGGTTTTAATAAGAATATTAGATTAAAAGAAAATAAGTAATTAAAAAAACGCACAATTAAACGATATATTTTGACCCACTCATTGGGGTCGTCATCAGCCGAGTAGGTCGAAATACTCGTATATCGTATAATTGTACATTTTTTAATTCTTTATTTTCTTTTAATTCAATAAACTAAAAGTTATTATACGATTACTAAATGCTGATTATGTTGAAGAATAAGAAAATCTTCAATTTAAATGATATTATAGAAAGAGATTTTTGTTATATGATTTTGCCAAAGGCAAGATCGAAGAAAAAGAAAGGCTTTAATTTATGAAATTTTTTTATCAATATGAAGCTTTATTAATTAACAGTTGAAATTGCTGTTATTTTAGAACGTTATTTTTATATAAAATAATAAAATAAAAAGAAAATTATTTTATTTTCTCCAAATGAAAAGAAGTGATTTTGTTCATTTTCGGCAACATGACGTCATTGTTATCAACGCAGATATAATTTTGTTCTACTCCGCATCATTTTGCTTATCTCGAAAAGATTCCAATGGGCCGGAAATCGGAAGCAATCAGGCTCGGACATATAAACGTCTTGGATAAAATGGATTGTTTTATGCCCTTGTTGTACAATCTACTATTTATTACCTGAATAGCCAACAAAAGTCATAGTTGAGGAGCATAATGCATGATGTGGGATTTTTTTTAAGGGAAGTTGCGACTATTTGTTTTTTTTTTTGTAAGCTACATGATGCATTTGTACCGGGTGCTTAACTTCAAATAGCGCTGGTTTTTATGGCGTCATCTTTTTTCTGAAACCTATTGTGGGGTAATTACATGAAAGGGCTTCATGCGCTGAATGTTAAAATGTACTACATCAAGAAACTAGAACCACGCGTTTTTAACAAAACAAAAAATCAGTATCAAAACACGCCCAGAAACCAAGAAACGGCTGAAGGAATTTTTATGAAGCAAACGTCAACGTGCGCGTAATAACCTCATGAGTAACGCCATGAAAGCAAGAAAATATATTAAACATTTCCATACCTAGATTATGATGACGTCATAAAAACCAAACAGCGCAATTTGAAATTAAACTCCCAGTACTACATCATAAACACTACAGCTAAATTATGTGATGTTATGCGCCTCAACTATATTAATCAAATTCCATTGCTATAAATCACTATTTGTTGAAAAAAGTTTATTTGTAATAATTTTGTAGTGGACTGTATTAAAACTCTTGTAGATTTTTCTTCTTTTATTTTTCTTATTATTCTTCTTGTAATGCTGAGTACTGAATGACAAAATGCGGGTTAGGCCCGCCTTTTATACTTGCCGTTTTGCACACGGCACTAATCTTAAACCTATTTCTTTCTAACATATATGTGCGTCCTTGTCTAAGGGTTCTATCTAGAAAACTCATCATAATTTATTTATTCTTATAACTAGACATAAAACAATATTTTTCCCTAATTCTATATGATATTCCTAATCTATTTACATTTATTTATTTATACTAAAGTTATTATTCTTGTGTTAAAAACGCGAAAAACATTTGTGCGGGCCGCGCGGGGGGTGTGAGCAGCGTGAGGGGTGCGGGGTTTGCAATACCCTCGGTTGGGTGTGCGGGCCTCTCGGAGTCTGACGGCGACGCGGGATTCTCGAAGTGTAGTATGCCTGTAGCCTCGACGTCAGTAGTGCCACCGGTGGTCGTACTTTCGGTAGCCGTTGGCGGGTTGTGAGTCGTCCTCAAGGCAGCTCTTGCATCCTTGTCCCTCGACGTCGTGGAGCGTGTGACCGGCATTGTTCCCGGGATCTTAATTCTCGACGAAAATATTCTTCCTTCAGTGATCCGGCTTCCGAAGGTCCAAAAACTGTAGTGGACTGTATTAAAACTCTTGTAGATTTATCTTCTTTTATTTTTTTTATTATTCTTCTTGTAATGCTGAGTACTGGATGACAAAATGCGGGTTAGGCCCGCCTTTTATACTTGCCGTTTTGCACACGGCACTAATCTTAAACCTATTTCTTTCTAACATATATGTGCGTCCTTGTCTAAGGGTTCTATCTAGAAAACTCGTCATAATTTATTTATTCTTATAACTAGACATAAAACAATATTTTTCCCTAATTCTATATGATATTCCTAATCTATTTACATTTATTTATTTATGCTAAAGTTATTATTCTTGTGTTAAAAACGCGAAAAACATTTTGTTGCGTCTGTACGGTAACGCCGCGCTAGCATACCCTAAATCTTTGTCAGTTCCTTTCGTTTCCTGCAGAGGGCGTGTGAAGTTGACCTTTGCTGCATCCGTCGCTAACAAATTTACTTTTCCAGTTGCAACTGCCATTCAACCAGTTTTGCAGAAATGCAAATGCCATGTAAGGAGACTGAAGCAAGTATCGGCGGGCATAGATTTAACAACACCATTTATGACTAGATTTGAGCATGCTCAAGATCTGAGTAAACATTCATAATTAATGAAAAACATCAATAAACTGTCGAAATTTGCAAGAATGTTCATGGGAATGCAGCTAAATTTAGCTGGAAAGAACAAAAGGGCAGTAAGATTTAGCAGAGAGGAAAAATTCTTTCCCTGACACTTTTGAAAGAAAGCCCGAAGGGTTATAGAATACTCCAATCAATATTTAGATTGCCTAGCAGGAGAACCCTCAATCGCCTTGCTGAAAGGATAGTTTTTGACATTGGTAAAAATCTTTGTAAATTTTCTAAATGTTCTTCTGTTATAGCGGCGGTAGCTCAGGTGTTAGAAGGCTGGCCTCTCAATCTTGAGATCCAGGTTCGATCCCCGGTCGGGCATGCACCAATGAGTTTTTTGAAATTTATGTGCAATAGTATTTGTATTACCTAATACTTACCACTTGCTGAACGGTGATGGAAAACGCGAGGAAACCTGCATGCCCTAAAAGGCGTATATTTGTGAGAACGGTGATAGGGCTCAACACCCATCACGTTGGGACTTAATAATCGTCGGTGAAACGCGGGTGCACCCACTTGCACGGTTTGAACTGTTAAACTTGCATTTAACAGTTCAAACTCTGGAACACCTCTGACATCCCCTCGGGTATTCATGCCGTAACGATATATACCTATGTAACACCAAAGATCCCTAACGGACCGCGGCAGGTAAACAACGCACGCACACAGCGGAAGGATCGTTGGAATAGCTCACCTACAAGCGCCCGGCTTCTATATAAGCTCGATGCAGCGGTACTGCGCGCATTCCACCGCGGCGATCCGTGACGGAAAGACCTTCCTACCTGTACTACCGCGGCACCCGCGAACAGTACTTACCTAACCTTTACGCGGCGATCCGCGAGCTGTACCCTACCCTTTTTATCTCCTACCACGGCAATCCGTGTGGAGTTCTGAATCCTGTGACTATCTTAACTCTGTATCATCATCGGCTACTACAATAAATGCCGTAAAACCATTTTCGGAGTTTTTTTCTGAAGAGACCTTCTTCACTCGGAGTTTTTTTCTGAAGAGACCTACTACACTGGCGACCAACGAGCGGGCCGTTACACCACGCCCCAGATACGTCACAAGGTCAGGACGAGTCACCACAATCGCTGTGAAAAAGAACTATCAGAGAAGAAGTATGGCGACTTTCAACGAGAATCAGTTCAGCCAGCTAATAGCGACAATATCGTCAGCTTCGTCGCGACAATGCTCCATGGCAACTTGCATACATCGGTTTAATGGCAAAAAGGATGTTGGTGTCGTTGCAAAATTCCTGTCTGCTGTAGACACCTTCTTACTGGTGGAAAAGATTCCTGAGTCAGAAGCACTGGTCGGATTACCCTTGGTGCTTCTAGATGACGCTGGCATATGGTGGGAGGGAATAAAGCACGAGGTAAAGACTTGGAACGACTTCAAGAAACGGCTGCACGATGCTTTTGCTCCCCAGAAGCCTGCTTATCAGCTGTACCGGGAGATAATGTTGGAAGAGCAAGCTAAAGACGTGTTAACGGAAACGTTTTTAGCAAAGAAACGGATGCTGTTCGCCCAATTACCGCCACCAAAGCTAACGGAGACCCAACAGCTCGACATGATTTTTGGACTTCTTCACATACAAATCAGAGCCGAAATACCTAGAACATCTGTGAACTCCTTTGATGATTTGATTCAAAGTGCGAGAGCAAAGGAGAACATTATGAAAGAACGGATTGAGTTCCGAGGCGAGAACAGTATGAGTGAAACCAAACGACAATCTCTTGGTCGAAAGACACGGTGTGAATTTTGTCGAGCTATCGGACACGACATTGAGGCCTGCAGACGCCGTCAAAAAGCGCTAGGAACTATGAGAGGCGTAAGCGGAGGACCGGCGGTTACAATAAAGCAAGAGGCTATGACCCAGGCTCCATCACCATCGCAACCAAGATTTTATTGTTACGGATGCGGAGCTCCAGGTGTGGTTCGCTCAAATTGTCCGACATGTCACCAGAAAAAACTCAAGACCGAGACTGGAGCGTGTTCTGTGGACATTCAGCTGGATGTAAGAGCTCGACCAATGGTTTTTGCAAAGATTGCTGGCATAGATGAATGCGTCCAACTCGACACATGCGCCAAGTCAAGCATTGCATCCTATCAACTAGCAAGCAAGCTCCGAATGGAGGGGCACACTTTCCAGCAAAGATCAATGAAAGTAACACTCGCCGATGGAATCGCTAAGCGCCAGAAAGTGGAGATCGTTAGAGCACCTGTGGAGCTATATGGCAAAACAACCACAACCACCTTCATCGTCCTACCTGGTTGTACTAGTTGTATGGAAAACCGGACGCTGCTTGGTGTTGGGTACATCCAAGATGCAGGAATCATCATAAACCTGCCCCAGTATACGATGACCTTCGTAGAAAAACCGGAACAGGAGTATGAACTATTGGAAGAAGGTTTTGTCACCTTTCAGCAGCAGACGTTGTACAAAGATTTACAACTGCCATCACCGGTATCATTCTTGACTTGGAACTCGTCCCCTTCGCTACCAGAACCTGGATTCTCATCACCTTCTTTGCCAGAGTCAGTGATACAAGTACCAACTGACAAGGAAACCGTGATATCATGTTTTGAACCAACAGCCGCGGAAATCCCAGAAGATATCTATAAAGCAGAAACAGGACCAGCTTGGAAATTGGTTCCAATTAATAGCCCGACTCCAAAGAAGAGGAGGCTATTTGATTGCAGCTCTCCCAATCTCGACTTCATGGTACGTGACGCTCAGATAAATGTTCATGCACAAGAAGTCAATCTAAGCGCACATGAACAAAGTTTATTTGAAGGAGAACTCGACTGGGATTTGGGAATAAACGCATTGGATGTCGATATATCTGATGACATAACCGATGACCAGCGGGAGGCACTTGAGAAGCTCCTGGATGAATATCAGGATATCTTTTGCTCGAAGGGCAAGACCGTGGTAGATGTTGAGCACCGCATCGACACTAATAATCAACCTCCCATAGCCACGCCACCATACAGATTGTCACCACCTCGCAGGGAAATTCTTAGGAAAGAGTTGGACAAGATGCTGGAGGATGGCATAATACAATCATGCGCGTCACCATGGGCCTCTCCTGTTGTTATGGTGCCTAAAAAAGATGGTGAAATTAGAGTCTGCGTGGATTATCGGCGTTTAAATGCTATCACAGTTCCGGATTCATATCCTATACCTCGCATGGACGATTTACTTCATGAAGCGAAACCTACACCCTATATGACTGCTCTTGATTTGAAATCTGGCTACTGGCAGGTTCGAGTGGCTGAAGAGGATCAGGACAAAACTGCTTTTATAACCCCCTTCGGAATTTTCAAGTTTACTCGCATGCCGTTCGGACTACGCAATGCGCCGGCTACTTTTCAGAGAATGATTGATAGATTCAGAGTAAGTCTTGATGGAATTAAGATACTCGGATATCTGGACGACTTGATTGCCTTTTCAACGACGTTTGAGTCTCATCTGTCAGACCTAACAAGAATATTCCAGAGAATGAGGGAATATAATCTTACTGTCAACAGGAAAAAGTGCCGATTCTTTGCTCCTTCGATCAAATATTTAGGCCATGTGATCACGCCTGAGGGACTAAAGGTGGATTCGGAGAAGGTTGCCACCATTATGAACCTACCAACCCCGACAAATCTGAAGCACCTTGTCACGTTCCTACAAACCTGCTCCTGGTATCGCCGGTTCATTGAAAATTTTTCGTCAATTGCTGAGCCACTTACAAGATTGACAAAGAAGACGGTACAATGGACTTGGGCAGAAGAACAGGAACAAGCCTACGAGGAACTGAAGCGTCGGCTTACCACTTCCCCTGTATTACGGCAAGCTGACCAGACAAAACCTTACATACTGAAGACAGATGCTAGCAATTACGCCATAGGGGCTGTCTTGGTCCAGGGGGAGGGAAGAGAAGAATATGCAGTGGAATACGCTAGCCGATTGCTTACGTCCGCAGAACGCAACTACTCTACCACAGAAAGAGAAGCGCTGGCAGTTGTGTGGGCTCTACAGAAATACCGTGGTTATATAGAAGGGTTACATATAACCATCATAACCGACCACCAGGCTCTTCGCTGGTTGATGCAGCTAAAATCACCAACAGGGAGACTGGCCAGATGGGCACTACAAATACAGGCTTTCGACATCACAATCAAATATACGCCTGGCAAAACGAATGTCGTAGCTGATACTTTGTCAAGACCGCCTTGCACTATAGACACAGGCAATGAATGTGGTGTATGTTCAATCGCAGTAGATATGCCTACCCGGGATCCAAAGAACACACGGGAAGAACAACTAAAAGACCTATTCATTAAACGGGTAATCACCGCATTGGAAGACCCAAAGCAACATGAAAATGCAGCGTACTGGAGCAGTAAGGGATATTTGTTAAATAACGCCCTCCTCTACCGGCATAATCCAAACTCAGAGGCTGAGGACGCTCAACTGGTGGTCCCTGAGCATGAATGGGCTAACATCCTGGCCGTCTACCATGATGAACCCACTTCTGGACACTATGGAGCGGAGAAAACTTTACACAGAATAATGACGCGGTACTTTTGGAAGGGAATGCGAAAATACGTTGAAAGCTATGTTCGAAATTGTATTCAATGTCAGCGATTCAAACCATCAAATATGAAGCCAGCAGGATTGCTACAAACAACGGCAACAGCGAAAAGATTCGAGATGATCTCCTTTGACCTATTCGGTCCGCTGCCTCCCGCTCCCAGTAGTGAAACCTGGATATTCATAGTCGAAGATATAGCGACCAGATGGGTTGAGTTGTTTGCTCTCAAAACAGCGACCGCGGAAACTTGTGCCAACACCCTGATAAATGAGATCTTTCTGAGATACGGCATGCCAAGAAGGATGATTTCTGACAATGGCCCTCAATTCGTCAGTTCCGTTATGCAGCATGTTGCTTTCTGCCTCAAAATCAAGCATGGTTATACCCCCGTTTACCATCCCGAGGCTAATCCAGTGGAACGAAGAAATCGTGATCTCAAAACCCAACTGGCCATACTGGTTCAAGACGATCACAGCATGTGGCTTGACAAGCTACCTATCATCCGATTCGCGATGAATACTGCCCACCACTCGTCTATAGGTTACACTCCAGCTTACCTAACCTTTGGGCGAGAATTGAGAACAGCGGATGATACTTTAAATGACTTGAAAGAAATAGTCCTTAACGAAAACTTTGTTGCTGAAATCACCCCGAAGCTGCTTCTTTTATCAGAAACCTTGAAAAGAACGAGAGAACTACAGGAAGATAAAGAAGAAATCAGAAAGGTGTACGTGGATAAAACCCGAAGAGAGGGAATACAGTATGCTGCTGGCGCATTGGTACTAGTCAAAACTCATCCCATCAGCCGTGCGGCACAAGGAGTAAGTGCAAAGTTTGCACCCCGACGAGACGGGCCCTACATTGTCAAGAAGCAGCATGGACCATCATCTTATCTTCTTGCCTTACCTGACAACCCGGATAATGTTGTTGGTACTTATCATGCATCGGCCTTAGAGCCATACCGTGGCTCGGAGGATGTATTGCCGAAACCTGTACAGACCATACGCAAAAGAGGCCGACCAAAGAAGAAGACATCAACTCCGCCACTTGCTAGAAGCTAAACAGCAGCTGTCTTCTCATCGGGACGCCATCGAAGCCAGAGGGGGAGTATGTAACACCAAAGATCCCTAACGGACCGCGGCAGGTAAACAACGCACGCACACAGCGGAAGGATCGTTGGAATAGCTCACCTACAAGCGCCCGGCTTCTATATAAGCTCGATGCAGCGGTACTGCGCGCATTCCACCGCGGCGATCCGTGACGGAAAGACCTTCCTACCTGTACTACCGCGGCACCCGCGAACAGTACTTACCTAACCTTTACCGCGGCGATCCGCGAGCTGTACCCTACCCTTTTTATCTCCTACCACGGCAATCCGTGTGGAGTTCTGAATCCTGTGACTATCTTAACTCTGTATCATCATCGGCTACTACAATAAATGCCGTAAAACCATTTTCGGAGTTTTTTTCTGAAGAGACCTTCTTCACTCGGAGTTTTTTTCTGAAGAGACCTACTACACCTATATATTATTCTATTAAATTTTGATTAAAATAAATATTCTCGAAATATCAAATATCACTCGAAAAAGAGAAACTGTCCTCTGCCGATTTTTCCTTACTTGTCTACATCTTTTCTATAAATTATTTTAATTTTATTTTAGGAATAAATGAAAACATGTTCGCAATTTTAAAAAAGCAAGCGACTAACTGGGATCTGAAAAAAAAACTGTGTTCTATAGTGTTTGATGAGGTGGCACTAACACCTCACTTATCCTATGTAGAGTCTCAAGACAAAATTAAAGGATTTAAGGATGTGGGAGAAAGACCTGAAATGAAATTTTGTGACCACGCTCTCGTATTTATGATCAGAGGAGTATGTTCGTCTTGGCGGCAAGCAATTGCCTATTATTTAGTCGAAGGGATGATTTCCGCAGCAGATTTGAGAAGAATTTTGAAAGATATAATTTTTAAGGTTGCAGAATCTGGTCTGACACCAGTTCCCCTGATATGCGATCAGAGTTCGTCATTTAGATCGATCTAGAAGTTAATGGCCTAGAACCTGAATAAAACAAACAATATTAGGTACACGACTGTTTAAAAAAAACGTTCATCATGTCTAGCTTGTTTGTGATTTGTCTTTATACAGAAGGCCACTCAACTTGAGTATGACTGTCAGAACATGCATATCCCGACAGTCATCATACCAGTATCTCAAAATAGGATGACACAGAGAAGACATCCAATTTCACCAACCTATATTAATGAGCCTAACGCCTTACTCTGTGTCCTAGTTAGTGGCTAACCTTACATCAGAATTGTATACGCCTCTGATATAGTTTATTAACTATTATCTAGCCTAACGGCTGGGACTAACGGCTTTGCATTATTTCTTAAGCACGGAGGAATGTTTAAGTATAACAGGTGAATGTTATTCACTCGGAAGTGGGAGTGAATCACTACTCTAAATTTAATTTTATGAATTTCACAATATTTGTTATTGATTACAAACCTTGCTTGGCTGGGTATCGAAACTGACAACGCAATCGGTCGCTTTCTTTTGCGAAACAAAATTAATAAAACTACTTGAAAAACATCCACGAAATCAAACTACGTCCATTTTCATTTGATAAAAAATGGGAGTATCTACGAAAAATGTGCCTACCTCATGACACACATTAAAATATTTACTTTGATTTACAGAGACTCTTCAAAACGGCACAACAGTCAGCAAGACTATGAAAACGACGGGAGAAGCAGTGGGATTTTTTAATGCCTTATTTGATAGCGCCAATGGCTCGGAAGAATCCAGTAAAAAAGGAAAATTGCGAGGTCCTATTAAAGCAGGGTGCAAACAATTTGCTTTTTGGCGTGAAGCCAAAGACATTTTAAAGTCAATAAAATTCATTGACGCGTCGAGTAAAAAGTCGGTTCAGTGTAAAAAATCATTTTTGGTCAGAGTACCCTCAATAGATGGCTGGAGAGTGACCATCAAAAGCTTCGGAAGGATCTCCACAGACTTGTTAGAATCAAAATGCGTTTTTTCTTTATTAATAGGACTGTATTTGTTATTTAAATGAGTTTTTACAATTTGGAGCACACTCATGGACAATGGTGGACGGAAGAGAGAGAGAGATACCAGTCTCCAATATATTAATTTTATCTTTGGCAGTGTTGCCATACAAAAGTTAAAATACCTAATAAAAAGTAAAACTTATTTATGTTTAAATATGATTTAAACATAGTTGGGCCGGCCAAGGATACACAAAAACGAGTAGTATTTCCATCTAAATGTACAACAGTTTTGTTAAATAAGCAGAATTACATTCAGTAAATAAAAACAAAAATTTAATTAAAAGGCAAAGGGCACAATTTCCGAATGGATCTAGTAAATATTTTATTTCCAATTTTTACCTCGGCTACCCTCACAATAGCATCCCTTCCAGGAAATGTTTTTACAATTTTAGCCATTGGCCAAGATAATACAGGGCTGTTAGGTGTCTTTACAATGACTAGATCACCAGGTTTTAAATTAGGCTTCTGAATCTTCCATTTTGGTCGGCTCTGAAGCTGTGTCAAATAGTCGTTACTCCAGAGCTTCCAGAAGTCTTGCTTTAATTTAGTAACAATTTAGTAATAAAACGGTTTGTTGACACATTACATAAATCTACCTCTGGATAACTGGTCAGAGCGGTACCAATAAGGAAGTGTCCAGGAGTTAAGTATTCCATATCATTAGAAATAGCTGCCAGGAGAGGCCTGGAGTTCAAGATTCCTTCTATTTCTACAACAACTGTATAAAATTCTTCAAATGTGAGACACATACTACCCACAACTCTTTTAATATGGTGTTTTACACTTTTTACACCCGCTTCCCAAAGCCCTCCAAATTCTGGAGCAAAACTTGGGATGAACATAAATTTTACATAATTCTTTGAACAAAACTCATATATAATATCTCTATGAGATCGGGATGACTGTAGATCATACAATTCTTTTAATTGATTAGCAGCTCCCTTAAAGCAAGTAGCATTGTCACAAAATATTTTGCTTGGTAAACCACGCCTACTTATAAAGCGCTTGAGACATGCCAAAAAGTCTTGAGTTGTCAAATCTGACACCAGTTCTATATGCACCGCTTTGGTTGTGAAGCAATCAAAGAGGGCTATGTAGGATTTTTTAATAAGCGGCTTTCTAACTCCTGCAATTTTTGTGTTAAAAGGGCCACAATAATCAATTCCAACATGCTGAAAAGGCCTGGTAGCAGTTATTCGTTCCTGTGGTAAAGATCCCATCAACTGTTTAGCAGTTTCAGCCTTTAAGCGAACGCACTTGACACATTTGTGTACAACTTTCTTAACCTCCCTAATGCCATTTATTATCCAGTAATTTTGAGTAAGAAAACTCAACAATAATTTAGGTCCCCCATGGAGAAGTCTTAAATGTTCTCTTTCAATGAGAAGCATTGTGATATGGGAATTTTTTGGAAGTATAGCAGGGTGTTTTTTCTCATATGACATATTTTTTGCATTATGCAATCTGCCACCCACACGGAATATTCCTTTGTTATCCAAAAAGGGATAAAGGTTACCTATCCCAGACTGAATGGTTTTACCTTTTGTGATAGCTGCTATTTCCTGATAAAAATACTGTCTCTGAACACAACGGATAATAATTAATAATGACTCTTGTAATTGTCGAGGATCAAGATTTTTATTTGTCAACTTTTCAGTCGGATTAGAGCATTAACCTGAATTCCTGCTGTCTTGTATTTTCTTATCCCTTGGTTAAAGTAGATATAAGTAATTCAATGTATAGTTTAAGTTTATGTTAAAAAAAAAGACATGATCTTGCCAAGTTTCTTGCCCGTTCTTCTTAGCAAAACTAATCGAATGGGCGGAGGTAGGCATGTATTTATATATGTAACCTATTACTATGTAGTATATAGGATGGGATTTGGTCGGCCGCCTGGATTCTTGCTGGGGGCTCGGTTGGTGATCATTGAACCTTGTTCCTGGTCCCTGGCCGGGTCTCCGGTATGGGTTCGGGCGGTTGATTGGATTTCACCTTGTATAATAATATTTTACCTATAATTTTAATCGTATATATATTGCTACATAAATTAAATAAACATTTGATCTAAGTAGTTCATGTACATTTATTATTTTATTACATATATTTTTATAAGATTAAAATTTGACTTGTGAAACGTGTATTATATATACCTACTTTGCAAAATAAACTTTTTGAATTTTGAATTTTATTACTAAATCTGTAAATATACGAGTAGGCAATCACCTTTTGAAGGGTGTATAAATTTGAGTAATTGTTAAATAACTTTACTGCTTCAGATAGTGAGTCATTCCGCCTAGCTTCTGAAGCGGGCTCCACATCAGTAATCAAGCAAGCTAAGTCACTCTCCTTTTGCATATCTAATTCTTGCAAATTGTCATTAAGAAAATTGTAATCCAACAAAACCTCAGGACCATGCCACCATAGATTATTTTCCTGCAATTTATGTGGCTCAGTGCCCCTTGATAATAAATCTGCAGGGTTTTCAGAAGTTCTGACAAAAAACCATTCAATTTGAGAGGTCAATTTTTTAATCTCCTTTATTCTGTTATTAACATAAACATTAGCAATGGTTTTATTTGAATTTATCCATGCTAAAACAATTTGAGAGTCAGTATATAAAAAGACTTTATGTGAAAATCTTGTTTTTAATTTAATGCTTACTCTATTGGCAAGCTGTGCCAATAATTTGGCTGCATTTAGCTCAAGTTGAGGTATTGTCAAGGATTTTCCTAATGGTGAGACACGAGCTTCGAACAAAGAAGATTCATTTTAACCGTCCCATCCTTCTTCAATATTCTTATGTAAAGACAAGCCCCAAATGCCTTAAATGAAGCATCTGAGTACCCTACCAATTCCAGAGAGACAATGTCATGAAAATTAAGGCATCTTTGAACTGTAAGTTTTCCCATCCTTTGTAAATTGTTTAAAAATTTAAACCACTGAACCAATGTGCCTTTGGGCAATATTGTGTCCCAATTAATTTTTAGAGACCATAGCTCTTGCATGAATATCTTGGCTACAACAATAATGGGTCCTATCAAACCAAGAGGATCAAACATCTTTCCAATGAAGCTTAAAATCTTTCTCTTTGTGTTTAATTCTAGCTCCTCTTCAAAATGTGGGCTTGAAAAAGTAAAAAAGTCTGAAAAAACATCATATTTCAAACCTAAAGCTTTCATAGTACTATTTCTATTCATATCAACTTCATCAAAATATTTTTGCTCTTCCGGGACATCATTGAGAACCTCAGAGCAGTTTGAGCACCATTTGTGCAAAGTGAAGCTACCTAACTTTAGCATATCTGTTAGCTGTGATTTAAGCTCATAAAGTTGCAATTTTTCATCACAACCTACCAATACATCATCTACATATGTATTTAATAACATTGCTTGGGCAGCAAGTGGGAACCTGTCCTTATAGAGGTGAGCTAGTTCAATCAAGCATCGTGTGGCCAAAAATGTAGAAGCTTTTAGACCATAAGTGACCGTCTGTAACTGCAAACAGCTGATGGGTTTTGAGGGATCATTTCGCCAAAGGATATTTTGAAGACTGTTCATGTGGCTGTTTAAAAACACATTACGAAACATTTTTTGAATATCACAAATCAGTCTGAACAGATAAGTCCTAAATAAAATAAGAATATCAAATAATTCACTTTGTACAACAGGCCCATTCAGCATTAATTCATTTAAACTGATTTTACTTCTTGATTTCATACTTCCATCGAAGACAATACGAATCTTTGTTGTCTTACTTGCCTCATTAAAGACATCAATAGGAGAAACAAGGGGCAGGTCAACATAGAAGTGGTTATCTTTAAGACTAACAGATTGCTGAAAAACTTCTTCCGCTTTTTGAAATTCATGAGAGTACTTCTTCACACTATTGAGTTCGGATATTTTCTCGGATAGCCAAAAATTTTCCATAACGTTTTCCAATTTCTCACTGTCAGAGATGACAAAATTTGAAACAATATCAAATGAATTTGTAACTTCGTGGGTACCACCACCCAAAACATAGCCAAACAAAGTGTTTTGCAAAATGGGACCATCGGAAATTTTAATGCACCCATCCAATAGAACACTGAAATAAATGTCAGCACCCAGTAGTAATGATATTTCTGATGGTACATTAAACTCATCATCAGCTAGCTGAACATGTTCTGGAATCTTCCAATTGGAAATATTTATGAACTGCTGTGGCAATTTTGAGGTGATGGTATCCACAATGTTGCATTTCAAGTTAAACTTAACATCATGAATGCATGAATGTATAGTTAAATTAACAAAGCTGTTTATTTTTGTTGGCTTGTTGCCAATGCCTATTATGTTATTACTTTGTTGAAATTGTTTTACACCAAGTTTCTTAGCTAAATTTCCAGTACAAAAGGAAGATTGACTTCCCGTATCGAGCAAAGCCTTAACAAAAATTTCTTGACCATAAATGCTAATCAACCTAACTTTGATGGTTGGAAGTAAAACATTTATATTGAGCTTTGGATTTGACAATAAGCTTACAGGATTCTCATCCTCTAATTTTTCTTCTTTATGCAGCAGTGTATTATGACTTTGTTTACATGTTTTGCATTTGAAGGTAAACTTGCATCTACCAATATGTGACCGCAAACATACTGAACATAAATTATGTTGCTTCACAAAGGAGTGTCGAACTTTAGCAGAAGCCATTTTAAATTCTGGGCATGAATAGACTTGTGAGTGCGCTTCTTTATTACAAAAACTACAAATTTTAGCAGTTTTTGCAAAATTTGTTACATTTGGGCTTCCACTTTTTTGAAAATGCCATGGTTTTTTGGAAGTACTAGCACCTACATGGGAGGTATCATTTTGAGAACTATCCTCTAGTGCCTGAGCACGCTTCTCTAGGAAGTTTATAAATTCATTTAAGGACGGCAAATCATTTGACTTTTTGTCAAGGCAATATGCTCGATTGGTAAGTGCATCAAGCTTGCGTGTCAAAATGGATATAAGGACCATGTCCCATTTATCAATGGGTTGTTGCAAATTTTTAAGCGCATGCAATTGTTGTTTAACTTCTGAAACTAAAGACCGTATAGCGGTCGCTGTGCCTTTTGACATGACAGGCAAGTCTAATATAATAGCAATATGGTTAGAGATAACTCTGGGCTTGCTATCAAAACGCTTCTTTAATTCCTCCAATGCTTGCTTATAAGATGCATTTATCAACGGCATATTAATAATTACACCAAGTGCCTCACCGGTTAAGTACTTTCTTAAATAGAACAGCTTTTGAACATCCGATAATGCACCATTTTTGTCAATAACAGCCATGAACATCTCAATAAAAGGTTTAAACTGGATAAAATCTTGAGCATCATAGTAAGGAATTTCGATCACAGGTAAGCTACAGTTATTAACATTTTCACTTTCTGAAGTTGCACTAGACTGCAATAATTTAATCCTTACATTAATCTTGGCTAAAGCAGAATAGTATTTCTGATCAATGACACTGACATCTTCCACATCGCTATCATCTAACACAGCTACTTCGACATGAACCGCTTCATAGTCTTTTAACGCTTGAATGAGCTTGTCTTTCTGTGCCTTCAAGTGTTCTATAGAGGCAGCAAGAAAGATCACGGAATCGCACGTAAAGTTTTCTATTCGAGTAACAACAGCTTTAAAATGGCCACGCTTATCCTTAAGTCTTTTGATTTCCTCAACCTTCTCAGACATTGTTCTTGTTGAAAATTACGATAGAGTACACACGCACGACTGCTGCTTAATTCTACGAAACGATACGCGCACAAAAACCCAGAGATATTTCACCGGAATAAGCGAAAAAGTTTAGAAAATGCACGAAAAAGCTTCAAGCTTTGTTTACAATAACGTTGACAGCTGATCAATGACGTTGACGTTTCGCAAGTGAAGCCAACCTTATAGAATTGTTTATGGCACAACCACAGATTAAAGATGTTTGCCCTGAACTCCGTCCACCGCTGCAAAATAATTGCTGCCAACCTGAGCAACGCAATTGTGCAGAAATATGGCTGCCGATTGCGAACTCGAAATAATTGTAATGACGCAGTTTTATAGAACTGATGAAAATCGCAACTTTGCGATATTTTCGTAAAATTTTCACGAAAAATGCTCCCCGTGCACTCCTTATCACAGTTATGGCCCTGTTATAGACAAAGAGACGTTCCCGAGCGGGCAAATTGGCAAAACCCGATATAGCAGGCACGCTGCCGGCACACTACCCGAGACCGAAATTTCACCAAAACTTCAACTTTTTGCAAAAACTTTTATGTCTGAAGGACCACTTACGCATGTTAGAATCAAAATGTGTTTTTTCTTTATTAATAAGACTGTATTTGTTATTTAAATGAGTTTTTACAATTTGGAGCACACTCATGGACAATGGTGGACGGAAGAGAGAGAGAGATACCAGTCTCCAATATATTAATTTTACCTTTGGCAGTGTTGCCATACAAAAGTTAAAATACCTAATAAAAAGTAAAACTTATTTATGTTTAAATATGATTTAAACAGACTTATTTGAAAAGTTTGGTGTTGGTTACTTCTACCCTTGAAATTTTAATCAAGACCCACTTGAAAATTTCTTTGGTAGAATTAGGGCCTTAAATTATAGAAATGTCAATCCTGATATTTACACATTTGTTAACTCCTTTAAATCGTTGCTGATTTCCAACATCATGGGTCCCCATTCCATGTACTCAAATTGCGAAGATGACAATGGAGAATCAGTAGTGAATTTCCTCTTTCTACTAAATAAGAAAAGTAAGAAAAAAACGCAAACACCAAACGATAAGGAAAACATAGATCCCCAGTGTGCGGAAACACAGTTTGCCCAAGCGGCACAAGATTTCAGCGAAGCATTAAATGATGTAATAAAGGAAAAAATGCAAGTTCACTCCTCTGCCTACACAGCAGGATATCTGTGTAGAAAATTGAGTAAAAAGTTTAATTACAAATATTGCAAGAAAACCTATTTCTCAAGAAATCGACAATACCATGATTAGTCATAGAGAGTGGTAACGCCAGATAAAAACCTAGTCCTTTAGCATGATGGTTGTTAGTTTACTGAAGCGAGACAAAGCTAGCTCATTTCTTTTGAATCATTGTTGTTTTCTCACTTCCTTATTCCTTTTCCGAAATACAAGTTCTTATCCTTACCACTAGTGAAATTCGTACGACTGCTAGAATGCCACGAAGTGGGTCAGACACCGAATGAACTCATGAAAAGCGCACGCGCAGCGTCACAGCCTCACCGCGTAGCGAACACTACATCCGAATTGCATATGGCGGAGACATTAATAGGTTCTCATGTTGTTTTTTTTTTAAATGTTATAACGGGCGCCCGGTACTAGGAAGGACATAGTGAATATAAGTGAAGTACTGCTTTGTGAGATCGTGAGCCCAATCAGCGGAGCTGACGTTGTTCAACCCTTCGTAGGACACAGAAGAGAAAAGGTATTTCACTCATCCTGTACACGACACCGATTAGATGTCTATCTACATAAGATAATACATAAGATAACTATAATAACATGTAAATAAGTATCTATAAGAAAGATAAATGTGCGTTATGTGTCTATTGTTTCATTTGGGTCGCAAAATAAATATAGATACTTAGATAGCGGCCCAAAGGTTAAGCATAACTAAGAATAGTAAACAATACAGTCCATTGTAAATAAGATAAATAAAGGATAGGCTACCCCACACACCGATTGGTTGACAAACAATAATCGCGGCAACTAGCACTACTTGACAGTACAGATATTGAGATATTAACACGCACATTTCGACGAAAAAGTCAGTCCGCTACCGCTCGCCGAACAAGAAATCATCCGAAGACTCGAGACACCAGAGGCCTCTCTTCACTTCCCAGCGATAGAAGATTCAACCTGGTACGGCGGGCTTCGAGCAACAAGATAGCAATAAGCGGTGGCGTGGGACTGAGAGGATCTGCGAGCGTCTCTCTATCTCTCTCTCTCTCTGCGAGTATCGCATCAGCAGCAACGAGTCGAGTGATCGGTGTGGCGGGGGCTATCGCAACGTCAATCGTAGTTTCTCTTCTTAGCCCCTACCTCGCCTGCTTCCTCTCGCACGCACGGCTGCCGGACTTTGCTGGAACCGGTGCACGTTCAGTACGCCTGTACTGAACATTGGTCCTTCGAACCGGGATACTTCCGGTTTCGGCAGTTGTGTTAAGAGTGCGTTGGTATCCACCCGATCACAGAACAAGAGCGACTCTACCAGCACCATGGCAGAAGACGGACAGCGCCAGACGAAGAGTGACACAGGCAGAGACGGCGGGGCTACGAGCAAGACGAACACTACACCCACCGACGGCTCCGCCTCGACGCACACATGGGACTCCTCAGTCACGCCGGCAAGCGGACAGACAACCGAGTCGTCCACCATCGCATCAACTCCGAGGACAGCGGGCACGCCACCTTTGGTCACTGCACCCTTGGGCCCGCAGCAAGGGCTCGCATCCACAATCGACGCGGTCTCCGTCGACGTCACCAACTACGACGCCGGCAAGTCACTGGAGCCGCCTTACGTCGGGGATGAAGGGGAACGGAGCGAGGGGCTGTGCGCACCGTACGCCCTCGCAGCAGTAAGGCGCGCCTACTGAAGTTAGAAGAGGAACTCCTGCTCAAGCAAATAGAGATCGAGCGCTACAAGCTGCAGGCAGGCGCCACCAGCGAAAAAGATGAAGATGAAGACCGACGTTCTCTCTTCACGACCACATCGGAGCGGCGCGTGGCGGACTGGATAGAGGGGACACGTCGCAAGCCGCTAGCATTGGAGGGACCAGGACGCGTAAGTTTACTAACAACTAACATTCAAATGATTGACCACAGTGCCTACGAGTTTCCCCGACCCCAGCCTGCACCACACAACGACGCAGTCGCGTCGCCAGAAGGGGACGTACGCCACGCGCCGCAGCAGCCAAGGATCACGTTACATGAAGAAGCCAGTCAGGCGCGCACGCCGCTGGAACCCGCAAGCCAATCCCGCCCATCGCCGATGCAGCATGGGACCACTGAGGATTGGCGCTACGAAGAGACCTGCCACGAGCAACCGCAGCCGTGGACCACTGGGATCTCCTCTGAAACCCGCTTTGCGCCGGAGCAACCGAAGACCACTGAGGTTTCAAGACCAGACCGGGCCCACCCAGAGCAGACGATGCCTGGGACCGCAGCGGCTCGGTCACACCACTACGAGCCTGCCACACCTCCACGCCGAGGAGATGGCGTCCCACCACGACGAGGTAACTACGGTGAACAGAGCGAGAGCTACGATCCGTCCCCGTGGCAAGGAGGTGGCGTCGCCTCGCGACACACCGCAGCAACTGCTCCGTCTACGGATCACCTTATGGGTATGTTTGAGCGTCAACAACAGATGTTTCTGCACGGACTCTCGGAGCTATGTCAGGCAGTCTCCTCCCCTGCACCCCGCAACACAGCTCCGAGGTATCTCGAGTTACTCCCGTACAGCGGCGCTTACGACGCATGGTATGCATGGCGAGATATTTCTACATCTACAGCACATCACTTTGGAAACGCCGAGAACAAAGCACGACGTAGCTTGCGGGGCCCAGCCAAGGACCTCGTAGAAGGATTAATGAAGACCACTGCGCCGCCCTCAGAAATCATAGCTGCATTGGAAGAGGTATTTGGTCGTCCTGACGACATTGCTTACGCAGAGTTGGAGAAGTTGAAGTCACTGCCCCGCCTTACTGATACCGGCAAGGAGCTGGTTACTTTCGCATGCAAGGTCGACGCCGTGATATTTACAATCCTAGCGCTGAAGCGAGAGGCATACCTCGTAGGTCCACAGACATTACATATGATAGAGGACAAGATGTCTGCGCTCTACCGAGCGAGATGGTACGACTTCGAGGCAAGACAAGCGGAGGATGAGCTGGGTCTGTTAAAAATACGACGCTTTCTTGAGGCTGAGATGAAGCTCCAGGTACGTCATATTCGACCCGAGGTTCCAACTTTACGTCATACGGAGCAGCCACGTCGAGGTCAGCGTACGAATACAGCGGCGGACAAGCAACATAAAGCAGCGTAAAAGGGACATAAAACGGTGGACAAGTCAACGGAAAAGAGCTGCGACTACTGCAAGCGACAAGGTCACGTCACACCTGACTGCCGCACCTTCCGAGAGCTCATGCTGGATAAGACCTAAGAAGAATGGGAGACCTGCAAACAAAAAAATCACCTACTTCATCGAGTACCAGACACTGCCGCAACCCTCGCTGACGAACGAGCAATGAGAGCAGTCTGCTCTACGCTAGGACAAACTGCTCTTTTGAAGATAGTTCCAGTAACACTCACCGGACCTAAGGGGACTGCTGACGCATCGTAATTCGAGAGGAAGACAGAGATGCACTTCGATTTCTATGGAGAGGCGCAGATCGAATTTCAAAACCTTGTGAGTACCGTATGAAGTCAGTCATCTTCGGAGCCACCTCCTCACCGGCGAGTGCAATCTTCGTGAAGAACAAGAATGCTGAAGAATTCAGGCATTTACATCCACAAGCAACATCACTATATGGATGATTATCTACAATCCTTCAGCACAGTAGAGGAAGCAAAGAGGATCACCAAGGAAGTGGACACCATCCACCGCAGAGGCCACTTCGAACTACAAAAGTGGACAAACAACGAACCTGCCGCCATCCAACACCTCACGGCTACACCAGGAGAGGTAAGCAAGGACCTAGATACAGGCGGGAGCGAGAAGATCCTGGGTCTGGTATGGCGACACTTTATTGGCCTTTGATAACTTTTTCATATCGCCTGCTTTGATGGAATATCTTTATATAAAAGGAATTTTTGCTCTCGGCACAGTCAGAATGAACAGAAAAGGTCTTCCATCAGACCTTGTTGAAGGAAAAAAAACTAACTCCTACTGATAGAGCTTCCAGAAAAGAGAATAAATTGAGTCCAGGTGAATTTACTTATAGACATTCTCCGCCTATGAGCCTACTAAAATGGAGAGACACAAAGGATGTACATGTACTAACCACGGCTACAAACCCAAAAGAAGTAGTAGAGATTCAAAGAAAACAGAAGGATGGAAGCAAGAAAAGTATGTACTGTCCTAAAGGGATTGCAGAGTATACAAAAAATATGGGAGGTGTGGATCATTTTGACCATTATAGAAGGTCATACTCCATTGGCAGAAAATGTAAAAAGTCATGGATGCGCCTGTTTTGGATCCTTTTTGGAGCATCTGTTATAAACTCATACATATTATATAAGCATGGTAATAATAGCAGAAAAAATACCCATAGAGATTTTTGGCTAAGACTAGCTAGGGGCCTGAAAGCTGATCATAAAGCTCCTAAGAAGCAAGCCATTTTCTCTTATAGAAACAATAAAGGTGGTTTCGGAGTACCCGATGAAGTCCGTCTTGGCAGAAAGGGTGAACACTGGCCGGTGAAATCTTCCTACAAGAGGTGCAGGTACTGTAGCAACAAAAAAAAAGAGAAGAGGTCTAATTATATGTGCAAGATTTGCAAAGTCTTTGTGCGGCAGCGTGCTTTGAAAGTTTTCATACATGTTTTAATAATTTTTTGTTTGTAATACTTAAATATTAAATAAAAATGCATGTAAACTATTATTTTCAGTCAATTTATAAACAAATAAAATTAAAAAATGCAGTCCCAGACTGGCTATGGTAGCAAATTTCCCACTTTTTTTTCAGGCTGAAATTTACAGGCAATTTTTACTCCTGTTAGGTCATTATTTTTTAACCCTCCTAACTACACAGTTTCTATCAGTAAAACTTTTATACTTACTCTCAGTATGCTGGGACTGGTTAAGTAAGAGCTAAGATAGTACTATTCGCAGATGACACGTCACTTATTTTTAAAGTGAATAGACGTAAAGAAATCCTTGAAGATCACATGTTCTTGATTGGTTCGGTGCAAATAATTTAGGCAAATTTCTGATGTAGATACTGCTAGATTAGTCTATTTTAGTTACTTTCACAGCATTATGTTATACGGCATGCTGCTGTGGAGTAGAGCCGCGGATACAGTCTTTGCGCCGCAGTCTTTGTTTTGCAGAAGAGAGCAATTCGGGCTATTTATAATATGAAGCACCGGGATTCGTTAAAAGAAAAATTCAAAGTCATTAATATATTAACGGTTTCTTTTGAATTTATTTACCACGTTCTTAGATATATATCAGAAAAAATGTTGAGTCTTTCCCAAGGTAAAGAAACCAGAAATAAACATAAACTGGCGTTTCCAAAAATCAGCATAACTTATGTTATGATTCCTTTAGAATTAACGTTAATTAGTTAACAAATGAAATGACTGTAAAAGCAGATGGACTACATGGGACAGGTAGACAAAGGTTATATATATGTCGCAGACTCAACTAACGCCGTCTATCGAGCCTAGTCAGAAACGTCAAGTAGTTTACTTGGGTATGGTCGTTAACGGCGATGGTAACACTAGTTTCCGGTTGTCTGATGTTTTTGACGTTTCGTTTGTCGGTGGAGTGCGGTCCGTCATCATTCTGTTGGAGAACGCCGAGACGAACGGTCATTGTATTGAGAGTGTGTCGCTGTATCGAACTTACCGCGTTTTTCGACCAAGTAATCCGAATCTATTCGTCTGATCGTTGGTGGTTTCCTGTTAATTTGTTTGCAACAGTGAAAATAGACATCTGTACTAAACAACCGAACTATTATTTGGGGTTATCGCCATGTCTGACACACCTGACAACGAACCCTCCTTCCCGCCTTCGTCATATATATTTTTTCCTTCATAACATAATTTTCTCCCGTCTTGTATTTTATCTCTTTATTCAAATAAAGTATAGGCTTAACTTTTAAATTTATTTGTTTGGAACCAATATTAAAAAAAAAAAACAAGATCTTGCTAAGTTTCTTGGCCTTCTTCTTAGCAAGACTAATCGAATGGGCGGAGAATAATTATTCTATGTATTGCATATATTTTAAATATTACTAGCTTTTGCCGGCGGCTTCGCCCGCGTTGAATAAATTTTCGTTATTGAGGCAAACAAAGGAACATGATTTTTCGAGCCTTATGACTTTATCGTCAGCCCAAGCTTCAAAAAAAATCCTCAATTATCCTTTTGAGTTGCCGTTTCCACCTTCCAGTGCCATTATCAGACCCTAGTCACTATGTTTTACTAAAGTACTAATCAAGACCAATCAAATGAGCCCGAATTCGAAGAGTCTGCTGTTGTCCGTTGAGGAGATATCGTATCCACCTTCCAGTCTCATTAGAACCTAGTTACCATATTTTACAAACACACTCATTAAGGCGATACCAAAAAAAAATGGGGTTTTTCGAATCCATTTACTCCATTACTCCGTCATCTACGTATTTCATTTTTGGGTAAATGTTTATTGAGTATTTGATTAAGATTCTCACTGAAGGAAAACGCGATTGGATGAAATTTTCTCGATAGAATTTAATTCCGAAATGTGGATATTATGTATTTGTAAAAATAATTGAAAATAATTAATAACTTAAATTAATAATCCTTGAAAATATTTTTGGCAAAATAGCTTAGTTTATTTTTTAACAATTTTTATGTGGTTTGGCGCTTACGTTATTTTTGTTTGAGTCGAGCGCATTGTTTGCGCTCTCTTTTTTCTTATGTAGAAGTAATTAACGCTGTCACTTTCGTTTAAATTCGTATTCCCGCCCAGTTTGCCCGTGACCTCTGTCAGAGATAGACCTGTGTCGGTAGTCGGTATCTGCCAGTTTTTAAATAAGTGAACCATCGACATAGAAGTGAATAAATAACGTTTGGATTATAAAATTGCCGATATGGGGAATAAAAACAAAATCAAACGAAAATTAAACAAAACCAAACACTTGAAACAACTAAGGGAAAAAGCTCGTAAAATGACGGGAAATAAAAAATAACTATGCGTGTCTTTATATTAATCCCATGTTCGATGTATAAAATGTGTAGGTAGAGTCCGCACCACGACCAACCACGATCCAATGTAATAAGGCATTTTTAGTCATAATAGAAAGGCAATAAAGACTTCATCGCAAGACAAGTCATGGTGCCAACTTTAGAACCTCGAAACCTCGAAATCAGAAAAAATCTGCTGTATCATAGAGAAGTGCAATACCTACCTTATCGGCGGAAATATAAAGAAGAGCTGGTAATTTTTTCTCGTTTCCATGATTGGTTCCAAAAAAGATGGTCTATACATACCATTGACTGAATGAGCGTCGATATTTTCTTGGAATAAAAATTTGAAATTGAGAAATTGATTCAGTAAATTATAAATATTTTAAACAATAAGGTTCATATTATTTATTATTTTCGTGTGATGCTAAAAACCTTCAGTGGTTGGGTTTGCGTTGCATATTTACCTACATTCAAATTTGATTTTTATAGATCAAACCAATCCGACCCTTTGGTCCCAACGAGTCACACCGAAACCAGTCACAGTATAACGCGTTGGGACAAAAAAAATACAAAATGTCCCAACCAGTCACACTGTTACTCGATCAGACAATTTTTTATTTTTCGTCCCAACGAGTCACACCCCCAAAACAAGAGTGTAACTCGTTGGGATTAAAATCTGTTACATGTTGACAACTTTTTTCTTCTCAACGAGTAATACTGTAACCTAAAGCAAGTAGGCAATAACGATCTAAGGCGGAGTAATATTTTCCGATCAAATTTACCGAAAGCGTAAACCTATTGTGTTGAGTGAGTCATAATAACAACTTAGCATAGTTTGGTTTCTCAAATTGTTTATAGGCATGGAAAAACCTACACAAAAGGGGCCGAGGTGGCGTCGCACAGTGTTCGCAATTACTATATTACGAGCTACTTAGATTCATGTGAAATTTTTTAAATTTATGTTTATGTAGGTACATGTTTGTGGAATTTTACGAGAAAAACACATATATTACTCATTATATGTTGTATATATAGTATTCCTACATATAGTGTGTACATATACATGGTCTTTAAAAAAATATATATTTTTGTACCGCCTTTGTAGGTCGAGATTGACGATATGATGCAATGCCTACTCGCTATTTGCCTCTTCATCCGATGAGTGCGTCCTTTCAGGAGCTTCAGGAGCCTTCAGTAACTGTATGACTTCTGGCGCCAAAGAAGCATCCGATTTTCGCTTAGGCAATGGTCTGATGCTGGATATGAATGGATCGGAGGAGATGAGCAGAGCATGTAGCACGTCTTGAATTGTCTGCTTCTTTCCAATTTTTCTGGTGCTATGCTCTCTATAATAACGGCAATCTTTGTGTTTAGACTCTAGAGCTTCTTCGCTAAGCTGACCAATGGGAAGCACACGGGATTTGATTACGTCAGCTCCATAAATTAATATTTTGTGTACACTAAAATGCATTTTGTACCAGGGGTACTTGGTGACGAAGAGTCTAGCCGAGTCAAGTGTATACTCCTTGTACGCGTCTGGCTTTACATCGTACGAGCACGAAAGGGCTTTGAGTATAACAGAGAATCTTGTTATAAGATATTTGTCAACCCCAGTGATCTCATGGATGAGAGCAGGGTCTTCAAAGAACGTACGTGCAGTATTTCCATCATTGGTCGAGTCGCTACCTTGCTTTACTGAATCGACGAGGAGCCCAGTTCGGCGACGATATTCATCTATAATGTCACGTTTTATTTTTTCTACGTCTTTTTTGACGTTCTTAGTTACGCGCCATGTTTTGTGATCCTTTCTATACGATATGTGGAGCACACACTCCGAACAACCAAATATGGGCGTGCAATGTTGACAACCCATATGCATACAAATCTTTGTTGCATGGCCTCTGAATGACCGCATCAATATCATTCATATCATTAGGTGTTGCTTTGCATATGTTGCAAGTCTGGGAAGATTTATTGTCAGAGAGTGCATTGGAATCGGGCGGCAGAATCGAGTGGAGGAAGATCTCGGGTTTTGCCAAAGAATTGTATCACCTTCCTTTCTTTTCATCACTAGCTGTAGTGGAACCAGCGATGTGAGTAAGATATCTGCATCTGACGCGGCCGCATCTTCTATAAATCACTGCTTGTATTCTGACTGGCTGCAGCTTCCGTCAAATCCCCACTTCGATTTAAGATAGAGTTTGGTGTTTCCATCTAGTCTTTGTGCTGTATGGTCAAGTAAACTTTGCATCTCAACTTCGGCTTTCGTTTCATTTATTATCATGACCTTCGGGTAACAATCTTTTCGTGCTTACAGAACCCTATCATAAGATGGATAGATATCACTTACTCTCTCCTTAGCTCCTCTGCGAATCTGTTTATACTGGTCCGCGCTCATTTTGGAATTTATTATCAGGGCTAACGCTTCATCGGGAGTGTATGGACGTATAGATCTTGATGTTATATTCCTTGTTTTAATAGTCCGAAGTGATTTAGGTGACGACACAGTTACTGCCTTAATAACGGTAGCCAAATTGCGCTTACCAGTCTTTGTGAAACTTGTTTGAGTGGCAAAGGCAACCTCCTTATTTTTTTTTAGGTTATATTTTTTCTTTTTTCTCATAACACGAATTTATATATTATTAAAAATATGGTGTATATCTGACCTGTGGATGTGGAACCCATGATGAACCAAAAATCCAATAACAAAACTCAAAAGCAGTTGTAAGAACAGAGCGTAAACACGTGCGATGATTAGCGACTAACAAAAGCGACTGACCGATATTCTTATCGCGTCGGATTAGTGCAGTGCGTAGTGGTGAACATTTCCAGGAATCGGCAAATGAGATTTGTACTTAAAGTAGCTCGTAATATAGTAATTGCGAACACTGTGCGTCGGTGACTTCTAGACATGGCTGTTGTGTACGGACATCAGCATGACTAGCTACCACTTGCTAGTTCTTATTTCAGCGTTATACGAGCTATTACAGATATATCGTAGCTATTACAGATATAGTATTTACAGATAGGGAGCTTAAACTGCAGGTGGGTCAACACTCGCATACTCGTTGTGTATGTGAATTGTGTATGAAAAACAGTTAATAGGCACCTAGGTATTGAATAATTTACTGATTTATTATCTCGTAGTTCCCAAAACAACGTGCGGATGTACTACACGCTAGACTTAAACCTATTGTATTATTAAAACTTTTAAACACCTGTCGGCCCGCCGCCGTTTTCTGTGCCTCCGCCGCGCCGTGCCGGCTCGCTGTCTGCTCGCGATGTATTCAACGGGGGGCGCTCCCCGCGTTCTCGGTTAAACCACGCCTCTCGAGCTATGATTTATTTTTTACGTATCATCTTTAAGACCGACCAAATAAGCCCAAACCACAAAATAACATTTTGTGCCCGAACTCGAGAGGTCTGCTGTTGTCCGTTGAGAAGTTACCGTATCCACCGTTATCCACGGTATTGCGGATTTTTGCGCAGCTAGATCAATTTTTTGCACGTTTCGCACGTTATGTCTCGATACCGCAAACCTCGCAATAGCTCCATTTTGTAGCTATTATATTCCCGAACCCTTTGCACCTTTCAGATTTAGGTCCTTTTTATAGGACTGGTGACAATACGGACATTTATCTGAAAAAACAAATACTTTTATTAGAGTTTGACATTTTATTTAAATACAATCGTACACACGGTTAACCGTTCCTAAACTAAGCCCAGCTGCTGGTGCGTATGTCGCCGTCATGTGGTTAAATTAGATTGAAATTAGTTTTTTGGAAGGAAATTTGACTCGTAAAAAATGTATTATGTATACCTAAAAAAACAGTGTAATATGAATCATACGACTTCAAAAACAGAACTCATTACTGTAATACAGAAAAGTGACATTTTGTATAGCTTGACCTGTTGCTGACCGCACTCCCTTATAAATTAACTACCTATACTTATTTAAAATCAACATTCTTATCTTTTTTACGGATCCCATAGTTCCCGCAACACGGGCAATATTTGCCTTTTTTATTTATTAAAAACATATCTGCGGGCTGCAACATCATATAACATGATAATAATATGTAGTCGGTAGTTTGAATATCGTTATATGTACTACATAATTAAAGTATCATCCAAATTAAGTCAGACAGTGACTTACGATTTTTTGCATTTTTGCTTCTTCGCACTTCGCAAGGGTCCTTGTCTTGAAGCCGTTTCTGAGTAACTAAAGCAGTCAAAGTGTGACCATCTTGAAATTGGAAATCCTGCCATGCTTGGGATGAAAACCTGCCAAATAGTGCCACACACTTTGTATCAACTGCCGAAAAAATGCCAACTTTTTAAAGATAGGTAGGGACTCAAAAAATATTAACACATTATATTTTCACTGTTTAATAATACACACATCACACGTCTAGTATTTGTTTATCCACTGAAATGAAAACACAAAACTTAAAACAATTAAAATCTATCTAAAAAAAATCAAACATCAGCATTAATATCGTACTCTTCCCTATCTTTCTCATTATATATAGCCTTAATAATAATAATAAATTCTTTATTGCACTTATAAATATAATACACAAGGCAAACTTAATGCTAATTAACATTATCTTCCAGTTTACCTTTGGTGATGCGGATAAATTAGGGTAGTGCCGGAAAAGATGATAAAATGATAATTAATTAAATAGGTTTAAGTTTATAAGTAACTCAATATTAAACAGTAAATAGTTTACACAATATTAAAAACCGTTACTTACCAAGCAATATCAATATTATATATAAGGTCTTTCAATTTAAACTGAAAGTAATTCAGGAGGTGATTCAGTATCGTTAATACATCACATTCCTCTGCAAAGCACTTGTGTTTGCGCGAACTTTTTTTTCGCTTCTCAGTACAAAATGGTACAAAATACGATATATATATATTGTTCAGAATAAAATGTATATTTCGGAACGCATCCATCAATGGTCTATATATTTTGTCTATGGACTTGGAGCTGTCAAAAACGAGGGACGTGGAATTTTCTTGGTATAGATCGCGGACGATTTTAATATGTATTATTAAGGGCTTAATAGAGGGGAAATCGGTGCGGACACCGTAAAGAACATAAGTGAATCAATGGCTGACGTTATTTTGGCGTGAAGGCCACTTTTTGGTGAATTTCCTGTGTGTGTGTGACATAACCTGTGTCCACGCGGCTTCCGACAAGTGGACTTGTTAATTACTATTTCTGGGTTCGGATGCATCCTGGGGTAGGAGGTTTGTGTTTAGATTCATCGTGGAAGGTGATCTACGTGTCACGGCACCGGAACACTTTGGACTCCGCAGCGAAAGGTCTTCGTGCGTGGACCAGCAGATGACGTCATCATACAACTGTCTGGTAGGACATTTTATATTAAATATTAGAATATAAGATACTTGTATACTATAAATCTGGGACAGCTATGGGCCCCTGCCCCAGCTGCAAGTATCACCCTTTAGCATACAATTAGTGGTGTCTGAGCGTGGTTATAGAATCCTCGCACCAGTGACGTCGATGCCCGTCACTAGTCAGTATTACCACTTTTTATATGCTACAATTTCTGGTAGCAACGACCGTTTATATCACACAATCTTTGGTAACCAGATCGTGGTTAATCCACCTAATAAACCTTTGGATTATATACATATAAACAGCGGAACTGGGCGGCCCCAGGGTCATTGAACTGTTAACATAGCTAGGCTATTTACATGTACATGTAGCAATTACAAATTGGATTTGTTTAGTGCTTTGAGTAGATAATTGATTACCGGAGGGTACCACATTGATGTGGTTCAGTAATATCAGTATAAATTGTTAATTTAGTACATATCAAGTGTTCTTGTATTGCAATAACATTATATCATATAACGGTTTATATTATAGATTGGAAATCAACTTGTTAGCTAATATACGGTTATCTTGGCTTGAATTTATGTACTTACAAGCATGTATACAAGTGCATAGTGGAATGTGCATTCGGGTTTGTGTGTATTGTATACACCAAATATAATTTAAATTTGGTAATATAGAATTAGGTAGGAACCTATTTGTTTGTTTTGTATTACTGATACAGTACTTACATTGGTAATTGGGAATTAATTTTGCTAATTAAATTCTATTTATAGGTAGGGTATCTATTGAGCAGTGCTTCTGTATTTTGTGCCGTGTCAGGGTGTTTGCTAAATAGTTTTATTTATACATTTCCCGGTTTGTTGCGGCATGATGTCCAAGTCTCACAAGGCTGCGTTGGCGAAAGAGCTCCGCTGGTTTACGACCGTCCAGGGATTGCTTTCTCGTTCGGATCGCGACAATGCAATCCTGGAGAGAGCCGAGCGGATGCATCAGCGGCTGGCTGATGCAGAGGCGGCTGTGGCAGCACTGCAGGAAAGTGACGAGCCTTTGAAGAGGTATGTTACGGATTTGGCTCAGATAAAAGGGATTTATGATGCTTTAACAGAGGCGGCCTCCATGATCAAAAAGCGACAATCGGGCAGCCCGGTTGTTAGCACACCTAGACCAATAGATGGCGCCACTGGTAAGACGCTGGTTATAAAGTCAAATAATATTGCTGATTTAAAGAGGCAAAATTCAGGAGGTCCTGTAGTTGTCACGCCTCAACCGGTAGATGGCGTGTCTAGTAGTTTGGCTAATTTAAAACTAAATAAATTCAATGGGAAAATGGAAGAATGGGTTTCATATAGGAATATGTTTACGTCATTAATAAATTCTAGGGTAGATTTATCAAAGGGGCAAAAGATGGCATATTTGATGTCAACATTGGAGGGCGAAGCAAGGTCGCTCATCCAGCACCTCAGGGTAGAGGATGATCATTATGATACAGCGTGGGGCTTATTAAATGATAGTTATCAGAACATGCGCTTACTGGCGGATGCGCATGCGTCTCAATTGTTGACGTTACCTAGGGTAACCGACTGGGCACAGCTGAGGCAGCAATTACTAACTCCGGTCACTGTGGCGTGTAATGCCCTTAGAACATTAGGTTTACCGGTGGACGAGTGGTCGTTTTTACTCGTTCACATTATTTTAGGTAGGTTGCCTAATGATGTGAGGTCACGTTTTGAGCGGGTGTCCGCAGAAAAAGATGGCAGCACTGTGCCTAAATTTACGGACTTAATGAGGTTTCTTGAATATGAAGCTAGGGTAGCAGAAACATCACAAGCGGACTTGGCGCCATCTGGGGCGCAATCATTTTCGTCTGCTGGCTCATCTGAATGTGGGGAGCCCAGACAACCGCAGCAGTCGCGGGGACGCGATATGACACGTTTGGCGGGGGTCGCCGTGGTCGAGAGGTCATCGACCTGTTTACAGTGTGGCCATACGGGGCATGACCTGCTGAGATGTCAGCAGTGGCGAAACCTGCACGTCACCGAGCGGCGACGCATAGTGAAGCGTAAGGGCCTGTGTTTCGGTTGCTTGGGCAATCATTTTGAACGTAATTGTCCCGAGCCACGACGTTGCAGTGTTTGTGAGGGGCCTCACCATTTATTGTTGTGTGCCAACAGATCTGAAGCGGCTTCACCGGTCCCGCAGCGACGGAGCCCTACGGGCGGGGGTGCTTCAGGGAGAACTCCCCCCCCCTTGGACAACGGGGGTGCGTCAGGGAGAACTCTTTCCCCCTCGGTCCAGGGAAGGCATGCTGTCGGGCAGAGCTCCCCTCCGTCGGAACGGAGGACTGCGGCGCGAGGCGCGCCCCCTCACCGGGAGGTGAGTTATGTATCTGCGCGTGGACCCGTAGGGGGCTTGCCTACGGGCTATCACACATATGGCCATGTTGTGAATTGGGCCCCTACGGGCGGGGGCCAATTGGAGTTGGCAAGGGCTAGGCCCCCCCTCCCCGCGCCGGTTTTGGTGCCAGCTGGCATAGAGCACCGTGTTAAGACGGAGTCACGGGGTTACTCACCGCCGTACCGCGAGTACCCGCGGTTAGAGTACCACCCGCCGTACTCAGGGAGAGTTGGAGGCTACGCTCCCCCCATGGTGGGGATGTGCACGCGCCAGCCTTATTACTGCCAGTGGACTGGTCCTGCACTCCACAGGTGGGGTAGCCTGTAACTAGCTTGTTCAAGCCATGAGTACGGAACCGCGGACGGTTCTGTTGCCTACCGCGATGGCTCGCGTCTAGGGCCCCAGGGGGGATTGAGTTAGGGTAAGGGCCCTCCTCGACTTGGAAAGTCAAGTGGCGCACCGATTGGTTTTGAACCTGGAGGTTTCGTCGGTGCCGCTCCTAGGTATTGGTGGACTGGAGTTGAATCAGCGGCTGCAGCCATGGTTATAGACAATATTGTCGGCTGGCAGCCTTCTTTGGACCTTCCTCCGTCCATAATCTCATGCACGTCAGGTCTGCATCTGGCAGACCCACGTTTTGTCATCCGGCCCCAGTCGATGTTTTCCTGGGCGCGGATTTGTTAGGATGGATCCTATTTGGTTTTTATAAGACTCTGGGTTCTTCTTCATTGGTGGAGGTATCCACAATTTTGGATATTCGATATTTGATTCGATACTTGGATTATTATGTTCGAACTTAGGAAATGGCTTTCAAATGAACATATACTGTTTGCAGATTTGAAGGATCCCAATATGATGGTGGTATTATGTTGAAATACCAACCAGTCAATGAAATTCATATATTTTGTCCCCAGCCGTGAGTGCAGAGGAGCGTTGGAACGCATTGGTACACGGTTCTTGTACTTCAGGCGGACCTCATCAAGTTTAGACTTCGAGTTCTGCGCGAGGATCACGCCAGGCTGAAGTGAGCGGTTGCTCGTTTGAATCCTTTCACGGATTATGAAGGACTTCTGCGTTTTGGAGGCTGATTTTGGAGAGCTGACCTGCCATACGGAAGTCTTCATCCTTTGCTTCTACCCAAGACGGACCTTTGGTAAATTTGTTGGTGTCGGATTGACACATACGTAACGCGCACGGGGGTTTTTAGCAATCGCAACGCTCGGGTTGTGAAAGCATACCTTGCGTATTTGTGTGCTTGGCCACCAAGGCCGTTCACTTGGCAGTGGTATCAGCTTTGACTACGGAGGCCTTCGTCGCCGCGTTGGATCGTTTCGTGTCGCGTAAGGATTTACCTTCACTTATTCGCTCCGACAATGGCACAAACTACAAAGGTACTGCTAACTATCTAAAAGATATTGATAATTTTTGTTTTGTAAATAACTATGCTAGTTTAAGTTAAATCTTCGCCCGGAAAGGGGTAACTTGGCGGTACAGTCCCCCAAATTGCCCTCACTGGGGAGGGAATTTTTTTGAAGCTGCCGTCAAGTCGGCGAAGACCCACCTCCGCTGCGTTATTGGGGAAACTGTTCTAATTTTTGAGGAGCTTGCCACTGTGTATTGTAAAGTGGAAGCGGTCCTCAACTCTCGTCCTCTCTGTGGTCAGACAGGACTGAGCATCCTAGGGAAGGAAATTTAACTCTTTTGAAGGATGTGAACTTGCTATCCTTGTTTTGGCGCCGGGGCCGTATATTAAAGTTGTTTTGGCGGAGACGGAACTCCACGCGTCGCAGAGGTGTTGGTCGAAGGTTCGATTTTGTGACGAGCCATGACAACTCTCTCCCGTCTCCCGGTTGTATGAGCTAGTGGACTGATTGCTCAGCCCAGAGCGGGGGACTGTTCAGAATAAAATGTATATTTCGGAACGCATCCATCAATGGTCTATATATTTTGTCTATGGACTTGGAGCTGTCAAAAACGAGGGACGTGGAATTTTCTTGGTATAGATCGCGGACGATTTTAATATGTATTATTAAGGGCTTAATAGAGGGGAAATCGGTGCGGACACCGTAAAGAACATAAGTGAATCAATGGCTGACGTTATTTTGGCGTGAAGGCCACTTTTTGGTGAATTTCCTGTGTGTGTGTGACATAACCTGTGTCCACGCGGCTTCCGACAAGTGGACTTGTTAATTACTATTTCTGGGTTCGGATGCATCCTGGGGTAGGAGGTTTGTGTTTAGATTCATCGTGGAAGGTGATCTACGTGTCACGGCACCGGAACACTTTGGACTCCGCAGCGAAAGGTCTTCGTGCGTGGACCAGCAGATGACGTCATCATACAACTGTCTGGTAGGACATTTTATATTAAATATTAGAATATAAGATACTTGTATACTATAAATCTGGGACAGCTATGGGCCCCTGCCCCAGCTGCAAGTATCACCCTTTAGCATACAATTAGTGGTGTCTGAGCGTGGTTATAGAATCCTCGCACCAGTGACGTCGATGCCCGTCACTAGTCAGTATTACCACTTTTTATATGCTACAATTTCTGGTAGCAACGACCGTTTATATCACACATATATATTATAAGGTCTTTCAATTTAAACTGAAAGTAATTCAGGAGGTGATTCAGTATCGTTAATACATCACATTCCACTGCATTTAAATTGAAAGACCTTATATATCTGTTATAGTCTAAGTTAGTCTAACTTACTCTAATCATGGCTCTTGATTGAATTTGGATTATCACAATGTCTCAATATCTTAAATCTACTCTTTTACTACCTTAGGCCGGCCTCGTGTTGATGATTCAGCCACAGGAGCATGCGGCTCGGTCGCAGGTGTGACCTCGTTCAGCTGAAACTATTGCCAAATATTAAATATCACTATTTTTAAAACTGAATGACTGATTTACTAATTGAAAAAAAAAACGGCCAAGTGCAAGTCAGACTCGCGTACCTAGGGTTCCGTATTGTGGATGATAAATTTAGTCTTTTTTTTTCGTGAATTTCTCAACCGCTTTATTTTTCCTGTAATCTTTACGTAAACATATATTACCATGATTTTTTTCATATTTTGTAGTCTACCAGTTTTGGAGATCAGGGGGGGGGACATACATATTTTAAGGGTTTTTTACAGATTTCTCGAAACCAGTGCCAGTAAGTATATATTTTTACAATCAGCTTTTTAACATCTACAATTTGAACTCTCGCGTTTTGTACACATTATAATATATATAATCGGGTCTACCGCGATCAATTTTTACTTTCGATTCAATTCAATTTCGCCATACTTGCCAGTTTCCCGTAGACCACGAGACATGCAACTGTCTCGAAACGTCGGGTGTCCCCCTTTTCGTAAAAAGGTAAAAATTGATCGCGGTAGACCCGATTATATATATTATAATATCTACAATTTGATACCCATATTGTATTTTTATAAAATATTTTTTTTATTTATTTTACTTTTTTTTGTATTTCTCATTAGTGCTAAATTTTTTTTTAATCGCTATAGTTTTTCTGTAATTGGCCAGTTATGATCTATAATTTACATTTTTTTCAGTCTACCATATTTTTGACATATTTTTAGTAACTTTTTGATCATTAAAGTTATTATGATTAGTAACAATGCATAGGTAACGTTAGCTAGAACAGAAGTAAGTTATGTATATATATATATATATATATATATATCGGTGAGATTATAAATTTGAATTGACTGTAAGGCAGCACGACTAGGAAAGACATGGATGTAATTCACATATATATATTATAATCCAAAAGGTCATGGACGGATTTGGGGTTGTTTAGAAGCACAACACTCAAAAATAAACATGCTAAGTGATAAAAACTTCACTCTTTTCCATTGCTCCCCGGACTTAGTGGAACCCTCAGCCTCCGAGTTAAGGTCGATGGCCAAGTTGTTCCACATGCCACGCGCCCTTTCTATGCCGAGGTAGCCAGGCCCCGGCGGGTGCCGACCCATGGCTATTTCACGATTCTGCTCGACAAAGTCGGGCAGAATGTCTAGTTGTCTCAGAGATATTTTGCGTCTCGGAGCCATCCTAAAATAATAAAAATAATAATAAGTTTGATAACAATAAATAGTGATGTAACGCATAATATAATGTAATTAATCAATATATTTTACTTACGCTTATAAGAAAAACAAAAACAACCAACAAACAAATGTATTTTATCCTTGAAATTGAATTTGAAACCAAAGACTGTGCTCTGTACCAAAGACAAAGACGCCATTGTGAATTTGTGAGTTTGACACTTGAAGTTATCAAATATTATCCGGTATATTTAAGGATGTCAAACGGTTACACAGAAATGCATGGGTTGTTAAGGTAATTTAATTTAGTAGGGTAGCACTGTCAGAATTTATCGATAAAGTCGATACACACCACTCGTACATTGGTGGGTTTCATGGTATATAATACCAATTCTAGTTCGGATACCCACCATCGTAAGTGCCGGTGGACAAAAAATAGATGGACACTTTGTTTTAGACAATAACCCCGCTGGTTGATTCTTTTGGCAGTCAAAACTTAATATTCAAAGATTTTCGCTGCCATCTTTTAATAAATTATAAAATGCTTTAGCTCGCAATTTGTGAATTCTTTTCTCGATCATTAATTGACTTTTCACTTCAGAGTCTTTTTCATGTTTTACTCGTTCTTCTAAAACTATGCAAGTGGAGCATTGATCTGTACGGGGGGATCCAAAACCAATGTTGAATTCTGTTCTGAATTTTTTTCTGAAGTATGATTCCTTAATATCTTTATATTCATCCGCGGTTTCTTCAATAAAAAATCCGTTAAGTTTTGTGATACTTAGCTCCAACGACAAATATTGTCTACTTTTAGTTTTACTTCTGCAGTAATGTATTTCTAGGGGCACAAGCTTATTAATATTGTCTTTGGCAGCTTTTCTCTTTGGTTCATATTTTTGAGTTTTACGACATCCTCCTCTATTCTCTTGTGCAGATTCACCCAATGTCGATTAATAACTCCGGTTACTCTTCCTTTCTTCAAACCCGAAATAGACAGAAATGTAGATTTGCAAACAGGAATCAGAACATTGTGTCGTCTTCGTGCAAAGTATGTAACTGCCATTTCTTTTTTATCACCACGATTATTTACTGGTCAATGTCGCTTAGCAACAGTTACTTTCGTATGATTAATTATAAAATTATCCTGATGAATTTTTTCACTTTTTTTGTAGAATGCTCTATGAAATGATATTATATCAGCACGTCTCAATGAAGCGCACCTGTATGCTCCGCTGTAGTGGTCACATGTAGGAGTTATATTTGAATGTTGGAGTTACATTTACTGTTACGACCAGCGCATTTTCAGGATACGCGAAAAAAACTAGCTGGAAAGTATTCTTAGATAACTTTATGTTACCGGAAAGTTTCGGCGATGATGCTCAACTAAATGAGAGCATCAGTAAATTAAGCGAAAAATTTGTAATCGCAATTTAATGTCACAAAAAGACAAACTTCAGGGGACTAGATGACATTAATGACCTAAGAGCAACTTTGTTTCAAAACAAAAGAAGCCCTGGAACACCATCTTCGAAGGGACAACTACCAAACTTATATTTGGAAGATGGCGGACAGGCCTCTTCAAGCCTTGCCCGCCCCAGAAACATGTGGTTGGCTCTTAGCAGAAAACAAACTAGTGCCAGTCACAAGCTTCAAAGCCCCTGTGTCTATCAAAGATTTAGAACTGATAACTTGTCAGTGTAAAACAGGTCGCCGAACAGCAAGATGCAGTTGTGCTAACAAACGCCAAAATTGCATAAAAAGTGTTTGTCATATAGGTGACAACGAGACATGCTTTAACCATAACTTTGATGGTCCAGCAGACTTGTAAACTTGTAGTAACTACTCCTGGGCTGATTTCAGTTTGATCGTCGGTCGCCGCCCACCTTACTTAACATCTCTTTTACACGCGTCGATTTTATCCTGCTGTCAGTGTTACGCGGGCGTCAACAAGTGATAAATATCCTCAAAATAATCATACGGTAGCAACAAACAACACACACTTCTCCATTGCACACACACTAGCGCGCAACTCAACATACACGCATTAATATATACAATGACCCCTTGGTGGCGCGTGCGCCGTGCGGTACGCCGCGCCGACAAGCGGCGATGCACAGTGATCCGTTCCATACAAGCTATACGCTGAAAATTATTTTATTTAATATAATTGCGTTGAATAACGTATCAAATCATAATGTAATGTTTTATGATAATTGGGGTCATTCAGGGAAGGGCAAAAAAAACATGTTCAAAATTATAAGAATTATTTATTTAATAAATATTGTCCCATTGGTTCAACAAAATATATGTATAAAACTAGCAAACCATTGCTTTGTAAACACTACTAAGTACTTTAAAAAAAAAACGAAAGATTAATACAAGAAGATCAGAGTTAATGACTTACAAGTGTCACATAATACTACATAATAAACGAAATAATATGGACATTAGTGAAGTCGCCGTCAATAGAAATTGTGGACCATGTAAACAAACCGTTTTCTCAAGGTTCTGTCACGGAGTCTCACTGAACATTATTCCATATCATGAAGCATCAATTCTTACCAGTCATTCACTGTATTTCATCATGAAATATTCAATAATCACTAGTTAATTACGGAAAATCATAGAATCAATAGTCAATTCTGTACTGCTTCGAGATTACTGTCATATTTTTTTATCATTGAATCTGTATTGTCTTTTAAAAGATGGCGGGAAGTACGGAAATAAAAGTAATAAATGTAGGTTTTGACTACCAGAATTTTATTCGGGCAGAGTTTCTGCCTACGACTGTGTTAGCAAGAGAATGATGTCACTGCGAACCCAACTTGTATTTATATCCTATCTTCCCTCCACAGTGACATCATTCGGAAGCAACCACAAAAATCAACACAACTACTAACAAAATATTTTAAATACCATAAATTATTATAAAATTTATGTTGACAAATTCGATAAATGGTACTGATATTTATAAAGGTTACCATATATTTCAAACATTTAAATTGAATCAAATAACAAAACGGAAGTTACCTTATCAATACCTTCTTGACTTGTACTAACATTTTTAGCAGCAAATATAACAACTAACAAATAATACATCTCAAAATAACTAAGATCTTATATTACTTACTTATGATATATCCCAGAATAATTTATAATCTTACATTCGGCCTTTCCTGACCCTAAGTTTGTCCTCAAACTTACTGACCCTAAGTTTGTCCTCAAATTTACACAATTTGAACTATAGATTCTTTATGTAAATCAATCCCACATTGATGACTATCTCTACGAGTAAGTATACAACAAGGTTAACAAATGGATCTTTCAACATCTATATCTCATCAAACAGATGGTTCTCTAAACATTGTAATGCCCTGATATTGGTAACAGGTGGATCTATCAACATCTGTATATTTATAAAACAGTTGGTTCTATCAACATCTGTCCTTACAATCAATGGATGGATCTATCAACATCCGAAATATCTAATAAACAGATGGATCTATCAACATCTGTCCTTACAGTCAATGGATGGATCTATCAACATCCGAAATATCTAATAAACAGATGGATCTATCAACATCTGTCCTTACAGTCAATGGATGGATCTATCAACATCCAAAATATCTCTAAAACAGATAGATCTATCAACATCTGTCCTTACAGTCAATGGATGGATCTATCAACATCCAAAATATCTCTAAAACAGATGGATCTATCAACATCTGTCCTTACAGTCAATGGATGGATCTATCAACATCCAAAATATCTCTAAAACAGATGGATCTATCAACATCTGTCCTTACAGTCAATGGATGGATCTATCAACATCCAAAATATCTCTAAAACAGATGGATCTATCAACATCTGTCCTTACAGTCAATGGATGGATCTATCAACATCCGAAATATCTATAAAACAGATGGATCTATCAACATCTGTAAATTCTTGTAAATGAATGGATCTAACAACATTCTCCCAAAATATTAATCTATTAACATCTAAGAAACAATTACTCAAATTATGAACAATTACTCTTCTTCAATTAACGTATTTGTATTCCAGGAAAACAACACAAGCACAAATAACTTCTTGGAAATGAATGTATTTATTAACATATTTACAAAATAAAATCTTTTTAACTCTTTCAATCTAAAGCTTGTAAATACATGGATCTATCAACATCCTCAAAAATATAAATCTATGGCCTTTAACAACCAATAAACAATCACTCAAATTATAAATAATTTATCTTCTTAAATTTATATATTCTAGTAAACCAGCACAAGCACAATAAGCACTTTACAAATCTGAAAAAGTTTAATTAATTCTTTCAAATATAATTATTATATATACCTTTATATCAACAACACCATACCACTTTGTGAACAATCGACGTTACTTTTAACCCCTACAGAAAATAATCAACTCATTCATAATTTTCTTCATTACCACTAGTTTGACAATTTGAGCTATCATCGTTATCACTATACATTGTAATCCAAGATTTAATGCGATCTACTGCAGTTATTACAATAATCTCTTTATGTAATAATTGTTGACCCCTCAATACTTGACACTTCACATTTATTATTTCTTAAAATTTTTGTTTATGAAAGGACCGGCGCATTTTGGTAGGAGTTTCTTACTCTTATCATCGTTATGAGCTGTATGTTTTAATATTTTTACTAGATCTCCTTTATACGTTCTTGCGATAACTTTATTTTTATCATACCTACCCTTTTGAGCTTTCTGATCTTTTTTAATTTGTATTTCAATATTATCTCTTCTTTTCTTTTTTTTGTATATAACCGGGTCGAAAATTTGAGCAAAAATATTATCTCCTGTGCTTACCATTTGAATTCCAAATAACGCTACAGATAGAACTTTGCCTATTCCTTTATTTAATGTATTGTTGAGCCCTCACTATAATTAACCCCAAAAATGTACACCAATTTTTCTTTCCTATTTTGTTCGTATATGCTGTTAGTGCGTCTAAATCTTTCGACTTGCCCGGTAGAGCGTGGGGATGCCACTGCATTCTGAATGTTCCTTATTTTAGCTTCCTCGCAAAAAGTTTTAAACATGTTACATGTAAAAGTCGTGCCCTGATCTGAAATAAGCCTAGGATACCCAAGGTCGTAAATTTGTCTTCTAATGCTAGTTTTGTAGGCACCGATTTCAAATTCCAAAGAGGTTTCAACAAACAAAATTTCGTGAATCCATCGACTAAAACTAATAAATAGGAATTTCCTTTTGCACTTTTAACAAAAGGTCCTAAGTGATCTACATGTACCGTTACTTTGTGAATTGGATGCAAATGGCCTTCTTTTGGCCCACTTGGCTCTTTGCTGTCGAACGTACTTTGTAACAAAACTTTTCATTTTCGGGAACAAAAAGTCTATTTATTTTACACATGATTTAGTTTACATCGTGTATATTACCCATTTCAATTCGTCACCTATAACTCGAAATATATATTTTTTTATGAGGAAATTCTTCTTTACTCAGAATAATCTTTATCTTAATACGTTGTAATTCAGTATTATTTATTTGTAAGCTTAACAACCAATCTTCTTGTGTTATTTTTAATACACAGGGCATAGAATCGAGCGTTGCATCCAACCCATAAGGTATAGCGTTCCTGCTCAACGCTTCAACGTGGAACATACATTTACCAGGCTTATACTCTATTCTAAAGTTAAATTCCTGATAGTTATCAACCATCTTGCTATTTGAGGAACAAGATCTCGCCTGGCGACCGTGCCTCGTAATGCAAAACAATCCGATACCAAAGTAAATTTTATTAATTAAGTATAACGGCGGATCGACTTAGGGTACATGAATTTATTTCGCGATACGCGACATGTTTCGAATTCCTTTCAAATTCGTTGTGAATACGTAATTATGAATTCAACTCACAATAGTTACGCAAATTTTATTCCCAACAAGTAAACTCGAAAACACTGAAGCAACGCTATAACTACTAATGTTTCTAACTCGTACGCGTGATAATTCTGCTCGTCAATTGTAGTATTTCTATTAAAGTATGCGTGGTCTCGAAGGATCAAAATGTAGCCGCTGGCTACAGGAATGCAGAGATGATGAAAGAGGATAAACGGATGGGTTGACACGAGAGAATTGTGGGTAAACTGACTGACCTTTGATGTTGTTCTTGATGTTTTCGGTGAGCCGACGAAACGCGCCGCGTGTCGTCTCCTCTCGTTGAGCTGATTAATGCTGGCACTTTGGGCAGTGATGAGCTGGATGTCTTGAAGTATTACACAGCACTTATATGTTCACAAGACACGGTGAATACGCGAGATTGTTTGTATCGGCGGCACGAATGTTTATACACGTGTGTCGTTCTCTCGAGAGTTCGGACGCAACAGAGAGAGTCCAGCGCCCGCGCGCGCCTCGATCCGCGCGCGGCGGGGGGGGGGGGGAGTGGTCATCCGCGCATGCGCACGCGAATGACACGTCATGTTCTAACGTCATGCTGGTAACGTAGTGTAGCGTGAACATCCTGGGGGGGCCGGGGCTGCGGCTCCTCTTGAGCTGAATCCAACGGCAGCCTGGCTATCTTGAACACAGGTCGTCGCAGATTTCCATGAGCTGTGTCCAGATCCACAACTCGTATCACTCCATCCTTGCCAGGTATCGTGCGGAGAATTCTTCCCAACTTCCATTGAAGCGGAGGCAGGTCATCCTCTTTGATGAGGACCAGTTCACCCACTTGAGGAGGGGAAGAAGGGGAGAGCCATTTGGAGCGGGTTTGCAGGGTATGGAGGTAGGATCTGGACCAGAGAGTCCAAAAGCGCTGAGAGAGCGCTTGAATGAGTTGAAACCGTTTAAGAGCAGATATGGGTCTGTCGTCAAAAGACTGCTCAGGTAGAGCGGTGAGCGGACGACCAATAATGAAATGTCCGGCCGTGAGAGGTTCAAAGTCCGTAGGGTCGGATGAAATTGGGCAGAGGGGTCTTGAATTGAGTACAGCCTCAATTCGAGCCAAAAGAGTAGAGAATTCCTCAAAAGTGAGGTGCTGTTCACCTATCACACGATAAAGTAGTTGCTTGGTGGATTTTACGTTTATTTCGTGCAGTGCGCCGAACCAAGGCCCTTTAGGCGGGTTCAGTAACCAAGTTATGTGCTGATTCGCGAGCTTGTGAGTGATTGCATCATTGTTTGACCTGAGGAAGTTCTGAACTTCAATGAGTTGATTCCTAGCACCTACATAGTTTGTGCCGCAGTCTGAACGAATGAGAACCGGAGTACCGCGACGTGAGATAAAACGTTGCAATGCCGCAAAGAACGCTTCCGTTGAGAGTGCAGAGACTGGTTCCAAATGAACCGCCTTTGTTGCGAGGCAAACGAAAATACAAAAGTACGCTTTTATGAGTTTCGCGTTCCTCAACGTGCTGGATTTAACGAAGAAGTGGCCAGCAAAGTCCGTCGTGACGTGACTAAAAACTGGCTGAGGAGTAACTCTGTCTGCTGGGAGATCAGCCATGAGCGGAGCCTTAGGCTGAGCGCGGCACCGGAAACATCTAATACATTTAAACACGCGGTGTCTAATAATACGACGAGCGGACAGAATCCAGTACTGCTGGCGTAATATGGCGTGTAATGTGTCAGCTCCAGGGTGGCAGTGTATTGTGTGATAGTGATCTATAATGAGATCTACGAGCGGACTTGAACTGGGTAGAATGAGTGGGTGTTGAGCGTCATACCTAATTGACGCGTGAGAGAGACGACCACCGACTCTCAAGAGGCCGTCCTTTATGAAGGGCGAGAGACGCTGGAGCCGAACGGGACAAACTTTATCAGTCTGGATACGATTAATGTCTTCAGCAAACTCATTGTGCTGAACAGAGCGGACCCAGTGCAACAGAGCGTCCCTGCGTTCACTAGCTGTCAACGGACCAGAGCGCCGTGCATCTGGGCTGTGCCGACAATTGAATATGAACCTTTTAATACAAGCCGTCACTCCGACGAGCTTGTCAAGTGAGCTGTAGCGAGTGAGCAAGTCCAGATCGATATCTGGGACTGCTATGTGTGCTGGTACCTTTTTGGGCTTAAGGCCTGGGAGAGCATGATGGCCTAGAGCGGGTGGCATCTTGGGCCAAGTGCAGGTAGGTTCTTTGAGCCAACTGGGTGACCACCAAAGGTCATGAAGTGAGAGAGACTGGGCAGACATGCCTCTGCTTGCACAGTCAGCAGGGTTGAGATTCGTGGGCACATGCCTCCACGTATGGCTAGTTGAAGTAGCTGTGATCTTAGCCACTCGATTGGCCTCGAAAGTCTGTAATCGGTGAGGTGGGGTATTGAGCCATGCCAACACTATTGTGCTATCTGACCAGCATGTGTGTGTTTGAATGGCTATATGAGCTGACAGTTGGGCTGACACTCGAGTCATGAGCTGAGATAAAAGAGTCGCGGCTGACAACTCCAATTTCGGGATTGAGAGACGAGTCTTTATGGGTGCGACCTTGGACTTGCCAATGATTAGGTGTACATTGACATGTCCAGTGATATTGCGCTCATGAAGGTAGATAGCGGCACCAAAGCCAGCCTCTGATGCGTCCGCGAACCCGTGAAGTGAGTAAGTAGACGTGGGCTTGTACTTACAAATGTGTCGAGGTAAACGGAGGTTTGAGAGCTGAGGAAGATCCTCTGAGATGTGTTGCCACTCTGTGTGGACTTCTTCAGAGATAGGCTCATCCCATCCTATTTTCAGAAGCCAAAGCTTCTGGAGAAGAATCTTTGCGCGGAAGATGACTGGAGTAACCCAGCCATTGGGGTCATAGAGAGACGCTACTGTACTGAGAATGGAGCGCTTTGTGACTTGAGCATGAGTGGGCAGAGAAATGCGATAAGTGAACTCATCAGTTTGAGGAATCCACTGTATTCCCAGAACCTTAATGGAATTAGAGTCGGGACTGAAGTCAAAGTCCTTGGGCATGTCGCACTGGTCATCTGGGAACCGTTCAAGGAGCTGGGGCGAGTTGGATGTCCATTTACTGAGCTGAAAGCCACCTAGGGCGAGTAACTCGATCAGTTCGCTTTGGAGCGACTGAGCAGATTCTACAGAATCTGCACCTGAGAGAATGTCGTCCACAAATATTGATTTGCGGAGGACCTGAGCAGCGTGGGGGTAGCGATGACCTTCGTCATCAGCCAATTGGAGTAAAGTGCGGATGGCATGGTATGGGCTGGACCTTAATCCATATGTGACGGTATTAAGGGCATACGTGAGCAAGGGCTGGTCGGGTGAAGACCGCCAGAGAATGAGTTGAAAACGTCTTTGCTCTGGGTGAATGAGTATATTTCGGAACATCATTCGGATGTCTGTGCTGAAAACTTGTGAGTGGATCCTGAAGGACATGATAATGTCAACAATATCTTGCTGAAGAGCTGGACCTGTATGAAGACAATCATTTAGATTGACGCCGTTTGAACTCTTACAACTTCCGTCAAACACGCAGCGTAACTTTTCTGACCCTGGCTTGAATATGCCATGATGTGGGATATAGAAATGGGATTTATGAGCAAAGGTATTGGGGTGACACGGCGACATATGTCCCAATTTTATGTAATCTGACATGAATTCTACGTATTTCGAGCGGAAGGGCGGGTTCGCTTGCAGCTTCTTCTCTAAGTTGAGAAACCTGCGCAGTGCAATAGCGTGAGTGGAACCTAATGTCGGCGCGTTGTGCAGAAAGGGCAGTGTAACCACATATTGACCTGATGGTTCACGAGTAGTTGTGGTGCGGAAAATGTCCTCACACTGTTCTTCTAATGGGCTGGTATGATTGTAGGTTTGGGGTTCCTCGGATTCCCAAAACCTCTCAAGGCTTTTGTGAATGTCATGAGTTGAATGCTCTGAGTCCGTGTGAGAGCCGACAATGTGAACTGAGTTGACCTGATTCGTGGGTGAGGTATGTAAACTTTCGAAAGGTCCAATCAATGTAAAATCAAATATCGTGCCGAAGGCTATAGGCTTGCCAGGGCCGAGCGAAACCTTGGTTCCGTCTAACACTTGACCAAGAACGTCAGATCCTAGTATTAGATCAACCGGAGCTGGTGTGTGATATTCTCGATCAGCAAGAGGAATCGGTGGGTGACCTGTTAACTGAGCGAGATCTGGAACCTTTTCTAACGGTAGGTACCCAGTTACGTTCTTCAATATATGGGCTGTGGCCGTGATCATAGGTGTGTCACGGTGAGTAGGTCGGCATACAATTGTGATTGATGCCTTTGAGTTTTGTGTGTGCTGATTTCCAACTCCTGCGATTTTTAGAGATGTATGTTTTAATGGTAAATTTAAAATTGTGGCCATGCGCTGAGAACAAAGAGTCAGCATACTTCCACAGTCTAACAGGGCTCGTGCTGAGTGAAATTGACCATTTACGTCTGCTATTTTAAGTGAGACGGTTGGCAACAAAATTGGTGTGTTAGTGACGTTCACTACACGTTGTGCGGAGTTACAAGAATTCTCTGTTGGAGTTGAAGTCATTGAGTGAAAATGAGCTGAGTGTGTATGTGATGAGTGAATGTGTGATGAGTGTGCTGAGTGTGCTGAGTCATTGAGTGAAAATGAGCTGAGTGTGTATGTGATGAGTGAATGTGTGATGAGTGTGCTGAGTGTGCTGAGTGCTTCTATTGTGAGCAGATGAGTATGTGCACAGGTGCACTATTGTGAGCAGATGAGTATGTGCACAGGTGCACTATTGTAAGCAGATGAGTATGTGCACAGGTGCACTATTGTGAGCAGATGAGTATGTGTGTGATGAGTGTGTGTGTGATGAAGACGGTTGGGCCGAGTAGGTTAGGGCGTCACCAAATGCCAAGAACGGCCTATGGGGAGCAGGTTGAGGAGAGCGATATTCTTGCCGGCTCCTAAGCGGAGCTATGGGGCGGAATTCTCGAGTAGCCGTATAAGGCTGACGGGAACCTCGAGTGGGCTGAACCAGCTGATTGAGCTGAGCGAGCCTTCCTGAAGGGCCGAGCCGTGCCGATGAATGAGCATCCTGTGACGCAAGGGACGAAGACTCATTCTCTTTGCAGCGCGCGTGCTCTTCCAAGAACTCCATGAGGTTAGCCAGAGTGGGCAGAGTTGGCTGAGATCCGTACTTCCGCTCGAAGAGAGTACGGAGCTCACCTTGGAGTTTTCGTACCACTATAGATACGAAAAGATACGATCGCGAAATATGTTCGCTTGCTTTTTTGAAGGCATTTTAATGTTGAAAATGAGTTATTAAAACTTGAGCGTTACTAACTCTAACGTGCGGATAGCTTGTAACTTGCGCGGGCCGAAGTAACAAAGGTTATGTTCAAACGGAACACGGAACTCTTAAATAAACACGACAGAGAAAAAAAAAATTTTTTTTAAAAAAACAACCTGTATATGAGCTGAACCAACTTGGAACACCCTATATGTGTACCACAAACAACAAGAGCAGAGATGAGATGAAAAAACAAATTGTTTACTATATTTGTGCTATATATATACCCGGGTAAAAAAAAAACAGACAATAACACAAATAAACGGTCCGGCAATATATTACTGTAACACAAGATTACCGTAACATAAAATATCGGAAAGGGCTGAACTTGTTCACTAATTTAAACAACACTTGTAAAAAATACAAACAGCTATGTATGCACTGTTCACTTTTATGTTATTTGCCTTGAAATCATGTTCCGACAATACGCGTTGGCTCTTGTTTACACGAATGTACCTTTACAACAACAACATCAGTCGTCGAAAATTCTATTTATAGAATAAAATATCTACCTACTGCTTTGAGAGCGAAAACAAACAAAGAATGTGTTTACCTGGCAGAAATCGGATCTAAATGAGCGGACAATCCAATGATGCAGATCAAGCTTTGGTAACGTAATAATTCGTAAACGTAAACGTTCGTTACGTAATAACTTATGTATACGTGGGTTTTACGTATGTGCACGAAATAAAGCAAATACTCGCACCGAAAAAATATCTCGCAAAATCTCGTAAAATTTGGGTTTAATAAAGAAGTATAGTGGACTGTAATAAACAATTGGGCTGAATGAATATACTTATGTTATCTGAGCTGAATAATAATTACAACCGTGATGAAAATGAGTTATTCTGTAAAGGGGCGTGGGGGGGTCGGTTCTAACCGATAAATGGAATGTTCCAGGCGGCGGTTCTAATTATCTACCCGCGATAGGTATTCGAAACCACAAAATATTTTTTTTTTGCCGGGAAAGGGGGCAAAATATGTAACCGGGTGAAAATGGACTGTAGTAAATCGACGGGGGCTGGTTCAAACAAAGTTACGGGCCGGCGGGGGGGAGGCGGGGGGTGATATAAACCAAAAATTTTCCGCTCGACGGACCAAAATTTTTCTTGTATTGAAAATGGACTGTAGGGGCTGAAAAGGGGCTGGTTCTAACGGTTCGAAGGGCCAAAATGGTCTCGAAGGATCAAAATGTAGCCGCTGGCTACAGGAATGCAGAGATGATGAAAGAGGATAAACGGATGGGTTGACACGAGAGAATTGTGGGTAAACTGACTGACCTTTGATGTTGTTCTTGATGTTTTCGGTGAGCCGACGAAACGCGCCGCGTGTCGTCTCCTCTCGTTGAGCTGATTAATGCTGGCACTTTGGGCAGTGATGAGCTGGATGTCTTGAAGTATTACACAGCACTTATATGTTCACAAGACACGGTGAATACGCGAGATTGTTTGTATCGGCGGCACGAATGTTTATACACGTGTGTCGTTCTCTCGAGAGTTCGGACGCAACAGAGAGAGTCCAGCGCCCGCGCGCGCCTCGATCCGCGCGCGGCGGGGGGGGGGGGGGGGGGAGTGGTCATCCGCGCATGCGCACGCGAATGACACGTCATGTTCTAACGTCATGCTGGTAACGTAGTGTAGCGTGAACAATGCGATAGGTTTGAGGGGAGCGGATTCATTTTCTTTTTGCATTAAAATGCCTGCTAATCCATGTTTGCTCGCGTCCATGTGTAGGAAAGTCTCATTTTTATGGTTATACAACCCTAACAATGGTCTGTGAATCAAAGCCTGCTTGAGATGTTCAAACGCGTTTTGTTGTTCGGTTTTCCTTATCCAATAACAATTCTTTCGAGTTAAATCTGTCAAAGGTCTACCCAACAAACTGCCTAATTTCTTATACGTTTTTAGGCTTTAGAAACAGTTCAACGGCTTTTATTTTGGCCTGAAATCAACGCATAACCGGTATCCTCCAGTTTTCTTAGTAACAAATATGATGGGGCTTGCATAAGAAGAGTTTGACTCCTCTGCAATGCTATGATTAATTCTTTCACCATGTCACGAACAGTCTCCCGTTCTATATAACTTAATCGATAAGGTCCATGTGATACTGGGGTTTAGACACAATTCATCAAATTACCAACAAAAGTTATTTGCTCTTCCGAAAAGTTGGAATTTATTTGAACATTGGATCTATTAATTTGTGTAAAAGTAGAGCAATTTGTTATCTTATAACAAAAGAGAAGTTGTCTATATCCGGAACACTCTTTCGTGATAGTGTGAGCGCGAACCAAAACTGACCTTTTGTTTAATAAAAGTAGTTCAATCAAGAGATTATACACAGCGATTTTACAAGTAACTCGTTTATTTTCCCCATTATACAATATTTGGACTTCGGATGACTTCTTGTACTACCCTCTACTAAAATATCACATGATGTTTTATCTGATTTAGCACAATCAATTAAATTCATTGTATCTACAGTTGCATCCGAAACAATCCTAAGAACAAATCTTTCATGAACTTCTACTGGTAATGCCTGAAAGTCCTGTTGCAGATGCTTTAGAATGTCTAGCTTGTCGTTTGTTTTTACAACAAGAACGTCCGGTCTCCCAGCGAATTCCTGTCCGATCAGTAGAGGAGTGAATAAGTATGATGAATCAACTATAAACGGTTCGATTTCAGCGGTAATCTCCCCAATGCACAAGTTAATTTTAGTTTTACCTAGTGGAATGTACGCCGCGTTACCAAACCCACGTTTTATTGGCAATTTGTCATCAAATTTGTATAATAAGTTATTTTCAACTAAATCTTGTAGAATCTGTGTACAATCACTCCCAACGTCAATAAAACCTTCAGTTTTGATGATCCCATTAATGAAGACATTTTTGAAGTACTTTGAGTCTGTATTGGTTCTAGTTACCATCGTTATTTTTTTTTTTTCGAAAAGCTTGTGAGTGCTCAAACTTTTGTTTTGATTACAATCTACGGACTTGTGACCAATTCGTTGACAAGTTTCGCATTTAACTTTAGGTTTAATACATTCTGTGGAGATGTGTCCCTTTTCTTTGCAATTAAAACACGTAACTTCTGATCTATGACTGCGACACTGTGCCGCGCGGTGACCTGCTCTGTGACATTTATGGCAAATGATCTCACTAGACACGTTTACATTTGTTCCTGGTTTAAAAGGTTTATTATGTGATTCTTTACAAAGATCTTTGAGAAACTTTAGTAAATCTTCGGGATCGTTCAATCTTGCTGATGAAGCACCTGCCCTAATAATGCGCTCATCTATTCCATGAACTAAACAATCTACCGCCTTTTTCCCTTTAATATCGCAGGCATTAAGGAGTAGAGTTTTATCGTAATAGTAATCATCAATAGATTCTCCTATTCTCATACGTCTTTCTAACATTTCCATTAGCAAACTCGCATAATTGCTCTCTGAAGGGAATGCTCTAATCAATCGCTCCTGCCACTCACTCCATGTAAGCAAAATAGACTGAAGACCTTCATACCATTTTTGAGCATGCCCTTCTAATTTCGGCAGGGCAAAATGTATTGTTTGTTCGTCAGTCCATTTATAGATTTTCGCACATTCATTAACCTTAGCCAACCAACTACCTATTCTTTGATTCTTTTGTGTTGGGTCAAAAGCTGGTACCATATTTGTATTGAATGTTATACCTTTCATATTGGGCTGTAACACCGTTTGTAACAATTGTGAAAATTCACTAACATTAATGAGCATCTTACTAGAATCACTGGACACGTTATTTAAACTGTTCTGACTCACTTCTCGCTGTTGTGGCGTCACTAAAGCAGGTTGTTGTTGTTGGTGCTCCGGTACTGGAATCGTAGCCTCCTGTACTATACCCATCGGCAGAAGTTGTGCAATACCAAGCGCTTGCTGTCTCGGAGACGATGTTGAAGCGATGTTATCTCCAGTTTCTATCCCAAACTGTCAAAACACCCAAGTATCATTATATCGTAAAGACATTTTTTTTTTTATATCAATTTGAAGGTAGTTTTTACGGGGGTTACGACAAGTGATTTAAGATTTTTTTAACGAAATAACTTGAGAATTCCAAATTAATTAATTATCAATAAACACCGACTGGGCCTAAAACTATACAAGTACTCATCTTTACCAACGCATAAATATGGCGATAACTGTTACGTTAACATACGCATAAAAACATAAAGATAAGCAAACCTTGTATATTTGACCGCTCAATTACGTTGAAAAGACCCTACAATTGTCTGTGAATATACAATCTTAAACACAACGTATCCTTTAAATTATTCAAGGATACTACAAGTGACCAATTAAAAATAAAACACACATGACAGTTTCAAACTCTTGCAATTAGGCACCAATTCCATTTCAGCGCCTCCATGACCTAGATTATCAATTAGAATGTACAATATCGACGAAAATTACCTTGAATGACGTCCACATCGCTATGTTTCTAGATAGCACAAATTAATTTTAGTTATTATTTATTTATTTATTTTAATTAAAACGGACAAACCATTTATTAAGTTGTCTAATCATTATCGCATTGTTCTAAAATAAACAGCATCAATTTGAGAATGCAATCAGTAATTATTTTTATCTTCAGTCAGTTTAATATATTTGTAAGGTAGGAGAAAAAAAATATCTGTATGTGGTAACTACACGGCGAGATATTTTAAATTAGTGTTTTATTTCTTAATTTATTTTTATCCACTTAGTTATAAGGAAACAAGACACGGCTAATCACAGCATTTTACTGGGACGTGCCTTAACAAAGACTGCAAATTATTTCAACTTCTAAACCAAGCATGCTTTATACTAATCGCAATAAAAATAAAGAGGGTAAGCAGGGGTCTAATATTGTGACCGAGAATATGCCTAACAATGTCCAAATATATGAAAATAAAACTTTGCTCGCCTTTTTGGATAGTCCAGATTCCTCCTCGACGACCCATCCATCGATTGTATTGCCACCAATGCCCCCTCGATGTTTTTTTTCTTCTTTTTGGATGTTTTAGGCTGCCTGTTCTTCAACTTAGTTGTATCAGACTCGATAGAACACTCACTTCTCGTACTATGGGCACGATGGCAACGCTTTTTAGACCGAGAACGTCGGCCACATGGATTAAAATTTTCGTTTCCCTCCATTACGGGTCCTTTTTTCGCACTTCTGATAAAAGATGGCGGGAAGTACGGAAATAAAAGTAATAAATGTAGGTTTTGACTACCAGAATTTTATTCGGGCAGAGTTTCTGCCTACGACTGTGTTAGCAAGAGAATGATGTCACTGCGAACCCAACTTGTATTTATATCCTATCTTCCCTCCACAGTGACATCATTCGGAAGCAACCACAAAAATCAACACAACTACTAACAAAATATTTTAAATACCATAAATTATTATAAAATTTATGTTGACAAATTCGATAAATGGTACTGATATTTATAAAGGTTACCATATATTTCAAACATTTAAATTGAATCAAATAACAAAACGGAAGTTACCTTATCAATACCTTCTTGACTTGTACTAACATTTTTAGCAGCAAATATAACAACTAACAAATAATACATCTCAAAATAACTATTACTTACTTATGATATATCCCAGAATAATTTATAATCTTACACTTTGAACATTGGTGATGTACGAATCTATTTGAATATAAAACTATTTTATTCGTGATGCTATTTTATTCCGTAATTTTTTTTTGACAGCGTTACTTCATAATCTTTGACATAAACGTGTGTGTGATTCTATCGAGAGCTGTGTGATGTTCCAGCGTTGCTCTAAAATCTTTTGTGTTTTCGGTATTCTAACGACTTGGCTTCTCTTACTGAATTTATCGTACTAGCATTGTGATTTGGATAGTGTTTTACCTTGAAACAACTACCTGCTTTACGGACTACGGATTCTGATACTGCCAAGTGGATTAACAACAATTACGACCAAAATAATTTCAAAATGAGTGAACCTGTTTCTACACCTGGAACATCTGCAAGTTCTGCGCCCCTTCGAAAAAGAATGATTCAGACGCCTGAAAGTGATGCTATGCCAGGAACGTCTGAAACGTCAGCACATCAAGGAAGGAAAAGACACAAGACGTCTCAAATAACAGAAAAAGAAAAAAAGGTCGCGATAAATGTCTACAAATATGTTGAAAAAACTCTCACAACATACCCGTTTAAAAAGGATGTGCTGTCCATTGTAGCAGAAATAACTGGAGCATCGGAACGTACAATTGACAATCTTATTAGATTCTATGAGAAAACGGAAAACATTCCGAAGTTAACCCTCTATGAGCATGAGCATGAGCTATTAAAGAAAAAAGAAAAAAAAAATTATGTTGCAAAGTGTTTTATCTGGGCAAATTAGAGAAAAAGTTGTGAAAAATTTTAAAAATTTACTTACATTACTTTAGAAAATAATTTTAAAAGCCAGAAATGGCTTCGTGTGCATTAACGGCTATGCATACGAATGCCATTTTTGGCTTCCTATGCACTGAGCGTATCATATTTAATATTTATATCATGTGAAACTCTTTGAAACAGTTTCTTTTTTCATTAAGACATAAGAAAACGCTACATTTCTACATTTTATGTAAGAACGATACATGCAATCATTTTGGCACAGTTCGATAGCTAGTTTCTACCAGCGAGCCAAATTTTCGGAAGAATAAAATAAGAACTTATAGCTTTTGAACTTGCGAAGGCTATAATATAATTCGTATATGAAAACAAACTTTGTTGTGCAAAGTAAATGAAAGTAACCGATCATCAAATTGTATACCATCTTGTAAAAGTGACTTTACTTCACTTACAAAAAATCTAAATAAGATTCTAGTGGATCGGGTTTTGTAGAACCACAAAAAATATCAATAACAAAGATACTATTTTTTAAACCAACAATATCTACCAAAATTGGCCAAAACTGAACATTCGAGCTGTGAAAGAGTGGCAATCCGTCAATATTTATAGACAACTGAATGTTGCTTACATTACTTTGAGATAAAATAGAGGGTTCAATACCAAAATGAATATATTCACCACTCTTTAGTTTTTTCAAATTGTACTTGTTAGCTTTTGTTTTTCAAAAGGCATCCGAAACCAGATCACTATGCTGAGTTTGTAGGAATTTTAACAAAGAAGATAGTGTAACATGCGAGAAATTAAATTTATGAGCCCATTCTCGTAAAAATAATGACAAGTCGTTATCAAAAGATTCAGTTTCTGGTTCATGATTAAAACACGAATATTATTATGAATATTTTGTGCCTCTACTGGGCCAGTTTGACAATCATTTTGTGGTACACCTGAATCGTCATCTACACTTCCTGATGGTGGCCCATTAAACAAATCTGTAACACTATTAATATTATCTGTTTCAAAGCCAAAGTCTAAAATTGTACTGTCAGAATCTAAATAATCAGATTCTTCGATAGTATCCAATTCAGCATTAGTTACGTTTACGGTCAAACTTTTTAAATCTTTCGATTTAATTGTCACTTACTTAAAATATATAAGAGTAAATTGACATTGGTACCGATTCTAGCATTTCATGCCAAAACTTATTTAAGTATTAAAATTTAGAGTGAAGTTTTGAAACTGTGATGCTTATCAAAAGGTTTAGTTTAAATCGAATCAGGGCCAATATCTAACTACAAAAACTTGTACAACCTAGAGGTATCTGTACACTACTCAAACTTCTTCTACCCTGCGTTCCTCTCGAACTTTAAATTTTTTATCTTGAATAGCTCTTTGAGGTGCATGTTTTAGCCAAATCTTGTTATCATTTTCTGTATCTCTTTCTGTTGGTAGTTTGAAGATTCGTTTAACAGTGCCTATAAAAACAAAAATTAGTTTGTGACAATAGAATGTAAGTTTGTAAAAGTAGGTAAACATTAAGCATTAATTAGAAAATATTACTATGACAGAAATGAATTTCTATATTTTAAACACTTGGTGATATAAGTAATATAAATTTACATTATATCATTGCGATCATTTTTATACGGTAATGTTATAATATTAATTTAATACATATATTTAATTTGACGTAGTTACAGTGATATTGAAAACATAAGTAGGAGTCTTTGTTATACTCACGAATAATAACAGCCCTTAAAGACAATCCTTCAAATGCTAATTTTCTCTTCTTTCCCGTATAGCTATATTTTGAAGCTAATTTATTTGTTAGACAATGCTTTAAAATAGTATTAATAGTCCCAGTTTGGAACATGGCCACAAATGATGTCAAATAGTTGCACTGTAAATAGAAATAAAATAAATTAATAATCAAATCAATACACCTTTATTACATTTATTAATTTGTCATAATTTCAATAAATAAATATTACGTTACTAAGTAAGTTGAAAGACGTTGAGGGAAAACAAATCTAAATGCAATATACACAATTATTTTAAAACTACTATAGTATTTTTCATTACGAGTACGGAAAGCCTGTCATTGCAAAGAGTTCCGACAAATGTCTACCCGAGCCGAGGCGCAGCCGAAGGTGAGGGTTGACAGTCGAAACAAGTTGCAATGACGGTTGTACTGAACAACAATTTTTAATACAGTTGCGAAAAAATGAAGCAATTTAATAAAATAATAAAAACACAATAAACTCAACTAACTAATACTCCACGCAATAAATTCTTCGTATGTAGATATGTAGCGACTTTTTGACTTTTCCGGTACAATGTTCTCCGAAGCATTTTGTGCAATTATACTGAGTTCCGGTGGTGTTAATTCAAATAAAATATCGTCGAAATTTCTCATTTTGTGCAACAAACAACTAAACCCGCAAAGAAAATTTTTGGAAAATGGCGCCAACCGTAAAAGAATATAAGCAGAGATTTTTTTTGTTTTCTTCACCCATTCTGGGTAGGCAAAGGGAACTTTGCCCATACAGCCAAGTCTTCAGTAGAATTTTTTTATTGATATGAAATGAAAATGAAATTTAATGAGATGAATTGAAATGAAACCTAACCTAACTCATTGAATCAAATCATTGAATCTGATATTGAAACAAATTAGTACCTTCTTTTTAGAAATATTTGCATGAATCATAAAAACTTCTATGAATTTTTTTTTGTAAAAACTTCGTGGTTGATTTTTCTTTTTAATAGACATTATTTTGACAGTTGGGAAAGAGAACGCACGAGTTCGGAAAAGGTAAAGAAAAAGCTCGAGTATGTAATAGCCTACATCCCGAACGCTATACGTCCCTGCAATACGCCACTTTTTGAGCAACTGTATTAAAAAATAAATTACAAACCAATTCTGTTAAATATTGTCGTTTTCAAGGTCAGTTTCCAGAGTTTTTAATTCATCTTCTAGATGTAGTGGAAACTGTACAGGTAACTCCAAGTGAGTATCTGTTGTATTTTTTGTGTTATACTCATTTTGCTGTCTTATCCAGCGATCTACATTACCGAGATAAGCCCTCACTCGCCAGATCGTGTCAAAACCTGCTTTTCTTTTGTGCATTTTACGCACACGCAGGCGTCTGTGCGTACGTACGCAACTCTGAACTTAGCATGGTGGATATTCATCATAGAGTAAATTTGTTTTTGTAGATAAGACACGCGGGCTTTCTGTGGCGGAATTACTATGTCAATTTAAGTAAAACCAAATATTTGTGTTTAAAAGCGTTTTATTGTTTAAAAATTATAATATTACAATACAGAACTACAAAGACGTAAGAAATGCATAAGATCGTGCGATCCTGACCCATCTCTTTTACTCTTTTATTATGTCTTTAAAGCTAAATTAAGTACTGGTAATAATATTATGATTGAATAGAATAGCAGAAGAGTTCTAGGAAGCCTCAGAAGGATTGTAAGCTACCATCTGCTGCGATCCTGACATACCTTTTTCATATTTGTGTGTTGCATTTAAACGGCTTAACTACTGAATCAATTTTTGGAAAATTCTTTGAAGCCTTGAAAAGTTTGTAGACTACTATTTACTGCGACCCTAACACACCTCTTTCGTATTTTTGTTCCCCTTTAACGAACTGTCTACTGAAGTAAATTTTGACAAATTATCGCGCAATAAATACATCCTGACAAAAACATAGGCTGCTACGATCATGCATGACACACCATTTTCATATTATGAATTCATATTATAAGAATCGTAAGTTGATCAATTTTCGAGGTAGTTGATAAACTTTCGGCAAATAACAAACGGCAGTTTGAACTCTGATCTGAACTGCATCCTAGAACTTTGACATTTTAATAAATCATATTATTATCAGTACTTAGTTGTAAATCCGTAAAAAAAGAGAAAAAGCGGTGTTAGGATCGTAGCAGGCCATGTTTTTGTCAATTAAAATTTTAAATGCAACATAAATATAATGAAAGATGTTTGTTCGGATCGTAACAGATGGTAGCTTACAATCCTTTTAAAGCTTCCTAAAACTCTTCTGACATTTAATTAAATTATATTATTATCAGTACTTACATGTAATGACGTAAAAAAAAGAGTAAAAGAGGTGTGTCAGGATCGTAGCAGCCCACGTCTTGTCAGGATTTAACTATATCGCCATAGTAGGTACACTGAGCTTTACCTAACAACATTTTTGTAAAAGAGAACGGACTTGCGTCGAGTTCAGTGCATAAATCGTTAAAAGGGAACAAAAATACGAAAAGGGTGTGTCAGGATCGTAATTGATGGTAGTCTACAATTTCTTTAAGACTTTTAGGAATTTTCCAGATATTTATTCAGTAGTTGAGCCGATCAAAATTTTAAATGTAACATAAATATAATGAAAGAGGTGTGTTCGGATCGTAGCAGATGATAGCTTACAATCCTTTAAAGGCTTCCTAAAACTCTTCTGACATTTAATTAAATCATATTATTATCAGTACTTAGATGTAATGACGTAAAAAAAAGAGTAAAAGAGGTGTGTCAGGATCGTAGCAGCCCACGTTTTGTCAGGATTTAACTATATCGCCATAGTAGGTACACTGAGCTTTACCTAACAACATTTTTGTAAAAGAGAACGGACTTGCGTCGAGTTCAGTGCATAAATCGTTAAAAGGGAACAAAAATACGAAAAAGGTGTGTCAGGATCGTAATTGATGGTAGTCTACAATTTCTTTAAGACTTTTAGGAATTTTCCAGATATTTATTCAGTAGTTGACCCGATTACAACTTTAAATGCAACATAAATATAATGAAAGAGGTGTGTTCGGATCGTAGCAGATGGTAGCTTACAATCCTTTTAAGGCTTCCTAAAACTCTTCTGACATTTAATTCAATCATATTATTATCAGCACTTAGATGTAATGACGTAAAAAAAAGAGTAAAAGAGGTGTGTCAGGATCGTAGCAGCCCACGTTTTGTCAGGATTTAACTATATCGCCATAGTAGGTACACTAAGCTTTACCTAACAACATTTTTGTAAAAGAGAACGGACTTGCGTCGAGTTCAGTGCATAAATCGTTAAAAGGGAACAAAAATACGAAAAAGGTGTGTCAGGATCGTAATTGATGGTAGTCTACAATTTCTTTAAGACTATTAGGAATTTTCCAGATATTTATTCAGTAGTTGAGCCGATTACAATTTTAAATGCAACATAAATATAATGAAAGAGGTGTGTTCGGATCGTAGCAGATGGTAGCTTACAATCCTTTTAAGGCTTCCTAAAACTCTTCTGACATTTAATTCAATCATATTATTATCAGTACTTAGATGTAATGACGTAAAAAAAAGAGTAAAAGAGGTGTGTCAGGATCGTAGCAGCCCACGTTTTGTCAGGATTTAACTATTTCGCCATAGTAGGTACACTGAGCTTTACCTTACAACATTTTTGTAAAACAGGACGGACTTGCGTCGCATCTATATTTTTAGTCTATATCCTAGAAAATACCTGTCTCTGTCACACTCTCGAAGCAATGTTTTTTGTTGCCTTATTCATCAAGAAGCTATTGCCGGATTCATAACCAACCTATAAATTATAGAAAATTTTCAAAAATAAAGTAATTTTGTTGTTCTTACATATGTGTGCTTGTATTTTTGCACTTTCTAAACACGCACGACGGCATTTTAAAGCGGATTGTTTCCTCGTTGACACCAACAAGTCGCGCACTCCTTTCGACGGTCAGTAAGCAAATAAAACGTGATGTGCCAAAGCGCACGATTTAGTTGACATGCTATTGCTCGCCTAATGTATGGGATGGGCCCATCTCGGTAATGTAGATCGCTGGTCTTATCCAATTTAAAATTTGGTTGTTTTGCTCCACAACTGTTGCTAGCAGTCAAAGAGATTTATGTTTAAAAGCTGCAAATAAATAAGTCCAGTTGCATGACATAAAATCAAGGAATGAGAAAGTTTACTATTAAATACCAAAAGCTGCAATTGCAAAGTAAACTAAGTATTTTACCACTCAAACTTGCAACGCTGTTTTGGGTGGGCGTAGTGCCAGTAAAGTCATCAGCGGTATAGATGTGAAGCTGGTTACTAATATTTCTAGCCTAGCGGTTAATAACGTCTTATTTGGTTTATTATCATTTCCAGCGATAACAAGCGGCTGGAAACGGTTGCTTACATTTCATTGATATATTCACATAATTTAGTTTTTTGTTTTTGTTGTTTTTCTTCTGATTTATTTACTATAGGATACATTTAACATAAATACACATGAAAAATAATGGCACGAACCAAGTAACAAATTTACTTCAAGAACTGGACCGTGGAAAACAATAGAGAGCGTTGTCGCGGGGCACTGCCGCACGAACCGAGTAACAAATATACTTCACGAACTGGATCGTGGAAAACGATACAGAGCGGGGTCACGGGGCGCTGCCCCTATCGTTTTCCATAAAATTTGATATTAGTATATTTAATATAAATATAATAATAAAATTATATTTAATATACTTCACAAACATTCCTTTTCGATGTTTATCAAAAGTTTTCTTCGATGCTCAAGTCGGGTATCTACCCGGTATCAAGCGGCTGGTTATTCGTTTCCAGCCGCTGGTTTACAACCAGCAGACACAGATTTACTTCTCACTTGGTTAAAAGGCGTAGTGAGAACACTTAATTCTTTAGCAGGCATGGATGGCATTACAAAACAGATAATTAAAATTATTAGTAAAAATCTTTGGGACGTTATAACCGTCGGTGAAAAACGGGTGTAACATGTATGGACTATGACTTGCATTTGATAGTTCACACTCGAAAACACCTCTGACACCCCCTGGGGGATTCATGTCGTGACGGTGTATGTAGTAAACACCTTTATGTGATTTTAACTATAACTAAGCCTACATCAACTTACAATACAATATATCGTCGCTGATATTACAATACGGTGTATGTCATATAAATGCTACTTTACAGGACACAAAAATGATTTTTATTTCTTGAAGCAGACCAGTCTTTGTTATAAATTATTATTGTTAATCAATTGGTACTCGCATACTGACATTGAAGTTTCCAGATGATCTCTATTAGTTTGTGACATATTGTCACATAGAACGTCTTGCTTTTTAAATGCTGCTAAAATAATGTGACATAAAACGTTTTGTTTTCTAAGGATTCATTAAATTATAGTACACAAAATTTCAATTCACAACAAAGCAAATACAGTCTTAATTAGTATTACTTGTGGAGAGACATGTGTTTTAAATGAGAAACAATAAATTATTATTATATAAAAACAAATATTTTTATAACTTACGAATATGTGGGCAAAATGTGGTGTATGGACGATTATTATGTTTTAGGGAAACATAAAATAGGTGGTAATCTTTAGGGATTAATGATTTAATTTCTTGCAAATGGACAAATTTGGAGACCTCAATAGATAAAGGGGATTGATATTATTTAGGACGATCATTATTACCGTTTTTTTCGTCGTCTTGGCAAATACTCTTAGTCAGAATAAAAATCTATTTTATATTTAATTTTGCCTTCCGATAAGTATTGCGTATATCTGTCACACATGGGTCACCTTATTAGTACCTGGCCTGCTACTAGTGTATTTGCCTCCACTTATTTTGCTTTCTGATAAGTATTGCGTATATCTGTCACCCACGGGTCACCTTATTATTACCTGGCCTGCTACTAGTGTATTTGCCTCCACTTATTTTGCTTTCTGATAAGTATTGCGTATATCTGTCACCCACGGGTCACCTTATTATTACCTGGCCTGCTACTAGTGTATTTGCCTCCACTTATTTTGCTTTCTGATAAGTATTGCGTATATCTGTCACCCACGGGTCACCTTATTATTACCTGGCCTGCTACTAGTGTATTTTATATTTAATTTTGCCTTCTGATAAGTATTGCGTATATCTGTCACACATGGGTCACCTTATTAGTACCTGGCCTGCTACTAGTGTATTTGCCTCCACTTATTTTGCTTTCTGATAAGTATTGCGTATATCTGTCACCCACGGGTCACCTTATTATTACCTGGCCTGCTACTAGTGTATTTTATATTTAATTTTGCCTTCCGATAAGTATTGCGTATATCTGTCACACATGGGTCACCTTATTATTACCTGGCCTGCTACTAGTGTATTTGCCTCCACTTATTTTGCTTTCTGATAAGTATTGCGTATATCTGTCACCCACGGGTCACCTTATTATTACCTGGCCTGCTACTAGTGTATTTTATATTTAATTTTGCCTTCTGATAAGTATTGCGTATATCTGTCACACATGGGTCACCTTATTAGTACCTGGCCTGCTACTAGTGTATTTGCCTCCACTTATTTTGCTTTCTGATAAGTATTGCGTATATCTGTCACCCACGGGTCACCTTATTATTACCTGGCCTGCTACTAGTGTATTTTATATTTAATTTTGCCTTCCGATAAGTATTGCGTATATCTGTCACACATGGGTCACCTTATTAGTACCTGGCCTGCTACTAGTGTATTTGCCTCCACTTATTTTGCTTTCTGATAAGTATTGCGTATATCTGTCACCCACGGGTCACCTTATTATTACCTGGCCTGCTACTAGTGTATTTGCCTCCACTTATTTTGCTTTCTGATAAGTATTGCGTATATCTGTCACCCACGGGTCACCTTATTATTACCTGGCCTGCTACTAGTGTATTTGCCTCCACTTATTTTGCTTTCTGATAAGTATTGCGTATATCTGTCACACATGGGTCACCTTATTATTACCTGGCCTGCTACTAGTGTATTTGCCTCCACTTATTTTGCTTTCTGATAAGTATTGCGTATATCTGTCACCCACGGGTCACCTTATTATTACCTGGCCTGCTACTAGTGTATTTTATATTTAATTTTGCCTTCTGATAAGTATTGCGTATATCTGTCACACATGGGTCACCTTATTAGTACCTGGCCTGCTACTAGTGTATTTGCCTCCACTTATTTTGCTTTCTGATAAGTATTGCGTATATCTGTCACCCACGGGTCACCTTATTATTACCTGGCCTGCTACTAGTGTATTTGCCTCCACTTATTTTGCTTTCTGATAAGTATTGCGTATATCTGTCACCCACGGGTCACCTTATTATTACCTGGCCTGCTACTAGTGTATTTGCCTCCACTTATTTTGCTTTCTGATAAGTATTGCGTATATCTGTCACCCACGGGTCACCTTATTATTACCTGGCCTGCTACTAGTGTATTTGCCTCCACTTATTTTGCTTTCTGATAAGTATTGCGTATATCTGTCACACATGGGTCACCTTATTATTACCTGGCCTGCTACTAGTGTATTTGCCTCCACTTATTTTGCTTTCTGATAAGTATTGCGTATATCTGTCACCCACGGGTCACCTTATTATTACCTGGCCTGCTACTAGTGTATTTTATATTTAATTTTGCCTTCTGATAAGTATTGCGTATATCTGTCACACATGGGTCACCTTATTATTACCTGGCCTGCTACTAGTGTATTTGCCTCCACTTATTTTGCTTTCTGATAAGTATTGCGTATATCTGTCACACATGGGTCACCTTATTATTACCTGGCCTGCTACTAGTGTATTTGCCTCCACTTATTTTGCTTTCTGATAAGTATTGCGTATATCTGTCACCCACGGGTCACCTTATTATTACCTGGCCTGCTACTAGTGTATTTTATATTTAATTTTGCCTTCTGATAAGTATTGCGTATATCTGTCACACATGGGTCACCTTATTATTACCTGGCCTGCTACTAGTGTATTTGCCTCCACTTATTTTGCTTTCTGATAAGTATTGCGTATATCTGTCACCCACGGGTCACCTTATTATTACCTGGCCTGCTACTAGTGTATTTTATATTTAATTTTGCCTTCTGATAAGTATTGCGTATATCTGTCACACATGGGTCACCTTATTATTACCTGGCCTGCTACTAGTGTATTTGCCTCCACTTATTTTGCTTTCTGATAAGTATTGCGTATATCTGTCACACATGGGTCACCTTATTATTACCTGGCCTGCTACTAGTGTATTTGCCTCCACTTATTTTTAAAATCATCGTAACTCAGGAACTCTACTTTAAAGACTGTATCGTTAAGTATAAATACAAGTAAAATAACGTATTACTGGCAAGTTTCATATATTTATTAATAGAAAACAAAAATGTTCTACTAGGTTTTAGACGTTAATAATATAAAAATTTCTTTAAACCCAACAAAATCATTCATTTTTAGCCAATTTTCTGACTTTTTGTCTGAATGTAGACATCAGAGATCGGACAGCGTCTTGGTCAAACGTTTTTGTCACTCCGTTCCAGTCTTGACGAAATTGTTCTTCGGAATCTGTGGAACGACCCTTTTTCCGCAGTTTAGCTTTAATTATAGCCCAAAAACGTTCGATAGGCCTAAGATTTGGGCAATTCGGTGGGTTCATAACTTTAGGTACAAAGTTGATGTTTTTCTCTTCGTACCACTGCAAAGCCTTAAACCCATAGTGGCAAGATGCCAAATCGGGCCAAAATACAGTCTGAACATTGTGCTTTCTAACCATAGGCAGAAGTCGTTTATTAAGACATTCCTTTATATAGATATCTGCCGTCATTGTAGATGTAGTTAAAAATGGAGTCGATTTTAGGCCACACTCGCAGATCGCCTGCCACACCATAATTTTCTTGCCAAATTTTTCTGTAAAAATTGACTTTTCAGATTCACTAATAACAGATCGATCTTGAACTGTGTAATACTGCGGTCCCGGCAGCGATTTATAATCTAATTTCACGTATGTCTCATCATCCATTATAACACACAAATTTTTCTTTGAAAGAATAGAGTCGTATAATTTTCGAACTCTTGATTTTACTGAGCTTTGCTGTTTTTCGCTTCGTTTTAGCTGCCTTTGTTTCTTGTAAGTCTGTTAAGTCTTGTAAGTTTGTAAGATGTTCCAAATTTTTTAGCCAAATACCGAACAGACGCCCCCTTGTTGGTTTCGTATGCCTTTACTATCTTTCTATCCAAATTGGGGTTTGAAAGTATACTCTTGGCCGAACTTTTTGATCGCATTTTGGACTGCACCAACACTAACATTTTCGAGTTTAGCTAGCTTCCTGAAAGTGATTCCTTTTATACTACATCATCTGGCCAGAATCGATTTCCGCTTTTCTGGTGAAAGTCCACGCATTTTTAGTTTAAAAGGACTAATAAGAATATCAAACAATCCAAGTCAAAGCTGACATTCAAATGAATAGAATGACATCAGTTTGAATTAAAAATATCTATAGTTTAATCGAATTAAACCTCTGTCAAGTTGTATTTATACTTAACGATACAGTCTTTATAGGGATTCTTTCTGGCACTTCTTATTATGTGAATATAATCAATCAGCAGGGACATAAATTTCACGATGTGGTGGTAATTTTCCTTCAATAGTACTATGCTTTGAGTCCACATCCATCTGTGTATGGCCTTCCTCGAAGTATTTTTGCTCGATAATAATATTTTTTTCTATTGCCAATACAAGAAGTGCATTAGACGTTAGGGTGTTTCACTTTTGTATGAAGAAAAAATTATTGATTTGGCATGTAATTAAATCGATATCTGAGTATTCCCTTTTTTCAAACAAAATATTATAAAGTTACAACAAAAATACTGACTTGCACACTAATTATGCACACTAAATAAATCAAAGTAAATATACTGTTTAATGGTATTTGCAGAAATGTTTAACTGTTTGTATAACTATTATCAAAAAAGTATATCTAACAATTCCTTAGTTCAACAAACATATTAAAACGTTTTTAAGGAAAACCAAGATCTGATTTACTTGTGGGAACGTCGTTTATTTTAAAAGAAACTCAATTTAATCAGTCATCTTTATCTAATTTATGAACACAAAAAAATTATCAAGTGCTTACTAAACATGCACACTGAGTGGTAACTCAGAATAGAAACAATACCTACTTAGGTAGGAGTTTAAAACAATATTGAGGTACATAGTAATAATCATTATATCTTTATAAGTAGATACGTATTAAATTTCATTGAATGATTAGGGCTGGTCTTGCTTTGCTAGGACGTCCGCGTTTACGCTTGATGCCGATAGAAATATTTTTGGCCTCTACAGGTGGTGTGGCATATTTCAACCTGATTGCAAGTCCGATTATATGCTTACAAATATAGTGTTTGAGAAACCACGGGCAGTTACACTCTCCATTTTTCCAATCATCTTTATTTAAGGGCAATACAACCTTCCAATACGCAAAAGCTACTTGTTTGTATTCGTCAAAAGAACTCCACTCTTGTCCAAATTGAATGGTTCCGGCGATAGAACTAGAAATCAAGTAGGTTTTTTTTGTGGAATCCGTTTTCAATATCACCACTTTTCGGTCAGACTTCGCCCACTGGTAACCTTGAGTCCAATCTTTGAGCTCGATTGAAGGAGTGTTTGAAAATGATTCCAACTCATGCGTTTCTGACCATTCTTTCACCATATCTGAGACGATTACCAGAAATCTAGACAACGGAAAACGATCTCGCAGTGTGTGGCTATCCTTGATAGTTTTGTTAAAAGCTTCAAGCGCATTATTCGTAACAGGAGATCCTTTTGAACACCCAAGGTACCAGTTTGTGTTTTGACATACCCATTCTTTTTTAAAATAATTTATGAAATCTCTTTGCTCGGAGTATTTAATCAGGAATGCTTGTAATGCGGAGTTGAACATATCTGGAGATGTAGCAGAGTGTAACATATCAATATCTTGTAGTAAAATTTTCTGTATTTTTTTGTTGACAAATCTTTCCACATGAGTTTTGATATTTTTTTTGGCATGAGCCCAGCACATTCTTACAGTACCTTCAGTACCAAACACTTCTTTATATGCGTTTTGGATGCTTTTAGCGGCGTCGCAAATCAAGGCTTTTGGGTGTAAAGAGTGCGCATAGAGAGAGAAGGCGCTGTTTCGAACACCTTCGAACATCATATGAAAATCTTCCTTTCGTTCAGAAGTAGACACAGCCAGAGAAATAGGATGAAATCTTTTAGTTTTATCGGTAGTCCCGATTAGCAGTACAGGGAACCCCTGCCAAATAAGTTTGTATGTAGCATCTGCGTGAATATTAGTGGCTACTGTAGTTAACCTTAGCAGAGACTTTGTGGAAACAGCAAATCGAAAACTCGGTGTTTCGCTTTCGTAGACATAGTAACAAATGACATAGGGTTCGTGCTCATTATCAGGTACCTTCGAGTGTTCAAGTAACCATGCCTCAAGCTCTCCGAGGCTGATTGTAGGAGATCCGTAAACAGCTCGACGATGGTCTGCCAAATAATTATTCAATTGTTTCTTAGAGGGAACTGTGATACCTTGTATATTACGTAAACTGTTAAGTATAGCCTTAGGTTTCAAACGTAATGCAAACAGTTTATTTATCTCTTCTTTTGTTTCTTGGCTTATACCATAATTAGATTTCGAACCAATATTCTGGTGGTCGTGGTCGGCTTCTGTTCGATAAAGTAAAACTTCACTAGAGTCGCATTCAAAAAGCAAATAAATACTTGCAGAACACTGCGGTCCTCGACATCTAACTTGATTGCAACGATAAAACTTTTTCATGCCATCCTCCGTCTTATGCGAAACTGTGACGGACCACGTATTTTCATCTTTCAGAAAAGTCTCGGCTTCGTTAGCATTTGCAAATTTCTTCACGAATACATATTCTCTGCCTCTTAACCTTTTCTTTTTGGTAGAAGGTTCCTCGTCCACTTCAGATTCGTCTGAACAATAAATAGGAACATTTTCCTTGTCTTGCACACCACTACTGCTGCCGACTTCTAATATTATTGGGTTTAATTCCATATTAGTTAATTGTCCGTAGAAACAGCCACTAACTAAGTATTAAAACTTCAAGTTTCACTAATTTACCTACTTAATTTTCAATTAAACACGAGCGAAATCGCTCCGAGCAAATCCGACGTCATAGATAAACAATAACAAATGCATGCGCGCGCTGCCAACCCGCCGCCCGCGCACCGTTTGCTTACTTCACATCGCTCGGTCTCCCTCGAACTTACATTACACGCTAAAGAGCGAGCGCGAAGGAGCGAGCGCGGCGTTCGATCTACAGGCGCCAACATATTTTTCAGTAAAACAGAGAAAGAAAAAGCTAATAAAGTTAGGTTTAATGTATTTTAGTTGCACGATTAGTCAATGTGTAGAGCATTTTTTGATAATGGAAACTTACTTTATTGTGATTCACCTTTAGATATCAGTTTTAGAAATTCCGTAGTAAGATTGTACAATTTAGTGTGCAAGTTAGTATTTTTGATAAGCAATTCGTATTTTTGTTTTATAAATCATATAACCGATCTACGAACCACATTTTTGGTGTGAATTTGATAAAAATGTTCATCTCGTTTTGAGTGATTTTTTGGATTTTTTTGTTGGACATGCTTAGTTAATCAATTGGTTTTATTGCACAGCATTCATTTTTCTGGTATGCATTCAGTTTATCAGTAGAGTTACCTAGTGTGCAGAAAAATTAAACAGATGTACGTTTAATAATATCCCTTTTTTTTTTACTGACTTTGATTGGTTTTCGGGTCTCAGTGATATAAAAGATACATATGCAAAATTTGAATAAGATTGGACAACGTTTACAGGTCGCACACTTTGATGACTAAGATAAAAATAGGTAAAAATACGAATTTTCAATGTTAATAAATTTTAATAGGAAAAGTAGGAACTACAAACTAAAAATTATACCAAAAATAAACTCACATACTAATTGTTATTAGAAAAGGCAGAAAAACTGTTATATTAATCAAATTTGAACCATGCAATCCCCTCTTTGGTTCGCTTGACAACGGCTTTTCTGTGATGTTCGACTACTCTCAACAAGAATTGTTTTTGATGTTCGTCCCTGACTGATTCGTTAAACTTTTTTATCAGTGCAATTCCCCTTTATGCGGTGACATTTACCACCTTGAGAGCATTTACAGAACTTCTAAGAGAATCACTGAAGTATTCGGTCTCATCGTGAGCCCCGAACAAATTGTTCGCGCCACTTCTTGTGGCTCTCATACTGCGAGGTAGTTGTGAATTAATATTTGCAACTGTCATTTTCGCTGCATCTCCACCCGCTTAGTTTTGGACGCAAATCAATCAGTCGTCAATCAGAAGCCTTTCACGCCGGAGGTCTACGCTGATTGTCATTCGACTAGGTCCTACCTAGACCCTACCGCCCGCCATTTTGAGATCGCACACGCTGTGCGCCTCATCTTCATCTATTACTGTACACCTTTCTTACCAGGCACGAAGAGGAAGAAGAAACCCATCTTGGAGAACACCAGAAACTTGGTGGCTCAGGCGAAGCGTGGTTTGTGGTGCATGCAGCTCCTTCCCATGGTCAGATCTTTCATCTTCGTAATTATTTCTCTTCACTTCCCGCTATTTTAAAACCTATGGTGATACAAAGCACTGCCGCCATATCGCGTGCTCACAAATCAAAAAACGTCTTTGTTTTTTTATGAAAACCTTGTCCACTCCATTCATTGAAGAACTCGTAGGATCTTCTCTTTGTAATTTAAGAAATTTTCTAATAAACTACTCAACTCCATCACATTTTTTCGGGCAATGTCATATAACTCGACGAGATCACCTTTCCAAATCTCCCGTTTTATAATTGCGTTGTTCGTGTTTCGCGATTTCTCTTTAATCAAATTTGTATATTCTTTATATAGCTTACGTATATTTTCGCGGATATTTTCCTCAGTCTTAACAGGGATATTTGCTTTTCTCCACACTTGCTTTAGTTTAGTACTGGTAGATATAGCAGCATCCGAAATAGTTTTTTTCATTTCCTTGTGATGGTGTAAGAAAACTAATAACACCTGTTCCTTGGACGGGTGGCGAGCTCCTAAAAAATCTTTTGTAGGCACCTTTTCAAGCAACCAATTTCCTCTTTTGGTCTCCATTTTCAAGTTTAATTGCCTGTGGCAGATCAAAGAATACTTGTAAAGCAAATCAGTACCGTAAACTATGAGGTTAGGAATTCAACTAGTTAAAGATAAAAGTGGTCAATGTGTGCGACCTCTAAACGTTGTCCGATTTCATCAAAATTTTGTATCTTTTAGACAAGTTAGACCAAGAAACCAATCAAAGTGAAAAAAAAAATACAACTTTGGAAAAATGAAACATCCTATTAGACATGTTCACGGATCTGTTTTGATAACAGCATCCGTCGCTCCATATAATTATTTTGGATGGATTAGACTCTATTATTTCTTCTGTTAGATGTTTTATTAAAATTGAGGTGAAAACATCACTATCTTTTGGCTCTTGACATCTGATTCATAACTGAAAAGTCAGCAAAATGTTCCAAACCATACAACGTGTTATTAAGTATAGCGGGTTTTAAATAATCTTACTGACATACACCGTTTTGGAATTAACATTCATTCAGATTTTGTACTAAAACATGTTACTCGCTATTAGCGTTTCAGCAATAAGCCTAGATTTAACAATTTAAAATAAAAAATTCTATCAAATTGAGCAGAGAAACTCATAGTTGCTACGTTTTGAGGTAATTATTTTTGAAATGGAAAGCGAAGCTATTTAAATAGATTTTATATATTCTGTGCATAGTTAATAATAACAACCAAAGACGCACTGCCATAATGTGTTTGTAGCCTTCTTTATTATGTGTTCTACCTGCTTTACTCACAGTAATTTGTCGTCCAGCCAGATACCAAGGTATTTTACCTCCTTGCTAAGAGTTAGCTGGGTACCAAACAATGTAGGGAGTTTTAGTTGACTTAACTTTTTCTTCTTGGTAAATAACATAAGTTCGGTTTTCTGTGGATTTACGGATAGATTATGCTTACCACACCAGGTTTTGACTTTCCGCAACGCCCATTGCATCTCACCGCATAGCGTTCTTTCGAAGATACCCGATAGCATGATGACTAGGTCATCTGCATAGCCTACCGTGCAAAGACCATCCTCGTTCAGGTATTATATGTTCATAGTTTGCTCTATGGTAAATGTATGTAGTCCTAATGTATATATAAACATGATGAAGAAATGGGTCTATAGGATTCAGAATTGTCATGTGGTTTATTAGGCTTTATAATTTGTATTATGCATTGTGTTTTCCAGCTAATCGGTATTTCCTGATTTTTCCATAACTCATTAAAGATCTTAAGTAACAATTTCTGACTATTTAAATGCAACTTTTTAATTAAAATATATGGTAATTCGTTAGGTCCTGGTGTTGTGTCTCGTCAAGATGACAATGAGAATTTAAATTCGTCCTAAGAAAATAGTTTAGACAAATAGTAATTATTATCGTTACTTTGCTATTGAAAATAGGAATTTAACAAATTAAAATCTACATTTTTTCCAGGTGCTGCGTCAGGCGCCAATCTGTCTAAGAATGAAGGAATCCATTCATCGTTTTTAGGTTTTCCTCGAGATCCTAATCTTTTAAAAATTCTAATTAAATTCCATATATTACTTATGGATGTGGTTCTGCTAAAAGTCTTACATCACTTTCTCAAACCATTAGTTTTTTGTTCACTTGAGTTTTTTTTTTTTAGTCACGTCTATCTTTTTGTATTCTATGTAGTTAGACATGGTGTAACGGGATGCATGCGTGACGTCATTAGTTATTATACCTAATAGTTGGGTTGTTAGAAAGACAACGCCATCTGTGAAATAAGCCATGAACTTATGGGTACTGAATTAGACTAGACAGGTGAGATTAATATTAAGAAGTACTGTATGATTCTGCTAGATGGCGTAAAAGACCATTCACTAATTTCATTGACCATTGTCAATGAATGAGATACTGTGTGACTCCACTAGGTGGCATAAAAGACCATTGACTAAATTTCATTGACCATTGTCATTAATGACTAAGCGACAGTTAAAATGAAATAATCATTAATAAGTAGCTGAAGATCTAGACGATAGATAAAGAAGTTCAAATGAATGAACCAATAACAACCAATCATAGGTTCTGTATAGGTCATTAACCAATGACAACCAATCGTAGGCACTGTAGAGGACAATGAAATGGTTTTAGTGAATGATTAAGACAAACCTAGTGAATGTACCATTGATTTGTGACTAAAGACAAGACATTAGTTGATATAATTTTCATGAATGAACAGCCAAGGAAAAAAAAAGATATGAATGAAAATTTCTGAGAAAATGGTCTTTATGAATTAACCATTGAAGAAAAAATAAGAAAGTGGGGATTTTAGCAGGGAAGGGGTAGCAAAATTTGGTTATAAAAGTAGGAACACGGCCTGAAAAGTTCAGTTTTCGTCGGTCAGCAAGCTCAAGCAACAAGCCCTCCCTGGAAAAGGGCTCCGGAAGTAAGGCAACCGCTGCCTAGTCGCGAAGAAAGGGTTGCAGATCCGCTGCTTAACCCTAAAAGTAACGCGAGTGTCGTTTGCGGAGGCTAGATTCGAAGCCAAGTTGCATGCTTTATTATTTTATTTTTCATTTTTTTTTGTGTTTTGATTTCAATGATTTTCTTGTTCGTGTGTCATGTTTTATTGTGTGATGTTTTTATTTTGTGTTCACTTTTAAAATTTCCAGTGTGCCAGGTTCCGTTTTTTTTGTTCCTATTTTTTTTTTATTTTCAGGATTCTTTTTATTTTCTTTTGATTTAATTTGAATTTATTTTCTATCGTTTGGCGTGTTTCAATTTTTTTTTATTTCGCGTGATTTTAAAATTAAAACGGTGTTTTATTTTCTTTTATTTTAATTTATTGAGGATTGAATTTAATTTAATTATTTGGTTTTTTATTTACCGCGGTTTAATATTTTATTCAGCAGTTTTATTTCTTTTCGGGTCGTGTTTTAATTTGATTTTAAATTTCTCTGCGAGTCGCGACTTGTTTAATATTTTTCGAATTTTATTTTATTTAAATATTTTTTTTTGACTTGTAATTTTTTTTTTTCATGTCTAAAATGACGTGCAATAAATGAAACAACATAATAAAGTTGTACGTAATATGTGGATAAGTACAAGTGTTTTTTAAAACAATTATAATATTAGGTACCCACTAGAAATACAATCAACAAAATCGAGCATCCAGACCCCGTTCATTAATTAATACTTTCATCGGGTTCCAGCACAGACAGCAGGATAGTGTATACAATTTTCGACTCGTGCGACAGAGATGGCAATAGAGCCAGTGTCGCGACCCCTGGTTTATGAACACGCTCCAGAGGTTCGGTACAACCATAGAGAACAATTTTCGTTCCGAAACGACCATTTGTCACTCGGGGTGAAGCGAGTTATCAATGTAGCGTTCGATGGAGTTCGGTTTGAGCGGATTGTAGGCGGGCTGTTATTTACAGGAATAAATAGGTTCGTAATTGCTGAACATTAACTCGAGGGTGTTTTGGGACTGTTTAGGAGAGGGTGTGCCACACAACCAATTATACAGTCATAAGCACTATCTGGGGGGGGGGGGGTGCATCAAGGTTCATTTGACAATAGGAGCTATGGTGGTTTTCACGGTCAAAGCACTAGGGTGGGAGAGGTGGTCAAGTAAATCAGCACAGCCTTAACGTGTAGACTTTCGTTGGAGGGGGGGGTTGGTTACGTAAACAAATAGAACAAATAATATTTGATCGCAGCACTCCTGATTAAATTATGGATCAATATTTTCTTACGGTTAATTTTTGCACATTTTAGGGTAGACGGGTTGTCAAAAGGGGGGGGGGGGGGAAGCCGCATCGAAGGTCCTAGTATGAATCAAAACCATAATCATTTTTGTAAATGACTGAGTTGTAAGTGTAGTTAAAAGAAAGTGATGATTTGTAGTAAGCTTGTGACTGTCCCAAGGATCAATTTGGAAGAGTTTTAGTTCAAGTGGGCTAGGTGAGGATTTCAATTATAGTAAATTGAGGGGAGGACTTTAGGCGGGTAAGAAATAACCAGTATGATGTTAGATGTGATACAATTAATTGTATTAGGTACAGGTAAAATATAGCTAAGGGAAGATTAAAGTAGCAAATATTACAAGAGATAGAAACTTTAGGATGATTGTTTCAAAATAAGCAAATAATGTCTCTAAAAATTAATTTAGGTTCTCAGGCAGTTTGAGTCAAGACAATCCAGTGTTAGGTTGTTATTTATTTGAGAGGTTGTTTATTTAGATGTACCTTAGTTAAGAAGCCTTCACAGGTAGGGTAATAGATTGAAATTGATTTTAATAACAGTTGCTAGGAAAAGTTAGGAATGAGCGAGTCAGTAAGGATGTTGACCTGTTACCATGTTGAACGTTTGTAAGACTATGACGGAAATAAACTAAAGAATTATTATGCGGTAAAGGTAACAGACTAACATTTTTTTTTTAAGGGCTCGATGCTTCAAATTGATAATTTTAAAATAATTTTATAGGCGAGAGATTTGAACCTCGAACGAAGAGAAAAAATAATAATAATAATAGAGTTAACCAGTATATAGGAAAATCAATTAAAAGAAATTGAAGATGGAGAAAAACAATAAACGAGGAAGACCGCTGACGAAGCGACCCAGGCCACAAACAATCATAGAAACAGGGCCACCCGAGAATGAAGATGTAGAGACAAAGCAAAGAGGAGGTCAGATGGAGGAGAGGGCACCTGAGACAGTAGAAGTCGAAACCGTTGCGGAAAATCACATAGATCTACCACGTGAAAAACGACCCAGACTAACTTTACGCAGAACAAAAATTAGAGGGACGACAGGAGGAAGCGTTGGGACACTATTCAAGATGTTAAACCATTCTGTGAATGCGTTGGCGGTTAAGTTATCCAAGTTAAGCCAGGAGGTTAAGGGCACCAAGTCATTTGCTGATGATAGAGAGGAACGTCCATCGACTAGTGACGACTTGACAAGTGCAGACAGTCAGATGGGTACGAACATAAATAGAGAAGAGACATCCGGAGGGGAAAAGGAAACCACTGCAGTCCCTAACGGAAGAGAGAAGAGAATTCCAACCGCCGAAGAGTGTAAAAATATTACATACAATGTGAGAAATCTAAACTTGGAAAGGCCTAAGTTTGGAAATAAATCAAGTGATCAACCAGTGACATTTCTAGAAGAATTGGAGATCTATTTAAAGAAAGCCTGTAGAGAGGGGAAGGAGCTAGACTTAGTCTTGGAATGTTTAACTGATGATGCCAGAGACTGGGCAAGAATACACAAGAAGAGGTGGAATACATTGGACGATTTTCGAGTTGATTTTCTAGCGACTTATTGGGGAGAAAATGACCAGAGTGAGTTAAGACGCAACATTGTGCAGGGCTGCTGGGACAGGCAAAAGAATCCGTCTATGTTAAATTATTTTCTACGCCTCGCTGGCCGAGCAAAAATGCTAAATTATAAAATACCAGAAAAACAACTTGTTGAGGACATTATCAGACATTACCCTAAGCACGTACAACAAGTTTGGGTGACTACAAAGGTAGATACAATTCAAGGGATGGCAGAATTTCTCAGAAATATGGATACAATAGGGAAACAAGAGGCGCACGTTTATGCTTCAACTTCACGGCTTGGCGGCGGTAGCCACAACTCCGGGGCTTCAGGAACGACATCGTCTTTTGAGAAAAGGAAAAGGGAATACCAACAGAAGTATCAGAAATGGCAAAAACCGGAGACCATGCAGAAGAAGCCTTCAGTTAATGTAGTAGAGGAGGAGCAAGTGTTAGGGACAGTCGATAATGTAGTAACATTAAACTAGAGGAGGCTGAAAGTACGGTTCCCGATTCAGCTTCATCAATAGGGAGCAGAATATTTCGAATGATGAAGTTAATGGGATGGAGGCCAGGGGAAACTCTAGGTTTGAATGGTAGGGGATTGAGGAAGCCCATAGTAGGAAAAATAATAGAAAGAGGAAAAAGAGAAGGACTGGGTTTTAGTGTTGTGAAATTCAAGGAATTACAGGTGCCTGTACAAATAATTGACGTTTTAAAACTTAAGGTAGAGCATTCAGAAGTAGGATTCAATGGAGGTCGGATAGTCAATTCGGTATTCGAGGAGAATGATGAAAAAGAAACTGGGAAGGCAGGATTTAGGTCAGAAATAGCACTACAAATATTAGGGGTAGATGTTATAGGATTATTGGATACTGGGAGTGATTTAACTTGCATTTCAGAAGAGTTCTGGAATGAATTGTTAGGGAAAGAACCTAGTTTGCCGTTTATGCCAGTTAAAGCAATTCAAATTAAAACGGCTGTAGGAGGAAAGAGTAGTGAAATTCGCTATTTAACTGTATTACCAATGAAACTAGGGCATGAAGAAATTGATACAGGTTTTTTAATAGTGCCAGGGTTGTGTAGGCAGTTGATATTAGGGTTTGACTGGATGAAAACTCATAACATTGAGATTTGGTTGAGTGAACCAAATAAAGGTTTACTAATAGAGCAAGACGATAAAAAGCAAATGATAAGGTTTTATGAGTCAGATATAGATAATTATTTAGAAGGGGAATTAGATTTCATTGAGGAGAAAGAGGAAGTTTTACCGGGATATAAGGTCGGAATACAATTAGGAGTAAGAGACTGGGGAAAATTGGAGTGTTTACTGAGGAAGTATAAGCCATTGTTTAGTTCAAAACTAGGTAGGGCAACATGTTACGAACATGAAATTAAGATGGAAAATCATACACCAATAGTTAGAAAAACATATCCTGTACCTTACGCCTATAGGGGTAAAGTAGAGGAAAAATTAAGGGAAATGGAAAAACAAGGAATAATTAGTAGGTCTTCGACGCCCTATTGCAATCTCTTAACGTTCACCTTAAAAAAAGATGGTGATTTGCGACCACTTTTGGATGCTAGGGGTATTAATCAATTTATGATAGCAGAAACAGAAAAACCACCATTACAGTTAGATGTGATAAATTCTTTTCATGGTACAAATTTTATATCAGTTATTGATTTGAAAAATGCCTATTTTCAAATCCCCATCTCAGAAGCGAGTAAACAATATACAGGGTTTACATTTAATGGAAAATCCTATGTTTATAACGTATTACCTCAAGGGTTAAAAACTTCTGTTGGTAGTTTCAGTAGGGCCATGGATAAGATACTAGGACATGAAGTTAAAGATTATATATTCGAGCCTTCCTGGGATTGTGTAATTTTTACAGGAAGTTTATACCAAATTATAATATTCACATAGATCCATTATGCAAACTACTCAGGAAAGAAGAACGATGGCATTGGGGCGTAATTGAGCAACAGGCTTTTGATAAGATAAAGACCTTGTTTATAAATACTATTCAATTACATCACCCAGATTTTAGTAAACCATACTACTTACAGACAGACAGTTCTCAAATTGGGATAGCGGGGTTTCTTTATCAACTGAGTGATGACGGGGAGATGAGGATTTTAGGATTTTATAGTAAAGCCTTAAGAGGTGCTCAGTTAAATTGGACGGTCACAGAACAAGAATTTTACGCGATAATATGTTGCCTCGAAAAGTTTGAGACTTATTTAAGAGGTTCACAAATTATAATAATGACTGACCATAAAGCTTTAACTTTTGTTAAAACTTGGAAACTATTTAATGCAAGAGTGACCAGATGGGTAAATTATTTAGAGCAGTTTAAATATGAGGTTCATCACATTAAAGGGAAGGAGAATGTGGGCGCTGATATATTGTCTAGATATCCACCTGAAGGGGAAATTTTACAAGAGGATAAAATTAGACTGCCTGAGATAGCTTACACAGAAACTAGGGCAAATAAAGATTTAATAGAAAAATTAAAATCAATGTCACAATTACAAAGGGAGGATAGAGAGATCAGGGAAATACTAGAGGAGATAGGAAACAATAGAACCTGGACAGATAAACTAGGAAGGATAATAGGGAGGTGTTCAATAGAGAAAGATGTGCTATTATTTAAACCAGAGGGTACTGCTAAAGGGGTAATCTATCTACCTGAATCTTTGAGGGAAGAGGTTATTAAACAGGTACATATAGAAATGGGGCATCAAGGGGCATATAAGGTCATCAAATATATTCGGGCTAGATTTTATTGGCGGGGTATGACGAAACAAGTTAAATCGGTTTTGAAATTTTGTCATGATTGACAAGTAACTAAAAGTAACAACATAAGCAGAGTAGGACCGTGCAGGCCTGTAATCACCAGTGAAATAGGAGAAATAGGCATGATTGATTTGTACGGGCCTTTGCCTACTGGTCAGTTTGGAATGAATTATATCCTAGTCATACAGGATTCGTTCAGTAAATTTATAAAACTCTATGAATTAAAGAAAGCTACATCTAGATCGATTTTAGGGAAAATAAAGAAATTTTTTGAAATTATAAAACCAGTAGCAATAATGTCAGACAACGGGTCACAGTTTGCAAGTAAATTGTGGAAGGAAAGTATGAGAGATATGGGAGTAAATGTAGTCTATACAACTGTTAGGAACCCTAGGCCAAATATAACTGAAAGAGTGAACAAAGAACTAGGCCGATTATTCAGGACTTATTGTAGGAACAATCATAAGGGATGGGTTTCAGTTTTGCCTAAAATAGAGCTATTATATAATAATAAATTTCACGAGAGTACGGGTTTTACACCATGTGAGATAATGTATGGGGAATCGACATGGTTATCATGTGATAGTGTAATAGGAGAAGTAAATATCGATTTAAGTATAGATCAAATAAGGATAAAGGCAAGAGAAAATCTCTTGAAAGCAGGGAAGAAGCGACAGTTTAAATTTAATAAGCGATATCGTTTAATACAGTTTCAAATAGGGGATTTGGTTAAAATAAAACGATTAAATAAATCAGACGCTAGTCAGAAGTTAACTAAGAAATTTGAACCAATTTACGAGGGCCCTTATGTAGTAGCAGAGATTCCGTATGAGAATGTTTATGTCCTAGCAAACCCAAAAACAAATGAGGTTAGGGGAAAATTTAACACAATACATCTATCGAAGTATTATGCAGAAAAAAAAAGGATGGGCTGAATCGGGAACTTGTCATTGTGTACCTAAGAGGTCTAGTTAGAGAGTATAAGACGGTTGATTATGTTAGGTTCAACCATGAACCTATAACCCTAACAGGACTGAGTACTTGTTTCAAAAAACGTGAAGAACGAGAAGTCATACTAGATTATTTCATCTCTCTCTAAGTAGGGTAACCATATTTAAAAATAATTGATTGAGACCACGTAGGTGGTAAAAACTGTATTCAAAACAGTTTTACTCCGAAAATACAAGAGGGTTCTGAAAAATATACATCTTATAAACAAGGCCTTTTCCAAGACGATAGAACAGTCCAAAGCGCGATAGTGAACAATTCGTTTGGTTTATAAACAATGCAAAGTGAAGCTCTTTTTTTCTTCGTTTAAAAACAGTGCTCGAGCTTTACCCGTAACATATAAATCACTTGCCTTGTTAAACGTAAAACCCTACGCTTATAATATAAGTTATAATCACCTAATATCAGAAAACACATGCGGTAGTCTGTCTAAGACTTAGGGTTGTTATTACTTCGTACAACCACAGATTATTATAGTAGTTAATTGCATTATTTCATTATTATTTCTACAACAACGCTGCGTCTTAGACAGACTATTGCATGTGTTTTCTGACAGTAGGTGATAACTAGTGTAAACACTAGTGGTAACACGCGCGCGCACAACACCGACATAGTGTAACATAGATAGACAATGAAAAAAAAAATGCTTTGGTAAGTTCTTTTATTCATAATTGAGCGAACAGATTCTAAGTACAAAAACATTATACGTTACTGAATAAAATCGTTTTGTGTAACTTTTGTCGTAGCCTCACTTTACTTCCCAAATCTCTAAGACTTTGTGTCTTGGCGTAATGAGCCATCCGTAAATTTAAATAGTTTGTGGCAATTGCCTTAATCAATTGCATTTCGTGAGCATCCTCAATTTCCATTGGTTGCAGAGGATGTCGGATGATGAATGTATTCAAAATTGGAATGAAAGGCTGAGTGATCAATGTAATAAGTTTACCCCTTGATAATTTGCGTAAAGGTTCTGTTGATACTGAAAAAGTGAATAACTTTTCAGTATATTTTATTACTTCAAATGGAAATTTCGAGACATACTTTAAACCGCCTCGGTCGACAAATGTAGTGAACGCTGAAAAATCGTGCAGATCTACAGTATAAAAATGATCGTTTTCATTTTTGTTCCTTAACAGAGCCGCATGACAGTGCTCACATGTGATCTTTTTGATCAATTTGTTAACAATAAAACCGGCTATGTAGTACATGACATTAATTTTGAATTCAGACACAACGACGTTTTCCACGTGACCCAGAAGAATATTTATTTGTGTTTCTTCAATTTCTGTCTCGTTATCTTCTTGATTCTGAGATCTCTTTTTACTACGAAATTCTACTATAGGTGAGAGTTCAAAGGAGTCATCAGTACAATTGGCATGAATACTAGGTTTGACACTATTTTGAAAAAGCAATTTTCGCATCGTGTACCTCAGCTGGAGAGCATTTGGATTATCATTTGCACCACCACGAGCTCTAATGCATGAAAAAAACATTTCCAAATGATCCTGAGAACATTTATATGGGAGAAAATATTTATATTCACTTTGGGCTAGTAAATCAAGAGCTAAGTTTTGAAAACTGAACGTATTCACAATTAAACCTAGTGCCGGTATCTTGCGTCTATGACTAAGCAAACTCTCACCATTTACCATTAGTGAACATAGATATTCTCTTGTCTCTTTGAAAACATTGGCCCAAATTTTTTCATTTGCTAACATAAGTGGTGATTTAAACCCAGTGCCTCTTGGATCTTTTGCATTCATAAGATCAAACGCTCGATCCAGAATCCTTATGTATTCTACCGTCGGCTCACTACCAAGGAAATCTAGGTGACCACTTTTGCACATAAAATCTACAGCATCAGCCACTGATGAACTCAATAGCTGAGTGGCAAGTTTCACATTCATTTTCTTCTGAAAAAAGTTCATGTGTGCCCTACATAATTTATTTGCTAATCGCAAACCTTCTTCCTCTTGTAGACAATGTAATTTTTTGACGAAATCAAAATTAATCATGCCTGTCTTTGATGACAAATTAGTTTCAGCAAATACATTTCGAGCCAATTTTACCATGTGGGGCGGATCAAATAGGCAATGGACTTGGTGACTTTTTAATGGATGTTGAAAATTTGTCACCATATCAGGTAAAGAAAAGTCACAACCTAATATTTCATACGTTAATTTGTTAGTTACAGTGCCATCGCACGTCAATGAACGAACGCTGATATTTATTTTACTCAACATTCGTATTGCAGTTCTTAGTAGCTGTGCTTGCACGTGAGCAGATATTTTGCTCGTTAAAAAGTATGCAACTGGGCATTTAAACTTTTTTTTAAAAGCTACTATTTGGAACACTAAAACCTCAGTAGCCAAGGCTTCTGCATCTGGCTGAATAATTCCACCAAAATCGATATATCCCACAACTTTTCCGCTTTTTTTATCAGGTACTGCTTCCTGCCTAATTGACATGCCATCAAAAATTAACGCGACATCACTAAGGCTGTTATCTTTCATTGTAAGGCTTTGCAAAAATTGGAATGCTTCTTTAATAAATCCAACATTGCAATCTGTTGTAGACAATATTTTACGCAGAGTGGCTGGATGTGGCAAGGCTGTGTGATTTCGTAACAAGTTATATGCTGATCCAGAATAGTAATATAACGTCAGGGCGAACTGTTTTAATTTGTCGGAGTACCTAATACCAGTATTGCTTTTCTTATCATTAAAGTGTTTATGGATATCTTCAAAATTATTTTCTATAATTATCTCAACCTCATTGTAATTCTTGCATTTTCTTTTAATCACATCCAGCAGGCTTTCTAAATTTTCTATTTTAGCATCTCTTCTATCGAGTTTTTGCTTCAGATTTTTTACTTTCCTCTGTAATGCTTCTTCCTTAGGGCTAGTAAAAGTTAACGTTTGAACACTAATATCATGATTACCAAACCGTTGTCGCTTTGCTGATGGTTCCTTTGGGGTATCGATATTTTCTTTTCCTATCGCGCCATCGCTTGAGGTACATTGGCGCTTTAAACTTTTCACCAAAGGTATTTGAATATTGCTTAAAACCGATACTCTCTTCTCTGGAGGCTGAAAAACCATACAAAAAACTAAAGCCGTGTTACTATTTCAGTCCTGTTAACTTAAAAAACAGTACAAGTGCGAGTCAGACTCGCGTGCCTAGGGTTCCGTAATTCGAAAGTTTTGGGAACAGAAAATATTTTTCCTGTAATCTTTACGTAAGCACATATTCCCATGATTTATTTCATAATTTTCGGTCCACCAGTTTCGGAGATAAGGGGGGGGACATACATATTTTTGTGGTTTTTCGATGATTTCTCGAAAAAGATGCAAGCAAATATAGTTAAATTATATATTTTTACAAGTAGCTCTTTAATACCTATAATTTGTTATCCATATTGTATGTAAAAAAAAAAAATATATTTTTATTTGACTGTGTTTTATTTTTCTCGTTTGTGTTCGATTTTTTAGTAATCGCTATAGTTTTCCTGTAATCCAACCAACCGACTTACCATTAGCAATACACGAGGTATGGCATCATCTTGAAGCCTTGCTTGAACCGTTGTTTTAAAGTCTTCTTCTGCTTTAAAATGGCGGCTGCAGACTACAGGATTTTTGCACTTTATATCGTTTCCTAAAACTCCTAACCATTTCCTTCGGATATTTTCAGGTTTTGGAAGACTGTAATGTAAAACCCAATGTCATGGTTACTCTAGCGGTATCAAAGTAAACATGTATCATTTCTCCGAGAAAAAGTTGAAATTATGCCTTACCTATGAAACGATATCCCGCAATTTCCAAAACTTTCGCTTCTGCAGCCCTTCACGCTGCATGTTTTGACCATTTTTTCAAAAAATTATTAATTTTACAACTTTGTTTTGAAATGTCACGGCTGTGGCGCCATATTTAGATAAAAGGGTTACCAGTTTGCAAGCATAAGAATAATCCCAACTTTATTAAGGATTGATTGATCTTACATTTACGGATAAAACTAAATGTAAAACATAAATAAACCTAACAAAAAAATAGTGACGGACTTCAAATGTAACTGCAGCCATTCGCTAAAAAGTTAAAAATAGTTATAAAATGACCGATGGTACTGAAATAACACTTTTTCCGACTTCTTTGTTCCTGAAAAATATGTTCTCTAGAAGTCGGCGCTCTTATAATGGTTTTTGTGTTGCTATATCCAAGGGAACGCGACGACTTCTAAAGAACATATTTTTCAGGAACAAAGAAGTCGGAAAAAGTGTTATTTCAGTACCATCGGTAATTTTATAATTATTTTTAGCTTTTTAGCGAATGGCTGCAGTTACATTTAAAGTCGGTTACTATTTTTTGTTAAAAGTTTATTATTTTACACTTTTTAGTGTTGACGGGTCAAATTGTGTAATATGGATAGTTCTTGTTAACGCGCTGTTGATATAAAACGAAGGACAAGTAATAATTGATTATATTTAATAAATACCCTGTAATCAGCACCCTAATACAAACTGATTGCCGTAATCTCAAGTTATGTGCTGTCACCCGTTTAGGAGTTCTATGGTAATGAGGCCAAGATCAAAGTTCAGGTGGAGAAATTACAATTTACAAGTAGTACTCGGCAATCATCAACCTAATACAAAGCGATTGCCTTAATCTTGAGTGGTATGCTGTCATCCGTTAAGGAGTTCTATGGTGGTGAAGCCACGATGGAAGGTCAGGTGGGTACTCTGATAATTTCCAAGAAATGCCCGACAATCAGCACCCTACCAAAGTGATTGCCGCAACCTCGAGTTAAGTGCTCTCATTCGTTAAAGAGTTCTATGGTAATGACTTAATAAGACCAGGATCGAAGGTCAGGTGGAAGATTGACAATTTCCAAGTAATACTCTGCGATCAACATCGTAGTACAAAGCGATTTCCTTAATATCAAGTGGTACGCTGTTACTTTCTGAGGCGTTCCACTGCCTATCTCTGAAAACTTTCATCAGATCATGGTCAATCTTAAAATGGGAAAGGGAAATTCTCGAAGGAAATTTTTCCAAACAAAAAAAGAATCATTCAATTCAGTTCAGAATTGACGGAGATAAGGAATAACATACCCAAAAAAAAATACAATCGAATTGAGATCCTCCTCTTTTTTTCAAGTCGGTTAAAAAAAAGTATTTACTAAAAGCTAAATACTATAAAGTCGTTGAAAAACTAAATCGTGAAAAACTCAAGCCTACCATCGCAATTTGTTTTTTTTGTGATGGCAACTGTGCGAGTAGGACACGGGCATCGACTGTGTGTTGTCCCGCTCGGCACGTTTTCTCTAGTTGGTTATGTCATAATAAAATAACTTTTAACTGTATGAAATAGAGTCTATTTTTCTACGCGTAACATCCTTCAGTGCACAATCCAGTTTAGGTATACATCCATGGGTTCAACTAAAATGTTTTAAGAGGTTATGTTTAAGTTTAAATAGTTATATTTTATGTTTTTGAAAAGAAACCCTGTTTGTTAGTAATTTAACCTTGGCTGTTACTTTGTATGTCAAGCACCGTGTTCCACATGAAGCTAATTAGTGCCAACCCTATTATCAAGTTTTCACGCCAATCTATTAACTCTAATTTTTGAATTAATAATAAATTTCTTTATTCCGAATTAATAATTCTGTCACCAGCAGGTTTAATCTTTCATTATACAGGCAATTTTAAGCAAAATCGATGAAAGCACAATGTGGCATCATTAAGAACGTCATCTCTGACGTTATAACGATTAAAGTAGGACTATTATTATCGCACTAACATTGATTCGGTATGACCATTGAAGCACCAAAATTGATAATGTCATCATTCGGAACGCGGTGCTAATAATCATATTAAAGCAGCGTTCCAAAGCACCGGGGTGAGGATAAGGATTAAAATTTCATTCGTTTCGCAACTACACGAGTGAGAAAAGAACAGCTCAAAGTCTCTGAAAGACCTTGTTAGAAATATAAAATTCATTTTGACAGGTTGAAATATGCATTTATCCAAGTGTTTTGGGAACGCAGCCTAAAAGAATGGGATGTTTTTGATAAAATTCTATGTAAATTAGTAAAAAATTATGGAAAATGAGGAATATAAACAGAAGTTTAATTAGAGGAATCAAGTATTAAGTTAATAATTTAAGGAATTAGTGTAGTTATTGTGAAAAAGGTTAAGTACTTACATATACGAAAACAATGGAAAAGGTCTGAATAGATGGTTAGATAGACTTTGTTACAGATGCTTGTGTAAAAGGAACGAATAACTCAGAGAAAGACATCTAAATTTAATTATTTTCGATCAAGATTATTGAATATGTTTGAAGTTAATAAATAAATGTATATAAATTTCTCATTTGGTTCTTTGAATTTCTCTTAGCCTCATCGCATCACATCTTTAGGGGCAGACTAAGATCACAGGGTTAAATAGGATCAATACAGACTAGATGGGGTTGTAGTGTACAGGCAAGTCAAAGGATAAAAGGAACTACTAGGGTAGGATGTATACTGAACAAACTGAGAAAAGCCGTTATAGAAGAAGGTATGTGTCAAGAATTGTGACATTTAGGCAAGATATATGTAAGTAAGTGTATAAATAATAGTAGGAAAGCTAAATAAAAATGCAAGGAAAAATATATAAGAATTAATTTAATCAAAAATATGTACATAAATCAAAAACAAAAAGAATGCACTTAATAAAAAAAAATCATATTCATTTTGGCTGATTTGCTGAATCTGAAATAAAAAAAAATTATATATGTTAGTAGGAAGGGAGGTGGAAAGGAGAGGAATAGAAGGAAAAAAGTTGCAGGACGGGAAGGTTGGTCTGCTTACCTAAACATTTCATAAAAAAAAAACTTAAGGCGGCTGCTGGGACTTCATCGTCCGGAGGTGGATGTTCGGGTCTACAAAGGAGAAGTAAAGATTAGTGATGAAAAAAAAAAAGAGAAAAATTAATGATAGTTTAAGTTGGCCGGATCTTCAGGGAGCAGGAAGGATAGTTAGGGCTATGAAACAAGGAGGAAAAGGTATAAGATATTCTTAATGTTATGGGAAATTGAGTCAGAACTTGTTGAAATTTTTTTTTTCTCTCTTTCTCCCCTTTTTCTTTTCCCCCTCTACTTCAAGGCATAGTATTAAAATTATTGTAGTGTGTAGAAAGGATAGTTAAGGAAAGTACTTACGATGGAGGAGGGAAATTAACTATAGGCTCTACGTCTGGAGGGGGGTAGTCTGGGCTGTGAAGAAGAGAACAGAGAAGTAAGAAAAATGATTTTTTTAATAATGACAGTTAAATTACTGTAAGAAAACTAAGTTGGGAATTTAGATTTTTTTTTTTATTATGAAGATTTGTTTAGGATACACTACAAGAATAAGAAAGAGAGTTGTTAGGGAAAATACTCACGATCTAGGAACAAATTCAGGAACACTGACCCAGTAGTTCAGAGGAATCTCCGGATTAGCTTCTGAGAAACCTACTGCCGCCTCCATAAAAACATGTAGTCGGCAGCGGTTATCAAGAGGAAGCCTGGAGACCCTCTCAACTAGGGGTCTAAAATCTGGGAAGCCCCAGTAAGGATCCGGATTCTCAGCATCCATATGGGGAGCCTCTTCATCGTCTATGACAATAGGAGGCTCAGGGGCGGGGACAAATCGCTATAAATAATTGAGATAAGACTGGTTAGAGATGTGTGAAATTAAAGAGAGGAACGGATGATATGGAGAAGAATTTTTTTTTTCCATTCGTTTTAGCCTGTAAAGCCTGCGGCCAACGCGTCGGACAGATGCACGAAGGATCCGTTGGCCCCGAACAGACCGCACCCCCCAGACGAAATAAAGTGACTCCATCCAATGAGCACGTTTTTCCACATCTGGGAAGGACGGGTCGTCGCGGTCCCAGATGTGGGGGAAAGCTTCAAGAATGCACCGCAGCCGCTTTTCCATTGTGAGAAATAAATATGTAGCAAAAAAAAAATTAAATATATAAAATGAAAAAAATACACAATATTTCACATCAAGTCGAAAAAAAAAAGAGATGGCGAAATTTTTTTTATATATACGTCACATTTCCAAACAGCCAGTATTTTATAAAAAACCAGTCAAAATTTTTTTTTCTTCTCTCCCACTTTCCGAACAATAAAATAAACCATGAAATACTTACATATAAATTTTAGTAACCACAACAAAAAAATTGTATATTATATATATATCTAGTCGGTGCTGTTATAAGTATTATTGTTTATCAATGTTTTACTTCACATAAATACAAGCATTTAAATGGTTTTAGTCGCTATATTTCGACCCATCAGCTATTCGCCTGATGACGGCCCCACTGAGGGGTCGAAATATAGCGACTAAAACCATTTAAATGCTTGTATTTATGTGAAGTAAAACATATATATAAAAAATAAGAAAAGGCCGTTGAACGGTGTTTTATAAAAATATTTTATTAACATAATTGTTTATCAATGAGCTAGATACAAGAAAATACAAATATCTCTGAAAATAAAGTAAACTTACTTGACTTTAAGGCGATTACCATCGCCAAATTAGCAGCTCGATATTTGTCACTACAAATATCAACAGAAACGACATTAAAATAGCGTTCATATCAGAGCGCAATGCATAGTGGCTGTTACGACACTCGCTGCGTTCTTAACAGGGCGAAATGGAAGAAAATTATATTATTCACTTGAACGTGATTACTCGATTGAATGGTTTTACGTTATGTTTATAGCTATAAAGTTTATCTGTTTGTCGAAGCATGGATGAATTCAATCGGCCAAGGCATTTTTTTAGAAGTTTTGGTGGAATGAAGAAGAAAAATGTTGCATATGTTGATTATTCATAATACATTTTTTTTTTCATTATTTTTGATTTGACCATAAACTAGGAGTAGGCTTTAGAAGGTACTCATTTGGCAATAGTAAGGCCCTTAAGTAGAGTAGTAGAATACCTTCAAGGTTATAGCATTTGGCAGATCTGTATAAGATAGAAAAAAAAAAGAGTGTGTGGGCATGGTACGAAAAAGATGTTTGGAAATACAAGCTGTCAAAAGTTCATGTATAATTACAAGCGTTTGTTTACAACTTAGAAATTTGTGTGGAGTTTTATTTAAAGTTTTCCAGAAGACAGGTGTTCGCTGCCACTCATTGTGATTATCGGGGACTCCATGGAGGGAAAGTGACCGAATTCAAGTTAAAGCTAAGTCTCACAAGCTTGGATAACCCCAGACGAGTTTGCTGACTGACGTCAGGTATCAACTTTGCACGAGTTTCCTATAAAAACATGGGGGTGTTAATTGTAAGTACCTACGTAATCTACATTAATCCATACAATACCACCAACGCACCGTATGTGGTTTCATAGATAAAAGTCCCATGTTACAGAATCAAGATTGTATTGGAGCTAGGGTCGACTTTTTATTCAAATTTGTGTATTCTTATAACTTTAGCAGGAAAATATTATACATAGGTATGTAGGCAGTCTGTCTATACATCTCATTTTTTTTTTACTTTTGTGACAGAATATTTCTTTTGTTTCCTTTTATTTATAATGGAGATAAATCAAAGAAAAGGGAATATTTCGAGATCACATTTCTTTCTACATGTGTTATTGACATAATAGTTTATAACAGAGACACTTATAATTAGTGAAAAGTAGTTGACTTAATAAACTCAAGAATTAGACTGGAATTTTTTTAAAATCACTTAACCCTGGAATTAAGAGGGGAAGGATTGAAAATTTTATATAATTGGATAGAAACAGGGTGGTTTACAAAAGTCATGGAGAAGGAATAATTCTTAAATTGAGAAATTTAATTAACTTTGGACCTATAAAATTAGGTGCTTTTTAGGTTGATGAGTCTATAAATGCTTAAGGGACAACATCAGCCCTTTTTGTAGACATCTTATACACCATATAGGGTAAGAATACTACTACTCGTCAAGTGTTAATATATTCATCTTCCTATTTGTAAACTTTGAAATATAAAATTGGCAGCGGAGCAAAACCTTTCGTTATCAGAATTATTTCGGAACCAAAGACATGATTTATTTAAATTAGAAAGTAGGCTTATGACTGAGTTTATTATATTCTTTGAGACAAAGGAAGGAGTGTAGTGGAAATACCCAATAATTTAAATCAATCCAATTATTCAGGAAAAAATCCTTGTTGAACATTCTGGAAGAACCTTAAAGTGGAATGTAAGATGGGCCAGAGTGAAGGAAGGGGGTATGCTTGTGGAAGAGTGTTAATCCTAAATATCTATATGTACTAATATGTAAAAGTATATTATATTTTCCTTTAGGTGTGAAGTAATAAAGAGGCTTTAAGGGGACAACAGGTGTGTTATCCTTATTGGATTGAAATTATCATAGTTTAAACCAGAAAACATAACACTTAACGTCTGACTTATTATGGAAAATTGGAGTTAGGATAAATTGAAAAAATACAGACAGCTACAGAAGCTTGTACCATATCTAAAGCACACTCTACATGTACCATGAGATTGATAGGTCCTGCTAGGAGAAAGATCCCGCTTGGAAGGGGTTTATAAAGGGATACCTATTATCAGGAGGTCCAAGACTGGGTTCTAGTGAGATAGGAATAAAGAAATGGCAGGTCTGGTGTAATCGAAAAATTGGATTGGTATCAGAATGTCATTTTATCGCAACTAGTGCGCACTGAACTGAACGCATTCTGGGGAAAATTATTATAATTTATTAGCAATTGTTGGGAAACATTTACTCCACTCAAATTATGAGAAAGTTGCGTAAAGTGTTTCGGGGCGACTGTAACGGGATGCATGCGTGACGTCATTAGTTATTATACCCAATAGTTGGGTTGTTAGAAAGACAACGCCATCTGTGAAATAAGCCATGAACTTATGGGTACTATTAGACTAGACAGGTGAGATTAATATTAAGAAGTACTGTATGATTCTGCTAGATGGCGTAAAAGACCATTCACTAATTTCATTGACCATTGTCAATGAATGAGATACTGTGTGACTCCACTAGGTGGCATAAAAGACCATTGACTAAATTTCATTGACCATTGTCATTAATGACTAAGCGACAGTTAAAATGAAATAATCATTGATAAGTAGCTGAAGATCTAGACGATAGATAAAGAAGTTCAAATGAATGAACCAATAACAACCAATCATAGGTTCTGTATAGGTCATTAACCAATGACAACCAATCGTAGGCACTGTAGAGGACAATGAAATGGTTTTAGTGAATGATTAAGACAAACCTAGTGAATGTACCATTGATTTGTGACTAAAGACAAGACATTAGTTGATATAATTTTCATGAATGAACAGCCAAGGAAAAAAAAAGATATGAATGAAAATTTCTGAGAAAATGGTCTTTATGAATTAACCATTGAAGAAAAAATAAGAAAGTGGGGATTTTAGCAGGGAAGGGGTAGCAAAATTTGGTTATAAAAATAGGAACACGGCCTGAAAAATTCAGTTTTCGTCGGTCAGCAAGCTCAAGCAACAAGCCCTCCCTGGAAAAGGGCTCCGGAAGTAAGGCAACCGCTGCCTAGTCGCGAAGAAAGGGTTGCAGATCCGCTGCTTAACCCTAAAAGTAACGCGAATGCCGTTTGCGGAGGCTAGATTCAAAGCCAAGTTCTCTAGTGAAGTGTTGTCGGTAAACGACTGGAAGGATTGTCTCTAGTGTTAGCTGGTGGAGGCTCAGAGACTTAGGCCCGTATTAATAAAACGATCTCAGCTCTGAGAGCGATCTCAATCACGCTCTTGAGATGCGGTTCTAATTAATAAACCGAACCTGAGTTCACATTGTGAGATCCCGTCATCACTTGAGTGACGCCGTATTAATAAATCAAACTCGGCACTTAAGAGAGCTCTTGAGATCGCTCTTAGGTGCGTGTTTGCTGAGTGCAGTCCGATGGTGACTTGAGTGCGTGCGTTGACAATGTTCTTGTTCAGCTTGTGTTAAAATATTATAAAAGAAATTAATTGCTACGAAGTTATCGATCAGATAATTTTGTCATATTTTTTTGTGAATTTCTCGACTGCTCTATTTTTCCTGTAATCTTTACGTAAACACATATTACCATGATTTTTTAAATATTTTTTGATCCACCAGTTTTGGAAATAAGGGGGCGACATATATATTTTTGTGGTTTTTTAGAAAATATTTTTTTTATTTCTTTTTTTGTATTTCTCATTAGTGCTGATTTTTTTTTATCGCTATAGTTTTCCTGTAATTGGCCAGTTATGATCTATAATTGTCATTTTTTTATATTTTTCTGTTCACCAGTTTCGGAGATAAGGGGGGGGGCATACATATTTTTGTTTTTTTTTAAAGATTTCTCGAAACCAGTGTCAGTAAATATATTAAAAGTATATATTTTTACAATCAGCTTTTTAATACCTACAATTTGATACCCATATTGTATTTTTATAAAATATTTTTTTTATTTATTTTACTGCTTTTTTTGTATTTCTCATTAGTGCTGATTTTTTTTTAATTGCTTTAGTTTTCCTGTAGTTGGCCAGTTATGATCTAATCGACGGGTTCCGTACCATTATTTATAAACACGGCAAAAAAAACATGTCTGTTGCATGGGAGCCCCCTTAAATATTTATTTTAATCTGTTTTTTAGTATTTGTTGTTATAGCGGCAACAGAAATACATCATCTGTGAAAATTTGAACCGTCTAACTATCAGCCATTCATTCAAAAAATGGCGCTTATTTGAGTGCAGGAACTCAACATCCCTGGATTTTGAGATGCTGAACTTGAAACCGATCTCAGGTGATACGCGCTCAAGATCCGTCTATTAATTAGCCACGAACTTGAGATGCTGTCCGCATCTTGAGAGTGACTCAGGTGAGATCGATCTTGAGAGCGGTATTGAGATCGTTTTATTAATACGGGCCTTAGGGATCGCGAGTGATAGGCAAACCCGCTTGGCCTGAATAGAGTTCGCGAGTGATAGGCAAAATCGTTTGGCCTGAAAACTTAAATTTTCGCGTGGATTTTTTGGTCTCAGCCGAGACTTTGTTCCTGAGTTCCGGGTAGCAGAATAAAGCTAAGTTGCATGCTTTATTTTTTTTTGTGTTTTGATATCAATGATTTTCTTGTTCGTGTGTCATGTTTTATTGTGTGATGTTTTATTTTGTGTTCACTTTTAAAATTTCCAGTGTGCCGGGTTCCGTTTTTTTTTGTTCCTATTTTTTTTTATTTTCAGGATTCTTTTTATTTTCTTTTGATTTAATTTGAATTTATTTTATATCGTTTGGCGTGTTTCAATTTTTTTTTTATTTCGCGTGATTTTTAAAATTAAAACGGTGTTTTATTTTCTTTTATTTTAATTTATTGAGGATTGAATTAATTTAATTATTTGGTTTTTTATTTACCGCGGTTTAATATTTTATTCAGCAGTTTTATTTCTTTTCGGGTCGTGTTTTAATTTGATTTTAAATTTCTCCGCGAGTCGCGACTTGTTTAATATTTTTCGAATTTTATTTTATTTAAATATTTTTTTTTGACTTGTAATTTTTTATTTAAATTAATATATTAATTTAATTATCGCGGCTTTCGTTTTATTTCGGTTGTTTTAGTACCTTTATTTTCTCGGGATTTTATTCGATTTTTATTTTATAATTTTTTTCGTTTTATTCAGAATCTTAATATTTTTTTTTAATTTTGTGTGCTTTTATCTCTTCCATTTTTTTTTCCTGTGCGTGTTTCTTGAATTATTTTGATAATTTTTATTTTTAAAATTTTCCTGTGTGGTTGTTGAGATTTACTTTGATTTTTTTTTATGGTTTTATTCTGATGTTTATTTCTTTATTTTAATTTTTATTAAGCGGTTTTAATTTTCTTTCTCCTTTCTTCACATTTTCTTGTGCTTTATTTTTGTTTAAATATTTTTTTTTAATTTTCAGCCGTGATTTTTATTTGAATTTTTTTAGTGTGCGTGTTTTATTATTTTAATTTTAAATTTTATTTGACGGTTCAATATTTTATTCAGCAGTTTTATTTCTTTTCGGGTCGTGTTTTAATTTGATTTTAAATTTCTCCGCGAGTCGCGACTTGTTTAATATTTTTCGAATTTTATTTTATTTAAATTTTTTTTTTTTGACTTGTAATTTTTTATTTAAATTAATATATTAATTTAATTATCGCGGCTTTCGTTTTATTTCGGTTGTTTTAGTACCTTTATTTTCTCGGGATTTTATTCGATTTTTATTTTATAATTTTTTTCGTTTTATTCAGAATCTTAATATTTTTTTTTAATTTTGTGTGCTTTTATCTCTTCCATTTTTTTTCCTGTGCGTGTTTCTTGAATTATTTTGATAATTTTTATTTTTAAAATTTTCCTGTGTGGTTGTTGAGATTTACTTTGATTTTTTTTTGTGGTTTTATTCTGATTTTTATTTCTTTATTTTAATTTTTATTAAGCGGTTTTAATTTTCTTTCTCCTTTCTTCACATTTTCTTGTGCTTTATTTTTGTTTAAATATTTTTTTTTTATTTTCAGCCGTGATTTTTATTTGAATTTTTTTAGTGTGCGTGTTTTATTATTTTAATTTTAAATTTTATTTGACGGTTCAATATTTTATTCAGCAGTTTTATTTCTTTTCGGGTCGTGTTTTAATTTGATTTTAATTTTCTCCTCGAGTTGCGACTTGTTTAATATTTTTCGAATTTTATTTTATTTAAATATTTTTTTTTTGACGTGTAATTTTTTTTTAAATTAATATTTTAATTTAATTATCGCGGCTTTCGTTTTATTTCGGTTGTTTTAGTACCTTTATTTTCTCTGGATTTTATTCGATTTTTATTTTATAATTTTATTCGTTTTATTCAGAATCTTCATATTTTTTCAAAATTTTCGTGTGCTTTTATCTATTCTTTTTTTTGTGCGTGTTTTATTCTGGTGTTTTATTTCTTATTATTTTAATTTTATTTGACGGTTTTGATTTTATTTTTTATTTTTTTCTGTGTGCTTCTACTGATATTTTTTCTACGATTTTAATTTTTTTTGTGCGTGATTTATTCTGGTGTTTTATTTTTTGTTTATTTTAAATTTATTTGACGGCTCTGATTTTATTTTTAATATTTTTTTTCCCTGTGTGCTTTTACTGACATTTTTCTACGTTTTTTTTTTGCGTGTGTTTTATTATGGTGTTTTATTTTTTTTATTTTAAATTTATTTGACGGTTCTGATATGTTTTTATTTTTCTGTGTGCTTATTCTGATGTCTTTTATCTTTTTTTTATTACGTGCTTGGTGTTTTGAATTGACCTTTTATTTTACAAATTTACTTTTCCTTCTGGTGTTTTATATTTTTAATCTTTTTCTATGCGCTTTATGAATTACTTTGATATTTTTCATTTTACGTGTGTATTATTTCTTTTCTTTGATTAAAGTTAATGGTTATGATATATAAATCATGTACCTACCTATTTCAAAGATTCAAGTAAAAGCAATTTATTTAAAGAAGAATAAAGCCTTAGTAAATTTAAATCAGATTTTATAATTTTGGAAAGAAAGAATTTAATTACACAACTACGAGTACCTAGATTGATCTGGTGTGGTTTCTTGTAACCTGGAGAAGGAATAATTTTTATTTACACATTGATATAGTGGATACCTGAAAAAGTAGAGGTATATTTATGGTCGATGGGTTTATCTATGCTAGGGACAACTCAGCCCTTATGTAGATTTCTATACACCACTCGGGGTAGAAACTACTATTCGTCAGGCATATTTTAGATCCATCTCCTAGTTTGTTGTTTAATATAATTCAAAGATGGCTGTGAAACAACCTTAAATAATGTCAAAAATTATTCCGACTCTGGAAGCATAGAAATCATAATACTCGTAGCTGGATCAATGCTTGTCTTTATTCTTACATTCCATTGACAACTGAAGTTTGACTTGAAAATTAAGGGCAACTTCTATCTTACTGAAATTTATACACCAGTGATAACAGGTCCATGTACCACTGAAATCTGAAATAATCTAAAATTTTGGTTATGTTTTGGCCTCAATAAGGACTTGGGTCAAACATGTAGTGTAAAGCAATGCCTTGTAGTTATTTATATTACTTACCATTCAAAATGGGAAAGTAACTCTTTGCAGGTACGTCCTGATACATTGAGAATCATACTCTTCATATTATATAAAGTCAAATTCATTGCCTATGTCGCTAATTTTATGAAGCAAATATTTGACAGGAATTATCTTTAATAATACTTATTGTTGAAAATTATTCTCTGACTCTGAAGTTAGAATCCATCTCGGTATAATTATTAATAGTTATCACCTTTAACAGAGAAAGAAAAAGTTTCCATACATCCATTCAACAGCTGAGCTGGTACCTGAAATACAGGGCAGCTTAACAGATACTCATAGAAATATTAGTAGACAAAGTATGATCTTGGTCCACTGGTAGTATCCAAGACCTGGTCAGGAATCAATACGACTAATTTTGTTGTCTTACAAATTAAGACATACTTGTTAAGTTCAGCAAATAAATGTACAATTCATAAAGTTTATCTATTTTCATCCGAAACAGTGTGTGGTTTAAATGATAGATCAACATATAAAAGTTTTATTGTTTACTCACACAATTTATCACTTAACACATTTATTTACAGTTGAATAGTTATTTGTACTTATTTAAAATGAAGAGTAATTTAACCTGGTAGAAAACAACCAAGTCAATGGGGTGAAGGCTGAAATGGATTCCTCATATATTTACAATAAGAAAAAGTAAATTTTATTTTAGGTTGAATTTCTAGCTGCTATAACTTATTGTCATACTACATTTACTCTTTTCTTAAATGGAAAACTCAACCTTCTATTTCCTCATCCACCTATTTATATCCTGGATTGCTGAGATACTCAGACATGCCCTGGATGAGCCCGGCTAAGTTTCTTGTCCTTCTTCTTAGTCGGAGTAATCGAACGGACAGGATCTGCCCCTTAAATGAAGTCATAATTTGCCTTAAAAGTGGCATGTTTCTTTATTTTGTATTCCATCTATATGATGCTGAGAACGAACTTCCAGCAAACTCTTCTAGGTTTCTTTTGTCGGTTCTTCCTAGATAGATGTAATCGAACTGACAGGATTGGCCCCATTAAAATGAAATATATGATGGTTATATACCTCACAATAATTCAGTACTTAATTGTACATTCTCTTAATCCTCTTCGGGAGAGACCATTGTCCGGAGTCGGGTCTCACTTGAACCAGCGGGGAGTGGGCTGGTTTTATTCCCCCCATAAAAAAAAAAATTTAACTTCTTATGGCCTTTGTATGGCCTTAGCTTCCCTGATATAACTCAATTTTGTAATAAAACATCATGAAGTTGATCAGCTTACTAATGGAATCTTACATAATGAATTTACTTTTATTTTAGTATTGCAATAAGGTTTTTATCTCGCCTCTTCTTTGTTTTATCTATATCCTATTTATATCCTGGATTGCTGAGATACTCAGACATGCCCTGGATGAGCCCGGCTAAGTTTCTTGTCCTTCTTCTTAGTCGGAGTAATCGAACGGACAGGATCTGCCCCTTAAATGAAGTCATAATTTGCCTTAAAAGTGGCATGTTTCTTTATTTTGTATTCCATCTATATGATGCTGAGAACGAACTTCCAGCAAACTCTTCTAGGTTTCTTTTGTCGGTTCTTCCTAGATAGATGTAATCGAACTGACAGGATTGGCCCCATTAAAATGAAATATATGATGGTTATATACCTCACAATAATTCAGTACTTAATTGTACATTCTCTTAATCCTCTTCGGGAGAGACCATTGTCCGGAGTCGGGTCTCACTTGAACCAGCGGGGAGTGGGCTGGTTTTATTCCCCCCATAAAAAAAAAAATTAACTTCTTATGGCCTTTGTATGGCCTTAGCTTCCCTGATATAACTCAATTTTGTAATAAAACATCATGAAGTTGATCAGCTTACTAATGGAATCTTACATAATGAATTTACTTTTATTTTAGTATTGCAATAAGGTTTTTATCTCGCCTCTTCTTTGTTTTATCTATATCCTATTTATATCCTGGATTGCTGAGATACTCAGACATGCCCTGGATGAGCCCGGCTAAGTTTCTTGTCCTTCTTCTTAGTCGGAGTAATCGAACGGACAGGATCTGCCCCTTAAATGAAGTCATAATTTGCCTTAAAAGTGGCATGTTTCTTTATTTTGTATTCCATCTATATGATGCTGAGAACGAACTTCCAGCAAACTCTTCTAGGTTTCTTTTGTCGGTTCTTCCTAGATAGATGTAATCGAACTGACAGGATTGGCCCCATTAAAATGAAATATATGATGGTTATATACCTCACAATAATTCAGTACTTAATTGTACATTCTCTTAATCCTCTTCGGGAGAGACCATTGTCCGGAGTCGGGTCTCACTTGAACCAGCGGGGAGTGGGCTGGTTTTATTCCCCCCATAAAAAAAAAAAATTAACTTCTTATGGCCTTTGTATGGCCTTAGCTTCCCTGATATAACTCAATTTTGTAATAAAACATCATGAAGTTGATCAGCTTACTAATGGAATCTTACATAATGAATTTACTTTTATTTTAGTATTGCAATAAGGTTTTTATCTCGCCTCTTCTTTGTACTCTACTATTTCATCTGATTATGTACAAATACTAGTTGAAGTACATTTGAAGATTAGTGAATATTTATGCAGGGTTTATTTTGGCCTTTACTTCATCTATTCTCGTAAGTTTTCAGTCTCTTATTTCTTCATACGTTTTACATATTGAACTTGATTAACCTTTACATAGTGTCTGTATGTATTTTAGGTCCCAATGATTTAGACTATAGCGTTGTAATCTTATTTTTAAATACTTTAGGTGTAGTAGATAGAAAGTGATAGTTTAGGCCATTCCCATTTTTATTAAAAGGACTAGGGTTACACACGTTTACGGTTCACAACGAAGGGTCACCAGGACTAGACGATCACACTGCCAATATAAAACCAGTTTGGAATGCTTTTCCCTGGGTAGTAGGATTTTACGGGATTACATTTAATGCCATATGCAAATAGTTGTTATTTATTTATTTATCTGGGTGTAAAGTATGTTCAGTACCAACCAAGCTAGTAGGGTAGTAGAGTAGGGTGGTTGGGTAGTTAGCTAAGTGCCAGGGTGAGTTCTTACAATGGTAGGATTTTCTGTATTCATTAAGTGCATTTTTGCTCTTCATTACCATATTTAGACATTCATCAGTCCACCAAGGGACAGGTTGTATATTCGTTGTACGTAAATTGTTGCTAGGAATTTTACTTTTAGGGATACATTTTTCTTTTAATAAAGATAAATTCGTACAATATTCATCAAATGATTTCAATGGATTGTTTGTGTGAAAACAGAACTTTTTAGCTTGAGTCTTAGAGAGAGATCTGTAGTCATACGAGTTAGCTTTGTTATATAAAAAGCATCTACTGTTATTATAATTATTAGAATATTTATAAGGTGAAATTTGAATATGAATTAATATTGGCATATGATAGCTGCCCATAGGATTATCTATCACTTGCCATTCACATAGAGGGGTAATTTGAGGACTTGCGTAACTTATGTCGATAGCTGATTCTCATTTATTTGGGGGTGGATTAGTCGTAGGTGATCCTGTATTTAATAGGCAAAATCACTGTCATCGAAAAGGTTAAATTTGTTGTTGCCTCTCTAGAGTCTGTTTTATGACAACCAAAACCTACATGATGGGCGTTAAAATCGCCACAGACTAAAGCCGGTCTAGGAAAATTTTCTATAATGTGTCTCAATTGATTGGTGTTGAATCTGCCCTATCTCGGTGGACAATAAACACAAAGTAAAGGGGTAATTTGAGGACTTGCGTAACTTATGTCGATAGCTGATTCTCATTTATTTGGGGGTGGATTAGTCGTAGGTGATCCTGTATTTAATAGGCAAAATCACTGTCATCGAAAAGGTTAAATTTGTTGTTGCCTCTCTAGAGTCTGTTTTATGACAACCAAAACCTACATGATGGGCGTTAAAATCGCCACAGACTAAAGCCGGTCTAGGAAAATTTTCTATAATGTGTCTCAATTGATTGGTGTTGAATCTGCCCTTTCTCGGTGGACAATAAACACAAAGTAAAGGGGTAATTTGAGGACTTGCGTAACTTATGTCGATAGCTGATTCTCATTTATTTGGGGGTGGATTAGTCGTAGGTGATCCTGTATTTAATAGGCAAAATCACTGTCATCGAAAAGGTTTAATTTGTTGTTGCCTCTCTAGAGTCTGTTTTATGACAACCAAAACCTACATGATGGGCGTTAAAATCGCCACAGACTAAAGCCGGTCTAGGAAAATTTGCTATAATGTGTCTCAATTGATTGGTGTTGAATCTGCCCTTTCTCGGTGGACAATAAACACAAAGTAAAGGGGTAATTTGAGGACTTGCGTAACTTATGTCGATAGCTGATTCTCATTTATTTGGGGGTGGATTTTATTTTTATTTTATTTTATTTTATTGATTGGGAAACAAACAGTTTTCTTAACACATAATACAAATAACAATAAATTAATCTTAAAACCAAACAAGTTTCCACATAAATCTTGCAAGTAAATAAATTTATGTGCACGGCATTATAACAACGCAACATGTGCTTACGTTATAAGTTACTCAGTAAATTTACACAAAACAAAGCAAATTGAAAAGGGAAAAAATATATATAAATTACCAAATTAACAAAGCAAATTGAAGAGAGAAACATGTACATAAAATAAAAATTAACACTAACTCAAAGTTACGTATCACTAAGAAAACATTTAGTACTTTTTTAAAAACGTTTTAAATAATGAAGATTTAAATAGACCCATTTATTTATTAGTGGTAGGTGATCCTGTATTTAATAGGCAAAATCACTGTCATCGAAAAGGTTAAATTTGTTGTTGCCTCTCTAGAGTCGGTTTTATGACAACCAAAACCTACATGATGGGCGTTAAAATCGCCACAGACTAAAGCCGGTCTAGGAAAATTTTCTATAATGTGTCTCAATTGATTGGTGTTGAATCTGCCCTTTCTCGGTGGACAATAAACACAAAGCAAATTAGTAATATCTGCATCTGTATGAAGAGATAAACCTACCGTTTGAATTTTTTCGTAGAACCTTTCTTCAATGAAATTGTATTTAAAATTATTTTTATACTTAGAATAATTACGCCTAGAAACAAAGTCCGCGCACAATAAGTGAAGCGAGTAAAAAAAGGCCATATAGGCCTGGTTCGCCGGCCGGCCTGGTCAGTTCTCAAGGTCAGCCTTTAGTACTAACAACTCTCGGAAATTAATTCAGTACACAATACAACGGAAAAACATAATAAACACTGTAACACCACATTCCACCTGTAAGTACTGCAATTCACATTATAACTTAACGTTAAACATAAACTTAAACAGAAATAATCGTACGTAATCTTGGTAGACGCCATTGTATTAAAATGTTGCCAGTAAAATAAATAAAAAAATCAAATTAGTACTAATATACAAGGTGACTTTCATTGATATGGCCCAATTCACTACCGTATCAGACTACTCCTTCTACCCAAACAACCATGTCAGTCACTATTTTGTAATTCTATATAATATATCTTAAATAATGTAAATACCGTTATATAATAATTCGTGCTTATATGGGCATATAATATTGCTGATTGCAACACTATAATAAACTGCGTTGTGTAATGTATACCAAGAAATAATAATTCCGAGTCGTTGAGTAACAGTTCCAATTTCCCTACTTTAGGGAAAATGCGTACTCCACTAGCAACATTGTTTATGCGCTTGTGTGCGTGTCAGCAAACGTAGCTACATGATGCTTACGCCCACATGAATCTTTTTTTTGCCTCACTTTGGAGAGGAAATCGGTTGAAGGAAACTATCATTCTAGGCGTAATTATTCTAAGTTTTTATATAAATCTACTCCACCATGTTCATTTTTGGCATCTTTATGAAGTAAACTATAGTTAGAAATATTATAAGAATTAAAATATTTATCTTTACAAAATGTTTCATTTAATAGACAAATGTCTACATCATGGTCCTCAAGAAAATTAATTAATTAATAGAGCCTTTTTTTGTTTTAAACTTTGTATGTTAAATTGCATAATTGTCAAATAATTTTTGGGTGAACAAGTCATTACTACTTTATATTTTTAAAACTGTTTTTGTTTACATTTCCAATACGAGCTCTTGTTAGTCTATTTTCTTCTTTTAGTCTAGTAGCGTAACTACTATTAATAATTTAATACATTACATTACATTAATAATTTTACCATCTTTGCCTAATTCAGAGTAATCAACATTTTAAATCGTATTAACTGTAGAGGGAGAAGCTGGTACAGGTTTGGCTTATTTCAGTAGGGGAAATTCAATTTCATATTTTTTATTAATTTTGGAAGAGCCAACAGTGCTTGCATATGTACTCATTAGTTTGTTTCTCTTCTCTTCGATTTTTTTTGCCTTCACTGGGCACAGCCGCGATATAGCCAGATGCGCTCCTCCACAGTTCACACATTTAACTGCTTCAGTTTGAGATCACTCCTTATAAAAATGCTCCTCAGCACATAAAGAGCAGACCTGCTTTTGTTTACAAATTCTTGAAGAATGATTAAAGACAAAGCATTTATAACATTGCAATAAAGGTGGAATGTAAGGAGACACCTTAAATCTGAATTTTTTATAATATACATAATATACACACTCAGGTAGAGTAGGTGACAAAAATGTTACCGATAGTGTCTCTAAAGGCTGGTAGTTTTTGTTCGACTTTTTTGGTGAAGCGTCTTCTCACTTGAATAATTTCATATTCACAGGATAGTTTTTTGAAGAGGTCTTCGTTTGTCACATCAGTTGGAACGTGTCTAATTACGCCTATACATTCAACTGATTTTGCCGAAATAAATGCACGGTATTAATGCTTGTTTGAGAAGTCATCATTCTTCAGAAAATTATTGGCGTCGTTGGCCAGATTGCCAATTTTGTCGCTGACACTCGCTCAATTCGATCAACTCCTTTTACATCCCTTGTTGAAGTAAAATGGATTTTTATTGCCAAGCTTCTGGTTAATGGTGCTTACATTATATGTAATTTTTGCTCACAGAATTTTCAGGAAAGCATCTTTTATACCCTTGTACAGGTAAAAATTTTTCACCCCCGCCAATTTGTGTTGAACTTTTTTCGTTATTAGCAGTTTTCCCGCCACCTCCTCCTTCATCTTCTTCCTCCATATTAATTTTTGGCCCTGGTGGGCGATTCATGAAACACAATTCCTGTTAATTTAGAGCACTTAACAGAGAAGGTACATACTATTGTGATGGAAGAATTTAGAAGTGACATAGTAAACACATCAAAAATCATGTTGTACGATGTGCTGCTCATACAATCCAGTTGGCCGTTAATGACATTATCAAGGAAAGCAGCGTAAAATCAATTCTTTCGAACGCCCGAAGTGTGGTTTGGCGTTTAAGAACACAAAACTACTTGAATCTAATAAGAACAAATAAAAAGAAATTACCAATTCTAGACTGTACCACCAACGTTTAATATGATACATAGATTAATGCACCTGAGGGAAATTTGCGACACCTCTTCAGAACTTCAACTATCATGTGAAGTATGGAATCAGCTTGACGACCTTAAAATGGTCCTGGAAGAAATTAATTAACTGAGGCTTTGCAAAATGAACAATTCGCCATATTCACCAGGCAGACGACATTCGATTTTAATTTTTTTTCGTGCAATATAGACTATTTGATGAACTTAATTTAAAGCAATTTCAGTTTTATGCAGTCAATATTTTTTTATAAATTTTTATATTTTCGTTACTTGTGACGTCATTTGTTTCCTTTAGGCTTAATCAACATTATCCTTTGCATTAGTAAAAAAAAAACATTTGACATATGACAAGCGCTAGGGATGTAGTAATGCAACATCTTTATCGAACAAAAAGTATCGATACTTACTCGTACCAGTTATTCATTTTTTAGGATTAGACGCAAATAAAAACAGCATTAAGCAAGTAGGTATGTGATTCTACATGTAATGACAAAAACTTGCTTATTTACTTGTGTAAAAAAACAAAGCTAATTTTCGAGATGTTTTCACAATAAACGGTTTCGTGTAGCTGTAACCTGTCGTGCTAGCTTTTAAAAACTAATATTCTGGTAAAACGTCCATGCACCATACAATCTTTTAAAACTGTGATCGTACTGCTAACGTTAAAAGCTTTAGTTTTTGGTTTGGTGCCGACAAAACTAAAATTTCTTAATTGAAAAAAAGTTGTTAAATTGAATAAATAAAAGCTAAATTACCTACGTAGGCGTCTCATCAAATACTTAAATCTGTTAAGAGCGACCGACACCTACTTGGATAAAAAGTATCGATACCGAAAGTAAAAACTTATGTGTTCATCCCTGGTTGTTGTTGTTGTTGTGGCTTTTATGGTGGTAACAAAATATACGAATACTTTTGATATTTTCTTCGGTTTTTGTAAGACTGACGAGATGAATCGTTCAAAAAAGACTATTGTGAAGTGCTTCATTCCCTCATGTACTAACAGTACAATAAAAAACCCTAATAAGGTTTTTATTAACGTAAAGGAAAGCCTAAAAAAGAGTTGGTGTCAGCAGGCCAATGTAAAGTATGAGCCATTTAGACGTTTATATTGCTGCGAAGATCATTAAAAAAAATATATATATATCTTTATTGTTACAATCATCTTATCATAACTTTTGTAGCCCTAGCTTCTGTAAAAGGAAACACCGTGTAACAGAAGCCACGTATTTAAACGTAAGTTCATTTATTTAAATATTTAATAGCCTCTAGCGCCCAATAGTTTTCCTTTTTAAGTTACCTAAATTATTTATTTTTACAGCTAGAAGAAAATTTAGACAACTACGATTACTGGAATTTAACCAAAACAGTACAATAAAAAACCCTAATAAGGTTTTTATAAACGTAAAGGAAAGCCTAAAAAAGAGTTGGTGTCAGCAGGCCAATGTAAAGTATGAGCCATTTAGACGTTTATATTGCTGCGAAGATCATTAAAAAAATATATATATATATCTTTATTGTTACAATCATCTTATCATAACTTTTGTAGCCCTAGCTTCTGTAAAAGGAAACACCGTGTAACAGAAGCCACGTATTTAAACGTAAGTTCATTTATTTAAATATTTAATAGCCTCTAGCGCCCAATAGTTTTCCTTTTTAAGTTACCTAAATTATTTATTTTTACAGCTAGAAGAAAATTTAGACAACTACGATTACTGGAATTTAACCAAACAAAGACCATCATTGAAATCTACAGCTAGCCTGAGGCTAACAGCACCCAGTGATATATCAACATACTCAGCGGAAGTATGTATTTTTATAAACTTATAAAATAATAAACAGTAGGTAAATAATTGCTCATGTCATGATCATTTTGTATTTTGTTCCAGGGTGAAAATCAAACTGGAGAAAACCCAACTTTAAAAAGGTTGTTGCAATCATCTGAAAACTTGCCCAACTCACCTGCTAAAAAAAGTTGCGTCTATGCTACCATACCTAGTTGATCATCAACATCAACACACCCAGTACAAGTATGTATTATAAAAGCTATAGCCATCCATCCATCCATCAATCAGCCCGTGTTCGTCCACTGCTGGACATAGGCCTCTCCAATATTCCGCCACTCCTGGCGGTCCCGCGTCATCCTCATCCAGCCACTACCTGCGACGTCCTTCAGGTCGTCGGTCCAGCGGGCACGAGGTCGGCCTACGCTGCGCTTTGCTGTACGTGGTCTCCATTCCAACGCCTTTCGGCTCCAACGGTCATCTTGCCGTCGACAAATATGGCCCACTGCCACTTCAACTTACTGATTCGGCAGGCTATGTCGGTCACCTTCGATCTCTATAGCCGCCATGAAGTTATTTGGAATTAAGTTGTAATACAAATGATCACTGTTTTATTTCAGATTGATATGGCTACACAGTCTGACATCATCAGAATATCAGACAAGAGCACACAGACAAGAAAACTGAAAATACCCAAGCCATCAAAATCATCTGTGGATACTTATTCTGTTCTTGTATCTTTGTCGACATCGTGTACAAGCAGAGTGAGTCCATCGCTCTATGGAGGCACTTCAGAGACGGAAGAGACATCTGCAGTTGAGCAGAGAGCAGTTCCAGAAAAAAATTCAAGAGTACAGCTATTTAAATTTATTCACAATAAGCCAAACATGTATATAGGTTTGCCAAAACAATATCTTTGGCTCATAAAGCACATCATAAAACAAAGCAATTCGAGTGTCAAAGAGCTTGATATTATTATCACTTTGTTCAAGATTAAGCTGAACGACTCAATGGTGCGACTCAGTGAAGAATTTGAAATATCAAGAAGATTAATATCCAAATCATTTGCAATGGGTATTGAAGTTTTGGCAAACTTTTTTCACTTAATTTACATGCCAAGCCCACTTCAAATCAAAATGAATTTGCCTCTTGTTTTTAAGATTAGATTTTCACAAGTTCAATGCATACTTGATGCATTTGAAATTGAAATTGAAAAACCAAGCAATCCACAACACCTAGCACAAACTTGGTCACAATATAAAAATTGTAATACCATAAAGTATTTGTTGGGTTGCACACCAAATGGATTCATATCCTACATCTCAAAGGGATTTGGTGGAAGAATATCCGACAAGGCTCTTGTAGAAAAAAGTGACTTGCTTGATGTTCTTCCACAAAATGCTGTAGTAATGGCAGATAGAGGTTTTAAAGAAGTAGAAGCACTACTAAACTCAAAAAATATAAAGCTCCTTCGCCCACCAAGTGTTTATGCCTCAAACAAACCCACAAAAGACGAGGTTCTACAGACCAAAGTCATCGCTAGCTTAAGAGTACATGTGGAAAGAGTTATAAGAAGAGTGAGAGAATTTCGCCTACTCAAGCCGCACTCTGTGATAACCCACAAACATGTTGGGTATTTAGATGAAATGGTTGTTATAGCGTGTGGTTTAATAAACCTTCAAAGTGAAATAATAAAAAGTGAATAACGAAAAATGGGTTTTATTATATTATTTTGTGCTTGAAATTATTTTATTAAACAAGTACAATTTCCAAAATTTCAGTGCATGTTCTAATAGCTCACTCACTACACTTACATCATAATCCAACCAATGGAAGTGTATTTTTTTATTCATTTCGAACAAAGGGTCTGTTACACACAACAATCCTTTTTTTTTTACCTGTTGCATGCATTTGCATTTGCATCTGTCCCCTGATCTTTGGTTTAATAACTTGATCTTCACCAACATAATTTTTTATTGTCCTTTCAAACATTGGGCACTTCACTTCTACGATAAATGTATCTCCTACACCATTAGGCGAAGCTCCTACGATACTATCAATAAGGATAAATCCTGTTTTCTCAATTTTTTTGTTTAAATGTTTTTCAGTTTCTTTTATTACCGCATCCTCCAGTTTCTTGCCTCTTTTTATAGATATAGTTTCTGGCACTTTATATCCTCCTAAAATTTGTTGGACTAATGCACCATCAGCTGTTGTGCATCTTGACGCAACATAAATTGTTGAAGCTGTCAATCTCCCCTGTCGCATGTTATGCCAAAGTTTTGAATTTGCTTGCTCCATGGTTTTTTTGCAAATATCTTTGACAACCTCTGCTGTTATTTGACTATCAAGGTCCACTTTATACCTTTCAAAGTTATTATCATTGGATCTTTGTAAATATTCAAGTGTCATGTCATATATGTTGAAACTTTTCTTAGGCTGATCAAAACATATTGCTAGAGAATTTTTCACTTCATGTTTTCTACATTCTTCCAAAATTTTTTTCAACTTGCTTGGGTTTTTTTGTTCAAGGGTAATTGTTTTGGATTTCTTAAAGACATCCTTTGCTTGAAGGGCTTGTAACCGAGCACTGGATAACGAGGGTTTCTTCCAGTAGCACTGCACCGAAGTTGAAGCTGGTTCTTCACTTTTCTTGCTAAGCCAATATAAAAAGACTAAGCTATGCTTACAACCACCGGCGGATGCAGCGCAGCCATCACACGTTGCACTTACAATAAAGTTCTGCTTTTCATCAACTGTGGTTGTCGTTAAATAGTTTTTGTTCGCTATGCTATGTTCTGGGACTAGTTTAGCCCTTACAATGCATTCATCGACTGATCTTTTTACTTCAACATAACCCACTGCAGTGTCTAAATAAGACGATCTTGACGCCCTGAAACAGAATACATATGTGAGGTTTAAGGAATGTCGCGAAGGATTAGTGTTTTGCAATAGACATTCTGCCACCGCACTGCCACCCTGTTTAAAGCAATTTATTTCAAATAACTTCACAAGTAACTTACATAAGTGCTTTAGCTCCTCGAATTTCTGCAATGTTATGACTGCTGCTACTGCCCATAAGCTCTAAAATCATTATGTTATCAATTTTAGGCAGATTTGTGGAGTCTGCTCTGAAAAACCCAACATTGGGATTAATTTTCTCGGAATCCGTATAACGAATGCGATGGTCAGAATAAGTAGAGGTAATCGCAGTCCAGTAGAATGCGAGGGTCAATGTAAAAGAGAAAAATCGGTGTCCGTGTGTAATCAAAGTCTATTGTCAAAGAAAAAACCAAATTCGAAACGATAAAAACAAACAATATCAATCAACCAGGGAGGGGTGATTAGTGTTAGATGCCCGAAATGCCGAAATTATGGTATTGGCCTGTCAAATTTATGGTACACTAGCAGGCCGTCCCGGCTTCGCACGGGTGGAAATTTTTTGATCTATCCCTAAATAAATATAGCTTATGTTACTCAGGGATAATGTACGAGGGCGGGATGAAAAGTAATTAGCCTAGTAATGAAATACCTTTAGGAGGGTGGTAAAAATAGTTTTATTTTTCGACATAGTCTCCAGCGAGCTCTATGCACTTCATCCATCGATGTTCTAAAGCCTTAATTCCATATCTATAATGGTCTTCCTTGAGGCCATCCAAATAGCCATCTACTGCAACGATTACTTCATCATTGTTCTGAAATCTTTGCCCAGCTAAACATTTTTTGAGTTTGGGAAATAGATGGAAGTCTGAGGGTGCCAGATCAGGTGAATAAGCCGGGTGTGGAAGCAAATCATAGCTCAACTCTTGAAATTTGGCCATAGCAGTGGCGCACGTATGGACACGCGCGTTGTCTTGGTGAAAAATGATTTTTTTCTCGCTAGTCCGGGTCTTTTTTCATGAATGCAGTTTTGTAATCTGCTTAGCAGGTTAGCGTAATACTCCCCAGTGATGTTTTGTCCTTTTGGGAGGTAGTCAATCATCAATATACCCTTCGCATCCCAAAAACGGATGCCATGACTTTTCAAGCAGATTTTACGGCTATTGCTTTCTTTGGAGCCGGACATCCTGCCTCAGTCCATTGTTTCGACTGAATTTTTTATTCCGGTATGTAGTGGTGGACCCATGTTTCATCTGTGGTCACAAACCGCCGCAGAAAATCAGCAGCATTGCTTTTAAACCGGTTCAAACATTCTTGAGAAATTTGCATGCGAACGCGTTTTTGATCTATTGTGAGCAATCGCGGCACCCACCTTGCCGATAATTTTTTCATGTGCAATTCTTCAGACAAAATGTGATGTACCCGTTCCTTAGAGATGCCCACAGTGTCGGCTATCTCGGACAGTTTCAGTCTTCGGTCGGCTAGAACGATTTCGTGAATTTTACCTGACACTTCTGGAGTTGTGACACTTTTTGGCCGACCTGATCGATGTTCGTCTTGGATGCAGGTCCGACCCCGTTTAAATTCAGCTACCCAATTTTTTATGGTTGCATACGATGGAGTATTTACACCTAAAACAGCTTTCATTTCATCAAAAATCTCTCCTCCCTTCAATCCTTTCACATTCAAATACTTAATGAACTCTATTTTATCCATGTTGTAAAAAATCCACAACTACATTTTTTTAAATGACTGTCGCCTAAAAAGTGACAGCAAAATGGGCGGGAAAAATGTATCACTGGCTGCCAGTAAACCAATGAGTTGATAAATAAAAAGTTTTTATATAGCCACAGAACAATAAATAGGGAAGGCTTACCAATTATCATCCCGCCTACGTAGCATTCAAATGGTGAAAGAAAATAAGTTTATTCTTTACAAACATACAAATCTTTGTTCACTTATTTTCAAACGATTTGCGCAATCAAGTTTGACAGACAGATACTCTCCTGTCTGAAGTAAGATGGAAAGGACTACCGTGACTATGCATTGTTCAGAACGATGTATCAGACAGGTGACGGCATTATTTTCACACGATCTGAGTTATCACTGAATGTCGGTAGCTATCACGTCTTGAGGCTTACAATGGCATAAGTCAAAACTATTTCAAAAACTTCTCCCTGCGCAGGAAATCACGTCTCGAGGCTTACAATGGCATAAGTCAAAACTATTTCAAAAACTTCTCCCTGCGCAGGAAATTTATTTAAATTGACTGATGAAATGGATAATCTGATGTGATGACTCCATTTAAATTCTATTTGTGAGGGTAGACAAACAAAAAAAAAAAGGGGAACGAAAATTAATAATTTTATTTATCGGTTCTTTCTTGTAACTAAAATTGACCGGAGACTCTCAATGCGGAAACACGTGGACAACTTCGTCGCCCAGGTGAAAGGAGCGCGAGCAAAACTGCGACCGCTCCTATCTTCAAGCCTCCCTCTGCGTGCGAAACTCGGGATCTACAAGACCTACTTGAGATCCCGCCTCACGTACGCTGCGCCGGCGTGGTACGCCCTAGTCTCGGAGACGAACAAGAAACGTCTCCGAGCACAAGAAAACCTAGCACTTCGCACAATCGTCGGCGCGCCTCGCTACGTGAGGAACGACGCGATCGCGAGAGACTTAGAGATTGAATGCCTGGACGACTTCGTCAAGCGGCTCGCGACGGGGATGTTTACGCGCGCAAAGCATGCGCCGTTCCCGCACCTCCGAGAGCTGGCGCCGCATCACGCGCGTCCCCCCGACCGCCGCCGCCTTCCACGGGACCTCCTCCAACCACCGGACGAGACCACAACGCCGCCTGACGCGACCGGCACACCCGCGTCACCCGCGCCACCAGCACCCGCAACCGCGACACCAACGCCGCGCGCGCCTTCGGCACGTGCGCCTGCACCTCCCGCGCCCGCGCCGACCTAAACCCGACATCCGCGGCTCCTCCGTGAGTCGAGCCGTGCTCCTCCCTGAGTCGAACCATGCTCCTCCGGAGTAGAGCCGCGCACCAAAGGACATGTCTATAGCCATGGACATCGGAAGAGTCCTCAGTCAGGGGGCACCCGCCTCGACACTGAGTCCCCACGCCCCAGAAAGGGGTTTGTGTGAAAACCAACGAAGCGGTTTGGCATTCAGTACAGTACTCAGCATTAGAAGAAAAATAAACAAGAAAAATAAAAGAAGAAAAATACAACAGAGTTTCAATACAGTCCACTACAAGTGTAGTCGTAGTAAAATAGAACAAACAATATGTACCTACATATGTTACATGTCATTTTATAATAAAAGTAAGATTCAGTGTGGAAAAAATACAATTTTGTGTATAAAACCCATGTTAAATACCAAATTTATTACTTGAGATACTAAACTTTAGTAAACCCTTAAAGTTATACCCTATTTTTTTGCCCATAGAAAAAATATTGACAAAAGCACTAAACTTTTTTAATGAAAAATAGACCTTATGATGGTTCTATTGTGAGGATTCCTATATAAAAAGGTTCCATAAAGACTGATTGTGTGATATTACTTAAAAAATCTAATGAAAGTTGCTTTATTGGATTAATAAAACTTAATTGATTAATTTTCAAATAAAAATTTAAAACATTAAAAATGCGGAGTTTTATTTTATTTTATTCCTCTTCGAACACCTAAACCAGAGAATATAAAGTCCTAAACCAAAGTACCTTGCCTAAACACACATAACCATGATGATTAATAAGTTGTTCACATCGTATTTTCTTATAATTTATGAATAACTTTGATACCTACTTTTTTTTCTCTTTTGCGTGTTCTTCCCTCAAAATCTTTTAAACCGTCAATGATGCAGAGACATATGACATTTATTATTAATCTTGGATGTTTGCAGATTAGCTTGGTATAAATCACTCCGTAACTTCGCAGTAGAAGTATATTTTTCACGACCATAAACTTTTAATGCAATTTTCTCAACTCGTACATTTTGACAGTTTCAGATTCAAAAAATTATAAAAAAGTATGGTTGCACCTAGAGATCTGATTTTTTTTCTTTACACAGATAATTTTATCTAGTTTCAGGAACTACCAATAACTTCATATCTCGAAAGTTGTACCTTTTCAGTTTCACAGTCACATATGACTGAAAGTTACAGAAAAGTGCCCCCACAGTTTTTGAATATATTAGTGGAAGGCAAAACTGTAAAGTTTGAATTAGACACAGGCTCTGAAGTAAGCACCTTGACCCTCAATGATCAAATCACATTGTTCCCTAGTAAAACTATAGAAAAAACAAATATTTCATTCAAAAATTTTGACCAAAGTCTGTTTAAGCCGATTAATATGGTAAAAAATATTACAGTAAATTGGAACAACTTACAAAAGCAAGTTGATGTTTACATTGTTAGTAATGATAAACCAAGAATATTAGGCAGGAATTGGTCACTTCTGGCGCACTGACATGTGACCATGCACACAATGTCATGTCACACCGTATGATCTCTCACGCGCATCGTGGTTGTCCTTTCTCTTGGCGCACTGACATAACACCATGTACACCATGTGTAGTCACACTGCATGTCGTCGCCCGCGCGTCGTGCGGTTACTCAATCGCGCCACAGCCTCACCCCGCCTACTCAAGGCTGGTAGTTAGAAGCTGGTGGCATATACGGTTGTGTTTATCGAGCATCAACGGTGGATGTATAAATCTAGAGCGGATTGCTTAGCAATTCAAACAGTGGGTAATGTTTGGAGGAGATTTGGTGCACTTGTCTGTACATACAATATTATACGCAAATATACATACATACTGCATAGTTGAGTGCCTCATGCAGGTTGTCAGATCCAATGCAAATACGTAATTAACAAATTGTGTACTCTGTATATCTGCGAGTAAAATTGCACCAAGAGTCCTCCAACCAGATCACCGGTGTCTAATACAAAACTTTATATCCCGGTGACATCCGCTCATTTTCTTAGTTGTTTGTCTGGCCAGTTCGCAAACAAACGGTTAACAATTTTAGTTACAATAAAGAACCGAAATTATTAATTTTCGTTCCCCGTTTTTTTTTTGTTTGTCTACCCTCACAAATAGAATTTAAATGGAGTCATCACATCAGATTATCCATTTCATCAGTCAATTTAAATAAATTTCCTGCGCAGGGAGAAGTTTTTGAAATAGTTTTGACTTATGCCATTGTAAGCCTCGAGACGTGATTTCCTGCGCAGGGAAAAGTTTTTGAAATAGTTTTGACTTATGCCATTGTAAGCCTCAAGACGTGATAGCTACCGACATTCAGTGATAACTCAGATCGTGTGAAAATAATGCCGTCACCTGTCTGATACATCGTTCTGAACAATGCATGGTCACGGTAGTCCTTTCCATCTTACTTCAGACAGGAGAGTATCTGTCTGTCAAACTTGATTGCGCAAATCGTTTGAAAATAAGTGAACAACTAGAAAAGATATTATTAAGTATATAACCTTAGAGTAGGGCGCCTGTATGAAGTTTTAATCACTCGTTTCTCCTTGACCGTAAAGGCATCCCATGGTATCGTAATACCTAGTTCTTGGTAAGCAAATAATTAATCATAGAATTAAGCTCTTTCGCAGGTTTTTAGAGAATTAGGCTCTTTCTGCAGGTTTTTACGATGATTTTTCTGATATTCAAATTCAACGACGACTGGCCGTACACCACGGCACGAATAGCTCATTCACCTAAGTGTTGACTCTGCAAAAGCTGACTTATCCGCAAGGTATAATCTCGCAGAGTAAGCAAGTTAGTGTTCGAGCTCAGTTATCATAATCTTAATTCCCATGGTATCGTAATACCTAGTTCTTGGTAAGCAAATAATTAATCATAGAATTAAGCTCTTTCGCAGGTTTTTAGAGAATTAGACTCTTTCTGCAGGTTTTTACGATGATTTTTCTGATATTCAAATTCAACGACGACTGGCCGTACACCACGGCACGAATAGCTCATTCACCTAAGTGTTGACTCTGCAAAAGCTGACTTATCCGCAAGGTATAATCTCGCAGAGTAAGCAAGTTAGTGTTCGAGCTCAGTTATCATAATCTTAATTTGTCAAAGTGTATTTTTTTTGACTGTGTCGTTTATCACAACCAACGTTCTATGCTGCTTAAAAAATGTTCTAGTCGGCTTCATACAAAATCAAATATAGAACTGACTTCGTTCTTCTTACTCAGTTGCGAATGCGATATCCAACAAAGAACTTGATGCGTTACTCGCTGATTGACGCCCATCATACTTAGAACTTCCGAGTTTTATGATTTCTGCAGCACATCTGTTGCGGAATGAATACTAAACTCTGAAACTGATTGAACCAACAACCACATGTGTTGTTCAATTTTTAACACTTCTAAAGGCCAAGCTTAAAAATTTCATTTCATGAGCTCTTACTTTCAGGTCTTTCTAAAGCAACTGGCTCGGGTAAATTACAAAATAGTTGTAACTGATTGACGAAGATCCAAACTTCGAAAGTCCCATACCTTTGACACGCTCATTCTAGTCCACAGGTATTTGGAATTATTTATGTATGTAACTTTAGCACACCGGCTTACCTTAAAATAATATGATGAGCATTTGTCACAACGGCCGCCTGCGCAAGGTGTGTCGCACATTCAACCTCCTGCGCAAGGAGGTATTCTCGAGGCGAGATTGTGGAGCCCGTGCGCAACGTGGCCGCCCACAGCTCCGCCCGCGCGCAACGTGGCCGCCCACAGCTCCGCCTGCGCGGCGACAGCGCAAGGCCGGAAACGCCAGGTGGAGCAGCGGTTTCATGGTTACGGCGGTGGCAGTAACTAACGGCCGCAATCAAGTATTATTATTTCTTATTGTTTAATTTTGTTGCCTTGAAAGCTTTAATGCTTTATTTATTTATAGCTTTCTTGGCGGTACATGCACATGACACAAAAAACATAACATTTATTATATTAGAGTATTTATTTAGGTATAAATAAACTTTGGTTTGGGGACTTCAAGCAATGTGTCTATGCATTCTCTGATGTCAACGATTTGACGGACATTACTATGCGAAAAACCTAAAAAGGAATCAGTCGGCCCGGAGTATCGGAAAACAACTAATTCTTGTAAATAATATCTGTGGACCATTGTGATCGGCGGTGCGGCACGGGGTAAGTTTAGGGACTTTTTTATTTATTCATTTTATATTCCAACACAAAAATAAGGCTGAGGTACGGCATACGCTCGCATCGGCTACCAGCGGCTTCAACATCAAGCAGCAATACGAAGGGACGACCAGACCAGTCTGGGAAATCCCTTCACTTATATTGTAACAAAATTATTCATTGAGGATATGCACATTAGCGTTTTAATCCAGCAGCCGATAACAAACACTTCTCAATTATTAGTAGGTCTGGAACGGGGTACTAGCATAATATATCAATTTTACCTGAAAATTAAATTGTTATTATGCGTACTTACCCCGTTCCAGAACTACGTTTGCATTGCTGTCTGCTGTTGCATCCTTTAAGTCGGCATGATGGTGCTTTAACCATCAACACAATCATGCCTCATTAATGGCGAAGACCACTGTCAAATTAGTTCAACTAGAGGGCGCTAAGTGTTTGTGCCAGCAGAACTGTCAGATTCTATAAGTTTTTTCTGTTTTTTGTTATATTATCAATTTCTGTAGCAATGGGACGCTGTGCTGCGTGTGAATGTGACGAAATGGGATGTTACAAGTTCCCCAGTGATCCTACCATAAGAAGTCAATGGGAACGGGCACTGAAAAGAGTTAACTTTAAATCAAGTGATTATACGAGGTTAACTGGCAAACACTTTAAAGAGACAGACTTTCAAACTACATCTAAGACTACGGGCTTTCCACTCACGCGCAAATTTTTAAAGAAAACTGCAGTACCAAGCATATTTTCGTGGAATTTCACTCCCAGTAGGTCAGCTCGGACTGGGCGACTAGAACAAAGGAATGCCAGGCGTTGCCTAATACCAAGCACTGCAACTTCATCGTCCGTCACATCGTTGCCTGTTGACAATTCAATGCTACCAGATATTAATGAATTGGGACACGAAGTGATTGTAACCAGACTCAGGTGGAGATGCAGGTCACACAAAAGACTCTAATCTAAATAGCTCAGTGCGTGTGAGCACTCCAGAATAATCCAGAATATTTAGAGTATTTTCTAGTGACGAATTTCTAGAGGACGACGAAACTGTGCATTATTACACTGGATTAGAGACGTTTGAAAAGTTTCAGACAGTACTGAGCACTTTGTACCCGATGGCAAATAATTTAAAGTACAAAGTATATTATTTATAGAAGAACGATTCCTCATACTTATTATGAAATTGAGACGCAACTAAAGTGATTTTGAATTATCTAAATACTTTGGAATAAGCAGGACTGCTGTATCCAATATCTTTGTCACTTGGCTAAATTTTACATATGACCTATGGTCATTATTGAATATTTGGCCTCAAAGAGAGATAGTAGACTATTTTATGCCAGAACAATTTCAGAAGTCTAATGAAAATACCAGAGTAATTATTGATGGCACTGAAATACCCATAACCATACCAAAGAACCCAATCGCCCAGCAACATTCAGTTCGTATACAAATAAAAACACCATGAAGTTCTTAGTTGGTGCCACTCCCGGTGGATTATTCAGTTATTGCTCAGAGAGCTATGGAGGGTCTACGTCAGATAGGCAAATGATCGAGCGAAGTGACTTAATCGATAAATGTGATTCTGGAGATAGCATTATGGCTGATAGGGGCTTCAATGTACAGGATATATTTGCCAATAAAAATATTGGAATAAATATCCCTGCCTTTCTTAAAGGCAAATCACAGCTGTCGGGAATTACAGTAAAGCGCGATAGACAACTAGCAAGTCAAAGAGTGCATATCGAAAGACTGATTGGTTTGAGCAAAACATTTACAATTTTAAAATTTGATTTAAATCCCTATTATGTACCACTAGCATCTAGGATATTTTTTGTCTGTGTAATGCTATTCAACTTTCGGGAAGGTATTGTAAAAAGAAATAAATAATATATTATTTAACTGTGAAATCACATAGTTTAATTTTTATAATTCTTGTATATATATTTGTTCAGCAAAGCCTCTTTGAAAAAAGTTTCATAAAAACTGTCCAGTTTTTTTAACATATAATCAATAAAAGCATTGTCTCTTGAAATATAAATGACTTTCATGTCATTAAATGTAAATATTATTAAGTTACAGAACTTTTTTCCTGTGCAATACAGTTGACCCTGTATTTGATAGTAGTATATGCAGGATTTCCTTAAAGTTGGTTCCCCTCTTTGTACAAGTAAGGCACACTTGTTTCATCAATTTCTTGATACCTACTAGCGTAGGGGCACTTTACTTCTATAATAGTCTAGGAGACCATCGGGCGTCGCTGCTAAATAAGGACGTTCTTTTGAAATAAACAGCCCACACTCTCTGACGATTAAATCAGATGCATCCATGTAACATTTTATTGCCACTGGTTCATTAATAATGCCATGTGTTGTTGCCCGTGATGAAAATTTTCTTGGGTTTAGTAATTGTTCCGCAAATTTTTTTTGGCTCTCAGCTTTCAAATGGCAAACCGTGTGGAATCGACTGGCAGTAATACGATTCTGTCGCTTTTCATGCCACTCAGGATTTTTTGCGTGGCCTCGAGTGTGCAACTCTATTTCCTGAACTTCTTGTGATGTGATTGTATTTATTAGTAGGTTTTTGCATAAAATGTCTCACGCATCTTCAGTTTTATATGCATGGTCATTAAATATGGCGTGAGGGTTTGCTGGGCCAAATATTTGCTTCATGGGCATAGTACTAGAGGTGGCTCCAATGCATATGTTTTTCCAGCCAATAGAGCCAATGAAAAACTAAAGCGCGCGCGCGCCGGGCATGGCCGCTCCCGCTCTTGGCGGCTGTCGTTGACCTGGATTAAAACGCGCCAGTGTAGTGGGTTACGTCACATCCGACACGTAAACAGAAAACCATATCTCCATCCAATCATTAATTTCAGAATGTCAGAAATTTAACATCGAGAAATGTTGATGGAGAAAAAAAGCTACCCCAGCGATCCCAGCAGAAGAAATGGTAGGGCCTGATTCCTCGTTTTCGGACATAGAAGAGGGCGTAGAGGAATCAGACTGCGAAAGCGTAGAAGTGGTCAACTCTCCAAGAGCTACTACTCCACCTCCAAATAATGTGAATGAAAATAAAGAAATCAATGTTTTTGATTTCGAAGCCACAACGGTGGAAGCTGAGCCTGCAGTGCCCCCGGGTGTCAGACGATATGATTAGAAAAGGCATAGCTTGTCAGCGCTTGGGTTTACCGGGCTGGAACAATATCAGATATAAAGAAGCCGAAAAAGCCCTGCAAGCAGAACCAATTTTCTCCACCCTTAAAATTAATTCACAATTAAGGCCTGTAGCGCCACGAAGGAGCAACTTTGAAACGCTGACAAAGTTCGACCAGACACTGGGTGTCATAACCCATGGGCTGCATCTACAAAGAGAAGCCTTTCAGGAGGCCTTGATACAAATAGACTCTGAGGTCGGACCGGAAGCTCTTACACAAGCCATACAAAAATATTTAACGGGCCCCACCAAATTTCGTCAGTACTGTGATCATACGATGCAGTATGGTTACGGACGCCGCTCTGATGTATTATCGGCGAGAAGAGCAGCATTTCATTGCTGTAAAATCATCTCCCGAGCTGTGGGAAGAGATCCGGAGAGAGTCCTATATTGCCCTTGCGATAAAATGGTATGGCTTTAGAGGACAATCCGTTGTGGTAATTTTTGGTAATTGACAATTTGTGGTAATTTTTACTTTAACTATGTGCTCTTTGTATATTTTTCATTTATAGAATCTGTTGATACTAATGATAAAAATCAACCTGATATAAAGATAGGTACCGTTGTATTGGTAAAGGACGACCGATTATCCCCTGGAAAATGGCTTCTCGGTCGGGTTATTGAAAAACATCCAGGTGCAGATGGTATAACAAGAGTTGTAACATTGCAATACAAAAATAACACATTTAAAAGACCAGTCACCAAATTGTGCTCTCTTCCCTTGCCCTGATTGTTTTTATTAGTTTTAATAAGTTTTGGTTTAGCATTTAGTTTACAAACTTACTTTGTTTAATTTACTTAATATAAAAAATAATTTTGTCACTCCTTAGATTAAGATTTGCCATACTAGATAACTAGGGACCTTAGAGAATATACCAAAGGAGACGCCTTTAACAGGCGTTCCCCTCTGCCAAAGGTATGAGATTCTATATCTAACGCGTTATATAAAACTAGTACAGCCACCATATCTGTCATACCGTCATACGATTCTCGAACGTCTTTGCATAAAGAGCTCCGAGAAAAATGCCGTTTTGTGCTGTGTATGGGTGCAAAAAAATGTCTAACACATCAAATTTACAAAAAGATGGTGTTAAATTTCACTTGTAAGTATATTTTTAGTTATTTCATTCGTAATTTACTCATATCCAACATTTTTGAAAATGTATAAAATTCATATTTGGCGCCATAACTTCTTCACGATGACGTAGGCGTACTCCCAACGAGAAAAAAAAAAAAAAAAAAAAAAAAAAAAAAAATAGATAATTGTACTTGTGTTTGACTTTAAATAAATTTAAGTAAATTATTATAGACTTCAGAACAAGTCTATTTTCCACGAGCCGACTGTAGAGAAAATTCGGTAGAATTTTTTCTAGAGCCTAGAATTTTGCACAATGTGGGGTTGGCAATTTCCTTTAGATGGTGGCTTGTTTATTTTGAATTAAAATTTTAATAAATGTTACAGTACAGTTCGCGAACAGAAAATTAACATTGAAATTGTTAAACAATTAGTAAAAGTAATTATTCGTAAATTGATATTGAGAATTAAGGCAGGACAGACTGAATCTCGAAAACTATAAAACAATCACAATACACCGTCGTACACAAACCATTATATATCTATTGATAGGGAATTATTAGAGAATTCAGCTGTTGTGACTTATATCTCAATGAAATCCAATAATTCTGAAATTAATCAATTGTTTTTCTTTGGTAAACCATGTGCCGGAACGCTCCATTTTGAAATTTAATTGCTCATACCTTTGCATCCACAATAAAAAATACTGCTTTCATGCTTACGCGGAGATATTTGAAGGACCATGCCAAAGAAAAGTAGAACTAATGGACGCGATGATATAACAATATTTTAAAAATAAAAGAATAAATAATTTAAATTTAATTTAATTTTCGTAAATTTGTAGAAATTGGGAAAATTATAATAAGTGATCGAGATTATATCTAGAGTTTCCCGCATTTACAAAAGGTAATGTTCATATTTATTGTTATTAGTAGGAATCAAGGTTATGTGATGACCACGCCCTTGCGTTTCGATTATCCTTACAGAAATTACATGCAACTCGCTATCAAAAATGGAATTTCGATTATTCCATACCATATAGTTATAAAATACGGTAATATGTATGTAAGTATGTAAATACTAATACCGCGATATCGCGGTAGACCCGATTATATATATTATAATGAATACTAATAAAATTTTCATTTCCTGCATGAATCCCCATTTCAGCAGCGGGAGACTCTAGACACGCCCAGATCCTGAATTTATGTTATTATAAGCATTTTTAATACTCACATGGTTCTGAGTTAAAACCGTTGTACTATTACTAATAAAAATGAAATTAAATAATATAAGAACCATTAGAGTAAAAATACAATTGGATTTGAATGATAAATGTATCCAATAAACTAGAATTATAAATGAAAGAATATCATTCAAGTCTAAGTTATTTCAATTGTACTGCTTGGCGAAATTAATTTATAATTTATACTAAACTAAATTATATTAATTCTATTCCTGTATGTTTTATATTATAGGAAACATATTTCATTATTTTGAATAAGTTTCAAGTACTCATCTAAATTCCAGTAAATAAATATTGCAGTGGATTCATTGCTAGAATAAAATATTATTAGGCGATTTGACTTCGTGAAAATTTAACGAAAACAAAATGTGTGTCTCTGCGGAGAATAGACCTGGATTTTTTGGTCCAATCGAGTTTTATTTCTTTTACCGTTAATGAGGATCTGATTCTGAGAGTACTTTTAATATTATACATATATTAATGTGTTTTATAGGAATTTTAAATTTATTCTTTGTTTTTTTTAATATATTAAACAAAGCAATTAACTTAAATAACATTAAGGTTAAGATTGAGGGGACTGGAGTGAATACATCTAAACTAAACTATATTAATTAACATTTCCATGTAATTTATTTTATTTAAGCGTAAATTATTTATATTCGCACATATGAACAAGGACGAAACCAGACAAGCAACTAAATTAATCAAATAGTTCTACACATATATAAATATATAAATACTTTTATTTAAAATATAATTCTTAAAAGCCAGGATGGTTGGTGTTAATTCTAAATTGGATTGTTACGTAGAAACGTACAGGTGCTAAAGGAGACAAGTCTTTTTATTTTCATTACAATTAAAACTGACAGAAGCACTCCATCGCTCAGTCAATTGAATGCTTTGAGTACTCCGGTATCGAAAGCAGTTAATTCTTAAATAATAATTAGGGAGATTGGCCTGGCTTGTTTTTCAAATATATTTAAATGGGGACGATGGCGATTCATCATTGAAATATTTCAGACTTATTAAACAGATCTTAGTGATTTAGAATTTGTTGAGGTACTTAGTATACTAAGGCAGATACAACCAAAAAGGGTATCATATTAAATTGAATAGTTACATAAAATGTACAAGTACTTAATGAGTCAAGTTTGCTTGTTTTCCAATGCATTTAGATGACTGATCCATTCGGTTATCTGGTGTTTGTTATATTTTGCGAAAAGTCTCTGAACTTGCTGAGGTCGGTGAAAATACTCCGTATTGACCACTTCGTCGTAAAATGTAATATGAATGAAGACGTTATTAATCTTTCATTTGAACATATCGTACTTAATTTAACAATCTTAATGTTTTATTTTGTCGAAGTACTTAGTATACTAAGGCAGATTAACCCAATATGGGTATCATTTTTAATTTGAATAGTTACATGAAATGAACAAGTACTTGAGGAGTCAAGCTTGTTTATTTTCCAATGCATTTAAATACTGATTTGTTCGGTTATTTAGGTGTTTCATATTTTACGTAAGTCCCAGGACTGTGAGGCTGGTGGGTACACCGTACTATGACCACCTCGACGTGAAATTTAGGTATCCTAACCCAATATGGGTAGCATATTAAATTGAATAGTTACATGAAATGAACAAGTACTTAAGGAGTCAAGCTTGTTTATTTTCCAATGCATTTAAATACTGATTCGTTCGGTTATTTGAATGTTTCATATTTTGCGAAGGTTCCTGTAGCCTGGGGCTGATTCAGGTACTCTGTTACTATGATCGCCTCGTCGTAGAATATATAGTTGAGGGATTGGCCAGGCTTATTTCTTAATATATTTAAATGAAGACGATGTTGATATTTCATTTGAATATAATCTACTTATTCTACAATTTTTGTGATTTTATTTGTCAAGGTATTGAGTATGCCAAAGCAGATAAACTCAATATGAGTATTACATTAATAAAATCTTCAAATTGGTTTCAGAAAGTATAAGAGATCTCATTTTGGTTTTAGAAGTTTATTATACACGGAATTCACACTGAAGGAGGAAGTCGCAAACCAAACATAAGGTGACGACTACTGAAATTGGCGGGGAGGGGCTAATTTGCTTGCGGTAGTCGCAACCCTCAAAACAAACAGTTCTTTTCAGGACTAAACCACCCTTAAAAGTTTCTCTGTTTCTATGACATCGTCACACCAATTCTTGTCAGCAAATGAATACAACTTTGGATTGCTACGGAACAACAACACCGGGATATTCCTTCCTAGATGATTATGGCCAATACATCAAAATTACTCCTGACTGTCCGAGCTGGTCTTGGTTATAAACTTTTATAAAATTGGGAAGGGTGGGATCGTTACAATGTATCAGGTATTATCGATGGTAGTTATCGATAAAAGACAATCAGTTTTAAAATTTTAATAATTTCTTGTTTGTTAATGACTAATAAATAGATCTATCCCCATAAATGTTGTCAATCTCAGATAAATTTAAGTTATTTGAAGAAATTAAATGTTAATTGTATCTTATAATATATTATATATTGTTAGCAACACAAGATGACGGAGCGTCCCTGCCGGACGAGCGTGGCAACAGTTTGAATCATCGACGGCTGCGCGCGCACGGTGGATATAAAAGGCTGTAACTGAGCGGCGCGCGCCATTGTGTTTTGCAACTTTGTGCTAAAGTGATTAAATCATGGTTTACATTTATTTCGTGACTCCTGACCAAAGACCTGCAGACCTGCCGCCTGTATCTAACAATATCATATCGTGATGATACATAGCCTAGTACCTTCCTCAAGAAACTAGGTTACAATGAAAATTGCATCAAAATCCAATGAGATGTTATAAGTAAGCGTCCATTCAGACACACAGACAGATGTTGCATTTTATTATGTAGATATAGAGAAGCTTTTGTCCACCTGAACAGATTCCGATGGAATGGTGTCAGTAATGTATTTATCGATAAACGTGTTCCCAACTCTATTAAATTTAACGCACACATTCAAAGACCGTACGTATTTACGTAAATTTGTGTTGCAGGTGTGCAAATCACATGTGGGTGCGTTTGTAGGAACATAATTCGGTTATGTAAGGGTGGTTACCTCGTCCCCCACCAAACGTGGCAGAACCGACTGTATGTGGAAATACGCCTAAAAGTGGTCCAGTTTTATATGGTCTAAGCTAGGGAGGTACTTAATTTATTAGTTAGTTAGTTTACAATCCAGTTAAATTTTGTTTTCCTTTAAATTAATTTTGAAGAACGCAACCGTTCTTGGGCGGCGGCATGTTTAAGTTAAAGTATTTGTTTAGGAAATTTACCACTAGATGGCGCTGTACATACAAATCCTGCATCGCGCTAGCGTTTGTTCGTCGATACAATTAGTATACTTTGAGTTACAAATAGAAATAGATTATGGAAACCTACAATAAAGCCGATTTTGAAGGTTTTAGTTTTAAGATAAGAAACCTACTAAAAAACTTAGTTTTAAGTGACAGCACTATTTTTTGCTGTTTTGTAGGGCACACTAACTAAAATTAGCATGCATTTTAAACGCTCCTAAGTTTAATTCACAGGTAAGAATAACAACCAAGAAAGTCATATCTAATCTGTGGTTGATTTCGCTATAGACCTGTGTCGATCGATCATTTCTTGCGACCCGGGTCGATCGTGACCCGTCGATTAGGTGACTCGATCAAAATGATTCGATCGTTTGATCGATCACCCGCAGGTCGGTCACATGACTCACACGTCAAAATATGAGGTTTTATAACGAAAATCTAAATCTGTGTTGTCGTTGGAGAGCTCTACTGACTGATCTCAAATCGATTACTTTGTTGATTGTGTAATTCTAGTAATTTTAAATAAAATACATTCTAGTTTTGAAAGGAAATTAGCTTTATTGTTAATACAAAAATCTTTGAAATGTACCTATATTTGAGGATTACAAATCTATAAATTGTAGTTTAAAAATAAAATTTGAGAGGCTTTCTTTGGTTTAAGCGAACTTCTTTTATCAGTGATCGTCATTCCAGCTTTGGAAAAGATCCTTTCACAGGGAACTGAGGTTGCTGTGACGCATAGTCTGCGCTTCATTAAAATATATAAATGAGGATACAGATGTCGGCGATCATTCCACCATTTTAACGGATCATCTGTTCGCTTGATGAGTGGTTCATTGAGATACTTGTCTAACTCTACAATGCTAGCTGCTGTAGGGTTTCTTACTATCTCGTTTTCGACTTCTTTGTCGAACACCTCCCACATGCTGGAAGTTGAATGTTGTGATTCTGTGTAATTTGTTGCAGGAGTTGATTCTGTCAACGCCGAGTTTTCATTTTGCTTGAACAAAACGCAAAGTTTCTTTTGCACCGATTTCAAACACTGGTCATATTTGTCAGTACTACTAAACGCATGCTTTTTAAAGCGGGGATCTAAAAAAGATGCTTCTGCGGCTAATACGTTTCCTTCTATTTCGCGAAATCTATCATGTAGCTGATCTCGTAGTGTCCTCAATAATTGTACCAATTTATCTGGACCACCTTCAGTTAAATACTTTTCCACGTGCATTTTCATGATTCTTACAAGGACGATTACTTTGGAAATAGAAACTGATTTCTCGGCGCTCATTTCTTCTGTCACCTCGTAAAATATTTTCAAAACTTCAACACATTTCTGTAGTAGCATCCAACCATCAGGTGTGAGGGTGTTCAATCGGGGTTGTTCTATGGCTAATATACTTACTACAGCATCTTTTATTTTCAGTAAGCGTGCGAGCATGTCATATGTCGAGTTCCATCTGGTAACTACGCTCTGTTTGAGTTTAAGAGGAGGCAATTCCATTTGAGCTTGCATAGCTCGCAGTCTGCTGTTGGCTGATGAACTATGTTTGAAATACTGAACTATAGTTTTCACCTGATCTAACTGTTCTTTGATTGCGTTCAAACCATGTTGAACCACAAGGTTCACAGTATGAGCAAAACAAGGAAAGTGTCGCCATGTTGTTAAATGGACGGCCGCTACAATATTGGCAGCATTATCAGTCACCATTCCGGCTATTTTGTGTGAAATGTCCCAGTATGATACTTCACTTGATAAAAAGTTTTGTAGATTTTCTGCAGTGTGTCGTTCATCAAACTGAGTGCACCCTAACAGAAACGATTTAAGCTCAGTATTTTTATCAATGTAATGAGCTGTTAGAGCTACAAAGCTTACATTACTGTTCGATGTCCAGCCATCGGTAGTCAGGCATATCGCATCAGCTTCAGAAATCAGGCGTAATACTTTATCTTTGGTGGATTCGTAAAGTTTTGGTATTAAGCTTGAAGATATAGTTTTCCGAGTGGGCAAAGTGTATGTAGGCAAAATCATATAGAAAAGTACTTTAAACTCCTTTTCTTCTACAATCGCAAATGAGTGATAGCCCTTGACTATAAATTTTACAATTTGTTCATCAAGCTGTTTTGATTTACTTACGGGTAACGGCCTCGTAGACTTGGCATAATTTTGAATTCTGGACTGCACGTGGGCTTGCCTTGTTTGTTTCTCACTTGAAGAAGCAAATCTTGTTTCTCTTGCCGTTGAAGTTGAAGGAACACAATTAACATCTAGCCCTGGATTTGATACAATAGTTTCTGGGTCAGTGCCTGTTTGCACGGGTGTGTCAGGTTCAGGTCGCGGATTTACACATTGGATTGGTTGTTCTCTCATTTCTACAGTCATTGGTTGTTCTATTGACACCGTCCCATGCAATTTTTTTATATGTCGAGTTAAATTTCCGGTGCCACCTCCACTATAGCTGATGACTTTCGAACAGTAATCGCATTTTGCCTTGTCCTTATTTATTATTGAAAAATGCTTCCATATGTGACTTTTCTTTTTTGCTAAATTTGACATTATTGTAATTAATAAACAATATTAAATCCAAGTATCCAAATAGGTAGGTATTAAATTAAAGTAACAAAATAACCACCAGCAGTCCAGCACCACCACAATGTTAGTCAGGTACCTATCTACTTAATATCAAGTTAGTAAGTAAGAATAACGCGTTAAACCATCACCAAATTCATGCAAGTTGCAAAGAAACTTCCAGAAAATAGTTCCACTTCCAGTGTAGGTAAGTACAATGCACACACAATACTCTAAATCCAAGATTTTCTAGATCGACAGCAAAGTTACAGAACGGGTCGCGGGCGCAGGTCGTACTACGGGCAGTAGGTCAGAAGGTCACCGGGTAACTGATTGATCGATCTTTGTTTTTGAGAGCTACGCGACCGAGCCCAAACAATAACAAATTCAAGAAGTCCTGGTAATTAAGCCATTTTCAGTTCAACTCACGCAGACACCTGTCGAACGAAACCCTTATTGCAAGGATTTAAGCCTTATAGTGGCTTGATTGATTTACGGCTGCGCGCCATCATGAGATAAACGACGCACCTGCCTGCATGCGAAACGTATTGTGTGTGAGCGAGAGAGACAAATGTAACAACTCGCTTTTACGCACGGCGCGGCAACGCGTGTCGTGGCAGGTCAAAAATGATCGAATCTTTTTGAGATAGATGATTCGGTCACTCGCGATCATGTTGTGATCGAATCAAAGTGATTCGATCAATCGTGATCGACCCAGGTCTATTTCGCTAGTATACCATTTTTTTGTATGTTTCTACTATTTGGTAGTTTTATAGTTCAAATTTCTCCAACCAGCAGATGATATGCATATTTTAACACAGTGTTATATTGTTTTTATTCTAATTGTAAACTTTTGCAGTATTATTTAATATGAAATCTATTTTAAAAACCATTTCTTTGCATTATAAATACGTTTTACCCCAAAAAAATATCTACCAAATATTTAGTACGAAAATGGAAGCTTTAATTTTTGTCAGATGTCAGTAACACTGTATGCGATTTCGTTAGTTCGTTGTAAAAATTTGTAAATCAAAATAAAACTTTTTTGACTTTTCTTTTTGTCTTCGAATTTTTCCGAATGTCTGGTAGACGGCGAATGAATAAGCATCAAATGGAGCTGATGCTAGAGAAGCTCCACGCAAATTTAGTTTTGGTATGGGGTAAGTGTATCTTTCTATATACTTTCGACCTTAGGATAAAAGCTATGTCAACTTTAAAAAGACCATTTCTGGCCTTCCTTTTGCGCGTTTTTGACTTTTTCAAACAGGGTCAAATCTAGCTGCGGCGCATGTCAGCTGGGACAGGCGGCGCATACACAACCAATTGTCTGCATTTGTTACATACTTAGTGTATTAAAATCTTCGACTACACAGCGATGATTGAAATAGACAAGTTTTGTTTTCATAAAAGTTCTTAATAGTAACATTATAAGTATATATATATATACGCCTGTTTTTTAGGTAATTCTGCATGTCCCAGAGCTGTAGAGATGTGGAAGGAACTCTCTATGCAGTTGAACACTCTGGGGTGTTCCAGGGTTGTTGCGGAATGGCAGCAGGTACCTATATACTTACTTATTCAACAGTAATTACCAATGCTTTTGATAACATAAGTGTAGAGTGGCATCCAGACCAATCTGTCTAATGCTTCTGCCTGCCTTTAATACTATCTACACAATGCAGTTGATTATTCTTGGACTCACTAAAATGGGTTCAAATGGAGCCCTATTTTACATATTCTTTTTTTTCGTTACTTAATGTTTATGTAATTGGCTGACATTAATTTTAAATTTAAATTAGGTATGGACAACATGGATTACAAAAGTGCGGGCTAAAGCTCGCAGAGTACGTGACTCCATGAGTGGAACAGGGGGAGGCCCGGCTTTGCCTCCACTAACCGACCAAGAGGAAAGAGTACTTGAAATCTCTGGTTGGGCAGCGGTGGATGGTTTCACCGCCCAGGAGACACAAGTGGGAGCCCGGGTTGATGGCATCCACCAGCGTCTGGCCAGTAGTAAAGACTTCCCTCTCCCTTCAGTTAGTGGTGATGGCCTCCCCCTGTTAGTTCCTGCCACTCCACCACATGGAGAGAGCCCCAACCCCATTCTTGGAGATTGAAGTTGCAGCAGCTGTCCCAAATAATCCCTACCCGCCAAGACAACGCATGCCATTTATGCGTCGTCCAGCCCGGCCCAGTAGAGGTAAGAGAATAGCAAAGAAAATGAAATTCCAGCATACATATTTTACTAAAATGAACTCTCCTTTGCTTTTCAGAGGCATCGGAAGACCTGAATATAATATCTTATGTTCTATTCCATGGAAGCCATAAAAAATTAGAAACAAAATACTTACTTATATGAAATAAAACCATAAATGAGAATCCTGATAATAATAATTTAATTTAAATTTAATTTAAATTTAAAAGGAACCTGTTAATTTTGCATGCTAACTTGATGTGAAATTAAACTTGTTCTTATCATTTTCAGCCCAACGTATGGACCCTGCACCGCTTCTCCAAGTGATGCTAGAAAATGGAAGAGCCTTGCGGGAAGCAATGCAAGATTTAACCAACTCTGTGACTGGACTGGGCGAAGCAATCGGAGCAGGATTACGGGACGCTGCCCACATAATTAAAAATAATTAATATGTGGGTATATATCTTTTTGTTCATTTTTCTATCTTAGTTTTGTTGATTTTTTGATCTCAGTATTGTTGATTTTTTCGTCTAAGTTTTGTCGATTTTTTGATCTAAGTATTGTTGATTTTTTTGTCTAAGTTTTGTTGATTTTTTTATCTAAGTATTGTTGATTTTTTTGTCTAAGTTTTGTTGATTTATTGATACAAGTTACCTATTATAAATATTTAAAAACAATACCAATAATTAATATGCGTATTATATATTTTTTTGTTGATTTTTCGATCTAAGTTTTGTTGATTATTTGATCTAAGTTTTCTTGATTTTTTTGTCTAATTTTTGTTGATTTATTGATACAAGTTACCTATTATAAATATTTAATTCTGAAAACAGATTTTAATTACTTAATCAATTTAATTTTAATTATTTCCGATGTAGGTCTCCGTGATGCGCCGACGTGTGTCTCTGCCTTCAGCAGAAAAATCTACTTGATCTGCATCCAGTGGTTCATCTTCAGCTGGATCGTTGCCCTGGTCCTGCTGCGGTAAATCGAGATCGTCTGAAATTTAATATACAAATTTGACACAATACAATTACTATTGAAGGGAGGTTCAAGCATTTGAACACTCACAACTGTGGTTTATTGGTGTCCTATACAATACATGCATTACGCACCTGTCCAGTGTTCAATAAACATATTGTGTAGTGTACAGCAGGCCAGAAATATTGTCACAGCAGTTTCTGGACTATAGTGCAGAGTTCTGTGCTTTAACAGGCACCGAAACCTATTTTTCAGCCGTCCAAAACAAAGCTCGACAACAACTCTGGCCTTTGAATGAGCCTTGTTATAATTGGACTCAGCAGAGTCAGCTGCGACGTTGACGTATGGAGTCATCAGCCAGGGAACCAATGGGTATCCTTTGTCTCCTGAAATGAAATGTATATTAAAAAAATAGAACTAGGCAGGCAGGTACCTAAATTACAGCAACTTAACACTACCAATTATTATTTAATGAAATTACCCAGGAGCCACTGATTTCTTTCACCGCCAACATACTCTTCCTTCAACATTCTGTTTAAATTGCTGGCACCCCATACTGCTGAGTCATGAGTTGAGCCAGGAAAATTGGGGTTTACATAGAGTTTTCCACCTCTGGCATCACATGTCTGTAAGTAATACAAAGTAATTATTATTAAAACTATCCTGAAAGCTCTTGTGAAATCATGTTGTTGTTAGATATGTACTTACAACTTGGGCATTTATGCTATAGTATCCCTTTCTATTAAAAAATTGTTTTTTAGGGGCTATTGGATGTGAGTGGTGGCGCAATCAATCCTATATGTATGCCATCTACTGCACCAATCACCTCTGGGAAGCAGAGTTGGGCAAAGCTAAAAAATATAAAGTAGGTTAGGTTCCATTTGGTAGGTTCATAGTTCATACTCGAAGTTGTCATTGAAACAAAACTTAGATACAGTGAAATCACATTCCCATTTGATTTGACATGTATATTAGAGTAGGCTTCAACAAGGACTGTAAAAGAAGTAGATATATAAATATTAAATTAAATGAACGAACCCTTGCTTTACAGCAGCTTTTTCTTGAAGCGTTCCAGGAAATCTGATGTGTGTTGGGAGCAGATGGCGCATAATGTGTTTGCTCACCAGTCTCATGCACTTTGACACCGTTGGTTGGCTTAGTGCCAAACAGTTGTCTTGGACAACAGAGGACTGGTAGCACCCCTGACCATAAAAATTTAGGGCACACAGAACCTGAAAATTAAAAACAAAAACCATATGATGTTGCATACATCAGCTATCATGAAAATTAAACAGATAGAGCTTAAAATAAAACAAAATAGGTAATCTAAGTAGGTTAGTATTATACCTTGATGTGGGCTGGGATGTCGCCTTGGAGGAATCGGTGGTCATTTGACAAAGCATCAATAATTGCCAGAACCCCATGCTGAGGAAGCCTAAATAATTTTATAAATTTTTGGTCATCCAGCAGAAAAGGGTTGGAAAAATCCCATAGGTGCTACAACCGATGCCATTCCATTAACCTAAAAAGCAAAACAGATATTTTCATGTGAAGGATGTGTGGCCCATGAAAATGTACAGGTAGGTACATGGGCAAAAACTCAGAGCAATTACTTATTCCATGGGCAAGAAGTATGGTTAAAGGCTTCTTGTAGGTCTTGTAATAGGTCTATGTAGGTAAGTACATATTTAAGAGCTGCTAGACACAAACCTATTTACTCGCTGCTCATCATCATAAAGGAGACCAACGACCAAGTCATCATCCATCACGCACGTAGGTATGTAACTTTGCTGAAGACAGACAAACCAACATGATTTTTGTCATTGCTCTGAATAGATGTGATTTCAAACATAATTTAGCAAGAGTGATACAGAAAATCTATAATTCTGGCTTTAGTCCGTCTCTACAGATGTTTCTCCATAGGCCCAGATGTATTTTCACTACAAAAACACTGAATTATTAGGAAAAAACTTACCTTGAAAATTTAGTTCGATTTTATAAAGGACCTCCACAGCAGCCGACTAAATTTGTATTAAAAATTCCTAATTTTGACAAATGACAGATGTAAAAGATGACTCCAAAATACCAAAACACGTAAGTTGTGTAAATTAGTGCTGTCAAACGTAAATTTAGTAGATTTTATGTTTGACGTTTATAAATTCGTGACTTGAAAATGGCGGTTAAAATTTAGTATCGTTTGGCAGGCGGAGGGGGGGTGGGGGTGGGGGGAGGGTGGGGGGGTGGACCCCTACCCCCTGGTACCCCCCCATTAAAAGGTAATGCATCGTTTTTTTATAATTAATTTTTTACTTTCTTGAGGTTATAATCTACAAATTCAGGTTATATTTTTAAAATAAAGGTGGGGGGAGATAGAAGAACTTCCTTATAAGCTGGGAGTGCAGAAACCCCCCTTCTTTTAACCTTGAACCTACCAGTGCAGAAGTAAATTTTTGAACCATTTGAACCTATCAATACTGAAGTCACTTTTATATCACAAATTCACTTCTGCATCGGCTACGGCCCCTTCGCCCTTGCGTAACAAAGCACAGGCACCTGTGCTCGCCTCCACAGCTTCGGCTTGTTGGTCGCCTTCGGCGACCAGCCTCAGCCGCTACGGCTCACGCAGGTGCCAAGCTTTATTACGGCGAGCGGGGGCTGCCCTCCCTTCGCACCTTCGGCTTTTTATATACACTCTAGGGGTAGTAGCCACAAGACTGTATAGAGTCGGGGTGCTCTGATTCGGTTTTGAAACAGATTTAACCTATTTTAATCATGAAATGGGGTACACTAACCTCCTTTTGAGCAGGATTTCAATCGGGAATGCAAACAATCAAAGTCCAGGAAACAAGCCAAAGTCGTCGAAGAAAACCAAAACAAAAACACCACACAGCACAGGGAGAACATTCACGGAACTCGAGCAGAAACGGAATGAATAAACGAATTACGAATGACAGTAACACATGACGCATTTTTTTTTTGCGTTCCGTTTCATCGTTATTGCACAATATTTTGCACCACAGACAATAAACTAGGACAGATTTGGTTGTCAAACGCCCATTTTAACGTTCCGTTTTCGCCTTTTACCTGATTTTAGGTTAGAAACAATTTTCATTTATTTCTCGAAAAATGTGCATTACCTTTTAATAAGTGTGATAGCGTTATAATCGGGGACCCCCCCTTTACCAGCTTTAACCACTTTCACCCCCATACAACTGCCAAACGATACTAAATCCAACCCGATTTAATATAGTGTTTAATTAACCAAGAAGTGTGTTCATTAAATTTTTTACGTGCGCGCTTGTGAATTGATTAGTTGTTTTGTGATTTAGCGAGGTAATTGATATTTTCATCGGTTTTTGTTTATTTTACTGTGTTTAACTCACATATTTTTTCATTGCAGTGAGTTTTATTTGCCGTAATGACTTTAATGCATACTGAGTGCTGTTCGACTGATTAATTAGCTAACAGAGACACCTACAACTTCGTTTTGAAAACAAAACGCATGTCATTCAGTTAGGCCAAATATGACTATTTATTGCAAGAGGCAAGGTGGGTTTTTTTAAACATTTTCATAATTCTTTGTACAAAAGATAAATGTGGATAACAGGCGGTTGCAAACTGAACGAAATGTTGTGCTTTCCATGTTTATTATTCTCTAATTCAAACACATTTTATATGGTGAAAGTGAGGCCTTATCTTTTGAAGAAACATTAAGAATTGGCCCTTGCATTGTGTTGGCACCATTCACGTACCCCAACGTTTGAATCGGGATCAAATGATCCGGATCGGATTGGATCGGTAACCCTTACATTGCTATTTCCCTGTTGAGCGGCTAGCCGCTCGGATGTCTTGTTTATTGTTTCGACAATTCTTGTAAGGAAATCTGCCGAAAGATTCCCAACGCCCGGGTTTAGAACAGAGGACTTACCAGAATGACCGTCAGTAGTGGGGGACGATGCCGCTTCTGATAACGAGACAGGAACCTCAGGGTTATCAACAAGTGGTTCGACACCAGCATCGCCCGTGTCACGGATACCATCTCCATCTGCCATCATCCTATCTCAACCTATTTGGGTTGTAGATTTACTGGAACTTGGATTTATCAAATGCTAGAGAGACCATCACTAAATATTATTACATTACCAACAAACTCGAGTTTCTCGTACAGCAGCGCCGAAAAAAATTGGTCATTTTCCACGTTGAAAATTGGCACAAAATATTTTTAGAAAACCTTATAAACTACTTTCTAGTATGATCACTACTTTGTACCAAATTAATACAATGGTCACCGTTTCGTAAACTTTTGATTTATGTTTCAATTTGACTGCTGACGTCATTCGTCCTAAACATGTTGCTCCAAAGTTGACGCTCTTAATAATTTGTATATAATACGTACACTGATAAAAAACACAATATGATCACAATTCCATAAATCTCCATTTTTTCTTCTAATTTCGAATACTTGACTCGTTTGTACCATTCTGTGCTATGACAACTTGTTCATTTTTACTTTGCGGTTTACCCATTTTTCGGAATTTTAACCACAAAATATTTACACGACTTTTAAAAAAAACTGAATCTTTATCGCTGAACCTCACAATATATACTGTATGCAAAACTAAAAATAATACTCTTTATGTACTTTAATCATTGCTCTAGATAATTTATGTACTTGCTTACGAATCTGCAAATCTAACTGGTTTCCTAATTACACGACATTTCAGCATTGTACAGTACCATAATGTAAAAACTATTTTATAATGTAAAATTACACAAGATTCTTTAAGAAAACAATACAAAAAAATGAATATAAAATTGAAAAACTCTTTAACACTAACTTCTGTAGAAATTACTCTGAAATTGAATACAAAATTAACAGATAACACTTGAATATCGAAACAGTAAAATAACATATGAAATATAGTGAACTCTCTACCTTCTAGCACAATTCTGAAATAAACTACGGCCATGTATATTGCCAATAATTCTCGATCATATGTACTATATTTCTCCTGTGCCGCTGTTTTCTTTGTTTTCTTTTCCAAAGTTTCTTTGGTAAAAATGTACATTACGGGACGGATTGTAGGGAGAGAGGAGGGGTATGAGGGGGTGGGGGAGGGGAAGGCCTACCCCCTGGTACCCCTCCCCTTTGTAGCAAACCCATGGTTTTTGAGATATTCATGGTTGAAGTTTGAGGTTATGTATGTGATAATACCTCGATAGAGGAGTGAGCGGGGGGATATTAATGGGAAGAGAGCAAGCGGATAATACTTTGCGGGTTCGTCCATCAATTTGATTCCTCTTCCCCCCTTCTATCGAGATATTTTGGACTGTTTGAATCTATCAGTACAGAAGTCACCTATTTTGACACAAATTCCTTTCTGCATCGGCTCCGGCGCTGCGGGAAGTGCAGCCCCTTCGCCCTTGCGTAACAAAGCATAGGCACCCATGCTCACCTCCACAGCTTCGGCTTGCTGGTCACCTTCGGCGACCAGCCTCAGCCGCTTCGGCTCGCACGGTTGCCTATGCTTTATTACTGCGGGCGGGGGCTGCCCTCCCTACGCGCCTTCGGCTTTTCATATACACTCTAGGGGTAGTAGCCACAAGACTGTATAGAGTCGGGGTGCACTAAGTCGGTTTTTGAACAGTTTAACCTACCAGTACAGAAGTCGATTTTTAGCCATGGTAGTCACACGTTTGTTAGTTAGACAGGAGTACGTAAAACGATCTCGACCGCAAAAGCAGCAAACGACAACTAATCAACGCGAAACGTCACTAAAACAAAATGGCGTCGTTTTGCGTTTCGTTTTAGAACAGCAGAAACACAATTTTTCTTTTTAAATGTCGTTAAATTAATAATCTTTATAATGATTTTCACGTTAATATACAAAATTTTAAGTTTGCAATACAAACCAAAACCTATTGAATGTGAATTACAACATAATTACGGTAAAACTCGTCACATGTGGTTGTATGGACTTAACCTTTGCATAACAAAACGCAATTGACATGTCAAAAGTGATGGTTGTAAGTCAAAACGAAAATTTTATTGTCAACTTTTAATAATTTATTTCTCAAAAACTACGCATTTGCTACAAAAAAGAATTCGGTGAAAGACTTCTTATATCATCTACTTTCTGTAAAAAAATTACGAAAGCCCAGACTAGCGTCCCGTAATGTACATTTTATCCGTTTCTTTGAAAAATAACCTGACGGTTTCCAGTAATTACCAACCTTTTATCAATTGTTCGCTGCGTATAACCTATATGTGCACTCACGACGATCTTGCGGTTTAACGCAACTAACCGGTAAAGTACTTACGTTTGCACCACTATCGATAAGAAAACGTAGGTTACTATTCCAATCCGTAACACTTAACCGATGATTGTCTGTCACTGCAATGCAAAGGGGAAGAAAACGCAAAGCTATTAACAGATGGCGCTGCAAACGCTTGACTCATAACAAACATCTGTCATTTTATATTTTTTGTGATCCTCATATTTACAACAAAAAAAACGTGAATTGTCGTCCATTTTGATATTGAGGTAAAAATGTACTCTACGTGGACGGTTTGTCAGTTAAAAGCTGAATTAAAGAGCCGAGGAGCTTCATTAAAAGGTCGAAAAGCTGATCTGGTCAGCAGGTATTTATAGTTTATTTTCTACTTATTTTTGTTAATAGTTTCATAGGTTTCATGTTATTTACTGAGTTGATGAGATCTTTTAACAGTATACAGTAATTTTGGTTAATTTTCAATGCTTTAGGACCTAGAATAAAAAAAACATAACCTATCATTTCTCTTTCAGACTCGACATATTTGATAGGAATTTCAACTTCGGGATACCCCAGCAACATGAAACGGAGGATACAAAAATGGATTTACCACCGCAAGAGACCTATCATGACATTAATAGTAACACTGTGCTTCCTCCGCTAAGTAAACAACACATCCATCTGTATTTTAACGAGTAAGTCTATAATGAAAATGAAGTGAAAGTTGGATTTTGCTAAAATCCCACGTGAAACTAAAATGTTTATGGAAGTTGTGCAATCGGCCTGTGTATATGTCGTGGGCAGATCTTTTATATGTTTATGATTCTACTTGATGAAACTTATTCATATTATCTCTTTTACAGGTTTGATAAAAAGCCTGATGAAGGTTTACGTTTGTACGAATCCAGATTTTTGTTGGTGATTAGAGCTGCATCACTTGATGAACACACTTTCATCAAGGGACTCTGCAAAGCATCAATGAAACGATTGCAGTATGAGACAAACTTGAAATTACATGAAAGCGGGCAAATTGAGGAGACGTCATGTGAATGTGTGGCAGGCAGTGGAATAACTGCCCATTGCAAACATGTAGCCTTGGTGCTTTATGCTGTCGAAAACATGGTACGTGAAAAAGTCATGATTAGGCATCAAATGTCAACAGGAAAATTACAAAAATTTCATGTGCCTAAGAAGATGTTTGCCTCTTCACCATTAAAAACATCAAACCTGCCCACGAAGAGAAATATAGACAACATTATATTTTCTCCTTGCACTATGAAAATCGACAAAGAAGAATACAACAAAAGGTTCAGGAGTTTGGTAACAAATTATCCATCTTCAAGCATGCCAGTGAAGCAATTATATGAACCTGCTAACCCCTTTGCAATAAGAGTCGGACCACGGTTACTGCAATGTTAGCAATGAAACAAAATTATTGGAGAGCTTCAATCTTTTATCAATAAGCCCAGAGGAAGCTACTGCCATTGAGCTGGAAACTCGCGGCCAGGCGGTTCTCCATCCTAACTGGAGAAACCACCGTGAAGTGAGGGCTACTGCCAGTAAATTCCACACAATATGTCACCTCAAAAGCTCTAGCCAAGAAAAATTTGTAAGCCTGATAATAAATCCACAGAAATTCACGTCAAAGGCTACTAATCATGGCATTATTAATGAAAAAGTCGCCCTTCAGCAGTACATGGAGGAAACAGATCTACAGGTGCATGAATGTGGCTTATTCATTTCACTTGAACGCCCACATTTAGCTGCATCACCTGATGGCCTCCTCGGTGATGAAACAATCATAGAAATTAAGTGTCCTTACAGCAGCAGATATCAAAAAATTACAAATGGAACTGTACCATACTTAGTGCAAGATGATGGACAATTAAAATTAAAAACGGGGTCTCCGTGCTTCTATCAAGTCCAAGGACAGATGTACTGCACAAACAGAAAGTTCTGTAATCTAATAAATTTACTTTCAAAGAAATGAAGGTTGTATTTGTAGAAAGAGATGATGATTTTATTGATGAAATGCTACAGAAACTAGACGATTTCTAAATAAATATATATAAAAAAATTATTTGGAAGTAATTAAAAAGACAGTTACATAAATATTTTTTTATTTACCTAACTATTCCTTCCTTAAAATTGCAAAGCATAACACAAACAAAAAATATTCTAACAATAATGGCACATATTATGCATTCACATCAGATTTCAATATTTTGAAGGTTTTTGTTAGTCCAATTAGGCGTTCAATATGTATACGTTTCTTGGCCAGTTGCCGATCGTGTTTTAATTTTACTCCAGGCAGTTCTTTCAAAAATGTTGGAGTATAAATTGGTATATTTTTGTGTTCAAATAAATCTTGCACATTGAAGCCTCGATCTGCCATTATTGCATCATTTTCATCACAAAGACCCAAAAGTGAACTTCTTTCTGTGATTTGACGATCACTTGTAGAGCCTACATATCCCTCAGAGCAGAATGATATAAGGCCTCCAGCTGTAGCACCCACTAGAAATTTTATGGTGTTGTGGTGCTTATAGCTGCTAAAAGTAGCTTGCTGTGCAGTGGGATTTGAGAGTTTTGCAATCGGTGTCTCTGTGCCATCAACAATCACTCTTGTAGATGGATGATGTTGCCTGAATAATGTTGGCATGTAGTAATCTACATGCCAACATTAATGTGTTGGCATGTAGTAATCTAATTTAATTCTATAAATGTAGTAATCTGTCAGAGCACGGCTGGGCCAGATATTCACTTGAGACCATAAGTCAAATACGAAATTTGTCCATGTAATGAAAATGTTTCCGATTTCAGTCATGCTAATTCCATTGAGCATTGAATATGTTTCTGATATTTTATATTATAAAACTAAGCTGGCGGGTGGAATATCACATTTTACCAGTTATATATTTAGTTTGTTTTGTTTGTTATATTTCGGTTTATTTATTATTTAGTTACTAAATTATATTATGCTTCGTAACCTTTTTATCAATAGTAGTCAGAGTGGCGATGATTTTGTTTCTTGTTCTTCTTCTGATGAAGGATTGGACAGTGTCAGTGATTGCAGTTTTCATAGTCTGCCTACAGGTTCTCTTCATGATACATTATTTTCTCACTTCTCCGATTGTCAAACTAACTTTAATTTTGTTCATATCAATGCTCAAAGTGTCCCAAATCATTTCCCTGACATGCTAGCAACATTTGATGCTCAAAATATTCACGCTATATTTATATCTGAAACATTTTTTAAGCCTTGTTTGCCATCTACCTCCTACTCTCTTCCAGGTTTTCACCTCATTCGTAATGACCGTATTGGTCTCAGGTGTGGTGGAGTAGCAATATATCTACGCTCCCACATTCCATTTTCTATTGTTAGTATGTCCGCTCAGCCCCCACCTGTAGATGCTGGTGAGCATCTCTTTATTGAAGTGATTCTTTCCCACACGAAGATTCTTCTAGGGGTGTATTATCCTCCCTCGTTGACCATAAATTACTTTTCCTCTTTTGATAACCTTTTCCAAACTTTTGTCCCATTCTATAATCATACCATAATTATGGGAGATTTCAACACCTGTCTTCTTAAAAATGATTCTCGTTCTTCTTTAAGATCCATTATTAATTCCAACAATTTACACATTCTCCCTTCAAACTCTACGCACCATTTTCCCAACTGTCGACCCTCTCTTCTCGACCTTATTATGGTCTCATCATTAGCACATGTCGTCAAGCACGGTCAATGCACGGCTGATGCTTTTTCCTATCATGATCTTGTATTCCTTTCATACAAAATCCGTCCCCCAAAGCCTAAGGCTCGTATACTTATGCAGCGTAACTTTAGTGGAATGAAGTTGGATGAGCTCAAAAAAGATACTCGTGGTATGGACTGGTCAGCGGTTCAAAACGCAGATACCGTAGATAAACAAATATCTCTGTTTAACTCTTTCCTTACACAGCTCTACGATACCCACGCTCTAGTTAGGGCAATTAAAATAAAAAATCTTCCTGCACCCTGGCTGACTGACGAAATTAAGGAAATTATGCAAAAGAAGGCCCTAGCCAAGACAAAATTTAAAATTCGTCCAACCGATTGAAACAAAGAAAAGTATCACCATCTTCGGAATCTCTGCAACAAGGTGTGTAGGGATGCACAAGGACGCCACATCCATGAATCTATTGACAATGGTGACCCAGCCAAGGTTTGGAAATTTTTAAGGTCTTTGGGTGTTGGAAAATCACGTCAAAATATAATTCCACAAGACTTAAACTTGAACTCCCTTAACCAACATTTTTCTTCTTCGTCCATCTTTGATGTTGGAACGAAAAGTAATACATTGAATTATCTTTCTTCTATTACAACACCCGACAATCCTCCATTTAATTTTAGTCAATTTACCGATTGTGATGTTAAGAAACAAATTTTATCAATAACGTCGAATGCAGTGGGAAGTGATTGTATCAGTCGTAACATGATTATTCCCATCCTTGACATCCTTATTCCCACAATCACCAATATCCTTAACAAATCCGTTTCGTCCCTTGTCTTTCCAACTATTTGGAAAGATGCACAGATCACTCCCTTGCCGAAAAAAGCCAACCCAACCTCTTTTTCTGAATATCGCCCCATATCCATACTTCCATTCCTATCTAAGGTCCTGGAACGTGTTGTTCATATACCTATCCAAAAACAAGCTCCTAAGTCCTCTCCAATCTGGTTTCCGTCCTGGTCACAGTACCACAACAGCACTGATAAAGATTACCGATGATATTAGGTTGGGCATGGACACAGGTAAACTTACCGTCCTAACATTGTTAGATTTTAGCAATGCATTTAATATCTCCAACGGTAATTGAATGGTTTCGTAGTTACTTACATGGACGCCGGCAGCGCATTCGTATTGATGATTCACTGTCCGAATGGTGCAATACTACTGCCGGGGTTCCGCAGGGTGGCGTCTTGTCTCCACTTCTTTTTGCTAATTTTATTAACAATATCTCTGATCTTATTTCTTCTTCCTACCACCTTTATGCAGATGATCTCCAAATTTATACTCAAGCTAAATTTGATGAACTACCAAATGCAGTTTCCACTACTAATTCAGATCTTGCTCGTGTATTGGAATGGAGTGAACAATTTGGACTTAAACTCAATCCTACTAAAACACAGGTTATAATAGTAGGTAGCCCGTACTTTATATCTCGAGTCGACTGGCAACTTTTGCCTCCAATAATGTTTGATGGCATACAAGTTCCTTTCAGCAGTACGGTGAAGAATCTAGGTATCTTCATCGATAGTTGCTTATCTTGGGAATCTCAAATGGAACAAGTTAGCCGGTAGATGTTTGCCTCTGCAGGATCCTTGAGAAGACTCAGAAATCTCCTCCCGACAGCTACTAAAATTACGCTTGCTCCCTTCTTTTGCCCATCCTTGATTATGCAGACGTTTGTTATCTAGATTTAACTTCGGAACAGCTGAATAAGCTTGAACGCCTCCAAAACTTCGCCATAAGGTTCATTTTCGGTCTTCGTAAGTTTGACCACATTTCTGATTTTAGGTCACAACTTCAGTGGCTCCCAATTCGCCTTCGGCGTGACGCCCACATTCTCTCTCTTCTTTATTCTGTACTGTTCAATCCTTCAACTCCATCATATCTTAAAGATTGCTTTAAATTCCTGCACTCTACCCATGACCGTACTCTACGGTCCTCCGAAAATTTGCGTTTGGCAATTCCATCTCACACTACAATTTTTTATGGAAATTCTTTTGCTGTTAAAGCTGTCACATTGTGGAATAACTTGCCTATCGCTATTAAACGTGCTCCCTCGTTGCCTGTTTTCAAAAGATTACTTAAAAATAATTTTCTTTCTTTGTAAATGTTAGTTAAATCCCTACTTCTGCCACTAATATTTATTTACTTTTGGTTCACGTATTATAGTATTTATTTTTGTTATATATTGGTGTATATATTTATCTATAATTACACAATATAACTTGAAATATATACAATATATAAAAGAAAATTATAACTTGAAATATATTTCGGCCCTTAGTGGGCCGTCATCAGTCAAGTATCACTAAGGGCCGAAATATATTTCAAGTTATAATTTTCTTTTATTTATTGTATATATTTCAAGTTATATTGTGTAATTATAAATAAAAAGCTAATTAAGGCATACTATATATATTTATTAATGTATATATTTATCGTATTATATGTTTTTGTATGTACAATGTTATACTTGTGTATTTATTTTAGGTATTTTGCTATCCATTTGATTATTATTGTTTATTTTGTGCACCACCTTCGCGTTATTTTTTCCAACGATTAATTTCCACCCAAAGGTTGTCTGGAAGAAATCGCTATAAGTGATAAGGCGGCCATTTGTTACCTTCTCTCATACGTTTGTTCTTTAACCTTATTTTATTAACTTTGGTGTACAATAAAGAGTATTTGTCTTGTCTTGTCTAATTCCAAATATTTTAGAAAGCTCAAAGTCTGGTTTGTTCCTTCTTAATTTTATTAACATTATAAGAAACTGTGGGTCTACCGCGTAATTCTCATTTTCATCAACATCAACTTGAGATTGAAATTTGACGTGCGTGCGACGACGCCCGCCTAACATGCCATCTCTTTTGCACGCGTTGAATTTCGCATGCATTTGCTTGAAGTTGATACAAATGAGAATTACGCGGTAGAGCCCCTGGTCTTCAATCGTCACATTAGTTACTTGACTGCCTCTATATTGTAAATCATGTGCCATGGGCAACAGTGTAGTAGATAATACTAGATTAAATTTACTAATATTTTCCAATCCTGTATAAAATAAAACCGATTTGGTATCAGACATCATATCCTCAAATGAAAATAATCTGAATGTGTGAGGTGTTTGGGTTGCAATTGTATTCTGAGCTAATTGTGCAGAGTTTTCACTATGACCAGTAGTTGTAACTTCTATCCCATATTGAAAGTCAGGCACTTGAGGTAAACTTTCCAAATTTTCCTCAGGTAAAGTATAAATAGCATCACCAAAAAATACTTGATGTGAAGTACATGGAAATAATTCTTTTCTTGATGTACGTTGACAATATCGCTGGTCCCTATCCGTTGCCGTAGCAGTTGGTTTTGTCCAAGAGAAAATTGATAGAATCGCATTCTTTTTTTAAATGTTTGTGCACTTGAGGCAGTCCTGAAAAAGAAAAAGGTTGGGTATAATTACATGTTTAACATACATTTTTATTACAAATAGATAAATAAGACCAAAAACACAAACCTGTAGAACTTGGTCCTTGATAGTAGTCAGTTTCTTTAAAATGCTTAGAACATAACCTTGAATTTCCAGAAGCTTTAAAGTTCCACGGGAATCAACATCTTGAACGTATTTTTGCAGAATAGTTGCGACTTCGTTACCACCCCTCTTGCCCTCAGTCTCACCCCAGACATAACAGAATCCATTCCTTGTTACACTTTCATAGAAACACAGGTTGTAAACTGCATACTTTCGTGAATAGAACAAAACGTGCTGTTTCCATGCGGAGTGTTAAGTACTTTCTGTAAATCAAATGATGTGCGTAAGATGGACGGGTTTTCTTTGCCTAAATTACGGTGGCATTCAAGACGTGTTTTGGACGCATCCTTTTCCGCTAAATGTTCTTGCATTTCAGGATCTTCCTCCGGATTTTGGCCTTCTAATTTCAAGCATTTGAGACATTTGTCCTTTTTGGTGAAACCCAAGGTTAAAATCATTGTTAAATATGTCTCGAAAGAGGTTTTCATTGATGACATCGAAACCTTTTTCAATCCTCTCTTTTTTGTAGATACGATAAAGGTTTTTTATATTTTGTAATTCAACTGAGAGATACAGCTTTGTGCTGTCCTTTCGGCAATAATGCGAAGAAGGTGCTGGTAAACTTTTGATGAAGTTTACTGCAGATTCTTTGACATCATTGGGAGTTTGGTTCGCAGGTACCGTCTTCCCCCTTGCGTCTTCTTTTGCAATGCCTTGCTGTGCCGTTGTCAACGTGTAGTATCATGTGGCGTAGTCATATCTAGCGTGTTTGTTATAAACTTTTGACATACTTGGCGTCGACCTTCTTCATCGTTAATAAAGTAATTGAAGGTTTGTGTCCTGTAATGCGAATTCTTCGACCTTTTTCGTTGTATATCTTGTTTTCTAGTCATGGCTATTAACCACTCTTTTTTCCTCTGTGCAGATTATCCCCAAAAATAGTTAAATAGGTCTTGTCTTTTTTGTTCACCGATTTCTTGACAGTTATGACCACATTTTTTTCCTATACAAGGATTAGGTTATAGTTTTTTTTCTTTTACGACGGAGCCATCTTTTTTTACATACATGTCGCCTTTTGATTTTGCTTCTTTTTGCGCTCTTCTCTTATTCATCTTTTTCTTTTTCCTCACTCTCCTATTTTGCCTTCTTCAGTAATTTTCTTTTTTGGTACATTCTGTTCACTTGAATCGTCACTATCGTCACCTGTGTCTTTCCATGAGGTGAAGTCCCAAACAAAATCTTCATCCTCAGAAAGAAAATCAACATAACTTGAATTTTTTACTCGCTTGCGTTTTTTATTCGACCTTTGATTTTCTTGTAAAGAACGTTTTGAATCTTTATCGGCACTTATATTTTCTTCCATAGATTTCTCAAGTACATCAATATTATTGTCCGGTATTGTTTCAATTATTGGTTGTATCTGTTCATCACTATTTTTTAGTGTTTGGTTACTTGGTTCCTTATAATTTTTATTTTCTGTCTGGGTTTTACTTTTTCTTAAAATTACTTTTTCTGCATCTTCATCTTCAGAAAGAAAATCAATGTTACGTTTAGTTATTAGTTGCTTTCTTTCTTTCTTCGGCTTTTTTTTTCTTGTAAAGAACGTTTTACATCTTTATCAGCCCCATTATTTACTTCCAGAGATTTTTCAAGCATTTGAACAATATTGTCCGGTATTGGTTCAATTGTTGGTTGTATCTCTTCATCACTATTTTCTGCTGTTTGATCATTTTCCTGGATATCATTAGTAGATGATGATTGAAAAAGTTCCAGAACCACACGATTTCTTCAACTACACAGCTGAATCAGCACAGTTGTCAACGTTGTTTGCTTCACCAATACCGAAGTCATAAACTTAGAGAAGCCTTGAAATCTTTATTGCCTCTCCAAACCAGTAACTTCAAGACATTCCTTACTTCCTTTTTATTATTTTGGAAACCTTTTTAATATGTTTGTAAAACAAAGTTATTGGTTATATTTTTCAACGCTGTGACAGTAACAATATTACTTCTTCTTTACAGATAATTATTTTATGCCAATCGTGCCCACTGAATAACTAAAAAGTATGAAAGTGATTCTCGATAAAATCAAAAATTTCTGTAAAAAAAACTGCTACAATACCACATTCACGTGTTATTTCTAGAGCGATGTTTAGAAATAGGCGCTGCACCAAAGGGGTTGATTCCCAGAATACCTACACATACGATGCCTGAAGTAATCAGGAAGCATATGTTCTCTGTGAATCTCGTTAATGCCCTTACCGCCACACATATGCTCCATATATATCCTGACCATACCTGAATCTATGTCTACACTACAAAAATAGTCTTGATGATCTTTTGAAGGTATTTTTAATAGCATATCCCCATCTATTCGTCCAAATACAAAATACTCTATCAAATACAAATCTAAAATTAGCACATGAAAACATCAGAATAACAAGAAAACTGCAAAACCTAAGGAACTATTTTATTAGAAACAACATCTCTCTACCTATCAGGTACCAGCACAATGTATAACTATCAAAATTAAATCTTAAACAAACCGACATCTCGCACCCTTTTTCCATCCCGCCGCCTCCTCCAATTCAGAAGAAGACCTAAGACAATAATGTAATTGTAAATTTTTCGTCTCTACATCTAACAGCTACCGAAGAATCCGTGTTAAACAAATGTCATACCTTCTGCCCAACCGCACAATTAAATCGTATTAAATTATTGAATGACTTCATTACCTTTGGCCGAAATTTAAAATGGAAACATTACTGGTCTACACATACTCAATCAAATGAAATTAAAATTCACGACGCCCTCCTAAAATTTAAACCACCGAACCACCCCATCGAAATTTTCATGTCAAGCATTTTAACAAAATTATCTGATGATCAATACGTAAATAGCCTACAAAACCAATCACAAAACTTAACACTCGAGGAACGAAAGTCTCTTAAAAAACTTCAGAATAATCAAAATATCATCATCCTCCCAGCCGACAAAGGCTCAGCCACGGTAATCCTAGATAAATCTGACTACATTCAGGAAGGTTTAAGACAGCTGAACGACAAAAATTTTTACAGTACAGCACCAAGCGACCCGTGTGACCAGATCATAGATATGATCCAAAACATCGTCCAGACTAGGGGGGACGCCGAGGGTCTGTCAGAAAAAGACAAGGAGTTAATGTTGCCGATGCATCCGAGGACCCCAAACTTCTACATGTTGCCAAAAATACATAAACAAAATCACCCCGGTCGCCCTATAGTCGCTTCTTATGATGCACCAACCGAGCATATATCATCATTTGTAGATCATCACCTTCAAGCCCTTGTTAAACATCTCCCCTCTTACATCAAAGACACAAATCATTTCATAGAAATCATAAAAACACTATACATCCCAACACACATTCCTATATATCTAGTTACAATAGATGTGACCTCACTTTACACAAACATTCCTCATGACGCCGGACTCACAGCATTACATGATCATCTTAATAACCGTCCACCTCCCCATAAACCCTCCACAGATTTTATCATAACACTAGCAGAAATCATTCTAAAAAATAACTATTTCACATTTGAACATAACTACTACCATCAGATAAAAGGAACTGCGATGGGTACTAGGTAACTCAAATTTGGCCAGGACGCCTACAGAAATCGTTCGAAGACTCCAGTGAAAGATCTAAAAGAAGAAAAACCGAGGAACTCTGGTCTACTTTAGAAGGTGGTGTTATAGATCACGCAGCACAAGTTGATTTGCGCAAAACTGGAAAAAGAGATACTTCCAATATACTGAAGGAAATTACAAGTACCCCCACTCGTGCGAAGAAATATAAGAAAGTTTATGCCACATCTAAAGGTAAGAAGACCTCGCAACTTACACCCATGCAAGCATTACAAATGTGTGTAGATGCTGATCTAACACAAAGGCAATATGAAATTATACGCCAAACTAATAAAAAGTTCTTCCCGTGCTATAGTGTTTTGCAGCAAGCAAAAAATAAATGCTATTCGCAGCGCACTGCAACAAAGACTTCCGCCGAAAACGAGATGCAATCATTAGTGAATGTCATACAGTCAGACGCTCATCGGAATTCCTAGAAGAGGTATTACTAACAATAGAACAGCAAGAAAGAGATACTTTAAAAATAATATGTAAATGGGGATGTGATGGATCGCAGCAGTCACAATTCAAACAAAAATTCGATAATAAAGACGAATCAGACGCAAATATATTTCAAAGTTGTTTTGTACCTGTCCGGTTAGTTTGTGGCAAAGACGATGAAAAGGTACTTTGGGAGAATCCATCATCTTCGTCTCCTCGGTTCTGCCGACCTATAAGATTCCGTTTCGTGAAAGAAACTACGGAAGTTACGAAAGAAGAGATTGCCGACGTCAAAAATTCCATTAACGCACTGATCCCAACAGAAGTTGACATACATAGAAATAAGTTTTTAGTCAAGCATCAATTTGCAATGTCAATGGTGGATGGAAAAGTTTGCAATGCAGCTACGGGTACGACATCGACAAGTCGATGCTACATCTGTGGTGCCACTTCGAAAGAATTCAACCAATTAGATACCAAACGAGATGTATCGTTCGAAGCGACTGAATTCGGCTTATCGATTTTACATGCTCGTATACGATTTTTTGAGAGCATTCTCCATTTAGCATACAAATTGCCATTCAAGTAATACCGGGAAAGAAAGACAGAAGTGGAAAAAGAGATGGAAAAGAAAAGAAAAACCGAAATACAGACCAAGTTTCGCATTGAAACAGGTCTACTGGTGGACTTTCCAAAAGCAAATGTAGGGAATACAAATGATGGGAACACAAGTAGGAGATTTTTCGAGGATCCAGAACTAGCCTCAAAAATTACAGGTATAAATTACGACCTTATATATAGACTGAAAGTTATTTTAGAGACTATTTCAAGCGGATACACAATAAATGTGGAAAAATATGAAAGTTATGCGCTAGAAACTGCCCGTTTATATGTTGAGTTGTATTCTTGGCACCCGATGACACCTACACTGCATAAAGTTTTAATACATGGAGCAATTATAATCAAAAACGCATTGCTTCCGGTTGGGCAGCTTTCTGAGGAGGCAGCAGAGGCGCGCAACAAACATTTTAGGGCGTACCGGCAAGACTTTGCACGTAAATTCTTTAGAGTCTTGTAATATGGATATTTTAAACTTCCCTTGAGTTCAGATCCCTTGCTTAAGAGTAGGAGGACTTTGAAAAATAGGAAAACCTACTTCTAGCAGCCCGGCCAAACCCAGTTACCGGACCAGAAAGCGGAGAAGAACTTGAATCGGAAGATGATTAACCGTTTCAACGTATTGTGTGTATCTGTGTGTCATATCCGTGTGCAATAAAGAATTATTATTTAAGTGTTTTCGTTGAAAACCATAGTTTTTTTTTTTAACCGTACTTAACGGAAAACAAGAAAAAAAAACATCTAAATCATGTCCTTGTATCATTTATCTCATTCGGAACCCACCCATGTCAAAAAATAATTTTGGCCAGCTAGATTACCCAAATACCAGTATGTGCGATGGTTACAGACGGTTGGACTGATATTAATGGAAAAGGTACCATCAACGTCATTATCACAACGCCTAAACTATTTTTTCTTAAATGCGTTTATCCTGGCACAAGACGGGAAACTGCTACGTTTTTGTTTGCAGAAGCGAAAGCTGTAATAGATGAAATCGGTCCGTCAAAATTTGTTGCTGTTGTTACGGACAATGCAGCTACTATGAAAGCAATGTGGAGGTTGATTGAGTCAGAGTACACACATATATTTGCGGTGGAATGCGTATCCCATACACTAAATTTACTTCTAAAACATATCGTGAAGCTGGAGATCTTTAAAAACTGCCATGCAATTGTCAGAAAAATCATAAAATATATAAAGAAACGGCAAGTGGAATCAGCACATTTTGAAAAAATTCAGAAGGAAAAGTACCGAAACAATTCAAAAACATTAAAATTACCAAACAATACACGATGGGGAGGTTACATTTTAATGTTGGAAAGTTTTGACTGCAATTGCGAGGCTTTGGAAGCCCTGGCTCTTAGCCAAGACTTGACCATTGATCGAGAGATAAAACGACATTTGCTCACAGAAGACTTATGGATCCAGGTAACTCAATACTACAAGATTTTAAAACCTATTCTTGGGGCTATTACGAAGCTAGAATCTGAAAAAGCTGTTTTATCTGATGTACCTCAGATGTTTGATTATGTTAGAGAAAAAGTGTGGAATGCTTGTGAAATAGTCACAGAAGAAGAGGAAAGATACATCATACAAGGAATTAGTAATAAGCAAGATTTCGTTGAGAAACCCATACCCTTCGCTGCCAATATTTTGGACCCACGTTATAGAGGTCTTAAACTGTCACCTCAAAAAGTTGCACAAGGACAAGAATTGATTCATCAGTACGCTGAAATACACAGGAAAAATACTGCAAAAGTCATTGCGAACCTAGCTGAATACAAAGCAAGAAACGGGTTTTATAGTCAAGCCGGTATTTGGTCTGCTGTTGAAGAATTGGATCCAAGAACATGGTGGAAAGGCCTTTGCAATTGCCAAATATTGTCATTTCTAGCAAGAAAATTACTCTCTGTACCTCCATCATCAGCTTGTGAACGAAATTGGTCCCTTTTTGGGAACACGTTAACTCGTATTAGAAACAGAATTAGTACCGATAGGCTTCAGAAAATCATATCTGTGCGAGCAAATATAAGATCTTTATCAGAAAACTCAAACGAAAATGTATATTTAATGGATGACGAGGAATATATCTGTTCACGCTACACTACGTTACCAGCATGACGTTAGAACATGACGTGTCATTCGCGTGCGCATGCGCGGATGACCACTCCCCCCCCCCCGCCGCGCGCGGATCGAGGCGCGCGCGGGCGCTGGACTCTCTCTGTTTCGTCCGAACTCTCTAGAGAGTGACACGTGTACACACATTCGCGACGCCACAAACAATATCGCATACGTCTCAGTGTTGTGTTCGCAGTGTTATATACCAGTGAAGTGTTCACGTTACTACACTGCCCTTTCTGCACATTCCTGACACAAACGCCGTCTGCATCATCCCAACAAGGAGGGACGCTGCACAGCGCATTTGCCATCGAGAACAACATTCCAAAGCAAGGTCAGTCAGTTTACCCACAATTCTCTCGTGTCAACCCATCCGTTTATCCTCTTTCATCATCTCTGCATTCCTGTAGCCAGCGGCTACATTTTTGATCCTTCGAGACCGTTTTCGAATTCGAACCGTTAGAACCAGCCCCCTTTTCAGCCCCTACAGTCCATTTTCAATACAAGAAAAATTTTGGTCCGTCGAGCGGAAAATTTTTGGTTTATATCACCCCCCGCCTCCCTCCCGCCGGCCCGTAACTTTGTTTGAACCAGCCCCCGTCGATTTACTACAGTCCATTTTCACCCGGTTACATATTTCGGCCCCCCCCGCCCCTTTACAGAATAAACTCAGTTTGTTATTATTATTCAGCTCAGATAACATAAGTATATTCATTCAGCCCAATTGTTTATTACAGTCCACTATACTTCTTTATTAAACCCAAATTTTACGAGATTTTGCGAGATATTTTTTCGGTGCGAGTATTTGCTTTATTTCGTGCATTTACGTAAGTTACGCACATACGTAAAACCCACGTATACGTAAGTTATTACGTAACGAACGTTTACGTTTACGAATTATTACGTTACCAAAGTTTGATCTGCATCATTGGATTGTCCGCTCATTTAGATCCGATTTCTGCGAGGTAAATACATTCTTTGTTCGTTTACGCGTTCGAGGCTTGTAGGTAGGTATTTTATTCTATAAATAGAATTTTCGACGACTGATGTGTTGTTGTAAATATACTGTTATGATATATTGCCGTCAGTTTTTTCGTGTTATTGTCTAACAAGTTCATCGGCCCTTTTCGATATTTTTGTGTTGCGGTAATCTCACGTCGCAGTAATAGTATTAGACAGTTTGATCGTGTTATTGTCTGCTTTTTTAACCGGATATATATATAGCACAAATATAGTAAAAAAAAAAATTTTTGTTTTTTCATCTCATCTCTGCTCTTATTGTTTATGGTACACATATAGGGTGTTCCACGTTGGTGTATCAGCTCATATACAGGTTGTTTTTTAAAAAAAAAATATTTTTTCTTCTCTTTCGTGTTTATTTAAGAGTTCCGTATTCCGTTTGAACATAGTCATTGTTACTTCATCCGCGCAAGTGTCTCAGCTCTGTTCATCTGTCTCATTATATATTTTGGTTGTACGTCCGCTCTTATAGTTCAGTTCAAAATCGTTGCGTATTTTGTCTTAGTAATCAACCACCTACTTTAACAAAATTAAGATGCCTTCGAAATCACAAGCCGCGATGTTTCGTGAGGCCGTAAAGGCGATAGTTCTGTTAAAGGAGATCGGTGCGGCGGTAGAGGCAGGCGACAGAAAAACTTATTCTGTGGCGGATTTCACCGCTCGTTACGCAAACATACAAAGCGTTAAAACTAAGTTAGAGAACGTATATTACGAGATCCTTGACGATGAGGATTTGTCCGACGAAACTGAGGCAACCTACACAAAAAATTTTCAGTCGGCACTTAGCAACTATGATGCTATCCTAGTGGCATTTGAAAAATTAAATGAAAAATCAGCTCTTCCGGACAAGACGCAACCCCTCAGCTCAGGTACACCCGTTGGTGTTTTACCAAAGATACCCATACCGGAGTTTCATTCGAACGTTGAAGAATGGCCCTCATTTATTGCCGTTTTTAGGAGCCTCGTCAGTGAGATGGCTACAGTTTCGGATGCTGTAAAGCTGCATTATTTGTTAGGCGCCCTAAAGGGTGAGGCACATGATATGGTGAAACACCTCTACCCTACCAACGAGAATTATCCCATAGCCATGGAAATTCTCACCAAGCGTTACGACAATCGTCGCGTACTCATTGACCGATTTGTGGACATTATAATGAACCTTCCGCACATCCACATGCGCTCGGATATCCGCACATCGTTCTTAATTCCGCTTATCTCAGCGCAAAGCGCTCTCCGCAACCTCGATCTGCCCATGAAAGACTCCGACTATGTTTTCGTGTCCATGGTGGTGCGAAAACTGCAAGGCGAGCTCCGCACTCTTTTCGAGCGGAAGTACGGATCTCGTGCAACTCTGCCCACGCTCAAGAACCTCATTGAGTTTCTGGAAGAGCACGCACGCTGCAAGGAGAATGAGTCATCGTTCCTTGCGTCACAGGAGGCTCCTTCTTCATCACGGCTCGGCCCGTCAGAAAGGCTCGCTCAGCTCAATAAGCTGCTTCAACCCACTCGAGGTACTCCACGTCAGCCCTACCAGGCTCATCAAGAGTTCCGCCCCATAGCTCCTCGGCAGGACAATCGCTCCCCCCGTCCTATTCGTCAACCATTTATGGCATTTGAGACAGCGCCAGTTTACTCGGCCCGATTATCCCCATCACCCACTCGCCGACAGGATTATTCGGCTCAACCTTCTTCCCCTACTGGTGGTATGCCATGCCCATACTGCAGGAATAGGGGACACAAACTCATCGCATGCCCAGGATTTAATAACCAGCCAGTTCAAGGTCGGTGGGACTTTGTGAACTCACGCAACCGGTGCCGACGCTGTTTGGGTCCTCATTATGAGAACGAGTGCAGGTCTACACGTGCATGCAAGGAGTGTGGGCGGTCTGACCACCATACTTCACTGCATCGCCATGGGGCCATGTCTCCGACACGCTCATCTGCTCATTTGCTGCCTCCGTCTCTACGTGAGCAGCCCAGACAGCGCTCAGCGCATGAGCCTCAGTACCGTTCGGCACATGCTACACAGGCATATACGTCCCATTCCAACTCGCCCACTCAATCGCGATCGCCAAGTAGGTCTCGGGTAGGTAGTCAACAGTGACTACCTACAATAACAGAGCACTATGAAGGCGAGGACGATCAGCACTCAGCACACTCAGCACACTCATCACACATTCACTCATCACATACACACTCAGCTCATTGTCACTCAATGACTTCAACTCCAACAGAAAATTACTGTAACTCCGCACAACGTGTAGTGAACGTCACCAACACGCCAATTTTGTTGCCAACCGTCTCACTTAAAATAGCAGACGTAAATGGTCAATTTCACTCAGCACGAGCCTTGTTGGACTGTGGAAGTATGCTGACTCTTTGTTCTCAGCGCATGGCCACAATTTTAAATTTGCCATTAAAACATAGATCTCTAAAAATCGCAGGAGTTGGAAATCAGCACACACAAGACTCAAAGGCATCAATCACAATTGTATGCCGCCCTACTCACCGTGACACACCTATGATCACGGCCACAGCCCATATATTGAAGAACGTAACTGGGTACCTACCGTTGGAAAAGGTTCCAGATCTCGCTCAGTTAACAGGTCACCCGCCGATTCCTCTTGCTGATCGAGAATATCACACACCAGCTCCGGTTGATCTAATACTAGGATCTGACGTTCTTGGTCAAGTGTTAGACGGAACCAAGGTTTCGCTCGGCCCTGGCAAGCCTATAGCCTTCGGCACGATATTTGATTTTACATTGATTGGACCTTTCGAAAGTTTACATACTTCACCCACGAATCAGGTCAACTCAGTTCACATTGTCGGCTCTCACACGGACTCAGAGCATTCCACTCATGACATTCACAAAAGTCTTGAGAGGTTTTGGGAATCCGAGGAACCCCAAACCTACAAGCATACCAGCCCATTAGAGGATCAGTGTGAGGACATTTTCCGCACCACAACTACTCGTGAACCATCAGGTCAATATGTGGTTACACTGCCCTTTCTGCACAACGCGCCGACATTAGGTTCCACTCACGCTATTGCGCTACGCAGGTTTCTCAATTTAGAGAAAAAGCTGCTAGCGAACCCGCCCTTCCGCTCGAAATACGTAGAATTCATGTCAGATTACATAAAATTGGGACATATGTCGCCGTGTCACCCCAATACCTTTGCTCATAAATCCCATTTCTATATCCCACATCATGGCATATTCAAGCCAGGATCAGAAAAGTTACGCTGCGTGTTTGACGGAAGTTGTAAAAGCTCAAATGGCGTCAATTTAAATGATTGTCTCCATACAGGTCCAGCTCTTCAACAAGATATTGTTGACATTATCATGTCCTTCAGGATCTACTCACAAGTTTTCAGCACAGACATCCGAATGATGTTCCGAAATATACTCATTCACCCAGAGCAAAGACGTTTTCAACTCATTCTCTGGCGGTCTTCACCCGACCAGCCCTTGCTCACGTATGCCCTTAATACCGTCACATATGGATTAAGGTCCAGCCCATACCATGCCATCCGCACTTTACTCCAATTGGCTGATGACGAAGGTCATCGCTACCCCCACGCTGCTCAGGTCCTCCGCAAATCAATATTTGTGGACGACATTCTCTCAGGTGCAGATTCTGTAGAATCTGCTCAGTCGCTCCAAAGCGAACTGATCGAGTTACTCGCCCTAGGAGGCTTTCAGCTCAGTAAATGGACATCCAACTCGCCCCAGCTCCTTGAACGGTTCCCAGATGACCAGTGCGACATGCCCAAGGACTTTGACTTCAGTCCCGACTCTAATTCCATTAAGGTTCTGGGAATACAGTGGATTCCTCAAACTGATGAGTTCACTTATCGCATTTCTCTGCCCACTCATGCTCAAGTCACAAAGCGCTCCATTCTCAGTACAGTAGCGTCTCTCTATGACCCCAATGGCTGGGTTACTCCAGTCATCTTCCGCGCAAAGATTCTTCTCCAGAAGCTTTGGCTTCTGAAAATAGGATGGGATGAGCCTATCTCTGAAGAAGTCCACACAGAGTGGCAACACATCTCAGAGGATCTTCCTCAGCTCTCAAACCTCCGTTTACCTCGACACATTTGTAAGTACAAGCCCACGTCTACTTACTCACTTCACGGGTTCGCGGACGCATCAGAGGCTGGCTTTGGTGCCGCTATCTACCTTCATGAGCGCAATATCACTGGACATGTCAATGTACACCTAATCATTGGCAAGTCCAAGGTCGCACCCATAAAGACTCGTCTCTCAATCCCGAAATTGGAGTTGTCAGCCGCGACTCTTTTATCTCAGCTCATGACTCGAGTGTCAGCCCAATTGTCAGCTCATATAGCCATTCAAACACACACATGCTGGTCAGATAGCACAATAGTGTTGGCATGGCTCAATACGCCACCTCACCGATTACAGACTTTCGAGGCCAATCGAGTGGCTAAGATCACAGCTATTTCAACTAGCCATACGTGGAGGCATGTGCCTCAATCTCAACCCTGCTGACTGTGCAAGCAGAGGCATGTCTGCCCAGTCTCTCTCACTTCATGACCTTTGGTGGTCACCCAGTTGGCTCAAAGAACCTACCTGCACTTGGCCCAAGATGCCACCCGCTCTAGGCCATCATGCTCTCCCAGGCCTTAAGCCCAAAAAGGTACCAGCACACATAGCAGTCCCAGATATCGATATGGACTTGCTCACTCGCTACAGCTCACTTGACAAGCTCGTCGGAGTGACGGCTTGTATTAAAAGGTTCATATTCAATTGTCGGCACAGCCCAGATGCACGGCGCTCTGGTCCGTTGACAGTTAGTGAACGCAGGGACGCTCTGTTGCACTGGGTCCGCTCTGTTCAGCACAATGAGTTTGCTGAAGACATTAATCGTATCCAGACTGATAAGGTTTGTCCCGTTCGGCTCCAGCGTCTCTCGCCCTTCATAAAGGACGGCCTCTTGAGAGTCGGTGGTCGTCTCTCTCACGCGTCAATTAGGTATGACGCTCAACATCCACTCATTCTACCCAGTTCAAGTCCGCTCGTAGATCTCATTATAGATCACTATCACACAATACACTGCCACCCTGGAGCTGACACATTACACGCCATATTACGCCAGCAGTACTGGATTCTGTCCGCTCGTCGTATTATTAGACACCGCGTGTTTAAATGTATTAGATGTTTCCGGTGCCGCGCTCAGCCTAAGGCTCCGCTCATGGCTGATCTCCCAGCAGACAGAGTTACTCCTCAGCCAGTTTTTAGTCACGTCACGACGGACTTTGCTGGCCACTTCTTCGTTAAATCCAGCACGTTGAGGAACGCGAAACTCATAAAAGCGTACTTTTGTATTTTCGTTTGCCTCGCAACAAAGGCGGTTCATTTGGAACCAGTCTCTGCACTCTCAACGGAAGCGTTCTTTGCGGCATTGCAACGTTTTATCTCACGTCGCGGTACTCCGGTTCTCATTCGTTCAGACTGCGGCACAAACTATGTAGGTGCTAGGAATCAACTCATTGAAGTTCAGAACTTCCTCAGGTCAAACAATGATGCAATCACTCACAAGCTCGCGAATCAGCACATAACTTGGTTACTGAACCCGCCTAAAGGGCCTTGGTTCGGCGCACTGCACGAAATAAACGTAAAATCCACCAAGCAACTACTTTATCGTCTGATAGGTGAACAGCACCTCACTTTTGAGGAATTCTCTACTCTTTTGGCTCGAATTGAGGCTGTACTCAATTCAAGACCCCTCTGCCCAATTTCATCCGACCCTACGGACTTTGAACCTCTCACGGCCGGACATTTCATTATTGGTCGTCCGCTCACCGCTCTACCTGAGCAGTCTTTTGACGACAGACCCATATCTGCTCTTAAACGGTTTCAACTCATTCAAGCGCTCTCTCAGCGCTTTTGGACTCTCTGGTCCAGATCCTACCTCCATACCCTGCAAACCCGCTCCAAATGGCTCTCCCCTTCTTCCCCTCCTCAAGTGGGTGAACTGGTCCTCATCAAAGAGGATGACCTGCCTCCGCTCCAATGGAAGTTGGGAAGAATTCTCCGCACGATACCTGGCAAGGATGGAGTGATACGAGTTGTGGATCTGGACACAGCTCATGGAAATCTGCGACGACCTGTGTTCAAGATAGCCAGGCTGCCGTTGGATTCAGCTCAAGAGGAGCCGCAGCCCCGGCCCCCCCAGGATGTTCACGCTACACTACGTTACCAGCATGACGTTAGAACATGACGTGTCATTCGCGTGCGCATGCGCGGATGACCACTCCCCCCCCCCCCCGCCGCGCGCGGATCGAGGCGCGCGCGGGCGCTGGACTCTCTCTGTTTCGTCCGAACTCTCTAGAGAGTGACACGTGTACACACATTCGCGACGCCACAAACAATATCGCATACGTCTCAGTGTTGTGTTCGCAGTGTTATATACCAGTGAAGTGTTCACGTTACTACACTGCCCTTTCTGCACATTCCTGACACAAACGCCGTCTGCATCATCCCAACAAGGAGGGACGCTGCACAGCGCATTTGCCATCGAGAACAACATTCCAAAGCAAGGTCAGTCAGTTTACCCACAATTCTCTCGTGTCAACCCATCCGTTTATCCTCTTTCATCATCTCTGCATTCCTGTAGCCAGCGGCTACAATATCAGTAGCAGTAGTAGCAGTAGTTCGGAAGAGGAACAAAATTATCAAGAACTTCAGAGCCCCGAGGAAGAAATGGGGCTAGAGAATTTTAATTTTTCGGAATCAGAAACTAATGATCCCTTGAATGATAGTACATAATTATTATTGATTTGATTTTGATTATTTTATCAAAACGTGTAGTTTGTAAGGTACTTTCTAATACTTCGTTTTTTAAAATTAGATATATCTTTTGTAATGTTATATTCTAAACTTGGTCGATAAGTATTAAAAGTATATAGGTATTTCATTAAATTTATGTCACATATCATTAATAGATTTTCTAATCTTAGGTTAGGTTTAAAGATACTTTATTCTTATTAAAGACAATATGTCACTTACATAAGAAGAAATCTTAATTATTTACAATTAAAGTTAAAGTGTCATCCATCCTCACAGACCATAAATGAAAATATCATGATGTAGGCACTCATAGATATCATAACAATATTATTCTAATACACAAAAATAGGTTTCTTTAATAAAGACCACAGTTCACTATTGAATCTTAATTATAACCACCTCTCTAACATAAGTTAATATATTAGTTATTTAAAATGTGTTTGGTTAATTTACGCTTGAAGTAATTGAAAAGTTCGATACTTTTAATTTTTGAAGGTAAGTTGTTAAAAAGTTGCGCTCCTTCGTAAGTAAACATTCGTTTGCCATAATTTGTTCGAATCTTTGGTAGCATGATGTAGCTCGGCCGTCTCGTGGAGCGTTTAGACACTTGCCTGTGTTGGATAAATAAGATTGATGTGTGTATTGATTTTCTTAATATTTTCCTAACGAGGAGGCAGGTGCAGTAAGTATATAATTGTTTTAGGTTCATGATGTTGGTTTGTCTGTATATTGTAGTTGTTGGTGTTAAGTAGGGATAGTGAAATAACATTTTTATTAGTTTATTTTGTATGATCTGCAGGCCAGATAAACTGGTTTTACATGCACTGCCCCATATTTCGATAAGATATATAAAATGTGATTTTATCAATATATTGTCATTCGCACTTTTCGAGGGAGGGAGCGGACAATGCCGCGTAAAGAACCCATTAGTGAAGACAGTTTTTTCTTTAGATAATCAATATGCGGCTTCCGCGTTAATCGGTTGTCAATTCGTAGTCCTAGATACTTTTCTTCGTATTTCTCTTGTATTGGTACATTGTTGATCGTTAAAAGCGGGTATGTAGGAATAGGTTTGTTAAAATGTTTTAGAGACGTTGATTGTTAACAAGTTTGAGTGCAACCAGAAGTTTAGAACCTTCAAGTCTTCCTATGCTGAAGCAAAAATATCACGTATGGAGGAGCCAAAGTAGAATAGGCATGTGTCATCTGCATATAGGGTTATATGGCCATGTAATCATAAGTCAGTGATGCTGTTTATATAAATCAAGAATAATAAAGGGCCCAAAATTGATCCCTGTGGGACACCAAAGGATATAGGTTTGGGTTCACTTTGATATTCGTTGATTTTTACTATCTGCTTCCTATTTATCAGGTACGATCTAAACATACTGAGTGCGGTACCGCTTACTCCATCAATATTTTGTCTGATCTTAGTGATTAAATCTACGGTTGCAGCTAGGGTATTACTTTTAGGCCTAAATCCAAATTGCCGTTCTGTTATGTAATTGATGGAAATTAAGTAGGATTCTAAGCGTTTAATCTTAAACAACGCAGTATGTGAGGTCTATAATATTATTGTATGGTCGTTGATTATAATAAGTATATTAAATATCTTGTTTATATAATTTATCTTAGGACGAAAGGAATAATAAATCACATTGTTAATTGTTAAAATCATGGTTTATATTATTCATAATTATTCAATAATCAACAAAGGTAACATAATAATTTCAAAACTGAACTATTTGTAATCTTAAATCACAAATTTTAATACAACAGATAAAAATCTGATTTTAATTAAATTTGTAGTTTTATTTATCTTTGATAAAGGCACTCAACATTTTTTGCATTATTTTTATGCGTTCTGTGCCTTCATATTTATCTAACTCATGGGAAATAAATTTACAAAATAAAAGGTTGTCTATGACGTTGACAAGACATGACATATTTTTCATCTTTAATAAATAAAATTTTGTAATAATATTAAAAATCCGGCCGTAATTGGAATTGTTCATGTAAAAACAACAAGAAAACTGCAGTAGATCTGCCCCAACAAAGAATTTTGCTACTATCTACACGATAACCCAACCGCTACAGGTTTGACCTGATACTGTCAACGAAAACTGTAGTGAGCGTCAGAGGCTCTCAGAAGCTTAGAGAATAAGGCAAGGAAGGCATCACAACACAGGAGGAGACAGATGGAAGGACTTCTTATCAATTTAGTGATTTGATCTTTTTGACAATGACATGAAATTTTCTTCAAGATAATTATTAGGAAAATTACTTGTTTCTACTTTTTAAGTTTTCACTAGCCGATTTAGGTAAATATATTTTCATTATTTTCTAAAATAGTTTATAATCTTTAATTTGTGCATTTTTACATGAGTGATTGATTGTAGGTACTTTTTTTTTATTATTTTTAGTTTACACGATCTGTTACGACATTTACTTTTGTAGACATACGTGTTTTGTGATTCGGGACCTATTTATTCTAACGACATAGCTGCTTTTTGTTTTTTTTTTTTTTTTTTTTTTTTGTCTCTTATGTCTCAGACAGCTGGTCCGTCTTCTGGAAGTCAACCGGCTACGTCAGCGTCACAGGACCTCGTGCTTTGTCCGGATTTCCCCCAGTCGTCTCGCGTGTACAGAGGACAGAGAGGTCTGAAGATTCATATTTCAAAATGCCACAAAAATGTGCCTGCAATTAACGTTAACATTCCAAGAAGATCTGATAATCCATTTTGGCTAGAGTTAAGAAAATTTAAATCATCTCTTCCAACTGTTAAGAGGATACCACGAGGAGCCAGAAATACGGTGGCTGCCTCTCTGTCCTCTTGTATACGAAAAGTTGTTAATAAGAACGATAAAGCTAGCTGGGAGCAACTTTTCACCTTTTCATACCGGACTCTGCACGTGCCTAGAGGAAGAGACAATGGCGGTTCGCTTACTCAGAAAATCAAGAACAACTGTAAACAACCAATAAATCTAAATGACACAGAATATTTTACAAGCAAATTAAAGAACACCTTTAACATAGCCAAAAAGGTTGAATCAAAAATGAACGATGGAGATATTAGGGGAGCTGCCCAGATTCTCTTCTCAAGTGACGCAGTCGCGCCGGACAACTCCGAGACCCTTGCATCCCTGGAGTCGAAACACCCACTTCCAGCAACCACATCACGCTTGCCTGATGCCCCGGATCCCTCTGAGCCGACTCCTGAAGCGACACTGGAGGAGGTACAGGCCGCGATCGCGTCTTTCAAGAATGGCTCGGCTGGTGGTCTCGATGGGCTGTCGCCACAGCATTTCAAAGATCTTATTTTCGGCGCCCCAGGAGAGACTGGCTATGCCCTCTTGGAAGACGTGACGCGGCTCGTGAACCTCATGCTATCTGGAAAAGTGTGCGACGACATTATTGACATCCTGTACGGGGCTTATTTGTGTGCACTCAGAAAAAAGGACGGAGGCATCCGGCCGATCGCGGTTGGAAACACCATCCGTCGTGTGGTCTCAAAGATCTGCTGTAAACATATTCAAACAGACCTAGCAAACAAATTTCAACCCATACAGTTAGGCTTTGGGACCAAGGGAGGGTGTGAAGCCGCAGTGCACGCGGCTCGCACCTTCCTAGAACACGGTGGAGGGGAGGTTCTGCTGAAGGTGGATGTGCAGAACGCGTTTAACTCAATAGACAGGGGCGCCCTGCTGACACAAGTCAAGGAGAATATTCCTGCAGTATTTCATTATTTATGGCAGTGTTACAGCTCTCCCTCTAAACTTGTATATAAAAACCATCTGTTACAATCTGCTGTCGGCTGCCAGCAGGGTGACCCACTCGGACCGGCCATTTTCAGTTTGGCCATACAACCACAAATTAGTTCCCTCACATCCAAATTTAATGTATGGTATTTGGACGATGGGACTCTGGGAGGCGAAGCAGACTCTGTTTTAACAGACTTGGAAAAATTAATTCAGAATTTTCACTCTATCGGACTAAATTTGAATTTTTCTAAATGCGAATTATTTTAAAAAAAATCATTGTTAGCCCATGAGAAAAATGATATTATAACAAAATTTAATACTTTGGCCCCGAACATAAAAATCATAAATGATGAGTCGCTTTACCTCTTAGGTGCCCCAGTACTAGATGATTCTCTTCCCAATTTCATTTCGGAAAAAATTTCCAAATTTGAGGAATCATCGAGCCTCCTGAAAAAGGTCAGTCCACACATAGCATACAGCATAATTAAATTCTGTCTTTTTACGCCAAAATTCACGTACGTGCTACGTTGTAGCACCCTTTGGAAACATTCCTTACTTTTGACACGTGTAGACGAAATAATTAAAACGACTTTGATGGAAATTCTGAATTGCCCTCTAAACGACCGCAGCTGGACCCAAGCTAGTCTACCGATCCGATTTGGCGGTCTAGGAATCCGAAGGGTGTCCAACGTGGCACTCCCTGCATTCCTGTCCTCAGCTTACAGCACACTAGACCTCTTTGGTAGAATCACAAACCCATCACTTGGTGATGTTGAAGTCTCGTGCTTGGCTGAGGCCAGGAATGCATGGATTAATACTGCCGGCCCGAGTACGAATGTCCCGATGACTTCGGCTTCGCAGCGGTCTTGGGACGAGCCGCTCTGTATTCAGGTTCAAAAGAACCTACTGGATACCTCACTAAACCCTGCAGAGCGAGCTCGTCTTTTGGCGTCCAGCGAGCCGGAGTCTGGTTATTGGTTAAACGCTCTCCCATCGGCCAATATAGGGACACTCCTTGATAGGACATGTTTTACTTTGGCCGCCTGTCTGAGACTTGGCGCCCGGATAAATGAGCCACATCGCTGCCGTTGTGGTAAGGTCGTCGATCAGCTTGGTCATCATGGCCTAGCGTGCCAGCATAGTGCTGGTCGCCTGCCGCGTCATGCCGCCCTTAACGACGTCATCCGTAGGGCCTTAGTCAGTGCCAACGTCCCGGCCACATTAGAGCCAAAAGGCCTCATTCGCGACGATGGCAAGAGGCCCGACGGATTGACGCTCATCCCCTGGAAGAATGGGAGGTCGCTGGTATGGGATGCCACATGCGTTGATACGGTCGCGGCGTCCTATCTTCAAGCGACCTCAGCCAGGGCGGGCGCGGCTGCGGCATCGGCAGAGGGCTCCAAGAGGCGCAGATATGTGGCCCTAGGGGAAGGTTACATATTTGTACCTTTCGGCGTGGAGACCCTCGGACCATGGGGACCAGAAGCGCGACAGTTCTTTAAGGAGGTCTCGTCGCGCCTGATCGACACCTCCGGTAACCCAAGGGCTGGAGCATACTTTGCTCAACGGATTAGCCTCGCGATCCAGCGAGGCAACGCCGCCAGCCTCTTGGGTACTTTTCCTAACGATGGCGGCGATCTGGGCAGCATATTTTATTTAACTTGATTTTTAATAGGTGCCGAACATTTTTTTTTTTTTTTTTTATTTGTTAGTAATATTTATATTTTAAGTATATTTAAGTTTAGTTTTACGGTATAATATTTTTATATTAGGTACTTAATTTTAATTTTGAATGTGTTTAGTTTAGTAGACTGTTATTTAAATTTAATTAAAAATTATGACAAATAAAATAAAAAGGTTGTTTAATCGAGTATTTTCATCAGTTTCAGTAAGCAATGTTTGAACAGCCACATCAGTCTTTCTTTTTGTGTGAAGGCGACTGCAATTAGTGCAATAATTTTTAATTCCTTTTTTAATCATTTTTGCGTTTGTTTCTTCTGGTAGTGGCAGTGTTTTTTTTTCACATATATCAGGGCATTGCGTCTAATTTTCGGTAAAAAGAAGTATAAATATATAATATGTGTCTAAAATGAGCGGGAAAGCGCGTAACGCAGTTATTTATCGGGGCGGTATATTTATAATTATATGAATTTACTTCTTATGTATTTATAAAGATACAAATACATAGATATAAATACATAAATTATGTTAAGCGGTAAAATAAACACTTATTAGGGCAATCCTAATAAGGGCGGGTGGAAATATCCAAGTTCGAAGGACCAACAATGATCTCGCCTATATTTAAGTTTTTGTAATTTTGATCTCAATTTAAAAATGGGTGACTTTGAGAGGAAGGAAACGGGAAACCGTGCACTAACCTGATGGTGTCTGCTGCAATTAGCTACGATCCTTAGGTAGCATCCAAAATGGCGGCTTCTTCTTCCCGTAATTAAGTCCTCACAAACCACACACGGTTATCACACGATATATAGGGAGTTCATTTAGCGGATTAGCGATATGTGAAGCTGGTCATGAACTACAGCTGTACACTTTATTTACGGTAATTACTTGTAGTAAGTACGACGCGTGTGTTAGAAGGTATCATAGCAGGTATAATGATTTGAGATCGACAATATTTATTTTTATTTAGTTAGTGTTACCAAGTATATTAATCTTGACCTTTCAAATCTTCAGTCAAATTAGTCTCTCTTTGGAGCATAGCTTACAACTAGATATAACAATCATAAACTTTTAAATATAGAAACCCACAACATAATTATTATTCGAAGTGGGTTGTTTGTCTTAATAAAGGCTGGTAGGAAGAGTACTTATTTGGATCCAACCAAATACACTGCTCATCAATACGAGCAACTTTCTTTATGGAACCCATATCGAAATCTCAACATATACTTTCGACTTCTCATACAAACGGAAACAATCAACTTAAATACTAAGGACAATCGAATCTTTTATGAGAGTTCGAAACGGATTAAATAGATAAAGTTGCGTATATTGATGGACACTGAATATGGTTTAAGGCTCCAAAATACTTTCCCTAACATTCTATAATATTCTATAGGCTATACTTCACTACTCTGTCACATTAATTAAGAATATAACTTGAACAAAATCAATATAAAAAAATATATGAAGCACTAGTAACGCTGAGATACTCTCCTTAATAATAAAATCAGCACTTTTTAACAATGAAATATTGCAAGACATTAAAATTATTGAGTCTGATTGCTACCATTAGACGGCCCCTCTCCCGCCCTTTCTTGCAGTTCATTTATGGCCTCACTTTTTTTAATCTTCTTTTTTGTTGCGATGTTTCTTTTTGCGGAATGTCGCATGACATTCTTGAAAAAGTCCTCACAAATAGGTTTAGTAAATGTTTTATCATATTGGTGCACTACTTTAAGGAATAAGTTGATTGTTTTTGTGAATGCCTTGAAACAATGTTTAGGTTCCCCCTTAGTGCCTCCTCCCCAGGAACAATGCGTCATTAATTTACGATCAAACATAGCATCGAATGTTCCAATGACAGTCCACACTCGGAAACACCTCTGACTACCCCTTCGGGGATATATGTCGTGACGATATATGAGTGTGTGTGTATTATAGTAGTTAGTAAAGGCAGGATGTGAAAAAACTTCGAGCATATTTAGTATTATACCTACGAGAGTATGCAGTACCTGTGTATCCACAAAATAATAGTTATTAAAGCAAAATACCCACTTATGTTGCTTGGATAGACTTAACAATAAGGTATGACTAGATATCATTTTTTTTTAAAGAAAACCAACATACCTGTATACATTCCATTACCAGATTATTCAAATCTAATCCAACTGAAGTTTTCTTAAGTGGATTCTCATTTTCCTTGTCGTCTGTGTCTGTGGCGTCAGACATCAGAGCGATCTCCAGCTCTGCAGCTTTATAATCTTAAATATTATCCCGTAGTAATATGCAAGGTAAACACTTCCAGTCAGGTTGAGGTGTGGACTCTTCATGTTTCTTCAATGACATGAAATTTTTTCTAGGCCAATATAAATTTTTATCACTTTCCCATGATAAAGGAACCGTTTCGATTAATCGTCTTCCGCGTTCAATCGTTTCTACGATTTTAAATGGCATTTTTCTTGAACGCCTAGAATAGAAGTATGAACCTTAATTATCTTTGAACATTAACGATAACCTTTGTTTGTCGCTATTCAACGTGAATAGCTCAACTAACTTACACTCGTCATATGATAGCTAAACGACGCGACACACACCGAGTAGCCTAAATCGCCTAATTATTTCTTTTGGTCAAGTAGCCTAATTCGCCTAACATTTTGAGCTAAGTAGCCTAAATTAAGCCCAAATGAAGAAGAAATGTAAAAGAAAGACAACGTAAAGCAAAAGAATAAGTATATTCGTATATTCAAAGTTATCATTATGGTGTGTAGCCACATCACAAGCTTGAGATCACATTTTTATTTATTTAATGTATTTTTTTTTACTAATCCTCTTCTAATAAAAGAATAACTTCCTGCAGAAGTTCACCATCACTATCAGCGAGAGAATCCTCATTCCCACTTGAAGTGGTGGCGGAAGTAGATGACCCAGCTACATCAACCGCTCTTCTTTGGAATTTTGGAGTTGTGCATTTTAATCATATCGTCCGTAGGGCGAAATGTATTGCAGCATATTTTTCGCACACTAAAATGCAAACGTATGCGAGTTATCGCTTGCATCATCGGCAACTGCATGCGGTTCCGCATTTTGGATTTTATTATGTTCATAATGCTGAATACACGTTCAACTGTGGCATTACTAACTGGGAGTGACAAGGAGCGTAGAGCAAACTCGGCAAGCTCTCTGCAAACATATTGGCCACCAGCGTTCTTTTTTTCAAGCAGAGTGATCCACAATTTTTCTGGAGTCTAGTCATCAATGGCCTCCTCACTGATGTCGGCAGTGGTAAAGTTGCTAATCAGTCTTCTTTGCCTTTCAATTTCCATCTTATTTGCAGTGGAAGGAGCCAGCTCCCACGGCAATGACTTGTTGATACACCAAATACTTAACGTGTTTTTAACATCAAATGCACTAAGGTTCTGTACAATATTATCATTGTCTGGTAGTCTGTTGACAATTTCCTGGCAAAGTCTGACAAGAACCCCAGTGCATCTTCTTCGAACTTCTATCGTTTTGTTTGCAGGGAGTTTTTGGGCCAAAGAATTAAAAGACGACCCAAAATCAATATTTTCCTCACTAAGTAATGAGTTGTCAAATTCGGAATTTGCTTTGGCGAGCGCTGGTTTGACAGACTCGATATCTTGAGTAAATTGCTGTTGATCGTGGGTATGAGCAGCTCTTAAAGAGGCTGGTTTAAACATTCGCCTAGCCGTTGTCAGCAGTAGAATGCGAAGATCATCGTAAATCTTCGTGATATTGGCATTATTAGCTTGAAATATAATATTTACATCTGTGACATCCTTTAACAACGGTGAAAGGAAGACAAGATACAGCAAATGAGTCTCATCATTGTACATGCTGGCCAGTTCTCGAGCTTGGTAACATTTTTCTCCCGAAGCTGCAATGTTGTTAAAACGTAGTTTTAACGCATTCCATTGTTTTATATTGGTATCCACCGCTGCATGAAATGCCAGCCATCTTGTAGCAGACAGCTGTGTAAGTTTTGGTGGCTTTTTGTTACTATTGAGTGACTCATACAAAAGTTGGTAATTTTTTAGTCTTAGTGGGCTGTGTGCAAACCAGTTTCGGGTTTCTCGCAGTAGGTATTCGAGTGAAGACGGCAGTTCTTCGCAAGATTTAGCAGCACACAGACTCAAGCTGTGACATACGCATTTGAGTAACTGAACTTGCGGATACTCTGCTTTCAGATGTGTGTAGAGGGAATTCCTTTTTCCTGTTAGATTGCTGGCGCCATCCGTGCCTATCGCGATCAAATTTGTCAGATTGAGACCCATTTCTTTCATGAAATCTGTAAAGGCAGTGTATAAGGCAGCTGCTGTGGTATGATGAAGTTCTTGAAAACCAAGGAAGTCCGTTACTATGGCTTTTTGCGTGGTGTTGTAATAACGTATCATATGTATAGGCCATGTATTTTTCTGATGAAACATCAGTCGACTCATCAAGGATAATGGAGTACGGGCAATCACCAACCTCTTTTATTAATTCTGATTTTAAACAAGGCTCCATAATATTTTTTATTATGTTGGAACATTTGGTTCTATGCAGCTGCAAGTTTTCCAAAGGGCTGCCCTTTCCAACATTCTTTAGCATTTCACCCATATGATCGACACTCTTTACAGAACCATGACAAGCCACATGGACAGCGATTTGGATATCATTACTTTTTTCCGTTTTGTCAGTTGTAGAATAGCCTGAAATGAAAGTAATTATTTTTTATTAAAATAATAATAATATATTGTAAAATGTAAATAATTATTAAATGTAGTTTACCAACCAAAAGTAGATAATTTTACCTGTTTTTTTGTATTTACAGCATTTTCACGCCCTAAGTGAGCTTTCGATTTCCTATGTTTTTCTAAATCTGTTTTATGTGCTCGCAAGGGACTTAAGCATAATTTACAATAGGCTTCTTCTTTCCCTTTCATAACAAGCTCTTCTGGAGTACGAGTAAGCCAATCTGTAATCAAAATCAATAAAAGATTATGAAACCTTGAATTCAAAGTTCTAACTTAAGTAATATTTTTTTGTGTCGGCCACACTAAATTGGGTTTCGTTCAGAAAAAAAAATTACGTGAGACGTCAAAGCAGCCAAGCAGCGTTGATACGAGCCATGGCATCGTCATAGAAAAAACAAGCTTTTCGGTCTTACAATAAAGTTAAAAATAGCATAAATTGCAATTTCATTTCAAAAAGGCGGGAACTAAAATTTTAGGTATCTAAATTCTAAATTACTGATTCATGTTTGCATGTTTATGCTATACAATATAATACGATTCATTTAAAAATCAAAATAAATTGGATAATGTTGTGTATTTAGGTAAGTAGGTACTTAAAACTCGTCAGTTAACGACAAGGTCGAGTATTTTAATAGAATCATTTTAACTATATATGATAAGCATGCCCCTTTAAAGCAAACCAGAGTAAAACATCTCCCAGCCCCATGGCTTACACCGGAGATTAAAGCGCTAATGGCACAAAGAGATAAGGCTCAAGTTCGGTTTAGGCAAGATCCTTCAGATCTGAATGTCAAACGGTTCAAGTTGCTACGTAACCGCTGCAATAACGCCTGCAGGCATGCTAGACGTCAGCATATATTTGAGTCCATCGAGAACTGTCCACCGCACAAACTTTGGAAGTTCCTAAAATCTCTTGGTGTTGGCAAGTCAAAGCCTGGTCCTCTTTCCAATATTGACTTAAATGCTATCAAAAACCATTTTAGTAGTCCATCTTCCTTTTTATCTAGCATTTCAAAATCTGATACCCTGAATACTCTACACAATACCATTCCTTCCTCTGATTACCTACCTTTCCAGTTCCATGAGATTACCTCTGTAGATGTTCGGAAGATTCTTCGCTCTATAACAACTAAGGCAGTAGGTGATGATGGTCTTAGTAAAGATATGTTTATCCCAATTTCTGATGCGGTTTGTCGTATAATAGCAGATATCATTAACTGTTCCCTGTTGTCAGGAGATTTCCCTAGTCCCTGGAAGAAAGCTCACATTATCCCTCTTCCAAAAAAGTCTAATCCTGCTTCTTTCTCAGATTTTCGCCCCATATCTATTCTTCCCATTCTTTCCAAAATCCTTGAGCATTTTGTTCACGAGCAACTTGCTGATTTCCTATCCTATAACCATCTCCTTAATCCCTATCAGTCTGGGTTTCGTCCAGGTCATAGCACTACAACAGCTCTTGTAAATGTGACAGATGACATAAGGCTAAACATTGAGCAGAAGAATCTCACCGTCCTAACGCTCTTAGACTTCAGCAACGCTTTCAACACTGTCGACTTTGACATACTTGTTGGCATGCTGAGGTCTCTTAGTGTTTCTCCAGAGGTAGTATCATGGTTCAATTCCTATCTTCGCGGCAGACAGCAGCTAGTCAAAATCGATAGCTCCAAATCTGATTGGTGTAATCTGACTGCCGGCGTTCCACAAGGTGGTGTTTTTTCTCCTCTTCTTTTCTCTATCTTTATCAATTCTATTACTGCATCCTTATCCTCCTCCTTTCATTTATATGCTGACGACTTGCAGTTATATACGGCTGCACCGCTGGACGACATAAACAGGGCAGTACATACTGTTAACACTGATCTTGTCGCCATCAGGGAATGGACAAGGCATTTTGGTCTGCATGTCAACCCAAAGAAGTCGCAAGCTATAATCATCGGTAGTAATTACTACGTCTCCCGCTTGGACATGTCTGACGTGGCTGACGTGGTTTTTGATGGAGTGATAGTGCCTTATTGCACGACCGTTAGGAATTTGGGTTTGTGGATGGACCAAACTCTTTCGTGGTCTCCACATGTTAATGAAGTAAGCCGTAAAGTTTTCGGCTCGTATCACTCGCTTAAGCGCCTACAGAATTTCTTGCCACTGAAAACGAAAATTACCTTAGCACAATCTCTTCTTCTTCCCCTTCTGGATTATGCCGATGTCGCTTATCTAGATCCCACTGAAGAGCTGCTCGATAAGCTGGAACGTCTTCAGAACTTGTGCATTCGATTCGTTTTCGGACTGCGCAAGTATGACCACGTCTCGGAGTTTCGATGCAGGCTTCCTATTCGTCTTCGCAGGAACGTACACATTCTTTCCCTGTTATATAATGTTCTTCATAATCCTGTTTACCCTAATTATTAAAAAAAAGATTTTTCCTACGCACGGATCGCAGCAACAGAGCGCTTCGGTTTTGTCATCATATCGATCTGGCGATGCCTGCGCACACCACTGATCGTTTTTCTAAATCATTTACGGTCAATGCAGTTCGGCTTTGGAATGAACTTCCACAAACCCTCAGAAATCTTCCTTCTGTGTCCTCTTTTAGATTTAACCTGAAAAATTATTACCTTTCATCTCTCTGACAAGACTGACTATGCTACTTTATTTGTATGTATGTATTTATGTATTTGTGTATGTATTAGTATGTAGTATATTATATTAAAATATTAGGCTTGAAGAAGATTATTTTTCTTTTTGCACAAATATGATACTTGTAATTTTTTTTTTCCTTTCTCCACACAATCGGTTGACTGGAAGAAATTTCTTTAAGGAATAAGTCCGCCCTTGCCTTTTATTTTTCTGTATTCTGTGTTTTATTTTATTTTTTCTGTGCAATAAAGTGTTTATTCATTCATTCATTCATTCATTTATTCATACTTTTGAAACAAGGAATTTTCTCCCATTCATCACGATAGTGTTTTGCGTATTTGCTGTGGTTACCCATTAGAACTTTTATATCAGGTCAAACAACACAAAACCTTCACACAATAAACAATACCAAACTTTTCTTTTGATGATGACAACAACATCAACTAACCAAAAAAACAAAACAAGCAATACAAAAATTTAAAGTGTGTAGATATCCATGGCCATCTCAAATACATATGTATCAATTTCATAAAATCTGTCTTGGTTAAAAACTTATCGATATCTATTAAACCACATATCATTTTTTAATATCAGCGAGACCACCAGTTGATAAACCACGAGTTTAATTGTGTAAATTTACTCTAATTGAACCCTATTTTTTTTAATATGGCTGATATTAACAGATAAAAAATAACTGCACAGAATGAAAAGTCGTTTGGATGTTGTATTACGGTTGTGTCTTAAACCATAAGTCCCATAAAAGTATCTTTTAACATGTTTGTTAAAAATATAGGGAGAAATATTGTTTAATTTTAAATATTTGTAAGGCGCGTTCATTAAATTGACAAAACTAGCGCATATTACTCGATAACATTAATTCCCCAACTGATTAACGTGCTTCAACCACTTCAACACAAGTTTCGAAGATGTAACACCTTGATAATATAAAATGACTTTACCTACTATTAGTAACTTTTAAAACTCTAACACAACGTAAGAATTTTTCACAGTTTTTAAGTTTAAATTTACTACATTTATCTGATCACTTTACATCAAAATCCTATAAAGAAGTCGTGATTAGCACTGTCATTCGACAAAGCGCCGTAAAACAGCGGTAATAAATACTCTGATGCGCCAAAATTGGGCTTCACTACATCTATGCGACCAATACACGACTATTATGTAATTTATGTGACTATTAGGTGACTCTATTATGACACTGATTCGTATAAAATGGGCCTATTCTCGGTCATATCGACATGACAAGGACGTATTTAAGACCAGCTTATGGAACCAAAAGTTAAAATCGGCACGTTGGGGCGACTTCATAAATGTTTGTTGGGATGTTCTCCACCCCTAAGCTTCGCGAAGACCTCCTCGATACGTGGCGTCGGATAACGGTCAATTTTTATATCATTATTGATAGTCAAAGCGTAGTCTCCGCATATTCTAATATTTCCGTCAGCCTTTAACACGGGTACGATAGGCGTACCATATTTAGAATACGCGATGGGTACTAAAACTTCCAAGTTCACTAAACGCTCTAACTCGGTTTCCACCTTGTGTTGCAGGGCAAACGGTACGGGTCTCGGCTTAAAGAATCTTGGTTTAACGCCCGGTTTAATTTTCAATGTACCTTAAATTTATTGAATCGGCCCAGTTCGCCCTTCCATAAGTCAGCGTAGCTTCTCAATACATCGGTTATTCCATTAACTTTAACAATATGGTTTAATGAAGTAAATCCAACATTGAACGCGGATATAAAATCTCGCCCTAACAAAGGAAGACCGCCATTCTTAATGACGTAGATTTTTAGTTGATTAATTTTACCTTCATAACTAACAGAAGCCATGAAGAATCCAATAGGCTTGAATTTTGTCCGGTGTAAAAACATAACTTCAAATTACTTTCCGATAATTTGTATTGAGAGAAAAGTTCTAATCATAATTGCTCGGAAAGTACCGTTATCCCTGAACCAGAATGAATTTCCATTGTTAAATTAATACCGTTAATCACAACACTTATCATAAATGGATAATTATTTACATACCTCATGTGTAAGTACGTCCATGACCTCATGTTAAACATTTTGCATTCGTCACAGTCGCTGTCAGAGTTATCCTGATCAGCCTTGACCTGAGTAATATTGTTTACACGTGATTTACACTTTCTTTCACTGCAAACCTTCTTTAGATGCAAATTTTTCCGCAACACTGACTTATAGTTCTTATAGCGACAAGAAGCTGCATCGTGACTCTTCATACCGCATATTCCGCAGCTATTTCGTGCCCCTTCATCACGTTTGCCACGTCGTCGCGACGCCGGCAACCGGGAAGGCCCCGCGCGTGCACGGCCGCCCCTGCCGTCACTCATGCGAAATACCGGCTCCTCCTTAATGGGAACTTCCTCTCCGCCACCTGCAGCTGATCTCGCCATCCTCACACAGGCCTGCTGCTGCGCCACTTCCAACGCCTTTGCCACGGTTAGGGTTTTCGCGTCTTGCTCGAACAACTTGTTCCTCTCCGGTCCGTCTGGCAGCCCCAAAGGCTGTCCCGAATTCGCAGAAAACTGCTTGCCCACTCAATCGTACTAGCCATTCTTCCATTGTTTCGCCATTTTGTTTTGTAGCCGCGTAGAATTTTGCACGATCGGCAAATGTGTATCTCTTCGGCGTGAAATGATTGTCCAAGGCCGTCACTAATTCGTCGAAGGTCAGTATTTCGATATCGCGTGGGTGAACGAGGTTTTTTAACAACCTATACGCATCTTCGGACAACTGCCCACACAGCACATATCTAGTAGATATCTAACATTAGTCTACTTGGATCTAAGATATCAAAGATCTTTATGGAACATTTAGTAGATATCTACAGCTGGTCTTGAAATCATCTCTTAGGGAAGATATTACATAATATCTATAAGATATCTACAGCTGATCATCTTGTCAGGTGGCACGACCGGCAGGTACCCGGTCTTTCCACCGGTCGTACCACTGAACAAAATAAAACTAAACAGTGACCTAATTGTAACCTAATAGTTGTTAAAAGGTTCTGAAGAAAACTTCGAGGTACTATACAATTAAGTTTATTTAATTTTATCAAAACTACAAACTAACATTCACAAGATAAGGAAAGATGTTAACAGAAAAATTTATCTTTGTTACCAGTGTTTGGCCAAGACCTTCATTTGGCAATTCTCTGCCAAGACATTACTACGACCTTCCGTACCTTAAAATTGTTGTGTTAAGAGCCGCCTTAACATCTGGAGTAATATTACATCGGTATTAGTAATGCCAAGACATAAATAAACATTAAAGTGACAACTAAGTGGAATTGTTACCACCTAATCCACTGGTAACTAAATTACTTGGAATCTTGTGAAGATTACATTAAAAAAAAACTTTAAAAGAAACAAAAACTTGTAAACAAACAAGGGAAACAATTCCCTAGATAAATTCTAGCTCAGGGGAGCCGTAGATCCTACAACAATAAATATTTGTCGAACATACTCTTAAAACCAAATCGTCTGGTACACCATTCAGTTCTACCAGGAAAGAAAAAAAATAATACAGAACATTAAATTTTACAGTTTGGGTTATTCGGCGAAACAGGAAGAAAATTTAACCTTTAATACTAAAAGGTCACATAACTATGTGTCCAGAAAACATACCGTTCCCGGTATCCTAACTGTGTGTGGATAAAAGTAAAAATTCCAACATCTACTTGAATTTTTTTTCCATTAAACTCCACGGAAATGACACACCGTCCGCCGCCCCCTTCAAGGTCAACGATCCACGTCACCGCAGACAAAAGGAACCGCTTACGGCGTACACCACGCGGCGTTCATTCCACTGCCAGCTGGTAAATCACGAAAACAAACACCCTGGAATTAGAAGAGAAAAAACAAAATTAAAACCTTTACCACACGGAACAATGAGAACAAAATTCCGGCGACTCAAAATACAAAGAAAACAATACATACCATGATCTGATGATTTCAGAACTCCCTCCACCCGACGAAGAAAAAAAAATCCTTTTCAAAAATCAATCCACACGCATCTGTCAAATTATCTGAAATACAAAAACAATTTTATATAACCATTCCACACAAATGAATAACCCAAATTTAAACTCAAAACAAACCTTAAAACTTATCACGAAGTCGTGTTGGCAAAATCCGCCATTATTGTAAAAAATAACTCCACACGAGCTGTCGGCATAAATTCCGTTTGGCAAATGAACGAGAACAACTCGGCAACGCGGCAACGCGCGATTAACTCCATGTCTATAAAAGAGGGTAAACCCGAAACTTTCCGGCAAGCAAATAAACGACGCAAATTCTTTTTGTGATAACCGCAACTACCAAATTTGCAATGCTACAATCTCTTAGAGAAGATATTGCATAAAATCTAGTAGATGTATACGGTTGGACTTAAAAATTACTCTGAAAGATCAGAAAAAATAAGAAAATCAGCAATTTTTTTTCTGAACTGATTTTTGCAATGCAACAAAGGTAGGTGGTACATCATTTATACCAATTAGTTGGGTCCAGTTTTTCTATTTTTATTATATATAATAGACATAAATCTGAAATCGGCCTTGCTTGCTCTGATATTGTACGTCCACTGGTATTTATTTATTTTATCGGTACAACCGACCGTTTATTTGCGGCTTTGCGTGATTTTAGGACGTGGATGTTATGTACATTTTACAATTCATCTCAGCAAATCGTAATAAAATTATCTCATACGGCAAAAACACTTTGTACTTACAATAAATCGAGTTTATTGATTGGTACTATTTATTTTACGAAACATTTTATTACCAAAAAATGCAAAAAAACACTTATAAAATGTTTGCAAAGCTTTGTTTTCGAATGTTGAAACGCAGCGAGGCGATGCGACGCGTAGGTTGCGTGTATAGGAACGTACCTAAAAAAAAAGAAAAGCACACAGCTTGGCTTGGCACCGAAAAAAAAGACGCTTCTTTTTGTTTTGTTTTGGCGAGGTTTTGGCCGTTCTGCTTTGTAATTCTTTAAAAAACGACATTTCTTTGCATAAATACTTAATTGGTGAAGTCATGATGTGGTAATTAGATGTAAAAGTCCAGAAATAGAAGAAGAAAGTGCTCCAATTCTTTGGAGAGAACATAGTCGATTTTTGGCGCTTGCTTGCAACTCACTGAAGACTGTAAGTACCTAAAATATTATATTTGTAAATACAATTGCTCAAAAAGTACTGTACATGCCAATATACTGTTGTAACCTAGTTAACTTTGTTCCAACCATAATATTATTTAATCTGTTTGTCAATCTTGTAATGCTTCAAACATGTAAGAATCACTGTAAATAAAATATCCATAGTGGATTCTGTATATCGGTAGTTTAGGTAGCATTACAGTAGCAAGCTCATAATTTGGGTAGGGGGGTGACAAACTCCTTATATATATGAATGAATGAATGAATACTTTTATTTATCAAAAGGTAGATTATCTTATAGCTAAATATGACCCACAAAACTGCATGTGCAGTTTGACTGTGGGATCCGTGAGTCTCTGATACAATTTTAATAAAATTAGTACCTACTTAAATAAAAGTAATTAGTACGATCAGCCGAACGTAAGCGGCCACGCCTCCGCTACCACTTTACGTGCCTTTGCTAAGCTAAGCTATGTCACCTTTCTATGTCACATAGACGGTTGGAATTAGATATCATCTGGTAGAATTGATGCATCTGACGGTTTAAATAGTTAGCGGAGGCCTGGACTGGGGAAAAAAATTGCCACCCGCTTCTCGCACACACCTCATTGTTGACCTGCACAAGTATGTACATTAGTCGGGCTGCTGGTAGGTGAATGTCATCATACTGTGGTTGGGTCCAGCCAAACTTTAATTAGTCGAACCTCAACTATATTATTCTCCGAGCCAGTCCGAGCATTGCTATTATAAATGTATTTGTGTTCTGTAAAATTGGATACATTTTGGTTTTTAAAATTAATTCATGTTGATGCACATAGAATTAATTTTTTTTTGCGAATTCCTTTAGAAACATACAACATTGTGTAAAACTTGTTTTAGGTGTTTTTAACTAAATAATAATTTCTCTTGATGCTAATGTTTTCTGATAATGCTGTGTTCACGTGTCATTGATGGCAACACCAGAACAAGGACCAATGCATATCTATTTATGTTGTTTGTGTTGACATTGTTGGTGTATAATAATGCTAATGTTTTCTGATAATGCTGTGTTCACCTGTCATTGATGGCAACACCAGAACAAGGACTAATGTATATCTATTTATGTTGTTTGTGTTGACATTGTTGGTGTACCTTTTTATAAATAAATAAATAAATAAGAATGTCGAGGAGAAAGCCTTTCTATGAATTAAGTAAAAGACTTCAGAACCGTCATAAATAAAGTCGTATACTTTTATACCTCTGATGGTATATAACGTTACATGTCAGCTTACAGCTATCTAATATTATATGATGTAAATTGGAGGATGTGACGTGAACTTGTGGTTTTCAGATCACTTATTTGAAGAAATACGGTGGAAGCAATGTAAAGGCAGCAACATTTACTCTTTTGCGGATGATGTTTTCTGATGCCACTGGCTCCAAATACTCTTGGGTTGGGGCTAAAAAGAAAAAAAGTTTTTTCTACCTTGAGGGTTTTCGAGGCTATGTCAGGTACAGAGCAGTTTATTTACTAAACGCTGTTTATTTTACTTATATGTATACAATTAGGGCAGTGAGAATAATAGATTACTACATATTATAGACTTATTGGCATAATTTGACTTTATAATTTATTATTTTAGATGCAATTCGAGGCCGTTTCAAAGATGCAACCGTCCAGGCAATTTCGGTGAAAGGTAAATGTGAAGACATGGCTATGGAATGCACCTACACGTATTCTGTTGAAACAGAAACCTAATCAATAATTACCAGATGGTTGTGGTATCTACTATTCAAAACTGTACTGTGCTTTTTAGTATGATAAGGTAACACTGACTTTACTTGTCTTCCCAAAAAGTGCCATATTCTTTGCAAATGTTAAATGTTTAAGTTAAGTGCATTATTGTTTGTTTTCTAAAAATAATGTAATATTCAAATTAGCTTTAGAAATGTATGATGTCCATGTACCTATAGGTAAACAAATATGTTAAAATAATGTGCCTTGTTGATCATAATACCTAACTGGTAATATGCTTACTGAACTGAAGCAAAATTGGTGATCCATGATGTGAACGTTTGCCAGAGTGACGAAAAATATTGATTATTGTGCGTGCGGTCTGTTTACTCCATGGAAAATTGGATTGGAATAGATTTTATCTACATTATTATGACATAACAAATTTATATATACTTACGACCACATACTTAGAACTCGACTCCAGAGCGGCGAGAGCTATTAATGTTTTTGCTTACGACTTAAGAGCTATTTCATATTTTCAGTTTCATTTTTATAATTATGACGAGTGTAATGTAACATAACAGATAGATCAAAATAAAATATCCTTGTAAAAATACGCATATTTTTTCAATTTGTCAACTTTTAAAAATCGGGTCCACATTCAAATTCAATGAGCGGTTTTCCAGACTGACCTTGATCAAGCTTTCAGAGGTAAACACAGATGGCGTTACCCTGCTTTCAAGTGTCAAAAAGCAAAGATTATTTTTTAATCTGTGGGCAGCAAGATAAAAATTGTCAATTCAATTGTTAAATCCAACAACACCCTTCACAAAGACATTCCTATTTTGTTGTGTTTATATTGTGTTGTTTTCTATCTATATTACTTACGTTAATAGCTTGGTATTTCATTCAACTTTCAACATGGTCAGCTCATGCGTTGTAGCTAATTGTAAAAATATAGGAACACACAGTATAACTAATTACGGAAAGAACAATGGATCTTAGCAATAATACATTTGAGGCATGGATTGACCATAAAAAAGAAAGAAGCAAAGAAGAAGTGTCAAAATCAAAAGAATCCAGTGTTGCCAGGAAGACATTTTTTGACACTTTTAGTACAGGCTGCGCCATCTATTGAGTCGTTCGGTACTACTTTTTCTTTTTTAATTTGACTTTGAAAACCCCTCATTCAAATTCAAATAGTTTATTTTGCAAACTTGTGAACAACAATACGTTTTATAGTATAAAACAAGACAATTTTTGCACCCGTTTATTTTTCATCGATTTTATATGTCATTGTTGTTTTCCTGTTTTGATTGGAATGTACTTTATCCTAGGTAAAAGATCCTCTTGAATCATCTAGAAAACGTCTAAAAAATATTCAGCATACTTTCTATTAGACGTTTAGCAGATAATCTAGAAGATATCTATACTGCACTCTCAAATCATCTAGAAGATCTCTAGAGGATATTTTGCAAAATTTCTATTAGTTATTTTGTAGATAATCTAGAAGATATCTTCTAACGTTTACTAGCAGACATCTAGAAGCTATGTCTAGAAGATGTGTAGTAGATGCGCATTTAAAATGTCTACAAAACATTTAGAAGGCGGACATAGAGTCATCTTCTAGATATCTACTAAAGTACTTATAAATATCACCAGATAGCTCCTAGATATTTGTTAAAATATTTAAAAGATACTCGTATTTATTAGATATTCTTTAGACATTGTGTGCTGTGTGGGTATGTCAGCAAAATACTGCTTTTATTTTCCGTTATCTTGTTTACTATGTCCGAAGCGTGCACCTTGTAGTCAAAACATGTTAGATTACCGAGATATGTAGACATGTTGAAAATAAAATCACCAGACTCGTCGCGACTGAAATATCTAAGACTTGCAAGCAATGAAACACACGGGTATACGTTTCGAACAGTAGTTTATTACTGATGTAACATAGACAGATAGACAGAAACAGAACATGTAGGTAGTTAACATTCTTAAAAATTCTAAATTCTAAATTCGTAGCGGGGGCGATGAGTCCTGCACTGATTCTCGGTAATCGTGAATATTGTGCACTTCCCCCCGGTCAGTCAGCCCAGCCAGGACAGCTCCTTAAAGTAGAGCCGAACAGCTTCAGCATTCTGACACATAAACTGATCCAGTGAAGGGAAGTTGGAGCTCGTCGCAATCCCTGCTTTTCGTCTTATGTCTTCGGTTGCGGAGCAGTGGAGTAGCACATGTTCCACTGACTCGTCCTCTAGAAGGCACCCTCTGCATAGAGGGCTATCGGTGCCACCTGTGGTGAAAAGGTGCTTGTTTAGGTTGCAGTGTCCAGTTATGATACCTACCATGTCACGTAGGTCGGACCGTTTTAGTTTTAATAAGTATCTTGTTACCTTACCATTCGACTGCGGTATCATTAGTTTTGACAGCCGGCAGTCGTTTCGTTCTGTCCATGTTTTGTTGTGTACACTCAGAGTGTGTTTTCGCAGTTCACCCCTGATTGCTTCTGCCGATGGTCGACATAGATTAGTACCCTGTGTCGTTATTCCCATATGGGATGCTAGTTTAGCCAGAGAGTCTGCTTGTTCGTTACCTTCAATTCCGTTGTGCGCTCTAGTATGGGCTGATAGTATGGCCGCACTGTCTGTAGTTATTGTGACCTCCTGTATGTCGCAAGGCCTGCTAGTGCAAATCGCAGTCGCTGCCCTGGCCGCTAGGAGTATACCTGCCAGCTCTGTTTGGAATACCGTTGTTGTGGTGTTGAGTGGAACTGCTTTACTGAGCCCTAGTTCGGGGGACACATAGCTGCATCCAGCGCTGCCATCCCTCCTTTTGGACCCATCAGTGTAAAAAGTTAGTACCTTTTGATTGGAGTGTGGCTCTCCTTGAGAGTGTATCTCGTATTTCCTGTCCTTTATGTAGGATTTTGGTGTCCTGTCAGTGCCAGTGGCTGCCTCTGGAACGATCTCCAATGCTCGTTCTAGGATTCGACAGTGATTGGTTTTTAAGTTGTTACCTTTCCATTGCCCTGTGGACTTCACCAGGAGGGCTGCAATCATCGCCTCCTGCTGTATGTGCAGGTGTGGCGGTGTTAGCCCTAGTAGGATGTTTAGTGCTGTGGAGGGTGTTGATCTCATACATCCGGTTATTAGTGTAAATGCTAGCCTTTGAGTTGCTGTAATTTGTTCCTAACTCCGTTCTTGGCCACCACACCAAGACTCCATAAGTTAGTACCGGTCTTAACACTGCTGTGTACAGCCATTTACAGAGTTTGGGCGTCCCCAGTCCCTGCCCACAGCTCTTCTGCACTGCCATAGTGTGTTCGTAGCCTTCTTTATTATGTGTTCAACCTGCTTTGCCCACAGTAATTTGTCGTCCAGCCAGATACCAAGGTATTTTACCTCCTTGCTAAGAGTTAGCCGGGTTCCAAACAATGTAGGAAGTTTTAGTTGACTTAACTTTTTCTTTTTGGTGAATAAGATGAGCTCAGTTTTCTGTGGATTTACGGTTAGCTTGTGCTTACCACACCAGGTCTCGACTTTCCGCAGCGCCCCTTGCATCTTACTGCACAGCGTTCCTTCGAAGAGACCCGATATCATCATGACTATGTCATCTGCATAGCCTACCGTGCAAAAACCATCCTTGTTTAGCTCTATAAGGAGGTCATTGATGACCGCCACCCAGAGCAACGGCGACAACACTCCTCCTTGAGGACAGCCCCTTGTCACCTGGCAACGTGTTCGCTCTGATGTTTCTATGTATGCGGCGCGTTTGCGCAGCATGTTGGTGACCCATTTAATGACTAACTCATGTACACCGTGCTCTTCAAGCCCGTGCACTATGCTAGGAAACGTGGTTTTGTCAAAAGCGCCCTCGATGTCGATGAATGTGGCGAGGCAGGACTGCTTTGCTTCTATAGCAGTTTCCGCTTTGTGTCCTACCTGATACAATGCAGTTTCTGTGGACTTGCCTGGAAGATAGGCATGTTGGTTCTGATGAGGTGGCTGCTCCTTCATTGGTCCTTCTCTAACGTATGTGTCACAGAGTCTTTCAAGAGTTTTAAGTAAAAACGGTGAGAGACTGATTGGTCTGTACGCTTTAGGTTGTGTGTAGTCGTCCTTACCGGGTTTGGGGAGAAAGACAACTCTAACTTCACTCCAGGCGGTGGGGACATATTTCCAGGCCAGGCAGCTCCTGAAGATTACCACAAGGTGCTTTATGATGTGCTCCAAAGACCATTGCAGTAGAGCCGGAAATATGCCGTCTCCTCCTGGTGATTTGTGAGGGAGAAATGTGCTTACCGCCCATTTAATTCGTTCCTCCGTAACTACGGACTCTGCAAACTCCCAGTCCTCTTCCGAGGGGCATGGAGACGGCGTGTCCGTCCATCCAGAGTTATTGTTCACTTGACAACCCGGGGAGTGGGTCTCCAGTAGCAGAGCGTGTTGTTCTTGCTCATTGACTGTATAGTTACCATCGGGTTTTTTCAGTGTTCCAAGTTTTATGTGGTTGTCATTCGCTAACATTTTTCTTAGCCGTGATGTTTCACTTTGTGATTGAATGTTGTTACCGAAATTGCTCCAACTTTCACTTTCCCTTAAACGTACCTCTTTATTGAATTCCAGGCGTGCTTTTTTGTAATCGTCCCAGTCTCGATCAAGCTTGGTGTTCATTGCTCTATTGAAATGGTGTCGCATTTTCTTCCTTAACTTATTCAGTTTCTTGTTCCACCACCCATATTTTTTCTCGTCAAACTTACCTTTCTCTGTGATGAGAGGGCATGACGACTTGTAGCTGCTAATTATGCAGTTTGTGATGGCATTGACTTGTGCCTCTGTCTCCTCCATACTGAGTCTGTTTGACTTTGAAGGTTCACGGAGTGTCTTTATGCCGTTTTCTACAAGTGTAGAAAATTTTGATTTATTCGTTTTCCTCGGGTTTCTATATTTCCGTGGTTCTTGTTTACCTACTTCTAAAACATACCTTATCCGTCTGTGATCCGATCCAGAGGTCTCTTTGCTCGCAACATGCCATCCACTAATGGATTCCGTTATTAGATTTGTTGCTAATGTTGTCTATTATAGTTTGACTTCGTCTAGTTTTGTAACTAGACGTTACGTAGGTTGGTTCAGAGCCCCTGTTTAAAATGTGCAGTTCGTGAGATAAAGCAAAGTCAAGAAGATCCTTACCTCTCACATTTGTATCCGGGCATCCCCAGATTGTGCAGTGGGCGTTTGCGTCGCAGCCTATGATGAGCTGAGTTTTGTGTTGCGTACAGTGTTTCACCAGCGTTTCCATTTCGGGTCGTGGGATTTCCAGCTCCCCGTCTAGGTACGCAGATGCTAAGAATAGTTCTTCTAGGTTGCCACCTAGGCCCGTCTGTAGCTTGATTACTGTGAGGTCATCAGAGCACAGATGGGTTACGAGGGATGCTTTGTACAGTGCTGGAACATAAATAAAGTTCGAGTTTTTTGTTGTTTAGGTGAAGTAAAAACAGTGCCTTTTAGATTTCCATAGCCACTCACCTTTCCCCGAGTTAAGTACGGTTCTTGGATGAGTGCTATGGTATTGGGTTCCTCCTCTAACGTCCTCCTTAGTGCCGCGAACCCCGTGACACTGTGTTGAAGGTTGACTTGGAGGATATTTAAAGAGCAAACGTTTTGTGATTCCCTGACCAGATTTAAGCCTTTTCCTGTTTTTTGTGAGGAAAAGGTGGCAGGTTTTGTAGCATCCAGGGACTGGAATGTTTGATCTATTTGTATCAGTTAAAATAATTTTCTTTTTTACGCCCTCTGTGACTGTTATGCGACGATTTTTGTTTTTGGAATGTCTCAGAGCTGCGCATCAGCCTCAGAGTACAGCAAGTCGTCCTCGGTCCGGGACATAGGGGACGAAGCGACATCAAGACCTGATAATAGGTCCAGCATCTTATCCTCGTCCTCCAGTGTCCGCCTGACTTGAATGTTCTCGGGGCTCCGAGTTACATCATCCAGGCTAGGTGTGTCGGGAACCCCTGGACCACTGCCGTCCCTCGACACCACCATTGACGTGCTGCCAACTGTAGCGTTAGAGGGAGGCTGGGTCTCTCCAAGTGCTTTCGACTCTCCCGGCCGTGTATGTTTTGTACCTCTCAAGTTGACGTAGACTGTCGCCATTTTATAATATAAGTTCAACCGGGGGAATACCTACCATAAGGGTGATATTCTGCGTTAAACTGTCTTTGTGTACCTCAGACGTGATGAGGCTCCAAGATTTAATATCCAGGTTCCTGCGATTCATGGCAGCCAGGAACTTCATAAGAAGTCGAGCGTCCCCCTCCATGAAGTCAGGAACCCAGATAATTCCTCTCGTATATTTGGGTATGAGGCTTTTCTGCATGAGGTGATACCCCGGGCAGCCCTCCCATAACCCCTCTAACTGACCAACCTGAGATGTCAGCCACTCGAGGGTCTGGTCATCTTGACATAGAATCCTCAGGCCCCCGCTGGCCAGACGAGGGAACACCTTAAAGGCCGGCATCCATAGCGAGTCGTCACTCTGGTCCGCCATGAATTTGGCAAACATCAGAGATTCGAGGTTGCGCCTCAGAATGCTGGCCCGGGTCTCGTCCATCTCAGCCTGGTCTTTTTGCAGCACTACCACCACCAGGTCAGCAGCGACCTCTCCTGCGTACGTGTTTTTGTACGTGTACCTCCTCTGTAAGTCGGACCTTCTTCCCTGCTACGACAGTGGTCGGGGAGATCGTTTCGGTACTGCGCTGTCTCTCCTGATTTCTGTCGTTTGTGTGGTGTGAGTGTGAGTGTGAGTTCGGGTGTGTGAAAGCCACCACTGACGAGATCTGCCTGCCAGGTAGTAGCGGCTGATCGAGGGTACCCTGTTTGTCCGCCAAGGCTAATTTGCCTTTGCCCTTACCTCTGCTACCACGTTTCCCACTTTTTTTGGTGGGAAGTACGGCTGCATCGGCAGCAGGCTTGGCGAACAGGGCGGTCCCATGGGCCACCACATCCTTGCAAACACGGACCCCGTCTGCAGCGTCTTTGTGTTTGTTTTGTGTTGAGAGGGTGTGTGTGTGTGTGAGCGTTCGGAACGGCTACCCCTAGGCTCCTTGCCATCAGAGTTAGCTGATCAGGGCCCGCATTCATTGCTGCGCGCCCTGATCCACTCTCTCCGCCCTTCACGTAGTTGGCTGTCCCGGCTGCAGGTGGCACAAGTGCCTCCGCGCCAAGCAGCTTAACAACTCCCGCGTCCTTACGCTTATACACGGCTTGTAGCCGCTCTTGTTCTAGCCTACGGAAGGCCCTGGCTCTAACTCTTCGTTGGCCTCCCGTAAGCCTGCTGTGGCGTTTAGCTCTCATTGGCCCACCCGCCTCCGGGGTGGAGTTCTGCCCTGAGGCTTCCCCCACCCAGTTGGCAGGCGGTGCCACCTCGGAGCCAACCTCCCCCACAGCGTCACCTCCCTCCTTGCCACCCTGAGCACCCTCATCCATTCTCCGCGGTACTTCCTCCGGCTTACTCGGTTGGTGGTCCTTTGCATCATTGTGGTTTGGTCCAGTAGTATTGAGCACTAGTGGCGCCTGGGACGCTACACCACCAGCTCCTTCGGTAGTCAATTTCTCGGACTGAGGCCCGGGAACCTCAGAACGCCGGTCGCTAGCCGGGTCGCATGGCACAATAATAAGATTCGTCGTACTTTCCATATTCATATCAAACTTCGACCATAAAAACATTTAATTTGGGCGCTCTATGTCATAAGTGGTGCCCTCGCCGCCTATGCCCTGTTTTTCGAGGACCGTCTGCACCTCCACATAGTAGAGGCATAGGTAGTCCTCAGGCCCTAAGTGGCCTTGCCATGCAACTAGATGGTAGTGCAGATCCCATCTGAGTTGCATGACCTCGCACTCGCTGTTACAATCAGAGACCGAAGGAACACCCCTAGCAACTAGGCTCCTCCTCTTCGGTTTTTGCTTGCGCCCGGACTTGTGACCGGCACCATAATTACGATTACCATATGTCAGGGACTAGTGCTAGTCCCCATTGACATTGTTTGGATAACAATAATCATCGAGGTCAGGTTGTTACATACATCACACTAAGATAAGTAACATCTCCTCCGACACCCACTCATCGTGATTCACGTATGACGATGTATTTTTAAATTCGAAGGTATCTTCCGGTACCTGACGCTCTACATTCTGAAAGTTGTTGTTCTGATGATGATCAGGAAGATAGTAACTGGATATCAGAGCTTTGCTGATTCTTTTTAGTCCAGCTAAACTGGCTAGGCAAAAGTCTAGGTTTTGCTGTAAAATAAACAAAAACTTGGGAAAAAATTTGTGTGTAGATTTCAGTGGCGTGCATACCGTGCATATAACCTTTTTCCGGAAATGCAATGAGAAGGTCAAGCTTGACAATAACAAAAATATGAAAAAATTTAAATGTCACTTTGTAAATAATTTTTTTGCATACTCAAGTTAAAGATTTATCTCGGAACAAACAAAAAATTTTGGAAGTTTATTTGCCAGTTAATAATGAGGACTTGATAAAAGATTTCCTCAAAAGGTATATCAAGCCTAAGACCAAATACTTTATATACTATGAAAGCGAAATACATAGAAAACAGTTAACAGTGGGTGATCTAATTATTAGAGCCACATTGGAATTATAACAATTTGTTAAAAAATGGTTTATAATTAAGCTACAAAATATATTTTTGTGTTTGTTTCTATTTTATTATATTGTCACACTATATTTAAAGACAGCAAATAGACTGGCAACACTATTGTCATGGCAATACTTAACTCAGACGCCATTTTGTTTGTGTCAGTAGCTCAGTGCTGTTAGTCTCGACTTTTAATGCGATGCGGTCGTGTTTATTCTTATCGTATTGTGTTTATTTACATTCTAGACTGTTTTTAGTGCTTTCTATCGACTTTCCGATTATTGTGCTGTATTTTTAGCTATATTAAATAGTAATATCCTGCATTTCATGCTTGTTACATCAATTGTATGGGAAAAAGAACTTTTTTATGATGGGAAAAGCCAAAGACATCTCACCAAAGAAAAAATCAGAGATAAAAACTTTAATAAAGATCACTGATTACTCCAACAGAAAAATAGCATCCATAACTAAAGTTTCCAGGGCAACAGTGGACCGTATAAAAATAAAACTTGATGCAAATTTGGATTTATCCTCACAGCGCAAAGGAAAATGTGGTCGAAAAAATATTACAACACCACGGGATGAGCGAAAAATACGCGATATTGTCTTAGCAAACAGGAAACAGCCTCGCAGGATTCTAACAAAAATAATCCAAGAGTCTGGCGTCGACATTTCATCCATGACAACTCGTCGGCGAATAAAGGATCTGGGGTTTTCAGCGTGTCGACCTGCAAAAAAGCCACTGCTCACCCCAGCCATGAAGAAAAAAGATTAAAATGGGCCAAAGATCACAAAGATTGGAACCAGGTAAGTAGCATGATGATTCCTCATGTGCACCTTAAAATTTATTAGTTTGTGCTGGATTCTAAAATTACAAAATATTCCAGGTCTGCTTTTCGGACGAATCGACCGTGCAGATTCTCATGGATAGAGCTGAATTTGTGAGGAGAAGACCAGGGGAAAAATACAAAGACGATTCCATTGTGAGGAAGGTGAAGCACCCTCTCAGCATAATGGTGCGGTCCATCATTAGCAGTCAAGGAACTGGGCACCTGCACATCGATGAAGGAACAATGAGACAGGACCAGTATTTAAAAGTGCTGCAAAAAAAATGCTTCCTCAGGTCCAGGAGTGGTTCCCGAATAAGCACTACACATTCATGCACGACTCTGCACCTTGTCACAAGGCAAAAACTGTCACGAAAGTATCGCAATTTACGCACGTTCAATGACTGTCCTAGTGTTCATACGATTAAGAATTGGGTTCATAAGATCGAGGAGACTGGCTCTACGTTGGATAAACAACGATGGGGCCGACCAAGGACGTCACGGACGGAAGAAAACATCGACGTAGTGCAAGAGTCATTCGTGAATTCGTGAAAATCCTACTCAATCCATTCGTAAGCGTTCCAGTGCATTAAATATACCCAGATCGACGTTAAAGCGCATTTTAAAGAATGATACGCTTTTGCAAAGTTTAGCTCCGTAAACAATACTCTATTTATGCGTTGAACGCGAGGATGATTTCCGAGCGTTTATTATTTAAAATGTCTTACGAAAACATCCTACGGCTCAACATGCTTACGTTTTCAAAGACTTGAACTGACTTACTGAAATATTTCGTACAATCTTATGCACAAATCTGTGAATCATTATATAGAGTTATATGCTAGGGATAATTAAAATGCATTGAGAATCAATGAACTGATATCATGTGTCTGAAAATAAAAATCACAAACAAATGCAGCTAGGACAAATCAAACAATTAATTAAATCTTTATTACCTAGCGTTAGGCACATTATTACAAAAATTTTGAGAAAGATCGTGTTTTCTTTTCTTACTGACTATTTTCTTCCTTACTGTTGGACGGCCAGCCTGAACTCTATTTTTTGTTTTTTTAATTCCGTGATGTAGTCTGCGGCTTTTGGCAGTTGGTTGCACTTTAATTGTGTTTGTTCTTCTACGTTGTATATTAAAAATGAATTCGGAAGCGTGCTGTGAAGAATTGATGCTTTTCAATCGCTTTGTCAAATGTTTAATTGCTTTAAACAGCACGCCTGGTGTCAGCAGTATTTATTACGTCAGCAGTATTTATTTTTTTACTGCTTCGGATTTTCTACAATTTTGGGGAGTTACGTAATACTTGAACGGCCCCCGATCAGTTGTTCTTAAAAAGTGACGGCCATTATACTTTTCGCTATGCTACCCAAAGAGACAGAATATGAGGTATATGCAACAGACATTGCCCGGCGTTGGCGTCGAGGTTGATTTTCGCATTTGCAATATTTTATTCGTCTATTGAATCCATCCTAGCGTTCAACTCTAGTAGCGATTCCGGACATGCAAATTGAGATACATCAGATGAAACCATACTGCATTTCAGTGTTGACACGTAGTATGGATTCCGTAACATAGCGTCGCGAAAGCGTTTTGTAAAACATTCTGCTGTCCAACACCTGATCGCGTTAAGCCGTAGTATGATTTCATAAGACGCGGACGGGTACTAGTAGGCGGCTAGATATATTTGTCAACAAACTTAACAAAATTCACTCAAAAATAAAATTTAAATTAGAAGTCGAACAAGAAAACTCCCTTAATTTTCTAGATTAAACTATTACAAGATCACAACATAAACATGATTTTCAAATATACCGTAAGCCAACACACACCGATACTGTAATACCCGCTTCATCTTGTCACCCTTGGGAACATAAGCTTGCTGCATTTCGTTGTTATGTTCAGAGACTGATGATGGTGCCCTTAAGTCCGGATAACTATAAAAAAGAGCTCAATATCATATATCAGATTGCTTTTAATAACTACTCGTATTGTACTAAAATGATTGACCGATTAATCCACAAAAAATAAAATAGTATTGTCCGCTTTACAGCCTGAAAGTATTCAAAAATATAAAACCAGCTTAACTTACCTAGGACCGATTTCTGAACGGGTTGCGAAGATCTTTCGGCGTTCTGTTGTTCGCGTTGCTTTCAGAACTAATAATAAGATTAAGCGGCTTTGTAATGGAAAGGATAAATTAGATAAAAGACAACAGTCGGATATCTACAAATTGTGCCGCAGTGAATGTAACGGTGTTTACATCGGTCAAACGGGTCGTAGCTTTGAAACAAGGTATAAAGAACATATCTCAGCCTATAGAAATAATCATCCCGAAAAATCGCATTTTGCGAAACATATTTTAGAGTCCGGTCATAGTTGGCCTAACAATCATTAATTTGATATAAAACATATCGACCCTTCGGGGTTCAAATGTCGTAAAAGCCATTTTGGCCAAAATCGACTTTTAATGCCATCTTACTTAGTTTTTTGCGCTCTATCGATCTGTATACTTAGAATTTTGATAATCTAATAAAAATGTCTTTTACTACTCGAAAAATTATGCAGTCTAAATACTAATTTTGTAAAAAAAATGCTGTATAAGACGTTGAAATTCATAATTAAATGTGGTAAAATCAATGTTTCTTTCTACATGGCTGATACCACATTTTCAAACAAACACAAAAAAGTTATTGAGGATTCATTCAGAAACATTTGTCGTAAAAGCCAAACATTTCTTACCTTGGCTACGGAGCAACGATTGATGTAATGATTATTAAAATTGTTACTCATAAGTCATATAGAACTGGATTTGCTGTTTTTCTATTAATAAAACACTGACGTAGTGGTTATTAAAAGTTGATAGCTTTAGCAATAGAACTGCCGATTTTCTATGAAGCAAATATTGTTTTAGTAACTACAAAAAATGTTACTTATAGGAATAAATCTGCCGTTTTCCTGTTAAATAAATGCATTTAGTCATTTTTTAAATTGTTACCATAGTATAGTACCGAATTTGCTGTTTTTCTATTGAGAAAAGACTGATGTAGTGATTAGTAAAAGTTGATAACTATAGCACTAGATCTGCTGCTTTCCTATGAAGCAAAGATTGATATAATGATTATTAAAATTGTTACTTATTTCTCCATTGGCAAAATTACCCATTGGTTTGGTGTCAAATTTTCTTATCGATTACATGCATAGTGTTTGTTTAGGTCTGATGAGAAAACTTTTACATTCATGGGTTAAGCCAACTAAAGCTCCTTGTTAAATGAACGATTATTATATACACGCCAGTTTGTACCAATTGAATTCAATCGCAAACCTCGCAGTGTCCAAGAGATCGATCGCTGGAAACCTTTAGTATTACATGGACTATTACCAATTCCTGTCTATAATCACTTTCTGATTATGCATGTTGCTATATCTATACTCGTGTCTAATCAAATAATCCAACAATACTCTCAATATGCTAAATATTTACTAAAGGAATTTGTTCGAGATTGTGTCCATATCTATGGTTAGCAATACTTAGTTTACAATGTTCATTCACTAATTCACCTTGTGGATGATGTAGAAAAATATGGCGCATTAGATAATATATGTGCATTTAGATTTGAATTTTTTTTGGGAGGTCTCAAAAAATTAATCCGAACTCCAAACAAGCCATTGCAACAAGTATGTTATAGACTCAACGTAAAAAAAACTTTCATTTTGTACATTTGAGGGTGTGCGATGTTCACACCGTCATTCCCACCCATAATTTTATGCAATACAGTAAATTGATGTTTGAGAATTTTACTTTGGATATAAACTCTTCTGATGATTGTTGAAAAACAAGACTATTTTTAAAGTTGTTAATATTTTGACTAAAATTGATAAAATTTTGCTCTTCGGTCAAAAATACGAAAAATATGAAAACTTTTTTGGTTACCCATGTTCTTCCATACTATATATTTGTCTCGTTAGCAAAATGTCACAATTAATATTAGTTGATGTTTCAAATGTTATTTCAAAATGTATAATGTTACCTTATTTTGGGAAATATGTCGTTATTCCATTGAGACACATTAACTGATTAAAGAATTAGGCAGTGCCTAAGAACAATAATCGTGGCCGTTACTCGTTGCTAAGATGGTCATTGAAATCGCGTGAATTTTAGGTTTAGTTATTCTAAATAGATATGATCCAGGACATCGTCCAGACTAGGGGGGACGCCGAGGGTCTGTCAGAAAAAGACAAGGAGTTAATGTTACCGAGCCATCCGAGGACCCCAAACTTCTACATGTTGCCAAAGATACATAAACAAAATCACCCCGGTCGCCCTATAGTCGCTTCCTATGATGCACCAACCGAGCATATATCATCATTTGTAGATCATCACCTTCAACCCCTTGTCAAACATCTCCCCTCTTACATCAAAGACACAAATCATTTCATAGAAATCATGAAAACATTATATATCCCCCCAAACATTCCTATATATCTAGTTACAATAGATGTGACCTCACTTTACACAAACATTCCTCATGACGCCGGACTTACAGCATTACATGATCATCTTAATAACCGTCCACCTCCCCATAAACCCTCCACAGATTTCATCATAACATTAGCAGAAATCATTCTAAAAAATAACTATTTCACATTTGAACATAAATACTACCATCAGATAAAAGGAACTGCGATGGGTACTCGGATGGCTCCAAGTTACGCTAACATTTACATGGCATCAATTGAAGAAAACTTTTTATCTGCGGAGCCTCGACAACCACTGGTTTGGAAAAGATTCATTGACGATATATTTATGATCTGGTCACACGACCGAGCCTCTCTCAACGACTTTTTACTCCGGCTAAATCAGTATAGCAATCTGAAATTCACACATGAAATATCAACCACCACGATCACATTTTTGGATGTTGATCTAACTCTTGAGCTAGAAAATATCATCACCACATCTGTCCACTTTAAACCCACCAATAAACTGCAATACCTTCATTTTGACAGTTGCCATCCACCGCATATTAAAAAATCAATTCCATATTCATTATCACTTCGAGGCCGTCGGATTTGCAACACACAAGAAAATCTTCAAAACTACCAAACCAAAATACATACAGGCCTACTTAACAGGAATTATCGAAACAATTTTCTATTAAAACAAATACACGACCGACCCAGATATCACAACAACAACAGACCAAACAGGAACGCTACACAAAATCAACTACGTCTCATCACCACATACTTTCACGGCAGCTACAAACTAAAAAAACTAATAAAGGACTTCTCACCAATATTAACACAAAACGATGACACCAAAAACCTCATACATCCAAACATTCAAATCTGCTACAAACAAAATCCGAACATAAAATCAATACTTTCCAAGAAAATACCATCACAACTCAACAATAACACATCTACAACACCCGGAACCTCAGCATGCCGACGGCCTCGATGTAAAACATGTGCTATCATCAACACCGCCACCATCATCAATACACATCACACAACCAACGTTTACTAAGCGCAACCAAATAGCACATGCACCACCAGAAACCTCATCTACATCTTAGAATGCAGGCACTGCCCTGCATTCTATGTAGGCGAGACCAAAAATGCACTACACATCAGAATCAATCATCACCGACACACATGCGACTCGATCACGAACAACACCTTACCCGTACCCACACATACTCGTCTCCATAACTTAAAATTCAATCAGTGTTTTACAGCGCGCATAATTAAATCATTTACACCACCCATATCCGACATCCAACTTAGAACTTGGGAGAGATCTTATATATGGTCGCTTGGTGCTCAGTACGGACCAGGCTTAAATAGGCAGCGATAAATAACAATTTAGTAGGCACGAACGACAAAACCATGTGACGTCACCATGTTTCGTCGTTGCGCAGCTCAGCAAAAACTATTATGTAGAAGCGCAGCGATGCAATGTGATGGCGCCACCCATTAGATACCATGCGTGCTATCGGGGGAGCATCTGCTGGATCGATTTTTAGCCATATGATAACAGGAGCAGGTTAGCGGCGGTGGCTTCTTCGATAGCACGCATACATACTTTTTATTAGGTTGGATACTTTTTTAGGTTAGATTTTTCATTTTTTTATTTATTTTTGTCAATTTCATTGTGACTGATGCCGGACCCAGGATAGGGCCCGAAATATATCTCACAATAACTTAAATTTTATTTTATTAAGTGTATATATATATATATTAACTACATTTAAAGACAAACTAGTCAATTAATAACGTTTATTCTAAAAATACTAGAAATTCTGTTTTCTATGGATAAGGGTTGAACCTAGTTATAAGGTTTTTTTAACTTTATTTGTTCAAAAACCGTATTCAATCGTTCGCCTTAATTTTGTCTTATTGCTTAGTGCTCAAGCACATAGGAAGCAGTCACACGAGTGTACATATTTACCTTTTATACATTACAAAGAACGGCAAACGCTAAACGCGTGTGACAGTCACATTCTTTGTAATTGTAATGTTCTTCGTGCATGAGCCCTTATATTATTTTGTGGAGTTTGTTCCACAATCCTAAACGCGAGTCGTTCGAAAACATAAATTAGCTTAAAGTTGTTAGTGTCATCCATTATATTTTGTTTGACAGAGAAAGGGACAGCATTAATTTAAAGTAAATTAATTTAATCTTTAAAATATGGTTTTGAACTACTCGCGGTAAGAGTCGTGCTGATGTGAATTTCTTTAGTTCTATATAAGCCAAAATGTTAATAAGCAGTACATGTGTGTTTGTTGATATAATGGTCAATAATTGACCCAATAAGTAGTTACCTAAGATTAGTGTTGAACATCTCGACCAAGTTTAAAATGAATTTTATGTTTTGCAGTTAAATATTTTTTTGTTATATCTGTAGCTAACTGTTTCTTAATGGGTGAATTTCACAATTTTCGACCCTATTTTTATGTTACTTTTGCTCAACGGCGACGTAAAATAACATAAAAGAACCCTAATGATGTAGCCATAATTGAGCAAAATTTAAATAAAAAACACATGACCAAGACATAGTTTATTAACTATGCAAAAATCAAAATATCAGATCAAACGAATATTACGTACCTATGTAAGGCATGACACAATAAAAAATATCCCTACTCAGTAGTTTTATTGATCTGTAAACATATTTGACAGGTAATTTAATCACAATAAAGATATTGTCACATCATTTGCTTGGGGTACTTGTTGCCCTGAAGGGCTCGGGTGAACAAATGTCTGAAGTAGTTATTAGCGAAGTAGACTGAATCGGACTTCGAGATAAAATCATCGGAATGTCATTTGACACAACGGAGTCAAACACGGGGTTAATTCAGGGAGCATGCACCAGAATAGAACAAAAGTTCAATAGAACATTGCTGTGGTTGGCTTGTCACCATCACACCCATGAATTAATATTAAAAGGTGTGTTTGAAGAGTGTTGTAAGTCACCATCAAGTGGTCCTGACATCCCAATTTTCCGGAAGTTCCAGAGTCTTTGGAATTCACTTGATAACAAATCATATACGACAATTCTAGAGGAAGAGAGTCCCGTTGATGGCTTTATAGAAGAACAACGAGCGACCATGGTTAACTACATCCAAAATGTCCTAAAAACTGGAAATCACCCAAGAGGAGATTACAAAGAGTTATTACAACTGTCACTCCTTTATTTAGGAGGTTGGAATGAAAGCGACTTCTGTTTCAGGATCCCAGGCGCCTTACATCAAGCGAGGTGGATGGCGAAGGCAATATATATATGCTCTAAAAATGGCTCTTTTCACCAAACAGTTGAACATACCTCAACGAGACTTGAAAGGAATGAAAAGAGTTGCACATTTTGTCAGCCTAATATACATTCGCTTTTGGCATGAAGCAACTGTCAGCCGATGGGCTCCAAAGAATGATCTGGATATGCTGCAGCTTTTGAACACTTACCCCGAAGCCGACGTCAAAAAATGTGCTCTCACTATTGCCAAGAGACACCTTTGGTATTTGTCAGAAATAAACGTAGGATTGGCATTTTTAGATGAACGTATTACTCAGGATGTCAAGCAAAATATGCTCAAAAATAAAGAGACTAAACCCGCAAAGAAAAAAGAGCTGAAGCGATTAGAGGGAAAAAATCCAGCTTTTGAAGGAAAAGACTTGAGTCATTTTGTTACTACGAAAACAATGACGTTTTTTGAATTGTTTGGGGTCCACGACGTGACTGAATACTACGGTAACTCTCTGAAAAGTTATGTGGATGCCCTTAAGGTTGTCAATGATACTGCACAAAGAGGAATTGCTTTGATTAAAAAGTTTGACGATTCAGTCAGAGATGAAAAACAAAAACAGTTTTTGTTGAGAGTTGTCGAACATCACAAAAAAAAGTGAATAAGCGATCGAAAGAAGGAATTGCATCGTACAAAGTTGATTAATATAAAACTGTTCTGAAGTAATTATAATGTTTTCTTTTGTTTTAGTTTGTGATTTATAGTTTTTCCAATAAAAGAAGTTAAAATTTAAAAAAACCGTAATTTTACTAAAATTTTTCAAAAGTGTGTGCAACCTCTAAATGTAATCCAATCTTCTTGAAATTTAGCGTAGATAACTTTTACATGACTGAGACACGGGGGGTGATCGACTTCTGCAAAAAAATTGCATTTAATTTTTTGCCTAACAAAATGAAACACCCTACTGCGCAAGCATCACCTTTGTTTTATAAGGCAAGAAGTATTGAAGCCTTTTGAGAGAGTGGAATGAAAAGTGCACGCGCCGACTAATTTCATTAACTAGAGCTTGCCGCGACAAGCAGCAGTCCATTGTGAGGCCAAGATTCTTTACTTTGTCGGAAAATGGAATAGCAACATTATGTACTTGACCGTAGGAATTGTTTTGATGTCCATATTGTGACGAAGACGCTTGCTACCAATAATAATTGCCTGGGACTTAAGTGGGTTTACAAAAAGACCAAAACTCTTGAGCCGACATGTGAATAGAAGTCAGATCAGAGTTAATGATAGCAACAGCACTTTCAGCATTTGCCATCTTTGCGTCTTTATCGTTGGGATCAACACTTGCATTGAAATGTGTATAAATCTGTAGATCATCAGCATATAAATGATAATGAGATCTTAGAGTTCGTGTAATTTCATTAATGAATATGAAAAGAAAACGAAGGGGAAAGAACACCACCCTGAGGGACACCTGTCCTTAGGTCAGACCAGTCAGAAGATAGTTCATCGACATGGTTACATTGCTGACGATCTCGAAGGTACGAACTGAAACACTCGATAGATTCAATGACAAATAAAATTAAGTTTAAAAATAATCATTTTTATATTAGTAACGAAACATTTTTTGTGAATCTAATTCAACATCTATCAATCTGCCTATCCACTGCTGGACATATGCCTTTCCAGGACTTTGCCACTCGCGGTGGTCATCCTGGAAGAATTGCCCACACTCACACACGCTGGGCACTTACACTCGCACCCTGTGACGCCCCTGCCTGTCACCAGTCTGTTCCATATAAGGCCCAGCCATTAGGGATGGATATACCGCTATCCATCGGTCCAGGGCATGGTGGGAGTCCTGGTTTTTTGCCTGTGAGCTGTCCTCTTACTCTCTGTGGCAACATTGCGCCTTTGTGGTAATTTATATTCTATTATATGGCAACGCTGTTCCCCCTCGCCCCTTGGTATTCAGCGCTGGTGTTGTCAGACAGATGTCTTAGTTATAAAATTATAAATAAATAGTTGTGAACCCTACGCAAGTGCTATTAATTATTTAGCATCATCCTTGGGCATCTTACTTTGCTTTGTTGTAAAGGATACAACACTCTCCCCCTAATTACTGCTAGGGGGTCTCCAAGTAAGATGGTGGTACCTCCACAGTCGAGCCCGGCATCAGCTCTGCCACCTGTGATTCAACATAAGGATTTAGTAATATCTATGGTCACAATAATTTTTATAATCGTTTTTAATCACTGTCAGATGATCCGTATTCATGTGGATCAACAGCACCTGTTCCAGTTTCTACATATTTCTCAAGACCTATAAGTTCTCTGAAATCAGTCTTCAAATCATAACTGGAAATATTGTTATCTTTTGGCGTTTTCACAAGCAATTTTTTTAAATCTGTTGCTTTCAAATCTACTTTAACATTGGCTAAAATGGTTACTTTAGATTTAGAGCTAGAAGGACCTTTGTCATTCCCTTTCCCATTATTTTTAGTAAGGCGACATCCATTTTTGCTATCATCAACATCAGACTCAGAGGAAGAACACTGAATCCTTCTTTTTCGTTTGGTAAGGCGACACGCACCGTTGCCATCATCAACATCAGACTCGGAGGAAGAATACAGAGTCTTTCTTCTTATAGGCAAAAGGATGTTATTTTTTACCGAGTAACATGGACAGGAACCTCTTTGGTCTGCATTTCTACAGAAACAGCTTAAAATTCTATGACCCACGTTCGCTTCTTCATCCCTTGAAATCATCTGATGAATTTTCAGAGTACCGGGAACAGCCACGAAATCGCGGTTCTTGGTTTCTTTCTCCATGTCGTTAATGTGTTCTTCAGTTACGAGATATAATTTCACATTGCACCATAAGCAATTAATAATATAATTTCACCATAAGCAACCATTTGATCAAGTGTCCTTTTGATAATCCCGCCTATACCGTCTGCCGCTCCTTTTCCGTGTGCAGCCTCGAAAAAGTTCCATGTCCCTTTTTGGAATCCAAGTTCTTTTATCATTTGATTAAAAAGATGGAAATTTTTCGTTTTTTAGGTGCGCCCAAATTGATTCAGGTGGATGTTTGTTGCAATCTGACAAGATTGCAAAAAAAAAATATGATTCAGGGCTATTATTTGTACTGTATATGATACTTGTGTGCAGTGTGATTTGAGAATGGGATGCTCCAAAATGTACTGCTTGTATTTCACTGTGCAAGTATAATTTTCTGAAAGGTCACAATGTAATATTATTTCGTTTTTCTGTAAGTTCTGTTTTAAATTTTTGTATGATTTTATTTGATGGACTATATTGTAAATATGGATTTTAAAATCTTCGAGTTCTTTTTCAAACTTTTACATTGTTATTTCTACTAAGGTTTCGTTTTAACCTGCGCACATGTTCCGAGTCTGAGAACTTATTTTGCTTTGAAATTTTGAATGCAATTTTATTGTTTTCCGTTCTTTTGTTTATTGGTCGGTCTCGGAATTGCTATTTTCGCTGTCTGTTTCCAGGGCTTTGTAAATTTCTTTGGCGGCTTTTAGGAATTCATCTAGGTTAGGAGCCAGTTATGTCCAGTACTCTAGGCTTTTTTTGTAGTATTTCATATCTTGGTTGAGCGATGTCTTCCATGTGTATATCGGGCGTCCTATTTTCAAGCGTCTGGCTTGATATTTATTTGCAGCATGTAGGAGGTGGGGATGTTCGCGTCTTAACATGTGTCCGTAGTATCTCATTCTGTAATTTTTATGAATTCTGTTATTGTTTTTCCTCTTAATATGTCGTGCATTTTCTTCATGGGAGGTTTGTCCCTGGCGTGCTTAATCATATCTCGCACAATGAGTCTTTCGTATCTTCTTAATCGTTTTCGGTTTGCTTTGGTGACTGCAGCCACTTTCAGCCCGTATAGCATCATCATTGGTTCAATAACCATTTTGTACATAGAGATGACCGTATCCCAGTTCATTTTAGCTTTTTCTATGAAGTTATTTATGACTTTTGAGCTTCGGACCGCTTGTTCACATCTTTTTTTATGGTTTCTTTTCTACGAAGTCCCGACGTTACGTATGTACCCAGTACAACTGGTCAACCGGTTGCATTGACGTTCCTCCAATTGTTATAAAGTTAGGGGGCTGTGAGGCAAAAGGGTCTCTGATAAGGACATTTGTTTTCGTTTCGTTCATTTTTAGTCCTACTGATAATAACAGTGGTTTGATTTGTGTAATTATGTCGTCTAGGTTTTGCAGTTTATTAGTTATTATTATCACGTCGTCTGCAAACGAGAGTATGACAAGAATTGAATCTCGTTGTCATAGTCAAGATGCATTTGCCGGAATGACCATTGTTACCATATTTAAGGGGCTGCAATTGTTTTGTAGTGCTGAAATAAACCTTATCTCTAAAAGCTGTTATTTTTTAATGCCGCACGTGTTGGGGTGTTTACTGACTCGGGAAGTTAATTTTTTATGCGTCTAATTTTGTAATTCCTTAAGGGATAAGAAAAAGAAAATAATTTGTCACTCTTTCGAGTGACTTGTAGTTGAAAATGAATTTGATAAGGATTTAGATATTTGAAGTTTTAAGGTTCTAACGTTAGCCGGTCGGGTAGATATTGTGTAGGTATTAAGCGATTTTTTCGGTTTTCAACCTAATATTTTGGGTGTGAGTTTTACAAGTGTGAGCTTATTTAAGTCAGCATAGGTCTTGGGGTCCTCTCCTCTGTGTGTTTTGTACTGCAAGTAAAACCCTAGCTTTATGGAGGTGGTAAAATGCGAATATAAGTGGTGGTTTGTTGACACGCTCCCGGCTCAGCTCGCATTCTCGTTCCTGTGTGATAATGGAGAATTTGGTTGCAATTAGTTTTATTTGAGGCAGGAACGGTCTCACCGAGGGTCTCCCGTAGTGTCTTCTGTGTTGCAGGCGCTAGGTTGAAGCCAAGTATTCAGCCCTCAGTTTCGTGGCACCGTTGTGCTGATGGCTGTCTTCTATACACTTGGGGGCCTGTTGCGTCACCCAGATTTAGGTCCGCAGTATTGTACTTAGCTAATGCTAAGTCAAAAGCTTGTTTTAGCTAAACTTAACACCCCACTTGCGCCACACACAATACACGAGTAACGAAAATGATGGAAATATAAACACGGCACTAAACAACTGTTCGGCGATAACAACACCAGATGTTGTGGCCACGCGCCCGGGGCTCGTTCACACAAAGGTTTTGCGGAGCAATTTTGACACGTCCGTCCGTCCCGACGGCTGACGACCGACCCGATGTGACAAATTTGGGCTTAAACATTGAATGGTTTTAGACGCGTGAATGTTGGGTAAGATACAGGTGTACCAGTATTTTGTATCGTAACTGTGTCATCGAAATTAGCAAGTAGCGTCTCTGCATTTTGATTTTGTTTTTAGTTTTTGTCTCTTGTTTTCCTGCAGTAGCTCTACTGACATCGTCTTGGTTAAAGAAATCCTCAAATTTAGATGCTAGCTCTGCATGTTTGTAATTAATTCTTTTAAATGAAGTTCTTACCCTGCTTTTCAAAAAAAGGGCAGAACGCAGCTTTGTCGTCATTTTGTATTTCCTAACGACGTCATTATCAACTGATTTTTTTAGTATAGCCCTCTCACTATTATTAGATGCTTTTGCATACTGTTTTCATGGATTCTAATAGCATATTTTTCGGAAATAATTCTCTTTTGACTTTATCATTTTCGGGACTAGGTATGTGCAAACTTTTGACAAAAGAATTTGTTTTACATTTTGGGGTATACAACGTGTATATCTGGGAATCCGTATGATCTTCGTTTTCCTTGTCATCTTCTTGTCTTATATTTTGTAAAATTTTGTATCTGTAAATTCTTTTCTTTAAACGTTTGTTTTCCTTGATTATTTTTTCTATATTTTCCTTTAACTTGGCACTTTCTTTAATTAATTTTCTGTGTTTTCTTATATACCTTCTTTTCTACTCTTTACGAAAGTCTTTTACTGTTGCCGTACTGTATCGCAGTTTCAAATTCCTCCAGTGTTTCCGTTGGGCAGCTTTTTCTTCCTCAGGAAATTCCGAAATTTTCGTGTAATGTTTTTTAGCCCTCAATAATTTTTTCCTTTGTATTTCCTTCCACTTTTCAGGGTTATCTTGTTTCAGTCGTTCCCGGTATGTTTTTTGTCGCTCGATAGCAGAAAGAGGCATAATTTATGGAATAATAAGAATGGCATAAACATATGCAAGTACTGTTACATAACATACATAAACTGAAATCCCAAGTTTTCAACTATGTACACAAAGCAGAGTCCTTTGGTAAGGCCAAAAACTGTATGAACGCCCCCTTAGCAAATTTTATGTAACGTTACATAAAAATAACATAATATAACATAAAAGAAACGAAAATCGATGTCTACATAACCTAAAAACAACTAAGAAGGCATCCAAATAATTTCACAGATTTAAGGCATTAGGTAGTTTGTTAACTCTGTAAAGAGCTTTGCTTACATGATGATAACAAGGAGTAAGAATACTTACATTCTTTAGAACTCTTTTACACAAAAACTAACACAATGTCTACATTTGCAGCCGCACCGTAGTTGTCCTCTGTTTCTGACGAAAAACAAAATGGTCGCCGCGTGATGATTGGTTCATGTGACTGCGACTTTTTCTTTGGTGTTGCCAGTAATAACTTAAGTGGAATTTACCAATGCGGGTACAAAATCCATGCGTTACGTAATAGAATAACATAAAAGATAGAAATTCTGGACATTTTGTGAGGAACAATTATCAACTTGGTTTTTTTACTTTATTATACATAGGTAGTATATTTATTTCAAGAAGTAATTTTGTAATAAAGTTTTTTAGATATCTAAGTGTATCTTAAAATTTTATTATAAAAATCACAACTTAAACTGTTTTTCTTAAATCAAAAATCAACACTTGAGATTATTATTATAAGGGTCAAAAATTGTGAAATACACTCTAATAGGGTTCAAATCACATTTATTCATGCGAAAAGATCTTGAATGTAAATTAATTTCACAGCTACGACTGTTCTGCCACGTAAATATGATTCGAACCTTACGGTTACATCAATTCAGGTGTCTGTTTTCATCATGTTAGACTTCGAAATCACGTCCAACTAACGTAGATAGACGTCTGATTTTACGTAACAAAAGACGTAACAAAAGACGTCATTATTAGCCATTAAATGACGTCATCATCATAACGTAAGAAGATGTCATAACACTGACGTCGTTAAAGGTTAATATTGACGTCTGGTAACGATAAAAATTACGTCATATCCCGTTAATAATGCCCAATCAACGACCTTCGTAATGACGTCTGGTAACGAGAAAGCCAACGTAATATATCAGGTCATTAATTCCCGTCATATAAACGTAAGTAATGACGTCTAGAACGGTAAAAATGACGTGAAATATCCCGTAGAAATTCGGGACATCGTCACGTGAATCCTCACGTTTAAACTTCTCAAAAATGACGTCGCTGGGACGTGTTCTTGGGCATATAGTTAACACCGTAAAAAAGTTAAAATGTTCCACAAAATATTGCAGGAGTTCTCTATTGGTAAGAGCATACTATATTTATCAATCGAACATATAGTTATCGCACAGAAAAATGCTAGAAAATGTTGATACACATCATCACGAAGAACATCGATCAGCGACGAAGCTACACTTACATAATGTAAAAATTCTGATCCTTTCCAATGTGCAAAGCACTGCTCGATGTATTTCAGATGACATTCAACATTTTTTCAAAAATTAATTTACTTTATCTGTATCTCTTGCGCACCATTTTGTGGTGTATGTCCCAAAATTTCCATTACGCCATCCAACCAACAGCCTTTTCATGATTCCTAGATCAATCAAATGCAACGAATCTGAGACGGGAAAATCTTGAACCATGTCTATTGGTAGCTCTAATAGCGGAGAATCAGCTCTATGATGACCTCCATACTTTTTCCATGACTTAAAGAAGAAGCGTTCATAGGATTGCTGAAAAAGTCAACAGATGTTAAAAATGGACACGACACAGCTATGTGTTCATCGTGTAACCAAACTTTGTTGGCCCATAAAGGCGATATTGTACGCCACCAAAATTCCGAGCGGCACAAAAATTTATGGAAACAGGTGTCCTCATCTCATAAGATTTCAGAGTTTTCACCAAATCTTCATTTTAGTGACAGTGTTAGGAGAACGGAATTGACGCTAGCAGCACTACTAGCATTCAATAACCTGCCATTTTCGCTTACAGATACTCAATGTCCTTTGTGTTCGGACATTTTTTCAAATTCAAATATTGCCAAAAGCCTTGCAGTCAAGAGGACAAAATCGACAGGTTTAGTGAAAAACGTTTTGTCTAAAAGCTTTGCAGCGGAATTAGAGTACATGATTCGTCCAAGAGCTAATTATTTTTTACTCATAATGGATGAAACCACCGTTTTCATTTATTGTGATTTTATTCAATAGTAACAATAAAATGATAGACACATTTTCTCGATATGGTGGAAGTACCGTATAGTACAGCCAATGAACTGTTAAACTGTTTGAAAAACGTTTTGAGCACTAAAAATATTCCGCTTTCTAATTTGATCGGATTCTCTTCAGACACATCATTTAACGTTATGGTTGAAGAAAATAATTCTGTATTTGCTCTGTTAAAAAAGGAGTTGCCTAATATAGCGTGTATAAAATGTTCTTGCCACCTGATTAGCCTTTAGGCGAATAGAGCACATCATGTAAAGTTATGGTTGGAGAAAATAACTGTATTTACTCTGTTAAAAAAGGAGTTGCCTAACATAGCGTGTATAACACTTTCTTGCCACCTGATTAGCCTTTAGGCGAATAGAGCTTGCCTTAGACATCCACGCCACGTGGAAAATTTAATTAGAAATCTGGGCTTTCATTACAGTAGAAGTTCAAAGAGATTAGACCATGGGCGTCGGAAGGGAAGGGGGGCAGCTTCCCCCCTCTGGAAACGGAACGGGACAACAAAAAATAGTACTAAAGTACACATCCAGCAGACACACATCATACAAGACACAAGTGCGATCGGCAGTTTTTGTTTGCACAGAAAAGTGTGGACCGGTAGGTATCATTTCAGATTCAGACAGTACCGATATAATTATTTAAATGTGCTACATTAACCTACACACGCATCATAAAATGGTTAATAGTAATAGCACAGTGTATATAGGTCCAGCGTGAGGCTACTCTGCAACGTGAACGCAGCTCTAGAGACAGCGAGTAAGCAAGTTAATAATGTGACCTCAGTCTCTTTCACACCAAGTTTTCAACCGCGCAGCAGGGCAATCCTAAGGAGAAGCGAACGTCGCAAAAAATACTCGGTAATAGAGTATTGCAGTGTAACACATGTACACTGGAAAATGGTCTTTTTTAATATGTTAGCTCTATGGTCCGCAACATTTGCATAAATCAACAGTTCTACCGCGTTACTTGTCAAGTGATTGACCATGTTATTAAAAGTAACTTATTTTTTGGCCACCCTGAAAATGTTCTTCTGTCAATGCTAGCTGACGAGAGAAGTGACATAAAGGAATTAGCTCTTCATAAAATTCAGAAGGCGCGCAAAATAGAAAGATCCTTTCATAATACAACAAATCATATCCGCATCTTTAAGGTACCAGACTTTGACCTTGATGCCAGTGATTATGTGTACTTGATAAGGTAGGAGAATGTGACAGAGCCTCCAGTAACTAAGTCACTCAACGACGAGATAATATCGGATGCTTTAGTAAACCCAAATATAATTCAAGAAGCTATACTTTTTTCCATTAAAGCGTTTCCTTGCCACACTCAGGCTACAAAACAAGCAGTAAGAATTGTCACGGAAGCATCTTCAGCTGTTTGCGGACCATAACGGAAAGGTGAATTTATAAAAAATCGCCTAGAATCAGGAAAGCTCATGCCAGTTTTCAACACAAAACGTCACTACCGTGTACTGTAATTTTGATGTTTCATTTTTCGTCATTAAATACTAGAGAAACTGTTGCATTTATCTGTTTGTATCTGATCATTATATAGTAGGGTGGATCAATTTATTTTTTATTTTTATGTGAATTCTAATAGTGCGGAAAAGTTGCCTTTTATCGTTATTATTATTTGTACCAAGGTCACAGTTCGATAAAAAAATATCTTCTGCTGCCCCTAAGACCCTTAACTTTCATAAATTCGCGTAAAAATTGCTTTCTGGCAAATGTTTGTTACAAACTCATTTGTCACGGGAGTTCTTTTAGATTCATATTTTCCGCGCATTCAACAAGCAGTAAACAAAATGGCGTCGCGTGAGATGCTACACTGCATTCCCACTCCCCGCCCCCTCGTTCGAACGTCAGTCGTCCGCGCCAATTTGATGCGTGAAGTCATATTGCATTTCGCGGCGCGCACGGCTACTATAATCCATCATAATTCGTTCGTTTCTTAGTGTTACTGAAGGATTAGAGACTTATTATAATATTAAAGTGAGTTTTGTGCAAGTAGAACATGGAAACTAACGATCAAGTGCTTACAAGGAAGAAACTGAGTTGTGTGGTATTTGGTGCTCCAGAACAACTTTGTGAGTTCGTATTACCTGCATTTTATGATGTAATGAAACTTTATCTCTGGATAAAGCATGAAATAAAGAAAAATCAGAAAAAATTCCTATTAGCTAACATGGAAGTTAAGCAAACCAAGACTATGTCGCTAGAAAGAAAAAGAGACATTAAACGGACTTTTTCAACGCAATGCTTTTTTAAAATCGAAGATAACAAAATTAACGTCAGTCAACAATTTTTTTACACGTCCTTGTGCATCAGTCAAAGCGTGATACATAATGCTGTGAAAAATAGAGATCCCATTGGACAACTTAATCAAGAAATTGACCCTCGTGGAAGCCACGAGCCAGCTAATAAAACACCACCTGAAAAAGTAAAAGAAGTTCGTAATCATATTCGGTCGTTCCCGTCTATGGAAAGCCACTACATAAGAAAAGATTCCAAATGCCAGTACTTGGATTGCAAATTGTCCATTGAAAAGATATACAGTATCTATTGCGAAGAATGTGAAGTTAAAAAAAGCACTCGTTAAAGAAGAAGAATCTGTAAAGCTGCAAATGGAAGTAGACTATATTAATGCTGGTTTAATGTTTACCTTAGTATTTTCTCCTCCCCCCTGGATCGCTGAGCCGGTCAGACGTGTTTTTTAACCAAACTGCTAAACATTTAATTAAAATCGGAAGTCTAATTACGTTGGACGGATAGCCGAAATGTTCTAAATCCTCGATCGCTGTCCATTTATTGTGACCCTAGGCCTACCTAACCTGGACGGAAAGATAATCTGTATTAGATCGTCGATCGGTGACCAGTGTTTGTGACCCATACGCACGCATAGTGCAGTATAGTGAGTGTGTGAAAAATAACAGTGCCGCGCCGCGCCGCTAAACCGTTGCGAACCTTTGTTTGTGTCTGTGCCACTATATTATATTCCTTGCGCCGCACCGGGCACATGATGAACCAATCTTTAGCTGATTCGGATATCTCCAGTCCAGAAGGTGCATTTTCATCTCACAATTATGTCGCGGATCGGGACAAAAGAAGAGAAAAGGTTGGTACTGATGATATGGAACTGGCATTTAATTCATTTAAGGAAGAAATGAAAGATATGATAAAACAGCTGATGACAGGACAAGAACTTGAGCTCAAAAAAATTACTCCATCACTTATGGAAATTAAGAAAACTAACAGCAACATAGAAAACTCTATAGCTTTCCTAACTGCACAAAATGATGAATTTAAGAAAAAAATTGAGAAAATTGAAGCACAATCTAGAAAAGATAAAGAGTACATTACTATACTTGAAGACAAACTTGAGGACATACAGCGAGGAAGCCGTAAGGCAAATATAGAAATGAAAAACGTACCAAAATCCAATAAAGAAACCAAAGAGGACTTGATCAACATGGTTTTGTGCTTATCTAAAAACATAAACTGTAAGATTATGAAATCAGATATCAGAGATATATATAGAGTGCAAGGAAAGAAAGAGGGAAAGAGTAACACACCTATTATAGTTGAGACCTCATCTACTATTCTGAAAACCGAAATACTCAAAAATAGTAAGACTTACAACTACAAGCAACAACAGAAATTGTGTGCCAAGCACCTAGGATTTACCAAAAATGAAGATACGCCCATATACATATCTGAACAACTAACCTCAAAGGGATCTCGCCTTTTCTTTCTTGCTAGAGATCTTATTAAATCGAAAGGATATAAATTTTGCTGGACATCTTATGGAAGGGTGTACGTTAGGCAGGACGAAAACTCGCCCATCATTTCAATCAAAAGTGAAACTCAAGTGACCAATTTGTTGCACGAAAAATGACTATTAAGTTACCTAGTTATGAATCACTTTCAAGTTTGCATACAATTTATTTTGTTAACTAAAAACTTCAAGTTAATAAGACAAAGTTATCCTTTTTTACATAAAATCAAACATAACACACATATTCACTTTCTCAATCTCTACACAAACACAAAAAGTCTCATATATTTAGATATTAAATCTAAAAATAATCTCCTTACACATACACTTGAACACGATGAATACATAATATATGCGGGTATAATTGTATTTACTAACTCAAATAAAAACATATACAAAGATAATTATGCTAAGAACACAAACCAAAAACATTTATATAAAATGTATCACATAGATCTGGTAATGATACGCAATTTTACATTCATTAAATATGTCTAGCTCCCTTACGACATTGTATGAAATAGACAATATAGAAACCGCGCAATCTATTGCATGCCAAGTTGAAGATTTTCAGAAGCTTGTTCACATACAAAATACGGATCTGACGATTATTTCACAAAATATAAGAAGTGTTAATAAGAATATAGACAATTTGCATGTTACTTTGTCTCAGCTTGAATTTGATGCTGACGTAATTATCCTAACAGAATGTAGACTTGACCCAATGAAACCTATACCACAAATTGACAATTATAATTCTTTTTCTACAACTTGTCATCTTAACCAATGTGATGGGGTAATTGCCTATGTTAAAAAGAATTATAACGTGAGCGTCAAAGAAATAAGGCTGACACATGCATCATGCCTGCAGCTTACTATAAATGAACTGACCATCCTCGGAATTTATCGTTCTCCCTCAAACAAAAATGCAGACGATTTTACAAAATCTTTGGATCTACATTTGAAAACCATCAAGTCATGCAAAAATATTTTAATTACGGGTGACATCAATATAAATATCATCTTTAATGATAGTGAACAATCATTTGAACGCTCTAATAGACATTACTATCTTAATATGTTAACTATGCACAGCTTGTTTCCAGGTCACTTTTTGCCTACTAGATATGAAAACTGTTTGGATCATTTCAATCTAAATTTAGATAATAACAAAAAGAAATCAGCTTTCATAGCGGTTATAGATAGCACTATCACAGACCATCGTATGATTTTTCTAAAGTTGTCTAAAGTAGCACATAAGGACACAAATTCAAAAACTAAAATAAAAATTGACTTTGATAAAGCATTAATAAGCTTAAATGAAAGTAACCTATCAGACTTATTATTATATAACGAGCCCATTATATTAACCGAACGTTTCATAAATATAGTAAGAAAAAGCTTGTTAGAGAATACTAAAACTATACTTATTCCGAGAAATAATCGCATTATTAAACCATGGATAACTCTGGGCATTTTGCGCTGTATTCAAAATAGAAATAATATGCAGAAGAAATTGCGTGTTGACCCTGGAAACGAAATATTAAAAATTACTTACAGGCGATATCGCAACTACTGCAACAACCTTATCAAGAAGTTGAAACGTAAATATGACACAGAACAATTAACCAAAGCTAATAAAACTCCCAAAACCTTATGGAATGCTATAAACAAAATAACTCATCGTAAACAAAACAATACAAAAAGTTTAGAATTATTAAATATAAAAACATCTCAACATGAGTCAGTTAATTTAGTAAATGATTATTTTGCTAATGTTGGAAAAACATTAGCCGAAGATATTACTTCCGATGATACACCAGAACCATTCAGTGCTACCTCAGAACTGTCAAGCTCACAAGTGACATCCTTTGTTTTATCAGAAACTGATACCAGGGAGGTGATGTTGGTCTTAAAGAGTCTTAGGTCTGAAAGTGCTCCTGGTTGGGATGATATATCTACCAAATTTCTTAAAATTGCAAGTAGCTCTGTCGTTCCTATCATCTCTCATTTGACTAATCTGTGCTTCGGCAAGGGCATTTTTCCAGCAACTCTTAAACAAGCTATTATTACGCCGGTACACAAGGGAGGGGACAGAGACAATCCCAGTGACTATAGACCCATTTCTGTTCTGCCTGCTTTATCAAAAATAATTGAAAAATTAATTAATATTCGTTTGATTAATTACCTAAACAAATTCAATATAATATCCAAATCACAGTATGGGTTTAGACAAGGCATATCAACAGAAGACGCCGTATCAGCACTAACGTCTTGCATTGTGAGCCACGTAGACAAAGGTAAAAAATGTCTTACTGTTTTTATTGATTTAAAAAAGGCCTTTGACACAGTCTCTGTCCCCATCCTTGTGCGCAGGTTGGAGAATATTGGTATAAGAGGTGTCCCTCTTGAACTTTTCAAAGATTATCTTCTGGATCGTAAACAAAGCGTTAAAATTGGAAAATATATCAGTGACAATTCAAAAGTAACTTTCGGTGTCCCGCAGGGTAGTGTGTTGGGCCCAACATTATTTTTAATCTATATTAATAACTTATGTGATATGAAGATCAATAGAGGGGATATATTTTCCTATGCAGATGATACTGCTGTTGTTTTTGCTGGTAATTCATGGGACGCTGTACGTGGCTCTGCCGAAGAAGGGCTTGCTGAAATTGCTCGCTGGCTAAAATTAAATATTCTTACATTAAACATGACTAAAACTAACTACATATGTTTCACAAAATATAATAGTACACAGCCAGCAGACGATTTCCAAATAAAAATACATAAATGTAATAATATCCAAAATTCTAACTGTTTGTGTAACTTAATAACTCAAGTTACAAAAACAAAGTATCTAGGAATTATGGTAGACCAGCGTCTGTCTTGGCATTCTCACTTAGAACTGGTAATTAGCAGAATCAGAAAATTGATATGGATATTTAAAATGTTAAGACATGTCACGACAACGACTCTTCTAAACCAAATATACATAACCTTAGCCCAATCCATCCTGGTATATTGTATACCAGTGTGGGGAGGGGCTACTAAAGAAAAATTCCTTGAATTGGAGAGGGCACAACGGTCACTACTGAAAGTTATGTATTTTAAACCGTTCAGATTTCCTACTGAAGACCTATACAATTTGTGTGATTTACTAACAATTAGAAAACTTTATGTTTTGAACGCTGTTTTAAAACTGCACAAATCTTTACCATATGATCCCTGTATCCTTTACAAAAGGAGGAAAGATAATGTGGCACCGGTACTTTCTGCTAAATCTGTTTATGCTAGTAGACAATATCTCAAACAATCTGCGCATTTATATAACTTAGTCAATAAACACATAAATATCTACCCTATGAATAGCTATGAATGTAAAAAGTCTGTAACAAAATGGTTAAAAACAAACAGTTATGAGCAAGTTGAAACCTTGTTGCAAATTCCTGGCTAAATTTATTAATACATATATTTATTACATCTACGAAATACCTTAAAATATATTGGTTTACATTTTTTACATATTACTACATATATACTACATATAAATACATAGATAATAAAGAAACACAATCCATTCTAAACATTCTTGCAGTACATAGCACTTGCACCGCTTACACACCCTCACTATACAAGCCCGCACACACACATACACATACATTAACCCTCACCTCCTAGTAGATAAACTAAATCTGATGCCAAGACCTCGGTCGAAGGACTAGAGTTTTACAGGGTTTTTTCTCGAACATTACACTCACCCACATACCCTCACACAGACCATAATTCACACACTAGTACATACCTCCACATTCTTATTCTTAAATTTGTCAAAATTTAAATGTATTGAATCTTTTCTTTTTCATAATATACTATCAATGTAAATAGTGGAAGAGCGGAGCCTCCTAAGACAGGTATATTCTTTACTTAAAAGGAGACTCCAACAATTTGTAAAAATATTTATGATTAAGTTACAGAAATAAATTATTTGTATTTGTATTTGTATTGTATTGTATTTTTTCCCTTTTTGAAGATTTTTTCTTGGGTAATGGTTGCTTTATTCTCAACTTGATTTTTAATTCTGACTTGTATAGCTTTATGACGTTTAGACTTGTCCATGCACGGGTCATTTTCTAATCTCAATGGGTCTTCTTCTATGTTGTCCTTTTCACCACACACAACGAATATTTCTTCAGGCGCATCTGGCGTCAAAGATACGATTTTTCAAAATATTTAATTCGGTTTCGCTTATCTACTGCAGACCTTTCCGCTTTCTCTTCTGTATTTCTCTGACACTGAAACTTGTGAGGAACTACTCCTTTTTTAAGTTGTATTCTACCTCCAGCCAATTTAAATTTTATGTAATTCTTACTACCTACGCGTATATTTTCTCATGTCATGCATCTACAAAATAAATAACATTAATATTGCTTACATCAAAGTGATCTTCACAACAATAAACACTACTTTTGTTGCTGGGTGGATTATCTCTTTTAGTAGCTCGCATCCATTTTTTTCGCATTTTGAATTCAAATGGCACTTTTTTTCTGGCGAACTGACTGTTGTCGACACACATTTTGGGACTACACACCATTTGCAAGTCTTTGGATTTGACATATCTGTACCGTAATTGTTAATTTTAAGAAAAAATGCGTAGGAGCAGCGTGTCGCGTGCGTGCCGTGGCCGACGACCAACAGGCAACAGGGCAACAGCTGAGCGAGTCAGCGGCTGGCAGCGCCGCGCGAGGAGATTCATGTCTTGTGACGTCAGACATGCGAGCGCGGTCGAGCGATTCGAGCCTATTTAAAAAAATTAATATCTCGAAAACTACTTATCGTATCGAAGTAATTCTTTCGATGACTTTTATCTTATTTTATAGACTATATGATAAAATAAAAAATAAAACAAACCATATTTCTTCATTGCTGTCTGATCACTCGCTACATCCCAGGCCCATACAATGGCCTGGCAGACAGTTTATCGAGGAAGAAAAAGCTACCGGAATGGCGCTCCAATCACCAGAGAGATTTTTCACAACTTGGGGACTCCAGAAATAAATCCATTTGCCTCGCATCGATCAGCGGTAGTGCCAGGGTACGTAAGCGAAGATGCGTCCGACGTAAAGAGCCAGTTCACGGACGCCTTCAGCAAAACTTGGCATTACAATCTGGCGTGGTTATTTCCCCCACCTGCTCTGATACCAAGAGTTCTTCATCACCTAGAGTCATCGACGGGGCTTTATCTTGTAGCCCCGAACTGGCACAAGGGGTTTTGGATGAGAGACCTAAAGAGCCGTGCCACTCAACCACCCTGGCAGATTCCCTACCTTCCATCCAATCTTGTGGACCTTCAGATGAATCTACCCCCCTCGGGAGTAGACCTCCTCAGATTGCAGGTTTGGAAAGTACTGGCTGGGCCAAGGAAATTTCCAACTGGAGCAATTATGAAGTAGAACTATTAGAAGCCTCGTGGAGAAAATCTATTTTAAAGACTTATCGCCCGGCATGGCAAAAATGGGTAAAGTGGGCGTCAGGGAATATCATAAAAGTTGACAATCCTCAGCCAACGAACTTAGCTCCTTTTCTTTGCTATTTACACAAAGTTGTAAAATTAGCTCCTGGGACGATATTGCTCCAAAAATCTGTAGTAGCAACACTTTTAAACCCACATTGCATTGCTCTATTCCTGGTCTCCGAATCCGAGCAGGAAGAATTACTAACATCCAGCAAGTGATTCCAGCTAATTACGATGCAGCCGCGCTCTACCGCGATGCCAGTGCAGTGCGCGAGCACTGATGAATTATACCGCAACTAAAATGCGTGATATCAAATTATATACCGGACGACTTGGACAATTGAATGAGGGCAACGCAGGAATGCTCCTCAGAAGCGCAACCCGAGGAGAATATGTTTCAATACCTCCCTTGGACGACGATCGTCTCCCAGCAGTTCGGGGAACTGTCAACACATTCTTTTCCGATGTGGCCTTGACTGATGATCAAAGAAGACTGGGTATTTTAGGTCTTTATGTCCGTGAAGATATCAGTCAAGATTACTACCCCGCAGGAAATGCGTGGCTTAACAGTGACGTCGCACATTATGTTGTTTCCGCCGACTATGGTGCCTTCTTGAATCGATTGATAGAATAGCCCTGCGATTACCGATCTTAAATGATCGATGCTCAGCCGGAAAATAAAAGGTCTCACGACCAGCTGAAAGAAAACTTAAGTGGCACACTAATTCTAATACTTACCCGCGCTTGCTTGAATTTCTTCACGTTGACATTCAGAGCACTGGGCAGAAATCACATTGCGTCAACACCCGCGAGGACCATCGCAATGCTTTGTTTTAATTAGACAGTCGGATTTCCCTTGTCCGTACCAGTTCTGAACTGACCGTTGAACGGCGGTCGTACAGAACCGTGTAGTGTAGTCAGTATAACCTAATTTTAGATACTTATATGTTCAAGCTTATTCACATTATAGTCAGTCTTAATTGAACATCCGAGCCTTCCATTCAACTCCCTGACGCTCCGCCTTACATGACGACCGTGATTTATTTGGACCGTGCGCAAACGCATCAAGTTTCGAAGTGAAAATGTTGGACAATTAATTATGTAATTACAAGAGCAAATATGTTACCAGCAAAATGTGTAACTCCAACGTGCCAAGATTACCAAAGCAGGATGTTATGACCCAAATTGCTACAACAACAAGATCATAAACACGGACGTTGAGATGGCTATTGGTATGATATCGTGGTACATGCTAGCCTTAATCCTACTGCTGGTCGTAATCGGAATCATTCTCGCAATTTGATACTGCAACAAGAGCTTCAACAAACGAGTGGAACGAGGTGTCGACTCCAGCATGCTACGGCTACAGAAAATGTAAGGACCGCCCGCCCAAGTCCAGAAGAAATCTAGGGTGCAGCTTCAGTTACAATCAAAGTGGAAAGACAGAAGCGGAAATTCGTCCAAAAATGTGAAGTGTGGTACAGTAAACAAATAACAAAGGAGTGAATCTAGTTGTAAGGTAATGTTTTAGTATCAGTATATATATATAATATAAGTAAAAATAGTAAGTTCTGCTTAATAATGCCTTAAGAACATGTATTTAAAAACCAAAATCATTATAAAGTGTGATTTTTATGGCTGAGAATATTAAAAGTCTATATGACAGTTTATTAGAAATAAGAAATTATCTAATTAAAATTGGACCGATTAGAAGGCAAGGTAAAATATTAGAAGTAAAATTATAAGAGGCCAATGAGTTGTTGATACAGAACAACCACTACATTGATAAGTTAAGTAAAATAGCATTTAGGGATGACACAGAGAAGACCTTAATATTTGAATACTGTTCTCAATTTACGACACTATACCAGGAAATAAGCAAGCTGTGTGACAACCCAGGGGACGAGGTCGATCTGCAGGAGTTTAGTGATAGTGAGGTAAGTGACTACAGTGACAGCCAACCCGAGCAAATGGACATCACCATGGACAAGTTTGACGTTAAGTTGGCTCTTAGCCTATTGCCAATGATGAACGACAAGGACGATAATACAAAGGAATTAATAGACGGCATCAAATATTATAATTCTCTTTTAGTCGAGGCATCGCAGGGTCAGCTTATATCATTTGTGCTGAAAACTCGCTTTTCACAATCAGCGAAACTAAAACTATCAAGTAAGTATGAAAAAGTTAATGAACTCCTCAGGGACATGCGCAAACATCTGTTACCACAGAAAGCGGCAACAGCGATACAATCCAGGCTACAAACAAGTAGGCGAAATGAAAGGTCAGTGGTGGATTTCGGAAAAGAAATATCGGAATTGTTTGTTGACTTAACCATTTCGCAGGCCGACGGAAATTCAGACCACTATGGAATTTTACATCCACTTAATGAGAAATTGGCAATTAACAGATTTGCCGACGGCCTACGAAATAGTCGTTTAAGCACAATAATCGCTGCTCGAAATTATAGTTCCTTAAAGGATGCCATAGGCTGCGCAAGAAGTGGAGATTTTTTTTTTACATAAATTATAAATTAAAAAGTAGAACAGGAAGACATCCGATAGTGTTTAAGTTCCCGAAATTCCCAATTATGCTCATGCAGTGCTGAAAAAACTTTTCTTCCCATGATGGAATAAAATGGATGGATGGATGGAAAAAAGGATGGCTCATTGAAATTATTTTGCGTTTTGCGTACCAGTGCTATATTTGTAAGTAAAATCAAATTTAGATTTTACGCGATTTAAACATACTTCGTGTTTATTTTGTTAAAATACTAATATCATGTTTTTTTTTATGGCAAGGATTATGTTTTGTTTGAAAGAATTTGAGCAAAAAGTTAAGCGAGAGCACAATGTTTGGAAATGTTTTGGTTGATAAGATTTCTATAAGCAATTGGACTGATCACCCAAGAGTTAGCGATATTCTTATAAATCAAATCATTTAATTTTGGCTGTGGTTTTAGTTAGAAAAGTTTGAGTTTGAGACATACAGAGCGCATTAAGCGAGACTTATGCGAATATGTATGTACTTATAATCATCAAAGTCATCCGAGGTACATAAAGGTACACAAGGGTACATGCTGATCCTTCTCTCTGATCATGTGATCATGGTGCGAACGAGCAATCCTCTGTGAAAAAGTTGGAGACCAAAGTTGTCTTAAAACCATGACTACCCTTGAAAAATGATAAAGTGCACAAAGAATATATATTGTATAGAGTCGACTCAAATATTGTACCTGCCCAAAGTGGTTTAATATATAAATGTTGATAAGGGTGCGGTCGCCCCATGATAAAAGATGTACCTCGCTCGGTAATGAAATGTTGATAAATAAAAAAAAATATATAGATGACTTTGATTTGATAGTGATGTTTTTATGAATGGTGATTTAATAAATAATAAAAGTAAGCATGAGTTATGCAATGAATGAAGCATTTTGTTTTCTTGTACTACTTGAGAACTTGTTTTTACATAGTTATTGATAAATTGATAACTTTCAGATGAAAATTATTTTGATGAGATGAGTAATAGTAAATATAGAGAAATAATATATACGCATGCATAAAGACAAACAGATGAGTGATATCGCGTTATCAATTCATACTGTATTTAAGATTACATTATAATTTTATTGGCATTTATTCTACGTTTTGAATTTTTATCTAACATTCTTTATCGTCAACATCAAGAAGATACAAGAATGTCAAGAAATTACAAACAAAACATTTACATAACACTTTGACAATCACATAACAAGTAATGTTCGTAATTAGATGATAACTGTACACAACATTCGAAATAACAGATATAACGATTGACAATTTTGAACACAAAGAGCATAAATAAAGTTACTATAAAAAGTTTTAGGTTTCTTGTGACGTACAAAAATACATAAAAACATTCTTAAAATATTTTCCATCATTTAAGGTTTTAATACGGTCTCGACGGAACAAAAGAAGGCAGATATATGTTTGGCTATTCACATTGCAGCACATTCATCAGTGCGTAGTATTGACCATTTATCTGAAATTTTGAAAGCACTGGGAAAGAGATCTACTCTTGAAAATATCAAAATACACCACACCAAGTGCTCGAAGATAATCAAAAATGTAATCGCTCCTGTCACGCTGACTGACCTTATAAAAGATATTGAAAATGAGGGTTTCTCTTTAATAGTTGATGAATCGACAGAAATTTCAAATAAGAAATATTCAGCGTTCGTGTTACGATACTTCAGCAAGAAAAGAGACAAAATTGTTAATGAATTTCTGGGGTTTCTGGAAGTAGGTTTCTAAAATGATTCAGCTCTACCATGGAGTATTTAAAACTGGTATGGTTGAAATTTGAGAATGTAATTGGCCTGGGCACACATGGTGCTAACAACGTGTTTGGAGCGCATAACTCATACTACACACTCTTCAAAGAAAGGGTAAGCTCAATTTTCAATATATATAATTATTTATTATTATTATTTCAAAATTTGACAACGCAATTCCTCATTTAGAGAAAATCTCATCTCAGATGGCATATCAAATTATTCGGTTTTGTTTATTCGTTCCAAAATTTACATACATATTAAGATGTATCTTGAATTAAAACACTTGTACTAGTAGTTTCACTTTATTTGTGTTAACTCCCGACCGGTTTCGGATTTTATTCCATTTTCAAGGGAAGATCTTAATTAAAATATTTTACATCACTCCAGGCACTAGCTCTGAGCAACGTAAACAATGATAATGTTCTACATTACATTATCATTGTTTACGTTGCTCAGAGCTAGTGCCTGGAGTGATGTAAAATATTTTAATTAAGATCTTCCCTTGAAAATGGAATAAAATCCGAAACCGGTCGGGAGTTAACACAAATAAAGTGAAACTACTAGTACAAGTGTTTTAATTCAAGATGTGTTTCAAGTTTCACCAAGTGCCGACAATCGCAAGTATAAATTTTATTAAGATGTAGCCTAATTTTTAAATTAGAATCACTACTTTTGAATATCGATAACATGATTCAGTTGGCACTAACCAAAATCCTAAATTGTCCAATCACAGAAAGATCTTGGCTCCAGGCCTCGCTTCCAATAAGATTGGGAGGCCTGGGGATCAGATCAGTGAATAGCGTGGCACTTCCAGCCTTTTTGTCTTCTGCCCACAGCACAGAGGTCTTGTATAACAAAATTATTAACCCATCAATGGGTAATATTGAGATCTCGTGCTGTGGGGAAGCCAAATTGGCATGGTCGCGGGCCTGCCCGGGTGAAGCTCCACCCCAAAATTTAATGGCACAGCGGCAATGGGACGAGCCGCTCTGCAAAATTAAACAAAAAGAACTTTTAGATACTAGCGTAAATGACATAGAGCGAGCTCGTCTCCTTGCCGTTTCGGAACGTGAGTCGGGCTATTGGCTGCGGGCAATTCCTTCCGTAAATATCGGTACCCTAATCGACAATCTGTCATTTAGTACGGCCATAGGCTTGCGGCCAGGCACCACAATAACCCAACCACACCGCTGCCCCTGCGGAGCTGACGTGGACTGTTCCGGGCTCCACGGCCAATCGTGTCGACGCAGTGCCGGCCGCCACTCTCGCCATGCTGCCCTGAATGACATTATCCGAAGGGCCTTCACCACGATCAACGTACCCTCGACCCGTGAACCAACAGGAGTCGTTCGGGACGATGGAAAGAGGCCCGACGGCATGACTTTGACAGCATGGAAACATGGGCGGCCGCTAGTGTGGGACGCAACATGCGTGGACACGCTGGCGGCTTCCTATGTCCAACAAAGCTGCAGGGCCGCTGGTGCAGCGGCGGGCACTGCTGAAAGCAACAAACGGCGCAAGTATTCTGCACTGGACAGGTGCTATATGTTTGCGCCGTTTGGGGTGGAGACGCTGGGTCCGTGGGGTCCGGAGGCGCGGCGACTGTTTAAAGAACTTTCGTCGCGCCTGGTCGATGTCTCGGGTGACCGGAGGGCTGGCGCTTACCTTGGCCAGAGGATCAGTCTGGCCATCCAAAGAGGAAACGTTGCCAGCATTCTGGGCACCCTACCGGGGGACAGCGACCTGGACCGGGTTTTTTATCTTTAATTTTTGTAATTTTAGTTAATATTGATTTAGATTAGTTTAATTTAATTTATAGATTTATTTTATTTATAGGATAGTTTTAACCAGTTTTTTTTTGTATAATTAATTTTAGGAATATTTAGTTTTAAATATACAAATGTCATAGATTATTTATTTAATTATATATATATAATTCATATAATATTTCACTCTCGATACGCGATAACTTGTATTTTCCTGCATACCAATTTATTATTATATATATAAACTATTTATTATTATTTGATACATATGATATGCATGAACGCAAGGGAAACCAACATCAATCGTTTGAAACGTTGAGCATGCTTAATGTTGCTGAGGAGGTGCGAGGAGAACATACAGTTTCCTCCTCGCATTCAAATGATTCTAAGGAGCTAATTGAAAAAATAACACGCAGATATTGAAGATTAACTTTTAGTTTTAATAAACTTCAGTATGCTCAGTCTTACAAGAATATCTGTGTATTTAACTATACTCAAGAGTATTGCAAAATTAAAATTTTTATAGTCTCAGTATCTCGAGTAACTCTATTCAATTTATTAGTTATTAGCACAGCTTTACAATGTTTACATAATCACTCTTTTCAAAAAACTTTTTACGGTATAGCCAGCTATGTAATATAAAATATTATTTTTATATTCCGAGAAATTGGTAGTTTCAATAAGTTTAAGAAGCCAATCTATTTGTTGTTCCTCGTTCTCTTCGGGTACGGTATCTGGGTCGTTTATAAAGGATTTGGGACTTCTAAACTCTAATAGTGGCGAAGTTTCGAAGTCTGCGTCAAAACAATTTGCGTTAACAGTTGGAGTAACGCTGTTTCGGAACAATAATTTTCTTAATGCATATTTCACTTGTAATGCACTTGGGTTGTCATTATGTCCACCTGAAGCTCTCAAGCATTTCTAAATGATCTTGTGAGCATTTGTAAGTTAGAAAATAGTTAACTATACCATTTTGAAGTAAATCTAGGGCAAGTTGAGCAAAGCTGAATGTGTCTATAATTAAACCTAGTTGTACGTAGTACATACTAATTCCATGGATGGAAGTATCTTATCTTAGGGCAGCTACAATTGACAAAGTTGGTGTTGCTATCACAAGATTTAAATAAAATGGTTTTTATTTTTTTTTTCAAAATTAGGAAAAGCACAAACTTAAAATGTAGAACATGATATTTGTGCTTAGTAAAATATGTGTGTGTTATTTAAAATATTTACTGTATCCTATTATCATACATCCAAAAGAAATATTTTAACTAAAATAAAGTGAGTTAATAGAAAGACTACAAATATATTTTTTTTTTGCTGTTGTATGGTTGCTAATACCTTTTCCGGGTTTCGACTTCAACGGTATGTACTTACTTCAGTATGAAATTATAATATTTTATGATAAATTGCTACCTGTATGACATAACAGTGGTTTTATTTTCTTCAATAATATTCTTATCTAATTTCCCTGGCATAAATATTAACAAATCATATTCTTCTCTATTTTAACTGTTAAGATGTGTTACATACCTTTGCTTAATGGATATTTGAGCAGCTGGTTCTTGGTACTAAAAAATTTTTCCACTGGCAACATTGGTTCCTTACCGCGAATATTTAAAATGAGTTTTCTTGTTCCTTTTTCAAATATGTGAAAAGCTTCTTATCTTGGCGTCATTCTTCTTTCAAATTCATAAGCACCTAAGTTTCGAGATAAGAAGAGAAAAAAATATTTTAGTTTTGAAAAACAAATTTGCTTTACCACCTATTTTCTTTCGAGAAATTGAAGATCTCCCTTGTCTATGGGACAAGGATGACCCAAACTTCCATAGTGAAAACTTAAAACGGGTCAGCCGTGTTGTACTCAGCGCAAGGCTTAATTCATTACTTCCCTCACCCATCTCTCCATTGGTCATGGAGCGGTGGATCCGCTGTTTGATCCGGGTTCGCAACCAGCGGGCCTATTGTGTATCTCTAGTTGCCTTCTGGACTGGGTGTCTATCATCAAAAACATAGATATACTATCGAATTCTGATGTCCTAAGGATATTTTCGCACTTGAAGTGACGACACAGATTGTTAATAGTTCAATACCCACTAAAGGCAATTTTGAAGTTTCAGTTTTTAGCTATGTTTTTGATGATAGGCACCTCGTGCAGTTGGCAACTAAAGATACAGAATAGGGGGGCAGGTAACTAAACCCTTTTACTTAATTTCTTTTTCTCTGCCCCCTTATTTTTTCTTATTGCCCTGTTTTTTACTAGGACCACAATAATCCGGCTGTAACTCAGGCTAGAATTGCCTCGCCTGGTCAGCTGTCTGATTTTAAGACCATTTTTAAAAGGACCCAGGGCTTTCCATTGGATAAACGGTGCAGGTTATATTCCTTTCTTCGAAGGATCCTGGACCAGGCTGAAAATTATCCCACCAACCTACCGTTTTACTATGCTGTGACAATTCTTCAGCTCCCCGATCCATCGTAAGTTTCTCCTTTATTTATTTTTTTACTTACCACCCCTTATTTTTTTTATTACCAGCACCCCAAAGTTTCGCCCAAGGAAGTAGGATTCCCCACATTCAAGCATCTTCTCCCGGAAAAATTTTCTTCCAATATCTCTTGTTCAGACTATAAGAAATCCCAGTCAAATAGAACAAAATACTTAGCTATCATCCAACAACCCAGCCTTCATAAACTAATTTGTTTGTATTTCAATTTTTTCTTTCCAGTACCGCCTACACATTAGAACAACTAGGAAAGGATTTCCCGGTTCCTAATATAATTATTACACCTGTAAGTAGTATCAAAACAATATTTGTACCCCCCTTTTTTTTTAATTCTTTTCTCAAACTATTTTATCTCTTTTCAGCTATCCCGCCTATCTGAAGATGAAGATTAATATGCTTTATATTTTTTTTTACTTACCACCACTAATTTTTTTTTTTATCAGCGCCCTAAAGTTCCGCCCAAGGAAGTAGAATTCCCCACATTCAAGCATCTTCTCCCGCAGGTCCAGTGCCTTCCTCCTGCAAATCGAAGCCAACTACATTGCTTTCTGGAGATGGCGCTGGCACATGCGGAGGCATGCCCTGACATACCTAAGGATTACCTTAATTGTTCTCCTAGTTACTTTATTAATCTATTACTCCCTTGTGAAAAAAATTTTCTTCCAATATCTCTTGTTCAAACTATAAGAAATCCCAGTCAAATAGAATAAAATACTTAGCTATCATCCATCAACCCAGCCTTCATAAACTAATTTGTTTGTATTTAACCCTTACTAAGGCAGAGGCTTTTTAAAAACCACATAATTAAAATGAATTTACTGAAAAACCTCTAATTTTTGAGCTGAAATAAATATTATTTTAATACTAAAATGTCTACTTTTCATTTCGTATCTTCATTTTATTTTTCTGTTTATGATTTTGTGGTAAATAATGTCTCAACATATGTGGTAAATATATGCACTCTGCCCGTCAAGAGTAGCAAGTTACAGTAACAGTTTCTATTATACCTACTTATCTAGGATATTTTGCTACGCATCACAGGCCTGTTATACGCAGATTTTTGAGTATTTTTAGAAGAGCTATCAATTTTACTATCGTTGTAGTACGAGTATGTTACACTTTAATGTGTATTATAATCTCCACGGTACATGGATAATTAGGTACTGCAAACTATTTGCATTTGAATTTGACGTCTATCGGAAATAAACAATTGATAATAATTAATCTGTCATCCATCACTCCTTTATAATGCGCTTTGTAATTATATACTGAATTATTTATTTATTTTGCATTGTTTTATATGTGTATAGTTTATAAGTTTTGAGACAATGAGCGAAAGTGAAAACGACGAGATAGAAAACAATTTGAGGCAGTTGTTTAGCTCTTCAGATGAAAATAGTATCAATGTATCATATAGTTTAAATGATATGCTGGATCAAATGCAAGCGGTAAATTACGATGTTGATGAAATCGAGAGTATCCTGACAGGAAACACACAAACAGGATCACAACAAAATGAATCAACCTTAAGGGTCCGTTTCGCCAAACATGCTCTCGCGTTTGGACAATTTAGCATATTAAAACAAAATATTTTTAACAAATAAAATTTGTGTAGGTAGTTAAGGGGTTGAACTACATTATAATTTTTCAGATTTGACACAAGCATCATAATCATTGAGAAAAAAAAATCGGAAAGATCAGTAAAATCACGGATAACGTAATTTGGCTTTGGAACTAGTATGATCAGTCTACTGATCTAACTACAAACTAGATTTTTTTTTTATAGAGCAAATAAATGAAAGTAGCCTTTACAGATTTTTATAATTTTTTATTTCCTTTCGTTATTTTAAAAGATATACTCAAACATTCTACATTTTTCCTGTACAGAAAAATTACGCAAAAAGAATTTGGAAGTTTGTGTATTTCTTTTTAAATAACGAAAGGAAAAAAATATTAATATTTTATATGAATAAGGTACTTTGAACTCTTTACGTAAAAAAAAAATATTTCAATTTGGAACAAAAAAAAAAATTTTTTTTTCTGTTTGCAACGCTAAATTACATTTTTCATGATTTTAGTGATCTTTCCGATTTTTTTTCCCGATGCTTGTGATACTTGTGTAAAATCTGAAAAATTATAATGTAGTTCAACCCCTTAACTACCTACACAAATTTTATTTGTTAAAAATATTTTGTTTTAATATGCTAAATTGTCCAAACGCGAGAGCATGTTTGGCGAAACGGACCCTTAAAGCAGGGACAAACCAAATCAAGAAATTGGGAACGAGCTACTGGTTCGTTCATAGAGAAAAACTTTGACGAAGATTTAATGCCATCTAAGGACTATTCAAATAAAAGTCAACTTCTTGATTACTTTTGCAACTTATTTCCAGAACAGTTATTGGACTTAATTGTACTAAATACTAATCTTTATGCAAGACAAAAAGGATCAGCAACATTTGTCGATGTATCCTATGATGAATTGTGTGCTTTTTTAGTATGGTTATCTTAATGGGGCTTCATCCTTTACCAAGCCTAGAATTGTACTGGTCAACTGACGAATTCTATGGCAACCCCGTCATTCAAAAAGTTATGACCTGTAAAAGGTTTAAAAAAATATTAGAAAACTTACATGTATGCAACAATGACGACATTCTTCCTCGAAGTCATCCGGGGCATGATAAATGGTCCAAAATCAAAGATATGATTATTATATTGAACCGCACGTTTTCAGAAAATGGAACGCAATCAAAACATCAGTCTATAGATGAAAGCATGATTAAATTTAAAGGTCGCAGCTCTATTGCAGCAGCAAACAGAATACTAAATATTTTCCCACTACAACTTTACAAATGCAAAAACACAATCACGGCATGGTTACAAAACCTAAACTATAATCAAGTAGAGGCCCTCATGCAAGTCACTGTATAAATTCTAGATACCAACCTACATTTACAAACATAAACTCATATAATATAAGTACACACACCCTCCCTAGTAGCAATTATATACTGATCCCAAGACTCCGGTCGCAGGGCTAGGGAGATATAGTTTATAATAATTACAAACACACACACTCATAATTACAACTACATTATAACTAAACTCACCTTCAACACTCAACACACACTCACACTTTTATATAATAACTAAGTTTAAAATTATATATTAAGTTTATTTGGTAAAACTATAACCATAGTTATGAAAGAGCGGGGCATCCTGGCACAGGTATTTTTTTTAATACTTAAAAGGATGTTCCAACACCTAATGTAATAAGATAAGTTTTTTGCAAATAAACAATTTCTATTCTATTCTATTCTATTAAACAGTATATGCCGAAGAAGCCATATAAACGAGGATATAAAGTATGGGCACGCTGCGACTCCAAAACTGGTTATTTGTACAATTATGACATTTATAAAGGAAAAACGGACAATAAAAAAGAATCAATAGGGCTTGGTCATAAAGTAGTATTATCATTATGTGAAGAAGTGCCACAAGGTACCCTGTTAGCATTCGACAACTTCTTTTCAAGCCTGCCTCTCTTAGATGCTCTGTGCGAAAGGGGTTTATTTTGTGTTTGTAGATTTCGAGTGAACCGAGTTGGGATACCACCATCTATAAGTGAAAACCCCACAAGAAAAATAGAACAATTAAAACCTGGAGAATTCAAGTACGAATATGATTCCCCGATATCTGTCATCAAATGGCACGACTCTAAAGACGTCTTTGTAATGACGAATGCATTTGATTCAAGGGAAGTCCAAATAATTCAGAGAACTTAAAAAGATGGAACTAAAAAAGACATGTATTGTCCGAAGGCTATTTGTAAATACACTGAGACAATGGGAGGTGTCGATAAATTCGACCATTTAAAGTCTTCGTATCCCATCGGCCGGAGATCTAATAAGAATTGGCATAGAATATTCTGGTACTTACTAGAAGACGCAGTCATTAATTCGTATATACTATACCGATACCGTCATGACACTTGTGCTCATCGTGATTTTCGTTTAAGACTTGGAAGAGCCTTAATTAATAATTACAGTTCACGCAAACGGATTGCATCAACTCATACAGTTAAAAAGAGGGATCTTTTTGGAGTTCCTAAAGAAACTCGCTTATCAAATGTGGGCCTGCATATGCCGATTCCTACAACCTCAAAACGGTGCAAATTTTGTAGCACTAGAGCAGCTCCCAAAAGAACCAGTTATATGTGTAGAGTTTGTAGTGTTCCCATTTGCATTTACCCGTGCTTTGAACTTTTTCATCGTGATGAACAATCTATTTGCTGAAATTGTGATACTGGCCAATACCTAAAAACAAAAAAAACGCCAGTACGCTGCGCTATTCGTTTGTTTTTTCATCTACATGACTTCTACATATCAAAACATTGTAAAATGGATTATAAAAATTTGTTACGAGAAATATTTTCAAAAAATCCGAAGAAATTGTACATAATAAGTTTACAAACAGTAGTAAAAATCATGCAGACTCAACAATAGAGGAGCAATTAAAAAATGACAAGAATTCAATCCTCGAAAATGTGAGAATCAAAGCTCTTACGGCCGTGCCACGAAAACAGACTAGGTACTACAGCCGGGAACGTTTCACAGTGCGTGATATGATAACGTAAGCCAGTTAGGGCTCGTTTCGACTGCTACACACGCACGGCCACGCTGTGTCTAAATGTATGAAATCGTAGCAAACGAGCGTGCGCTGTAGCGCTTCCATACAGTTAGGCATAGCGTGGCCGGCCGTGCGTGCGCAGCAGTCGAAACGAGCCCTTATACTGCGCGAGTCAAGCGATGAAAACGTAAAACGCCGCCGCTGCTACGCCTAGCCTAGCCCGTCTTCGTGGTGACCAGGTGTGGGTTATTGTTCAGTGATATATATATTTTTCTGTAATCATTTATTGTGTTTGCTTACAGCTTCTCAATATTCAAGTAATATTTTACAAACTAAGACTACCAGCAACGGTACTCGTCGATTTATTTTTGGAAATATTACCTGACGAAACATTATCGCTAAGGGATGGAGGAATGAGGCCAGTGACAACATGTGAGGAATACGGTCACAAACAATCGTTGAGACATTTTTTAAACGACGAGGTAGCGTTGTATGACTTGTACTGTAAAGTATGTGGTGGTGAATTATTCACTAAAATTACAGATCTATAAATGGAGAATTTCAAGCTGTTGTTTAGTTCACGAAAAGTTGTGTTTTTGTTAATTTTAAACGATGTAATAAATTCTTATTACTAAACATATTTCATATATACAATAAATAGTTGTTTTTTTATGATTTACGCAACCTATAGAAAAAAATATAAATTTGTCGCGTTTACTCCGCCATTCAAAAGGTGGAAGCGTGTCGAAAGTCGGCAAGCTAAAATTAAAAATCAATGAAGTGGTGGAATGGAAACTAACTGTCAGATAACACAAATCAACGAAACAGGCAGAGTGCAAATTTCAACCACATGTTTTTTTATAAATTTGAATTTTTTTTGCTGGTATTGTATTCTACAATGCTTCGCGAACATGAAACTGTATTCAAATTTTACGTAGCACATCCAGATGCATGGGGCCCGTGTAGGGGTTAAATTGTTTCTTTCCAGTACCGCCTACACATTAGAACAACTAGGAAAGGATTTCCCAGTTCCTAATATAATTATTACACCTGTAAGTAGTATCAAAACAATATTTGAACCCTCCCCTTTTTTTTTATTCTTTTCTCAAACTATTTTATCTCTTTTCAGCTATCCCGCCTATCTGAAGATGAAGATTAATATACTTTTTTTTTTTTTTTTACTTACCACCACTTATTTTTTTTTATTACCAGCACTCCAAAGTTCCGCCCAAGGGAAAAAAAAATCTTCCAATATCTCTTGTTCAAACTATAAGAAATCAAATAGAACAAAATACTTAGCTATCATCCATCAACCCAGCCTTCATAAACTAATTTGTTTGTATTTCAATTTTTTCTTTCCAGTACCGCCTACATTAGAACAACAAGGAAAGGATTTCCCAGTTCCTAACACCTGTAATATTACACCTGTAAGTAGTATCAAAACAATATTTGTACCCCCCCCCCCTTTTTTTTTGTTTCTTTTCTCAAACTATTTTATCTCTTTTCAGCTATCTCGCCTATCTGAAGATGAAGATTAATATACACTTTTGAAGATTTTTTTCAAATTAGTTAGTAAGTTTTGATTTTTTTGTTTTGTTAATTATTTTTGTGAACCAATCATTGTAAATATATATTGATTTTCATACAAAAATATTGTGTGCATTTATTTATTTCTATTTTCTATCCAACCCTTCACTAATTTACTAATTAAATTTTTTTCTATTTCGACCAGTCCCCTGTCCTTTGTTTAATTAATATGCGTGGGATCTGCCATGTTGGCAGTATAGTGTTCGCCTTCAGCGAACCAAAACACGCGTCTGCAAACTTTTTTAGGTAAGTAAGAAATTTATGATCATCTCGTTCAAATATCTGTATATATAAAATTCAAAGTCCTGACTGACTGACTGACTGACTGACTGATATATCAACGCACAGCCTAAGCCGCTTGTTGCATATAGATACCTTATATAGTGTAAGCATCCACTAAGAAAGGATTTTTAAAAATTCACCCCCAAAGGGGGTGAAACGGGGGTCCCAAGTTTGTATGAGGAAACAAGATTAGTTAGACTATTTTATTCGGGACTTCACTGGAGTACTCCTATCCATAAATGAGTAAACATGAGGCGTCCGGATTGTGGTCTGCAATATTTTAATGGTATTAAAATACATTTTTAACGTGAAGTTTATTCAATTAATTATCGAAAAACAATAAGTGAGAAACAAAACAGACAATACATACATACAAAAGTACATATGTAGAGAATTACATTAAAACGTGTAAGAAATCTGCACATTTAACATGAAGTTAAAAAAAAAACGAAGTTAATTTGCCCGAAGAAGCCCCGCTTGCCCGTCTGGATTACAGGGATCACCGGATAAGCGGGGGTCCGGATTAGCGAGGCCCTACTGTAAATGAAGCGCGTGATTTTTCTTATTCAGTGTCTGTTATTTTAACATACAGTGCTCCCAGTGTTACACTTTCTATACAAGCAATAAGGTCACGTGGTACTTGCGGTCGCACGGCTAGATTTGTATGCGCATTATTACTTTGGGAGCAATGTATCTCTTTCACTCGTTTACAAAAATCAGGTACACACTGCAGTGTTGCCGCTTTAACCTACTCTATTTTCCCTTCCAAGTTGTAAATCTTCGAGCGTGCGAATATGACTCAATCACATTGTATGAACCTTTTTACAGATACGAAGAAGAAATGGAAAGGTCTTAAAGACAATTATATAAAGGAACTAAAAAAGATAGTAATACCGTGATCAGGTGATTCAGGAACGGTAATAGACAACACTGAAGTGAAGTGGAAATACTTCAAATTACTATTATCTGTACTGCATGAAATAATGGTCACGGAAGGCGACAGCAACTGAAAGGTTCAAGATAATAATAATATTAATAATAATGACAGTGAAAACTTAGACTCTGACGCTGTTACTGAGCAAGAAACAGAATATTAATAACTCACTATCGGACCCTGAAGAGCACGGTCTTAATATAACTACTGAGATAAGTCTCCAACAAGAAAATGACGACATGTTATCGCCTTCGATCCTTGAGCAAAATGATATTCAAATTATTCAGCCAGACGTTGAAAGACGAAGTGATTAGCCAGAACCTTCACCGAAACCTTCGACATCTAACAATAATTCTATCTCAACTCGAAAACGCCGAACTCCGAATGACTTGAGAGCTGAGTATTTAGAAATCGAAAAAAAATATTACGCATGATGGAGCTGGAACTAAACAGAAACAATAATTCGCAAGAGCAAAAATCGGAAGACTATCATTATTTGATGAGTATTTTACCTGTAATGGAGCGGTTACCACCTAAAGAAAAAATGCGTCTTCGAAATAAAATTGACCAAGTTGTACTAGAACACATGGAATTGTTTACCTATGGAAACCAACACAGGTTCAGAAACTACGGTTATAATAGCACTGGATCGGAATTGGAAGATAATAACTGAATGTTTACAATTTAGGCCAAGGTTGATTGGTCTCAGTTAGAGGGTCTTGATAATATCAATGACATGGTCAACTCATTTAATAAATTGGTTACCGACCTTTACGACTTGCATGCTCCAATTCGTCCAGTACGAATGAAGCATGCTCCAGCTCCATGGCTTTCCGATAGTATTCGTAAACGGATGGCACACAGGGATAGACTACGGCGTAGACACAAAAAAGACCCGAATGAAGAGAACTGGAGCAGGTTCAAAGCTGGAAGAAATCGCTGCAATCAGGTGATAAGAAACGCCAAACGGCGTCACTTTCACATCAATGTTGAACAATGTTCCCCCAATAATCTTTGGCACTATTTACGAACTTTGGGCTTTGGTAAAAGTCAACAGGAGCTTAACCCTTTTCTGGACATTAACGGTTTGAACCGTCACTTCTGTTCTCCTCCTCACACTATAGACCCACTGGTAAAACACTCAACTATAAGACATGTTTTAGCCTCACCTCCTATTAATGCCAACAGTTTCAACTTCGTTCCAGTTTCAGAATACACTGTCGAAAACATTATCATGTCGATCCCGAGTAAAGCAGTGGGTTGTGATGGCTTAGGCCGTAATCTTCTCTTACCTATTCTCAAGACCATTCTTCCGCCTATCACTCACATAATTAATTTTTCACTTTCATCAAGTAGCTTTCCTTCCCTTCCTTTCCGTCCCTTTACCGAAGTCTTCTGACCCCAGATATCTATTCTACCTTTTCTATCGAAAGTGCTCGAAAGAGTGGCCAATCACCAACTTATGAATTTTCTTCACACGAATAATCTCTTTAATCCTTTTCAGTCGGGAGTTCGTCCATCTCATAGTACTTGTTCTGCCCTTATCAAAATAACTGATGACTTCCGTCATGCCATGGAGGACAGGCAACTTACACTTCTCACTTTACTTGATTTTAGCAGCGCCTTTAATTGCGTTGACTACGACATCCTATTGGCCAGTCTTCGTTCCCTAAATGTTTCGGACTCTGCTACGTCATGGTTTGATTCTTATCTCCATGGACGCCAGCAGCGCATTCGTGTCAATGACACATTTTCCGATTGGTGTGACGTGACTGCTGGAGTTCCACAAGGCGGAGTTATTTCCCCTTTGCTTTTCTCTGTCTTCATAAATACTCTTGTCTCTGTTGTGATCTCCAGCTCTTATCACTTGTATGCCGATGACTTGCAGCTGTACTTATCCTGCAAACAAGATTCACTGTCTAATACTATTGAGAAGATGATCGTTGGCCTTGATTTTGTATGGAGTATTAAACAGTGTCTTTCAGCGTTGAAAAATCTCAATGTAAACATTGAAACATGGGAACCTATTGTCTTATCTGTTTTGTATCGTAAACTAGATGCCTACACGTCACGGGCTTATCAACTTGAGCGAAAAAAGACTGAGGAGCCAACGGTGGTCGACTTCCTACTCTTCCTGGAAAAAAGGGCACTGGCGTTGGAGTGTATGGAGCCACCAGCTTCATATAGGCACCAGCAGCATTCTACTCAACAGGTGGTAGTAAACGTTGCCGAAGCGTCCGGATCAAGCTTATGCACATACTGTAAGTCTCCAGACCACAAATTATTTGCCTGTAATAAATTTAAAGTCTTACCTTCAGGTGACAGGATCGCTTTTTCTAAAAGTAACAATTTATAAGATGTTTGCTTAAACCATCACCGTGGAAAGTGCAGGTTTCACTTCCGGTGCAATATTTGCAAACAAGGCCACAATACATTGCTTCATGAAGACTTGTCGCCTGATCAACCCGTGTCATTGATTTCAAATACAGGCCCTAACAAGAGTCTATTACCTACTGCCAAAGTTAAGCTTTACACTCAAAGCGGCAGGGAGGTGCACATTAAAGCAATTTTAGACTCGGCTTCACAAATATCTTTGGTAACTAGCAAGGTTATTGATATTTTAGGTATCACTCCGAACCCTGTGTTCACCCTAGAAGGGGTGGACTTCCAGATCCAGGGGGATGGGGATCGGTTTTCACAAAAATAAGGCAAGTAGGTAAATTAACTATACAATTTATTTCCCTTGTACTAAGGGTTGCCAAAAGTAACAGTAGTGGAAGAGGACAAGCGATAATTAATTTTAATTGATACATTGTGGCAAAAAGCAAACGATATCGTGATGTAATCTACTAGTGCTGCCATCTAGTGTGGAGAGGTTGAAGCTTAATATTACAAACATGCCGCCCACCAAGGACATATTATGGCCTTAATTACCGCCCACCATGAGAATAAAATTGAAAGAAAACAAAATAACAATCTACATGAATTTGAAAAGATTACATGAAATAACTGACATGTTTACCTATAACTAACACAGTAACTTAAACACAATAATACAAGAAATACAAGTCAAATCATGTACATCAACTTCATGACAAAATAGGCAATACATTTTGATACAGGTCTTTTAAATTTAGATTTTTTACATCTTAGTAAAACAACTCTTGTGACCTTATCTGGACCAAGGAATTTCTCTTCAATAATGCCATACAACCATTTAGAGGGTGGCAGATCATCCTCTTTAATTAAAACAACATCACCAATGCTTGGTTCGGGTGTGATCCTAGACCATTTGTGTCTCTGATAAAGTGTTGTGAGGTACTCCTCAGACCATCTATGCCAAAATTGTTGCATACGATTTTGGGTCAATTGCCACCTTCTCAAATTGCTAACACATCTATCTTCATAATTATAATCAGGTGCAACTACTAATGGTTCACCCACAAGAAAATGTCCGGGAGTAAGTGGCATTGGATCATCTTGACTTGTTGATGATCTGTACATAGGCCTCGAATTTAAACATGATTCTACCTGTGCCAATACAGTTGAGAGTTCCTCATAAGTCAAAGTGGACCCATCAAGAACACGTTTCAGGTGGAATTTAGTAGACTTCACCCCTGCCTCCCAAATGCGACCAAAATTAGGTGAATGAGGAGGAATAAAGTGCCACTGAGTGCCTGAATTAGCAAGAGCCTTGGCAATATCACTCATGATGCCTGAATTTCTTTCCTTAAAAAGCTTCGCTAATTCTTTCGAAGCACCAACGAAATTAGTCCCGTTGTCAGACCATATTTCGTAAACGTGACCGCGTCGTGCGACAAATCGCTTGAAAGCTGCGAGAAATCCTTCCGTAGTAAGATCACTGACAGCTTCCAAATGAATGGCGCGAGTTGTCATACAAATGAATAGGCAGATATAGCCTTTGTAGCTATGACAGCCTCTACCCTTGGAAATTCTGACGTTTATAGGACCGGCGTAGTTTAGCCCGCATCGTCAAAAAGGACGACTTACAGTCACCCTAGATTCCGGCAAATCACCCATTATTGGGTTTTGATTTGAAGCTGCATATCGAATGCACTTAATACATTTTTTAATATGTTGTCTAATCAATGTCTTCACTTTGACAATCCAATATTTGCCTCTTATGTAATTCAACATAAGCTGAAGTCCTCCGTGAAGAGTTTTTGCATGAGATTCAGCCACTATAAGCTTTGAAATATGTTGATTAGGAGGTAAAATGATCGAATGCTTAACATCGTATTTCTCCTGACTTTTTTGTATACGACCTCGAACTCTCATAACTCCATGAGTATCTATGAACGGACACAAAGATGATAAAGGACTGCGCTTAGCAACATAATTTGTTTCCTTCAGCTGAGAAATTTCTTCAGGAAATGAAGATGATTGACAGAATTTCAAACAAGTGGTCAATGCTTCCTTTAATTCCTTTGCTGTAAGAAACGATGGAAAGCCATTTGATTTATCTTTGAGAAAACGAACAAATCTCATGCACCAGGCAACGACTCTTACCAATCTGTTAATAGATGAATATTTTGTCCATAGTGTAAGATCTGCTGGTGTGTCGTTTGAGTCAGATACTATCAAATGAGCTTTCACCCTTTTCAGTCCAAGTGTGGTGGATGGAATCGGTCTCTTTGGAATATGATAATTCACCTCAAGTAGCCACTTTGGACCTTGCAGCCACAATTCGTGATTCATGAATTCCTTGGGGCTTAATCCCCTAGAAGCGCAGTCTGCAGGGTTCTGTGAGGATTCAACGTGTGACCACTGATCATTGTCTAAAATCGATAGAATTTTTGATACCCTATTGGCAACAAAAGTTTCCCAGCGATTTGGATGCCCTGTTAACCAATCTAATACAATAGTAGAATCAGTCCAAGCACGTATCTTTGATCTTTCTATTCCAATAACTGATGAGATTTCCGCCAATAGGGTAGCAAGAAGCTCAGCTCCACAAAGCTCTAAACGAGCAATAGATACCTGCTTAACAGGAGCCACTCTTGTTCTTGCTGTCAACAAACTGAGTTTTACTACTCCGTTCTTGTCAATAACACGCAAATAAGCTACTGCAGAATAAGCATCTACAGAGGCATCACTGAAACCGTGGATTTCTGCATCCATTTCATTTCCATTTGTGTGGACCCATCTAGGCACGATTACTTCATGAAGACACTGCAATTCATGCCTAAAATTTGTCCATTCATCCAAAAGAGGAGATGTAATAAGCTCGTCCCACGTGAGACCGGCAAGCCAAAGCTTCTGCATGAAGATCTTTGCTTTGATTATTACTGGTGCCGTCCACGCGAGTGGATCAAATACTCGAGAGATGTCAGACAGAACACATCTTTTAGTGATTTTTCCTTCAAGTGGTGATAGTTTAACCGTGTACTTAAATGCATCTAGACCTATGTCCCAAGTTAAACCAAGAATTTTTACGAATTTATCTGATTTAATTACTAGATTTCTGTCTGTTCTTTCTGTCTCTCGAATCTCTTTCATAAACTTCGAACTATTACTCGCCCACTTCTGCAAGTGAAATCCTGGTCTACTTAGTAACTCGGTGATTTCATGGTGAATTTCAACGGCTTCTTCTTCCGTTGTGCAACCGGACATGAAATCATCAATATAAAAATCCCGCTGAACACGGTCAGCAGCCTTTGAAAAATCTTTTCCGTCATCTTCTGCTACCTGTTGTAGGCTTTTGACTGCGAGATAAGGTGCAGATGAGACACCAAATGTAACCCGCAACATCCTGTACTCTGTGATTTCATCATCAGGATTTTGTCTCCAAAGAATACGCTGATATTTAGTGTCATCTGCACTAACCTTGACCTGCCTATACATTTTTATGATGTCTGCAACAAAACAAATAGGAAAGGTACGCCAATTCAAGAGAATGTGACGCAACTCTGGTTGCAAGCGTGGTCCTACTAACAAGTCATCGTTCAAAGATCTACCATTTTGACCTTTGCACGAGGCGTCAAATACAACACGAACCTAAGTCGTACTTTTATCCTCGCGGATCACTGCATGGTGAGGAAGATAAACGCAATCAGATCTAGCTAACTCTTTTTTATCGTGGATTGGTTCCATGTGATTTAACTCAACATATTCGTTCATAACCTTTGAATATTCTTCCTTCAATTGTGGATCCTTGTTCAGTCTATTCTCCAGCAACAGGAATCTTCTCCGTGCAATCGCTTTGAAGTTTCCCTTTTGGCAGTCAGGGTCACTATCTCTAAAAGGAAGACGCACAACATAGCGACCACTCTCGTCTCTAGTTGTGTTGCATTTATAGTGACTCTCGCAAAGTTTATCTTCCTTCGATAAAACTTTACGTGGTACATCAGTTTCTAGTTCCCAAAATTTACGAAGCAATTCATTTGTAGAATTGTCCTGAATATGCAAACTGATGATATTATTATTGGAAGAGTGATCATTACCTTCTGTACGTCCTGAAAGAATCCAATCAAGTTGAGTATTCTGAGCCGTTAAATTCCCTGGTGAATTCCTGAGCAAACCATCTAACAGGACTTGTCCGTATATATCTGCTCCCAATAATAAGTCGATTTTGTTGGGTGTGTTATACCCTGGATCAGCCAGAGCTAATCCTGACAACTCTGACCAATCTGTAACTTCAAATTTCCTTGATGGCAATATCGATGACAAACGAGTCATTACATATGCCTGAACATCGCAACTGAACGATGTGCAAATGGACTGTATTTTGAAATTGACCATAGATTTAACTGACACATTCAATTGATCTCCACCCAAACCAGATACTAAGCCTCTAACTGAGCTTTTAGGAAGCCTTCATTTTTGAACAGCATTTTCTGTGATGAATGAAGCCTCTGATCCCTGGTCCAATAAAGTCCTAAGAGTGTAAATAACACCATTGTGTTCAACATTAACTAACGCAGTAGCTAATAGAACTTGACCAGTTGATTTTATAACACCACTAGCTAAATGTGTCGAGATTAAATTTTGACTACTCTCTGCTCTCTCTGAATTATCTCTCTTTACAGGTTCAGGTTCAGTCGCTGAATTAGGTTCAACAGAATGATTCTGATGCGAAGAAACTGAACTTCCATCTGGATGCAATAGAGAGTGATGGCGTCTTCCACAACGTCTACATGATGAGCGAATCTTGCATTTAGTCACAGAATGTGAAGCTCCAAAACAGTTAAAGCCCAATCTTGCCTTTTGTACAAACTCATGTCGGGATGTGCAGCATTCTTTACCAAATTTCTTGCACTGATAGAGCAAGTGATTTTCAGAGCAAAATGGGCAGGAAACAGTAGTAGTAACGTTGAATACTTTAGGTCTCACTAATTTCTCATTTGTACGTGTTTCTTTTTTCTCCTGTGGTTCTAAGAATTCCAATGCTCTAAATCTAGCTTCGAGAAATTGATTATACTCCTTCAGTGTTGGTAATTCGTCCGAATGATCGCTTAACTTCTGTTCCCATTGCTTTCGTGTTTCGCTATCTAACTTTAGATTAGTGAGATGAATAATAATCAAATCCCAAGAATCGGTTCTCACACCTAAATTAGAAAGGGCATTCATACAATCATTTGTTGTGTCTAGTAGCTGCTTCACCCCGTGCGATGACTCCACTGTCAATGCCTTTTGACCCACTAATCTCGTGAGAATGCAATTTGCTATGTAACGCTTGTTGCTATATCTCTTCTTCAGCTGCTGCCAACATTTATCATAATTCGCCTCTGTTATCGAAATATGTCTCAATAACTGTTCCGCTTCACCAGTGAGGTAACTTTTCAAGTAATGTAGCTTTTGTACGCTAGCCAAAGATGTATTATTGTGAATCAGAGACTCAAATAAGTCGTGAAATGTGGGCCACTCCAAATATTTGCCCGAGAAGACTGGCAATTCAATCTTGGGTAATTTGACAGCAGTAGATTCCGGTTTGGTCTTATCACCCTTTGTGGTTGTGTGTTCTCCCGCTTTAATCAACGCTAATAATGCTGCTTTCATATCACTTTTGTAGTCTATAAAACTTTCTTCAACCGCATCATATATTTTAGTAGAAAAGTAACTTTCAGACTTTTTCTCCGCCTGTGACATTCCTTGAATTAATGTACTATGATTTTGTTAAAATTTATCCCAATAGCTTTCTAGCATATCCAGTCGAGTTTCAATATATGGAATTGTTACACGACTCGTAGGTGACTTCTTGAAATTAGTATGACCATTACTTATTTTTAATTGAAGGTCCTTTTGGAGTAGTACAAGTCCCTCCATCTTGATATAGCTTATTGAAGATTGACCAAAAATGCAACAAATATCACTAAGTGATTGAAGTAAACAGCCGATAAACTTCACCAATCAATGTCCAATAAAGTTAAGCAATTTGTATAAACAATGTTTTAATGAGTGATTAGTAAGTACGCACAATCTCCAAAGTTTCAAGTCTCTTGATTATGTCGTGAATATACGACCGTAATTTATCAAAGTCGATGAAGAGCACACTCGAAAATTTTACAAGTCTTTTACGGCACTTTGATTCTGAGCGAAATCGGACATAGGTTCCCCGTCTTGTCGTTTTCGCACGAATTTTTCTAAGTCCAAGATCAGAAGTTGAAATTTTACAAGTCCAAGAATTACGTTAAGTTCTGAGCTTGGTGTAAATAGAGTTCAAAGTACTTACAATTGTCCGGCACTGTACTTACGACGTTTTGTCACTCACTTGAACGCGCTAACACACACACACACAATTTTCCTGGTAATATCTATCCAGGGTCGAAGAACCATTATGTTCACCCTAGAAGGGGTGGACTTCCAGATCCAGGGGGATGGGGATCGGTTTTCACAAAAATAAGGCAAGTAGGTAAATTAACTATACAATTTATTTCCCTTGTACTAAGGGTTGCCAAAAGTAACAGTAGTGGAAGAGGACAAGCGATAATTAATTTTAATTGATACATTGTGGCAAAAAGCAAACGATATCGTGATGTAATCTACTAGTGCTGCCATCTAGTGTGGAGAGGTTGAAGCTTAATATTACAAACACCCTGAGAACACAAATATTGTGGAAATCAGCAATATTCAAAATGCTGCGAAATACTCCGTACCATTGGAAGTATTTTCAATGACAACACCTTTTAAGGTGTCGATAAACTGTCATGTGCTAGATAAAATCACATGAAAAATGCCACAATATAAAATCGATTTGGCATCTTTAAATATCCCTTCGAATATGAAGCTAGCTGATACGGATTTTAACATCCCATCAGAAATAAATATGCTGATAGGCGCTGACATATTCTTTCAAGTGCTGATACCGGAGCAACAAGCATCTATAGAGCAACCTGCTTCTCAATCTACTGAGCATGTGGCTCAGCATCAGTACCAGCAACTCCGCTTCATCAGCACAAGGTTTGGCCATGTCATTGCTGGCGGCTTACCAAGGCAAGCACTTTCCAATACAACTAACGTGTCACGTTTATGCATTGATTGTAATTCAAGTGTAAATGAAACTATCCAACAATTCTGGGCAGCTGAAAGCATTCCTGAAATTCAAAAATATTTTTCAAGAAACAACTTTGCTTGAAAATAACAAGTTCCAAGTTGATTTACCGTTAAAGTTACCTTTACAACAAGTCAAAGATGCTTTGGGGAACTTCTTTGATGTCGCTTTTAAACCTCGAAAGAAAATTACAGAAAAATATAAATTTGCTTTCCGAATATGATAAATTCATTAACGAATACACTGAGTTAGGTCATGGGCACTATGTTGATTTCAATTTATTAGATTTCAAAAACGATCCATTGTATTTCATGCCACATCATGCTGTTTATAATGAAAATAGCGAAACGACATGAACTAGAGTAGTTTTTGGTGCAAATATGCGAACCGACAAAAAATTGGCCCTTAACGACATATTACTTAATGGAGCTCCGGTCCAAAAGTAACTATTTGATACTTGGACGAAATCGTCCAAGGTTTGATATCATGCTTTTATTTAGATTTGGAAAGTAAACATTTACAACTGATAAGGATGCGCTTACAATTCCACGGTTAGAGTTGAATGCAATGCTTCTTTTAACAAAGCTTATGAATAGAGTGTACAATACGCTAAGCCTAAAAACTCATATACATATACAGAGCCAATGAAGCTTCAAGCATATGTCTCCAATAGAGTCAAGGCGAATCAAGAGCAAACTTCAAGGTGGTACTGGCTTTATGTTACCAGCAATGAGAATCCGGCAGATTATATCAACAGAGGCCCTAACCCAGAAGAGCTCTTTCACTGTAAGTTTTGGTGGCAGGGTTCAGATTTTCTACTGAACAGTAAGTACGAATTTAAAAGCCTCACCGGATTCAAAACAATTGCCCGAGATGAAGAAGGAGGTTGCGTTTGCTCACCCTAAGGTAACATTAATTACACGAAATCATCAGTTCCTCGACAAAATGACAAGAGTTATGGCGTTTGTGCTCAGGTTTTGTCACAATTTAAGAAATAAAAATACTCGAATATTAGCAACCGCGTTATCTTCTCTCGAGTTAAATAATTCTTAAAAATATATATATATTATATACTGTATGAACAAGGCATTCATTTCATACACGAGATTAATTGTTTGATGTCAAATGAGGAAAATGTTAAAGGTTCGTTAAGGCCCCTGCACCCCTTTCTGGATAATGAAAACATATCAAGAGTAGGTGGTAGAATCGAAGATGCGAATGTTTCCTTTTCACAAAAACGTCCTATTATTTTACCGAAGCAATCTCGAATCACTGATTTAATAATTTACCATGAACACATCAGATTGTTACATGCTGCACCCAAGTTATTGCTGTCTAGCATTTATCAAAATTACTGGCTTGTAAATGGTCATAGACATGTCAAAAAGATTGTAAACAAATGCTCGCTATGTTTTCGAATCAAAGCTCAGTGTGCAAAACAACTAATGGGTTCCTTGCCACCTCAAAGAGTAACAGCCTGTCGGCCATTTCAAAAGCTAGGTCTGGACTTTGCAGGACCTGTGCAGGTTAAGAATTCACGTGTGAGACGAGCTATACAGACCAAAGGTTATATATGTGGTTTGTATGTTTTGTTACAAAAACCATACACCTCGAGCTTTCTTCAGACTTAAGTACAGATAGCTTCCTTGCTTGTTTTAAACGCTACATAGCGCGAAGAGGCTTACCTACAGACGTGTTTTGTCACAATGCAGGTTGCTTCAAGGGGGCAAGAAACGAATTAGTACAACTGTATAAATTACAATCCTCACAGGAGCATTGAACACTGGTACAAAATTATGCAGTACAGCAAGGTATATCATGTCACTTTGTCCCTTTATACTCACCGGTGTTCACAGGGTTGGCAGAGTCAGCGGTCAAAATTTCATTTAAAACAGATTATTCAAAACTATATTTTAACATATGAACAGCTTAACATAACTCTATGTCAAATTGAAGCGGTCAATGATGTAAATAGCTTTAGTTACCTGTCACCAGGGCACTTTTTGATAGGCACTACTTTAACCTCATACCCTGAGATCAATACAACTGAAATCCCTAACAATAGATTAAAATTCTGGGATATTTGTAACAAAGCTAGGAGACATTTTTGGAATGTATGGCATAAATATTACCTCAATGTTTTGCAGTCTCGACCCAAATGGCGAGACAGTGTACCTAATGTAAAAGTGGGAGCTTTGGTAATAATGAGAGAGCCTAACCACACCCCCGACACTTTAATTAATAATAATAATAATAATAATAAACACTTTATTGCACACAAAAACACAGATAAATACAGATTTAAAAGAAATACAGGGCAAAGGCGGACTTATTTCAGAAAGAAATTTCTTCCAGTCAACAATAAATGACAGAGATGAAGAAACATTTTACATTGGCTTATTGAAATTTAAAATGAGTGCATAATGAGTGATATAAATATGTATGTAACTATAATAAATATGATAGTCAACATACACTACTAACCTAAAAGTATACCTAACGACCTAACGGTCTAAAAACTAAACAAAGAGTGGGTATTAAAATAATATATATATATATAAAATATTAAATATGATACACTACATACATACTAGTAGCTAGAGCTGCTGAGAGGACAAAAAGTGCTTCACTTCACACTTCATAGTCCACGCTCAAGTTATTTACCTACACTCTCACGCGCGCATCTGGCTTGTCCGCACACGCTTGTGTGTGTGCGTGAGCTAGTCTAGGGCTGGCAGCAAGCGTGTGAGCGTCGTCGATCGAGAGGGTCAACATTTATAGTCAGCAACTTATATGATTCTCTTCCTAAATTTTAGCGTGGTTAATCCCTAGGTCCTAGTTCTGGTTCCCCATGGATAAATTTATATTAAAAATATATATATCGTCATGACCTGAATGCGCGAGAGGGTGTCAGAGGTGTTCCGAGTGTGAACTTTAAAATGCAAGTCACAGTCCACACTCGGTACACCAGCGTTTCACCTACAAATATTACGTCCCAACGTGGTGGGAGGTGAGTCCTATCGCCGTAAGTACTTTATGCACAAACACACGATTTTTAGGACATACGGGTTTCCTCACTATGTTTTCCTTTACCGTTCAGAAAGTGGGAAGTACTTACCTATAAGCAAATACGATGCGCATTATGTAAATTCCGAAAAACTCTTTGGTGCATGCCCAACCGCGGATTTAACCTGGATCTCAAGATTGAGAGGCCAGCGTTCTACCCCTGAGTTACCGCCGCTTTTTCATAACTTTAAAAATAAATTAACATAAAAGAAAATGGCTTAGTTCATCGGAAGGAAGCAAATTTGAAAAATCTCCGTTCTTTATTGGTTGCTTCGTTTTCTAGGCATTCATATATACCACAATAACGAACCATATTGATTAAAAATCAGTATCGTAATAAAACAAAACAAGATTTATACTTGTGATTGTCGGCACTTGATGAAACATAAAAAGCATCTCGATTTTGAACACAAACACTTGTACTATTTGTTTCATAACATTTGTTTTATGTTATGAAACAAATAGTACAAGTGTTTGTGTTCAAAATCAAGAAAACAAAACAAAATACGCGCGCAGCGAACGAGTGCTACTCGAGCTCTGCCTGCCTCCAGGAGCCGTATTTTTGAATCGTTCTTTTTCAATTCGAGTGCGAAAATATATACCTGTCTCAACTTGCAAATGACAAGTTCTGATGTGCTACTTTAGATGGGTATATACTTTCGCACGAAAATTGAAAACGAACGATTCAAAAATACGGCTCCTGATTTGCCACTAACTTGCGGGGGACCGCGGGGGACGTTAAATTCGCGCGGGGAGTGTCGCTTTTTTACGTAGTAATACTTTATATTCTCTGGCCTAACTCTCCTCCCCTATCGTGGCCTATCGCTAGAATTATTAAAGTGTACCCAGGCCAAGATGAAAAAGTTCCTGTTGTTGAAGTAATTACACCTAGTGAAGTGTAGAAGAGGTCATTATCTGGTATTTGTGTGCTACCTAGAATAAGTTAAAATAAGTTACTAAAATAATTACTAATAAGCAAACTAAGCAATAGTGTGTTATTAGTTAAGATTTCTTTTATGTTGTAATTACCGATGTTTCTTATTTTTCTAAGCAAAGTTTTTGTTAGGTAATAAGGCAGATGTGTATTTCGCTTTATATTATTATTTTGATACATGGAAATGTGTTGCCTTCTCAAACATAAAGATCTAATGGCTGATGCTGATAAGGATATTGTTTAGATATTTAAATAAAACTCAGATACAGATTTTGCTTTGTGTTCTATAAATAATTAGATTCAAAAATATTGTAAAATGTAAATAGTAAAAATAAAACTTCAAATGTTAAGTCATATAATAAAGATAAGATTTGTAATGTGGGAATACCTTCTACCGAAGTGGACTTTAGGGACTGAAATGATGATGATGGTTTTACAATTTCCTTCAAAAAGTCTTATTTCCAGAACACTCCAAAACAAATGGGCTTATTTCCAGAGACTTCATACTAATGGGCTTATTTTCATGTTGGTTGAACCATAAGGGCATATTTCCAAATAATTTTTTCATTTTAATTAAAACTGAATAATGTTTAAATTATAATTTCAATCACTATAAGTTATAGTCAATAATAACAGTACAGAGGATACAAAAAAATATTGCATTATTCTATAATTCAGCTTTGACGGGTTTTTCTCCATTACTGAAAAATTGTTTAACATGGAAATAAGCCCCTTTGAAAAATCACTCCTCGCCGCCAGACATTGCGCGCCGTCGCACAGTGGCAGGTAAATTAAGTTTCATATACATATAAATCATTTAAAATTTAGAATATGAGAATGAACAAAAAGTTTTAACTGAACATTATTTGTTCTGAAGCCACATTTATCTTGTAACTATGCTTAAATGTGGTGAATTTGCAAGTTTTTATAATTATACGCAGTTTGTTCTTTATAAATTTTATTAGATCTGTCTGGTGACGTAAATGTCAAAAATAGTGTCTATGATATATTATATATTCACGACATCACTCCCGAGGGCAGAACAAGTTAAGTAATTGGTAACAATAAGGTAACAATATTATCAATCCAGAACTTGCAAAGTTACTTAAGATCATTAGCACACCAGAGAGTATCATACCATTATCTAAATGGGTAAATATTGTAACAATACTCAAAATAAAAATAAACTTATTCCATAAATCTAAATGGTATTTTGATTGCCCGACCTGACCTAATAGTTGTAGCTAAAGGGACCGGTGCAATAATGCTTTGCTCATTATCTGGTTGCTGTGGTGGATGAAGGGATGACGTCCAGCCACTCTTGTGAAACTTCAGAGAGTTCAAGCGGGTGTAATCTTTGATAAAGTCTCACCTTTACACCTGAAGCCGTCTGCACTCTAGCAACACGTGCAAAACCGTCCTTTCCTGTGTAGACATCTGTAATGATACCTACAGGCCAGTGTAATCTACTTTTGTCCGTCTCTATAAGTACTAACTCTCCTATTTTGAGTTCGTTTCTGTCGCTTTTGCCTTTGCTAATGAGTAGAGACAAATATTCATTTTTGAATCTTTTTCTAAAGTCTTCTCTCAGTTGCTGCAAGTACTTATAGCGAACTTGTAAGTTTTGCTGATCAATTTTGTCTATGTCTGGTGTATCACCTGTTGGCAAACTCTGTAGGAACATCATAGGTGTAAGCGGTTTAACGTCTCCCAACTCTAAATATGTCAGAGGTCTGCTGATGATAACACTTTCGCAGTCACATAGGATAGTTGAAAGTTCTATCCAGTCAAGCGACGCTTTGCTGAGAATTCGACGTAACATGTCTTTAACTATTTTGATGAGACGCTCCCACCATCCTCCCCACCACGGAGCTGATAGTACGGAAAACTTCCACTGGATCCTGTAGCAGGTGGTTTTTATCTTCAATTTCCTGCCAGTTTAATTCATGAAGCAGGTTAGCAGCACCAACAAAATTCGTTCCATTGTCTTTCTGTACTACTTCTATAATACCTTCCTTTTCCCAATCTTTCAGTACATCATGGTATCCATCCAGCTTCTTAATATTTTCCAACTTCTTAGTAGTGGACCTTAGTCTTTTCTCTGCTTGGTCATAGTTTGTTTCTAGCTGCGGACCATCGAGTTTCCATATCAAGCCAACTTTATATCGGTTATCTTCATTAACTGTAATGTCAAGGTAATTAGTATCATTACTTTCTTTATGATATGGCTCTTTAATACCTAGAGTTTCCATATTCCATAAGAATTCTAATGAATCCTCATCTGATACTGTTGTTGCTGTCACAAAGTTTGTTATTCTCATGTTACTGTATACTGCATTTGAAATTTCAATAGGCCCTTGTAGAGTCCATCCCAGTTTTGTACTGACAGCTACCAGTTTGTCAGTTAACTGTATGAGGTTTCCATTCAAAATGCAGCCCAGATAATCTGAACCGATAAGCAAATCTATCTCGTTGATAGTCTTCAAATTGTTATCAGCAAAGGTAAGATGAATCTGATGATTTTTAAGTTTTGTTAAGATATCTGCATCTTGTACCCTAGGTAAATTGCCACAAAGTCTCTCTTGTTCCAAACCTGTCATTGTGGTTGTGTAACTATTGTTTAAATCACTTACTTGAAACTTGTATACTTTATGTGTTTGTGTAGCCTTTTTGACATCACCAAATAGTGAGTGACTTATATTCTCACTTCCCGTTTCCTGTAGTCCAAGTTCTTGCGCTAGACTAGTCCTCACATAGGTACGCTGTGAGCCAGAGTCCAGAAGAGTTCTTACTTTTTTGTCCCCCTTGGTTCCTGAAATTTTCAAAACTAAAGTTTGTAACACCGTTGTGTTATTGTTGCTTGAAAAGTTATTCTGTACTTCTGAGTTCTCTAGTTTCTCTGCTGTCTTTGTTTCACTGTTCTTGGACATGTCATGAATCATGGGACATAGGATAATTAGGTGACGTTTGTTACAACACATGCACTTTATAAAAGCTTTGCAATTCTTGGCTAGATGTCCTTTCTTCAAACAAATATAACACCCACCTTTGTTTTTAACTGCATCTTTCTTTTGTTCTAAAGTCAAAGTATTGGCTTTTCCACATTCAAAAGTATTGTGAGCTTTGTCACAAAAATAACAAAGTATACGTACTTTACCTTCTTTTTCAGGTGGACCTCTTGATGACATCTGTTTTACCTGACTTGACTCATTCACCAAGCACGCTGCGGTAGGAACTACTTCCGTTGAAGAGCTGTCTAAAAAATAGGATTTGGCTAGTTGCACCCTCCTTTCAGCCTCAACATCGGTCTGCAAAAACTTTAACAAGTTATCGAGTTTTGATTCCCCCCCTTTACATTGAACTTTACTCCAACATAGCAAAGTGCTCTCTGGTAGTGCTGATTCTATCATAGGTAGTAAAATACATTCATATTTGTCTCTTATGATACCTAATGACTCAAGAATCTGTAAATTTGCAACAATGCTATCATAAAGTAAGTCTAGTGTCACATTATTTTTGCAGCTTACCAATTTTAACAGTTCATGAACATATATTTCAATCAGGGTCTCATCTTTGGCAAACCTGTCCTTCAGAGTTTGAATAACCTTGGGGTAATTTTCTTCGGTAGGCGGGTAGCTTTCCACGAGGCTTCTTGCTTTACTCTCTGAGGTCATCGCTTGGCTTAAATACTGAAATTTGGTTTCAGCATCCATGGACTTATCTTTATGAATTTTTTTTTATTGGCCCCAAAATGCCAGCCATGATTTGGGGTTATCGTCAAACTTACGAATTTCAATTCGTGGAAGATTGAGGTTATGAGCTTTCTTCGTATTCTCTTCTTGTTTATAAGGCTCATCTTCTTTTGGCTTTGGTTTTTCTTGTAATTTGTATTTTAAAACCAACCACTTTTTCTTATACAAGTCGCATAAGTCATACTCTTCTTCGAAGCTTACTTCGTCAAAATCTTTTGACGTTAACTATTCTTGGTGGATTTCTTGGTCCAGTACCTTAAGTCTGTCCATCTTTTCTGCGAGAAACTCTAAATCCACTTGCGAAGACGCGGTCTGTTCGTGGCGTGAAAACGCCCGTCGTATCTGATCACGTTCGCGTATTTTCTTGGTGAGATCCATCTCAAACTTGCGTTCTTTTAAATCCCACGGTCGCCAATATTTTCTAAAGCCACATTTATCTTGTAACTATGCTTAAATGTGGTGAATTTGCAGGTTTTTATAATTATACGCAGTTTGTTCTTTATAAATTTTATTAGATCTGTCTGGTGACGTAAATGTCAAAAATAGTGTCTATGATATATTATATATTCACGACATTATTTATAGAACTTACAAAAATACACTAATCACGTTCAAAACTAATCAGAGTCAAAATCAGACTCCTCAGTCAGATTTTCAAAATCTGAGCCCATCATACCCAATGCATCACATTTTATTTTTAATGTTGTTTTTTTTTTAAATCGTGCGTCCTTATTTGGGGGGAAGGTGGTGGGCGTAGGGGGGCTCTCCTATTCCCTTAGTATATTTTATTTCTTGCGAAAATGTATAATTTTTGAGAAATTAATTATTTATTTTATAAAATTTGGAGGTTATATTTACATTATTTTGTAAAACTAAACTGGTTGGGGGATGGTTGGAGGGGGGGAGGAGGGCCCATTCTCCATCTGAACCTACCAGTGCAGAAGCCGATTTTAGGACCAATTCAACCTATCAGTACAGAAGTAAAAATTATAATTTTTTATATTATAATAATATATAATATATTTATAATAACAAAAATTCACTTCTGCATCGGCTCCGGCACTGCGGGAAGTGCAACCCCTTCGCCCTTGCCTGCACTTTGTTACGGCAGGCGAGGGTTGCCCTCCCTCCACGCCTCTGGCTTTTTATATTCACTCTAGGGGTAGTAGCCACAAGACTTTGAAGAGTCGAGGTGCACTAAGTCAGTTTTTGAACAGTTTGATCCTACCAGTATAGGAATCGGGGGGCGCTGAGTCAATTTTTAACAGTTTTAACCTACACATACAGACAGAGCACTTTCGCGTAGCTACAAGAGAAAAGGAATGGGGTCGTAGCATTTCGCGGCCATTTTGGAAAGTTTTCGCCCGCAAACGTACCATAATGTCAATAATATTGACAATATCTGGTAAAATTGCGTGTGGTTATTTGACGTTTCGTTACGCCAATTCACTTTAATTTTTAGTCTAAAATAACGTTTCATACACAAATATTTTCCAATTTTGATTATTGATTTTCACAAAAACTACGAATTTCCGCGGAAAAAGAAAAGCACTTTGTTATGAAAAGTGAAAGCCAGCTATTGATTGCACATCTCATTACAATTGAATAAAGGACGCACGATATAAATACCAACCCTTAATTTCGAACCACTGAGCGTGAGGACAAATTTTTCCTCATGTATTTTGAACAACAAGCTGGTAAATACAACCCTACATTTTTTTTTCGTTCAAAAAAGAAACGTAATTTACCTGCCACTGTGCGTCGCTATGAGCGGCTAAACATAATCCTATGGCCTCATTTATCGCCGTAAACAAACGCTGGCAGCGTCGTCGCTGAGAGCGTCATCGCTACTAGCTTCCACGCTAGCAGCGTGAGACCTGTGGCCCACGCATTAAGTATATTAGTGCCAGTACAATATTCCGAGTACGCTAGTCCAATAGCACCGGTTTTGCGACAAAATAAGGAGATACGTTCTTGTGTTGATTACTCAAGTTCTATCAATAAACAGTTGCTTGTTGGTAAATATCCTTTGCCGCGAGTTGAGGAGCTATTTTCAAAGCTTCATGGGGGGGCAACAATTTAGCAAATTGGACCTTAAAATGACCTACAATCAGTGTTGTTTGGATGAGGCATCACAACCGCTAACCTGCATTAATACGCATAAATGTAAACTTCAGGCGGCTGATGGTGTGCAGGTCTTTTGTCAGGGGCCGCAAAAAAAAAGTAAACCATGATTTAATCACTTCAGCACAAAGTTGCAAAGCACAATAGCACGCGCCACTCAGTCCCAGCCTTTTATATCCACCGTGCGTGCGCAGCCGTCGATGACTCAAACTGTTGCCACGCTCATCCGGCAGGGGCGCTCCGTCGTCTTGTGTTGCTAACACGGCCATACTGCATCGTGCCTGCCCCAGGCACGTCAAGTCACGCCTAAAAAGCAGTCGATTCCAGTAAAACATGTTATTCTATAAACAGAAACAAAACAGTAGGTAGACAAGTTCAGGGAGCTTGGAAAAGGCTTTTAAAAAATTAAAATATAATTAAAGGCGAGACGTGCGACAGAATTGGATGTCGAAACAAGACTAGTTTATTTTAATAATACAAAGAATAAACTCTTACTTACTAATCCTGATCTAGACTACCTACTGGGTTCTGATAAAAACGACCACCCATTCCTGCTGAATCACACAACAGCAAGGGCTTCGCGGACGTAACTCCTCCCCCCTTTTCAAAAATAACTAAATTCTACCTACTTCGTTCTCCTAATTGTACCTACTTTGTTGCTACTATTAATTTCTTAATAAAGTTGGAACGTGATGCTAATGAAACACAAGTTTGCAAATCTTTTATTTTGCCAATTTTGATATTTCCGCACAAAAGAACTGCTTTTGCAAAAAAAACACCTGCAGGAAGAATAGAGGCTGACAAACGAGGCGACAAAGAACCGCCCAATAAAAAATCTGAAGATGTGAAAAACATCATCAAAGATCATATCAAATCAATCCCAGTTGTATCGTCCCACTACTGCAGAAGTAGCACAAAAAGAAAATACCTTCCTTCAGGCCCACGTGAAAATAGGCTGTATTTGGATTATATGGAATTCTGTAAAGAAAAGCAACTTACACCAGAAAAGGCTAGCTATTATAAGCAAATATTCACAAATTAATTCAACTACGGATTCCATAAACCGAAAAAAGACCAGTGCGATTATTGCACACAGGTCAAAAATATGTCACCTGATTAAAAATAACTCATTTAAAACGAATACAACCTACATTTAAAGAGAAAGGAGGAATCTAGAGATCATAAGGAGCAAGATAAAGTAAGAGCTAAAGAAGACCCTAATTTCACATGCTTAACGATGGATATGGAAAAAGTTCTATTGACTCCTAGTTTGCAAATCGGTCAGTTATACTATGAGAAGTTAAAAACCTACAATTTTACAATTATGAACTAGGAACATCTATTGCTACTAACTACATGTGGCATGAGGGGGAAGGTGGCAAAGGAGCTTCAGAGACTTCTACTTGTTTGTGGAGACTACTATCTGAATTGAAGCCCGAGGTGAAAGAAATAACCTTCTACTCCGATACCGCCGCCGGTCAAAACCGATTTTCAATAATATCTTCCATGTTTCTACGTGCGGTAAGAGATTTCCCGGTAGAAGTAATAAATCAAAAATTCATGGAGTCTGGTCACTCTAAAATGGAGTGCGATAGCGTTCACTCTACTATCGAGACGAGAGGACGTCAAATAGACATATTTACGCCTGAAGGGTGGTACACGGCAGCTCGAACAGCAAAGGTTACCCGACCCTACTATAAAGTCATTGAACTGAGTCACTCCGAATTTTTAGATTTCAAATCCTACTGCAACAAAATAATGACAAACAAAAATAAAATCGAAGATGGGGCAAGATGAATTGGCTCCACTTAAAATGGTTTCAATACCGAAAGAGCGATCCTGAAACCATCTACTATAAAACACAACTAAGCCAGGATACATTTCATAGTCTTAAAACACAAAGAAGAAGGAGGATACAAAATCAAGTGAATGTTAGATAACTGTGTACCAAAAAATTAAAAATTGAAAAAGAGAAATTTAAAGATTTAAAAGAACTGTGCCAAAAAGGTAAAATACCAACAACCTACCATGCCTTCTATGATAAATCTATGATATGATTCTTCTATGATATGATTTTAAAAATATATACTTTTACTATACTTCTGGCACTGGTTTCGAGAAATCTTTAAAAAACCCCTTTATCTCCAAAACTGGTGGACCAAAAAATATAAAAAAAATCATGGTAATATGTGTTTACGTAAAGATTACAGGAAAAATAAAGCGGTTGAGAAATTCACGAAAAAAAAATTACACAATTAAATTTATCATCCATTGGCCGGTTTTTTCTCTTTGGGGATACCTCAAGAGTAAAGTTTTCAAGAGCAACCCAGTATCTCTTGAGGAATTAAAGGAACATATTCGCGAGGAAATGCAAAAAAATTCACGAAGCACCTGCCAGGTCGTCATTGAAAATTTTCGCCCCAGGTTGCAGCAGTGTCAAAATACCCAAGGATCACATATGGATGATGTAATTTTTAAAAAATAAAATCCGCATTTGTGTACTTTCAGAATAAATTCAACAGTTTTTATCTCATTTTACTAGTTTTTTTTAAATTATCGTTTAAAATATAAAAAGACTTTTGGTCCACCTTGTATATAGTGTTTTTTTTTAAATGATATACATAATAGAAGCAAGATATATTTCGAGTCCTCTTTGACATTATAATTATAAAAGACAATTTTCCATCTCACATAAAATATTCCAACCGTTTCCTAGACATTATTCACTCCCTCCAACTGCCTCATCACGAACCACTCCTTCTTGTCACCATAGATGCGATTTCATTGTACACAAATATCCCACATGATGCTGGTTTTAAGCGAGCCGGGGGAGATTGACAACCTGTTTAAAAATAATTTTAAAGTCGAATCACCACTAGGTTCAGGTGCGGGGTGCGTGCTCGATGCTGAGCTTGTTCCAGGTCGGATAATCCAGTTGGTGTCACAGCAACTGAAGTTGCGAAGATTATAAAACAAATGACACGAGGCAAATCTCCGGGACATGACGGGCTAAGCATTGAGCACCTACAGTTTGCTGGTGTTCACCTTCCAAGGCTATGCTGTTTACCTTCTGCATCAGACACACATACCTACCTCAGGATCTTGTGAAAATTTACGTTGTTCCTATAGTAAAAAACAGAACAGGTGATGTGTCTGATGGGGGTAACTACAGGCCGATATGTCTAGCGACAGTCGTAGCCAAGGTGCTGGATAGTGTGCTCGATCGACAGCTGGACACACACTTGGATCTGCATGATGCCCAGTTCGGATTTAGGCCAGGGCTCTCGACTGAGTCCGCGATCCTCTGTGTCAAGCACACTGTCCAGTATTACGCCGACAGGAGGACACCAGTATACGCCTGCTTTCTGGATCTGTCTAAAGCCTTCGACTTAGTATCTTATGAAGTGCTGTGGAACAAAATTAGACAGGAGACAGGTCTACCTGATGAGCTAGCTGCCATCTTTAAATATTGGTATGGTCATCAGACCAATTTTGTAAAATGGTCTGGGACCCTATCTGACATGTATAGGTTGGAGTGCGGGGTGAGGCAGGGGGGGCTGACCTCGCCCAAGCTCTTCAACCTGTACATGAACCGTTTGATCATTGAGCTCAGCAGCGCCGAGGTCGGTTGTTCCATAGGCGGCAAATCAGTCAACAACATCAGCTACGCTGATGACATGGTGCTGCTGAGCCCCTCGATCAATGGTCTCAGAACATTACTGGCCATTTGTGAAAGATACTCTGTGTCCCACGGGCTCAGGTACAACGCGCAGAAGAGTAAGTTGCTTGTCTTTAAGGCAAGGAATAAAACGTATGACATAGTTCCTCCTGTCACTCTCTGCGGCTCGCCTCTGAAGAGAGTGAGTCAGTTGAAGTACCTGGGACACGGACACGGACTGTGGTCACGGAGGATCTCAGTGATGATGTGGACATCGAGAGGGAGCGGAGGGCGCTGGCTGTAAGATGCAATATGCTGGCCCGCAGATTTGCACGCTGCATTGATAACGTTAAAATTACCCTATTTAAGGCGTACTGCCAGTCTATGTACACGTGCAGTCTGTGGACCAGATATACGCAGAAATCATTCAGTACCCTCCGCGTCCAATACAGCAATGCGTTTAGGGTGCTGTTGGGGCTGCCACGATACTGCAGCGCATCAGGAATGTTCGCGGAGGCACAGACTGATAGCTTCACAGCAATAGTCGGAAAACGTGTGGCTTCCCTTATGAGTCGTTTAATGGGCAGCTCCAACAGCATCTTGGAGGGCATTGTTGATCGTTGGGATAGTCCCGTTCTGGGATTCTGAAACAGGGTTCACGTGGAGTCACAGTGCTTCACCAGGAGGATGTTGTTGTAGGCATCACTCTATTTAGTTGTGTGATGTCTGCAACAGCGACTTCTGCTGCCTTTCTGTGTTTTTATTTTTGTGTGTAGATAAGGATACTAACATAGTTTTTAAGCATATAGTGTTTGATTCGGATAAAATGATTGTTTTTGAACGTATCCGACAGTGGTCTATGGTATTTTGTCTATGGACACTCGGAGCTGTCACAAAAAGCCTGTGAAAGGTCTACTTTGGAAAAGATCGCGGTCGATTTTATTATTTGGTATATTAATTGATTAAAACAGGGAAAATCGATGTGGATATCATAAAAAACATTTGTGAGTCAGGGTCTGACAATATTTTGGCGGGAAGGCCACTTTTAGTTTGGTTCCTTTGTGTGTGACATAACCTGCATACACGCGGTTTTCAACAAGTGGGAAGACATTGTCCGGTTACGATATCTTCTGGGTTTGGATGCATCCAGGGATAGTGGGTTGTGTTTAGGGTTCTCCGTGGAGGTGAGCAACGTGCCAGAACACCGGCACACATTTGGACTCCGTGTACGAGAGGGACTCTTACTGCGGACATCTCCTAAGTACCATTTTCTGGTAGGAAATTTTGTACTTATTTTTTGTAGAATATAAGCAGCTTAAATTTACATGGACGTAGATTAGGGACAGCTTATGGGCCCCTGTTCCAACTGCTAACATCACTTTCTACTTCAGTGTTACTAACTAAGATATGGATTTCGGTCTGAAATAAATATTTTCTTTCTTCTTACCACTTTACGTATTCACTTAAATAACCGCTCTACACGTCATCAACCATCCACAGACTTCATTGTTAAATTAGCAGAAATCATCCTCAAAAACAACTACTTCACCTTCCAAAACAAACACTATCACCAAATAAAAGGAACCGTAATGGGAACTAGGATGGCCCCCAGTTACGCAAACTTGTTTTTGGCATCCATAGAAAGCAGTTTCCTAGTATCTGAACGCCTCAAACTTCTGGTCTGGAAAAGATTTATTTATGACATATTCATCATATGGCCACACGGACACGACTCACTCATATCATTTCACTAAACAAAATCACATTTCTGGACGTCGACCACACTCTCAGCAACGAAAACAAAATCATTACATCTGTCCATTTCAAAACCCACGAATAAATTACAATACTTACACTACAACAGCTGCCATCCCCCTCACATTAAACAATCCATCCCATATGCACTTTCGCTCCGTGGTCGTCGTAAATGCAACACCGAAGAAACACTCAACTCCTTTGAAAACAAAATTCACACAGGACTACTAAAACAAAATTACCCAGACAACTTCCTACGAAAACACATTTACCACAGACCGAGATACCATAACAACACTAAACACAGAAACTACACAAACCAGCTAAAACTTATCACCACATATTTCGATGGTAGTCATAAACTTAAAAGCCTCATGCAAGACAGTCTCCCCATCCTCAACCAAAACGATGAAACGAAAGATTTGCTACCACAGAACCCACCAATCTGCTACAGGCAAAATGCTAACATAAAATCCATCCTAACCAAAACAAAAGCTATTCTACAGAGCACCAACACCACAAGCACGGGCACAACACCATGTCGGCGGCCACGATGCAAAACCTGCTCTATCATCAACACAAACCCACTTATAAACACTCACCACACACAAACACCTCTACATGCAAAACCAAACACAACATGCAGACCAGTAACTGCATCTACCTCTTAGAATGCCGACATTGCCCGTCGAGACCAAAACGCACTCCACATACGCATCAATCAACATCGCCATACATGTGACTCTACACTCTACCAGTGTACCGACCCACACACGCACTCACAATTCGCCTTTCAACCATTGTTTCACAGTTCGCATTATTAAGTCATTTCACCCAGCACTCATAGATATTCAGCTTCGCACGTGGGAATCTTCATTCATCTGGTCGCTTGGTGCCCACTTTGGACCAGGCCTTAACAAACAACATAAACACAACTAAAAAAAAAAATTGTCTTTTATAATTATAATGTCATTCTCTATTGTCACTCAATGCAACTGATGCAGTCCAAGAGGACTCGAAATATATCTTGCTTCTATTAATTTATGTATATCATAAAAAAAAAACACTACATATATAATATTGATATACTTTATGGAGTCGATGGGAATTTTGAAATAACGACGTAATTGTGTTTCTCTGTGAAAACGAAAGTTTTATTTATAATACGTCTTTTTAACATTTAACTAATAAGTTATTTTATAAACAAAATATTCACTCACCTGTGAAAACGAAAGAAACAACATTTAAAGCCCTTATTTCAGGTCTTGTTATTTTCTAAAGGAAAGTTATTTTCAAATCATCATAACCTGTAACTAATATTTTCTAATATGTTACAACTGCCAGCCGTGACATGGCAAATTCAAATTAAAGAAAAGCGGAGACACTAACCATAGAGGAAAAAGGTCCATCTACGTGTGTAGTGATTTCCTTTACATCTCCCCCCCTCGGAGAGAAACAATTGCAAGTGAAAATGCACGTAATTGTTAAATTATTAACCTACACTGGAGATAGTTTAGTAATGTGGTAGTAGTTTGATTCTGCTTTCCTGTGTCCGGTATCAACTTCATAAATTGAATTAGAAATCTTTGTCAGTATTTTGTAGGGTCCAATTCTCAATTCATCCATTTTCTTTCTATTTAGTCGATTTCCATTTTCCACATAGACTCTATCTCCTACTTCGAATTTGTATTCTTTTCTATGTAGGTCGAACATTTTCTTATTATAATTATGAGATTTCATTGTGTGTTTAAAGGCTAGTTTTCTATCTCTTTTCAGATCTTCTTTTGTACATCTTGATTTCAATTCAGGTGGTAGAATATTTACATTTTCGCCTTCCAAAAGGTATTTTGGAGCAAATTTTGTTACTGTGTGTTCCGTTTCGTTATATTTTTTTACACATATCTGTGCAATAGTTGTCCATGCTGTTTTCTTATCACTTTCATTTATTTTACATCTTATCTTATTGACTAAAGTTTGGTTAAGCCTTTCATTAAGCCCATTTGAAAATGGTGTATCCACAGCAGTGAAAACCATTCTTATGTTATTTTTCTTCAGAAATTCCTTAAATTCCTTGGAATTTATGCCAGGGTATTGGTCCGTTAATATCATTTCAATTTTGTAACTTTGTGTCACATTTTTTATAAGTTTAATAAAATCACTGGAGCTTTGATTTCTTGATGTGAAAATATGAGCATACCTAGTGAAATGATCAACTAGAAGATGAAGGTATTTTTTTGTTGAACGTGATCCTCCGAAGCCTCCAATTGTATCAATAGATACAATTTCAAACGGGCGCCTTGCTGGACCTAATTGTGACATTAAGCCATATTTCGACTTTCTCCTTGATTTATTTTTTATACAAATTTCACATTCATCACAAAATTGCTTAATGTTTGCAATGATATTCTTTGCTGTGTAGAATGGTGTTATTTTATTTGTCATCTGTGTTATCCCAAGGTGAACATCTTTTATAAGAGTTTTGCTTAGTTTTTCTGATAATATTATTTTCTTCCATCTGTTATTCTTTTTGTAGTAAATTTCATTCTCTAATAACAGTTTGTTTTTGCCATTTTGTATGTCTAGATTTGTGTTTTGGTCATTTTTTATATCTTCTAGGTTTATTAAATTCACCACTTTCAAACAATCATCAACATTATCATAATGATCTAGAACTGGATTTCTGCTTAAACAGTCTGCTTCTTGATTTGTTTTTCCTGGGTTATATTTTATTTTAAAATTATATTGGGATAAATAATATGTCAAGTCACCGAGTTCCTCAACAGTTCTAGCCTTGATGTTCATATTTTCCAAAGGTTTATGATCTGAGTATACTGTAAATTCTTTTCCCATAAGCAAGTGCTGCCAATATTTCACAGCTTCTTTTATTGCCAGACATTCTAGGTATATTGCCTTCTTCTTTTTTTGAGCTTCATTTAATTTTTTTGAAAAATATGCAACTGGCTTACTGTATCCGTTTTCATCTTCTTGTTTCAACACTGCTCCCACTCCTTTGATACTTGCATCAATGTAAATGTCTATTGGTAATTCAGGGTCAAAGATCTTTAGAATTGGTTCTGAGCATAGCAATGCTTTTATTTTATCAAATGATTCCTGACATTCTGCAGTCCATATGAATTTCACATCTTTCCGTAGTAAATTGTGTAACGGATCCAGGATAATTGCACTGTGTGAAACAAACTTATGATGAAAATTTATTTTTCCTAGAAATTGACGTACATTTTTTCTGTTTTCTGGTACCGGAAAGTCTTTTACAGCTGTTAAATAATCTTTTAGAGGCCTGACTGAATTGTTTTCTATTATATGTCCCAAATATTTGGCAAAGTGATTTGCAAAAATACATTTAGAAAATTTAAGTCTAAAGCCTTCTGTAAGTATTGCCTCCAGTAGTCTTGATAGGTGTAGTATATGTTCCTCAAAAGTTTTCGAAAAAATTAAGATGTCGTCTATAAAATTTACTGCAAAATCAGAAAGTTTGTATTTTCTTATGATGTTGCTTAATATTCTTTGGAAAATAGCTGGAGCAGTCTTTAATCCAAACGGGAGACATGTCCATTGGAAATGCCCTTCTTGTGTTACAAATGCAGTTTTGTATTTATCTTGAATTTTCAAAGGAATTGACCAAAATGCTGAATTTATATCAAAGGTAGAAAAATATTTACAGTTTACAGTTTTTACCATTAAATCTTCAATCAATGGAAATGGTTGTGATTGAGGGACAACAATTTTGTTTAATTCTCTAAAATCTATACATAGTCTTGTCTTTTTTTCAGCTTCTTTTTTATATGCTAGAGTTACTGGAGCAGCAAATGGGCTATAAGATTCCTCAATCAAATTTTTCTCTAGAAGTTTTGATATTTGAGTTTCTATTTCTTTTCTATCTTCAGCTGTGCATCTGTATGGACGTTTGTAACAGTATTTATCCACCATCAAGTCAATGTGAGCTTCATAATCTCGTACAGTGCCGACGTCATATTTATCTTTGGCAAAGACTGGTTTGTATTTTTCAATCATCTTATCAATTTCTAACTGTTGATAAAAATCTAGATGGTTTACTGACATTTCAAATTCATCCGAGTTTATATGTTCATTGAAATTAATTACACATTTGTTTTCAGGTTTAGTTTCTCTTTTTAAAAAAATATCTTTCTTCATTTCTGTCACCTAGTACATTAGGAATTTTGACATTTGTTATATTCGAAGTATCATTTTCTGAGTAGTTATTTTCTTTCATATCCTCTTCATTTTCTTTTTCATTTCTGTCACCTAGTACATTAGGAATTTTGTTATATTCGAAGTATCATTTTCTGAGTAGTTATTTTCTTTCATATCCTCTTCATTTTCTTTTTCATTTCTGTCACCTAGTACATCAGGAATATTGACATTTGTTACATTCGAAGTATCATATTTTGAGTAGTTATTGTCTTTCATGTCCTCTTCATTTGTGGTCATCTTCTTTTCTATTGGATTGCTACTTTGTATTATCTTTAATTCTTCATTTTGCATTAATTTGAAGTTTTTGATGCAATCCAAACCAATTAGAAAATCATAATTAAAGTTTTCATTATCTATTACAAAAATATCCATAACTTTTTCAATATTATAGATTTTTATTTTTAATGTTACCATACCTTTTGTTTTCTTCTCACCATTAATAGTCTTCAAGTTCACTATTTGTAAATTACTTGTATTTTCTTTTTGTTTTATCTTCAATAATTTAGCATTAATTAATGACACATTTGAACCTGAATCATAAATTCCAGAAATTTTCAAAGTGTCATTTAATAGTAACTTTACTTTTATTAATGGTGGCACCTTTAGTTTTTTGGATTCTTCTCATTCAACTCAATTTCTAATTCTGAGTTATTTACAGTTTTCACAACTGCTTTTCTATTATTTCCTCTAAACCAGCAATTTTCTTCGGGATGGTAACGTTTTCCTTTTTTCTCATTTATACAAATTTGGCATGGTTGTTTTTCCTCAACTTTTTTGGATTTAGTGTCAGAATTTGTGTATATATTTTTATCATATTTGATTTTTCTAACAAGATGTTCCAATTTTCCTATTTCATTGTAGAGATCTTCCGTTGTTTGTAAAGTTTCCCTGTTAATTTTATCAGCCACATAATTAGGTAAACCATATGCTATAAGGTCAATAAGTGTTCCAGTATCAATAGATTTTCTTACTTCCAGTAACAATTTTCTTTTTTTATTGCATATTCAAGTAACGAACCTACTTGATATTTAAAGGAAAGAGCGTATCTAATGGGCGACCATCCTTTGTTTGCAAACGTCTCGCAAAAATTATTCTCTCATTTGTTCCATTCTGAGTCTACTGTATGTTTCATAAGCATGCAGCTGTACCAATCAACACTGGCGTTCTCCAAAAATTTTTTTAAAATTTCAATTTTTTTTTTTTGGAAGCGTTCACATTCTTTATTAAATTGTTTAATCCACTGGTCGGCATTTGAGTTTCGGCCAGTGAATTTTTCAATCATGAATTCCTTTGCAATTTTTCCTAAATTTTGACTATCAGATCTGTTTTGCTTTTCTTCAAGTAATTTTTTCAACATTTCTTTTAAAGTTTGATTTGAATCACTAGTTATAGATTCAACATTATTTGATTTTTCCTGAATTTCCTCTAGGTAAAAATCATTAAACTGCAAGTTTTGTTCTTCATCTAAATATATTTTTGATATATCATCTGTCACAGTTATCCATATTTTCCTTGTTTGGTGTCTTTTATTTAAGGATTTTCTTACCTTGGCATAGTTTGAAGTATTCTTAATTACTTCATGTAGATTTGCAGGTTGGTACTCAGGTGGTATTTCAAAAACCTGTCCATTAGTTGTAGCTATCGAGGTTATGTGTATAATGTTTGATTAAAAAGTGTATCTGCCGGCGGCGGTAGACTACCACATACGAAGGGTCATTTGGAAAAACAACCCATGTCAGAAAAAAACGAAAATGATATTTTTATGTCTATGGTTAGCTTTGAACAAGAGTTTTTCATTGGTTTAACATGATTTCTGAAGAACTGCCCAACAGATATTCCCTAAAAACTGTTGTCTGGATGTACGGAAAAATAATCTATGCCCTGTTGATCCGAGTAAAAAGAACCAAAGTCATATTGACAATGGCGATTCTTAAAAAAAAAAGTGTCAAGATGACTTTTTCATTTTACCGGGATCCTGAACGTGAACGTGTGGTTTTCGCAGTTTCTTACTAGGTACTCCAATAATATAAGCTCGATTTTTTGAATATGGAAACAGTGCAAAGAGATGATGAGTATAGTGTGGACTACTAAGAGGAAAAAAAGCATACCAAAGAGAGAAATTATTAAAAAACGAAAGGTGGCGGGAGACCCCCACATTAATCTTGTTGGCAAAGCAAAGAGTGGAGTCGTATTAGGATCAAACTGCAGGTAAATGTCTATAGATATCCGTGTAATCTAGCCGTTGTTATTATTCAACCAAAGTTATTAAGTCAAAAGTACCTACCAATGCATACTTTGGCATGGAAATCCTGCATACTTTGGCATGGAAATCCCTTCATAAATGTATTTTTTTGTTACAGGTGCACACGACTAAAGTGCTTCACAAATATATCTGAACAACAGCGGCTAAAAATATTACAAGAACCTGTTATTCATAAATCTCAGCTTATAATGAAGTTAATAAAAGATGTGAGACGATGAGAGATGTAATATGTAAGACGAGAGATGTAAACCATTTTACTTGCTTTTTTTTGAAAGCTAATTAAAAATAACAAACGTATCAAACTTCATTCTATAACGACCGTTATTCTTCTCGCAGTCTTTGTTTATTACCAAGTAATTCAAACTTTCTCTCCTAATTTTTGAACACATCTCACGAAATTGTTGCCAAGTCATATCTGTGTTAACGTGCTCATCATAAATACGTTTCAAGTTAATATCATCCTGTTTGAAAATAATTAAAAGGTTTACATTATCCCTGATGAATTGTTTTGGTATTTTGCTATAAGTCTGATTCAAATAAAAAGTATCAATTCCTTTATGAAGACCCATTGAGAAATAATCACGTATACTGTTTTGATTTTCACATGCTACATCATCAAAAATTATTATTGAATAAAATTTCTCCGCGCTTTTCACTTCAGCATTTACATGGAATTTTTGAAATGATACGTTCGAAACCATCTCTAAGACTTTTTCCAAAAATATGTAGGTGGGTTGAAATAAAGTTTTAAAATATACATATATATTTTTATACCGCAATCCGTTCTTATGTACAAGAAGACCAATAACTAAATTAGTCTTTCCGCAGTTTGATGGGACACAAACAATGCAGCGTATTGTGTTTGGTAAAAATATATCATGACGTGAAAGAGGCTTTTGAGTGCTGATGAGAATTTTTTCTAATTTCAGTGAGCATTTTTGTTTGCGAAATTTCATGTCATCGGTATTTTGTAGTTGTTTACGCGTACAGACAAGATTCATGTATTTCATATGAAAACTATTAACAGAATGAAAAAATATCTTGCGATATCAATTGTTATATACTTATCAGTAAACAAAATAATAAAAAACAATAAACGATCCGGCATGCCCAATCGCAATAAAAACATATTTTACATTAAATTTAAATAAATGATCTAGCCTTCTCAATAATATTACTACTGCCATTCGCCACAACTTCAAAAAAATAGCAAGACTATTGGTTGGCGAAAGAAAATGAAAAAGACGAGGAAAATAGAAAAAAAAAAACAGAAAACGTGTACTTGAAGAAAAAAAAGTAAACAAATACCTAAAAAGAGAACGAGAGGCGAGACGACCAGTCAAGTAACCAATAAAAAAAAGAAAATAGTCAAAATCAATAGAAGCGATACCAGTGATACCAGGCGACCTGTGGCATTGTGAATTCAAAAAGTTTTGGGGTGGGGCATTTTGTAATATTTGTTTACGATGGTGTGCATACTTTGTTGGCAAAATCAAATTAATCACTGAAGAGGGGATCAAATCAATGCATCAGTCGCTCAAAAATTGGAAGTGGCCAGAGAAAGAGGACATAATTTTACACCGAATTGGTGATATTAAGGAAAAAATTCAAAATCCACAAATACTACACCAAAAAAGAGGACTTTATCACGTTCCTGAATTTGAAAAATATATTTAAAACCATATATGTAAAACTCCTCCTGTTCATTTCATTATGATAGTTATGAAAGATGATAAATATTTTGTTTGCGTAATAATATGCCGATGATGATAAAAACTGACAGGTGGTAGAGCTGATGCCGGGCTCGACTGTGGAGGTACCACCATCTTACTTGGAGACCCCCTCGAAGAAATTTGGGGGAGAGGAAGAGGACAGCTCACAGGCAAAAAACCAGGAGGCTCACCATGCCTGGGACCGATGGATGGCGGTATATCTATCCCTAATAGCTGGGCCTTATATGGAACAGACTGGTGACGGGCGTCACTGGTGCGAGGATTCTGGCACCGCGCTCACCAACCCGCCTCACATAGGGGTATTTGATGGCTAAAGCTGGTCGAAACTCGAACTTATTAAATTTAGTAATTACCGTAACAATCAAGTTCATAGAACAGCCAAGGGTCTTAGCCATCTACCGGCACCTATTGTTTGCTAATTCTCGTACAAAAGACCTTTTTATGTCATTCGCAACTTTACTGTGGCATAACTTGTACGTAATTTTTGTGGAACAATATTTTAACTATTTGCGATATTTTTAAAATATTTGTAAATATATCAGTTTCAGTGAAGTTTTCAGTGATGGATTGCGATGTTGAAGGTACGTACAGTATCAATTAGGGCCGATTCGACCAAACTAGTATAAGTCTTATTCCTAGAATAAATCGAGTTATACTCAGGAGTAAACCTATATTACGTTCGACCAACCACTAATCTCGGATTAACTTCACACTATTCCGGGTATAGCGCTATTCCGCCGATTCTCACGGTATAACGATCTTATTCTTGGATTAAATACGAAAATCAAAATGGCGACCGACACTTCAGTCAGCTGTGTTAGCCTGTGTTTGTAAAAGTGTGCGCGAGGTTAGTTTCGTGTCATGTTCGTGTGGTAGGAAGGAATTGAGCTTGAATTGAATTAAGTAAACGTTGTTTTCTAAGAAAATGATGTCACGGCGCTTGAGAGATATGATTGACGACTCCGATAGTGACGAGGAAATTTTTAGACCTAAATAGGCGTCAAAGATTGATCAGAGAAAGATGCAATTACTTCAAAAGTTATGACGACAATGATTTTACAGTGAGGTTTCGATTATTCAAGACATCAACGTTGTTTTTGCTGTCCAAAATCGAACATAGTTTGGAGTATATGTATATCTAATCGGTAAGTATCTACTGAGCCCATTTAAGTTATTACTCTATTTAGTACCTGCCTATTTAGTAAGCTGAAACTATAACCAAATAGCATTGTGTGCTGTAAACATTTCAAAGGTGTTTCTTTTTACAGGAACTATCCAATATCACCAGTAAACCAGCTACTAGCTACATTAAGATTTTATGCTACTAATAACACACAAACAAGTATTGGTGATTACTCCGGCTTGAGTGTTTCCACTTCAAATAAAATCATACACCAAGTTAGTGCAGCAATAGTTCATTGCACAAGGAATATATCAAATTCCCTGAAACGCCTGAAGAAATTAGAAGAGAGCAAGATGCATTTTATCGCAAAGCCCGATTTCCACTAGTAGTGGGTGCCATGGATTGTACACACATTCGTATTGCATCTCCAGGTATATAAAATAAATGTGTTAAAGTGTACATAAGTAGCATAGATTAAAATTAAATCACAAGATAACTAAACAGTTTTTGTTTCAGGTGCCGAAGAAGCAGAACTGTATAAGAATAGAAAGCTTTACTTTTCCATCAACGTGCAAACTATATGCAATGCCAACCTCGAGATAATGGATATAGTAGCAAGATGGCCAGGACAAGCTCATGATAGCACTATTTTCAATAGCTGCTATAGAAAAACAAAGTTTGAAGCTGGTGCTTATGGCATTGCACATTTGGTAGTAGATGCAGGTTATGCGTCCACAATACCATACATATTCGCTCCTTTAGGAAACCCGCAACACCAGTCGAGCAGCTCTACAATGAGTCTCAAATAAGGACACAGAACCTAGTCGAAAGGTCCTATGGTGTATGGAAGAGACGTTTCCCTGTATTAGGTATGGGAATGCGTGTGAAATTGGATAAAGCTTTGCTGCATAATGTTCTACACCACTGTGGAGAAAATGCACGATGGGAGGAAATTATAAAAAGTTAAAAAGTGGGCAAATACGAGTAAATAATGTGAATCAAAATTCTGGTCAAATTAGTGGAGGCTCCTGTGAGCATAAAAACAACATCTGTTTTTTAATTTGTGAAAATATATTATTTAATTAAATTTAAGCAAGATAACGTTTAATAATGTGTTATACTACATGTAAAATTGGATTTAAATTAATAAAGAATATCTATATTTTATTTGTATGCAAGTGTATTATTTTATTAAATTTAATTGAGCTTAACATTAATTTGTCATACTAGATTAAACATATAAATTGATTTAAATACATTTATTTAATAAATATATTATAGTTTCATTAAAAATATTCCAATTAACTTCTTAAATTAGGTATCAACCTGTGTATTTCTCTTCACCTTCTATTAACTAGTAGGTAACTAAATTAATCCATCCCAAATTAAATTACTGTCAAGGGTAGGTATGATTTGTATCGAGAGTTACTTTACAATGATCATGTCATATATTTGCACTACAATAAATAATACAGATACCTATTATGATTATTTTGTGTCTGTGCCTTTGCTTGACCCTTATGAGATTACCTCTTCCCATCCATACCACAGTTGACGTGCTATCAGCTCCCATCGGTGCGCGGTCTAGTGGTCTCGCAGCTATCTCGCTCACTCTCACCGCGCACCGCCCGCCCGCGCCGGCTAGTTCGCTAGGCGCTTCAGTACCCTTTTGTTGCCATACGCAGCGGGCGTACGCTTAGCTCCCACTCCGCGCGATAATTCACGTGAAAAGTGTAAAAAAAAGTGTAATGGATAATAACCCCCAGGTATGTAACCCATGTAGGTATTGTATTAGAACATAAATATAATAATAGCCAGTGTCAATGTTTATTTCAGTTAGTGTTTATTCAGTTTTTGTTTATTTGTTTACTTTTTTGGTAAAGATCTAGTGATTCGAGCGTTCCTTACCTCAGTCACGCGCATTCTTTTGCATTACATTGGTGAATGCAGATCTTAAAGACGTTGCGGCCCTTGTGCCCGGTCTTGTTACCAGAGTAATTCGAGATATCGGCCTTTCGAGATACGTTTTTAATATCTTTTGCTGTGAAAGCCCAGATTTTAGGCCGAAGCGGCTCGAAAATTGAGCCGTTGCGACTCGGACAGTGAGGTTTTGCGGCTCAAAAATTGAGCCATGAAGGCTCAAAGATTGAGGCGTCGAGGCTTAAAGTTGAGCCGCCGAGGCTCAAAATTTGAGCCGTCGAGGCCCGAACTATGAGCCGTCGAGGCTCAAAAAATTGAGCCGCTGAGGCACAAAATCTGATCCCTTGGGGCTCAAAAACTTGAGCCGTCAAGGCTCAGAGATTGAACCATCGCTTCTCCTTCGATGGCGCGTCTCATGCTACTCTATAAAGCTTAGTTAAAGGCTAGCGAGGCGGTTTGCAACCACTCCTTAGAGTCATCGCGTCAGCTCTCTTGTGAATTTAGGCTCACGCTCTCTTATTTTTGTCATGCAGATGGCCACCTCGTCAGTTTTTAAGACTCTTCGTGAACTTCACGACGAACCATCTGATGATGAAGTACTGGCCAGGTTAAAGATGGCCGCTGCAAGCTTTCTCCCAGAAGGATGGGGGGATTGGAGAGTGCGTGAAAACATATCCATAGATCCAGACCCTACAACTCTCAACAAATTAAAATTCTGTCTACCAGCTGATGAGATAGCTAGAGCTTTTGACCCATCGGCAACCAAGTTAAAGGAAAGACCTTATAGAGACATGAAAGTCAAAATGCTTTCTTGGCCCTTTTGCCGTGGATTGATTCTGGGACCTCCAGCTGTAGCTCTTCAATTCAGAGGGTCAGCACTACACTGTGAGCTTGTGACGCAGGCTACTTCGACCATCAAACACTTGTTGCTCACCAGAAAAGAGGCTACAAAAGCCTTAGGCGACGTATCGGGCACAGATACAGAGGTGTCCAGTGATGTCGTTACTCACGAACATACGTCAAGGACCGGACGTATTGAAGCTCTGGAAAAAGAATCTAGAGAGACCAGAAGCTTGTTACACGAAATTCTGAGCAGACTGGATGGCAGACAACAATCGTCAGGCTCTGAACAGGAAGAAGAAGAGAGGGGGAGTGATGACAGTTCGGACGAATCTACCCGCTCCTCACCCTGGAGTCCTCCTGGAATCTCACTATCAGGCCAACGCAAAGGTCCTTTTTTCGAATTTTCTCCAAAAACAAAAGAAGTAGAGCCGACCATTCCGCGTCCAGACCCGGAAATAATGGCTCAAGGTATTGCCTGTCAAAGACTAGGGGATGACGCATGGAATAAGATAAGATACGCGGAGGTACAAAAGAAACTTCACGCAGCTCCTGTGTTTTCAGCTCTGACGATCAACCCACAGCTAAAGCATTTAATGCCCTCTAATTTTGCAACTGATTTTTTGGAAAAGACAGAGGGTTCCTACGGTACAATAACACATGCCTTGCTGCTGCAGCGTGCTTCTTTTCAAAGATCAATGAACAAGATTATCGAAATGTGCCCACCCGCAGAAAATGCTGTCAATGCTGTTTTTACCAGCCCCGACGCGGAATTTCGTCAGTTATCCGATAACGTTCTTCAATATGTTTGTGGAAAAAGAGCTGAGGCCATTGATTTAAGACGGAAAACTTTATCACCACTCAACGAAAATATTTCCTCGTCGCTATTGAAAATACCGCCTACAGAGCATCTTCTTTTTGAGGAAAAGAAACTGGAGGACCTTATGAAGATGCCTTCTACGAGTTTCGATACTTTCAAGTTTAAAAGCCCATATAAAAGAAAGTATCTCCCCAATAAGCAAGAAAGGATGTCGTCACCCAAAAAACGCAAGGTGCAAAGTAAGAAGAAAGAGAACAAGCCAGCCTCTTTTAAGCATGAGCGAACGTATGATCATAAGACTTCTGCAGCTAAACGGGAGAGATCTCAAAAGAGTCGACGCCCTGCTACGTCGAGGCATTTTTGACAACCATCCGTCTTGGAAAGCCGGCCAGCTCAGGCATTTTGCGGAAACGTGGAAAGCAGCTGTTGCCCCGAAAACAATAATAAAAATGATAACAGGCTACACAATTCCATTTACAAGAAAACCACCGTCTATTCCATTCTCAAAAGAGATTTGTGCCAGGTTCGAGACCCCAGTCAGTCATCAGATGTCTCAAGAAATTACCAAAATGGTGAATTTCGGTGTCCTAAGGAAAGTCCCTCAAACCATGAGTACCGGACTCGTTTCCAAAATGTTTCTGGTTCCCAAAGGAGACGGTTCCAATCGCCCAATATTCGACTTAAGAAGGTTGAACGAATTTCTAAATCCAAGGAAATTTTATTTAGTAAGTCACTTCTCGGTTCCAGAGTTCTTGCAAAAAGGGGATTACATGATCAAACTCGATTTGTCACAAGCATACTTCCACGTTCCCGTGAAAGAGAGTCATCAGCGCTTTCTGTCTCTGTTCTTTCGAAACCAGCTTTATTGCATGACATGTTTGCCATTCGGCCTATCGACAGCACCAATCGCCTTTGCAAGAATCTCAAATTGGTTAGCAGCTCAACTACGAAGGAAAAATGTAAGAGTCATCGTCTACTTAGACGATTTTCTCCTAGTAAATCAGGACGCTCAACAGCTTCAAAAAGATACAGAATTTGCAGTGGAATTCCTTTCAAGTCTGGGTTGGAAGATAAATTTCAGCAAATCAATATTAAACCCCGTTCAAGACATCGAATTTCTAGGAATAGGGTGGAATACAAAACTGGACCGAAAATTTGTTCCTCAAAAAAAGAAAGAGTTCATAAGGAACGATCTCCTGAAATTAGTCAAATCAAACATGTGGAATTGGCGGCAAGCGAAATCCATTCTTGGAAGCTTAAATTTCGTAGCATTTGTAGTTCCTCTCGGTCGTCTGCATTGCCGACGCATTCAAATCGCCAGCAATGCTCTGCCAGAATCCTCTCCAAAGTTAAAATTCCCAATTCCTGCAATAGTACTACAAGACCTGAAGTGGTGGCTAAACAGCTTGGATCGAATGTCGAAGATATTTATTCCACCTGCAGAGGTATTTCTTTCAACAGATGCCTCAGACACAGGATGGGGAGCACAAATACTGAACGAAACGATAAGCGGTACTTGGACAAAAGAGCAGACTTCATGGCACATAAATCAGAAGGAATTGCACGCAGTGTGCGAAACAATAAGGACTTACAAACAGGTTTTGAGAAACAAAACGGTATTAATTCAGTCCGACAACCAAACCGTAATTGCTTATGTGAGAAATCAAGGCGGGACCAAATCTCGAGTTTTGCTAACGATGGTGGAGGACTTACTTTTATTCGCGGAACGGTTTCGGATTCGGATCTTGATAAGGTACATTCCCGGAATTTACAACAGCGTTGCAGACCACTTGTCTCGTCAGAAAATAATCCCCGATTGGCATTTGACCGAAACAATCACACAGATGATCTTTACAATGTGGGGCATACCAACGGTCGACTTGTTTGCGACAAGGATATCCAGGGTAGTACCCTATTACGTCAGTCAGTTTACAGAGGATCAGGAAGCGTTCTTCATAGATGCATTCAGCCAGCACTGGAATTTCGAGAGAGCCTGGGTATTTCCTCCGCCACCTCTATTGGCCAGAGTCATGCATCATCTCAATACAGCGAAAGGGACCTATTTTCTGATTGCCCCGGATTGGCCTCAAGCATTTTGGTATCCCGACCTGCGCAGGAGGGCTCTGGAACCAGCGCTACAAATCCCGGACTTACACCTTCATCTAATCGACCTGACGACAGGACAACCACCACCTCAGGTTCATCAGCTTCGTTTGCAGGCCTGGAAGGTTCAGGGTGGTCGCAATTCACTCAAGGTTGGAACTCAAATGATTTAGAGCTGCTTAAGAGATCTTGGAGACCAGGAACTTTAAAAACTTATTCTTCAGCATGGAAAAGATGGGTAGAATGGGCAACCAAGGAATCTGTACCGGTTAACAACCCGAGCCCCGAGAAAGTAGCGTTATTTTTGAGCTACTTGCATCGCTGCAAGAGACTATCATACAGTACAATTTTGGTGAATAAGTCTGTTGTGACATCCTTTGCTGATCCAGTTCGAGCCGATCTAATTAACAATCACCCAATTGTCAGACACATGCTTAAAGCGATTAGTTTATCGGCTGTAAAAAGTAAAAGATCTACAATTTGGGATATCAGAACCTTGCTAGACTGGTTAAAGGCTCATTCTCCGGATGTTAATAGCCTTTTTCAAATTTCGAGGCATTTGTCAATCCTTTTACTGCTTGCGTCAGGCAGACGCATTCATGACCTTACTTTACTGTCCATAAGCAGAGACTATTTGCAAGATTTTGATTCATATGTAATTTTATGGCCCAAGTTTGGCTCCAAAACAGACTCTAGTTCCCATAGACAGTCGGGCTGGAAATTAGCTAAAAATGAAGACCAGAGTCTAGATATACAGTATTGGCTTAAAACGCTTATATCAGTTTCCAAAGTTAGACGGAAAGCAGTCCCTAGTTTAGATTCCCTTTTTATATCAACTAGAGGTAAAGTACGTGCAGCTACAAGAGCTATTATCGCAGGATGGGTAAAGACTGCTCTTACAGAAATCGGTATAACCACAAGCCCTGGAAGCATTCGATCGGCTGTAGGCTCATCGCGCTTTAATTCAGAAATGCCCTTAGATGATATATTAAAAAAGGGTAATTGGCAAAACGGCCATAACTTCTTAAAATACTATTGTAAAAGTATTGAGCGAGGGCCTGTAACCCCTGATCAGGATGTTTTGCCTACCGATTGTTTTGAGGCAATTGATTAAGTAATTTAAGGTTGAGTTAATTCCTTAAGTTGATTAAGTTTAAAAGGTGATCTCATGTTTAAGTCTGTTTTTAAGTCCTTTTAAATGTAGTTGATTTAGAGCTTACTTAAGATTAGGTAACTAAATAATAAAATCTGGCTTTTATGTTCTAACCTGTATGGGTTTAATTTCATTTTCCATTATAGTAGTCACAGTACCCCATTGACCGCCGGCAGAAAATAAACACTTCTCATAAGGGTCAAGCAAAGGCACAGACACAAAATATTGATGTTTTTCCCCCAAAGGGATAAAAACATTTATTTTGGGTCTTGCCGAAGCTTGACCCTCAATTTTAAGGCCTTGCCGGCTTAAAAAAGGTACTGAAGCGCCTAGCGAACTAGCCGGCGCGGGCGGGCGGTGCGCGGTGAGAGTGAGCGAGATAGCTGCGAGACCACTAGACCGCGCACCGATGGGAGCTGATAGCACGTCAACTGTGGTATGGATGGGAAGAGGTAATCTCATAAGGGTCAAGCTTCGGCAAGACCCAAAATAAATGTTTTTATCCCTTTGGGGGAAAAACATCAATATTATTACAAATTATCATTCAAATATCTTCTTTCTCGGGAACATAATTTCTCAAATCCTCCTTTGAGAATGATTTCATCCACAGAATTGCCGTATGTTTGTCTTAAATCCCATACCTGTAACATAAAAGAAGTCTGTACTTCACTGACTTTCATGTTAAGTAAATTACTTGTACTGTTGGATCTTTTTACGGGCTGACCATTCTAGTCATGTCGCTTATTACTTACTTTGCACTACTATTGTGTCTGTGATATCCTGAGATCCTGAAGCCTCTACATTGTCACTGTGCACTGTCAAAAGGATTATATAGGCTAACAGCAGTAGTTTTAATGAAACTTTGTCATCCTTTAATGCTTTTTGAGGTCCACCACCTGCAATATAATAAATTTGTTAGAATATTAATATTTAAGTCCGTGATAATAGTCAGTAGGTGCTGATTAGTGACTGGTAGAGAGTGAGAGAGATAACAAAAGCTGAAATTTAACAAGCCTACTTTTTGCTTAGAAGTAAACTAACCTGTTTGAGTCAAACAGCTTTCATTTTCTGCTGCTTCTTTTCTAGCAGCTCCCACTGGGGTTTTGGGTTGTTTGCAGACCTGCAGTTGACAGTGCGAGCGTTGTATTCTTGCATTTTGTTCCATTCGGATAGGTAGCTTCTTTTAGCCAGCAATAAATCAGCGAATCCTATGTCTATCTATGAATAAATGTTTCTCGTAAGGTAGCCAGTTAGGACTACGCTTGTTTCTCGTTTTCATTTACCATTATTTAAAACCGTAGGTACATATCAAATCTCAAACAAAATAACTCATAAACGAACGAAGCAAGAATCACCAAACTCAGCGGACAGAAATGTCAGAAATAAATAATTCAAATTCCTAACCTCATAATTGACGTTTTTGACAGCTTGTAATCCGGCGAAATTAAGTTGACGTAACATTTAGTACTTTGGTTTAAGGAATATTACCACAGTAATTTTGTCGGTTTTTACGATCATCTGGCCATTCGTTCAATTTTGTTATAACTGCTCTGTGGTCCGTTCTTATTCTCTGGAATAGCTATCCGAGTATAAAAATAGTTTGGTAGAATGCAAAAAGTTATACCGAGATTAAAATCGAGGGAGTAAATTTATTCCGAGATTAGTTATTCCTGCATAGCTAGCATGGCAGGAAGAAAACCTAAGAAAAAGCCCGATAAAACGTTGTTATTTCTTAATTTTGACAAGTAAACCAAGATGGAAGCTTTATTCTTCTTTAGCTAACATGGTGTCAAGATAAAAAAGCTGGTATAAAGCTTGGTTGGTCGAATCCACCCTTAGTAAGTTTACGTTGCTATCGTCTCCCCTTAACAATTTATCTCCTTAGGAAGTATACCATCTTTTGAAAGTTATTTTATTGTATATTTCTGGAAACACGAGAGTTTTAGTTATACTTCCGGGCATACCCCGGGGTAGGTATCTTAACAGCAACTTTAGTTCAGACCTTCTTCTCTTTGAATCATTAAAAAAAATGCCAAAACTTGCGCATCAATGGTTCGCATTATTGCAATATTGCGCATTATTGCGAAAGTCATCTGGGAAAAGATTGAAAAAAGAGAGGCAATGAGAAAAAAATCATATTTTTTTTTTCACTTTTTTAAAGTTCTTTTTACGATCTTCTAGCGTTTTTCCTAGTCATTAATAAATGTATTATGCATTTTCTTCATACGGCCTATATTTTTTGAGATATAAGCTCTGAAAAATATTATTTTGTTATATCTCGGTAAAAAGTAGTCGTACGGAAAAAAGTCATATGACATAAAATTACGCCAAAAAGCAACTCAACGCGATGCGCTCATAAAAAAAAGTTTTTTTTTTGGAAATTCGTCAGGGTCCCTTGCCCCCTTACGTATCCTAGCACCGTCAACTGGGACATAGAAAAATTATGATGAATTTTTAAATTTTCATATTTTTGTATAAATGTCGTCTAGGGATTCTTCTGGCCATTATTTTTAGTCATTTAAGATTTTACCGTACATGTCACCGTTCTCAAGATATAGGTCAAAAAAGTATTTTTTAAATTTTAGCTCTGTATATATTAGTCATATGAAAAAAAGTCATATGACATAAATTAACAAGAAAAAGTACTTCCTAGTGATGCGTGAATAAAAAATGCAAAATAATGAAAAAAAAATATTCGGCTGGAACAAAGCCAAATTTTTTGTAGATTTTTTTATTACAAGAGCTTGATATTTTTCAATGCTTATCGTATATATTAAGTTTTTCCCGTCATTTTTGGTCCTATAAATTTATTGCTTCAGAAGCCTTAATTTTTTTTTTTTCGTTGCAACTCGTGGAAAAGTAGTCGTACGGAAAAAAGTCTTATGACATAAAATTACGACAAAAAGCAACTCAATACAAAGCGCTCATAAAAAAAAAAAAAACTGATATTCGTCTATGTTCCTTGCCCCCTTACGTACAATAGCACCGTCAACTGGGACATCGAAAAATTACGACGAATTTTTTAATTTTCAAATTTTCATGTTTTTGTTTATGTACCGTCTAGGGAATCTTTTGGCTATTATTTTTAGTCATTTAAGATTTTACCGTACATGTTACTGTTTTCGAGATATAGGTCATACAAATATTATTTTGTATTTTTTTAAATTAAATCTCTGTATATATTAGTCGTATGAAAAAAGTCATATGACATAAATTAACAAGAGAGGGCACCTCCTAGTGATGCGCGAATAAAAGTTGCAAAGTAAAGCTTGGGCGAGATATGGATCAATATCGCTTATGAAGTAGCTGGCCTGCGAACCACGGGACGACGCACCGAGATAGAGCGAGATAACAGATCAGCGAGTTAGCAGCCATCGCACGTTCCCCTCTTCGAGCCTCACCTCTCCACACCCTGTTTACATCGGGCTAACAGGCACTAGTTAAGAGAGTAGTTTTTAGTCTAAACATAAATTGTGCCATTGCGTATCACTACGAGATATTTCCGAATCCTACAGTCAGTCAGTCAGTCAGTCATCAAAGTGTTTTGTGCAAGTGTGGTCGTGCTCTGGTCGTGTCTGGTACGTGGTATTATTTTTCTCTGTAATTTTTATCCTACGCCAGCGCCAATGAACGCGAGGCAGTTGCTTTTGGCTATAAATTTCAGTTTGTGTAATTTATAGCGAAGAGAATGCCAAAAAAGCTGCTAAAGATTGGTTGCTCGTTCCTTACAGGACGCAACAGTGTCCAACCTGTAGGAGCCCGATGTCTAAAGAATTGAAGTCCAGTTATAAGCTGGGCTTTTGCTGGCGTTGTCGTAGGGGAACTTGCAATGTCACCATCAACCCTTTAAAAAACACGTTTTTTGAACGAAGTCACGTCGGTTTTTTGGAAACTCTGAGACTACTTCTCCATTTTTTCCGCAAGGACAAAGTAACACAAGCTTGTAAAGACGTAGGAGTTTCCAAAAAATCGGCGATACAAGTTTATCATTTTTTAAGGGAGGTATGTGAAGTGGCAGAAGGTCACGACCGTGACATGATTGGTGGTGCCAATGATGTCGTAGAAGTCGATGAAACACACCTTTATACGCGAAAATATCACCGTGGTAGACTTCTGCGACGTCAAACATGGTCATTTGGGTGCATGAGTCGACTCACAAAAAGACTGCACGTTGAGCTGATTCCAGACAAAAATCGCTCTACCTTGGATAGAATTATAGCAGCCAACGTGCATCAAAACACATTTATAATGTCGGACATGCACCGATCATACATAGGTGTTGACCTACGCCTAGGGATGCGTGGACACGCAACTGTAAATCACAGCCAGAATTTTGTGGCAGGTACTGTTTCAATCCCAGTAGACCCATCCCTAGGTGCTCCAGTCCCTGGCACTTCCAATGTATCAGTGGCCCAATCCCAGTAGACCCATCCCTAGGTGCTCCAGTCCCTGGCACTCCCAATGTATCAGTGGCCGTCCATACCAATACAATGGAACGTCAGTGGCTGGAGTTGAAACGTCACTGTCGCATCTGCCGCAGTGACCGAAAATTGGAGTGGTACATGGGTGAGTTCATGTATCGCAGTAACGTGTTTAAAAATTTACCAAGCGATGCCGCTCGCTTTCGTCGCTTTCCATGGGATATTCACAGAGTTTATCCCGGATTAGGAAAGCACGGCATCAGGCTAACCAATTGCCGCTGTAGTCCGAATTGTCCAAGACGCTGACTCACCCATGTATATTTATTTGATTGTTACAATTGTTATAAATAATTTGATTTTACATTATGTTTTCTTAAACTATATTACATATTATATTTCCGTTTTCCTATTTATAAATAATTTTTTAATGTTTGTAAATTTTATTTGATTGTTGTTATCGTTGAAAATAATTTTTCTTTTCAGATTGTTTGTTTTTACAGTCCCTGTACCACGTAACAATACTTTTTATATTGTTACGTGGTACACGGACTGTAGAAGTGTTAGCAAGTTGTTAGCAATTAATCATAGTATATATTGATGATTTCACCTTTTTAAATACGCCAAAGTTACGACAACGTGCTTTAAGTAATATTTAAAATAATACTAATATGTAGAAATAATACAAAAAAAAACGCATGTCACCAACTTTCAATTAGTAGCGCAGTTAATTAAAATTAACGATAGTACATGTTTGTCGTAGCTTTGACCGTCCTAAGCCGGGTGAAGTATGAAGGGAAAGGTGGAATACATATATTGCTAATATATATAATATATATATAAAAAAATATCAAGCATACCTATTTTTTCAAAACTTAGATCTCAAAAAGTACAAGTCGTAGGGAAACATCTTTTTTGACCAACAATATTGGCGGAGAAAAATCTATACGATAAGTATCAAAAATATCATGTTCTTGGAATTTAAAAATAAAACGATAATTTGAAGTTACAGCTGAATGTATTTTTTTATATTAATTTGCAACTTTTATTCGCGCGTCACTAGGAGGTGCCTTCTCTTGTTAATTTATGTCATATGACTTTTTTTATACGACTAATATATACAGAGATATAATTAAAAAAAACAAAATAATATTTGTATGACCTATATCTCGAAAACAGTAACATGTACGGTAAAATCTTAAATGACTAAAAATAATGGCCAGAACAATCCCTAGACGATATTTAAACAAAAATATGAAAATTTAAAAATTCATCGTAATTTTTCTGTCCCAGTTGACGGTGCTAGGATACGTACTCTTGACGAATTTCCAAAAAAAAAAAAAAACTTTTTTTTAATGAGCGCATCGCGTGGAGTCTTTTTGTCGTTATTTTATGTCTTTTGACTTTTTCCGACAGCGGGAGGTCATACTCTGATCATCGGAATCACTAAGATATAACTTTAATGTAAGATAGATATCATAAGCATTGTAATCACACGTCGATTACACATTTAAGTAAATTCTCTTCCGCCTTTCTTTTTAAAAACCCTCGCCGACGGTCAACTTCCGTAATTGGCGCAGTCAGGCAGTAGAGTAGTCGCGGTTAGTGTTAGTCTCACATCGACTACACTAATTATCGTCTTCACGTCGCTTCTACCACTCTACGAACCTACGGCGGCCGTCCAAAGGAGCAGAGAGATCCCTCCAGACATTGACGGATCGAAGATCTCAGCAGAAAGCAAGAGAAGGGAAGATTAAGAATGATCAGCTCATCGAACCTTCTAATCCTGATGACCCTGGCCCAAGCACAAGACATCCGACTTGACAGCCTTGACGACGGACCTGGCATCCTTCCTTTTAAATTAGGCCCTACTAAAATAATATCCCACTACAATACATTGACATTACGATAATACAAAGACATGTTGACACTGCAAAAACTGAATTAACTAACGTTGCAAATGACATAAGTAACAAGAGCTTTTCACTGTTTAAGTATCAAATAGTTCACCTTTTTAGCAAACTAGAAAAAATTTCAGCACAGTTGGACACTTTTAGATAAAAAAGAGCGAAACGTGGTTTATTTAACCCCGTTTAGCTTTGTAAAAAGTATCACGGGAAACGTAGACTACAACGATGCTTTGCGATATGAAAGCCTATTGAAAACTTTGCAAGAAAATGACCAAAAGCTTTCGAATAATTTTAACCACCATATTACTTTATTTAACCCATTAACGCCCTCTGTACCCAGGCGGGTACAACTCTATGATGCGTGACTGTGTTTTGTTTATACGTGGTACTTTAGAAGTGACAGGTTATTTTTATTCTATATGGTTGGAGCAATCTACGAAAAAAAAATATTGAGGGTGGCTTGAAAACAAATGTCCGACATTTTACTTCGTTTTACGGATTGTGAACTGATTTAGTAAGGTAAGATATTTATTCGTGTTTTTATTATAAATAATAACAAATTCCGAATAGTGTTTTATTATTACGTATTATAAGTCTTTACTTTTGCATATTATATCGTTAGAATAACAATTTGTTGAGATAAAAGTGCATTAGACTTCGTTTTTCTGCACTGTACCTGCTGATGTACAATGGGCGCTTGTGTACTAAAATTACTAACATTTTACAGGTGTATTCAAAGGAACTACAATGGCTAACCGTCGCGTCTTTACAAGTCAAAATAGTTATTCGGGACTTGAAGAAGCCCTGGAATCCATAATTGCTGATGAAAATGATGATGTGGAGTACGACGTCTTGTTGTTGCCACCAAATCCAGCTATTGTAAGTGATGAAGAAGAAGGTTATGAAGATGACTTAGCTTCTAAAACTCTTCCAAGAGACGTACCAGGAACAATTGAGGTATTTCCACTCCATCCTGATCATGATGTTTCGGATTGGGACGATAGTGATAGTGAGCCATTAGCTACTCATTCAAGATCTGCAAAACGAGCTAGAAATCAAGAATCGAACGAACCTGTGTGGAGAAAAACTGTACCTATTTATAGTTCAACCCAACACGTTACCGATATCATTCAGCAACGACAAAAAAACATTGCTGAATCTTTGAAAGATTACAGCCCTGTGATGTTATTTGAAAAGATATTTGATGATGCGGTTGCAAGCTTCATAGTGGAAAATAGCATGAAGTATGCTGGTCAAAATAATAGACACAATTTTGAGATTGATAAAGCTGATTTGAGAAAATTTTTGGGAATATTGATTCTTACTGGATATCATGAACTGCCTTCCGAACGTGCATACTGGAGTAATGATGAAGATCTTGGTGTACCATTGGTCGCAAATTGTATGTCACGTAATCGATTCTTAGATATCAAACGCAACCTGCATTTCGTCGACAACTCCCTTGCGGAAGGTTCAAATGATAAAATGTTCAAAGTAAGACCGTTGTGTGAACTTATACAAAAGAACTCTTGCCAGTGGGGTGTTTTTCATGAAAACTTATCTGTAGATGAATCTATGAAAAAATACTTTGGCCGTCATCCCGCCAAGCAATACATAATGGAAAAACCTGTACGATTTGGTTATCGGAATTGGGCTGCAACAAGTTCAGACGGCTACTGCTACACCTTTGATGTATATTGTGGTAAATCTACAGAAGTTTCTGCTGATCCTCTAAGTTCGAGAGTTGTAAAGTCTTTACTGGCAAAGATGCCGATTATTCCCAATGAGCACATCGTTTACTTTGATAATTTTTTTACAAACTATCAGTTACTACATGATTTACGACTTTTAGGCTATAGAGCTACAGGTACAGTTCGAGAAAATAGAACCAAAAAGTGTCCTGTCATTGATGTAAAGACTATGAAAAAAAAACCAAGGGCGGAGTACGACTACCGTTTTGACACAAAAAACGAAATTACAATCGTACGCTGGAAGGACAATAATGTTGTCACGATGGGATCTAATTTCGATGTTATAGAACCTTTAGGGAAGGTAAAAAGATGGTATAATGAACGTAAACAAAAGGTGGATGTCAATATCCCGAGACTGTTTGTGAACTATAACAGCGGAATGGGCGGCGTCGACCAAATGGACCAGTCGATCAGTCTCTATCGAGTAGCAATAAAAGGAAAAAAATGGTGGTGGGTAATCTTTACCTACCTCCTGGATATGGCTATTTCAAACGCTTGGTGGCTGCATGTTTTGCTCATCAAGAATACAGACACACTCTACATGGATCAGTTATTGTTCAGACGCACGATTGCTCGATCTTTCCTTCGTCCGACGAAGACAAAAAGCCGTCCTACATCATCTGTAACACATGATCTTGCTCAGAAAAATAACGGTCACAACCCAGAACGCATCGAAAATCCATTGCGATATGTTGTTTGCCACAACCGCGTTCGTTGGCGTTGCGAACTTTGTTTGAAAACATTATGTGTAGAACGAGCATGCTTTGGACAATTTCACTCCTAATCCGCCCATTGTACTCGGTCAGGTACACGCCTGTAATAAGTAAAAAAAAAACGAAAAAAAAAATATTTCTTTTTTGTACCACTTCTTTAGTCCATATTGATGCAATAAATACCAAGTGCTAAGAATTTTCACAAGTCGTTTTATTTTGGGCGTTAATGGGTTAAAGAAATAACCGACCATCAAACTCAAGTACTAAATAATCTTACCTACAACCAGTTGAAATTACAAAGGGCCGTATCAAGTTTTATAAACATGACGATTAAAGATAACAACCAAGTAGGTATCTTTGCGCAATTCTCGCAACTTTTTGCTATAATTAGCGAAAATGTACAAGAACTATTTTTTAGAAGTAATGAGATTAGAAAATATATTAGCTTTTAGTCGCACAGGCACTTTGCACCATTCTATATTATCAGTTAGGGATATCACTACCATAGTTAAAAAGTTAAATGCACTTTACTCGCACGATCAAGTTTTATCGTTAGACACTAGGTATTATTATGATCTTATTAGTTTAGGCTCATATTTTGTAGGAGATAAAATAGTAATTATCCTTAAAATTCCCATTACATCTCCGAACTCATACACTCTTTATAAGCTCTGCCCAGTACCTAATAAAAATCATAATGTCATCCTTCCTCCGTTTCCTTTTATGGCAACCAATTCCCAGGAATTTGCTTACATAGAGGCTGAATGCCCGAAGATCGACGCATGGTACATCTGCAAGCAACAGCTCAACCACCAGATCCGAAATCAGCGCGACTGCATTCATCGACTAATATTTCTACAAGACCTTGATGAAACATGCAACCCTACGTCTATTTCTTTATCTAAAGAAGCCTTGATGGAGCTAGATGACCAACACTACATTATGTCATTCCCGACCCCATTGAAAGTGCAGCTAAGTTGCAGACAAGAATACCACCACATCCTGGAAGGAAGTTACATTGCAACAATTCCTCGAAACTGCAGTATAAAGACGCCGAGTTTCACCATAATCAATTTCAATGACCAAATTCGCGGACAAGCTGTTGAAATCACGACATTGCCACGGTCAAACATGCTGATTAAATCATCTTCTGAGAATAAAGCACGTGAGTACAAGTTCATGACAATCAACTTGAACAAGTTGCACAATATTCAACAACAAGTTACAATGGAAATACCTATGAACCTGCAATCTTTCGACACAAGGACTACCTACCATACAATAATTCCACTGTATGCAGTGATATTGCTGATTATACCTTTCATCACTATATTCTACATACGAAAACGAAACCGTAAGATCAAAACTGAGCGGAATCCTGGACTGAAACTTACGGATGCTAAAGAAGTTAGCACATCATCTCAAACTCCGGCAACTATCGAAGATAAGAAAGCCGCAATATTTGCATTAGACATAGGCAAATAGTTGCTCGTTCTAGAGGGGAGGTGTTACGTCGAGGACCATGTCTCTACCGACTCCAACAGCCATCACACCACCAAACAGATTGTGCAACCTTTCGAGTTGCTGACGCATCATCGACCGACATATTAAAAGGGTATTTCACCATCCAAGACGCCGCCTTCATGCTAACATCGCGACAGCGGGAGGTCATACTCTGATCATCGGGATCACTAAGATAATATAAGTTTAATGTAAGATAGATATCATAAGCATTGTAATCACACATCGATTACACATTTAAGTAAATTCTCTTCCGACTTTCTTTTTAAAAACCCTCGCCGACGGTCAACTTCCGTAATTCACTTATTGCACAAAAACAAAACAAAAGGGAATATTTACATCATTATACACAACACACCACTAGTTCACAATATTACACAAAATCGGAATCGTCAAATGCACTATACTACCACGAAAACACCTGATATTAGCCAAATTTTTTTTTCACTTTCTATTGTTTTTCATTGCCAGAAATAAAGACATTTTATTTTTTTATTTTTGCGCGACAGCGGCGTGTCGTTTGACTCTAAGCGCCTGATTAATTTTAAAAGCAATAATCAAAATCGTTAGATCTTGTTCTGGTATTTTTTTTTGCAGGCGCTTTTAAATATTTTCAAGCTTTTTCCTTCTAAAACAAACTGAATAAAAAAGATTCCCATAGGTATCTTTACTTCTTTGAACCATACCTGAATATGCGGTGTCTTCTGCATTTTAGCCCGTATTTGGTGAGAAACTGATGATAAACAGTTTTTTATTTTTGTGACTTTGTAGTTACGCGTGAAGCTTAATATAGCTTTAAATGATAAATTATGTAAAAACCAATGCCAAGGGGTCTTAGAATAAGGATCAACGTATGTTTATGCAGAGCTGCAATTTCCTAAAGCGATAGGATGCAGCGTCTTCGAAATTCTAAAATGTCAAGTTTCACATTTTGTCCGGGATAATCGCCTTAAGGATGATAAATTCATATAATGAGGTTGCCATCCGTGGTGCAAACCCTGGAAGCACAGGGATGGAGTTAAGGAAACAAATAGCAAAACTTTGCCAGCTATTTCCGTCAGAGGATATACTAGAGTCTCCTTATAGTATAAGGAGGATTTAACTGCAGCCAAAGAAAGTCTTGACAAACTTGATAGCAAGCCGAAGGTGCGGAGGCGAACATGGGTGTCTGTGCTTTGTTACGCAAGGGCAAAGGGGCTGCACTTCCCACAGCGCCGTAGCCGATGCAGAATTGAATTTATGGCATAAAAGTTACTAGTATTGTTAAACCACCAAAAAAACTGAAAAAGTCGTGCTCCCCCACAAAAATGACCACATTTGTTAGACCATGCCTAGAAACAAAATTATTAAGACCAGGTGTCTAATTATATTGGTTCTATTAAAAAAGAAAAAACGGTTATTCTCCGCCAGTGGAGGGGGGGGGGCTCCATGGGATGGGGGAATACTTCCCGCATCTCCCCCCTATAGTCCCTTCTCTTAATTCTTGCGGAAATAATCAAATGACCTTCTGGTGAGTTATCTGCGTAAATGTCCGAAGAATGTAATGTGCCTGATATAGCTGCTGTCCCTTTATACTATACAGGTTGATAATGAAACCCCTAGCTTTATTGAAATCTATGAATCCAAATCACTAATAGAACACAGAATCATAAAAAGTTTTTTTTTCCTCATATTTTTATCGGGAAAAGTTTCCAAATTGCGAATAAAATGGCTAGCCTACGAGACGAGCCGCCGGGCCCCAACCATCAATGAAAAACATTCCCGTCCACCTGTGTACCTTCCCCTTCCCCGCTACAACCAACCCCAGCCCGCGATCGTCAGTTGCCGGCGCACCAAGGTCACGAGTGCATGCGCAAATACAATAAAAGTGCAAATTTTCTCGCCCGCCGCGCAACTATTTTCGAATCGTCACGATGCTGATGTACTCTTCTCGCGAATATTTCGAAATGGTGCGAGTGTACTGTAACATATAGCTAGTCAATATGTTAGGTTTAGGTAAGGCTAGGTTTTATAGGTAGGTTAAAGGACTATTTGTTCGTGTTTAGTTGGCAATCGATAACCTTTATGGATCGACATACGTCGCATTGACTGAATTATTTCGTGTTTTCCAAAAATAAATACAGATCGAGTATAAAAGATCTTTCAGACAAAACACGAGCAAGATACCTCAGAGAGTCCGATTAGTGCGGACGTAGTTCTCCATAGAAAGATTCCTCAGAGAGTCCGATTAGTGCGGATGTGCTTCTCCATCCGTAAATTATTGAAGAAATATAAGAAGCGAGTGCTCTGCCAAATTTGGAGCTCCCCTCCCTTAATGCACAATTGATAATTAGGCTGTGTATAAAAAGAAAAAAGAGAATATAAAAAAAGATAAACTGAAAAATAAAGTGGTGTGATTCAGAAATATCCCCATAAGATCCCGGGTACACGGTGCGCATCACAGTACACACTCAGTTGAGAATATCTTCACCGAGCGAGAACACCACGGTTCCTCAACTTCAAACGATTTTAGCGGTAAACCAGCGGCTCCTGGATTATGGTCAGTTTACCGTGCCAAGCCATGCACAAGGAGCTGGCGCGCCACGTCTGGCTATTGAGGTAGAAGATGCTGTGTTTGACTTCTTTGAGCGGCACCCCCGAGCCAGTACGCGAGACGCAGCTCAGCGGTTTGAAATTAGCCAACCAACAGTGTGGAAATTGTTGCACTATGCTGGACTTCATGCATATCATTTTCAGACAGTGCAGCACCTGTCGCAAAATACGTTATGCGAGTTTTTCTGGCCTAGATTCTGTGGATTTAACTCTACAATATAACCTTAATTGTAGGGTGACATTAGTCACATCTTAGTGTGATGAATGTTCTACTGTTATTGGGACTTCTTGTCCCCACATTTCTATCTTGGCTTCTTGTCCTTATGCAGGTATCAGGTGTGGCTTCTTGCCCTTATGTATCAGGTGGGACTTCTTGTCCCTATTAGTTAGGCGGGACTTCTTGTCCCTAAGAATGTTATACTTTGGCGGGACTTCTTGTCCCTAAGAATGGTCTCCTTCTTTCTTTCTGCCTCCCCTCTTAACCATCCCAGTCCTCCGTAATGCCTTTTCTTCGTGTGTTATACTTATTAAGGACTTACCTGGCAATGTCCTTACCAACCACTTCTCCCATAGTCTTATGTCCTGGCACAGGAACTTATTCTATTTTGTCCTTTGTTTTCTGCACCACTTTTCTTATTTTATTCTGCTAAACACGAGTTTCTTTTCTGACGCCATTATTCTCCACCATTTTTACCAAGCTGACACAAGTTCTCGCGGGCAAAAAGGCTCTCGACTTCTAACCATAGACAATTTAGATTATTATTTTTTCTCTAGTGTTGCCAGCATTTACATTTACAGTTTCGCGAACGTACTCGTCGCGACACTCCCGACCGGAAAACTAAAGCAGTAATATTTAACTGTCAATCTATTCTCTCATTTTCTATAAAGTTCTCGTGGCCGCGCCTCTTCTCTGACTGACCACTTCAACCTCTCCATCGGGTTCCGTTTACTGATCTATACTTTGTTCTGAATTGTCCTCGTCCTCGTTATTTACTTCTGTATCTCTAAATTAAATCTCCTCGATGACAGACTCTAAATCTTGCACTCCCCATAACAATCTTTTAACTTCTAGCGTATACATATATAGGTGCGTCAAACATCTTACACACCTCTTATTGTCTACTTTTAGCTCAGCAATTCTGCCCTTACTATCGACTATCTTTAGGAAGTGAAATGATCTTTTTGACTCTCCACTCATCATGATATGTCGTCTCCTCTAATTTATACAATTTGTCCTACGTGTGGGACATCCTCTGATGTGGTTCTGTGTTCTTTGGGAACGTGATTATTTCATTTTTGTAAACTCATTGAATACCCATTCGAAACAGCTTCGAATTTAAACTTTTTTTTAAAATTTCTTCTTGCTATGTCTCTTTGTATTGTAACTCGACCATTTCCTAAAATCTTTGGGTTTTACTCTTACTTTACGGTATCTAAAAGACTGATGAAATTGTGGACATATTTAGCTCACACTTTCTTTAATTTTTAATTTTTTTTAGTTTTGCCTTAGGTATCTTAAATTCATGTTTAATCTTTTCTCCAAGTATGTTTGATGTTTGTTCTGTCTCTTGTTCAGTGTCTTAAAATGTTCTCGCAAGACCCTCCCCAGACAAGGAAAAAGTAACATTCTCGGTATAAAACAGACTAGTGTTATGGTTTTCTATTTAAAATTGAACTGGTGTTAAATTCTTAGAACATCTTCATTTATGAGTCTATACATTATGACTCTAATAGACATAAATGGAGGTTCAAACAACTATAAAGTTTTTGGTAAGATTAAGTTGCTAAATAAGCGATTCTATATTTAAGTAAACATTTGTAACTCTTTGGTAAAATTTATTGATATTGATTTATATCTCATTTGAATAGCCTTTTCAAACTTGATACATTTATTTCTAACCTTCACAAGTTTCACGTATTCGCTTTATAACTTCTATCAATTTTGAGTTTTCTTTCAATTCTGAGTTTCACAAAGGTTTCTGTAGTAAATGCATGGTAGGTACTCGTACTATTTATCGTACCTACTTAAATAAGACCAAATTTGTACCATTTCCCTTAGGTAAATAAATCAATCAAATAAAATGTACAGGGAAAACTCTTCTGCGTGGCAATTCGTAGCAAAGGGTCAAACGAAGATTATAAGTTATATTCTAAGTCTATTAATTTTAATTTCTTATTCAGTAATTTCGTAATCTGTTCTAAAAATCATTTTAGCTTGTTTCTTACTATATAAAATATACTTTTAATTTTTGGGCTACCCTCGAGGCGAACTGCATTAAAATAGTAAAATTAGATAAACTTTAACCATATCCACATATCCGATCACTTAGCTCGCCTGGCATGTTCTAAGGAAAACAGCGATATTCTTCACTATGAACTTAATTCGGTACTCATCATTTAACGAGGCCATTATTATTGCTTAAGATCAAGATCAAATAAATTCTTCTTTCGTGTTATAACAACAAATCCCTTTTCTACTATTTTCTACTATTTACTTGATTCATATTTGATGCCAAAACAGTAGCCAAATTATATGAAATTTGCAGATTGAGGAAGGGAAAACATTATGAAAATAAATAGCACGAACATCTTTAAACTTTAACTAAGAGTGTAGATCAGACTGTGAAGAATTTTCAGATTGTTCATCCTGTCAAGTTGGTGAACTGACTGTTCACATACAATAGTCACCATAATAATCGGTAACTGATTAAATTACCAGACTAAACCACGGAAATTTCTATTTCTATTCTATTTCTTATTCTATTATTTCTATTTTTTATTCCATCTGTTTTTTAAATATAATTTTAGTTTAGTTTCTGATTATTGTTAATTGTTTTTTTTTTTTTTTTTTTTTTTTTTTTTTTTTTTTTTTTTTGTTTCCTATTGTAATATAGGCTAAGGCGGAATATCGACGGTTTTTTGTTTCTAACAAACAGCCATAAGTCGAGCCTTAGACCGATTTATCTTATGTGTTTTTTTTTTTTTTTTTTTTATATTTTTTTTTTTTTTATTTACTTGTGTTTATTTGTGTCAAATAAACAGCTTCTATTCTATTCTGTTTTTATTTCTATTTCTATTCTGTTTCTATTTCTTTCTCCAAATAAATTACTGTCATTTGTTAAATTTATCTTATTTATTTTATTAATGCTAATTTTAAACGTAAGAGCTTAGATATTCCTTCACAAATCCACACCGGGCCGAGTTTCTTGTCCGGGCCGCAAGACCAACCCGTCCAGAAATCAACTCGCGTCTCAACACCTCTCTGCTCAACAATGACCGTTCAAAATTAAAGTTTCGTTACACCTGTGTCGGCTCCTTCAACACGAATTCAGAGGAGGTCATCTCAACATTACTCTTCTACTAAAGCTTCTACTTCGCTCGGAGTTTCGCTATACGACAAAAACCCGTTCAAAAACTCAGCGCTACGACCCCGTGCTCCCAGCCCAGGGTTCCCTAATGAACGCACCTCAGCATTCTGCGTCAGGATGACGTCACATGTAGTCAGGTATAGGTTGGCATAATATTTCTATACACCCATCATAATTCTAGGGAAAGGTTAAGCAGATGAAAACTTTAACAAATGTAGTTCCTTATTATTATTATGCATGAGACCAATCATGGTCAAAACATAAAGTTCATCAAATGTAGGTATGTAATTTTCATCAAACTGTTGGAATTTGAGTTAAAAATGTTCCATAAATTACAATCCCTAATCACGAATGGCGTTGAACAAAGTACACCTGATTAGGAATTAAGGATTAATTCTTGGCATCATTATAATTTGACTTATTTTCTATGTTCTATAAAGACAATGGCATTATAGCTCAGCAATCACTTTATGAAACGAATAATTTCACTTCAATTAGAACATTCAAACATAACAACAACTATTATTCTCAATTCTTGTTTGCATATACTATGTAAATTTAACCTTTTGGACGATTAGATGTGTAATGCTCAATTAAAAATTCTTGTTTTATTGTACAATTGCAACTCAAACTAGTATACTTAGAACCGAGTATTGGCAGTTCTCGGATTTGCTTCCTTTTGAATTTAAGTATTGAAATGTAATCTTATAGTTATGCTTAGGAACAATTTACTTGAAATAATTCTGAAATGGTTGTGGAAAACTTTCAAGTTGCCCACATCAGAAACATTAAAAATTCCAAATCTTCGTTCACTTGGGCGAGATAAGGCCTCTTAACGTTATGTAACGTTCTTTCCGAAACTTGCCATATTACAAGGACTGTTCGGACAGTCATAAAATGTTGATGAACTCATTCATACTTATTGAAGGAACTGTAGAATTTAAGAGTGCATACAAAGTATGAATCAGAACTGAACTCCATGATGTTTCCTATTAGTTCAATAAACAGCGCGCTCTGAGTCGTGGCTATATATAACATCAAGAATTAAGTGACACGCGCTCACGAAAACCAAGTTTCATAACTCTTTCTAAACGAATTTATAGATCATTTCAGAACTTAGTCAAGGGTTATTTGTTTCCTTATTTCAATACAAACTTCTAGGTTACAAGGTTCGCGCTCACGAAAACCAAGTTTCTTCTCAATAACTCGATTTCTAAATGGTTGTATCGTTACTATAACATGTTCATTAGAAGCATAGTTTACTACTTTTCTATATTATTTTTATTAACCCATTGATCAATATGCATGATGAAATGGTCATCTGAAGCCGTATATTCGACATTATACGGACCCTTAACAGAACTTAAATATCATACTGGCATTTAATAGGACTTTGACATAATTCTGACTCTTAACAAGACCTTGTCATTATACTGACTCTTAACAGGATTTTGTCATTATAAGCAACTGTCAAACTTTTAGAACCTCTAGACTGGATTCAGACAGAAACATTCAAACATTGCATCAATGGGAACTTTAAGCATCATTTAATGCTATAAACTCCTTTTAAAAACATATCACAGAGCTACTTCATATTACCCTTTAAAATTGAATAGGATCTGTACTGATGGAAGCAGACTCCAGTAGACTTTCTTGGCACTGATTTCTTAATTTATTGAGAATTTGTTGAAGTGCTACACTTATATTTCATACATTTCTTCCATTTCTTTCTGAACATTTCTCATGCACTTTGCAAAGACAACACCTTAACCTCTTTCAGCATTTTATAGTATTATAGCCACTTTATTGCATTCATAATTAAATACTGATCATTATAGAAGATGCATACATTCCTTCTATTATTTACTTTGAGCCGCTTTATAAGTAATTTTCACTGAAGTAACTTGTGGAAAGGTAGCTCCCTTGAAGCATTCTTTTATATGTCTTACTTTCTATGTTGAATTGCATAATACTCTATTTGTCTCTAACTGTGTATTCGAAATCATTGGTAATCAATTTACAGCTATAACCTCACTAGGCTAAAACAGATGACGACTTCTGTGTTCAAACTTTGGAGACAATTTTGTATTCTGGATGAAATAATTTTCTGGATTCTGTAGTAGTTTTCTTATGAAGGTATCATCAAAATCTGTGAGAAGTTACTTCTTTGTGAACCCATTTGTGACAATATGTAAAAACACTAGCAGGCTTTTATTTCTGGGAATTAAACACATCTCTATCTTTACAAAATGAGGCAGTAACACTATTCAATTACTTAATTTATAAAATAATTGAAAGCAAGGTAAGCTGATGTTAATTCTGTACTTCAAACTTTATAAATTCTATTTGTATAACATTTATTATTAACGCCCAGTATATTGATGCGCATAATAGTTTCAATTGACTTGTCTTTCACAATTCACGCTTGGAACACCTCAGACTCCCACTTCAGGGATTCCATCATAGCCTTATACTTTTATTATTGGTTGCTAGCTATCATGGCATTCAAATCTACATTAACAATTCTGAAACTGTTACCTGTTTGTTGTATCAAGTCTTAATATCAAAGTCAGTGTATGTTTGATCATGTATGAGAGTTCTGTTAATTTCTCGTCTATTTTGTTTAAATACCTGAATATTTGAGAGCTTATCAACTTTACAAAATTTTCTGTTAGGTAAGAATTTTATGCAATGCTAGTAATGTCTATTGACAAGACTGCAGATAATATAATACTATTCTTTAAATTTAGGCAAACAACCAGTTACAAACTCTATAGAATTCAGCTCGCTAAAAATCAAGTGTACCTACTTATTCTGTTGTTTCAGACTTTCGAAGCTAAGTTTCTCTTCAGTAAGTTTAGATTGTAATATGTAATAACTGTTTGCTTTGCCAAGCAATATCGTTAAGTAAATTCAACAAATTTTCTCAACTCATGTCCTCAGGAATACAAAGGTCTTCCTTAAGTACACACAGGTCCTCCTCACAAAACACACCACAAAACACCTTATCTATCTTGTAAAGTACATAGTTAGTTAAACGAATACTTTTTGTTTCTCTGAAACTGACAGCAAAGAAAGCTGCTTAGTCCAGTCAAGTGCTGCGCGCTAACTCCGATGCTAAAAGAAGCGCTAGATTCTGCTAACATTCAAACATAATTTTGATTTCTAAGTGTTCTAGCGCTGACTGTCGGCACTGCAGCAACGTCAGCTGTTTCTGTTGTAGCTACCGCCATCTTTTGGCATGAATGTGAAATACTTTCTACCACAGATGATCAAATTCACTAGATATGTGTAGGGTATACTTTGTTAACACATTTACAAATATTATTTCTAGAACTAGGTTTACATTTAGGCTACTAATAATATTATTTAATAGTAATGGTTTTATCCCTGGTACTTTACCAGTAACTCTACCCAAATAAGCTAGGCTCTATTCTAATTCTATGTTCTTTCTTATTAAGCAATTATCTCACAACTCCCCGGCAGACATTGACAAGATATCTATCTAGTGGTTAAGTGATCTGTGGTTTTCACCAACTTCAGTCAGTCAGATGTTCTACAAATTTTGTTGCTACAGAAATTGGCAAGTTTTAAATATTTCTCTGTCTCATGTCCGTCCAATGTTCAACACAAATATAAATGCATATACACACATCGGCGCCTGACGCATGCATAAACACCCATACTGTGTCATGTCTTAACTGTGAGTCTGTTGCAAATCAATTATTGGAATTCAATGACTCTGTCATCATAAGGAATAACTTCTACAAAGTCAAACTTCTAAGTCTCTTGTCACAATACAAGAAAAATTTGGTTCTCATTTGTATAAACTAGAACAAGTGTTATTATACTTTGATCACCTTTAGTGAAATGTAAAAAATAAATGTGCTTGTTTCAAACACTTGCTTTTCTCATATATTTTTTTTTTTTTTACCAATCAAATCATTGTACTTTTACTTGTTTCACCAAGTACACCTAGTCATTGTTTTAACACTTTTCTTTTGCCATATCTCTCAGTTTTAAGTAACCACGCTGATCAGAAACTGTCACTATACACCTAGTTCTGCTTATATTAAGTCGCTGGCTCGCAGCAGTTGGAAAGGCCATCCCAGCATCTCCACCATGTCGCAAAATACGTTATGCGAGTTTTTCTGGCCTAGATTCTGTGGATTTAACTCTACAATATAACCTTAATTGTAGGGTGACATTAGTCACATCTTAGTGTGATGAATGTTCTACTGTTATTGGGACTTCTTGTCCCCACATTTCTATCTTGGCTTCTTGTCCTTATGCAGGTATCAGGTGTGGCTTCTTGCCCTTATGTATCAGGTGGGACTTCTTGTCCCTATTAGTTAGGCGGGACTTCTTGTCCCTAAGAATGTTATACTTTGGCGGGACTTCTTGTCCCTAAGAATGGTCTCCTTCTTTCTTTCTGCCTCCCCTCTTAACCATCCCAGTCCTCCGTAATGCCTTTTCTTCGTGTGTTATACTTATTAAGGACTTACCTGGCAATGTCCTTACCAACCACTTCTCCCATAGTCTTATGTCCTGGCACAGGAACTTATTCTATTTTGTCCTTTGTTTTCTGCACCACTTTTCTTATTTTATTCTGCTAAACACGAGTTTCTTTTCTGACGCCATTATTCTCCACCATTTTTACCAAGCTGACACAAGTTCTCGCGGGCAAAAAGGCTCTCGACTTCTAACCATAGACAATTTAGATTATTATTTTTTCTCTAGTGTTGCCAGCATTTACATTTACAGTTTCGCGAACGTACTCGTCGCGACAGCACCTGCATGAGGCTGACGCGCCAAAACATTTTATGGACTGACGAGTCAATGTGTACACGTGTGGGTGTGGGTCTGTACAATTGCCACAATGAATACGGGTGGTCGTACAGAAACCCACACATGATTCGTGAACATCACCATCAAGTGCGGTTCAGTGTTAATGTGTGGGCCGGTATTATTGGTGACAAAGTGCTTGGGCCGTATTTTATTGAAGAACGTTTAACCGGAGGCACATACCTAGACATGCTAAGAGGTGTGATTGCAGACTATATGGAGGATGTGCCGCTCGTGCACTTGCATGACTTTTATTTCCAGCAAGACGGAGCACCACCTCATCACGCCCAACAGATACCTCAATGAAGAGTACGGAGACCGATGGATAGATCGCGCCGGGCCTGTGGCATGGCCTGCCAGGTCACCAGACCTCACGCCCTGTGATTTCTTTTTGTGGGGAGAAATCAAACGCCGCGTATAAGCTGTAAAAAGTGACTGTAGTGCTGAGAAAACTGAGAAGGAATGCAGTGAAACGTGCTAGACTCTGTTTAGAGAGAAACTGACTGCACTATGAATAATTGCTGAAGTACAGCTAATGTTAGTTTAGGTATATTTCAATTATTTGTACATAAGTTGATTTCAATTTTTTAAGTAAGCCTGAATACAGAAGTGACTAAGTACTTAACGATTTCGTAACTTAGCTACCTACTTGCTGTTTGTAAATTTTAAATCTTATTCAAAGCATTCTTAATTTTTTTGCGCGATCTAAACAACTTCTGTATTTTGACGGTCCTAAACCCGTAAAAGTATGAAGGGAAAATTGCAACTTATGATCGCTGATTTCTCTTTTTAGCGCAGAGCGGCATGCAAAACAAAAGTTGCGGTGTCCTTTGGTGGCTCGGACAAAGACTACTTGTCGGCTCACGACAAAGGGTAATTTGCCAATGACGACGACGTTTGGGATGCCGGCCGGGCCGTGCGGCCATGTGGCGAGGCGATGACGCGAGCGTCACGTGTCTAGCTCAGTGATATGACAACGCTATTCGGTTTTTGTAGGAAAACTTTGACGGTCGATATCTTTTATTTTTAGTATCAAACAAGACAAAAGTAACAAAACATATATTTTCTATTTCGAACATAGAATAGGTTTCTTGAATATAGCTAGAGGGATCATTATCAACCTGTATAAAATGTGTTCTTTCTCAACCCTGTTATTCAGGACATACGAAGAGGCAACAAGGACTATATCTGTTTGGTGTGGATTTTTCACAAATTGAAACGATAATAATGCTTTGCATTGAAACCATTAAAAACGTAAATTATTGTTTTTTGTGTTATTAAAATATAGAAAAAAAAAAGAAATCTGCCCTTTCTAATCCGTTAAATGAACTGACAGATGACAAACTGATAAACTTGGAAAAGTACGTCATCAAGCTTTACTGTGGTGACAGTGAAATAGTCTCGGTGAATGAATCTCGCAATTTTTTGTTCACAAAGAATAAGGCTTTACAGAATATCCCCCCACAAGAGATGCTCTTAAAATGCATACACTTAGGGCAGCCTACCAAGCAGGTTATATATGGGGACAAGCTTTTAACTACTCACCCGACATCCCCCCCCCCATCAAACTGGGGATGGACTGAAAAGGAAGGGCAATGGCAGCCAATATGGACAACCCAGCACAGTATCTAAGATGCGGTGCGAGAGCTGGTAAAATGTGGATGTAAGAACAGCTGTAGAGGTCGTTGTTTTTTTAGGCGAGAAGGAATGCCAGATAGCAGTCAGGAAAATAGAAGGAACGGTGGAGAAATTGTATGTTATGGACGCGGAGTAGTTATTGTGAATTACATATTTGAATTGTGGGTTTACGTGAAGGATAAGATATAGAATCCGTGAGAAGGAAAGGTGATGATGGAACAGGTGTTGGTGCCGGCCGGGTACAACAGAAAGGGAAAGGTTTGTCATAGAAGCAAACGAAGTGAGTACCTAATATTGTTCTCATCACATAGAAACACATAAGTCGAGGCATGGGATGGCTATACGGGGAGATGGGCGGCCATGTAGGGACACAAAGTCCCGAACCTGATTGTTTACTCACAAGAAATGTACGATATACAATATACGTATATGCATATATAGACTATTAGAGACGTGACATAAATGACAGGAAGACTGATCAACATAGATCCTAGGCAAACGATATTTGCATAATTTAATTTGCAACAACCCTATTTTCCTCCAGAACAGAAGCTGCCAAAACCTCAAAAAACTAACATCGAAAATCGCGGTGGCTCCACTTCTTAAATTCATCCTTGGACCTTAAGGGAATCATTGAGTTAGCGCCTGCGGCCGCGATAGGTACATATCGTTCACAGTTATTTTACCTCTAGGCTGATCGAAAATGTTTCTTGAGTATTGGACATAGAACAGCTGTCAGAGGTAAAATAACTGTGAACAGTCTGTATTTGAAAAAAACTATGGCCGTCTTATTCCCGCTGCGCGGCGCACTTGCAAGCGAGTCGCCCCGCGCGCTTCCCGCAACCATATTCTGTGAGGCGTCCGTATTCTGGTAATATAAATGTAACATATCAGATTTTCATGTTTAGTTTATGAGTTTAGCGAAAGAATCACAAACTAGAGTAAAATAACACAAGTTATATACGTAAATAAATGCAAAATTTGTGTTGATTGGTTGTTTAGTAAGACTAATTGAACGGGCAAAGTTAGGCAGATATTTAATTTTATTTGTAGCTTATTTGGATATTTATTTGTAGCTCTTCTGGAAGGATGGGTTTTTTGTGCTAAACGTCCTGACAAAATCAATTTGTTGTCCTGCTGGCAGTACGTATTTTGTATGAAAAATTGACTTGTCCTTCTGGCATTACAATGACCTTGACCCTGAACGGCACAACGTCAAAACACGTCGCCCGGGCGCAAACGAGCTGCCCCTGGGCGCAAACGAGCTGCCCCGGGCGCAAACGAGCTGACCCCGTGCGCCATAACAAAGGCAGGTGGTGCTTATGCAATAATGACTTTCAGTTATTTCTGAAATTTCGTTCTCTGGCAGGCATATTTCTTGGTATTCATGGGTCAATAGGCTAAAAAACAAACAAATTATCCTAAATAATCATTAAAGCCTAACGTTTCAATAGTTCTGTTATCAAGCATTGGTTTATGTTTTACTGAATGAAGATTCAGCAGCTAGGTACTTAGGTACTCCCTCATTACCCTTTCTTGATTTAAGTTATCTTGTCCTCTCAGTAGGACATTTATATTTTCTTTGTCAGAATGGTCATTCATTACTGACACCCAAATTTCTATGAAAGCTATAATATTTTAATAATATACATATAATATATTAATATAAAACTTAACAATTTGTATTTCTTTTACCTCGAATTCATATACTATTTTATCATTGACGTAAAGATTATATTTTATGCTCTGTGCCTACTTACTTGAGACCGAGGAGTCGTCGACCTTTATTTTGGTAAACTCGCTTGGCTTTACCAGAACCGTAGTACTTTATTATTCTTTTATTACCCATTATTTACCATTTATTATTGTCTTCTACTGTTACAGTGTTAATCTGTATATATAAAATTCAAAGTCCTGACTGACTGACTGATATATCAACGCACAGCCTAAACCACTGGTCCTAGAGACTTGAAATTTTGCATATAGATACCTTATATAGTGTAGGCATCCACTAAGAAAGGATTTTTTAAAATTCACCCCCTTGAAACGGGGGTCCAATGTTTGTATGGGGAAACGAGATTCGTTAGATTATTTTATTTGAGACTTCACAGGAGTACTTCTATCCATAAAATGAGTAAACATATGTTTCAGGTTTTTTCAAAATTCAACCCCTAAAAGGGGGAAATGGGGTGACAAGTTTGAAAATCAACATGGGTATCGTTTGTATGGTTTATCGGGTCGCTGATTACGAAAACAACAACGATTTCTAAATCCAACGTTGTGGACGTGAAATACCATTAACCCTTGTTGGGGTGCGATGGGGTTGAAATGTGTTAATATCAATATGGGTGTCGCTATTATGGTTTTTTGGGACGTTAATTACGAAAATGGCATCGATTTTGAAATTTAATATAGTGGACATGAAAATTCTTGAAAGTATGTGTGCCAGAGCAAATCGGCTGTAACAGACGGACAGACAGACAGTCACACAAGTGATCCTATTGGGGTTCCATTTTTTCCTTTTGAGGTATCTATATATCCAAAATTTAAAAGGTCTTGACGAGATCTACCTGCCTAAAGTGTCAAAACTTTACAGGCCTGTATCTCCCAAACTGCTGATGCTAGACCCATGTTCATGGTACTCTAAGAAAAGGGCTCGGCGAGATCTAGATGACGTTATAAAAAAAAAGTCGAAAAATAAATTGTCAAAACTTTGATTGGCCGTATCTCCAGAGCGGCTAATTGTAAGGAGTTCGGGTTTCAACTATAGTGATCGGTCAAGCTGGGGCTATATGACAAAAAAAAATATTTTGACAGGTTTGACAGTTTTTTGACAGGTCCAAAAAAGTATTCCGATTTGTATAAAATCGGTATTAAGGGGCATTCGGGGTCGCCAATTACGATGCCGTATTCAAGTTTGACATTTTTTGACAACTAGTAGGGATTTTGACGCTTTTTCGGAAAAACTTTGATCGGTGAGTCCCGTGCTTGGCACTCTGGCGAAGTAGTCCGAGCATGCGAGTTTTTCGGCCGAGCACTACACCTTGACTCCCAAAGGGAGTGAGAGCACTTTAATCTTTGTTTCTGAAAATAATGTAATTTGTTTCCTGTAGGCCACGCGGGCGAAGCCGCGGGCAGAAGCTAGTTTATTTAATAAATGATACAGCAAACTAACCTAACCTATACATTACACTTACACTTATTGCACAAAAACAAAACAAAAGGGAATATTTACATTATTATACACAACACACCACTAGTTCACAATATTACATAAAATCGGAATCGTCAAATGCACTACACTACCACAAAAACACCTGATATTAGCCAAAATTTTCTTTCCACTTTCTATGGGTTTTTCATTGGCCGAAATAAAGACATTCTATTTTTTTATTTTTGCGTGACGGCGCACGCACGGCAAAATAACCACTTTAGGTGGTCAAAAATAGATTTTTCTGCTTAAAGATAAGATCTAAAATTTGTTGTATTGTTCGAGTCAGGTAGTTGTACCATCGTACTGGCCATAAATATCCTTTGTAAAGTAAAAACCAATGGCGCCCGAGCGCAGTGTCTCCATATACACCGTAATTACGGTAGATACACCGTAATCCGGTTCAGTCTACCGTCTACCATAAACATGTATTACGGTGTCGTATTTTCACCGTAATTTACAAAAGCTTTATACACAGCACTTTCATAAAAATTTTCGACTGCGTGAACCGGAACGCAATTATTTTTAACATTTTATTATGTGGCAACACTTTGCACTTTACTCGGGGAATAACCGAGAATGACCAATAACACAACAAATCATTCGCAACACAATCGCCCATCTTTAGCGTACACTTTACTTTAACTGTGTACAGCTCGCGTATTGTAAAAAGAATACGTCTGAAGTTAGGCAATGAACCTGCGCACAACACGATTATCGGTCTCTTTGGCGGTAAGGAGTAGGGCGCGACGGGGGAACCGGGGGAAATCCCCAAACATCTCCGCCGCACGGCCCCGCCCCCTAAGCTATTGGCCTTAGAATAAGGAATACTATTGGCTGTTTGTTTCCCGCACATTTCGCGATTGGCTCCTCAGTCGACGTTTGTTTGCTGTGCTGCGTTCAAGCGTCCATTTTGCTCTCAAATTACAGTCGCACACAAAAGTATATTGATTTTGAACGTGATGGTTTTACATAGAAAAGAAAGAAAGATGATTTACGATGTATTGTGTTATATGAAGAAAGACGATAGAAACACAATTTTGACACAGTGCAATTATGTTGTCAGTTTGAAATAAAAATTGTATAGCGAAATAGGTTTTTTTCTAGACTGTTTCTATTGTAGAAACAATCTGTAGTTTCCTACACATTATGTACCTACTCGTACTTACCTCATTAGGTTGAATAATTATGCAATATCACCCGTCAGCTTGTACCGAACGCAAGCACTTTTATGCGCGACTGTATACATGCGTAAACTCATCCCCGGCTAGCTTCAGACGTATTCTTTTTACAATACGCGAGCTGTATTCCGTTGCGACACTTCTTTTGCTAGTTGTTTTATTGCAGAAAAGTTAAATGAGATAGTTTGATAATGGAAAGTGACAGTGAAAGTTATGATAGCGATACAAGACCATCGTGTTCTAAAGCTGCAAGAATTGGATACAAACGCAGGCACTACAAGCAAAAATTAAAAATTGAATGGTGTAGACAAAAAGAGTTTTCAACGTGGGTAAAGCAACATCCCAAAGATGAGTATAAGGCTTTATGTTCAGTTTGTGACGCAACTATGAAGGCGGATGTAAGCGTTCTGAAAAGGCATTGTGGAAGTACAAAACACGAACAGAAAATTCAACTTTTGAGTTCCAATGCTTCGGTTTAACCTACTATTTCAAACATATTTAAAAAGGCTCCAACAACAATTGAAGAAAAATGTAAAAAAGCTGAAAAAAAAAAAAAAAAAAAACTTGCAGCCTTTATTGCTGAACACAAAATACCACAAGTAGCTGACCATATGTGCAATCTCATATCAAATACGTTGTCTGAGCCGGAAGTTGCAAAAAATATTAAGCTAAAGCATACAAAAGCTCAAGCTGTCATAAATAATGTAATTGGCAGTACTGAAAAGGAGACATTGGCTAAGGATCTGCAAAACAATAAGTTTTCTGTACTCATAGATGAAAGCACAGATATTGGAGTAGTGAAAACTATGTGTGTAGTAGTACGATATTATGATTGTAATCAGGGTAAAGTCGTGAGTCAATTTTGGGACTTAATTCAATTATTTGAATTCAGTCAAACTGATTACTCAGCTAACGCAGAGCATCTGTTTAACTCGTCATAAAGTCGTTTGACAGATATTCAAAGACTCTGGATAACATAATCGGTTTTGGCTCAGACGGATGCAATACCATGATGGGCTGTAGAAATTCGGTATCCAGTCGATTTCGTGAGAAATGTCCAGGTATCACAGTACTTAAATGCATCTGTCATTCCTTGCATTTGTGTGCAAGCGATGCGTCCAAAAAATTGCCACCAAATTGTGAAAAGCTAGCTCGAGCAATTTACAATTACTTCAAATTGAGCAGCAAACGCCAATCTGAGTTTAAGGACTTTCAAATTTTTACCGAAACGGAAGTACACAAGATTTTAAGGCCTGCCCAGACCAGATGGCTCTCTCTAGAAGCAGTCGTTACTAGAATCTTAGAACAATGGGATGCGTTGCGTTTGTACTTTGATGGCAAGTGGTTTGAGGACAGCGAATGTTTAGATATTCATAAAAGTCTGCAGGACCCTATTATGAAAGCGTATTATTATTCTCTGGCTTGGATGCTGCCTAAATTCACGAGAAACAATACGTACTTTCAGAGCGATTCAACCGTAATAATTAATATGCACACTAAAATGGTCGAACTATACAGAGAGCTTCTCCTTGTTGAATATAAAAAGTACTTAATAATCTAAAACCAGCAATGTATACGCCAAGCAATGTACGATCTTAGAATAATAACGCCTAGAATGATAGTTTCCTTCAACCGATCTCTCCAAAGTGAGGCAAAAAGATGATTCATGTGGGCGTAAGCATCATGTAGCTACGTTTGCTGACACGCACACAAGCGCATAAACAATGTTGCTAGTGGAGTATGCATTTTCCCTAAAGTAGGGAAATTGAAACTGTTAATTAACGACTCGGAAATATTATTTCTTTGTATACGCAGTTTATTATAGTGTTGAAATCAGTATACATTATATGCCCATATAAGCACGAATTAATATATAATGGTATTTACATTATTTAACATATACAGTGTGTCCCTCGTACAAGTGCACATCCGAAAGTGGGCGAAACTAGATCTAAATATATCGACAAAAACAAAGAAAAAAATTGTTTTTGAATTTTTTTTAATCTTGAAAAAGTACTCTACCTGGGTATCTTTGTATGGGATGCGAGTGTAGTGCCTTTGGTTAACCGCTCGTAGAAAATATTGTATTTATGATAGAACGTTGTGTTTTTTTTGTTAGAAAGATAATAGAATAGGCAATGATAAATAGGAATAAAAATATAGTGAAACGGGGAAATTATTTTGAAAAAATTGGCTATTACTGAAAAAAAAGACGGAAAAATTAAAGAAATAATATTTTAGGATATTATTTTTATGGTAACGGTAGTTGATTATGTTTTGTTTTTGATTTGGTATGCAACGTCTATTCTTAAGGATTATAAAAATTTTATTTCATTGCATTACTCGCAATAGATCAAAAGTTATGACATATTTTATACATAGTCTCCATGGTAGGCGAAAAAATATTTAAAACGTAAATTTATAAAAAAAAGACATTCTAAAAAAAAAAAAACATTTTTTTGTCGATAAAATAAGGTCTAGTTTCACCCCTTTTTGGATGCGCACTTGTACGAAGGACACACTGTATATTATATAGAATTACAAAACTGTGACTCACTGACATGGTTGTTTGGGTAGAAGGAGTAGTCTGATGCGGTAGTGATGTATGTATGAAATTTCAAGTGTCTAATACTGAGCGGGAATCTTCGGAACTATGGAGCAATATTACAAACTTGAAATGTGGCCGGTGGGGTGAATAAAAACCATGTTACTCACTACGTTTCTCATATATTTGAAAAAAATAAAACGAGCTTTGCCGCGTAGTGGTCGCCACAACAACCTAATGGCCTTGGAACTGTAAATGTTTTCTAAACAACTGTCGCTTAGATGACACCATTTGCGAAATGTTGTCTTTTTTAGATTCATAAAAGAATCGAATTTTTAAATACCGTTCAACAACAAGCCGCGCCAAATTTGTGTCATGATGTTGCGAATTTACATGCTCTTCAACTGATGGAAAGAGAGAATTACCTATAAGTCTGGTCATTATCTGAAGGGTTAGTTTTTTCTCTGAATTTCCCCCTGGAGTCTGTTTGATATAAGTTCGCAAACAAGTTTCAGCAATATTGCAGATGGAGTAAACATCTTTTGATGCGTAAATTAATCCACCTTTGTCCCGCATACATACCAATTTATGAAACCACAGTTTCTCTTTTGCCAGCATGTTTTCGACACAAAATTCACATTTTACTCGGATAGATATGTGTCTTACCACGTTTCCAGCTATATATCCAATAATATAATTTCTGTAATCAGGGTCATCGTAAGTACGTGACGTAATCTCAAATCCAACGTCGTCTTCAATCGAGGTTTTAAATAATTCTGTCGTTATTTCTTCATCTGCATCATCAAATCTTTCTGAAAAAGTCGTTGCATTGATGCAGGTCAATGCAGACGAACATGTCAAAACAGGTATATTTTCTAGTGGCACGCAGTTTCCAGTTTCACCTACTTGCAGTTCCATGCGGCAAAGTAGTTTTCTGTAAGCACCCTTAAATTGTAGCGCGTTTGGGTTATCGTTATGCCCACCATGCATTCTTATTGACCCAAACAGTAGCTCAATATGGTCCTGGCTTAGCCTGTAGGTAGAAATGTAATCAAGTTCTTTTGTGCCTTCTACCAAGGTAGTGAATAAGTGCTTTAGGCTTTCTATGCATACAAGCAATCCCTTAAAGCCAGCGGAACACTTCACGGTAAGGGCTGATTGGAAGCTTTTAATTTTTAGTTTCACAGCGGTCTCATTTTCTTTATATTTGCGTTTCCTTGTGACTTTAATTTGCAGGTTGAGAATGTACTCTTTGACTTTGTCTAAATATTCAAAAATTTCCTTCTTATTGTTTTTTGAAAGGGGATGAGAAAGACCATGATTTGTTAACCTTCTGGTATTAAAAATGTCAAATAAGTTGTTGAAAATCATGACGAAGTTTTCTGTGCCTTCACTGTCCTTGAAATCATCTAATTTTAAGACTTCGCGACAAAACTTCAATGCAACTGACACACTCCTGCTAAGGAGTTGAGAAGCTAATTTCACTTTCATTACAGAGTTTCTAAACTCGAGGTGCTTGCGTGTCAGTTTATTGGCAACATGTAAGCCTTCTTTTTCTTGTATGTCATTTAATTGACTTAAAAATGCCCAATCCACTTTAGTATTGTTCAGGTCTAAGAATTCTTTTTTGTCCTCGAAATGATTTCTGACTAATTTTACCATATGGCTGGAGTCTAAAAATACCGCTACTTCATGGTCTGCGGCTGGATGCTTAAATGTGGTTTTCATGTTTTCCGGATTCTTTATCCGGCAACCTAACAGTTCCATGGCTGAAATATTTGTTGTGTGAGCGTCAAACGTTATTGAGACCACTTTGACGCCTACCTCTTCGCATTTAATAAGGCACATTTTAATCAGGGCAGCTTTTTGCCCCCCCCTTAAGCCATGAATCAAAAAATATCCCAATGGGATTTTCCAGTGCTCATTCAAGCACACAAGCATAAAAGTATAAGCTTCCGTTGCTTTTGTTGTACATTCGGATGTCCCTGTTCCCATATCCACTTGTCCATGGCCTCCTTTTAAATTTTGCGGTCTTATTACCATTTCATCTGCTACTAAAGCACATATTAGTTTTTTGTCTGTACATTGTACTTTGGACTTCAAAAGCATAAAAGCTTCATCGGTTAAGCCCGGAGAACCATTTACTGTTCTATACCAATTGTAAATGGTTTTTGGATGCGGGAGACACGTCTCAAAAGTTCTCCGAACATAGTTATACGCTCGTGGAGAGTAGAAATGTAGAGTTAAACAGAACTTTCTAAATTCTGGTGTATATTTAGGCATTGGTCGTTTCTTTTTGTCACGTATTTTTTTCACCATGCTGTTGTATAATTCTGCTGCAAATACATTTTCGGACAAAATATTAGAGATGTCAGTGTTAATAAATCTTTGCTTTCGCAAATGAACTAAGATATTTTGCAATGACTCATTCCTTTTCTCCAAGCGGCGAGTTTTTTGTTGCAAAGTCTTGATCTTTCTACTCTGTTTTTGTCTAAGCAAGATATTTTTGTGTAATTGTCTCCGTAGTGCAGCTTTTTTAGGTGTATCGAAAATTGAATCTAAGTCATCTGAAGCTAAAGATGTCGGTGTTTTGAGACCTGAAGTACACTGAAAAATAAAACCACAAATTCATGTACTCATGTAACTTAAAAAACAGACAAGTGCGAGTCAGACTTACGCACAAATGGTTCCGTACAAACACATAATATGGGTACAGTACCCTAAAAACACTATGGTAAATAACAAAAATAAAGATGCCATATAATAGTGACAAAAAACTAGGCGTAAAAATGGTAGCGTCTGACGAACAATTTGGCATACTCTGACTGCAGAAACCTATTTTTGTGTTACTTTTTCGAGTACTACGATCTGACCAAATTTGATTTTTGTATGTATTATCATTTTTAGTTAGATAAAACTAAAAACAAATAACGTTGAAAAATAGCTTAAAAACAGCAAAAAAAATAACCGGTTGTGGTTGGTCTGGCACGTGGTATTTTTGCAAGCCATCACGTAAATCATCATAAATATCAAGCTTCTCTTCCGTGGCAAAAATAGGCAGGTCCTATAATATAGAAAAAACAGTAAACAAGAGAAACTACTATGAGGGAACCATGAATAAATTATGTAGATAACATATATTTTAGGCAGTTATTATTTTTTATACCTTTGTTGGAACCGCGCCTCGACGTAATCTGCACAAGCCACCTTTAGTTATATACTTGTCCTTGTCATCAAAATGAATTGAGCAAATTCTAGTGCTTTTTGTTGGTTTCCAAAAGTTTACGTTGCGATTGAGCCTAATTTTTTCAGTCCAACGTGCAGCAATAATTGGGTCAGAAGGAAACCTGAAATTAAAACAACGTAAAATAACATAACAACATAAGCATAATAACATAAGCAAACATTTAACAAAAATATTTAGTGTACAAAACCCGAAAATATGTGATTTATTGAAATGATGAACCTTGGTCTTGACTACTTACCGAGTCTCCAGTATGAATTTGGCCATATCAATGAAAGTCACCTTGTATATTAGTACTAATTTGGGGAATATTTTTTTTCTTTTACTGGCAACATTTTAATACAATGGCGTCTACCAAAATTACGTACGATTATTTCTGTTTAAGATTATGTTTTACGTTAAGTTATAATGTGAATTGCGGTACTTACAGGTGGAATGTGATGTTACAGTGTTTATTATGTTTTTCCGTGGTATTGTGACACCCATTCACCGCACAAACCGTCATTTTCAATTTAATTTGCGTGAGCTGTTAGTACCAAAGGCTGACCTTGACAACTGACCAAGCCGGCCGGCGAACCAGGCCTATATGGCCTGGTTTTACTCGCTTCACTTATTGTGCGCGGACTTGGTTTCTAGGCGTTATTATTCTAAGTGTACGATGAACAATAATTGTTCTTTTTTAATTTTGTCTATGTCTCTCTCTCTCTGCTTGCTCATGTTTTACCACGTAATGTCTGTACAAAATAAAACAATATAAAAATACACAGCATTTTAATAAGAAAGCTTCCACATACATCTAAAACTAAAAACAACAGGTCATGGGCTCCAGTACTATATAAAAACAAAAACTAAAAACAGTGCTAAAAAGTGTGAAGTGAAAAATTAAACCGCGTGAGCGTGCATCAAGCAAACAAAAATCCAAAATGGAGTCATCTGAGATTTCAAAAATAGAAAAACTTATTGGTGAGAGCAATTTTCCAATGTGGAAATTCCAAATAAGCATAGTCTTAAAAAGCTCGAACTTGTACGACATAATAAGCAACGAGGGTGCGATTGCCATAGCGGACAAACAGAATCAAGAGTACGTAACACGAGACGCCAAAGTTCAAAAGGTCATCATGTTGACAATTGATAAGAAAATCATTCTACACATCATGTCATCCGAAACCGCAAAACAAATGTATGAAAAACTAAAAGGTTTATATGAAAAGAACAGTGATGAAAGAAAATGTAACCTACTTCAAAAATTCTACCAATACCAATATGATATGTCAAAAAAATGTTGCCGAAAATATTGCTGTCTTGGAAAATATTTCATACCAGCTGGGTGTCCTGAATGAAAAGGTAACGGATAACAGCTTTATGTCAAAAATATTAGCCATCCTACCTGAAATGTTTGGCAATTTTACCACTTCTTGGGAATGTACCCCTTTACATGATAAAACCATAACAATATTAACTGCCAGATTAACAAAGGAAGAAGAAAGATTAAAATCCAAACAAAATGAAAATGAACCAACAACAACTGCTTTCAGAGCCGTCCATAAAAATAATTTCAGTCACTATGGAAAGAAAAATAAACAAATGCAGTGTTCAATATGCAAGAAAACAAATCATTCAACTGACAGATGTTTCTTTCAAAATAAACCAAAACAATGTTCAATCTGTAAGAAAACAAATCATACAACTGAAAAATGTTATTTCAAAAAGAAAAATTGTAACAAATACAACGAAAATAATACAGCATTTCTGTCATATTAAGAAGAAGTAAAAGAAAAAGAAAATATTACATTTATCGTCGATTCTGGTTCATCAAGTCATTTAACGAATAACAAATCCATATTAATGAACTTCGAAGAACCTAGCGGCCAAATAGGCATAGCGAAAGCTGGAGAGGCGATGCAATCAAATGGCCTAGGAGAAATAAATGGAGATGAGTGTACTCTGAAACAAACCGTTTATGTACCTGACCTGACAGCGAACCTTATGTCAGTTAATGCTATTACAAACAATGGTGGTACCGTTATATTCGAAGACCAGGAAGTAAAAATATTAAAAGACAAGGAAATTGTATTGAAAGGAAATAAGGAGAAGAATGGTTTATACACTGTTACAATTAACAATCCTAAACAAAATGAAACATCACTACTGACTAACATGAAAAATACAGCTGAAGAATGGCACAAGAAAATGGGTCATCCCAGTAATGAAAAACTGCTAAAACTAATTAAAGTAGCTATCAATATGAACGTTAGTGAAGAAGAAATTAAAAATTTAAATAAAATATGCAAAGTATGTATAATGTCAAAACAAGCAAGAAACCCATTTAATACTGAAAGACAAAGGGCAATAAGACCATTACAAATAATACATACAGATGTCTGTGGTCCTATTTCAACTAAAACCTTTGACAACAAGAGGTATATCCTAACAATACTCGATGATTATTCACATTACACAAGAGTTTACCTTTTACAACAAAAGAGTGAAGCCTTTGAGATAATTCAACAATACATTGAAGAAGTTGAAAGGGAAAAGAATTTGAAAGTTTCTATAATTAGATGTGACAATGGAGGCGAATATACAAGCACAAAAATGAAAAATTGGTGCAGAAATCGAGGAGTTCAACTAGACTATACAATACCCTACAGTCCCCAACTGAATGGAAAAGCGGAGAGACTAAACAGAACAATCATAGAAAAAGTAAGGGCTTTAATATTTGAATCTAAAGCAGAATTATATCTATGGGGCGAAGCAGCAAAAACAGCAGCTTATCTGATAAATAGAACACCTTCTAAAGCAATTGACAATTTAACACCTGTTCACGCCACAAGCGTGACGTGACGGATGAGTAATTTCGCAACACAGCGCCTGGCGCCAACTCGTGCGTGCGCCAGCGCTCGCTCTGTTCCGCGGCAGACGTCTCCCGAAACACACGTGTGCACACACTCGCGCCGCCGACGCGCCGATAAATCTCGCGTACCTTGTGCTCATACCAGTGTCGTGTTCACATTACTCCACGAACCAATACATCCTGCTCAATCAGCCCAACAAGGAGGGACGCCACGCAGCGCATTCGCCGGCCCATCCAGAACCATCCAGAACGAAGGTTAGTTCACTCACGTTTCTTCCACAATTCTCCCGTGTCAATCCTCAAATCCCATCAGCTCTGCATTCCTGTAACCTCGCGGTTACAACACCCATTGAAAAATGGACTGGACAAAAACCAGATCTGAAAAATATACAGCTATTTGGCTCAGAAGCTTATAGTAAAAAATTAGGATACCTACAGAAACTAGAATCAAGAACTGAAAAAATGATAATGGTTGGATATGCTCCTACAGGCTATAGACTGTTCGATCAAAATAACCAAAGAGTTGTAATAAGAAGAGATGTCATATTCAATGACAACAATAACAAAGATACTGAAAAAGAACCCATGAAAATTGTCAACAAACCAGAAAATATTGAAGTCAAAAATGACATTGAAATAAAAATTGAAGTAGAAGACGTTCAAGAGAATCCTATACTAGATAATACTGTACAAGAAAAATTACAGGAGAATCCTATAACAAAATATAAAGAACAACCAGAAATCCAAGAGAATATAATACAAATTGAAGAAGATAATATCCAAATGGCAGAACCTGAAAATGAAAATAACATGGAAAATCAAACTTCTGAAAATAATTCTACAGAAGAAAATGAAAACAATAATATAAAAAAGAGACCAACGAGGGAAAGAAAAATCCCAACAAGGTTTAATGATTATGTTTTGATCACATATGAAGATGCAATAAATGGAAAAGAAAAACATAAATGGCTAGAAGCTATTAATGAGGAGAAGAAATCCCTTAAGAAAAATGAAACCTGGAAAGTAGTACCAAAAGAGACAATCTCTGAAAACCAGAAAATCCTAACTAGCAGATGGATATTAAAAATCAAAGAAGATGGAACATACAAAGCCAGATTGGTAGTGAGAGGGTTTGAACAAGAAAAAGGAATTAACTATAATGAGACATTTAGTCCTGTAATTAACAGTAGCCCGTTAAGACTACTATTTGCAATAGCACAAGAGAAAGATTTTACCATAAAGTCATTTGACATAAAAACAGCATTTCTCTATGGAAAGATAGATGAAGATATATATATATGTACCCGCCAGAAGGAATGGAAGATATACAAGGAATATGCAAATTGGAGAAAGCCTTATATGGCATGAAGCAAGCACCTTTAAGATGGAATCAGACTTTTACAAGTTTTCTAGAGTCAGAAGGTCTAAAACAAACAACAGCAGAACCATGTATATTCATAAACAAAGATGCTACAATCTACTTAGGAATACATGTTGACGACGGTATTCTTGTGGGCTCAAATGATACAAAAATTGAAGAAATACTGAAAAACATAAGTAAAAGATTTGAAATGAAAGTTGACAGAAACCCCAAAAGATACATTGGAATGGAAATAGAGAAGACCAAAGACACACTGAAACTAAAACAAGAGAAATTCATAAGTAAAATTCTAGATGATTATAAAATGACAGATGTAAAAACAGCAATCACACCGATGGAAGGAAACAACAATAATGAACAAAGTAATGTTAATGCAAATTTTCCATACCGACAACTACTTGGAAGCTTAACATATATCTCAAATAAAACCAGACCAGACATAAGTTACGCAGTTAACTATTGTGTTAGAAGAACTGAGAACCCCACAGAAGATGACGTCTCAACCATAAAAAGAATTGTAAAATACCTGAAAGGAACCAAAGAAAAAGGTTTGTTATACAGAAAAGGCAATGGACAAGTTGAGTTAACAGCGTACTGTGACTCTGACTACGCTGGTGATCCCTTAACAAGAAGAAGCACGACAGGCTACATTATATATTTTTGTGGCAACCCGATAAGTTGGTTTACAAGAAAACAGCCAATTGTTGCACTCTCAACCAGTGAAGCAGAATATATAGCAGCAGCCGAATGTGTGAAAGAACTGTTATACCTGAAAAGTGTGTGTGAAGAATAAGTGAGTGTAAGTGTAAAGTTATATGTAGACAATCAAAGTGCAATAAATTTGATTAAAAACGGAGTGATAAATAGACGGTCTAAACATATTGACGTCAGATTCAAGTTCATTCATGAGAAAGTTTGTAACGGTGAACTAAAGGTATATTACTGTCCAACTAATGAGCAAATTGCAGACTTGTTTACTAAACCTTTGCAAAAGATTAAATTTGATAGATTTGCATCTAAGATAATATCGTAAAATATTTTTTTAATAACTAAAGACATTGATTGTACTATTATGTTTCTTTACTAAAAAGAATTAAATTTAAATTAATGTTACTACACAGTCAGAGAAAGAAGACAAGTTTACTATTGTTTATAAAAAGTTAAACATATTTTTTTAATTAGGTTACTGTATTAACTTAACTATTTTAAATTGTGGATTTTAGATTACGGGGGTGTGTTGAATATAAAAAGTACTTAATAATCTAAAACCAGCAATGTATACGCCAAGCAATGTACGATGAACAATAATTATTCTTTTTTAATTTTGTCTATGTCTCTCTCTCTCTGCTTGCTCATGTTTTACCACGTAATGTCTGTACAAAATAAAACAATATAAAAATACACAGCATTTTAATAAGAAAGCTTCCACATACATCTAAAACTAAAAACAACACTCCTAACATTTCTGCAGCCAGCATACATCGAATGCACAAAATTGGATGATATAGACCCAATAAATACGACCCATTACTCGAATATGGATGATTTATACCTGGGACTTGGAGTTCGTCGACAATTGGAGTTGCCAGAACTAGTCAACAAACCTGATACAGTGCGAGAGTTTAAAATTAACTGCAGAAAATGTATCGTTGCTGCTTGTGCAGGTATCAGAAAGAGGTACAGTCTGAACGACCCTGTGCTGACTGCCTTGTCCAAATTGAGGCCTGAATCATGTATGTCAGCATCGGATAACAAAAGGATACCAACTCTAACTTCGTTATTCAACCTGTTACCTAGAATCTGTCCAAAAGAAATTGAAAATCAACAAACACTTGATGACGAATGGAGGAGTTTTCCAATAGTCGCCGCACAGTTCAAAGAGATACAGGATGCTACTGACAAAGCTGATGTTTTTTGGCACAAGGTTTGCACGCTTCCTTAAAATAATCTCTTTTTTATCTTTATAAAACAGGCGCTAATTTATAGTTTTATTTTCAGGTTTCTATGTTGAAGGACATAGGACGGAGAGGAAAAGTTTACAATGCTTCCTAAATTCATGCTGGGTGTGCTGTCTCTTCCTCATTCGAATGCCGAGTGCGCGCGGATTTTTAGCCACGTCAACGACATCAAAACGAAAAAAAGAAATAAACTGTTGACAAAAACAATTAAAGGGAACATTTTCGCCCAACAATCAATAAAAAGAACAGGGGAAACCTGTGTTGATTTTAAGCCTACAAAAGAAATGGTAAACAAAATGAATGCCTCTATCTACGAAAAAGAAACCATCGTGTTAGATGTACCTATAGTATTAGACTATTTTTTATCATTAAAATTTAACACATTGAATAAACGTGTTTTAATTATGAAATTAAATATACATTTCCCTTTAAAAACAATTCCAAATAACTATTTTTTACACTAACAATTCACGGTAATTTACATGGTAATTTTTAAACCTTACACCGTAATTTCTGGTAAAACTACCGTATTTTACCCTAGCAACACCTCCTTCTTAAAAATTCATATGGAGACACTGCCCGAGCGTCTGACAGGTAAGCGTTGTTAGTGTACGACTAGTCGCATACGAAACCAAAAAGTGATAAAACGTGTTTATTTTGTGGACCTCGCGCAAAAATCTGAATATTAATTATGGATATAAAAAGCACAGGTATGTTCACTATACTATATCAACATTAAGTTTTTTTTTTTACCTTACTTAATAATAAATGACGATATCTTTCCACACCTACTTTTCATAAAAAAATATAATTCCTTAGACTTTCAAAAAAAGTTCCGCTTTCGTTCCTAAATATTTACAATTGTACGTTTTTTGACTGTTAGTATTATAAATTCTAGGAACTCAAACCAACTCATTGTAATACTAGACCCTTTTTTCACAGGTAGTCAGAGTGGACAAAGTCACCCTGAATTAAACATTTAAAAAATGGATCTCGTTTTGGTGTTAAAAAGCGAAAACTTTTACAAACAGTCATCGTCTCAGTGCGTAGAACGATTAACTAGATACATATTGGAAAAGTTTAGTGAAAATGAACAGTCAAAAGACAGTGTAAATAAAATTAAATGTCTTCTGAAAGTATTTGTTTCCAAGTTGTTACAAAAGTGGAAAAAATCGAATTTGACTATGGAAAGATTTATGAAATGCAATTCCGAATGGTTAAAGAACGATTTGGTCTTGCCAGCTGTATGCATTACACGCGCAAACAATGATATGCATGTGAATAAACCCAGAGGCAGACCTGCAGTCTTTTGATGAGAGCTCTCTACGAACAAAACGAAGGGTGATAAAACCAATTGTTTCTGAGGCAAGCCCAGAGCTATTGTGTTCTGCAGCAGATTGCAGTGCTGCAGGTCTGAAAACTGTCATTTTAAATTTGACTAAAGAATATGGAATTGATTTGACTAAATGTAGAGGACAGGGATACGATGGAGCAAATGTTATGTCGGGTGTGTATGGAGGATTATAAACCCTAATAAAAGAGCATGCTCCAAATGCCGATTATGTTCATTGTGCTGCGCACGCTTTAAACTTGGTTTTGAACGATGCTGCGAGACATGTTCGTGAAGTATCGACTTTTTTCGATAATTTAGAAAAAATATATACTTTTTTTGGCAATAGTATAAAACGCTGGGCTATGCTAAGTGACGATTCATCTGAAAAATATTTGATTACCCTTAAAAAGGTATGTCCTACCAGATGGTCTTCTAGGAACGACGCTTTATTAGCAGTAAAGAAAAATTTTTTACTAATCATGAAAACTTTGTACCAACTAAATTTAATTTCAAATAAAAAAGATGAACGTGAAGAATGTAAAAGTATAATTAATATTTTAGAGAGTTTTGATTTCTTAGTGCTCGTTACATTTTTTTCTTCACTATTTGAAATTATTAATCCTGTTTCTAAAGCTCTACAGCATGAAAATAATGACTTACAGAAATCTAGTATTTTATTAAGTAATCTTTTAAATAGACTGTGCCAATTAAGAAATCAGAATTCATTTAATAGTTTGCTAAATGAATCCAAAGATTTAGCAAAAAAGTGGGGGGTAACAACTGTTTTTAAAAACAGTAGGCGAAAGATAACGAAGCGTTTTTTTGATGAGTTATCACAAGATGAGAGAATTTCCGACCCGGAATCCTATTTCAAAGTCAATGTATACTATTGCTGTTTAGATATATTAATTTCTCAAACTAAAGAAAGATTTCAGAGCCTTTGCAACCTGAGTAGTATATTCGAAATATTACAACCGGAGAAACTCCTATCTTCTTCAAGCGAAGAAATATTAAACGCTTCCGGAAAACTGTCTGCTAAATACAGTAAAGACATCTCACTTAATCTTTGTGACCAATTAAAGGCTCTAAAAACGTGCTTAAATTCTGAAATTAAAAAAATTTATTCCATTAAAGAACTCATTGAATTATTGCTAGTAAAATTCAATAGTCTTGCACCCAGTTTTCTCGAGGTAATCACAGCATGCTTTTTATTCTTGACCCTTCCAGTTACAACCGCAACGGCAGAAAGAAGTTTTTCAAAATTAAAACTAATAAAAATTACTGAAGAACTTCGATGGGACAAGAACGGCTGTCAGACATCTCACTATTGTCCATAGAGGCAGAAACTTTAGAAAAACTAAAATCATCATCAGCCATAAATGATTTAATAAATCAGTTTGCCGATAAAAAGGCAAGGAGAGTGAATATTTAAAATTCGATTTTTATTTGTAAAATGGGTAAATTATGTGATAAATAAATATTACTTCTCACAATATTTTTTTTCTTTTGTGAAAAATCTTTACCTCCATATAAGGGCCTCCAAAAAAATTTTTATACGGGGCCCCGACAAGGCACGCTACGCCACTGGTTCTGCTGCTAAAGCTAGCCTTACTAAGAGTGGAAAAAGGACAGCTGCTCAAGTCATAAATTTAGCTCTAACTACAAGCCCTCGCAGATACAAACGCATACAACAAATTCACGATACGCCATCATATTCGGCTATGAAGCCTTACTCTCCTGAAGAAGCTTTAGCGCTCATAATTGACTCAGACATGGGAAAAGAAGATTACATTCACTGGCAAAAAGGAGCGAAAGAGCGAGGCGCTAACATCTATCCAGCTTACAACGTAATAGCACAAACAAAAAAGCAGTGTTACCCGAATAATATAACAATCTCGGAGACTGCAGTGCAAATTCCAGTTCAAGATATTTTGGACCATACAATACAAAGACATGCTGACGTGCAGCAGGATGTACTTCTGTTACACCACGATCACGCGAAAAACTCAGCGATCGAAGTCATTTACAAGTGGGGTCTTGATGGGAGTAGTGGACATTCCATTTACAAACAATGCTTTGCCAACAATTCATTGTATGGAGACACTAACATAATTCTATGTACTATAGTTCCATTGCAAATGTCAGAGGTCACAACAAATGGTAAACAGATTTTATGGCAAAACCCAAGTCCGTCTTCGTCGAGATATAATCGTATCATTCGTCTGCAAATTGAGAAAGAGACAAAGGAATCAACAAAACTCCATTACGAAGCCATAGAGGAACAAATATTAACAAATATCAAGCATGTAATGTGTGCAAGGCAACACCCAAGGAACTTAACAACCTGGACTTACTTTTGCAGAAGCAATATCCTACTAGTTCATTTAAGTTTGGGATATCTATATTGCACTCATACCTTAGATGTTACGAGTACTTGCTACATATATCTTATAAATTAAAATTACGGAAATGGCAAGCGAAAGGCACAAAAGACAAAGATAAGGTAAACAAAAGAAAGAAAAAAATAACTGAGAAGTTTTACGTTTTAAGTTGGATTAGTGGTAGACCAACCGAAGCAGGGTGGGGGCAACTCGAACGAGGGGAACACTGCACGAAAGTTTTTTTCTGAGCCTACTAAATCTGGGGCTATCACAGGCTTAGGTCCTGAAATTAAAGAAAGATTTTCTAACGTCTTGAGTGTTTTATCATGCGGATTTAGCGTAAACTACGTTAACTTTAAAAACTATTGCATGGAAACAGCTAAAATGTGCTTGGAACGATGACTGGTAAAAAATCAGTGCATCCGTGCACAAACTGCTGATACATGATGCAGACATAATAAAGGAGCTACCTTTGCCTGTGGGGTTGTTTTCAGAAGATGTATTGGAAACTAGTCAAAAAGAATACAAAGCTCTACGACTTTTTCATGCTAGAAAAACCTCCAGAATCCCCACCAATACAGACATTGTGCACTGGATGCTTATAGCAATATAATATATATAATATATTATATTGCTTCTGATCCAATCATTGCATCTAAAAGAAGGAGCCACAATAAAAAAAGAAAACCGTATTCTAAGGAAGTGCTGGAAATGTTAAACGTGCCTCTTGGAGGAATGATCGCAGATAATGTTGATGATGACGAAGAAACTAATGAATGATCTCGACGAAAGTGATAGTAATTAATCTATTATTAATCTCTTTTTTAGAACATGATTGATAATTGTGTAATTATTTTAAATAAAGAAAACTTATTTTTCGATAATACTATGCATTGTATTTATTTATACCTACAATTAAATTTTAGGTAGGTTTACTCACAAAATCTTCTCAAGCCTCAATACAAAGTAACATTTATAGGATAGAAACCTTTCAAAGTATAAATTCACATCATTCATTTTTGACCTCCTAAAGTGGTCATTTTGCCGTATGTGCGGCGGCGCGGCGTGTCGTTTGACTCTAAGCGCCTGATTAATTTTAAAAGCAATAATCAAAATCGTTAGATCTTGTTTTGGTATATTTTTTTTGCAGGCGCTTTTAAATATTTTCAAGCTTTTTCCTTCTAAAACAAACTGAATAAAAAAGATTCCCATAGGTATCTTTACTTCTTTGAACCATACCTGAATATGCGGTGTCTTCTGCATTTTAGCCCGTATTTGGTGAGAAACTGATGATAAACAGTTTTTTATTTTTGTGACTTTGTAGTTACGCGTGAAGCTTAATATAGCTTTAAATGATAAATTATGTAAAAACCAATGCCAAGGGGTCTTAGAATAAGGATCAACGTATGTTTATGCAGAGCTGCAATTTCCTAAAGCGACAGGATGCAGCGTCTTCGAAATTCTAAAATGTCAAGTTTCACATTTTGTCCGGGATAGTCGCCTTAAGGACCAATCCTACCAAAGGAAATCTTTGGTTCAGCAATAGCCGTATAATTTACCGTACAGATGCAACTAAAGCGTTCATTTTGAACCCAGACAATATATTCCTAGCAGGACCAGGCCTGTAAGTTTTTTTTTTTAATGAAAATGTTATAGGGCAGGTGACCCGGTTCTGGCCACTGACCCACCTTTGGCCACTTTTAACTTTGAAGCTCCTTAGACAAGCCACAGATAATGAAACAATTATTTTGTCTATGGCAGTTGAATTTATATGTAATGGCAACACTGTTACAGTGTCTCTCTGTCACTTGTCAAACGTCATTTATGTGACAGTAGCCATTGTACACAACAACGCAACGAACGTGCTATTTTGTTAAAGAACAGGTTAAGAACAGGGGGTGAGTAATCCGTTTGAATTTTTGTAATCTCTGTATAAAATACCAATGTTTTTGATTAGAGTACATCTATAAGGCATTGTTTACATATTCCGTCTCTTATTTTACAGACATTGAGGTTAGAACTTGCGTTACATAGGTGGCCACAACTGGTGTACACATTTTGGTGAAATCTCCAGTTTAGGCCACTTGGTGGCCAAAGATGGCACACGTACAAGTTCCAGTTTTGGCCACTTCGAAATAACAATTAATTAAATCGCCATTTAATTGTTGTTGTGTGTGTCGTTGCTTTAGGAAATAGGTATATTATTGTAGGAAATGTAATTATTTAAATAATATATTAAATATCGTAATTTGTTCAGTTTGGCAATAATGTCGGAAAAATCGAGAAAAATTGATGGAGTAAAGAAAAAATTATTTCAGTACTCGCCACACAAAGTAGGACTGGCGCTAGAAGCTATAAGAAATGGCATGAAAGTAGCAACTGCCAGTAAGAACTTCAATGTGCCGCGAACAACTTTGCGCCATAAACTCTCTGGCAATGCACCCGAAACATCTGGGCATGTAGGTCCTCAGGCAGTTCTTGGCATGGAAATTGAAAATGAACTGGTTGCCTGGATCAAAGCCAGCTCTCGTGCTGGATTTCCGATTAATAAAGAGGGCCTTTTGGACTCTGTCAAGAAAATTGTTATAAAAGGAAATCTAAAGACACCATTTATAAATAATCGGCCTTCAAGGTCATGGTTTGACGGATTCATGGCTAGACATCCTGATCTTAGTCAAAAACATGCCGAATATATAAATAAAGCACGTGCGTTAATAACTGAACAGCGAATAAGAAACTGGTTCAAAGAAGTTACTGATCTAATAGGTGAAGAAAATATGAACGTTTTTGAAGATCCCTCACGAGTGTGGAATTGTGATGAAACTTCATTCTTTCTTGCACCAAAAGGAGGTCTTGTGTTGGCTGAAAAAGGGCAGCATGTATACGACATATCTAAGAACAGCGACAAAGAGAACGTAACAACCCTGTTTACTGTGAATGCCCTTGGTGACTATGCGCCTCCCTTAACAGTTTACAAATACAAAAGAATGAGTAGTGAAATTGTTCAAAATGCACCAGCTGGATGGGGAATAGGTAAGACAGATAAAGGATGGATGACAGGAGAAGCTTTTTACGAATACGTTGGAAACGTTTTCATTCCTTATCTTAAAGATAAAAGAACAACATTACCTATTGTACTATTTCTAGACGGACACAAATCACATCTTACAATGCATCTCAGTACATTGTGCCGTGAAAATGGAATAATCGTTGTTGCTCTGGTTCCAAATACCACCCACATGATGCAACCTTTAGACGTGGCGGTTTTCTTCCCCTTGAAACAGAATTGGCGTAAACTCGTGAAGAAATGGCGCATTGAAAACGATGGAAAGGAAATCACTAAATTCAACCTCCCTGCAGCTCTTCACGGCTTACTAGTTAATGATGAATCGTTTTTAAGCAACGTCAAAGCGGGATTCCGAACTTGTGGTTTATACCCGTTCAGCCCTGACTTGGTCAACTATAAAAGGATTGTGAAAACACACTGTAGCATTGCAAATTTTGTAGGTGCGGTTATCACAAAGTTTTCGCGTCGTTTTATTTGCTTGCCGGAAAGTTTCGGTTTTACCCTCTGTTCGCTGACATGAACTTCGTTCGTTTTGTCTGGTGGAGTAGCGAGACCATTTCCGGTGATTGCTCGATCAGTCTTTTGGGTTGTCAAGACGTGTCTTGTGTCTTATTTTTTTACAATAATGGCGGATTTTGCCAACACGACTTCGTGATAGTTCTAAGATAAATTTTACATATGCGTATGGATTGATTTTGAAAAGGAATTTTTTCGTCGGGTTGGAGGGAGTTCTGAAATCGTCAGATCATGGGTGTTTTGTTTTTACGAGATCTTCGTGTTTGTCAAGATCTTCTTGTTTCCGAGATTTACCTGCTGGCAGAGATTTGATCGCCGCGTGGTGTACGCAGTTGCAGTTCCTTGTCTGCGCGGTCGAGGATCGCTGACCTTGAAGGGGGCAGCGGACGGCGGGTCATTTCCGTGGTGGTTATTGAAAAAAAAAAATTCAAGTAGGTGTTGGAATTTTTTTACTTTTATCCACACACAATGGAGATACCTAGGACGGTATTGTTTTCTGGACACTTAGTTATGTGTCCTATTAGTATTCAAGGTTAAATTCTTCTTCCTGTTTCACCGAATAACCCAAACTGTAAAATTTAATGTTCTGTAATATTTTTTCTTTCCTGGTAGAACTGAATGGTGTACCAGACGATTTGGTTTAAGAGTATGTTCGACAAAAATTTATTGTTTGTAGGATCTACGGCTCCCCTGAGCTAGATTTTATTTAGAAAATTATTTCCCTTGTTTGTTTACAAGTTTTGTTACTTTTAAAGTTTTTTTTATTTAATGTAATTTTCACAAGATTCCATGTAATCTAGTTACCTGTGGATAAGGCGGTAACAATTCCACCTAGTTATCACTTAAATGTTTATTTATGTCTTGGCAATACTAATTCCAATGTAATATTACTACCAGATGTTAAGGCGGTACCTAACACAACTATTTTAAGGTACTTAAGGTCTTAGTAATGTCTTGGCAGGAAATTGCCAAATGAAGGTCTTGGCCAAACACTGGTAACTAAGATAATTTTTCCGTGAACACCTTTCCTTAACTTGTGAATGTTACATTTTAGTTTTGATAAAATTAAATAAACTTTATGATGATCTGCTGCGTCAGCATGGATCTCAACTGCTCTTGGGACGAGGGTATGGTGGACGGAAACACACAATTACTATTTACACATCGGTTATTTATTCACGTATTACTACAGTTGGGGGTACCGCACTTTATCAATTGTCTATCGTCGCGCACTAATGTTCACATGGGTTTCAGTCTACGTCAGTACAAATCACCGGGAGAGAGAGGGAGCTTGGCTTTTAAATAATTATTAACATTTCGGTAAATCGGATTCAAATGCCCTTTGCAGACGCGTCATTCCGTGGTCTCGATTCGGCGGCTCTGAGGGCCTGTGCTGCCATTCCCCTGGGGACTCACGTTATGCGCCGGAGGTTTCTCCAGCGCAACCCTGAGAGTCCCTAAGGATCAGCGCGCGAAACACACGATCGCCTCAATCAAGATACCACTTTATGAACACGCCTACGAACAGCTTTTCGGTAAAAACTAGAACGCGTCGCGGCTAAAGCACACTCTCCTGTGGGTGTAGTCCCTACTCCACTAATTTCACAACAATCCAACGGTTTCACTGCAATCCAATAATCCAGGTTCGAGGGGTCCGGGTCTCGGGTTACGCGCCGGTTGCGCGGGACAGCCTCCTTCCGATGGGGTGTCTCACTTGTCGGTGGTGTCACGGAAAACTGTCGGCCCTCCTGTCTGTGTCTTGGTTTTATATGGCGTCAACCTCCCACGCCACCGCTCGTGCGTGTGGCTCGGTGGGGGCTCCGCAGGCGGGGAAGCGGGGCTTCGTTACAACTTAATTGTATAGTACCTCGAAGTTTTCTTCAGAACCTTTTAACAACTATTAGGTTACAATTAGGTCACTGTTTAGTTTTATTTTGTTCAGTGGTACGACCGGTGGAAAGACCGGGTACCTGCTGGTTGTGCCATCTGACAACACACACATTACACACACACAAGTGAAACTCCCCAGGTCGTCAGTCAGCCTACTGTTTGTGAGTCGAGCTACCTTGATTATCTCGAAAGCAAAATAGACGAAAACTTACTGGAAGATTTCAACATTACATTTGATTCGGGTAATGAATGGGAAGGAAAAAGAGAGGCAGCAATGCTCTATGAAACTTGGTTGACCTTCAAAAATGATACAAGTGTGAAACCACTTGTCTGTGAAGTTATTAGCACGCCTCCTTTACCGCTGGATCCCTGCAATGAAAATGAAGTTCCCGGATCTTGCACATCTCCTTCCATTCTTGAAAAATGTAATAAGGAGGACATTCTGAGGCAAACAGATGAGGAAGGAACTGAAAATATCAATAAACAACAGAGGAATCAAACTGAAAATGTAAAAGAAAATATTCTTCGGCCAACGCCTGACAAGAAAAACACTATAGTGAGAGAATGTGTACTATGGCCCGAGAAGGTGATGCCAAAAAATAAAAAAACTTCAAAATACATTCCATCCGTGCTTACTTCAGACAAATGGATGCAAATTATGCAGGAGCCAAAAAAAACCAAGACACAAAATACAAATATTGACACTTTATCCCTTTCCAACCGATTCTATATAGGCGTGACGATCAACAAATTTTATTTTTGGCGCGAAACAGATTGGTTTTTGTGAACGCAACCGGCTTCGCATGGTCGTGTGGATATTTTCCGTTGATGTAAACAAAACATTGACTTGTTGGAACCGGGCAGTGGTTTGCGGCACCTTCGCAAAGATGGCCGCGTATTTTGGTGAGGGAGCGCGTTCACGTAAGTGCATTTTTTTTTCACATTTAACATTACTGCTGACTGTTTGTGTTTTTATTGTACATAATAACAAACAAAAAAAACGATATCATCTTTGAAATGTAAATAGTTGCGTTTTTATTTTCCCTATGATCTTGTAAACATGGGTCGTCACGGTCGTGATGATTCGGGGTTCTTTGCAATATTTACTATTAAAAACCGACGATTTCAAACAATAGTTTTTCAATTTGTTGGTATGTTTATACTTCTGTTTTTTTGTTAATAGGAAGAGTTTTAAGAGACGAGGAAATTTTGGACCTCATAGAAGATGGAGATGAATCTGACATTGGGGAGCTTTTCGATGGTGGTGAAAACGACTTTGACCATGTACTGTTTGAAGATATTCTTGATAAAGAAAATGAAGAACCCATCTTAGAGACAGAACCATCAGCTTCTTCATCAAGTCAATCTCAGCCACCTCCAACACAACGAGCACATTCATTTAATGAGGTAATTTCACAAAATTTGTCTACCAGGCGAACTGCTACATGGAAGCAAACTGTTTTCAGTGATAAGAGTCATGACTATCCACCCCCACCCTCGGTACCAGTCAGGACACCTACTCAGTATGTACAGGACTACTTTCATGAAGAATTTTTTGAACTTGCTGCTCATTGCTCAAACCTTTACCACCTTCGCAAAACTGGAACAGAGCTTAAAACTACTACACCAGAGATAACAAAGTTGTTTGGTGTCCACTTGATTATGGGCATCATCCCATACCCTCGTTTACCAATGTACTGGCGGTCGGGCACGAAGCTGCCATTAATTTCAGACACCATGAGTCGTGACCGATTCCTGCAATTGAGAAATGCCCTTCATGTTGTCGATTCCGATACGCCGCCACCACGAAACGACGATTCTCCCCCTAACCCACTTTGGAAAGTGCAGCCTATCATCGACCGAGTTCGGGACGCTTGTTATAAGCTAGAGAGAGTACCTGCATGCTATAGCATTGATGAGCAGATGATACCATTCACGGGAAGATGTGTACTGAGGCAAGTTGTAAAAAATAAGCCACGTCCAACAGGATTAAAGAATTTTGTCACTACTACTAGTGACGGTCTCATGATCGATTTTGAGATTTACAAAGGTGCTAAGACAATGTTTGGCGAAACGAATTTAGGCCTCGGCCCATCGGTGGTCCTGTATTTAACCAAGACTGTTCCGCCTGGGAGCTGTGTGTACCACGATCGTTATTTTACAACGATTCCGTTGATAGAGGAAATGGATCGGAATGATCTGCACAGTACTGGTACCATAATGATGAACAGGATTCCTGGGCGAGCAGCGCTGAAATTTAAGAGCGACAAAGCTATGTTTCGTGGTGAAAGTCAACAGTTTGTCAAAGATCCGGTATCATTGATAAAATGGAAGGACAACAAATCAGTTCTGATGGCGTCCAATTGTACTGGTGCCGAAAAAACCGATTATGTAAAGAGATGGGACAAGAAAACTAAGTCTTACAAGGATATTACTGCTCCAAGAGTAGTAACTAATTATAACAGCCACATGGGTGGGGTAGACGTTCTAGATCAGATGATGGAGTACTACCGGGCTTTCATTAAAACTAAAAAGTGGACACTGAAAGTCATTATACACTTTCTGGATTTGGCTGTGGTTAACGCATGGCGAAAGTATCAGATCGATTGTACGGCTAATAAGCTCCCGAGGAAGAAAATATTACCCCTTCTAGATTTTAACTTAGAAGTAGCTGAAGCTTGGTTAAATACACCAGCTCGCAAACGGCGATTGAGTCATGATACCGATACAGAAGATGAGGAACCACAAGTAAAGAAGAAGTATATGCCACCAAAACCTTCCGATGATAAAAGGTACGATGGTTACGATCATCTGCCTACATTCGATGAGATAACGGCGCCATGCTCCTGTAGGCTAGAAACATGTTGCAGCCGCAGTAAACTTCTTTGCGTTAAATGCAAAGTGTATTTGTGCCTTTCCCGGGGAAAAGATTGCTTTAGAGCTTACCATACTAAGAGCGACAATTAGTTTTGCATCTTATTTAGGTATTTAACGTGTTGATCTCAATTTGTTCCTATGTCAATTATTTTTAAAATGTCAAAAAGCTTAACGCTACGTTAAAATTAAGATATTGTTAGTTATTGATATTGCCAATATGATTCTGTTTTTAATTATAAGTACAAATGAATAAAGACTGTGAAAAGTACCAAATAATTTCATAAAGAAATATAAAAACATTGATTATATCAGTAACTCTTTTATTTTTCAAACCAACTTCCTTAGATGTCACGTTCGCGCCGATGTCAAATTAATCCTGAATGTCACGACCGTGCGGGTTATTTTCACGGTTAACCAGAGGTTTCAGATTTTTTTTTGTAATTTTTCTAGGTTCGCAGAACCCAAAATAAACAGGATATACAATTCATGCAGTAAAAATACAAAATAATTGTCTCCGGTTGCAAAGGGTTATGTACAGAAGCAACTACATCTAAGATGGGAAAAAATAAAGAATTGAAGACCAGAAAAAGGAAAAGATTGAGCGTAAGTTCTGCGTCTACTACATCAGAAGAACATATAGAAAAAATTGCACTCGACTCTGACACTGACTGGGATGACTGGGCTCCTGAGCCAGCTCTAACAGCTTTCGATGAACTAGAAAGAAGACCTGTAGTTGGAGACTACGCACTTGTAGAGTTCAAGCAACCAAAAAACACAATTTATTATATTGGAAAAATCCTGGACAATGAAGACCAGCAAAAAAATTTCGAAATAAGTTACTTGAGGAAACGAGGAAATAGGTTTGGTCAGCGATTCACCTTACCTCTTGAACCAGATTTAAATTTGGTTTCTATAGCAGACATTAAAATGATTCTACCGCCACCAATTTTCTCAGGCGCCACACAAAGACAGAAATCGAGTGTCCGGTTTGAAATAGACCTATCAAATTTTAACGTTCGTTAAATTTAATAGCTATATTAATAATATAGTTACTTCAGAAGAAATAAAATTGTTTTATTTAAACAATCTTCATTGTGGCCAAAACCGGCACATCCATATGGCCACAGATGGGTAATATCTGGCCAAAAGTGGGTCAAATGGACCTTGTCAACATTTTTGTTTCATAAAAATTATACTATGCCACATTTTACACTAACAAAGCTTTTTTCAGTTAGAATACAACATTTTGGATGATTTGGCATAGTAATAACGTAACAATCACTAGAAAATATAAACCTGAAAAGGTTCAAACTTTTCGAACCCCTTAAAGTGGCCAAAACCGGGTCACCTGCCCTAGATCTTATTGTAACGCTAACCAATATTTACGCAGAGCAGAACCGAAGCCGTAGCTGGAAACCTGTTGATTCTGCTGAAATGAAGGCATTCATAAGAATGCTCATACCCACTACTAGCCATAGATTTATAGTGGTCTAGTGACCCATTTTTTCGTGTTAATGAAATTTCATCAGTAATGACTATCAAGCGATACAAGAAAGTCTTAGAAAACTTACATTTGAACGAAAACGCGAAAATGGCTCGGAGGGGAGAAAATGATTACGACAAACTGTTCAAAGTTCGTCCGCTTGTCGAGTTGCTCAACAAGGCTTGTCAAAATTCAGCTAAAAACACGACATCCCAATCGATAGATGAGTCGATGATTCGATTCAAAGGAATATCCTCATTAAAACAATTCATGCCGCTAAAACCGATAAAAAGAGGCTATAAAGTGTGGGTGAGAGCGGATAGAAAGACCAGGAAACGCGATGCTCAGACAACTAAAGTAGTATTGGGAGGTAAAATTGTGTAATTTCTTTCACAAAACTAATTGATGAGGAATTCCAGGGACATGTGACATTTGCTAATTTATTCGCGTCTTATAAAGTAATGTAATATCTACTTATATGATAATGGGATTCATGCCACAGCAGATCATCCACTTTTATTAAAAAGTTATAAAAAAGCAAGCGTATCATCGTATTAAAAGCCATAAAATTACATCTAGAAAGAGGCGATTTTAAGTGGCGTACAAAGAAAAATGTGGCTTCCCTAATGTGGCAACACACGAAACTAGTCACAATGTTGACAACTTCATTTCAGCCTAAAATGTTTTACGACCGAAAACAGAAAGATGGTGTGAAAAGGGCTATTCAATGTCCATTGACAGCACTACAATACACCGAACCCATAGGAGGAGTAGATCAGTTTGATCAGTACTTATGAGATTGGCAGACGAAGCAAGAGATGGAGGCTCCGCATATTCTATTTCTGTATTGACCTAGCCATAACAAATTCATATTTGCTGTACACTAACAACACAAGGGTGCACAACCCACTGTCACAGCTTCAATTTCGGCTGAGTTTAGCCCGTGGTCTCATAAATGGTTATACATCAAGGAAGAGGAGCTTGGACAGCCAGCCACAATATTCAAAGAAAAAACCGAAACTGTCTACAAATAGGTAGAAGGTAATAGGAGTGACTGAAGAAATCCGTTTGGCCAATGTTGGCACCCATAAATACGAAAAGCTGGACTCGTGGCGACGCTGTCGTATGTGTAGCACAAAAACTAATGATGATGATGATGATGATTCATCCGACCGAGTTCGGTCACGGCGACTGTTGTGGCTGTGGAGAGCGTCGGTCATGTGCCCTCATGTGACTTATGTAGCCTATCTTGTTCGTGAAAGTGCGGTTGCACAGGCTACATGTAAGTTTTCCATTGCAGTAGTTGTAATGTATGGCAGCTGGTGGTCTACATCGGAGTTCATCACGTCTGGCGTCAAGAGCAGCTCTTCGTTTAGCCTCGAACTCGAAGATGTTAGTGTTGACTGTATGCCGCCACACAGTTCGGTCTTCAGCCTGGTCCTCCCATGTCAAATGTTCTATATTGCAACTTTTCATGTGGCGTTTCTGCACGTCCTTAAACCTAAGGAACTGCCCGCCTTGTTTGCGTTTTCCACTGCAAAGCTCGGAATATAAAATGCGTTTCGCCATTCTATCTTCTGGCATAATAAGATAGAATGGCACAAAAACTAATAATAAGAGATCAAACATACAGTGCTCTCTCTGCCTGCAAAGTACCTCATTCTTTTAAGTAAGCTAATAAATAAAGCAAATGCTTTTTCGTATTTTGTAATTTTTTAATAAATAAATGAGGGTATTTCTGAAAAGTAGTGTTTTCTTGACAGACTGTGGCAACTATATTGCCACCAAATTTTCCAACATTCAAAAAAAAAAACTTTTTCACCTTCATAATCATAATACCTATCACTATTATTTTGGTGCAAGTTGCTATAACCTCTAGTCTTCTCTGCCTTATAAAGCGTTAAATGACGATAACTTTTTTACTTTTACTCTTTTATTATATATGTAATATATTGATTTTCTCAACACATTTTTTGGAATCATCTCGTCAACTTGGTAGCAATACATTCTCGTACTTTGTATGGCGTTGATGATATTTCATTGTCATTCAGACTACGGTTATGCAATGCTACCACGTTTTCAGCAGATTATCAAAAAATGTGGTGTAGCCAAATCATTTCGATTTTATTAACAAGCATCCAGACCCTTTGTAAATGGGAATGTAAAGACGCAGCTAGTTTTATTTTTTCGGCTCACACAATTATTTAATTTTTGTTTATTTTCTTGACCAAAGTGATAAAGAGTTCCTTATTTAATTAATTGTTCTGAAATGACATGTCAACATAATAATTTTTACATGTTATATAACTTATCCGTAAAGGTGGCAGCATTGGACTTTCATACATCAAATGACTAGTCATTTATTTTACTGACAGAAATATACTGCAACCAAAATTTCAACTTTGAGATAAAATATGTGAAATACATTGAAGTTGCACTTTTAATCTCTAGGAAGTGAAGGACTGTAACAATACATTTTCAAAACGAAGCGGGTTCTGTCAGAGATACAACCGTAAATTATTTAAGTGGATACTTCTGACACCGCCTCTTTACTCAATTTTGGAGGAAGTAATCAATGGCGGCGCATTCGCTAAGAGGGTGTTTCCAATTTTTTTATTATTCCGACCAATTAAGCATCAACTTATCATGAATTAACTAATGACAAATAACGAACAATAAAAAAAAGTTATCTATTAGTGGCAGTTTAGAAAATTAGATTCTAAACGCTCGTTTCGCAATTTAAATGCCCGCCGTTTGTAAAATGACTTCGTCAAGAGACAAAAAGAGCCGAAGTCTTTCACTAAAAAAGGAATTTTTTTTTCGAATATTTGACGATTTCTTTCTACATTGGTTGAGGCTATTCGTAAAACACTCACATCCCACAAAAGAAAATCCTGTGTTGCTTCTGCTGGATGGCCATTGTAGCCACAAGACACTGGCGGTCATTATTTTTGCCGAGATAACAACATTCATTTGATAAGCTCACCACCACACATAACCCACGAACTCCAACCGCTCTGGACAGAACATTCATGATGCCATTTAAAGATGCCTAAAACCAACGATGCGACATGTGGATGAGAGCAAACGCTGGATCTCGGATAACTGACTACGATGTTGCTGGTATGGTCAAGGAAGCGTTCACAAAAGTAGTTCGGCTGGATATTGCGGCGTCTGGGTTCAAATGCACGAATTTATCCATTTGACCGACATTTATTTTCTGACCTGGATTATTTGGCTGCTGACATGACCAATATTCCACTGGAAGAGCCAGGAATTTCATCAAACACACCGGGCCGTAGCGGGGAGGTTTCCGTATCCGTAAAATAATTACTACGAACGGTATAGCGTGGGTCATATCATATATTCGCACTGGAAAAGAACACGATGAGTACGCAAGGAAAGGAATCACGGTCACAGCAGCCAAAAATATGGACTAACCGGTCGCTCTATGTGTACGATAAGAACCAAAAGTACTACGAAGTTGTTACCTATAAAGCGGACGATGCGCGGGAAGATTCAGTCGGTGAGGTAAACGAACTCCCGTCCAAACCAGAGAAGCATTACCCCAATTTCTTTGTATGTCTGGGTGGTAAGCCCATCATGCCCATAGAAAGGACGAGATGTGGATACGCAATTGAAGAAGGAAAGCTCATATACTTGGGAGAAGTAACTCGCGGGACGATTATCACTGTCCGAGAATCTGATGAGACTAAGAAACGGATGCGCTTCATGAAAATAGAATCTATTAAAACTCCATCTTCACGTTCATATGAGGACCATACCGAACTTCTGACGAAGCATTTCAGTCGCCGTCCTGCGTCCTCTCTCCCTTCCGTAAGTACCATAACAACGAGGGAAGACAAGAAAAATTCTAAGGACTTGAAAATTACACAAAAACAAGAGAGGAAGAGAAATCCTCCTACGAGTGATCCCGTCCCAATGGCCAAAGTATTCGAAGAGAATACTACATCTAAAGAAGCCTCGCTTTTTGAAGCTTTCAATGCGAAGTATCTGTCACTGGTTTAGCCTTAGCTGGTAACACATCAACGACCTGCGATGCAGGACAAATTGGTCTCGGAAGAAGCCAAGGATCCTCCTGAAGTATCTACCAACGAACCAAGAATCAGCAATGCCAGGCCATCGACGAGCTTGAACCCAGATGTTATCGAGATTGTCGATAAATTGTCACCATTGCCAGACGCTGCCAAAAAACGATCAGCGGTTAGTAAAAGAAAACGTGAAAGGAGTGAAATTCTAACATCATCCCCATACAAAATTGCTGTTGAAGAAAAGGGAATGACGGGAACGCTCAGGAGGAAAAGAAAATAATGAAAACTAAATTCAAAATATCAAAAGAAGAGAACGAGCAACAAACCAAATATGTAAAGGCCAAAGGAAAAAGTGAAGTAAAGGAGAAACAAGCCAAAGGAGTAAAAGCCAAGGGAAAAAGTGGAGATAAAGCTAGAGAAAACCAGCCACTGACTGAGATATCTGAAGTAGGAAGTACTACTTGCGTAGTGTGCTTAGAGAACTACGACGAAGACTCATGAAGCATCTGCAGACATTCCTGAATGTTCAGACGCCTAATATGTGATCAATGCCGGATGTTTTAAAAATGTCCTGTGCTAGGGATTCGAAGTGAAGTCCGTCCGGTACTAGGTGCCACTACCAGCAATTGTATTTTTTTTACCAAAGTTTAATTTTTGTTTTTGAACATGATTATGCAGAAGTTGCATTTTTGTTAATTTTAAAGTTTGTTGACTCAACAAATTTATAAATAATGTTACAATTTTTCGAAATAGTTTTTATTCTATTTCCTGAAAACCTTAGGTGTCCGCCACTACGGGACTTCTCCCTATTATTATTGTGTTGAGCCATGAAGGAGGTTTTTGTTTGTTTGCTACAAACTGCTAGAAGAAAAACTCCAAAATAAAAGTTGATTTTGAATAGGTCAGTTTTATGACTTCAAAACTGTTTTTTATTTCCTAATACCAAGTTTTTTTTAAACCTAAAAAAATATTTCTTTGCATAAAGTTGGTAGTAATGACCATTTAAGTGCATTGCAATCAAAAAATCTTGATATACAAGGTGAATTTGTGAAGATCGTCCAAATTCATACTTGAGCCTTGGTAAGTGATCAGTATCATGAACCAATAACGATTTTTGTAAAATTCATAAAATGAAATTTCGACTCCCCATAGTGATTCACCCACTGACTGCGAGTGAATTACTATGGGAAGTCGAAATTTCATTGTACGAAATTCACAATTATTGTTATCGATTTATGATGCTGATCACTTACCAAGCTTCCAGTATGAATTTGGACGATGATCAAAAAGTCATCTTGTATATAAAAAATTCGACTTTTTGATTTTTATTATAAAAATCCGAGTTTTTCGAACCCTATCATCCATATAAAACTTAATCAATCAGGATTATTTTATCAGGTCAGAAAATTACATCTGTGGTTGTATTTCGATAATCCCATTATGATTAATCTTTGTGGCCCATTATCAGACCACAACAAATAAATTTGGGATAACTTCATGCTTCTAAACTGGCAACAGCCATTTTAAGAGCCCCTTCTCTGGTTTTGTTCCCTCCTATGAAACCTGTGCTGTGACAGAAAACACAACCTTCAATGCTCGCTGTTTCACTTAGAATCTCATCCCGGACACCCCACCAGTCTTTGTGAAGACCTTTCCTGGAAAGAGGAAACATTGTTGTTAAGTAGGAATGTGTTTTGACCATTTCTTGGTCTGATTTACAGGAAAATAAATATTAAGACAAATCAGAGCCATAGTACACCTTTATAGTCTGACAAATTAGAGCCATTCTACACCTTTATAGTCGGTCAAATTAGAGCCATATTACACCTATATAGTCAGACAAATTAGAGCCATACTACACCTATATAGTCAGACAAATTAAAGCCATACTACACCTATATAGTCAGACAAATTAGAGCCATACTACACCTATATAGTCAGACAAATTAGAACCATACTACACCTTTATAGTCAGACATATTAGAGCCATACTACACCTTTATAGTCAGACAAATTAGAACCATACTACACCTTTATAGTCAGACATATTAGAGCCATACTACACCTTTATAGTCAGACAAATTAGAGCCATACTACACCTTTATAGTCAGACATATTAGAGCCATACTACACCTTTATAGTCAGACATATTAGAGCCATACTACACCTTTATAGTCAGAAAAATTAGAGCCATACTACATCTTTATAGTCAGACAAATTAGAGCCATACTACACCTTTATAGTCAAACAAATTAGAGCCATACTACACCTTTATAGTCAGACAAATTATAGCCATACTACACCTTTATAGTCAAACAAATTAGAGCCATACTACACCTTTATAGTCGGACAAATTAGAGCCATACTACACCTTTATAGTCAGACAAATTAGAGCCATACTACACCTTTATAGTCAGACATATTAGAGCCATACTACACCTTTATAGTCAGAAAAATTAGAGCCATACTACACCTTTATAGTCAAACAAATTAGAGCCATACTACACCTTTATAGTCAGACAAATTAGAGCCATACTACATCTTTATAGTCAGATAAATTAGAGCCATACTACACCTATATAGTCAGACAAATTAGAACCATACTACACCTTTATAGTCAGACATATTAGAGCCATACTACATCTTTATAGTCAAGACAAATTAGAGCCATACTACATCTTTATAGTCAGATAAATTAGAGCCATACTACACCTTTATAGTCAAACAAATTAGAGCCATACTACACCTTTATAGTCAGACATATTAGAGCCATACTACACCTTTATAGTCAAACAAATTAGAGCCATACTACACCTTTATAGTCGGACAAATTAGAGCCATACTACACCTTTATAGTCAGACAAATTAGAGCCATACTACACCTTTATAGTCAGACATATTAGAGCCATACTACACCTTTATAGTCAAACAAATTAGAGCCATACTACACCTTTATAGTCAGACAAATTAGAGCCATACTACAACTTTATAGTCATACAAATTAGAGCAATACTACAACTTTATAGTCAAACAAATTAGAGCCATACTACATCTTTATAGTCAGACAAATTAGAGCCATACTACACCTTTATAGTCAGACAAATTAGAGCCATACTACAACTTTATAGTCAAACAAATTAGAGCCATACTACACCTTTATAGTCAGGCAAATTAGAGCCATACTACAACTTTATAGTCAAACAAATTAGAGCCATACTACAACTTTATAGTCAGACCGATTTAGGTTTAAAAACCTTGCCTGGTGTTCCAGAGTGTGAACTGTGAAATGCAAGTCAGTTCACACTCAGTACACTCAGCAAGTGGTAAGTGTTGTAGTAAGCTATGCACATAATTCCGAAAAATTGATGCATATCTGACCAGGGATCAAACCTGGGTCTCAAGATTGAGAGGAGAGCGTTCTACTGCCCACGGTATCGGTTTTATTTTAACGATTCGGTTGCGACTTAACAGTTGAAAATTGTATGCTCACTGCTTGCATCCTAACATATCTTTATGGAAAGTAGTTCAGAAAATCAGTTATGGGAAAGCAGATTTTCTGTTAGCTGAAAAGGGTTGTTCCCAGTTGTCCATGATTCTATTGTTCTTCATTTCCCGCAGGACTCTGCGAAAGTAATGAAATATATTTTAAATGTCCTTAAATGAATTCCCAACGGGTCCATGAGATTTATCCTAAGTACAGTCAGTAATATAGACAGACAGACTGACAGGCAGACAGACAGACAGACAGACAGACAGACGGACAGACGGACGGCCGAACAAACAAACAGTCTGCCGGGGTTGAAAATATCAGATGAAGATTTTTTTCACTTTTACTTTTTATTTAAACGAGCAATTTGTGAAGTGCATGGATATAATGGTGTCGATTCAGCGCAACACAACTTGTTTGACAGGACTAACCTGTCTTTTCGATACGGAAAGAAAAAGACGGGACGCTTAAATTAAGTTTAGTCCTGCCAAATAAGTTAAATTGTGTTACACCGAATCAACACAAATGAGTTCTTTTTGATCTCAAAAGGACTCATTATACAAGGTGAATTTGTCAACATCGTCCAAATTCATACTGGAGGCTTGGTAAGTGATCAGCATCATCAACCAATAACGATTTTTGTAAAATTCATGAAACTAAATTTCGACTCCCCATAGTGATTCACTGAGGACCCGGAGTGAATTACTATGGGAAGTCGAAATTTCATTATACGAATTTCACAAAAAATGTTATCGATTCATGATGCTGATTACTTACCAAGCCTCCAGTATGAATTTGGACGATGATCAAAAAGTCACCTTGTATAGTCGGTCGGTCAGTTGCGGTTGGTCAGTCCGTCAGTCAATGAGTCAGTCAGTCGGTCCGTCTGTCTGTCTGTCCGTTTGTCTGTCTGTCTATCCGTCTGTCTGTTGGTCTATCTGTCTGTCTGTCTGTTTTACTGACTGTACTTTGGATAAATCTCGTTTACACATTGGGAATTCATTTAAGGACATTTTAAATGTTTTATTTCTTTCATGGACCGGGTGGGAAATAAAGAACAATAGAATCGTGGCCTTTTCGCAACAACCCCAAGCCAATATACCCATGATCACTGCTAAAAATGGTTGTATGATATCCGATGAAAGGATATTCTGATGCATATTTACCTTAAGTTAGTTTTACCATGAAAGCGGCTTAGTAAATAATTCATTTAAAATAAACCCATAATCTCGGGATTTTTTCCATACAAACATTCTATTTAACCAACACCTCAACTTTAGGTAAATATGCATCGCTATATCCTTTCACTGATAATATCTCACCTTGTAATGAAACTGGTAGGATTTACTGGAACTGCTTGAACCCTCCAAGATCCAGGTTTGTCATTGAACAAGGCATACTTCACTTCATCCCCTAAACCCATCTCCAGCTCCAAGTCAAACAGATGTTCCTTCCATGGGAAACGTTCGGTGAATTCCAAAATGCTTCCAGATTTGTGAATTTGAAAACGATTTTCTAAAGCTGACTTGACATAATCACGAGCAGGCAACCACACAGATATTAAATGGTTGATGGTATAAAGGAACTCTTGACTCACTAACTCCATTGCATTTTTGAATATGTCATCAGTACTGATTTCTTGTCTCGAATTCCATTCTGGGTTCAACCTACCAACCCTTTTACTCAAGTTGGTGCTGATTTTGTATCTTGGCTCTTCGTCAGTCATCGGAACTCCATTATCAATGGCATCTATTTCTTGCATAAAGTTTTCATACACTTTCTTGAAGATAATTTTCAGGTCTTCAGGGGCTAGAGGTACATCCTTTGGAGCAAGGCCTTGAATGAGTTCTTCCCCGTAGAAGGCGTAAATCAGACCAGCTGAGCTTAACCTATAAATGAAATTATATGTATATTATTGCAATTGTCATATTTCAGGATTTGACAAATTACACTGACATTTTCAGTCAGTGTAGCAAAACGGGGGTTATTTTGTTGAAATGCTATAACTGCCTGCTCACCAGTGGCGTGCACAGAACTTTTTGCTGGAAAAGCAAACAATTGGTCAAGAGCAACAATAAAAAAAATATGAAAAAATTTAAATATCACTTTGAAAATAAAAAAAATTGTATGACGCAAGGGTAGACAATGTCTACCCTAGAGTGAAAATTTCCTATACAAACTTTTTATTTTCAAAGTGATATTAAAAATTTTTAATATATTTTTAATTGTTATTCTTGACCAATTGTTTGCTTTTCCAGCAAAAAGTTCTGTGCACGCCACTGCTGCTCACCCAAAGGTACAGGAATGAAACAGAGACAAAGATTGGAGTGTTCTTTATTCTTTAGTACACAACACACACAGAAATGTAAATATGAACAAAATTACAATGAAAAGAGGCACATTGTCAAACTTATCTTAAACAGAGATTTCTGACAGCAAAACTATCATGATAAGAAAACATAACACAAACAATTTAATCATAAACATAAAAATGACCAAAGGGAGTGAAAAGGAACCTAGTTATTTTTTTCACATTATCAGTTTTATATTTATGTAATGGTAAGTACCATACAAAATAATGTCTTTGACTGATGGAAAAAAGGCCCAGTATTTAGTCTTTACTGAAACTCAAACTCCTTGCATGTCTACATAAAAAATATCACAATTCCCATAGGTAGCTTAATTTCTAGATTTTTTTTTTCAGAGAATATATGCCACTTTAGGACATGGTTTTCATTATTTATGTTATTTTTAATTAATCATAATTTTTTTTATGATGTTTTAGAATTCTGGGATATGATGATGTTACTTGGGAATTTTAGGGATTATACTGATTGTGATGTGTGATTGCTTACAAAAAAAATGGTCTGTCTACTCATCTGTCATCCATCTATCAAATCAGTCAGAAGCAAATTATTATAAATTTATCTTGATAGCAAAGGGCACATTTCTCAACTGACATCAAACAAAGGCAAATGGAAGTTGCAGCTTTTTTGTAAAAATATTCATCATCATGAGGTTTTTAGACCACAAGTTTTAAAGTACAGCTTATTAAACCAAAATCTTGAAACAGTTTTCGTAAACACACCTTTTAACATAATTAAATCGAAGCAAATTGATTCAAATGTGTCTAGATTCTGGTCAGTGTCTATAAGGGGGCATGATACCAGACCAACCTAGATTTTTGACTACGGAAATGGATATTAAAGGTATTTTAACTTACTTGATTTTATACTGATCACCAATATCAGGCTTAATTGTGCTCAGTGTCTCCTTGAAATCTCTCTGGTGATGGTCGTACCTCTTTTTCTCATGGTCAAAGGTAGCACCAACATCTACAACTATATCACATTGGTCCAACTTTGCAGGATCCCTGGTGCGAACAATTTCAGCATCTTTGTATTGGGGCAGTCGCTTAAGCATGTAGCATGCAAGAACTTCATCGCAATGGAATACTCCATCGTGGGTACCAATCTGGAGATGGAAAACACATTGGAGAACTAGCATTTTTGTTTAAAATCTATAAGGTAAGTAAGAGTATGGGTCAGTGTCGATAAGGGGCACAATTTATATAATGAAGTAAGTAGTATATAAATATTAAGTACCTAGTTTGGTCCGAACAGATCGTATTCTACAATATCGTACTCACTAAATATTTTTCTGTAATTTTTTATTTTTTGTGAATGGTAGAGAATGAAAGTCCTAGGTGTGCCACTTAGCCGCCAGGGGGGCCTGGCCCCCCCTCAGCCCCTCCTGTTGTTAGCCAATGGCACAACATGGTTGTTTTAAATGTATGGACTTGAGGAGTTACAAGCTCTGGCCAACGTCGATAAGGCTTCTCGAGGGACGCCCAAGCTAACATTCACCAATTATTGTTACCTCGTGCCCCTTTACTATAACACCTCAACCCAAAATTATAATAGGCAAAAGACCAGCAAGATTTTGATCAAAGCCGGTGGCAAGACGCGTAGAAAACAAACAAAATGGCTTCCGGCGAGTTAGGCAGTGGGCAGAAAAGCGGCGTATTATTAATATTAGACTGACCACCTTAGAGTTTAAGAATAATAAAGAGAAATGTTGAGAATTTGTTCACTCTAACCTTCATGTTTTGCAGTTTAGCGAGTGTTCTTGCGAACAGTAACGATATCAAAGAATTTTTTGTAGGAGAGTACGGTTTCGTGTAACCACGATACAAAACACTACTTTCCCGCGAGAAAAATGTTTTCAACATTACATTAATAAGGTACGTAAAATTCAAGAAAACTTTACAATACAACGTGTGACTTTAAGACTTACTTATGATTCGGAATTTCGGAGGAGAAACGGAGAAAGGAAGCGTGGACTGACAGTCTTTGACACTGACAGTTTTTTTTTTTTCATTGTTTTACGGCTTTGGAAGCACACTGACAGAATAATAGCAGTGTGACCATCTTGAAATTTGAAATCCTGCCATGCTTAGTTACGATGAAAAACTGCCAAACACCCTTAAGCCGGCCACACACGCTACGGTCCACCGGAGAGGTCTACCTGTGCAGGTATACCTGCGCAGGTAGACCGGAGTGTGTGTTGGAATAGACCTGTGCAGTTTTCTTAAACTGCGCAGGCGACCGGAGCAAGATCGAAAATCAATTCTTTTGAGTGACACCGTAAGGTCAGGGTTGGATTCAGACCCTCGGAAAATTATTGTCTATGGGAATTAAAAATATACTACTTGGCTTAAATTATACTACGTTTCGTTTTTCATCGATTTTTGTTTTGAATTGAAATAAAATATGTAGCGTATTTGTAAGTGAAATTTTTAAAAAATTTACTAAATATATTCATAATTTAATAAAATAGCCTATAAGTATGTTAGTGAAATTTTTAAAAAAAATTACTAAAAGTTTTCATAACGCACAGAAATTCCCTATATTGTAGGGTAAATGTTAAAAAGCAAAACGTCTCAACCAATAAAACAAGTCGGTCGGCCTGAAGATAAAATTATGGTATTTTTACGTAGTATAGTTCCATTACAATACTACATACTACATGTCATGAAAATATGGTACAAATAGTATAATTATACTACAAAATCCAACCCTGCGTAAGGTGAACCTGTGCGTGTGTGCGTATCATCCGGTCGCCTCAGGGTTGCCATCCGTACGAGGTTTCTCGTACAAGTACGAGATTTAGAGGTCCCGGTACGAGGTACGAACTCACATCCATCCTCGTACGAAATTGTACGAGATTCATTAATACCAATTTAAATTTTAATTCGTGGATACAAATTATATTTCGGAACGCGCCTTAATCGGAAACGAGATACATTGCTGCTATCACTGAGAGTGCAAGTTTTATGCAGCATTGTACATCGTTTTCCGGCAATCATTCGCTACCGCTAGGGAATTCCCCCGATATTAAACTTTGAAAATTTAAAATGGTATGTTGGTAGCAATGGGTATGTTTGCACACTCGCTTGTGAAACACTGAACTCGAAGATGAAACAGATAATGTTGCTATAGAGGATATTATATTTGATAACTCAGTTCTTCAGCCGTAGTATTTCTGTGCTATTAGTTTTATTATAGTTCAGGTGCATTTATTTTTAATTACCTAAGATACATTCACTATTAAAGTTTCATATTATACTTTGTTTGATTATGTTCGTAACCGTAATTGTAAAATTTATTTCAGACTCCTGATCTATAAATTACAACTCAAATGAAAACAAAATAGAAACAAATTAAAGAAAACGTAAGATTATAAAACTTATAAGTTACTATTAACAAAATGCCAAAACTGCATAAAATATTGTCTATCATAACTTGATTTACAATTAAAAGTATGGTAGTAAATTAATGGTCGAATGCATTAAATTTGTGGTTTAAAAGGTGTGTACGAGGTTGTGTTGCCAAAGTACGAGATTTTCGACCCTGTCTGTACGAGGAGAAGCCATCGGTGTCTGGCAACCCTGGGTCGCCTGCGCAGGTCGCGTCAGTCAGTTGTTGTCAAGTGACAGGAGTGGTTGCTCGCAACCAACGCGTAAAAAAGATAGCGGCAAAGAAAACTCTTGAGAAGAAAGTTCTTGGAGATTTTATTGAAATATATAGAGCTCATCCATGTCTTTGGAAAATAAAAAGTAAAGAATATCACGACCGAGACCAAAAAGATGCTGCATACAAATTGCTCATAGAAAAATTTAAAGAAATTGAAGCAGACGCTGACAAAGGAGCAGTTGTGAAAAAAATCAATAATTTACGAAGCACTTTTAGAAAGGAAAAGAAGAAATATGAACAATCTTTAAAGTCTGAGGTGTCTGCTGATGAAGTGTATTGCATTAAATTGTGGTACTATGATTTATTAACATTTCTAAATGATCAAATTGCACCTAGGGAGTCATCATCCAACTTGGATAGTGACGACGAAAATAGTTTGGAGGTAAGAAAAATACTTGTATTATTTATTATTTAATTAATAAAAATCATTATTTCCTACATTAAGGTGGATGGTCCAAGGCAATCTTCATACAAACTTGTACGGGAATTTCACGATTTTCTAATTTTTCAAAAAAAAATGTATTTTGTAGTACACCTCCGTCTGATATTCTACCATTCATGCCAACATCTACGTACAGGAATTGGTATTTTGCATTAACGATTGCCATTAGAACCAGACTATGATGGCCTTTATAATTATAATAATAGGATCCACTATTAGCCGGTGGAACAATTGCAATGTGCTTTCCATCTATTGCACCGAGACAATGAGGAAAGTTCCATCGTTCTTCGTATAACTTTGCTATTTCTTTCCATTCTTCTTCACATGCAGGAAACTGAAAAATAAAAATAACATTATTATAATACACCTACTAGCAACCGAAAACTAGCTTGTCTATATTAATATTATATTGTTTTTCAGTAAGTCCAGACCCAGAATTCATTAACTGCTGACGAGCAAAACCAAAATCCATTACACAGTGTATCAATCGATATTAACCAGGCCCAGTCAACATCTTCGAATTTGAATGAAATTGAAAGTACTTCAGCTCAAAGTGTGCAATCGTCAAAAAATATTTCAGCTCGCCCACCAAAACCCGGCAAAGCAAAAAAGATAGACGAAACCTTATCAAATGAAGTATTAGCATCAGTACGAGATCACTTTAAACGACCTCGTCTAATTGTACCAGAAGACCGTTGTGATATTATTGGCAAAAATGTAGCGATGAAATTGAGGGCTTTAGATAAAAAACAATTACTTATCGCAGAAAAAATTATTAATGATTTACTTTTTGAAGCGGAATTAGGAAACCTTACTCCCGAGCACGCCTATTTTAATATGGGAGACGTTTTGAGACAAACTCGACAAAGTCATGGTCCTGCCCAACAGTTTCAACAACAAGTTTCCTATCAATCCTCTACGACTTCCAATAGATCATATACTCCTGGAAGTTTAGTCTCTTCACCAAGTCCTAGCTCATCTTACCAATCTTCCCCCAGGCCACATTCAGAGTATCTTTCTCAATCCGTTCCCATAAGCCCAATACACAACAGTCCCCAAGCCAACCTCGAGAGTCTCCATTTCTACTCTACACAACCTAGAATTCATGTAAACCAGCCCGGTGAAACAGAGGGCTTTCAACTTTCTATTCCAGAAAATTCGGTTACGTCATTGTTTACTAATTTTCAAGGTGAATAATTTGTACGTATCAGTTGAATTTTTTATTTCTTATCTTATCAATAAACATTAATTACAATAACTGCATTTTTATTACTCACCTTTAAATATTTTCTTCTAAGTACTTGTACTTTATACAAGGCCTCACAAGTTTCAGGAATGATTTTGCCAAGTGCTTGAGGTGAAATAATTGCCGAAAATTTTAGATCCTCATAACTTCTATCGGTTGCCAGAAATCTCAATGTAACAGATAATATTTCGTGCGGAGAAATGCTACTTCTCATAACTGTATCTTTTTTCACTATCATAGGAGTAACCATGTCCAGTAATTTTAGGTATGTTTTTTCGTCCATTCGAAGATAGTTTTTATAATCTACGGGTTCGAATTTTAATTCGTTCAATAAGTTCACGTGGCTATAAGTTTTCTGTTTTAATAACCAATTTTTACACCACTTTGTTCGCTTTTTTTTCACTGTTTCTTTATTTTTCAAGATTATCGCAAGGCCTATCAATGCCAGTGCGTCGTAGTCCTCAATCGATGCCATATCGAAATGAACTGAAGACCACTCCGGCACACCGGATTGTCCCCATACACGTGTTCGTCTGTGCAGGCACATCTGCACAGGTAGACCTCTCCGGTCAGCCGGAGCGTGTATGGCCTACTTTAGAATAAAATACCAAAAAAACGCCAACTTTTCAAAGATACACATATATTTTAACCTTTTAATAACACACACATCACCCGTTTATTTGCTAACCCAATGAAATAATAATACAAAAACTTAGTACCTACAATTAAAATCTATCTAAAAACTCAAACAAGCATTTATTAATTAAAATTATATAATTGCAGTATAGAAACGCAGATAGAAAAGTATTTTTAAGTTTTTTCAATGCAAGTACTCGTAAAGGCCCACTTTTTATGCATCAAAACCGAACAGAAAGTTGATTATAATATATATAATCGGGTCTACCGCGATCAATTTTTACCTTTTTACGAAAAGGGGGACGCCCGACGTTTCGAGACAGTTGCATGTCTCGTGGTCTACGGGAAACTGGCAAGTATGGCGAGGCGCAGTGATGAGATGCAGGTGACGACAACGAAAGTTGATTATTTTGCCCTAGGGCTTTATTATAATTTTTTATTTATTTATTTACAATGGTTGGCTAACCTGCAACCTTTCCTGTGTACCATAAATTTTATACTTTTTTTTCCACTGTTTAATGGCTCTGGATACAGTCCTTTTGAGCCAATCATTATTTAAAGTTCACAAAATTTTAATTTTACACTGAATTTGAAAGGGAGGAAATTAATAATTATTAAAATAACAAAATAAATTAAAATAACATTTTTTAATAAAAATATCATATGAGCGTCTCAAGGAATTTAAAGCTGAAGGAAGTTAACAGAAAAAGACCGCACATGGAAATGAGTGAGACATCTCAATCCAGGAACATACACCTGAAGAAAGCTGATAGAAAGAGACGGCACATGGAAATGAGTGAGACGTCTCAATCCAGTAATAGAAAGCTTTCAATCCAGGAGTAGAAAGCTGATAGAAAGAGACCGCACGTGGAAACGAGTAAGAAATGTCAATCCAGGAATAGAAAGCTGATAGAAAGAGACGACACATGGAAATGGGTGGGAGAGAATGATACAAGGTGTTTTTTGATCCAATTACGGAAAGACTGTGACAATAACCAATTTTCGTGTGTTTTTTCTAAGCCAGTGGCATTCGCGTTATAAGGCTATCATTATAGTGTGAAACGACAGGACAGTTACAAAGACAGGACAGACTTTCAGATGATCCTAAACAGAGCAGGATATTTACAAAAAGATAATAATATACTCCAGACATGGCTGTATGGGCTAAGATCCCTTTGCCTTAAACTGTACAAAAAAAAAACCGTCATGTTGCGTGCAGAAAAAAAGAAAACCGAAAAAAGCGCGGGAAGCTTCGATCCAGGCGGAGGGAAAAATTTAAAGTCCTCAAGTTTTAATCGATTTTATTTGCTAATTCGCGATATTTGAGTGTTTTTCAGCATTCATGAGGTTCCAAAATGGGTAAGAAACCACGTCGTAAAAAAGCTAAACGGCGACAGGACGACGATGATGGAGTGCCGTCGTTGGAGTCCAGTACCACCGATTCTGACCAGGAAGAGCGGGAACAGGAGGAGCCCGAGGCGATGGAGTCTGAAAAAGAGCCAGGGCGAAACCTCAAAAATGAAGAAAAAGATAAGTACGAAATATATAAGACTAAAGAATATACGAGGCGTTACCCAGAGAATGGCGGTAATTTTGAATACATAGTATTCATACAAAGTAAAGACGAGCGTCCACTTGGTGATCGCGACTTGATAACTTTGGGCAGTACAATAAAAAGACACAGTAATGGTGTTAAACAATTAAAACGACTAAACAGATACAAGATAGGGGTTATTTTCGACAAACCTAGTTTGGCAAATGAACTACTATCTAATACCAAATTTCTAAATGACAATAAACTAAGCGCATCAATCCCAGCAGCTGCATGTGAAGTAACCGGAATTTTAAAATTTGTCCCTACTCATATGGGAAATAAGAAAATCTTTAAGTCAATATCCACCAGCTCAAAAGTAGTGCAAGTAAAAAGATTCATGAAAAGAATAAAGACCGACAATGGTACAAAATTTGAACCAACACAAACGGTTGCAATTACATTTTCAACTCCAGAATTGCCCGTAAGTGTAGACCTCAACTCATGGTATTTCAAAGTTCATACATACATACCACCAGTTAAACAATGTCTGCGTTGTCTACGATATGGTCATATTGCTAAATTTTGCAAGAACAGTGAACGGTGCTCAGTTTGCTCAGAACAACACAGTTTTAAAAGTTGTACAAATTCAAAAGGAGTCAAGTGTGCAAATTGTAATGGGGCACATATTGCTATATCAAGGGAATGGCCAGAAAAAATTAAAAGAATAAAAGAGAATACTGCTAAATATGAGAAATCTACATACGCTGACCTATTTAACCAAAAAGCCTTTCCATCTTTACCTACCACACCCCAACAACAGTTTCAAAATTTATTAAAATCTGACAGTTTCATCAAACTTCTCATACAATCAATTATAAAAATAGTTTCTATTCATAAATCTGGCGAACCTATGGGTACTCAAAATATTAAAGATGTTCTTCAAAATACCTTCAGTAATACAACTTAATTTTATTAAATCATGGATCAGCTCAACATAATACAATGGAATGCACAAAGTTTATCAGCTAATAAGTTTCTTTTCACCCAGTTTTTATATGAAAACAATATACATATTGCAATAATTTGTGAAACGTGGCTACAGCCAGAAAATAAATTTAGTATTAAGGGTTACACTATTGAAAGAATTGACATTGGCAGCAAACATAATGGTGTTGCTATATTAATTTACAATAGTTTACATTTTAAAAAAATTTCTTCATTTCTAGATGATTCAATTCAAAATTTTGTTATAAGGCTAGTCTTGAACGATGTACAGTTAACTATTGTAAGTTTATATTGTCCTAAATACACACCACTGGGGTCTCCAAACTTTTCTAAAGTAAAATTACAAAGTCTTTTCCGTAATTTAGCTAAACCAATATTTATAGCAGGAGACATGAATGCTTATCATTCAGCTTGGGGATGTGAAGACACAGATGCTGGAGGCCGTGACATCCTGGAGTGTATAGACGACAACAATCTTGTATTATTGAATGATGGACAGATGACCACAGTCGGCTCTAATATCTGGAAACAAAATGCACTTGATCTAACTATTGTTTCTCCATCTATAGCTTTGCAAAGTGAATGGACTGTCTATGATGATCCTTTAGGTAGTTATCATTTTCCCATCCTAACCAAAATTAATATTAACACACAAATAAATTCTTTTTCTACTCCTAAACCAAATTTTATAAATTATCTCAAAGTAGATTGGAAAGCATATTGTGAACATGCCAATCAAACACTTTGTCATTACAATTTTGATGTACAAAATCCTCTTAACTCTTACAAACAACTTTGCGATTTATTATTATTAGCAGCACAAAAGGCAGTGATGGGAAAATCAACCACACCCGTTGTAGATACACACAAAACTTCAAAACGTAAAAGACAACTTCCATGGTGGAATGCCAATTGCTCAGAAGCTGTACAAAAATCTAAAAATGCTTATAAAACATTTAGACAGAATCCTACACAGTTAAATTACATAGAATTTAAAAGGTTACAGGCTTTAAAAAAAATGATAATCAAGAAAGTAAGAAATGAGAGCTGGCTGAATTTATGTGAATCATTCAATAGAACAACCCCTTTATCTATAATCTGGAAGAATATTAGGAAGTTTAATAAAACTTATAGTTGTTCCAATAGTAACTTCAACAATAAATTTGTTGAACCTTTTCTTAACAAATATACTCCTGACACTGTTCAGCAGCAGAACAAATTTTGCGACCTACCTAAAGATAACAATCAACACTATCTAACAGATCCATTTACATTTCAGGAATTTAAATCAGCTATTGAATCTCGGAAAGATACTGCTTTTGGTTTAGATGGAATGCCATACAAATTAATAAAACACTTTAATGAATCTTGTAAACTTATAGTTTTGAATGTATTTAACCAACTTTGGTCTCAATCACTCATTCCTGAAACATGGAAGTCAGATTGTTTGATTCCGGTATTAAAATCTGGGAAAAATAAAACTGATCCTGACTCTTATCGCCCAATAGCTTTAACCTCTTGCATGGGAAAACTTTTTGAGCAACTGTTAAAACAACGTTTAGAGTTTTACATAGAAAAGAACAATCTTTTACCTAATAATCAGTTTGGTTTCCGACGTGGTCGATCAGCTAGAGAAAGTTTAAATCATCTGTATCTTGACATTTTCAACTCCTTACAGAAGAAACAGTATCTTATATGTGTCTTTTTTGACATTGTTGGTGCATTTAACAATGTTAATATAGACACTTTATCTGCAGAACTTCTTGCACTTCAAATACCTGAAAAAATTGTAAAATGGATATGTAACTTCTTATGGGGCAGGGAAGTATTTGTAAAACATAATGACAAATTATTTGGACCAAGAATATCATACAAAGGAGTTTGTCAAGGTGGAATTATTAGTCCATTACTATTTATTTTGTACATACATAAATTAAATTCTGTTCTTGGTTCAAACGTAAGCAATTTGCAGTTTGCTGACGATTTAGCAGTTTATTGCTCTGGACATAATGTTGGTAATGTTAGTTTTATGCTAAATGCTGCACTTGAAAAATTACATTCTTATTTTCAATATTTAAATTTCGAGATTAATTTTGATAAAACTAAAGTGGTTGTCTTCAATATAGGAAGAACATTCAATAATGTAAATATTTGCTACAATAACTCCCCTCTTCCTGTATCATCGGCTGTCAAGTTTTTAGGTGTAATTTTTACTGGTAATTTATCATGGGTTAAATACCTGGAATGCATAACTGGAAAAGCTAATCGAGCTTTTAACATTTTAAAATGTCTAGCTAAGACTTATTGGGGAGTTGATCCAAAAATATTATTAATGTTGTACAAATCTTTGGTTCGTAGCCATCTTGAATACGCTTACTTCTGTTTAGCATCAAATGATGCTCATATCAAAAAACTTGATACCTTACAAAATAAAAATCTTCGACTCATTTGCGGAGCCATGAAAACTACACCAGTCAATTCTTTGCAAATAGAATGCAACACTCCTCCCATTTTGATAAGATTTAATTACTTAAAATATAAATTCATTTTGAAACTGTATACTCTCAAGCATCATCCTCTTATTAAAAAAATTATTCATTATCATAGCACATTAAGTGCTTCCTCAAATTACCCTTTTATTCTTCAAGGCTTTTCACATGATTACTATCAGCAATACAAGATATATCAAACAGACTTTCAATGGCAATGTTATACTGATTCTTACCAAAGTAAGTTTTGTGATATGAAAATCATTATTAAAAACGATTTGCAAAATAAGCAAGAGGTTTATGAACTTTTATCTGAATGGAACGATTATCGTCATGTTTATACAGATGGATCAAAAAACAACAACACAGTTTCAATGGCCATATATGACATAACCAAGCAAATTGGTCATGGAAGAAAATTACCTAATTCCTTGAGTATTTTCACAGCAGAAGCTTTGGGCATATTAACTGCACTACAATATGTAGAAAAGTACTTGAATGAATCTTATTACTGGGTGATTGTTACAGACAACATGAGCGTCTTGAAAGCGTTACAACATAATCACTTCAATACTAATACTAACCCATATATATATGAAATAAGAAACCTCTGGAATTCTTTAGCTCACTAAAACGTCAATATTGTTTTTATCTGGACTCCAGCACACATTGGAGTTACAGGAAATGAAAAAGCAGATTATTTAGCAAAAACGATTTCTTCTATCCAAAATAACCTAACTGTCGATAATGACATTACACAGAATATTGCTCAAAGACAATATAACCACTTCGTTATATTGCTATTCCATATTCCGATTTGGTTACAATAATGAGGAAAAAAATGTTGGACGAGTGGCACGCAATTTATCATGTAACCCTGGCTCAAAAAGGCTCATAGTTCGCTCAAATTAATAATAATGAAGTTGGAAGAACTCCTTGGTTTTAGAATGCAAAGTCTAGAAGTCGCAAGTTTTACTCCATCATTTGTAGACTTCGTTTTGGACACTGTCGCTTCAACGCCCATTTACACCGTTTGCGGATAATTAATTCACCCAAATGCACTCAATGCTCTGAAGACTCTGATCAAACGCTGGATCATATATTTTTTGAATGTCCTGCTTTTGCAATCCCTAGGATATTATTAATTGACAATTTTTTAAAGATTTATGAAAAGCCTGAAAATATCCCGCGTGACTTGAAGACAATTTTGAAAAATTCTGCAACATATTTCCCTATTTTTGAATTCATTTGCGCTACTATGACGGACATCTAAAGAAGAACAAATACATCTGATAAATATGTGACACACATTGTGTGTGATTGATTTAATACTGGATACGACAAAATACTGGATACGACAATGAGGCTTTAAGCCTACCTACTGGATGAGACCTCAACATAGGACTTGAATTATTAATAAAATATCGTATCAGACAAGGCTTTTGCCTAATATAATAAACATATTGAAGAGAATAAAACACCAAAGAAAAGGCTATCATGGTCTCTTAGATACCTTTGCCTGTCCAAAAATGGGACAAATTGAGGAAAAAAAAAAAGAAAACCCGCCAAAACTAAAGTGTAGTGTATTTGAGACTCGACTATTTATTTATTGTTTGATCTCAGAAATGTGGAATTTAATCGATGAGTCCTTAAATTTAACCCCGCCAGATAAACTTGCAGAAGCTACACTTGCAAATAATAGCCTCCTGCCGCCAAAATCGAGAGAGCAATACTTAAAGGTATACGACAATTTTCTGCAATGGAAAAATTATAAAAATGCCACACCATTCTCAGAAAACGTTCTTTCGGTCTACTTTAGTGAACTGACAAACCAATATAAACCTTCTTCATTGTGGTCTATTTATTCGATGTTGACCAGCACTATAAAGTGTAAAAATGATATAGACATAAAAACATAATTGAAATTGACTGCGTTTTTAAAACGCCAAAGCGATGGATTCAAGTCGAAAAAATCAAAAGTACTGTCTGCAAGCGGCGTTGAAAATTTTCTGGATAATGCTCCAGATAACAAATATTTAGCAACGAAGGTAACTTTTATTTAATCTGCCTAATATTTTGGTGCCATCAATAAAATATACATAAATATGCGGATAGTTTGAATATTACTAAAGACGATTTTGTTCTTGTTCACAGGTTGCACTTATTTTCGGCATTACTGGAGCATGTAGGCGAGAGGAACTTTAAGTCAAACATTCAAACTAGCAGGAAGAAGTATTACACTTAACTTGCAAAATTGTAACAATGTAACTTTTAAATTTAATGATTAAATTGTTTTCTTTGATTATATTTGTTTTATTTCCTCACACTATGCAATGAAAAACGTAGTATGATACACGGGCGTAAGAGCAATAAATTACTCGGTTACGTTTAAAACACTCTCTACGCTCGTGTTTTGTTTTAAATCGTCCTTGTAATTTATTCCTTTTCGCCCTTGTAGCATAAACTACTAGTATGTTCTGGTTACAAATACCTTAAGGCCAAGATGAATTAAAGTGGATGCTCAAGTTTGCCATTTCAAAATTGGGTAAATTTTTTCCCCGGTATTGGAAATACATATTCATTTCGTGAAATACTGCCAAAAACTGCCAGTTTCATAAAACGTCAATATAATCTGCCAAAGGTTAAATTACTGGACTAATACTGCCAAAAAGGCAGGAAACTGCCACATATAGTCACACTGAATAATAGCACAGAAACCTCAGAATAAGTCTGAGACAGAAACCACGATAAGTCATATAAAAAAAAAAAAATATGGTAGCATTCATCACGCTCAGCTATCGTTGGTAAGTCGATGTAAATAAACCAAATAAACCCATGCGGACTTCGTGACCGATCATTGAAGTGTTAAACCATGTTGGTTTGTAGTGGCCCGAAGTTAGCTGCACAATTTTTCCTAACGATTTTTGACATTTTGTTGAGGGTCTTGACCGAATCGTGGATGTTTCTAGTGGAAAATAGTGGTTGTGACCTCTCCCCGTTTGTGGTGTTGTTTGTTTTGTACCATTTATAAAAAAAAACCGCCCAAGTGCGAGTCAGACTCGCGTACCTAGGGTTCCGTATTGTGAATGATAAAAATTTTGTCATTTTTTTTCGTGAATTTCTCAACCGCTTTATTTTTCTGTAATCTTTACGTAAACACATACTACCATAATTTTTTTCATATTTTTTGGTCCACCAGTTTCGGAGATAAGAGGGGGACATACAATTTTTTATGGTTTTTCAAGAATTTCTCGAAATAGATGCAATTAAATATAGCCAAACCATATATTTTTATAATTTACTTCTTAATCCCTACAATTTGACACCCATATCGTATTTTTATAAAATATAATTTTATTTATTTTACTTCTTTTTTACATTTTTCATTTGTGCTCAATTTTTTTAATCGCTATAGTTTTCCTGTAATTGGCCAGTTATGGTCTGTAATCAACATTTTTTTTATATTTTTCGGTCAACCAGTTTCGGAGATAAGGGAGGAACATACATATTTTTGTAGTTTTTTAAATATTTATCGAAACCAGAGCCAGTAAATATAGTAAAAGTATATATTTTTACAATCAGCTTGTTGTATTTTAGGATAATATTTTTTATTTTTCTCACTTTTGTTTTGGAAATATTTTGAACAATTGAAAATTTTTCATATTTTTTTTACACTGTGATATGTGGGCAAAATAATGCTATTTTTGTGGCAAATTTCATGTCTTTATCTTTAACGGTGCTAAAGATAAGAGGCTGTGACATACGGACGGACGGACGGACAACGGAGTCTCACCATAAAGGTTCCTTTTGTATGGGGAAATCCCGAAAGTAACCTAATTTTCCTAAACGCATGCGAATTTTATACACTTACAACGTTCATTCAGACGCCAGTTTATTTCGCTTAATGCGCATCAGGCGACGCTGATTGCCACCGAGAGAAGACATGAGCAAGACGACATTTTGCTGAACAACACCTATTTCGTGCTTTTTTGACTTTCGGAATTACCCCAACTTCTATATCTCGAAAACTTGATAAGTTGATTCAATAATTGTTAGTTTTTACGTTAGATTGCCGTTTTTAGCGAATTGCAAGGTAGTTCAAGATGCACCAGGTATGCTTTTATTTTATTTTCAGAATTACCCCTCAAGGGGTCCCACTTTTCCCATTTTTGCTTTCCATACTAATGATCTCTGGTTCTCAAACATTAATGACGTAAATATTTAAAGTGTACTTAGAGTACCAACCTAAATAATTTTCAACTGTGTAATATCCTAAGAAGTACGTGTCTTCTTTCGAAAGGAAATTTAGGTAGTATTTTTTTTAAACATGCAAATCTTAATATTTATTTTTACGATTGACAATGTAATTTTTTATTTACTTCATAAAATTATCGTACTTTTTGAATTAAAACTTATTTAAGATTTGTATGCAGTCAGTAAAGGACTGATATCTTAAAAGCCCAAAAGTAAAAAAAAATTGGTGGTGAGCAAGCAGGGTACCAATATAAGAACGTAAGTAAGAATACGTTTGCAGAACTTAGCGTGTAAATATAATGCTTTCACACATGCAACTCCACCCTGCTTTACTCCTTGCGATTCTTTTCTGGTCTGCTGTCATAACACACTATTTTCTCTTTGTCTTATAAATACTAATCTAAAATGTTGAGAACCACAGTCTTTTCCTGGGGTAATTCCGAAATACCAAAGTTGTAAAAAATAACATTATTGAAACCATCAACAAAATTAATGATATTTTGTGTTAGGGGTAATAACGATCGAAAAAGAAACTAAAGCCTTCGGTTGAAATGCAAAAATACCTATTTTTGAAAAGTTTCGGAATAGCCCCGAGATAGCTCGGAATTTCCTCTACTTCAAAAAAATATGACGCTAATGTTTCAAAATCTAAATTGAAGAAACCAGCAACATGTTTAAGATAAGAATAAATATTCAAAATAAATCATTTCATGGAGGTTATAGAGCAAAAACAATAATGGATGTAAATGTAAAACAATATTAATAAAATAAATATAACATAGACCGCTAGTCATCTCATTAAAAAAATCTGTCGGAATTACCCCAATGCACTGACATGTTTACCATTAGATATATGTTTCTATAGATGAAAACGAATATAAATAAATTCTGATTACTTTGTTGTATGTTTTTTATTACATTATCTTTATTATGCAATTTCAATTATTATCATTTCCTATTAGTATGATATTCATCCTTTCTTTATTTTGTTTATTCGTGTTCTGTTAAACCTATAAGCCAAAATTTTATCTGAGTAGCGGTTGGGATGTATATCCAAAATTCAAAATTCAAAATTCAAAAAGTTTATTTTGCAAAGTAGGTATATATAATACACGTTTCACAAGTCAAATTTTAATCTTATAAAAATATATGTAATAAAATAATAAATGTACATGAACTACTTAGATTAAATGTTTTTTTTTTCCATATCGCTAGTATTGCGTTTGTAAAGCCTTCCGAATTACAGAACTAAAAGCAAGGTGGCATTTAATCCATCAAACCGCGCGTTCAATCGTTTAAAGGCTCCTGGAACTAAGAAGTACTGAGGTTCTGAACACTGGAAGGGTTTCCATAACGCAACGTCGTCACTGTCATTGGGCACTGTCCTAAAGTTGCTCGATCCATCGAGAACTGGTTTCCAAGACGGAGCCAGCTGCCAACCATGATCCCTGTTGAAGTTAGGATGACGACTTATCTCGATGGCTTCGTGTATTTTGCGAGGAATGGTATATTTCTCCTTCACTAATACTGTGGCCTTGTCGAAACGGATGTAGTGGGTCGTAACCGAACTTAGTGCATGTTCTGCTACTGCTGACCCGTTAATGTTCAGTTTCTTCATGGACCGAATATGTTCTGACAGTCTTGTGGTCACGTTGCGCTTAATTTCTCCCATGTAGCATTTGCCACAATCGATCGCACGGGACACACCAGGTGTGTTGAGAAGGTCTCGATCCTTTGGAGATCTCAACCAGTTCCGTAGTTTGGTAGGGACTCTGAGCTAGGGCGGGAAACTTTACAAATGATAAAGTGGCAGCACGCAAGTAAATTTTTAATGCAATTTTTTCTTCGGCTCCATAAAATGGGTACAGGCATTGTTAGGATCTGCACAATGGGCCATAATCAACCATGCTCAACCCTTAGACCTCGTAAGGCTCAACAATGCGCCACGATAGGCTAGCAAGCAGCTAGCTATCAAGGAACCGCTGTTCATTCACACATACACACACACTGGTCGAATAGTGTTGTATTGTATTATTGGAAATATTGGAACTTTTTATTTTCCGATAGTGTCAAGCTTTCTGAACAATTAACCGGTCATTTGAATCGTTTCTAAAGGAATTGAAAAAGAACATTATATACATTCTACCACTACACTACGATATATTAAATTATCACTTTATGAAAGTCTGTGGACATTTTTAAGATCTGCACAACGGCCCATAATCGACCACGTTCAATCCTTCGACCTATTAAGGGAAGAGCGCAAGACTCCGCGGCCATACAAACCGATTTAGCTTCTCATTTGTACGCTAATGCATTAAATCAAATAAAACTTTGAGTAACTTCATCTTTTTCACAACCTACAAGTCCGATTTAACTTTAAATTTCAGATAATCAACACGCTTAGGAAATACAAGCACTTGGAAATCTATTTTTTAAGCTCCAAAATGTTACATTTTCATGTTCGATTTTCTTAAGCATTTCTCAAGTAAAAACAATTTATATTGAATTTCGGACCTGTGGTAGTTCATAAATATTTGGAAAATGCAGTTATTTCGTATGTACGAGGGTGAATCCAAAAGTTCTAAGCCCGACCTACAAAGAGGTATCAAATCTTTGTAAATCTACCGTCATTTTTTAGTATGTTTTTTCGTGATTGATTGTGTGAAGTTGAAGTTCGATACTGCAAGCTATTATTTTTTTGTGATATTTTGTTTAACGCAGTCTGACGGGATTTTTCACAATGGAGAAAATTGAACACCGTGCTGTGATTAAGTACCTCAATAAAAAAGGTCTTTCACCTAAAGAGATTCATGAAGATATGGAAACAACATTAGGGGAATCTGCTCCATCGTATTCCACTGTCAAAAAGTGGGTAGCTGAATTTAAACGCGGTCGGGAGACCATTGAAGATGACCCAATTAGCGGAAGGCCTTCAACGTCTACCACTAAAGAAAACACTGACAAAATTTGTGATCTCATCCTAGGAGACCGATGATTGACCATTAGTAGGATAGCTGAGATCACAGGCATCAGTTATGGCCGAGTGCAAAACATTATAACTGTAGAATTGGGGTTCCGTAAGGTTTCTGCTCGCTGGGTCCCAAGATTGCTTTCAGCTGACCAAAAACGAGTTCGATTCACAATTTCGCGTGACTGTTTGGAACTTTTTGAGGCAGATGCTGAGGATTTTGTGTCTCGTTTTGTTACCATGGATGAAAGCTGGGTTCATCACCATACTCCTGAACCAAAACAGCAATCCAAACAGTGGAAAAGATCTGGCTCACCCACGCCGAAAAAGGCCAAGTGCGTTTTGTCAGCCAACAAAGTCATGGCATCTGTTTTTTTGGGATTCGAAGGGAGTTATTTTATTGGATTATTTACCTAAAGGTGAAACTATAAATTCACGCTATTATTGTAACCTATTACGAAACCTTCGCGAAGAAATAAAAGAGAAATGGCCGGGGATGTTGCGTAAGAGAGTTTTGTTTCATCAAGACAATGCACGAGTTCACACTTCGGTTGAAACGATGGCTGTGATCCATGAATGTGGTTACGAGTTGCTGCCCCACCCACCTTATTCGCCTGATTAAGCCCCCTCTGACTATCATCTCTTTCCAAATTTAAAAAACACTTGGGGGGGATCTAAATATTCGACTAGAGAAGAAGTGATAGTCGCAGTTAATGACTATTTTGACGACCTTCCGGAATCATTTTTTATCGAGGGTATAAACAAGTTGCAGGTCAGGTGGAAGAAGTGTGTTGATCTAGATGGAGACTATGTCGAAAAATAAAAATAATTTTGAACCCACTTTTCTTTCATTTTCACGGTCGGGCTTAGAACTTTTGGATTCACCCTCGTAGAAAGTATAGGATTTCAGTAAATAGCTATGGGCTGGCATTCGAAATCGCGGGCGCAAATTACATAAATCTAGAATTTCATTCCGTCGCATCAGGGGTGGTGGAGGCGTGCGGGGGGAGAAGACGGGACGAGCGATGGGTCACTCGTTTCACTCACCTTACTTGTTAAAACGGTGCATTATCAAAGAGTTTTGTACCAGTGTATGGTAATGGAGAAGTTATATGGAGTATGGTGGACAGATTTTTTGTGCAAAAATGGGTGAGTACTATTTGTATTTTTTACCTTATAAATACAATGTATTTCGTTTATAAATTAGGTCATGCATCTTGGATTTGGCCATTAATTTGATTGGTCAGCAACTCCTTATAACTATTATCCTGCCATTGCCATGCAACACGCAATGACAGGCCACGCCAAGTGTTCACTGTGGCGGGCGGCGCGGCGCTACGGCTTTTATCAAAGAAAACGCCGCTGCGCCGCCGCTTCAGTCACGTGTCGAGTAGTGGGTGGCGCTCCCGCCCTTTAGTACATTCGTTTTGGATATAAACAACTATAACTTCATATATTTGTTCTCTCCACACATCGCAAAAAGCTCCTCATTATGACAGACAGCAAGAAAATAACAGACAGATAGGCAACAAAGTGATCCTATAAGGGTTCCGTCTTTTTTATTCTGAGGCACGGAACCCTAAAAAGTATTTCATTTCAGCCTCTATTACAAAAACTGTTCATAACGACCATATGTCTGTTTTAGGTTTGCAAAATAATTTGATCCTATACAGGAGTAAAAATAATTATGTAGTCTCTTTTTATTCTGAGAGATTATTCTATGAAACTAAAAGATCACATAAAAAAGTGAACTGCGGAAATAATGGTTATATTCAGATAACTACTACTGGGGCTAAATTTAATAACTATCTATTAAGGATGATCGGCAAAGTTCAAAAGCAGACTTTCGTTTATCTGCAAAGTTATTTGATATTTATAAATTATATCGTTTATCTGATAAGTTTATCTGTTTTTTTATTAACTTTTTTTAAAAAAAAGTTATTAAAATTATAATCAGAAGTATAGGATTATTAAATATCATAATAAACGAAAAATTTAAATATTAAATTTACATAAGGACACATTATAATTTGACCCTATACAGGAGTTAAAATATTTATGCTGCCGCTCCTGAGAGATTTTTTCTGTTTAATCAAAAGATCATATACAAAACAGTAAACTAAGAAAACATAAGTAAAATTCGGATAAATAATACTGGTACTTAATTTTATTACTATGAATTTCAGATGATTATATCAACGAGGTAAAAAAAGGAAAAGTACGTTTATCAGCAAAACGAAAAAAAATATATAAAAAAGGGTTATAAACTTTACAAGTTAGTATAAATATGTATTGTATATTGTAATAAGATAGGGTTTTAAAAAAAACCTCCAAATTTGTGAGCCTTTCGTCCTACCGATCAAGCTTTTGATGCGAAAACCTAAACATTTTTAACGCTCATCACATTAAATTTCAGGCGTATATCAAAAGAAAACAGTACACTCAGCAGTCAACCAAAGCACTGTAAGGCTGATGTTGAAAGCTTAAGGTCAAAATTATACAGGTAAATATTTATTAGGAGAATACACAGATAAAATCGCGCCACCCATGACTTTGAAAAGTATACCGGTCTAAAGGTAGATCAAAGTGGTCATTTGTCGATCCTGTGGATGGTTTTCTGGCAGCTAGTCCGGATGGACTCATAGGAAATGAAGGACTTGTAGAAATAAAATGCCCATTTGTGCCCTCGGAAATGAGTCCTGCAGATGCAATTCAAAAGGGATTGATCACATTTTGTAAGGTGACGACTCAAGGCATATAACTGAAAACAGAGCATAACTATTATTATCAGGTCCAAGGTCATCTTCATGTGTCACAATGGGCTTATTGCTATTTTATTGTTTGGAGTTCACATGGGTTGCTTTACCAAAAAATCAAAAGAATACATTTTATCAAGAAAAAATGCAAACACCTCTAACAAACTTTGACATGCACTGGAGTATCTAGAAATATGCCTGCAAGAGAATGTGTTATTATTAGGTAATTTAAAATAGAAATTATTAAAAAATAATCACAACATGACATTTTTCATTTATCCTCGTAAATTATTATCGGCACTTGTTAGAATTTACAAAAAATGGTTACTAAAAATACTGTATATCCCATAATTACGTTTCTTTAGCTAAATATCCGGGTGGTTTCGCATAAAAAAATGTCAAGGGATTACATAAAATAGTAAAAAAACAATATTCAACATTCCGATGTTATTATGTGCAATAACATCTGGATAATAAATAATTTTTATTCTATTTGTCTTTGAGCGAATCTAGCTTTTTAGAGTATTTTTGAAAATTATTCTAACGAAACCTATGTAGATTACAACGTAATTAATAAACTGAAAAATTACAACATCAATCAGCTCATTGTTACTTATTACACTTATTGATAAAAATAATATTTTATTAACTCTATGATGTCTTGATGATTGTTAAATTAAAAAAAAAACAGCCAAGTGCGAGTCAGGGTTTCGTATTATGGATGATAAATTTAATTTTGTCATTTTTTCGGAAATTTCTCAACCGCTTTATTTTTCATGTAATCTTTACGTAAACACATATTAACATGATTTTTTCCATAAATGTTTTTCAATTTATTTCACTTTTCCTTCAGTCAAAACATATTTTGGGAAGCACATAATTAAGTTTACGGCCTGTATAGTTATCTAGAGAAGAAGAGCACAAAATAAAGCGTAAAAATTGTTCGTTAGACGAGTATAACCACCAGTTTCCGTTTCCAAAACCAATTGAATTTCACAGTAAATATCCATTTAGTTACTCATATAACACAGTAATCGTCCAAAATATTTTACATACCTACTATTATATTGTGTTCATTAGATAAACAGGAACAGGAGATCATTCATTTTTTATTTTGCATGTTGTTTCTTTTGAATTAAATAACCAAAGGCACTAAAAACGAAAGTACGAAAGGATGTCCGATCTGGATCTAAGAGTAAGCTGTGAGTACAAAATGAACAAGCAGGGAGCGGGACGCGGGGGGAGGACGCGCTCGTGCCGGCCGCGAATGACCGAAACAGCTACAACAATTGTGAGAATCCAAATCTCGCGCGCGTAAGTTTTACCGTCTAGCCTGCGCCACGATAAGCTATCGAGGAACCGCGCTATTCATTCACACACACAATAGTCAATCCCTGGCCCATTTACTAATTGGCGATCGATCGAAGGTGGATTTGTTTATATAAGTATTCGGTTAACAATGAGCGGTTTTCCAGACTGACCTTGATCAAGCTTTCAGAGTCAAATATAGACCCTGCTTTCCAGTGCCAAAAAGCTAAGATATTGTTAGGGTTCCGTAGTACCTAAAAGTTACAAAAGGAACCTTATGGTGAGACTCCGTTGACTGACGTCCGTCCGTATGTCACAGCCTCATAACTTTAGCACTGTTTTTTGGCCTAAAAGTACAATATGGGTATCAAATTATAGATATTAATAAGCTGATTGTAAAATTGTATACTTTTACTATATTTACGGGCACTGGTTTCGAGAAATCTTTAAAAAACCCCAAAAACATGTATGCCCCCCCCCCCCCCCTATTTCTATCCGCAGCGATTTTCTGTGGGCTAAAAAGTTTCAAGTCAAGTGTCAAACCCAACAATACCTTCACAAAGAAATATTTTGGTCGTGTTTATTTCATCTACATTACTTAAATTACAAGACGTTAACATTAGCTTGGTGTTTCAATCAATTTTCAACATGTTCAGCCCATGCGTTGTGGACTTGTGGCTAATTGTAAAAATACAGGTTGAAAATCAACCCCCTAGCTGTATTGAAATATATAAACCAGAATGGCTAATAGAACACAGAACCATTACAAAAAACCTTTTTTTTCTCATATTTTTTATTGGAAATATTTTCTAAATTTCGAATAAATGGCTAACATACGCGTCGCGACATGTGACTGGCAATAGAAATAGACTATTACAGTGGTTGGGGTCCCCTTTTAAGTAAAGGTATAGGTAGGAGATCCCGCTCTTCCGTATCACTAGGCCGTGGGGCCTTCCCCGAAAAGAGCCTCCGACCCTCAGCCGTCAATGACAAAACATTTCCGATGCCCTTGACGGCCGCCGCCCCCGCAATCCACCCTCGCGATTATTATTATTATTAAAAATTCTTTATTGCACAAATAAAAACATGTACATAGGCGAGCTTAATGCTAATTAGCATTTTCTTCCAGCTAACCTTTGGCGATGTAGAACTTGTCAAGGGTAGTGCTTCGATGAGGAAAAAGTATTATGACTAGTATTAATTTTAACTAAAATTAATATATACGTTAAATACATAAATAGGTAACTTATAAATCAAATACATATACTACATCTGTATCCTAATAATACATACACTGATACATATAAATATATAAACACAAATAGTATTTACGAAAGGTTAAACAAATATTATAACCTTAAACACGTATTTAGAGTTGACCCATTTGTTTATTTTGTAGATCAAGGTAATGTTGATATACCTTGTTTTTAAAAGTAGTCACCGATGTAGCCTCGCGTATATGAAGTGGAAGATTATTCCAAAGTCGAATTGCTGACACAGTAAAGGAATTCGAATACATTTGAGTAGAATGTTCTGGAGTACGGAGAAGCAGTGCTTTACTTGGACGTAGAAGATCGACTTTGACGGTCGATATCTTTACTTTTTAGTTTTCCGTACCCAAATAAATATAAAGGATCCGTCCGCATCGATAACGCTACAGTCGTAGATAAAGTATTATGTGCAACTGAACATAATTAGACATTGGGACACTCGTGCAAAATTATTATGAAATAAACTTCGTTTGTTTTGTAAACAAGCACTCGTGTCCCAATGTCTAAAATTATGTTACAGTTGCACAAAATACTATTAGAGTACCATAAGCGATGGATGTAGCTATAATTTTTTTTAGCTTGGACTAAATTAAAAAAAAGCTTCTTGATGAATAATAAAGATAGTAATTGGCCTTCAGCGCGCTAAGTAGCGGGCAAAATAGCTAGTTATATGATTGAAATAAAAAAAAACTGGTCAAGTGCGAATAGGACCCCCTGAGTTAGGTACAGAACCCTACAAATCATGGAAAATAAAATCAAAACAGTGCCCACAAACAACAGTTTTAATTAACTAACGTTATCGCTGACAGGACTCATTAAAATGAAAATATTATAACTAGTCATATTTTGATGATATTTGCTACCATGGAGAGGTTATTCACCTCAGATAATTATATTTTTACGTAACACTTTTATTTTATCACTAGCCAGCGTTTGTTCAACCTCTGCACCGTTTCCGGCTTGGGCGTTATTTTATAGCCTTATAGCCTATATGTTGACTAAAGAATATATGAAATTATAAATAATACTTAAAATAAACACTAACTACAAAGAAAGTAAAATTAAAAAAAATAGCCTAAATTAAATAAAAAATATTATTCAGATCGCTGCCGCAGGGGAGGGTCCCCAGCAGGCTGGTGGCGTTACCATTTGATGGCGTTACCGTTGGATTGCGAGGCTAATCCGCTGTCGGAGGTAGACCCCAGCCCGCCTGTCACCAGAACCGTCGACCAGGCGCGAAGATATTTCTTGGAAAAGTCGTCGCGCTTCTGATCCCCATGGCCCAAGGGTTTCTGCCCTAAAAGGCACAAATAGCCATATCCTAAGACTGCATATCTGCTGCAGCTGTCGCCGCGCCAGCCCTAGTGGCGGTCGCATTGACTCGGGACGGGGCCAGTGCACCCACACAGGTTGCGTCTCAAACCAATGGCCGCCGGGTCTCTTGCCATCGTCGCCCACCAGATCTAGAGGTTTGAGGTTAGCTGGCACGTTAATGCTGGCAAGAGCCCGGTGGATGACGTCATTAAGGCTGGCGTGACGTGGCAGACGCCCAGCACTGCGCTGGCATGAAAGGCCATAATCACCAAGCTGGTCGACGCTAACTCCACGACGGCAGCGATGTGTTTGATTTATTTTGGCGCCAAGACGCAGACTTACAGCCAGAGTGAAGGTCGTCTTGTCCAGTAAGGTGCCACAACTTGTGTACAGAGAGGCTCGTCCCACAGCCTCTGAGATGTTCAGTTCAGTTCAGTTCATTTATTTATCTTTTGGTACATTACAATACACTTAGATATAATTTTAAAATAGTAAATAAAAGATACAATAAAAATTACAAACTTATCCAAGATAGCACCAAAACATTAATCTAAAATACAAAATGAGAATAATTATTTATCCTATGTCAAACTACTATCATATAAAACAGCCACAAAAGTTTTGTCCTAAAAATATATATATAATTACTATAGTTAAAATAATAATGTCATATAACGGGTGATTTTTTTGAGGTTAGGATTTTCATGCATTAGTATTTGACAGATCACGCGGGATTTCAGACATGGTGTCAAAGAGAAAGATGCTCAGTATGCTTTGACATTTCATCATGAATAGACTTACTAACGAGCAACGCTTGCAAATCATTGAATTTTATTACCAAAATCAGTGTTCGGTTGGAAATGTGTTTCGCGCTTTACGCCCGATTTATGGTCTACATAATCGACCAAGTGAGCAAACAATTAATGCGATTGTGACCAAGTTTCGCACTCAGTTTACTTTATTGGACATTAAACCAACCACACGAATGCGTACAGTGCGTACAGAAGAGAATATTGCGTCTGTTTCTGAGAGTGTTGCTGAAGACCGTGAAATGTCGATTCGTCGCCGTTCGCAGCAATTGGGTTTGTGTTATTCGACCACATGGAAGATTTTACGCAAAGATCTTGGTGTAAAACCGTATAAAATACAGCTCCTGCAAGAACTGAAGCCGAACGATCTGCCACAACGTCGAATTTTCAGTGAATGGGCCCTAGAAAAGTTGGCAGAAAATCCGCTTTTTTATCGACAAATTTTGTTCAGCGATGAGGCTCATTTCTGGTTGAATGGCTACGTAAATAAGCAAAATTGCCGCATTTGGAGTGAAGAGCAACCAGAAGCCGTTCAAGAACTGCCCTTGCATCCCGAAAAATGCACTGTTTGGTGTGGTTTGTACGCTGGTGGAATCATTGGACCGTATTTTTTCAAAGATGCTGTTGGACGCAACGTTACGGTGAATGGCGATCGCTATCGTTCGATGCTAACAAACTTTTTGTTTCCAAAAATGGAAGAACTGAACTTTGTTGACATGTGGTTTCAACAAGATGGCGCTACATGCCACACAGCTCGCGATTCTATGGCCATTTTGAGGGAAAACTTCGGAGAACAATTCATCTCAAGAAATGGACCGGTAAGTTGGCCACCAAGATCATGCGATTTGACGCCTTTAGACTATTTTTTGTGGGGCTACGTCAAGTCTAAAGTCTACAGAAATAAGCCAGCAACTATTCCAGCTTTGGAAGACAACATTTCCGAAGAAATTCGGGCTATTCCGGCCGAAATGCTCGAAAAAGTTGCCAAAAATTGGACTTTCCGAATGGACCACCTAAGACGCAGCCGCGGTCAACATTTAAATGAAATTATCTTCAAAAAGTAAATGTCATGGACCAATCTAACGTTTCAAATAAAGAACCGATGAGATTTTGCAAATTTTATGCGTTTTTTTTTTTTAAAAAGTTCTCAAGCTCTTAAAAAATCACCCGTTATATGTGATTAAAATATTCATAAAATAGACAAATAAAATTTATAAAAAACGTGAAGATACCTGTTTGGTATTGTTATTTAAATTCATTCAAGGAATACAATTCCATGTCAGTCAAAAAACTCTTTGTTGCACTCCTTTATATCATCTGGCAGCATGTTATAAAACTTTACACTATTTGCTATATAACTTTTTTCTTCTTTACAAGTCTACAATTTATTATAGCTAAGTTATTCTTATTTCTAGTATTAAAGTTATGTATGTCACAAAGTCGTGGAGTGTTAGGCAAATTCCTGTGAGCGTACAGTAAATTTTAGAAAACATATGTAGAATTAAAAGTTAAAATATTAGCCTCCAGGAATTTACCTCTACAACTCATACGCGGATGCATCACATACAATGATCTTAGCGCACGTTTTTGAAGCACAAAAGTTCTGCAAGCTGTAGCTGCGGTTCCCCAGTATTTTATGCCATATGTCATTAAGCTATGAAAGTATGCGTGGTAAACTATTGTGGCAGTTTGGAAGCCACAAAGTTGCCTTATTTTGGAGATTGCATAGACCGCAGAAGATAATTTAGATGCTAATTGTTCGATATGTACGTCCCACTTTAGTTTCTTGTCTAAATATACTCCCAGAAACTTAACAACCTCCACAAACTCAATTTTTTTTGGTCCTATAGTTATATCATTTGGTAATACAATATCAGTTGTTGCTAAAGAAAAATGGATTGCTTTAGTTTTCTTAATTTAGTTATTAGTTATTAGAATAAATTCACAAACACGCACGTAAACAATGAAATGGCAACACATACAATAAACTTCTAAACTTGCTTCGAAAAAAATCAAACAGACCTACATTTCTATTTTAAAAAATGTCTTTACGGAAGATTTGCTATACGGTTGCGTGCAGGCGTTTGTTTTTAGTAATCCTTGGAAGTTAGAAGCACATAAAAATAATGAATGGTGGATTTAAGATTTGTTGGTTGTGGTTGGAGGTATTTCTGAAAGCCCTGAAAGGTAGGTGGGAATCGGCTTCTATACCACTGCTGGGTATACGTTTCTGATAAGGGATCCGTACGTAAAGGGGTAGTAATGACTTAGACGTAATATCGAACCAATATCATGGAACTTAAGTCTTTAATATCATATTGATAACTTTAAACATATTCCTATAAAATTTTCTATAATACCTTACAAGTGGATTTTTCGCTTTACAGCTAAACTCTTACAGTACATGCATGGTTTTGCCAGGTACCGAATGGACGGATGGACGGACGGACAGCTGAGTGACATTCGGGTACCGGTTCCGTGTAAAAATGAAACATTGTACATTAAAGAGATTTCTTCTATTATTATAACTGCTCTTTTTATTTTTTACCCTCTGATCAAATTACCCGGCACTATCCCGTCCCGGGCCGGCACTATCCCGTCCCGGGCCGGCATTGTCCGGTACCCGGCCAGATCTGGATCCGCCGGTTACCGGGTACAAAACGGGTACCCCTCATATATTTTTATCCCTTTTCTTAATTTATTTATAGACTTACTTTGTAACTCATCATAATCTTGCTAAGTTTTTTGTCCTTCTTCTTAGCAAAACTTATGTATTTTATTCATGTATGTATTTATTTATATTTATGATTTTACTTATTTGTGTATTATATTTATGTTTATATGTATATTTTTCATATTTATAAGTACAATTTTATAATGTAGGTTTATAATATACATATATATTATTTTATTTAGCAGTACTTATAATAAACTATCATATATGATTTCGTTCATTGATAAACTTATCTGGCACTACCCTTGAACTCTCCACATCACCAAAGGTTTAACTGGTAAAGAATTCTATTCGCCTTTTATTTGTGCATTGTTTATTTTTGTGCCATCCATCCATCCATCAGCCTAGTTCGTCCACTGTTGGACATAAGCCTTTCCAGGACTTTGCCACTCTCGGCGGTCATCCTGGAATAATTGCCCATACCCACACACGCTGGGCAGGCGGGTTGGTGAGCGCGGTGCCAGAACCCTTGCACCAGTGACGCCGCAGTCCGTCACCAGATGGATATACCGCCATCCATCGGTCCAAGGCATGGTGGGCCTCCTGGGTTTTTGCCTGTGAGCTGTCCTCTTACTCTCCCCCGAATTACTTCGAGGGGGTCTCCAAGTAAGATGGTGGTACCTCCACCCACAGTCGAGCCCGGCATCAGCTCTACCACCTGTGAGTATTTTTTTGTGCAATACACATCTATATATAGAAGACTAATCGAATGGGAGGGGTTAGGCATATTTTATTTATATCGTACAAGTCTATAGAACCAGCGGTTTAGGCTGTGCGTTGATATATCAGTCAGTCAGTCAGTCAGTCAGTCAGGACTAGGGAATGCAATCTCGGTATACCGAGATCTCGCACATATATTGCAAGATCAATCACGCATCGTTATCAGATAAAAATCATCAACATCATTTTGTTGAAATTGATAACTACAAACATGAAATTAGAAAGAATCTTGTCTGCGGCTAAATAAAGTGAAAACACACGGTATCTTTAAATAAAATCATATACTCTACTTTACTGTTCACACTAAACAAATTTGCCAAAGAAACATAACAAAGCAAATGAAAGAAAAAAAAAACTCGTGCCCATAGAACATTTAATTTTCCAGTTGGTTTTTAAAGTTATTATGGAAATTTTCATTTGCGCTGGTATGTTTTTTTGGGAAAGTTTTTCAGTATGATCACTAGAATAAAATAATAACCTATTATTAGTGTAAGTACATCCCTCTAATTGGATTGATATCTTGTTTTAATTTTTTTTTATTAACCAGTAGGTGAAACAATATTTTTTCGAAAGAATTTTTATTAGTGCAAGATCTCGCTAATACCGAGATCTTGCGAGATTGATTTTTTTTAACCTTGCAAATACCGAGATTGACATTTAGGTGCAAGATTGCATTCTCTAGTCAGGACTTTGAATTTTATATATACAGATTTATCTTCAACTTTTGTTGTATTATGTATTTATAAAATTATTTATTCCATTTTTTTTTATTCAAGTGTTTTATTTTATTTTATTTCAGTAAGACTATTTTTTATTATTTTTAGAGTATTTCCTCGTATTATTAAACATTAGATAAAACTATTAGATAAATTATATTTATTATTAAAACTCGCGTGAGCTGACATACTAAATTATTATTACATGCTTCTTTAACACTCACGTGATATCGGTGAAACGGTTGGCAATTGGCATATTGGCAACAACAATCACACGTGAGTGTTAAGGGGCTGCACTATGCTAAAATTCAGTCCTGCTCTAACGCGTTTGTTTTTTAACTCTCTATCCTATGCCGCGCACGCAAAACTTCAGTTATTTTAAAACCGTGGCTACAATATGGCATTAATCATAATTTCTTTATGTAATAAAGATGTTTTTTTCTCGTTAGTATCTGCGTGTGTTGGGTTCGTTTCAATCGGTTTTTAAACGCGGAAACTGAATCGCTTTTTTTGTAAAATTCATGCTTTTTTAAAAGTAGTATAATTAATAGAAGATTGAAAGTATGTTTACTTATGAAGTGTAATTAATAACTGCCTTGAGTCACAAAACACGCCTATATACTCGTATATATATATTTTTTCCATTTACATTGACGAAACTGAATCCAATACAAAACTGATGTTTAGCATTGTGGAGCCCCTTAAGGCCCTGCCCATCCGACACAACAATCTTATTAAGTGATTTTGAACTCAATTGTATTGTCAGAAAGTCTGTATTATTTAATTTATTTTCAGATTCTGAACTGATGCCGGAAATGTATCTTGAGTAAAATTCTCATTTTTACCTTTTTATCATTAACTTTTAATAAACTAAAACTACATTAAAAGTCTATATTAGAACGCTCGGTACGTGCGCTGGACATCCGACAATCTCCCACCATCTCTACCTTTAAGGCGATTACCGTCGCCAAATTAGCAGCTCGATGTTTGTCTGTATGAATATCGACGAAAACGACATTGAAATAACGTTCAAATCAGTGCACAATGCGTGGTGGCTGTTACGACGCTCGCTGCGTCCTTGAAAGGGCAAAATAGGAGAAAATAATACTTTTCACATGGGCGTCATTGTTAGATTGAATAATTCTATGTTACATTTATAGATATCAAGTTTATCTATTTATCAAAGCAGAAATGAATTAAATCACCTAAGCCGCTTAGGAGCAGTAGGAAATTCAAGCCAAAAAAACACCATTCAGTTGAAACAATTTTTCATATTGAAGTTTTGGTGGTACGAAAAAGAAAAATGTTGCATATGTTGTCCTAGAGTTGATAATCCATAATACATTTTTTCAATATTTTTGGTTAGGCCATAAAAGAGGAGTAGGCTTTAGAAAGTACCCATTTGGCGATATTAAGGGCCTTAACACCAGAGTCTATCAACACTATCTACGGCTACAGAATCAGTCACCACGCCTGTAATAATTTTCACTTTGGCCCCTGAGTCACCCTTCTCATAACTACCGATATATTGTTGTATATTTATTTATGTACAGTATATAAGGTCTTTCAATTTAAATTGAAAGTAATTTAGGAGGTGATTCAGTATCGTTAATACATCGCATTCCACTGCAAAGCACTTTTTTTTGCGCAAACTTTTTTTTCACTTCTCAGTACAAAGTGGTCCGATCAGCTGACTCAGTTTGTATGGACAAGTGAAGAAAAAGTTCGCCCAAAAAAATGTACTTTGCAGTGGAATGTGATGTATTAACGATACTGAATCACCTCCTAAATTACTTTCAATTTAAATTGAAAGACCTTATATACACTAAAATTTATATTATATGTATGTATATTTTTGTATTTCTATATGGTTATGTAGATATTATATTATTAAAAGTTAATATTTATAAATTAATTAACTTATTTGGCACTACCCTTGTAATCTCCACATCACCAAAGGTTAACTGGTAGAGAATGCTAATTAGCATTAAGTTCGCCTTTGTGCATTAAAGAATTTACATACATACAATCAGTGAATCTGCGAGGCTTTTCCGGAATTTCTGAAAAAGCATTGAGAAATAAATAAAAATCGGTCTATATTGTCATATTGTCTTTGGTTACGTGAAAATTCAGAAGAAGTTTTAATTCTCTATTAGCAAAACACATTTATTCGCAATTTAAGGAGCTTATTTTGCGATTTTTTTCTATCGAGCGAAGTTAACTCAATTCGCGTAGGTTAAATTATGTAAAGATGTGTTAATTCAAAAACAATTTCGAGATTTAGGTTCAAAAAGCCGTATTTTCAAACTTATGGTCTAAAAAAACCTCATGATCATGAATATTTTTACGAAAAAGCTGCTACTTCCATTTGCCTTCGTGTGACGTCACATGAGAAATGGCTGTTTAGAAATGTGTCCTTCGCTATCAAGATATATTTATAATAATTTGCTGCCTGCTGATTTGACAGATGGATGACAGATGAGTAGACAGACAGAGACAGACCACTTTTTTATAAGCAATCACAGTATAATGTCTAAAATTCTCAAGTGACGTCATACATAACCGACAATTCTTTAAAAAATCATTAAAAAATAATGGTTAATTTATATACCAAAATAATGAAAACACCAAAATGGCGTATATACTCGTAAAAAAATTTAAAACATTTTTTTTTATGTTAAGCTATGTGAATTACTTGTGTTTAGAGTATATCCTCGATTGTAACATATATTTTACTTGTATTTGAATGAAATATTGAACTGACAAAACTCTCATTTGAATACGTATAATAAAAGAGTATAACCCAGTGTGTTCATTAAAGAAAAGTAATAAGAATAGGAAGGGGGTGACTAAAGAAGAGTAATAAAACATAAATCAGCGATTATTTTCACTTATGTATATTAAAGATTCACAGTCTGTTACTCTGAAACATCCTCGAAAAAGGTGTGCTATAATTCATTTCTAGCACACTTTCCATTTAATAAATTTAGATAGTTCTTATGGTTTCAATTAGCTCATTTTTACTACCATGCATTTGACAGTCAACGCGATCGAACTTAGAATTTATATGGGACTGTATTTCAAGGTTACTATTGTTCTGATATCTGCAGATTAACTAGTTAATAAAGCCGATTCTGAAGGCTTTAACTTTAGTTTTAGTACTGTCAAGACTTAAATTTTTCCAAAGTAATTTAGCTTCTGTACTTCACACTTATGAACTATTTTGCAATGATGAAAATTTAGTTTTGACAGCACTAAAACTAAATTTAAAGCCTTCAGAATCGGCTACAATGTAAGAACTAAAGGCGCTACGGAAAAAAAATCGACACTTTAAGGACTTGAATATCTACTTCAGTAAATAATGTATTATTTTGATAAAATAGTATATTATTTTTGGATTCTTTTTCTAGGGATCTGTTAAAACAGAAACGCGATTGGAGAAATTCGGCTCGATAGAAATATTTATTGAAATTAGGTCCTTTTCGACACCAATTCTCCTGGTTTGACAATTTAGAATGACATATAGACTGCAACTATATTTTATTAGATGGGTTTTAACGGTATCAAGGACCTGGTTAAACGAAATTTTGATAGCAATTTTAGTACATTTTGGCGGTCCTCCTGGAAGAAATGCCCATGATCATTTTATTTCATTTGGTTTGGTGAGCGCAGTGCCGAAACCCTCGCACCAGTGACGCCGCTGCCCGTCACCAGTCTGTTTTATGTAAGATCGGTCCCAGGAACGGTGGGTCACCTGGTTGTGCCAGTTTGTGAGCTGTCCTTTTACTCTCCCACGAAAAACTTCGGGAAGGGTTTGCGAGTAAGATGGTGGCACCTCCACAGACGAGCACAAACACTGATGGGTAAGTATCCCAAATTTCACCCCTTATACATTTTGATTTTTGATTCTTAAGACTGTACCAGAGCCTAGAGCAAGACCAACTCCAGGCTATCTAGGATTCGTTTGAAAAAATTCGGACTCTCCTTGTATTGAAAAACATATATTTGGTTTATTAATCTTTTCTCTAGGGATCTTACGTATAAACAATGTACTAAGATTTATACTTTTGCCAAAAAAAAATGTTTTGCACCTTCTTTTTTTTTGGTTTTCAAACGTTCGCTTCAAGAACGCGGTTAAGAGATCAACTTGATTTTTTTTCATAAAATAGGTAATAGAAATATGAAGGTATATCACCTAAATTCAATATTTTTTTCCCTACAAAATATTTCAGTATTAGCTAAAAACACACCAATTTGTTGTTTCGCTGCGTGATCACTAGTATTACGAGTCCAAGAAAAAGAGGCCAAAGAGCCAGCATATAATCGCCCCTAAGAAAAGCAAATAAAGTCTTAGCCATTAGACTTATTGTGCTGGACGGGTAATAAAAAAAGTTGCTAGGGTATGCCATCTTCTTAATTAAAACTTGGGTCGCGAATCAGGCGCGTGCGAAAAAATCGCGAAAGCAGATTTCGTGTGATTTTAAAACAGTCCTTCTATGTATGTATTTCGATTACAATCTAAAATTCCTTGCATTGTGTAGTCTTTATTAGATAAGGTTTAGTCACTCGACTTCATATGGCATGGTATTTATCACGGCATAAACAAAAGTCGAATGATTGATATTACGAGTGAAAAGTAATACCAGTTAGATATAATTTAAGGATTAATTTACATAGTTACTTTAAATGTTTTTGTAAGATTTTTGAACAACGAATCTGAGGGAAATGGATTATTGTAAATTAACGTCTAAATTTCTTTGTTTCAATATATTTTGGGAGAAGTCTAGTTTCCACTACACAAGGAAACTTTCTGTGGGAACTACTTAGTGTTTTTATAATTTATGTAACTTATTTTGAAATAAAGAAATTTTTAATTTTTAATTTTCAATTTAAATTTTATTAAATAATATTAAGACACTGTTAAAGCGTAAATTTAGTTAGAATACTTGCAAGTAGATGGCGCTGTTTGATTTTTCATCACGGTGTCATAGTAAAAATGATGGTGTCGTTTACTTTGTGTCACAATCTTCGGGATCGAAGTTCACAACTATTAATCTTCTCAATTCAATTTTCTCAACTATTAAACTAAGGCGTCAATTGAGTTTCAGTACTTACAAGTGGTGCTGTTTGATTTTACATCACGGTGTCGTTTACTTTGTAATTTTTCCTAAGTAGTTTTTTTGTAACTTAAGTAGTACTTAAGCCAAAATGCTAAAAAAAAAAAAAATTAAGTGTTTGAAATCGGAACTAATTTTATATTATTATCCCAACTTGGGAATCCCAAGTCTCCTTAGACCAGTGTTAAAATATAAGATTGTGCAGACACCTTCGAGTACCCAAAGACGATCGTAATACTTATAGTCCGTGTTTTTATACATGAAGTAAGTAGTAAACAAAGCTCAATCCATCACATATCACGACATTCCGAAAGAATCACGCAACGTAGATTACCACAGTAAGTTACAGACACTAAGTTTACACACTCATGCATTAATTATCACTGAAAAATGCTTTAAGGCGATATGTAAAAGTTTTAGCGTCCCTGTTACTCTATATGCGAAAAAACCCTCAGTGCTAGAAGGACGGATTCGTGGAAAAGTAGCAAAAAGTCGGTTTTTTATTAATATAAAATGTTCTAAAGTTGCTATCAAAATTTCGTTTAACCAGGTCCTAGATTCCGTTAAAACCTATTAAAATATAATTGCAGTCCGTATGTAATTCTAAATTGTCAAACCAGGAGAATTGGTGTCGAAAAAGACCTCATTTCAATAAATATTTCTATCGAGCCGAATTTCTCTAATCGCGTTTCTGTTTTAACAGATCCCTAGAAAAAGATTCCAAAATAATATACTATTTTATTAAAATAATACATTATTTACTGAAGTAGATATGCAAGTTCTTAAAGTGTCGATTTTTGTTCCGTAGCGCCTTAAATTGTCAATTTAAATAATATTTTTAGGTAAAATCGTACTTTTACGGAATTCCTGTACAAGTGTACACAGACGAAATAAATACACAGAAGAGTTTGACATACATTTCGTTTTAGGGATGGATAACGTAACGTGAATGAAAGATCGATATGCGAGATGACGAAATGTTTTTGTCGATTATGGAATAGAATAGAGTCATGTTTATTTGAAACATAATATATATTTGGTACATAAAATTAAAGTTAAAACTTAAAGTTAGCACAGAATGTACCAAAAAGGTCTCCGCTCAGCTTAATGTCATGACAGGGCCATGGCGCTGATTTTTAGCGGATGCCTAGTACTTATATTAAACATAAATTGGTATATAAAATGTAAAACAATGACTTTATAAGTATTGCACAAAAACAAAATACAGTTAGGTTTACAATGAGAAAGTTCGACTTACATTCGTTTATCGACGGCGAAATATTTAGTCGACTTCGAAAAAATAATCGCGATTAATCGAGACAATCGATAAAAATATCCGTCATTGTGCATCGCTACCCATCCCTACGAAATGTCAAATTTTATTGGTACGCCATTGTTGTTTATTACTTACGTTAAGTATAAAAACACGGACTACTTATAATGTAACCATTAGTAAAGTCATATTTACCAAAAGTCTGATCAAAGTTGTAAATAGTTCTCGGTTATTATATACAAGGTGACTTTTTGATCATCGTCCAAATTCACACTGGAGGCTTGATAAGTGATCAGTATCTTGGAACAGTAACAATTTTTGTGAAATTCGTAATATGAAATTTTGGCTTCCCATAGAAATTCAGTTCCAGTCCCGAGTGAATCACTATGGGGAGTCGAATATTCATTTTACGAATTTCACCAAAATTGTTATTGATCCATGATACTGATCACTTACCAAGCCACCAGTTTGAATTTGGACGATGATCAAAAAGTCACCTTGTATAGTAAAATAACTACGTAGTTAAGTCTATAATGATACTTATGTTTTATTTTATATTATAATTAAGTATATAAAATAAATACTTAATATTTTGAATTAAAGTAAAATGGAGTAAAATCCGAAACCGGTTGGGAGTTAACATGTAAATAAAGTGAAACTATAAGTAGATATAATTAAGTGTTTTTAATTTAAGATGAGTTTCAAGTTTCACCAAGTGCCGACAATCGCAAGTATAAAAATATTTAATATACACATTATATTATTAATATTATATTTTATACAAATATTTACAAATAACGAGATTTTGGGTTCCGTACCCAGCAGAGATTTGTCGAGCGCTACCATTTTCGCGGAGTGTTTTTGTCCTCTTGATGTATGGCATATTGTTGTTATTTATTTATTTATTTTTTTTATTTATTTATTACTTATTTTGGAAAACTAGCGACTATTTTAATAACAATAGTAAAAAACTTAAATTAACTCTAGCTAGTCATTTAAAGTTTCCGCAGATAGACTTAGACTAGATAATACTTAATCAAACCTGACAAGTTATAAACAGATTAAAAAGAGGTTAATTAAATACACAAGAAATAGCTCTTATTCAAAGAATGTGTTAGTAAGAAGATTTTCTGTGTTACTACAAAACGGTGTTTAACTTTAGACAGTGTTTAAATCTGTTGTTGTTTCTTTCATATCGTAAAAAAGTGACAGCAACAGATTTAAACACTGTCTAAAGTTAAACACCGTTTTGTAGTAACACCGATAATATATAATGTTTTAGGTTTATAATAAAAACATCCCTCATCAATCGTTATTGCGGATGTGCTATAAAGGAGGTGCCTCATTTGTAAGAAGAATGTCACCTTTCGGCCCCAAACCTCACCTTGAGAATCCGATAAAGGGATGCATTAAATTCTATGGCGATTAACTGCTTGTATCCTCGTTTCAGTTGCTGGCTGTACCGTCTGACTGAGGTGCGCGACGAGTGAGCTTTTTGAAGACTATTTTATCGTTCGCTCCAGATACCGGCCGAACGCCAGCCAGTACCACGCGAGTATCGAGTTGAGCCGGACGCGTGATGGCTCCCCGTCGGGCCGATTACGAACGCGCCTCCGAAGACGTTCACGAAATTTTATCGTAGGTAACTCTACCATGTGTCCGAGATGCAGCAGCCGAAATACCATAGAGTCATAAAAAAGCGGGAAAATATTCGAAAAAGTTTCGCGTTCACTTTCACTTTTTGAGGTTATAGTTTTTCCGCCGCTTTTCCGAGTTGCAAAGTTCAAGTTGGACGTAATTTATTTTGGAAAAGTGAGTTTTGGTCGGCGTGGCTAAGTCTGAGACTGGATTGCAAGGTTTGAGGGTTGCATAACAGTGCAGCGAAGGTTGGGCCGCGCGGAAAACTCGGTTTTCTTTTGAGTAGGAGAAAATATTCTTAGTGCTAGGCATTCGCGCTGACACGTGATGTGTGATTTGGGCCGTTTTCAGTGCAATGACTTGTGAGCTGCGTTCGACTGTTACGAAACCGCTTCAGGCAAAAAGTCTGCCAGAAAAAAGTTCCTTTACCTTCTCTCGGCGACAGTAATCTGCTAATTGCCTCACAAAGTTTTCTGTCGTCACGGAGGTCCATTTAGTCGCGCGGGCTGGTCTTTAGTCTTTTTCGCACGTTCACACGACATTATTTGAACAAGCGGTTATGGGCGCATTTAAATTTTTTTCGCGTGACGCTATCGCCTTTTTTGTCTCGCTAATGAAAGTCAAATAGCCGAATTCATTTTCGACTCCTTTTTATTACTCTATGATATTAGGGCACTTATGTATTATTAAAGTGAATGGATTGAGGTGTCAACTAATACATGTGTTTGTGGATTTCAGCTCACAAGGAAATGCGGAGAAATGAGCTAGGTATCCGATACCATAACTCGAGTCGTTTCAATACCGTATTGTCGATTAATACCAGTGTAGTTAACCGCAAGTGTGTGATATGAAACGTACGTAATACGAAAGTGACACGCGATTGAGAAATTGACGCGGTTTGAAAAATATCTTGTGTGAACGGAACGATATCGCGCGCGGTCGCTGCTGACGGTACTTACTTACCTCTGGACTTTTCTTACTGGTAAGTTGCTCACAATTTTACCTGTACATAAACATATGAATTGTATTTTTACATAGGTACTTTATTTAGATTGGAATTTGGTAATTTTCCAGTCTAAACTTGCTATCCTAATTGTTGAGTATTGCGTTAAGGCATTTATTTTCATAATATTAGTACGTCTATTATCTACTGCTATTTTAATCATTCATAATGTAGTAACTCAACGCTTGGAAAACTCGTAATATTATTAGGGTGCTTTATTGTAGATATAAAATCAAAACAAAAGTTGGGAAAACAGACGCATCAAAAAAGATTATGTAGCAATTTTCTATTTTTAATTTAATTTTAAACCAAGGCTCTTAGTTAGAAAAATCGGATCCGACAATATCGATGTAAGTACTATACGATGAATCATTGGAATGGAATAATATAATGGTATTTGTTCCTATACTAGACAACATTACTTATTTTGGACGGTATCCTGTTTAAAAATCGTTATTTTAGTAAATACATAAAATTTCATGACTTCTTGGTATTTTATTGTTGATTTACACATATATATAAAATACTTATTAAATAACATATACTTTAAATAACATCTATTTACTTCGGAACCTTCCTGAGCCCGGCATCAATCACAACAACTCACAACTGAGTAAAGTATGGTAAACTATAGGTAAAAAACCGGCCAAGTGCGAGTCGGACTCTCGCACGAAGGGTTCCGTACCATTTAAATAATGAGTAGAATTGACAAGTAGAAGTAGAGTCACAATCGCGCCAGATCTTGCCGTCGGACCGGTTGGACCCTTGTAAGGAATAAACGAGTTAAAAAAAACCGCCCAAGTGCGAGTCGGACTCGCGCACGAAGGGTTCTATAAAAACGACAAAAAAAAAATGTCTGTCGTATAGGAGCCCCCTTAAATATTTATTTTATTCTGTTTTTTATTATTTGTTGTTATAGCGGCAACAGAAATACATCATACTGTCTAACTATCACGGTTCATGAGATACAGCCTGGTGACAGACGGACAGCGGAGTCTTAGTAATAGGGTCCCGTTGGTACCGGAACCCTAAAAATAGAGTTCATATTTCTAGCATTTTATTATCACATCTTCTATATTATTTTCAATACATTGGTCCTTTGTTTAATAACTACTGCTGGTTAGCTATGGTGTGTAGCTAAGACACGTATGTAAGCCAAAATAATATAACAATGAAATTAATTGTTTCAAACTCTGAATAAACAGACGAGAGGTTAAGCTTGTATACCCGAAAATACGAAAATAAGGTTCTCTGATTCGCTCAAATTTCATAGGCAAGGTTATAAATAATATAAGGTATATATTATTGCGCTGTATCAAATAAGAGCTGAGCAGAAGTCCCTTAATTGTTGTGCCAGGTAATTAGATTAGCCAGTACCTCGTAAGTGGGTGTGCATGTTATTTTATAACTTTGAAACTACTTGACCATTTGGATTCAGTTTTCTTTGTTATTCACCTGGTCTTTGATTAATGTGTTAGTAATAAAAAGTAGTTATCAAGTAACATTCAAGTTGAAATCTGGATTTCAGAATACAAAGGATTCAAACAATTTCTTTCGAAAACTCTTTTCCTCGGTCTTTCGAGACAGTGGTAAAAAATGTTTCAGTTCAAAACGCCATAAAACTGTTTACTGCAAGATCAAATAAGAAAAGCTCTATTATTAGTACAATATATGTATAAGATGTAAGATCATCATACGCCCTAGATTCTAGAAGGACTTTTGGTGACCAAATTGACGACATACTGAAGAAGGGCAATGTCAAAGTACCCGGATAGAAAAGCTTGCATGCCTAGATTGATAGATGCGGAATAGGCGAAAGAGGTGTATCGAGATCGTAGCAAATGGAAATCTGTAGTATCTGCTTACCCCTCATAAAAACCAAACAAAAATTACTGTAGTGTAAAAATGTAATATGACAATAATATTATGTAATAATATTACAATGTAAGAATAATTAATTATTATTTCTTGGTCATTGTAAATCAATTGGTTTGACCTATAATTTTTATTACTGAATAAAGATGTATGGGTATGCGCAAGTTATGCAGCTTACAATAAAGAGATTCCACAAATTCGCAAATTCCCTTCACAAAAAATCCCACAGCAGTATGCTCCTCAACTACTAATATCCTGCCGAAGTGAGAGTTTTTGTTTTTGGATATTTATGGACATTGGCCATACTTACATCATACATACATACACTCACGCCTGCTTACAGAGGGGTAGGTAGAGACTACAGAATGTCATGCCCAGCCTGTAATGATAGTGCAAGTTCGTTAAATGAACAAAACAAAACTGTTACGATCCTGACACACCTCTTCCGCCATCATCAATCTAGTCATACAAGCTCAAGCTCCGGGTAGGTACTTTTGACATTGCCCGTCTTCGGTATGCGGTCGGAATACATCCTTCTAGGGCGGCCTGGTTGAGCTTTTTATTAATAAATATAATAATAAATATAAAAAGATATCAAAAATTTATTATTAACAAACAAATTGCGATGACTGCGGACCCAGCTAATTCTTAAAATGTACTGCCATCTTTTTTTAAACCGTAAGCACTGTGTTGACCACTTGTTGTCTGAAGTTTTCGACTTCTCTATTTGAAGATGATATTGCGGAAGCCATAAACTGGCATGTCCATATGAACAAACTTTCATGAAAACAAATTGAGAAATCATGAAAAAAAACACAGTTTTTACAGAAACACAGAAAAGCTGATTTTATTTCGCGATTTCATGGCTTGTTCCATAGTACAACATATTATTATATCCTTTATTGTACACACACACAAAAAAAACTTAAAATAAAATTACAAAATTGAAAATAATATGCACAAAGGCGAGCTTACCTCTGCAAGAGGTTTCTTCCAGCCAACCAGTATTGTGGTGAAAGTAAAAATAACATACATACAACATAACATAACATAAATACTCTTTGTTGTGTACCAAAATAAAAGAATTTATAAAATATTTTTAATAGAGAGGGTACAATAGGCATTCTTATCACTTAAGCGATTTCTTCCAGACAACCTTTGGGTAGAAGATAATGTAAAATAGAGGATAAGGCGTAGGTGGTGTAACCTAATTTCTTATGTTACCTAAATATTAAACTATCTCAATATACATACTTATACATATCAGAGAGATGAATATATCTACATAATATGTACCTTAAATAATGGGAGGAAAAATATTCTTTAATTCGTTTTTTGAAAATATCCAAGGAAGGAGCAGATTTTACAAAAAAGTGTAAAGCATTCCACAAACGCACAGCTTCAACTGTAAAAGATGTACCGTAAAAAGTCGAGGAGTGTGGTGGTGTCTTTAACTGAAGGTTTTCAGATGACCGCAACATTTGTTCATGAAATTGGTGACGAAACTTAAGGCAATATGTAAAAGTTTTAGCGTCCCTGTTACTCCATATGCAAAAAAACCCTCAGTGCGAGAGGGACGGATTCGTGGAAAAGTAGCAAAATGTCTGTTTTTTATTAGTATAAAATGTACTAAAGTTAGTATCAAAATTTCGTTTAACCAGGTCCATCCGTTAAAGCTCATCTAATAAAATATAATTGCAGTCCATATGTCATTCTAAATTGTCAAACCAGGAGAATTGGTGTCGAAAAAGACTTCATTTCAATAAATATTTCTATCGAGCCGAATTTCTCCAATCGCGTTTCTGTTTTAACAGATCGTTAGAAAAAGTTTTCAAAAATAATATACAATTTTATCAAAATAATACATTATTTACTGAAGTAGATATGCAAGTTCTTAAAGTGTAAATCTTTTTCCGTAGCGCCTTAAAACGTTCATTGAGTTAGGAAGGAGAAAAGTTGTTCGTATCCGGATGAGTCCTATCGCCACTTTCCGGCTTCCGCAATATCATCTTAACACCTAGTAATTAACTTTTATGATCTTACCTGCAGAATCATTTTTAAACGCGCCTGAAACATTACCGTGCTCTGATTTTAATCTAAACAGCCAACTTGTCAAAAGCACACAATGTGGTGTACGATACGAAACGTTATCTTTTATCTATTTGTGTTATAACTGATTATGATACTGGCAGGCGGAAGTTGGTATCCCCATGGAATTTCTGGCTTGAGATTTTTGGTGAATAGTTTGTAGGGTTCCGTACCCAAAGAGTAACCAACGGGACCCTATTACTAAGACTTCGTTGTCCGTTTGTCTGTCCGTCTGTCCGTCTGTCACCAGGCTGTATCTGATGAACCGTGATAGTTAGACAGTTGAAATTTTCACAAATGATGTAGGTATTTCTGTTGCCGCTATAACAACAAATACTAAAAAACAGAATAAAATAAATATTTAAGGGGGCTCCCATGCAACAGACATGTTTTTTTTTTGCCGTTTTTATAGATAATAGTCCGGAACCCTTCGTGCGCGAGTCCGACTCGCACTTGGCCGTTTTTTTTTTTACCTCGTTTATACCTTAAAAGGGTTTGGACCCTTTTAAGGTATAAACCGGTCCGGTATTGCCGGTCCGACGGCAAGATCTGGCGCGATCGTGACTCTACTTCTACTTGTCAATTCTACTTATTTTATGGATGTAAATTTGAATTTCACAATTTTTTTCAATACTTACTGTCTTTTTCCTTCGACTTCGTTAGTATTCGCTTGACATATTTTTGTTATTTTTAAAAATAATTTTATTGATCAAATTTTTATTGATAGTCTCAATAATAATGTTCTTGAGTATACCTTTGACACAGTGAAAGCATAATGAAAATTTGTTCAGTAGTTTTAACTTTCGGCACGTTAGGCACGTACGAAGTTTAAGTTGGGCCATCAAAAACGTCAATAAACTCGCACTGGCAATGAGAAGCGGAATTTTAGGGGTCACTTGTCAATTACGCGGAAAAAGAAACCGGAACCGTTCACGTCCACGTTCCGCAGAAACGGGTTCCGTCGAAATACTCATTTAGAGCTAATTTTACGAAGTTAACGTAGGGAGCCATTTTTTTCGTTCCTTCAATTACCGTATGACGATGTGATGACAGTTGGTGCAAAGGAAAAAAAGTCCCCTATTTTTTTTTATTCTGGTTATTTTAATTTGTAAAATGAATCACGATCTTAGCTGCGATCTAAGCGATATGCGAAAAAAAATACGGGTGTTTCTATTCTGTGTATTTCATGAAATACACGGAAAATTTTAATAAATTTCTGGTATATGCATTTTGACTATATAATATAGGGTTTTCAAATTGGAAAACATGTTTGGATAAATTTTGTTGAAATGAGGTATTCAAACACACTTTTGCTCCTCGTTTGACGAATAGGAACCATATACAGAACTCAAACATATTTTATTAGGTGTGTTTCAATAATATCCAAAGAGTTGATATTTGAAATTTTGCTAGCTATTTTAGTTTTTTAATAAAAATATAAAACCAACTTTTTTCCCTTTCGCCCTGAATCCGCCCCTCTCACACTGCACGACTTTTTGCTTGGAGTGACAGTGACAAAAATAAAATTCGCAATAATGACATAGGTACACTATTATATCTTTACCTCTTGGCTGACGTCTACGTCATAAAAGAAACCCATAGTCCACATTTTACGAAAAGCAATCAGAAGGTCAAGTTTGACAATAAAAACAATATGAAAACGGTTTTTTCATTCCAAGTGCGAGTCGGACTCGCGCACGAAGGGTTCCGTACCATTATCTATAAAAACGGCAAAAAAAACATGTCTGTTGTATGGGAGCCTACTTAAATATTTTTTTTATTCTGTTTTTTTAGTATTTGTTGTTATAGCGGCAACAGAAATACATAATTTGTGAAAATTTTAACTGTCTAACTATCACGGTTCATGAGATACAGCCTGGTGACAGACGGACAGACAGATGGACAGACAGACGGACAGCGGAGTCTTAGTAATAGGGTCCCGTTGGTTACCCTTTGGGTACGGAGCCCTAACAATTAAAATCACACTTATAAAAAAAAGGTTTGTATGAAAATTTTCACTCCAGGGTAGACAGTGTCTACCCTAGCGTCATACAAATAGTTTTTTCAGTGGTATTTAAGATTTTTCATATTTTTTTATTGTCAAACTTGACCTTCTGATTACTTTTCCGGAAAAAAGTTCCGTGTACGCCACTTTGTCTCACATTCACACTTTTTATAATAATTACCCACTCTCGGTGGAATTCGTGCGAATCTGCCGGTGACGGCAGAATAACAGCGACTCAGATTTCGGCATTATGCTGAGTCGGAGCCTTTTCTGTTTTGCCGCGACACACATACTACCAGAATAAATAAACTTTTCTTTGTTTATTCGTGTTAGATTTAGAAGTTAGTTTATTAAGATTTTAATTGTTTTATCGCTACTTTGTCTGTGTCCTGGTTTTGAGAATAAATGTTATGTCTGTCTATCTCTCTATCTATCTATCTTTCTGCTGATTCTGTGTGGATTAAACTTATCATAATATACAAAAACAGTGAGTTTTAGAGTCACTAATAGAATACGAAACTAACGGTCTGTATCTCTTCTCGAAACCAAAATAGAAAGATACCAAGATACCAAGGGCTGAACAGGGCATGCTACGCGTACTACGACACGTGAAGATAACATGGGCGGGCCGATAGCTAGGTCGCAAGATCAAAACGTAAATTTTACTAGCATCAGCATTAAACATTCGTAGTTGTACATTAAGAATTCAAATCAGATGCTAATCATTGGTTTGAGGTAACAGTCAATGTGTCGTTGACTTCCCACTTATTATGAACCAATTATAGCTGTCAATTTATCGAAAACGTATAAAGACCCAAACTTGTTTGTGTTTTAAGGCAATAAAATGTATACTTACTCTAGCTATGCGTAATTTTCACATTGGCGGATACAGGGGGGAGGGGGATGGGGCCAGGACCCCCCTCATAAAACGCCCAGGAATTACATACATTTAAGGCCCTGCCATTCCAAAATGAGCATTTTGTTTAATTCATATTGTCAGTTCAATATCTCATTCAAATACAAGTTAAATATATGTTACAATAGAGGATATACTCTAAACACAAGTTGATCTAAAAACGTAATTGAGTTAACTTCACTCGATAGAAAAAAATCACAAAGTAAGCTCCTCAAATTGCGAATAAATGTCTTTATAGCAAAGGTGTTCAACGGAGAGAATTAAAACTTTTCCTGAATTTTCTTAACAGATAACTTAAGACACTTATAGACCCATTTTTATTTATTTCTAAACATTTTTTTCAGAAATTCCAGAAAAACCTCGCATATTCACTGATTATGCGTGCTCGCAGCGCACGAAGCGAGCGTTCTAATGTAGACTTTCTGACAATATCATTGAGTTCAAAATGACTTAATACGATAATTGTGTTGGATGCGTAGGGCCTTAACTAGACCTTTTGATTTGATTCAGATGCACTTTTACACACCATAGGTATAGAGCAGGGATGGGGAAACTTTTTCCTTCGCGTGCCAATATTTACTAACGAAATATATGGCGGGCCAAGTTGTTGCATTTTTGGCTTGAGTGAAAATCACTTGTACAATAGTTTCACTTTATTTATGTTTTCTCCCAACCGGTTTCGGATTTTACTCCATTTTCAAGGGGAGATTGTATTAAAATACATTTAATTGACTCCAGGCACTAGCTCTGACTCTGAGCAACGTAAACAATGATAATGTTACACTAAGTGCCGACAATCGTAAGTATAATTTTTTTATAAAATATTAGTATTTATTTTCTGAAACACTGCAATATTACAAAATAATTATTGAAATAAGGAAAAAATTGCAAATTGCAATTAAATTAAACTTTCAAGTTAGCTGCGAAATTTCCAACAATACGAAAACTTCACTTGATTTTTGTTTGATGGTCGCGGGCCGGATTTCTACGCTTCGCGGGCCGTAGTTTCCCCATCCCTGATATAAAGGTTTGTCAAAAGCGCCTAAAGGTATATACCGTTCTAGCAAAGGTCCCCGTTACTCCAGGCAGAAAGACCCGCAGTGCGAAAGGGACGGAATCGGGGAAAATTGTCAAAAAGTCGGTTTTAAATTAATACAAAATTAACTAAAATAGCTACAAAAAATTCCATAACCAGTAATTTAGGTGTAGTTAAAACCCATCTAAATAAATATTTTTCAAGTCTGTATGCTATCCTAATTTGTCAGAATATCAAAAAAAGTGTAAATTTAGACCTGATTTCAATAATTATTTCTATCGAATGAAATTCCTCCTATCGCGTTTCTGATAGACCAAAATCTAGTAAAAGGTCCCAAAATTGTTATACTAATTTATTTTACGTGGAACTTCATTAAAAGAGCAGATAAATAACTTCAAAAAGTGTCAATTTCCACGGTATAGCCCCTTAAGGCCGATATTACACTATCACTTTTAAAGGATCCTTCGCCAAATATCCATTTATTACATGTCGTCATAAGGGATCCCTTTTCATACCTACACAATTGACATACAATATTTGACGTCAAATATAAAAACAAAATATTGATCAAAGAAAACTAACACCGGCCCCCGTAAAATCATTTTTTATTTTTATTTTACAATAAACCTTGTCAGAATAGCCCCCAAAAATCAAATCCTGGATCCGTCCTTGAATTTAAAAATCTTCATGAAAAATGTTTGCTTATGTAATTTTTATGACGTCATAGTCTGAAATTTTACAAGTATGATATTTGAGGGATATTTGCATAATCTTCCTTACCTTTAATCCCAACCTATTATTAACCGATAAATCCAAAAGTTGCATTTGTTTACTTATAAGAACCCTAATAAACTTATTTAAAAAAAAAACATAGGCAGTCAAGGGGACTGTCGACAGAGGTGAAAACTTTTCACTGCTGGCCAAGCGCAACACGTCATAGCATGTCGGTGACGCGAACCAATAAGATTTCCTTTACCAAAAATCGCTCAACACACCTAAAGAAGTTTTCTCTCAAAAAAACAAAATTTGTAAAAGATGTTCCAATTTACTGGTCCTCAATATAACTGATAAACAAGTTAAAAATAGTAATATAAAAACTGATCTTTTGTGCTACAACTTTAAACAACCACCTGAAAAGGAAATTTAAGCACGAAACTCAATTCAAGAGTAAAAAACTTGAATGAGCGTATCGTAAGAATTGAAGAGCAAATTTTTTACGGCACAAATATTCCTAGTACGGTAAAAAACTATCTAGGTACTTAAAACTAAGTAGAATGACTTTAGGCTTTGAAATGGGTATCTAGAAAAAATAAATGACTCATTCATTTTATCTTAACACTAATTCGGTCGGTGGTAACTGGAATTTATATTTCGATGCGTATTGCGTCAGTATTTAATAAATAATTTGTTGCTACGTGCTTCTTTTAGACATTTGTTTAGAACAGAGCGGCTATTCTGGCATTATTTTTTACTCGCAATATCATTCGTTTGTAGTATGATAAATGCCATGCGATTTGATGCGATGTAAAGTGATAATAACTAATCCTCATTAAATAAAAACTATGGTGTATAAGGAATGCTCATTTTTGGTTTTCAATAAAATAAAAACAATACTTATCCTTAGAAAATCCCTTTAATATCACCCGAAATCTGCCTTAGCAATTTTTCCGAACGTGCCAGAATAGTCGTCCTGAATACAGGCGGGTGATTTTTTGCAGAAACGTGTCGTCGTCGTATATTTAAGAGCTTGGCTCTTGTCCGTCTAGCTCTCTCGATTGAGTTTTGTTCATTACCAACTCCTTCGGAACCCTCATATTTTCGCAATGTCCGTCTGTCTGTCTGTCTGTCTGCGGCTTAGCTCAGACTCTTAGTACTAGAAAGCTGTAATTAGGCACGGGTATACATATTAATCACGCCGAGAAAGTGGCGAAATGAAATCTTGAAAACATTTTTTTATAGAACACTTCCCCTACACGCAAAGTGGGATGTTTTTTTAGTTTATCCCATGGTGCGGTGTGTCGTTGGATAGGTCATTCAAAAATGTTGCGGGCATGTAAAAACCATTTTTCGATTCAGGGATCCGTTTGCGAAATATTAAGCTTTAAAGTGCAAATTTTTGTTGGAGTTAAGGGGGACCCCCTGCCAGTAAAACTGTTGTTTTATGGATATGTGAAAAAATTCTCGGTAGCAGTATTACCGAAGTTAAAAGGAAAAGTATCTTAGCCAAGTAGGCTTTACAAGTTAACGAGTACAGATCGCGCCAAACTTTTAGTCCTCAGTCCAAACACGTTCTTCGGAAGAGCAATTTTCGAGCGGACTAGAAGTTTGGCGTGATCTGTATTTGTCGACAAACTTATAAAATGTGCTTGGAGAAGAAGTCCGCATATTGTGTTGGGCAACTACGGAAACATCACTGCGCGTGTAACGTGTAAGCTACCGACACGCACTAGTCTGTTTTTTTTTATTGGTCTACATAGCTCTTGCTTGGTCGTCCTCTACCTCTCTTTCCTTCTTCTATGTTTTCGTCTTCCCTCTATGTTTGCTATAAAGTTGTTTTAGTACGTGTCCGACCATTTTTCTAGAAACGTATCAAGATTTTAAAATATAAACCTTTTGCCTGGATCCATAACATGTTTTGCATGTCTTTTAATTTAAAGAGCTATAGTTAGTAGATTTATCATCACGCGATAAACAAAGTCGTATCAAAAATAAAGCGTGTTGCCGGAATAGTCACCCTGGACGGCGATTCTGGCGCGTGCGTGAAAATTGCGAAAGCAGAAAAATTATACATTTCCGTAGAAAATTCCTTCTAAAATCACCCGAAATCTGCCGCAGCAAATTTTTTCGCACTTGCTAGACTAGCCGTCCTGGCTGTCTATTTTTAACGTCATATAATAATAACAAATTGATAGAAGTACGGTTTGATTTACGGAAGTCCATCATAAACATATGTATCGCCACGAAGTTATTTATGAATAAATATAATTTTAGCTAAATTAGTCTTTTATTTATAGTTTTAAGCATTAGATAATAATAAAAAAAAATTAAAACTTTTTAAAAATAATATTTTTTTCGATATATTTCGACCTCATCAGTGAGGCCGTCATCAGTCAATATTTCGCTAACAGTCCGGTAGCGGTTACATGTATCGATAAAATTAATTATAATATTTTATTAACGAGATTATTAAAAATAACAATTCAATTATTTTGCTGATGGACCGCCTCTGTGATCTAGTAGTTCGAACGTCTCAACCACAGATCCGGAGGTCGTCGCTGGTTCAAATCCCGTAGGGGCAGATTTGTGTTCGGTTTGCGTGCTTCGAAAGGGACGTTAAGCTGCGCACGCATCCATATTTGTGTCCGCAATACGGCAACATGGCCATCACGCCGGGACGTATTCAAAATAGATGTTTTTAAATGCACAACGGGCTTACGATTGGCCAGTACTGCGCCTGATAACCTAGGATGAAGTGCGCTCGCCCAGGTCGTGGTAGAGTGGAAGTTCTTCCGCAAAATCTACGGAAGTCTGTAACTGCCTATACGTAGGCTACACTGAAAGTAACGGGAACGGAATACTTCCGCTCTTCCTGGCATAATAATGCCTTTTTAATCGTAAACTCCTTGGTTTTATTTATCGAATACCATTTTTTTTTTTTTTTAGAGTAACGTTCTTTTGTTTCAATGTCTTGTCGAACTTGTCAAGTCGGTGTAAAATGGAGTTGACTCGAGAAAATTCAAGAGCAATGATTTATTACGATTTTCGTAGTGGTTTAACACAAAAACAGTGTGTTGATCGGATGTTTTCTGCATTTGGTGATGAAGCCCCATCTAAAACAACAATTTATCGCTGGTTTGCGGAATTTCAACGTGGACGTGTCAAGCTCTGTGACGATCCACGTCAAGGTCGCCCAAAAACTGCGAACACCCAAGATAACGTTGATGCCGTGCGTAAGCTGATTGAGGAAGATCGGCATGTAACATATCGCGAAATTCAGGCATCTTTAGGCATTGGCATGAGTCAAATACAAATAATCCTGCACGAAAAATTACGTGTAAAAAAGTTGTTTTCCCGGTGGATCCCACATTTGCTCTCCGAGGAGCAAAAAGCGGCTCGCGTTACTTGGTGCGTTAGAACTCTCGAGAGATTCCACGGAGGGTCTTCAAATGCTGTGTACAGCATCGTATCAGGTGACGAATCCTGGATATATGCATATGAACCCGAAGCAAAAAACCAGTCACGAGTTTGGGTGTACGAAAATGAATTGAAGCCAACAAAAGTTGTTCGTTCACGGAGCGTTGCAAGAAAAATGGTGGCCACGTTTGTCTCCAAAACCGGACATGTTGCGACTGTTCCTCTTGAGGGACAAAGAACGGTTAATGCAGAATGGTATGCTAGCATTTGTTTGCCAGAAGTAGTCTCTGTACTCCGTGAAAATAACTGCAACCGCCGCATCATCCTACATCACGACAATGCGAGCTCTCACACCGCCCTCAGGACACAAGAGTTTTTGGAGCAAGAAAACATTGAATTATTAGACCATCCGCCGTACAGTCCTGACCTAAGTCCTAATGATTTTTGTACTTTCCCGAAAATTAAGAATAAATTGCGTGGTCAACGATTTTCGTCACCTGAAGAAGCTGTAGACGCCTACAAAACGGCCATTTTGAATACCTCGACTTCAGAATGGAATGAATGCTTTAAAAAATGGTTCCATCGAATGGAAAAATGTGTCAAATTTCGAGGAGAATACTTTGAAAAACAATAAACATGTTTCCCACTAATAATGTCGTATCACTTCCTCGATTCCCTTAATTTTCAGTGTAGCCTACGTATTCCTATCCCGGTACGGTTTCTCACGACGAGTCGCTTGGCAGCATGGTTTTGTTATGAGGGTGGTGACGAGTCACGGTTGAAGCCTACTACCAATTGAAGTGGAAGGATTTGTCGTAGGCTCTTGGTCTAACTTTTCTGGGTGCGCAAAGCGTGTTTGGTGTAATCAGCGTTGTATTGTTTACGCCGCACGGGGAGACTCCTTCCATGTACTCCAAGTACATGAAATTTATTCTAAATATCATTGGAGTGCATTAGAAACTAGAAAAGATCAATCAGAAACAAATTTCAAGTAAACAAATATTTGAAAAATTTCCTTGGCCCAGCTTTTACTTCCATGACAAGTGCGCTACCGATTGCGCCACCAAGCTACCCATCCTGGATCGTCGAATCTTGATGAACTAGCTAGTAATACACATATTGGACGCTCACGAGAGCGTTATGTCAGAGAATATAAATGTTAATATTATGTTATTCTGTACTAATTAAAAGTACTTGTTCCGTACTAATTTTAGTAACTAATGTATAAAATATTATAATTATTCCTAATGTACAGTACAGTACATTAGGAATAATTATAATATTTTACTAATAATCCTACCATCGATCTGATAAAGTTCAAGAGTGACGAATACGCCAGAATTAGCATCATGCTATCGGCAGCGACACATTTCAATTCGTAATATTTTCTTAAATATTCGGCAATAAATAGTGATTTGTAGTATTTTTAAGCATGTGTAACTGGGTATACCTACTTAAAACATTAATAAAAGCCCTGAGGGCTGCACCAGAATTCGTCGTTGATATAAACCACAAAATTTCTGCAGAAATGTCGAATAAGTGTCCTTATCATTGCACTTCATCATTTTTTTATTGCCAGTTATTACATACACTGGTCGGTTTGTATTTTTTTTATTTTATGGCATCTGTCAGACTGTTTCGCTTGTACCATAGAGGAAAACAACTATCTCCTCTATGGCTCGTACATATATTGCTGTAATCATAGGTTAAAATTTACAGAAAGGGCAATCGTTAAATTAAAGGCACATTGAAAAGGCTTTATGAAATTCATGTTGAATTAAAACACTTGTACTTGTAGTTTCACTTTATTTGTGTTAACTCCCAACCGGTTTCGGATTTTATTCCATTTTCAAGGGAAGATCTTAATTAAAATATTTTACATGACTCCAGGCACTAGCTCTGAGCAACGTAAACAATCAAAAAAGTACAAGTGTTTTAATTCAAGATGTGTTTCAAGTTTCACCAAGTGCCGACAATCGCAAGTATAAATTTTCTTTATGAAATTCACAAATTAACTTTTCATCGATTGCCAACAATTTTATAATAACATATTGTTGCCAAATTGAGAAATTTTATATTTTAAGTAATGACGCTATTAACTTAAAAAACAAAGAAACTGAATAAACAGTACACACACCAGTCCATGCTGTTTATAAATAATAACAAATAATAAAGTATACGAGTAGGAAATGTCTTGTCTGCACATTGAATATTTTTGCGTTTTAAATGTAATGGGTATTATACTGAGGCTAAAACTACAATTTCTACAATTTTATCTGTCTGTCTGACGTTTTGTCATCAAATACATATAATAACCGCTAAGCTGAAAACTGTCGATAATTGAAAGGCGTGCGAAGCTAGTTGCAAGAGCTAGTTACATATAATTTGACAAAAAAAAAGCGTTTTACCATTAAAGATCTCTTTTTGTCACTGAAATATCCGATCAAATTTTCAGTACCTAACCTACAGTGCCTGGAAGCAGTGGCGTGCGTGCACAGAGCTTTTTTCCGGAAAAGCAATCAGAAGGTCAAGTACGACAATAAAAAAAATATGAAATTTTTTTAATGACACTTTGAAAAAAAAAAGTTTGTATGACGCCAGGGTAGGCACTGCCTTTCCTAGTGAACATTTTCATACAAACTTTTTTTTTCAAAGTGTTATTTAAATTTTTTCATATTCAAATTCAAATTCAATTCAAATTCAAATTCAAATATTATATATATTATATATTCAAATTCAAAATATTTTTTATTGTCATACTTGACCTTGTGATTGCTTTTCCGGAAAAAAGTTCTGTGCACGCCACTGCCTGGAAGGCTATCAACCGACAAAATGTAAAATAAAGCACAGTTTAAAAATTACTCTGTGCGTAGAGTGGGACACGGAAATGTAGTGTAGCCTAGTACGTGGGACACGGGGATGTAGTGCAGCCTAGTAAGTGGGACACGGGGATGTAGTGTAGCCTAGTGAGTGGCTCGAATTAAAATGATTACAAAATATCGGCTGTGCGATTACAGCAAGGGATTTGGAATAAAATTTACAGGAAACAGTAAAAACGATTTCAAGTGGAGGCCTTAATAAAACTATAAAAGTTTTTTTAAATTCTGTATTGTTGATTTTATCTATTATTTTACAGCGATGTAGGACCACAAACCTAGCAAGTAGAAAAATACAAATAAAAAGTTTTTTTACGAAAAATTACCCTTGCACTTGGGTTTTGAAATTGCACAGCTGAATTATGCATATGATATTATTATCAATGAATAAACACAAACAAATGTAGAGTAAGAAATAATAAATATTTTTTTGCAATACTATATCGTCAAGACATGAAACCCCAAGGGGATATCAGAGGTGTTCCTGAGTGTGAACTGTAAAATGCAAGTCAGAGTCCACATTCATTACACCCGCGTTTTACCGACGATTATTACGTCCTTACGTGATGGGTGTTCTTCGGGTACAAATACGTTTTTCAGGGCATGCAGGTTTCCCCACGATGTTTTCCTTCACAGTTCAGTAAGTGGTAAGTATTAGGTAATACAAATACTATGCACATAAATTCCGAAAAACTCATTGGTGCATGGCCGACCGGGGATCGAACCTGGGTCTTAGGATTGAGAGGCCAGCGTTCTACCACCTGTACTAACGCCGCTGGTGATGAGTTTCATTAGTAGTTAATGTGCAAACGGTTATGAAATTAACACCCAGTTGAATGCGTAGACACGTTCGACACATTGTATCAACGTTTAAATGGCAAATGAAAGAAAACGAGATATATATCTATAATATAGCTATAAGTTATAAGACTTCTAAGTAACGTCATATAGCCAAATATTAGGTTTTGACATATTCGCACAAAAATTGCCCTTTTTGAAAATTTTCTAAAACATATATTTTTATCACAAAAAGCGCGTAAAATTAAATAACCGGTTAAGTGCGAGTCAGACTCGTGTACCTAGGGTTTCTTGATTCGACAGTTTTGGGAATTTTGGCATTTTGCTTTCGTGAATTTCTCAACAGCTCTATTTTTCTGTAATTTTTTCGCAAGCACACATACATTAACATGTTTTTTTTTAAATATTTTTCGGTCCACCGGTTTTGGAGATAAGGGGGGTGACATAATTTTTTTTGTATATTAGGATTTCTCGAAATAGATGCAAGTAAGATGCCAAACTGTATATTTTTACAAGCAGCTCTTTAATATCTACAATTTGATATCCATATGGTATTTCTTTTTTAAAAATTGTTTTAGTTATTTAAATTTTTTTATATTTCTCATTTGTGTTCAAGTTTTTTTTAAATTGCTATAGTTTTTTTGTAATTGGCCAGTTATGACCTATAATCGAAAAATTTTTCATATTTTTTGGTCCACCAGTTTCGGAGATAAGAGGGGGACATACATTTTTTGTGGATTTTTAAAGATTCCTTGGAATCAGTGTCGGTAAATATAGTTAAGGTATATATTTTTATAATCAGCTCTTTGATATCTACAATTTCATACCCATATTGTGTGTTTAGGTTTTTTTTTTCTCACTTTTGTATTGAAAATATTTTGAACAATTTCAAATTTTATGTGGGCAAATTAATGCAATTTTGGCGCCAAATTTCAAGTCTTTATCTTTAACAGTGCTAACGTTATGAGGCTGTGACATATGGACGGACGGATGAACGTGTTCCCAAGTGTAAATTCTGAAATGTAAGTTACAGACGGTACACACTTGGTTGGTACTCCCGTTTTTCACCGACGATTATTAAATCCCAAACGTGATGGGTGGTGAGCTCTATCGCCGTACTTCGGGCACAAATGAACCAACAGATTAACGTGCCTTCGTTACGTAACACAGACCGAACACAAATTGATGTGCACCGCGGAGATTGAACTCAAGACCTCAGGGTTAGCAGTTGAGCGCTCTATCACTCGGCCACAGAGGCGTAAATTTGTGTATCTCATACCCTAGATGCCACAACATTACATGAAATTTCAAGGTTTTGTTCTGTTTACAATGAACGTTGTCAGTTCTGCGGGTCTACCGCCTAATTCTGATTTTCATCAACATCAACTTGAGATTGAAATTTGACGTGCATTCAAAAGAGATGGCATATTAGGGGGGCGTCGTCGCACGCACGTCAAATTTCAATCTCAAGTTGATGTTGATGGAAATCAGAATTACGTGGTAGACCCGCAGTTCTATATTGCAGCAGCACAAAGTTTTGGGAGGTTAAATAGTACACCGAGTTGCTTGCTGTAACCGTAGCACGCGTCGTAGATACAGCGTTTATTTCGCCTACTTGCGCTATCCATGGGCGCCGGTACGGGGATGCACCTACCTACACCCCTTGGGAATCCTGGTAGTTTTTACCAGTCTGAATTATCTCAAACTGTGTATGATTTGCTTAGTTCGAGTCAGATAGTTAAAATTGTTTATTTTGTGGCATGACACTAATCTACATGAAAAACTCAACCCCTTGGATATTTTTTCTGCCGGCGCGGTCACGAGGAGACCTTCAATTTTAAAATTTAAGTTTACATTACCTAATAGGATTAATCGTAAAAAGTGACACATAAAGATCAAGTGAATTAAAAGCAAATTCAAAAAGAGACTATTTTCAAAATAATATTTATACTCGATATATTGTCTTTTATGGTCATTTATTACTATCCCTTATAAACAAACAAAGCTTAAAAATAAAAATCAAAGCTCATAAAATCTATCGAGCGAATGTTTTCCAATTAGGTAACGCTATTTAACCCCTCCCGGAAAAAAATCCTGACTACGCCTATGCCTACTATAGTCCCGTTTTATGGTCAACATTTAAACCGCGTTACATATACCTACCTATACAATACATACGTACATCACCAAGCATTTGAGTCCTCGTGTGATCAGATATTTGTATGTAAGAATGCGTAGACACGTTCGTCGAAACGTCATTGAAATATAATCAAACTGCGACGGTATGTCGACAGGCGCGACAAATGATACCAATTTCGTATGCGAATTACCTTTTTGGCTACTGATAAGTAGAGACGTTTGCTTTTTGCTATGTCATTGTGTAGATAATGTTAAAAAGTGGATGAGTGCCAGTTTCCGCGTCAGTATTTCGTTTCAGCCAATAATAACATCATAGACAAGGGCCAGTTTTTGAATGAATAAAATCTCGCTGAGCGATACTTAGGCCGTATACTCGGTGACAGCGATAGCAGCGGAGCGACATCGACACAACGCGGCGGGCGGCGGCGCGACTAGCGATGCGTTCAATTCGTCGTGTTCACCAGAAAAATTAAACCTGATTTTAATTTTTTTTTCGTCAAATATAGACCATTTACTAATCTCAATATAAAACAATTTCCGTTTTATCCAGTTAATAATTTTTTAATATTTGCGTAGCAAGTGACATCATTTGCTTCTCTTAATGCATAATAACCAAGATGTTCTTTGCATTGGTACAAAAAAAATTGACATTGATGTTTACGTCAAAGTATAGACATAATATGTGTAACCTTTGTGTCAAAAAGAAGAAAAAGAGCATAGGGTAAATGAAGGTCATAAATTAAATTCTTATAATAAGTATAGTGTATTATAGAATTAAATGAGACTTGAGGATAATTCATGATTTATATAAAAACGGCTCACCTCAATACGTGTTATGATCGGGAAAGCCGACCAGTTTCAGCAGATTTAGACTGCCTTCATCTGGGCGAGTGAAGACGTTTACGCGACGACGTTACGCCTCACACTCACTCACACAAGTATAGTGTAAGTGCAGTGCGCTAACTATTAATTTGGTGATGCAGAAACAATGAAATAAGGTAAAAAATGTATCATCTCGAAACTGTTTTTATCAAGTATACAGCCTTAGGCGACGTTTCAGCTAATCGCAGCGCTGCTGTTATTTGTAGTATTAAAATTCTACAAATAAAAAAAAATTCTTGATCAAACTCTTTGAGAAAGATGTTTAGTACCTAGTAGTTAACGTGGTTTCAGTTATCGTTCCCGGTATATTTATTATTTATAGCTGGTATATTGTTATGGTTTCTGAAGACTAGATAGGCACCGTAGGTTAAAATTGCGCGGTACTACTTTTCACCCTTATTGCTATGGTAATAAGAGCGAAAACTTGGTTAGGGGAAATTTCCCCGTTTGTATGTAGAAGAAAAGAATTGTAAAACTGTGATAGGAAGACAAATATAAATGTCTTTATTTTAGAAATTAGAAAATGATACTTGAAAAATAGTCAAGTATTTTTACCGATTTTGTTATGTTTAGCTCTAGGTGGTAGATCTGATGCTGGGCTCCACTGTGGAAGTACCACCATCTTACTTGGAGACCCCCTCGAAGTAATTCGGGGAGAAGTTAGAGGACAGCTCACAGGCAAAAAACCAGGAGGCCCACCATGCCTGGGACCGATGGATGGCGGTATATCCATCCCTAATAGCCGGGCCTTATATTGAACAGACTGGTGACGGGCAGCGGCGTCACTGGTGCGAGGGTTCCGGCACCGCGCTCACCAACCCGCCTGCCCAGTGTGTGTGAGTATGGGCCATTCTTCCAGGATGACCGCCGGGAGTGGCAAAGTCCTGGAAAGGCTTATGTCCATCAGTGGACGAACTAGGCTGATGGATGATGATGATGTGATGATTATGTTTAGCATCAGTATCATGTACATGAACAATGACCGAAGATGCGGATAAATACAACAAATTGTGGAAGTAACAAACAAGATTCCTTGAATCTTCAAGCGATGGAAAAATTACAAAACGTATGAATTTATTTTTAGAATATCTTCCAAATAGATCGGCAACACATGAAACAGCAGAAGGTAGACATAGGTAACCTCATAGATGTCGCAGCCCCATGGGTCTACCGCGTAATTCTCATTTTCATCAACATCAACTTGAGATTGAAATTTGACGTGCATGCGACGACGACGCCCGCCTAACATACCATCTCTTTTGCACGCGTTGAATTTCGCATGCATTTGTTTGAAGTTGATACAAATGAGAATTACGCGGTAGAGCCCCCGTTCAGTAACAGGGGTCAAAATATACTGCACCTCCGATATCTCTGTCAATGACCCACTATATTTGCGGATCTATCAATATAAGTCCCCTCTGAAACTTGAAATATGGCCGCGCATCATTCAATGTTAACGGGAACTCCAGTAGCGACAGCAAAACCACAGTATTCTATGGCAGAACTGTTGATATCCCATTCACTTCTACTAAAGCAAATATTCTATGATGTTTTGCACACAATTCGCCAAGTTCACCAGGAAAATTAAACTTGATTTGATATTTTTTTCGTTATATACAACGTGTAACAGAAAGGTGTAACCATATTTGAAGAGCTTATTCAGTCAATGGTATAGAACAACTTTTACTATGGAGCCAACCCTCAAAAAAAAAAATCTGCCAATCCATACATTTCAGCCGAGCGGGCATTGCATCTTTCTATGAAAAAGGAATTTTTTTTTCGAGATACAGGGTTTGTTCCACAGTAAAAGTTGTTCTTTACCATTGACTGAATAAGCTCTTCAAATATGGTTACACCTTTCTGTTACACGTTGTATATAAAAAGGAATGCTTTGATGGTTTGGATATGTAGAGAGAATGAATGAAAGTAGAGAGACGAAAGAAATTTTAAGTTTGTTTAAGGGCAATGTCAAAAGTATCCGGAATAGAAGAACTTGTATGACTAGATTGATTTATGTGGAAGAGGTGAAAAAGGTGTATCAGGATCGTAGCAGATGGAAATGTGTATTCTCTGGGAGACAGGCGTAAGTAATATATACCATTTAGAGATGCTAATTTAAACAAATTTCAGTTTTATGCAGTCATTAAAATTCTTGATACTTTTTCAATTTCAATTTCAATTTCCTTTAATAAAAATAAAAAGTATATATATTCAAAGGATATCTAGTTATTATGATAATAACCAGATATCCTTTGAACTGTTAAGAAAAAAAATATCTGGAATTGATGTTTATTTTAGATATTTTACATCATAAAGGTGTGTAAAAAGAAGAAAGGAAGAGACAAAGAAACAAACAAAAGAGAAAGAGAAGCAAAAGACAAGAAACATTACATACGTGACAAATTCCTCTGTTTAACAGATTATAAAAATATCTATAATATTTTGCTGTTTAGTTTGCAGCAGAAACAATGAAATATGGCCAAAAATGTATTATCTCAAAACAGCGGCCCTACCACGTAATTCTGATTTGTATCAACTTCAAGCAAATGCATTCGACATTCAATGCGTGCAAAAGAGATGGCATGTTAGGCGAGCGTCGTCGCACGCACGTCAAATTTCAATCTCAGGTTGATGTTGATGAAAATCAGAATTACGTGGTAGACCCGCAGGTTGTTCAATCAGCATGCTTTGGCATGAACTTCCCATACTCAATTGACGAACCAGTTTTGGGACTGTTTGATTTGCCGTGGTTACGGTAGATACCTATTTGTTTAGATAATACCGCCTCTAGGTTCGAAGACTATACTACTAATCCGGAGGGTGTGGGTTCAAATTCCGTGTTTAGGCTGCGTGTTTCAGAAGGCACGTTAAGCTGTGGGTCCAACTTCTGGTCCAAGTACGGCGATAGGGCTCACTGCCCAAATACTGCCCATACTGCCCATCACGTTGGGACATAATAATCGTCGGTTAAACGTGGTTAAACGTGACTTGCGTTTCACAGACCACGCTCGGTAACACTTTGAACAATCCCGTGGGGATTCATGTCGTGACACAGCCAATAAAATTGAAGGATAGCTGATTTGTCTAAATATTTACTTTATACGAAGTATCCTATTTCGTACCACTTTCCCATACCATCCATCAGCCTGTCTTCGTCCACTGCTGGACATAGGCTTTTCCAAGATTTCCCCACTCTTGGTGGTTCTCTTGGAAGTAATGCCCATACTCACACACGCTGGGCAGGCGGGTTGGTGAGCGCGGTGCCGTAGCCCTCGCACCAGTGACCCCGCTGCCCGTCACCATCAGTCTGTTTTATATAAGTCCCGGCAATTGGGGATAGACATACCGCCATCAATCGGTCCCAAGCGACCGATTATATACGACATATACGACATACTGAAAAAGGGTCAAGTTCTCTAAATATGAAATTTTCCATGACTCGAACATGAATCTGCAAGAAGCGAAAAAAGTGTCAGGATCATAGAAGTTGGAAATCTGTTGTCTGTGCCCCTCCTCCAGAAGGAAAGATAATTGTGATTTATACTTACAATACTGTACAGCTCATCTACACTAATCTACAGATCTAATAAGCAAGCGGTCAGATGCTTCTTTTCCTGCATAAGCCAAGGCCAATATTAGGCTATTTTGGGCCAAGCAATATAATAACAAAAACCATTCTAAAATTAGTAATTATAAAACTTAACCTAAGGCGCTTATGTTTGGCAATCATCAAAAGAGCGATCCCTACAATATGTATTCCAACAATATGTTCAACTTCACATATTTCCCAACTGCATTTCAGTCACTACAACACACACGCAAGTTCTCGTGAAACACGTTCATATTAGTTTGTCACAGAACATTTACACAGTTTCTGCGCGCACGCACACATAGAGACGACGTCATTATTCAATTGTTATGTAAGAGGCGACCTAAACTCGGACACTGCACCTTACCGTTTCGTATACCCATTAATAGACCTTCAACGCGAAATGACAAAAGACACTATTCACGTTGGCTGGATACAGAGTTCTTATCGAGGGCCTCCACCCCGGGTCAAAGAATACTAACCATTCCATTACTGCCAGGATAATATACTATATATTATATAGTATTTATTGACAGATGACCTTTCTTGCGTATTTTTTTTACTAAATACTAAATTGTTTTAAAAGCTCTTACTTCGTCTGCCTCAGTGAAAACAGCTTCAAGATACGTTTGGTGGATTTGACTTACTTTACTTACACGGCTGATCGACGACGCTTGTTGGGACACAAAGGCTGGCGCGTATCTTGGCCAGAGAATCAGTCTGGCCATTCAAAGAGGAAACGCTGTCAGCCAAAATACCCTTCTACATGACGGTGGAGATCTAGATATGATTTTTTATTTAGTTTAGTCAAAATGTATATTGTATTTCATGAAATACACAGAAAAGAAGCAACCGTATTTTTTTTACATATCGCCTTACCACAGCTTTATAATACATCCCTTAGGTAACAGTGAAATCCGCGTTAAAATTTTCCAAGTGGTTACCTAGTTATTACCGAAAACAGAGAGAGAGAGAAGTTACCTTTAAATAGATGTATAGAGAAGAAGAACCAAAATATGAAAAAATGTAATAACTATATGTAGGTATATTGACGAGATACGAGATAGAAGAAGAGATAGACTGCATTTTATAGGAGAACACGAGGAACCAAAAAACAAGACAAGGGAACATGGAGTTAATCAAGGGAACATTAGATTTATTTAGCTTTCGTTGTATATGATTGTATTTCAAAGCCAAGCAAGTTGGTATTTAATATTATGACTGATGCCGAGCTCAGGACAGGGCCCGAAATATATTTCACATAATTTTTCATCATAAATGTTATTTTATTTAGTATATTATATAATATAAATCAACAATAAAAGACGAAGAAGTCATAAAATTATATTTATTAATATTTTATGCTTTGTAATATAAACTGCAACATTTCTCCTGTCACATATTTGAAGTAAATATACAATAATATTATAAATTATTATTACATACGGCTTGAACACTCACGTGTGATTGTTGTTGACTATATGCCAACCGTTTCACCGATACAATTTCGGCATTATCAAGGCCAGTGAGTGTTCAAGCCGTATGTAATAATAATTTAGTATGTCAGCTCACGCGAGTTTTAATAATATTATATAATATTATATGTATATTTTACAAATATATTTTGGCAGCAGGCTTAATGGTTAGTTGTATTTGTTAATTTCACGCCAAGGATCAGTTCGGTTAATTCTCGCTTAAAATAATGGAATCACAACATATCCTGAATAAGAGTTGGCAATTCTGCTGAATGCGGAAGATTAACTGTTTGAAACCGATATAGTTTGAAGCCAATCTTAAAATCATCTCGGTAACACAGCAACGGTATTACCGCTTGTTTTTCTGGGAATACCTTGAATATCTATCTATCATCGAATCATCTATCTTCAGCTGGGAGCATGGTTTTCAAGTCTTTCCTTGATATAACAAAATGTATGCTTGCGATTGTCGGCACTTGGTGAAACTTGATAATTGTTGTTTACGTTGCTCAGAGCTAGTGCCTGGAGTCATGTAAAATATTTTAATTAAGATCTTCCCTTGAAAATGGAGTAAAATCCGAAACAGGTTGGGAGTTAATATAAATAAAGTGAAACTACAAGTACAAGTGTTTTAATTCAAGATTTCCTTGATATACTATTTCTTTGGTGCATTATATTTTAAATCGGTTTGGAGCCGTCATCAGTCGAATGGAACAAGTATTGACATATAAAGTATATAAAATAAAAATATATATCATGGACTATGTATTTCTAGGAAAGTACTCTCTTGCCTTTAAAGTTTATAAGTGCTGTATTAGACACATTTTACTTAACACAGCTGTTTCTATTATTACTATAAAGCAAATATATGGGTCATTTTACTTTTAAGGTCCCTTTAGGTTTTGGTGCTTGTCCAGAACGAAAAATATTGTTAAATCTGTCAGCATCTTAATATTGCGAAATCGCATTTAAAAGTTATAAACTTAAAATATAACACTATAATACTTCTTTTGCTATTTACTTGAGAACGGCATTATAATAAGTTAAATTTGATGTGAAATATAGTTTACCCCTCTAAAATGCAGTGTCCCCAGTAGATCGTGTTCTTAGAAACACGAAATTAACTATTATATTTGTATGAAAAACCAGCTATTTAATATCGAAAATAAAAGGCTCGGTACATATTTATTTCAATAACAGCAAAAAAAGCTAATTTAATCTGTCTTTTTTTTTTACAAGGCGTGACTAAACTTTGTCCCATATATTTTGTATCCTTCGTAACGACATCCATAAAACTAGAATATTCTCTGTTTAAACCATCGCACGCGACAACTATGCGTAAAAAGGAACGTCGTAATTTTTAGTGGCGCGGGGGCAATGGAGGGGAGGTGTGAAATTTGACACTAGCTGCAGTTAGTGTGATTCGCGCGTTCCGCCTAGGCAGCGTGTATTTTGTGTTCGTATCCGAAGTCACGGCGTTTTAAAAGTAAGTATTACTTGTAATTGAATATCTTTCACATATGTTACATATTTGATTGTTTTGTTTTGATTTGAGTTAAATTTCTGTAATTATGTTATACCAATTTCACCTCAGATTTATAACCTTAAAATATGTATACTTCGTCACGCGTATCCTTCGTCACATTGTTTATCGTTACGAAGGAGACGAAGATGCTACGAAGGGGACTTATGTGCTGTAAATAGCAATACTTTGAAAAAAAAACGTTTTGCCTTTATAAATTTCGTTTTGTCTCATAAATAAAATAGTCTTTTTCATTATTTTAGAATAATATGGCGCTAACAGCAGCAGAAAGACAACGTCGCTGTAGGCTCAAGAAACAGGCTGATAAGGAGAAGTATGAAGAATACTTGAGAAAAGCAAGAGAAAGATATCACACTAATAAGAAACTTGTTAAAGACATGAATTGTAGAGAAAAAAGACTGACAAATCGAAAATGGAAGATTAAACAGAAAAAGTATAGAGAAAAGTTAAAAGAACGAGAGCAGCTTATAGAGGAAGACACTCTTTCACCATCTCTAACCGACGCTAGCTCACGAAAAGTTCATTTTAAAACGAAAAAAATGCGTCGGGAAAGAACTAAGCTTTACAGAGATAATCTAAGGTTGGAGACAGAAATGACTGAATGGAAACGCAAATATGAAGCTTGTAAGAAAAAATTACAGCGAACTAAATCCCGTTTTGATAAATACGAGGTGGTGTGTACAGCTATTCAAGAAAAATACAAAACTACGAAGTCTAGGAAAGAGAGAAAAATTATCAAGGAAATGCTTGCATCAAATTTTGTAGAGAAAACAGGTCTTACCCAAGAGATAAGAGTTGCAGCACTCGGAATAAAATGCAAAGATAAATTGCGGAGATGTCAGAAAGTCCAGAAGGCTAAAGATTTACGAAAGGCGGTCCAAGATTTCTTCCTGCGTGATGATGTCAGTCGTGCTACAGCTGGCAAAAAAGAGACAGTGACCAAAAATAAAGTAAAGAAACAGAAGAGATTCCTCCTTGATATAATGACAAATCTTCACCGCTCCTTTTTAAAAGAAAGTGGCATGAAATGTTGTTACTCATACTTTACAATGAACAGGCCATTTTATGTAGTTACTCCTTCCGCTGATGCTCGCGAAACATGCCTGTGCAAGCTCCACACTAATATTCAGTACAAAATACTGGCTTTAAAGAAAAAACGAGCAGTTTTCACCAGCGACTTGAGTCGTTTTCTGGAGTCTGTAGTTTGTAGTATAAATCAAAAGGAATGCATGTTTGAGGCATGTGAACAATGTAGCGGCAAGAATTTGATTGATTTAAATTTGTGTCCAGATGATGAAGTGTCTTGGTGGGAATGGGTGCGTAAAACTGAAGAGATTACTAAAGATCAGAAAAAACGCAAGATTTCCAAAAATGTAAAAGAGCTTCAACAAGCTAAGCTATCGGATCTGATTGTCAGTTTTAAGAAAGACCTCATAGAATTCAAAAAACATGTGTTTAACGTCCGAATCCAACATAAAGCTTATAGAGACTGTATTGACAATTTAGACCACAAAAGTGTTGCTGTCCATATCGACTTTAGCGAGAACTATAATTGTAAATGTAGTCAAGAGATACAATCTCACCATTTCGGGGGTTCTCGTAACCAGCTGTCATTACACACAGCTGTCATCTACAGAAAGCCTGAAGGAGCAGAAACCAAAGAAATTACATCATTCTGTACGGTTTCATCATGTCTGCTTCACAATCCTGCCGCAATATGGGCTCACGTAGACCCGATTCTAAAGTTTATTAATGAGAACTATCCAGAAATACATACTATTCACTGGTTTTCAGACGGTCCCTGCACACAATACCGTCAGAAACAGAATTTTTATCTCATGACGACCAGACTATTTGATGACTATGGATTCAAGAACATGACTTGGTCATTCTTTGAGGCCGGTCATGGAAAAGGAGCAGCCGATGGAATAGGGGGACTGATAAAGAGGACAGCCGACAGAATGGTCGCTCATGGAAAGGATATTGCCGATGTGACTCATTTCTATACGTTTTTAAAAGATGCGACGAAAGTAAAGTTGTTCCTTATTACCCAAGAGGACATCGATCGCATTTCAATGACTATACCAACATCTTTGCTGCCTATTCCGGCCACAATGAGAATGCATCACATTTTTTCCTGTGCACGAGGACAATTAAAATACAGTGAGCAAAGCTGCTTCTGTAAGACTGAAGGTGTTAACGGTTCTTGTTTTTGTATCGCACCTAGCACCCAGTATAACTTTTCTTCAAACACTGTGACAGAAGATATGGATATTGACGAAGATGTTAATATTGGCGAGGCTGGATGCGTTGAAGCGGGAAATTTTGATATGGATGAAATGGGCATTTTTAATTCTGCCATACAGAACCTCAATGCTGGAAGAACAGGACTCCTCTTCAAGAACATTTATGAAGGTTCAAGTGATAGCTCTGATAGTGAGACTTTAGCACAAATTCAGGACAAAGAAAATAGAAATAGAAACACCTGTGCCGGTACCAGCGTCGATAAAACAGAAATCCACCCAAGAAATATTCCTAAAGGTACATACTTGCTTATAAAAATAATGAGTGAAAAGAACAAACAATACAATTATGTTGGTGTTACTGATCGTGATTTTGAAGACTCAGAAGTAAAGGTTACTTTTTTAAGATGTGTCGACGAAACAAAGCGTGCTTTTCGTCTTAAAGATGATGATGTATCATTTGTTGATTTTGAGAATATAATTAAAATATTAGATATGCCTTCTATAAAAATGAAGGGGAAAAGAGTATTGTACTGTTTTAAGGAACCTATTGAAGAAGTTTTTGAAAAATAGATGTCGTTGCAAATAAATATAATGTCTAAGCAGCTTAATTTAAGAGATGATTTTTAAAAGATTTTCTGTTTTTTTTTTTAATTAATAACCATCTTTGATAGCAAATAAAGCTAAAAAGGGGCAAATATGTATTTATTCATACTTATTAATAAGTAATATTCTTAGATTTATGTTCTCTGTTCCTTTAATGATTTTGTGTCTACTTCGTCACGTTTATGTCAACTTCGTAACGGTTCCTGGGATGATGTCCCCTAATCATATTATTTAAAACTACACATTTATAATCGGAGAGTGACCTTATTTAAGACTGATTAAGATTATATAGTGTTATACATACATGCCTTACAGATGTTTATTGCAAATAATGTGATTTTCTTTAAATGGTTTACAACTTTTGATTTTAGTTTTCATTTCAATGTGACGAAGGAGACTTAGACTGATAATTTTAATCAATATAACTGATTATTAAAATACTAATCGTTAAGGTAAAGAAAGCTCTTGTGTTTCCGATAATAAAGGTAATGTTTCTTTTACAAAAACTGTTTATTTACTTCTTTTATGCAAAAATCAATCTTTGTGACGAAGGATACATTTATTGACACCTGGTGAGACAAGTTCAAACCAAAACAATAATATTATTTAAATATTTTTACTGCTGCATACAAATTTATGATCCACATAAGTCTATCGATAAAATTAATGCCACAGAGAAATTCTATGTTCACTTTATATTTTTTTAAGAAGTGGGGCCTTATTAGTAAAATGACCCATATATCAAAGATTATGTAAGTGATAAGAAACAGGCATAGTAAAGTAAAGTAAAAATTTTATTTGCTTAAACATGCGTTTTAAATAAATATAGGTCTTATTACATCTTTTTGTTATCGAGTACAGCACATTTTACCATAATATATAGTATGCAAATATTGACTCTTAAGAACCAACATGGTATAACAGAAGTAAATTTACTTATCATGTTTTATTATTTTTTCAATGCATGTGCTCGTAAAGGCCCACTTTTTATGCATCAAAACCGAACAGAAAGTCGATTATTTTGCCCTAGGGCTTTATTATTATTTTTTTTTAATTTGTTTGCAATGGTTGGCTAACCTGCAGCCTTTCCTGTGTACCATAGATGTTATACTTTTTTTTCCACTGTTAAACGGCTCTGGATACAATCCTTTTGAGCCAATCATAATTGAAAGTTCACAAGATTATATTTGTTTTTTTATTTCCTCACACTATGCATTGAAAAACGTAGTATGATACACGGGCGTAAAAGCAATAAATTACTCGGTTACGTTTAAAACACTCGCTACGCTCGTGTTTTAAATCGTCCTCGTAATTTATTCCTTTTCGCCCTAGTAGCATAAACTACTATTATAATATGTCATATTATTATTATTATTATAAAATTTATTCACAACCATATTCATTCAAATAATCTTTGACGTCGTAATAACATTACTATATAATAGTCATTGGACCATGATGAAATTTCATTCTAAGCGACTTGAGGTAGGGTTTAGTAAAAAATTGGAGTCAAAGAAATATTTTTCTAATAACCCAGAAATAAATAGTCGGTACCGTTTCTTATTACTATGTTGCCAGTATGAATTTGGCTGTATTCTTTATAAGGCTCAGATATCTCCTAAAAGTAGCCAAAAAGTAGATGCGGATAAAACTCATCACAGAATAAAAGAGCTTGTATCACCAGATTGATGAATGTGGAGCAGGCGAAAGAGGGGTGTAACCATATTTGAAGAGCTTATTCAGTCAATGGTATAAAACAACTTTTACTATGGAGCCAGTCGTGTATACCGAAAAAAAAAACTTTTTCATAGAAAAATGCAATGCCGCTCAGCTGAAATGTATGGAAGGGCAGGAGATTTCAGGGTTGGCTCCATAGTAAAAGTTGTTCTTTACCATTGACTGAATAAGCTGTTCAAATATGGTTACACCTTTCTGTTACACCTTGTATATGAGTAATATATAGGTATATAAAAAGGAATCCTTCGGTGGTTTGGATATGTAGAGAGAATGAATGAAAGTAGAGAGACGAAAGAAATTTGAAGTAGGGCAATGTCAAAAGTATCCGGAATAGAAGAGCTTGTATGACTAGATTGATTGATGTGGAAGAGGTGAAAAAGGTGTATCAGGATCGTAGCAGATGGAAATCTGTAGTCTCTGCCTACCCCTCTGAGGAACAAGCGTGAGTATAAAATAAATAGGAAAATTTTAAGACGCGTCTTTTGATAAATTAAAAATTGGAGAAGTTTACTTTTCTAAATAACACACTACGCAAGTTCTAATTTCGATATTTTTTTATTTTATTCAGTATAGCAATATGAATCCAAATAAAATTAAGAAGTGATTGTTTTGTAGTAATGTTTATTTGTTTTATCATCCATTCATCCATCAGCCTAGTTCGTCCACTGCTGGACATAAGCCTTTCCAGAACTTTGCCACTCCCCGCGGTCATCCTGGAAGAATTGCCCATACTCACACACGCTGGGCAGGTGGGTTGGTAAGCGCGGTGCCAGAACCCTCGCACCAGTGACGCCGCTGCCCGTCACCAGTCTGTTCCATATAAGGCGCGGCTATTAAGGATGGATATACCGCCATCTATCGGTCCCAGGTATGGTGGGCCTCCTGTTTTTTTGCCTGTGAGCTGTCCTCTTACTCTCCCCCGAATTACTTCGAAGGGGTCTCCAAGTAAGATGGAGGTACTTCCACAGTCGAGCCCGGCATCAGCTCTACCACCTGAGTATGTTTTATATTATTTTTTATTTTTTCGTACTTGTTTTATATTTTTTATATATACTACTGGATTTTATCTCTTGATTGTTTTTTATTTGTTAAGGCCAATAAAGATTTGTATTTCTTTTTGTTGTATACGACTGATTAAATTTTATTAAAACAAAGTATCAAGTCATAAAAGCTGATTGATGTTTTATCAATCTTGAATTATATACCCAATCACTCAAGCTCATAGCAATCACAGATGACGCGCTAACCAGTTCAATTGGGCACGTTTTAATCATCTGTGCCATTTGTCACTATCTCTCAAAACTTGAGTGTGATTGGCGTTTTACTATCGTGGTTTCGAGGAACATCTGGACAACATTTATTGCAATTTAGATAATTACGATGCGAAATCTTCGGTCTTCAATTTGGAAGTCCAATTTCATAGAAATGCGATGCTATTGCTAAATGAAATTCTAGTTAATTATTGTTTTATTATATATATATATATATATATATATATATATATATATAATAAAACAATAATTAACTAGAATACAGATTTTTACGAATACGTAGGCTACACTGAAAATTAAGGGAATCGAGGAAGTGATACGACATTATTAGTGGGAAACATGTTTATTGTTTTTCAAAGTATTCTCCTCGAAATTTGACACATTTTTCCATTCGATGGAACCATTTTTTAAAGCATTCATTCCATTCTGAAGTCGAGGTATTCAAAATGGCCGTTTTGTAGGCGTCTACAGCTTCTTCAGGTGACGAAAATCGTTGACCACGCAATTTATTCTTAATTTTCGGGAAAGTACAAAAATCATTAGGACTTAGGTCAGGACTGTACGGCGGATGGTCTAATAATTCAATGTTTTCTTGCTCCAAAAACTCTTGTGTCCTGAGGGCGGTGTGAGAGCTCGCATTGTCGTGATGTAGGATGATGCGGCGGTTGCAGTTATTTTCACGGAGTACAGAGACTACTTCTGGCAAACAAATGCTAGCATACCATTCTGCATTAACCGTTCTTTGTCCCTCAAGAGGAACAGTCGCAACATGTCCGGTTTTGGAGACAAACGTGGCCACCATTTTTCTTGCAACGCTCCGTGAACGAACAACTTTTGTTGGCTTCAATTCATTTTCGTACACCCAAACTCGTGACTGGTTTTTTGCTTCGGGTTCATATGCATATATCCAGGATTCGTCACCTGATACGATGCTGTACACAGCATTTGAAGACCCTCCGTGGAATCTCTCGAGAGTTCTAACGCACCAAGTAACGCGAGCCGCTTTTTGCTCCTCGGAGAGCAAATGTGGGATCCACCGGGAAAACAACTTTTTTACACGTAATTTTTCGTGCAGGATTATTTGTATTTGACTCATGCCAATGCCTAAAGATGCCTGAATTTCGCGATATGTTACATGCCGATCTTCCTCAATCAGCTTACGCACGGCATCAACGTTATCTTGGGTGTTCGCAGTTTTTGGGCGACCTTGACGTGGATCGTCACAGAGCTTGACACGTCCACGTTGAAATTCCGCAAACCAGCGATAAATTGTTGTTTTAGATGGGGCTTCATCACCAAATGCAGAAAACATCCGATCAACACACTGTTTTTGTGTTAAACCACTACGAAAATCGTAATAAATCATTGCTCTTGAATTTTCTCGAGTCAACTCCATTTTACACCGACTTGACAAGTTCGACAAGACATTGAAACAAAAGAACGTTACTCTAAAAAAAAAAAAAAATGGTATTCGATAAATAAAACCAAGGAGTTTACGATTAAAAAGGCATTATTATGCCAGGAAGAGCGGAAGTATTCCGTTCCCGTTACTTTCAGTGTAGCCTACGTAGTATGGTAGAAATTAAATAAAAAAGAAAATTTTCGATATATATTTCGACCCACTTGGGGTCGTCGTCAGTCAAATGATACTATCGAATGATATTCGACTGACGACGACCCCAAGTGGGTCGAAATATATATCCAAAATGTTCTTTTTTATTTAAGTTCTACCATAATATTCGTAAGATATATAATAAAACGGTAAAAAACAGCTTTTAATAAAAATAATTATTATCATAGTTAATTATTGACAAGTTTTAATTTATTGTCTAATATTATCATTATTTTTGGAATTTTTGATCTCGTCTCTTCTTTTTGGCCAAATTATAAATTCTTTAAGGAAACAGAGACGATACAACCCCGGCAGAAGCAGGGGGTAGGTAAACACAGGGTAGGTTTGTGGTATAAACAACTCATTATCAATATTAAAGAGCCTAGCTCGGTGTAACATCTTTCATCGTTCTGTGTCCTGTCAACTGATTGTTTCGTATTCAATTGTATGTTGCTTCATACACACAAAATGCGATTGCACTTGTGCTGTAGTTTGTAGTAAAAGTGTAGAAATAACACGATAAGCAAGGTACTTAGACTCAGCTGTGAATGGCGTTATGTTTCTTATCGATTTTAGCACACAATGCCTTGAAGAATTCAACCGCAAAAGAGTTAGTAACAAAACTTTCGAATACGAGTATATACAGAATAATATGGCAGAAATAATATCTAGGAGTTTTAGATGCGATTGAAATTTTATAAATCTTGGCTACAATAGAAAACAAATAGACTGACTTGGAAACTCGGCCAAAGACAAACGGTATAGACTCTATACGTAGATTTACTCCTTATTATTTTATTTAAGGTTTGTATGTTTGTTCCAAAACGAATTTATAAACATTTCTTGCCTTAACTAAGACAGAAATAAATGTCTATGTTTGAACACTTGGCGATTTATCCATCGCAAGGAGATATAAATTAACATTATATCATTGCAGTATAGAAATGCAGAAAGAAAAGTAAATCTGGATGCGAGGAGCTCTGAACCGAACCCGGGACCTCTCGCTTACCGGGTTTATAATAATAATAAAATCGTTTAATTCAGTCAATTATAGACCATAGTTACACAACACATACATTTACAAATAATATTAAAAATTGTACAATATAAATAAATTAAGGATAAAATAATAACTTACTCCAGTATTTTACAATTGGTGCATCCCATCTATCTCCTATCACCCTTAGAATGCTGTTGCTACTACCACGAACCCTAGCGAGCAGAGAAGCGCACTTTTTGCGACGTACTGCATAAAAATCATCTGTGCGTGCATCTGCAAATTTATTATTTATTTATATTTTTATATTTATATTTAGAGCAATCGCCCGGTAAGCGAGAGGTTCGAATCCCGGTTCAGAGCTCCTCACATCCAGATTTACTTTTCTTTCTGCGTTTCTATACTGCAATGATATAATATTAATTTCTTGCCTTGTCTATATGTGTATATCCAGAATAGGTGTGTTAGTATGTGACCTTTAGCGGTGTTTCAACAAGATTTATGGATATGTGGAGTTTAGCCGTAGCATTGAATTTCGAAAGTACCATGATTAGTATTATGACTGTGACATGACAGCTATAACGAGTGATTTCCTTTTGGGATTAGCATGCCATTAAAATATAGATATTACTGATAAACGGTGACTTCTGACGACCTTCACTTATAAGGTATAACTCAAGGCTTTGATTATCATTCTGCCATATACATATATCTAATATATTCCCTAGAAGTACCAGGTGTTTGACACTAGTATTCAGACTTGTTATGCCTGGACTTGATATTACCCCTCCCGTCGATCATCGGACACAAATAACAAATACATTGGCGATAATGACCGAGATCCAAACGGTCAAAGTTTGTTTTGAGTTTCTGGACCAAAACTGCGGGTCTACCGCGTAATTCTCATTTTCATCAACATCAACTTGAGATTGAAATTTGACGTGCGTGCGACGACGCCCGCCTAACATGCCATCTCTTTTGCACGCGTTGAATTTCGCATGCATTTGCTTGAAGTTGATACAAATGAGAATTACGCGGTAGAGCCCCTGGACCTATGACCAGCATTTAAAAGTCTTTAAGCGGGAAATCAGACCCTTCTTTAATGAAGTTTATATCTGGATACATTTTTTTTGAATTTTTGGGATTCCGTAGTACGTAAAAGGTGCAATAGGAACCTTTATGGTGAGACTCCGTTATCCGTCTGTCCGTATGTCACAGCCTCATAACTTTAGCATCATTAAAGATAAAGACATGAAACTTGGCACATAAATAGCATTAATTTGCCTGCATATCACGGTGTAAAAAAATATATGAAAAATTTGAAATTATTCAAAATATTTTCAAAACAAAAGTGAGAAAAATAAAAAATATTATCAAAATACAATATGGGTACTAAATTATAGGTATTAGAAAGCTGTTCGTAAAAATATAAGATTTGGCTATACTTAGTTGCATCTATTTCGAGAAATCCTCGAAAAACCACAAAAAATATATGCCCCCCCTTAGGGATCGTTCAACAATTACGTGATCATTTTTGGCCGTTTTTTTTACCCCCCCCCCCCCTATGTGATCACAGCGTAATCTTTTGTTTTTAACCCCCCCTCGCCTTGATTACGTAATCTTCGTTCGGGCTTAAAATGTTTGCTGTTTATTAGCACTGACACGTATGTCATGTTTCTATGGGTCTAAATGACCTAAATTTGGGAAGAGGGTGTGTCATTTGTCAATCTAAATCTACGTTTAACAGGAACAAATTAAACAGGAACGTAAATTCACGTTTGACAGGAACGTTTTCGGAACCCCCCCCCCCAAATAATCAAATAATCCAGATGTAGGTATATACAAGCACCCGACCCCCCCCCCCCCCCCTTCCGGTGATCACGTAATTGTTGAATGATCTCTTATCTCTAAAACTGTTAGACCAAAAAATATGAAAAAATCATGGTAATATGTGTTTACGTAAAGATTACAGGAAATAATTATATAATTCATCTTCCACGATACGGAACCCTAGGTACGCGACTCGCACTTGGCCGGTTTTTTTGTAAGTAACAGGCTTCTACTCCACCAAGGCAAAAAATATCGGCGGCCCACCCTGGCGCGAACCATTCAGTGGGTGAAGAAGGGATAGCGTTACGCGATAGAAAGAGAGGCGCCTTGAAGGATAGCCACGCAGCGCTGTGCGAGCTGAATTGCACTTTATTGCCGCGGGACGAGAGTAGCTTATTATTTAAGTTTCTTTGAACGGTGGATCTTCTGTACGTAGTAGCATTAGTTCTTCTGTGGATGTACTTGAACCTAAGATAAAACTCTCTTATCAAAAGACAATACAAAATGACGTCATCAACGATCAGACCACACTAGTCGAGATCTCAGAACATAAAAGGAAACTCAAACAAAAACCAAAATTGTCACCAAACAGACCTCGTGTCGAGAACACGACTTTTATTTCTATTTTATTGCATGTAAACCTCAGCTTAGTGAAGAAAAGTAGGTTAAGTATACAAATCTTGAAGGTTTATATGGCGGCTGAGAATGCTGTCCAATTTTCTTGATTTAATTAGTTGTGTTTTGAACGTCCCTTTTAAGTTAAGGCCCGAGTTCGTTTGAATAAAGAAAAGTCTAATCTAGTAATGTTGCATGTGAATAAATAAGTACACAAGGTCATAAGGGCAAATAACAAAATGTGAACATTGCTACATTTAACATGTTACACAATAAATAATTGTGTAAATAAATATTGAAAATTGACTTTTTGTCTTTTAAATGATTATAATTACGTAGAAAAACAGTCAAATTAAATTTTTTTGCGAGATATATTTCGGGCCATTCGGGCCCGGCATCAGTCACATCTTTCAAGCGAGGCCAAAAAACGAGCATGTGATTGTGACTGAATGGCCCGAAATATATCTCGCAAAAAAATTTCATTTGACTGTTTTTCTACGTAATTATAATAATTTAAAAGACAATAAATAATTTAAATAGATATATAATAATTGAGAAACAAAAAATAATTTATAAATGATCTGGAAGCAGAATATAGCAAAATAAAATGAATTTATTTATTGTGTTATTTATTAATTTATTTAAGAAAGGAATTTTGTTATTATTTATTCACATGCGACATTTCTAGATTTTGATCTTTATGTACATACATAATAAATGATGATCGTGCATAAATATATAAATATTATGAATTTGACTATATTCTATGTCATGTATTTAGTTTTAAGCCTTGACAAATCATTATGGCATTTGATGTTGACTACCTACATAGAAAATACAAAGCATGTGAAAAATAAATGCAAGAAGGTTTATAAGTGTCATACATTTGCTTTTTTGTGAATCAACTTTCGAAGAATTTTTGAGTTCACGGCCCTGAGCCATGTGGGGTTTTGTCTAAAAGTATAATAAACAGAACGTTTAACAGCCCATTCACTGTAACTTCAGGTCAACAGTCGTCATCAGGTGCGAACGTGAGTTCTAAATTTAAATTCGAACAGGTCCGTTCAGCCGGATTCTTTTTTTGAATTTTGGCATTGTGTTCCGTCTTGCGCTCACGCTTCTTGCGGATTGGTTTACTACGTTTGACCCTGTTGAAACACGTGGGTTTTCTAATGCTTTATTTTCTTTACTATTCAACATTCAAACGTCTGCTACAGCTCTGTAACACGGAGCTTTATACGTAATTTTTTATAAAAATCTTTCTCTTAAAGGAGTGGGCGACACTAGAGATTTCCATCTGTTACCATCCTGGTACACCTCTTTTACACCCAAAAGCCAACATGTATATGTTCGTTTATATGCTCTTCTATTCCGAGTACGTCTTGGTTTTTCCAACATAGTTTCAATTTGATCGCCATACGTCCGTCTATGTAAAACATGATTTACTCTTTCATCCGAATGTGCACGGTAGATTCATTTAGTCACTCTTTACTCTCCATTGAAGCAATCCTTTAGTCTTCACATTATTCAGTATCCGTACCTCCATACCCCTATTTTAATGCGAAAGTGTGTTTGTTGGTTTGTCGGTTTTCGGTTTGTTCTTTGTCCTTCTTTCACGCAGCAACGGAGTAACGGATCGACGAGATTTTTACAGAGAGATCGTTAATTGGCCAGAAAATGACAATAGCTACTTTTTATCCTGGAAAAATTAAAACAAATCAGCGCGGGTAAAGCCGTGGACAAAAGCTAGTCTAACATATACATAATTTATCACACTATAATTAAGTAGACTTCGCCTTTATTTGATGTTGATGGCACAACAACTTCTCGACATTTAAAAGAAAATGGTCGAAATGAGAGGAAAGCTGCGATGTATCAACTTGTATCACCTTACGGAAGTCGTGTGTGGTAATGAGCTATCATCGCATGTTAACTTTTGAACTTGAAAAACATTGATCCATAGCATGCCTCAGTTTACGTGGATAGTAATTTAGATTTTAACTCTGTATAAATTTGACTAATTCTCATGTATGATGGCTGGCACAAAAAAGAGCCAGTTGTTGAAAAAAAAATGTTGTTTATTGAATATAGTAGTTAAAACAGAGAATCATTATTGACTTTCAAAATTAATAATTAAGAACGGCCCACTGATTATCTCTTTACTAATGGAAGAATAATTACAGATTTGGCAATTTGCTGTACCGTTACCGGTGTGTTTTTTGAACTATGAAATCAGTTAGTTTTCGCTAAGCTCTATTTCAAAATTTTTCTTTTTGCGATCTCAATTTTAGTAATTAAGGTTGGTTAAACATGATAATTGGATGAACATTGTAAGAAAACCAATGGTTGGTTATCTTGTTTCTTTTATGAAAGGTATATTTTCTACAAAAATATAACTGATTCGTTGTTGGTACATTCACAGATGAATTAAAAAAATTTGCGGAAATGCAGAAAATGCATTGCGGGAATGTCTGCCAGTAGTGCAGAACAGTGCCTTCGGTGTGATAAAGTCTAGGAATGCCATTACATAACCTCCTGCTCAGCGTGGTGATAAGGGAAAACCTACTAATAGTATTACGCCAACACAATGGCTATCAGAATTGTAGCGCACTTTGAGAGGCCTATGCCTAGCAGACACATGGGAGATGATATTTTGAAAAAGGAAACGGTTACAATGACATGATTAATCTGAAGCAAATTAATGATGATTCAGATTCCAAACATCCCCTAGACTGGGATCTAGCTAAAATAAACATAATTAAGGGTAGCCGTCCCAAGAAAACATGGCAAATGACAAGACAATAGATTTTTAAGGTAGAGGTCGTCTGCTTGCTACTGAATTTAGGTGGGGTGATGTAGAACATGCTTTTAACGATAACGGCAGATGAAGAGCAATTGTGTGTGGGTCCTTAGGACCTTAAATATGTACGAAAACACAACTGAATGATGAATAAACTAGAATACAAGGAGCTTTCTTTTGAAATAGGGACCACACAGTCAACAATAGCTTAGAGAATTACATCACATGCTTGTTAGTTGGCAATTAGCCGTGGCACAATCAACAAATAACTATTCTAGAGCCGATAAACATGCACCAGATCAAAGGGAGATGACTGTTTCAGAGATGTAGATTAATTCTATTGTAATTGTTATGTAAGTTCCATGAATTCTGATATGAAAGATAGTGAAACGTTTCTAAATTATCACGTTATTTATCACTGGAATGGTAGACGATCACATTGATCATACTTACTTGGCCGGCTCGAAGTAAGGCTCTCCAGTCTATCGAGTGTCTGCGCAGATATGCAATCTTAAAGAAGAGAAAAAGAGAGAGAGCGGAGAAATTGGCGAGCCTCGGGTTACCAGATGTAAAACTGAAAAGTCCTGATAAAAAGCCTGATTTGTACATAAAAGTCCGGACATTTTATTGCGAGTGCGCGGTATGACATAATATATTATTTTGTTTTGTGTAGGTACCAGCCAGCTGATTAGTATTTTCTGTGGTGTAGACTAAACTCAAGGTTGCAAAAATAATATTTTAGTGCAATCTAAGCTTATTATTACCAAAGATAAAAAGGTTTCTACTAATGAGTAAATAAATATATAAAATAAATATATCGTCACGACATGAATCTCTGAGGGGGTGTCAGAGGTGTTCCGAGTGTGATCTGTGAATTGCAAGTCACAGTTCACACTCAGTACACCCGCATTTCACCGACGATTATTACGTCCCAACGCGATGAGTTGTGAACCCTATCGCCGTTCTTCGGGCACAAATACACGCTTTTTAGGGCATGAAGGTTTCCTTACGATGTTTTCCTTCACCGTTAGCAAGTGGTAAGTAAGCACAAATACTATGCACATAAATTCCGAAAAACTCATTGGTGCGTGCTCGGCCGGGGATCGAACCTGGATCTCAAGATTGATATCAATAGCTGCTGCTTTAATAAATAAAATATTTGTTATCCAAGATTATTAAGTTATTTATGTTATTCAGTTTTGTTATACTAGTATTCCTAAATAAAAAATCAGAATCCAGACGTGGCCTAAAAATATTTACATGTGAGGACAAATCCTGACCGCTCTGGTAACCCTAAACGAGCCTGTCAAGTAAGATCGCGCGATCTGTACATAATGCGTCGAATATGACTGTTCTTAATCAGTATTTAAATCCACAATCATTCATTTTGTTTAGAGAAAGAAATGGCCGTTTATTACAAAGACAAATTTATTACAAAGTTATTCAGATAAGTTCATCCGTCTACAAATAAACACGGCAACTCAAAGTCAAATGAAACCAAATTACAACCAGTTTCTCCACAGGTATCCAGACCTTGAGCCATCATCGATACAATTCACAAAATTTTATCAAATATTGTGACCATGAGAACTGTTTATTTCCTCAAAAATTTACATGAGTTTGGTAAATGGTTTGCTTAATGATAAGACCTACAACGGTAAACGGTAATATTTTATTTAAAACTGTATTCAAGGTAATCTTTATCTAAAATATTGCCTCTAAGGTTTGGAGACTAGATTAAATTATGAATTAGCATATTTTTATCCCTTTGGTTCAAATCTAAGTAAGAATATAACATTATTTTAATTAACTTGATGTATCAAAATTGTTCATCATTAAAAGTAACACATTCTTACAGTTTTTTTTTAAATCGATGTATCATTTTATTACTAATTTGAAACCAATTCTAGTTTAATAACTTGTTTAATCTTCGCTACCATGTTTTATTATCTATCTAGACACCTGTAGGCAAATTGGCTGCAAAAAATATAAATATTTAAATCTTAACATAAAGCCGATTCTGAACTTCTGAAGGCTTTAACTTTAGTTTTAGTGCCGTCAGAACAATATTTTGTTTATTGCAAAATATTCCTTAAATGTTAGGAACATTTGGAATAATTTTAGTTTTGACAGCAATAAAACTAAAATTAAAGCCTCCAGAATCAGCTACATTACTCCGTTACCATTAGTACAAACTATGTGTGATATGTGTGGCACAAATTTTAGGAGATCAAGGGGGCATGGCGCTTGCGAATGCATAAGGCCAAAAGCAGGCCTCATGCGAGACCCAAATTTTTGTACGTATGTGATATTTTGTGTTGACCGTGGCTACTGGTTGATTCGCCGCCCTCTTTGTGCAATGTGCATGTGTGCTATTCGTGTGCGTGAGAAATATGAGTATGTGTGTCGTACTTATAGTTTTTATGTTTACGTCAGTGAAATTAATGGGAGGAAACGTGGAGACATACGAACACGAACAAATAGAGTAATAAGGCAAATCTCCTAATATCTGTAGCCTGAAACCTAAAAACTTCGTATTTTTAATACAATACTTTCCTCATCACCCAAAGATTGGCTGGAAGAAATCGCTTCAAGTGATAAGTCCGCCCTTGTACAACATTGTGTGTTCAAAACTCTGCACTCAGTTTTTTATTTAACACGGAGAAAAAATATTTTTACAATACTACCAGATCGTTTTGTAAAAAAAACTTTGTTTACAAAAACAGAATTATGTAATGTTTACTTGAATTATTGTCTACATTAGATTGTTCAAGTAAACTGAACAATAAATAAGTAAACTCGACAATAAATATAAGACGTCACATATAGTACAATGTTTTCTGTTTAAATGAACTATATTCAGGTTAACGGAACCAGAATTTTTTCTCAGTGAACTAAGTGTGTATTCATTCATTCATTTATTCATTCATTAAATCGCTAATTAGAACTATGGAATATCGTTGAAACGACAGACATTACAAATAGGTACCTATCTGTTAGCAAAACAGTTAAATCTAAAGTACTTATTTAATTTATAACATCAAAAGAAAGAGCGAGGCGAGAGTTTAGGGTTTGGCTATGAAAACTGCGACTAACAAAATATAAAACATATCGTCAGTCGTCACGACTACAGAACATAATACATATGACATACAAAAATACAAATACAAATGTTTATTTTTATCACTATATTATTTCTAATTACACTTTTGAATCCCTGTTTGTTGTGGTGTCTGGGGTTTCCAAGTGTGATCTCTGAAATGTAAGTCACAGTCAATACTTGGTACACCCGTTTTTCACCGACGATTGTGACGTCTCACTGCGGTTACTGTACGGAATATCGAGTTGGATGAAACATAGTAGTAGCATCGATAGTGAAAGCATATGGTTGTTGTTTTTTTCGGTTTAGACTGTATATTTTCAATTCTCATACATACTGCTCAATAGTGTAGTGTATAAGATAATTTGTAATTAAATTTGTAATCCAAATTTAAATAAAAGGAAATTTATTTTTGTTACGATTAAAATCACAACTGTGTCGCATTTAAAAAACGAGATACATCAACGAACAGATGTCGTATGAAACTATGCAGTTTCATTCTGAAACCCCTGTAATGTTTGTCACATATCATAACGTATATGTCATGGCCATATCGTAAAATTTGCCATATCAGTATGAAATTTACGACAGTCTTAATTTTAACTAAAAGTCAACAATAGGAGCGACGACGAGCCAAGCGAAGAGGAGCGTGTGATCATAAATTCGGAATCCGAGCGAAGCGGAGCGGTGAATATGGAAATGGTAAATTCTACAATATGGCCTCGATATGTAAGTATGTACATGTAGTAAGTCTACCTATGGCAAGTACTGTACCAAAGTTTTAAAACTTTTACACTGTGACTGTACTAAGGTGCCCAAAAACGCTTGTTTCCCAGCCGTATTCCCGCTACTGTCGATCGTCAAGAGACTTAGTTGCGCCCGCGTCGAATGTAAACAGGTGCCAAGCCCTTTTAGATTATGTGAGTCAAAAGTCTCGACCGCAGAATTTAGTGGTATTAACGACACCTATTGACATTCTACATAGAGTGAAATGGAGTTCCAAGCATGCCGAATTGATTTACACAGATTCTTTCTGTGAATAAATAAATGGTATATAAAACTGTCAAACGGTCGTCTATTATATTATAATTTCATTTAAATTTAGTTTTTTAATAATGCATTTAAATCAACAGAATTAGGGTTAAGTTTTTTGCCATGAATTCATTTGAAATTCATTGCCTTAACTTATTAAGGCTTAACTTTCAAAAAGAACAACAAAAAAGTGGCTGTTTTAGAATAAATAAACAAAATACGTTTTTTTATTCATCCGGGATTCTAATAATATAACTTATTTACAATTGATGCTTTAGGTGAATTATAATTAACGATTTTTTAAATTTCCTAAAAGCCTAGAAACACTGCCTGCATGTAGCTGTGGACAGATCGACAACGTGAAATATAGAGAATATGATGTGACGCCAAAAATAACTAATTGTCAGTCTAAATTAAGGCGATACGTAAAAGTTTTAGCGTCCCTGTTACTCCATATGGGAAAAAGCACTCAGTGTGAGAGGGACGGATTCGTGGAAAAGTAGCAAAAAGTCGGTTTTTTATTAATATAAAATGTACTAAAGTTGCTATCAAATTTTCGTTTAACCAGGTCCTAGATACCGTTAAAACCCATTTAATAAAATATAATTGCAGTCCATATGTCATTCTAAATTGTCAGACCAGGAGAACTGGTGAAAAAGACCTCATTTCAATAAATATTTGTATCGGGCTGAATTGCTCCAATCGCGTTTCTGTTTAAGAGATCCCTAGAAAATGATTCCAAAAATAACATACTATTATATCAAAATATTACATTATTTACTGAAGTAGATATGCAAGTTCTAAAAGTGTAGATATTTTTTCCGTAGCGCCTTAAGAAGAAACTGGTTAAAAATTTCAAGGCCAATTATTGTGGCAAATAGAAAATGTGTCAGTTCATAGAAGAGATCGTAAAAAATATTAGTGGAATGAGTAGGCGGAGACGAAATATTGGAGCATCAGACATCCCTGAAAGATAATAACAATATAATTGGTCTTTACCATGGATATGTATTAGATATAGGTTCGTGGTCTTTACATATGAAATTGCCGAAATTTTCTTACAGATTCATGAGTTCATAATTCCTTTAATTCAATTGCTATTTCCATTATTTGTTTTTAGATTGATACGTAGATAGATAGAAGATAGAAGATAGATCACCTGTGATCTAACAACAGCACATATGTATCAAGATGTTTACTATAATTCCATTAAAGCATCAATCAATCTTCTATCTTCTATCTATCTACGTGGTCTCTTACTAAAGGATTGATCCGGTCGCTCAACGAGCTATGGAGCGGGCTATGCTTGGGATATCTTTGATGGATAAAATCCGAAACGAAGATATCCGTCAGAGATCGAAGGTGACCGACATAGCCTGCCGAATCAGTAAGTTGAAGTGGCAGTGGACTGGCCATATTTGTCGCCAACGTGATAACCGTTGGCGCTGTAAGGCATTGGAATGGAGACCACGTACAGCAAAGCGCAGCGTAGGCCGCCCTCGTGCCCGCTGGACTGAAGATCTGAAGGACGTTGCGGGTGGCGGCTGGATGAGGATGACTGAGGACCGCCAAGAGTGGCGTAATATTGGGGAGGTCTATGTCTAGCAGTGGACGAATACGGGCTGATGGTTGAATGAATACTTTTGTGATACTTAAATAAATTAAATTCAAACAATAGTAGAAATGAGAGAAGAGAAAGGAAAAGCAAAGATTAGACAAGGAGTAAGACAAGGGTGTCCACTTTCACCATATTTAACATCTTCATAGAGTGTGCAGTCAGAAAACTAATAGAGTCAAGAAAAGGGGGGGTCAAGTTTAATGAAACAAAAATTCAGTTCATTCGTTTTGTTGTTGATATTGCAGTGCTTGTGGAAAGTCCAAATCAGTTAGAGGAATTAGTAGTAGATATGGATTTAGTATTTCAAGAAATTGGTTTAAAAATTATTACAAATATAACTAAAACTTTAATAACATCAAAGACTACAATAAAACATAACCCAATAAAATTAAAATCAAAACCAAGAGAACAAGTGAAACAGTTTAGATACTTAGGAAGTCTGATTACTAATGACTCCAGATGTACATCGCTGGAAAAGGGATGGCAAAGAAAGATTTTGACAACAAAATAGTAATTTATGCTTCAAGGGCGAAAAGGAATAAATTACGAGGACGATTTAAAACACGAGCGTAGCGAGTGTTTTAAACGTAACCGAGTAATTTATTACTCTTACGCCCGTGTATCATACTACGTTTTTCAATGCATAGTGTGAGGAAATAAAACAAATATAATCTTGTTATTATTTTTTGTTTAATTAAAATATTGTATAAAACTTATTTTCGAAATATATTTCGGCCCACTTTGGGGCCGGCATCAGTCGAATTAAAGACATTAAATGACATAAAATATATACACATACTAATAATATGTTGTATATATTTTATGTCATTTAATGTCTTTAATTCGACTGATACCGGCCCCAAAGTGGGCTGAAATATATTTCGAAAATAAGTTTTATACAATGTTTTAATTAAACAAAAAATAAAAATAAAATTAATGCTCTATGTAGCAATATATATATATATATATATATATATATATATATATATATTTATATTGCTACATAGAGCATTAATTTATATATATATATATATATATTTATTTCTAATATAATCTTGTGAACTTTAAATAATGATTGTCTCAAAAGGACTGTATCCAGAGTCGTTAAACAGTGGAAAAAAAGTATAACAATTATGGTACACAGGAAAGGCTGCAGGTTAGCCAACTATTGAAAAAAAAATAATAATAATAAAGCCCTAGGGAAAAATAATCGACTTTCTGTTCGGTTTTGATGCATAAAAAGTGGGCCTTTACGAGTACTTGCATTGAAAATCACCTTTTCAAAACCCACATGTCGCGGAATATTCGGAAGCGTCTTATAAAAGTGTACGTCTGGAGCATTTCTGTTGTTATAAAACTGACTTGTGACTAATTAAATTTGTGATAAACTGAAGAACATTTTCTTTGTTTTTGGCTTTTGGCTACTGAACAACCTTGTCACAGTTAATGTAACTGTCATCTGTAAATAAAATGTCAACTATTGACTATCTCAAAATAGAAGGTCAACTTTACTGATACAATGTTCTATAGCGGCGGGACACAACTCAGTTCCCCGGCTGTACCAAATGATTAGAAATGTCGCACATGGTTCCCCTTTTCACCAAACGGCAGACGCGGAAGACATTTTGTACACTTGATGACAAGATTACTTATGCCACCTGTCCTAAGCTAATGCGAGGTTTGCATTAGTAAGAATAATAGTCTTATATACGTACTGATGAGAAAATAGCACATATATTTTCCTTTGTTTTATGTGACATACAATAAGATCATAAAACATTGTTATGTTACTGTATAATGACTATAATTGCTTATTTTATAAGCCTTGTCGTGTGATCCTTGGTGTATAATACTGGCTATCTATAAGCTGTAGTAGGAAATGTGTCGTCGGACCTTATGGAAAACACGGTAAAAAACAACCAGACGGAATTATTATGTAGATTTCAAGGCCATTGTTAAGCCAATGTCTTCGTGCCGCACGCCAATAACATGGGTTAATTGTCGAAGACAACGAAAAGTGTACAACAAATAAATTATAGTCAATGAGTTGAACGAAACGTTCATTGATCAGTAATGAAGAGTGGTAGTTCTAGCCAAAAGAGTGAACCTTCGTGATCTATGCCAGGACTCTTCCTGACTCGTTACAATATATGTAATATGTATGTATGTAAATTCTTTATTGCACAAAAATATACAATGCACAAAGGCGAACTTAATGCTTATTTGCATTCTCTACCAGTTAACCTTTGGTGTTGTGGAGATTACAAGGGTAGTGTCAAATAAGTTAATTAATTTGTTTATTTATAAATATTAACGTTTAATAATATCTACCTAAAATTAAGTAGTTATACATACGTATAAGTACGATATTATTATATGTATATATATATAAATACTATTAAAACTTGTATTTATATATTGTTCGATAGTACCTATGGAGTGTAAAAATAACTGTTTCATTATGTTTTATATAATTAATACTAAATAAGGTCAATTCCATTATATGACAAGTTAGGACATTGTATACCATCGGAGTAATTGCTGACTTTTTGCTTTTACAATAATATATGGTGGAAAAGAGAGTCAGTGAATTTTTCTACTCTACGCATCGTCTCATTTTATAACCTCCAAAATTTTCAATTACTCTGAGCTAAAAATAACTAAATATCTCGACCTATTACGGACGCAATAACAACTTTTCCACCGTACATTTCTTTTCAATCATCACTTTGCTAACCAATCCGGAAGCCCCTGGTCTAGAATAGTTCTGAGACATTTTGCTGTGTCGATGCGTGTGCGCAAATATCGATGCTAAATCTGTACGGACTGACAAGCTTACTATTTACATGTGTTATTGGATATAACGACTCTTCTTATGTAGATAACAAAGGTAACTTTCGATTGACAAATCTGAAAGTTTTAATAGATTTCTACGTCCGCGCAGTCCAGAGTTATGCATTGTCGAAGACCGCTTCTAGTTTTTGAGAGCACAAATTATATGCGGTATGCTGAAATATTAGGTCTAGTTTTAGGTGCAGGGATAAAATATTGATCAGTTTATTTAATCAGTACTTAGTAGTGGTATTTGATTTAGCAAAAGGTATATTGTATTAGTTTATTTACGGTTGCATAATTTAATGAGTCGGATTTTAGAGATACTGATTTGTTCGGAAAGTCAAAATTGGAAATTGAAATCACCAGGGTCAACACTGTTATGGATTATGACTATACAAGGTGACTTTTTGATCATCGTCCAAATTCATACTCAAGGCTTAGTAAGTAATCAGCATCATGAATTGATAACAATTTTTGTGAAATTTCATTTTATGAATTTTACGAAAATCATTATTGTTTCATGATGCTGATCACCTACCAAGGCTCAAGTATGAATTTGGACGATGTTCTCAAATTCACCATGTATACAACGTGTAACAGAAAGGTGTAACTATATTTGAAGAGCTTATTCAGTCAATGGTATAGAACAACTTTTACTATGGAACAAAACTCGTATCTCGAAAAAAAAAAATTTACTATTTCATAGAAGAATGCAATGCCGCTCGGCCGAAATGTATGGAAGAGCAGATTTTTTTTGAGATTTCAGGGTTGGCTCCATAGTAAAAGTTGTTCTATACCATTGACTGAATAAGCTCTTCAAATATGGTTACACCTTTCTGTTACACGTTGTATAAAGTTCCAACATTTTGAGACACCTACCATTAATATTATATAATTGAGATATAATATAAGTAAAGTAAAAATTTGAGGAATTCTGTACCGGAATATCTACCATGCTTTATATAAAAAAGTACCCTGTTAATGGTAAATAGGTAATATTGTGGACAAGACGAGCAGACTAAAAGTCTAGCATCAAATACATCAAAGCAAAACACTTTACACTATTTCGTTTTTAAAACACAGTCGCAATGATGGAGCTGCCAAAACTTAAAGAAATATCCTCTCTGAAAATAGTCCACTTCGGTTTCTAATTGCCCGAACCTCATTTTCAGCTTCGTATTTTTATTTGAGACGTCATTGGGTCGTTGACTTTTATTTGTTATCTTCATAGAGTTCCGTACTTATAAGAAACATAGAGCCTTGAGGGCGGATACCAAATGGCAAAGACACTTTTCTGTACTTTTTACCATCGGGGAAAGTTCTGCAGGTCCAATTTTTGCTCTTACTACCGTAATAAGGCCGATAAAAGACCTGCATCTTTTTCATCGAAAGTCCGTGAGCATTATACTCTAATAAAATTGAGATCGGTCGCGAATATTTTTAAATTTTATGCCCAAATCACCAAAATTAGGTATTTATGCCGTTGCATCCTAAACAGCTGATAAACACCCAATTTCCTTTTCTATGGTTTTGATTTTTTTTTGGTAGTGTGCTCAAACATATCCGGGGCCTAAATAAATTAATTTAGTTTGCACTTGCCAATTTTTACACAATCATTTGTCGAAGATCTTTATCACTGCATTTGTTTTTGGCGCATTCAGATTGAAATGTTTATCTTTTTGCGGTTTGGAAGACAATACAAGCATTTAATTTGTTATAGTTTTTTTTTGTTACTTTTAATTTTTATTGGATAATCTCTTTCGTTGTTTTGCATATTTGTAACGTCTGCGTAATGAATTCGGCATATGTTATCAAAACTTGTACATATTCATAAAAAATGTTTGATGTGCAAGTAAAGATGCAATAAATATACATAATTGTATCCATTTTTGTTACTTTTATTATTAGCGCATAGTCAAACTATTTTCTTATGTTTATCTTCAAAGAAAAAAACGGATGTGCCAAGTGTGCTCTTGCATTTCACAGTTCAGGAACACCTCTGAAACTCCCTCTGGGATTCATGTCGTGACGATATGTTTTTTTGTATATTTTATGTCAGAGATACAAATACTACGAGGTTGTATTAGATAGCAATCTAATGCTCGCCAGTGTAAGAAAGTTGTAATGAAGTGTTTCGTATTGTCACGTCACAGTTGCGTTTGACAGGAAAATGACAACCGTTGTCACATATTGCATTTATTTTCTGTAAATCGTGAAGACGGTGTGTTGATTTATTAAAAAAATTGTCTATAGATACTTTACTTTGATATTTTGTTAAGACATTCAATTTGCATTATTCAATTAAGCAAGCTATCGTTGTATCGCTATCCAACTGTCTAATATACATATAATACTCTTAATATTATTAAATGGTACGTTAATTTAGCTGCAAAACAATAGAAGTTCCAAGTTCCTAAAAATGGCTATTGTTTTTTATGTGTTTTAATCATAGTTGTGTTAATTTTTGTTTATTGTTTTAAGTATCCTTATGGATGAACTGGCAGTGACAGAATAACAGCGTCCCTTTGCTTCTGGCTTAAGGGACAAAAGCTGAGTCACCGACCTTTTCAACAGAACCTGTCTAATCCTAAATAGTCTTTAAGTATTATGTGTTTTGTGTTGTGTTCTGTTGAATAAAAATCTTTTTATTTATTTTTATTTATTTTTCGGTTATTTTGTTTAATAATTATTTTACCCCGGCAGTTATTACAACTCTGATACCTCATTTACACTCTCGCGAGGCTCTCGCCATGAAGGAGACATAACTATATTTGTAAAGCAAAATGCAATTGATTCCATCTCCTTTACTTATATAGCTTGTATAAGGTTTGAAGGTATAGCATAACGTAAAGTTGACTCTACATTACAAGACGTGTAAAGTTTGTTACTCTACACCATTCGACTGTTCAATTAAAAACTTGGAGGAATTTGTTAGATATGAATCCGGTTTTAATACAGTCACATAGTTCATACATAAAAGTAATTAAAGTACGAGCATGTCATAATAATGAAACTGACGACATCCCACCTAACGGTAAGCAACCCGTTTTAAGATAACCCGTTGATAATCCAACGTGATATAGTACCCATAAAGATACGCATATAGACTAGCTGCTAGCCTATATCGGTAAAGTAAAATCGATGCAACTTGTATATTACGTTAAGGCGATATGGAAAAGTTTTAGCGTCCCTGTTACTCCATATGCGAAAAAATCCTCAGTGCGAGAGGGACGGGTTCGTGGAAAAGAAGCAAAAAGTCGGTTTTTTACTAATATAAAATGTACTAAAGTTGCTATCAAAATCTCGTGTAACCAGGTCCTAGATACCGTTAAAACCCATCTAATAAAATATAGCTGCAGTCTATATGTCATTCTAAATTTTTAAACCAGGAGAATTGGTGTCGAAAAGGACCTCATTTCAATAAATATTTCTATCGAGCCGAATTTCTCCAATTGCGTTTCTGTTTTAACAGATCCCTAGAAAAAGAATCCAAAAATAATATACTATTTTATCAAAATAATACATTATTTACTGAAGTAGATATGCAAGTCCTTAAAGTGTCGTTTTTTTCCGTAGCGCCTTAATTGGATGATTTGCTAACCTGTAGCTAAAGTCAACAAGATCATAAGCAAAATAAGTCAAATGTATCAAAATACTTCATATGTTTTATATAGATAACATAATCATAAGCAAAGTAACATGTTTTACATTCAGAGTGCATTAAAGGATACCTATCATAGAAATTTAAACGCTTTACCTTGTGTTTCTTACGAGGTGATATTCTGTGTTTGTGTCATGCGCAACCCCACAAAGCTTTTTCTTAAAGTTACGCTGTTTAAGATTTTTCTTATTTTTCCTAAGGCCCTAGGGTAATTTCCACATAAATGCCAAATTTCAGCTCAAACGCTGTCGTTTCTGAGTTATGCTGCAAGCCATCGGCCATTGATAGAAACCTAAACTTCACTAAAGAACAGCAAAGTTGCTGTTTTTGCCATATACATAGCGACTTCGGCGACCGATCTATAGCCCCATGAATAGTCTTGTCAAAAAATATATAGAATCTTCAGTGCTAACATTGCGGAGAGGGAGCAAAAGACTTCTTGTACGAATTCAACTCTTCTAACATATACATTTGCGAGTAGTTTCATCTAATTTGACATTACCGAGCGATAAATTACTTGTCTCTTAGCTTACAAAGTAGTTAATTCCCAAGTTATTTTGAAACTTTGACTCTTCCGCGTAAAATTCAAAACAAACTTGCAATTTCAATAAAGTTACTCACATCCTCCGATTTCCGGCACTTGGTGTGAAACGTCATCATGGCTTTGATTATATATTTTATATATTAAAGACCGCCATCTGCTTCGATCTCCTCACAAAGTCTTTCTTCAAAGTGTAACTAAATATAAGTGCAGTTTTATAGAAATACTTTAATAAATATATATAGTATGCCTTAATTAGCTTTTTATTTATAATTACACAATATAACTTGAAATATATACAATAAATAAAAGAAAATTATAACTTGAAATATATTTCGGCCCTTAGTGGGCCGTCATCAGTCAAGTATTAAAAAATTACGAATATACCATAGTAATAAAAAATAAAAAAATAAAAAATAAAAAAGACAATATTTTTCTTAATCAACCTCTTATGATTTAAAAGGTCTTATGTCCACAAATTCTTATATCAAATCATAAAAGTTTGTGGACAAGTACAAGCACCCTTCAAGTGCCAATTTTTTTATTTTTATTACTATGGTATATTCGTAATTTTTTAATACTTGACAGTTTTATAGAAGTTAGTCGTCACTACACTATACATGTCGACATTGTATGACAGATTTTGATTCGGTTTATACTGTTACTTTGCATGCATATACAACGTGTAACAGAAAGGTGTAACCATATTTGAAGAGCTTATTCAGTCAATAGTATAGAACAACTTTTACTATGGAACAAACCCTGTATCTCGAAGAAAAAATGTAACTGTTTCATAGAAAAATGAAATGCCGCACGGCCGAAATGTATGGAAGGGCAGATTTTTTTTTGAGATTTCGAGTTTGGCTCCATAGTAAAAGTTGTTCTATACCATTGACTGAATAAGCTCGTTAAATATGGTTACACTTTTTTGTTACACCTTGTATACATACATAGATATCATCTTCAATATGTCACAGGAAAAAAAGCTAGTATTGGAAATACTTATATACCTAATAAGTTCATTATTTTGTAAAGAACTTGCGTCCATAACTGTAATTATATTTACAAACTTGTATTAACTGCTGCACAAATTCTAAAATTAACTCATTGTAAGGAAATTCCCAACTAAGGAAATAGTAAAATGGTTGACCGCTCCTGTTTAGCTACAAGTCCCATTAAAACTAGTCAAGCGTGTCCACTAACACCGCAAATGGAGGGTTCTGTTACGGATTGTAGTGCTCTATGGCCTTAAGCCATAGAGACATTCTTCATAACTTCACTTTGACTTTGACTGGGATTTTGGAAAATAAACGATAATGCTAAAAGGTATTTTATCTTCGTAATTAACTGTTTCCACACTGGTGACCCTTGAAGAACCGCATTATCAACATCAATCACAGGTATCAAATATATTCGCCATAAATAAAACGCATTTTGTCAATAAAAAAATGTAGTGCTCTATGGCCTTAAGCCATAGAGACATTCTTCATAACTTCACTTTGACTTTGACTGGGGTTTTGGAAAATAAACGATAATGCTAAAAGGTATTTTATCTTCGTAATTAACTGTTTCCACACGGATTATTGAATTAAAAATATCTTGAAATATTTGAAACAAAAAAAAAACATTCTATGCTGTCTGAATTTTCAATCTGGTTTTAAATTCAACCTGAATTCAATATTTATCTAGGATAAATTCATTCATACATAATGGATGATAAATAAATTCATCGATAAATATCTATTCAAAGATTTTATCAGCTAAGTAAGTACAACAGCATGAACTAAATAGATTAGACGGACAAACAATATTGACGCATTATGTATTATGCTAATATATTCGCATTTTAACCCAACGAACTAAAAAACCCTTGAAAACAGTTACTTCGTAAAAGGTCGACATTTACAAAACAAGCTATCTGATTAATTAAAAACCCAGTGAAATTCTTAAATTTTCCGCTGACGTGCAACTGGTTTAAAAATAGCTTAAACAAAAACCGGATTTTGTTTTAAGTTTCTAATGGATGATGGACAGATTCCATCTGATTTTTGAACAGTGTAACTTTGAAGAATTTCCACTTTCTTCGTATTTAATAACATTTAATTTGAGGTAAAAATCTGCTTACACATTTATGGCGAACAACCGTTTTATTTGGGTCTCGTTTGTTCTAAATTCAAATGTTTTCATTAGAATCAGTCCAACTTCTCTCTTTGTTTAATTCAACAAGGCTCAACAATTTCTAGCCGCCATCGAAACATACACAATCGTCAGGAACGCTACATTTATTGCTAATATAAATAACAGAGATTCCTCGAAACTTTAACATACAAATTTATGAAAGTTAACCCTTTAAGTCACTTTAACACTTTTTAGTTATATAATTAATCAGATTTTTAAATGTCGATAGCCTATTTACATCAAATACCACTTTTCCATTTTGGTTGGTTTATTGTTGAATTAATAATGGAGAAATAAGAACCCAAACCTTCATAAACTTTAACAAACTTATCTGTGACAAGGAAAACAAATAAAATAAAAAACTGGATGTTGGTGGTGTTAAACGTTTCAACTGATATGTGGACTCTCGCAATCCCACTTTTTTTCAATGCTTATTTTATCCCGCCGTAATACGAAGTTTGGGCAAAACCTGTGTTGTTATAAAATGCTATGCACACAAACTATAGTTTATTAAATAGTCTGGCGACATACCCACCGATCGCTTTGGGATTAGAATCAAATAATATAACCAAATAAAGCACGAACCTTTTACCAGCTACGTAGAATAACATAAATATGTACAAAATTTAGAACGATCCTTACAGAAAGGGTTAAAACAGAATCCCGACAGCAAATAACGGCACCGAGTATTAATAACATCTTACTATTTGTTACAGACTCCGGATCCAGTTCACACACCTCGAGTCGGCTTGCGGCGGCGACGAAAACCGATACAAAACCGACGCTTGCGCAAATCGCCGCGCCGACGCCAACACCCGACCACTACAAATTGCAGTTTTAGTGATTGTGATGGATGTGAATGCTAATCAGCCAGTGTTTTTTCGGGTGTTCCACGCGAATCGAACTGATAGACACGTCAGTTAAAGTAAAAATCGAATCAGTGTCCGCCCGCGTTGGGCGCCATTTTAGAATTGACAGGTCCGCGTTGGGCGCCAAAGTTGAAAGGGACGGTAAATAAGAGTGCGGGTAGTGGTGGTATGGGAGACAGGGGTGCTGTGCAGTGACGGCGCCGAGGAGGCTGCCATGGGCGCGGCGCGCCATGCATCTGCGTACGCGCCCGCTGCGCATTCTGATCGCGGCGTTGGCGCTGGCGTCGTGCGCCGCGGCGCCTGCGCCGGCTCCCGAGGCGAGGGCGCAGCGCTCCGCCAACCTCAGCCACATCACAGGCACTTCGCGCAATATACAGATGTTCCTCAAAAACAGATACCTGCAGCTTCTACCAGACGGCACTGTCAACGGCACCACAGACGGCAACAGCGCTTACAGTGAGTTACACTTTACTTTCGTCTGATCAAGAACCCATTAAAGGGGTCTTCTACATTGATACTACCTGTGAGTTTTTTTTGCAAAATATACTTACGTAATATGAATGCATATTGTTTACTTTCATCGGTGGTCAAAACAATTGGAATTCTATCTCTGTCAGGATTGTGAGCGACCAATGTTTCAATTGATAAGCCTTAAACTTGAAGAAATTCGAGTTTTCGTAGAGTTAGCATGATTTTTGGTACATTCGTCTACCTATTTTTTTATACAATGAAGCGTAATTGGGACTGCTAATGGGCATGGGTAGGTTGACGGTTGGACAATCTTACATAAAGCCTATTCAATAGATGGAACTGATGATAAAATGATTGATTGAAAACGCTTATTTTTATATAATTATTATTTTATTATCATGCATTATTTTGACAACGGAGTAAGTTACTCCAAGTAACAAAAAGTAGCGGTATTAAAACACGTAGTTTGGCTTCAAAACGTTACTCAATAAGTTACTCTTTAAGTGAACCACAAAAGAGTATCGCCTTAATCAAAACTCCAGCGAATAGATTGGAAATTAATAATACTAAAATAATATGTCTAATAATATAAGTAAGATACCATTATTTAAAAAAAAGCTGTTGAGATAGACACGGACCGACTAATAATCACGTTTCTAAACGTGAGACACTTTAAATAGCCCGCTAATAACATATATTGCCATAAAAGCACTACTTGAAAACTAGAATGTAATTATATAGGGCGGTTAAAAGTTAATATGTTTATGTCAAATTACTGCAATGACTCTAGATACGTTAGAACGTAGCCTTAGGCATCGTTAAGGCGTGTTCATATTTGCGTGATCATCATTATCACAACTCGTATCTCTGAGAGAATTCAAGTCCTTTTACTATTACGTCACCATTCCTGTCCATTTGATTTAGCAGCATCGATACATTTTTAACAGATAATTAATTTTACCGTATTGGTGTAACTACACATTAAAAATAGTATTTTGGACACACTTTCAAAATAGGGATATAAGTAATTTAGGGGTATAAGACATTATTTAGTTACGAAAAAAATATATAACATTAGTAATATAACATATTATTTAAAATACAAAACTACAGCTAATATAAAATGAACATTAAAGTTCAAGTAAATAAAAACTATATCGAGATTGTGGCTGCCGCATTGCCTCCATCAGTAATTGGTATTTTTAATAAGCATTTCATTTAAATATATATTCTAGAAAATATGAAACACTGATAATTTAATTTTTTTACTTAAAATCCCCGAAAACTTCCGCAGAGAATTGAATCCAAAGTTATGTTAAAAAGCTAAAGGTGTGTGGTTAAGCGGCGATTTCACTCAGATCATAATAATATGACACGAAATAAAGACACGTTCACATTGACAAAGGCTTGATGTGAATTCCCGAACTCCCAAAACATTTTTAATTCCCTACATACTACATATTTTACGGTATATGTAAGTATACCCTAATTTCTTTTGAAATTTAACATCACATGTACGCAATCACAAACTAAAAAAACACCCAAAATACAAATATTAAGATATACTTTAGTTATTAAAAAATCTTTAAGCCCTAAATTTATTTATCTTCTGTTTAATTTTAAGAATCATCAAACTTCAAACTACAGTCTGAAGGTATCTTTATAGGCCGCAACATTCAAAAGCCCAAATTATGTTTCGCAAAAACTGACCCCCATGAAATTGTAGTGATGGTTGACTCACTCGCTTTGGATAATTTCGGCCAAAATTTGTTACAGCCAACGACATTCTATACCATATGGTTACAGCTAAATATTTTTTCAAATAAAGATGAATGTAGATGAGGATTGTCAGGGAAGTTATCATATTTTTTGTTATTTATAAAGGGCTTTAATGTTAACATCAAATAGGGCACAATCTCACGCACCACCTAATTTTAAAATAGTTAACTGATATCGTTTTAGATAAATATTTATAATATTTGTACGTAAATATAGTTCAACATAACTTACATCTTGCAACATTTTTGATGTCCAAATAGCCGAAAACTTCGGCCAACTTAATCGTAATCGGTCTCTAAAACCGAGCAATAAAATGAGTCTTTACCGAACCGACTTCAAATTAATGATAACATAAAAACAGTTTTTGATTGCGTGTCCGAAGTAATGGTGCTTTAGCTATCATACATGATGAGAACGACATTTGGGAGCCATTTGTAATTTGGAACTCACGCGTTGTGTATACTCGCCATTTTAGTGTGAAAACAGCAATTTTCCTGATGAAGCCGGTTTTTAGATTGAGTTTGCTTATATGAGTCTGCTGTTAAGTCAAAATTTATACTTGCGATTGTCGGCCTTTGGTGAAACTTGAAACACATCTTGAGTTAAAAACACTTGTACTTATAGTTTCACTTTATTTATGTTTTTTATTCCCGGTTGGGAGTTAACATAAATAAAGTGAATACAAAGAGGAAACGCAGCCAGCCTTCTAGGTACCCTTCCTACTCCACATGACGACGGCGATCTGGCTAATATTTTCTATTTAGTTTAATTTTAATAAACTTGTAATTTAATAAAGATTTTAGTTTGCATGTAGGTATATAGCTAGTAATTTACTGTATTTATATTTATAGGTTTAGTCTAATTTTTAATGTTAATAAAGTGAAACTATAAGTACAAGTGTTTTTAATTCAAGATGTGCTGTTAAGTCCACTAAAGTACGATTTTTGACTTTTATGTTGAGTCGTTACATTTTTTCGAATAAAAAAAGCCTTGTGACGGCGGCGGCGCCGAAATAACATTCGACAGCAAACACATAAATTTGGAAACATTTTCATAGCAAACTTCGTACGATTTTAGTGTCGACTTTATACCTATATAGAATGCTCTTTATTACGCTTTTTTAAACTTTCAACCAAAATATGTGCTTTTAGCATGTCATCCGTGTTTTAAAAAAGGAGGCCGAATTAAGAATTCATGGCATTAGTTTTGCCTTACAGCCCATTTATCCAGAAACGCGTCGTGTCAACTTTGCCCTTACATGGGAATTTTCTTTCGAAAGTTCGAAATACCATGTTTCGTCCAAAAATCGTAATTTCCGTTCTTGAGAAAGAATCTTGTTTGTTTTATAATTTGTATTTAAATGTTAGTAAATTGAAATTATCACAACGCTGAAATGGGCTTTTTAAATTTTATTGTCTTGTATGTAGGTACTTTTTACGGTTTGTAATGCATTTCGGATAAAATCGAGTTAATTCTATGTCGTATTATAGTACAGTGCTCCCAAAGTAATAATGCGCATACAAATCTATAGCCGAGCGACCGGACATACCACGTGACCGTATTGATTGTATAGAAAGTGTAAGTAAATACGAACTTTGCCGAACAATGGCGAAGATTTGTATGCGCATTATCACTTTGGGAGCACTGTAGACTAGCGGACGCTCCGCGACGTCGCTCGCGTCTATCCCGTTTCTCCCGATCACGTGGAACATGTACACGTCGTACCAGGAACTTAAAGTCCAAATTTTATGTTCCTAGGTCCAGCCGTTTTTTCTGGGCGTTGATAGATCAGTCAGTCAGGGTAATATTTTATACATATTTATTTATTTTTTATTTATTTAACAAAGCTTACCACTATATTACACCATGCAGTAAATAACTTAAAAGTACATAAGTATACAAATTTAAGAGCCAAATAAACGTTTTAATCGTGGTGTTTCAATAATAGCCCAGATAGACGTATAGTATGTGCTAGGACTATTATGTTATGGTCTGTTTTAATTGAAAGGTCGGTCTTGACTCAAAAATATATAATACTAAATACATTTCTATCTAAATCAACAAAAGTTTATATTACATATATATATACAAGGTGAATTTGTAAACATCGTCCAAATTAATACTTAAGCCTTGGTAAGTGATCAGCATCATGAAACAATAACGATTTTTGTAAAAAACATAAAATGAAATTTCGTCTCTCCATAGTGATTCACTCAGGACTGGGAGTGAATTACTATGGGAAGTCGAAATTTCATTATGCGAATATTACAATTTTTTAAATCGATTTATGGTACTGATCACTTACGAAGGCTCCAGTATGAATTTGGACGATGATCAAAAAGTCACCTTGTATATATATATATATATATATTGGCTTATCTACTATACCTCGAATAACTACAGGTACATGCAGAGGCGAATGATCTCGGCTAGACAGACAGACAGACAGTCTTCAAATCTCCAAGGATAGACAATACACATATGTTTGTCATTGGTGACTATGTATAGTGCAATAAAAGTCTTCCTACATTATGAAACACATGCTGATGTGATGACTATAATTTTGACTGTTGTCAGGTACGCGTGCGACTTTAAAAGTCGGTTATAGTGGCGCTGTTACTTATTGTTCCGTGACTTTTATGTTTGGTCAATTTACTGCAAGAGTTAGTAAACACTTTGTTTTAAACGACTACAAAAGGATGTGAAATAGAATAGTTCGTAAAATAGTAAGTCGTACTGTATAAAATAGGAGTACAAACGTTAAGTAACATTTTTAAAGTTAAGCCAATTATTAAAATAATTTGTAGTCTTATTAAAAAAAAAAACTTTGGTATCGAATTGGGTATCGTGTAAACGGCCATTCCCACTTTGATTAAATTACATAAGAATAAAATGTATCGATTTTTGAACCCAAATTATAAAGTCGCAAATTCATAGGAAATCAAAATTCAAGATTTATGTTTAATGTTCGAATTGACTTGTAATAAACTTATAATGAACACGAACTTGCAATCTTAACAAATGCGTAGTAAGTAAGAGTTATAGATTGTTAAGAAGATGGCATACCCTAGCAACTTTTTTTATTACCCGTCCAGCACAATAAGTCCTACGGCAAAGACTTTACTTGCTTGTCATAGAGGCGATTATATGTTTACTCTTTGGCCTCTTTTTCTTGAACGCGTAATACTAGTGATCACGCAGCGAAACAACAAATTGGTGTGTTTTTAGCTAATACTGAAAAATTTTGTAGGGAAAAAAATATTGAATTTAGGTGATATACCTTCATATTTCTATTACCTATTTTATGAAAAAAAAATCAAGTTGATCTCTTAACCGCGTTCTTGAAGCGAACGTTTGATAACCAAAAAAAGAGAGGGTGCAAAACATTTTTTTTGACAAAAGTATAAATCTTAGTACATTGTTTATACGTAACATCCCTAGAGAAAAGATTAATAAACCAAATATATTTTTTTCAATACAAGGAGAGTCCGAATTTCTTCAAACGAATCCTAGATAGACTAGAGTTGGTCATGCTCTAGGCTCAGGTACAGGCTTAATGGGGTACCTACTAAGTAAGTATTGACTTAGTTTCGTGCCATACCGCAGGCTATCAACCATTGATCTGAGTATAGTCGGGCTATACTCTGCACGATATCGCGATAAATTCGTCATTACAATAAGGGCTCCTTCTTGCCGTGCCGGTGAGCTTTGATGTTCTGGCTGGCGACTGTAGAGATAGAAAAGAGAACGCGAAGGGCAGATTATAAAAGGAAATCAATTTTTATGGTTATAATTAATGTATTTTTAATGGGTTATTTATTTATGCTTTTAAGGTCTAGATATTTCGGCACATTGCATTCCACTTGAACGGAAACAGACGCTCTTACCATGGTAATAGTAGTTTATGCTACAAGGGCGCAAAGGAATAAATTACGAGTACGATTTAAAACACGAGCGTAGCGAGTGTTTTAAACGTAACCGAGTAATTTATTGCTTTTACGCCCGTGTATCATACTACATTTTTCAATGCATAGTGTGAGGAAATGAAAACAAATATAATCTTGTGAACTTTAAATTATAATTGGCTCAAAAGGACTGTATCCATAGCCGTTAAACGGTGTAAAAAAAGTATAACGTCTATGGTACACAGGAAAGGCTGCAGGTTAGCCAACCATTGTAAATAAATTAAAAAAATAATAATATTAAAGCCCTAGGGCAAAATAATCGACTTTCTGTTCAGTTTTGATGCATAAAAAGTGGGCCTTTACGAGCACATGCATTGAAAATACATTTAATTTGCTCCGTAGCCAAGTTAATTGTCTATTACAAATTTTTGTAGGACATTTTAAATAAACGTTATCGAGGTGGGCCGTTTTGTTTAAATCATGAATTATCTCCAAACGTTATTCAAACTTGACATCTTACCCGTATATCTCAATTTCCCATTAAGTAACACAAAAATTTGAAATCTGCTGGGTCTACGTCTACGCTCTTCCAAACTCTACGCAACTTGTTTATTTCCTCGCAGTAATTTCCTGAGATTGCCATATTGCTTCGAAACCCGTTACATTTCAATAACCGAAACAGTGACCTTTATCGATATAATTATAAAGTCCATTTTCTAACCTAAAATTAATTTCGTGAATACGCTCACTTGTGTTGTTATCGGGTAAGATTGAATCAATTTACTTGTTACATGCCACTAGTTTTTTTTTTGTTTGTTTGTGTCTGTGGATAGTAAAATATCTAACTAAACGTTTATTTATTTGTAGAGCTTTAATTATGGTATCGTTTTTAGGATATACAAGGTGAATTTTTGATCATCGTCCAAATTCATACTGGTGGCTTGGTAAGTGATCAGTATCATGGATCAATAACAATTTGGGTGAAAATCGTAAAATGAAGTTTCAACTCCCCATAGTGATTCACTCGGGAGCCGAAATTTCAATTTACGAATTTCACAAAAATTGTTACCGATCCAAGATACTGATCACTTATTAAGCCTCCAGTATGAATTTGGACGATGATCAAAGAGTCACCTTGTATATGATGATTTCTTGGTTAAACAAATTTTTCTTTTTAATTGTTTAAGATCAATAAAGATTAATAAAGCACGAGACACAATCATGGCAATTAAGTCAACGAGTTAACGCTAGAATCCATAAGTATGATTACAATCCAAGCCTTAGTGTTATAAAATGAAAAATAAATATCAGTTCCTCCCATAATATCACAACTTCAAACATCGAAAACTCGTCGATTTATGCCAATATGATGTAATAAATCGCTCTGGACATCGATTACTGAATACGATTACTATTTATAGTGTGTAATCGAGAATCGAATCCAGGGGTGGGTCGTAAAACAATGCTATCTCAATCTGTACGTGGGTTTCGGTATTTTCGCGCCTCTGCGCGTTTTGCTCGATTTTTATTGCGCATTTGCTTGGCTTTTACTGGTTTTTAAAAGATTTTATGCTTAGAATAAAAGGAGACTTTTGTTTATAACATTTATACTGTAGACTCGGTAAGTGGTAAGGACCAAGGTTCAATGTCTTTTTTTTGCAGAATACAATATTTTTTTGTGCCCCTATTTTAATTTACGAACAACTCCGAGTCAATTTAGTATAGGTAGCCTACATTTTATTTTGCGGTTTGTTTGTCTTTTTGAACCATTTTTCTGGGTATGCTGAGCGTTAGAGACCGTCGAAACGGTCCTCTTAGATCGTTGATCTGAGATACATTATAACACGCGGCGCAAAATGTAGAGCAAGTGTGTTACTTGTTGTGCAATACTGTATAAACGAGCGAAAATTAATAATAATAATAATATAAATAAAAATTTATGATAAAATTATTGAAAATGAATAAATGTTAATATAATATAAAAATATGTAAGCAACGTTTCATTGAAAAGACTTTAAATGAAACGTTGCTTAAATACAATAATTATTATCATTTCATTTAATTTTTTTAATATAGGGTACGGTAGCTCCCCCCTGCCCGTAACTAACTGGGTATGCCCATGGAAAAGAAAAAAAATATTTTTTAACTGTGTTTATGTCCGTCACAAGTCGGTCCTAGTCCCACTTTAAGGGGATACACAACACTGGATAAACCTGACTGTGCTGTTATCAGAACGGTTGGCTTCGTTTTGATCCTTGCAATTAGTTCCGATTGAGATTTTTTTCTAGAATCCCTTACATTTTCGTAGTTTACTAGTTCAGCTTTGAAATTAATTCTTTCAATTTTTTTGGGGATAAATTCCAATATTTATGTCTCATTTTCTATTGTTCTTTTTTTTCAGTACCCCAAGGGTTTAACCCCTGGCTGGTCCTAAGAAAAGGAGGTATGAAATCAGGCGCGTGCCCAGCTTTCATCATGGGAATATTTCTTGAATTATATGGAAATTGTATTTTATAAAAATTTTATAAAAGGGTTTTTTTAGGAACATTCTTAAGCTTTTTGGGGTGCCCTGACCCCCCCTGACCCTCCCCTCTCGGACACACGACTGTGTGACAAAAAAGTTTAGTTTTGTCAGTCATTGATGTCGATTCGGTGCAACACGATTTAACTTATTTGACAGGACTAACTTTATTTTAAGCGTCCTGTCTTCGTCTTTTCGATACAGAAATAAAAAGACAGAGCACTTAAATTAAGTTTAGTCTTGTCATATAATTTAAGAGCCGTTTACCAGACAGATTTTGCAAAACCCGTCTTTTTCTAATTAATCGAAATCGAAACCAATGGAAACTTTGCGATGGAAGCATACACATTTTTTTTAGAATGGCTTCATATTATTGTTCGCCTTTTGGCCTTTACAACTTTGCCTTAATAAGAGGGGGACAGAGAGTATCCAGCCTCATTTATCAATTTTATCATACACAATAATTAGGTAATAAGGTTTTGTTGAATAAAAATTGAGCAAATTTTGAATTTAAGTCTTCGGTTTAAATTAATTAGAAAAGGCAGGATTTTCACAATAAGGCTGCTAAACGGCTCTTAAATCGCGCGACACCGAATCGATACCAGTGCTGAACCCAAAAATTATAGAAGTATGTAGATTTTATGACCAAAAATTCCTTTCCGATTAAATTGAAAAGATGAACTACCTCGTATCTTGGCCTTGACCGACAGAATATTTTAAACAGTTAATTAGTGTTACTTCATATATGTTTTATAGATACACTTGGAATGTTTAGCAGAAAAAGATAGCCTTATCATAAAATGTTTTGTTAACTTGTGTCGTGCGTGATTATATCACTGTTTGAAGAAAAATGTTTAAGAATTATGACGAGATCACAAATGACAAGTTCAATCAAATAAGTTGTGAGTAAATTGATAGCAATTAGACAAATACAATGACAGACTTATAAAAAAATACTTGAATGTATAATAGTATTTATGAATAATATTCAAGTAATATTTCAAAGATCAAAGTGGTGTCCAACGACCCGCGGAAATTCGCTCAGGAGCTAAACGGTCCCATCCATATGCATAAACCCCCACTGGGGTTGCCAGATCAATTTGCAAAAATATGATACAAGAAGTCAAATTCGCATAATGATTTGCAGAAATTCTAACGTTCTTATTGTTATTTGTAAGTATGAATGGTGGTGATAAAATGAAACTAATAAAATGTAAAATCGCACATATTTTTTTTTATAGTATATTTATTTTCAGAATCTTAACCTAGTTACATCAATACACAATATTGAAAATTGTTTGTAAGTTACTATTAGTGTGAGGTAGCAACTGGCCATGTGTTTGTATTTCCGACTAACCATCATTCACAGTGTGTGACTCACACTGTGAAACGATCCCTATTACCGACTATTATCGTTTACCGACACACACACGACAACTTTGAAGGCCAAAATTAAATATTACGTGCGTAATATTATTGGCATGTATAAATCTAACTCACGCTAAAATTTTACAGCATTATTCTAAAGTAATTAAGGCACTACGGAAAAAAATCGTCATTTTTAGAACTAGCACATCTACTTCAGTAAATAATATATTATTTTGATAAAATAGTATGTTATTTTCGGAATCTTTTTCTAGGGACCTGTTAAACAGAAACGCGATTAGAGCAATTCGGCTCGATACAAATATTTATTGAAATGAGGTCTTTTTCGACAACAATTTTCCTGGTTTGACAATTTAGAATGACATATGGACTAAAAATTATGTTTTAATAGATGGGTTTTAACAGTATCTAGGACTTGTTTTAACGAAATTTTGATACCAACTTTAGTACATTTTATATGAATAAAAAACCGAATTTTTGCTACTTTTCCTCGAATCCGTTCCTCTCGTACTGAAGGTTTTTTCGCATACGGAGTAACATGGACGCTAAAACTTTTACATATCGCCTTAATTACCATTATCGCTAAGACAATATAAAAAAAACTAGATCGCAGTCCGAATCGTGGCTCGGGTCCACCATATAGATTGAATATATACTAATATATATATATAATGACGAACCATGTTTTAATATTTGATTGTGGCAACCCCAAACCAGTCGGCCACTCAGTGTCGACAGGCAGATTGATCATCCACCTACATTTAATGTAGCAATTTGCACCTGTTAGGGCCTTAACAGCTTCCTTATATAACGTCTTCATCAGCAGACCGTGTTTATAATTGTTTTGAAGAAGCAATTTTAAAGCTGTCTTGAAGTTTTTTAGGGTTCTGCCAAAAAATGAAAACCTTGCAAAGTACTCTTAACAGCATAGGAGTAATAGACATAGCAATACAACAAAATATAACCCAGTAACTGTAGGGTGAAAACTGAAAATAGATGCCTAAATACTTAAAGTTTTTCAAATAAACATTTTAGTTCTCGAAAAGCTAAAGCAGAACCTATGAGAGAGGTTATATTTGCTAACTTATCAATCGTGCAACACTTTAAACCTTATTTGGTCATCCAAAATTGACAATAAGAACAGTGAGGTGATAAATTTTGGAGTGTAATCCCGTGGCGAAATTGGAAGTAAACGCTTGCAATTACACGTTCTTTAGGGTTTTTGGGGAAAATTTCATGTTTTTTTCGGGCATGACGTTAATTTTACGTGAAACATCGTAAACGGTATCTTTCAAGTGATCATGCCCAAATCGATATAATTGTTGAAATTGTCGTCTTTGAGTTTCCAGAACAACAGATTTATAGTGTATAATATTTTTTTCTGAGATAACTTCCATTTTGACGATTTACCCAAAACTCATCTTTCGTTTTATCTTTTTGCTACCAGATTACTTATATTTAGTTGATAAAATATTTTTTACAAAATACCGTATAAGGGTATCTGCACTTTATATAAATATAATTACTCAATTAAACAGTTTTAAACGCTATATTTCGGCCCCTCAGTGGGGTCGTCATCAGGCAAATAGAAAAATATTATATTATGTATATAGGTATATAGATAGGCATTTGATGTTGGTTAGAAAACCGCTGACATGTATTGATATAAAAATATGCAGTTGCTAATATATAAAATAATATATCGTATAGACATATGTATATCCCAAGGGCATGTCAGATACACTATTGTATACCCGCATTTTGACGCCTATTTTGCGTCCCGTTGTAGAGCCTTTCGGACATAAAACACACCGCACGTGCAGGTTTCACCGCGTTAGTTTTCCTTGACCATTCAGCAAAGTATTCAAATATATATTGAACCAGCAGGATTAGAACACAGAACCCAAGATCAAGAAACCGGTGCCCTACCAATTTAACTTAGATGCTAAGCCTTGCCAATCTCGCAGTGTAAGGTAACCCACAATACACCTACCCAATCCCAGTTCTTATTTAAATGTCATAAGAGTTAAATTGTATGAAAATAGCTTGAAATGCATGTGACTGTGCACTGCGCCTATATTGTGCAATCACTACCTTAGCCGTCAAATCCGCGACAAGGCAGAGGAAAAGTTCCAGTCACAGCCGGTAAGTCTTACTATCTATGTAGATATCGACGCCGCCGCCCCGGTTTGTATGTGTGTCATTGATAATGATAATATATGATCTTAAATATGTTTCTTTATAAACAACTTTGGGCCCTTATCTGGAATAAATGATTTTAAATGTTGAAAATTTTATGGATGATTTCCTTGTCTCTTTCTCTAGCAACATTTTTGTTTTCTTTGTTCATCCATCATCCATCCATCAGCCTAGTTTGTCCAATGCTGGACATAAGCCTTTCCAGGACTTTGCCACTCCCGGCGGTCATCCTGGAAGAATTGCCCATACTCACACACGCTGGGCAGGCGAGTTGGTGAGCGCGGTGCCAGAATCCTCGCACCAGTGACGCCGCTGCTCGTCACCATTCTGTTCCATATAAGGCCCGACTATTAGGGATGGATATACCGCCATCCATCGGTCCCAGGCATGGTGGGCCACCTGGTTTTTTGCCTGTGAGCTGTCCTCTTACTCTCCCTCGAATTACTTCGGAGACCCTCCAAGTAAGATGGTGGTACCTCCACAGTCGAGCCTGGCATCAGCTCTACCACCTGTTTCTTTGTTATAATTAACGAATTCTTAACCATTCTGTCCGAATTTGCCCGAAGTACGGCGATAGGGCTCACCACACACCACGATTTGGAAGTAATAATCGTCGGTTAAAAGCGGGTATAGCATACATACCATACACATAAGAAAAACTTTGACACCCTCTCGGGAATTCATGTCGTGACGATATTGCACTAATTGGGGCACAAATGGCTGTTAACCCTCTTCATTCTAATTTTCCATGACACAATTATAAAACAATAGATCGCAGTGTAGATCGCGGCTTAGATCCATCTTACATATTAAAATATGTCTTTTCTTTTGTCAGAAAGATACCAATATCAATATATTTACAGATTTTTATATTTCTACAATTTATGTACAGTGGAGACCGCATCAAGTAAGACACATTAGACTTTGTACCTATCTTATATTCTTCCCTGTAGGGGGTAATGTCGTACTGCAAGTCTATAGCTTGATGTGGTCTCCACTGTACCAAGCTATGAGAGAATGAATGAGAGAATTTCTCTGGATGTAATTTGATATCTTATCGGGCTTCTTTACAATTTTTTTTTAATTATACTTTTGCGGTCAAAGGCTAAGTTAAAATACAGTAGCACTCTTAATTCTGTAGTATTATGTTTTACTAAATGCATTATGTACAAGTACTTTGGTACTATTTATGTACTCTTTAGTGCTACTTAGTACTAGGTTATCGGAGCACAACTTTGTAACTAGGTTGAGTGATCGACTTTGAATGATAGTATTATTGTATTGTAACTAATACGTCCGGAAGAAGATTAGAAAATAACCTATCTTTATAAATAATGGCAAGTAATAGGTCGGGTATATAGAAAAATAAATATCTACATACTGTCAAGACCATTGTCCATTATCTATCAATTGTGTTTTAATAACTTATCAAACCGTATAGTCATCACTCATAATATATCATTACATTATTAGGAGTACGGGACTCACCGTGGTCGGTTTTTATATTTTCCCGAATTTTCGGCAGTGTTACATCTGCCATGGTCGCGGGATGATTGGTTGGTGTAGCGATCAGGACAGGCTAGGAAGCGTAGTGATCTACCCTCCGTCTCTGTCGTTTATTAACACCAATTCGGTGTAACACGTTTTAACTTAACTGACAGGACTAAACTTAATTTAAGCGTTCTGTCTCTTTCTTTCTGTATCAAAAAGACAAAGACAGGGCGCTCAAAATAAGGTTAGTTCTGTCAAATAAGTTAAGTTGTGTTGCGCCGAATCGACATCATTGTTACTTGCGGCGACGACTAGATTTTCTTTATCTACCGAACTACATGCTACACTGACGGTGTCCGTTCGAAAATCACACGATGTGTTACGAGCCTTGCACAAAGATGGTGCAAAACCCAACACGGTGAGTCCCGTACTCCTAATAATGTTTGTAGTGATCGTGTAAATTTCAAATCTAATCTTTATCTATACTAATAATAAAGTAATAAACAAGAGTCAAAATGGGTATTATTATTGTAGACTAGTTTCTGTATGCGGCTTCGCCCGCGCTGATTTAACTTGCATTTTTCCGGGATAAAAAGTAGCCTATGTCACTTTCCGGCTTCAAAACTATCTTTATGCAAAAAAGCACGTTGATCCGTTGCTCCATTTTGCGTAAAATAAGGACAAACAAACAAACCAACAAACACACTTTCGCATTTTTAATAAAGGTACGGACACTGAACCCAAACAAAACTACCATTTTTAGATTTTTTGTCTGTCTGTCTGTTTCGTTTTAACTCGAAAACCACTCAACGGATTTGGATACAGTTTTCTTTATTATCATCGTAGTGACCCTGGCCAATATATAGACTATAAGGGGTGTTAATAAAATAACTCCCAAGCCAAAAACGGAGCAAATATTAAATGAACGCGAGCGGAGTCGTATTAGTACAAGATCCTTGTTTTGTTTTATTTTTATTTGTGTTTTTGTGTAATTTTTATTACATAACGTCGGTATAGTTCTTGTCATTATAATATAATATAAGGGGAAGTAAAAGTTCAATAATTTGTGGTAACCTCATTTTGCAATCTCAAAACTCAAAAACAGCATCAAAATGCATAATATCTCGATAAGCACTGTTGAGTATTGTTGAAAAAATTTAAACAACTTATTATTTTATATTTTTTATCACATTATGGAAGATATTGCTTTTAGCAATAAGTGCCGCCTTTGTACATAAAGCCATTTTTAAATGTCTATTTAGCCAGGAATTGAATTTCTTACCAACATTCTTCAAATAAACCGATGCCTCCACAAGGATCTCATAAACACAGGTATAGACATGAGTTGGTTTCAAACCAGTCCTTCATTTCGGTAAAGCTTCGGTTCGGTTCCCGAAAACGACGCACTGCCAAATTGCGGCGCGAAAAAATTAGCGGGAATCCGTACTATGGTTCCGCAAATGTCGAGTCACATTTATATACTTATTAACTATTTTATATAGGTGTTTCGATGAATTTCCGTGACCCTGAACCATGTTATTGGCGAATAATAATGCTTTAATAAAAGTTCATTGATTAAAGCCGAAAATTAGAAAATTACAGTGCTCCCAAAGTACAAATAATGCGCATACAAATCTATAGCCGAGCGACCGGACGTACCACGTGACCTTATTGCTTGTATAGAAAGTGTAAGGAAATACGAACTTTGCCGAACAGTGGCGAAGATTTGTATGCCCATTATTACTTTGGGAGCACATAGGTGTTTCGATAAATTTCCGTGAGCTTGAACCATGTTATATTATAATATTGCTTTAATAAAAGTTCATTCATGGAAGCCGAAAATTAGCTATAAAACAACTTTTATTACCCACGCAAAAAAAAAATCAGCTACTATGGCACACAATGGTCAAATTTAAGTTGCGGTCAGTCGGTTGCAGTCAAAGTATGTATAAAGCGAAAATAGTGACAGCTGATTTTATTTGGATGTAGAATATGTAGATCAAAACTAGAATTTGTAAAAAAAAGCACATGAAATTGTATTACCTATATAAACGAGTGCTATGTTTAGTTTTCAGCTTTTCTGCGACTAAAAATCGTATGTGCCTACATATAAGTATAAAACCCTTGTGCGAAATGTTTAGGTACCTACATGAATTAATTGAATTTCAATATAAGGTATTTTATACTAAACCCGTAACCAACGTTCGACAAAATTGGTAAAGTCCCGGAAAATATGGCGTGAGAAAGCAGAGGCTTATACCTTACACTCTTACAGGGACTGGGCAGCTAGATAAAAATACCACTCGAGTGTACTCCCAAGAAAAAAACATTTTATTTACCATATTTTTACTGTAATTAAATATTAATGACTTAATTAAAAATTACACTTTCTAGGATTGCCCAAACGGTCTGACATACATGTTATATTCCACAAGTAATAGCTTTTTAAGTTATAGTAACCTAATGTAATATGTCGTTTTGTTTCGTAAACCAAAATTGTATTAACTTATTTTGTGTTAAAGCGTTTTTAACCCTTTAACCCCATGAGACACCATTCATTGTTCTTAAGTTGTTATTTTTTTATTGTGACGTGGGTGATTAAGGCGCTACGGAAAAAAAATCGGCACTTTTAGAACTTGCATATCTACTTCAATAAATAATGTATTATATTGATAAAATAGTATGTTATTTTTGGAATCTTTTTCTAGGGATCTGTTAAAACAGAAACGCGATTGAAGAAATTCGGCTCGGTAGAAATATTTATTGAAATTAGGTCTTTTTCAACACCAATTCTCCTAGTTTGACAATTTAGAATGACTTATGGACTGCAATTATATTTTATTAGATGGGTGTTAACAATATCTAGGACGTGGTTAAACGAAATTTTTATAGCAACTTTAGTTCATTTTATATTAATAAAAAACCGACCTTTTGCTACTTTTCCACGAATCCGTCCCTCTCGCACTGAGGGTTTTTTCGTATATGGAATAACAGGGACGCTAAAACTTTTACATATCGCCTTAAGTAACATGTTTACCTTTCTTGAAGTACAAAAACAGTACAGTGCAAAATTATACCAATAAAATGATACTCGTATATCAAACTGACCAAGGCTGGTGACATTATGCATAATGGCTGAATTGAATAGCAAGTACAGGACACATATAAATCATAGTGACAGTAACATATACTTAGAAGATATTTTATCTGTTCAATTAGTGATTTTCATAGTAAATAACACTTGCACAATCACTTGGCAGACCTAGAAATGTGTCCGTAAGTATTTATAGATGACCCAATTCAAGTGAACAATAGAAACAACTGATTAACCAAATCGTGTATTTGTTCTACAAACTGTACACTATTCTGCTCTGTGACTCGAACATTGTAAAAAAATTATAATTGCTTAGCACACAAATAACATATTGGAAAAACACAGCTGGTGATGTGGTAACTAGCAAGTGTTAATAAAAATAGGGCAATAGTTTACAGGGCATAATTTTTCTTTGTTTTTACTTTCTTGTGCGGCAATAAAAAAAGAGATGACAGAAAATACTAGAAACTCAAATGAATCGTAAACTTTGGTAATTGAAATTATTATTTTTTTTAACTCAATATAGTGGAACTATGGTCTTCGTCTCTCATTATTTTATTTTTAAGCTGTTTTATGGAATAAGCATTGTATATCCTGAGCGGGTGACTTTTAACCAAACCCAGATAATTTTAGAGGTTATTAAGAAACGTTAGTATAACACTTTGTTAATGTAAAAGCAATTAAAATTAGAAGTAAAAAATTATAGACGTCACTTGGAAATATAATTTATGGTTATCCTAGCCATTCCCATACGGTACAAGTTCACAATAGTCCAAAATATAAAAATAACTTCGCGCGATCTAATTGTCTTTTCTTTACCATGATTTCTTTGGATTTTACTGAAATCTTTAAGTAGCTCTAACTTTTTTTTATTAATGAAATTAATTTTGTATGGTCATTATGAAACTAGTTTTTGTTCTTCTACAACCTATTAAATATTTGGGTTATATTAAAAGTTAAGGTACTTATTGAAGTAAAAATTTCAAGAAAAAAATAATCTGAAAAAATCTTACAAAAAAATTGCAAGATTAGGTCTCCCTTAAACAATTTACTATTAGCAGCTGCGCTCTATATGTGATCTTGTCATAGCTATTAGCAAATTAAATGTGATCCTGTCATAGCTATTAGCAAATTAAATGTGATCCTGTCATAGCTATTAGCAAATTAAATGTGATCCTGTCATAGCTATTAGCAAATTAAATGTGATCCTGTCATAGCTATTAGCAAATTAAATGTGATCCTGTCATAGCTATTAGCAAATTAAATGCTCGTAATTTCATCGAAAAATTCTATTCTTATTTGTTTAATGGGGAACGATTCGTAACCTTGACGAAACGAACAACTTAACATGGTTCTCCTTATTTTTGAATTACAGATATTATAAATGTGATTTATGGCATTTCGCGAACATAGTTTAGTGTCAGTTAGTTTTTCCGGCAAAATGTTGTTATTTTATGCATTACGTTGTAAATGTATGGGCACACAAATTACGCCGTTCATTGCTACTGTTGTAAAATCATTAATCTCAATAACAAATGAGTTTTTAAAAAATCTGTAGGAAATTTTGGGTTAAACCTTTTAATTTTATCGTGGCACCGGATCTATCTGAGTTTCGATATTTGCATACATTTTCCAACCAGCAGCGTTTTTTGCTTATCGCAAACGCTTGGCGGATGAGGGCTAGGCCGAAAAAACTGTAACATTTCGACCGTTACGTTTTCATCGGATCGCTTTTATACCATTCTTTATCGCTAACGCTTCTTACCGCGTTTCATAGTACGGGGTGCGGTGAGCGACGCGTCCGGCGGCTTGCTCGACACCTCTCGACTTTTTTTCTAGTACTCTACAAGTTGAAAAGTCGAGTTGTGACTCCGTGGTAGGGCGTAATACGTGTCTGGATCGATTGACTTTTTATTCCGAGTATTGATTCGTAAAATCGACCTTGTAGATCAAGTTATCGGGCATCCAATTTGGAGAAATGTTTTATTTATTTATCTCTGTAAATGTACCTGTGTTTTTGTCCGTATCGGCGACAACTCTCGTAAGGGATTCGTGTATAAAGTTTTAAATCAAAGTAATCGATGTTGCGACACTCCGGTTAAAGTACTACTTTGTTGCTTTGGTTTAATTTAATTGGCCATTAAATTTTTTTGTAAATACCGCGATATAAATATATATATTATGTACAGGTTGTGTTGATTTGCACAAGTATTTGGTTTCAGAAATGTCATTAATATTTCTTATCTTTAAAACCATGTACAATAAACCTACTTCACTGCGGGTTTGAATTTCCATGTTTTATCAATTCTTAAGCCCTGTGTACACTATAGATATCTAGTGTCACAGTGATCCTAAATCAACGTCTGTTCCATCGGTCACGGCCTAACGAACGTCGAAGTCAGCAAAATGTGAGACCGCACCGCAGTTTAGTGTAGGCGCTGTAAGGGTGCGTGCAGAGCAGACGTTACCAACTTGACGGTTTGACAGTTGACAGTGTGACAGCTAGGAGCTAAGTCTCAATCTGGATCAGGAAGAGCGGGGATGTCACGACTCATGACTCAGGATGCTTCGTTAAAAATGGAAATTGATCGGGTAGTGTTTATCGGTTCCTTGTCGCAAAGTATTGGCTTATTCATTTTATACTCTCATTAGTTATACATACCCGCCATTGGTAAAAATATCGTAACAAATGTTGTAAAAGATTAAAAACAACATTTTGACAGATTCTTTTGAAAGAAAAGTTAAGAGGCACCGTCTCTCTGCATATGGGCGAGTGCCTAGATTTCATCGATGCTTATAACCGACAGGCACAAAGATGTCCAACAGTAAGAAAAAAAAAAGGTTTGCATAGAGCCCTCCTGAGAGACGTAAAATGAGATACAATTACAGATTACTGGAAGTAAGCCTGGCACCCCCTGGACAGTTATAACAAGATCCGACTACAAATCGGCTTCGGCCGTGGTTTGTCACCACCACTCTCATTTCGGACCCAAAACCATGCCGCCAAGCGCCTCGTCTTGTTCCGACAAGACGTCAAGAGTAGTGCTGGGAGAGTGGTCAGGCACTTGCGTAGTATTAGTCATTCGTTCTTTACCTACTTCCGTAGATTGTGCGGAATTCCCTGGACAGAGCCTGGTTTGGCCTGCTTTTACTCTCCCTTTTCTGTCAGGCGCGGTAGTCGTGTATAAAAAAAAGTTTGTAGTTTTATACTATGTTTACATCTACTAGCTTAATGTTCGGATGGTAAATTTAGCGAAATACCGCTCACTGTTATAAAACCAGCCTAACTTTATAGTGACGTAGCTAACATCAGTGAATCTAAAACTTTCTGAGAAACCTCGACCCCAACCGTACTGCGCGCGGCAAATTTCAAATCTAAATAAAAATAAAAAATTTATCTTTGATAAACTGAGAAAACGATGTAACAGTAACGTTATCTTAAAAATGCTATCTGTGTTGTTATCTCGTTGAGTCGAGGCCGGTCATTGCACCTTGTATCAAGCATGCCTAATTTCCTAAATGCAAAGTGCAAGATAAATTATTATCACGCAAAAATCTTTAGACGGAACACTACGCAAAATATGTATTTTAAGGTTCAATAAAAAATCGAAACCGTATAGTTTAGACACTGTCTGTCATTTATATCTTAAAAAGTACTGGATCAATTTAACATCGCGTGGGCGTTAAGTTTATTAAGATCTAGGATAAATGAGAAAATAAATATTTTTTTAAGTACCCATTAATTATTATAATTATGTATGCCGCCATATTTAATAAATTTATGTGGTTTTCTGTGTGCCAATAGGAGAGTTGGCCGAAGTAGCTAAGGTAATAAAAATCTCAATCATATAAATAATTCTACAATCTACAGTATATAACACCCATAACAATGCAGCTTATAGCCGCTGGTTTGCTATGTGACGTCATCGCAAATTTTAAATCTATATATTTAGGCACAATTTTTACATTAAATTTTTTAACTTAATTTCATCTATTAGGCTTATAATTATTTTTATTTCACAGGAGTCCAGTAAAGATACCTAGGTACAAAATGTACAAAAATGTTAAATAATAAAAAAAAGTCCAAAAGCGGCTAACAAAGTTTAAGAACCGTTGTTGCTCCCCAAGTCTCTTCATTTAGCAGCTGTCACTTTGTCGGTCGGTGCGCAGTTTAGTTACTGGGAATGCGTTTAGCGGATTTGCACGGCTTCAGGCGATCCTCCTTCGACTATGAATTGTGGCCTTAGTTATTTACCGGAGTATTTCACCGGTTCTTATTTACACATTGTTACGAGCTACAAAGTAAAATTTGTAAAATGGATCCGAGCCACGGTAGTATTTAGCAATATGAGAGTTAAGAGGGTTAATAATATAATTAAAATATTTCCCGAATTTGTGATTTTCAATATGTTAAATAATATGAATTAAATAAATTTATATTGACTTTATCAGCTTTCTTTTAAAAATTTTTACATTATTATAAATATGCACAAATAAGACACATTGTATACAGGTTGAAAATTAACCTCCTAACTATATTGAAATTTATGAATCAGAATCGAATCACTAATAGAACATAGATGGAAAATATAAATAGAAAAAAAGTTTTTTTTTCACATTTTTTTATGGGAATGGAAATTTCGAATAAACGGCTAACCTACGATAGACCGTAGGGCCTTCCCCGCAACAACCCTCCGACCCCCAGCTATCGATGAAAAACATTCCTGAAGCCCTTGTCGCCCGCCCTCGCAATCCACCCTCCCACCCGCGATTGACTTTGACAGTTGATATCTTTATTTTTTTAAATAATTGTGTTAATAAAATATATTTTTAAAACACCGTAATAAATAATTAAACATATATAAAAAAAAGGCCCTTGAACGGTGTTTTATTTTTTAAAGTAATAATACATACATTTTTTATTTTGAACATAGTATAGTTTTCTTTGATATGGCTATGGGGTTCATTATCAACCTGTATAAATAAATAATAAGAAATCAAGACATATTTCGGGCCTCGCTGGACCCGGCATCAATTAAAATGATGACAAGTTTTTATATAACAATAATGTGATTTCCCTGTAATTCCGCTGTTGTTGAATATTTGTAACACGTCTAATTACATGTTGTATTTATTAAAAAACCAGCCCCTGGAATTTGTAAGATTCTTTTTAAAAAAAAATTTGAGCAATTTTTCACTCCATTTTGCAAGCACACCCATGTTATGTGGTGGGAACAAAGATTTCAAAAGTAAAGATAAGCCCTTACCGTACTATGACAGCACCAAAATGTTTCCACCATTAAATGGGTGACGCTCATACGTTTGGAATCAGTGCTCATCTGAACACAGTGATAGTTGGACGCCCTAAGTGCACTTAAAGTGAATCATTTTAACAACTTTAGTAGTCTGGTCAGTTTCCTGACCGCAGGTAGACAGATTGCACAATCATACGTGTGCGCGCGTCAGCATTATGTTAACGTACACATTCAAAAATAATGCAATAGATTTTAGGTGCCTGGGCTCATCTAAACTTTTGAAATCTTTGGGTGGGAAATCATAAATGTTTCATTGGCGTGACCTTCAGTAAAGTAATAAAAACTATTTATGTTTACAACCATGAAAATTAGTAACTGCTATTTTTATTCAACACTAAAGTCAAGGTGATTTCAGACGCAGCCATTGTAAAAATGTTCCAATGATTGATAAATTGTAACTGATTGCTCTGTAAAATCATGGCCTACGCGCGACTTGTCACGTCTGCATTTTTTTCACGTGATCTGCATCATTGATGATTTTATGTAAATTTTCAACGAATCGTCGTTTCCTATGATCTGTAATGATAAATAATTATTATTGTGATATCTACACGGATGGTAAAATATCGTCAATTTTAAGATATTTAGTACTTCATCACGAATTGGAAATCCTTTTAAGGAAGATCAGTATGTCTGTCCGTTAGCCTGTATGCGAAATAATTTTTTTACATCTCAAAAATTGCTGGCCTTACTAAGTCAAAATTAGTATGTCCAAGTACAAAATTAGCAAGGGTTCCGGAGGAAATACTAAAATAACGCGTTAACTTGCATACTTCATGGAATTTTCAGGCTAATTTAATATATTAAATTATATATCATGCTAGGCTTTCGCTCGCGGCCCCGCCCGCGTTTATTAAATATCTGCCCTGCTTTCGGCTGGAGCGTTTTTTTATCGACACCCCGTATAACCCAAGATCAACCGTTGACCAAGATCACTACGATAAAGAAAACCGAATCTAAATTCGGTGAAGGGTTTTCTAGTTAAAACGGAACAGACAGACAGACAAAAATTGTAAAAATTTTACACAGTATAAATCATAATTTTTTAACTGTGTTTTAGCTTGAGTACAATACTAATAACCTATTTCATTTAAAGTTTTGTAAAAATATACACAACTTTTTAACTACTTTATTATTGGTTTAGATGTTTTTGTTTATTTTTGATGTAGAAATTGCTTTAATTTTTCCTATAACATATTCATGCTGGGGGCTCGGTTGGTGATCATTGAACCTTGTTCCTGGTCCCTGGCCGGGTCTCCGGTATGGGTTCGGGCGGCTGATTGGATTTTACCTTATATAATATATATTTGACGTATAATTTTAGTCATATATATATATTGCTACATAAATTAAATAAACCTTTAATCTAGTTCATGTACATTTATTATTTTATTAGATACATTTTTATAAGATTAATTTTGACTTGTAAAACGTGTATTATATACAAGGTGAATTTGCGAACATCGTCCAAATTAATACTTGAGCCTTAGTAAGTGATCAGCATCATGAACCAATAACGATTTTTGTAAAATTCATAAAATGAAGTTTCGACTCCCTATAGTAATTCACTCAGGACTGGGAGTGAATTACTATGGGAAGTCGAAATTTCATTATACGAATTTCACAAAAATTGTTATTTTTTAAAATTATATACGCTATAACAGCTTTTAATTTTTTTTTTTTTTTAAAAGATATAAATATACTGATAAATAGGATATACAAATATAATTAAATCTCAAGATATATTTCGGGTCCGACCTGGACCCGGCATCAGTTGAGTATCTGCGGTCGGTCGGACCCGAAATATATCTTGAGATTTAATTATATTTGTATATCCTATTTATCAGTATATTTATATCTGTTAAAAAAAAAAAAAAAAATTGTTATCGATTCATAATGCTGATCACTTACCAAACCTCCAGTATGAATTTGGACGATGATGAAAAAGTCACCTTGTATACCTACTTTGCAAAATAAACAATTTGAATTTGATATAAACTTTACGTACGAGTGCTTACCAAAAACCCTTCGCTGCAACGACTGATCAATAAAGTCCACGAAGCCAGAAAGATTCGTTTCTCAGATAAAACTATCCGTAGCAATCCATCTTCAAGTTATGTCCTTAATTTATTTGAGACCTCAAATAACTAATTGGATCTTCAAATATTTGATTTTATTTGGACCACACTAGAATATTTTTTATAAAATGTAAGTATACTTGAAGAAAACATCCTTGTACTACATATGACTACATAATGGACGTGATTTGTTTACAGCACGTAGTTTGCCGATATTCGATACAGGTTGGGTGTAAAGTAGTTAAAAAAACCGACCAAGTGCGAGTCAGATTATCTATAAAAACGGCAAAATTAAATATTTATTTTATTCTGTTTTTTAGTATTTGTTGTTATAGCGGCAAGAGAAATACATCACCTGAAAATTTCAACTGTCTAACTATCACGGTTCACGAGATACAGCCTGGTGACAGACGGACAGACGGACAGACAGACGGACAGACTGACGGACAGCGGAGTCTTAGTAATAGCGCTCCGTTGGTTACCCTTTGGGCACGGAACCCTAAAAAAGCATAGGCAGTCATGGGGACTGCCGATAGAAGTGGAAACGTTTCACGCTGGCCAAGCGCAACGCGTCATAGCATGTCGGTGACGCGAATCCATAATATTTTCCCCTACTAAAAACCGTTCAACGCGCCTAAATAAGTTTTCAGTTCAATAATAAAATATTTTGTAAATCTTTGTACTCGTACAAGGTTGTTTTCTTTAAGATTCTTTCCTTTCACGCGGTGCTGACAATTGAAACTATGTAACTAAAAGTAAAGTTTGCAAGACTATAACGAAAGTTCGTATGAAAATGATAGAAAATACGACAAACAAATCTGAATATTTCGGTTGGTAAATAAGAAAAAAAGTTTCTTGAAGAGTCTCGTTTGGAGAGTAATTTGAATAATTTTAACGTTCGTTAGGTACATAGATATAGTTAGGTACTACATAATGCTTGGACTTTCTGATAAGTTTCGGATGTTTGTTTTTGTTTTGATATCCTGAAGAAAACAATGACATTAACGGGCTTTCTATTTACCCATGTTATTATTACCAAAAAGGCAAAGCGGAACTATGTCTGTCTGTCCGTCCGTAATTCACGGGTCTCTAGCTCGACAGAGACCTGAAATTTAGATATTTTGTATAGAATGTTGACCCAAAACTGGTTATTGAATTAGAAATTCAATTAAATTATTTTTCAATACATGAAAAAGGAGCCGAAGTTGTTTTTCGTATCAATAAAGCTTTTTGGCGTTCCATACTCGAATACATGACCAACTTAGTTTTACAGTTTTGATTCGTAAATTTTGTAGGTAATTAGTAATACAAATTTGGAATTTATGTTCACATTATTTAAGTCTATTAACTTTTTATTAATTTTTATTTTTATTTATTTATTTATTTACAACTTTTATCTACCATTACAGGATAGCGATGCGATAGAATGCGATCTTTCAACATAAACTTATTCATAAATTACATTTATACAAAATTATAATTGTGTAAGTACATAGCTGTTTTTGTGAAATCACTCACAGCAAGAAAATTTGAATGGTAACAGAACCCTCAGGGTGCGAGTCCTACTCGCACTTGACCGTTTATTATTTTTAGACCGCCTTGGTCGACGTGGTGCCGACCACTAATTCGGAGGTCGCAGGCTCAAATCCTGCAAGGGCACATTTTGTGTTTAGTCGTGCGTGTGCGTGCTTTGGACGTACGGTGAGCTGTGAATCCATATTTGCGCCTGAAGTACTGCAAGGGTTTACCATCGTATGGGTTCCCTAATAAAGCATATTTTTGAACGGTTTAGATCAGAGGTCTTCAACCCTTTTATCTGGAGGGCTAAATTGAACTATTATTGAACTATTTACGAACTGTGTCGTCACTTCAAGTGCGATTGCGAACATATCCTTAGACTATTGGAATTCGATAGTATATCTATGTTTTTGATGATAGACACCCAGTCCAGATGGCAACTAAAGATACATAATAGGCCCTCAGGTCTGTCAAAGGGCCGCACATTGCCGCACGTAAACATAGCACCTCAACAATAAACCAAACAGTGAATTAAAAATGTTTTATAGAATAGATGAAAATTTCCTTAGCCTCTGAGGACCGCAAAAAATGTCCCGGCGGGCCGCATGTTGAAGACCCTTGGTTAAGGCGAATGGATACGCCAACTGCAATTTGGACCTGTCTTTGAAGAACTGTGTCGTCACTTCAAGTGCGAACATATTCTTAGACAATCGGAATTCGATATTATATCTATGTTTTTGAAGATAGGCACCAAGTCCAGATGGCAACTAAAGATACAGAATAGCCCTCTTACTTACAGGTAGGGCTTACTTACATATTGTACATACAGGATGTCCCAAAATTAGCACGTCACACTGACACCGGAGGTAGATGGACCCAAGACGCATTGAACAAGCCTAACATGCCCATAGAAAAGTTTCGTGGGTTGTGAGTTATATATGACCAGTTTTAGTCATTTTTTAAAAATCACCATTTTTTTGTAATGTTTGTATCAGAGATTTTTTAAAATGCACTTTATTTTACTTTTTTTTATGTGTACTCCCTCAACAATAGTTACTTATTATGAAACAAACAATACTTAGTCGATAAGTAATGTGAAATAACGACAGTTGATAGTCAATCTCAATTTTATTCTCACATAAAAATAATAGTTCCGACTTTGAGCTGCCACCGTGAAAAAAAATTACTTCAAACATAATGAACTCAATTCAACTGAATTCAATGCGTCTTGGGTCCATCTACCTCCGGTGTCAGTGTCACGTGCTAATTTTGGGACACCCGGTAGATGTCAAGGCGTATGACCACGCTAAATAAGCAACTCGATGTGTGTCGGTACAAATATCAACGGAAACGACATTGAAACAGGGCTCTGGTTATAACCCTTCCCGAGTCTTCAAACCCTGGTCCTTCACAATGTAAGAACATTTTAGATCATTTCGCTACCTCCTGTACTTATAAAAGTTGAGTTGTTTCAATAGCCACTAATCAACTATTTCTACTAACTGTACATGTTGCAGTAAAAGTCCAAAACTTTAGTAACCGTTTTCTTGTTCTTATCAAAACAAATGACCATTTATTTCATAGTTAGTCGGTAATAAAAACTAATTTTATTATTCCCTTCCAAGTTCCACTATAAACGGTACTCGAGTTTTGTTTAAACAATTTATTAGTCCATTTCATAAGACTAACAAGCAAGTAATAAAAAGACCAAGCGTACAACATAAAACACTTTGGTGGTTCCATGAACTCTTATGGGAATAATATTTTGTTGTATCACAAATCCTAATTAATACAAAACAAGTAGATCACGATAAAAAGTTGGTCGGATAAATTGTAATTCAAACTTACATACAAGGTGAATTTGTAAACATCGTCCAAATTCCTACCTGAGCCTTGGTAAGTGATCAGCATCATGAACCAGTAACGATTTTTGTAAAATTCATAAAATGAAATTTCGACTTCCCATAGTGATTCACTTAGGACTGGGAGTGAATTACTATGGGAAGTCAAAATTTCGTTATACGAATTTCACAAAAATCGTTATCGGTTCATGATGCCGATCACTTACCAAGCCTCTAATATGAATTTGGACGATGGTCAAAAAGACACCTTGTATAATGTGAAATTTAATCAACCGCCTCAATTCACACTGGAGACTCGGTTAGTGATAAGGAACAATGTTTAATGACCCGTCAGGTAAAATTCGAAAAATATTTTTTTTGCTCCTATACTGCGTATACCTACTAGGATTTGTATTTGAACTACTCCAGTGTGAATGGGAGCAAACATTTTTTTTATGATTTTGAAAAAATGGTTCATTGAACCTTGTTCCTGATCACTAACCGAGTCTCCAGTATGAATTCAGGCGGTTGATTATATTTCACCTTGTATAGCGTAATACTGTTTGTTCCGGTAAATCATAAAATTCACTAGCGATAATATTGTTATACATTTTCTGTGCCGTTTTTGGCGTGGAAACGTTCGGGGCATGGGGTTTAGAAATAAAATACATACCAGCGCGCAATGCATAGTGGCTGTTACGACGCACGCTGCGTCCTTGATAGGGCGAAATAGGAGAAAATAATACATTTTACAAGGACGTGATTGTTCTTTTCAATAATCCTATGTTACGTTTATAGCTATCAAGTTTATCTATTTATCAAAGCATAAATGAATTAAATTGACCAAGCCGCTTAGGAGCAGTAGGGAATTCAAGCCAAAAAAACACCATTCGGTTGAAACTTCTTTTCATATAGAAGTTTTGGCGGTATGAAAAAGAAAAATGTTGCATGTGTTGTTTTAGAGTTAATAATTCGTAGTAAATTTTTTTAATATTTTTGGATTGTCCATAAACGAGGAGTAGGCTTTAGAAAGTACCCATTTGGCGATACTAAGCTCCTTAAATTTACTTACCTACATGCATTTGCTATGATTTTCCAAAAAGCTCGATAAAACGTACCGTTAGCCCCTCCTTCAAACTTTGAATGAAAGCCTCCAAATATGTTTGTGTATCCGCAACTGCATTTTACTGCTTTAGATAATTACTTATTTGGTTTGTTTAAGTTTTTAATAATTCATAGGATTATTTAGTTTTAAATTTACGTTACTTTTTTAATTTAATTAATAATAATTTGAATAAATAAATTATTTGAAACAACGCTCCCGTTCTATAAAGTTAGCTCGACATAACACGCAATAATGCTGCAAGTAAATTTTAATAGAGTCGTGTAGTAAAGGCAGTTTAGAATGATGTTTTTAAAACCATTGAATAACTAGCCACGCCTATACCAACCTCCACAATTCGACTACAATGTGATTTGTCCACATACTTGTATGACACGAAGACCACTCGTAAGAGCTTGTGGTAGAGTCAATTTTGGATTGATACAGGTGTGTACTTATCGTGGTAATATAGAACGGGTTGATTGTTGCAAGGGACCTGTCGATATACCATTGTTCGGTGAAAGTGCAGTGGCTTATGAATTTATGAAATAAACATGATGTTTTGTTTTGGTTGGTGTACGTTTGTGTCTATAACATAACATATACGTAAATAATAATTTTGTGACATTATATCACATGTATCAAACAATGTAAAGTGCAAAAAATATTTTGTGATTTATTTATTTTATTCAAAACCCCTTGAGAATGCTTATATGCGAAGCCGGTTTAGTAAAGTGACTATATGTTCTATGACTATATGAAAAAATTCAAGGGCCCTGGAAGGGAACTACCTTAAATCCTTTAGTTAGCTCATTTTACTGAAAAGAAACATTCCTTTATTTTTTTAAAAGAAACAATACTGCATTCAAAGATCTTCTAAAATTCGCTTGCCTCACCCGGGAATCGAACCAACTAAAAATTTTAAAAATAAACCCTCGATTTTTTAATTTACGAATCGGTAGGATTATTGTTCAGGATAAAATTTGATATTTGGTCTTAAACTCATCTGTTGTACGAGATACACATGAAATTGAAAATGTATTAAAAGGTCTTTATTAACAATACCTAGAACTGTTCAGTTCACTTGTAACAAGTAAATGACACGTTATAATTTTCTTATCAGGGCCCTTAAATTTTTCCAACCTGTATAATACTGAATGAATGAATGAATGAACAGTTTATTGCACACAAATAACAAGATAAGATACATACAAAGAACAGATAGAAGGCAAGGGCAATCTTCAGCAATCTTAATGTAATTTGTTTTTCCACCTAAAGGTTGTCTGGAAGAGATCGCTTTAAGCGATAATACCGCCTATTTGTACTTACCCTTTGTACTCGTATTTTTAAGTTCAATTTATTGTATACTTTTTCTTATGTGGTGTGACAACAAAGCTATATTGTATTGTATTGTAAGGGCGGACTTATTCCTATAAGAAATTTCTTCCAGCCAACCTTGGGAAAACAAAACAATTTTTTTATCTTAGAAATTTATATCAGTGCATAATATAATTAATAAAAAGTTATTTTATACCTATAATCGAAACATAAATATATACTAACTACAACACTCTCGCTAATCCGCCACCAAAAATCCGGACTACCGGCGGATTACCGAAAACGGCGGATTATAATTTACAGGAACATCAAATTGAGGAAAACAACAAAATTTTTTAACCATATCGTATGACACTCCATTTTCTTGAGCCCATTTGATGCAAATATCTACGCCATCCAAAGCGTCCTCTGATTTGACAGTGCAATCTACATGCAACGATATTTCGTCTGATGAGTTATCCGGTTCAAAGGATTCGTTTACAAGCTCATCGAGAGACATCGACTTGCAAAAAATGGGCGGATTATAGTAGTTGTCGGATTATCAAGCGGCGGACTAGCGAGAGAGTACTGTACATACAAAACAAATACACAAAGATATATACAGGAAGAATTTTAACCAAACCCCGATAATTTTAGAGGTTATTAAGAAACGTTAGCAGAACATATTTTAAACCCAAAAACAATAAAAACTTTAAGTAAAATATGTTAAAAAACGCAACTTGGAACAAATTCAAAATAGTCCAAAGTAGTGAGATCAACAATAAATATAACTTTAGCGTGATCTAATTGTCTTTGTCTTCAGGCGACCGTGAAAATTAATAAAATTAATTTTGGATGTTTATTATAAAACCAAATCACATTATTCTGCAATCTATCAAATTATCGGGATTACGTTAAAAATCAACCTGTATACAAATGAACAAGTGGACAAGTACAAGAGTGAGTAATATTTAATGAACAATGAAAAAATAACAGTTATTTCCTTTACTATTTCAGCCTGATCTTCGTCATGGTGTCGTTCCCGCGAGAGGCCTAGACTAGAATGTCTTCAGTCCCTAGGCCCAAATTTTAAGACCATACCCTCTAGTAACTCGTTTGCAATTCTTTACAAACCCATAAGTCATAACAAACTCACACAAACTGCTAAACAACAATAATTTCGTCGTTAACACGAAGGCCACAAAACCTATTATTAGTACCAAAATTTAGGTCACAAGAACGCAAACATCAATTCCAATATGGTTACGGTGATTGATGAGTTCTCATATTCGACTTGTGCGCCTAATTTGCGTAAGAATCTTATATGATTAAGATATGCAATTACAAGATTTGTATACCTTGACAGCAAGAGTTACACGCGTACGTATACTCACGCCTGTCTCCCAGAGGGGTAGTCAGAGACTGCAGATTTCCATCAGCTACGATCCACACACACCTCTTTCGCCTCTTCCACATCCATCAATTTAGTCATACAAGCTCTTCTATTCCGGGTACTTTCTGAAAAAAATAAGGTTTTTCTTTTCTGTGTACTTCATGAAATACACGGAAAATTATAATCAGTTTCAGATATATGCATTTTGACTATATAATCTAGGGTTTTGAAATTGGAAAACATGTTTATAAATTTTCCTCGATAGAAATAATTGTTGAAATGAGGTCTTCAAACACACTTTTTCTCCTCGTTTGACGAATAGGAACTATATACGGCACTCAAACATATTTTATTAGGTGTGTTTTAACAATATCTAGAGATTTGATATTTGAAATTTTGCTAGCTATTTTAGTTTTTTTAATAAAAATATAAAACCAACTTTTTTCCCTTTTGTCCTGAATCCGCCCCTCTCGCACCGCGCGATTTTTCACTCGAGAGTGACAGTGACAAAAATAAAATTCGCATAGCCTCTTAATATAGCGTTATAATTAAAAGTTTTTGAAAATATATATATAAATATATCGTCACGACATAAATCCCCGAGGGGGTGTCAGAGATGTTCCGAGTGTGAACTGTGAAATGCAAGCCACAGTCCACACTTAGTACACCCGCGTTTCACCGACGATTATTACGTCCCAATGTAATGGGGGGTGGGTCCTACCTATCGCCGTACTTCGGGCACAAATACCCGCTTTTTAGAACATGCAGGTTTCCTTACGATGTTTTCCTTCACCGTTCAGCAAGTGGTAAGTAAGAACAAAATAACACATATATACCGAAAAACTCACCGGATCTCAAGATTTAGAGGGCAGTGTTCAAGCCGTGAGCTATTTAGTAACGTAGTTAATTTTAACGAAACTAATTTATCAACACACTTTATACGGGTTTTGTTTATCATGTTGGAAAGGTCTGTTATGTATATATTTTTATGATGTAGGATATATATATTAATGTTATATTCGATCTACTGTAGATAATATACGTATTTTTAAATGAAATACACCTTAACTATGAAAATTATGATGAATATTATTAAAACTCGCGTGAGCTGACATACTTAATTATTATTACATGCGGCTTAAACACTCACGTGTGATTGAAACGGTTGGCATATAGTCAACAACAATGTAATAATAAAAACTTTCAGGTTGAAATATAAATATACCCCACACCATAAAATGTGTAAGCTATAATCCCAGGATCTAAAACTGTTTGACGACATCGTTTCAGTGGCATCTTAAATTTCCTGTAAAGCAATAAAACTAAGGTTTACTCAGCAAATTTTAATAAAACCCTTTGGTTTGGGCTTTTTATTTCCTTATTTCTATTTTAGTACTGAAAGTTAATTCCGTTTCCTAAAAAAAAAAAAAAAACCCTTGCTGTCTGTTTTTCTTTGTCCGTTTATTTTAATTTGGCATGTGTGTGAGAATTTTATAATATTGGAACCTAGATAAAAGCTTTGCAAACGTCGCACTTTAAAAAATCTGGGATTCATTAAATTATAATCCTATCAAATTAAAAGCTAACAGACCTATATACTGACAGGTGACAGACATTTTATTTTCCCTTTAAATTTATATCCATCCATCCCGATCCTTGTGCGTCCACTGCTGGACATAAGCCTTTCCAGGACTTCGCCACTCCCGGTGGTCATCCTGGAAGAATTGCCCCTACTCACACACGGCAGGCGGGTTGGTGAGCGCGGTGCCGGAACCCTCGCACCAGTGACGCCGCTGCCCGTCACCGGTCTGTTCCATATAAGGCCCGCTATTTGGGATGGATATACCGCCATCCATCGGTCCCAGGCATGGTGGGCCTCCTGGTTTTTTTGCCTGTGAGCTGTCCTCTTACTCTCCCCCAAATTACTTCGAGGGGGTCTCCAAGTAAGATGGTGGTACCTCCACAGTCGAGCCCGGCATCAGCTCTACCACCTGTTAAATTTATATGAACATAATTAAGGCCCTTAATATCGCCAAATGGGTACTTTCTAAAGCCTACTCACTTTTATGGCCAAACCAAAAATATTGAAAAAATGTATTATGGATTATCAACTCTAGGACAACATAGGCAACATTTTTCTTTTTCGTACCACCAAAACTTCTATATGAAAAATTGTTTCAACTGAATGGTGTTTTTTTTGGCTTGAATTTCCTACTGCTCCTAAGCGGCTTAGGTGATTTAATTCATTTATGCTTTGATAAATAGATAAACTTGATAGCTATAAATATAACATAGAATTATTCAATCTAACAATGACGCCCATGTGAAAAGTATTATTTTCTCCTATTTTGCCCTTTCAAGGACGCAGCGAGCGTCGTAACAGCCACCACGCATTGTGCACTGATTTAAACGTTATTTCAATGTCGTTTTCGTCGATATTCATACAGATAAATATCGAGCTGCTAATTTGGCGACGGTAATCGCCTTAATTCAGTCTAAAGCGAGGCTCGCGCAATCTAAAATGAAAGTTTTTCACGTTTCTACGTTTTTATCACGTTCTCAGAGGTCTGACGTGCGTGGCTTCTCATACTTGTCAACACAAACTACGGCCTTTGCTTGACAAGATGACGTATTAATTACTTAGTTACCATATTTTCTATTTTAATAGACCGACCACCAAGATGTTCCATTTAATTTCTGAACTAAAACGAAAAGCTTATAAAAATGTCCGCAGCTTGATTGCGGGAGAATAATGAGGTTGACGTTAAAATCTCATTTAGAAGAAAGAAAGAAAGAAAGAAAAGGCGTTTATTTTGAAAGCTACACCATTACAAAAAAAAACAAATAATCTAAACAATATACTATTATACAGCCTGAGGTAGTTTATAAGATGCAGCCAACAAAAAGGTCTCTGACTCAGCAAAATGCCACAGCAGAACTGTGACGCTGATCTTCCGTAGAAGAGACAAGTAGCTTCCGATTTGTCAAATAGTTCAGATTTTTACTAGCCTTTTACCCGTGGCTTCGTGCTCGTTGTAGACTTATAGATTTGTATACTACTAGCTTTTACCCGAGGCTTTGCTCGCGTGGAAGTGTCTTTCAAATATTGCTAGTTTTCAGTTTCGTGGTTATTTTATCAACACCCCTTATACCCGAAACCAGCCAGGGTTACTACTATGACAATAAAAAAACAGGTCAAGTGCGAGTCACACTCGTGTACCTAGGGTTCCGTATCTTGGATGAAAAATTTAATTTTATTAATTTTTTTTATCAATTTCTCAACCGCTTTATTTTTCCTGAAATATACAGGGTGGAAAAAATGAAAGGGCCCTGGAGGGGAACTACCTTAAATCCTTTAGTTAGCTCATTTTACTGAAAGGAAACATTCCTTTATTTTTAAAAAGAAACAAAACTGCATTCAAAGATCTTCTAAAATTTGCTTGTCTCACCCGGGAACTGAACCAACTAAAAATAAAAAAAATAAACCCTCGCTATTTTATTATACGAATCGGTAGGATTATTGTTCAGGATAATATTTGTCCACTAAACTAAAGTCTTACACTCATCTGTTGTACGAGATACCCATAAAATTGAATATTTATTACAAGTTCTTTATTAACAATACCTAGTACTGTTCACTTGTAAAGTAATAATTATACGCCATTATTACATAATGACAGCACGGAATGAAAGCAAAACAAAACTAAATTTTAATTTCGAACGAAATTTATGGTTCGAACTTCAAATTTGTTGCTCCGCGTTGCAAAAAAAATACATTCCTTTTTTAAACTTTTCGTCAGTACGCCTAGTGCAAGAAGTAATTGTGCTCTGCATACATTTATTATTACCATTTAACGATTTTCTTATTGAAGTCTTCAACGAGGTACTTAAGATAAATAACATTAGCAAGCTTGTACTTCATACGATGTCTTTGGATGTAAGAGAGATAAGAAAATTAGAACGTTTCATTTACTTGTTACAAGTAAACAGTACTAGGTATTGTTAACAAAGAAATTGTAATAAATATTTAATTTCATGAGTATCTCATACAACAGATGAGTGTAAGACCAAATGTTTATTAGACAAATTTTATTCTGAACAATAATCCTACCGATTCGTATGATAAAATAGCGAGGGTTTATTTTTTAAATTTTTAGTTGGTTCGATTCCCGGGTGAGACAAGCAAATTTCAGGATATCTTTGAATGCAGTTTTGTTTCTTTTAAAAAATAAAGGAATGTTTCCTTTCAGTAAAATGAGCTAACTAAACGATTTAAGGTAGCTCCCCTCCAGGGCCCTTACATTTTTTCCACCCTGTATACATAATAGTATATTTCATTACGAGTGCGGAAAGCCTGTCATTGCAAAGAGTTCCGACAAATGTCTACCCGAGCCGAGGCGCAGCCGAAGGTGAGGGTTGACAGTCGGAACAAGTTGCAATGACGGTTCCGCACGTGTACTGAACGACTATTTTTAATACAGTTGCGAAAAAATGAAGCAATTTAATAAAATAATAAAAACACAATAAACTCAACTAACTAATACTTCACGCAATAAATTCGTAGTATGTAGATATGTAGCGACTTTTTGACTTTTTCGGTAAAATGTTCTCCGAAGCATTTTGTGCAATTATACTGAGTTGCGGTGGTGTCAATTCAAATAAAATATCGTCGAAATTACTCATTTTGTGCAACAAACAACTAAACCCGCAAAGAAAATTTTTGGAAAATGGCGCTAACCGTAAAAGAATATAAGCAGAGATTTTTTTTTGTTTTCTTCACCCATTCGGGGTAGGTAAAGGGAACTATGCCCATGCAGCCAAGTCTTCAGTAGAATTTTTTTATTGATATGAAATGAAAATGAATTTTAATTAGATGAAATGAAATGAAACCTAACCTAACTCATTGAATCAAATCATTAAATCTGATATTGAAACAAAATAGTAGCTTCTTTTTAGAAATATTTGCATGAATCATAAAAACTTATTTAATTTTTTTTTTGTAAAAACTTCGTGGTTGGTTTTTTCTTTTTAATAGACATTATTTTGACAGTTGGGAAAGAGAACGCACGAGTTCGGAAAAGGTAAAGAAAAAGTTCGAGTATGTAATAGTCCACATCCCGAACGCTATACGTCCCTGCAATACGCCACTTTTTGAGCAACTGTATTAAAAAAGTATATTACCATGATTTTTTTCTTATTTTTCTGTCCACCAGTTGTAGAGATAAGTAGGGGGACATAAATTTTTTGTGGTTTTACAGGGATTTATCGGAATAGATGCAAGTAAATATAGCCAAGCTTTATATTTTTTACAATCAGCTCTTCAATACTACTTCAATAGTATTTTTATAAAATAATTTAACTTTTTTTTGTATTTCGCATTTGCGCTGCAGTTTTCCTGTAATCGGCCAATTATGATCTATAATCGACATATTTTTCGGGGCACCCGTTTCGGAAATAAGAGGAGGACATAAATTGTTTTTCAAAGATTTCTCGAAACCAGTGCCAGTAAATATAGTTAAGATATACTTATATATGTTTACTATCAACTCTTTAATATCTACAATTTGATATCCATATTGTAGAATAATATTTTTTATTTTTCTCCCATTTTTTTTGGAAATATTTTGTACAATTTCAAATTTTTCTTCACACCGTGTTATGTGAGCTAATTAATGCTATTTTTGTGCCAAATTTGAAATTTAACGGTTTTTAATTTTAACGGTGCTAAAGCTTTGACATACGGACGTACGGACGGACAACGGAATCTCACCATAAACGTTCCTTTTGTACCTTTTAGGTACTAAGGAACCCTAAAAACCGCATACAAATCCGTAGAGTGGTTCTCGAGCTAAAACGGAACAGACAGACAGACAAAAATTGTAGTTTTTAATTTACCAAAAAAGGTACCTACTCTGTATCTGCGGGTCTACCGCGTTATTCTGATTTTCATTAACATCAATTTGAGATTGAAATTTGACGTGCGTGCAAAAGAGATGGCATGTTAGGCGGGCGTCGTCGCACGCACGTAAAATTTCAATCTCAAGTTGATGTTGATGAAAATCAGAATTACGTGGTAGACCCGCTGATCACAGTATGAATTTGGTTACTATAGTCAAACCTCGCGCCAAATACGAACCATCACTTTCGAAAACTGCTATTGTTTACGACATTTCACCGAATCAATGCGCGGTTTTCTCGCAAATCAAACTATGAATTTTCATGTAGGGCTCGAAAGTTGGCGTTTTATTACTTCATTTTAAGTTTGTGAACGTGACTTTACGTTCGCATCTTCAATTTAGGGTTTCTAGTTCATGGCCCGAAAAGGTGAAACATGTTTTTGTAATATGCTCTTTTCATTGTCACCTAGAACAAGATACCAAAGAAGTTATTGACAAGGGATTCAGAATTTGTCTGGAGTAAGGTACGGTCGTGCCCCGTGTTTTTTTGTAATTTAACAACAGGTTGAAAGTAGCCGGATCAATTTCTCTTAATTTATCTTTTTCTTTTAATTTATCATAATAGCCATTTCTATATTTTTAACCGACTTCAAAAAGGAGGCGGTTCTCAATTCGACTGTATGTTTTTTTTTTTTTTCTATCACTATTGTGTGGCTGACCAAATTCTATACCTTGTTCATTAATTTAAGGCTTGCAGGTTAACCTCTTTGTTTTCCATTATATGTCCATAAATGTTACGGCTTCCCTTGTCTGGGTTAAAAAAACAAAAATTACAAAAATTACAGTGACGCTACATTTATTCAAAACTTCAGTTGGGCTTCGTACCAAACTGTCCATATAGTGCATCAGTTTGTTGCGATTTGTTGGGTCCGTTTTGTCAAAGCGAATAGACGCGCGTCATGTATAGAAACATATCGGAACAGTTTTGACGTGAATTTCTTCAGTTGTATTTTGGAACGACCTTTTCTACGTACCCAGTTTTGAATACGGAAATCACGGCCGTAAAGCTCAAATTTCACACCTAAACTACATTGTTGTCACTTAAATTAAAACTTGCAAAAATTTTCCGAAAAATGTTTAATACGATTGACAGCTGTCAAATAGACATTGCTTCAGTCGCATGAAGTCGCATCAGCTCATGGGCAGAAGCGGTTCGTGCAGTGGCGGCGTTAGGGTAGGGCGTGGTTGGGCGACCGCCCAGGGCGCCAGACATCAAGGGGCGCAAGCGCCCCCTCGTCAGTATGGATCACGGAATGGCGCGGTAAAATTTTGTTAAATTATGTTAAAATAATTGGTCATGATTGAAGATTGAAATAAACTTTCCCATGTTTTTTTTTTCCTTTTTTGCACATGAATAATTTAGGAAACAGATAGGGGGCGCCGTAGAATTCTCGCCCAGGGCGCCGTTAATGCTAAAACCGGCACTGGGTTCGTGCAGTTTGATGCGATGTTTGCATTTGTTATTTCGTTAGTAAATAAATCGCATTAAGGCGATATACGAAAAAAATACGGGTGTTTCTTTTCTGTGTATTTCATGAAATACACGGAAAATTTTAATAAATTTCTGATATATGCATTTTGACTATATAATCTAGGGTTTTGAAATTGGAAAACATGTTTGGATAAATTTTCCTCGATAGAAATAATTGTTGAAATGAGGTCTTCAAACACACTATTTCTCCTCGTTTGACGAATAGGAACCATATACCTACAGAACTCAAACATATTTTATTAGGTGTGTTTGCAACAATATCTAGAGATTTGATATTTGAAATTTTGCTAGCTATTTTAGTTTTTTAATAAAAATATAAAACCAACTTTTTTCCTTTTGCCCTGAATTTGCCCCTCTCGCACTGCGCCATTTTTCGCTTGGAGTGATAGTGACAAAAATAAAATTCGCATAGTCTCTTAATTATGAGCAAATTGGACCAATTTTGGAACAAACCCTTGGTATTTTATCTTTACAACTTCACAACGCGATTGACGGAACAAGTGTAGCATACCAGACGTACTTGTCAAGACTCTTTTCCGTCACAGACGGAAACCTGCAATAAGTCGTAAGGTCTATAGTCCTGCGGCTGACAACACTTCTGTGTGCATACCGGCGTACAGAGATTTTCTCTTCTGAACTCATTACTAGGATGTATAAGAAGCAAAAAAAACTTGGGTGGATGATCCCTACCCCCCACGTTTTCCCAGAATGACGTCATTCAAGATGGCCGCCATTACTCCGCTACCGTTCTGTTAAAGTAAGCGTTTTTTGCGAAAACGGTAAGTTTTATTGAAAATTTTTTCTGGCAAAAAAGTTTGGCATGAAATTATCGACAAGTTTGTTTATTAACATTTTTTTGATAATTCAAAGTTATAGTCTAAAAAATGTATCTTTTTGTATCGAAATGACGAAATATTCTCTTTGATAAAAATTTAACACAAACGCCCTTGAAAATTGGAAAAATGTTTTTATTAAGACTCGTTTGAGCCGACATACATACCTAATTATTATTAATAATGGCTTTATAGCTCACGTATACGTATATATATATATACATATTTAATACAGTATGCACATTTGCCTTTGCCCAGCAGTGGCAAAAAAGGAGCTAAATACTTTTCAAAATGCACAATTCCAATCTAGAGTGCGGCCACGACTTCCTTCTCGTGGATTAAGGATATAAACAGTCCGTTGTACATGTAAGAAAAGGCATTTTCAATCAAACAGTTTACACCTTGTTTCATCCTCTTATATTGATTGGGATTAGATTGAGAATGGGTTTCTGCAATTAACTTGATCTCTGTCTACACTGTTGCATTTGCAAAACAAACGACATGGAATTTCCGCATCTCTGCACACACAACTTGATGTCGCGCACTTAATACACGTACATGCCCCAATGAAGTCGTCTGGTAACAGATATCCTTACAAATGATGTCCTTTCAAATCCGAACTCAAGTGGATCCAGTGTTTCTTGCGCTTCATCGAGGCAGTGTATCATCAAATGGGTGTGGAAGAAAGCACGAAGAAGGTGGCCCTGTGCACTGGAACTTGTTGGCGGTAAGTTATCAAAGGATACATTTTTCCCATGGAGGTACTTCCAAAGCCGGAACTCATCAAGGGTCTTGCAAGACGAGCCTTTCTTTAACAATTTCACTAAGTACTCTTCGGCAAGTGCCAAGATTTTGTCGTGAGCTGGAGATAGCGGTGACGAACCAAACTCTTTCAAATAATGCTCAGGGTTACAGCCAATTGCAGCTTTTTTTGTTCCGAGCTTGCTCGTATAGTCACCACCAGAAAGAGCCTGAAGTGCTGGTAGTACATGGCACATATCTTTTCCGACATTTTCAGCTAACATGTGAATAGGTATAAGTCTTGTTGTATCACCAACCCCAGTTCTCATTCACATTTCGTTTACTCTTAGGGAGTGAAAACTTTTCCAGTGAAATAGTGCCAGGACTAATACGTCAGTATCAGCACTTACTAGTACAATTTTTTTAAACCCTTTCCTTGCCGCATTCTCTGCATGAATCATAATTCGGTAATCTGCTTCTTCTATCATAAATTTGTCCATGGCAAGTATTGGTTTTGCAACAGACATCCAATAAAAACCTTTGTCATGTGAAATGAGGCCATTATCAATACAAGATTTTCAAATTGTTTGCTACGACTTAGTTGAATTTCTCTTGCAATACAGTAGACGCTCTCATCGCAAGCTACAGCAAGGTTTTTCTGGTTCAAAGCCATGAGCAGTTTATTTAAGTTACAAAGTACTGTGTAAACAGTCTCATATTTTGTTACTGAATGTGGTAAAATTGGCAAGTATCTTACACCTTTAGTGTTAAGTTTTCACGGGAAACAAATGAGTTAAAAGCACTCCAAGATGGTGAGGGCTGCTCTAGTTGTAGATTAGTCATCATTGTTACAGTTGTGCAATGTCCAATCCTTGATAATTCCCAGAGGTGATCTTTTTTATAATAGCTCTTCAATTCGTTTTCATTCATAAAATATAAATCAGTGTCTACTTTGTAGTCATCGCTTAGACCTGGTCGCTTTGCAGGCTTAATGTAGGGCTGTAAATTCTGGCATGGCAATGTGCTCTGCAACCTCTTTTGTGTTTTATCAACATCACATTCTGAAATACGAGGCTTTTCTATAGAGGCTGTGGCCTTGTCTTGAAAGAGTACACACACCGTATTATGTGTACTCCCAAGGCCAGAAAATGTTGCTTCAATATGATCAAAATTGTAAAATGCACTAATAGTGTACATATCTGGACTAAAGTGGCTAGGAAGAGGAACATACAGCTAACTGAGCAAGGGCACTGTGATGACGTAAAACATCGTCATAACCAACACAAAGTCCCAAGTGGTTAAAACTTGTAATAAGAGTTTGGCATCCGTGGCATCCATGGACGTAAGATCGGATTTTCTTTGAGCACTTTGTAGGTAGAGCATCGAAGTAGAGTTATTGCAGTGAAAATGCGTTCCTTACGGAGTATGTGGTTAGACATTGAACGATAGAGTTCAAAAACATATTGTTGCGGCCTGAAAAGAGATGTAGTGACTAGAATTGGAAAAGGAATGCTTTTTTGGTTTAGGCATGAAGAAAGTATGAATAAAAGTAGTGTAACGAAAGAAATTACTGGTGTGCAAGTGGAAAGTAAAGCTCGACCTGGCTGCCTACGTATGGCGACATACTGATGAATAAATAACCCGGTATAGAAGTGCTTATATGACTAAATTGGTGGTGGTGGAAGAAGTGAAAGAGGTGTGTCAGGTTCGTATCAGATAATATGTAGTCTTTGTATACCCTTCTGCAGAGTTACCCCTTACTCTTGGGTACTACATAAATAATGTTGTGTTAAAATTAAGAAATCAAATATTTCATGTCATAAAATATAGAAAAGTGCTTTTTCTAGACTAATGCTTTGAAGTATCAAAAAAATGCTAATAAACAAACTTGTAGACAATTTCATGCCAAACATTAATGTGTGATTTTTTTTTCGATTAAGATTACCGTTTTTGCAAAAAACGCTTACTTTAACAGAATGGTAGCGGAGTAATGGCGGCCATCTTGAATGACGTCATTCTGGGAAAACGTGGGGGGTAGGGATCATCCACCCAAGTTTTTTTTGCTTCTTATACATCCTAGTAATGAGTTCAGAAGAGAAAATCTCTGTACGCCGGTATGCACACAGAAGTGTTGTCAGCCGCTGGATCACTAATGTTCTTGTGACCTACTTACATCCAGCACAGCATCAGATCGTCGACATCCATCACCTTATCTCCTGTTTGTGGAACGATAATCTGTTGTAGCACGATCGGCTGTACATTCTTTATTGTGTTTTGGATTAAGAATTTCCGAGTAGTCATTAAAGAGGTGTGCTAATGACATATTGACAAGAGCAGGGTTCCTGAACTTCAACTTGAGTTCTGCAACCAATTTTGGTATTTGTGCAGTCGCTATGAAAATATGCCTGATATTATTTGATATAAAAATAGGGACATTTATAAAACCTTGGTAATCAGAGAGTATGCTAACAACTAATTTGTGGTAGTTGTTTGTGTGAAAATGTTTGTAAAGTAACGTTGTTTTTGCAGAATCGTTCATTCTTAGAGGACGTTTTTAGCGTTGAAAACGTTGTTTTTGCAAAAATACGTTTTCACTGCCCTGTAGCATTTTTTCTAAGGAATATATTCAGTGGTATCAATAACTAAAAGTGACCAAAAGTGTTAGTTACGTTGTTTTTGTAAAAAAACCCTTCTTTTTTGGTTCATCATCATCATATATATATAAAAAGAGAAGTCCTGACTGACTCACTCATTCACTGACTCATCAACGCACAGCCCAAACCCTTGGACCTAGAAAACTGAAATTTTGCACAGAGCTTCCTTTTGTAATGTAGACAAGGAATAAGAAAGGATTTTTCAAAATTCCACCTCTAAGGGGGTGAAATGGGGGTCCAGAGTTTGTATGGGGAAACAAGATTAGTTTGACTATTTTATTCGAGACTTCACAGGAGTACTCCTATCTATAAATGAGTAAACAAGTGTTTCAGGTTTTTTCAGAATTCAACCCCTAAAAGGGGGAAATGGGGTGACAAAGTTTACCTGGAATCAAATAATTGCACCAAAAACACTCCAAATCAGATTTAAATACGTTCTATAAAAAGTACTACACAAAACAAAATTAACGCGGGCGAAGCCGCGGGCAAAAGCTAGTAATAAATAAAGAAAGAAAAATGAATGAAATCATGCACACTCACTCCTGTTTGCTGAAGGAATATGGGTAACGGTCACCATACTGTTATAGTTTATATACTAACCAGACGTAAAGATATGATGAAATAGAATTACATCGCTAAAATCGATTACGGAAGTATGAAGTGAATGGCTTATGATCCATTGTAATTCTATTTCGGACCGCAGGGAAAGTGTCAATTCATTCATTCATTCATTCATGAATGAGAACGAGATTCTATGAATTATAATAACGCTGTATGGCCTTATTTCATGCGTATTTGTACAACGCTGTTTTAAGGTCTGCCCACAACCTACATTATTTTAATCTGTCTGGGATATTTGCACTTTTTTTCTAAGTGTATTATTGTCCTATAGTTTTAAAAGGTTGATGCGACGGATCACGTTCCTAAACGCAAAACTTATGATTGTTTTTCTTATATTGGAATAAAAAGTATTAAATAACACAACTTTGGTAGAAAAGCATAATTGACATCAAACTTTGGTCGGCTACTACCATAAATCACATTTACTTAATACCTTCAATTAAAAACTAAGAAAAACAAACATAAGTTTTGCGTTTGGGAACGTGTTCCGTCGCATCCATCTTTAAGTGTTTTCTAACTGATTATTTAATATTTCTAGTTAACAAGACACATTTTGCATGCCATTTTATGGAAGGACGCATTGGTTTGATACCCAATATTATTTATATTTAAGAAAAAGTTTTTGTGAAATTTGTCTTACGACCAGTTGCAGAAAAGACTTTTAAGTTTATTGAAACTTTAAAATGAATACTGTCACTTTCTTTGTCAAAAACAATGTAAGGGATGGCATACATTTTTAACGTTCATTAAACTTTTGCATACAAAAACCGTTTTTTTTTGGGATGTGTCTCGTTTCAAAATCGCTCGAGCGGTTAATAAAGTATATTTAACCTCAAGGAACAATCCCTCAAGGCTGTCTCCTGTCAGGATAGGAACCAAGAGGGGCACGGAAGCGGCGCCTACGCATCCAGCACGCGATATAATTGATTAACTGACCGTCCCCCATGATGTATGTAGACGATATCATGGTGATTAATGCTAGACGGATTTTGTATGAAATCTTGGTATGAAGCTTTTGCTAGTGCTTTCATCCTGGCAAAACCTGCATAACGCAACAAAAACGATATTTTGTTCTTTCACATTTTTTACCCAAATAAATCTAAAATACTGTTTCATACATAATACTATCGATTCATCGATTCATACTTGGTTTTAGGATTACATCCTGCAACCTAAGACTTTGATATCTTTATTTTATTTTATTTAGTTTTATTCAAATATCAAATTAATTACGCACTTTTTAGGGTTCCGTATTACATAGAAGGTACAAAATGAACTTTTATTGTAAGACTCCGTTGTCCGTCCGTCCGTATAATTTTAGCATAGTTAAACATAAAGACTTGGAAACGGTGTAAAATTTCATTGTTCAAATTTTTCAAATAAAAATGAGAGAAAAAGAAATAAAAAGATCCTAAAAATACAATATGGGTATCAAATTGTAGACATTAAAGAGCTGATTGTAAAAATATATATTTTAACTATATTTTAATTATAAAATATACGGCCCCCCCATTATCTCTACAACTGGTGGACCGAAAAATAAGAAAAAATCATGATAATATGTGCTTACAGGAAAAAAAAAGATTACAGGAAAAGTTATAGCGGTTGAGAAATTCACGAAACCAAAATGAAAAATTCTGCATTTTTCATCCACGACACGGAATCCTAGGTACGCGTGTCTGATTTTCACTTGACCGGTTTTTATTTTATTTGAATCATACGTGAGAGGGTTAAGTACCAAAATAATTCAATTATAGACCACCCAAGCCGTATCCAACTCAACTTCAACCAAACACTTATTCGCTGTTTTAATACAAACTGAACCTTATTTTTCTTAGAATACGGTTGTAAACAGGTGTATAAAGCATTTGCCAGTATGTGTTGCATAGTGATTAAACGTCACTGCTGATAGCATTATCGGGTAGCACAGATTTACATGCGCCTGACTACGCGGTTCTTGAGACAAGCGAGCATATCAATGGATACGAAAGTTGTTGGCATATAAACGGTTCGCATATAGTCAACAACAATCACACGTGAGTGTTAAAGCCGCATGTAATAATAATTTTGATACGAAAATTGTATACAATATTTTTTTTTTACTTATAGCAATAAGTTCAATGACTTTATATCAAGACGGTTGGGCAATATGAGTTAAAAACCAAGGTACCGAAATGTATCGGTGATCAGTTACTTTCTTGCAACTTTATTTGGAGAACGGGAGCATAGTGACCGTATAAACACAAAATCTTTCTTGAAATTCTTCTTTAATATCTTCATAATTAACTGACCGGGGGGAAGTGCACAATATTCACGATTGCTGAGAATCAGTACGGTGATCAGTTACTTTCTTGCTACTTTATTAGGAGAACGGGAGCATAGTGAACGCATAAACACAAAATCTTTCTTGAAATTCTTCTTTAATATCTTCATAATTAACTGACCGGGGGGAAGTGCACAATATTCACGATTGCTGAGAATCAGTACGGTGATCAGTTACTTTCTTGCTACTTTATTAGGAGAACGGGAGCATAGTGAACGCATAAACACAAAATCTTTCTTGAAATTCTTCTTTAATATCTTCATAATTAACTGACCGGGGGGAAGTGCACAATATTCACGATTGCCGAGAATCAGTGACTCATAGCCCCCGCCACGAATTTAGAATTTAGAATCTTCATAATGCGCAATCAGGTATGTTCCCTCAATTGTTAATTCACTCTATTCTGATCTATGTTGCCTAATGTCCTCGAATCGTTCAAGGTAAGTATACACAAGTGTATATTGTACGACATGGTATTGTATTGGATGTCTATACAAACAATGTTGTTCTTGACGCAAGACTCAAAGAAACCGTTGATAAACGACACGAAATAGTTGGTAAAAGAAGTGTAAAATTCAACACAAAAGCAAATTTTATACCGCTCTTCATTTTCATTGCAAGTTTATTGTAGGTTAACAATAACATCAATGACTTCTTGTCTACAACACACAAACTGGTTGCTAAGAGAAGTTTTATTTAACTTATTGCAATAATCTACGTACTGCATTTTAAAGGGTTTATTGCATTCTATAACTATAAGAGCCAGTTTCTGCATTAAGAAAATCTTTCGAAGCGATACCTAAGCGACAAATCAGCCAATCACAGCATTGCATTTCATATGAAATTAGTGGTTAGTCATCTTTACGAAAATTGCATTAAAATGTCTACTACCTTCTATTATTTTACAGTCTAAAACCAAAATGGTTGCAGGAAGTTACCAGTTCCTAACTCCAGTCTCCAAACCACAATACAAAAGCCATAAAATGTATGTAAACTCTTCAAAGATTCTCAACATTGACTATCAAACACCTTCCTACTAAAACCTCGAGTACCGCTATAAACAAAAGAAACATCAGTGACAAATTCAACAAGACTCACGTTGAGGTAGGTCGAAGCCCTACCAATATCCTTTGACCCGTATTCACCAACTAGTGTGATATCTCCTGATCTCTAATCGCGGGTCTTGACTGGGTGGTTGCCCTGTATTTGCTCGTATCTACTACCTATCATAAAACGTAATTGCCTTGTCGTATAGCACCTTAGTCTTCTTCATCATTTTATGTAGATATGCATGTTTGTACGGTCAGCAATGTCTCTTTATTACCGTCAGTTTCGTTCTTTGTAGATTTGTAAAATATGTTAATTATAAGATTGTTTTTCTAATACAATGTAAATTGTTTGAAGAATAAATAAACTGAAACTGAAACTTTTAACTCTTGACGTAAAGATTTGAAACAGATTGGCAAGCATGTTTGTTTGTGTATCGTCAACACTGTCTTTGTTTCTTGAAATTTAGTAATGAGAACCCGATGTTGTGTGTATGACGTGGTCTGTGACATATAAACAGTGAAAATTATGTAAGGAGGAATGGTTTCACTTTCACTGATGAAAAATTACATAATTTATGGGTATGAGATAATTGATAATGTTTACTGATGTGATGCCAATGCTTATATTTTTCAATTATAAAAATAAGAGATGAGTGTTCATAATTAACTCTTTTTTATAAAATTTTACATCTCGTATTACCATCTCCACTTGTTTTTTATAAGATCTTACCAAAATAAGCCTACTTTATGTTGAGATCTGGTAAATTTATTCATACTAACCCGTTCAGTTATAATTTTCGATAACAATTGGTATAGAGAACGTTCGTGCCTTGTGAAATTGACAACAAATGTGATGACGAGTTAATTCTGTTCGATCCATCCATCAGCCTAGTTCGTCCACTGCTGGACATAAGCCTTTCCAGGACTTCGCCACTCCCGGCAGTCATCCTGGAAGAATTGCCCATACTCACACACGCTAATTCTGTTACATTGCAAATATTTTTTTATTTGGTTTTATTAGTTTATTACACATTTACACATTTTATTAGTGACATTAGTCCATACAGAAAGTTGTTCGATGCATTAATAAGACCAAGATTATTTACAAATAACTTATACAAATAACTTTATTTACCAAAAGAAACAACACTAAATTACATGCACAAATTTTCAAAACATAAATCTTAATAAATACTACATAGTGTTAAGTTTAAATAACAGCGGACCCCACACTAAGTCAAACTTGTCCGGTTAAAAACTTTATTTGTGATATGCACTTATGTATAAATAAACTAAACAAAACATTTTCCGTGAAATTTAAAATCATTTGACACGTATTTCACCTCAATTCATCACATGCATCCTCGAGAAATATTACATACTTTATTTAGAGTGTCTAGACATTTTATATCCTTCAAAATGCAATGTTTTTACAAGCGAAATTGTTGAATTAAAAGCGAAACATTCATGGTATTGACCAAGTCACTTATTTTACGGCAACGGAACAACTGAATAGTCTGCTCCTAATGAAGTAGGTTTACGTTTAACAGAAAGCGTTTAGACATTTGTAAAGACTTCAACCTGTTTTCATTGTCGGTAACGTCACGAAAGATTAAATTTTCAACAAAATGGGAACCCATTAATAACCTTGTAAAAGTAACCCTGACTGACTGTTGGAATTATCAACGTCTAGCTAGACCAAACGGCTGGATATGGGAACATGAAATTTGAACTGTAGGTTCCTTGTATAATGTATAAGTAGAAATCCGTCAAGAAGGGGTTTTAGTAAATTCATACGGGATCTAGTTTTTAAGTCTAGTCGAAAGAGCCATCCAAAAAACGTTGTTCTTAGAAATAACCGCCAAGCTGAAAACGGGGCAAAGATTGAATAAACGCGGGCGGGCGGAGCCAACTCGAAAGGCTGGTACATAAATTCTTTGGTTTATTCAAAAGAGTGGAAAGATATTTCGACTTTTGATCATTTACGTATTAATGTACGTACCCATAATTTTGACGTGAAAACAATGGAAACCAACCAGAAGTCAGTAGCAGAAACCATGCAACAGTCAGCCAGTACGTCAGCATCCCGCGGCTTAACTATGTCTTCTGCTTAATATATTGTTTTTGTATTTACTTCGATCTCTTTCCCTTTATGGGTTCCACAGACAACAGGGAACCCTTATAGTATCTCCATGTAACCAAAGTAAATAGTAGGTTAATTAAGTATGTTTTTTTTTTCTTTTAATGGTGGTGGCAGAATAACAGCGTTCCTAATGCCTTTGGTATAGGAACATAATATGCTGAGTCACCGTCCTTTTTAACAGTGCCATACAACTTTTCGTTTAAGAACATTGTACTACTTTGTCCATAATGGTGTGTTAAATAAATGTCTTTTTATTTTATTTATTTTATGTCCGTCCGTCTGTTCGTCCGTCTATCTGTCCGCGGCATAGCTCAGAGACTCTTAGTACTAGAAAGCTGTAATTTGGTATGGGTATACATATTAATCACGCCGACGAAGTGACAAAATAAAATCTTGTTTTTTTTATGGTAAGTGGGTGATAAGTACAAGTAAAGTGGGGATGATTCTTTTTTCTTGTTAATTCCATGGTGTGGGGTGTCGTTGGAATCGTTGGATAGGTCTTTCAAAAATATTGCGGGTGTGTGAAAATTATTTTTCGATTCAGTTATCCGTCTCCAAAATATTATGCTTTAAAGCGCTAATTTTGGTTAGATTAAAGTGTCTTACTTCTTTGCCAGCTAAACGACTGTTTTTAGATATGTGAAAAAAATTCAGGACAGTAGCGTATATAACGAAGTTAAAAGGAAAACTATCACAGCTAAGTAGGCTTTACAGGTTAGCGAGTAATAGTCGACCAACTTAAAATAAAATTTTCGTACTAATTCAATTGAAAATTGCGAAGTTGTTAGTTGTGTAAAACAGGTAGTAAATATAAGTCTACGAAATTTATACTTGCTATTGTCGGCACTTGTTGAAACTTGGTGAAAATTGTTTACGTTGCTCAGAGCTAGTGCCTGGAGTCAGTGAAATATTTTAATTAACATCTTCCCTTGAAAATGGAGTAGAATCCGAAACCGGTAGGGAGTTAACATAAATAAAGTGAAACTATAAGTACAAGTGTTTTCATTCAAGATAAGTCTACGAACCTTCTAAGTCCGCATATTGTGACGGGATACTACGGAACCCTACACTGCGCGTGGCCCGACACGAACTTGGCCGGGTTTTGTTTGTTCGATTCTATAAGCGCTGTTCAGTGTTTTATATATGCAATTACAAGTATGAGAAGTTGCTGCAGATAGGTTATTCTTTATGCTATAGTATTTGTATACTGCTGAAGGTAAAGTAAAAAACTCTGTGAGGCAAACCAGTAGGACTACCATGAGTTTTGGACTCGATAATATTTTAGTTTTAAAAATTTTGGTCCTCTCGTAAACCGCCAGATGCGCTGTACAATTTCCCCTATAAATATTTTACGCAGTCGCTGACGTATATCGAGTGCAAAGTTCATGGTACCACTGAAAGCCCTAAAAAGCGTGTATTTGTGTCCAAGTTACGGCTATAAGGATCAACCACTATCATGTTAGGATGTTATAATCGTCGGTGAAAAGAGAGCGTTACGAATATGACCATTCTAGTGACAGTCAACAGTCGGAAACACCAGGGGTGTTCCCATACTCCCACGGGGATATGTGTCGTGACGATATGTTATGCTCAGTGAAATCGAAATGGTTTTGGAAACGAAAACTAGTGATAGTACTCGTCCATACAAAACAACTTTTTACTATGGAGGCACTCTTATAGCGAAAAAAACTGCTGATCCGTAGAAAAGTTAAATATTTACTCGACCAAAATGTATGAAACAGCATTTTCTTTTTCAGGATTTCATGGTTGGCTTCATAGTAAAATTCGGACGAGTACAATCACTAGTTTTCGTTTCCAATACCACTTAGATTTCACGGTATAATAATGAAGAATAATAAAGAAGCCTCCGAGGAATAAAGGCACATTAGGGAATTTCCAAAGGGTCAGGTTCTCGGAGATATTCGAACGATATGTATGTATTTCTTTACATTGTAACCTATAACACAGACCACATAGCCATTAGACATCTTATCAACCACGGACAAGTGAGAAACCACTTAGATTTCACGGTATAATAATGATGAATAAAGCCTCCGAAGAATAAAGGCACATTAGAGAATTTCCAAAGGGACAGGAGTCGTATTTTTGAATCGTTCGTTTTCAATTCACGTGCGAAAGTATATACCCATCTCACGTAGCACATCAGAACTTGTCATTTGCAAGATGAGACAGGTATATATTTTCGCATGTGAATTGAATACGAACGATTCAAAAATACGGCTCCAGGTCCTCGGAGATATTCAGACGACATGTATGATTTCTTTACATTGTAACCTATAAGACAGACCACATAGCCTTAAGACATCTTATCAACCACGGACAAGTGAGAAACCACTTTATAATGAAGAATAATAAAGAAGCATCCGAATAATAAAGGCACATTAGGGAATTTCCAAAGGGTCAGGTCCTCGGAGATATCAGGACGATATGTAAGTATGTATTTCTTTACATTATAACCTAAAACACAGACCACATAGCCATTAGACATCTTATCAACCACTGACAAGTGAGAATTTTTTTCCGCCACTGCCGGGGTGTTGCGGGGTAACGCGGGGAGGTAACTAAGCCAGAAAATAGGGACGGGATAGTGTGGAATGATATTTGTATAGCACTAATGTGTTGGTGAAAAAGGTTTATCCCCCTTACGAAGTCCTCCTGTTGATCTGTGACCTATAATTACGACATTATCGATATTTTAGCCCATAACTAAACGACTTTTTTAACATACAGCTTGAATTTAAGAAGGGACATTTCCTTCTTGTTTACAGGCAAGATGTAAAGCTTAAATATTTATTGCTTCCTGATTGATAATAAACATGCCGTAAAACATTCTGATCAAAATATTTTTATATTTACTACAGTTCTAATGGGCGCTGACAACACTGGGTACATCGAACACATATGGCTTAGAAACCAGATCTAAAATGTTCTATGGTAATTTTATGATTAATGAGATAAAAACAGAATGCTTTCGCCATTTGATTATTATAGTAATATAAGCGATAACCAGAAAATATATTTAAAAAAAATAGAACATACTTTGTATGCGTTATGTACGTATTGTTAATTGTTATTGTATGTATGTTATTGTATGTGTCACATAAAATATAATTATTAGTAATAGGGTCCCATTTGGCACCCTTGGTTACGGAATCCTAAAAAAGCCTCAAAAATTATAGATATTAAACTTCTAAGCTTCTCGCATGTCTGCATAAAAACATAACCATTAAATTAATTGTGTCTATGCCTTGAACAGGCAAGCGAAAGGCATGAATAAAAAGCCTAAAATAAGTATAAAGTAGGTAATAAAATTAAAACATATTTTAGTAATTGATTAAAAGGAACCATAGCCAAGGGGTCTTTCTCTATGATTTAAAAGGAGTTATCACCCCATCGCGTGCTACACACTTATTTCGAAGGGAACCAATAAATCAATGTAATTTTGATAAATATTCCAATCCTGAGGCATTATCCTAATATATTTGTTTAATACCATCAAAGGGGGCGGTAAACCAATTCATTTTAAATAAATTAACGAAACGAACCTTGATATATGGTTATTATTAGTTAATACCCTCCTTTTAACGGCATTTAGTATTCCACCGCGATTTGAAAACCAATAGAAAAGCTATTCGTTAAAAAAAAATTGCTGCGTCTATTTGGTGCTCTATCGTTGATTGAAAACTGTTGAAAACGTAAGAAATGCTTACCCTTGTACTTCTATTTTCAACTTTGCAACTTTCAAAGTAAGATCTCAATTGCGTTGTGTTTGGATTGTAATTTCCGAGACTTTAGTGGCGGTAATGAATCACCTTGATCGAGTTTTGACGCACGTTTGCTTATGCAATGCGTACGTCGACCCCTAGACTAGAACGTCGCGTCGTCATTCTCGATATCTTAAACTAGTTAACCAATGGACGTGCAATTCGTCGCCTTAAAGTATTTTACAATTGAATTAAAAAAAAAAACAACGCTTGCTATAAGAAAACTCAATAACTAATTAAGTACATCTTTATTTGTAAATATTTTAAGAGCGCAACACTACTACAAAATCAATTACTTAATTTTTTCTAAATTATTATGAGTGCTAAAGGCGATGAATTTCGTCCAAAACTGAATTTATTTGTAATAATGACGGTTTACGTGTCCCTTAAAACTCAGCCATTTCAAATTTACCTTTACATAGTATCAACTGTCAAGGCAGTTTATTTATTTATTTATTAGAAAAGGCACATCAACAATGTAAACACATAACATTTATAATACACATGAAAAATTCTAAAACTATGTTAACATCTATAACAGATATGCACAGCATTCATAATTAACGTGATACATAAATTAAATTAAACACGTTTTGTTTAAGTGGAAAACAAAAACTAACATGCAATTAATACCTAATTTATACATTAAAAAAAACACAAAATTAAACTAGGTAGCATGCAAGAAAGAAAAAATTTAATTAGGTTATATTGTTAATAATTTAGACTTAAAAGAATTAAAACTATCTCGAAAAATATTATTATTTATTACAGTTATTTCCCACATCCCCGCAAACCGTGGTACCAAAGGTTGCGCATCGGTTATCAATGTTGCACATCCATTTGATAGCTCGTTCAAGTCATCCGTAGCCGCTCGTTGCTAATTCACAAATATTTACGTTCTGGACCGTCCCGTATGTGTTTAAACTTGGGCCTTATTATCATACAATCAACATCTCGAACCACGTGTTTCTATCTACAACGTGATTTTAATGTTATACCAAATGATGATTAGGAATATTAGGATCATTCCATCCATCCATCAGCCCGTATTCGTCGACTGCTGGACATAGGCCTCCCCAATATTACGCCACTCTTGGCGGTCCTCAGTCATCCTCATCCAGCCGCCACCCGCAACGTCCTTCAGATCGTCAGTCCAGCGGGCACAAGGGCGGTCTACGCTGCGCTTTGCTGTACGTGGTCTCCATTACAATGCCTTACGGCCCCAACGGTTATCACGTCGGCGACAAATATGGCCAGTCCACTGCCACTTCAACTTACTGATTCGGCAGGATCATTATTGGTTCTAAAATAGTTTTAGCTCCAATTTAATTGGTGGGTTGGTGGTAGGCTTCAGCTGTGGCTTGTCACCACCCTGATGACGAATTTTCTTGTTGAGAAAATCTTAAAACTGTTCCCAATGCCCAATAGGTACCTCAGGGCGCGGAGTCATACGTTATTGGCGGCGCCATTTTCGCGCACTAACCTTTGTCGGTACTCGCCCGTCGCGCGAGCACTCGACATATTCTGCTCCCTGCTCGCTGAAGCACTAACCCCCGGTTTCTGAAAGGCCAATCAAAGTTAACAGTAGATTAAAAAAACTTTAACCGCAAATAACGGTGAAAATAAAGCATATATGAAATCTGAATAGTGATGAATCAATAATTAACTTAGTTAATTTTTGATTTCAATGTAAAATTACCACTTTTCTGGCTTAATCCGCAGATAATTATTTTTTAATCTACTGTTAACATTGATTGGCCTTTCAGAAACCGGGGGTAAGTGTGATATTTTTGTGGATCGTATTAGTTATCTGATAGATGTTTGTAAGGGAATGTTAGAGAGAAGTATGAAAGTATGTGCTTTAGTCTAATAATTATATTATTGTATTGATTTAGATGTATCTGCAATGTTACACTAATTTCGAATAAATAAATTTGAATTTGAATCAATGCTGCCAAGCGACTCGTCATGTTTCAGCACGACGTTAAGAAATGCCTTCCGGAAGAGTGGTTAAAGGTAGTCCCTTACTGACTTCCGTAACTTTTGTCGAAGTCTCTGGACAGACTAATTAAACCGTGGTCTGCTTTTACCCTCACACCTGCAGGGCGAGCACGCTCTATCCTAGATCTTACTGACGCTTACTACGAGTATCATATCAAGCCTAAGTACAATGTACAAAAATAGCTGTCGGTAAGCACATGTGCTTACCGAAATATAAATTAAGCTACAAGGTAACAAGCAAATAATCCTGCAATCTGTTCGTTATGTATACACATACATATTATATATTGTTCCAGTACGCTAGTTGGGCAAGTCAACTAAAATTAAAATACCTACCTAAAATTCGAAATTCCTGTGCCAAAAAGCAGAATATTCCAGGAAAGTTTCTCATTTTGTAAAGACGATACCACACCGCGCAAGCGTAACCAACAGGTGATTGGTTTGTAAAACTGCCGTGCTCTGAACTCGCATTTTATTTGTCATCTTTTCTCTATACATATAAATGCAACGTCAATCTGCTAATACGTTTATGACGTAAAAGCCTCTGGACGGAATGCGATATTTACTGTTATATATAAAAAAAGAATATTGAATTCTTTTTAAAAAATATGTGCGTCTCTCTTCATTTTTACATATATTTTAAAGCCGAAAAAATTACATCTTCTTGTTAATAAAAGTAAATTCTAGGGTATTTTCCTATCAGTGTGTAACATTATTTAAAAACAGAAAACCCCATCTCCAATGCGATGTGAATCAAACTACAGAAAGGTGGCGACGATAAGGTATTAATTTTTGATTAATACACTAGGTTAGTTATCACATTCACCATTTAGATTAACTTTACGGAACTATTGTCTATTATAGATGACTTTTTTTTCGATTTTATCTATATGCGATTTTATACAATAGGCAACTGACTGAGTTTTCAGTATGAAACGTAGAATATCATAGATATTCTTAGGATAGTGTGTTTATTTAATTGGATTACAGAGTATCTAGGTTCCCAAATATATATTTTGAAAGGACACTGATTTAAAAACGACATATAAGCAATTTAAAATGTCCATAGAAACCTTCTTTTCTCATATTTCATATTTAAATCATTGTTCTTATTTAATATGTATTTGGAAACCTAGATATTCTGTAATGTAATTCGAATAAATACACACTAACTTGAGAATATTTATGATTTACATATGGTTGTGGTATTTCGTTTGTAAGAACTATTATTCCATTGCGATTTGTTTATGAGTTGCAGAGTCAGAGCTTATAAATCAACCAACGTTCAGATTTACAATATAATTAGGGAAATACAGATAGAGTTCAGGAATGACAGGGAAAAGAAGGGATCCATCTCCAAACACAGAAACATGCCGATTCGCGACCGCACCAAAAAGATGGCGGCCGGCTGATAACTTTACTCTGCAGATCGCCCGCTAGATAGTTATTATGATGGCTTACTTATGTCATTTATCATGCGTTATTAGTCGCTTACCACTCCCACATGCTTCGTAAGCCATTTTTTTCTCCACTTACCCGCAATAGCAAGTGAGATGTGCCGATTAGATACCGCGCGCGCAATTTTCGAGGTGAAATTTTTGGCGTAACTCGCCTCAAGTGCGAAGCATAAATTGGGTGTTTGACAACTTAATTCTGATGTACACACTAAACAATAATTTTGATTATACATTTTAAAGTGTAAAAAACCTCGTGAAAAAAAGGAAACTTATTTGCTACTTAGCCCGCCCCACAGTAGAAGAACCACTGGGTACATAGAGCTGTGGCATTTTAAACGTAGGTTTAGAAATAAATAAGTAGTCATAATTACTGCGACTCCGAGACAAAATGAGTGTCAAGACTTAACATATTAAAATATAAAAAATGTGGTGTTTAAAATTAAGTTTATTTGACGAAACTAATGTGTGTGTACGCAGTGCAACTGACAGATATATCACAAAATAGGTTATTTACCGCTCCGTTTTTCTCAGAAAAATAATTTTCTAAATGATTTTTCATCTTGAGAAGTGCATAGCGGCGTTTTCTAGACATTTCATTAATTTAAATGCTCAAACCGCTTTCTACCGGTTAATATTGTTACAATTTCACGTTTATAATTAGACGGTCGATGAAAGTCGTACTTATTATTACTGTTATTGAACTGGACTAAGGCTGTATTGAGGCTATAGCTGGAATACTTGACGCGATGGACTTGTATATAAAACTTGACTTATACTACACTTCAGAGGAAATTAATTGCAGTCCTCTCTTTTTTTGTCATTAAACCTTCGGCTGCGTTAATAAAAAATATAACAATAGAATACTTATTATTGTTTTTTTCATTAGTATGTAAGATAATTTAATTTAATTTTAATTTCAATTTTAATTTTAATTTTAATTTTAATTTTAATTTTAATTTTAATTTTAATTTTAATTTTAATTTTAATTTTAATTTTAATTTTAATTTTAATTTTAATTTTAATTTTAATTTTAATTTTGTTTGTAATTTAAATTTATGGGTTTTACATTGCCTGAAATAAAGGCATTTTATTTTATTTTTATAATTTTTATTTAATACATTGTTTCAATCCTTGACTAAACAGACGAGCGTTTAAAAGTCTATTGCAACAACAAAATTCAGCTTCAGAAATAAAGTAGTTCGGAAAAAAGAAGGTTGTGACTGAAAGATACCTCCCTTATTTTATCAGTATACCCAGCTACGAGTGTTATTACTATCTTGCAATCGTTTATATTTGTCTAGTAATGTAAATGGCACCTTTTGAGCCCCGCACTCGACTCCCTACTCTACCCGTGTAAACTAAGCATTAGTATGTACCACTCAGTGGCGTGCACAGAACTTTTTTCCGGAAAAACAATCAGAAGGTCAAGCTTGACAGTAAAAAAATATGAAAAAATTTAAATAACACTCTGAAAAAAAAAAGTTGATATGAAAATGTTCACTCTAGGGTAGACAGTGTCTACCCTGGCGTCATTATATAAACTTATTTTTTCAAAGTTTTATTTAAATTTTTTCATATTTTTTTTACTGTCAAACTTGACCTTCTGATTGCTTTTCCGGAAAAAAGTTCTATGCACGCCACTGGTATGTACCACTATATAAAATCCTTATCGATAGAAAAACGGAATTCCATTAGCAACTCTATGGTCTAAAACAATGGTCATTAATTCAGATCGGCGCGCTGCATATAATGGACACCCAATAACGATACTTAGAATATAATTATATCACTAGGAATCGGATTAAGCTATAACAAAAGATTTATCATAATGACCGGCCCCGAGATACGACCATTATCGTATATTAGACACTTCGATTATAGAGCTTTGTTATTCTAGTTTGGTTTGCAAATCGTGATGGGCTAGGAGCGGAACTAAATAGTATGATGAAACTTGCAATTTTTTATTTTATTTAACCTGTCAATTGGTTCAATGCTCAATGTGTTCTTTTTACGTTTTAAAGCTAACTAGCTGCATTTTGTTTAATATTTAATAATAGGTCTTTATATATGAAATTGCCGAAATTTTCTTACAGATTCATGAGTTCATAATTCAATAGCTATTTCCATTATTGGTTTTTGTTTGAAAGTCCATTTCAAGGTTTTACATCTATTTTGTTTTTATTGTCAGTTTGATAACTAAAATTTAATCTTCAAAAACCACCCATTTCCATGAAAAGATTATAGTTTCGTATAGCTGACACTTTTCAAAAATTAAATTAATGTTGCTGTTAGCTTAATATTGTCTCATTCATACACAAAAGAAATGACATAATTTGGATTTGTCATACCTAAAAAAAATGTTAGTACTGAAAATTGATTTTCTTCCAAATTCTCTATTAAAGATTTATTATTAATTGAAAAAACGTTTAAAAAATTGTACACTTGTACAGGGATTAAAATTTTTAAAACTGTGATCGCAACCCCTAAATTTGGTAAAAAGTTATGAAAAATAGTTTACTCGGTTTTAGCTACAGAGAACACATTGAGGGGGTGCCTCGTAGCAAAACAGAAAAAAAATAAGAACCACCCTACAGTTGTTTAAAAGTACAACTAAAGGAGATCCAGAAAGGAGCTAACTCAGAATAATCAAAATGCAAATCAAAACACATTTTTTTTATCAAAGGCTTTTATTTACAGGAGAAACTGGCGACTGTAATAGTAGTTTATGCTACAAGGGCGCAAAGGAATAAATTACGAGGACGATTTAAAACACGAGCGTAGCGAGTGTTTTAAACGTAACCGAGTAATTTATTGCTTTTACGCCCGTGTATCATACTACGTTTTTCAATGCATAGTGTGAGGAAATAAAACAAATATAATTTTGTGAACTTTAAATTGTAATTGGCTCAAAAGGACTGTATCCAGAGCCGTTAAACAGTGGAAAAAAAAGCATGACATTTATGGTACACAGGAAAGGCTGCAGGTTAGCCAACCATTGTAAATAAATAAAAAAAAATAATAATAATAAAGCCCTAGGGTAAAATAATAGACTTTCTGTTCGGTTTTGATGCATAAAAAGTGGGCCTTTATGAGCACTTGCATTGAAAACAATATTAAATTCTACGAGTAAATTACAAGAGAGAGTCAAAGGAGTAACTAACCAGCAGAACAATAAGTATACTTAATTAACACGTATATTAGGCACAATAGCAATTATCACAAATCACAAAGAGATGGAACAGTTTAAGTATGGTTTATTTAGTGTACCGTTGCAATGCGGACTAGTAATTAGTAAAATTAATGTGTAATGCGATTGTATAATGTATCTTTTGTAGTGTACTCTATGGTCATTAACTGTAATTAAGGTGTATAATAATTTTAATTCCTTATTAAAGATGGTGTAATCCACCGATCATTAACTTCGAGAATATGCATAGTATAGTCTTGAAACATGACTTTTATCATTGCATATGTGAAATTATGAGTATATTTATGGCAGAATACATAATATAAATGGAGTGCTTCTTCTATAAAACAGACATCTACAAAATACTTTTCCCCTAATAAAAAGAGTTTACAGCCACTTATCACTTTTCTCGATACGATGCCAATAAAAAGTGATGAGAAAAACACTTGATGGCCTGCCGCTGATGTGAAGACGCCCTAAATTTATCGATAACCAGCCTTTGTTCCAGGGTAGTAAACTTTTTATGATCATATAGGACAGTAAGGGCGCCCACAAACATGCAACTGAAGAGAATCAATAGCGTAACACAAGAACGCGCAAAAAGACTTCCAAAGAAGCAGCTTATCGTAAAATATTTTTATTATTTTGCACAAAAAGTTTTGTGGTAGAAGGAAAGCTCGTCAATTTATATTTACTTATTTTCCTGTTTATTTAAATATCTATATTTTTAGAAATAAAGGGAAGGGGACACTTTATCTATTTGTAAATTCTCTAAAATGACTCGATAAACGCAACGAAATAAAAAAAATCGTTTTTAATCCTTATGCAATAAATTAATTATGCAATAATATTTTAGAATCCTTTCAAATGATACCCCACTTACTAGGTTTTTTTTATAAATGACAGACAGAAAGACAGACGGACCGACACACGAGTTTTACTACATGCGTTCCCTTTTCTCACTTTTGAGTACGGAACCCTATAAACGATTTTCTGACAGTCTGTTTGTCTTCAGCCGCGTTACGCAAGTATACCATCGGCCTAACCTCAAATCAGGGCAGCAAGCCTACGCGGCGAATTCAAGCGAAATTTGAGATTAGACAGTAGTAAAAATTTTATTCAAATTACTTTTTGATTGCCTCCCTCTTGTGAAGAGTCGCGCGTATAAATAAATAACTAATAAAATGTTATCATACGAGTGGTCCTTCGGAGTCTTTGGTCTGGTTTAAGTTTTTTATTGCAGGATGACCTGATAGATGGGAGAGGGGATAATGGGGTAGTGTAGTACTAATTGGTTTTTTGGATGTGTTTTATTAAATGTCGAGATAGCGCGGAGTCTCTGGGTGTCGGTCGATGGACTTATAGGGTTTTTAAAAGTCTGTTTATTTATTTAAATACGCTTTTTCAAGAGACCGAAAAATTATTTGATTTTTGCAAAATTTACACTATAATAATAATCTATAATGACATAAGTACCTAAGTAGTTTCAAAAGTTCTTTTTGTCGTCCTACCAGCCCTGTCAGTTTTTTGGAAACGATTGCTTCACATACCTTTCTTTTCTATCCTGTATTACGATTTATTGATTGAATTGTGTAATAAATTAATAAAGATTAGCGACACGTTTATACGTCTTTATGTATTGCATATGTCCAAATCTTCTTTTCTATACATATAAAATGCAAGGTATATTTAATAAATTTGAGAATCACTGAAAGAATTTGGATACGGCATAAATCATTTATTTGGATGCGGTTTTCCCTGCTCTCTAATAGGTTTTTTGAGAAAGGTTCAAGGGGAAATTATAACATTATGATGTAACCAAACGGAGTTGATTAGTGATAATTCTAGTCTATCTACGAGTCAGTGGCGTGCACAGAACTTTTTTCCGGAAAAGCAATCAGAAGGTCAAGTACGACAACAAAAAAAAAATGAAAAAATTTAAACAACACTTTGAAAAAAAAAAGTTTGTATGAAAATGTTCACTCTAGGGTAGGCAGTGCCTACCCTGGCGTCATACTACTTTTTTTTTTCAAAGTGTTATTAAAAAAAAATATATATATTTTTTATTGTCAATCTTGACCTTTTGATTGCTTTTCCGGAAAAAAGTTCTGTGCACGCCACTGCTACGAGTATAATTTTGCTTTTAACTGAGAAAAACTGAACGGTATTGGATGCCATTCTCACTGTTAGCTAGAGGGTAAAGATAGATAAAGGTTTAAAGATATTTTGGGTATGTAATATTGCGCTGTGCCTAAAAGCAGTCGATAGGTTACCATTTGGGTGAAACTAGTAGGGGAAAACCAGCTAACGGCAAATTCTATTTAGCGCGAGCTGAGTCGCGGGCAAAAGACTAGTCTATACAAATAAATAAAATTGAAGTGTCTGTTTACGATTTCAAAAAAGTTATTTTATATTTGCACGTCACCAAAACCAAAACAGGCATGTTTAAAATTTTTGTGTCTTTCTGTCTGTTTGTTTGTCCGGACTCCGGACCAATCGCCCGGAATGGCTAAACCGATTTTGACGGGACTTTCATTGGCAGGTAGACTTTTTAGAGAGTAAGGTAATATCGCACCTTTGACTTCTATCACTGAAATTAATAAATTTCCTTCTTCCGCTTCATAAGAAGAAAATCAACGCCGGCGAAGTTGCGGGAACACCTAGTCTTAAATAATCAGTATAGAAATATCGCAAGTTCCAAGTAAAAATCATCAAATCATATGTAGTGAATGGTAGTGAACATAATGATCGTGGCTCTCGTTCACTCTGATAACACTATGTTATCTTAAATAAACTTACACAAACATACATATATCGCAAGTTTCAAGTAAAGGCATCAAATCATACGTAGTGAACTGGTAGTGAACATAATGATCGTGGCTCCCGCCCACTCTGATAACACTATGTTATCTTAAATAAACGTACACAAACACACATATATCGCAAGTTTCAGGTAAAGGCATCAAATCATACGTAGTGAACTGGTAGTGAACATAATGATCATGGCTCCCGTTCACTCCGAAAACACTTTGTTAATAACGATTGCACGAAAGTTCATATTCGGAGTATAAACTAATTTGTTTGCCTAAATGCGATATAATATAGCGACATTGTATATGTTACGGCTAAAGCCCGAAGCGCGGTTAAATCTAGGTTTAGCCGGCTAGCCATACAAAACTTCGGAGGTCGCCTCGCTCGTCGTCGCTACCTATTTTAGATTTTTTCGGACTTTACGAACATATACACGGAGCGGGCACAGACTCGAGATCCTAGATACTTTGTAAATAAAATGGTTTTCATGTGATTCACAGAAACCAAGGAAATACTTTACTTTTTTTAGGGTTCCGTATTCAAACGGCAAATCGGAACCCTATAGTAACATCACTCTGTTGTCCGTCCGTCCGTATGTCACGGGTCTCTACCATAGACGAAATGAGTAACAGAGCTGAAATTTTGATTAGAATTTGTAACCCAAAACCGAATATTGAATTCAAAATTCAATTAAATTATTTTTCAGGGCGCCGCACGTGAAAAAGGAAATGAAAAAAAAACTTTTTTTCTTACCTTAGCGTGCGCTGTGTCGTTGTCTGGAGCTCATTGAGTAGAGCACAAATATATATTTTATCTTCAAAAATATAGAAATCCCCCATCAAAATTGTATTTTTAAGACCATGTTTGTTACGGGTCTATCTCAAAAACTAAACTAGTTAGTAATTAGGAATTTCTGTATCTAGTCTGTTTGAACAATAAATACTAAAATTTGTTATGGAAAGAGTAATTAGTGTACAACTTATTTTTGCAGTTTTAATACGTTTTTTTAGGTAAATGTTAGTTACTTTTGTTAAAATTTATTCGGGTCTACTAACTCATTAAAATGCTACGGAACCTTCAGGACGCGAGTCCTACTCGCACTTGACCAGTTTCTTAAAATATTATATTTGTGTACTTTTATTAGTGTCATAATAAAGCAGATTCTGAAGGCTTTAATTTTAGTTTTAGTACTGTCAAAACTTAAAATTTTCCAAAGTAATTTAATTCTCTGCTTAATAATTTTAAGGACTATTTTGCAATGAACAAAATTTAGTTTTGACAGCACTAAAAACTAAAATTAAAGCCTTCAGAATCGGCTACAACATGCAGTTAAAGCTACTTATTTTTATATCATTTGACTTTTAATTAGGTACTTTGCAGACGACCGTACATGTTATTTTGTTGTTCTAGACATTTACCGCAAGGTTCATGTACTTAAAAGGAAATTGAAACTTGCTCCGAACAGTGTTTTAATAAGCTTCGAGTTAAGGAAAGGAGCATTTAATGCGAATTTTACAAGTTTCATGTCACAATTTAAACGAATAAAATAACAATTTCATTACAGCTGAATAACCATTTCACGAACATGTTAACAAGTTTACCTACTGATAATTGTCATAAAATTGTTTTACAAATACCGTTAATTTTGTTTAATAATACTCATCACAGAATCTGTTGATACCGGGTGTAAATGGACAGTCTAAATGTTAAATGAAACCATATATCTGGTGATCATACCGAACAACGTTTACAAAGATTCACAGCTGCGGAAACGAAAAAATATTTTAATATTTTCCTAGATAGAACCAATTTTTAGTTTTTACTTCTCTGTTGTATTTCTTACGGAGTATAAGTGGTTTAAGATTGAATGACAGTGTGAAAAATATCGATATATGGGATCGTTGGGGCCTGAAAGAAGATGTAGTGACTATAATAGAAACAGGAATGCTTGGTTTGGGCATGTAGAGAAGATGAATGAAAGTAGAGTGACGACAGAAATATATGGTGCGCAAGTGGAAGGTACAGCTCGACCAAGCCGCCCTCGAAGGACGTATGCTGACTAAATTGGCGACATATATTATTGGAGAAGGGCAATGTCAAATGTACCCGGAATAGAAGAGCTTGTATGACTAGATTGATGGATGTGGAAGAGGCGAAAGAGGTGTAGCAGATGAAAATCTGTAATCTCTGCCTACCCTTCTAGAAGACAGGCGTGAGTATACGTATGTATGTATGTATGTATGTATGTATGTATGTCTTGCATTTTTTTGGGAAAGTTGTTCTGTATGTTGATGAATTATGAGATTATGTGGTTTCATTTACAGTTGGTATTTATGTATCATCGGCTTATACGACAACAAGTTTTCAACTCAATTATGCCGCAAATAGAAAGATAGACAGCAGCACCTTAAACGGTTTCTGATAAGTGACAACAAACCCAAAAACTGCATCCAGTAGTATCCACGCTATTCCAACATTTCAGAAGTTACGAAATTTGTTAGCCAACTGTCTCGCTTGAGTGGTTTATAGGCCCTAAACGTGTAGCCGCTGATAACGCTTGCTCGTATGTGAAGCGCCTTAGCCGACACGGTAAAGGTTGGGCCGTATGAAACGAGCGACAAGTAGCTAGCGACTGAGTTAAGGCTACATGTAAAAGTTTTAGCGTCCCTTTTACTCCATATGCGAAAAAATCCTCAGTGCGAGAGGGACGGATTCGAGGAAAAGTAGCAAAAAGTCGGTTTTTTATTAATATAAAATATACTAAAGTTGCTATAAAAATTTCGTTTAACCAGGTTCTAGATACTGTTACAATCCATCTAATAAAATATAATTGCAGTCCATATGTCATTCCAAATTGTCAAACCAGGAGAATTGGTGTCGAAAAAGATCTCATTTCAATAAATATTTCTATCGAGCCGAATTTCTCCAATCGCGTTTTTGTTCTAACAGATCCATAGAAAACGAATCCAAAAATAATATACTATTTTATCAAAATAATACATTATTTACTGAAGTAGATATGCACGTTCTAAAAGTGTCGATTTTTTTCCGTAGCGCCTTAAAATTCAGTATGACTTTACTTTTAGTTTTTATAGAAAATATTTCACATTATTTATGCACATTTATTGCGGAATATACTGTACTTAGCTGTCTCTACAATCCTACATAGTTAGTATTATAGAATACTTCAGAAAATATAAAAGTAAAACTCTAAAATCGCATGAGTATGCTGTGAAAAATATTTTTAGCTTCAATTCGGGTGGAGAATAAACTTTTGCTGTTGCTTCCAAAAACTTTTTGTTTCGATAAAGTAACATGCGAATCCCGAAGCGTTTTGTCGGTCGTTTGTTTCTTTTGTATGTTTTATGAGGTATTATAAATTTAAATATTTAATCATCGTTTATAAATAAATATTTTACATTCCATCGAAATAGTTTGTAGATTCTAAATATATTATTGTTACATAATTACATTTTTACCATTTCACTTTTGATTGGAGATTAAATAGAAGTTTTGACATACATACCCCATGACTGTCAAGGAGAGAGGGATAAAAATATTTTTTATGTAGTAAAAAATATAGACAATTAAAAAAACACTACATTAGTTTTCAAAAATAACTTTTTTTGTATGTCTAATGTACTATCATCTAAAACAGTCTGTTTTTGCTACTAACTCTTCCAATCGAGTACTCATGTGTTTTGGAGGACAGGTGGCAATCACTCTACTTGAAAAAGTAACTAGACTTGAAAAATTTTGTTATATATTAGTACATTACCTGCATTTTGGTCTGGCACGTGAAGTAAAAGGTGAAGAAATATGTTTATAAAAGGATATCTACTCGTATATTCTTTTCCCTGGGGAAGATATCCTATTTTCTAACGCGGCATATTTTGCTTAAGATTAGGTCCCTAAAAAACTGAACTTTCATACTTAACTTTTTGGGGTAAAGTACTCCATGTAGTGAGTGCCACTTTTTTGTTTCTCGCTAACATTTCCACAATGTTGCAAAATTTGTAATAGATATACTTTACTTGATTATGAAAAACAAAACGGTTTATGACCCCGTAACTCTTCTAAATATACTATATAGTCAAAATATTTTCCGAACCCACAAAGTCATAACCCTAATCTGGATAAACAAAATGGCCATCAATTGAAATCACAGATGGCGTTCGTATTTAGCCACGCTGAGATTTCGACAAAAACGGCCGGACTGATGACAAATTTATTTTTTGCAGATGCGACCTGACGTAGTTGGTAAATGAATGGAGAATAATGTAAATATTCAAGGCCTAGAATAACGTCCGAGGCGGTTACTATTATGTAGTACGAGAGCTAGTAAAAATAAAAATTGGGCAGCTTTTGGCAAGGTTTACTCACAGGCACTCACAGCTGTAACTCTTAGCTGAACAAGAAAGCCTAAGACTGACTGAGAGGGAGTGGGTCCTGTGGCTGCCAGGATTCCCAAAATTTCATAAATTTTTAGGAAGTTGTTGCTGTGCATCTTGTTATTTATTATAAGTATATGGTTTCATCATTCTGAACATATACATCATAAAGAGCCATTCCGATTCGTCGGGTCTTTAAAAGCTGCTAGATCTAGGATAATGCTCAACTTTAGTTACTTATATTTTTAATTAGTTCTGTGTTCTAAATGCTTCAATTCGAAACACTTGCAGTGCTCCACTTTGCGACCACCTAGTAGCTAAAGAATCCGCTACAAATGTGAGAAAGCTTGGCTTGCCTTCATTTTAATGTTCACCAGCTCCCATACTATAAACACATGCCAAATTCTTGGTTCTTCAAGGCCACGAAATGGATTTACAGCATGTCATAGTATAAAAATTTAAATAAATATATCGTCACGATATGAATCCCCGAGGGGGTGTCAGAGGTGTTCCGAGTGTGAACTGTGAAATGCAAGTCACAGTCCAAGTTGCACTTTTGTGCAATATCTCTATCGGCTTATCAAAGTTGTTCCTATATAAGGATTACTGTCGCGAGCTACCGGATCCCGATTCTTACTGTATATTTTTCTGTCCTCTACAGTTTTAGTTTGGATCAGGTTCATTGTTTTGAATCTTTTTGTCTCTATCTAAGACGGGGACTCAGGAATCGTGACTCCCAAGTTCGCAATCTAAAATCTCGTGTTGTCGAATTGCAGGGCTCTTTGTTCCAAGCCAAGTTCTTTCGTTTATGTAGTTTCGTCAATAATCGGAAACCCTTATAATATGTAAAACGAAGATTTGGTTTCCGTCCGTTTTGTTGTATATAAAATCAATTGAGCTGGTATCTGAAATTCTGTAGTCTCTGTATGTTTGTTTGTAGTTACCAAATGCAAATTACCAAATAAAATGCAAAAGCAACTACCCGTAATTCTATCAGCTATGTTTTTGTAATCGTTTTGAGAGTTATTTAATATAGCATGTGTTTCTATAATTGTTTGAGAGTTATTTTAACCGATACGAATACCGTTAGAATCTTCAAACATAACGTCTGCGCAGGCGCAGCTTTTGATCCAAATATCGATTAGTTTAGATTTGTGAGTGCGCCGCGGTCACGGTGCCCTCATAGCACTAAACATCCTTAAACTGATTCTAATTTCTTCCTGTTGCATCAATGATATAAGTATGGATACTACATTGGTTTCATTAGTTTAGACTCGAGAGTGCGTCTCGGTTCCATCGCATCTTTTGGTTTCTTTCAAAATGTTTGTTTTATTTGTCTCGATTAGATTTTTGAAAAAACTCACTACTCGTATGTTGCTGCAAACATTTTTTTCTGAACTTTTAGCTGGTTCCATAATCATTAATAAATAAAAAATTTGCAACAACAACATATAAACTGTGCCGGCTACCCGAGACTAACTTTTTCACGATATGCCAAATAGTCAACAATATTGCACTGTCACGGTAAACCACCAGTTGTTATAACTCCTTTGTTAGTTTTATATTTAACCAAAAAGTAAATGCGACTGAATTGCCCATCATTTTAGAAAATTTTGTTCGGAGACTACCTCAACCTGCCTTTTAAGCTTGTATTTTGCTGTTTAAGATACTCCGTTCTTCCATATCTTACAATTTCAAAAATTGACGAAACTAAATTTAATATTTTTATTTTGTTTATTATAATAATATTACATGTGATTTACCCGACGAATAAGATCTTAGGATCAGTGATAATGATAACTGTAAATAAATTACTACTAGGGAGTGTATGTAAGGGTGCATGAGTATGTATATATGAGGATAAGTGAATATACAACTTATTACAGAATGTTTCCTGTTTGTGAATTTCGGTTTTGCTCAAGATAACAATACTTCCTTTACGTCTTCTACTTTCTTTAAGTCGTTTGTCTTCGCTCGAAAGTAAAAATATTTCCTGCAAGATATTCCAAGCGATTACAGTCTTATTCATACTATTCTTTCTCAAAGGGCGGTAGCTGAGCCCTATTAAATCACAATAGATGAAAATATTTATATTTATTGCACCGATATTCCGATTTCAAGTGAATTATGTTGTAAATACCCCATAAAATTGAGCGTTTAGTCCGTTTAATATTTGTTAAGTTGGTATTAAATGGGCCACCCGGAAGCCGGTGTGTTTTGTTGAAAATCTATTTAAAAAATGAATAAATTATAAATAGAAAAGTAGGTAGTGTAAAGGATTGATTTGGATATGGATTTGGGAGATGGCTTTTGTGTTTAGGTATTGATTAAATATTTTGTAATAATGAGAAAAATTGTAATGTCTATGTGTAATGGCTACTCACGATACATGTATAGATATTGCCTGACTTCTGCTTCTTCGGTGGCAAACAGCAGTGTAACGCAATTCGTAAGATTTTGCAGTTGTTTTTATTATCATCTGTAAATGTAAGACAAAAATATAAATTCCAGGCGTCGTCATTTTATTACAATTTCTGTCATCACATTAAATTAAACATGAAATTGAAAATAACAGGTGAGTTTATTTTTTTTTCAATCCTGAAAACAGCAATTCGTTTTGTAACAAGACGCCATCTATCATCTTACTGAACCTGACTAAAACATGACAAAATGCATGTGTATTTTGAAATACACACAAATTGCATAACAAAGTACTGTTTTATTCCAAAAAGTAGCTCATTGAAATAACTCTTGGACTTTTACAGTAAGAATGATTTTCGATTACCTCAACTATCTTGTATTTGGTTGTTATCTTGCGCACGCGACTTTACTCAAACGCATCTTTCCACAGTTGTTGTGACAAATCATCTGCCATCGCGATGCAAACATATTTTCTTTTAAATGCTTTGGCACTGTTGTCTTCCAGAAAGTAATTTTCAATGGCAACAGTATTCTACATACAAATTAACTAAAAATAAAACAATTTCGCTTTTCTTTACTGTTAGAGTTGATAATTCTTTCTAGGATTTCAGAAATCGCAAACGAATAAAGTATTCTTTAATACTGTTGTGAAGCTAAATATGCTAAATATTTTTGTGAAGCTAAACCTAATGTTAGCTTTTAGCTACTAACACTAAGCTGTTGGTTTAGGTCACGGATCACTTTGTGCATCGTTTAGGTCAGCCGTTTCTTTAGAAACAGGCCATCTCAACCTGGGAGGCAGTAAACAAAACAGTATAATGATATATATTTCCACATAATGCTTATAAACGTATCAGCCAGCCGTTCATTCAGCTGAATGACTTAATCATCTCTAATAAACAGCTCACGAAAGGTAAATATTGACGAAATGGAGAGTCGAAAAACCTATAATTTTCTGGTTCCAAAAATTTTATAACTTCATCGCACATAATCACGAAATTATCCAATCACGAGCGGCGCGGGCGAACATGGACTGAACAAATTAATTTTGAAATTCGAGCGCTCTTGTTCTGCTTGTTCAAACGCTGACCGACCACTGGTGTAACCAGACGTGTGTTTAGGCATAATTTGGCGCAATTTGCATTTTCAAACGTACATCGTTAAATTTTGTACTTTTTTCGCTGAATTTCAGATTCAAATGTCACTGAACTTTGCTTTAAGGGTACTTGAATTGTGATTGAAATTTTTTGTAAAAGGGGTTTTCGGGTTTTCTCTAAGCTCATGAATATAAAATGGACCTGCGGGCCTATTATGTATCTCTAGTTGCCTTCTGGACTGGGTGTCTATCATCAAAAACATAGATATACTATCGAATTCCGATGTCCTAAGGATATTTTCGTACTTGAAGTGACGACACAGATTGTTAATAGTTCAATACCCACTAAAGGCAATTTTGAAATTTCAGTTTTTAGCTATGTTTTTGATGATAGGCACCTCGTGCAGTTGGCAACTAAAGATACAGAATAGGGGGGCTGGATGGTGTTGAACTTTCCTAAATACATTCGGTGTTACTACAAAACGGTGTTTAACTTTAGACAGTGTTTAAATCTGTTGTTGTCACCTTTTCTTTCATATTGTAAAAAATTGACAGCAACAGATTTAAATACTGTCAAAAGTTAAACATCGCTTAAACACCCTTTTGTAGTAACACAGATTATTTCTAATGAGCAGACAGAGTAAAATGGACAAAACATTTTAAATTACTGAATCAGCTGTTTATATAAACGCTGTGGGATTGTGGCTACTTTGTTAGTTAAAAACATATTCAACCGTTTATAATTAAAGCAACTGAACTTTTAGCAAACAACTTTAATAATGTGTATAATTACTAGTATTTTCAGTATAGTGACTAAAACAGACAACTCTCATGTATCATCATTTTACGAAAGATTTATTCAAATATTCTTTAACTAGCCTTTTGCCCGCGGCTCCGCCCGGGATTATTCAACTCTGCCCCGTTTTCGGATTGTGCGTTACTTTACTAACATCTCTTGTAGCCTATGTTGACCAGAGATGATAATAAAGAAAACCGCATCCAAATCTGTTCAGTTTCGGAGATCTGCGCGAACAAACAAACAAACAGATGGAAAAGAATTCTAAAAAATCGCTGATTTGTGTTCTATCACTTTTTTTTAGTCACCACCCCTTTCTATTTTTTTTTTTCAATGAACTTGGATAAGTCATAAACTCGATCCTTACACTAATCCAAATCCAGATTCGTACATACAACTTTTCTATTTTGGTTGCGTTTGACATTTTTCAGTACGTCACCAATTTGGTCGGCGTACGTTAATAAGTATGTTAAGGCTTCTACCAACGCCAACGACCTTGAACTAAGTAACTTTGTAACCATTTTATACGGTAACTATACGAGTAGCATTTTTCAACAAAAGAAAAATACATAGTAATCTGCATGATACAAATAGTGATGTGGTTTCTCCTGAATTTCATTATAACAAACACAAGTGAAGCAAGAAAATTCTAAGTTGACCCTTATTTCTCGATTTTTTGTTCACTTGTAACTACATAACTGCTGCAGTTTTCATCGAAACAGAATGAAAATTTATAAACTTCTTAACAAAATAATATAAAATGATTTGGTTTTCTCAGTTCTTGGAAATTAATTTTAGTTTAGATAAAATAAATTAAAAACACACTATTTTCGCACTGTTCAGCCGCAGCGACTGACGTAACAGCCATATTGCAGTGCGAGCTGATAAGGACTGTTCGAAATTTCAACCACCACGAATCGAGTTGCTAATTATTCCGAAGGAGCCACCTTAATTTAAGTAAGTCGTCTTTATTGTCAAAAAATACATATTTATTTCTATCATAGTTTCTAATTTAAAATGTTCATCTGCCATGCGTTACATGCTCCTAATCACAGACCACTTATTAAAGCCGATTCTGAAGGCTTTAATTTTAGTTTTAGTGCTGTCAAAACTTAATTGTCTTCATTTCAAAATAGTCTTTAAGAGTTAGGATTAGAAGCTAAATTTCTTTGGAAAATTTTAAGCTTTGACAGCACTAAAACTAAAATGAAAGCCTTCAAAATTGGCTTTAATAGCTCCTAATTATGTTTAATGTGACCGTGTGTGTATATATGTATTGGGCAAAAACAAATGTCTATGATATTAAATTATTATTTCATACGGCTTGAACACTCACGGGTGATTTTTGTTGACTATATACCAACCGTTTCACCGATACAATTTCGGCATTATCAAGGCGAGTGTCGTTCTTAGGACGACGACGCGGCGTTTACCGTCCTAAGAATGACACTCGCCTAGATAATGCCGAAATTGTATCGGTGAAGCGGTTGGCATATAGTCAACAACAATCACACGTGAGTGTTTAAGCCGTATGAAATAATAATTTAGTATGTCAGCTCACGCGAGTTTTAATAAGTCTATGATATTGGGTAAATATTGCCAAAATAGCGAATGACATAATAATGAGAGGAAGTATCCATCAATTTTATCGCTATCCAGACAGAGGTTAATTACTGACAAAGTTCAAGCTATCACTAAGTTAACGTCATTGATAAAATATTGGTACAGATACGTATTACTGGATATTTGCATAAAACTGGCCATAAAAATAATTGATGCAGGGGAATTCACACTACATTATGAAATGATTCAGGCCCAACCTGCTAAAGTTTGTGTTTCTAGGCTTTCGACTTTTGGGCTTTTTGATCCTCTGCTGTAACTATTGTTCAAACCAGGTTTATATTAAGGCTAGTTACTAGAGTAACTTGTGTAACGATTTATTCAACTAGTCTTCTTTTATCGCTTTTGACTTTTAACCATCTACCTACCCAATTACAACCAAAGATTTCAAAAGAAAAGATTAGATGAGCTCTGGCACCTAAAAACTATTGCATTGTTTTTGAATGTGTTTTGAATGTGAAATGTCACACTTTTGGCTTTATTCGTATTTCTTGAAATGTTAGTGCACTTTAAAAGTGCACACGACGGCATATTGAGACCCTTTTCTCGTAAAAATTCATTAAGGCGTCCAACTATCACTGTGTTTAGATAAGCACTGATTCCAAACGTGTGAGCGTCACCCATTTAAATGTGAAAACAGTTTGGTGCTGTCATACTACCGTAAGGGCTCTTTAATTTTGAAATCTTTGACTACAATAAAATTGTAAGTACCATCTTCCAATCGTTTACATTCGGCTAGTGATGTAATTGTACTTTTCCTCACACTCGATTCCTACTCTACCCGTGTAAAATATACATTACAGATAATGTTTTGGAGCTTACAACGTAAAGTTCAGACTTATAATATACGTAGTTTTTAAGAGTACACTCAGTTACGTAGAATATACTGCTGTTCTCATTTTATTAAATTCTATGGTTATTCTTATGAGACATATATTGAATGTCTTGAACCCTAAAGCCTGGCCAACTCTTCCTTTTTAGGGTTCCGTTAAAACAATGGGTAGCGAAACGTCTGTTAGTCCCTATTTTCGAAGTAAAACTCGAAAATAACGGCTTACCTAGCTCCGACTTCAAAATTCATGTTTGGTGTCAATTTAAGGCGATTACCATCGCCAAATTAGCAGCTCGATATTTGTCAGTACGAATATCAACGGAAACGACATTGAAATAACGTTTATATCAGCGCGCAATGCATAGTGGCTGTTACGACGCTCGCTGCGTCCTTGAAAGGGCGAAATAGGAGAAAATTATACTTTTCACTTGGACGTGATTGTTCAATTGAATAATCCTATGTATTTATAGCTATCAAGTTTATCTGATTATCAAAGCATAAATGAATTCAATCGGCCAAGCCACTTAGGAACAGTAGGAAATTCAAGCCAAAAAACACCATTTAGTTAATACATTTTTTCATGTAGAAGTTTTGATGGTATGAAATAGAAAAATGTTGCATATGTTGTCTAAGAGCTGATTATTCATAATACATTTTTTCATTATTTTTGGTTTGGCCGTAAACGAGGAGTAGGCTTTAGAAAGTACCCATTTGGCGATAGTAAGGCCCTTAAGGCCCAGTATCAAGTTAAACTTCCGTCCTGCAGGTATAGTACTAAATTAATACTTATAAAGTTATCTGCGAAAAGTGCATTTTGCTTTGTACTGCGCCTAAAGCGTATTTTTTCTTTTTTACTACGCGTAACATAGCATGTTTTAAAAGCTTCTATAATTGAATTATAATTATAAATTTATTTTTGAAATTTTTATTATTCCGCTCTTTTAACTGTTCGCTTTTCTTACTTAGTTGCTTGTCTAACATAGTCTAGGACCTGATTAAAAAAAATATAAGAATGTGGTCGTGTAATCCTATACAAGACGTGATGCTACAGGCTAACATGTTACTTGACATTTTTACTGCTTACTTACTTGAGACACTTGATCGGTTTTGTCTAGAAAAAGAACTAGATTGGGCTAGCTAGCGTCTAGTCATAAGTATCAGGTTTTGATCCTTAATTTTATATATCATTCACACATACCGTATAGCTATCAGTGAGTCATGCTCTACTGATTATACTGAACAGCTTTTGTCTTGAGACTCGCAAAGTAATTTGTGATTTTTTAGTTTTGAGCCTTTTCGAAATGTATCTAAAGTTAGCATCTTAATTGTTACGGTTTCGTAACCCAGGCGTTGGCCAGTGAATTAATGAATGAACTAAATGAATGAATTATTGAAAAGATTGAATAAATTAAATTAATGAATTATTAAAGAAATGCACCGACCCCAGCGTGGGGTGACCAGACTCAATTAAAGAATTAACCCAAGGATTTACACTAAGCTTAAGCCCCATGTTTTTCATGCATAGATAGATAGGTAGATAGATAGATAAAATCTTTATTTATCGCCACAACATAATATAACACATAAAAAATTACATTCTAAGAACAATTTAATTTTGACATTATAACGAAAGAATACAGGTAGCTTAAAATAAAAGTAAACAGATGACGTCATGTGTCGTGGCAAGAAAAAGGCACAATGCCATGGTTTAACCCGCAGCGCTGTTATTCTGACATAAGCCTCATTCGAGGTAAAAAAACAGTGCAGGTCTTTTGGATTATTATTTAAAATTAAGCAGACATTCAAAGAACCGTGAGCGGTTTTAAGAATTTTCGGTTGTTGGTTTGATTTTGATGATAATTGAGATTGATTTGGATACTTGCAAGTATATAAGGCGATGTGTTTAAAGAAGAAGATGGAAAGGAAAAGGAATGAAAGCCTTAGCTTGGCATCGTCTTTTGTAGTTTGAGTAAATTTACTTTAAGTTTAGACTTAAAACTATCCTTCGATTTAAAATCACGAATAAGCGGAGGGATATTGTTCCAAACTGAGCTGAAACATAGGTAAGGTAGCTCAGACATGGGATAATGGTCGAAAAAAACGCAAAGCAAACATTTTAACAGGTAGTAGAGCTGATGCCGGGCTCGACTGTGGAGGTAACACCATCTTACTTGGAGACCCCCTCGAAGTAATTCGGGGGAGAGTAAGAGGACAGCTCACAGGCAAAAAACCAGGAGGCCCACCATGCCTGGGACCGATGGATGGCGGTATATCCATCCCTAATGGCCGGGCCTTATATGGAACAGACTTGTGACGGGTAGCGGCGTCACTGGCGCGAGGGTTCCGGCATCGCGCTCACCAACCCGCCTGCGCATAGCGTGTGAGTATGGGCAATTCTTCCAGGATGACCGCCGGGAGTTGCATAGTCCTGGAAAGGCTTATGTCCAGCAGTGGACGAATACTCGATTAATAGACGTAGAAAGAGCAAAAGAGATGTATCAGGATCGTATCAGATAGAGATCCGTGGTCTCTGCCGGCCCCTTTATGAGACAGGTGGCGCGACTATATGTATGCATTAAAAAATATGAATTAAAGCCGTTTATATTTGTTTTCAATGCAAGTGCTCGTAAAGGCCCACTTTTTATGCATCAAAACCGAACAGAAAGTCGATTATTTTGCCCTAGGGCTTTATTATTATTATTTTTTTTTAATTTATTTACAATGGTTGGCTAACCTGCAGTCTTTCCTGTGTATCATAAATGTTATACTTTTTTTTCTTCTGTTTAACGGCTCTGGATACAGTCCTTTTGAGCCAATCATAATTTAAAGTTCACAAGATTATATTTGTTTTATTTCCTCACACTATGCATTGAAAAACGTAGTATGATACATGGGCGTAAGAGCAATAACTTACTCGGTTACGTTTAAAATCGTAATTTATTCCTTTTCGCCCTAGTAGCATAAACTACTATTCTTGTACTACGAAACAATATACATGGCCAATTATTGATCTTTTCGGTGCACTATTGCCGTCAAAGAGATCTGCGATAAATTTCGTGCAGTTGTGTCTTTGTAATAATTTTCTGAAATGATAAGAGGACAATGACTTATCACGAATATTATGCGTTATATCTGGTTTATTATGTCATTCTTTTATCGTCTTTTTATGTTCAAGTACTTTTTATAGGCTGATTCACACAACCAGGTTCGCATCGGGTTATTGAAAAAAAAAAACCGGTCAAGTGCGAGTAAGACTTCGTACCTATATAGGGTTCCGTATCGTGGATGAAAAATTTAATTTTGTAAATCGGTTTCACCCACTACAATTTGGGCAATATCAAGGCGTTCTTAGGACGACAATCGTCTTGTATCGGTGAAATGGTTGGCATATAATTAACAACAATCACACGTGAGTGTTAAAGCCGCATGTAATAATAATTTAGAACAAAAGTTATTCAATATGATCAGTAAGACATATATATGTGTTTAACTTTCGAAGCACGTCGCAGGTAAAGTTCAAGATTCTGCTTAAAAATACGCCAGAGAAATATGTACCTACAGTGTTTTTTTTTTACAATGTCACATGCCAGCCTAATTGGCCTAGTCACTTTTTGAGGTTGGTATGCTCTAGACGGACTGGCAGACACCGAAGCTTCCATTGCTTATTCATCTTTTGAAGGAACCCAAAAACAAAAAAAAAATCACATGCGTAAAAATCAAATGCAAAGTTTTTAGAAATATGGCGTAATAGAACCCATCAACGGAAAGATACATTCAAATCAGAAATGATTTACAACATTCATTACGAGGCTATCTGAAACATCTCCTGAAACATGTTCAAGTGTTTACACAGACTGGGAAAATGTAATAAAAAAATAACAAACGGTATTTTCATATTCTCTTGTGGTTGTTCACCTTTTGCCAAGGCTCTATGACGTGAACACGTTATTATTAGGTCTTTACATATGAAATTGCCGTTTTCTATGGAGAATTTGAAGGAAGCTCAATTTTCAGTACTAACATTTTTGCATTTTTTTTAGGAATGCCTAATCCGAATTATGTAATTTCTTATGTGTATGAATGAGACAACATTATGCTAACAGCATCATTGATTTAATTTTTGAAAAGTGTCAGCTGTAAAAAAATATTACGAATCTTATCATGGAAATGGATGGCATTTAGGACGATCTGTTTTTCAATATTAAATTTGTATAATTAAACTGAAAATAAAAACTAAATTTAATACGTAGATGTAAAACCTTGAAATCAACTTTCAAACAAAAAACAAATAATTGAAATAGCTATTGAATTACAGGAATTATGAATCTGAAAAAAAAAAATCGGCGATTTCATTTGTAAAGACCTGTTATAAAAAGCGCTTTTAACTAGAAAATATAATCGATTAAACTACTCACACGTTTTTGAATTTTATTGGTCTTTTAATTTTTAGATTCAGAGTGTAAAAAGAAACCTTTATTAATAGAAACCACTAATGTAATTTGTGTGGTTCTTGCACTAAAAGAAAAACATTGCTTAGAAATTTATTTATGGACTTTTTTTCTTCTATTTTGCGCTGTCCGGAGACGCAGCGATGTTGTTACAGCAATTTTACAATGCGCGCTGATAAAATGAACGTTATTTCAATTGGGTTTCTGTCGATATTTGTACCGACACAGGTCGAGTCAAGGTTGTTAGATGGTCTCCCGCACTATAGTGCGATAGTAACTCGACAGTGTTGCGTTCCACCATTTTCGGACAACACCATCTGAAAAGGGATGATTTTGAAAGAAGTCCCTTTACAATGCGCGCAATTGAGTTTCTGTCGATATTTGTACCGACACAGGTCGAGTCAAGGTTGTTAGATGGTCTCCCGCACTATAGTGCGATAGTAACTCGACAATGTTGCGTTCCACCATTTTCGGACAACACCATCTGAAAGGGGATGATTTTGAAAGAAGAGGGACAGTTTTTCAATGTTGCGTAAAATAATTTTAATGAAACTCAAACTCAAACTCAATTTATTGATAAATAAAAGTATTTACACGTCAATAGTAATTTACATTAATAGTCACACTACATCTTATATTATGATTATGTATATGTTAAAGGTTAGTTTTACAGTAAAAATATTTTACTTAACATTAAAACATTCTACTTAATATTAAAATATTTTTATGAATAACATTCGTTAGGTAATTATAGTATTTTACATTATTTTCTTATTATCTAAGTATTTAATTTTGGTTTATTTTGTATTTGTTGAAGTGTAATATTCCTTAATAATATATGAATATTTGCACAACACCGCACAACTTTGAAGGCTTAAAAGTACGAAATTAGCATATAAAACATGAAAATTCTCGCTATTCCGAAGATGACGGTGGATTATAAGGCAAAAAAAGGACGGTTTATCGCCAAAAAGGACGAAAATCATCAAAAGGACGGGTCTGGCATCGCTGCTCGACAACAATCTTTAGTGGACCAGTGGGTCTACCGCGTAATTCTCATTCTCATCAACATCAACTTGAGATTGAAATTTGACGTGCGTGCGACGACGCCCACCTAACATGCCATCTCTTTTGCACGCGTTGAATTTCGCATGCATTTGCTTGAAGTTGATACAAATGAGAATTACGCGGTAGAGCCCCTGGTGGGCTAAAACCCTAACAAACGTACTTCCTCAGTCTACCTCCGCATATACTACTCATCGAGACGGAATCCATCATCACCATGAGATTAGTTCTATTCTAGTTTCCTCTAAGTATTCTACATTAGAAACGACGAACCTTGATGTGATGACGTAAGCACTAATCGATTCTTGAACCTTTTCATCATCGTATATTCACCTTTTTTAGGGTTCCGTTTAAAAATTTGTCTGTACGTCGTTGTACGCTTCATTAAATATTTTTAGAAAGTAAAAAATTTTCAGTTTTTTTTTCATTGAATAATTTATATGGTTAGGCACCGTGTGAAACTTGATGGAACTTTATTCTCTGACACGAATAAAAGTCTTCTTGTACAAGTTCTACTATCTTTATTTATATCTGTTTAATGACATCGTCGGGCGAATTGAGATGGTTTGTTTACCTTTCTTATTTCGCCCGACGATCTCATTAAATAGGCGAAACTTGTTGAGATTATCATAATAAAGATAGTGGAAATTGTGCAAGAAGAATTTTATATAATTAGCATCTTCATAGCTTTCGTATTTCAATCGTTTCATACCAGTCGTCTTTTGTACGAACATAAAGACAAACAAGCTTTGCTATAAGGTTTCCGTTTTCTGCTTAGGCCATTTAATGCTGTAAGGTTTTCTGACGGAACGGACTGTCCGTTTTTTATTGGGTCAAAGTTTCAAATACCTCAAACTAATTGTATTTTTTTTGTTACAGGTAAGTTCGTATGCTTGCTAAATATTTATGATATACTTTGGTAAGTAAAGTCACCTTTTACAACTTTCAGAATACATTTTTACCAAAATAAAAACCGTAGAAGGTTTTCCGATTTCCTAACCTCACTTCCCCCGTTGTGGAAACTGGTACTCTGGGCAAACCTTTCTTAGGTAGTACCTGAGATATCTGCTATTGGTACAAAGTTTGTGAGCACCAACAATATACATAAATTTATACCAAATCCAAATGTCATATTAAAGTAGGGAAGCAACTTTGCCTACGATAGTAAAGTCTGAAAACGCTTCGATTCAGCAAACGTATCTATGAAGTTATTTTTAGGTGTAATGACCTTTATCACGGCGTAGTAAGAAATAGTTTACTTTGAAACATCGGTATTAATGAATTAGTTAACACTTTGGCTGCTCGCCAAACAGCTGACCAGTTAAATGTCATTAGGAGTTGATAGTAAACTATGTTTAGTTGAAAGTGAAATCATCACAGAACCATGTGACTGTGTGTGATCAAACGGACGTAACGTTATAATATATATTTTATACTACACCTGCTCGAAAAGTACCTTCTTACTTTTTTGAAACCGATGCAGAAAATACGTCATTACTGTCATACAAATATGTGGGCGGAAAAAGTGTATGAAAGTTAATTGTTAACGTGCTCGAGCGGGCAGAAAAAGTATATGCAAATCCATTGTTAACGTGTTTTTTTTTTAAATAACATAAATAATGAGCAAGTGGCCAAGTGCCCAGTATTATGTTGATAAGATTTTTAATGTAGTTTTAGTTTATTAAGGGCCTGTTTCACCACTTCCAGATAAGTGATATCCAGAAGATAAGTTTAAAAATGGAACACATTTTGTATGCGTTATATGTCACATATAACTATCAGGCACTTATCTGGAAGTGGTGAAACAGGCCCTAAAAGTAAATAATAAAAAGGTACAAATGAAAATTTCCCTCAAGATATATTTCGGGCCCCACTGGGCCCGGCATCAGTCGAGAATATACATAAAACTCGAAAAATGATACTGGCCACTTGCTTTTCCTGTACATAATAAAAAATAAGAAGGAAATAAAAAGTGACAATCGCACGCGAGTCAGTCGGTTTCTTTTATTGTATCTTGATTAAAAGTAAAATTATACTATTTCCTCGCAGGTGTAGGATAAAGCACTATGTATCACTCGGGAGAAAGTGCGATTCCCAACCCGTGTGTTTGGAGGCCCTTGGCTTCGCCTCGGGCCTCAAACTACACCCTCGTTGGTAATCTTCCCCTTTCTTCCCTCGGTGAACAATGTAGGTACTATTTTTGCTTTTTATTAGGTATCTTTCCTAATCCAGAAAATCTAAAAGCCAATCTTCCATGTTTAGTCTATCCTCGTTATAACTGGGGAACATTATTATGCATTTAAACTTACTCACCACTTCAAAACCATGTACCAACTTGTGCCCGAAGAATGGCGATAGATACATTGGATACAATAATCGTCAGTAGAAAGTTGGTGAATATGACATGCGGACTGTATACACATAAACACTTTTGACTACTCCCCGGGTTTAACTATTTATTATTGTTTTTTCAATATCGCAAAACTCGTAAAACGAGTTATCTTTCGAAGTTAAAATAAAAACAATAGTCATTATACAGTGTGTTAGATGAAGTTGTGGAAGCTGGAAACTGGCAATAGAACTCGTTCACACAAACAATGTTTCGTGAAAAAAAAAACGAGATCTCGAGAAAAAGAAACAGTTGTTTCATACATTTTGGTCGGGTAGCTTTGTAACTTTTTATGATGGTTTTTTGCGATTCGAGGGTTGGCTCCATAGTAAGAGTTGTTCGTATGGACGAATACTATCGCCAGTTTCCAACTTACGCAACTTATCTTAGCAACCTGTATACCGTGTTACCGACGCGTCACTGTTTTAATAAATATTATCAAATTGAAACTATGGAAGTATAAAAAAATATTTATTGACCACCCAGTTGTTATACAATTTAATACATTGTCTCCTTCAGTAGGGTAAAATTCAAGATATAAAACGATTGATATCTCTATAAACACGGAATTTACGAGCACAAGTAAACTGACACCTACCATCAAATGCATTCTCCAGCGACGACAAAGTATTTATTTTGGCTTTCTACGGGTCCAAGTAGACTGCTGACTGATATTTAATGAGACCTCATACTCCATATTCCACTGATCACATTGAAAAACTTTACCAAAGAAATATAAAATCTCATAAATTTAAACATTTTACTATGAGAGAAATAAATGTCTATGTTTGAACACTTGGCGATTTATCCATCGCAAGGAGATATAAATTAACATTATATACACTGGCCTGCAAAACTAAGTACTACACTTTTTAAATTTGTTTTTTTTCTAAACTATAGAAGTTAGAGATTTAAAATAAAAAACGTTTTGTAGCAAATTTTATCAGCTTTCTTTGAAACTATAGAGAACTATAAGGACAACTTCACTATGTGATTATTTTAAATCTCTAACTTCTATAGTTTAGAAAAAAATCAAATTTAAAAAGTGTAGTACTTAGTTTTGCAGGCCAGTGTATTTGCAGTATAGAAACGGTGCAGAGCTCCTCACATCCAGATTTACTTTTCTTTCTGCGTTTCTATACTGCAAAGATATAATGTTAATTTAAACATTTTACCTTGCAAATGGTCGGGTTTCCGCCATTTTTGAATTTGTTAAACAAGTAGATCCTTTGTTTTAAAAATCCAAGTTTCCGACCTTAGGGTGTTGCCGCGAGCTCTGCTATGTCCATAAAACAATATAAGTTTCGACGTTTTTTCAGTTTTCAATAAATAAATCCTCAGTTTTGGGGTTTATAGCAAAGTTGTTTTCTAAATTAATTAACTAGACTAAATGCGCTACAATTTGGTATTTGAATCATCTTTATATACTTAATAGTTACCAAGATACGATACTTCAAAATATAAGCAGTTAGTGACTAATTCCACAAATTTTCGATTTCTCTTACATTTTATATTAAATAAATCCTGAACTATAGGTTTTACTGGATAAGATTTTATCAGAAGTATAAACTAGACTAAATGCGCTGCAATTTGTTTCTTTAATTTTCTTTTCATAATTAAAACTTCCCAAAATATAAAACTTGTCTCACAAAGTCTCAGCTAATGTGGAGAAAAAGAGGAATTGATTTACAAATATTTAGATTTCAAACTGAAAAAGTATTAATCAGAAATTAATGTATCACCAATGTACTCAAGGATAGTGTAGCTTTTTACAATCAGTTCAGTAATTCCAGAGATAACCATGTAAATAAAAAAAAAAATACGATTTTTTTCAATTCAAATCATAATATCAAAAATAAAATTAAAAACAAACAATAAGAAAGAACACACACAGCATATGCAACCTTGTATATGTTTTTTGTGGAATTGTTGTTCAGTATAATATGTGATTTAATTTAAAGAAATACATGTCCATTAACACCCAGTTTGGAATATAAGGAAAAACGTAAATATTCTGATGGAAGAAATGGTAACGACATCAGACCGAACACAAATGCAAGGCAAGGATTGAACCCACGATCACTGGGTTAGTAGGCAAACGCCATAATTTTTTTGGTTTAAAAGTATTAGTAAAGTATTAACCTTTTATGAATACTATATTTCAATGTATTTCTTTTTGAAGATGTAGGGCAGAAGGATTGTCGCTCCACATACATACTACTTGCACTTGAACCACAACCAACTAGACCTTGAGGAATCGTCTTTATTGTAAAGATATTTCCAAATTGTTGAACAGTTTTGTGTAAATCTTTGGAATCGTGCCAAAATTCAGACACGCACGAGACTGTTAAGGGACAGTTCTTTTTGTAATTTGTGTAGTTTTTTTATAGTGGATTTTTTCAGTCCTTAAAAACAGATCAGAATGAAAAAATATGTAGGTACATTCGCGTTTTTTACCATCAGGTTTTAGTGTAATTTGGCTGGCTTTACTCAAATCTTGGTTACCCTGGTTATTCCCATAGTCAAAGCCCGATGTCTCGTCTCTCCGCGGAATGACTAGGCTATCCTAGATTTGACCAACGACTTTCTTTAAACCAAGAAATAGATTTTAGTTTCGACCTTTGACTGAGGTTTTGCTAGTTAAACCAAATGCAACTCACTTGTTCTTATAATATCGTCAATTTGATTAAGTTTCAATTTGTTTTTTTTGCATACAATATAATTATATATAATATAATTAATTAAATCGGACCTTAATATGAAATTGGATCCTGTTCTGGTATTTGATTTGTTAAATGATAGATTACATACTCTATAATAAATTATATATATATTCAAATTTTTTACTAAATTAACATCTGAATAAAACCTGACCTTAATTGTGGCTTTCTCGGTCATCAGCTGTAAGAACCACCTAAATTTACAGTCTATCGAAATTATTGTTTGACCGTTTCCCCGGAATCTGCACCCCCTGATTTTACTTAGCAAAGTTTTTGGCTGAACCCGTCCGTATGATATATGTTTGATAATTGAGACCACAGCAAGGACATTATAGGTATAGGTATCCAAATCAATAACTATTAAGCCACACGTGAAAGCTATAAAATACCTAATGAGACGAGGTTCAGAACGGAAGCCAAAACCATAAATGCACTTTCCACGAGACCAATCAAGCGTATAGTTTTTAATAAATCAGTAACAAAAGCACGAATCAGCATCAAAATTAAAAAAAAAAATTGTATTCGTGTGAAGCACTAAAATACAAAAGTTTCAAATGTAATTTATATAGTTTTTTATTTATCTTTTTATTAGTTCAAAATAGAATGATAACTACTTCCCCTTAAATAATATACGTAATCCAGTTGTGTGGTCTCGCTATTCAAGAAAATGTATGAGTTTAGACGACATATTAATTTGTAATGTTACAACCGAAATATTTTGTTAAATCCAAGAATTTGTTGGAATTTCTCTTAAGACTTCTCTCTTTTTAATGAAAGAGTAAATAGGCTCACCTTTACAGCACGGTTTGAAATGGAAACTGACATATGAGCATTTGTAAGAGCCGTTTAGCAGCCTTTTTAGGGTTCCGTACCCAAAGGGTAACCAACGGTACCCTATTACTAAGACTCCGCTGTCCGTCTGGCTATCCGTCAGTCTGTCCGCCTGTCCGTCTGTCACCAGGCTGTATCTAATGAACCGTTATAGTTAGACAGTTGAAATTTTCACAGATGATGTATTTCTATTGCCGCCATAACAACAAATGTTAAAAAACAGAATAAAATTAATATTTTAGGGGGCTCCCATACAACAGACATGTCTTTTTGCCGTTTTTTAAGATAATGGTACGGAACCCCACCTGCGCGAGTCCGACTCGCGCTTGGCCGGTTTTTTTTCATAGCCTCTTAACGGGTTGTTTTAAATTGTTTTAAACTGTCCGTCATCAATGAACGCAGACTGCCGTCACATATATTTTAATTAAAGATGGGCCCATACCACAAAACACAGGTTTCTGCTTTTAAAACCGTGTCTAAATATTAAGAATCTTTTTTATAGGCTTCCAAGTCTATGATAGAATTGAATATTTTCCAATACCGGGATCTTATCTATGCATAAATCATTATTCTGTGATATGACCATGTAATTTAAATACATTGATATCACAGTGTCACCTAACTTATTTAGGTTTAGACAATTTCTTAATTAAGCATTAAGATTTACCTGAATAGCGCAAACCGTCTCTGAATAAGGTCTTAGGCCAAAATTATCTATTAAAATCTAGCAAATATCAAGTAACTTGCATACTGTTACTTGACCACAAACATGTGGTTGATATTGAATTATTGTTGTTCAATTTACGAGACCTCTCAACATCGATAACAGAAAAGCTATGGAGTTTGTAATAGGATATATTGGTGGAGAAGATTTTAGTATTTAAATATTCAACAATATGGCATCAAACAGTAAAATACCATCATTTTACTACGTAGAAAGAAAGCTAATTTATTTGAAAATTTCATTTTACCTGTGAGGTGATTATATGTATTCTAAACTAGTATTTGCAAAAATAAAACATTCCATGTAAAGTGGGTTGCTAAGACTCACAAGCTCTTAACTGTAATGTAAGGTTTTGATGGTCAGTTTTAATATGACAAATGAAACTTAGCGTGTCTTCTAAAGCTGCTAACTACGTCTTATCCTGAGAACTTAGGCTGTCTAGTATTATCCAGACCGAAGCTATGAGGGTTTGAAAATATGACGTAATGCTTCGAGAAAAGGTACCTAGTGAGTGCCTCTGCTTCCTTTGGCTCATGTTGGCGGGGGGGCACCGTGCCCCCAGTTATTTATATTACGTAAAGTAAGTCGATACATGGTATACCTTAGGGTGTTGGTTTTGTTTACATTCTTGCAAGCTTTTGTCATGGCTGTCTGTCCATCTTTATTTTGATTGAATTTTCAATGTAGAGAAGTGCAATAAAATAAAATACATGGCCACCCTCTCTACGGATTCTTTGTCTCTCACGCCATCTTGGACAATTAGGTGACACGTTTGGACTGTGGTTGGCGCCTGCGCGTTCTAGCCGAAAACTACGATAAATAGACCGATAAGTTAACTCTTAACTACTTAAGTTAGAGGTGATAACGCTTTGGTCATCACAACGGCGTCAGCGCATGCAAATCGTGTGCAAATCAGAGCTCTTATCGCATCAAATAAGGCTATAACTGCTACTGATTGATTTCTATCTTGTAAAGTTATATCAACAGCAAATGGGCAGAGTTGACAACTTGTGGATTATTTTACCATAAGATTATTGTTTCAGGAAATAATCGTGGAAAATTACGTACCTAGTTAAATGGCGCCAGACAGGAGTCATGAGAAATATTTAGTGAAATTTGCGAAACCGTTATTTCTTTTATGTTCCAAATCCAAATATGGGAAATAAGTTCAAGGAATTATCGATCACTTAGCGTGATTAATGCTTACTTATGCTTAGTTACGATATCTTTTATTGTAATTTTGGTGAACTACCGTCATAACACAGAACCTGTCTAGCGAGGTATCTAACCTAGAATCGGCAGATGAAGAATTAATCTGGAACCCCAGAAAATTTGATGTCCCATTTTGACATTGTTTTACAAATTAAAACGAATTGCTTATGAAGCATATTTCCAAGCTTTACAGATTATGTTTCTGAAAGAGTTTACGTATGAATAAATAGCTACTATATCACTTAAATTAGGTTGAGTGTCCATAATAACGAAATAGACTCATTTTGAATTATGCGAGAAAACTCGACGTTTCGGCCAATTTACAACTGAGGGTCCCCGGCACGCGCCGGAGCACCGGTGCTTGATAAAGGTCACTTATAAGTTGAGCGAAACGTCGAGTTTTTCATAATGTTTACAGAAAGTAGATAAAATTAAATATTTGAGACTTACAATAAAGATATGAATTGGTAAACACATATAAAAAAATATGTACATAACATAGAACATTATTAGCTAATGATTTATATAAAAACGGCTCACCTCAATACGTGTTATGATCGGGAAAGCCGACCAGTTTCAGCAGATTTAGACTGAAGGCAGTCTCAAGTCTCATTTAATTCTATAATTATTAGCTAAGTTCAGAAGTCCTAAATATTTTATGAATATATCATTATTTTACTTATATTTTATTATTTATATATATTTAGGTGTATAGAAGTGTAAAAACACATTCAAATCATATTTTGGGAGATTTATTTCGAACTTTATTGTTCGGCATCAATCTTAAGCATTCATTTAATTACTAAGCAAAAATTTTGTTATTTTAATATTTTCTCTTATTCTAATTTAAATTTAATTTTTATGTTATTGCCGTAACTGTGTAATTGACTTTTTTGTAATTGAAATTTATGTACCTTTTAACTTAATTATGTTGAATTGAATTTTTATTGAACCGTGTTCTGAAATAAATATTTTTTTTTTATTTTTTTTTTTACTTTGTTTATCACTCACTTGTTGAATCAGTGATCAACTACGGGTTAGCCTACTTATGATCGAACATTTAAATGAAATAAACAGGCTACAGATAAGGTTTCTTAAATGCATAGTGAGTAGAAATATTGGAAGTAAATGTAAAGGTGAATATGAAAATCTCTTCAAAAAGCAATAGAAATGTTTGGAAAACCAAATTACTTAAAAATATCGAGCCGTAGCTATCCTACCCGTAGTCACAAAAGAAATGAAATCAAATATCTTATACTTGTATACTACGGAACCCGTATAGGCATTAGCATTTTACCTAGAATTTATAAAGGTTTCCCAACAGACTTTTGTGTTAATAATGTTAAAAAAATCTATTTTTAAAAGTAAACTCAAGTGCCTACTTTCATATAAGTATTAAACATGTTGTCAGGATTATTTATATATATATACTGTATTCTATTCTATTCTTTATTGTACACACACATAGAAACATGGATACAAATAATAGTTAATTTGAAAAAATGTGCACATTCCCGTGCTTATCTCTAAGAAAAGATTTCTTTCTTCCAGCAGAACCAAGAGAAAATACCAAAAAAAAATTTTTTATTTTTATTTTGAGTAATCATACAAAGAGATGGATACAAACTAAAAATTAAAATAGCAATAATATAGTAATAAAATACTTACTATAAATATATATATTTGGCTAAATTTTAATAATTTTAAGTAATGTCTTTAGAAAAATAAACAATTAAATTCAATTCAAATGAAAATAGCTACTACTTTTTTCATTGCGTCATTTTCCCTTTAGTCTATTACTCAAGCAAGATCAGATCGATGGTTGCGATGGGAGTAGATATGACTTCCCATATAATGATATGACTAACATGTTTAAGATTATTTACTCATGAATATGCATAATATGCATCTTGTAATGAGATTCACTTTCGCCGTATTGCAGTGGCTCTCAACATGTTTCCCAAATATACATATTCACATTTATTCAAGTATACTTCGAGGCCTACGTATATTTCTTTGAGTTCGTATAGGAGGACTGTTTTAATGTCTTATTTGAATACAGTATCAGAGCTTCCGCCAATTGTGAAGTCATCCAGGTACCATAGGTTTACGGGGGACTCTAGCGAGTATATTATTTTTTGAATAGCAAGACTAAATACTAAACGACCTAAAGGATCCCCTTGTCGGGCACCTACCTGTGACAAAATAGGTGAAGGATCAAACAATTATTTACTCGATGAAGACTAACATTGATATAAGAAGGGGTAAGGAATTGTGTCCCACTCTACGCTATTAATAGCATTTTTATTGTCAAGTTTGATAATGATTTTGTCACTCCCATCATTGGTAGCTGCAAATGTACGGGTGGCGTGTATGGCGGCTTTGCAGCCCAGGGGAGTACCGAAACCGAGTTGGTGTGGTCGAAGGTACTTTGGTAACCAAACGACGGATTACGCTACCAACGACATTTGGCCTTATTCCCCCGTCTTTTTTGGTCAAGGCGCACAAAGATGCTCCGTAAAAATATAGACAGATTTTAAGGTTGAGTAAACCTTTCAATGAGAAATTACAAAGTTTCGTCAAAGATTCCGTAATTTTTTCCCCATAATCTCCAGCAGTATCTGAAGTAAGTTCTTTTAGCTGTTGAGGACATAGACCGACGGAGAGACGGAGAAACCCCCAGCTGATCCATTATAGAAACAACTTATGGCGTCAGTGACGTCGGAAATTGTTACTGTAAGTGTAGGACAAGAAAGGTTCAGGTGGGAGAGATAGTCCCTACGGACGGTGCATGGTGTTTATTTCGTAACATATCGAGTGTCTCCTCGTTTCTGGTGGCGAAGGTACAATCAGAAAGCAAAAGCCGTACAGCTCTCAAGTCACCATCGTGCACTTTGCTTTCTATGGTCCTGTTTATTGACGTTGATTTGTGACTCACCGAACTATCCTCGGTTGAAAGACTGAGAACATTGTTTATGTTTTCTTTAACTGAATCTCTGATCGGTGCTGTCAGGTACACGCAGGGTTGAAAAAGCAAACGATAGGAATGTATACCAGTCTTCGGTGCGATTATACTGGATGCATTGATTAATAATCTGAGAGAGTTTTCCTGCAGCTGAATTGCGGGCACCTTTGCGATTAATAATAATAATAATTGGGTGTATGTTTTAAACCCCTCACCGTTGGTTGTGAGAGCGTAGAATTCTTGTGTGTATGCGGCCGATATGAACATTGAAGGCATGAGGGACGACAAAGAGGCGAGAGGAGTGGGGGCACTGAGTTTCCTTGGGCTGCTCATACGAAAAATTAAATTTAAAATCCCACTTGATAAATTTCCATTTTTAATGCGTAAAGTTGATTCTCCCAACTGCACTAAGTATGATGTGGTTGAGGATGTTCACGTCACGATATTGTGGTGGAGTGGTGTTCGAAATGAGGCCATGAGGAGGCAGCAAATTTTTAGTAATCGGTGGATGAAGGTAATAAGCACTTTGTGTTCTGATGAGGTCAGAATGCTTTACAGCAAGTTCGGTTTAAGTGTTTGATCTTAAATTGATTGTTGCGTACTTTATGTTGGGTCTATGAGAACGACATGGTTATGGCTTTGTACTTTGTACTAAGTAGTCCTTTCTAAAACAAAAGACTTAAAAAAAACAACAAATGATCATCATTATCATCATTTTGAAAAAAACACATATACTGTTTCACAATATTACTATATGTATAACTCCAACCGGTTTCGCGTCAATCAAACATATTTTAAAATTTTAACTTAGCTTTTGGTCTATTACGTATGATTTTTATTATGACGATACGAGTAGGATGTTTTTTGTCCAAACCGAAGCTGAATTTTAAGGGCCTGATGTATGACCATCAGTTTGAGAGGCACTGGTCTATGGGTTGTCCCCACCGGTCTGACATATAACAAGAGACGACCAAGATGGCATATTACTCCTTCATGCATATCGTGGATGGGTGTGAATATACTCGTTTATTACTGAACGTCTCTGAATTGATGATCAGTTTCTTGATAATTTGTAATCACATAACCATTCACATCACCAATAAAAATATCGGTTGAAAAATAATGCGACACGATGACACGGCCTTTGTAGATAGGATTAAGGGTAAAGATGTATACTGACAATAGGTATTGCTAAAGCAAGCTACACTTTAAAAAAAAACACTGTGAATGTAGCCAAAAAAGGGAGCAGGATATGTCCTACTTTAGCCGCTAAAGTAGAAAAAAAATATTTTCTATACCGCTTTGTTTCTTCCGATTAAGTTTTACGAATTAGAAAAAATTGTTTTGAGATTCCCATGTAAACTGAGAAATTGTAGCAACCATTATAAACTATTTCGTAAACATCTTCAAAACCAAGATTAAAAAAAACTAAAATAGGTTGATGTATATGTACAGAGCTACACAGTGAGGACATCAAACATGGGACGAACCCAACGAACCGCCTACCGTTTAATATTCAAAATAATTCAAACCGAGAATCATTAAGGTCATTTATTTTGAACTTTAGGTTATAATTATAAAACAAGATTTACAATATATATCCTCAGTATTATAAATCTCAAAGACAATAATAAAAAACAATAATAAAGTGAATTTGAAGACCAAAAAGGTTAAAAACGTAAATAAATAGCGCAATGTTTAATAAGGTTAAGCTATATGATACAGGTAATGTTTTGGTATTGTTATTTACTACACTCTTTACTCTTTAAATTACTTTTTCATAATAAGAATTAATCTTCTTAATTCTCATTATCGCTAAAACAATACATCACAGTCCAGGACGGCGATACTGGCGCGTGCGCAAAAATTGCTAAAGCAGAAAAATCAATCACTCAAATCACTCGAAAAACCATAGCAAATTTTTTCGCACTTGCCAGAATCGCCGTCCTGATCGTAGCTCGGAACCGCCATACATACAAATTAAGTCAGATTGATAATCCATTTTATTGCTTCGTTATTGCTCCGTGGATAAGATTGTTACGAAAAGATACATCCTTTTTAGGAAAATCAAGTAAATAATTTATTGCGCTAATTTGCGTAATTTTATCGAGTCGGAAAATTACCCGCGAGTGCGAAAAATTACTTCTTTATCATACGGAGTGTCTTTTTAAAAGGAAATAGCTATAAAATAAGTAGTTGTTTAAATATGCTGATTAAGTTTTATAGTTGCGACTTTAGGAGCATGAAAACTATGATTTTCTATGAGTCACAATTTGTGTGGCAATCTCTGGCATTTACAACATTCTAAGAGATAATATACTCTGATCAATGACCTGCATATTTTGTTTTTAATGATATTGTTTACAAAGTGAAGGCAAATAACTTAAATATGGTTATACATATACATGTATACTAACAGTAGGTGTTGGTTATAAACTTATAACTTATAACCATTAGTACTTATAGCATTCAATTAAAGGACTATTTTAGCAATTAAACAGACCGGTATATACATATTCATTTGGCTTGTGCGTGCGTGACATATAGGTACATATTTGATTTTTTTTTTCCATTAACAGAAATGTATCGATTTACCACTATTTTACCGGTTAAGTTAAATATTTAGAAAAGTTTAATAACAGAGATAAAACAACACATTTACTTGAAAAAAATACTGTTGTTATATTTCCATCTTATAGATTATTGTTAGGTGACCTATGAGTTCAGCTCTGGTTTCTTCCGTTACAAATCTTTTTGCATTTCAGAAATAATGACCTATATTCTTCAGCATAGAGTTTTAGAGTTAGCATACGGTATGAAATATTAATAAATATAGGGGTTTTGTTTCTGTTTAATGATAATTTCTGCCAACTAATTCCAATCGTACATAAACGTATTATTTTATTGTCATTTTTTATCCAAACCACACCACTTGAACAAAACTCTCATTTATTATAACATTTGTTTACTCTATTACTTGTTTTCTTATTTGTGGGCACTTTACAGCAATCATATTTTATTAAATCATAATAAATGCATATTCATAAATAAATAACAAATAATAATTCTTGTCGCAGCCAGATTAATATTTATTAATTTACAAGTATCATTTAACAAACAAATGCATATGCAAGCGGATACCTATACTTATAAAGGTGTTTTTAACATAATTGACTGTGAGTTATGGGACCTACCCCGGGACACTGCAGAAAAAGGTTTTTCCTCGCTGCATTTTTTTACACGTCGCTATCGGAAACGTTGCCTTGTTCCCTTGCAGAAACACGCGGTTTGTACTTACATGAGAAAGAAAGAAAGAAAGAAAGAAATTCATTTGCAAAGACACATGTCACAAAATAATAGTTCTTGTAGGTAATTGCAGTATCGATGAGTCCTTCCATAATATCCATCCATCCATCGGCCCGTATTCGTCCACTGCTGGACATAGGCCTCCCCAATATTACGCCACCCTTGGCGGTCCTCAGTCATCCTCATCCAGCCGCCACCCGCAACGTCCTTCAGATCGTCAGTCCAGCTGGCACGAGGGCGGCCTACGCTGCGCGTTGCTGTACGTGGTCTCCATTCCAATGCCTTACGGCCCCAACGGTTATCACGTCGGCGACAAATATGGCCAGTTCACTGCCACTTCAACAAAAAATGTAAATGAAAAATTTAAAGATTAAATTAGATACACTGACAAAACTAAAACACTAAAAAATAATATCAATACAATATTCAAAGATAGACGTTGCTCGTAACGTAACAAACCTTAGTTTCACGCGCATCAAGTAATTGTTACTCGTATGACGTTTTTTAGGGTTTACCCAAAGGGCACATCGGAGCCCTATTAACGTCACTCCGCTGTCCGTCTGTTTGTCTGTCTGTCCGTATGTCAAGGGTCTAGCTCTTAGACGCAATGAGATAGAAACCTGAAATTTTTATATGTTGTGTAAAATGTTGACTAAAAACCGAATTTTGAATTTAAAATGTAATTAAATTGTTTTTCAAGGGGTGTCTCATACATGAAAATGGAGGCGAAAAAAAATTTTTTTTTCTTACCCTAGCATGTGGGGTGGCGTTGTCTAGAGCTCATTAAGTAGAGTTTAAATATATATATATTTTTTTATCTTAAAAGATAAAGAAATGGGGGACTATCAAAGTTGCCATTTTTAGACCATTTTTGTTACGTGATGGGATAGACATCCCAAAAGCCAAAGCATTTAGGAATTTAAAATTTCTGTATATGATGTACCATATGCTGTATTTAAACAACAAATACTGAAAACGCCGATTTATAATGTAGTTTTAGGGTTACGTCACCGTATACTCAACCAACTTAATTTTGCAATTTTGTTTCATGAATTTTGTAGGTACTGATAAGATTATAATTTCTGTTTAAATTATTTAAGTCTATCAAATTTAATAAATTAATTTTTCTATGTGTGTGATTTTATTTAGTTATAAAACCTACGTAGGTACCTGTGTATGTATGATGCATGTATTCCGTGATATACGGATTATGTCTGACAGAATTAGAGCATTACCTAAAATTTAATAAATATTAAATAAATAAATATTTTTTTTTTAATATACACTATAACAGCTTTTAAAGTTTTTAAAAAAATATAAATATACTTGATGATTGTAAATAGGTAGTCTAGGTCATAACCTGTCATGTCATGTACTTTTATTATATATATGTCAATGTCTATTTATTTTAATTAAGATACTCAACTGATGCCGGGTCCAGGTCGGACCCGAAATATATCTTGAGATTTCCTTGTATTTGTTTATCTTATTTATCAGTATAAATAAATAAATAATGATTGTTCATATGTACGGAATCCTAAAAGAGCGAAGCCCGACTCGCATTTGGACGGTTTTTCGGGAATTCCTATGGTAAAAATCTCTTGTCCACACTGCGGCGAGGAAGAAATTATACGAGTAGTAAGCCCTACATAAGCGAATGTTTCATATATTCTAGTCTAAGACAGGATATACTCGGTGAAGATCATATCAAGGAAGAAATTCTTAAGAACACAGTTATACTGATACTTAATAAAAGCAGCGGAAGATTTAAGGAAAGAATTACCAAGAAAACTCCAAAAAAAAAGGGAAAGCTCCATGTAATGTGAACTGGATGGAATAGTACTAACTGGAGAGTCGACCATCCGCCTGAAATAAATCAGCAGGCGCGTCCCACCTCAACCTCATAATTATTAATATGTAATTTTCTCGTGTAAGTATTTTCTCGAATTCGTAATAAAGCAGTATCAAGTATAGGTCACGTTCTTCGCGGCTCATTACAATACAATCCACCTTCCGTCTGCCTGTCTGTACTTGTTTTACCTACAAAAGAGATTTATCCAGAGAAGTTGTTTATTTATAGCCTCTGCTAATACACTCGCGACGAGGCGTGATGATAAATGGAACGGTTTTTTGTGACGTTAATGTTGCAAGCATGAAGAGTTATTTTGTCAATTTAAATAGTGTCTAGTCGTTACTGCCATTCGCATTTGAAGATTGGCCGTAACTTAACTCGTAACCTTTTCGAAAATTTGTTTATTTGTCAGACGAACAGGTTATTAAGTTTTTTTTAGGTCGTGGGAAAGAAATTATTTTAGTGAGAAACGAAGTGAAAATTTGTAGATAAAATGTTGCTTCGTCGCAGCTTGTCATATAATAAAACAACCCGTTTCCCTCCTCCACTACAACATTGAAACATTTTTTTGCCATTCAGATATCTTTATTCTGGTTTTTGATTGCAGAATGTTAATCTTCCCTGGTGTTATGTTATGATTTATATCTGGTTTCGCAGGATTAGTGTCAGTATTTTGATTATTATGTTGTTCTTTTATTTAGTTTCTTGCGCAACTTAGCACACTTTTTGCAGGCTTTGAGTTTCTGATATTTGAAATTTAACTTAATCCGTGTATCGCATTTGTATCTTGTATTGAACCGGATTTTTTTAGTACGAACCAGGAATCTCAAAACCAAATCCCGGGTTCTTAGGTATTTTCGATAGGTTTGTTTTTTGAATTAAATTAAAAGTGGTTTAGCAGCCGGATTGTGAAAAACCCGCCTTTTTCTAATTAATCGAAACAGAACACGTAAATTCAAAATTCACTCAATAGCTATTCAACAAAACTTACGCACTGAGGGTTTTTTCGAATACAGAGCAACAAGGACGCCAAAACATTTACATATCGCCTTAAATCTACTTCATATTATGATCAATAACAGCCGATTAGATGTTTTAACAGTTTCCCGTCGCCGAGGCGACTGATTGACGCCTATTGTTATCCATAAATCGCCGGTAATTACTTATGGGTGCCATGTACTGCGGCGATTGGCGATTATATCAAACATCATCGATGTTTGTGAAGTTGAAGCCATGTTGATCCCCTCTTGAATGTGTTTCTGTGACTTTTTTTAGAGAAAAGCTACATTTCTGAATACGTTATCCACAATATGCATATGTAGGTACGAGTATATACCTAAAACTATGTTATTTTAAGACAGAAAAGTGTTAAGAAGTTAAAGAATATTTTAAATTTAGGCATACAGCAGATGTGTGCTTTCATCATCGAGGAATTAACCCCAAAGAGGCGAAATGACACTTGGTTTGTTTGAAATAAATTACGCCAACTGGTGACGCTCAGTGATAGAATAAAGAATGCCGACAGTGCGGAGTCTGTCGAACCTGCCGGCTTTTTCACTCTCACTGGCCTTCACCTACTACTAAAGTTATTCTTTTCCGCCTCTTTTATTGAGTTTGTGGCGACTCGCCCATCACAAATAAAACCTTCATGCGCATTCGTCCATAGAGTCACAAAATGACTTCTCATGTCAACTATTGTCTTGAGCTTAGAGATAATATTCTTGTAACAATATCAACAATAAAATATGATATAACTGGCTATCTACAGCTTTATTTATAAATAGGAACATAAAAACATCCTATATTGGTGACCCCGTATGAACTATACTTACAACCTTCTGTGTTTATGTTGCCCGTATGAACTACAATATTTTGTGTTCACGTTCTCCAAACTATTATATCACCGGTTGGGCATTGTAACTTTCGACTTCCTGAGCTTCCTGCCACCTGTGGGATATCCAGCATTGATGCTGCACGCCACATAGCGCCTAGAGGGGCCACTGGAAACTGCTTAACCGCAAACTGGTACAGTATGGACTACGGACAGACGGTAACACGTTTTCTTCATTTATCTGCTTTCGAACTTTTTTAAATAATTTGGTGAAAGTTTTCGGCGAACTGCAAACTAACTTAACATTTAATGAACATAAAAAAAAAAATGATTTTCGTAAACTTAAACTTAATTTTCTTTTGCAAATTTGTGATAGTTGTGTGCTGGTTTTAAGTTACTTATATCGTTTACTTGCATACTTTTGTATATACAAAGTGTGTATTAACCTTATTGTAAATTTGTCCCAAATAGTAAGGGCTCATAAACCCGATATCAGATTTAATATTTAAAACTTTTTAGGACGTAGATTTTTTTTATTTCTTTGTGTTTGGTGTTTTGCCTTATGACTTGTATGTAGATAGCACCTGCTGAATTTTTTTTCTTCTGCACTTATATTAATTATTATTAATTAATAATTGTATTGTTTTGGTTTTTGTGCTTCTATTCAATTTGTTCACTAATTATGTCTGCCGAGGAGGAACTAAAGCAGCAAGTGCGGGAGTTACAGAGGCAACTTGCATGCACGCAACCCTCCGTTTCAAACCCGTCTTATGTGAACGCTGTTTCACTCAAACTGAGTGACTTTTGGGAGGATAAACCAACTCTATGGTTTGCACAGGCCGAGGCACAGTTCGAAGTTGCTGGAATCTCACAGGATCCCACCAAGTACGGACATATTTTGTCCAAACTGGATGCCCGTTTGGCTGATGTGGTAGAGGACGTCATCGCCAACCCGCCCGCCTCTAACAAATACGAGAACCTGAAAAGGGAGCTCATTCGAAGGCTATCTTCGTCAAAAGAGCAGCGGGTGAGAAAATTATTGAGTGAAGAACAACTGGGAGATAGGAAGCCTTCTGCATTTCTCCGCCATTTGCGATCACTGGCTGGAATGACCGTTGGGGATGAAGATATATTACGCGAGCTATTTATGCGCCGATTACCGGAAGAGGTGCAGAGGATTTTGACGGCGCAGCGTGACTTGTCACTTGACAAAGTCGCTGAAATTGCTGATGCTATTGCTGAAACGCCGTCCTCTTCCACACCCTCAGCCATACACGCAGCGTCTTCCTCAATTAGCGACCTTGATAACATTAAGCGTTGCTTACTCGAACTGTCGAAGAAAGTTGATGCCCTTACAAAGAATCAGTCTAACCGCCATCGATCCAATTCTCGCTCAGGATCTAAGTCCAGATCCTCTTCACAGCCCAGCACCCGCCTCTGCTGGTACCACAAAAAGTATGCCAACCAGGCAAATAAGTGTATGTCTCCTTGTGGTTGGAAGCCTGACCAGGAAAACTCCTCCAGCAGCCAGTAGCGGCGGCATCTGACTGCTTCGGTCATTCCAGCCGTCGTTTATTCGTAACAGACTCTGTATCGAAGGTCCGATACCTGATCGACACTGGGTCAGATCTGTGCTGCTACCCACGCCAGCTCATGAAGGGTATACATCACCCTACTGGATTCGACGTACGTGCCGCTAATGGTAGCCCTATAAAAACCTACGGCTCCATTACTTTATGTGTGAACCTTGGGCTACGCCGGGAATTCCGATGGAATTTTATTATTGCAGACGTGGCCAGTCCCATAATTGGAGCAGATTTTCTGGCACATTATCATCTGTTACCAGACTGCTGTAACCTTAAATTAATTGATGGCTCCACGAAATTGGCCACACAGGCTACCATTGCCCAGATCTCCCAATCAAGTGTCAAAACCATTGTTGCTGGGGACTCACCTTACATCAGGTTATTGCAAGAGTTCCCTGACATCACACGGCCTCCTGGCCTCCACAGGACAATCAAGCATAACACGGTGCATCACATCGTTACTACAGAGGGTCCACCGGTTGCATCTCGCCCACGCCGTCTTGCCTCGCAGAAGTTGCAGGTAGCCAGAAAGGAATTCCAAGAGATGGTTGCATGTGGGACTGCCCGACCTTCCGACAGCGCTTGGTCCTCGCCACTACATTTGGCAAAGAAGGGTGAAAATGGCTGGCGCCCCTGTGGTGACTACCGTACCCTTAACGCCCGTACCATCCCCGATCGTTATCCCGTTCGGCACATAGGGGATTTTGGCCAGGACCTGGCAGGATCTACCGTATTTAGCACTGTGGATCTAGTCAAAGCTTACCAACAAATACCAGTTTCGCCAGAGGATATTGCTAAAACGGCAATCACAACACCCTTTGGCCTCTTTGAATTTCCTTATATGACGTTCGGGTTACGTAACGCGGGACAAACGTTTCAGCGTTTTATTGACGAGGTGGTACGCGGGCTTGAATTCGTTTTTCCTTATGTGGACGACATTCTGATTTATTCTCGTTCAAAGGAGGAGCACAACCATCATCTTCGTGCCCTTTTCCAAAGACTTTCGGAATATGGCGTAGTCATCAACACCTCAAAGTGTACTTTTGGTGCCGAGGAAGTGACATTTTTAGGTCACCGGATCTCCAAAGACGGCATTCGTCCACCACCAGAACGTATCGAGGCCCTCAAAAATTACCCCTTGCCGGAAACAGTGGAAGGCCTACGCAGGTTTTTAGGCATGATCAATTTTTATCGCCGGTTCCTACCTAACGCAGCTGAGTATCAAGCTCCGCTTATAGACATGTTGGCCTCCACCCAACTCAAGGGCAAGAAACCCGTCCCCTGGACACCAGATTTAGAATCTGCTTTCCAAAAATGCAGGGATCATTTGGCTAGCGCAACAATCCTAGCCCATCCCGACACCACAGCCACACTGGGACTTTTCACAGATGCATCTTCCACCCATGTAGGAGCATGTCTCCAACAGCGTGTTGAAGATGATTGGCAGCCTCTTGCATTTTTTAGTAAAAAGCTTACTACTCGACAAACAACATGGCCAGCCTATTACCGAGAGTTACTCGCTGTCTATGAAGCTGTCCAACATTTTCGACACGTTTTGGAGGCACAACATGTGCGTATTTACACGGATCATAAACCTTTGATCTATGCATTTTCACAACGTCGTGAAAAGTTACCTCCAGTTCAACTTAATCAGTTGTCCTTCATATCCCAATTTACGACGGATATCGTCCATATAAGCGGAAAGGACAACGTGGTGGCCGACTCTATGTCTCGCATCGAGGCCATTCGCCTTGATGATAATTTCGCCGCTCTCGCCGCTGATCAGGTGGCAAACGACGAACTGCGTGAGATGTTGAACCGCTCATCCCTCAAACTTGAAAAAGTCGCAGTCCCTGGGACGGATATTTTCCTTTACTGTGACACCTCTACTGGGAAGCCCCGGCCATTTGTCACACACGATTTTAGACGCGCTGTATTTGATAAGATTCACAATCTTAGCCACCCAGGCGCTCGAAATACAGCCAAACTCGTCTCTGAGCGATTTGTGTGGCCTAACATCCAAAAGGATTGCCGCACTTGGGCTCGATCTTGCCAAGCTTGCCAACGTTGCAAAATTACGCGGCACACTAACTCTCCTCTCAGAACCTTCGCCACGCCTTCTAAGCGTTTTCACCACGTCCATTTGGACATAATAGGCCCCTTGCCCTACAGTAAAGGTTTTTACTACTGTTTGACAGCTGTCGACCGTTTTAGTCGATGGCCTGAAGCATGGCCGATGGTGGGTATAACAGCGGAGGAGGTCGCCGAGACATTTTTTAGCGGCTGGGTCGCTAGATATGGCGTTCCGTCCTTGGTAACGACAGACCAGGGCCGACAATTTGAGTCTGCCCTCTTTCAGGCTTTAATGCAACTTTGTTCAGCCAAGCGCGTTCGTACCACGAGTTATCACCCGTGTGCGAACGGGTTGGTTGAGCGTATGCACCGCCAACTGAAAGCTGCACTGATGTGCCACCAAGAGACGTGGTGTAAAGCCCTGCCCATGGTATTGTTAGGGATGCGTGCTTCTCTTAAGGAAGACTTACAAGTTTCTCCCGCCGAGGTATTGTACGGGGAACCCTTGTGCTTACCCGGTGAGTTCATTTCACCTTCCGCAGCTCCCCATTGCAACACTGATGTGACTAACTTTGCCACACAGTTAAGGCGTTGTATGTCGCAACTGCAGCCTACTCCTACGTCAGCACACGGTAGGAAATCCATCTTTATTCACAAGGACTTGGCATCCTCTAGTCACGTTTTCTTGCGTGATGATACGGTGAGGCCTTCTTTAAAACCTCCTTACACTGGACCCTATAAAGTCGTTTCTAGGAGGGATAAGACGCTCACTATCGTCATTGGAGACAAGAACATACAGGTCAGCATCGACCGTGTAAAACCGGCATACCTCTGCGTTGACGCTGAGTCTCCTGGTTCATCGGTTACTCTGACACCAGCTTCGGCTCCTGCTACACCCTCAGCAGCTTCTTTTGTACCTGGTAACTCTGCTGACCCTGTTTCTGCTCCTGTTCCCAACCCCATTAACCCGGCACCAGTAAAGCCAAACTACATAACACGTTCGGGACGGAGTGTTCGTTTCAAGACTCCTCTCGACCTTTGACTTGCTGTTTTGGTTCCCACCCGTTAGTAAGATTTACATAATATGTTAATGGTTGTTGTAAATATTATTCCCTATATCATTGCTTATATTTGATTTAGTGCCTTTCGAGGATTTTGTAAATATTTTGTGACTTTTAAATGCAATTCTGTTTAGTTAATTTAAGGATGAGAAATGTTATGTTTGCCCCTGTTTCATTATAAGATTATAGTTATTTAGGTATGGGTTAACTTTCTCCTAGGGGGGTGGTGTGGCGACTCGCCCATCACAAATAAAACCTTCATGCGCATTCGTCCATAGAGTCACAAAATGACTTCTCATGTCAACTATTGTCTTGAGCTTAGAGATAATATTCTTGTAACAATATCAACAATAAAATATGATATAACTGGCTATCTACAGCTTTATTTATAAATAGGAACATAAAAACATCCTATAAGTTGTTTCACTTAAATTACCACTTTTCTCTCTATTGTGTAAATTTTCTTCGTCGGGTTTGATAGCTGATAGGCAGTAATGCAAGTAAACGATGCAAATTATTCATCCAGCACTTAATAACAAGTCTTGTAAGTACCCTTATTTAGAACATAAGGTGATAATATTTACACCACACTGGAACTAGTAAACTAGAGTAACTAGGCCGTGCTTTACTACTAATAGCTGCCTACTATATTCAGCTTGTAATAAACTACTACACAAGGGCGAATCTAGGGGGGGGGGGGGCACAGGGGCACGTGCCCCCCCCGAGACGGTACAATCAAAATAAAGAGGTGGAAGTTAAAAAGATACCGCTTTATTATTTTTGCGTGGTACATAATTACATACACAAGTTGCATATCGCAAAATATCGAACACGTAATTTTTATTCCATCTATCCATCAGCCTAGTTCGTCCACTGCTGGACATAAGCCTTTCCAGGACTTTGCCACTCTCGGCGGTCATCCTGGAAGAATTACCCATACTCACACACGCTGGGCAGGCGGGTTGGTGAGCGCGGTACCGGAACCCTCGCACCAGTGACGCCGCTGCCCGTCACCAGTCTGTTCCATATAAGGCCCGGCTATTACTGATGGATATACCGCCATCCATCGGGCCCAGGCATGGTGAGCCTCCTGGTTTTTGCCTGTGAGCTGTCCTCTTACTCTCCCCCGAATTACTTCGAGGGGGTCCCCAAGTAAGATGGTGGTACCTCCACAGTCGAGCCCGGCATCAGCTCTACCACTTAGGGCTAAACATAACATAACAAAATCGGTAAATACTTGATGTTATTATTGGCTGAAACGAAATACTAACGCGGAAACTGGCACTCATCACTTTTTAACATATACTACACAATGACATAGCAAAAAGCAAACGTCTCTCTCTACCTATCGTAGCCAAAAAGGTAATTCGCATACGAAATTGGTATAATTTGTCGCGCCTGTCGACATACCGTCGCAGTTTGATTACATTTCAATTTTATTTTTATTATTAAACCTTTATTTTATGGTTATTCTTGTATGTCATTAAGAGTTAATCCCAAAGATAACTATAATGCAATACCATGGGAGACACTCCTTCCCTGTCTGGCAATAATTGTGCTCCCCCCAAAAATATATCCTTGATCCGCCCTTGCTATTACATAAATACGGAGGTTTTATGTGTATAAGTATTTAAAACTGATACAATAGTTATAACTAAAGTAATTTACTGAGGTCCTCTTAAAGATCTGCACTCACCACAGCTTAATCGGTTAGGAAGTTTTTAAGCATATTGAAGAGTTATATAGAACAAATGGAAGCTTTTTTCGTATTTTTAATCATATTGTGGTACCTTCAAAATATTTTGATCTTCTTTATGAGTGAAACTGGTCTAAGTTCACGCTTATGGAAAAAACAATTATTTTGAAGCTACCATAATAACTATAGAATTAAATGAGACTAGAGGATAAATTCATGATTTGTATAAAAACGGCTCACCTCAATACGTGTTATGATCGGAAAAGCCGACCAGTTTCAGCAGATTTAGACTGTCTTCTAAATGGTCGGCTTTCCCGATCATAACACGTATTGAGGTGAGCCGTTTTTATATGAATCAGAACTACAATAATAAATAACATTAAAATATTTAAAATACTATAGTGGACTATTGCCCTCCGTCGGTGTACGGCAGAATCTGTTTTCGGCAGAATCTTGATTGGGCAGATTCGGCTTTAGACAGAATAGTTTTACGGCAGAAGTACAGTTCGACAAAATATGAAATAATGTATAGCTTAAATTATATGTTAAATAGGTTCTTATATTATTAATATCTACCAACTGAAGTGCAAGTGAGACCTCTTTTGTTTATCATAGATAATGACCTCTTCTTATCAATGACAGACATGCATAATAAAATAATACGGCTGTCATTGTAAAAGTATTTCCAGTTGTTATGTGCATTGCTCTTTTCTTAAAATTGTATTTTGGCCGTTATAATTATTTCTTAATATTTTGTAACAAATAAGGAGAATTGATTCTGGGGTTGCATTTGAAATTCGCATCTTTATTTAAGGGTTGGGGGGGAGGGGGGGGGGGGGAGGGGGAGGGGGAGGGGGGGTTTACCCCCCTGTACCACTCCCCCCCCGCGGAAACCCATAGTTACTGAGATATTCATGATCAAAGTTTTGAGGTTAAGTCACCTCCGAACAATCATTTAGACTAAAATAGTGTCGAATTAAGGGAGAAAAGTTGAGAGGGGCTACCCGGTACCACTACCCCCCTCCGGCCCCGACGGAAACCCAACATTTGGCAAAAAAACTTGTGACCTAGAATCCACGGCCACGGCCTTCTAACCTAACGTTGTCCGAGTCGGGGTGCTCTGAAAGTTCCTGCTAAGTAGTTTGTGATTTTGATCTTATCGAGTAATACTTAGTTTAGGATTAAACATAATACAAATAAAACAAAAAATATTTAGGTAATAATTATTTATTCTCTATTATAAATATGTTTTACTACCTTTATTAATTCCATAAAGGGGTCTCTTTTATATTTTAAATTTGTCCTCCTCCACATATATTCCACTATCACGTCACCAAAATTTTCAGGATGATTGTAATTGTCTTTGTAAAAAAATCTTTTTACTACTCTCCACTGGGACTCAATACGTTGAGTATGAGTCCCATCTTCTGCCACAAATGGATTGTCTGGATCACTATGGTTTACTTTTTTGTGGATGAAACCATACTGATCCAGACAATCGTAAGCCCTCCAATAATCAGTATGGATTGTTGTTCCAATTTCTACATGCTTTTGTATGATAGGAATCAACACCTCCGCTGACCTAATGTTATCCGAGCACACCTCTAGCCGCAAGTCCTCACTGCCGTCTTCAATAAGTCCAAGAACCCAGTGTCCCTCAACTCTGCGTCCTTAAACAAAATAAAATAAATGTTACCACAAATATTATTACAAATATGATCATGAAAAGAAAAACAAATTAATTTTCAAATTACCTTTATTATATTTTCGTTTTCCAAACTTGCTCTCGTCTATTTGAACAATTTTTCCTGGGCCACCAATCTTTCCTTTCTCTTGTTGTTGGTTTAGTTGGTAAATAACTACTGCCTCTCTGCAATAGGAATACCAATCGACGATTGTGGCCCGAGAAAGACACTGCTCCTTCTCGTCCCTTAATGGGTCTTCATGGATTACCATGTCGTGTGTCCAGCAGTGTGCAAAACAATACATTAAATAATATACATGCACCAATTTAATTTTGACATTTTCGAACCATGTTCCAGTTGTTCTAGATTTTCGGGTTTTGCCCCGACAGCTCCTCTTCGAACAATAAAATTGCCCCACAGTATTGTTAGCTGCTAAATCAATGTTCATTGGGGCACGATGCACACGACAGTCCATGCCAGCAGCAATCAGCCCTTGCTCCACAGCAAAACTTAGACCCTGCTCGCGCGTCCCCAACTCGCGCACTACTTTCAAGAGGTTCCACATTACCAACACCTCCTCGGAGTAGAGCCTCCGTTTAACAGGCGGCTCGTCATCACCACCTACAAAAGAATAAACCAAATTAACATCTGATAGTTTAATTTAAATGTAACTGAATATAGCTAGAAATGACGCTGGTTCTTACCTTGACTCACAGTCGGAGTATCCCGACTACAAGATGGCTGATTCGAGTCCATTTCGTCAGCACCAATCCAAATCGCACCAAAATGTCCAGAAAACACGCCAAGGTCAAATCGGTATTGCAGAATCGGAAGTCCAGGAGAAGTAGCCAAAGTGAAACAGGTGTAGCAGATATCAGAGTCCAATAGCACAGCCAAAGTCGTCGGAAATCCACAAAAAACACACCAAAAACACCGAGAGCACATTCACGTAACTACGAGAGGAACGGAATGACACGACGATAGCGTCGGTCGCCGGTCGTATGTTGCCATAACAAGACGTTTGTCGTATGTTGCCATAACAAGATGGCCGAAAACGTTCCGTTTCATGATATATTTTTTTAAACAATGATTTATTATAAAATAATTATAAAACAACAATAAATAATTTACAACAACAATAAATAATTACAAAAGCAGAATAAATAATTACATAACAACAAATTTATCGTATTATTAACCTTTAAAAAGGTTAAAATTTAGTATCGTTTGGCAGGCGGAGGAGGGGGAGGGGGTCAGGGAGGGGTGAAGGGGGGTGGCCACTACCCCCTGGTACCCCCCCATTAAAAGGTAATCCACCGTTTTTTTATATTAAATTTTTTACTTTTTTGAGGTTATAATCAACAAATCCAGGTTATATTTTTAAAGTAAACGTGGGGAGAGATGGAAAAACTTCCTCATAAGGGGGGAGTGCAGAAACCCCCCTTCTTTTAACCTTGAACCTACCAGTGCAGAAGTCAATTTTTGAACCATTTGAACCTATCAATATTGAAGTCGCTTTTATATCACAAATTCACTTCTGCATCGGCTACGGCGCTGCGGGAAGTGCAGCCCCTTCGCCCTTGCGTAACAAAGCACAGGCACCCGTGCTCACCTCCGCAGCTTCGGCTTGTTGGTCGCCTTCGGCGACCAGCCTCAGCCGCTACGGCTCACACAGGTGCCTGAGCTTTATTACTGCGGGCGGGGGCTGCCCTCCCTTCGCGCCTTCGGCTTTTTATATACACTCTAGGGGTAGTAGCCACAAGACTGTATAGAGTCGGGGTGCTCTGATTCGGTTTTGAAACAGATTCAACCTATTTTAACTATGAAGTGGGGGTATACTAACCTCCTTTTGAGCAGAATTTCTAGGTAAAAACAAATAAAGCAACAAAATATTCATACATTTTTTATTTATTCAATTCAAAATTACCAATAAACGAATTACGAATGACAGTAACATGATGCAGTTTTTTTTGTTGCGTTCCGTTTCATCGATATTGCACAATATTTTACACCACAGACAATAAACTAGGGCAGATTTGGTTGTCAAACGCCCATTTTAACGTTCCGTTTTCGCCTTTTACCTGCTTTGAGGTAAGAAACAATTTTTATAAATTTCTCGAAAAATGTGCATTACCTTTTAATAAGTGTGGTAGCGTTATAATCGGGGACCCCACCTCTACCAGCTTTAACCACTTTTACCCCCATACAACTGCCAAACGATACTAAATCCAACCCTTTAAAAATGCACACGTGAACGCAAAATGACGTTCCGTTTCACGTAACTTCAAAATTATATTTAAAAAAAACTACGCGTCTCCGCGGGGTGAGGGGGGTGTCATTTGGAAGAGGCAACCAACCCCTATAAAAAACAACCCCTAACAACCCCAAATTCGAGATGCGAATTTCTAATGCCCACCCTTGATTCTTAAACAATCGTTCGTTTCGTCAAGTATTTCTTATGTGGTGTCGTAGTCGTCGACTTTCGATATTGTCTACGTGACCGACGAACACCTCGTGACCGCACAGTGATTCGTAGCTCTATAAAGCACTCGCAATAACAACACTATTTCTAGACCATAACGTATCACGCTAATTTTAGTTTTGTTTATGGTTTTCGAGCGTGCTGTCTTGTGACTGTTCCGATGATTACACCGAAGAAAGTACTTTACCAAAGTCCGAAGAGTACTTTCATTCGAAGGTTGAGCTTAAATTCCCTTAGCTTCGTTCTTTTTGCTTTATTGGTAGTTGTTCGCCCGCCATTTTGAGATCGCACCCGCTGTGCGCCTCATTTTCATCTATTACTATTACGAAGAAGACTAGCCGAGAAGAGCGCAACCAGGCACGAAGAGGAAGAAGAAAACCATCTTGGAGAACACCAGAGACTTGGTGGCTCAGGCGAAGCGTGGTTTGTGGTGCATGCAGCTCCTTCCCAAGGTCAGATCTTTCATCTTCGTAATTTATTTCTCTTCACTTCCCGCTATTTTTTAAAACCTATGGTGATACAAAGCACTGCCGTCATATCGCGTGCTCATTTTTTGGCCATTCGAGCCGGATCTAGATCCATTTTAGGCCCTTTGATCTGCGATCTATAACCATTTTTTGGTATTTCCAACCGCTATCTTCATGTTCTTTGTCTAAAGAACACGTGAATTCCGCTCTAATTTTCACTCTGCCCGCAGTATTACCCCGCATTCCCGCTCTTATTTGCATTATCTATGCATTAAAACCCCGCATTCGTCAAAATATTAGTGATTCCATTTCCTATATACTGGAAATTATAAATTATCTACAGTGAAATACGCCATTCTGTTAATTTATCCGCTGCGATTATACCATTTGATCATTTCACAGAAAATATTATCTGCCTACCTGCTAATTCTTAATATTATCGAGAGGTACTCGTACACAGGTTCGTCCGCCGCCCGTGTTATCTCTAACTCATTAGCATTATTCTATGTTGTAGTCAGTATAAAACTTTCAATAGTTCTGGTACTTGCCTAACTTTGTACTATATAACATGCCAAATTCCGCAGAAGCTGCAAAATTAAAGATGTCGTATAGTTTAAAGAAGCTTAAAAATAAAAGGCAAGAATTGTTTAATCGCCTTCAGAGAGTTTATGACTTTTCTAAAACCGCTTTAGAGGATGTTTCTTCGGCAGAATTGTTTATGGCCAATGTCGAAACTTTGGATACTGTACGCTCAGAAATTCATGTAATCATAGATGAAATTAATGACACAGAGGTATTGATAAATCCTAATTTTGAACCAAATTATCAAAGTTGGTCAGCTTTTGAGGATCTTTACTCCCATTGCAAATACATCAACCGGAAGTTATCACATTCTTCGAAATCGGCTGACTCTAAAGTTAAAGCTCCACGTGACATGGAATGTCCCAAAAAACCTACTATCAAGCTTCCAAAACTGGAACTCGTTGGTTTTTCTGGTGAAGCTACTATGTGGCCAACATTCTATGAAACATTTAAAACCACGATTCACGATAATCCGGACTTGACCGACAACGAACGAGTACAATACCTGATGGGTAAACTTTCTGGCCGGGCACTTTCGATTTGTTCTGGAATCACACCGAACGCAACTAACTACGACATAATCTGGAAAACACTCGTTTCTACTTTTCAAGACTCGCGTAGTTTAGCCACTACTTATTTGGATCAAATGTTTGAATTTCGCCCTTTAACTACCGCTAGTTCAAAAAACTTGGACTTGTTTTTAGACAAGTTCTGTTCCGCTGTTTCGTGTTTAAAATCGCTGAATATTAAAGATCTTTCGGATTTTATCCTTATGTATTTGGCCCTTAAAAAACTTGATGTTGAAACCGCTCGTTCATTTGAAATGTTTAAACGTGGTTCCGATTTACCCCATTATGATGAATTAATATCATTTTTACGGGAACAAACTAAGATACTGAACCGCACTGCACCCGCAATTACCGCTCCCGCTCCGAACCGCTCCGTTAATAATAATAACAACAAAACCGGGTACAGTACCAAGTCAACCCATGCTTTTGTCTCCGCTTCGACCAATAATAATTGTTGTCCGCTATGTAAACAATTAAAACACTATAATTTATATAAGTGTCCCGAATTTGTGAAACTAGATATCGAGAAAAGATTTCAGTTCATCAAATCTAATAACGGTTGCACCAATTGTTTAAGTATTACGCATAACAATTCCGCTTGTAAATCGTCTTATAATTGCCGCCATTGTAATTGTAAACACCATTCGATGTTGTGCCGCAAACAAAATGTGATGAATACTCACACCGCGCTTGGTCAAAATATTACCGTGTCTCCACGCACACATACGCAATCTTCGAGGTTGGTGGATCCTGCCGTATCGGCGACTAACACAGAACATATGACTAATGATTCTCAATCCGTACCAACTGCGAGTAATAATATTTCTTTATGTAACTTACAGCCTAACTCGCAGCGTAATGAAACATGCCTTTTAGGTACAATTCAAGTGATCGTGAAAGATTCTAACGGTATGTCTGTCCGTCTACGTGCGCTCTGCGACCCTGCGTCACAATCCAGTTTTTCGACGGTTTCCTGTTGTGAGAAGCTTAACTTAAAATATGAGAAAATTCCCCGCGCTTTTGTTAAGGGCATCGGCTCTTCATCAAACCCAATTAAGGGTGCGACAAACCTTAAATTGTTTTCACGATTTGATGATTCGGTTTCAATTTCGCTTGACACTTATGTAATCGACCGTATTACCGACAACTTACCATCGGTGCAGGTGGATTTGTCTACGCTTTCGTATTTAAAAGATATCACACTTGCTGATGAAACATTTTACTTACCGGGTGAGATTGATATTCTTATCGGTGCATCTTTATTCGCGGATATCTTGTTATCAGGCCGCGTCTCTGGTCCCCCGGGTACGCCGACGGGATTTCAGACCATCTTCGGTTTTACGCTAATTGGTAATACGCCTGTTTACCAAAATACCGCATGTTCAATTTCGTTATGCTCTTATATGGAGATTGAACCGCCAATAGATTTTATTTTACAAAAATTTTGGCAATTAGAAGAGGTGCATTGTGAACCTGCTTCTAGTCCCGCAAATGATGAATGTGAAAAATTATTTATTAACAATGTGTCACGTGACCCCGCTGGTCGCTATTCGGTTTCTTTACCGTTCGCACGGAATCCTAACATACTAGGAAACTCGTACCATCACGCAAAAAAGTGTTTTATGTCTCTTGAGCGTAGGTTTGTTTCTAACGCAGATTTACGTTCCGAGTATAACAATATAATAAATGAATACCTAACTAAAGGTTACATATCCCCGCTTCATAATGATGACCAATTATCTCTTGGTTATTATATTCCGCATCATCCCGTAGTGCGTGTTGATAAATCAACGACAAAGGTGCGTATTTGTATGAATGCCAGTACTAAGACTGACTCCGCTGATGGTACTCGTGTCTCATTAAATGACACGCTGCACACAGGTGCTAATTTGCAAAACGATTTGTTTTTAATTTTACTTGACTTCCGCTTGTATGAAATCGCTTTTACCTCGGATATCAAACAAATGTTCTTACAAGTTTTGGTTAACGCCGATGATCGCAAATTTCAAAAGTTTTTATACCGCTTTGACACGTGTTCACCGCTTATCGCTTATCAGTTCAATCGCGTCTGCTTTGGACTACGTAGTAGCCCTTTCCTTGCGATGAGAGTAGTCAGGAAACTCTGTGAGGATGGGAGTTCAGCGTACCCGCTCGCCGCTACTGTAGCCGCACGAAACTGTTACATGGACGACATCTGCTATAGCACGCCCACCGTGCAGGGCTCCTTACAGCTCAGAGATGAGCTGGTAGGATTGCTTAAGGCCGGTGGCTTTGAGCTCGTCAAGTGGTCTAGTAACTGTCAACAGTTACTTGATACACTGCCTGATACTCACCGCTTAAATTCTAGTAAGAATTTTGAAGAACAAACTCAAACTCTTAAAGTTCTTGGCTTACAGTGGTCGCCTGATTCTGACGAGTTCTCTTTTACTGTATCGCTAGATAGTCGCCCATGTACTAAACGCAATGTTTTGTCCGTGATAGCACGTCAGTACGACGTCCTCGGCTTTACCGCTCCTGTGATCTTGTACGCAAAATTACTCTTGCAGAAAATCTGTATTTTAAAATTAGACTGGGATGAAACACTACCCTCTGATATTGCGCAGATTTGGCAAAACTATTTGAAGGAGCTACCTGTTTTGCGGGATTTACGTATTAAACGCCACTTAGACGTGTTCCAAAATTCGAAAATTTCGATAATATCATTTGCAGACGCAAGTGAACGTGGATACGGATGTGTCGTATATATTAGAGTACAAGATGACTCAGACACTTGCACTAGCATTCGGCTGGTATGCGCAAAGTCAAAAGTCTGTCCGCTCAAGACCGTCAGTGTCGCCCGCCTTGAGCTTTGTGCCTCGTTACTCATGTCGAAATTAACTCGTCGTGTAGTTGACGCTTATAAAATACGTCACAATATTGAACGTATTTACTGTTTTACCGATTCTATGGTAACTTTACACTGGATACATTCCTCACCGCACAGGTTTAAAACCTTTGTCGCGACGCGTATAACAAAAATAATATCCGCTATTCCCGCTGAATGTTTTTACCATACAGCTGGTTCTCAAAACCCGAGCGACTGTCTTTCCCGTGGTCTCACTCCCACGCAGTTGATGAGTCACCCGCTCTGGTTCACTGGACCTGCTTGGCTTTATCTGGACGCTAAAGAGTGGCCAATCAAAACAATAGAATCAGCTTCTATTGAAGAAAACTTGCCGGAATCAAAAACAATTTCTCTTCCCGCTTTTAGTAATGAAGAACCGCATCCTCTTCTTTCTCTTTCGGAAAGAATTTCGTCATGGCTTGTGCTTTTACACACAATCATTTACATATACCGATTTTTACGTATTTTACCGCGCTCTAATATTTTTACCGCTACCGATATGGATTTCGCTGAAGTTGCATTGATTAAAGCTCTTCAAGCATTTTATTTTCTTGATGAAATAAAAAGATTAAAGTCAAATAAACTTTGTTCTCCCGCTTTAAATCGACTATCGCCATTTTTAGATAAAAATGGATTGTTACGCGTTGGTGGTCGACTTCGCAACACAGACATGACGTTCGATCAACAACACCCTGTGTTGTTACCTCGTAAAAATCATATTGTCGAATTGATTATCATTCATTATCATCGCAAAAATTGTCACACTGGACCAGTGGCTTTAATGTCAATAATCCGCCAAAAATTTTGGATACTTTCCTGTCGAAATATTGTTCGTCGCGTAATACATAGCTGCAATTATTGTTTTAAGGCGAAGCCGAGACAAACCTTCCCTTTCATGGCAGATTTACCATCATGCCGCGTTAATGAGGCTAAAGCTTTTGTCCACTGCGCTGTGGATTATTGTGGTCCTATCAGTATCACTCCGTATCGAAAACGTGGAGTCCGTCCCGTCAAATGTTACCTCTGCATATTTGTATGCCTGGTGACTCGTGCAGTTCACGTTGAATTGGCAACTGATCTTAGCACGAACACTTTTCTTTCCGCGTTCAAACGTTTTTTATCTAGACGTGGAGCAGTGTCTTTCGTATATTCAGATAATGCTACGAACTTTGTAGGCGCTAGAAATGCCCTCTCAGAAATTTACAATTTGACAAACTCCGAAGAATTTAAAACGTCTTTCGCGAATGAACTTGCCGATCATAGAATACAATGGAAATTTAATATTCCACGTAGCCCACATTTTGGGGGACATTATGAGATATATGTCAAAGGATTTAAGACGCATTTGCATAGAGTAGTAGGTACTCAACTGTTGACCTACGAAGAATTATTAACTGTAGTTACGCAAATAGAATGTGTCATAAATTCTCGTCCGCTTACGCTGCTGAGTGAAGATCCATCTGAACTTAGCGCGTTAACTCCTGCACATTTTCTGATGTCAACTCCTTTAAAAGAATTACCCGCTTGTAAGGTGGCTGATGAGCCAGTTAATTTATTACGTCGCTACGCGTTGCTTGATCAAATGGTAGAATCGTTCGCAAGGCGATGGAAGAATGATTATCTCCATCTTCTCCAGTCTAGAGGAAAATGGAATACACCTTCCAACCCAATCAAAATTGGATCTGTTGTCGTTGTAGTTACCGATAACACTCCACCGCTTCAATGGCCGCTCGGTGTTATTGTAGCTGTATACCCTGGCAAAGATAATGTCATTAGGGTAGCTTCTGTCAAAACGACGACAGGTGTTTACAAACGACCTGTCGTGCGTCTTTGCCCTCTCCCATCTCAATAACTCCTTTCTTTGCCCCCGCTTCAAAATTTCGTTATTCTCTGTCTTATTTTTACTTTTCTATTCTTATTTTAAAACCAATGGTTTTAACGCCGGGGGCAAATGTTCGCGCCACTTCTTGTGGCTCTCATACTGCGGGGTAGTTGTGAATTAATATTTTCAACTGTCATTTTCGCTGCATCTCCACCCGCTTAGTTTTGGACGCAAATCAAGCAGTCGTCAATCAGAAGCCTTTCACGCCGGAGGTCTACGCTGATTGTCATTCGACTAGGTCCTACCTCGACCCTACCGCCCGCCATTTTGAGATCGCACCCGCTGTGCGCCTCATTTTCATCTATTACTATTACGAAGAAGACTAGCCGAGAAGAGCGCAACCAGGCACGAAGAGGAAGAAGAAAACCATCTTGGAGAACACCAGAGACTTGGTGGCTCAGGCGAAGCGTGGTTTGTGGTGCATGCAGCTCCTTCCCAAGGTCAGATCTTTCATCTTCGTAATTTATTTCTCTTCACTTCCCGCTATTTTTTAAAACCTATGGTGATACAAAGCACTGCCGTCATATCGCGTGCTCAGTAGTACAGTAGTATTTTGTATGACATAATGTAGAAAATTGGGACACGAATCCTTGTTTATGAAACTACGTGCACAAGTGTCCCAATGGCTAGCTAATTATATCACAGTTGGATACAATACCTTATCTACGACCATCTTTTCAATTAACTATATCTTGAAACTTGAAAAGGAAGCACGGTATTCTTTTCTCTTTTTAATTTGGTCTTTTAACCCTTATTCAAGGTGTATCAAGACATTTATTATTATTATTTATTTACCAAAAATCTTGCACAGCATTATAGACTAATCCAATTCACTGTACAATTCAAAAGTTAAAAGAAAGCTAACTATAATCTACATAAAATATTAAATTGAAAAATATATTAAAAAGCATCTTAATTAAGAAATGCTATTATTCTCTGCAAGAGTTTTTACAGGATGAGTTTTTAAACGTTATATGATAAATAATAAGTTCTTAAGGAAAATTTTAATTTAATTTAATTTAATTTTTATAAATATTAACATGATTAATATTATGTTAAATTATATTTAAGTTAGTTAAACCATATACTATTAGTCTATGGTTAAACTAAAATTTGCAATGCCCTAACTGGGCCATGTTTGAAACTCTGTGATTAATACAACATATATCTCCATACAACAACATGAGCAATAAAGATTTGAGATTTGAGGTTTAACAGACACATAAAATCATAAAAAAACGATAACAAAAGTAACGCGATTGCGATCGTTTGCGAGTAACGTTTGCGATCTCGCCATACCGCGCATAAACCATGTGGTTTTAGTCGGATGGCTTTAAACTCTTAAATATGTAAATAAATTTAACTATGAATAAATAAACTAAAAAAAAAAAAAAAACCAAGATAAAAAAATACATAATCTAAAAGGACATCGTCATTGAGCCTTCACTCTCACAGAATTTCAAGCATTCCCGAACCACATCCGTCATTTACATCACTCATATAAAAGAATACCTGTGAGTACCTAATCAATTACGAATAAACAGGCGAAAAGCATTGCGTGTTTAATATAAACTCAGGGAGCCATAAAACGTGTAAAACATATGTCAAATATGTCATCCCATCTGTGGAATAACCCGATAAATTAGAATTTAGCATTTGCAATTCATACAGCCCTTAGACATGTGATTTATGTTTTATTTATATGTTTAGACAAGGGCTAATCCATTGGAGAATATATGGCTTTGATTTACATAGTGGTTTATATATTGTTTTGAGATGAAAATTTAGTTTATACGAGTATGTAATTAATATAATATTTACATTCATTGACAAAAAGTTATCTTTAAAAATTAAAGTAGGTAATAATAGTAGTTTATGCTACTAGGTCGAAAAGGAATAAATTACGTAAACGTAACCGAGTAATTTATTGCTCTTACACCCGTGTATCATACTACGTTTTTCAATGCATAGTGTGAGGAAATAAAACAAATATAATCTTGTGAACTTTAAATTATGATTGGCTCAAAAGGACTGTATCCACAGCCGTTAAACAGTGGAAAAAAAAGTATAACATTTATGGTACACAAGAAAGGCTGCAGGTTAGCCAACCATTGAAAAACAATAAAAAAAAATTAATAAAGCCCTAGGGCAAAATAGTCGACTTTCTGTTCGGTTTTGATGCATAAAAAGTGGGCATTACGAGCACTTGCATTGAAAACTAAATTAGTAACATGCAATAAATCTTAAACCACATATCCTATTGAAATATTTCTGTGACTCATCAATGGCCGCTTAAGGTTAAACGTCAGTCGCTTAGCGCAAAGTGCATGACTTAAATTTGTTTTAAAAATTGAAATGAACTGTGGCAGTTGACGCCAATAGTTCAGTATTAGTGAGGTTTATAAAGCATAAGTTTGAAATTTAATGCACAATTAGTCATGATCTTGTCCAAACAAAGTTAAAACCGCATTTTAAGTTGTTTTTTAGAAGATCATGACTAATTGTGCATACAATTTCAAACTCTTGCTTTATAAAACTCACTAATATTGAACTATCGGCGCCAAATGCCACAGACCAAAATGGTTTTCAATTTTAAAGTTCTAAACAAGAAAAACAAAGTTAAGTTATGCAGTTTGCACTAAGCTACTGACGTTTAACCTTACTCTATGAAGATTCCATGGACAATTGTTTTTTTTTTAGTCCTAAAGTTCAGTACAACTTTTTGTAGGACATATTATTAATAAGGAACACCGCAACTGGTAATTGAAATAAATTCGTTTTAAAAATTAATCAAATAATTTTTTTCGAGATTTATTATTATTTTTTGTTTCATTTACATGTATACGTATCATAATCTTGAACTTTCATCACTGAAGATGTTGCGTATAAGACCAGTAATATCACTTTCTGATATTTTTAAGAGCCGTGAAATACGAAATTACTTTTCAATTACCTACCAGGAAAAAATAATTTTATTATTCATGAATAAATTTCAATAAGTATTTTGTGTTATTAGTTATTTATGCAAAATTTGAGACGGTTCATACTTTTTTATGTTCTTGCAACCACGATGACACAATTACGAATCCTGGCCAGTGTTGCCAACTACCTGAATGAAATGCAGTTGATTAAAAAAAAGGTTACGTGCGAGTCAAACTCCCGCGCCCAGGGTTGCGTATTATACTTGACAAATATTTATCTACATATTTTACAGCCTATGCCCTATACACCATCTACTTCATTAGAGTTTTGAAAGCATAATTTTTTTTGCATACTTTTATATACAGAAACCATAAAAAAAAATTGGAGCGCTTCATTTATAATATTTGCATTATTTGATACTAGCTTTTGCTCGTGGCTCCGCCCGCGTTGATTAGATTTTCGTGGAATTAAAGTAAACAAAGGAACACGATTTTTCGAGCCTCATAACTTTATCGTCAACCCAAACTTTACGGAAATCCTCAATTATCCATCTAAGAGTTGCCGTATCCACCTTCCAATGACATTGTCAGATTCTGGTCATCATGTTTTATCAAGGTACTAATATGTATATAATTTATTGTGTATTTATTTACTGAATATGTATTGTAATATTTATTTATGCTATGTAGGTACGTAAATTTTATGTAGTTTGTTATTATTTTTAACTAATTAGGTATCTACATCTACTATTAATTTAACCTTGTTTCTGTATAAGTATTATCGTGCACAATATGAATATCTTATTTATTTCAAATATCCTTATCACCCTTGGTTTGCTGGAAGAAATCTCATTATTGAGATAAGCACGCCATTGTACATAACTTTTATTATTTAATTTAGAATTAAGTTTTCTGTGTGCAATAAGAATAAATAAATAATAAATACTAATCAAATAAGCCTAAAATCGAAGGGTCTGTTGTTGTCCGTTGAGGAGCTCCCTCATCCACCTTCCAGTCCCATCATCAGACCTTGGTCACCATGTTTCACAATAAGCCTTAGGACGGACGGATGGACGGAACAGATAAATCTTACATAAATTTTATAGCCTTTTGCCCGCGGCTCCACCTGCGTTTATTCAACTTTGCCCCGTTTTTGGCTTGGGCGTTATTTTACTAACATCCCTTATAGCCTATATGTTGAACAGGGTTACTACGATGATAATAAAAAAAGCACCCAAGTCCGTTTAGTGGTTTCGGAGATGTGCGTGAACAAACAGACAGAAAAGAATTCTAAAAATCGCTGATTTGTGTTATATTACTCTTCTTTAGTCACCCTCTTATTTTTATTACTTTTCTTCAATGTATTGATTTTCATAATCAACTTCTTGATTTGAGACTTATTTTATACAATATATTTTAAAGGTTTTATGGTGGTACTATAATTATAAGTAATTTTAACTTTTCGAAAGTTTAATTTTACCACTTTGTGTGAGCAAGTATTTTAATACAAAATAAAATATAATAATATAACCTTTACAAGGGGGTAATATGTAATCACGAATCAAAAATACAAAAAAAACTCGTAAAGGAAAATTAAATTGTTAAAATTACGAACAAAATACGAAAATTTTCGTGGAAATAATTGAATCATATATTCGTTTTTGAATACGAATAAAATAAACAGTATTCTTTTTTTGAAATTAAGTTACTTATTATAAACACGATTCATTTAAAGTTTTCTTCGGGTCGCGATTTTTATACGGAAACTCGCTTCACTCAGAGCACAAAACCGCAAAGTGCATCGATGTTTCGCTCCAGTGCTTATTGCGCACGCGCCGAGCTTTGCGGAAGCTTTTGTACCGACTTTGAAACGTAGACCGTACTGCTTTGATTTACGGTTTAATTTTAAATTGCAAAACAGGCTTGTGATACAAGTTGAAGAGTAATGAAGTGTGAATTGACATTTTTGACAGATGAACTTGGTGCAAGAAAAATAAATACTTCTTAGTACACAGCACATACTCGTATTTAACAAAAACATCTCACACCTCACGCAAGAAGAAATCGCTATAAGTGATAAGCCCGCCATTTGTTACCTTCTCCCATAAGTTTGTTCTTTTACCTTATTTTATTAACTTTGGTGTACAATAAAGAGTATTTGTCTTGTCTTGTCTTGTCTCACAAAACACCTAATTTTGAAATTCAGTCACTTCCTATTTTCCTAGTACTAATTTCCTAATAGATATTTGCATAACATTTTGCGGGTTTTTACTTGCGTAACGGGTCAATTCTTACAGCAAATCAAAACGAAAACTACACGAACAATAATTTAGTAAAATACACGGGTTAGTCACATCTTCATCACTATTTACCAGTCTCTATTGTGTTCCCATTATACCTACTCATCAATAATTTTTAACTAAGGAAAGGGAAGCAATTTTTTGTTGGCATTTTCCCAATAGAATGGTTGTTGGAACTTGGTTGGAACTGACACATTTTCACCTCTTGGGAAAACTGTATTAAATTAACCCTCTAAATTCTCACCTTTGCTATAAATATAGTAAAACGATAGATCGTGTGTCAGATCTAGCTTACAAATTAATATACATATACTCCTATTATTATTATTATGGTATCTTTAATTCACAAAAATAACACTAAAATCAAAGACTTTTCTCTGGCAACTAGAAAGTTCCAAAGACATCTTAATTACATATATATTCATATCGTCGGGGTGTTGGAGGTGTTCCCAAGTGAGAACTGTGAAATGCAAGTCACAGTCCACACTTGGTACACCCGCTTTTCTCCGACAGTTATGATGATGATATCCTCCTCGACGTATCCGTCGACGGCGACCCTTATTGTTTCCTGGCATGAGCTCGGATGTGGCTGGAAAATCCGAGTTTCGTCAGAAATATCCTGTCACACGAAATACAGTGCAGTTGTCCATACGAGTTGTATGTATAGTTATAACATCTTATTCAAAGAAATTTTCGGAAGAACCGCATGGGAACTTTTAAAGGCCTATAACTTGTCCACTCAACACAGATAAATTTAAGTGAATAATAACATAAATAACACTCGCAACTTAACTGTTGTTCATTGAAACACGTAGTTACTTAGAATAGGTACTCTCTGTTTATAGGTCTACTGTTAATAGGTACTCTCTTCTTGTTTACTTACTAAGATCAGAGAATATAAAGTACTAGCTGACCCGGCGAACTTCGTTCCGCCTAACAGTCTAATAATATCGTGTTAACTTTAGTTAAACTTAATTTACGATTTCATTAAGGTAATAACATTAATACAATTTTTTTGCAAATACAGAAATGTTTTATTGCTTGCCATTGCGAAAGAAGAATGGCAGGGACCCATGTAGTAGTTTCAGTACCGTTGTTAGGCTTAGCGTAGGGTATTGAATATATGCAGAAATAATAGTTCTTGGAATAACTAAGCGATTTTTAAAACTTGGGGTTTAGATGTTATTTTATGATATCAGAACGCTAGATAAATAGGTTTCTTTTATATGCGTAGTTTTGTCAACAGATGGCACCACATGCTGTTTGCATTCGTAAAATTAATTTATTTATTTATTGTTATTCGATAACTTATCCGATACTTTATTACTTATTCTGCTATTCGGAGCGGATAAGAATACACTAAAAAAGAGATAACTAACATCGATCCAGCCGATCTTGAGTTATAAGTGGTGTAACTAACACGACTTTGTTTTATATATTTAGATTTGCTAAGATTGAGGAGTTTATTTTTCAACAATTTTCTTTTTTATTTGCTTTTCTAAAATTGCTATTAGTAAGTAATTGTCAGATTTCCTGGTTCAGTCAATCTACATACAAAAGGCTTCATTTATAGCATATCCAAAATATCATATTATGGATGAAGAACCCTGTAATACCCAACAGTGTGCTAAAATTTTTAAAACCGCTTACGGATATTTGAATGTCCGTTTAATTTTAATTAATAATCCAAAAGACCTGCACTGTTTTTTTATCTCGAATGAGCCTTATGGCAGAACCACAGCGCTGCATTATACTGAGCCAGTGCCTTTTTTTACGACGACACATGGCGTCATCCGGTTACTTTTATTTTAAGTCACCTATATTCTTTCGTTATAGGATAGTGTCAAAATTGTATTCTTAGAATTGTTCTTAGAATGTTATTTTCTATGTGTTGTATTGTGTTGTGTTGTGGCGATATCTATCTATCTAAAAATATGTTTTGCTATAATTCTCTTTTTCCTTTTTCTATGGTACGAATGGATAGATATACATCGAGTCTTCGCAATAGGTGTATAATGTAATTTACTCATTTTATGGAGATGAAAACTTGTTGTAGGTTTTTTTTACGATGGTAAACTTACAGATAAGTTTTACGATGTGATATTTTATGACCAATTACCCAATTACCTAAACGTTTTCGTGGCTCAAACTGTCTATTGAAAACTAACTTTATCGCCAGAGTTTAATTTACAATAGCAAACGATGCGATGAAATGCAATAAATTGTGAGCGCAGAAATGTGAACCTATTCTGATTCGATCAAATCGGTTCGGTAAATTGTCGAATGAGAGTTAGTTGTCGCGGGTGTGGATTGCAAGAGTCGGTTGAGTCGGTAATAAATAGTGATAATGTAGCATTTTACCACACATGTGCTACTTGTTTGATATGTTTATTGACTAGATTCTACTTTTCAATTAAAATTACTTAACTCATTTAGTGTACGCAATGAGAAATTTGTCATGATATGATATTGGTGCTGGGTATAAATGGATTTATGTGCTTTTATTGTTAGCCTGAGGATGTTGTTGGGGATATTCTATAGAGTTACGTTCCTTTGGACCGCGTTCTTATCAAGCTGTTTGAAATTTTTAGGGACGCCAAATTGTTACTTTGATAGTCTCGTTTTTTCGTGTACAGCCCCCCTATTCTGTATCTTTAGTTGCCAACTGAACGAGGTGTCTATCATCAAAAACATGGATAAAAACTGAAATTTCAAAATTGCCTTTAGTGGGTATTGAACTATTAACAAACTGTGTCGTCACTTCAAAGGCGAACATATCCTTAGGACATCGGAATTCGATAGTATATCTATGTTTTTGATGATAGACACCCAGTCCAGAAGGCAACTAGAGATACATAATAGGCCCGCAGGTCGCGTCGGCAAAGAAGGCGGGTGAAGATAGCTGTCAGCTGCGCAGTGTCATCCCGCGTACCCCCTCCCCTTCCTCATTTACGTTCCGAAAATGCACACCATAGCGACTTTACTCACAACCACCTTCTTAGCTGATTCTAACATATCGTAAGTACACGGTCCTTAGCGTTACTGAGTAGAATGGATTAAAATTTACAAAGCTAGCTATTTTAATCAACTTACGCGGTTAATGTTTCATAAAGTAACAAACTTATTTGTTTAATTTTAGCAACGAGCTTTACAGACTCTGTCCGAAGTAAGTTGGCAGATTGTTATTAGCAAAAACTTTATTATTCATTAGCCCTAGTTTTCTCTTTGTACCATGTCGATATAAGTAGTGAAAAAGTTATCGAATGCTATTACACTTTTCACAATTGTTCAAAATAGCCCCTTTATAATTAATGATGCCCTATGTTCCATTGATATTGTGTTTAATACCGTTATACTAAGTAGGTATCGAGTATTATTCATTATTAGATATATTTAGGACATTGTTTTAGTTGTAAATTACAATGATTCGCACCTTCACACTTCGTGCTGATCTGTTCATGGCGAAACTAACCTTTGCAAAATGGGTATGAATTAAGTTTGAGAACACTTGAGAACAGGTATTTTACTTATTAATAACTCGGGGATATTCCTCAAAAGATCTAAAATATAATAATATTACTAAGATATAAGTAATTGGTCAAGTGCGTATTTTACACGCATGATAGGATTTCGTACAAGAAAACGGTACTTATCAATATTAATTTTAAGGATACATCCTTGTAAGTACTACATATACATAACATACAATTCAATTTTATACTTATAACTATTCAATATTAAATAAATAGGTTTATCAGTTATTTTCCTATTAAATATTAAAAAAAAGTCAATTATTTTTAATTTAAATTTAAAAGTACTAAACAAATTAATTAAAATAAATAGTCCGATTCTTTCCGAAACAATTTTACTTTCTAGTTTTTTCAATATCTTCTACTATATTTTTTTATATTTTTAAATTTGTCTGGAAATGGGGACAAGTCCGTTTTTTTCAAAACTTTGAAATATTATTTTCTTTCCTCACCCCAGTAGAGAGAAAAGATGAAAAATGTTTCAAGGTACCTCAAAATTATTTTTAGAGGAATTTCGAACGTTCCCCGAAACGACGCGAGCAAAAATACTCTGGTAAACGACTTGTTCCTTGGCTTACCCCATCGGTTTTCATATTCTATCAGTGAGAGGATTTTTTTATAGAAATACGGTTCGAAAGGCCGTAACTTTTTATTGCGGTAAAGTAGAAATTTGTTTTTTTTTACAACAGTAAGTATGGAGCGGGCTATGCTTGGGATATCTCTGATGGATAAAATCCGAAACGAAGATATCCGTCAGAGATCGAAGGTGACCGACATAGCCTGCCGAATCAGTAAGTTGAAGTGGCAGTGGACTGGCCATATTTGTCGCTGACGTGTTGGGGCCGGAATGGAGACCACGTACAGCAAAGCGTAGCTTTGTACTTTGAATATTTTTGGGATTTTTTTATGAAATTTATTATTATTGGTATTGTACTGCGGCCAAAACTATTTTTTTAACAATTTTTACTTGTCTGTGTGTATTTCTGTATGTTCCGTTTTAACTTGAGAACCACTCAACCGATCTGAAATAATTTTGATGCGATTTTCTTTATTATCATCGCAGTGACCCTGATCAACATAAAGAGTGTTGATAAAATAACCATCAAGCCAAAAACTGTCAATAATTGAAAGACGTAGACGTAAGCTGCGGGAAAAAGCGGCTATAAACCTTAGTATTTATTAGAAAAAGGGCCTTGTCACACGAACAGATAGACAAATGTACAACAAAATTACCCTATAAGGGTTTCGTTTCGAAACCTAAAAATACAAATTTCGTCCCCATAGAAAGCTAGCTAGTTAGCTTACAATTTCCTCTCATTAAACTAACCCATAAACTTAACGGTTAATTAAATTTGACAGTTAAATGCAACGTTGCTTACAATGTTTAATGTAGAAAATATAGGATAAAGGTGTAGTCACAAGGTATCTAGGATATCTAGTTCATAGTTGTTATCCGTAATTATCTTCGGAGATGTTTATCCAAAATAATATTTAAATGAGTTTTAATCTGTACCACCTACTTTCTCATGAAATACTAATGTGCTTACAGAAAAGTAACACCTAGTTGTGAGAGAAAACAGAAGCTTTAAACATAATAAAAAAAAACGCTTTATTGCACAAAAACACAAATAAATACAATTCAGAATGCTGAAAAACTACACGGCAATGGCGGATTTATTTCTAAAAGAAATTTCTTCCAGTCAACCATAAAACGGAGAGCAAGAAGCAAAAAGCACAAACAAAAAAAAATACATTGAGCATATTTTCAAAATTTCGCGTTTTAAGACAAACATTTTATAATAAAACAGCACATTTTTCATAAAAGTGTGATAAAGAAACTATCCGGCAGTTTAATTGATTATTGAGAAACCCTAACAAGGCGTAGCAGGAGACTAAATTAAATACATATACTATGGATATTTTGCATAAAAGTTGCGTGTTAAGTCCAAGTTATATTAAGTCCTCAAATTAAAGACGATCGCGATAAGACCTAAACAATCAAGCCCTCATTTCCACATTCTAAACTAAGTCCTAACTAGTATAAACTAGTTTTCATTACCATTCAATTACAAGATTCAAGTAATAATGAACTGTATTATCTACGATTCGATCGGATTTAAAATTTATCTCAGGATTCTGGACAGTGGAAACGAGTCTTTATTGAAAAGAGATTAAGTGCATATAGGTTTGTTTTATTCTGGATTCTGGATGGGGCTATTGCATTACGTCTTCCTTGTGCTGGAATTAGCATACAGGTGATACTGGACACGGAAATAGGCTGCCAACTCAGCACGATTCTTAAATGATTAATCTAGGGACTACTATCGATGAAAAAAGTCCTTGACCCCGATATTCGCCCTGTCACACTCTGTCATACCGATTTTTTTTTTCATACAGCACAATGCATAAGATGTGTGAAGTTGTCTTTATAATGATAGATACTAAATGGGAAGCAACCGAATAAAGATTGGGTCATACTAGTGGACTAGATTTACACACTGTTCACTAGATTTAATGGATTTTATTTTGTTGTGTAATTTGTAAAATAGATTAACTTACCTTTTATAATACGGGTAAATAATGATGTCTATGTCTATGAATTTAGCGAGAAGCCAGTGATGACAATTTATTTTTTGATAGTTGCAGATCAGTTCTTTACATGATCAGGGTGTCGATAAGGGCGCACGAATCCACATGATCCACTCGTCTGAATCTGAGTACAGATTCGGATTCAGCACAAAACCTTCTATAAGAACAGCAAAAAATTATTAAGGAAAAAAGCGTATTTTTAACTGACTTTAAAAAAGGAGGAGGTTCTCAATTCGACTGTATTTTTTTTTTATTGACCCGTGTAATTAACCTCTTCTTCAATAGTATTGTTACGTGTTAGATAAGAATTAAAAAAATACAGATTACAGCAGTCCATTTGGAAAAAGACTCACATTAATGCCAGCATCACTAAATGAAGATTATCATATTATTGTTTTGTACTACAGTTTGCCCGATTCACAACCACGGGTTGGTGTAAGACCCATATATTCACGAAACTTTTTTACAGCACACGCTTTTACACTATTTATAATGTTCTATAATTCAATTTCTATTCGAGTTATTCTTCATTATTTTCTATCTATCATCTATCTATCTGTTTGATTTGATTTGATTATGTCTATTCTATCATTATTTAAAAACTGTAGATAGTAAGAGTCAATATCTATACAAGGTGACTTTTTGATCATCGTCCAAATTCATACTGGTGGCTTGGTAAGTGATCAGTATCATGGATCAATAACAATTTTTGTGAAATTCGTAAAATGAAATTTCGACTCCCCATTCGACTCGGGACTGGAAGTGAATTTCTATGGGTAGCCGAAATTTCATTATACGAATTTCACAAAAATTGTTATTGATCCAAGATACTGATCACTTATCAAGCCTCCAGTATGAATTTGGACGATGATCAAAAAGTCACCTTGTAGTGATGCAGAATCGTGTTTTCCGCATTGATGGATGGCGATACGGACGCGAACGAAGTTGCGGGCTTTCGCTAGACCTTCTATTTTAATACGCGCACTGTACACACAACCTCAGATGTGTATCACACGTTGTATCTGATCTAGATATCTCGGATACATTATGCAATCTCTTCGCGATCTCATCAGGTAGAACTAGATACCACGAATTCTTAAAAAAATAATAAGCTCTTATTGCTACGTAAAATAAAGACTGTTTTCGACAAATTGTGAGTCTGAAAGTCGTGGTAGTTATAGTAATGATGAACTTACTTGATGCAAACTAGATTTTCAACGTTGCTGTACTTGATTTTAGAGTTCCGTGATCTTAGTAACGTCAGAAAACCAATTAGAAATGTGTTTTAGGTACCTTTCTACTCAAAAACTAATTACATAATAACATTCGTGCTGCAATTTTACTGCAAACATTTAATAACATCTCTAAAATTGCAAATTAAAAAAAAAACTACCCCTGTTTACTTGTTTATTGACGGAACCCTTTTACTTTGCATCTTTACTGTTCAGTCACCTGCAATTCAAGCCCTATTTTAATGCGGTTTTTACTCTTTTAACATGGTAATAAGGACTACAATCGGACAGATTGACCTGCTTGTGACCGTACACTTCCTTACAAAACATAGATAAGGAGTAAAATTCTCGAGGAAGCCTCTAAACTGGCTTTTAAAATATGAAAAGTTATTACCCCGCAATAAATCTAATGTCAACCAATAAAACATCTTCATCCTAAGCGTTTAGCATAAACTTAAGTCTCACTTAACTTAAAGACAACTTAACAGATAGCCTCAATAAGTTAGCCTGTCTGTAATACGACATGGGAAAACTTGTCTAACTTTGCGTCTAAGCTAGGCATTACTTATGTAACCTACACGCAGTTTTATTTTCGTGAAAAAATAATACATGACACGTTTTTTTATACGGAAGTCTTTGTAATTTTTTGGCTAGTTGAAACATTTAAAATTAGGGAAAATGGGAAATCTAAATGTTCCAATGTTTATAACCAAATCTGAATGTTCCATTTGATTTATAACCAAATTTTTTGTTTTTAATTTATAGGCTACTGTTATAGCCTTTCGTCCGGAGCTCCACCCGCATTTATTCAATCTCTGTCCCGTTTTCGGCTTGGTCGTTATTTTATCAACATCCCCATAGACTATAATATATGGACCAAAGACACTACGATGATAATAAAAAAAAATCTGTTGAGTGGTTCTTGAGTTAAAATGGGACAGTCAAATACAATGCATATAACCCAATTTAAAATTTTGCAAAAATATTCAATGTACAGTGGAGACCACATCAAGCTATACACTTGCAGTACGACATTAGCCCCTAAAGAGAAGAATATAAGTTAGGTACAAAGTCCAATGTGTCTTACTTGATGCGGTCTCCACTGTACAGACAGCTTTTTTACTACTTTTTTATTAGTATAAATTTAATAATTTGCTAAAATATCAAGCTATTGGCTATTACATATTAACAAAATGTAAAGTCGTTTTGAGACTAGCGAAATTATACTTTGGCTATTTATATGTATATTGAGCTAAAATTCAAAACATTTAAACATTGCTCTACCTGCTTATTTTTATCTCAGCCAGAAATAACGCACCTATTATTTTCTAGTCCACTTCTATAATTATGTACTTTACCAAGGTCAACGTACCATAACTACATAAATACTATTTTTATTATTGTTCTGTAGCCTGAGCATGAAAACATCTCCGTACCGTATAGTTGCATTTCAAAATACACTAAAATCATATGGAATCTGAGAAACCGCTCCAAGCGGACAGTAGCGGAACTAACAGCTACGTATGGCAACCTAAGTTTAGCTTCAAACGCAACTATACGGAGATGTTTTCATGCTTAGGCTACAGAAAATGTGAAAAAATGATTGAACATCTGATTTAAAAAAACATTTACTGTTTTTATTTCACTGCCTTTTGGATAAATAGTTTTTCGTACCTCAACATAGAAAAACGAAACCCTTAATAGCATCACTTTTTTGTACCTCTTTCTGTCTCTCCGTGAGTCAAGGCCCATTTTTTCAGGAAAACGGCTATAAATTGTTGAAATTAATATCGTATAGTAAAATCAATTGTCGTAAAATGTCATAGCGACTTTAGAAAAAGATCAGGAACTTCAAGAAAAACTCTCGAATAGCATTGCCGCATTATCACTATTGTGATTTAATTAGAGACATTACAATGATAACATATATTTCAGAACCATAATTACAGATCAAACAACATTATAAAAAATGATACAATTATACACTACGCAAAAATGTTGCAATTAAAGTCAAAGTATCTAAGGTTTCCCGTGCGCGGCAGTTGATAAGAACGATATAGGCAGTTAAATCAAAAGCATTGGAGCTTATTTCCAACGAGCGCCGACCCCCCTGTAATGAATGTCCCGCCCAATAATGATTTGTTCAATCTAGGGCGGTGTTCTCTTAGCTCATTTTATGCATTTTCTGCTCTACATGTCCCCATAAACTCAGAACCTTTACCAGGGGCGTTGTTGTCTAACTTTAACAGTTATCGCAATCGCTTTAAAATGTATCATTATTGGCTAGAAATGACATCGCACATCATTTCTAGCCAACCACGATGCCATTCAAAGCGATAGCTATAGATATCGAAGTTAGGTAATAATGTCACTGGTTTCCAGCTCAAATATTCATTCTGGTGGGTTGGTTGGCTGGAAGAAATTGCTTTTAGGATAAATTGCCTTTGTTTTGTATTGTTTTTTCGTAACTTTGTATTTAATGTTTATTTTGTGTACAATAAATTGTCTATTCATTAATTCTATTGTCATGTTTTAATTTAAGACTGATAGCAGGATAGCATATGCAGTTTTTCCTTGGTTGCTGAGTTCATGCTACATAGCTCTTCAATAAGGCGCTACGAAAAAAAAATCTACACTTTAAGGGGGAACGAGTCGTATCCTCTACGAAAAGCACAACTTAAGATGGTTCTTCCTATTTTTGAATTACAGATATTAAATAAACGTGATTTATAGCATTTCGCGAACATAGTTTAGTGTCAGTTGGGCTTTTCCGGCAATTTTTTTTTATTTTATGCATTAAATTTGAAATGTATGGGCGCACATACTTAAAAGCGTATTTTAATGACAATTTAGAATGACATGGATATTTTATTAGATGGGTTTTAACGATATCTAGGACCTGGTTAAACGAAATTTTGATAGCAACTTTAGTACATTTTATATCAATAAAAAACCGACTTTTTGCTACTTTTCCACGAATCCGTCCCTCTCGCACTGAGGGTTTTTTCGCATATGGTGTAACAGGGACGCTAAAACTTTTACATATCGCCTTTTACTACTTTTATTACTCTTTACTCTATTCTCTGCGCACTCTCTGTTGCATAAACGAAGGAACCTAGAGGTTGAAGGAACCTAGGTTCATAGCCTTCACAATAATCTGTTTAGTAGACACATTTAGAATTTTCACCCGCAAGCTGATCGTAAACACACGCACGTCTTATTTACGTCAAAGTTTATTAGTTCTAGGTTCCCACTTTATACGAATGGAAAAGAGTGTGTTGTTATTCGCGGAAAACTCCACTGATCTATTATTTTTAAATTCATTTTATGGCGTTTTTATGACGATCGTCGACCTGTCTAGCTTTTGTTTAAGTCTATAACAATAATAGTGTCAATGCGAAGTAACACGATTTAACATATTTGGCAGGACTAAACTTAATTTAAGGCTTTTGTCTTTTTCTTTCTGTATCGAAAAGACAAAGTCACGATTCTTAAAATAAGGTTAGTCCTGTCAAATAAGTTAAGTCGTGTTACACCGAATCGACACCAATATTTACACTTGAAGAAGCTGCGTATATCATATTTGATATTTTTTAAAGAAACAGTATTCTTTTTTAATTTTTTATTTATAACAGTTTTTGCACATGTACACAAATAATACAGACATACAAAAGAAACAATTAGATATGATGCACAAAGGCGGCAATTATTGCTCATAGCAATATCTTCCGGGCAACCTTTGGAAGCAATCAGAAAAAATAACACAAGGAAGGTACAAATACTAATTGGGAGACCAAAATAAATAAAAAAATATAAATAAATAGACTTATGTAAGACAAACTTACATTATATAAAATACATGAACATACTTAAAATAAGTGAATACCTTTGAAATGTACACATTTATTTATACAATAAATAAACGTATATCAAAAAATATAATACTGGATATTTAAGTTCTAAGACGGGTACTCTGTGGGGAAAAATTGTTGCACTTTTATTTTGAAGGAATTTTCATTTTTCAATGTCTGAATTGCAACAGGTATGCGATTCCAGAGTCATGCAGCGTGTACAGAAAATGAGTCACTATAAAAACCTCTTCTGTTTTCTGGAATAGATAACCATTCACATTGCACGAGCGCATTTCACGCCCTCGTTCAGAAACGTTCACGGAGGTAACTAGGAGCAGGCGGATTGTTTAAGACACTATAAGGTGGATCCGAGCCACGATCTGGACTGCGATCTATTGTTTAAGGGGAACGAAAATACAAACAGAAATAAAATGTCAGCTTTCGGATGATTTTGTTGCAATAATTAGGTTACGTATAGCCATAAAAAAAATACATGTTTTTGGTTGAACTTTAAGGTATTCATTTTCCACCTACCACGTTAATCGATTCATATTTGTACTGTCAATGAATTTTTTTGTAACCCTCTATTGCACACTTCTTATCGATTTTGTTTCAGGTATCGCTTTTGCGATTTTGTTGGTTTTTTTTTAATAAAATTAGTGTGAATGATATCTATTCATTTTCCAAATACCACGTTATTCGGGTCAAAAAAAGCACCCCCTTTTTCCAAAAATACGTAAATCCACTGATGCAGTCAGCGGCAGCAAGATATTGTCAGTCTACGCCTAGCGTTGGCGCCCGTAAGACGTGGAACGTGTGCCCTTTTTTGCAAGCTATAAATATCTCCCAAAACTACTTCAAAACACATTGAAATTAATTTTATAAAGTAATATTTCGAGGAGCATCATATTCCTGCCGTTAAAAACTCAACAAAATATGCGTATGAGTGATTTAGCTACATCGTGCCATAGTCATAACAACAAAACTGAATGAATTTGGAATGAATTCATACTTTTATGCGGGAAAATAATATATGTTACTCTAAAAGAATAATTTTGTGATCGTTATTGAAACCCAAATTAATTTACTTATACTTACTGAGATCTGTAACAAAGGTCAATGACCTTTTTAGTGAAATTACCCTCTAGTATTGGCTCACCATTTCAGGTCCAATAAGTGAAGTTTTTTGCAAATTATATAGGTACACTTACTTGGGATAAATCGCCAAGCATTTAAAATATAGAAATTTATTTTGAAATATTTACAGTGCATGGCAAAATTATTAGATCGTAGATAATCCTGTCGGTACATGTTCAGGTTCTGTTACGCAAAATGAAAACAATGAAACTCTTTTAGGATTAATTTGTTATCCCTATGTTTGTCCGTCTGTCCGTTTGTCTAGACAATTTTTTCTGGGTAAAATTAATAAATACCAATATAAACGGCCCTCTATAGAGCTGTAAAAACATACTTTTGACGTTTTTATTTATATTACGTTTAAGGTTTTTACGTTTTTTTTTTACGTTTTTCACACAAATTTTCTCACTATGAAAATGTAGGGATGAACACTTGAGATAATATTTTGCATTTAAAAGTCAACACAGAAAGGAATTGTTGAACAAATAATGTAAAAAATATGAAAACCATGTTGTTCTATTCTAAAGGGATTAAGAGGATATACCGTGGCGAAATCAGTGTTTGATGGGCGTGGTTTCGCGCTCGCCGCGAGCAGAGAATATAAAGTATTACAGCGAGTCAGCGCGACAAACCGCAGCTGCAGGAGTATTGCCGTTGCAATATTCCACAATTTCCACATAACATACTAAATAACTAATCAATTCAAAAATAAATATTATATTATTAAATACAAATAAATTTAATTATCATACAGATACAGTTATCGAGTTTTCACTGTATTTTGAAATTTTAGAACAGAAGCAGTGGAGTCGCTATTATGGTTTTATTTTCAAAAATATTGACCACAAAAAAAAAAGTTTTCGTGATGATAAGCTAATCGTTGGTATAGGAGCCCAGAGAATTTTTTACACGTCATTTTCAGGATAAATTGTAAAAAGAAAAGGACAATGGTTCTTTTAAAATATTTTAATCAGAAGAATTCAAAATCAACCACGTGGTTTACAATCTCCTCATTATTTTCTACTACTACGGCCTTTGGTCGCGAGTTTGTCTCTGGATAATTATTTCTTGGAGGGGCTTTCGGACACATGTTTTCTTTATCCTGTTCTTTCACATATTCTGGATCACGAATTTGTAAATTTAGTCTGTGTCTGGGATCAACCACTTCTGGTAAAAGACAATCATTGAAAAACGAAAGCAAATGTGGCTCCATTCTTTCATGCCAAAATAATAATTGGTCATGCTTTAGTATAATTTCGGTTTTTATCTGATTATTTCCGTACCATACGGCCAATGCACATTTTCCTTTTTGACAAATATATAATTGGCCTTGAGCTTGAATAAACCAATCAGATTTTTGGTTTACTTCTATATGTCCAGTTTTCTTATTTTTACGCCAAGAATGCATCTTTATGAATTCATTTGAATACATTCTGTAACAAAAGTGAATATTGTAAACAAAAAGCTAAAAATATATTTACTTTTAAATATTTTGTCTTTATTTATTCATAAACTCACGAAACTCACAATCTTCGATGCCTATTTCGTATGGATGTTCTTGTTCATCATCATGAGTATGATCTTCTTAATGTCTGCGCTTCTTAGTCACATCCTTAGGTCTAGAATAAAAAGACAATATTATACGAATGTGACAGTGGAATACACGTAAGCAGACACAACCGGTATTTGCCGTATGGGCAGAGTTTGCTGGGTAGCTGGGATGCAGAGTTTATTCAAACAAAAGATTATCACATTTCACACAATTCACAGTTACATTTTCAACATTGTTGATAAAAGACTAAAAAATGACATATACATATATGTATATATATATATATATATATATATATATATATATATATATATATATTATTTCATTACCCCAATTCCAAGGTTTAAAATTATATTGAAAAGAGGCAAATTTGGGATAGTACCCCCTTAATAGAAATATATTAGTACTTAGTATTAAAATTATTTATAAACAGAATATTTTACTTTTTTACTTTGATATTATATTACTTTGACATTTTGATACATGTGATGCTAGATTATTATTGTTTAGATTAAATTTTTTGACATCTGTATTGAATTTATTTACTTTTTAAATTATTTATCCTCTTTTACTTTTTATTGTTTTAGATTGCAATTGTTTGTGTTAACTACATTGAGAAGTGTAACTGGCGGTTATAAATAAATATAGGCTCGTCTCTTACAAGAGTATACGAACAAAGGTACCTTCATTTTTTTTTCCAGAATAGCTCTTGTTATTGTTATTAATCTCACGAAATTTCAGTTACCGGAAATCGATAGTTTCCTCAAAAAAAATGTTCAAGTTTCGTAAAATAACCTCAAAAATTGTCTTAAGGTGCAATTTTAATTGATTTTATGACTTGATATTTTTTTTTTGGTTGTGTTCCGAAACTGCTGTGAGTTATGCATTAAAATTGACGTAATTTAATTTTTTTGTTGTTATAGTATAAAACCAATGCAGGCATTTTTTTTTCTTTGTGATTTCATTCAAAGTTTATAAAGTTTATGCATGTCTTTTATTTAGCTTACCTAATAGGTTGCCTTTTTGTTGTATTTATGCTGATTAGTGATTTAATAGAAAAAATACGTTGAATCTGTTGCAAAACCGAATCAGAGCACCTGACGCTATGCAAAAAATAGGTTGAATCTGTTCCAAAACAGAATCAGAGCACCCTGAATCTATACAGTCGTGTGGGTACTACCCCTAGAGTACCTACCTACAGCCCTCGCCTGCCGTGACAAAGCATAGGCACCCGTGCGAGCCGTAGAGGCTGAGGCTGGTCGCCGAAGGCGACCAACAAGCCGAAGCTCCGAAGGTGAGCATGGGTGACTGTGCTTTATTACGGAAGGGCGAAGGGGCTGCACTTTCCGCAACGCCCAAGCAATTGCAAAAGTAATTTTGGGTCTTTAAAGTTAAAGAGACAAAAAAGTGAGGTTTTGTTTTGATTTATTTTTTTTAAACTATTTTCATTTCCCCCCCCCCCCCTCCCACTATACGTACACTTAATATTCGAGTTATTTTATTCTACCTAAAATTACTACTAAACAAATTACTACACTTAAATATTTCTAACATCATATTTTACTTAAAATTATAATATTCATAACATTTTGAAACCCTTACCCTCTTTTTGGAATCGACTGGGTGTTTAAAATTCTCTGCTCGTTTAAATTAAATATCATCAATGACGACTCCATGACTTTGCTTTGTTCTGTTGCTCCCGAACCACTTGCACTGTCATTGAACGTCTGTGCTGATGGGTTTATATCATCTATCTTATTTTCATGGTTATGTAAACATCTTTTAGCCCTGAAAAATATCACATAATATATAAGTAAAGCGTTTTACAGATACTACACTAGATTCCAGAAAAGTCCGTCCTTGCAAGTTGACATGTAACAAATAAAAATCATATGTAGGTACTTACATGATTTTTGCGACTATGTCGTGACCTCTAGCTTGCATGTACTTCTTATATTTTTTTTTACGTATGATTGTTCTGTTTTTATTTATTCCCCATTTTGGGGTATTGTTTTACGACTACGATTTATATCAGTAAACAACAATCAGTTTTAACCCTAAAACGAATCTTAACGAGATAAAAACTATAATGCAATAATGAATATTAACTTAGCAATAGAATATGATTGATAACAAACTTAAAATTTGAGGAAACGGGGAAAAACAAAGAGGATCAAACGCAGCACAGGTCCTTCTCACGGTAGAGCTCAGCGAGCACTGAAGAAAGTGAACGAGTGTGACAGCGCTATAGCCCGAACGTACAGAGCAGCAGTAGCACACGCGATAACAATAGTGCGCGCAAATCTCGACCTTACCGTCACTTGACGCGCAATTCGTGTAAAAAATCGTAAAAAAATAACTAGAGTACCCAACTGAAAAATGATAACAGATAATTTAAAATAAAACGTTTCACATTCAGAGAAAAATCGTGGTTAGGATACGTTGAACCATTGAGGAGTAAAATTAAAAAAAAGGAAATATAAGACGTTACTTTGGAATTATTTTCTATCGAGAAAATTTTATCCAATTGCGTTTTCCATAACACATAATTTGAAGAATATGCCCAAGATTCATATAGTCTGAAACCAGATCTTTATATATTGTAGTTGTGTCATAAAATGAAATGAAAAACCCACTCCGATGTCGGTATATCCCCTTAATTATCTACTGTTCAATGTGGCGATAGCTTTGTTTATTTTTTTCCTTGAATTATTTTTTACTAAGATAACAAATAGTTTAATAAAAGGTTTTCCTTGAGAGGTCCCTTTACCTCTGTATTTTTCTTAAAATTCATACAATAGGTATAAACCGAATGTGAAGTCTACAGCTTATTTTCTTCATATCTTTTTTCATGAGTATATTCTAGTGACATCTAACTACGTCTCTATACAGCCCAAAAAGCAAAATTTGATAAAACACCATCATAATAGCTGTCAGGATATCGTCAATATTGCCTCGTTTTTACGCAAAGTTTAACAAGTTTGTATATTTTTATCTATACTGGAAATAAAAAAGAGAGAAATACAGGCGTCGTTCATGTTAAGATGACTAAGTTTACACACTTTGCTAAGTATAAACGATTACCGTTTCATGGAAAACTGTTTTGACCTGAAACCATTTCACAAATTCAATTAACTTATTTTGAATATCTTGTCATCTTGCACTTCTTGATGAGAAATACAATTTGAATAAGTAAAAATACAACTTTTAGTTAAGAAAACTTATAGTCAAAAGTCTGCTGTATGCATTAACATTTTTTTAATTATATTACAATAGTAATAAAATAATTGGCTTATCCGTCGTCGTGATACCAGCCGTAAATTTCTTAAATAATCTCATATCACGCTTATGGAAAACCCAATTATTTTGAAGATACCATAATATCATTAAAATATGTTTATGCATATAGCAAACTTTTAACAATAAATTGTCTTAGCTAAAAGTTGTACTTTACCGTTATAATTATTTCTTAATATTTTGTTACAAATCCGGAGAAATAGCCCTTAAGGAAAACCTTGTATGAAAATATTTGTTATCTTTGTAACAAAGAAAAAAAAAAAATAAACAAAGCTATCGCCACATTGAACAAACAGTAAATTATTAATCCCTTTAGAATAGAAAGATATGGTTTTATATTTTTTACATTATTTGTTCTTCAGTTCCTTTCTGTGCTTTCTTTCAAATGCAAAATATTATGTCAAGTGTTGATCTCTATATTTTCATAAGGAGAAAATTTGTATGCAAAAGTTAAACAAAAGGCCATAAAAACGTTATCATTTGTATATTTTACAGGGCTGTAAATATTAGCATTTATTGATTTTACCCAGAAAAATTGCCTAGACAAACGGACAAACAGACAAACATAGGGACAACAAATTAATCCTAAAAGAGTTTTGTTTTTTCATTTTGCGTAAAGGGACCTGAACATTTCAAACTATGATACAAATAAATTTCTATATTTTAAACACTTGGCGATTTATCCCAAGGGTAAACAGGTGTCCCAAAAGTCAATGCTTTCCCTTGGAAGGCTGGTAAGCCAGCTCATGACTGACCAGAATATCAAATTATGACCTCAGCAAAAAGTAGATAGTCTTCGGGTTGATGGTACCTTTATAAATTCGAATAGATTTTTGAGAGTCAAAGCTAACCAGTTCTAAATTCTAAGAATAAAATTTTTGTTGCGCAACTCTGAATAGTCATGCTATTGATAAAGTCAAAAATAAACCTTGAAATGCTGTTACATCAGGAAGAAAAATAAAAACCCAATTTATGAGCAATTTTTTGTAATTATGTTAGTTCGATACCACACCCTGAAAAAAAATGTCCTATGTTAGTTTTGCAAATTGTCTTAAATAACGGCTCATCAAATGTTGTTTTTCAAATGATCTGGCAATTTCTGTGTATTACTTTTGAAAAAAAAAATTATTGCTATTTTACTACCAAAGGAGCTGCGTACTTTTTTAAATAATTAGAATTTAGAATGAAAGAGTGGCGGGCAGTAAAAATATTTGACGTTCATTAGAAATGCCATTTAACACGCGTTAGAGTGAGATAAATAGTGACGCTATTTAAAATGAGTTGGAATGAGATAGTAACGCAGTTAAACGTGGTTGAATGAGAGAGGCATAATTGATTTAGGCTACAGTGAGATAGATAGTGACGTGGTGCATTCCTTCTGAGAATATTTGTTAGTTTCCACTTTTTGTAATAACAACTTTAGTAAAAATTTTTTGTAAAGAAATTTTTGGTCCAATTTATTTTCCCGCAAGTGTAAAACCAGCTCAACGGGCGAAAAATATTTAAAGAATGGGTAATGGTGACAATTAACCGTCACGATATTATTATGTATCTCTAAAGGAGTGTCTGAAATGTTCCGAGGGTCAACTGATAAATCAAACACTCAAAAAACCACTTTTAGCCGACCATAATAAATTTACGTCCCGACGTGATAGCAAGTAGGATCAATGGCGTGTGACGATGATCGAAATACACTAATAAATTAGATAAAATAAAATACGTATTACTTTTGACGCTGCCTCGTCCACTCTATTCGTATTTTTGCTATGGTGACGCGAGCTTAGAGACCGGGACGAATTTCCCCCCGCGCGCTATCGTAAAATAGAATAAGCCACGCCCGGAACTGGTTTTTGTTTTGGCTATGTCATACTCTTAAGAGATAACGAGAAATAAGAGGGTTAAGATATTATATAAACAAATAGGCAGCGCAATCGCGCCTTTAAAATTAGACGGGTATACCTATATATTTTTAAAGTTTTAAAAAAATATATAAATATACTGATAAATTAGATATACAAATATAAGGAAATCTCAAGATATATTTCGGGTCCGACCTGGACCCGGCATCAGTTGAGTATCCTAATTAAAATAAATAGACATTGACATATATATAATCAAAGTACATGACATGACAGGTCAGGACATAAAAACATAAAAAACTTAGACTACCTATTCACAATCTATCTTAATATTAACTTATTATAATTGTCATTAATAATAATGATGATGATGATGATGATGGTTTTTAGAAATATGTCCCGCTTTACTGAAATATTATCTGAGCACATTGTTTAAAATTTTAAACATTACCACAACATTTTTTTACTAAAATATTGAACTCTGAAATATTTGACTCTGTTCGAATGAATAAGGATCAGTTGTTATCAAAATACCACAAATATAATCAAAGACCTGCAAACTCACAAGTTAAGAAGTTAAAATTATCTACGAGCGGTTGCGCCCACTCCTGCGTCGCTCAACACTCAACACCTCACAAGTGTGCACTCGTACGCAATGTCTTGATACTTAGATTTTGTGTGCTTTTTGATTATGAGATAATGCATTTGACTTCGTAATTTGTTTTCTCTGCCTTGTTATGACATTTTGAAATTCGTATCAAACTAAGCTAATTTGTTAAGTTCGCTGATTCCAAATTAATTAACTTAATTAACCTCGGTTTTGACCTTGCAAGTAGTTACAATAGACATCAAATCAAATCAAAATCCTTATGTGAAACACGGGTACATAAATAAGATGTTACTTAATAATATAATCGGTCCTCCATGCTCTGCCCTGTGGCATACAAATATTAAAAAAATATACAACTTTTAACAGAAAGGTGTAACCATATTTGAAGAGCTTATTCAGTCAGTGGTATAGAACAACTTTTACTATGGAGCCAAACCTGAAAAAAAATCTGTCCTTCCATACATTTAAGCCGAGCGGCATTGCATTTTTCTATGAAAAAGTTATTTTTTTTTCGAAATACAGGGTTTGTTCCATAGTAAAAGTTGTTCTATACCATTGACTGAATAAGCTCTTCAAATATGGTTATTTATTTATTTATTTATTTACACAAGAACCTTATACCTACTCACAGTTTTATACCAACTCGCAGGTTAAGACAATACTACATAATATAATATAATTAAATTACATATATTTCTACTTATATAATTATCCTTACATAATTAACTAATTTAAAAAGTTACGTACACTTGCAGCAAATTTTGCGAGTGTGGTGTAAAAAATGTCTACTTCTTGACACTGAGCGATCAGTTCATTCAAAAGTGTACACGCATGGAAAGTGGGAGCGTAACGTTATACCTTTCTGTGACACGTTGTATACAAGGTGACTTTTTGATCATCGTCCAAATTCATACCGGAGGCTTGATAACTGATTAGTATCTTGGATCAATAACAGTTTTATGAAATTTCGGCTTCCCATAGAAATTCACTTCCAGTTCCGAGTGAATCACTATCGGGAGTCGAAATTTCATTTTAGGAATTTTACAAAAATTGTTATTGATCCATGATACTGATTACTTACCAAACCACCAGAATGAATTTGGACGATGATCAAAAAGTCACCATGTATATTAAATCTACTTTCTATTTTAAATTTTACCGCAAAAAGTGATTGACACATTATAAGACTTAACACCAAATCGAACGGGGTAGGAGGGGGTTTTATCTAGTAAAGGTGTCGTCTGTGAGAAATTCATGCATATGATATAATATGATTTTTCTGGTAGGAACTCTTTGAGTTTATTTTTAAATTGTGAAACATTATCTTATAGACCTTATGAATTTCGGTAAGTTATTAAAGATTTGTGGTTCCATACCAAACACATTATTTGTCAATAAAGCAGTTTTGTGTTTTGTTAAGCATAATTTATCACAGTGATGTTTAGATTTAAATGAAGCATAAACATTCATATTTGTTTTCATAATGACTGCCGTTTCCGTATAATATATAAACAACATAAAGTTAACATTTTAAGGCCTTAAAGTGTGACCTACGGCTATCTCTTCGGAGTAGTTTACAGATTGTCATTTTCTTTACCTGGAGCTTTTCCCAAAAATATAATCCTAAATCGCAAATATGAGGCAACAAAACTGTTATAGGCAGTAAACCACTTTTTCGTTGACTACCTTTGCTAATTGATAGAGAGCATATGCAAGTTGTGTTTGCAGCAAATACTGTTTATTTGTGACCGCCACTTCAAATTTCCATCTGTATGTATTCCTAAGAAATTACTTGTTTGCGTGAGTTCAATGGTTTGACCTAAGTACATAGTTTATATCGAGTGAAAATTCATCGACTTGTCTTTGATTACAATTCATTTTTTTTGTTTTATCCAAGTTAATTATAAGATTATTACGATTTAACCATCGTGTAATATTAATAATGTGATTTTCAAATGTATCAGACTACTCTCCAATAATAATTATTCTGCTGTCATCAACAAAAAGAAGCATAGGATGATGTGTAGCTTTGGGCAGATCATTAATATAAGTAGGTAATAAATAGCAAGGGTCCTAACACGCTTCCTTGTGGGACACCATAACGAACTTCTCTGCTATCTGACATAGTCGAATAAGTTCAAAATTGACTCGAACTCATTTAATAAGTCATAACAACTCAACTTTCTTACTCTAAGTACAAAAATTATAATGCCTGCTCCTGCAAAATTTTAACCGGTGCGGTGAGCTTAGACGATTTAACACGGGACTTGGACAGAGTGTGTGAGGGTGAGTAAATGTGTGTAGTACGTTTTTGCCTTCGTAGAATGAATTTAGTACAAAGAGTCGTGCTTTGCCACGTTCAGTGTTAAAAGGTTTATTATTGCAAATTAATACAAACCTTAAAGTATCAAGACGATTTCACAATATGTTCGGCGCAAGCGCACAGCAGCGGCACGTGCCCGTAATATAAACTATGCGAGCCACTAAATAAAACAATTCATAAATTAATTGCTTACGTTAAACATGCATTATAATTAGTAAAAACTTCTGAAAGAACACAGCTTTTTTATTTTTTTGTGTTGTTTGATGACTCGTTTCTCGAAATCGTTGTATGTTATTTTTATTTCGTTCTTTATTTAGAACTTATACTGTCGTCCATTTTTTTTACCAAATAAAAGTTCAAATAAAGAAAATGCTCTACATTTTAGCAGTACCATGACATCATCACACATGGTTTGTGATATAAGAGGTGAATATTTATAGCTCAGTTGTTATAAAAAAATATGCGTATATACGAGTATGTACGTAGGTTGAAATGATTTATGCTAGCTCTAAAAACTTAATTTCGCCATTTATTTCACGGAGATGATTTTGTAGATGGAGGCTATGTTCATTATGTTACTGTTTGTTGGTATTCACAAATAGCGTTTTTCCTGCAATAAAAAAGATATCAAAATAATTTTACGCCAGATCACCCCCCAACAAATCGTTATTATTCGTATTAACGACAAGATTGACATATTTATCGAATCAAACCAGAATAATGTCTCTGTTTATCTTGGTTGCATTGCGTTTTGATGCAGCGTGAACTGATGTTTCTTGACGATTAATTTTATCGTAAGCAGTTTTTAGTTTTACATTAAAAAAAGGCGCGGTGTCTGAATTCCCAGTTTTATTGTCCAAAACCAAATGAAATAATATTTAGATCATAGTTTAGACCAATATTGGAGCAGTAACCATTTTTATTCTAAGTGTATGTATATTTTGATTTTTAGTGTATTAAAATTTGTTTCTGTTTTCCATGTATACGCATTGGACTTGTGTCTGTAACGTATTCATGTGTATAAATAAATAAATAAATAAATAAAAATATGGATGCAGAAAATTGCAAGTAATCGTTTATCGAATGGCCGAAATATTAAGATAGAAGAGTAAAATGTGATATATGTTTTTTTTTCATATTTTAATTATCCCAATAAATATGATAAGACATAAAATCTGGAGAAGCCCCCCTTAACTATTGCTTTAGCGGTAACATAGACAATTGTCTATGAGCGATAAAGAGAACTTAACAGATGTAATAATAAACATAAACATAACATAAATACGCTTTATTGTGCACCAAAAGAAAAACAACAAAAAGGACAATACAAAGTTGAAAAAAAACAAAAATATAGGCAACAATGGGCGGTCTTATCGCTTAGAGCGATTTATTTAGTCAAATAATCTCATTTAGGGTTTGAGATGGAGTCTCGTCTTTAATTTTCTCAAGCCATATTGCTATTCCGATATCAATATTTCGAAATAGGTGGCTGCGTATTTAATAAACCACTTCAGAATAATGACTGTCGATTTATTGACAGATTAATTAATATTATTGTTTTCGTTAAAATTATATTTGTTTTTCCAGTGCAGTTTCCTTTGCAGTTCTGCTACACCCACTTTTGATGTTATATTTTTAGATTTGGCCAATGTAGGTTAAAAACTAGATTAAATTACTCAGTACTTTGTAATATTTTGTTATGGAACGGTATACAAAAAATATTATTGTGCTATATGTAATGTGTTTATTCGTAAAAAAAAAGATAATAAAACATCTTCTTCCAAATTACCGAAATAAGAATTTATATATATAAATACGAAAACACAAAAAATATAATTATAGGTAGTAAAATATATTTCGACCACTAATTGTGGTCGACATCAGTTACACAATTATATATAAAAGTTAAAAATTAATAATTATAAATTATAGATACTTATGATACTGAATATTTTTTTTTTTTAATATTAAATAATATAAAATAAAATATTATAAAAATAAAATATTCAGTATCATAAGTATCTATAATTTATAATTATTAATTTTTAACTTTTATATATAATTGTGTAACTGATGCCGACCACAATTAGTGGTCGAAATATATTTTACTACCTATAATTATATTTTTTGTGTTTTCGTATTTATATATATATATATATACAAGGTGACTTTTTGATCATCGTCCAAATTCATACTGGAGGCTTAATAAGTGATCAGTATCTTGGATCAGTAACAATTTTTGTGAAATTCGTAAATTGAAATTTCGGCTTCCCATAGAAATTCAGTTCCACTCCCGAGTGAATCACTATGGGGAGTCGAAATTCCATTTTACGAATTCCACCAAAATTGTTATTGATGCATGATACTGATCACTTACCAAGCCGCCAGTATGAATTTGGACGATGATCAAAAATTCACCTTGTATATATAATTTCTTTAATCGAAATAAGAATTCAAAGAACTGTGTCACCAATCCCTACACCCCAAATAACATCGTGTTGAACAATTTAATTTACAATAACGTACCGTGTGCGTTACTGTGGCGCGCCCATAATCGACCCAGTGGAGGATAAATAATATTTAAAATATTCACTGGATTAGGTGTCCTGCGAGCTGTGTAGGGCTGCCACAAACTGAGTTTCCAGAATGAAAATAAAATTTGGGTTGCAACTAAGAAAGGAGAACATTCATTAGGTATGAATATTGTTAGAGTGCATAACAAAAAATCAATTAGTTACAAATTATCTGAGAAAAAATAATCGCAGACGTGTGTCTATTCTGTCTATCACGGACCATGAGATCACTTTTTGACCACCAATAAAAAGTCTTCCGAATTTTGTAACTATTTACTTGATAATTATATCAATTAATTAGGGTCGTTGTAAATTCATCCTACGAAATTCGTCCTATTTTCTATATCTGGACAAATTCATCCCATTTGACTCAAGCAGGGTAAATTCGTCCCAAAACTCATAATATACACAACCGTTAGATACTTAAAAATAAAAGTTATTATGCAATCAACAGTTCGTTTACTAAAAATAAAAATAAATATTGAGGCATGCAAAGTATAATCCTTAAACTACAGTATAAAATTTTGAAATTACTCACACGTTTATTAACAAAATAAAAAATAAAATTATGTACCAATACTAATAACAATTGTTTGTACAAATAAACATAATGTTCCAATTCAAACACTTTTATTATAGGTTTAAATAGATGTACTTATAGAAAACACATTTCATTAAATATATCTCACTAATATTTAATCAATAATATTTAATTAAATGTCTTTACTATGTATATAGTTTGTATTATATATTATAGTTTTGAATATATATATACTGTAGTATATATATATTCAAAACTATAATAAAAGACAATATAGTCAAAATACAATATTTATTTATATTATAAAACTTCAAACTTAAAACTATATTCCTTATACACAAAATAAATAGAAGCTTTGGTAAAAAATCCATTCTCAAGACTCAAGACGAATGGGGATGAATTTACACCCATTAAGAGGACGAATGTTCACATTATGAATATATTTTTTGAAATGGAACGAATTTGTACCGAAAATAAATACTTTTTGGGACACATTTACACAAGACGAATTTACACAGGACGAATATACATCAACTCATCAATTTGTAGTACATGTTATAAATCGGGCATGTGTAACATTTCACGCTTTGGGATTGGTAATCTGGTTTTTGGCATTTGGTGCCATTATTTCACTAAGTACCAGCAAAAATGGTTACGTCACATTTTGAAAATAAATCGAATCGAATGTATGTAGGTGGTTATTTACATTTACTATAATTTTGTTTCAAATAAAAAAAAATACGAGCTTCCAATATGAAAGGATTTTTTGTTTACAAACAACGGACCGATAATTTCAAAACAAAATGTATTCTAACATGAAATCTAAATGCAATACTAAGCCAACCCTAAGCAAGGAACAAGACATAAAAAAGGTGACAAGTTCACAATTTAAATTATATCCTTTAAACATCTGATAGTCCTCGGCGTATAGCTCGTACAAAGGGAGGCGCGGCCCGAAGCATAAATAACAAGGAATATTATACATGTATCTATAGAGAAATCTTAATTTATTAAGATGTAACTGGTGATACAACCAATTTATGAAGTAGGACTAGCGCCCATTATAAAGATAATGATGACAGATAAAGTAATTTTTTAGGGTTCCTCCTTCTTACTTGAAATGAAGTTATCAAATTGCGTTATAGAAAATAACTAGTACTTGTTATATAGAACAAAAAAAAAATTGTATTAATCACACACATTTAATATTTATAAAAAGTCGATGAAGTTTATTTATCTGCTTAAAAATATGTAAAATTTTCAAAATGTTATTTTTCTGTTGTGTAAGTGTTCGTAGTCCAGTTTTCGTATTATGATACGAACAGACAGACACAATAAATAAAATAAAATAAAAAGACATTTATTTAACACACCATTATGGACAAAGTAGTACAATGTTCTTAAACGTAAAGTTGCATGGCACTGTTAAAAAGGACGGTGACTCAGCATATGTTCCTATACCAAAGGCATTAGGAACGCTGTTATTCTGCCACCACCATTAAAAGAAAAAAAAAACATACTTAGTTAACTTACTATTTACTTTAACCTAAACATATTCAATAAAATCAGCGTATAGTTAAAATATTAAAACAGAAAAATAATAAAACATTATTGTAATAGAATTTTCAAGGGTTTTCACTATACATAAAACTCTAAAACCAAAAATCTGCATTTTTTTTGCAAATAGATTTCTAACACAATCAATGATTATTTATGTCAATCATGTCACCTTTTACGCCTTGAAATATAAGGTGTGTCCAGCTACCGTCATGCACACCGACAACGACAAACGAGTAGGCTTGGGACTAGAACTATGAAGATTACATACGATTACATTACTAGTTAGTAGTGTAGGTGCCAACTACAGATTACAAGGCGATACAGCTTGGAATGTTGTAATCACTTTATTAAAGGTAAAGAGACCGAAGGAATTTGTTAGAAATGTTAATTATTACAGAATATGGTTTTTTATACTTAAATGAGCAAATGTCAATGTATTGGTTCCTTCGACGTAGAACAAAATCTGTTTAATTACTCTATATTAGACACCCCACATCAATTTCCAAAAAGATTTATAGGTGAAATTTTTTAAATTGTTCTTATTTCTTTCCGCAATTAATTTCTCACTTACATTACAATTTTTTGTTTGATCGGCCTGGCTATTTTTGCTTGATTGGCCTGGCTGTTTTTGCGTGATCGGCCTTGCTATTTTTGCTTGATCGGCCTGGCTGTTTTTGCTTGATCGGCCTGGCTATTTTAGCTTGATCGGCCTGGCTGTTTTTGCTTGATCGGCCTGGCTATTTTTGCTTGATCGGCCTGGCTGTTTTTGCGTGATCGGCCTTGCTATTTTTCTTTATCGGCCTGGGTGTTTTTGCTTGATCGGCCTGGCTATTTTTGCTTGATCGGCCTGGCTGTTTTTCCTTGATCGGCCTGGCTATTTTTGCTTGATCGGCCTGGCTGTTTTTGCTTTGTGCCGCGGAAGATAAACAGCTTTTAAGCTTCGCTGTTTTATCGAATCATAATTAAAACATAATTATGTGTATCAGTAATAATAATATCAGTCCAAATCGTGACTCGGATCTATCTTACGGATCAGCTATTTTTGTAATTCCTCTAAAGAATGCGCATTTTTTTTTCTCTGATGGTTTTAGCTTAATTTATCTCTATTTATTACTGGTATTTAATTGTATATAATATTTATTTATTTTTGTACTACAAGATGGATGTGGAAGAGGCGAAAAAGGTGTATCAGGATTATAGCAGATGGAAATCTGTAGTCTCTGCCTACCCCTTTGGGAGACAGGCGTGAGTATATGTATGTATGTTTATTTTGTACTCTAGCTGCAAGAAATGCGCAAAAGATGCACTGCACTATAAACCATATCCATTAGAATTCCGTGCCAAAACTGTCATCGCACTTTAGAAAGCAATTTCCACGCGACTTATTTTGAAATTCAAATGTGGGATTAAACTAAACGGTATGCGGTTTTTATCTTATTTCTCATTGGTCGAGCCCTATCTCTGCGTAATGGCTATTTATTGGTAGAAAGCGGACGTTCTGGGCATAATTACCTATCTACACGTTATAGAGAGGGTCAGACAATTACGATTGGCTATTTTATTTTGCGATGTTTAAACTTTATTTGTCGAACGTCATGGGAAACTTTGGATTTATTAAAAATAATAAGAATAATAATAAACGTTTTAACCAAAAAATTACCAAAAATACGTTACAAAATTATTTTAAAATACATTTAAAAATGATAATTATAAAGCAACAAAATTTATTGATAAGTGGAAATTCGCTATAGTTTACAATTAAACTATAGCGAATTTATATAATATAATTATAATTTTATTCATATATCAAATGTCATTTAAATTCATTAGTCATAAGGTTGTATATATTTTATGTCATTTACTAAACTCCGGCCGTTCATTCGAGAGAATGGTGACGTTTGCAAATGTCAGGGGGTAAAACCTTTTTTTTACTGTTTTGCATTTCAATATTTTATTTTTATCATGATGATTTTAGGGTAGATTGTATATCGTTAAAAGGTCCCATTTGTTAACAAAAAGTATTTTTGTCGTATATATTTTCCACTTCCTAGTACAAAACTTAATGAATCAGCTGACTCAATTTCTACGTAAAAGTTAAAAAAAAGCGCAAAAAATATTATTTTTGGCGAAAAGTTGTCTATTAGCGATACTGTGTTCACTTGAATTTAAGAACCTTATATAGAGGTTATCATTTTATTTATGTAGCGGAAATCATATTGAATTAAGACTCTGTATCTAAGTGATCAATGTTCTATTACCCTTTTTGTGAAACTCGTTAATTTGTTTTTATCGTTTTCCCGAGTCCAGCTCCGAGTCAGTTACTATAGGAAGTCAACATTTTATTTGGCAAAATTAGCAAAAAGTATTACGATCCGTATTGCTGATTTATTATTATTACTTGCCAATATGGTAGTTTGACTATATAAATAAATGTCACCTTTCAAAGAGCTCGTGCTATAACTAAAATTTCCTTCTGCTCATTATTTCTGTCAAATCAGCAATCATAATGCCTGCAGTATGAATCCTCGACTTTTTGAATCGACATTTCAGAAAAAGGTTTATAATATCTGCGGTGTAAGGCAGTGTTGTCGTATTATAAAACTGATATACCTTACCAAATAATAAGATCGTATATATATTCTATTCCAGGGTTTTTATTTATAAAAAAAGTTTAAATAATCAAGATTTGGATTTATTTCGTCCCATTTGTTGTACCGTTGATATTTTTTAACGTGCCTTTATTTATTTTTGTCGTGAAGAAGCTCTTGTTGACTTGTAGTATTGTTTCGAGATATCGCCACACTCCATCTGTCATCATTCTCTCGAATTAACGGCAGCAGTTTATGTATAATTCGTCTGATGCCGGCCCCAAAGTGGGCCGAAATATATTTCGAAATTAAGTTTTTGTACGCAGTTTTAATTATACAAAAAATTTAAATAAAATAAATGCTCTGTGTAGCAAAATATATATATTTATTACAAGTAACCAAATAAACACTTCTTATAAAAAAAAATGGCACCTGAGCTAAACAGCAAGCTCTGTATTACAGGTGCCAAAATGTAAAAGCGATATAAATAATGAAATGAATTTCTAAAAACCAAATCTTTTTCAACATAACAAACAATAACACTGTAATAAAATTTATTCCAGTTTGTACAACAAAACATACAATTTTATTACTGTATTTATGACTGTATAAATGTTTGCCTTGTCCAATATGTCAATTTATTTATAGGCAAAATTTAATAAACCGCCTTTACGTGACCATGCAAAAATGTCGATATTGCAATATTTATTATTTTGTATCAGTTACGATCTGAAATTAAATTATAAAACCTATAAAAATGACATATAAAAGTGATGTATAAATCCGTGGAGGCGCACTGTGTTACGTTGTTATTTCGTATTGTTTGAAAATGAATGATGCAAAGATAAAATAAATTCTCCGCCAGAATAGTAGAAACCACCGCCACGTCTGATTTTATGTAGAAGTAATAATAGGCTTTACATATGAAATTGCCGAAATTTTCTTACAGATTCATGAGTTCATAATTCCTGTAATTCAATAGCTATAAAAAATATTTGTTTTTTGTTTGAAAGTTGAATTCAAGGTTTTTGTTTCAATTTTGTTTTTATTTTCAGTTTGATTACAAAAATTTAATCTTCAAAAAAAGTTCGTCCTGCCATCCATTTCCATGATAAGATTCGTGATAATTTATTACAGCTGATACTTTTCAAAAATTTAATTAATGTTGCCGTTAGCTTAATGTTGTCTCATTCATACACATAAGAAATTACATAATTTGGACTTGTCATTCCTAAAAATTGTGCAAAAATGTTAGTATTGAAAATTAAGTTTCCTTTAAATTTTCTACAGAAAACGGCAATTTCACATGTAAATATGTATTAATTAGTATGTATTTTCTATAAACTGATCGTTTAGAAAAAAATTGTTTTGACTCATTTTTCTATAGGTATATGTAATTTTACCTAATTAAAGCTGATGTATAGAACGGGCTGGTCATTTTAAACTTTAACATAATATATGTTTACCTCGTTGTCTGACCAGTGGGTCTACCGCTTAATTCTCATTTTCATCAACATCAACTTGAAATTGAAATTAGACGTGCGTGCGACGACGCCCGCCTAACATGCCATCTCTTTTTCACGCGTTGGATTTCGCATGCATTTGCTTGAAGTTGATACAAATGAGAATTACGCGGTAGAGCCCCTGAAACAAAAATAAGAATTCAAAAGTACAGTTATTAATGACATATCTTTTATTCAGCTATATCGTTTACTAAAATATCAACACCGTTTATATTCTAAACGCTAGCACGCGCCTTTTATCTTCTTCGCCCGCGTGATACACAAGGCAAGCAGGATCGAAATACGCCTTGTCGAAGGTGCCTGCTAGGGGTGGTTTTACTGTAGGTGAATACATTTTGTTTATCCTTTTTGCCATACGAAGCTTTTGCAAATCGTGTGACAAATTATTTCCGTTCACCTCGCAAGGATGGGAAGTTTTACTACTAACATCGGTATTGCCACGGAAGTTCTTTTACGGTCATGTAATGCCAACATAAAGAAACAATATGGCATGTTTGCATGGTTTATTTTGCAATGGCCAGATTGCTGGTTTAAATCGTGTTTGAGAGTATTAATTTTGAATAACTTGATTGATTTTAAATAAGAGTCTCCATAAATATGGGTTTTCAGTAAACCAAAAAATAAATAACGTGTAATCAAATATGAAAGTGAGTAACGAAATAAATTTATGGTGCGTCGAGACGCCCTAGAAGGACGTATGCCCACCAAATTGGCAACATACTAAAGAAGGGCAGACGAAAGAGGTATGTCAGGATCGTAGCAGATGGAAATCTGTAGTCTCTGCCTAACTCTATGGAAGAAAGGCGTGAGTATATGTATGCAAAAAAAAACGGTCAAGTGGATATGAGTGCTTTTTTGCAAAAATAAAATAAATTCATAATTAGTTTATTTGTTTACTTCCAACTCTGAAACGTACCGAATCATTGTTTACTGAGTAGTCATGATGATACAGCTAGTGTCTTCCATAAAATGTCATCGTTAAAATAAATACTTTTCAATGCATGTGCTCGTAAAGGCCCACTTTTTATGCATCAAAACCGAACAGAAAGTCGATTATTTTGCCCTAGGGCTTTATTATTTTTTTTTTTAATTTGTTTGCATTGGTTGGCTAACCTGCAGCCTTTCCTGTGTACCATAGATGTTATACTTTTTTTTCCACTGTTTAACGGCTCTGGATACAATCCTTTTGAGCCAATCATAATTGAAAGTTCACAAGTCATTGTGCCTAACAATATTAAAAACAAATACAATGGCGACGAAAAAGGCTTATTTGACTTCTGTAAAATTATTAATATCTATAGTAAAATAAAAATGGCTATTATTTGTGAAGAATATGATAATGAAGATAAACTTATTAAGAAAACTAGGCCTAAGAACTTACGAAACCTAACTTACCTACCTACTTATAAACTACCTAACTATAATAATATATATGGTATGAGAACATGGGAGTACATGCTTCCTTTAATACTAAATGAAATACCTACCCATACATTAGATAGACTAAAAAACTTAAATAATAATAAAAAGCGAAAAAGTGCCATAAAGCTTTATTTTCTTCAACATCAGCAGCCTGTGGCTGCGTGATGTTATTTAACATAATATAAGTTAGAATTAGTTTAGTTAGTTTAGCATAAAGTTTGCGATCTCGCCATACCGCGCATAAACCATGTGGTTTTAGTCGGATGGCTTTAAACTCTTAAATATGTAAATAAATTTAACTATGAATAAATAAACTAAAAAAAAAAAAAAATTTGTTTTCATTTCCTCACACTATGCATTGAAAAACGTAGTATGATACACGGGCGTAAAAGCAATAAATTACTCGGTTACGTTCAAAACACTCGCTACGCTCGTGTTTTAAATCGTCCTCGTAATTTATTCCTTTTCGCCCTAGTAGCATAAACTACTATTACAATTTCAAAAGCTGTCGCACGTTGCAGCAAAATGAAGAATTCACATTTTAAGTATATGTCAACATTCCCTCAATTGATCCCCACAGTGTGGGGCCCGATGTCAAGTTAATCCGAACATCTTGACATTCACTGTCAACGCTAACTTTGACGTAGCTTTACTGTCAAACAAGAAAACACTTATTCCTTTAAAATAGAGGTTATTTTCGATTAAAAAAGATTGCCTAAGTGTCGGTAAACCATAATAATTGGACATAAGTGCGACGGGTTGCTCAAATTGATATAAATGTGATTAATATGGCTACTTTTATTTTTATTTGTTGTTCAATAAATTCATGGTCTGTTGTATTTTGTAATTGGACGTGTTGTTAACATTTTGTTCTTTTAGACATGATGACGAGTTTTATTACTTTTTTGCTGTGAATTAACAAAATATATTTTAAATTTTAATCAATAAGCGGGATCTCAAATTCTGCGCGATTGTCGATGGCGAAATGTTCGAACAAAACTGAATGAATGAATGAGTGAATGAACACTCATTGAATTCATGAATGGTAATAAATTAATCGTTTCGGTAGTTCAAATGATTACCCGTCACTTCAAAACAAATAAACCTTCTATCTAACTGTTTCTTTCAATCAATTAAACAATAAAAACTTACATGTATCATAATTATCTAAACATAATTACTACATCATAGACTGGCCGTCTTTTGGACGGTATCATAAAGATATAAAAAAATACTCTAACCGGCGTGACGGACAGACAGATAACAACTTTCTCCATGTTTGTTTTTATCAAGTTCAAAACCATTTAATTCCTAATTAAGTTATCAAATTCTTACACCCACGGTTTTCAAGTATCAAGAAAATATAAACATTTAAAAGATAAACCGTAGTAGAATAATCTGGTGGTCGCAGTTATTATAATAATTCGGTCTTTAAATTCCGTATCACCACAAAATACAGGTACGGAACTCTAAAAACATTGTGGTAAATAACACCAATATATGTAGATGCCATAGTAACATTAAAGCGACAAAAAACAAGCCGCTAAATTGATAGCGCCTGAGATACATTCCGGCACCCTCTGATTAATATACTCTAATTTTTATGATTTATTGTTTTACTTTAGAGTATGTAGAACAATCTGACCAAACTTGAAACTTGTCTGTATACCTATATAGATCTGAAGCAAATAACGTTAAAAATGTTACTTTTTCGAGGTTTTTTGTATTATGTATGTTTTTTATATACGTTTAAAAAAAATATGAGGCCATAGCACGGATTTCATAGTAACACCATGGACAAATGGTAACACGTATTTTGTGAAAATTTCAACTGCTACCTATTCGAGTATTGGCAAACATCTGGGGGCACGATAGTGCCCCCCGCCAAGACGAGCCAAAGGAAGCGGGGCACTACGTCCCTTTTCTCGAAGCGTTTCGTCATATTTTCGAACCCTCATAGCTTCGGTCTAGATAATACTAGAGATATCAAATTCTCAAGGTAACATGTAGGAAGCAGTCTTATTAAACACGATAAGTTTCATTTGTCTAGCTTTTATACTTTGAATGTTATTAATACCTAAAATACGTCGATTTTGTCACTCACTCACTCACTCACTCACTGATGATCATCAAAAGTCTAGGGTACTTCCTGAAGTCCTGGAAAGCTTAAATTCGGTATGCAGGCTAGGACTAGCACACAAACAACAAGAAAATTAAGAAATCTGTAACTTTCACCCCCCAACCCCTCTTAAGGGGGGTCTGGTTCTGTATTAATTAAAAATTTAAATTCCAAACTTCTTGAAGTCCTAGAAAGCTGAAATTTGGTATGCAGGCTAGGATTAGCACACAAAAAACAAGAAAATTAAGAAATCTGTAACTTTTAACCTCCAATTTCAATTCCAAACTTCCTGAAGTCCTAGAAAGCTGAAATTTTGTATGCAGGCTAGGACTATCACACAAACAACAAGAAAGTTAAGAAATCTCTAACTTTCACCCTCCAACTCCTCTTAAGTATCTGGAATATTAAAAATATATACCCAACTTCCAAGTCCTAGAAATTTTAATTTTATTATTTGCCGTGTTAGAGGCCATAGTAACAAACAGGTAGGTATTCTGTAAAATTAGTAATCCAGTAACTATCAGTGGCTATCTATAATGGCTGAAGCTCAAAGCGCGGAAAGACAAGTTTTTAATTCTTTCAGACTAATGTAGAAGGCACTACGTGTCGTTTACAGCACGATATAACTTTTCCCTACATGTTGAAATCGTTACTAATATTAGTTATACTCTTGATAGGTACTCTCTGGTAGCTGACTGATTTCTGTTCTATTATTGAAAGTGAAGTTTAGTTAGTTAGACATCGTCGTCAAAAACTAAGGTCCGGTTACTTGTACGTGAATTGACAGCTAGAATTGCTCATGTTATTGCTTGCGCAGATAAATATTAACGAGTATACTACTGCAACTGTATTTTTGTGATGAGGACGGAGAAACTTATCATGATTCCGAGTCTTATTCTTGAGCTAAAGATAAAAATAAGTCAATAAGAGTTATAATTATTTTTAATAACGCTCTTAAACATGAACTTGCGCCTGAAAAAACAAAATTTGAAATAATTAATAGAGCATTCGTACACCGTGAGCAGTTTACGATCTGTATCGCGTATGCCATCACTATCCATAAAAGCCAAGGGCTAAGTTTAAATAATACTCTCATTGATATCGGGTCATCGACGTTTTCTTCTGGGCATACTTATGTAGCACTTTCGAGGGTGACTGGTTTGATAGGGGTTCACCTTATTAATATTGACTTTGCAACAGTCAGCCATAGTTGAATATAATCGCTTAATAACTAAGTACCACCCTGATCTATCGCTTATTGCAAATAATAAGACAACAAGAAAAAGAAACAAAGATAGGGAGTGGGATATAAAAAAGTTATAGCACAGGCGCAAGAAATGCAGCCTGAAAAAATAAAAGAAGTAGAGCATCTTACAAAAAGAAATGAAATCCCATCAAAAACATTTCATGTAAACTATCGCCAAGACACAAGCTCAAAACGCTTTTACTGTTAAAAAGTTATCAGATCTCATGTAGAGCCAAGCCCTTAACTCTACAAGGCCTAACTCTACAAGCCCTAACTCTACAAATCCTACATCTTGATCAAAAAGTATGGCTTGGCCGTTTTACGGTCGTCAAACAGACACTCCCATTTGTCATGCAATAGTGCCATGAAACGGCCAAGCCATACTTTATGATCAAGATGTAGGGTTTGTAGAGTTAGGGCTTGTAGAGTTAGGCCTTGTAGAGTTAAGGGCTTGGCTCTACATGAGATCTGATAACTTTTTAACAGTAAAAGCGTTTTGAGCTTGTGTCTTGGCGATAGTTTACATGAAATGTTTTTGATGGGATATAACAGACCGTCAGTTGTAAACAATACTTTCAAAAATACAAAATTCTCACGCTACCATGCATTTACATCTTAGAAATATGCAAATTAGTCCGAAACAACCAGGAATCCTACAAAACAAGGAAAAATTTAGATACTAAGTATTTAAATGCGTCCAAATAATAAACTGCTACTACCTTCAATGCGTCTCAAATTACAATCATCAAATACATAATGTGATGTCAATTTATGTATTCAATAAATTACCTAAAAGTTCAAAAAATACTATAACTACTGCCCAGTATGTACAATATTAAAAAGATCTATAAATTGCTAAATGTTACTACACCGTCCAAGAATATTTGGACGATAATAGTCTGTCATAAAATAGTTATACCTATATTAAACTTAACTAAGCATACAAAACTCATAAAATATATTTATAAAATTTCGAAATAAGCCGCCTTTTCTCACAATATCGCTGTGCCCAACAGGGTGCATAATGATCTAAAATTTTCATGTAACATCTTTAATGTACATTATGCTTGCAATAAAAATATTGAGTATTGAGTATTACGGTTGAAGCCTTCAACTTGAAGCTGTAGCCCCTGTGACAGACGGACGGAAAGACAGACGGATAGACAGCGAAGGCTTAGTATAGGGTTCCGTTTGGCACCCTCCAGCTAGGGAACCCTAAAAGGCATTAAATGTATGTATGCTTTCAAAACTCTAATTTAAAATGCGATTGCCGTAAAATACGGTCGATAAGTCGAATAGATTTTTGTGGTTTCAGCTCGTACTTGACTGAATTTTTAATATTTTATACACTCCTAGGAGTAATAGTCATTTTTTTCAAAATAATGTCCCTGTTTTCTATTATTTCACTATACTTTTATTCCTATTTATCATTGCCTATTCCATTATCTTTCTAACAAAAATAAAATAAAACGTTCTATCATAAATACAATATTTTCTACGAGCGAGCGGTTAAGCGGTTAACCAAAAGCACTGCGCTCGCGTCCCATACAAAGTTACACAGGCGGAGTATTTTTTCAAGATCAAAAAATTTTTTTTTCTATGTTTTTGTCGATATATTTAGATCTAGTTTCACCTACTTTCAGATGTGCACTTGTACGAGGGACACACTGTATATGGAAAGATTTTGAGGTGGTCTATCTTACCGATTCATTATACTCAAAATTCTTTTTACTTCCGGAATAAAATCAATCTATTGGCATTGTTAATTTAATAGACAATAATGAAAATAAATATGAAAAAAATAAAAGAATACATCTACAAGTAGTTTTTAACATATGGGTACACAACACATGCATTTGCATATTTTAATAAACTTACTTAACTTTTAATCAATAAAATAAAAATAAAAACTTTCGAGTTTTTGACGCACGCAGTCTCGTGTAACGTGCCCAACAAGTTATTAAAAGAAAAGTGACCGAGAAAACAATGTCGGTTTACTGATTGTTGTTGCAAACATAAAATATTTAGTTTCCCGCCAAAATAAATAAAATTCCAAGGAAAACACGTAACGAAACACAAAATGTATTGTGACAAACCATGACTAGTTTCATAAACAGCTGAAGAATTTGTATACAAAATAATTCAAAATTAATATTTCTTCGGAAACATTTAGGTCAGTAGAATGACTTCTTGTTTTAGGTCAGTAAAGTAGTGTTTTAACCTTGACTTTTCAGTTCTTGTAACCGGACAATGTCTCTTTGTCATAATTAGTAGGTATTTAGATACGAGATGTTTATTTGAACATACGTTCTTATCACGTTATTTTACGTGATATAGCCTGATATTAGGTGGCTTTTATTGATATATCCAAATTCGTACTGGAGACTCGGCAAGTGGTCTCCTGAGTCCAAGGTTCATTGACCCTTTTTGCAAAATACGAAAAATATTATTTGTGCCCCTTTACTTGTCTAAGAATAGTCCTAAATCAATTAGTAGGGGAAGCCTAAATTTGACTTTGCGTTTTTCACAGAAACCTTTGAAACTTTGAACTTTGATACTGATCACTTACTAAGTCTCCAGTATGAATTTCTCTGTATAAAAAAAGTCGCCTTATATAGGTACCAACGGAGTACCATCTAAGGAAGAAAGTTAACAAAATCGTATAGCAAAAATATTGAAATGAAAAGCTGCGGGTCTACCGCGTAATTCTGATTTTCATCAACATCAACTTGAGATTGAAATTTGACATGCCAAAAGAGATGGCATGTTAGGCGGGCGTCGTCGCACGCACGTCAAATTTCAATATCAAGTTGATGTTGATGAAAATCAGAATTACGCGGTAGACCCGCTGGACGGAGAAATTTTTTTTTGCTCAATACAATAATATCGAAATAACTTGTTTCACGTACAGTGTACACGTATGTTTAGTATCGAAATTATTTTAGTGATTGTTTAGTTAGTTGGTAAGAAAAGAGGTCATCTTGTTGTAAATATTGAAATTTAATATTGTTTAAATAATATTTAGTACTTAGCTAACGTAACTAGAGCTAGTTGCACATAATATTGCGATTTATTTTGTAGTCTATAAAGTGTACTGACGCTAGCAGGACAGGCTACCTATGAGTGTTCTTAATTCGGTGTCATAGCCGTTAAAATCTTACGGAGCTTGTACTTTGTACACATTGTCTGTAACAAAAATTGTAATCTTGTAACTAGGTACTTCCAAAAAGAAACTACTAGTTTGATAAATTAGTATAATATTTTTCTATATTCCTAAAATACAAGAAAAAAAACAGTTTAAATAAATAAACAAATTAACTTTTTCGCCTTGAATCGGTCACTTACGCAGTCACGCACTGCTCGTGTCATCGCTTCCATTGAGATCGATCGTCGAAAAATTCGTAGATGTTATCCGAAAATACATTTCATTTCACCCAAACCGATTTCTAAAACATTTTCAAAATGTAACGTTATCGCAGGTTATCGATATCTGACAACTCTTTGACAATCGGCATTGCCATTCTTGAGATATTTTGCGGCCAAGCAGACACCGAAGCTTCGGGTTCCTGTTTTTTAACTGTACCCTAGAAGCGGAAACGGATATTGTTTATAAACTAAAACAGTAATGTGTTGCGTTCTTCATTATCGATAAATTCTGTACGTTTAGTTTTTAGCTTATTTGCAATACTCCATTTGATTCTTAGATTTATCAAAATGTGCCTGACTTCTGTTTTTCATGGCTATCAAAGGAGTTTTCACTGTTATTTTTAGGCTTTTCTTGAGAAATACCGTAGTGTATGAAATATCATAAACAACTAAACAGAGCAAGCGATGCTGTGCTATAAAGAAAGGATTATGATATGAGTCATCTATATATTTCTTACACTACAAACATAGTAGATTGCGCTTACGATGTGGTAGGTATGCAAATTGGTTAAATCATTTATGGGATTTTAACTTTATTCTTGGATATTGACATAATCGAGGTTATATTAGCATAATCGTGTCATTTCTAGATCAAGATCAACGATTTTTACGACAAAAATTATGTAATAAAATGCAAAAGGAATTTAATGTCAAGTTTGCTCAAAGCAAATGTAAATTAGGACAATTTTTAGCACCCAGACGCATGTTACATGTTGTCATTTTGATAATAAATATCAAGTTCCTAGTGTTGTGAAAAACTAAATTTACTAAATACGCTACAAACAACGATTTTTTTTTGTATCGCTTCCCCCGGGTATTCTTTTTTCTATGCCCTAACCTTACTCAATATATTAACAATTACGTGTATTATCTCTCCTAGCTACTATGATAAAAGAACAATGACCTTTTAATTTAATTACTATTAAGATTATAAATGTATGTTACCGGCCAAACTTGATTTTAGGACAAACTAGTTTTGCCTAGGCCAAACTAGTTCTGAAATCCTTTAGTGCAGAAGCTAGGTGGTAGGTTAAGTTAGATGTGGCGAATCGCGGAACGTAATGGAGCGCAAACACTGGTATTTTGAAAGTGACAAAAATATTCTAGTTAATTATCTCCAAGAGCGTACATAAAAGGTCACGTAGGTAAGAAACTATTTCAATTATTTCCATGGACCAAATATTTGTAAAACGAATTTTATAAAACAAGTAAATCAAGACATCGATTGACTATTTATCTAAGCAGTAATCTCTCATTCATGAAATAAATAACTTTTATTCGCAAATATCATTAACCTTTGCACTACTTATACGCTTAGTTTCGCGAGTTATCGATAAAGGTCTCTGACATAAAAGCGCGTCACTATAGCGCGGTGCAGACTCGAGATACGTACGTGCTGAGCGGCACGTCGACCACAAACACCTCGTGTGTGCGCGTCACTAGTTCACCGGCGAAATTGCGCGAAAATAATCCAACTTAGGCGAAAATGGCGCCGCAAATCGTAATTTCGTCTTTATCAACAACTCGGCAAATATAATTTGTTTGTATTTACGAAGGGGCAATGGTAACAATTTCATGTGTTCTTGCAATCTTCAAGAATAATGTTAATAATTCATCGCTAATAATGTAAATTACTATTGACGTGTAAATAATTTTATTTATCAATAAATTGAGTTTGAGTTTGAGTTTGAGTTTTTCAGCATTATCATCACACGCTCATATCTAAAGCATATATCTTTCGAGCGAATTTAACCTACTCATCTAGTATGGAGCAAATTCCGAAAACGCGACAAAAATTCACCTGTATTTGCACCTTTTCTATGGAATGGAAATTCATCTGATTTTCAGTATATACGTTTTTGAAATTTCAGTGACTATAAATCCAGCCTTTATTTTTTTAAGGGCAGCCAGCAATATTATCATTGTAGAGTTTCACTTCAAATCTGTTAAGAGTCGATACTGTCTTTTTGTCTATAAACTACACTAGCTTTTGTCTGCAGCTTCGCCCGCGCTGATTTAGTTTGCATTTATTCGAGATAAAAAAGTAGCCTATGTCACTCTCCGGCCCATAAACTATCTCTATGCAACATATTACGTCAATGCGTTGCTCTGAATAGGGAGAGCGATAGGGACAGGGATAGGGATTTCAGCGTTAATTTGACAACCGCAATCGTTGAATGTAGTGTAATAGTGTAAACGCATTACGATACGAAACGAAACGATGACGTCATGCGCAATAAAATTGCTTGCATTAGCAGGTACTGCTTCAACGCGATTCCTATGCTCTAGTAATAAAGAACATAATAGATGTATGACCTTATCTATATGGGTAGCTAGTAGTATGAATGGTGTATGTCAATGACCCGATTATACAATCATTGCAGTTGATTTAGTAGATATTGCGAGCAGATGATACGAGTATCATTTTTCTGTCAATACTTCGTGTTTTTTTTTTGACATTTCATTTCATAAACATATCGATGGTGAAAAAATGAATAAGTTCCCAGTTTTTTTTTCCGAAATTGGCGATAACAATAAGTCTCAATACGAGAACTAAAAAATACCAAAGATTGATTCACAAAAAGTATAAAATGTCCGAACTCTATGTTCAGAAACCATCGGTAATTGAGTAAAAGTAACGACAAACCGTGACCAAACGGTACGTCAACACAAATTAGTCTCGGCTCGGAACTGATTTGCACAACTCCAGTTGTCACGCTGCACGCACGAAAACTGAATCAATTTGATTTTAGAATCTGGCCGTGGCATTGATCAAGATCAAACTGTCCAAACCGGTCCTTTTGCCTCTTTCACACTTCACATGCCAAAATACGAATGGAGATACCGGGTGTAAGCAGACAGGTATCATAATCTGATTGCACAACATTCTCAAAGAAACGTACCGGAACGAAACTGTCGTAGAAATTAAAAGTTATTGTACGTTTTCTTACTACTATTCAAAACCTACTATGAATTTCGTATGGGAAGATCAATTCTTTTTTTTCAAACTAGGTCAAACTAGTTTGTCCTAAAATCTGGTTTGACCGGGAACATATACATACAGTGTTAAAGAAAAGCGGTCGGAAGAAAAGCGGTCGGTGGGGAAAACTCGCATTTTTACTGCTTCGATTCCTGGCCGAAGCAAGCTACTTTACAAAAACGTATTTCCGTAATGAATGTAGTTAAATAAATTAGCAGAAATATACTATGCCCAGGTAGATCATGATATGCTCAATTCTGCAATGTGCCGACGACATACAAACGAAATCCAACGGACTTTTATTTCATAAGAATTTCAGACTCCAGGTTATTAAAGCCGATTCTGAAGGCTTTAATTTTAGTTATAGTGCTGTCAAAACTTTAAATTTTCTAAAGTAATTTAACTTCTGTTCAAAACCTAAGGACTATATAACATATACATACAGTGTTAAAGAAAAGCGGTCGGAAGAAAAGCGGTCGGTGGGGAAAACTCGCATTTTTACTGCTTCGATTCCTGGCCGAAGCAAGCTACTTTACAAAAACGTATTTCCGTAATGAATGTAGTTAAATAAATTAGCAGAAATATACTATGCCCAGGTAGATCATGATATGCTCAATTCTGCAATGTGCCGACGACATACAAACGAAATCCAACGGACTTTTATTTCATAAGAATTTCAGACTCCAGGTTATTAAAGCCGATTCTGAAGGCTTTAATTTTAGTTATAGTGCTGTCAAAACTTTAAATTTTCTAAAGTAATTTAACTTCTGTTCAAAACCTAAGGACTATTTTGCAATGAAGAAAATGTAGTGTTGACAGCACTAAAACTACAATTAAAGGCTTCAGAAACGGCTTTCATCTAACTTCACTGTCTTCAAAATTATTGAAGTAAGTACTGTTCAATAGTGTAATTGTTTTGTTTATAAGTAATAGGTAGTTATAGTTGTCTCTCTTATATTCCCTTAAAATACCACATTATTTAATGTTACTTTTATCATTTTGAATATTTATTTTAAAAACTCACTTTGCCATATTTTAAACATTCACTATTCTGAGCGATATCAGCCTATTAATTGGGCAAAATTATGGCCTATAAGGTCAGAAGTGGGCATGAATATAACACATTTGTCACTCAAATGATCGACCACAAGAAGTTCTGACCTTTAAAATAGTAATGGAGCTGTTTAAAAAGTTGCTGTCAAAATTTCAACTAGTTTATTACACGAGCAACGGTTTAATTTATTCTTTCAGTAGCATTTGCCTTTTTTTTTTGTTGAATTGTTATTGGATTGGCAATTGGAATTTTATTGGTGTCAGTATTTTTAGTATACAGTAGATCTCTCATCATCGTTTTAAGAATACTGCCTCTTTGTAATGTTTATTATTGACATGCAGTTGCCACATAGATACCATAATCTTATTGTTCCAATACATATCAGTGAGTTGCCACAAAGGCCACAATACAATGCAACCACTTTAAATTCAGCAGATAAATGTGTAGTATCGGCAAATTTTTCAAAACCAAGTTCACCGAATTTAAAATTTTACTGATATAATGATTTTATTGCATTGCAATTATGAATAACAACTCAATTTCCATCATGTGTAACAAAGGCATATTTGTTTAGGTCTTTAAAATTTTAAGTGGTTAATGTTTTTGTTTCTAGAAAATTAAAAGGTTGTATATCATCAACTGGCCCGGGTGCCATATCTTCAAAGACACGGTGGCCCAAACCGGCCCCAGTTTTGACAGCTACACAACTTTCACCGTAATTATTATTATTAGTCTCCCATCTATCGCTGCTTATCTTTGTACTTCTGAATAATTTCATTAGCTGGCAACATTCTTGACATTATTTTTATAGACGCCATAGATTATGAATCTCTGAATTGATGGCCGTAGGGAGCTGTGTTGTAAGAAACTTGTCCTTTATTGACTGCCGTGAATATAATATCATGAACATTATTGGAAGAAATGGAAAGTTTTATGGGGCTTGTGAATAGGTGTTTTGTCAGAGTGATTGTAATGAATGATATTAAAATAATTGATTCGGAAATTGTTACAATACTTATGATTAATGAATTGTTTTTTTCTTTCGATATACTTTTTTCGTATCTAGTTCTTCTTCTTCTTCTTGGGGGTGTCATATCCTAGCGGATGTCGGCGACCACCACACGAAACTCTTCTCTATTCTGTGCCAGTCTGCAGAGACTGGCAGCATCTTTTATGTTAGTCCAAGTTTTTACGTTATCACTCCATGTCATCCGCCTTCTCCCCCTTCCCCGTTTTCCGTCCATTTTCCCTTCTAAAATGTTCTTCAACATGTTATACTTTTCATGTCGATAAATGTGACCAAAATATGCTGTTTTTCGTCTCTTAATTGTTTTTAATACTTCAAGCCTTTTATTAAATCTGTTAAGCACTTCTTCATTTGTTATTCTATCTCTCCATGAAATCTTTAACATGCGTCTATAGAGCCACATTTCAAAAGAATTCAATTTTGATTCAATGTTTTTATTTAAAGTCCATCCCTCGGCACCATACATAAGTACTGACAATACGTAGCATTTGACCAGTCTCCATCTTAGTTTAAGTTTAATATCTTTGTTAGTGAAGAGTTTATTCATTTTCATGAAGGTACTTCTGGCGATTTCAATTCTGATACGGATCTCCCTTTCTGGATCCCACTTTTCATTCAGCCAGCTTCCTAGGTATCTATATTGTTTAACCCTTTCTATTAATTTGTCTTTAATTGTGAGCTTACTAGAGTATGTCATTGTACTCGAATCTACCGCATTCTTGTTGATATAAATTTGATATATATTGGTTACTTTTATATGTGAAACTAGTGCATCCTTCACTTATCCTTGTGTTTTTTACGTTATAGTAGGTAAATATTCACGATGTGAATCCCCGAGGAGATGTTAGAGGTGTTTCCGAGTCTAGACTGTATAATGCAAGTCACAGTCCACCCTCATACACCCACGTTACATCGACGATTACTACGTCCCAACGTGATGGGTTCCAGCTTATTAAGGGCGCACCGAGCGTTTGCCTTTGTCTTTACGTGTAAAGAGTAAAGATAATAACCAAACTTTCGCACTTTTTCAACATTTTTCGTTGTTTTTTTTTCATTATATTGTTCTTAAATAAAAATCATCTTGTATAAACGCTCCAGTCATCTATGAAATTTATTTTAGTAAATAAATCATAATATCAAATTACTTATTTATATAAAAAAGTAGGCAAATAGACAAAAGAATACTTGAAAAGAGGTAACTTTATCAAATCGTGTTTCTATCGTGTATACAGTCTAGTATAGTATAATACCCAATAGATCCAATATATTTCGCTAGATTTTAATTTAATTGTTTACTACTTCAAACAAGCGTTATAAAAATGTGTTTAACTGTGTAAAAAGCTCGGTGCGCTCTTAATAGTTCTGTGGTTCCAGCCCTATCGCCGTACTTCGGGCACAAATATGGATCCACAGCTTCACATGTCTCCCGAAGCACGCAGCCCGAACACAAATGTGCCCCAACGGGGTTTGAATCTACGACCTCCGGCTAAGTGGCCGAGAGATTCGTACTGCAGACACAAAGGCGATAAAACATGGTAGAAGTAAATCATATCGAATTCACCTTCAAATAGACGGTGAACTAACTACCGTCACTCAAGCATCGCGCACGCAACGACCACCCGCGTGATGACGCCGCAAGCCGTGAGGTTAATTACTAGTGTTTGTGCCATTCACACCGATGGATGTCATTATTGGGTCCCTATTTATGTATCTACTGATTGAAAATTTGCAACTAGTGATGTAAGAACTATATGTGATTTCAATCATTTGTTTTGACTAGAATAGAAAAAGGAATGCTTTGGTGGTTTGGAAGAGTGACGAAAGAAATAATACTTTAATAAATATATAGTATGCCTTAATTAGCTTTTTATTTATAATTAAATATATACAATAAATAAAAGAAAATTATAACTTGAAATATATTTCGGCCCTCAAGTCAAGTATGACGGCCCACTAAGGGCCGAAATATATTTCAAGAAAGAAATAATAGGTATTTTTACATATGAAATTGCCGAAATTTTCTTACAGATTCATGAGTTCATAGTCCCTGAAATTCAATAGCTATTTCCATTATTTGTCTTTTGTTTGAAAGTTGATTTCAAGGTTTTACATCTACGTATTAAATTTTGCTTTTATTGTCAGTTTGATAACCAAAATTAAAATTTCAAAAACAGTTCGCCTTAAATGCCATCCATTTCCATGATAAGATTCGTAATCATTTTTTACAGCTGACATTTTGCAAAAATGTAATTAATGTTGCTGTTATCTTAATGTTGTCTCTCATTCATAAACAAAAGAAATAATGGGGAATTTTCGGGTAATTAGGGTAATTTTACCGCATGACATCACTGATACATTTCCGACTTACCTACTTAATTCTATTTTCTGTCAACATTATCATTGTTTACGTTGCTCAGAGCTAGTGCCTGGAGTCAGTGAAATATTTTTATTAACATCTTCCCTTGAAAATGGAGTAAAATCCGAAACCGGTTGGGAGTTAAAATAAATAAAGTGAAACTATAAGTACAAGTGTTGTTAATTCAAGATGTGTTTCAAGTTTCACCAAATGCCGACAATCGTAAGTATAAATGTGACTGAAAATTTAGCTTCTCTTCAAATTCTCTATAGAAAACGGCAATTTCATATATTATGTAAAGACCTAATGTATGGTGCACAATGGAGGGTAAAGCTCGACTAGGCCGCTGCAGAAATGGTTCATTTTTCATTTTTCTAGTATAGGTTCAACAATTAAGTATTGTGAAATTTTACCAACTTCAAAAACCATGTTCAGTTGAGGCACCTAAACCCAAAAAATGTAAAAATGTGATAAATTTTTCTTTCACCCTTTCATCATAGCTAAACAAATTTGAAGATAAAACAGCTATCTACATACTGTCTATTTCAGCGTTTCTTAACCTGTGGTCCGCGGACCCCTGGGGGTCCCCAAGCATATGTATGGGGGTCCGCAGCCTAATCTATGGACCATTTAACAATCATAAATGTGTTATAAACAATCATAATTTAGTTGCAAAAAAGCAACACCAACCTTCTCTTTAACGTATTTTATATAAAAATATATATATATTTTTTGTAATTTGTAGAACTAAAATAAATGGTCCAAAATTTATTGCTGCTTTTTTAATAAGAGGGTCCTTAAAATTGTGCTTGATTTCCTAAGGGGTCCGTGGACAAAAAAGGTTAAGAAACGCTGGTATGTGTGATAATTATCGTTGTAGGTTCATTATCCTTTACGCGTTACAAATAGTGAATGAGGCCTTCATCCATTCGGTAAGATCCAACAAAATACCGACTGTCGTATCAATTTTCGCAGTCCTTACTACGTAATACCACTCTTAACACCCTAGAAATAGGACTCAAATCGATATTAAAATATAATGCTTTTTCAAGGCATTTGAGTAGTAGTATCAATGGAGAGTAAATGCCTTTTTATTTTCACTTAACGTCGGGTGAAGTAGGTAATTGACGGGGTACAGCACTATTTTGTCAGTAATTGACGCATTGCAACACTACTTTGGCGGGTACTTGACAATCAATTTGCCAATTTTTCCCCAGGGTGAATTTTAGTGATGGGATAGTTTTAGAACTCTGCTGAAATATTGCGTATTGAACTTTATATCACTCCTCCTGCTATAAATCCCAGCTCCATTCATACCGGTACCAAATATATATATTTTTTTCATATCTGATTCCTTGTTGCTATCTCTTCAGTATGGCCCTCAGAAGCCCGAAATAAAGAAGTATTAATTATTATTTAGTGTGATTACTGATGAACTTCAAAATTACACGCTACATTCAATACATCGATATCGATACTACCGTTACCGAATAGTACCGTTCCCATCCCTAATTGGTGGACCCGTCAATCTCGCGTCATTACTAGGCGCCACTTACCGACCGGATCCCAGCAAATTGCACAAGCTTCATTCACAGCTCCTTATCGAGAATTATCACTTGTCGGCTATCGATAGATCGTATTTATCGACACCTGTACGCGTCTAATTTACTGCTCTATGCAATTACATTGGGAAATTAGGACGTAAGAATTTGCTATTCATAAGGTACCTAATAGTACCTATAACTTTGATGAAATAGTTTACTGCTTTATCGTTATTATAGGTCTTTACCTAAGAAATTGCCGAAATTTTCTTACAGATTCTTAAGTTCATAATTCTGTAAATCAATAGCTATTTCAATTATTTGTTTTTTGTTTGAAAGTTGATTTCGAGGCTTTACAACTACGTATTAAATTTTGTTTTTATTTTCAGTTTGATTATAAAAATTATACCTTTAAAAACAGTTCGTCCTAAATGCCATTCATTTCCATCGTAAGATTCATAACAATTTTTCATAACAATTTAAAAATAAAATTAATGTTTCTGTTAGCTTAATGTTGTCTCATTCATACACATATAAAATTAACATAATTTGGATTTATCATTCCTAAAAACAATGCAAAAATGTTAGAACTGAAAATTGAGTTTCCTTCAAATTATCTATAGAAAACGGCAACTTTATATGTAAAGACCTAATATTATTAAAATTACACGATTATGTTTAGGTAATCAAATAAGCACCTACGTTAATTAATACGACGTCAAAATAAGACAATTTCATTTAAAGAGAATTTAAAGAGAGTAATAATATATTTTATAGCACACTGTGCGTAAAATGACCGTTTTACGCACGCGTGCGTAAAGTCGGCATTTTCCGCACTTGTGCTATAAAAAATTATACGAAACTCGTGCGAGAAACTTTTTCTCGACTCGTGTGATTGCAGCACTCGCCTTCGGCTCGTGCCGCAAACTCACCCTCGTCAGAAAACGTTTCATCGCTCTCGTATCGTAATGTACTATTATACGAATTAGGGTTCCGAACTCAAACAGTAAAAAGGACCTTCGTGATAAAAAGACAGACGGACCGTCCGACACATATTTCCTCTAAAGGTCTAAGTTCAGGATCGACGAGGATCTAGATCTCAATAAAGATATGCGCGGCGCTTACAGCAATTCTTCTAAGAGAAACTGCAAAAATCCGCGCAAAAAGGTTAAAGGTGTTTTAAAGATAGAAGAACATGAAGAAGTTTTCGTAAAGGCCCACTTTTTATGCATCAAGACCGAACAGAAAGTCGAATATTTTGCCCTAGGGCTTTATTATTATTTTTAATTTATTTACAATGTTTGGCTAACCAGCAGCCTTTTCTGTGTACCATAAATGTTATACTTTTTTTCCACTGTTTAACGGCTCTGGATACAGTCCTTTTAAGCTAATTGTAATTTAAAGTTCACAAGATTATATTTGTTTTATTTCCTCACACTATGCATTGAAAAACGTAATATGATACACGGGCGTAAGAGCAATAAATTACTCGGTTACGTTTAAAACATTCGCTACGCTCGTGTTTTAAATCGTCCTCGTAATTTATTCCTTTGCGCCCTTGTAGCATAAACTACTATTAAAGTTTTATTTAACTTCCCACTGATCTGTTTTGATTTGTTGACTACCTTTATTTATGCCCTAGCTTACTAGTTATTTACAACTCAATTAGTACGACCAAGATGCAATCATTTCATAGTAATTAACAGATCAAGTTCACGCCCCTTCGATCAGTGGACGTTATTGATTGAGAAATATACTGCTAATATGTAGCAAATTAATTGTTGCGGCGTTCACAGGATGGCTACTTTAGAAGACCGAGAAATTATTGTTTGCTTGTCTTAATTTTTAGAGTTCGTAGATCTATACTTATAGATAGACAGGACTAATATTTCTATTTCTATTATTTTCTATTGTGTATTTTTATATTTGATTTTGTGTTTTTGTTTTCTTGTTGATAATAAATTGTATTATGTTTAAGTTAGTATCTACACTATCGTCTTAGGTTAGTCCTGTGAAGATAGATGTAAGTTGAATAAATAAATAAATAATAATAAATAATTAAAAAATACAAAGAGAGGAAAAATAAAAAAAACGTGGCAACCATAGATGTAGCATACGTACTAATATATCTATGGTGGCAACCATTAATGGTAATAGACACCGAAATGATGGAGCAGAAGCTCTTCAATGAAGTGAAGGAAACAAATAAACACTTTCGTACTTTTACCTACTTATCGTGCTGCCAGCAAGTCAAACTTTTGTCGTGCAAAATAATAATCAAAAAAAAGATCGGAAAATATATTTTAATAGGGTTGTCATTAAATTACACATACATTTTAAAATGGATAATAATTGGTTGACCATCTAAAAATACTAGATGAGCATCTAAATTACTAAGTTGGCATCAACTAGGTTAGGTTAGTTTTCAACATACTATTTTTGATGTCTACTTGGTAATTTTTATGCTGATAGGTGTATTTTTTGATGGTCAAGTAATTACAACCCTTTTTAAATACCTGTAAATGCGGCGCCTATATGTATACCAAGTCCTTAGCCTTAGAAGTAACTTATTTCGTCCTTTTATCCCTATCAAGTCACATTAACAAAATATAAAATTAAAGAAAAAGATACATAGATGTTTAGCGATAACATTATTACCATATTAAATGTGATTTTAACAGCTACAACAAGTTTTTGCATAAACAAACAACTCTCAATCTCATAAAACCGCTAATTATATACCATCTTGAAAATTCGCAAACAAATACCTACACTTCTAAGAACACCGAAAACTCCCATAAAACTTTAACATCTTAATTTACGAATCAGCCTGTATAAAAAACTGATGGTATCTCAAATCCGATCGTGCAATAAAGTGTAGATTATTTGTACTGATACTAACTGACCGAGCCAATTAGATTACTAACTTAATAAAAAACGTCCCTATGGCAAGCGTACAAGATTATTACTGGTCGTGTGGTCGTATAGTAGCAACCAAACGTGTTTATTATCATTTATCAACAAGAATAAGTTGCAGCGAGATCTGCTAATTTTACCACCGTTTTGCTCTTAATTGCGTCATTTCCACTTAAATTCTGTCAAAATTTGCTTTTTCTGGTTTAAGGCGAATGGATACGCCAACTGCAATTTGGACCTGTCTTTGAAGGCCTACTTCCAAAAACTTTCATAAAAATATATGATAGGCATTATAGAGCCAAAAATAAATTTTAAGTTTCATAAACTGTTTTTCTATTGTAAGTTTTGACAAAAAAAATCGAAAGTCATCGAAAGTTTCACATGATTAACACAAGAATTCTCTTACGATTAAAGCGATTTTAATTATTATTTCACCAAATTACAGGAAATTTTTTGATCTAAAAAATTCAAGTTCAAAATTTTTTTTCCGTTCATGGCATCCATGTGAAAAGTATTATTTTCTCCTATTTTGTGCTAGCCGGAAACGCAGTGGTTGTCGTAGCAGCCACTTTTCAAGGCACGCTGAAATGAACATTATTTCAATGTCGTTTCCTTTGATATTTGTACCGACACACGTCGAGTTGCTTATTTAGCGTGGTCATACGCCCTAAAGAGCGTTTACTGCTCAAAAATGTGTCATATATATTTTTTTTCAGAAGCTTCTCATGATTTTATAATTTGTACCATAATTTAGGAGACTTATTTTTTTTGTATGGCTTCTTTACAACTCGTTGGGTGTCAGTAGGTCTTTCTCTATTGCTTTAATACGAGTATGTCGCAGGCAAAATGTATAACTCCGCAGTTTACAAACGGCGTCGTCAGTTTCTAAACGCTTTCTTTTATTTTCTGTATTTTAATAAAATATAACATTAACGTTTCATGTGTAAGACTTTTTTTCAAAATTCTTCTTTTGCTCCTTTTTTTCTGAACCGCTTTACAACCGTTTTAATATGTTTATGATCAAACTTTTCTTTTTTGCCTATTTTGTTTCCCTAGTCTAAAAGCGATATCCGTCTCACCAGCTGATGACGATTCTATCTTCTATTTATTGTATACAAGAATTCCCTGACCAACTGTTCTATCAACGCTTAAACCAAACGGCTGAACTCAGGAACATGTAATTTGGACTGTAGTGTCTTTGTATGGCGGAGGCATGTAGATGTCGTGACCAGATCATAGAATTGAACATTTCATGAAATAGTCGACCATTTCATGAAATGATCGCATTTCATGAAATAGTCAACTGTCACTGACCAGATCATTAAATGTTCAACGTTTAACGATTTGGTCAGTGACGTTTGACCATATCATTAATGTAGGGTGTTCATACAAATGTTGATACTAGAAATTCAAAATCTTGTTATTAGGAACGTGATGATTGTTCTTTAAAGTACAAAATCAACAACTTATAAAGAATTAGCACGTATTTCAAGTTACTTATTATACTACCTACTTAGGTAAATTTTTTAGAAAAATCAATAAGGATTTAGCAAATTAGGTATTTTTGAGGAACTTCTTTTACTAAATAGTTAATACGTAAAAATAATCACAACCCTCTGGGTTTAAATAAAATTAATTAGTTGTTTTAGGAGTTTAATTACACTTCACTGCACTTTCTTCCACAGTTATTACATTATTCACAACATTTAAAACAAGAGAATTGTGTAGCGCCGCCATGGTGCATCGCACAAACAATAACAATGCGCCATCAGCGCCGCTAGTGGTGAATAAATGTAACTATTTTACGATATGATCATACGATGTTTGACCAGATTATGAAATGGTCTTGTTTGATTGATTATATCGTCAAAAGATCTCTATTCATTGATTTGGTCAATCCATATCATGAAATGGTCAACAAACAATGTACTATTTCATGAAATGCGACCATTTCATGATATAGTCGAACATTTCATTTATATTCTCTGGCTGCGGGGTGTCTGCTACTTTATAAATACCTACTTAAAGCTATAGCCCGTCACCTACTTAAGGTTAAACGTCAGTCGCTTAGCACAAAGTGCATAACTTAACTTTGTATTTCTTGTTTAGAAGTAAAAAATTTAAAAATATTTTGGTATGTGGCAGTTAACACCAATAATTCAGTATTAGTGAAGTTTATAAAGCATGAGTTTAAAATTGAATGCACAAATTAGTCATGATCTGGTCCAAACAAAGTTAAAACAGCATTTTGTTGGTTTTGAGAATATCATGGCTAATTGCGTATACAATTTCAAACTCTTTCTTTATAAACCTCACTAATACTGAACTGTTGGCGTCAAATGTCAAAAAGCTTTTTAATTTTAAATTTCTAAACAAAAAAACAAAGTTAAGTTATGCACTTTGCACTCAGCTACTGACGTTTAACCTTAAAGCTGTAGCCTGTCGAAGCGCAGCCGCGTTTTAGGTGCAAAAGAAAACAAGCTCTGCGGTCACCATGACCTTAAGGTTAAACATCAGTCGCTCGGTACAAAGTACACAACTTAACTTTGTTTTCTGAAAAAGATATTGGTCTAGCATTTCACGCCAATAGTTCAGTATAAGTTAGGTTTATAAATCAATAGTTTGAAATTTAATGAACAATTACCCATTATTTGGTCGAAACAAAACTAAAATATCATTTCAAGCTTATTTCGACATGTCATTTGTGCATTTCATGTCAAACTATTGATTTATAAAAATAATAAATAAATGAAAAAATAAAAATCATCTATTTCAGAACTGGGTTCCATAAATAAAACACAACATCATATTACACAGGAAAATGAGAAAAAGAAAAATACAAAAATGTCACAAACAGTATGTCAATAAAATTAAAATTAAAATTAAAACTCATAGAAAACGATATACATCTAACTAAATACTGGAATATTGGCGTTAATTGCCACAGATCTTTCTCACTTTTAGCTTCTTAAAAAGAAAAACAAATTTAAGTTGTGCTCTTTGTACCGAACGACTGACGTTTAACCTTAAACGAAATTACCATATTGGAAGATACCTATATGTTACATAGCTAATATGTAAGTGCAAGATTTTACACAGATATGTCAAGATTTTACGAGTTCACATATTACTGCTAACGCCACTGTTTTGGGGCGTTGTATGCGGTATGCTTAAACTTGCTCTCTAAATGAGGTTTGAGCATTCAGCTATTAGCGAATCGCGACCTTTCTTGTATTCGCAACCTGACCCCTGAATTTGGATATTGCGTATATGCGGTGGAAATACCAGGAAAACTTTTTTAAGCCATCGAAGTGTTTTATCAAACATCATTGCACAAGTTTTTATTTAAAATAAATAAATATATATACTTATATATACCTATATCGTCACGAAATGAATCGTACACCTCTGACACCTCCTCGGAGATTCATGTCGTGACGATATATTATAATTTATATTTCTTAGTAACGTGTTAAGGCGATACCGAAAAAAAATGGGGTTTTTTCGAATTCATTTACTCCACTATAACGTCATCTACGTATTTCATTTTTGGGTAAATGTTTATTGAGTATTTGATTAAGATTCTCACTAAAGGAAAAAGCGATTGGATAAAATTTTCTCGATAGAATTTAATTCCGGAAAGACCTCTAAATTGTTTTATTTTTTCCTGTAATTCTGAAATTCTAACTAATTTCATTGTGAAATTGCATTCAAAATGTGGATATTATGTATTTGTAAAGTCTCCTTGAATGTCTTTTTGACAAAATAGCTTAGTACATTTTAATTAATAAAAAACGGACTTTTTGCTACTTTTCCACGAATCCGTCCCACTCGCACTGAGGGTTTTTCGCATATGGAGTAACAGGGACGCTAAAACTTTTACATATCGCCTTAACTTGGTTGCTTGAGGTTGTATATTTTCTTTACGGTGTTTTTGCTACTCGTAGTTAGAAATGTCTTGTTATAGTCATGTAAATTACATGCTTTTAACGTTTTAGAGGCGGATTGTGAATTAGACGAGAATGTGCTCTTTCTTTGTTGAAAAGTATTGCGTGTGCGACTTCGTAACATAGAGAAGTGACAGTATAAATAAAAGGTTATAAATATTGTCTTAGCTTATCGTGAAAATTACTAAAGTTACGGTTAAAGTAGCGAGGGAGCGTGAAATTATCTCTTTGCTATGGTCTCAGCAAGGGGAGGCTAGCGCGAAACCTGAGAGACAACATAAAAAAATATTAAAATCCCAGTAAGACTGTAGCATTTGCTAGAGCAGATATTAAGGGGCTGCACTATGCTAAAATTCGGTCCCGGTCTAACGCGTTTGTTTTTTAACTCTCTATCCAGCTCTAATCAGATGCCGCGCACGCAAAACTTCAGTTATTTTGAAATCGTGGCAATTAGGACATACAGAAATAAAGTAGTAAGGCTTTGATAATGAGATCTTTTATTGTGTGAAAGATTCATTTCAAACGCATATTCCGTGTCCGAGCGAATTGAATGTACAGATTGAAATTAGGTACCTACAGATATATATTTATTTGAGTAAAGATATAAAATTTCGATAATCTATAAAGGCCTAATTTGTCAGAAAAACATGATTAAGTACATATATATTTCCCAGAATTTTCTAGTAGCCAGTTTGACCTACAAATCGAGCTAAATATACGCAATTTTACCAAATCCACGCTTATTCAAGCCTTAACATAGAAAGACTGACCGACGTATATTTAAAGTGCAAATAACTACGCAGAAAGCCGTAGCAATTTGCGTGTACTACGGTGACGTAGCATATTTTGACGCAAGGAGACTAGAGACCAAGGCATTTTATGTTTGCTACGGTGGCGTACCAGATAATTTTACATAGTAAGACCGTAGCATTTTGCTTCTGCTACGGTAACGTGTCAAATATTTACGTAAGACTGTAGCTTTTTGCATGTGCATTTGCTACGGTTGCATATCATGTTTACATAAGAACACCGTAGCATATTGCTATTGTAGCATTTGGTAGAGCAGATAATAACTACGCAGAAAGCCGTAGCATTTTGCGTGTATTACGGTGGCGGGCGTAGCAGATATTGACGCAAGAAGACTAGAGACCAAAGCATTTTATTTTTGCTAAGGTGGTGTACCACGTAATTTTATACAGTAATACCGTAGCATTTTGCTTCTGCTACGGTGACGTGTCAAATATGTACGTAAGACCGTAGGTTTTTGCATGCGTATGTGCTACGGTTGCATATCATAATGTTAACACAAGAAAACCGTAGCATTTGGTAGAGCAGATAATAACTACGCAGAAAGCCGTAGCATTTTGCGTGTACTACGGTGGCGGGCTTAGCAGATATTGACGCAAGAAGGCTAGAGACCGAGGAATTTTATGTTGGCTACGGTGGCGTACCAGATAATTTTAGTAGCATTCCTTGGAGCAGATAATAAGTAACTACGCAGAAAGCCGTAGCATTTTGTCGGTGTTGCATGTCGGGCGATTGCTCTACCAACTGAGTTATCCAGTGCTTGTAGCACGATTAAGTGCGACTTCGTTTGTCACGCGTTTTATCGCGCACATCGACCAAAGTAAGCGATATGATTGGTCGATTGTTCGAAGTGCGCGATAGAACGCGTGACAAACGAAGTCACACGTACCGTGCCACGAGTGCAACATAACTTGCTTTACTGAATAGATTTAATATATTTAGTATAGCTAATGTCCTACGGGCGTAGCATAGTATTTAATCGCGCGCGACGCCACTAGTTGAATCACATGTGCAAGGAGTTGACGTACTGTTTAATCGCAAAACTATCGTGTCACGCTCCTCGCACTTATGATTCAACTTAGTGGCGTCGCGCGCGATTAAACACTGTGCTACGGCTGCTAGAAGTTAATTAAAATTATCGAGAAATGGTTACTAGAACAAAATTTTATGGCTTGAACTACGTTTTTAAAGGAACTCCTTGTCAAATCAAGTCATGATGGTTTATTTACTCGGTGTTCTGTACGGACAAAGTCGAAAGCAAAAGCTAGTTCGAAAATAAGTTTCTTCACGTTCTGTACAGTCGCATATTTAACAAATAGTCTTGAATGGTGTGCGAGTCGCGACTTATTTGGTGGTGGTTCAAAAGACGCGTAATATTACGTATGCCTCTGTATTTGGTCGCCGGTGATTAGCGAACACAGCTTATGGCTGGTTTTGGCCTTAAACTTGGCATTACTTTTTATGCAATACCTTTTTCATGAGCCAATTGTTCAAGGAATAAGTAGGTATGCAAAAACCTAAAGAAATATACAACGTGTAACAGAAAGGTGTAACCATATTTGAAGAGCTTATTCAGTCAACAGTATAGAACAAATTTTACTATGGAACAGTCACTGTATCTCGAAAAAAAAAAACGACTGTTTCATAGAAAAATGCAATGCCGCTCGGCCGAAATGTATGGAAGGGCAAATTATTTTTTGGGATTTCAGTGTTGCCTCCATAGTAAAAGTTGTTCTATACCATTGACTGAAAAGCTCTCCAAATATGGTTACACCTTTCTGTTACACATTGTATAATTATGTAGGTAGATATTTTTGACACACTCACTATACATTATGCAGATATTTTTGACAAATAGTACGTATACTACTTATGAATAATATTCACGAGTAATGTCAACTGACATTACTGACATTTTTGAATCACACGCCGTGAATCGTATATTCACGCACGAAAAAAACCACGTGCGAAATTCAATTCGATTGGTTACGATTTTACGTATTTTTGAATCAGTAGAAATCAATGTAAACGGTTTTCGTTTCACGTAAAAAAAATTAAAACCGGAAAGCAATATTTCGTTGATTTTAAAAACCGGTAATGAATAGTGGTGAATGGAACGTAAATTAAAAAGTCATAATGTCATGTCAGTCTCATTGATACATCGACATCGACATTTTCTTCTTGTCATTCTTGCATAGTTTCTACTAGTAGAGTGTAGTAGAGGTCGGAAAACGAGTGGGTCAGACCACTCGTTGCAGAATTCACGGAGAGAAGTTTCAAAAATACTGATTTCAAGTTTTCGTATGCGAATCATGCGGATTCATATGCGAATTGAAATTCGAATGATTCAAAAATACAGCTCCAATGCATTATTATTACAGATATTCTATCTCACGAAGTCCGTTTAGTTATGGTTGTAGTAGTGCGTGTACACGCACTTTTGTAGTGTGCGTAAACTCAGAGGCGCTACAAAACGCGCAACACACACAAAACGCGCTTATCTGTACACGTCACTACTACAACCATAGCCAAACGGACTTCGTGAGATGGAATATCTATACCCCATGTCAATTTGAAGTCTTTATTTAAAAACTACGCTTCTCCTTATAACAACCAAAACTGCCGACAGTTTCGACTCGAGCCTTTATCACCCACGAACCTCTCTTTTTATTGCAATGATATTCTATCACTAACGAACCTCTCTCCTTGTTGCAGCGATACTTCAGCGTGCGACATTCAAGGTCGGCCTCCTGACGATCCAGGGGGTCTCCACCTGCCTCTACCTTTGCATGGACGCCTGCGGATTCCAATACGCTCATGTAAGTCGCTTCTACGTCTTCTGACTGCTGGGTTATGTAGTGTTAGTATTTTAGAGGTGAGGTGTACAAAAACGCCTGTTCCCATTGGTCTCGGTTAGTAAAGTCAAAAAATTTTAGTCAAAAAAGAGGTGACAACTGATACTTGGACGCAAGGAAAATCTAGCAATTATTATTGTCTTTTGGGTATAATAAATCCCAAAATCAGGCTTTTCTAAATCTCACCTGCTTGATAAAAACATAGCTATACAAACTGAAAAAATATTTATATTTTACGAATTAATCACTTATGTATATATATATATATATATATAAAAAATGTAAGTATTCAACGTATTTACAGAAAAATAATGTAAAATTGAATGTGACAAAAAGGAGCAGACTCAGTACAGTACTAACTGCTGTGCGCTACAGATCAGCAAAACAACGCTTATCCTCGGCCTCATTTTTATTAACAACAATCATAGTTGAAAGTATATAAAAATAAAATATTGCAAAGAAATCGAGATCCGAGTTCTGCCTTCTATTTATCTGCTTCCAAATTTGACGATTAGATAATCGACAGCCATCAATCGATTATGGTATTCCCTTATGATATTTATGAACTATTAACAAAAATGTTGTCCACCCACTATATTACAAAACCATAACGACTCCTCAAATAAAATAAGATTATTCGAAGCGAACCCACAGAATTATGACAACTTGGATCACAAAAACATTGACTTCCAAATTGAAATAGATCGGTTGTCAAACATTTCAATTAACAATAGAGAAAGAAAAAATATCTTTCGAACAATAGTTTTTTTCTCTGCGCGTTGGCGGTTATCCGGACGCTTTGAAGAACTTAAATAGGTCTTTTAAATTGGGCTAATAATAGGATATTATCGGATGATCTATTTGACGCGATCTATCGATCAATCTCGTGTTGTGATAGATCGTCATCCTTTGAATGCGCGTGCGACTCAGATGATGAAATAACATCTGTTGTAAAATAATGGAAATATTAACTTTCTAAATTCATTGAGTAGGCTATCGTGTTGGGTATTTTAAATAAAGCTTGTGTTTATGTAATATATGTGAATAACCATCTAATTTACATTCAAAATTCAACTGAAACGACCGATCGACTGAAAAACGAAAAAAAAAAGATTAACTTTATGTTTCTTCATAGAACCCTAAAAAGTGCTATTTAAGGTTAATCCTCTAGATAAAGAAAGATAGAGAAAAAAATGTATACGTGGTGTAGTGGTTGACCAAAAAAAAAAACAAATTATGGGGGTAATAAAAACAAAACACAATCACGATAACCATCGCTACCCCATGTTTGGACCGGATCAAAAATAAATAAAAGAAAAACTATAAATATAAATATTGATAGACGGTTTCAACACTTCTGTTAACCATACAAATATAACAATTATGCTTCGTATACATGCTTAAAATAAAAATAGATATACATGTCACTCGAAAAAAAAGACTCAATCAATTTAACGGTAGTCAAGTCAAGTTTAAAACAATTACGCAGCTAAACCCCTAAATTCCGGAATCCTGACATGCCGTTCCGGGTTCCCGCCATAAGTTATATCTCACTCAACCATTGAAAGCTCTTAACTCCATTTAGCACGTCGTTTATCTTCGTCAAGGGATTTTCATCTGCAGTTTGCTTGCATCCCTCTTTTTGGTTTGACATAACAAAGTAATCTCTTCTATCGAAAACTGCCTTTCTTGCAAAGAAATAAGGATCAAAGTATTCTAGTCCACCGTTTTTAATAATTTTATCAGCGTATGGGGTGCGTTCGATTGTCAATAACTCAATTCGTGCGCTACTAATGACTTTGTTTTTGTTTTCCTGGCTTGTTGTTGTTTGTTTTCAAAAATGGAACAGGTAGTGTGGCATCAGCATTTTTTTCTTCTCGATTTATTACTATTTTACCCCCACACTACAAGCGTCAGTCTGTCGCCAAGAATTTCGAACTTCGAACTCGCGCTCATCAATCTGAACAGAAAACGGGATTTGAAAAATTGACCCGATTTCAAAATCTAACGTAGCACCTGCTAATCGTGGCTAGAATATGCACTTAGAATTACCAACCTTTTTAATAAGATCTTCTTCATAGATTTATGTTAATAGTTCAAATAGGTCTTGGTTTTCTGGGCAGATAGTGTTGTATCGTAGTGATCCCATTAAGTAGGCGCTACACTTACAAGAGCTTTGATAAGGGCGAAGTGACGTCATTAATCAGGAAGTTCTCGATTCATTAGAGAGGCGTGTGCTAGTCGATTTGTCATAAGAAGAAAGATGTGTGGCCGAGGCTTCGAAAGATATGGGGCAAATTGTTTTCGATGGATGGTCCTGTTTATAGTGCCTTTGATGTTGTGGGTGGAATTTCAATGCGATACTGGAACGTTTGGTATCAAGGTTTCAATCTTGAATTCGTTGGTAGAACAATAGGAAATGAAATATAATGTTATTTGCAAACACACAGAATACGAATAAATTACAGTGAAACAGAAGATTTATTAAATATATAAACCTAAAAGCTTCAAACAAAATCACTTTTCAGTCATGGTTTAAGTTCAAGTTTATTATTTTATTATTATGTAACTCTTAACTATTATTATTATTATTATTTTGTCTTTCATACATACACATTGACACACCCTCTCACACTCACACATACACTATACACCTACACACACAGAGAGGAACACCCTTCACATATTTACTTTAGTTTATTTTATTTTACACTATATAATTTTACTTGTCTCACTCAATAAAACTATCATAAGATTCTGAATATTGGAAGAGCGCTGCTGCCTGAAACACCGGTCTAGAGTACTCTAGCACCTAGTTCGGGCACAGACGTACTTACTGGCAACTTGTTTTATGTAACTTGTTTTTAAGTAATCATGTACAATCAAACACTGTAATATGATAATTTGATTTAAATAAACTATTAAATAAACTATTACTCCTACATACTCTTGTAACATTACTGAAATTAATGAAAATATAAATTACTCGCGAATCTATATTATGAATATGACGGTGTCTCTCGAGAGATGTTTAATGTCAGTTTCCTATACTTACACGATATTCGCGAAAGTTTTTAACGTATTCTTAGTCATCATTAATAACTTTATTAATATTACTCCGATAAGTAATTTGTGTAGAAATCCAATACATTTGCGATAAAAAAAAACATTTCTTTTACTTTTTTTTTATGTTTTTGTGAATGCGGAAGTTTCATGTATGGACTGCAATTTGCATTTTACAGTTCACACTTGGGGAACGGGGATTTATGTTGTGACGTTTAAAAATGGCATCCCTTAAAATAGCATAATAAAAGGAACTAAACGTTATAACTTATTTATTGTGTGAAATTCTTTTGAGCGAACAGTACCTGTAATTTAGTTCATGTACCTGCATTATTTTATTAAATATATGTAAGCCCAAAATGTATATTTGCTTGTTATATTGTCCCGTTTAAAATTAAATTACCTAGTTTAATTATGAAATTAAAATTAATGTATAATAGTGTACTTATATAATTCGATTGTATATCTGTGTTTGATGATAAGCACCCAGTGCAGTTGGCAACTAAAGATACATAATATGCCATCAGGGCTGATGTTGCATATTTAAATGTCTAGTGGCAATGTTTATTTTATTTATGCATTGTATAATGCATTACCTAAAGCATTGTACCGAATTCCCAATGATATCTTATTTATTTAAATATATTATATATTTATTTATTTATTTATTTATCTATGTAGATAGTTTTTCATCTGCCTATTTTATAACTTGTTTGTATGGCCACATATTGATTACTCACTCGCTTATTATCTATGTACGTTTATTGTACACCATTATTGTTGATTACTAATGTTATATAATTAAAATAGTAGTATGTATTATACTGTAACTATTTGTATCTATGTAAGTATGTACATTAAAATGTCGGAAGTATGCGTGACAAAACAATGGTTCTGGCATAATAACAGCGTTGTAGTCTACTGGCTGCAACACATGCCGAGTCAAGGCCTTTTTACCCAGCACTTCATTTTGTTTTGTATCTAAAATGTGTTTGAATTAATTTGTTGATAGTGCTGAGTAAATAAAGATTATATCTATCTCTCTATCTATCTATCACTAAAAAGTATATGTTTGACCGTTTATAAAGTAAAATTTTCAGATTTCTCTTTAACTTTTACAATTCCAGAGGTGTCATTGACATCACTACCCCTCTTTGTACCGCTCGTCTATTAGTTGCGGTATGCGAACAACTCTGCGCAAGGGTAGAGTTTTAATAAATACCTCGCTACATTTTAGAACGCACCCTTTGCTTAAGAAAATACTGAATATTTAGAATAACTTCTAGTCCATGAGGAATTCGTTTTAGTGGTTATTTTCGAAATTTGTTGTTTAAGTTGAAGGTAAAATTGAGATTGAAAATTCCCGAGACAAATTAGATTGGGATAAGCTTCTCCTCCAAAGGTATTTCTATCTAAGTATAACTTATTTTATTTTTATTTTATTGATAAACATTATAGTATTAGTAAATCTTGATATTAGGAGCTCTGAACCGAAATTCGAGCCGGTGAGAATAATTAGAATTTTAGATCAATAACGTTATAAAAGTCGTTTTTTTATCAATTAAAAATTAAAGTATTATTGAAGAGCCCTAAACAAATTAAATTAAATTTTATACTAACTTATATTTTTACTTATATTATTCGATTCAGAGCTATTAAAAAATAAAAACCACATGACTGTATTTTTGAATCACTCGCCGTGAATCATATATTCACGCACGAAACAAAATCACGTGCGAAATTCAATTCGATTGGTCACGATTTTACGTATTTTTGAATCAGTAGAAATCAATGTAAACGGTTTTCGTTTCACGCAGAAAAAATTAAAACCGGAAAGCAATATTCCGTTGATTTTAAAAACCGGTAATGAATGGAGGTGAACGGAATGTAAATTAAAAAGTTATAATGTCATGTCAGTCTCATCGATGCATCGACACCGACATTTTCTTCTTGTCATTCTTGCATAGTTTCTACTAGTAGAAATCGGAAAACGAGTGGGTCAGACCACTCGTTGCAGAATTCACGGAGAGAATTTTCATTACTACATTTGATTTCTAGTTTTCGTATGCGAATCATGCGGATTCATACGCGAATTAAAATTCGAATGATTCAAAAATACAGCTCCTGTATTTTTGAATCGTTCGTTTTCAATTCACGTGCGAAAATATATACCTGTCTCATCTTGCAAATGACAAGTTCTGATGTGCTACGTGAGATGGGTATATACTTTCGCACGTAAATTGAAAACGAACGATTCAAAAATACGGCTCCTGGTCTATTGCAATCTTGTTATAAGAAACTCATAATATCCTTATTATATTTTTCTTTCAGAAGCCTAACTTTTTAGAACGGACCTTTTTACATGATGTATTTAAATAATAAAAAATATATCCGTAAATAATAAAAAAAAAATGTATGTAAAGATATTTTTTCTTGTATCATATCATACAAGGACAGTGTACCAACACCTTTATTCTTATCTCGGACATAAGTAACGGTATCCTGTGGGAACTCGTCCAATCATTAACCAGGATTATTCAAACTAGTTCACTTATTAAAGTTTCCTGCTACTAGTGACAAAATCTCTTCATTAAAATCCGTATAATTCGGTTAAATTATTGCAATCACGCGCTCAAGTGACCACCCTGGAGTGATCCCAGAAATTGTTTTTTTTTTGTCTCGATTGCTTTTAATCGAATAGCCATAGTTTGGTTTATTTTAAACCTAAGAAGGAAGTAAGCTTCAAAATAGAAAATAGTTGAAGTTTGTTCGTTTCATTTGTAAGTCGAACTCATGTAATGTTATGTATGTATTCGCGGATGACAATAACGAATTTTTAAATTAAAGAGACAAACTTTAATTACACTAGTAGGATCATGAGAAACGTTTTTCCTAGAAATCTACTGCTATAAAATTTATTTATTTAGTTTACATAAACGAACTGGCAAGCAGCCAAAGAAACAAAGAAAAAAAACGAATCACTTGAAAAAATAGGAATTCCGAATTTATAAATTCGGACAAAAGGGTTTTGTCGCGCCACGAGCGCCGGCTGTGTGTTGCCATCACAAAAAATGAAGGACAAGAAAAAAGTGTAAAAGAGCCCCCAAAATAGACATAATTTATATCGGAATTAACGATCTCTTTGTGTGTTTTTGCTGTAATTTTTATTTACGATTGTTTACCCTATTTTATGTTTTAATATGCCGCATTATTTATGGATCTAAGATTCTTGTTGGAAATATGTATTGATTGAGTCAGTTTTATTAAGCGATATTTAAAAAAAAAAGAAAAGCAGTAAAACGCATATTTGACACTTCATGTAATTACCAAGTATCAGTGGCGTGCACAGAACTTTTTGCTGGAAAAGCAAACAATTGGTCAAGAACAACAATAAAAAAAATATGAAAAAATTTAAATATCACTTTGAAAAAAAAAAGTTTGTATAGGAAATTTTCACTCTAGGGTAGACATTGTCTACCCTGGCGTCATACAAAATTTTTTTTTTCAAATTGGTATTTAAATTTTTTCATATTTTTTTTATTGTTGTTCTTGACCAATTGTTTGCTTTTCCAGCAAAAAGTTCTGTGCACGCCACTGCAAGTATAGAATATAGATAGACTGTAATAACGCATATTTGACACTTCATGTACTTACAAAGCTTTTACCAAATGAAAATTTATTTATCTATATTATATTTATTTATCTTTCAGTTTATCTAGACTATACGTACAATAAAACCCAAAAATTAGAATAGCTACTTAAAATGTATGTAACTTGTCGCCACACTTTTAAATCATAATTAAAATAACATAAAAATTTGTGAAAAAGCCCTCGCTAGAATTCTCCAAAATGTTTCAAATGACAATCGTCCCCACACAGAACCTTGATGTTGTGACTTTGTTGGTTGACAACGAAACTTTTAGTCGCCTTGCGTGACCAATGACCACACCAATAGGTGGAGGATGGAAATAGATTGAAAATACGCCTCTTTCCTTATTCAAATAGTTTATTCAAATTCAAATAGTTTATTTTGCAAAGCAGGTACCTATAGATAAATAAACTTTTTACACGTCAAATTTAATCTAATAAAGAAAATATATGTAATAAAATAATAAATGTACATGAACTAAATTAAAGGTTTATTTAATTTATGTAGCAATATATTTACGATTAAAATGATAGGTAAAATATATATTATACAAGGTAAAAACCAATCAGCCGCCCGAACCCATACCGGAGACCCGGCCAGGGACCAGGAACAAGGTTCAATGATCACCAACCGAGCCCCCAGCACGAATCCAGGCGGCCGACCAAATCCCATCCTATATACTACATACTAATAGGTTACATTATTACATATATAAATACATGCCTACCTCCGCCCATTCGATTAGTCTTGCTAAGAAGAAGGGCAAGAAACTTAGCAAGATCATGTTTTTTTTTCAACATAAAACTTATACTATACAATATATGACTTATATCTACTTTAACCAAGGGATAAGAAAATACAAGACAGCAGGAATTCAGGTTAATGAAAAAAAGAAAAACATATATATATTTGTCTACCTGTCTCATATAGTCCTTTTCCTTTTACAGTCTGTAATCAATTAATGTTACCCACGGGTATTCCAAAACATTTTTTATCACCTACAATTTGTACCGTAGGTCCTCATATAATAATATAGTATAATTGGAACACCATGTCTCTATCTCTTACTATTACGAATAGTATTCAAAGGCAAATTAAATATAATTCTACTACATCGCCCTGGTGACCGAAAAGATGATAGACCATCCAAGCAGGGTTGCCAGATATCAGCTACCTCAATTCGCCCAATTTTGACTACCGAGTAGCCTAAATCGCCTAATTATTTATTTTTGTCAAGTAGCCTAATTCGCCTAACATTTTGAGCTATGTAGCCTAAATTAAGCCCAAATAAAGAAGAAACGTACAGTGCAATTATAAAGTCATGAAATAAATAGGGGCGCCACTTTCTTAAAATGTGAGTTAAAATGAGTTAGAAAGATTGTTTTCTCTATGATAAACGCGTTTGTCTATCTCACTCCTACAAATTTAGTGGATGCAATGGAACGCAAGCAGCGTGAAAGAACTGCGGACGTACTATATTACGTTTTGTTACAAGCATTTTATGGAATTATTCAATAAATTTGGAGTAATCCTGAAATAGCCTAAATCGCCTGTTCTTTTTTCCTAGGTAGCCAAAATGGCTACTGGTAGCCGATCTGATTTTTAGGTCGCCATTTGACCCCCTAAGGTAGCCTAAATGGCGATAATTCTCCTAATCTGGCACCACTGCTGGTGACCGAAAAGATGATAGACCATCCAATCCAGGACACCACAGTAAACATTTGCAAAAAAATACAAATTGAAATTGGCTCGGTCGTTCAAGGCGCTACGGAAAAAAATCGACACTTTAAGAACTTGCATATCTACTTCAGTAAATAATGTATTATTTTGATAAAATAGTATATTATTTTTGGAATCTTTTTCTAGGGATCTGTTAAAACAGAAACGCGATTGGAAAAATTCGGCTCGATAGAAATATTTATTGAAATGAGGTCTTTTTCGACACCAATTCTCCTGGTTTGACAACTTAGAATGACATTTTGATAGCAACTTTAGTACATTTTATAAAAAATCGACTTTTTGCTACTTTTCCACGAATCCGTCCCTCTCGCACTGAGGGTTTTTTTCGCATATGGAGTAACAGAGAAGCTAAAACTTTTACATATCGCCTTAAGAGATCACAACTGCATGCACAAACACAAGTACATAAGATCAAACAACCTCTTGCCCCAAATGTAGTTAACTGCTCCGTTCCGTCATGGGTAAAAAATTGTAATATCACACATAAAAGTCGATACCGATTCGAACAATCGTGGACATTTAACTATTATCTGTGGCTTTATGTAAGAAATCTATCTTGCATTTTATTACATTTTTACGAGTTTTAAAAGAATTTTTTGAATAAAAGAACCGGCTTTACCGACGAAGTGAAGATTATGAGATTACAATAAGAAATATATTTATTATTGTTTAATGATCAGGCTCAGTTTACTTTTATTCGAAATAAGTGTGTTAATTTACGATTTAATCCAAAATTTGAGACGGTAGTGGTAGAAATCTAAATAATTATGTTAAAAAAAAATACTAAGAGGTTTAAAAAATACCAAAACATTGTAAAAAAAAGCCTTACGATTTTTACAAAAGCTGTAAACGTAAAACACGAGTGTCGATTATCACAACATATCGGATCGTAAAACTTTTATCACTTTATTTCCTTTTATTTGACACTATCCCATTGTTTTCAAAGAATATAAAAACACTTAATATCACCCGATATCCCCTAAAAAAATGTTTTTTACGAAGTCGTAATTTTGTCTCGGCTCTACCTACTTAAATTTCGATCACAAAAAAACTGGTTAAAAGAATCGTCTCGGTAATAAAAGGCGGCAAACTAGATTACCCTTTCAACAAATATAAAAAAATAACACTAAACACAACAGCATTTCTGCTACTTGAATATCAAACTTCATGAATTATGCAAACTTTGCAGATATTTTAACAAACGATCCGGCGGATCGATAAAACATTATCTCACAGCGCACCTATAATTAACAACCGATTTATCTTTTTTACATTATAGCACTTTTTATAATATTTATTTGGTGCTCATACAGCTCATAATTGCCTCTATAATCAGGTTCTAATTTCCTTATTTTTCAGCCAATTACGGCATTTATAGACGTTTTGAATGAAGGCACCGCGAGCGACTGCATAAATTAACACTAGATTCACAGACGACGGGACAAATGAAAATCTCAAAAATTCAAAATTTGCTCTACATTTTCAGAAAGGTCACAATAAAATGCTAAGAATTGACGAGATTCTATCACACCAGATCGATCCGTTTTTGTTGAATCGAATTTCTCAGAAGTGACCGATTTGGAATCACAGCCCAATGTGTCACTTTGGCGGGAAAAAAAGAAAGAAAAGGCAAGATTTTCTGTCAAAGTACAATAATTACCACAATTTGCTCTTCCCACCAGACAATAATAAGGGAGCATGGGACTGCGCAATTTTCAGACATGTACGCATATCAATATTATGTTTACAATTTTTTCTGAGATTCATTCGAAGCACAGTCAATGCAGTAGAAATTCATTCCTTGCGGAGTATGGTTTGACATTGTATAGAGTGAAAAATATCGACATATGGGATCGTTGCGGCCTAAAAGAAGTAGTGACTAGAATAGAAAAAGGAATTCTACGGTGATATGAGCATATAGAGAGAATGAATGAAAGTAGAGTGACAAAAGTAATGTATCTACAAATGGAAGTTAAATCTCGACCGGGCCGTCCTACAAGGACGTATGCCGACCAAATTAGCGATGGCAAAGGCAAAAGTACCTGGAATAGAAGGCCTTGTTTGACTGGATTTATGAATGTGGAAAAAGCGAAAGATGTCAGGATCGTACCAGATGGAAATCTATAGGTTCTGCTTAGCCCTTTAGGAGATAGGCCTGGGTATATGTATGTATGTATTAATTTTCAAGAGTTTAAGAGATACGGAGATTCCTTAAAGATCCGTATGAGGATTGTTTTTACCGTCCTAATTGTAAATCTCGTAAATCAGTCTCTCTCAACTAGACCACCGTAATTGACATATTTATTACGGAATAAATAACACTGGTAGCGGGTAAATTTAATGCTCAAAGCAGTTTTCTTATTTAACAATTTACTAATACAAGATAATAGATGATATTTAGTTTGACTTGCATACAAAATAGGCGATTTAGTGTTGTGTTTTGGTATGATATTTTGGTATATTGACCTTATCCTTAGCTTAAAGCCGTGTTAAAACGGATAAATATTCTAAAATTTTATTTCATCACATTGAATTCTATAACAACAACAAACAAAACTGAAGATCTCCTATCAATTGTTTTAAGCCCATAAAGATCGGTAGCGATAACCCCTAATGCCGACTAGTGCGGTCTCGTACTGATGTTTATCGATATCGATAAAATGCTTGACGAGCGTGACCTAGAGGTTTGTTAGGTTTGCGATGTTGGATGATAGAAAATGCATCGCGATAAAAGATTTACGTTGCGTGTATTGCAAATTAGAATATCCTAGGATTCTTGTTAGAAAGTACGGTTTCCCCGCTAACTGATTTAAGTTCTAGGTTGATTAATGCATCGAACCTCAAATGATTAGGTGCCAAGAAATTAATGTTCAAGTAATTGGTTTTACAAATTTCGAACAAATATTGCAATAAATTTACCTTTCAATTTACCGATTTATAGCCTGTTAAAATTGTTGGAAGCTGATGGTTTTTACCAATACTTGCCAATACTTAGAAAAGTTCAACTGACCTCGTAGTTTATTGGAAATTTCTATTTTTCATTGTTGTATTTTTTGAATATTTTAGCAATTTTTAACTTGCAATTTTTTCAAACAGTTTTTTATCGAAACCATCAATCAACTTATCGAAAAATTCGATCAGTATTAGAATCTCTACCGCTTATCTCATGACACTCCAGTTTCTCCAAACAGGATCCCTGTAGCTATTATAGGGTATAACGCCTAATAGTTCCGTGATAAGATAAAGGTGGTCCCTGCACAAGAGTTTCAACTTATCTCGTTCATATAAGGATGAATTTGCCATAATCTGCGGAACAAGTTTCGTGGCTACGGTGAGGGTGTGAGGACAACGTCGTGGGTGCATAATTGTTAGTTTCCGGGGTGACACCTGCGGTCGGCAGTACTGCTACAAGTTGGGGCTTTTAACCTAATGAAGTGTTTAACAGATGGTATAGGACACAAGTATCTAAACTGTTTAGCTATTTAATAGAAGACGCGTCGTAGATATAAATTAGTCCCGATTTGTAGTTTCGTTTCTTTAGATCATCATAGATATACGAGTATATATTATCACTCTTAGCTTAGTAGATACATTCTTAATTTGTGATTTATAATATTATGGAGATAATTTTAAATAAAATATCGCACTAATTTAATTATCTATCGAAGTAATAGAGGTGGACAACACATATCCAAAAAGAAAAACATTTAAGCAAGACGTGCACTAAGCTGCCTCAAGTCTATACTTCCCCAATCGTAAACAACCGCAATAACACTACGTTGCGTGATGCTTATAGAATGTTTCCTTGTAGGACATTTCTGCGAGCATTTACAATCAATATCATAACCATTACATTTGTCAGAGTGCGGGATCTGATGCGCCTCTGGGCTTGAGACCGTTCTGGACAAGAGTTATGGGTTCGTTGGAGGGGGCTTCGGTCTCTAAAACAATAAACGGAAACTCTATTATTTTCATTTCTTTTTTATTGCGTATAAAAATACTGGGCCACTTGAGCTGTTTGCCGTAGAAAAATATTCCGTGACGTCACATTTTCAAAACAAATGAAGGTGATTATACCATAGACAGATATGAATGAGCATTTCAAAAAAGACGTTTTTTTATCTTAATCTTATTTTTCCTTACCTTTTTCTATTTTTGCATAACATTTGAATAAAAATAGCACGTGAGACAAATTTGCCTTTCCTCAAGATGTTATGTTACCTTATTTTTTAAGCAATTGTTTTGTAGTCACTAGCATTATCGTTGTCGATACTACATTCTCCATCTTGAACAAATGAGCTCTCCAAAAAAAAAACCATTCCGTGATTTTATTTGTAACTTCCTATTTCCACCGCAGGCCATTGTAACTCGAGCGGGCTACACTTACAGTAATCACAGCGCTCGATTATTAAATGCTTAGGGAACACTGTCGCGCGCCTAACTCAGCCTGAGGGGATTCTCAATGGGTGGCAGGGATTTTGCTACTAAGCTAAAGAGTTATGGCTGTAGAGACAACCTGACCGATGCGCAAGTATCGGGTGCCTGTTTAATAAACTTGCAAAGAGGTTGCACATTACTGGAAAGCGGATACTGGCCGCAAAGAACGCTACTGAAAAAGATACAATACTTAATAGGTTCTCCAAAAAGGTACGGGAACTGCGTCGTTCCCTGATTCTCACGTTTGACAACCTCATTGTTATGTATGCTTTCGCAACTAAAGCTAACTGTACCAGCCTGTGCTCGACCCGTATAAGACTAAAAGCCATTTGCGTTACACCATGTAACAAATTCCGCGAATAACATTTCAGTATGACCTTGTAGGCTTAAATCGAAGTATACATATTCATGAACAGCATCAACAGTTAGCTTGTTAGCTTCTTCCGACATCAAATAACTCAGTAAATCATGTTGGTAATAAATTTTCGCCAAACGTCCTATAAGTTTCTATCAAGAATTGGATTTAGCGTTCTCGAATTGCTGGCGTTGGTATTCCGAGCGATTTAAATGACATTATGGCGCCCTTAAGCGACTCTTCCATACATATTTCATACATTAAACCAGCCAATTTGTTAAGTTTGCAACTCGGAACACCCAACTGTTATGATAACGGTTAGGTCCTACTAAGTTAGTAACGAAATGGGGTGTGTATCAATTTATATCGTGCTTTAGCTCAATAGGTCTATTTGCATTTTCTTGTACAATGTGAAGATATTCGCCTGGTTATCGAAGGAATTATTTATAAACATTGGTACTAGTGTTGGACACTTATCAAACTTCAAGCAACCTCTAATGTACTACATACATAAAATGCAACGTTCCGAGTTTTTTTTAATTAATTTATACCTGAACAAAAATACAGAACTGATTTGTAATTCAATAGGTTTAGTACTATCCTTAATATTTGACTTATTCCCTTTCTCTCTTGTTCCAGAAGGACCTCTCGGATGACTGCATGTTTGACGAACATATAGAGGCCAACAACTACAACACTTATTCGCGAGTTCGAAACGGGAAGAAGACCTTTCTAGCCTTGGATAACCGGGGCCGACCGAGACGCATGCAGATTCCAGTCGGCAGACCCTTAGGGAACCTATCTGGATACGCGTTAACCTTAACTAGGCGATGGGACGGTCCCAAGAAAACACAATGTCCGGCGCGACGGCACAAAGGCAAACTTAAACGGCCGCCACCGTTCCACAGAAACTGCATAAAACGACTGCAAAAGCAACACTTAAGGCAGAAGCGGAAAAATAAGAATCCGAAAAAGAAGATCAGACATCCAAAGGCGAGGAGAAAACATGAGAATGGGACGACGACGACGGAGATGTGGGACGACTCCACGGTGTCAACGACGACCGACGTGGATTTTTTTCGATCGACGACCGCGCGGGAGGCGGTCAGTCACGCGTGAGCCGCTCGGTTTTTGGCCTCGCCGCTGCCGTCGCACTGTTCCGCTAATGCGGTTCCATTATGCCATGCGATTCCTGAATCTCTCTATCATTCCTGAACTTATGTTCTTTTTGTTTCTCGAAATTTCTATTCATTTTACAAAGTGGTCTTTTATGGATCGAAGAATGGAAGCTCTAAATATGTCGTGTGTGAGCTCTCTTAGTTGTTTTTGTTGATTTTCATCGGTATTTTAATAAATCCCTCTTCAATCCAGTGACTATTGTGGTTATTATTATGTAATTGTGCAATGTGTCTTCAATTGAATACTTATTTGTTTAGTTATTAATTCGGAGCTATTTAGAAATTAGAAATTTTAATACTCAAACTCGTAGTCGTTTTAACGAACAAAAAGTTGACAATACGTATAACAATAAAATTAATGATATTATTATACTACCAAAGTAAATGAAATTATCTATCTCAATTTTATATTCCTAGTTCGCTTTAAAACTTAGGTTATCGGCAAGATTCCAGTTGTCTTCTACTAGTAAAGGATACTTAGACATGATGATAATAATTTAGGAGATTATTTCATTGTAAAAGAAATGTGTTGTTGAAATGGAGTGAAGAAAAGGCTTGGTTAATGGAACTGTATTAGAGGAGGGAAAGCGGTTCTTGCTGGTAAAATATAAAAAATATGTCTTGAAATAAACTTGTGCATTTTGCAAATTTTATTATTTTGAACATGCACTTGTAAAGATAGAGCTTGTTTATTATCTTTGACTTGGAGCAGTCAAAAAGCAAATAAGAAAATATTGTTCAATTTAGAAAAAAAAAGTAATACTTGAAATCATGTAGTGGAAAATCCCCAAAACCATTTCTCATTGCCCTCGTTTCTGTCACGTATCAGAACGTTTACCCGCAATCTATCGTGTTTCCCATTCCCTATATCTTCCAAATCCATTTCTTCGTAAACATCTAAGATTTCTATTTAATTAAGGCTAAGTGATTTGTTAATGGAACTGATAGGAGACGCGTTTGATTCCGTTACTCATTCTAAAGAGCTATCGTCACAGCCTTTACGATCGTAAACCTTCCGTTTTACAATATTGACTACTTGAACCAATATTTAAATTAAGTAATCATGATTCCAATTCTTTTAAATCACCACCAAAAAATACGTTTCGTTTGGCCTAAAAATAAATGGTGAGGACTAGAAATTGTAATATTTGTGACCAGCAAGAATCGCGGGTTTGTATTGTACTTAGTTGAGTATCGGGGTGTAATTTCATAAGAAAATGACTGAAATTATTGGACTGAGTAATCTAGGCATGTTGGTTTTGGTCTAGGCTATGAGTAGGGTAAGTGCGGCGGACGGCTATGCTCCTATTATTCTATCTTTAAGATTTTTGGGTAAGAGGTCTTGTATTTGGAATTCTTGTTCAAGTCAAAACATTGTGAAAGTATAACATGCAAAATGACACATCATGTACCTATCTGATTTCATCTGCAAGACCACTCGCCTCAGTCAATAACGTGGCAATGATAACACCACGACGTGGAAAGTAGTTAACTTGAAAAACGTGTATCTAATTTGTAAATTATTTATTTTTCATATAGAGAAAGTCGTATTTTGTTAACGTTTTAGTTGATTTTTTAATTATTCTCTTCCCTTTAGCACCAACCGATGTAGATTTGTAGGAATCATACGCTTGTATTTTAGTGAGCCAATATTTGTATAATAATTTTTAAAGTGCGTCCAGTAGTTTTATCTTACAGTAGCTGCTATTTATTTTATACTAGTGTATTTTTATATAGCTTTTCGAAAATTGCTGGACGTATTTTATGCAAAACATTCTCTTATTAGTGATGACCCTCGCATTCAGATTTAGCGATAGAATGTGCTGTATCTGTTGTATTTTTGTCGATATCATCAGCAACTATTTATACAGTTAAACTCGCACTGCCACATCAACAGTCATAAAGATTTCACAATATTTCGTCTTTTCTATCTAAGTAAAGGTTTAGTTAAATGTACATACTGTTGTTTTATTTAGGTTTTTATGTTGCTGTTGATATTGATACGAGAATGAATGAAATAACTGCAGTTATATTTGATTTGTGAATATTTGTATGTACGGCGAAAGATATTTAATAAAATCTTATTTATAAATAATTATGTAATATTTTAAGTGACAAATCGAAAAGGGTGCGAAATCTGAATTCAAAGCATTTATCGATGTCTCTTTACTGCTTTTAACGTGTGATTTAGATTTTTTGTCCTTTTCGAGTCATTAAATATTTAAATTATTCGATTTCCGAGTTTGTTATTAATATTTGTACTTTTACTCGTTATTGTAGGTTCTGTAAATTGATGCATCGATCTTTATGTTTAGTGTAAGTAGAAGCAGTATTTCGATATTGTGAAGAATGGTACTCCGTTTTAGTGTCTAGTGTTTTAGTTATTATTTTAAACATTCAATATGGACATTAATAATAATAGTAAGAAAATATTATCTTGGGTTCCGTAGACAAAAAATGTAACTTTGTAAAAAACTATTTACACTTCTCTAGATATCAAGGGAGTCACGTTCGACTCCTATATTTCTTAATAATCAGTGCCAACTTTTTGGTACATACACCACCGATATAGCTATATCGCTGACATACACAAATACAAATGTAATTATTATTATGATCTTGTAATTTCGTAAATATAAATTAAATAAATAAAGCTACGGAACCCACATCTTGGTATAAACTTAAACTACTTCAGCAGTAACCTGAAAGTTTATAAAGGTCATATTGTAATAGTGTATATTTTTGCACATGTGCCATAAATGACCACCAGGGTCAATTAACTGATTTGACATTTTCTCCAGTCCATATGCTCAATAAATAAACAAATATAAGGTTGCAGTCATTTTATAAAGATTTCAAGATATTTAATGGTAACTTAATACTAAAATTTATTATAAAAAAAAAACGATTTTTCGTATCTGGATTTTTATACACTACCCAAATAATGTTGTTTGACTGCAACATGTAATGAAAACAATACATAATCGTGAAGCAAAGAAAGCAAGAAGGAGAATAACAGTATTATAAACTTAATAAATAATAATTTCGATACATTTACAGTATTTGTATAGAAACATTTGCTTCGAGCATTTACACATTTCAATCATTGTATCATAAAAAAAAATGTTTCTAGACATTTTGAAATTTAACCAATTCATGTAACTGTAGGTAACAGAAGATTGAACGAAACTCTTAGACAATAACTTTTTACAGTCACTTTTACCGAAAATAAATAAAATTCTACTGTACAATATGTGTTTGGTTTTATTTATAACCTCATGTGACTGATTGATGTGATTGAATTCATATTGTAGTATTTGGAGTACGAAGGCACACCCCCGTCACTCCATACTGAGTGCTCAAGTTATTTACCTACACTCTCACGCGCGCACTGGCTTGTCCGCACACGCTTATGTGTGTGCGTGAGCTGGTCTAGGGCTGGCAGCAAGCGTGTGAGCGTCGTCGATCGAGAGGGACAATATTATAATTCAGCAACTTACATGATTCTCTTCCTAAATTTTAGCGTGGTTAATCCCTAGGTCCTAGTTCTGGTTCTCCATGGATTATTTTTGTATTAAAAATATATATATCGTCACGACTTGAATCAAATGCTCGAGGGGGTGTTAGAGGTGTTCCGAGTGTGAACTTCGAAATGCAAGTCACAGTCCACACTCGGTACACCCTCGTTTCACCTACAAATATTACGTCCTAACGTGATGGGTGGTGAGCCCTATCGATCGCCGTTCTTCGGGCACAAATACACACTTTTTAGGACATGTTGAAATTTGCTCAGATCGAACGGTCACACAAAAACATTAGATTTTTAAAATTTCAACTTAATGTTGAAATTCTTACCAACTGTTTGACAACTGTTTGAGAGTTGCAGTTAACGTCCTAAACCAATACATAAAAGAAAATGCCTTACTTTAGTTCATCGGAAAGAAATTTAAAAAATCTCCGTTCTTTATTTTTTGCTCCGTTTTCAATGCATCCATAAATACCACAAAAACGAACCATATTAATTAAAAATCAATATCGTAATAAAACAAAAAACCAAATACGCGCGCAGTGAACCAGTGGTACTCGAGCTCTGCCTGCCTCCACATTTGCCACTAACTTGCGGGGGAACGCGGGGGACGGTGGGTGTCGCTTCTTTACGTAGTAATACTTTATATTCTCTGACGAAGGTATATTTGTAAAAAAACTATAAATAGGTAAATATGCAAGCAAGCCGTTTAGTACACAAGTAAACGATCAATTTGGCCCGCAGTCACAGAATAAATACCCGAACATAAGACCAACATTGCAAAAACATTTAAATAAATAGCTAATCTCGTCTAGCAGCAATAAAGTACAAACTAGCTCGCACCCGTCCTTCGACATCTTTTTTATAATAGCCTACTGTCTGGTACCACACATGCGTGCAAGCGAGAAAATATCGAATTACTACGCGCGAGAGCTTCTTTTACTCTGACCAGTCATAATTCACTGCCCATCGGTAGGGTTGTACCACGTTGCACGCGTGAAATAGGCTTTTTATAAGGTGTTTATGCAGCATAATTCATAGTGTATGCTTGGTCAGTGATCAGTATCACTGAATGCTGCAAGCATTACGAAAGTATGCGAAAAAGCTCTGTTACCTTCCGCTAAGAGGTTGTACCCAAAGCAAACCGATAAATGGATTTTGCAAGAAGACAACGACCCCAAACACAGAAGTCATCTGTGCACCACCTGGAAGTTAGAAAAAAACATCGAGGTCTTGGACTGGCCCTCACAGTCGCCTGATGCCAACCCGATTGAAAATGTTTGGGCGTTGATGGAGCTCAATATGCGTGCAAAGTATGTCTCAAAGATGCCATGCGATTACACGCAACTGGACACCATATTAATCAATAAAGCGTCAAAGTAAGCATAATGAACTGATTGTGTTATGATTTTCAACTGCCTAAGTCGACACTGCCGATCACGCTCTTTTCGTACATAGGTAGTGTTGATAGACTCTGGTTTTAAAGGTAGAGATGGTGGGAGATTGTCGGACGTCCAGAGGAAGACTGTTCCACAGGCGGATTGCTGATACTTCGAAAGAATTTGTATACATGTTGGTGTTGTGTTCGGGAAATCGGAGGAGCATAGCTCTACTCGGTCGCTGAGGGCGGCCAAGGGATTCAACAGAGACAAACCGGTCTCGAAGATAGGGAGGAGAGAAGGGGCTGTTGAGAGCGTTATAAAGGAGTGAAAGAATGTGTGATTTTCTACGGTAACGGATATTTAGCCAATTTAACTGGAGACGAAATTGAGAGACATGATCGTATTTACGCAATCCAAAAATATATCTGATACAGAGATTTAAAAGACAATCTAACTTGTCTAAGAGTTCTTCTGTGAGATCAGGACATCAGCGTAATCAATAAAAGGAAGCAAAAGAGAATTGACTAATGTAACTTTGGCAGAGTACGAAAAAAGTTTTTGCATGCGCTTTAGTGAATGCATTGAGGAAAATATCTTTTTACTGATTTCTGCAACCTGCAAGTCCCAGGATATATTGTAATATAGTTAGTTACATATAGTTAGTATAAAATCGGAAGTGTAAAGAGTGTAAAGGCACATTTTTATTTGAGTTTAAACTATTCGGTAGTACAATATCGCTTATTGTGCTTTCATTGACTATCCATAGCCATCCATCAGCCTAGTTCGTCCACTGCTGGACATAAGCCTTTCCAGGACTTTGCCACTCCCGGCGGTCATCCTGGAAGAATTGCCATACACGCTGGGCAGGTGAGTTGGTGAGCGTGGTGCCGGAACCCTCGCACCAGTGACGCCGCTGCCCGTCACCAGTCTGTTACATATAAGGCTCGGCTATTAGGGGTGGATATACCGCCATCAGGTCACTGTGGATGAGGTACATTTCAAATTTCGGTTAAAAATAAAAATCAAGTGTGAGTTTACTCAACATTAGATACGTCATTCAACATTCAACATAATAATAAAAAGACAAATGTGCCAAATTTGCCACCGTGACCAGATTTCAATTTAATCATTTAAAGATTTTTAAGAATTTAAAGATTTCATTATTTAATCATTTTGATTATGTCACTATGTCATTAATGTCAGTAAACATTAGACACGTCATTCAACATTCAACATAATAATACAAAAGGAAAATGTGCCAAACCCAGTGGAGCACAGTGGGCTGAAATCAAACTTTCGTGGAATTAGTGATGAATGAAAACCAACTTTACTTTTCAAATTTTTGTTAAAACCAGCGTAATCACCTCACGTCCAATGGTTTCGTCATCAAGGTACCACACATTGAATTTTGAATTTAGCCTTGTAATTATTGGATTTATCGCCAGGCTAAAAATGGCAGGGCCTAAAGGGTCACCCTGTTGACACCCTACTTCCGAGCTCAAGAGATGGTTTTATGTTGGCATTGAAGATGCCAACACAAAGTATGACGTCCGCTCCGTTGGGAGGATACATTAATATTTACAAAAAAATATCCTTTGCCAAGTATATAAACTGTCTTAACGAAGTGGCCATTCCAAAACGATTAGTGAATAGATTCCATCTCAGTCTTAAGTATCTCTTTCCCGGCGTTTCGGAATGCGGCCATAATTTTCACGTGTTTCCTCTCTACGGTTTCTAATAACGGGGAACGAAAATACAAACAGAAATAAAATGTCAGCTTTCGGATGATTTTGTTGCAATAATTAGGTTACGTATAGCCATAAAAAAAATACATGTTTTTGGTTGTACTTTAAGGTATTCATTTTCCACAAACCACGTTAATTGATTCATATTTGTACTGTCAACGAATTTTTTTGTAACCCTCTATTGCACACTTCTTATCGATTTTGTTTCAGGTATCGCTTTCGCGATTTTGTTGGTTTTTTTTTAATAACATTAGTGTGAATGATATCTATTCATTTTCCAAATACCACGTTATTCGGGTCAAAAAAAGCACCCCCTTTTTCCAAAAATACGTAAAACCACTGATGCAGTCAGCGGCAGCAAGATATTGTCAGTCTACGCCTAGCATTGGCGCCTGTAAGACGTGGAACCTGTGCCCTTTTTTGCAAGCTATAAATATCTCCCAAAACTACTTCAAAACACATTGAAATTAATTTTATAAAGTAATATTTCAAGGAGCATCATATTCCTGCCGTTAAAAACTTAACAAAATATGCGTATGAGTGATTTAGCTACATCGTGCCATAGTCATAACAACAAAACTGAATGAATTTGGAATGAATTCATACTTTTATGCGGGAAAATCATATATGTTACTCTAAAAGAATAATTTTGTGATCGTTATTGAAACCCAAATTAATTTACTTATACTTACTGAGATCTGTAACAAAGGTCAATCACCTTTTCGTGAAATTACCCTCTAGTATTGGCTCAACATTTCAGGTCCAATAAGTGAAGTTTTTTGCAAATTATATAGGTACACTTACTTGGGATAAATCGCCAAGTATTTAAAATATAGAAATTTATTTTGAAATATTTACAGTGCATGGCAAAATTATTAGATCGTAGATAATCCTGTCGGTACATGTTCAGGTTCTGTTACGCAAAATGAAAACAATGAAACTCTTTTAGGATTAATTTGTTATCCCTATGTTTGTCTGTCTGTCCGTTTGTCTAGACAATTTTTTCTGGGTAAAATTAATAAATACCAATATAAACGGCCCTCTATAGAGCTGTAAAAACATACTTTTGACGTTTTTATTTATATTACGTTTTAGGTTTTTAGGTTTTTTTTTTACGTTTTTCATACAAATTTTCTCACTATGAAAATGTAGGGATGAACACTTGAGATAATATTTTGCATTTAAAAGTCAACACAGAAAGGAATTGTTGAACAAATAATGTAAAAAATATAAAAACCATGTTGTTCTATTCTAAAGGGATTAATTATCTACTGTTCAATGTGGCGATAGCTTTGTTTATTTTTTTCCTTGAATTATTTTTTACTAAGATAACAAATAGTTTAATACAAGGTTTTCCTTAAGAGGTCCCTTTACCCCTGTATTTTTCTTAAAATTCATACAATAGGTATAAACCGAATGTGAAGTCTACAGCTTATTTTCTTCATATCTTTTTTCATGAGTATATTCTAGTGACATCTAACTACGTCTCTATATAGCCCAAAAAGCAAAATTTGATAAAACACCATCATAATAGCTGTCAGGATATCGTCAATATTGCCTCGCTTTTACGCAAAGTTTAACAAGTTTGTATATTTTTATCTATACTGGAAATAAAAAAGAGAGAAATACAGGCGTCGTTAATATTAAGATGACTAAGTTTACACACTTTGCTATGTATAAACAGTAACCGTTTCATGGAAAACTGGTTTTACCTGAAACCATTTCACAAATTCAATTAACTTATTTTGAATATCTTGTCATCTTGCACTTCTTGATGAGAAATACAATTTCAATAAGTAAAAATACAACTTTTAGTTAATAAAACTTATAGTTAAAAGTCTGCTGTATGCATTAACATATTTTTAATTATATTACAATAGTAATAAAATAATTGGCTTATCCGTCGTCGTGATACCAGCCGTAAATTTCTTAAATAATCTGATATCACGCTTATGGAAAACCCAATTATTTTGAAGATACCATAATATCATTAAAATATGTTTATGCATAAAGCAAACTTTTAACAATAAATTGTCTTAGCTAAAAGTTGTACTTTACCGTTATAATTATTTCTTAATATTTTGTTACAAAATTCGGAGAAATAGCCCTTAAGGAAAACCTTGTATGAAAATATTTGTTATCTTTGTAACAAAGAAAAAAATAATAATAAACAAACCTATCGCCACATTGAACAAACAGTAAATTATTAATCCCTTTAGAATAGAACGATATGGTTTTTATATTTTTTACATTATTTGTTCTACAGTTCCTTTCTGTGCTTTCTTTCAAATGCAAAATATTATGTCAAGTGTTGATCTCTATATTTTCATAAGGAGAAAATTTGTATGAAAAAGTTAAACAAAAGGCCATAAAAACGTTATAATATGTATGTTTTACAGGGCTGTAAATATTGGCATTTATTGATTTTACTCAGAAAAATTGCCTAGACAAACGGACAAACAGACAAACATAGGGACAGCAAATTAATCCTAAAAGAGTTTTGTTTTTTCATTTTGTGTAAAGGGACCTGAACATTTCAAACTATGATACAAATAAATTTCTATATTTTAAACACTTGGCGATTTATCCCAAGGGTAAACAGGTGTCCCAAAAGTCAACGCTTTCCCTTGGAAGGCTGGTAGGCCAGCTCATGACTGACCAGAATATCAAATTATGACCTCAGCAAAAAGTAGATAGTCTTCGAGTTGATGGTACTTTTATAAATTCGAATAGATTTTTGAGAGTCAAAGCTAACCAGTTCTAAATTCTAAGAATAAAATTTTTGTTGCGCAACTCTGAATAGTCCTGCTATTGATAAAGTCAAAAATAAACCTTGAAATGCTGTAACATCAGGAAGAAAAAATAAAAACCCAATTTATGAGCAATTTTTTGTAATTAGGTTAGTTCGACACCACACCCTGAAAAAAAATGTTCTATGTTAGTTTTGCAAATTGTCTTAAATAACGGCTCATCAAATATTGTTTTTCAAATGATCTGGCAATTTCTGTGTATTACTTTTGAAAAAAAAGTTATTGCTATTTTACTACCAAAGGAGCTGCGTATTTTTTTAAATAATTAGAATTTAGAATGAAAGAGTGGCGGGCAGTAAAATATTTGACGTTCATTTGAAATGCCATTTAACACGCGTTAGAGTGAGATAAATAGTGACGCTATTTAAAATGAGTTGGAATGAGATAGTAACGCATTTAAACGTAGTTGAATGAGAGAGGCATAATTTATATAGGCTACAGTAAGATAGATAGTGACGTGGTGCATTCCTTCTGAGAATATTTGTTAGTTTCCACTTTTTGTAATAACAACTTTAGTAAAATTTTTTTGTAAAGAAATTTTTGGTCCAATTTATTTTCCCGCAAGTGTAAAACCAGCTCAACGGGCGAAAAATATTTAAAGAATGGGTAATGGTGACAATTAACCGTCACGATATTATTATGTATTTCGAAAGGAGTGTCTGAAATGTTCTGAGGGTCAACTGATAAATCAAACACTCAAAAAACCACTTTTAGCCGACCATAATAAATTTACGTCCCGACGTGATAGCAAGTAGGATCAATGCCGTGTGACGATGATCGAAGTACACTAATAAATTAGATAAAATAAAATACGTATTACTTTTGACCCTGCCTCGTCCACTCTATTCGTATTTTTGCTATGGTGACGCGAGCTTAGAGACCGGGACGAATTTCCCCCCGCGCGCAAACGTAACATGAATTAAGCCACGCCCGGAACTGGTTTTTGTTTTGGCTATGTCATACTCTTAAACTAATATTCCTGCCTCCAAGGCCCATTGAGATGAGACGTCCTGTATAGTTTTAAAACTATGAACCAAAAATAACACAATAAAAGGTTTGAAAAACTATCCATTACTTTATTTTCAAAAAAATAAACATTGAACGCAACCAAAAGTTTTAAACTATATAGTTTTTACGTTGGTAGCACTGCGCTTTGACATCTCCTCCGAATGAAAACCAATGATAAAAATGGCTAAGTGTGAAAGAGATGTAGAATGAAATCGATTCTCTTTTTCGAGCAAACAACTGCGTCATCTCGTCGTCGAATGACTCGCTCGCTCGCGTGTACGATACATCGCATCACGTTTTTCGGTACGGTCGGTATCGCCATTTTGCTGAGAACTCTGATTTCATCATTTGAACCGATTCGATACAAATAATCGTTCAATCAATATAAATATAATTAATCGTTTTGCTTTTGGCGGTTCAACTAAAATTATTGGTGAAAAGTTGATAGAAGTGAAGAATGACAAAAAGAAATGCGTCTTTGGTGTGGCGCTTTTTCGATCGTGTTGAAGAAAATGGAAGAGTTACAGCCGTTTTGTGTAGATTGTGTGATACACAGTACAAATACTTTGGAAACACGACCAACTTAAAGTCCCATTTGGTGCGAAAACATCCAATCCAGTGGGATTTACTGACTACTGGGTCGCTGGATGAAACAGCAAGACAGAGACTTGAAAATGCTGATGGGGAAGAGTCATCGTGTCAATCGCCGCCGATCACACGACAATCGAGGGTTTTCAAAACCGATAAGAACGTATGTTATTCAGTTTCAATTAACCAAGATAATGTTTTTGGTAAAGAGACCTCTCAGGCTAGGGATACATTGCCTAGAATTGAAATTGAAAGGGTAATTATGGGTTTTCACTCTTATCAAATCTGTGGTCAGTAGTCACTGTTATCAGTCAAATGTCAAATTATGTTTTGGCCTATGTGATACCATACCTAAGTAAAATACTGTTAATAAATTCATGGGCATGCATTAAGGTTATACCTATAACTTCCATATTTATTTTATACTTATTCAGATTAACTTCGCACCTTGACAAGCTTTCAGGTTAATATTAGGATCCTCAATGATATAATATTACAAGGCGCCAGGTGAATTGTGTTTTAGATTGTTGAGTTACTTATTTTGTGTCTTATTTACAGGTTGATCCTTCAGATATTGAAGTCGACCATGACAATGAGGAAGAAACCACTGCTGTCAAATATTTAGTGAGAAATATGCATACCAAGGGTTCTGATGAAGAATGGCTTGAAGAAGACCCGTTCCAAACCACACACTTCGAAACATATGAACCTAAGCGCAAGAAACCGAAAGTAATAAAGATAAAACGTGAAGTTGAAAGTCCTGCGCGGAGACAATCTTATTTCCAGAGTACTCCGGTGGTTGTGCGGCAAGATCAGAATCCACGGCCAGAGCCCAGAGATGAGTATTCAGTGTTTGGAGAGTATGTTGCAAATAAGTTGAGAAAATTCAAGGCTCCAAGGACTCGTGGAAACATTCAGCAGTTGGTTACGACCATCTTGTGGCAAGCTGAGTATGGTGTTTATGATGATGCAGACGCTGTCAAGAGAGTGTTAATGATTCCGATGGAACAACGAGCTGAGCGCAACGCACCAGTGAATCACATTCAGGAAGATCAGCCAGATCCTGAACAAGAACCTAATCTCAGTGTTGAAACTGAAACATGCACAATGTGATTAGATTAGATCCTGTTTTTAGGTTAACTTATTCAGACATGAAATTTAATTTGGAAGAGTCTTGCAGATCTCAGTGGACAAACTGGATAAGTGCTAGCCCCGCCGGAGATTTATTTTTCTCAGAGAATTCATTTATAATTGATACTTTTATCTTGTAATGCACTCTAAAAATATTTAGTTTCCAAAGCGATGGATATCACAATAAATCATATTACAGGCATGTAATTTATTGTGGGGTGGGTGATAGTTTATATAAATGTAAATTAAATTATGTATACCTAGGCCAAGGCTTTTATTTAAAGATCATACCTACTAAGTCTGTCTTTGGTAAGTACAAACAGAAACTTCAGCCCGTTTATGAACCAATTTTAATATTAAAGTAGCTGCCAAAAGAAAATCACTGCCCAGGGAAAGAAGTTAGTATCTCCATCGCAGAGTGAGGTTTTGGAGGTAAAATTAAAACCCAGATTTCATTTTTGAAAATGTTTGCCCAACTTTTGAATTTACGACTTTGCTGGGAAGAAAAATTCAAAACATGTAAAAGCATTAAAAAAAACTACACCCTAATTCATCAAAATGAGGTTTATTATAATAAAATTGCCAGAATACAACACCTTCTGTGCGCATGCGTTCCTCTGTCTTGTTCTTTTATGCTATCTATCTCGCTCGCACATGTCAGACGTCAATCAGCTGTTCTACCAACATGGCCACGTTAACTCGTTCCTCGGCAAAATTATTGAAAAAAGTGCAAATTACACCTATTTACGTTCGTAATTTGAGCCATATGAAGTGCAATAATCCATACAAAAACGTTGTAACAACCTGTGCGTGTGTTTTCGGCGGCGGTATTCTATTTTATGCTGCGAATAGATACGGGAAGGAAAATACTGTTTACGCACTCAAAGCTAAGGTATGTGAATTTAATATCATTATATACGTACTTTAAAAGACCCGTTTAATCTTTTTACACCAGCTGGAAGGCTACAAATCATCAGAATTGACTATTTCAGTCATAAAATTTGCGCAAATTGTTTATAAATAGCACGGCGATTTGACGTTTTTTTACAGCTGCGTTCAATTCATCGAGCTTTAAGATTTGTTTATGATGAAATCGCTATAGACGCGTTCGTGATATTTCGGCCGCGGTCACGAATGCAAAAAAAATCTCAAGATGTTTGATCATTAACAACATTAGTTTGAATCACAGACTTAATGTCTGTGGCAGGTACTAATACCTCAGAATAATGAGACTAATACTTCTTAGGTCTGTGGTTTCATAAATAAAAACAAACAATGCAAAAAATATTCCAGTCAAATGTATGGAGCATATGGACGCTAGGTGAAAATTGAGTATACATAACTGAAAAATTATAGTACATAATATACAGGGTGGAAAAAATGTAAGGGCCCTGGAAGGGAACTACCTTAAATCCTTTAATTAGTTCATTTTACTGAAAGGAAACATTCCTTTATTTTTTAAAAGAAACAAAACTGCATTCAAAGATCTTCTAAAATTCGCTTGTCTCACCCGGGAATCGAACCAACTGAAAGTTAAAAAAATAAACCATCACTATTTTATCATACGAATCGGTAGGATTATTGTTTAGGATAAAATTTGTCTACTACGCCGATGTCTGTTACCTTGACGTTATCGAGGCACAACTTGATACTCGAATGTCTTCAAAATTTCTGTATCAGGTTTATTTTTGGTCTTCGCAAGTTTGATCACATTTCTGAATTTCGTTTCCGACTTAAATGGCTTCCCATTCGTTATCGCCGTAATGCTCATATCCTGTTCCTCTTGTTTTCTGTGTTGAATAATCCTTCAAATCCTACTTACCTTAAAACTCGCTTTCGTTTTCTTCATGATACCCATGACCGCATTTTACGGTCCTCTCAGAATCTGCTTCTTGCCACGCCGGAGCACTCATCGTCTTTATTCAATAAATCGTTCTAGGTACAAACTGTTCGTTTGTGGAATGATCTTCCTTTACATACATATAAGAAGAGCCCCTTCCCTGCCTATCTTCAAGAGACTAGTTAAAGGACACTATCTTTCACTCAGATTACCAAAATATTCATTATCATTATTTTTTATTTTTTTTCAAATTTCAAAATTCAAAATTCAAAAAGTTTATTTGCAAATAATTAAATTTTATTTAAAAATAGTACACCACCATTTCAGCAATCATTCTAAACAGTTTCATCCACCCAAAGGTTGTCTGGAAGAGATCGCTTTGAGCGATAAGGCCGCCTGTTTGTTCTACATAATAAGTTAGTTAAAAATTATGTATTTATATTTCTGGTCCTTTTTATATGGTGTACAAATAAAGTTGTATTGTCTAATAAACATTTGGTCTTACACTCATCTGTTGTACGAAATACCCATAAAATTGAGTATTTATTACAAGTTCTTTATTAACAATACCTAGTACTGTTCACTTGTATCAAGTAAATGACACGTTATAATTTTCTTATCTCTCTAACATCCAAAGACATCGTATGAAGTACAAGCTTGCTAATGTTATACCTTGTTGAAGACTTTGATAAGAAAATAGTTAAATGGTAATAAGAAATTTATGCACAGTACAATTTCTTCTTGCACTAGGCGTACTGACGAAATCTTTAAAAAGGGAACGTATTTTTTTTCTGCAACGCGGAGCAACAAATTCGAAGTTCGAACGATAACTTTCAACGTTTTTAAAATCGATAAAAGTATTCGTTCGAATTTAAAATTTTGTTTTGTTTTGCTTTCATTCCGTGTTGTCATTGTGTAACAATGGCGTATCATTATTACATAACAAGTGAACAGTACTAGGTATTGTTAACAAAGAACTTGTAATAAATATTCAATTTCATGGGTATCTCGTACAACAGATGAGTGTAAGACCAAATGTTGTTAGACAAATTTTATCCTGAACAATAATCCTACCGATTCGTATAATAAAATACTGAGGGTTTATTTTTTTAATTTTCAGTTGGTTCGATTCCCGGGTGAGTCAAGCGAATTTTAGAAGATCTTTGAATGCAGTTTTGTTTCTTTTAAAAAATAAAGGAATGTTTCCTTTCAGTAAAATGAGCTAACTAAAAGATTTAACGTAGTTCCCCTCCAGGGCCCTTGAATTTTTCCACCCTGTATATAAATACTTAGTTTACCTATCTTTATTGCAACCTCAAATCTTTCATTTCCTATAAGAGTTATTAAAAAGCGATTGGTGATTCGACCACGGGCTTATGAATCTATAAATCATTTACAGGTCGCGGCAGTAAATAATACACATCATATCGTAGTGTCATCTCTGTCGCACGAAGCACTAACAGACCGGTGACAGAGACGACGCTCTACTAAGCCGAAGATAGCCGATGTTCATTATTTTCTGCCAGGTACCTACTGTACCAACTGGGTGCCTATCATCAAAACTATAGATAAAAACTGAACTTTAAAATTGTCTTCAGTGGGTATTATTTACGAATTGTGACGCCACTTCAAGTTCGAACATATCCTTAGACAATCATTATCGGCGTTCGAATTCGCACTGGCCATGGCCGAACCATGTATTTCGCTAAATATTGGCTCAAAGGACTAGTATCCGTGACATAAAAAAAAATAATGCAGGCATTTTGTTTTCTTTGTGATTTTTTTCACGGCTTGTATTTGCGTTTGAGAGCATCTGCTTGGAGCTTAGACTTAAAAGTGTTCCGTGGCTTAGACAAAATGTTTTTTTGTGGTATGGTGCTGATTAGTGATCTAATAGAAAATAAAGGTCGAATCTGTTGCAAAACCGAATCAGAGCACCCGACTCCATGCAAAAAATAGGTTGAATCTGTTCCAAAACCGAATCAGATCACCCCGACTCTATGCAGTCTTGTGGGTACTCCCCTTAAAGTGTATATAAAAAGCCGTAGGCGTGGAGGGAGGGCAGCCCTCACCCGCTGCAACAAAGGATAGGCACCCATGCGAACCGTAGCGGCTGAGGCTGGTCTCCGAATTTTGAATATTGAAAAAAATAAATAAAAAAGAAACTATTGATTTCCGGAACATAAACCCCCCTTTATCCCCCCCTTCCTCTCCCTAAGCATATACATGTGTACATATTTATATAAGAGTCCTTCCCTTTGAGGTGGAAACACAAACGTCTCAACAGAGTCCATCGTTTGGTCATACACATTTTCTGACACAGCAGGAGGCGTAGAGTACATACAAACGGCTCAACAGAGTCCAACGTTTGGTCACACACTTCACTAAGCGGAAATGAAGACATGGTGAATCTGAAAATGCGGTAGTAGGTAAGAGTACGTTAGACGCTCTCAACTGCAAGTCCAAATAAGTTACTCTATGGTACAAACACAAACTTTTTTTTATGCGTTATGATAAAAAACAATATAATTTTACAAATTACTCAACGAAAAAACGGTTTTTCAAAAAATCATATCAATAGTTGAAAAAAAAAACAATGTCATGTAAGGTTTGGTTTAAAGGAATACACCAAAGGCGTCGAAACCAATTTCTCTGCTGTCTCATTTGCCGATAACTTCGACGGGACGTCATTAATTCTATGAACACGTGTTTAGTTGAGATTTCTTCGAGAGTATAAGCTACCGACTAACTTCGAGATTTCACGAAATTAATCGCTGCAATTAGTACGGCAATCTTATCTGATCCATCAGGCAATTGAATTATCGACTTTATTGCATAGGGGAAACGATCATTGCAACAAAATAGTCCTACAGATTCAGTTTGTGGTAGAAATGTGAAGATCGGATAGTGTTTATCTAAAGGAGCCGACAGGCGTGTGAACAAGCCACTCAGCTGGTAGTTTGACACACGAATTTGTCATCCTTGGGTGTCATCTGGATCTTTATGGCGATGGTCTTCGATCTTGCGCTTGTCAGTCTGCTTCAGCCCTTTATTCCTCCGTTTGTTGCGTCTTCCATTCCGAGGAGAGTTCGATTCCCGCCCAGGGTTACCCGAAACGTAGGTAAAGTACTCGCTGACCAGTGAAGGAAACAAACAACGAACTAAAATATTATGGAATCTATCTCAGTACTAGTATAATCTTCCTAGGATTATGGCCCCATGACACGGAGGTTGTGTGTGATTTTGATTATACTACACGTACTTAGCTCACTACAATAATCGCAATATGATTGGCTAATGATTATCACGACATTCCGATTCCAGGCAATCATAGACTTGATTCGGACCGAAAAGTGGACCTAGTCGTAGTCTTTATGTTATTGTGTAAAAGACAAACATGTAAAAAGCACTATACGTGGTAATGTGTCAATCGTTTATACGGCTATTTCGTTTTTAGAGTTTTTGGTTTTAAATTTATGAATATTTCGAATACATACGCATAAAAAACTGATGCCATGACTCTTGCAGTGCTTGCTCGAGTTGCTTATGTACCATTTCACGGTGCAACCCGGCATTTTGTTATAATGTTGTTGTGCTCACTAGTGTGATCAACGCAATACATAAACGGTGGCTTCAATTTTTAAGCGAGTTTACGCTTCCATAAAATTTTAGTTCGTTGGAAACAAAGAACCATCCCGTAAATGACGTGACGATCAAAAAAAAGGAATTTGGGCATGGATGGGTTGGTGACGATAGAGTAAATTAAACTTCAGAACAATAACACAAATAAAATATTTCTTTTATCTATTAATTTTTATATATAAAATATTTATTTAATAATCCTACTCATTAATTACCGTTCCATCTCTACAGGAGATAAACCAGGAGTTAACCTTCCCGATATAACAGTACACGAAGTCCAGTAAATAAATTAGTTATAAAGGCATTTGTCTTCCTTATTTAGTTTTAATCGCATTGCAGTATGATAAGTCAGACAGGGACATGCAGTTGTATGGTGTTCTTACACGATCGGCAACTAAGAGCAATTTTTAGGCAACTTTTTTTTATTTCACCTTTTTACACCGTAAGGTTAGCTATCTTAGGATCCAACTGACGCCTTGTTGATTGTTAGTAAAGAACAAGATTCTGAAGTCCAAATCCGTTTCTTACTTCTTAATAGCATTGTTGAAAGTTGTAATCGAATTATGTTCTGTCTAAATTTTAATAAATAAATAACTTTTATACTTACATTCCGCAGCATCTTCGTAAATGGCTGCTTATTCACTTTGATAATAATCAACTACAAGCAACAATCTCTACTACTCTACATCAGTTTGTCTCGCTGGCGAATAAGGTGATCTAAAGCATTGGCTCTTCATCGCTCCATATTCATGACCTATTGCCGTATTATAGTTTAGGCAAGGCAACATATTGCTATACAATTTCTCGTGTAAATTCACCTTCACGAATGGATGTACAAGCGCGAGAGTGACATTATCTATGCGAAATGTCATGTTTATAATAACCGATGGGATATTTCGTTTTGTTTCAAGAATTATTTGCAACTGGTAGAATAACAAAATATGTATACAGAATATGCATAACCAACAACCCCTTACTGATGCAGGAGATAAAAAATTGTCTGTGATCCTATGATGGTTATCTTGATTGATTCGAACTAAATCACCTACTTAGGAACCATCGAAGAAATTGCCACAGCCCCACTTTTCGCTCTTTTCGCCATTGTAAAACGGTCGTACAGTGGGCCTGCGGATGCGGATTTTTTCCCGAAGCACGAGTACATTACATACCTATCTACTTAGATAATTATTATAATCCGGTCTACCGCGATAAATTTTTTTTACCGATAAAATCATGTCGATCCATTGCTCCATTGCTGCGTGAGAAAAGGACAAACCAACAAACCTACTTTCGCATTTATACTAGGGATACGGGTTATCCAAGTATAACTTTATAAACTCTCGCATTTTGTAAACATTATAACATACAGAGTGTTGCGGAAGCCGAAAGTACCCGTCCCTACTCCACGCACAAAGGTCCAAAAAAGAGACTAAGTGCGGAAACCGAGCCCACCAAGAAGAAGAAGAAGAAGAACCAAAATCGGTTTTCTTGGTGCGGTCTGTTTCTCTTTCTCTTTCTTTCAACCCGGGACGGACGAACAATTTTCCATGAAAAAAAATTGAGAAAACGAGAAAAAAAACTGTGTTTTCATACATTTTGGTCGGGTAGCTATGTAACTTTTCTATGGAACAGTTGATTTGTTTTTCGCGATTCGAGGGTTAACTCCATAGTGAAAGTTGTTCGTATAGACGAGTAGGTACTATCGCCAGTTTCCGGCTTCCACAACATTATCTTAACACTCTGTACATTATCATGTGTACAAAACGCGAGACTTTAAAGTTATACTTGGATAATCCGTACCGTATCCCTAGTATAAATGCGAAAGTGTGTTTGTTGGTTTGTCCTTTTTTTATGCAGCAACGAAGCAACGGATCGACGTGATTTTTTGCATTAAGATAGTTTATGGGCCGGAGGGAGGTCTTTTTTTATCCCGGGAAAATGCATGCAAATTAAATCAGCGCTGGCGAAGCCGCGGGCAAAAGCTAGGTGTTGATATATCACATACCTAATTAAATTAACAAAAAATATTGACTAAATAATTCGGTTTTCTTACAAAGGGACCTCATAATGTATGGCTAGGTCAATTGGTCTTCCGCGTGAAGATTAAAACATATGTCCATTGTAGCTGATTCTGAAGGCTTTAATTTTAGATGTAGTGCTGTCCAAACTAAAATATTCCATAGAGATTTAGCTTCTTTTCCTAGCATTTAAGGATTATTTTGCAATAAACAAAATTTTAGTTGTGACAGCACTAAAACTAAAATTAAAGCCTTCAGAATCGGCTTTATTGTCTTCCTAAAGAAAGTTATCCTTTCACTACACTATGTATTATGCGGTCTCACGGCTGGCATCCATTCACTGGCATTCATTTTCATCTAAGAAAGCCTTTACAAGTTTGATAGCTAGAGTTACCAGTAATTCAAACCATGTACATACATCTAAATATTTTTAAAGTGCAAAGCGTATTGAATTTTGCAACATTCATTTAGTTGAAAACGTTTTGTTCTCAACGATGATCCTTCAACTTGTAGTTCAAATCGTATTCGGTTTTCTTCGCTCTAGTCTGTACAAGCTAGCTACACACGTAACAATGTATCGTAGCGATTTATCGGTGAAAATCGATCTACACAGATAAATCGATTGTGTGTATGACGAATCCTTGCAGATTATTTGGTTTGCACAGTCCAATGAAATCCTTTATACAATTTCTTCTACCCAAAGGTTGTCCGGAAGAGATCGCTTTAAGCGATAAGGCGACCTATTTGTACTTACCTTAATTATAGTTTTAAGGTAAACGTTATTGTTTTTCTTTTTTTTTGTGGTGTGGTCCTTTTTTTGTAGCAATAAAGCTATATTGTATTGTATTGTCAATCGGCGGCAGTTTGATTTCCTACTTGAAAAATCGTTGTCGATCGCGTTTTCGCAGTTTTATCTGGATAGCGGCTTCGGACGATTGCTCAGTTCTTCAAGGAGATTGTTGTGTGCGGTTGCCTCCGCGCGAATTTCGCAACATGTCGGAAGAAGAAAGAGGCGGTTACCTTGAAAATTGGATGAATTCATCCAAAGCTCCAGAAAACCTCTTTGGAGAATAAAATCAAATGACTACCACTATCGCAATAAAAGAGAGGCTGCCTTCAACAGGGTGGTTGAAAACCTTTGGATTAAAATGCTAACAAGCATTTTTTTCTGTATGCACATAATCAAGTCCAAAACCTCAAACAAGTGCGCCATCGTCTTCAACAGTGGCAAGTTGCGAGCTTGCGTTGAGAAGTTGAGAAATGACGAATTGACGATATCGATATGTCGCATGCAAAAAGTGAAATTCCGCCGTTTATGAACGGCATCGTCAGTTTCTAAACGCTCGCTGTTTTGGTATTTGACTAATCTTCGTCAAATTGTAGAATTCGGCATTTTCTAATTTGCCCCGGCATTATTCTGTTAGAAGTATTGAGGGTCGCCTCGCTTCGCTCTGCTTCCAATATGTACCTAACACGCTCTTCACGCTCCGCTCTTTTCGCTTTCGGTTTCGACTTTTAAAAAAATTACATTCATTTTACAAATGGCGGGAATTTTTCATTCGGCAAATTGCAAAACAGCGAACGTTTAGAAACTGACGACGCCATTTGTAAATGGCGGAATTTTACTATTTGCCCGCAACAGATACGCAGATATCGATGGTGTATAGAGGCACTAGAAGCGTCTACCTGTGTGTGCATTTGAAATCAATACGATGTACGATATATCGTTACGTGTGTAGTTTTAGTCGTTAGGATGCCGGCTCTCAGACTCGGGCAAAGATTTCAAAAGTTTAAATGAGCCCTGGCACCTAAAATCTATTGCATTGTTTTTGAATGTGTGCGTTAATATAATGCCGACGCGCGCACACTTATGAGTGCGCAATCTGTCTACCTACGGTCAGCAAACTGATCAGACTACAAAGGTTGTTAAAATGATTAACTTTAAGTGCACTTAAGGCGTCCAACTATCACTGTGTTTAGATGAGCACTGATTCCAAACGTGTGACCGTCACCCATTTAAAGGTGGAAACATTTTGGTGCTGTCATAATACGGTAAGGGCTTATCTTTACTTTTGAAATCTTTGGACTCAGGTTCAAATCCTACCGGTCGAGCATGCCCAAATGAGTTTTTCGATGTATTTGTTACTTCTTTGTGCACTTTACCTACTACTTGCTGAACCATGAAGGAAATATAAGTAATCCTGCATGCCGCAGAAAGCGCGTATTTTTGGCAGAAGTGCGGGAATAAGGGTATGTCCCTATCACGTTGGAACGTAAAATCGTCGGCGAAAAGAGGGTGTACGAGTGTTGGATGTTTAAGTCCACACCCGAATACACCCATGATGTTTCTTCCTGATATATGAAAAAGTATTTGTTTTTTATCCTTTTTCATAAAAAACACGTACGATTTTAGTTATTTGCAGTGTGCCTGCGTACACAATAGTAACTACCGTCGAAACTGTCACTGTCACTCCTTATTATATCCAACTGCACCATATCCCTGTCTAACTCTAGCCAAGTTAACTTGAGACCCCGCTTCTTTGTGCTCCCTGCGATCGCTCATACTACAGGCACAGTATAAGAAAGTAGACAGTATTCTATCTTCATACAAACGGGCCGAAACGAACCCCTCCCAAAACTCGGTTCAACTCAATTTACGACAGTCGCGGTCGCACCGCAGTACGTAAACGCGTTGCCGCGTTGACATTGTAAGCCGCTCCCGCGCGTTTTCGTAAATTATGGCACGAAGTTATAGAATATTTTGTGCATTGTATGGCTGTTTAAATTAAATAATGCGACTATTTAATATAGTCAGTTGGCAACCCTAGCGCTTTTTTAGGCACCGAGCGGCCGTAGGTATTGATTTCAAGGGCACCGCCCAGTTAACGGGACACCTAACGCTAGAACATCAACAACACCAGGTTTTCAAGGGTTCATTGGAAGAAACTAGGTCTCTCCTCATATTGAAGAAAATATATTTGATTTATCGATCTTTTATCTAGGGATTCCACCTATAAACAATGTATTAAAATTTATACTTTTGTCAAAAAAAAATATGTTTTCCACCCTCTTTTTTTTTGTTTTCAATCGTTCGTTTCAAAAACGCGGTTAAGAGATCAACTTGATTTTTTTTAAACTAGGCAATAGAAATATGAAGGGATTTTACCTAAATCCAATATTTTTTTCCACACAAAATATTTCAGTATTCATCAGTTAAAACATACCAATTTGTTGTTTCGCTGCGTAATCACTAGTATTACGCGTCCAAGACAAAGAGGCCAAAGAGCCAACATATAATCGCCTCTATGAAAAGCAAATAAGGTCTTTGCCATTAGAATTATTGTGCTGGACGGGTAATAAAAAAAGTTGCTAGGTTATGCCATCCTCTTAAACTACTGTCTGTTTCCTTATACTGTGCTACGGGCTATAATTCTAGAGGCCTTATTGTCCAACTTCAAGATCTATCGCTATCGCTATCAAAGGTACGCGTGATCACGTTACCTTTGAAAGCGATAGCGAAAGATGTTTAGTCAATAAAGCCCCAGGTCTCAAGTTAACTTGGTCCCTCAGTGTGATGTAACAGCTTCCAAGTACGCGTTGTTGCAGTAAACTGATCATGATCTCTCAGTTACCGACGCCGGTTTTGCTTTTTTTCAGCTATCGTCTTTATTGCAATTCAATAAAGATTCTTTTTGACTGGATCGAAGAAGTTTTTAGCGTCGTTTTGTTTATGCTCTGCGCAAGAGCTAATGCCGGTGGGCGCCTGCTGGATGGATCGCGAATCCTTTAATATCCTTTCTGACGTTTAGGGTGGGGAGTTTTTTTGATATAATCATTCTAAATGTGCTAAACATAAAATATATATTTTAAACAATCCATCCATCCATCCATCAGCCTAGTTCGCCCACTGCTGGACATAAGCCTTTCCAGGACTTTGCCACTCCCCACTCCCAGCGGTCATCCTGGAAGAATTGCCCATACTCACACACGCTGGGCAGGCGGGTTGGTGCCGGAACCCTCGTACCAGTGACGCCACTGCCCGTCACCAGTCTGTTCCATATAAGGCCCGGCTATTAGGGATGGATATACCGCCATCCATCGGTCCCAGGCATCCTCTTACTCTCCCCCGAATTACTTCGAGGGGGTCTTCAAGTAAGATGGTGGTACCTCCACATTCGAGCCCGGCATCAGCTCTGCCACCTGTTGAGCACAATATTGAATGTTTATAAAGTCGAGGATTAACATTGATGCAATTATGAAAATTTATTTCAAAAATATCTTTCGAGTGTGCGACGACGTACAAAACTTGCATTTCCCCTCAAAAATATTCAATGATCTCGTCTCAGACATTTTCCCTGGAATTTTTAAATTAATTCAAAATTCACTTAATTTGGAAAAAAATATTTTATATAGTTTAATTTATAGGTAGGTAAGGTTTTTGCATTTTATTATATTATTTTAACATATTTATTGGTAGGTAATTTTAATTTAGATAAATTTTAGTTTTATAATTACTGAATTTGTTGTTTATGAATAAAGCAATTAATAAAAAAAAAGTCAATAGTTACTCAACAAAACCTTAGGTATTATCTATGTATTGTCTATGTTGCTATCGCAAAGTTTCAATTGGTTTCTTCCGTAAATAATTGCACAATTTTTGAATTGAAGAAATTTTGAATTTAAGTGTTCTGTTTAGATTAATTAGAAAAAGGCGGATATTTCACAATCCGGCTGGGATACCACTCTTAATGTCTCATCGATAAGCTAAAATAAGATATTGATTTATGTTACAAACAGACCATAATTAATGATTTCAACTAACAACATTGAAAAGTCTAGACTATTTATTTGCTACCAAAATATTTAATTTCAATAATTCCCAACCACGGATAAATCACGAAGTTCCCAACACTATCCAGTATTGAATTTCAAGTTCATTAATCCTTTGAGCAAGCCCGCTAAACTATTTAAACGTTATTTTATTCACTACAACATAATATGCATGTTGTGGGCATATCATAGAATTGGGTATATCATGAATCATAACAATTGTTCAGTTTGACCAGTAGAGTATGCAGTTTCATTTAAAGATACCTGTTTATTTACACCCGATATGCGTGTTAAGAGCAGCGGTATAGTTCAGTCGGTAGGACGCCGGCAACAATGCATGGTGTGGGCATATCGTAGAATTGGATATATCATAACAATTGTTCAGTTTGACCAGTAGAGTATGCAGTTTCACAGATACCCGTTTATTTACACTTGACTCTAACAAAAATTATTTCGCAAACGGAACCCTGGATCGAAAAATGGTCTTCTTACACCCCCAATATTTTTTAAATTAACTATCCAATGACATCCCACACTATCACTTTACGTGTAGGGGAAGTAGGTACCCTTAAAAAAAATCTTTTTCAAAATTTTACTGTACCACTTTATCGGCGTGATAAATATGTATACCCATGCCAAATAACAGCTTTCTAGTACTAATAGTCTCTAAGCTAAGCCGCGGACAGACAGACAGACGGACATGGCGAAACTATAAGGGTTCCTTGTTGTTGACTACGGAACCCTAACAAGCGTAAAAATCTATGAGCTAATAAGACCTGTCATTCTAATCAAGCTATAATGTATGGAGTATAATCACCGTAATATAAGAAGGTAGTTATTTCAGACCATCATTTTGTAAATATCCATATATCTTCAGGTATCCCTCTGATCTGATTTCTCATTTATTTATCAATCGAGTCATGCGAGCTCTTTTACTCATCTGTATAATCCCAATAAATAAGAAATAAGTTAAAAAAACGTCAACTGTCAGGCTTTTCCTTATACAAATACCAATTTCCATATTGCAATATTATCGATAACGAGTTGTCACTAAAAACAGGAAAGTTTCGAAGTATTTAGATTAGTCACGTCCATAAATAATTCAGAGGGACATCTTTGCGGTCGTCTAACCTAGAAATAGCGCTTCTTCGACTACAAATTCGGAAACAATGGAGTAACTATGAATGACGCACTCCTGATTCATAATTGTGTCACAATAATTCGTAATCTTGGGTCCTATTTGCGGTTTCGGCGTCTTAATTTTCATGGAAAATTAATTGATTCGCTCTGAATATTAAAGGTTTATTACTAGATTAATAACGTGAACTTTATCGCAAAAATCTTTTAAAACCTCCTTCCTCTTAAGGGGAACGAAAATACAAACAGAAATAAAATGTCAGCTTTCGGATGATTTTGTTGCAATAATTAGGTTACGTATAGCCATAAAAAAAATACATGTTTTTGGTTGAACTTTAAGGTATTCATTTTCCACAAACCACGTTAATCGATTCATATTTGTACTGTCAATGAATTTTTTTGTAACCCTCTATTGCACTATTCTTATCGATTTTGTTTCAGGTATCGCTTTCGCGATTTTGTTGGTTTTTTTTTAATAAAATTAGTGTGAATGATATCTATTCATTTTCCAAATACCACGTTATTCGGGTCAAAAAAAGCACCCCCTTTTTCCAAAAATACGAAAATCCACTGATGCAATTTGCAATTTACTGAAACTTATTTTTTCAGATTAATGTATTTTAAAATGTGTTGAAAATCTGTAGTCTGTCTAGCTCTCGGAGAGACAGACACAGGCGTGTGTATGGAGTTATACCTGGCAAAGGGGTTAGTCACGTACATGTAGCACCAAGGGTGTTTTGGTCTGTTTTAGAATAAGATTACTAACATAGGATAACAACTTTTGAGTATTATTAAAAAAATGTAAACCTCATGTAGTCTTTAAATAAATAAATATTATTATTGTTATATGTATGTATGTATGTAAGTAAGTTATAGGACACCTAATGAAACGCAAAAATATGTATTTTCAAATAAAATTTCAATTGCTGTTATTTTGTAAATATGTTTGGATTTCGTCAAAACTGGTGTTATGGAAACGTTTATCTTGCATCAAACCAAAATGGCGGACGGGCATCAAACCAAAATGGCGGACGGGTAGGGTGGACCTTACAGCAGCATTAAAAGTCACTGTAATATTTGAAAGTCCATAAAATTGCGTTCAAAATCAAACTTCGTATGTCGATGATTCAATATAACACCTTAAAAGACATAAGTATAAGCATATCTGGCGGTTTTATAGAGTATTAACGAATAAAAAACCGGCCAAGTGTGAGTCGGGCCTCGCTCTTTTAGGGTTCCGTACATCTAACCAATTATTTCAAACTAGATATTTATTTAATTTTAAGTAATGCTCTACTTAAATAATTTCAACAGAAATTACAAACTCTTCATTACCTACACAATTCATGAAACAAAACTGCAAAATTAAGTTGGTTGAGTATTCGGGGACGTAACCCTAAAAATACATTACAAATACATTAAATTATTGCGTTTTTAGTATCTATTTGTTGTTAAGTACAGCATATGGTACATAATATACAATAATTTCAAATTCCTAACTGCTTTGGCCTAAAAAAAAATCGTCTAAACATTCAAATTTGATAGCCCCTCATTTCTTTACTTTTCAAGATAAAAAAATTAAAAAATATATTTATACTCTACTTAATGAACTCTAAACAATGACACATGTGGGGACATGCTAGGGTAGAAATTTTGTTTTCGGCTCCATTTTCATGTACCTATGGAGCCCCCCCCTGAAAAATAATTTAATTACATTTTAAATTCAAAATTCGGTTTTGGGTCAACATTTTACACAACATATACAAATTTTAGATTTCTATCTCATTCCGTCTAAGAGCCAGAGACCCGTGTCATACGGACAGACAGACGGCCAGCGGAGTGACATAAATTAATAGGGCTCCGATTTGTCCTTTGGGTACGGAACCCTTAAAAATGATACATTTTATGTACAATTTAAGAATATGACTGCTCAGTCGTCATTCCAATACCCTAAATGATAGTAACGGATTTTCCTAGTACTTAACACCATTTTCCTCACACATCAAATTTGTCACGTAGTCCATCTTATAATTTATTCCTTCAAGTGTTTCATCCTTGTCATCTTCGTCATATAATAGTCATGTGCCGTCAACTTGTGGTCTAATTTTCATTAAGTCTTCTACGTGATTTTCTACGTCACGTTTGACATTGGGGGTCTTCCAGATAGCATATATCCTGTTTAGCTGACGTGTCTTCAGAATGTGGTCAGAAAAATCAATAGAGGATAGCTGAATTATAGTCTTCTTCTGACTAACAATTCGTATTAGTGTTTATCGATAAAATACTAACATACATAGGTAATACATATACTTATATATTACTATGTAGTATATAGGATGGGATTTAGTCGGCCGCCTGGATTCGTGCTGGGGGCTCGGTTGGTGATCATTGAACCTTGTTCCTGGTCCCTGGCCGGGTCTCCGGTATGGGTTCGGGCGGTTGATTGGATTTCACCTTTTATAATAATTTTACCTATAATTTTAATCGTATATACAGGGTGGAAAAAATGAAAGGGCCCTGGAGAGGAACTACCTTAAATCCTTTAGTTAGCTCATTTTACTGAAAAGAAACATTCCTTTATTTTTTAAAAGAAACAAAACTGCATTCAAAGATATTCTAAAATTTGCTTGTCTCACCCGGGAACTGAACCAACTAAAAATTAAAAAAATAAACCCTCGCAATTTTACTATACAAATTGGTAGGATTATTGTTCAGGATAAAATTTGTCTAATAAACATTTAGTCTTAAACTCATCTGTTGTGCGAGATACCCATGAAATTGAATATTTATTAAGTTCTTTATTAACAATACCTAGTACTATTCACTTGTCAAGTAATAATGATACGCCATTATTACACAATGACAGCACGGAATAAAAGCAAAACAAAACAAAATTTGAAATTCGAACAAATACTTTTATCGATTTTAAAAATGTTGAAAGTTATCGTTTGAACTTCAAATTTGTTGCTCCGCGTTGCAACAAAAATACGTTCCTTTTTTAAACTTTCCGTCAGTATGCCTAGTGCAAGAAGGAATTGTTCTGTGCATAGATTTATTATTACCAATTTTAACGATTTTCTTATCAAGTCTTCAACAAGGTACTTAAGATAAATAACATTAGCAAGCTTGTACTTCATACGATGTCTTTGGTTGTAAGAGAGATAAGAAAATTATAACGTGTCATTTACTTGTTACAAGTGAACAGTACTAGGTATTGTTAACAAAGAACTTGTAATAAATATTTAATTTCATGGGTATCTCGTACAACAGATGAGTGTAAGACCAAATGTTTATTAGACAAATTTTATTCTGAACAATAATCCTACCGATTCGTATAATAAAATAGCGAGGGTTTATTTTTTTATTTTTAGTTCGTTCGATTCCTGGGTGAGACAGCAAATTTCAGAATATCTTTGAATGCAGTTTTGTTTCTTTTAAAAAATAAAGGAATGTTTCCTTTCAGTAAAATGAGCCAACTAAAGGATTTAAGGTAGTTCCCCTCCAGGGCCCTTAAATTTTTTCCACCCTGTATATTGCTACATAAATTAAATAAACATTTAATCTAAGTAGTTCATGTACATTTATTATTTTATTACATATATTTTTTTAAGATTAAAATTTGACTTGTGAAACGTGTATTATATATACCTACTTTGCAAAATAAACTTTTTGAATTTTGTTGAATTTATTTAATTTAATAATCAGTTTGATAATTGATAACAAAAGATTGATTGATAACAAAAATCAATCTTTATTTGACCTTATTTAGTATCTGGTAAAAGCGCCTTCTTGTTTTCTCTCTGATTATTGTTTCGTGATAGGTGTCAGAGCTATAACCTCCCAAGTGAATTTAAAAGGATAATTATACAATTTTAATTTTGAAATTCTTATCCCAATCATTTTATTATTATTCCACACACTACCCATAAAATCTATAATACTCACAGATAATAGTACTACAGATTTCCATCTGCTACGTTCCAGACACACCTCGTTGGCCTCTTCCACATCCATCAAACTAGTCATACAGGCTCTTCTATTCCGGTTACTTTTGACATGGCCTTTCTTCAATATGTCGCCAATTTCGTCAGCATACGTCCTTCTAGAGCGGCCTGGTCGAGCTGTACCTTCCACTTGCGCGCTATAAATTTCTTCCGTCACTCTACTTTCATTCGTCCTCTCTACATGTACAAACCACCGAAGCATTCCTTATTGTATTCTAGTTACTACATCTTCCTTCAGGCCGCAACGATCCCGTTTGTCGATATTTTTCACTGTGTCATTCAATGTTAAACCACACATACTACGTAAGGAACGCATTTCCACTGCATTCACTCTATTTTGATCTTCTTACACAACATTCATTACCATACATAAAATACTTAAATTACATAAAATATACACTCACATTGCAGATAGATAATAATTATGATATTATATGTTTTTATAGCGAAATCCATCGCTTTAGATACTTTTAATATAATTAAAGCGCATTACAAACTAGATAAATATGTCGATTCGGCTAACTTATTTGACAGAACTAATTAAACTTAATTTGAGCCTTCTGTCTTGTTCTTTCCGTATCGAAAAGACAAAGACAGAACGCTTATAATAAGGTTAGTCCTGTCAAATTAGTTAAATTGTGTTTAGCCGAATCGACATCATTGTCGAACTAGAAAGAGGTCGTAGGTTTGAATACTAGCCTGAGGTTTTTTTTCAAAATATTTGTCTTACATGAAATTTGTTTGTAATTGTTATTTTCTAGTTTATAAATGGACTCTAATATATTAAGAATAGTTTATGTCAGTCAAATTTTGCTCTAAATTTTAACTTCTATTTATATTTTCTTATATCTATAACTTATATGTATGTTGAATTCGCATTATCGCTTATACAATAGATAACAGGCAAGATAGGGTTTCGAATCCATATTTGAACTCTTTTGTAATTATAACAAAAACAGTAATAAAATTATTATGCGTATATATAGCTAAAACGTGATGACTGTTAAAAAACATCATATTTGTGAAGTTTATCATTACCATTGTTGAATTCGTCTTTGCCGTGGGAGCTTTAGCATATATTTTTGTATTTTTATATATGTTTCAAAATAAAGCGAAGAAAATAATAATACTGATATTATATTATGTTAACATTATATCATTGCAGTATAGAAACGCAGAAATAAAAGTAAATCTGGATGTGAGGAGCTCTGAACCGGGATTCGAACCCGGCGATTGCTCTAATAAGCGAAAGGTCCCGGGTTCGAATCCCGGTTTAGAGCTCCTCACATCCAGATTTACTTTTCTTTCTGCGTTTCTATACTGCAATGATATAATGTTAATTTATATCTCCTTGCGATGGATAAATCGCCAAGTGTTCAAACATAGAAATTTATTTCTGTCATAGTTTCGATTATATTATGTATTCTTCATAAAGTTGCAAAAAGGCGTCTTTTGGACACAATATTTTTCACTTTGTACAACACTGAAGAGGAGAAAAGAAAGAAGTTTTCAGAGTCGTTTTGAGTAAATTATATTTGAAAATATATTCAGTATTTGTTAGTATTGTTTGTCTAGCAAAGTTGAACCAGCATCCTTTTCATACACATAGATAAGAATAGTATGACCATCATACAGTCTACTAAACCTGTGGGAACCGTCGATATTTTTCCATCACCGTCTTCTTTTTGTCTAGCCAGCCAGTAACACAATCCTTTACATCCATTCCTTGACCCTGTCCATTCGTAACAAAACACTCAATGGACCAGCGATAATATCAAATGCACGATTAAAAGTAAATCAGGCAAAGTCAGGGGTGATACTAAATCGTTCGCATACACAACCCCAATAAACGATTCCATATTGTCCCCAAAGAGGCGATTAGTGAAAGGAGGTTCAGGGAATAGACCACCTACGTGGAGGATGCTCTATATTTTGACTTTTTTCTTTTTAATTTCGGACGCAAAGGTATTGTTTGGTGACAGCTTCCGTGTGATATAATGGAGTAATTTGTTATTGATATATTTTGAATGGCTAGTGGGTTTAGATTGAGAATTTGTTATTCTTTTCATTCATAAAAGGATTCAATAAATTGTTTCCAACTTGTTTGTTTTGCATACCTGTTCGTTTTTATTATTTGATTTTCCGAGTTTAATTTTGAACTTGTGTCATTTCGTCATGTCACTTTTAAATTTTCGAATAGGTAAAATAAATTGATCTACAGAGCTGAAACAGGGCCTTTTTTAATATGATTTTAATGAGAACCTAGACAGGGAAAATAATATTTATAATATACTAGCTTTTGCCCGCGGCTTCGCCCGTGCTGATTTCGTTTGCAATTTTCGGGATAAGAATTAGCCTATGTCTAAGGCTGCAATAATTTTTTAGAGTTAAGTCCGGTGTAATGCACAATTCATATTATTAAGTATACAACGTGTAACAGAAAGGTGTAACCATATTTGAAGCGCTTATTCAGTGAATGGTATAGAACAACTTTTACTATGGACCAAAACCTGTGTCTCGAAAAAAAAAAATTTTACTGTTTCATAGAAAAATGCAACGCCGCTCGGCCGAAATGTATGGAAGGCCAGATTTTTTTCGAGATTTCAGGGTTGGCTTCATAGTAAAAGTTGTTCTATACCATTGCCTGAATAAGCTCTTCAAATATGGTTACACCTTTCTGTTTCTGTTACACGTTGTATAAATGGCTACTGACTCGGTACTGCTTCATTTTCATTTTTCATTTGTAGTCGATTAGCATTGCGCGGGAATATTATTAAAAATCCGGACGTAATTACGAATCCGGACAAAAGTCCGGACATGGTTACCAAATCCGCAGGGTTATTACGTATCTTGCAAACAGTAAGCAATCGACAAAAACTGCGCAATTGTTGTGTCAAAAGTCACTTTTCTTATTAAGAAAGTGACTTTTGACACAACAATTGCGCAATTTTCGTCTTTTCTTATTAAGAAAGTGACTTTTGACTTTTTGACACAACAATTGCGCAATTTTTGTCTTTTCTTATTAAGAAAGTGACTTTTGACACAACAATTGCGCAATTTTTGTCGATTGCTTACTGTTTGCAAGATACTTAATAAGCCATCCGGACAATCCGGACGTATGACAAGACTACCTATGTCACTCTCCGGCCCATAAACTATCTCGATGCAAAAAATAACGTCGATCCGTTGCTCCGTTGCTGCGTGAAAGAAGGACAAAACCCAACACACATTTTCGCATTTATAATAGGGGTACGGATTACAAACTGATTACAAATAATCATAATAAATTGAACTTTGACATCTTTTATGGATGACATGTTTTTTCGAGGTGGTAGAGCTGATGCCAGGCTCGACTGTGGAGGTACCACCTATTTTACTTGGAGATCCCCTCGAAGTAATTCGGGGGAGAGTAAGAGGACAGCTCACAGGCAAAAAACCAGGAGACCCACCATGTCTGGGACCGATGGATGGCGGTATATCTATCCTTAATAGTCGGGTCTTATATGGAACAGACTGGTGACGGGCAGCGGCGTCACTGGTGCGAGGGTTCCGGCACCGCGCTCACCAACCCGCCTGCCCAGCGTGTGTGAGTATGGGCAATTCCTCCAGGATGACCGCCGGGAGTAAAGGCTTATGTCCAGCAGTGAACGAACTAGGCTGATGGATAAATGGATGGATGTTTTTATGGAATTTTTAGTTGATGTGAAAACAGAGTAAAAAAAATAGGACTGTTAAAGGTTAAGGGTTGAAAATAGGTCTAATGTACTGTGATTCTATTAGTAGTGTAAGTATGTGGTACTATTATTATTTGCTAATAAAGCAATACTAAAAATATTGGGCACTCCGCCTATGGTATTTCTCTGAACTGTTTTTTTGCTCTCAGATTTTATCGAGTTTGATAATTCTTCAAAAATAATGTTGAATGTGATATTTATTTATGAAGCCAATTTCATACAGAAGACTCGGTAAGTGCTCAATATCAAGGTTCAATGACCCTTTCTGTGAATTTTGTGAAATATTTTTTTCCTTTTCCCTACAAACGCAAGCCCAGCCTCGAGTGAAGTCCTTTATGAGGTCAACATTAATTTTGCGAAATTTGCAGACAGTGTTATCGATCCGTAATAATGATTTCTTACGAAGCCTCCAGTAGGAATTTGGCTGCATAAATATAAGTTACCTTTATATAATATTGTTTAAATAGATTTTATAATACAAACATAAAAAAGTATAATTATTATGTTTATTTTGCGAAATCCATCGCTATGAATACTCTAAATATTATTAGAGTACATTTCAAACTAGAAAAGATCAATCAGAAACAAACCTAAAGACAAGAATTTTGAAAAAATTCCCCGGGCCAGGTTTCGAACGTGCGACCTCTTGTTATTAAGACAAGCGCGCTACCAATTGCGCGCCTGGTTTGTTTCTGATTGATTTTTCTAGTTTGTAATGTACTCTAATAATATTAAAAAAAGTATTAATTGGTTTCGAAATATATTTCGGCCAATTTGTGGCCGTAGTCAGTCGAATAAATAAATAAAAAAGATATTTGACATGTATATAATAGATGTTGACATTGACACATAATTCTAAAGACGGTACCTACTTTGAGGTTCGTTGAAGCCGTAGAGATATTTAGATTTCAATGGTTAAAGGGCTGCACTATGCTAAAATTCCGTCCCGCTCTAACGCGTTTGTTTTTTAAGTCTCTATCCTGCTCTAATCAGATGCCGCGCACGCAAAACTTCAGTTATTTTGTAATCGTGGCTCCATTAGGACATACAGAAATAAAGTAGTAAGGTTTTTTTGTAGATAATAATGAGATCTTTTATTGTGTGAAAGATTCATTTCAAACGCATATTCCGTGTCCGAGCGAATTGAATGTAGAGAATGAAATTAGGTACCTACAGATATATATTTATTTGAGTAAAGATATAAAATTTCGATAATCTATAAAGGCTTAATTCGTCAGAAAAACATGATTAAGTACATATATATTTCCCAGAATTTTCTAGTAGCCAGTTTGGCCTACAAATCGAGCTAAATATACGCAATTTTACCAAATCCACGCTTATTCAAGCCTTAGAGCATTTTGCACGTTCAAACATTGACGAAGAAGCATTTTCTAAAGCGTCTCGAGTGATTTAAAAATCTGAAAAATAATCAGCAGCATATAAAAAATACTTAAAAGCAAAGTTTTAGAACAAAACGAGAGGTTTTTTGATTATTTTCTTATGGCCATGTACCTTTAATATACTTTTAATTAAAATTAATACCGTTTCCATTGATTTCTTGTTTAAACCTTAAAAAGATGCATGCGTAAAAACAACTCAAGTCTGTAAACACAGATTGGCCAATTATAATGTATCTTAATTTCCAATTTTTCATTTTCGTGTGTCTAGTAATGATTGCAATAATAATTGCATTTACATTATGGAAAAAATTACTTTTCCCACATAATTATGTCACAGATAATAAAAATTCTTCAATTCAGGACCGGCTCCGCCAAACATGCATTCGCGTTTGGACAATTTAGCATATTAAATCAAAATGTAAAAAAAAAAAATGCTTGTAATTAGTTAAAAATTTAAACTACATTATGTATTTTTCAGATTTGAGACAAGTATTATAAACAACGAGAAAAAAATTCGAAAATATCACTAAAATCACGGAAAACGTCATTTGGCGTTAGAACAAGTACTGATCTGACTAAAAAATTAAGAAATATATTTTAATTTTTTTTTTCGTTATTTTAGAAGAAATACTAAACATTCAACATTTTCGTTAACAGAGAAATCGAATTTTTGAATGTTTGTGTATTTCTTTTAAAATAACGAAAGGAAAAATATATAAAAATATTATATGAATAATACACCGTGACTCAGCAAAGGCTAAAACAAAAAAACATTTTACAACAAAACAAATATTTTTTCTCGTTGTAACGCCAAATTACGTTTTCCGTGATTTTAGTGATCTTTCAGATTTTTTCCTCGATGATTGTGATACTTGTGTCAAATATAAAAAATACGTAATGTAGTTTATCTTCTTAACTAATAAGTAATAAGTTAATAACACATATTTTATTAATAATATTCCGATGTAATAGTATGCCAAATTGTTCCTTATTTTTCCTTCACATAAACAGTTTTCTTCATTTCCTAATCCCCTGCAGTACGGAACCCTCACGTCAAATTAGCGTCAGTTCCAGATCAATTAGGGTTCACTTTCACCCAATTAACCATTCCATTTTCGCCTGTGATTAATTCGTTAGGTTTGACATCTGAACTTAAGTGTGCCCCTGTATTTGGGTGCCTTTTTGATCGGCTTTAGGAGTATAATCTTTTTGGGATAAATGTAGGAATTTCTTCAGTGTGCTTCGATTTTCTGCAGCTTTTCTGAAGCTGTATAAGACCTTGTCGTTGGCTTTGCTTTTTGCGTTGTCTGTTGTACACTCAGTATGTAAAACGTTGTCTGTTGTAAACGTTGTCTGTTGTATATACTCACTATGTAAAACGTTGTCTGTTGTACACTCACTATGTAAAACGTTGCCTGTTGTACACTCACTATGTAAAACGTTGTCTGTTGTACACTCACTATGTAAAACGTTGCCTGTTGTACACTCACTATGTAAAACGTTGTCTGTTTTACACTCACTATTTATAACGTTGTCTGTTGTACACTCACTATGTAAAACGCTGTCTGCTGTAAACGTTGTCTGTTGTACACTCACTATGTAAAACGTTGTCTGTTGTACACTCACTATGTAAAACGTTGTCTTTTGTACACTGACTATGTAAAACGCCAACTAAGTACTACTTACTAACGCCATCTGTTGAAAATATATCTTAAGTTCAAATACTATATTTTGTAAAGCAGGTACTTATACCTATACATTTTACAAGTTGACATTAATCTTAAAAAAACAATAAAATAGGATAAAAAAATAATTTTACACGGGAAGTACAATAAAATATTAAATCAAATAAAAGTTAGGCTGACTTAAATTTAATAAAATTACTCTCCTAGGTAAAAATATAGGAATAAAAAATATACATAATTCAATAAATACAATCAAAATCAAAACCAATACCAAACACCCCTGTAATAAATAAATATAACCACCGCCAACCAAACATTTGCACCAAGTTTGAACCAAGGTCTGTTGTGTGAACTAAACCAACCTTTTGGAATTTTTCAATCAACTGGTAACATGTGATCTCATAATTCCTTTACAGTTGGACCGCATGGGAGTTCACCCTAGATAACATCTTCAGCTTCGACTTTACACTTTAAGTCTGGAGCCATTAGGTCGAAATTAACTTGCTGATTGGTGGGTTCAAAAATAGTGGAAGAAATGGCGCTTACTGAGCTCATTGAAACAAATCTGTTAAGCGTTTGTTAAGGGTAAACTCGTATCCTTTATACAGAACAAGACTAACTAAGAACACTGTGATTAGGTAAGATTTAGTCCTAGCATTAGGCCTATGTTCCGAAAAAACTATTATCACTTATGTCATCGCCGGTTACTCGTTAATAAGATCGGAACGATTTTGACAGATGTCTAAGCACTGACAACATTTACTTGTGATCTTGCTGATCTGCACTAGCATTTTTTTTGGAAGGCACCCTTTTAATTTTTTTTTTTTTGTGTTTGCAAAGTTAGCAACATTTTCAAGACACCCGAGATATTATTTAACATGAATTATTTTGATAAGTTTTCTTATTTAATCAATAATCATTAATAAATGTATGCATAGAGATAACAGAGGAATGTATTCTAGACAATTCTAGTTCCATAGTAGTTTACTTAATAATTATACCCCTATGAATTCTATTATCGCTAAAACAATCAGATTCATTTTACGGTACGTTCAGAAATAATGAATGAATGAATGAATGAATAAACACTTTATTGCACACAAATAAGAAGACAAGATACACACAAAGAACAGATAGAAGGCAAGGGCGGACTTATTCCTAAAAGAAATTTCTTCCAGTCAACCTTGGGAAAACATAAAAACATTTTTATCTTGAAAATTTAAATTAATCAGTGCATCACAATATGTAAAAGTTATTTTACACCTATAACATAAACATAAAAATATACTACATACAAATACATACATAAATTCACAGATACATATATAAGGACAAACAGTAGCTTAGTCAGTAAGTCATTCAGAGAGATGAGAGGTAAAATCTTTTCAAGTTTTCAAATTTTTTCATTTTTTCAAGAAATAACTACGTGGTCTTTTATACAAGGTTATCTTTATTTTGTGATAAAGCATTGTTTTCTGTTGTTGAACATCTCAAGTATAGAGCGGTAGAAAGTCCAGGTAGAAACGATTGCAAAACGATTTCAGCAATCCTTTTATACAGTTTCTTCCACCCGTAGGTTGTCTGGACGAGATCGCTTTAAGCGATAAGACCGCATGATTGTGCTTACATAATGAGTTGGTTAAATTTAAGTGTTTATATTTCTGTTTCCTTTTTTATGCTCTACAAATAAACTTGTATTGTTGTTGCTGATTGCTTTGCTTTATCATAGTTGTAATATGAGAGCACTACAGAGACAACACGAGTTTTGTTATATTACACAGCGTTCTTCAACATTCAAACTGATTGTAATATCATCTTCAACAATCGATACTTCAAATTTGGAACACCGCTGACCAATGCGCCCGCGCTGCCACACGCATTGTCTCCGATAACCATCTCCTTTGTCTGACACCACCCCTAGAAAACACTTTAAAGAAAAATCAACCCTAAAATTATACGCAGAAGAACATTTTTGTAATGTATAATAGGAATGTATTAGGGGTTATTTAATGAAAAATAAAGCAAGAAGGGTAAGCTTTAACATATTTTTTAAATTGTAAGGCGTTGCTGTTGATCATACACATGAATAAACTGTTTATAATTCTACCTACCCCTTGTACAGTACTCCCAAAGTAATAATGCGCATACAAATCTATAGCCGAGCGACCGGACGTAACACGTGAACTTGTTGATTGTGTAGAAAGTGTAAGGAAATACGAACTTTGCCGAACAGTGGCGAATATTTGTATGCGCATTATCACATGCGCATTATAATATGCATATTATTATTATTAATTATTGTTAAAGTTTTAATTGTACCGTGCATTGAAAGAAAGAAATTAAATTTATTGGCGCGTTTACAAAAGAATAAAAAGAACTTATAGCTAACACAGTAGATAAGGTTTATTTAAGTAGGGAGTAATCTATAGATAAAAATAACACGACAAAAGGATGTAGCTCAGCTATGTGCCATCCAAAACATGCTTTGGTTGGCGCTGGTTTTCAGCTACCTCCGTTACAATTGCCTGATAAGGTATTAACGAGTTGTTAACAATTTTATTTACTAAATAGAAAAATCAATAAAAATTGGCAGAAATGGCTTATAACTAAATTAAAGAAAATACGAGTAAAAACAAAAAATTGGATATATCTGTAATGCTGTGCAATATTTTTGATAAATAAATAAAAATAAAATAAAATAAATCACTTTGGGAGCACTGTAGAAGGATCATGCATGAGTCAATCGGTACCGAGTGTTAACTTTCATGACAGTCAAATATTTGCATTTGTAAATAGCGTAGAAGGCTAAAGCTGCAGACTAATGCCACATATAGCTCGGTAATAAATCTTCAATCAGCCAAACGACATATACAAAACAAACATAATGCCCGGGACAATATTAATTTATTCCCTCTTACCGTTAGCAATTAACTACAAATCAAACACAGGGCAAGCAAGGACATGACGCGTTCACGAACAAACTAGATCAGGAGTTGTCAATTTCGGTCCTTAACCCCGTCATACAATTTAAGGCGATATGCGAAAAAAATACGGGTGTTTCTTTTCTGTGTATTTCATGAAATACACGGAAAATTATAATCAGTTTCTGGTATATGCATTTTAATTACATTCAAAAATTCAAAAATTCTTTATTTACATTACAAAATGTAGGTTTTGAGGGGGTGGGACTCCCCTTTTAAGTTTTACAACCTGTTTTAAGGGAGACAAGACAAGACAAGACAAGACAAATACTCTTTATTGTACACCAAAGTTAATAAAATAAGGTAAAAGAACAAACTTATGAGAGAAGGTAACAAATGGCGGCCTTATCACTTATAGCGATTTCTTCCAGACAACCTTTGTTGGGTTTGTTGAGGGGAGACCCGCTCTGTCTACGGATCTTATTTTACAAATTTGTATTAAAATTAAAATTAGGTCTTGCTTAATACATAGTGATTAGGTATTTATATAAAGAAAAATTGTGTGTGTATGAGGGTTTATGTTGTGAAATAATATAATAATATAATATATGTGAAATAATATAATATATAATGTAGGGTTTTGAAATTGGAAAATATGTTTAGATAAATTTTCCTCGATAGAAATAATTGTTGAAATGACACACTTTTTCTCCTCGTTTGACGAATAGGAACCATATACAGAACTCAAACATATTTTATCAGGTGTGTTTCAACAATATCTAGAGATTTAATATTTGAAATTTTGCTAGCTATTTTAGTTTTTTTTTTAAAGTATAAAACCAACTTTTTCCTTTTTGCCCTGAATCCACCCCTCTCGCACTGCGCGATTTTTCGCTTGGAGTGACAGTGACAAAAATAAAATTCGCATAGCCTCTTAATAATCAATGGGTAACTTCGTCAATGCCAATCCAATCAATCAGCCTGGTTCATCCATCGTTAAACATAGACCCGTAAAAATTATAATAATATATTATAATTTTTGTATGTTTATTTATTATTTATACATGCATGTGTATATTTTATAGGTATGAATTCATTTATTTAAGTATGTTCATGTATTTTTATATGTAAGTTTATGTCTTAGATATTTAGGTTTTTTATTTTAATCTTGATCTCCCTATTATTTTCTGATTAGTATTTACAACTCCACATGTTAATTTGTTCATCTTTCTGTTAGCTACCAAGGGTTGCTTGGAAGATGTTGCTATTAGCAATAAGTGCCGCCCTTGTACACCATGTTTAATTATTTCTTTTGTCTTTTAAGTTATTTGTATAAATGTGCAAAAAGTGCAAGATTTCGCCACTCTTTTCGGTACTACTGGAAGAAATGCCCATACTCACACACACGCTGGGCAAGCGGTGCCGAAATCCTCGCACCGGTGACGCCGCAGTCGGTTTATAAATCGCGATCAATCGGTCTCAGGAATGTTGGGCTGTTTGAGTGTTGTCCTCTTACTCTCCCCCGAACTAACTCCAGAGTGGAGCCTGGCACTAGCTCTACCACTTATACAAACTTTTAAGGCATTGTATTAATGTTAATCGTTAATCTAAAATTCTGCAGTTACCTACGTCACAAATGTCTGCTCAATTACACTTTGTTTTGTGTATACCGCAATCAAACAGACGAACAGTCAACATTTTTTAGTTTTTTCATCACTTTAATAAACGCAGATTCGTTTTTAAAGCTTTATAATTTAGTTTTGTTTTGGCTACAGTTATTTCTTGGAACTCCATTAAAACTTCAAGATTCTGTGAAAGTAGAGTAGAGTTTTACAAACTCTCAGACCAAATTTTGTAGTAATCGGCCGCGACGCATCGTTTGAAAATGCCTGATAAGTGATAATAACTACATAAATCTGAACAAATCATCGGAACCGTTCCGTCGCTTTAATATTACAGGATCGATATACTTGACGACACCTAAGTTTTCTAGGGTTGCCACTAACACCAACTTATATTTACTATTAAATTATAGCCTATTCTGAAGGCTTTAATTTTAGTTTTAGTGCTGTCAAAACTAAATTTTCTTCATCGAAAAAATCCTTAAGCGTTAGGCTTAGAAGCAAAATTACTTTAGAAAAATTCAAGTTTTGACAGCACTAAAACTAAAATTAAAGCCTTTAGAATCGCCTTTATTAACTGGCGTTACTGCCCATACTCGAACATTACTTCTAAGTATATAATAAAAATTATGGTACATACTTTCACTGTACCGTAAATCGTACAAACATTTTAAAACACTCATTATCGTAACAAACAGCAGCTATGGTTTTCTGCCTGTCCCATTGAAATCAGTTGCAATCGACATCTGTGGAGATTGAAGTATTTCAATTACATAATTTACACAGGATACATTTTGCCTAGTAGAATTCGAGGGGACGCGTCGATCGCGGGCATCGCGGCCGTGGTGGCTATACTTTTACTATGGGATTGAGCGACGCGACGCGTCATAGACTACGCGCGTCGGTGTCCATCGTTCATCGACGCATTCTTTCTATCGCCGCAATCGCCGCCGCGCTGCTATGACGCGTCATAATAACAAGTATCATTGCCGATGTCGCGCGGGCGATGCAATGGCATGCGTCGATGAGATGAACGATGGACACCGTCGCGCGTAGTCTATGACGCGTCGCGTCGCTCTATCCCATAGTAAAAGTATAGCCGCCATGGCTGCGATCGACGCGTCCCCTCGAACTCTACCTTTATAGCAATTTTTGCTCTGATTGGTGCATCGAAAACATTATAGAATATTTTAACAGTTCTTTGGTCAGTCATTTCCGTAATCTCATTTTTGGTTAAACAGCTTTCGTTATGCTTAATTTCATATCTATCGATATCTAGACATAATCCTCTCTTAATTGAAGGACTAGCCAGTCGCCATCAAGGATTCCATAAAATTGATCAGGATTCTTTCCCATGACAGCGAAACTCCAGACGCATACCTGTTAACCTGTTGTATCATGGCTTCCTAGAACCCCAATATTTCCATCAGTAATCCAACACCACCGAACCTCTAGATTGTCTATGGCCATTCTCCACGTTTCGATGGAAGCCCTAAGCTGATTTATAAACTGACCGCCGCCTCGGCCGATACGTCTAATAAATCTCAATCAAGATGACCGATACGATATCATAGCTTGTTCTGTCTGTCTATTAGTATAGAAACTGCAGTGGTTCCACTTACAACTGACTCCCGGTTTCGTAAAAACTGATCAAAACTAAGATGATCGTTGTCCTGAAAGTATATAGTTTCGTAATATATTTGTAACTAAAGTATAGATTCGAACATCGAAAAAATACGAAATCTAAAATCTTTTACCTAAAGTCAAAAATTGGTGGGACGACAAGCGGAGCGTGTTAGGTTTACATGGCTTCCGCGCGCTCTGGAGGGCCTAAACACACTGCTGTCAGCAAATCCAACGTGTGATCTGTTTGCTGATAGTTTGATGAACGTGTTTCGTGAATGTCTGAGGTTATGTGAGAAAGATGCAATTGATTGCGTAATTATTTGTTATGTGTATTTGTAAATAAAAGTTATTTGTAAATTATTTTAGTAGGTATAGCGTATTAGATTTAAGTTTCTGTAAAGCTGTACTTTAAATGTATTAAATAAATAAATAAATAAATAAAATAAAATTCACGAATTGTCAGAATGTATCCCATATAAATAAATAAATAAATGTTAATAAATGTGGGGAGCCGAGCGAAGCGGAGTAGAGCGAGGCGACCCTCCTAATTTTAACAGAAATACGATATGCCTATGCAGATCATGATATGCCCAATTCTACGATGTGCCGACGACATAATTATATTACACATATAAATAATATTCTGTCAAACTGTAAAAACATTGACAATGTAAATATACTGCTACCTTTAAATTAAACCACATATTCTACCCCGGACATACTGAACCAGTTTTCCCAAGAAACATGCCCGCAGAAACCATTAGTTCGGTAAATATTTGAGTTTTCAAACAAAAATGCGTGAACCCTAACGCACCGAGATACGGGTGTTTTTTAAGGCAGCGTCGTCCGTGAGACCGCTGTTCAAGCGCAGCGTTCTAAAATAGACCTAATGCTGCGAGATTGAAAATCCTTTTTTTTTGAAGGTTTGCCCGGGTATTTTTCTTCAGAGAGTTTTATGATAAGTAGGGTGTGTGGTTTTATTTAAATGCCACAGTTTATTTACACCCTGATCAACAAAAGTCTTCACACGTAATTTTTTCATTAATTTATAGTTCTTGTTTAACGGTAATTTAATTTATGTAGATGATAGAATACTGTTAGTTTCCAAATCAGAAAAATACGTTGATATCACGCCTGGCGTTTTCATTTTTCAAATTACAGCTTTGCGATGTTGCTGCGACCACCATATTTTTTTTGTAGTTTCCTGCGATTTCAGTTTAATTCTCTTATTACCCATATACCAAATAGCCGGGTGTTTTCAAAACCGCAGATAGACACCTACATATCGCGACTTCGCTATGAAGATATTCATTATCAAGGGAACCCTATCAACTGGAGTCGCTGAAGGTATTCCCGTTGCTCGAGTCGGCGCTAACTCAAAGATAAGTTACATAACTAGTTAACTGGATTTGCGTTCTTTTCCTGCCTTCTAAGGGCTTTGTTAGCGCTGTTTAGTCTTGTTAATCTGCCGTGACATTCCTAGCTCCGGCTGATTTTACCAACTAGGGGCAGCTTGGGGCATAGAGATGATGAGATACCCGTTTCAATTGTATTTGTGTAGCATAGTGGTTTTACTTTAAATGAATGATATAGAGCAGGTGGTAGAGCTGATGCCGAGGTACCACCATCTTACTTGGAGACCCTCTCGAAGTAATTCGGGGGAGAGTAAGAGGACAGCTCACAGGCAAAAAACCAGGAGACCCACCATGCCTGGGACCGATGGATGGCGGTATATCCATCCCTAATAGCCGGGCCTTATATGGAACAGACCGGCGAAGGGCAGCGGCGTCACGGGTGCGAGGGTTCCGGAACTGCGCTCACCAACCCGCCTGCCCAGCGTGTGTGAGTATGGGCAATTCTTCCAGGATGACCGCTGGGAGTGGCAAAGTCCTGGAAAGGCTTATGTCCAGCAGTGGACGAACTAGGCTGATGGATGGATGGAATGATATATGAATGAATAATGAAAAAAAAACTCGATTTTACGGATCGTTGCGGTTGCGGACTCGAAGACCTATAGTCACGTGGCTTAGCTTAGAGCTGTATTTTAAAGTTGCTGTTACCGGGCGGAGAATAGCACCAAATTTGATATGACTGATATATTAGGGTGTACTGACAAATGTTAGCCAAGTAGCCCCAAGATTTTTTTTTTCTCTTCTGGCCTTTTTCTTTTTAATTTTCCTAAAGCTGTAAGTAAAAATTAATAGTACAAATCTTTTACTGTTAATTTTCAATTACAGCTTTAAGAAAACTAAGGAAGAAAAAAGACAACGAGAAAAAAAAATGTTTTTGTGTCTCCTCGGCTATTATTTATCAGTACACCCTAAAGTACCCTCATACTAAATTTGGTGCTATTAACTGCCCGGGTAGCAGTAATTACACTAAGACTACTACATCTTAGATAACAAAAAGTAACTGAATACGTGGTCTAATATAGGAGGGAAAAAGAGACAAGAAATACAAATACAAAGAAATACATAGAGCATATCGAGTTAGGGCTTCGACTTGTCGCCGTAGATTGACATGCCTACCAATAAGTGACATACTAAAGACGGGCCAAATTACCTAGAGAATGGTTTGCAAGAATCAGGAAACGTCAGACCTGTGTTGAGATTTTTTCTCTACTCTCTGCATACCCTTCTGTGAGACCATTGTTGATTTAACCTGACTTTTGCAGTAACCACTATGTTTCTTATATTTCTATTAGAAATTGTTTAATTCTTCCTCCCATCATATTCTGCTTTCTTAATAGATGCCATTGTATCAAAAAGGAGTTCAGTTTTTTCTACCTTTGTATTATTTATTACCAAATTAAAGATTGCAGGACAAAGCAGTCAAAATATTCTTACCACCATAATAAATATTATTGTTGCCCCTTTCGTAAACCTTGTCTCTATTTGTAAGACATTCGGAGACAATAAAAGTTCTCCGGTGAAATAAATGATGTATGGTTAAGTACAATCGACATTTGGAGAATAAATCACGGACCAACAAGGGAGTACTGTCAAGTAATATGCTCCACTGATACCTGTTATCGGCAGGATTGTCGTTAGAATGGGATAATTTTCTGGTTATTTATTAGAGGTTGAGAATTTTTATTACTCGTATTTACGTTTGTGTATGAGTCAGCAGTGGCGTGCACAGAACTTTTTGCTGGAAAAGCAAGCAATTGGTCAAGAATAACAATAAAAAAAAATATGAAAAAATTTAAATATCACTTTGAAAAAAAAAAGTTTGTATAGGAAATTTTCACTCTAGGGTAGACATTAACACCGATTCGGCGCAACACAACTTGACTTAATTGACAGGACTAAACTTAATTAAAGTGTTCTGTCCTTTTCTTTCTGTACAGTACTGTAAAAGACAAAGATGGGACGCTCAAAATAAGGTTAGTCTTGTCAGTTGTGTTGCGCCGAAGCGACACAATTGTCTACCCTGGCGTCATACAATATTTTTTTTCAAAGTGATATTTAAATTTTTTCATATTTTTTTTTATTGTTATTCTTGACCAAAAATTCCTAATGAAGATACAGTCTCCGTTAAAAGATTTACAACTGAGTTTTGGATTCTGATACTGAACAATTCAAAATAAACAAATAAAAAAGTAGGATTAATTTTATATTCTATCATTATTTAATATCATTTACACTACCCTTGCATAGTTTCATTAATATATATTTTTTTCACACTAAGGTTGCCTGGAAGACATTGCTATTAGCAATATGGTGCCGCCTTGCACACAATGTATTGTTTTAAGTGTATTAAATAAATAAATAAGACTAGCTCAGGATTGTACGAACATTGTGCAGGTAGGTATGTATAATATTCGACAGGCAAAAACATTTAGTGACTTCAATATTTCTTGATTTTTATCTACCCTTTCCAAAGTTAAACTTATAAGAGTGGAATGTGTCTATACAAAATTCACAGTGACAAATTCCTTAGACGTGAAAATATTTTTTGATATCCGCAGCAATGTTTTTTTGTGAATGTTGTTCAATATGATACTAATCATATGATGACGTGGTTTCATAGCTGTTCACTTGTACATGAAATAATGGTAACATGAAATCTTCCAAGTCACAAACACAGAGGACCCCGCCGCACAATACTGGTGCCTTCGGCAACTCTTTCACGATAGTGTCGGCATTATATTTTCTGGTGTCGGTCAGGGTCTGGAAGTCACTACCACTCACAATTCGTAATAGTCCAACGATTGGCATTTTCAAGAAGAGAATTAAAGAGTTTATTGTGTAATTATTTCCTTTAACTAATATTAGTATATGTATTCATATAATTATAGTATTCATAATTATAATATTCATAAATTTCAAGTGTGTACTGTATATTGTATATATATAAGGTCTTTCAATTTAAATGGAAAGTAATTTAGGAGGTGATCTAGTATCGTTAATACATCAAATTCCACTGCAAAGCACTTTTTTTTGCGCGAACTTTTTCTTTACTTGTCCATACAAACTGAGTCAGCTGATCGAACCACTTTGTACTGAGAAGTGAAAATAAAGTTCGCGCAAAAAAAGTGCTTTGCAGTGGAATGTGATGTATTAATGATACTGAATCACCTCCTAAATTACTTTCCATTTAAATTGAAAGACCTTATATATTTTTTATAAGTATTTGTTTATTTTATTTAATATGTATTACAGTTAATTTATGTAGACTAGTATTTAATTGTTATTATTTATTTTTTAACTCATGGGCTTTAAATAGTTTTTTGTCTTTGTGTGCCCTTATGATATACTAACTTATTGTTTAAACGATTCTATCACCAAGGGTTTGCTGGTAGAAATCTCTTTCAGAGATGAGCTCGCCTTTTGCTTAAACTGATACTGATACTTGTAATGCGTTTTATTCTTGTGTGCAGTAAAGAATTTTGAATTTTTGAATTGGATTGAATTGACGTTTTAGTGTATGACTTCCTACTTTCCATCAATAACCAGTCAATACACAGCCGAATCAGTAAATTATTCAACCCAATACATTTTCGTTTTCGCTAAAACAACAACAAGACAATGGATTGCAGTCCAGATCGTGACAACAGATCCAACTTACAGATTAAATAAATTTTAAAATACGTGTTTAATGTGATGAAAATCTTAAAACCATTTTGCGAACAGAATTATGTTTGAAGACTTAAAAAAACATAAAAACAGAAAATGTTTTGAATTTGTAATTGCTTTAGTTTTTCGATTAACTAACTTGAATCTAAATCAAATCTAGCCAGACATAACACGCCCTTGGCACTATCGGTCTGAATCAAAGGCTTGTCCAAACTTTTATTATTGCTATGATTTTTTACACAAACATCTCGTCTCAGACGCCGCCTCCTCTCATTTAAGTCGAAAAGTGATTGATTGATGTTACGCATAGCCATTAAACTGCCATAGGAATTTGAGCCTTACGTCAAGGAGTCATTCAGAATCAGGTCATTGTGTAGACCACCAACGGTCAGCGGTCACGGTCAAGATCATGGCCAGTCAAAGGGGCAGTGAAGCTACTGGTATAACTTTCATCGTGACCTGACGTAAATCTGTCAATGATATCGCAGTTAGGAGTAAACATAATGGTTGGTTTAGCTAGTTGTTTGTCGAGTTGATGATTTGAATGATGTGGCCGATTTGGCAAGGCATCGTTGCCTTTGTTGATTAATAGGTCTCCTGTAATTCAATAGCAATTTTCATAATACATATTATGTTGACTTCATTTATTCATAATATTGACATCCAATTCTAATAATTTTGACAAAGGTATTGTAGTTAATTCTCCAAGACTTTGTTTCATTTCTTTTGATAATACTTAATTATAATTGGGTGTCTGCTAATTAATATTCATATGCCCATATGGGTAGACCATGGAGTGTACTGTTAACAAATTTTAAGACCTATTTATATTGTTTGACACATGTTCATGAATAAACGCTACTTTACTTTACTTTACTTTACAAGGTTTTACATACCTATACGTATTAAATTTTGTTTTTATTGTCAGTTTGATGACCAAAATTTAAATTTCAAAAACAGTCCGTCCTAAATGCTATCCATTTCCATGATAAGATTCGTAATAATTTTGTACAGCTGACACTTTTCAAAAATTAAAGTAATGTTGCTGTTAGCTTAACGTTGTCTCATTCATACACAAAAAAAAATCACGTAATTTGGATTTGCAATTCCTAAAAAAAATGCATAAATGTTAGTACTGAAAATTGAGTTTCCTTGAAATTCTCTATAGAAAACGGCAATTTCATACGTAATGACCTAATATTATTCAAATTTGGATGTCACCAATTTACAAAAGGACGCATTTCATTTTGTCTTTTCCAAGCCTAGTAAAGCCATTTTTTTTAATTATTTGAATAATAATTGTAATAGACTTATGATTATTTACAATAGTTAAAATATAGTAGTTTATGCTACAAGGGCGCAAAGGAATAAATTACGAGGACGATTTAAAACACTAGCGTAGCGAGTGTTTTAAACGTAACCGAGTAATTTATTGCTTTTACGCACGTGTATCATACTACGTTTTTCAATGCATAGTGTGAGGAAATGAAAACAAATATAATATTGTGAACTTTAAATTATAATTGGCTCAAAAGGACTGTATCCAGAGCCGTTAAACAGTGGAAAAAAAGTATAACATCAATGGTACATAGGAAAGTCTGCAGATTAGCCAACCATTGTAAATAAATTTAAAAAAATAATAATAATAAAGCCCTAGGGCAAAATAATCGACTTTTTGTTCGGTTTTGATGCATAAAAAGTGGGCCTTTACGAGCACATGCATTGAAAAACACCTAAAAGTGCCTGTCCAAAAGACATAAATAATGGAAGGCAGACAAACGTCTATTATCAAAACAATGACAATTAAAAAGGAGATCGTGACAATACTGACGGGTCAGTGCAGGCGCAGGCCGGTGGAGCAAGATATCCTGTGTCCTGTGCGGTCCTAGTTTCACTTAGGATGACTCCCATACCCCCCTTGCCGATCACTTGCTTTATCGTCACCACGAGATACTTCAAAAGTGTAATAATTATGTAGAGGCGTACGTACAGTGGAGATCACATCAAGCTAGTCATTGCAGTACGACATTAGCCCCTATAGTGAAGGATATAAGATAGGTACAGAGTCCAATGTGTCTAGCTTGATACGATCTCCACTGTGCCACAATACTGCAAGTTTCCATCAAGCCAACGTCGGAGACATTTTCATGCAATGGCCAGGTTGACAATATGAGGCAATATGATCAACCCACTGCCATCTATTTACTTAGTTATTTCTTACGTATTCAATTACACTTTTATGATTTTCTTACTTCTTTTTCCGAAGTCATACTATCCTGAAGGGTCAAGTCAAAAACACCCGGAATAGAAAAGATGGTATGATTCAATTTATACAGGGTGTAAAAGCAAAGGCAAAAATCCTTCTAGGGTATGTTAGTATGAACAATACAGTGTTTAAAAAAAATAGTGGCAATTTTTTTTCATGTAGCAGTACCACATAATAACACGATTTGTTAAACTTGAAATACTCTAATCCGGTGGACACTCTCGCTGGTCGTTGACCTCTGATAGCGTCAGTAGCACAGAACATAATTACTCAATGTGATTGGTCGTTACCGCACTACGGGGTGAATGAAATGCATTGATAAGAGTGCGTAGCTGGATCTTAGGAAAACAGTATAATTTTTGGTAAAAATTCAAGGTGTACTTTTTTTATCGTAATCGTATCAGTATCGTGTATACTTTCATACCCTAAAGGGATTCTTGGTTTTGCATTTACACCCTGTATAGAAATAAAAAAGATGTTCTTAAATTATTTTTACTAATTTTGGGAGCCTATATTTTAAACCAAAATTAATTTGCATGCTGAATATTCTAATTTTATTTGAATTTTTATTGCTTTTATATTCGAATTTTGAATTTACTCAAGAGACTAGGAATTTATTTCATTCCATGATCATGAACCGACATCTAATGTAAAATGTACAAGTTGCTCTATTAAAGAATTTTAGGTTTTATTATATATTGACATAATTAACATTTAAATTGGTATAAATTAATATTCTTTGACATTTGTATCAATCTAATTTATCAAAAAGAAAAATATATGCAACGTGTAACAGAAAGGTGTAACCATATTTGAAGAGCTTATTCAGTCAATGGCATAGAACAACTTTTACTATGGAGCTAACCTTGAAATATCAAAAAAAAAATCTACACTTCCATACATTTCGGCCGAGCGGCATTGCATTTTTCTATGAAACAGGTAAATTTTTTTTTCGACATACAGGGTTTGTTCCATAGTAAAAGTTGTTCTATACCATTGACTGAATAAGCTCTTCAAATATGGTTACACCTTTCTGTTACACGTTGTATAAAGCTACAAGATTTATATTATGTAACAATTTTTCTATGAAAGCATTGATTAGGTACTAATTTAGATACTTATGTCAAACCAATCAATTCATAAATCAATTATTTAATAATGCATGCTACGAAATCACTACTAAATCTACTAGAAAATGTTATTTTAAGTTCTTCTTTGGGAAATAAAAAGGCTTATTATTATTACTATATTTGTCTGTAAAAAAAAAATACACTTCTTGTCACACACACTCACACAAACAAACACACCCTCTCACGTTATTGTCTCATTTACGTTTTTCCTTAAGTTTCTTTTGCATTTAAAGTTTTTGCCTAAATTTACAAGTTTATTCTCTAGATATGAACATTTTTGTTATGGAGTGCGAGACATTATTATTATATTGGTACATGTATTTCTATACTTAATAGGACGTCTTAACCTTATATTATGCTAAGTAGGTTTAAGTTATGAAATAAACGTTTTTTTTTGTACCTTTCTGTTGAATGAATTGTATCGGTTGAGAAGTGGCCTGATCATCAAGATGGATGGCTCAGGATCAGCCCGGTGCATTGTTTCACTCTCACTGTTTATGTTCCGATGTATAGTGCAGCGAGTTACTGGCGCTTACTGGAGACCCAAAGAACAGGATAGTCGTATACAGGGCGAGTTCGAGATATAATGCTCCCCCAAGAGGAAGCCAGGGTGTCTTTGCATGTGCCAAAGCGTATACAAATAAGTTTGAAAGCATTTGGATGATATTATGATTCTCATTAATATCCCCTATAATGTCCCACTGAGTTTCTTGCCGTTCTTCTTGGTGAACCGCTGAACCGCATTCTAATATTTATATCGGCTCTAAGCATGGATTTTTTATTATACTTATTATTGCCCGTTGCATTTAGTTTCTTACTTATGAATTTGGTTGCAGTTACACGGTAATCTAACTTGGAATTTATAATTTTAATGGTAATTATATATAAGTATAACCATTTCGTATGTATAATTTAAAAAAAAATTTCCTCTGAATGTTTTTCCTGTTTTTTTTTAATCTTTTTTACAGTTGATTTCTATGGCGTCCCCCTATCAAAATATATGCTGTGGTGTGGATGTCTGAAATATTTTGACGTTGGACTTTTTACGTGGTATTTTTAGTTCTGAAAATAAAGTTAATTTCATTTCATTTGGTCAAATTTGGACCACATCGGTCGTGTTATACAAGGTGACCAGCTGTTAATTAGGTACCCGTAGTACCTAAAAGGTACAAAAAGAACCTTTATGGTGAGACTCCGTTGTCCGTCCGTCCGTATGTCACAGCCTCATAACTTTAACACAGTTAAAAATAATTTAGGCTTGAAGTTTGGCAAAAAAGTTGCATTAATTTGCAATTAAAAGGGTGTAAAACAATTTAAAAAATTTGTAATTCTTCAAAATATTTCTAATGCAAAAAAGAGAAAAATAAAATTCTAAAAATGCAATATGGGTATCAAATTGTAGATATTAAAATATACTTTTATGTACTTTTACTATATTTACTGGCACTGAATTCGAGAAAATTTGAAAAACCACAAAAAACTGTATTATAAAGTTATCTCCGAAACTTGAGGACCGAAAAAGATGAAAAAAAAAATTGGTATGATAGGTCATAACTGGCTAATTACAGGAAAACAATTGCGATTTAAAAAAGTTGAAAACAAATGAAAAATATAAAAAATATATATAAAAGTACAATATGGGTAAAAAAGCTGACTGTAAAATTATATAGTTTGGCTACATATACTTGCATCTATTTCGAGAAATCCTCAAAAAGCCACAAAAAACGCATGTCCCCCCTTTATCTCCAAAACTGGTGGACCGAAAAATAAGAAAAAAATCATGGTAATATGTGCTTACGTATAGATTACAGGAAAAATAAAGCGGTCGAGAAAACAAAATGACATTTTTTTTTATCTACGATACGGAACCCTAGGTACGCGAGTCTGACTCGCACTTGACGGGTTTTTTGACTTGTATCACTACCTGTACAACGCGAAATTACACGTTTATTTCGATTTAAATAAAAATATTCAGGTTATTAACAGCAAGAGCCATATTTATACCAATTATGGAAGAGTTGATAAAACACAGTATCATTATGATACCTCTTCTCATGTTCCCAAGAAGCCTGACGTTTTATGGTGTTCCGTGGAGTTAAACAACATAACTCTTTAATGACTCCTTTTGTGAAGCATGGTCACCACAAATCATTTCAGAAAGTAGACGTTTATATGACATTGGTCACCTTTTTTGCCGTATAAGGTTTTCACTGTTTTTCCCAATGACATTATGTCGTTGGTTTTTCCTAATGTTTTTTTTTATAACGTGGCGTTTAATACATCTTGTTCTCGACAATTTAGATGTTATTAAATCTTTATGTGCCTTTCACCCACTTTTACACTGCCCTTTTTTGCCATTTTCCAAAATTATTAGCTTTTAACATAAACGTTTTAATAATTCTGATTACTTGCTGCTATTTAGCAAATGCGAATCGCATAATAGGTTGTTAGCTAGAAAGTGTCTACGATACTTTAGCGGCACGAAATGAAGAAGGAAGAGACATATATATTTACTCCTTGGTTTCACAGTTTTTTTTTAAGGCGCTGTTAATTCATAATCTCGGTAAAACGGCCCTTTTAAAACCAGTATATCTACAAAATGGTGATACATTTATGCTTGAAAAAAATAGCATGACATTTTCAAAACCGTTATGCAGCGACTGTAGGAACCCAAAACAAAATTAAACATTCAACAATGCATTAAAAACAATTTCAAACTTACCTCTACACTAGTCAACATTTACTTTCAAAACAGTGTATCTCTTTAATAAAAAATTATAATTTACGTGAAAAATATTTTATAAAATTTATAATTTTTAACCACGTCGATTGTCGGTTTAACTTTTATTGAATCGTAAATACTAATTTTTTTATTGGTGAAAAACGTGTTTTTTGGGAGCGCGTGATGTTTCCGGCTGTTGTAAGCGCCACTGCTCAAAGCGCGCTATTTTAAACAATTATGAAACCGCATTGAGTTCAATTCTATTTGATCCAAAATGAGGTGCTCAATGTCTGCTATAACAGGGCCTTAACTCTATACGGAACCCTTATTCTAACATACATGGAGCAGCCGCCCTGTCAAACAATCGATAACGCTGTATTAGGAGTATAATTGGTACTGTACAGCATCTTAAATACGAAGTGACATGCGTAAATACTATAACATTTATTAACCTGCAGGCCACCATATTCAATCGAAAGAAACAAGCGGACAGGAGTCAAGACACGGAGCTGACACAGGATTGCGCCAAATTCGGCTGGAACGTGCGTACGCGCAGATATACACCGTGTTCATTAAACAACCTCCGAGCTCTTAACTGATGTACGGTCGAAGAAAATAAATCCTGACCCAGTGGAGAACCTTGTTACACTAAAGTGTACAATTAAGTTAACAAAACGTAAAGAAAACAAAAGCAGAAGTCATTGAAGCACAAAACACGGCTGTAGCTGTCACAAAGCAAAACTTCAACTGATAGGTTTACTTGCTTGTGTTTGGTTTTACGACAATATGTACTACTTTTGCAGTATTGCGAAATAATGGCGAAATAGGTTTTACTTCTCTATACACCACACAACATATTTATTTTGCAGTGTGATAAAGAATGTGCAACAAGTTAAAGCACTTCGATGCAGTCCAATATAAAGTAAATAATAATAAAAGCTGCTAGGTAGCAGTTTTCGGGTCGGAGCTTATTTAATACACTCCCAGTAACTGCATCCTCAATCATGCGCCGTGACAACCGGCGGTTCTTGATCGATCGATCGGTCTGGATCCGACCAGACAAAAGGTCTGTTTTTCCTGATTGTTAACTCGTATCCTCGGTTATGACATGTGTTGAGAATGTCATAATGATTTTATTGTAGATCCGCTAAGAAGCCCTTTACGAGATGTCACTTTCTGTAAATGTTAGTGCGTGACTGGAAAGTGGTTTGTAAGTTAATTAATTTTAATTTATTTGATTATTTAATAAATTATTTTATATTGGTATACAAACAGTTTTTTGAGAAGTTATGAGGATCGTTAGATGTATTTTACTCTTGTAATGCCAATGTAGTTACCAAAAGTTAGGTAGATAGATTTTTCAAATAAAACATGTTCAAATCCTTTTTGAGATGGGTATGTTTGAAGTCTATTTTGAAGCCAAGAAGACTGTTGACATTCTCGCACGGATTGTTGGTGGTGTTGCTTTTTTTCTTTTTGTTCTTTTTTATTCAAAAACTGATTTCATTTAGACATGACGTAAGGTTATAATCACCAAATTTCGTTCGATTCATGAGGCAAAGCGATTTTTTATTTACTCTCAGTAAATATTCGTTAATGTCAATTTAAGAAATAAATACTAACAACTTGGTTCAAACACATATAGGTAGTTAGAACCATTACGGTCAAGTTCACGATGTTCCCAATATAAACTACCCAGCAATTGATATAAAAGCGACAAAACAATCAGGCGGCGTCTGCAAAGGAGATCCAATCCAAAATGGCGCATCCTATTGACGGCGAATAAGACAATCCAATTATTTCGTTATAACCCTCTTCAGGAGAGATAACTGATCCAGATTGTTTTGGAGATGTCATGCGTAATGCAGTTATCACAATAGGATATGTTGTAATTCCGTCAAACATAGAAACCGTTACAGAGAAGCCTTGGTGTATGTCAGCTTGTGTGGAAATGCGTTTGCCGATTCGTTGAATTGATATAAAGGTGGAGAGAAATAAAAATCATCGATTGCCAGAATTCTGCCAGAAAATTATGTGAAATACTGATAAGTTTGAATTTTGTTTAGAAGTTCAGATTCCTTCAAGATCTTTATTTCAAGTGTTTTTGGAATTTCATTAGTCTGTTTTGTGACATTTTTTCCTATTAACCCGTAAGAAGGATCCGAGCCATTATCCAGACTGCAATCTTGTTTTACTATTGTTTATTAAATTATTATTACATACGGCTTTAACACTCACTTGAATTCCAACCGTTTCACCGATACAATTTGGGCATTATCAAGGCGAATGTCATATAGTCAACAACAATCACGCGTGAGTGTTCAAGCTGCATGTAATAATAATTTAGATACCGATTCGATAGCAACTTTTTTAGAAACTATGATAGAAATTATTTTTTATGTTTGAACATTTGGCGATTTATCCATCGCAAGGTTGCAGTATAGAAACGCAGAAAGAAAAGTAAATCTGGATGTGAGGAGCGGATACGAGCTCCTCACATCCAGATTTACTTTTCTTTCTGCGTTTCAGAGCTCTTCACATCCAGATTTACTTTTCTTTCTGCGTTTCTATACTGCAATTATATAATGTTAACTTTTTTAGAACACCGAGGTAAATATAAATTATTATTAATAATACCTACTCGTACTTATATTGAGCTTAAATATTAGGCCACACAATAAAAAATATTGATAGTGTTATACCGGTAAGATATACTAAATATGACACTTGAACTATTTTGTAATAAATACAGAAATTTCTTGTCTGTGTGTCCGTATATTAATTAAGCTTTCCTGCTTTTCATAATTTTTTCAAGATACATTTTTGATGCTGATATTTCCATTTGACCAGAATAATCTCCCAATTACATCTATAACCGTTTCACCGTACTCCATCGATACACACAAAGACCGTTGATCTGTTTGTAGTTTCTTCTAAGCCCCATTGTCCCGGCCTCTCGACTCTCATAAATAAATTAGACATTGTCGTCCTTTTTACACACCAGTCGGGAATGTCTATGTCGATTTACTAATTCATTTCGTCAGGTCGCTTCTTGTTGATGCTAACGGTAAAAGGATTTGTTTGAGCGAACTGGGTTTGGGTGCTAAGTTGCATGTTGGTTGATCTCTGTAACAAAATAAGAAATAAATACGGACTGTAAATTTAATTTGATGAAATTTTTGGAGTAGTTGAATCCCAGCCAAAAGGTTAATCTGAATTTTCGCTCTCGAATCTCGTTCACTTTACAATAGTAGCATCAAACAAAAGAAATATGAATATGTATTCATCAAATGTATATAAATTTGTTTTATATTTGTTTCAGGTACGCAACGTTGCTGATCTACAACAACCCTCAGTTTATTTCCTCAGAAGTGGTAGATAATGGGTAGATATGTTTAAGTTTTGACCGCATCGATCGTCTTGATTGAAAGTGTTTGGAAGCACTAGTTGCAAGCATAGATAATGCCTTCGAATTTCGGCGGCGGGAATTCGTTTTACATTATTGTCTAGTAAAAGACTTTTACTACTTTTGTATGATCTTAAAAATAGTGAACTTTAAACTTTCGCTCTTAAAAATATTAGCGATCGATACATTTTTTTTTGGGAAAATTAAAAGTGTACTTTTTAATATTTCTCGTTTAAATACTGTTATACTGTTAATACTAACTAACAGCAATCACATTAATAGTAAATAACGATTTAATGAAATTTTTTAAGTAAATTTGGAAATAGCAAAACCGGTTTGTTAAATAAAAAGAATAGAATAGTGGACAATTACGTTTCGTAAGTTCAACCAAGTGCCAACATTTACAAGCATCAACTTCAATTATTTGTAACTAGCTTTTGTCCGCGGCTTCCCCCAAAAACGAAATCAACAAAAACGTTGAATTCGTTTTTGTGTAATTTTCATGGTTTTACCTACAAAACTAACGAAATTCCCTTACAAACTTTCATCCCGTATGTTACCCGTTTAGGAGACGATTTTGCGAGAACGCTAGAAACATTTTACTTTTAATTTATTATTAAATGCTTCATACAAAATTTTCATGATTTTACCTACATAACCACGAAATTCCCGTACAAAATTGTATACCTTTTTTATCCCCTTAGGGCATGAGTTTCAGAAAAAGTTAATAATATAATTTTAAGTTTTCATTCATATAGCTGAATAATTTTTCAACATGACTAACAACATTCCCATACAAATTTTTATCTCCTATTTCCCTCTCTAGGAGAGATTTTCCTAAAATTCGGAAAATCGTTATTCTCAACTTCTAGCCAGAATGCTAAATACCTTTTTTTTTTGTTTAAGGCTCCAGTCCCCTAAAAATCAGTATTCTTGCAGAATTATCAGAAAAGAAAGATTTTATTTTAGTTAGTAAGAAAGCAATAAATAAAATACATTTTACGTTAATTTATAGTGTGGAATTTGAAGATTCCAAAACACATTTTTTCACTTACTTTAATGCTACTTTTAATAGGTTTTTTAGGCTTTAAACATACCTTTATTTATGTTCTACGCGTTGAGAGTCTCATTCGTGCACACGTCACGTAAAAGTTATGACAAAAACAAGAAATTTATTCAGGTAACATTTATTCACATATCTTCAATAATAATCTTACCTGGTTACTTTTTTGGATAATACTTTAGTTTTCTTATTTCGAGTGCTTTAAGTAGTTGTAATTTTATGAATTCAACCACTGATAAAATATTTTTTTTCTACTAGAAAACTATCGTTTAGCGTAGTCAAATTTAAAACACGTAGAATAGAACTATTAATAAGTGAAATAACATAAAACGGTATTTAAAAAATTATTTTAAGAACATTTATCAAATCGAAACTTATCGAGAGTTTAAAACACAAAACGCGTCGATATTTCCCTCAGTTTCGCTGGGACATCGCAGCGTTCAGACGTGTGTTGTGTAGCTCGACGTCATTTTACCTCCCGCTCGCACGGTTGCTCCCTTTCCCTCGCGTAGATTCTTATGGAGAGGCGAACTGTATCATTAAAGTTGCTCTACTTGAATATTGCACTTATCATTTAATAAGTAAACAACTATGGATAAAATATTTTTTGAATATTTTAAGAAATCCCTGTTTCGATAAGATAAAGTCTAATCTACGTCCGTCCGTATTTCACAGCATTATAACTTTAGCACCATAAACATAAAGACATGAAATTTGGCACAAAAATAGCATTAATTTGCCTACATATTACATTGTAAAAAAAATATGAAAAAATTTAATTTTTTAAAATATTTTAAAACAAAAGTGAGAAAAATAAAAAATATCCTAAAAATACAATATGGGTATCAAACTGTAGACACTAAAAAGGTGATTGTAAAAATATATACTTTTACTATATTTACTGGCACTGGTTTTGTGAAATCTTTAAAAAAAACCACAATAATGTGTATGTCCGAAACTGGTAGACCGAAAAATATGAAAAAAATGCCCATTATAGATCATAACCGACCAATAACCGGGAAAACGAAAGTGATTTAAAAATATAAAAAAAAGTAAAATAAATAAAAAAAAATTATAAAAATACAATATGGGTATCACATTGTAGGTATTAAAAAGCTTATTGTAATAATATATAGTTTGGCTATATTTAATTGCATCTATTTCGAGAAATCCTTGAAAATCTATAAAAAAATGTATGTCCAAAACTGGTGGAACGAAAAATATGAAAAAAATCATGGTAATATGCGTTTACGTAAGAATTACAGAAAAAATAAAGCGGTTGAGAAATTCACGAAAAAAAAAGATAAAACTAAATTTATCATTCACAATACGGAACCCTAGGTTTTGACTCCTTTTTATTACTTTACTTACTTTTATTTAAAATATCTTAAAAAGCTATCGAAGTCACCAAAACCGACAGTCGAGATAACAACGTGCTAGACAATAATGCATCAAAACAAAAGAACGTACGCAGCTGCGGTTCTTATCATTAAAACATCACATTTCTAAAACTAAATTTTTTACCTTTTTTATTGCACCTTAGTCATAATTATGGACACACAAACTGACAGACACTTAATTACCGTAAGAGTTTCTATTTTTGATATTATATTACTTAAAGAACTGATTGTAATATGTGTGTGAGTATTAGGAATACATAATTTTAAATGTTTTCATTGTTACGATTTGATTATTAATTTTCTACATTTCCAAATTTTATAAAGGTATTTTTCATGTCAGGCATTAGTTAAATGAAAATCTTGATGAATAAAGAAATTTTCGGGCACAACTACACGCTTTTTAGGGCATGCAGGTTTCCTTAGAGCGATAGGGCTCATCACGTTGAGACGTAATAATCGTCAGAGAAACGCGGGTGTACTTATAGGTACACTTATGGGTGGACTTATGACTTGCATCTCACAGTTCACACTCGGAACACCTCTTGACACCCCTTCGGTAAAAATCTGCAAATAATTGCATGACCTATAAAATGTATTGTGTCTAAATACTAATCACTCTTACTGCTACCAATAAGCCATCTATTACAGGTAGATTTACTTTTGTTTATTTTGCTTTTGCAAATTCATTTTGTTTGTTCCGATAAACAAACCAAACTTTGTAAATTACCGTTACTTGACTAATTAAAAATCTTCACATGTCAAATTTTAAGTAATCGTACACTCATTTAATGAAGTAGAGCAACATTCAGGTGCGGTCTCTAACATCTTAATGCAGCGGGGGGAGCGCCACTTCTAAAGCATCAGGTAAGATGAAAGCGAAATGTTGCAAAGAGAGTCTGGGGCCTTAACTACAAAACGAATGAAACTGCTATACAAAATTTCATCCCCTATTTAAAGAGTAATTTTTCAGAAACGCTGAAATAAATTTTCTTATTTTTTATCCAAAAAGCTTCATACCAACTTTCATGGTTTTAACTACAAAACTACAGAAATTCCCATACAAACTATCATCCTCTATTTTACGCCCTTAAGGGTTCAACTTCGTTAAATCCTTTCTTAGCGAGCGTCTCCGTGGTAAAACTAACCTAGTGCCAAAATTTCATGTATCATGTTATAATTCTAGGCGTATTACAGCTTTATAGATAAAAGTACGAGCTAAGATTAGCTCAGTAGAAACATACATATCCCATCAAGAATGTGAATCTATGAATAGATAATTAATTAAGGTAATCGATGAAGCTGTCTCACATAAGATTACCAATGAAGATAGCAGGATGTCACTACTAGATTGCCCTGTTTCGATGTCAGTTACTCTTCAGTTATCACATTTATTTACACCTTGGCTGGACAAAGGACTAAAAACTGAACGCGTCAAAAAAGTTTTTAATTATAAGTCATCTTGTCAGGGTCCTGCTTACCATGACTTACAGTGATAAAACGTAGACGCTAAAGCTAAAAATGATAAAGTGAAAAATAAAGAAAGTGTACTAATACATATGACTACACATACATATTGAGTACCGAGTCAGAACAATTCAATGCGCGTACAATATATACGTCCGGTTCTGAATTATTTGCAAATTGCATGCAACTATCTAGCAGAATTCTTAACAGCTCCTGCTACATAAAGTACCATGAAAACAAAATAATAATAATAAGAAAATGCTTATTTCTAAAAATAAGTAAGTTGTATACAAAACAATTTACAAATATAATCTAAGGTTTTGCATCTTACAACTTTTAAGATCGTAATACTTACTTGGTTACCTTATCTCGTACAATATAAAAAATATACTATTATGTAGCTACTTCGGACTTGTTTTTGTTTTACATACATACATACTCATGCCTGTCTCGTCTGGGTAGGCAGAGGCTACAGATTTCCATCTGCTACGGCCCTGACAAACCTCTTTAGCATCTTCCACATCCATCAATCTAGTTATACAAGCTCTTCTATTCCGGGTATTTATGACTTGGTCCTTCTTCAGTATATTGTCAATTTGGTCGGCATACATCCTTCTAGCTTTATCTTCCACTTGTGCGCCACAAATTTCTTTTGTCACTCTTCTTTCATTAATCTTTCCTACCATGTCCAAACCATTTCAACCAATTCCAATTCCTTTTTCTATTCTAGTCACTACATCTTCTTTCAGGCCGCAATGATCCCGTATGTCGATGTTTTTGACTCTTATCATTCAATGTTAAACCTCACATATTCCGTAAGGAGCGCATTTCTACTGCATTCACTCTACTTAGATGTTTATCTTGCCATACCCAACATTCACTACCATAGATAAGTAGAGGAGCCAATACTCCATCGTGCTTTGCAGTCACATTTTAGCTGCCCATATTTATTATATTTTTATTTTTTATGTCATCATATACTCCCGTACTCCCGCCCTGTCGCGTACATACTTCCACTCGCAATTTAGGAGTTGTTGGGTTTTTAATAATATTAATATAATATTAATTTATTTTAAGTTTTCTTAGCGTTAGCGTTTATGTTTCGCCGTAAGTCTTGTCAGGCCGGACACAGAGTTAGAAATACTAGTATCATGATATTTTTACAATTCAAGTTTAAAGTCGCGATAGCTCAAGGGTAGAACGCTAGCCTCTCAATCTTGAGACCCAGGTTCGATCCCCGGTCGGGCAAGCACCAATGAGAATTTATGTGCGTAACATTTGTTCTTACTTACCACTTGCTGAACGGTGAAGGAGTACCGAGTGTAGACTGTGACTTGCATTTCACAATTCACTCTCGGAACACCTCTGACAACCCTCGGGAATTCATCTCGTGACGATATAATTATATTTAAGTTCACTGACTACAACATTAAAGACCTGAAATTATCCCATCCGTTTTAGACCTGCTCATCATGCTAATAACTGTTATGGGCCTACATTTAAACCCTATCTATTTATTATTTTGGACCCTCGGACCTCGGACCCATTCTGCACACGAAGGCTCCTCTGGTGGTTTCCGAAACGTATGTTATTTCGTTTCCAACGTTTAGCTGATGTGGTACGATCATTTTTCGAAGTCAATTCGCTTCTACTTAAATTTGTGCTCACATATTGTTTTCCAATGTACCCGTACTTATTAAACTCTTTGAAACAAAACCCAGAGTCACATTATAACAGACCAAGCAAGCCAAGCTTGCTTCAGATAAACTTATGCCTGTACCCGGTCCATCAACTATCTCTATACAAAAAACCGGTCAAGTGCGAGTCGGACTCGCGCACGAAGGGTTCCTTACCATTATCTATAAAAACTGCAAAAAACATGTATGTTGTATGGGAACCCCCTTAAATATTTATTTCATTCTGTTTTTTAGCATTTGTTTTGCAACAGAAACACATCATCTGTGAAAATTTAAACTGTCTAACTATCACGGTTCATGAGATACAGCCTGGTGATAGACAGACAGACAAACAGACGGACAACGGAGTCTTAGTAATAGCAGAGAATATAAAGTATTACTACGTAAAGAAGCGACACTCACCTCCCCGCGCGAATATAACGTCCCCCGCGGTCCCCCGCAAGTTAGTGGAAATCTGGAGTCAGGCAGAGCTCGATTACCACTCGTTTGCTGCGCGCGTGTTTTGTTACAAAGTTTTATCACGATACTGATTTTTAATCAGTATGGTGCGTTATTGCAGTGTTTATGGATTCCTGGAAAACTTTAAAAAAAAAATTAGAATTGCGTGATCAAACCTTACAATTTCGTTCAGTAACGCATTTGGAACAATAAAATCAGTATTTATAACTTTCCATGTTTTGACAAGTTTTCATTTTTTTTCCAAAATTTATGTTTGAGTAGTTGTTAATTATATGATGATCATTTATGCATACGAAACTATATAGGTACTTACTAAGCTTAGGCATACTATATATATATATATCTATATATTTACTTTTAAAGTAACGAAAAAGCAGCGGTAACTCAGGGATAGAACGCTGGCCTCTTAATCTTGAGATTAAGGTTCGATTAAGGCTCACCACCCATCACGTTGGGACGTAATATTTGCAGGTGAAACGCGGGTTTACCGAGTGTGGGTGGACTGTGACTTGCATTTCAAAGTTCACACTCGGAACACATCCGACACCCCCCGGGGCATTCAGGTCGTAACGATTTATATACATATATAAGGTTAAATAACATTATTTGGCGAAACTCAAAACAAAGGTAGTACTAGTCTATACGGACAACTGTTTGCATGGGAGCTAAGCGAAATTCTTAACTTTTTTTCACTTCCTCCTATACAAATTGCTCCGATCAGCTGACTCGTCCAGTATGGAAAGGTGAAAACGAATTTTAAGAATTTTTCACTATCCTATTAAAAAAAGTTATTCATACGGACATGTTCTACATATGTTTCAAATTTCGCCAACTAATTGAATTTAACCTTGTATATATTATATATATATATATATACATATATTTTTTTAATACTGATTAATCCACGGGGAACCAGAAATTGGACTACGCTAAAATTTAGGAAGAGAATCACATAAGTTGCTGACTTATATTGTGTCCCTCTCGGGCGACGACGCTCACACGATAGCTGCCAGCCCTAGACTAGCTCACGCACACACACAAGCGTGTGCGGACAAGCCAGATGCGCGCGTGAGAGTGTAGGTAAATAACTTGAGCCTTGACTATGAAGTGACGGGGGTGTGGTAATAGGGTCCCGTTGTTGGTTGGGTACGGATTCCAATGAATTTACAATATCCGATTGTACTTCTACAGCACTATCATGAGAAACAAAATACTTGACAAACATAGTACCACTCCCAGCCAAATAGCCAAATGAATGGTTTCGATAACCTTAATGGTGAACAAAAATATTATGTTAATTCGCCCATTATACCAATGAGCTTCTGACGAAATAATCCGCCGCCGTACTGTGTCATTAAATAGTTTTTTTATTATCTGCCTGATAATCTTTGTGTTTGTTTTAAGCGTTTGCTTAAGTGGCTATTGCGTCGTCAATTTTCGTTCTTAAACCTGTAGTTACTTGTTTGATGGCTTTATCAAAGGGTTTTGAAAACCGAGCAGATTATTCAATTTTTTATCTTTGTATATTGGAAATAAAAGTTATTTTATGTAAGCAACGTGTTTTTCATGTAAAATCGTATTTATGGTATGTATGATTATTAGTCACACATGGTTTGATAAGTAGTGAAAGCAATGAAATTCTGATTCAATTTATCTTTTTATTGAGCATTAAACTTCGTTTATGTGTGTCTTAAGACTAGGGTTTGCAATTCGAATATTCGAATATTCATTTTATTCGAATATCCGCTCCAATTTCAAATTCGAATAATTCATTTAAATTATTCGAATAGTTGAATAATAATAAAGTTTTTGTTTTTGGTCTTATTCTTACTCTGCCCCTGAGTCCCACCCCACCTTGTGTTCATTTACTCGTTCAGCCTCGTTCGTTCGTTCACTCAGTCAGTCACGCGGCCAGCGACAGCGCGCACGCATCTGTGTTGTGTTAACTTGTGTTAACACAAACAAGAAAAATAATTAAAATACTTGATTTTATTTGAATAAAATTATGCAGCAATCAAACCAAACCACAGTCTAGCTGCTTTTGTTTGTTTTGAATTGATATTGTATTGTTTTCAATCAATGTTTAAAAATATTCGAATATCCGAATATTCGAATATTTGGCTCTAGAAGTATTCATTTTATTCGAATAGTAAAATTAAACGAATAGTGCAAACCCTACTTAAGACTATTATTGTCCTATGAAAAAATTCGTTCTCTGGTAAATTCATAACTAAAGCATTTCGAACATGGTAACATAAACAGAGTGTTTAAGTTAAGATTAATAAGCTTCAAACTACTTTTAGTGAAAAAAAAATTGAGAATACGAGAAAAGAAAACAATCGTCTCATACATTTTGATCGGGTAACTATGTATCTTCTAAGGAACATAGTGGAGTCAACGAGGAAATTTGTTGTATGGAGACTTCCGAGAAATTCCTCCGCCAATGAAATTAGGCATATGATGAAGTTAGGTAATACATATTACATATGTATAATAAGCCAACAAATTTTGTTACGAGAAGTTAGGTATTTTTACCTAAACATAAAAATAGCTTTTTACTTTCTGTGAATATTTCCTCAGGCTTATTTACTTTCTGTATACGTACGTATGTACCAGTTAGAATAAGTATGTAAAGGAATCCAACATTTTTTCGATTTCAGGGATGCCCCAAATTTAACTTTTAACATTTTGCGCTATGACTTCTACTGAAATATTGCTCTGCCAATTTTTATTCTTCAAGATGTTTTTTTATCCTTAAATACATAGCTTTGTTTAGTTATCCAAAAGATTTTCTTTTTTGAACATATTTTTTTGATTTTTGCTTAACTACGTAATGTGAAAAATAACTCCGTCCATTTTTATATTTTTATTAGTCATATGATTTTATATTAAAACAGATTTATCAATTATCCAACATATTTTCGAACGTTCGCATATTTTTTAGGATCTGTTTACCGATTTATGCTAGAGCGTAAGGGTTGACTATCACTCGACCGCTTGGAGCTGCCCGATAAGCTATGGAACCCTAAAAAGGAAATACCCTATTAATAAACAGTTTGCTTTATGACGTCAGAGAATCAATTAAAACAACTAATACGAAACAAAAATTCAAAAAGTATTTTATAGAAAACCCATCAACTTCAGTATAAATAAAGTATATAATATATGTGTGTATGTATACATGTATAACATATGTATCTTCTTCATATATTCTTATTTGAAAACTCTTTACGTTAACAATATTATTACTCCCAATCTTATTCCCCTAAATAATAACATAATAAATCCGTTTTAACTTACTTGTCCACTTCCTAAGTTAAGATCGAGGTATGTACGGACTAAAATAGTTCTTATGTCTTTGTAATTAACTTATGCTCTTGTGTGAAAGGCAATTGATAAGTTTGTAACGGCTATTTAATTTTGTATTTTTTGTTATCTCCATGGTTGAAAAGAGCAACTATGGACGTTCGCTCATATTGTTGTACTTATAGATACCTAACTAGTTACGTTTGTGTGTATTCCATTATTTTACGATTTTGTAGCAAAGCATTTCGATATCTTAAGGCATTATCATTATTTATTTAGACTACCTGTATATCTAATTTTCTATATTCTTGCACAAGACAGGAATGATGGTGTAAGTAAAATCCCTTACGGGTTTCTGATACACCTTATTTTTATTATAAAATATGTATTTCTTTTAAGTTATTAATTTATTTAAATAAATAAATGTATTCTGTGCCTAGACCGTCATTTGGAAATTTGAACTAAGTTTTATGCTGTAAGTAACTGTCCAGTGCGAGGCAGACTCGCGTACATAGTAATACTTTATATTCTCTGACCTAGGGTTCCGTATTGTGGATGATAAATTTAATTTTCTCATTTTTTTTCGTGAATTTCTCAACCGCTTTATTTTTCCTGTAATCTTTACGTAAACACATATTACTTTAATTTATTTCATATTTGTCGGTCAACCAGTTTCGGAGATAAGGGGGGGGGACATACATATTTTTGTGGTTTTTTAAAGATTTCTCGAAACCAGTCCCAGTAAATATAGTGAAAGTATATATTTTTACAATAGGCTTTTTTAATATTTACAATTTGATACCCATATTGTGTTTTTAGAATAATATATTTGTTTTTTTTTCACTTTTGAATTGGATTTTTTTTTAATAATTTCTAATTTTTCATATTTTTTTACACCGTGATATGTGGACAAATTAATACTATTTTTGTGCCAAACTTCATGTCTTTATCTTTAACGGTGCTAAAGTTACGAGGCTGTCACATAAGGACGGACGGACGGACGGACAATGGACTCTAACCATAAAGGTTCCTTTTGTACCATTTAGGTACTACGGAACACTTAAAAGTATTTAAATTTACAAATGGTTTTCTAACCGTTTCTCCAGATATGTCATTGCGACATAAGGCAATTTTTTAAAATTAATCTTTGGTGTGCAGCATTTTGATTAGTCGAAGTTTTGAATTGCTTGATATATCGTTGGCACAGATTAGACATTTTAAGTTGGAATCGAAATTGAGCGGCGGTATGTAGTTCTCAAACTGATCCCAAGACCCCGCTTGTAGGGCTAGGAATACATCATCTCTTCATAAACGCACATCTCACACACATACACACACTCTCTCATACACTAAACATTATAGAATTAATCTGTATTATCTTTATTTAATTTTAGTTTTTATGTATCTTTAAAACCACTGGCGGAAGAGCGTGGTAACCCTGTTACAGGTTTGTATAAACTTACTAGGGTTATCACAGCCCTTTATGTAAAGACATAATGTTCTATAAATAAAATATTATTACTCCATTTTCATTATTTCATACTGTAGACTTGGTAAGTGGTCGATGTCAAGGTTTGAGGGCGCTTTTTGTGCAATTCGTAATCTTTCTTCTTTTTCTTGTTCCTTACAACATTACTATGGGAGGTCAAGATTTTATTTTGCGAAATTGGCAAAACGTGTTGTTGTTTCGTTTTCTGATCGCTTGTTAGGCCTCCAGTATGAAGTTACCTACTCTTTAAAACTATATTTTAAGAACACTTAAAATGTCGTCGCATATTTAATAATAAAAGTTATTATTGTCATACTTTACCTCTCAATATAAGAACATTATGTACCAAATAACGCAAATAAACTATATTCTATTCAATTCTATTCTATGTTCGCTGCCGGTGGATCTGACGCTGTGGCGTTCATTAATAATATCTTCTTTCTTTTAAGGGCCTTAGTATCGCCAAATGGGTACTTTCTAAAGCCTACTCCTCGTTTATGGCCGAACCAAAAATATTAAAAAAATGTGTCATGAATTATCAACTTTAAGACAACATATGCAACATTTTTCTTTTTCATACCACCAAAACTTCTATATGAAAAGAAATTTCTACCGAATGATGTTTTTTTGGCTTCAATTCCCTACTGCTCCAAAGCGACTGGGTCGATTTAATTCACTTATGCTTTGAGCAATAGATAAACTTGATAGCTATAAATATAACATAGGATAATTCAATCGAACAATCACGTCCATGTGAAAAGTATTATTTTGTCCTATTTCGCCTTCTCAAGGACGCAGCGAGCGTCGTAACAGCCACTACGCATTGTGCGCTAATATAAACGTTATTTCAATGTTGTTTCCGTCGATATTCGTACCGACAAACATCGAGCTGCTAATTTGGCGACGGTAATCGCCTTAAATGCCTTGATCATTGCGTTCCCCGTCATTTTTTATACACAAATGTTCCTTGCATAAGTAGACAACTGGTCCGTTTCGTTGAGCGAGACACAACACAAACAAAATGCCGCCGCTCACCGCTGCGCCTCGCCGCCCGCATCGCTACCCGCCGCCGCACCACTGCGCGAGCGCCCCTCACCCCTCTTCACACCCGCGACTGGGTGACGGCAATGCTTGTACTTAGGAATTATTGAGATTGTAAATACTACGGTATTAGGCCGAATTTCCATTGGCTTATTGGAAAATCTACTAAAATACAGCGACTCATTACTAATAAACGTATTGAATTAAGCTGAGCAATTATTCACATGACCTAATTACGTAGAAATAAAAAAAAAATATATTTAAAAGGATTTTTTTTTGGATAACTTTACAAAGCTATTTATTTAAGGAAATAAAACCACATTAAGAAATAAAAATTGGCAGAGCAATTTTTCAGTAGAAGTGATAGCACAAAATGTTAAAAGTTAAATTTGGAGTATCCTTCAAATCGAAAAAATATTGGATGCCTATACTTACCTATTCTTACTAATACATACGGTACGTACATAGAAACTATTTCGACTGAGAAGTTTTTCACAGAGAGTAATAAGCGATTCTCATGTTTAGGTAAAAATACCTAACTTCTCTTATCAAAATATTTTGGTTTATTTGACATCTGTAATCTGTACCACCTTACTTTATCACACTACCTACTCTCACTGGCAGAGGAATTTCTCGGGTTACATAAGCCCCCTTAATCGGTCTAACAGCTGATTCTTTTTTTGCGATTCGAGGGTTGGCTCTATATGAAGTATATGACGAGTTATTATTACATACGGCTTGAACACTCACGTGTGATTGTTGTTGACTATATGCCAACCGTTTCACCGATACAATTTCGGCATTATCAAGGCGAGTGTCGTTCTTAGGACGACGACGCGGCGTTCACCGTCGTTGTCAAACGGGCACATGCCCGTTCACCGCCCGTTGCCCGTTTGACAACGACGGTGAACGCCGCGTCGTCGTCCTAAGAACGACACTCGCCTTGATAATGCCGAAATTGTATCGGTGAAACGGTTGGCATATAGTCAACAACAATCACACGTGAGTGTTCAAGCCGTATGTAATAATAATTTAGTATGTCGGCTCACGCGAGTTTTAATAATATTATATATGACGAGTACTCACCAGGTTTCGGCTTCCGCAACTTCATCTTAACACTCAGTATAACACAATAATTTGCTGAAAAAGTAAGAAAAAGACGTGACAACAATTATTTTTCCCTAATTTACAATACTAAAATTACCCATTTGCGCGAGGTAGCAAGTTTTTTTAATATTTATGACGATGAGACTTATTAAACTGCAGCACAGAAGAAAAACTGCAGCATAAAACATAATAATTTAATTGAAAGCGAAAATTGGTGAAATAAAATTCACCGAAACAAGACACCCTTCACATTTAAGAATCCATTTTTGGCATTTACAAATATTTGTTTTCGTATCTGAACCAAACAAGGGCGTGAAATATATTTGATTTAATATTTGCTTTAATGTTAGCAAGCTAATAAAACCCAATTATGTATGTAAATTTAATATTTTGCTTGAGGTGTTACATGTTCGTTTAATTATTTGTAAGATTTTAAAATTCATATTATTCGTTCTTTGAGTTAATATATTAGATCGTGAAAATAGAGTATAAATCGTTTCAAGCTCTTGTATCCGTTTACTAAGGGCACCTTATTTCCTTTTTCTCTCTGAACAATACGTCTATGCTTTTCTTCCTTTCTTTTCTCTTTCCCTTTCTCTTGCCAGGATGTCTAGTCTGTCTGTTTCGTCACAGTATAAGAAAAGTATACTGTGGTTTCGTCGAATTTCCGGAATGTCCCGTTCCCTTAAAGTCCAGGTCACGAAGTTTATTTGATAAAAGATTATTTGTAATTTTTTGTATTGAGGTAGCTAAATGTACAACATCAAAAGCGGTTTTATAAGTATCCACATTGTTTGACAGATGTTATAGATGTTATTAGATGTAAATGTTATAGATGTACATTAATTATTACACTATAACACCGCAATTCTGCGTTGTAATTGGTCAGATTTATTATAACACAGCTAGAGAACCAATCACAAGCGACGACGAGTAAAAGAGGGCTGGCTTAAGAAATTAAGCCACGCCCTCTTTTCTCGTTCTCGCTTCTGATTGGCATAGCCGCTAGCGGCAATACCTTCAGACGCACATGGACTTTATGAACGAGTGCACATTTCTCATTTTTCTTGAAATTGTTAGTTGAAAATATTATAAATAACGTCACGCGAAGGTTTGATTGTTTTGATGGTCGTAGATAAAGTATTGTGTGCAACTGAACATATTTAGACATTGGGACACTCGTGGAATCTATTACGAAACTCACTTCACTTCGTCCGTTTCGTAAGCAAGCACTCGTGTCCCAATGTCTCACATAATGTTACAGTTGCACAAAATACTAGATATTGAAAAATAATTATTCATACTCATATTAACTTGTGCCTTTTGTTTTGATTTCTTTATATTAATTTGCATTAGGTCGTTTGTTTTATTGTCCCTTCTCATCGCATGTTCCTGTCAAATTTGATTTATCTGTAACTATTTATAAATACTATACTCAACATTGTATATCATTAAATTTTCCTTTACCATCATTGGCTTCCCTAATAAAGCCTCATTGATCGAAATTAAAGTTCATTGGCTCAGTTTATGAAATAAGTCATAAATTCACATTGACAGTGTTAAGTACACCGACTTTATTGAAATTTACTGCTTGCCGAAATTTTTATTGGTCTGCGTGCGGTCGACAGGATCTATTTGGTCGCCTATGTGGTTGACTCTATTTAGCAGGTTGAAAGCCAAATTTCCGACAAACGAAAGATTTGATGAAGGAGTTGAAAAAAAGAAGTCCATTTATTGGAGGGCTGTGTCTGGTTTCATTAATATTAATATAAAAGGGGGTTGCTTCTGGTTTTCTACACATGTGACGTATTGTGATAGTTCTCAAAAGACAAAAGACGAATATAAAAGACTAAAAGTGCTGCTCATAAGAAAACCAGTAAAATTAAGTTTGTCTAGTAATAAGTAATTTCAAAGGAAGTACACAGAATATAAGAGCTTGTATGACTAGATTGATGGATGTGAAAGAGGTGTGTTAATATCGTAGCAAATGGAAATCTGTAGTCTGTGCCTACCGCTTTGGGAGACAGATATTTTTGTGATTCCAAAGAATTCGAAATGGAGAGGATATATATTTTATTTATTTCTTGGGCTTGGCATTTGTAAAAACAATATTTATTTCGTTGTAGGAATCGAACAGATCTAAAATAAGATATACTTTTTCATATATTTTTTTATACTGAGCGAGTCGCTTTAATATTCTTAATATTAATAATCATCAACACCGCGATAATTTTCAAAGAATCCCTCAACTTTCCGAGAAACCCTAAAAACTTTGCCGAAAGTTAATTGGTCAATTCAGAGTGAACCCTGCAATCAGAAATACAAACAGGACCCCTAATTCGGTCAGGTGGTATTGTAATCTTGTCTGATGATAGAGCAAACAAAAGCGCTTCCGAAAAACTTATTTGATTGTTCTGGTGGAACACCCCTATCGCAATGCTGAATAATGAAGCGTGAGCAATTTGCGTGCCAGCATACTCGCTATGGCTACATGGGCATAGGTTACGACAGCTACCATTAATTATAATGTAAATGTAAAAATTTATATAATTATATATATATTTAGTTATATTATATATTTATGTATATCTTCCTAGTATTTTTTATAGTAATTTATTTATGCTCTTTGTGTTCTACATTGTTATATTGTTATTTCGAATGTTGTGTACGGTTATTATAGATAATTATGAACATTACTTGTTATTTGATTGTCAAAGTGTTATGTGAATGTTTTGTTTGTAATTTGTTACTATACCATTTAAATAAAATAAAATAAAAATAAAATAACTCGGCTGTCCTGGTTGCGCTCACCAGAATGCATCTTTTTTATATGTTTTTTATATTTTGACGTTTACATTGGTATATACAGTTAGGGTATATATAACCAAGGAAGCATGCTTGAAGTTATTTACAGATGGCGTCCCATTTACGCATTCTCAGAAGATTGACATGTTTCGCTAGAAGTAGCTCCCTTTCCAACGTTACCGAGAATAAAACAGAAATTGCTGTCTTGCTCACTCACTAATCATTGCAACAATTTGTGAAGGAGATGGGTTCTTGATTTTTGCTTTGTCTGCAAACTGACAATTTTGGTTTTGGTCATGTATACACTTAGTACATACGAATACCTACATTCGTTGGATCGGGCATATAAAGAGAACGGATGAAAGAAGAATGACAAACGAAAAACCATGGACAGGTAAGCCAAACGCACGAGAAGCGACAGAGGTGTTCCAGGATCGTAGAAGGTGGAGCTTTATGTATCTCTCTGAGAGAAAAGCATTAGTATGTATGTTTCTGTATGTCATTTGTATGCGAGAGAGTGGATACTTTCTGGGCGAGCGCCCCTCATTCTAGTTCTTATCGACATTAGGCGCGGTAATAGCCAAGCCCAAGCCCATTGTTATTAAAATAAGTAAAAATCATTTTATTTGTCGGCCATTGGTAAAACTTAGCAAAGTCTAATAGCATTAATTTACCATGGCATTAGACCAAAAAACAGGATTTGAAAGAACTTTTGCTGTCTGTTTTTAACTTAAAAATATCTTGGAAATTTGAAACGTGTACTTTGTTATACTAAAGTCTTAAAGACCAATTTTTTTGAAAAGTTTTCCAAATATGACCCGAAAAACATTCTAAGAGAAAGACAAAGTAAACAAAATCCACGTGATTAGTGCATTTTGTTCTTTATCTCAATAGGATAAGCACCTGACAGGGTAACTTTGTTTAGCCGACATTAATCCGGGGCAATCACGGCTCACTAATGAGAGACGCACGCGAAACCCTAATTAGGAACCCAAAGTCCGAAGCGAACCATTTTAAATCATCATCCGGTGACGTTTGGCCAAACAAGTGGGCGGTCCAGAGACCACACCGGAGTTATTGCCCATTTGCATATTGGTGATAATTCTTTGATTGTTTTTAGCGACCCGTCTAAAACAGAAGCCCTCGGAGGAACAAAACACTAAGAATAAATAAAGTTGAAATTTTGTGTCTTTTGTGTCAAGTTGCGTGTAACCAGCAAGTACATTTTTATGCTCTTTGAAAAATATTTACCCAAATGTATGTTTTTTTTTGTAACTCTTTGATCAACGGCTACAAGAAAAAAGTAAATAGAGTCAAGAAATTAAAGATTTTCAATCCCATGGGAAATAAAGTGACGCTAATAATTATTATAAATGATTACAAATGTTGTACATACATACATAGATACTCACGCCTATCTCCCAGAGGGGAAGGCAGAGACTACAGATTTCCATCTGCTACGATCCTGACGCAATGTGTTAGTTGGAAGAAAATATATACACTCGTAAATTTACGGAATCCATTTATTGTGTGCGATACATACTTTTTGAATCGGGCCGAAAATTTAGGGGAGACATAAAGCAAGGAACAATTAAAAGGTGGTAGCTAAAATAATCGAAAATCGTTGCAAAGCTGCTCTGCTCCCATCTGTTATTGTTAATTAATGACTTATGATGTGGATTTGGTTTTAGTTATCAAACAATTTACTCTTATTGAAAAATATGTCTTTAAAGGTGTAAATCATTGGCAATTTTTTTATAAATTAACATTTTCGTCAGATTCCGACACTGACAGCAGGACAGCGTATACAATTTTCAACGCGTGCGACAGAGATGGCATTAGAACCCGTATCTCGACTCCTAGTTTATGAACGCGGCCCTGGGGTATAAAAAGGTAATTTACACGTCAAATGTCATTTACCATCCAAACCTTGAAGAAGACACACGTTAAGTACTCAAGCAAGAAAACTATCCTGACTCTTTGAACAGCAAAACGGCTAAAGTTGAGTTGCCGGGCAATATCGCACTGCCGCAGCCTTAGTCGCACCAGTGCAATCACCAACGACCTTGAACTAAGTAACTTTGTAACCATTTTATACGGTAACTATAGCATTTTTCAACAGAAGAAAAATACATAGTAATCTGCATGATACAAATAGTGATGTGGTTTTTCCTGAATTTCATTATATTATAACATACAGAAGTGAAGCAAGAAAATTCTAAGTTTACCCTTATTTTTCGATTTTTCGTTTACTTGTAACAACATAACTACTACAGTTTTTATCGAAACAGTATGAAAATTTACAAACATCTAGACAAAATAATATAAAATGATTTGGCTTTTTCAGTTCTTGGAAATTAATTTTATTTTAGATAAAATAAATTAAAAACACACTATTTTCGCACTTGTCAGCCGCAGCGACTGACGTACCAGCCATATTGCAGTGCGAACTGGTCCTCTAAAAAAGCCGCTTTAGATGAATCATGTTATGATTCTGTTTTAATGCCATCTCTTTTGCACGCATGAAGAAACTCTGACTCTATCCTACTTTCAAATCATTTCATGATTCACCCAAGTTGGCCTTTTTAGGTCCCCAGGTCCTCTAAAAAGGCCGCTTTGGATGAATCATGTTATGATTCTGTTCTAATGCTGTCTCTTTTGCACGCGTTAAAAAACTCTGACTCTATCCTACTTTCAAATCATTTTATGATTCACCCAAGTCGGCCTTTTTAGATCCCCTGATAAGGACTTTATTTTAATATGGTTTTGTTCGAAATTTCAACCACCACGAATCGAGTTGTTAATTATTCCGACGGAGCCACCTTAAGAGTAATCCAGTGGTTCCGAGAGACTGGGGGTATGTCCGAAGATCTGGGAGACGACGCTGCACGTCTGAAAAAGATGATCGCTTCATAGTGTCGACGAGTTTAAGGAATCGGTTCTCCAATGCTGTTAAGATAAGACAGCAACTCCAAGCAGTTTGCGGGACAGCCGCAGGTGATTCTACAGTTAGAAAAAGATTTGAAGAGAAGAAAATAGCCGCCCAAAGAGTTGACAAGGTTGTCTGCAGAGCATCGTAGATCCCGCTTGCAGCTTGCTCGCAATCACGTTGATTGGATACTCGACCAATGGCGAACAGCCCAAGCAGCACATGACGGCTATATAGTGGCCGGACTACAGAATTACTGATGTACTGAATATTTAAAGACCACGGATGTTTTAAAGCTTGAAAATAGCATTTAAAATAGTCAAAAAATATTGTGTTTGTTTCTCTTTTGCTGTATTCATTAGTATATTAATAGCAACCTGTTAATAAAAGTCAGGTGGACTATGGATGAATATTAAGATGCCATTTTTACGTTTTTTTTATTGTCTCTGTTTGTGTCTTGTCTAATTGTATTGAAAGTTCCACTTTACTGTAAATGTGTGTAGGTGATTGCATCTAATATTTCATGCGCCACCAACATAATGTCGTTTTATCTTAAAAAAAAAACACAAGATAAATATGGTGTAAAAATACTTTATGGATGATAAAAATAATATTTTTATTGTCTCATATAAAATAAGTGAAACATATATTTTGGCATTACTAAGTATTAAATATCATAAAAATCGATAAGAAATATATATTTTTTTTCATAACATATCCCTTTTGATAAATGGCGTCCATTTGTTATCAAGCACTAATTCTTGGTTTGGCACAAAAACTGAAATTTCAAAATTGCCTTTAGTGGGTATTGAACTATTAACGAACTGTGTCGTCACTTCAAGTGCGAACATATCCTTGGGAAATCGGAATTCGATGGTATATCTATGTTTTTGATGATAGGCACCCCGTACAGAAGGCAACTAGAGATACATAATAGGCCCGCTGGTAAAAAAAATACAATTCCCATAGCTTAATTTTATTAAAAGATGTTTTTTTTTATTTTTTTAGAGAATATACGGCATTTTAGGACATTAATTTTAAATTTTCATTATTTTGGTATATAAATAAACCATTATTTTTTTATGTTTTTTTTTAAGAATTGTCCGATGACCTTGTCACTTGAGAATTTTAGACATACTGATTGTGATATGTGATTGCTTATAAAAAAATTGGTCTCTCTCTGTCTATCTACTCATCTGTCATCTAGCTGTCAAATTAGTCTGAAGCAAATTATTATGAATTTATCTTGATAGCAAAGGACACATTTCTAAACAGCCATTACTCAAGTGACTTCACACGAGAGCAAATGGATGTTGCAGCCTTTTCGTAAAAATACATCATCATAAGGTTTTCTAGACCAAAACTTCGAAAATTCGGCTTATTAAACCTAAATCTCGAAATGATTTTCAAATAACATAATTTAATCTATGCCAATTCATTTCATTACTTCAAAAGTCTACTTCATTATTGATCCATACCTTTTAATTGATACCTACAAAATCCCGCAATTTGGTTTCAAATAGGAATGAAAGTTGTTTGAAGTAAATTTTTCAAAATGTGCGATTTTTTTGACGCCGAGTGTACTGTACAGTTATTGGTCCGAAAATATTGACAGATTCGATAGGACTACGCAAAAATTAAACAAACGCGGGCAAAAGCTAGTACATAGTTTGTTGTTTGCCTGCGGCCTTATCAGCGTATTTAAGAATCCCATACACAAAACCAATTAACACTCAAATATTGAGAGTTTCTCATTCCGAATGAAGGGCTTCATTCATAACAACACCAGCGGGGGGCTCCGTGGGGGAATTAAGTCATTCCCTTAATCTGTTGTGATTTGTATAATCATTCGTGTAATCGACTTTTTTGTTGTTTTGACTGTAGTAATGGATGAGTGTTAATGACTTTTCTCTTCTGTTTAATAACTTTGACTCTGATCAAATCATGACGTTGTTGAGTTGAATCAATCAACCACGCACGTCACATGGTTTGAATGAAAATTTATTTAGGCGCGTTGAGCAATTTTCGGTAGAGGTAAATCATATGGGTTCGCGTCACCGTCACCGACTTGCCAACTGAGTATCATGTCATTGCAGACAAAACCGGTCAGGAAGTTCTAAATATTTTTTTCTATTCGACTTATGACGACCCCACTGAGAGGTTGAATTATAGCGTTTAAAACTATTTAATTAAGTAATTATATTTATGTAAAGTGCAGCATTCAAAGAATAAATATTTTTTTGGGATAATACAAGTGATGTTCATAATGTATTCCAAGTTCCACGAAGTGCCAACAAACAACAGTATAAACATTCGAAATAAATTGTTTTTATGTTTATTCCCATATTGGAGTCAATGCAAGCATTTTGGTCTAGAACTTAAAATTGTGAGATTCGAACCCACATATCGCAGGTGACGAGTTGTTCCAAGTTACCCACCGACCGGCCCCTAACTTTAACATCTATCTGTCTCGCTTTCAAATGTATCGTAAAAGATGGCTAGAAATGACACAAATGTGGCTAGAAATGACACAAATGTGGCTAGAAATGACATCAGCCATCTATGCAGATGATCTACAGCTTTATACTGGAACTAAACCCGATGAAATTATCGATGCCATCAATTTAATTAATTGCAAATTAAACATCATTTCTGAATGGACTAAATGCTTTGGCTTAGTGCTTAATCCAAACAAATCTCAGGCCATTATCTTCGGTACATCTAGAATGTTGGCAAAATTGAATCTGAGTGCTGCTCCAAATATCGAGTATGACAATAATGTTATCCCATTTGTTAACAGAGTAAAAAATTTAGGCATTATCATGGATAACATATTGTCATGGATTCCTCAAATCGGAGCCATTAGTAAAAAAATGTTTGGGGCTTACCACTCGCTCAAACGTCTGCAGTTCTTTCTTCCATTACAAACTAAAATTATGCTGGCACAGTCTCTTCTGCTCCCAATTCTTGATTACGCTGATGTAAGCTATCTTGACCTAAAACAGGAGCTACTGAGCAAACTCGAGCGTCTCCAAAATTTGTGCATTCGCTTTATCTACGGATTGCGGAAGTATGATCATGTCTCAGAATTTCGTGCTCGTTTAAGGTGGCTCCCAATTCACCTTCGGAGGAATACTCACATATTAAGTCTCCTATATAACGTTTTAAACGATTCCTCTGCTCCTGAATATCTTCGCGACAAATTCAATTATGTCAATTCCTTACGCTGCAGGGAAAGTCACCTGCTTAGTATCCCTAAGCACACTTCTACTGCATATGGGAATTCTTTTGCGGTCAAGGCTGTGTGTCTTTGGAACGAGCTACCTACTGAGATTCGTATGTCGTCTTCTTTGGCGATATTTAAGAGGAAAGTCAGATCTCACTATGAAGTTTCATTAGGTTGGTAGTCTCATCACTTATTTACCCTTATTATATTGATATTTAAATGTATATACATATATATATATTATAGATGTATTTATTAATATATTCTTGTGTATTTGTTTATGTAAGTCTATGATATCTATTAAAACTAAGTTTAATTTGTTAGGTTATTTGTATTAACACTTTATTGATTTTCATTTAATTTACTCTATCTATTACGTCTATCCCCCTATTTTTACTTTTCTAGTGACTATTTCTTCACCACCCAAAGGTTGACTGGAAGAAATCGCTTTAAGTGATAAGTCCGCCTTTGTACAAAATTATGTTTTCAATACTCTGTTTTCTTTTATATGTCTTTTGTGTACAATAAAGTGTCAATTCATTCATTCATTCAGCCAATATTTCCTGCAACGCCCCAGGTTAACTGGAAGAAAAGGCTTTATAGCGTTAAGTTCGCCTCTGTACAGACATATTGTTATTGTGCAATAAAGAATTTTTATTATTATTATTATCACACATAATTTTTAATATCACACATAAGCGCTTCGGCCTAAAGCCCCGCCGAATATTCGGTATTCGGTATTCGGCCAAATCACTATTCGTGGCATCTCTACTTTACCCAGCACTTCATGTTTTGTTTTATACCTAAAATGTGTTTGAATTATTTTGTTAATGGTGCTGAGTGAATAAAGATTATAGTATCTATCTATTTTTGTTTGACAGCTAATACCTAATCGATTTCTACATGAAGGAATCGATAGTTATGTCCTAATACAAAATAATTCCTAAAGTATTTTATGGAGTTGTGTTTCTTCAAACTTATTTATTCTTTCGACATTGAATAACAAAGACTTTATACCATGTTGTAATAAAACACATTTACAGATTAAAAGAAAAAGTAGGAGGAACTATGATTGTCAAGCATGTTTGATTGGTGTAAATATCTTCAAGTTATTCACAGTGGGGGTGAATGCTGTTAAAGTGTTGAAATAAGTGCAGGAATTGTTGAATAAATGGAGTGTTTGAAAACCTGATAGACGTTGGGTCCGATGTGTGAAGAACGCTTGGAGATATTATGCTTCTAAAAGAAAGAAAGAAGTTCTACGCTTTCTCATTCTTCCAAAATACCTTCCTACCAAAGGTTGTCTGGAAGAAATCGCTATAAGTAATAACACCGCCCATTTTTGCCTCTAATGCCCTTTTATATTGTTTTTATTATTTTCGGTTCCCTATGTATAAATGCAAAAGTGTGTTTGTTGGTTTGTCCTTCTTTCACGCAGCAACGAAGCAACGGATCGAAGTGATTTTTTGCATAGAGATAGTTTATGGGCCTTACCCCCGGTTTCTGAAAGGCCAATCAATGTTAACAGTAGATTAAAAAATAATTATCTGCGGATTAAGCCAGAAAAAGTAGGAATTTTACATTGAAATCAAAAATTAACTAAGTTAATTATTGATTCATCACTATTCAGACTTCATATATGCTTTATTTTCACCGTTATTTGCGGTTAAAGTTTTTTTAATCTACTGTTAACTTTGATTGGCCTTTCAGAAACCGGGGGTTAGAGTGCCATAGGCTACTTTTTTATCCCGGGAAAATCCAAACGAAATAAGTGCAGGTGAAGCTGCGGGCAAAAGGTGGTAAAGAATATTTATGTAATGTTAAGTCCTAAACCTGTATGTACTTAGTACAGACTCCTTTCTGTGTTTTGTCGCCATATTTAAGTTTTCTAACTTGCGTTGCGGCAACAGAATAACAGCATCCTCTTTGCGTCTTGGTTTAGGGGACAAAAGCTGAGTCACTGACCTTTTCAACTGAATCATACTTAACGGTTTCACAGCCGGATTTTGAAAAACCCGCCTTTTTCTAATTAAGAGCGGTTTCGCAGCCGGATTGTGAAAAACCCGCCTTTTTCTAATTACTCGAAACAGAACACTTAAATTCAAAATTCACTAAGTAGTTATTCAATGAAACCTTATTGCTTAGAAAAAGGTGGGTTTTTCACAATCCGGCTGCGAAACCGCTCTTAAGTAAATTGTACATACTACATGTGTATGTGTGGTCTGTAGAGTAAAAACCTTTTTAAACTAACTTTTATTTATTTATTTATCTTGTTTTGTAAGGTTTATACTCCATTATTTTACTCTTTTTTACATGTCATTTGTCCTGTTGTACAATCAGTTTTAGCTTTCGGTTTTCTCTATGCAATTTTACAAGATTTCCCCTAACAATTTTGTATAATCAATCCTTTAATCAGCGCTGTCAAAACTCATCACGTTTTTGGTCATTTGAATCAAAAACTCTTTTACAACTTATACAATGTCCATAACATCTCGTCCCTCCTAATCCCAGGACATCATTACATCCTGCCATCGTACCAGAGCTCGGCCATTTACATTTAAATAAAATAATAAAGTTATCCTATAACCGTAGTTTATAGGCCGTTATATCCCTGCACATACCCTTAGGTTAAAGCGTGAAGAGTCTTGTCATTGTTGTCGGTAATTTTATTAGGTAGTCGCTGTTATTTGTTACACTGGATTCCTAAGGCTTTTATTTTTGCGTTTAGGTTTTAGAGTGTTGTTAGTTTTAGTGACGTTAGGAAAACCTTTACTTGCAGTTACAGCTTCTATAAAATAGCATGGTCGTCGAAAACTATCGTTCATTGAAGATTACATAACAATTTACAGTGTAACAACTAGGCTGGCTGAGACAGATATTTCTTTGCAGATAGGAAAGGGTTTTGTAAAAAAAAGTTTCAAGACGTCAGTTAGCAGTACCAGAGCGCCTCACGACCCGCCGACGCAGCACTGCACGTGTTGCCCTAAACCTAGAAATCACTGTTACACAATGGCGTGCACAGAACTTTTTTCCGGAAAAGCAATCAGATATAAAAATATAAAAAAATTAAAATAACACTTTACAAAAAAAAAAGTTTGTATGAAAATGTTCACTCTAGGGTAGACAGTGTCTACCCTGGCGTCATACAAACTTTTTTTTTTCAAAGTGTTATTTAAATTTTTTCATATTTTTTTTATTGTCAATCTTGACCTTCTGATTGCTTTTTCGGAAAAAAGTTCTATGCACGCCACTGTGTTACACATAATTAGTCAGAATTAATTACCGTTTTATACTTGTTAAATTAAGTTAGTCTTGTACCAGCCTTCTTAACTAAATTACATATTTGTTTAATAAATAATTATCTTTTTAAAAACCTTCTTCCCGTTCGCCTATACGTAAATCGTCACATATGTATAAAATTCATTTGTAATATGAGGAAATTGTCTCTACATACATTGCTCAAATTTGTTAATTATGTACTAAGTAAATAACCTAGAGCCATCCGACCAAATTGGCGACATACCAACTTGGCGAAGGGCCATACCAACTCTATGGTTATAATGCCCAAACGCGGGCGGTATGCACGGCTCTTCGGGATTTAATACCATTCTGGTTACCCTGCTCTCTTCATTACTTGAACCCCCCTACAAGTTCTATTTTATTTTTGAAAAATTTCCCATAACGTCTACCCATGGGCGTAGCCAGGTTTTAGTAGGGGGGGGGGGGGGGGGTTCAAGAACCTTATATAATAAAAATATTAAAGATGTAAAAAATACATACAGAAAAAATCTCCTCGAAGGAATTGGGGGAGTCCTTTATAATCTTCTGTTCTTCTTTTAAAATATAATATCCACTACTTCATTCGCATCAATTTCTATCCCATAGTGAATGTTCATGAGAGCTAAGCCGTTCAGTCTGTTTTCACTCCTTGTGTTCCGCAAATAGTTTTTAGGTCTTCTTAGGCTTGAAAAGATCCTTTCTGGGGTAGCAGTGGAAACAGGTATATCTTATCCATCTCAGAAGGTAAATTTAGGTAGTAGTCAGTAATCACTGAGATATGCCACTCGCCTGTTCTTATTTTAATTCAATGAATTTTAATATCTGAACTTTTCGGGGGGGGTTTGAACCCCCAAAACCCTCCCCCTGGCTACGCCTGTACGTCTCCCCCACTCTGAAGGAGTGGGAGCGGGCGTTTCAGGCGCTGCCGCCCGTTCTGGGCTAAACAACATCAATATTGATTGGTCGAATATTTATCTTTTTGCTGCTGTTCGTCTGCTCTCGTTATATAAAAATATTATTAAATAAATATTTTCCACCTTCTAATCCTTAGCCGCACTCCCATTGTCTTCGCTTGCGGGCAAAGCACACTGAATATAGATGAGCTTGTATGTCTAGATTGATGGATGTGGAAATGTGAAAGAGATTTGTCAGGATCGTGGAAGATGGAAATCTGTGGTTTCTACCTAACCCTCCGAGAGACAGGCGTGCAGAGTGTATCTGTGTACAACATTTTCCATTGCAAAAGATTCTCGAACATTTCTCACGCAGCTAAACAAACCAGTTCCGTTATCACATCATCACCAATACCAACTTGCACTTGAAAAGCACCTGATCACCCAACTTGTCTCTGAACCGGTCCCACAATGAGTTGTCGTGATTATACAAGTAACAATTGAATTGGGTGATGTGTGCCGCGGGGCGACTACGAAGAGTCGGGGTTTCGTTCGTCATTTTGTCAAGAAACGCAAATGTTTTTTCAGGGTTCCGTACCCGAAGGGTGTCAAACGGGACCCTATTACTAGGCCTCCGCTGCCTGTCCGTCTGTCTGTCCATCCGTTAGTCACAGGGGTCTGCAGCTTCAGCCGTTACAGTTAGGCAATTGAAATTATGCACAGAATACGTTTGTGGCGTGCATAGAACTTTTTTCCGGAAAAGCAACCAGAAGGTGAAGTTTGACAATAAAAAAAATATGAAAAAATTTAAATAACACTTTGAAAAAAAAATTTATATGAAAATGTTCACTCTAGGGTAAACAGACAGACAGGCGACATACAAACTTTTTTTTCAAAGTGTTATTTAAATTTTTTCATATTTTTTTTATTGTCAAACTTGACCTTCTGATTGCTTTTCCGGAAAAAAGTTCTATGCACGCCACAGGTACGTAGTAATACTTTATTATTCTCTGCCACTGGTATGGCCTCCATAAAGCAAATATACAAGGTGACTTTTTGATCATCGTCCAAATTCATACTGGAGGCTTGATAAGTGATCAGTATCTTGGATCAGTAACAATTTTTGTGAAATTCGTAAAATGAAATTTCGGCTTCCCATATAAATTCAGTTCCAGTGCCGAGTGAATCACTATGGGGAGTCGAAATTTCATTTTACGAATTTCACCAAAATTGTTATTGATCCATGATACTGATCACTTACCAAGCCACCAGTATGAATTTGGACGATGACCAAAAAGTCACCTTGTATATATTTTTTTAAATTAATTGAAAACCAAGCACCCCAAATTAGCTTAATTCAGCAGTGAGCGCGCATAAAGTCGCGGGCAAAAGCATGTGTATAAAGTTGACGATGAAGTCCTCACTTTGGATTATAGTATACAGGTGTCTCACAGTAATAAATCATCTGCGGCGATAATGCAACTTGCTAGTACGTTGATGCCTCGATGTATGTGCGCTTTAATCGGATCGTTTTGTGCTTATACTTGTGATTGGAACTAGGAAATATATGGACTAGTTGTTATTTTTATTTCTTTAAAACTTTGCCCCACTTATCCTTACGTTGTTATTTTTAGGGTTCCATACCCAAAGGGTAACCAACGGGACCCTATTACTAAGACTCCGCTGTCCGTCTGTCACCAGGCTGTATTTCATGAACCGTGATAGTTAGACAGTTGAAATTTTCACAGATGATGTATTTCTGTTGCCGCTATAACAACAACTACTAAAAAACGGAATAAAATAAATGTTTAAGGGGGCTCCCATACAACAGACATGTTTTTTTTGCCGTTTTTATAGATAATGGTACGGAACCCTTAGTGCGCGAGTCTAACACGCACTTGGCCGACTTTTATAGAATTCCTTACTTTCAAAAAGTTTCAGCGTGTGATTGCAGTTTCAGTGTATACATGATATCGTACTTTATAATAAATCATCGGCGGTGATAATTGCTAGTACGTATAGTGCCTCGATGTATATTCGTGCGCTCGTTTTCTGCTTGCACTTAATTGGCAACAAGAAAATGTTTTTTATCTGTTCCTCACTTTGCCTTACATATACATGTATATATATTACGACATATACGTCCCTGAGGCAGAGGTGTGTCGGTGTGCGGACTGCCACTGGAACAGTGATCACTAGATTCACCAGCACTTGCAGTACCGGTACTTGGGAATCCGGTATCGGTACTAAGTCATTACTTTTTACTGAAAATCATGTTTATTGCTCTCACTATCTCACTATTTCGGACTACTTAAGGGGCATGTAAAATACCAAATACGTCATGGCACTGTGCCAAGCTATTATATATATGTGTAAAAAGCCATGACCAGCGGCCGTACTATGACACAGGTCCGTGTTGATAATGTTTGAAAAAATATACATTCCGGCGTTAATATTCTAAGTCAATGTGTGACACTCTTTATAACCTGCAATGGACAAAATATTGTCTAATTTCAACGCTACTCGCTACAACGATAAATATTTCATGGTAAGGTTAAAAATTTATTTACCGCAAGGTTTATTAATATCACAATAAATACATGTTTAAAGTACTTACGAGTGAAATGAAATTCCTTTGGATGTCTTATTTGCGTTATTCGAAGAGTTAGAACAATTTGCCACGCTGCAATACACCATTTTTACAATAAATGCGTTCTAACGCGTTCGGTTGAGAAATGAGAGGCCCGCGGGTTATACCCTGACGTATTGATCACAGAGCGGTGCGTCGCAGTCACGGCTTTCATGGCTATGTTCTGTGGCGTCCTACAAACTGAGCTACCGCTGTTTGGTTATTAGTGTATAATTATGTCGTCGTCATATAGTAGAATTCGGCATTTTACAAAATGACGACGGCATATACTTATTTCAGCGATTACTGCCTTTGTTTATTTTCATGATTGGTTAAAGTATATTATTTAATTCATACATACCAAATTTTATTTAAAACACAGCTTTTCTGATTTGTATCAGTTACTTTCGAATAAGGGTCCTAGAAACACATAGAATGTTAGACGGTGTTGGCTCCATGCAACTCTCTGTTCTACACAATAGACTTTCACTGATAATCTGTGATGGTATCACATGCAGCGGAAGCGTAGTCGATGAGGCTTCGGTGATCCCGCATAATGCTTGAAAACTTTATAGTTTATGTTACGAGTTTACGACTCTATGTCGAATAGTCTCTATGTAATTTATTACATTAGTGTCATCAATAGCTATGTTACCTCACTCAGAGTGTTTCCTTTACTGTTCAGTAATAGTACAAATAATATCCATTACTTGGTAGGTGGTAGAGCTGATGCCGGGCGCGACTGTGGAGGTACCACCATTTTACTTGGAGACCCCCTCGAAGTAATTCGGTGGAGAGTAACAGAGTAAGAGGACAGCTCACAGGCAAAAAAACAGGAAGCCCACCATGCCTGGGACCGACGGATGGCGGTATATCCATCCCTAATAGCCGGGCCTAATATGGAACAGACTGGTGACGGGCAGCGGCGTCACTGGTGCGAGGGTTCTGGCACCTCGCTCACCAATAGGTATAGGTAATTCTTCTGACCGCCGGGAGTGGCAAAGTCCTGGAAAGGCTTGTGTCCAGCAGTGGACGAACTAGGCTGATGGATGGATGGACTTATTATAGCTCGCATTATATTCAAATACATTTTCAATCACAACTTTTTATATATCAACTTCAATAAAAAATTCAATAATTTGCGAAAGAGTTTATAAGGCGAATATAAATCAAAGTAAAATAACTAGTTTTTTTTTTTTGACTAGCCGTTCAAATCCAATACCATTGATGAAGTTTATTATTATTCTGCGTTCTATACAGATAATTTTAAATTAAATCAATCAATATTACGAAACTTATATTCTAAAGTTTAGATGACAACGACACCCACTCGAAGTATGATAAAACAATTTATGATCCATAGATTAAAGATCCGAAAACCATTAGTATAATGAATGACTAATAAGAAATTGAATTCGGTAAAGCTTTTTCTTACACCGAGATATGATTAGCAATTAATTGCTCGCTGGGCTTAGAAATTATTACTTTGTAAGTTTTAAAAAAGTTTTCTTGAACACATGAATGAACACATGAATTTCTTGAAATTTTTTTTTGTGATGGGAATCGAAACCAAATTACGTAGTATTAATTGATTTATATTATAATAAAACATTAATTTTTAGTAGCTCTTGCAAGGAAATCTACGAAAAATAATTGTCTCCCCAACGATATCAAATAAACATATTCGATGGGTACATCGATGCAATTCTTACAATTCAAAGCAACGCTTTTATCAAATCATTGCTACTTGATTGTACTTATAGAAAGGTTATTTGCACTTCACTAAGCTTTATAGTCTATAGCAGGTATGGGCAACCTTTTAAATGTTGCGGGCCAAACTTTTGGATGTTAGCGAAATCGCGGGCCATAGGTAGTCGTGAAAAAAAAGGTGTGTGTTATACATTTATCAAGTTAATGCGATAAAATTGTGGCTAAAATTGTAGCGACATGTAGTTATTCATTGCTTGCACCTCAATCTAATATGTAAAAAGTGTGTACAAAAAGCAGTAGACTTTATTATGGTCTCAGTCATCTGAGATCATCTGCACTAAAAATATTACGATTTTTGGCGCGCAGTTTTTAGATGTTCCGCGGCCCGGTTCAAAAGCCGGGGTGGGACGCATCCGGCCGCCGGGCCGGGCGTTGGCCATATATGGCCATATATGGCCTATAGGTTGTCGTACTTATTGCTTAGTGGCAACAAAATTGCCATTAGTTGTCGGAAATTAAATTCTCTTGAGAGATGCCGTATTAACTATTATACAAACGATTTCGTAATGCTGCAATCAATAAAGATGTGACAAGAGTTTAATTGTTGATAAGATTCAGTTATCTTTTAAAGTTAAGACGAAGGTTTTTACTAAAACAGTAGGAATAGGTAACTTTAACCATAACTTGTTTACACCAATAATATATGTAGGTATTTAATAAAAAAACTAGGTAAATTTATTGTTAAAAAACAGCACAAACAAGTATGGAGGCACATACAGGTTCACAGTTAATCTACTGCTCATACTGAACTGTACAACTTTTAAAATTAAACATAAATTGACAACGTACTACAAAAATAGCCCACATAATACCTCTTTATATAGTGTAATAAAAATTTAAATATTTTCACTATAATAGAGAAAAAAGGAAGTTCGAACTCAAACTCAAACGTTTATTGCAAACCAAGTGTACAAGTATTATCCTAAGAATCCAATATGGCGATCAGATTTGTATAAATAGGTATATAGTTTCGAAATCTTTGAAAAACCACGAAAATCCCGGTGATAGGGTATTTATTACAAGGACACTAAGGTACTTGAGTGTCCTTTTTGTAATTTTTCGTGAAATTGTTTTAATGGTCTTAGATAAATAAAGTATTGTGTGCAACTGGACATAATTAGACACTGGGACACTCGTGCAGTCTATTACGAAACTCACTTCGTTCGTTTGGTAAATAAGAACTCGTGCCCTAATGTCTCACATTATGTCACAGTCGCACAAAATACTATTGTGCACAGAAGACCGTTCCTTAGCAGGATTATAATCACATAAATCACTTGCCCAAATATGTATTGAGGTTGTATTCATGTATTTATTTATGTCGTTTGTTAGCAATGCATTTGCAAACCTGTCCAATACTTGCAGAGTTATTTAATGACTGTTTTATTCACTAAATGTAATTTTATTTTTGAAATAAATATTCAGTGAGGAAAAAAAATCCACTGCATAGAGGGAAAGTACCCTAATTATTAATTAAATTAACATTATATCATTGCAGTATAGAAAAGCAGAAAGAAAAGTAAATCTGGATGTGAGGAGCTCTGAACTGGGATTCGAACCCAGACCTCTCGCTTACCGGGCGATTGCTCTAACCACTGAGCTATCCAGGTCTCAACACAACTCGTGAATTTACCGATGTGCTTTCCCATACTGCAATGATATAATGTTAATTTATATCTCTTTGCGATGGATAAATCGCCAAGTGTTCAAACATAGAAATTTATTTCTGTCATAGTTTCTAACTATTGATGATAGCAAATTTTACTGAACGTTCCTTCATTTTCAAAAGTAAAACTGCATTCAAAGATTATTGATAAATCACCTGCTTTGCTTGCGCTTTCAACTCGAACCGGTCCAATGTGGAAAAAAACAGCCTGTGTTTTTATGATACCGATCGAAAGGGTTAACACTTTACAAATTTACGCTGGAGACTTAGTAAGTAACCAGTTATTAGGTTCAGTGACCTTTAATTCAAAATTCGAAAATATTAAATTTTTGCTGTTTTATATACTTTTGATTGACTTAGAGTTGAGCTTGAATAAGTATTGAATCTTCACTGAGTCGCCAGTATGAATTTAGCTGTATCGGTCAGCATTAACAAATTTTTTTTTGTAAGTTTGTATTATAAGTTTTTCCCTTTGAATTTCTATATTTATCTATTTTTTTTGCCAGTGTAGGTGCTACTGTTGTCAGTGTCTGGCGCATCCTTTTCGGACAAATACCTAATTGTATATAATATTTATTACTTTGACGTCATAAAACATTTACGTGATATTCGTACATCTTAAAATAAAGTCGATTATAATTATTTCTATACATCAAACGAGGAAGGTATAATTTGTCAGTAGAATATGACTCGCCATAACATAAGATAAGACCATTCTGTATTTTCGTTTCGAATACTAGCGAACAGTATAGTCACTGCAACGTTTTATTTAAGATAGTTTACCAACACAACCGAACTTTTGGCACAACTAGATCGGCAGTAATTAAACTGAGAGGAAAAAGCTTTTCTATCGTCTTGAAATTTCACGAAGATAATCTCCAAATTTTTTTTTTTGCCTTGTTCTATTTGTCAAAACTCAGATACTGTCCAACCAAAAGATTTCTTAGTTATAACAAACATGCACAAAAAAAACTAACCAAAATCTGAAATAAATATGTAAATTAATTAAATTTAACAATCATGATCCTGCATCATGGGCTGTTTGAAGATCTCTGCCGACACCTGTCATGAAAATCGTTAATTATGATCAGTAGAGTATTTGGTTTATATTTTATTCTACGTTGTGCTTAGTTTTATTAAAAAACGGTCTGAGAAACCTCAACATCAAAAAAAAAAACCTATTAAAACCACATCCAAGTTTGTGCAAAAGAATAATCCTAAACCCATTTAGCATTTTTTTTTTCTTTTTTCCCCTCTATGTTTTTCTACGAACTAACTGTGTCTACCAAAATCTAGTAGGTTTATTGATTTCTGAGATCATGACCAAACATGGCGTAATTTTCAAGTGTTTGTTCAGTCTTTAGCTACTTTATCCTAAATGAACAGTCTCGTTATTGTTCGCTTGCTGCTTTCATGTTCCAGCCAGAAACGCCTGCTGGTAATTGAGTCATTTTTTCACCAATAAACACCGGTTTTCCTCCCTTTAATCGACGGCGAGCGGTGATCAAAGTTACAACTTTAATGACAGCCTGCAGGTTGTAATTTTACTGTTCTAGTTTTCACGGAGATGAAATATTGTGATAGTGACTTTTTTATAAAAAAAAAATATTACCTTTTTACTTGTTTATCGCCGGTTTGTCTGGCCTGTATATCTTTCGTCGTGTATTTTTTACTGTTGCTTTCTTTTAATTTTACTGATAATTTGTTAATATTTTTAAGCTTTACCTATGTCTATGTACATCAACTACACCTCAACAAATTCCAAAGTGTATTTTCCAAGCCTGAGCAAAAGTCCAAACAAAAAAGAAAATTCGAAGCCTCTCAGCATTTGTATAGATCATCCTAACTAGTCGTAAAGAGGCGCCGGAGAACTGTAGGACTGGTCGATAATAGCTTCAATTTATTGCAAGCTTATTGCCTAAAGCAGGGTAGAGGTTTACAAGAGTCACTCGTCTTCGTAACTTGGAAAATAGTTACCGTGACTGGCCATGACTCTGCGACAGGCACATTTATTTAATTTTTAAATGAAAAATCACCCTGACTAACTGATCTATTAACCTACAGACCAAGCGGCTGGAAAATTTGACCTATAGGTTTGTGACGGGATCCCCGCAAGAAAACCTGCGTTTCAGCTATTTATATGTATTGTCATTTTAATTTGATATATGTTGTAATCTAGACATTTGCCCGTAGCTCCACCCGCGCTAAAGGCGTAAACTTATATCTCTAACTTGTTTGTGTTCCACTAAAACGCTCACTGCTCAGCTTATGTTTGAATCAGCGCAATGATATTACACCATACTCGATTCCCGACTTAGAAGCGAACATACCTTGAACGTCGTCTGTTTGTCTGTCTTTTTTGTTTGTCTGAAGGCCCCTTTTCTCAGATACGGCTTAAGGTATCAAGATTAAAATAAAATCAAAAATTAAGGTTTATACCGTTATTACCACAGAACTATTAATAGTCATTACTAAGTTAAAAAATCAAGTTTCTATTCTAATCCAATAAAAAGATACGGCCTTTCAAATTCCAAAGCGTATTTTCATACAACCTTCCCACTCACTTACTGATAATCAAAACATATAGGGTACTTCCCGATGAATTCTTGAAATTAGGTTAGAAACACAACTATCAAGTTAGAAACACAGCAGTTTTGTATTTTCTGTATTAAAATCGGTATAAATAAGCCGACAAAATGTTAATTTAAAGGCATATGTTCACTGTACACGTCATCATTTCTAAAAAATAAATTAGTTTGAAGTCAGGTTACTGTGAGCTCTGTTTACAAGCCCAAAGGTATTACTAGTTATCGGCTGGCAACATCATGATATCGCACCTTATAAGTGGATTCGATGCGGCTCTATGACGAAAGGATAGAGATGGGGATAGCGAGCTAAAAATATGTCTTGATTATATTCTGGAACACAACCACCATACCTACATTATTACGTTACTGAAGTAACCGTAAACGTCTTTAGAAATTTCTAGACTTTTATTAAATTCGTGATTTCTAGACTTTTAGGTGCTAAGTAACGCTTCAAAGGTTCAAAAATAGTAGTTTATGCTACAAGGGCGAAAAGGAATAAACTACGAGGACGATAAACTTCGAGGTTACGAAACGTAACCGAGTAATTTATTGCTTTTACGCCCGTGTATCATACTACGTTTTTCAATGCATAGTGTGAGGAAATGAAAACAAATATAATCTTGTGAACTTTCAATTATGATTGGCTCAAAAGGATTGTATCCAGAGCCGTTAAACAGTGGAAAAAAAAGTATAACATCTATGGTACACAGGAAAGGCTGCAGGTTAGCCAACCATTGCAAACAAATTAAAAAAGTAATAATAATAAAGCCCTAGGGCAAAATAATCGACTTTCTGTTCGGTTTTGATGCATAAAAAGTGGGCCTTTACGAGCACATGCATTGAAAAAAAAATTATTCAATTTTAACAGTAATTTTAAACTTAGAACTAGTGCTTGGAGTCACCTTTTAAGTAAAATATTGCCTGTGCCAGGTGACCCCACTCCTTCATAGTATCACAGACACTGTTAAATTTTCTTAACTTAGTAGTTAGAAACAAAAAAAAAAACAAAAAGAGGTTGAAGAGGTTGATTTTATACATAGATAAGATATGCAAACGATAACACCGATTCGCCCTTTATTGACGCGACAGTTTTGCTAGGTTTCTTTGCTTTTTTGCCGTCTACTCGAAGCTTTAATTTAGGCATTATTCTTCATTATCGTTATTCTGACGTCATCAATTATTTAAGAGCCTAGCGCTTGTCGGTGTAGCATCTTCATCGTTCTCTGTTTAGAGCCAAATTTATCTAATTTTTGGTAACGTGCGACTCCTGGTCGCTGAACTTGATCCTCGGGTTGCCTCTTCCTCTTTTCCCCTCTATTTTCCCTTCTAAGATGACTTTTTGTTAAATAAATAAAATAAAAATAAATAAATAAAACGATTTTTATTCAACAGAACACAACACAAAACACATAACTTAAAGACTATTTAGGATTAGACAGGTTCTGTTGAAAAGGTCGGTGACTCAGCTTTTGTCCCTTAAGTCAGAAGCAAAGGGACGCTGTTATTCTGTCACTGCCTGTTCATCCATAAGGATACTTAAAACAATAAACAAAAATTAACACAACTATGATTAAAACACATAAAAAACAATAGCCATTTTTATAAACTTAAATGCATTATTAATAGATTTAAAATATATATTAATATGATTTATATAAAAACGGCTCACCTCAATACGTGTTATGATCGGGAAAGCCGACCAGTTTCAGCAGATTTAGACTGCCTTCATCTGGGCGAGTAAAGACGTTTACGCGACGACGTTACGCCTCACACTGCGGGCTGCGGCTCGCAGGGCTCGGGATGACATCGATGCAGATGGTATTGGTGGTCGGACCGGTAGGGCGTCCGCACAATTAGTTACTTCCGGGCTTGCGTTATTAATTACCGGAGTGACACCAAACAACGATAAACACGCGGAACTTATAGTATCTACGTCACTTTCAGTAAAGTCTGTGAGTGATCCGGTAACTGTTTTTAGCACAGGTTTCCACACCGCGGGCAAAGCCCAACCACTGTCTCTATTGAAATTCGGACGTCGGCTTATTTCTATGGATTCGCGAATTTTACGTGGCACAAATAACTTTTCACGAACTAACACTTTCGCTTTATCGAATCTCATAAAATGTGTAGTATCCGAATTTACGACATGGTCTGCAACGGCGGATCCGTTGCAATCGAGTTTTCTCATGCATCTAATGTGTTCCGTCAGTCTGGTTGACACGTTCCGTCTCGTCTCACCGATGTAACTCTTGCCACAGTCACATGGGATGGAATAAACACCGGGGGTATTTAGTGGCTCTTTGTCCTTCGGCGAACGCAGTAACTGCCTTAATCTACTGGGTGGACGGAAAAATGTTTTAATGCTGTATTTCCGGCGAAGCAGATGTCCTATTTTATCCGTCACACCCTTCACAAATGGAAGATACACCGGAGCTCTTTCAACCACATGTGGGCGCTGATAGGTGGACTGGTTCGCTATCCGGTTACACTGCCTCCAATTGTAGCCATTACTCTCAAGTACGTTTCTGACATGACTGAGTTCAGCGTCCACATATTGCAGATCGCACAGACTCAGTGCTCTGTTAATAAGCGTACGAGGGACGGACGAGAGATGTTTCGGGTGATGGTGTGAGTCGGCTCGCAGGTATCGGTCTGTGTGTGTTTGTTTCCTGTAAACCGTGTGTTCCAACCTGCTTCCGGGACTTCGTACCACCAACACGTCAAGAAACGGTAAAACACCATTGACTTCACTCTCACTAGTAAACGCTACTTTAGGATGGATGGAATTTAAGTGTGCTGTGATGTGTTCCACTTCATTACGATTGACAATGGCAAAAACATCGTCAACATAATGCCACCAGTATCTTGGAGTATACGGTGTATTCTGTAGAGCTTTTTGCTCAAACCACTCCATGAATATATTTGCTACTACCGGAGCTATGGGGGAACCCATAGCCACTCAGTTTGAAGGTAAAAATCTCCACGCCAGATCAGATAGCCGCTTCGAAGACAAAATTCTATAATGTTTATGTACTCTATAGGCATATCATTTTCCTTCAATAGGTCAGCGATGATATTTACTGTCTCTCCCACAGGTACATTCGTGAATAGGGAAGTCACGTCGAAGCTAACCATAAGTTCGTTGTCCTTTAAACGAACATCATCCAACATTTGAACGAAGTGTCTTGAGTCCTTCACATAGCTACTCGTTTTCCCCGTCAATGGTTGTAAAATGTTTGCCATATGACGTGACAAATTGTATGTCGGCGAATCAATCTGGCTAACTATTGGTCTAAGAGGCCAGTTGGGCTTGTGAATTTTTGGTAGCCCATATATTTTTGGAGCAGTAGGGTTACGGGGTCTGAGACGATTTACGAGCTCCCGATCGTGTTCCGGCAATGTCTCCAAGAGCTTTTGTACTTTTGTTGTCACTCTGGATGTTGGATTGTAGTTGACTTTTTTGTAAGTGCTGGTATCACTTACTAACTCCGTGACTTTGCATTCGTAATCGATTGTGTTTACGATAACCGTCGCATTGCCTTTATCGGCCGGTAACACCAATAATTCGTCATTTTTCCGCAAACGATGTAATGCAGAAAGTTCTTGCTTAGATATGTTCGGCTTAGGTAGTTTAGATTTGTGCAACAGAGTAGAAATATCTTGCCTGATACATCGGCTTTCCCGATCATAACACGTATTGAGGTGAGCCGTTTTTATATAAATCATGAATTATCCTCAAATCTCATTTAATTCTATAATATATTAATATATTATGTTATTTACAATGCACATACTGACACCATTTTCCTTATCTTTTTATTTGCAATTTTATGTGTAAGTTTACTAATTACTAACCACTCTTTACAATGTTTTTTGAATGTAGGAAAAGATTTCTGCAACCTTATAGGCGAGGGAATGTTGTTCCAACATTTAGAAGCTGCGTAACGAAAATAACCTCTAAATGCCTCTATCTTAGGTCTTGGTATATCCAACTTGTCACTGTGTTACAGGATCATGCCTAAGAAGGTGCCCAGATATCTTCCCTCTTCCGTTTTCAATTACATTCATGATGTTTCTTGAACATCGCGTAATTTTTTCTAACAATTAATTTCCACCCAAAGGTTGTCTGGGAGAAATCGCTATAAGTGGTAAGGCCTCCAATTGTTACCTTCTTTTATAAGTTTGTTCTTTTACCTGTTTTATTTATTTCTGTGTACAATAAAGAGTATTTGTCTTGTCTTGTCTTATCTTGTATCTTTACTCTTTATAAATAAGAAAATCTAAAAAATTATAAACATCCGAAAATGTCAGAAATAACTTTAAGGTTAAACGTCAGTCACTTAGCGCAAAGTGCATAACTTATCTTTGTTTTTCTTGAATTTGTTTGTCTTGAAAAATTGAGAGACATTTTGGTATGCGGCAATTGACGCCAATAGTTCGGTATCAGTGAGGTTTATAAAGCAAGAGTTTGAAATTGTGTACACAGTTAGTCATGATCTTGCCAAAACCAACTTAAAATACTGTTTTAACTTTGTTTGCACAATATCATGACTAATTGTGCATTAAATTTCAAATTTATGCTTTATAAACTACACTAATACTGAATTATTGGCGTCAATTGCCACAGGCCAAAATTTTTTTTTTTTTTACTTCTAAACAAGAAAAACAAAGTTAAGTTATGCACTTAAGGCGATATGTAAAAGTTTTAGCATCCCTGCTACTCCATATGCGAAAAAACCCTCAGTGCGAGAGGGACGGATTCGTGAAAAAGTAGCAAAAAGTCGGTTTTTTATTAATATAAAATGTACTAAAGTTGCTATCAAAATTTCGTTTAACCAGGTCCTAGATACCGTCAAAACCCATCTAATAAAATATAATTACAGTCCATTGTCATTCTAAATTATCAAACCAGGAGAATTGGTGTCGAAAAAGACCCCATTTCAATAAATATTTCTATTGAACCGAATTTCTCCAATCGCGTTTTTGTTTTAACAGATCTCTAGAAAAAGATTCCAAAAATAATATACTATTTTATCAAAATGATACACTATTTACCGAAGTAGATATGCAAGTTCTTAAAGTGTCGATTTTTTTTTTCGTAGCGCCTTAAAAGCGACTGACTTTTAACCCGTACGACGACAATTAGACACCTCGATATGTACTATCGTTGTAGTCTTTCGACGCTTGTTTGATATCTTCACCTATATTTCTACAATTAGTGTTGATTCAAAATTTTTGAATCATAAACGACAGTGGGCAAATTCGGTCAAAGCGCCGCCAAGATCAAGACACATTTTAAATGAAAGGACATAACGTTGTCCTCAAGCAAGCAGAACCCCATCAAAATCTATCCGAGAGATTCCGAGATATGACTCATTATATTATGTTTTACATCAGTTCTTGTTATTAACACGGAGACCCAACGAAAGTTTTTGCAAATGTAAAAATCTCAAAAAATACATTTTTTTTTATTGGTAGGACTATATTATTTCCTTTTAAAATACATCTTAATATTGGCGGCGATTGGACCAACTCCCATACAAGTTTGCCAACTGTAATTTTATTTGATAACTTTGTTATGGTACAGCATCACTTATGAAACAAATTGTGTTTTCTTTGTGGTTAAAATCTTCGGCCATAAATAGCATGCAGGAATACCTCACAATGTTTTCCTTCTACATTCAGCAAGTGGTAAGTATACAAATAGTTTGGAATTCAGAAAACTCATTGGTGTATGCGCTCACAGGAGTCGAACGCGTGTTTCAAGATTGAAAGTTTACCGCTGCGTCCACGGAATTACTCCCTGGTTATAATTAAATCCCCGTTTGACCCTTTTCCCACATTTGAACAGAACAGCTAGGTGTAAGCGTCCAGTATCTCATCAGGAGACGGCGCCGTTGCTTCGCCATTTCGTATATCTCAATGGGGGCACCGGATAACCTTAGCGCGCCATCTATGGAGAACAGTATACTTGCTGGCTTGATGTAAAGCTTAGACAATGCAGACTGATAAAATCAATATCTACTTTTTGAAAAAATAACTCTTTTACCAAAAATTGGGAACTGAACACGAAGACCAGGTGTTTGAGTCAGTCGAATTAACCTTCTCGAACGTAAAGCCCCTTTTACACACATTCTTCGCTCGAATTTCAAAAATCTCGCTTCGACTGTTTATCCGGGATAGCCCACTGTTAAGCTTACGACCAAAATACCAAAAAAATGCTTCTCATATTTAGATCAGTAAAGATGCTCAAATATGCCGCTAAAATATGGATGGACCTTACTTTTTTTTTGGTCCATATTTCATTTTTTTAGTGGGTCCATATTTCAGCGGCTTACCCCACGCGAAGGAAGAAAACGTTGATTTATTTCGTCATTGAGTGGTCTCATTTTTATTTTATTTGTTTTGTTTTATTTATTCAACCTATGCAAATAAATAAATTACTTACTTACTACTACTTACCCAAATAATTACAACTATCTTCACAGGCCTTCGCCTAATACGATAGCCTAAACAAAAATCAAAATTTGGAATTAATTTTAAAATAGTAAACAACAAAAACCACTAACTGTAACAGTATGCTATGCAAAGCTAAAGAAAGTGTCAAGTTTCCTTTTAAATGAGTTCTTAGGTTCCATCTATTGGTATTTTTCACGGATTCTACATGTTATTCTGCACTCAATTTACCATCTCGCTTCTGTATAAAGTAAAATAGCTTGTGTTAAGATTATGGTTTCGGGTCAGACAGAATAAGTCTAAAGAAAGAAACCTAAGGAAACCACGCAATACAAAAGAAAATATTTTTCCGATGTCTAAGGATATTTTTTTTCAAGAAAATATATTTGATTTTACTTTAATAAATATATTATATACCTCTATTAGCTTTTTTTTGCAATTACACATATAAGTTTAAATATAATTAATAAATAAAAGAAAATTTTGAACTTAAAATATATTTCGGCCCTTAGTAGGCCGTCATCAGTCAAGTATTAAAAAAAAATGACTAATATACCATAGTAATAAAAAAAAAAGGAAATGAAATAAAAAAAGACAATATTTTTCTTAGTTAACCTAACCTACTTGTATTGGTCCACAAATTTTTATATCAAATAATAAAATTTTGAAATTTTGTGGATAAGTACGAGTACAAGCGCCCTTCAAGTGCCAACAATCACCACCATCAACTCTTCTGATAGCATGAGAAGAGTTGATGGTGGTGATTGTTGGCACTTGAAGGGCGTTTGTACTTGTCCACAAAATTTTAAAATTTTATTATTTGATATTAAAATTTGTGGACCAATACAAGTAGGTTAGGTTAATTAAGAAAAATATTGTCTTTTTTATTTCTTTTCCTGTTTTTTTTTTATTGCTATGTTATATTTGTCATTTTTTTTTAATACTTGACTGATGACGGCCTACTAAGGGCCGAAATATATTTCAAGTTCAAAATTTTCTTTTATTTATTTATTATATTTAAAGATATATATCTATATTTGATTTTAGTACTATAACTATTCAAGTACATACCCATGTAGTATAGACTCTTCTATGCAGTTCATAAACTGTTTACTGTTTTCTCGTCGTTTCCAGGTATCACAGAGTGAAGTTTTCCGGAGTATTAAATCGTGTACATTCGCTAGTGCCCGTGCGCTGACGCATCCTTTATAGATTACCTGGCTTTTCACTGTACGTACTGTACACCTTATGTTACTCTAAACCCATCTCTTTTACTCACCACGCATTTTGGGCAAGAGGTTGTTTAGTTCTTGATTTTTGTGACAGAGAGCAGAAAGACAGACAGACCTACCACTCATACCATAAAGGTTATTTTTTTAATTTTTGGGTAATGAGTCAAGAGATTTTTGGTATTTTCAAGTAAATTATTAGCAAATTAAGCACAATATAATATTATTATATTATGTAAGTATATTATATACATTATATATAAATTTAATTGTCGCTACTGTATGTCAAAATAATACGTTTTTGTGTTTTTCAATCTGTTATTTTTATTTCTCTAGAATGAAAAAAGCTTATTTTCTAGTAATTCAATTTCCTTCAAGTTCCTGACCTCTCTACCAACTCTGAACATGTAAGCTCAACAGCCGAAATTTAGTATCGCCCTCAGCATCATAATTTGGTACGGAACCATGTTCCTGTCACCAGAACTAGGGAACGCCATTTTCACACCTCAATCCCGTTGGGTCGGGGGCCCTGTGCTGGCTCTTGGACTATAATGTTATGAGTTCGGGAAATTCACTCGTGGGATTCGGTGACGTCATTAAAAATATATAAACATATATTATATACACACATATATATTGCAAATATCAGCCTTGCAATGCGTGATATTCTTGTTCTCTACTTTCTATCAATAACTTTCTTGTAGTTATCTCTTTTTAGGATTCCGTACCCAAAGGGTAACCAACGGGACCCTGTTACTAAGACTCCGCTGTCAGTCCGTCTGTCCGTCTGTCACCAGGCTGTATCTCATGAACTGTGATAGTTAGACAGTTGAAATTTTCACAGATGATGCATTTCTGTTGCCGCTATAACAACAAATACTAAAAAACAGAATAAAATGAATATTTAAGGGAGCTCCCGTACAACAGACGTGTTTTTTTGCCGTTTTTATAGATGATGGTGCGGAACCCTACGTGCGCGTGTCCGACTCGCACTTGGCCGGTTTTTTATTCCATTCCAAGCTTTAGTTTAGAGTTTATAGTCATTACTTTTTCTCTCGTACCTACAATATATCACTTGTTTTTTCTTATGTAACCTCGGCGTGAAAATAGGTTAATATCCAAGCTTTTTACACACAACTTCACCAGTGGTTGTTTATCGTTTATTTTTGCAGAGATGAACAATGATATCTTCAATCAACATACTAAAATTACCATAAATAGATGCAACGATGTTACATTTTTATTAGTCTAAAAATCTAGTTTTAAATCGAGGATCAACCTTAAACAATGTAGATATTTAACACTATTTGAGCAGATCCTGGTTAAAACCCGAACGCTGTCTGCCCGGCGCCTACGCGTGGTGTCGTGATGGTATCTCCGGAGTTACGAGCTCGGACACCCATGTTCCCGGGTTTAACGAGTCGATTCCCGCACGCGTTCCTTCGTACACCTAGTATGTGGGAAATTGATCCTCCACGATCTTCTTGTATTGAATTATTCTATTGGCTGTCGATGGACTGTTTTATAATATTGCATGTCGATTCTTTAGAACCCACAGACGGTGGTCTCGGGTGAGTCTGACGGTTGGATGGCATGTAGCTACTATTGTTAGATAGTGGTCGTTAAAGATGGGTATAAGGCTAATAGGTCTTTTTTTTCCAAAAAGTAAAAGTGTCAAAGCAGGCGTGGCCCTTATCAGTCTATTCAGGGATACAATACAATACAATACAACTTTAGTTGGACATCAAGAAAAGGAAACAATAAAAAATACAATAAACAAGTAAGTACAGTTAGGTGGCCTTATCGCTCATAACGATCTCTGCCAGACAACCTCCTGAAAATCTACGGAAGTCGGTAACGGACGTATGGCTGAAACTTCGCAACTTCGTAATCACTTTCCCGGTATGTATTCTCATGACGTCATATCGGAACACTACGATGAAATGAAATTGTCACATGAAATAAAAAATTGTCAGTTAGTCGAATCTTGGTCAAATGTACAGGCTGCGCTGGGCCTATTTGGAGTAATAATCACAGTTTACACCAGTCGGGGAAGCACTTACGAAAGCGTCATTCTTCTTCGTTTAATCGGCATTCCACAGTACGTCTGAACTAAGTGTTGGGGTGTTGAAGGGAAAGCTCTCAGAACCTACCCTTCCCAAATCTTAACCTGTCCTGTCCATGAAAGCTATATGAGGTCTTTAAGTTGGGGAGCACAGGTTCATATTTCTCTGATTATTGATTCATACGTACGTAACCTTTTGTGTAGGGTTTATATTTTATTAATATTTAAAATCTTCCTGCCCAACAGGTTATACATACTTATCCAAACAACGGTGAAATTAAATTAAGAGAATAAATTAGTCTTAAGAGCGGTTTCGCAGCCGGATTGTGAAAAACCCGCCTTTTTTAATTAATCGTAACAGAACACTTAAATTCAAAATTTGCTGAATAGTTATTCAACAAAACCTTATTACCTGTGTGTTATGTATGTTGCCATCACAAATTTTCCATTGGTTTCTATAAATGAGAATTTTAAAGATTTACGGTGTTACTACAAAACGGTGTTTAACTTTAGACGGTGTTTAAATCTGTTGTTTTTTTTCATATCGTAAAAATGTGACAGCAACAGATTTAAACACTGTCTAAAGTTAAACATCGTTGAAACACCCTTTTGTAGTAACACAGTTAATTTTTTTAATTCAAATTTACAGAAACCAAAAGAAATTTTTTGATAACAGTTTACACAATACATAGGTAAAACGGTTCTGTTGAATAACTATTGACCAAATTTTGAATTTAAGCCGTATCGATTAATTAGAAAAAGGTGGGTTTTTCACAACCCGGCTGCTAAACGCCTCTTAAGGGGAACGAAAATACAAACAGAAATAAAATGTCAGCTTTCGGATGATTTTGTTGCAATAATTAGGTTACGTATAGCCATAAAAAAAAATACATGTTTTTGGTTGAACTTTAAGGTATTCATTTTCCACAAACCACGTTAATCGATTCATATTTGTACTGTCAATGAATTTTTTTGTAACCCTCTATTGCACACTTCTTATCGATTTTGTTTCAGGTATCGCTTTCGCGATTTTGTTGGTATTTTTTTAATAAAATTAGTGTGAATGATATCTATTCATTTTCCAAATACCACGTTATTCGGGTCAAAAAAGTACCCCCTTTTTCCAAAAATACGTAAATCCACGGATGCAGTCAGCGGCAGCAAGATATTGTCAGTCTACGCCTAGCGTTGGCGCCCGTAAGACGTGGAACCTGTGCCCTTTTTTGCAAGCTATAAATATCTTCCAAAACTACTTCAAAACACATTGAAATTAATTTTATACAGTAATATTTCGAAAAAAACCGTTTGCCGTTAAAAACTCAACAAAATATGCGTATGAGTGATTTAGCTACATCGTGCCATAGTCATAACAACAAAACTGAATGAATTTGGAATGAATTCATACTTTTATGCGGGAAAATAATATATGTAACTCTAAAAGAATAATTTTGTGATCGTTATTGAAACCCAAATTAATTTACTTATACTTACTGAGATCTGTAACAAAGGTTGTTCACGCCACAGCGTGACGGTTGCGCATCGCACCGCGGCGCATCGCGCCGGCGACTTGCGCGCCACTGTTCCGGCCTGTTCGGCTCGAGACGCCTCCCGAGGCGCACGTCTGCGCGCTCGCGCAGCCGACTGTTCCGCTCGAATCGTCTAGAGAACGACACGTGTGTGCACACATTCGCGCCGCCACAAACAATATCGCATACGTCCCAGTGTTGTGTTCACAGTATATACCAGTGTTGTGTTCACGTTACACCAAGACATTCTGCACATTCCTGACCAAAACGCCGTCTCCATCAGCCCAACAAGGAGGGACGCTGCACAGCGCATCCATCCACAATCATCATCAAAGGTCAGTCAGTTTACCCACAATTCAATCAATCCAATCAATACTTAAATCCCATCAGCTCTGCATTCCTGTAACCTCGCGGTTACATTTTGGCCCTTCGAACCGTTACTGAACCAGCCCCCGTCGATTTACTACAGTCCATTTTCACCCGGTGGCATATTTTGCCCCCTTTCCTGGCAAAAAAATATTTTGTGGTCTCCGCGCCGGTCTACCGCGCCCGCGCCGCCTAGAACATTCCATTTATCGGTATAGAACCGGCCCCCCCCGCCCCCGGCACAGAATAAACTCATTTTCATCCCGTTTGTTATTATTATTCAGCTCAGATAATATAATTATATCCATTCAGCCCAATTGTTTGTTACAGTCCACTATATATCTTTAGTAAATCTGCCCATTGTCAAAGATAGGTTTCTTATCTTGCGAGATATTTTTTTTGGTGCGAGTATAAATTTGCCTTTGTTCCGTGTAGTTACGTATCTACATTACATATATACATACGTATTACGTATATTACTAAAGCTTGATTTGCATCATTGGATTGTCCGCTCATTTAGATCCGATTTCGGCTAGGTAAATACATTCTTTGTTTGTTTACGCAAAGTAGGTAGGTATTTTATTCTATAAATAGAATAGCATTTAGCTTCGTGTAAGCAAGAACTAGCGTGTATTGTCGGCACATGATTTTAAGGCAAATAACATAAAAGTTAACAAGTTCACCGGCCCTTTTCGATATTTTATGTTACGGTAATCTTGTGTTACGGTAATAGTTTTCCGGACAGTTTTTTCGTGATATTGCCTGCTTTTTAACCGGGTGCATATAGCACAAATATAGTAAACAATTTGTTTTTTCATCTCATCTCTGCTCTTGTTGTTTGTGGTACACATATAGGGTGTTCCACGTTGGTTTATCAGCTCATATACAGGTTGTTTTAAAAAAAAATTTTTTTTTTTCTCTGTCGTGTTTGTTTAAGAGTTCCGTGTTCCGTTTGAACATAGCCTTTGTTACTTCGGCCCGCGCAAGTTACAAGCTATCCGCACGTTGGAGTTGGTAGCGCTCAGGTTTTAATAACTCATTTTCACATATAGTAACATCAGCACATACAGTCACATCAGCACATATAGTCACATCAGCACATATAGACACTCAGCACACTCAGCACACTCATCACACATTCACTCATCACATACACATTCAGCTCATTTTCACTCAATGAAACCAGCACTCAGCACACTCAGCACACTCATCACACATTCACTCATCACATACACACTCAGCTCATTTTCACTCAATGACTTCAACTCCAACAGAGAATTCTTGTAACTCGGCACAAACTATGTAGGTGCTAGGAATCAGCTCATTGAAGTTCAGAACTTCCTCAGGTCAAACAATGATGCAATCACTCACAAGCTCGCGAATCAGCACATAACTTGGTTACTGAACCCGCCTAAAGGGCCTTGGTTCGGCGCTCTGCACGAAATAAACGTAAAATCCACCAAGCAACTACTTTATCGCGTGATAGGTGAACAGCACCTCACTTTTGAGGAATTCTCTGCCCAATTTCATCCGACCCTACGGACTTTGAACCTCTCACGGCCGGACATTTCATTATTGGTCGTCCGCTCACCGCTCTACCTGAGCAGTCTTTTGACGACAGACCCATATCTGCTCTTAAACGCTTTCAGCTCATTCAAGCGCTCTCTCAGCGCTTTTGGACTCTCTGGTCCAGATCCTACCTCCATACCCTGCAAACCCGCTCCAAATAGCTCTCCCCTTCTTCCCCTCCTCAAGTGGGTGAACTGGTCCTCATCAAAGAGGATGACCTGCCTCCGCTCCAATGGAAGTTGGGGAGAATTCTCCGCACAATGCCTGGCAAGGATGGAGTGATCCGAGTTGTGGATCTGGACACAGCCCATGGAAATCTGCGACGACCTGTGTTCAAGATAGCCAGGCTGCCGTTGGATTCAGCTCAAGAGGAGTCGCAGCCCCGGCCCCCCCAGGATGTTCACGCCACAGCGTGACGGTTGCGCATCGCACCGCGGCGCATCGCGCCGGCGACTTGCGCGCCACTGTTCCGGCCTGTTCGGCTCGAGACGCCTCCCGAGGCGCACGTCTGCGCGCTCGCGCAGCCGACTGTTCCGCTCGAATCGTCTAGAGAACGACACGTGTGTGCACACAGTCGCGCCGCCACAAACAATATCGCATACGTCCCAGTGTTGTGTTCACAGTATATACCAGTGTTGTGTTCACGTTACACCAAGACATTCTGCACATTCCTGACCAAAACGCCGTCTCCATCAGCCCAACAAGGAGGGACGCTGCACAGCGCATCCATCCACAATCATCATCAAAGGTCAGTCAGTTTACCCACAATTCAATCAATCCAATCAATACTTAAATCCCATCAGCTCTGCATTCCTGTAACCTCGCGGTTACAAAGGTCAATGACCTTTTCGTGAAATTACCCTCTAGTATTGGCTCACCATTTCAGGTCCAATAAGTGAAGTTTTTTGCAAATTATATAGGTACACTTACTTGGGATAAATCGCCAAGCATTTAAAATATAGAAATTTATTTTGAAATATTTACAGTGCATGGCAAAATTATTAGATCGTAGATAATCCTGTCGGTACATGTTCAGGTTCTATTACGCAAAATGACAACAATGAAACTCTTTTAGGATTAATTTGTTATCCCTATGTTTGTCTGTCTGTCCGTTTGTCTAGACAATTTTTTCTGGGTAAAATTAATAAATACCCTAATAAAAATAATAAAATTAATAATAAATAAATAATTAATAAACGGCCCTCTATAGAGCTGTAAAAACATACTTTTGACGTTTTTATTTATATTACGTTTTAGGTTTTTACGTTTTTTTTTAAGTTTTTCATACAAATTTTCTCACTATGAAAATGTAGGGATGAACACTTGAGATAATATTTTGCATATAAAAGTCAAAACAGAAAGGAATTGTTGAACAAATAATGTAAAAAATATGAAAACCATGTTGTTCTATTCTAAAGGGATTAATTATCTACTGTTCAATGTGGCGATAGCTTTGTTTATTTTTTTACTAAGATAACAAATAGTTTAATACAAGGTTTTCCTTAAGAGGTCCCTTTACCCCTGTATTTTTCTTAAAATTCATACAATAGGTATAAACCGAATGTGAAGTCTACAGCTTATTTTCTTCATATTATTATCTTTTTTCATGAGTATATTCTAGTGACATCTTACTACGTCTCTATATAGCCCAAAAAGCAAAATTTGATAAAACACCATCATAATAGCTGTCAGGATATCGTCAATATTGCTTCGTTTTTACGCAAAGTTTAACAAGTTTGTATATTTTTATCTATACTGGAAATAAAAAAGAGAGAAATACAGGCGTCGTTCATGTTAAGATGACTAAGTTTACACACTTTGCTAACTATAAACAGTTACCGTTTCATTGAAAACTGTTTTGACCTGAAACCATTTCACAAATTCAATTAACTTATTTTGAATATCTTGTCATCTTGCACTTCTTGATGAGAAATACAATTTCAATAAGTAAAAATACAACTTTTAGTTAAGAAAACTTATCGTTAAAAGTCTGCTGTATGCATTAACATATTTTTAATTATATTACAATAGTAATAAAATAATTGGCTTATCCGTCGTCGTGATACCAGCCGTAAATTTCTTAAATAATCTGATATCACGCTTATGGAAAACCCAATTATTTTGAAGATACCATAATATCATTAAAATATGTTTATGCATATTGCAAACTTTTAACAATAAATTGTCTTAGCTAAAAGTTGTACTTTACCGTTATAATTATTTCTTAATATTTTGTTGAAAATTCGGAGAAATAGCCCTTAAGGAAAACCTTGTATGAAAATATTTGTTATCTTTGTAACAAAGAAAAAAAAAAAATAAACAAAGCTATCGCCACATTGAACACACAGTAAATTATTAATCCCTTTAGAATAGAAAGATATGGTTTTATATTTTTACATTATTTGTTCTACAGTTCCTTTCTGTGCTTTCTTTCAAATGCAAAATATTATGTGAAGTGTTGATCTCTATATTTTCATAAGGAGAAAATTTGTATGAAAAAGTTAAACAAAAGGGCATAAAAACGTTATAATATGTATATTTTACAGGGCTGTAAATATTAGCATTTATTGATTTTACCCAGAAAAATTGCCTAGACAAACGGACAAAGAGACAAATATAGGGACAACAAATTAATCCTAAAAGAGTTTTGTTTTTTCATGTTGCGTAAAGGGACCTGAACATTTCAAACTATGATACAAATAAATTTCTATATTTTAAACACTTGGCGATTTATCCCAAGGGTAAACAGGTGTCCCAAAAGTCATGACTGACCAGAATATCAAATTATGACCTCAGCAAAAAGTAGACAGTCTTCGAGTTGATGGTACTTTTATAAATTCGAATAGATTTTTGAGAGTCAAAGCTAACCAGTTCTAAATTCTAAGAATAAAATTTATGTTGCGCAACTCTGAATAGTCATGCTATTGATAAAGTCAAAAATAAACCTTGAAATGCTGTTACATCAGGAAGAAAAATAAAAACCCAATTTATGAGCAAGTTTTTGTAATTACGTTAGTTCGATATCACACCCTGAAAAAAAATGTCCTATGTTAGTTTTGCAAATTGTCTTAAATAACGGCTCATCAAATATTGTTTTTCAAATGATCTGGCAATTTCTGTGTATTACTTTTGAAAAAAAAGTTATTGCTATTTTACTACCAAAGGAGCTGCGTATTTTTTAAAATAATTAGAATTTAGAATAAAAGAGTGGCGGGCAGTAAAAATATTTGACGTTCATTAGAAATGCCATTTAACACGCGTTAGAGTGAGATAAATAGTGACGCTATTTAAAATGAGTTGGAATGAGATAGTAACGCAGTGAAACGTGGTTGAATGAGAGAGGCATAATTGATATAAGCTACAGTGAGATAGATAGTGACGTGGTGTATTCCTTCTGAGAATATTTGTTAGTTTCCACTTTTTGTAATAACAACTTTAGTAAAATTTTTTTGTAAAGAAATTTTTGGTTCAATTTATTTTCCCGCAAGTGTAAAACCAGCTCAACGGGCGAAAAATATTTAAAGAATGGGTAATGGTGACAATTAACCGTCACAATATTATTATGTATCTCTAAAGGAGTGCCTGAAATGTTCCGAGGGTCAACTGATAAATCAAACACTCAAAAAAACACTTTTAGCCGACCATAATAAATTTACGTCCCGACGTGATAGCAAGTAGGATCAATGCCGTGTGACGATGATCGAAATACACTAATAAATTAGATAAAATAAAATACGTATTACTTTTGACCCTGCCTCGTCCACTCTATTCGTATTTTTGCTATGGTGACGCGAGCTTAGAGACCGGGACGAATTTCCCCCCGCGCGCTATCGTAAAATAGAATAAGCCACGCCCGGAACTGGTTTTTGTTTCAGCTATGTCATACTCTTAACAGAAGCAGCTGGAATAATTTAAGGTTAATACTATTGAGATAATCACAACCAAATAATTTCTGTGACTCATTTTAATAGAAGCAACTAGAAAGCATCATCAATTCAAACCTCCTAGTAACAGTTAGAATAACCCTAATCATTGTAATACCCAAGAAATACAATTATTAGTTGAGTGAAGTCGTTACAGATATCTGTAAGCCCAAATTACAATGTTAGTCAGCCATTTACAAGGACTATTTACAAGTAAAACCGTGTAAATTGTAAAGGATAGTTGTAAATGTTGCGGCCGCTGCGGTAGGTGTTGGGACTGTGATATGATTGTGTAGAGACGTTGCTGTTAAAAGGTTTCAAACTTTGCTTGAAGTAAATTGGGTTTCGTCACAAGTGAAAAGATATATGTACATGTTATAAACCAATATTTGGTTTTATTTTTCAACTCCTTAGAAAACAATGGTGACGGGATGGCTACCTAGGTATTATAATAACACCTAATTTCACTTAGCAAAGAGTTCCAGTTCGTCATATATGACTAAAACTAATGACCTAAGAATTAGTAAAACATGTTTTTACTTTAGGCACTTCTTAAATATGTACTTAGGCATCTGATTTTAACGTCTTCCAAAGTTAACCTACCACTTGAGAAAGTAACCTTTATTGCTTAATTTCTGGAGTCATCCCACGAAGTTAAGGCGATATACGAAAAAAATACGGGTGTTTCTTTTCTGTATATTTCATGAAATACACGGAAAATTATAATCAGTTTCTGGTATATGCATTTTGACTATATAATCTAGGGATTTGAAATTGGAAAACATGTTTGGATAAATTTTCTTCGATAGAAATAATTGTTGAAATGAGGTCTTCAAACGCACTTTTTCTCCTTGTTTGACGAATAGGAACCATATACAGAACTCAAACATATTTTTTATTAGGTGTGTTTTAACAATATCTAGAGATTTGAAATTTGAAATTTTGCTAGCTATTTTGGTTTTTTTAATAAAAATTTAATACCAACTTTTTTCCCTTTTGCCCTGAATCCGCCCCTCTCGCACTGCGCGATTTTTCGCTTGGAGTGACAGTGACAAAAATAAAATTCGCATAGCCTCTTAAGTTTAGCACTCTAAATGTAATATACTAATATTACGTTTACCCCCGGTTTCTGAAAGGCTAGTCAATGTTAACAGTAGATTAAAAAATAATTATCTGCGGATTAAGCCAGAAAAAGTGGGAATTTTACATTGAAATCAAAAATTAACTAAGTTAATTATTGATTCATCACTATTCAGACTTCATATGTGCTTTATTTTCACCGTTATTTGCGGTTAAAGTTTTTTTAATCTACTGTTAACTTTGATTGGCCTTTCAGAAACCGGGGGTTAGAGTGCTAAACTTAACTTAAAACACGTAGAAGTTTTGTAGCCGTCGCTTCGCTGGTACACATATCTACACAACTTCATTGTATCAGATCATAGGAGGGCGCTAGACGCCGCCGTTGGCGCCTTTAAAACTGAGATAACAGTCTCTGATCAGATACTCTGATGTTTTGATTATATTGTGACTCGCCCAGGACAGCGAGTCACAATGTAATGAACTGATCAGATTATCGAGATTCAGTATGGATTTGGTGTCGAACTGTTTGTGATTATGTCTCGGGCAAGGACCTTGTCGCACAAACATAGACGACATAAGAGGCCGTCAGCGCAAAAGTGGCCTAACCCACAATCATCATATACAAGGTGACTTTTTGATCATCGTCCAAATTCATACTGGAGGCTCGATAAGTGATCAGTATCTTGGATCAGTAACAATTTTTGTGAAATTCGTAAAATGAAGTTTTGGCTTCTAATATAAATTCAGTTCCAGTCCCGAGTGAATCACTATGGGGAGTCGAAATTTCATTTTACTAATTTCACCAAAATTGTTATTGATCCATGATACTGATCACTTACCAAGCCACCAGTAGGAACTTGGACGATGATCAAAAAGTCACCTTGTATATAAAAAGAGAAGTCCTGACTGACTCACTCATTCACTGACTCATCAACGCACAGCCCAAACCCTTAGACCTAGAAAGCTGTTATTTTGCACAGAGCTTTCCTTTGTAATGTAAACAAGGAATAAAAAAGGATTTTTCGAAATTTTACCTCTAAGGGGGTGAAACGGGGGTCCAGAGTTTGTATGGGGAAACAAGATTGGTTGAACTATTTTATTCGAGACTTCACAGGAGTACTCCTATCCATAAATGAGTAAACTTGTGTTTCAGGTTTTTTCATAATTCAGCCCCCAAAAGGGGGAAATGGGGTGACAAATTTTACCTGGGAATCAAATAATTGCACCAAAAACACTCCAAACCAGATTGAAACACTTTCTTTAAAAAGTACTACACAAAACTAAATTAACGCGGGCAAAGCCGCGGGCAAAAGCTAGTATTTCATATTCGTACTTATCTATTGCAATTTATTTAAAACATTATACATTTTTATGCAAAACCGGCCTATCCCTAGTTTCAGCCATGGTAACAGAATCTGTTATATTCTGTACTGTTTCTTATTAAGAAGCTGAAACGTATATACAGGGTGTCCCAAAATTAGCACGTCACACTGACACCGGAGGACCCAAGATGGACCCAAGATGGACCCAAGACGCATTGAACAAGCCTAACATGCCCATAGAAAAGTTTCGTGGGTTTTGAGTTATGACCAGTTTTAGTCATTTTTTAAAAATCACCATTTTTTTGTAATGTTTGTATCAGAGATTTTTTAAAATGCACTTTATTTTACTTTTTTTTATGTGTACTCCCTCAACAATAGTTACTTATTATGAAACAAACAATACTTAGTCGATAATAAGTAATGTGAAATAACGATTAGTAGGATAGTAAAGCGTAGGATTTAATGACAAAAATCCGCTCTTTTTTCTTTTTTTGCATTTTACAATTGATAAATGGGAAGACTTCTGGCACCCGCTCCGGCATTCATGTCCTGACTTTATGTTTTAATGACAAAAAGTGAAAAAAGTATACAAGTTTTAACAGTGTATTCATTTATTCATGGTTTTACAGTTCTATTGGTACTTACTGTTATCTAATTTAAAATTAAATGTAATAAATTATTATTACATGCGGCTTGAATACTCACGTGTGATTGTCGTTGACTATATATATGCCAACCGTTTAATCGATAATGCCGAAATTGCCGAGTGTTCAAGCCGCATGTAATAATGTCAGGTCACGCGAGTTTTAATAATATTAATTGTACTCGTATTAATTAAATTACAATTTGGATTAAAAAAAAAACACTAGGCGCTACGGAAAAAATATCGACACTTTAAGAACTTGCATATCTGCCTCAGTAAGTAATGTATTATTTTGATAAAATGGTATATTATTTTTGGAATCTTTTTCTAGGGACCTGTTAAAATAGAAACGCGATTGGAGAAATTCGGCTCGATAGAAATATTTATTGAAATGAGGTCTTTCTCGACACCAATTCTCCTGGTTTGACAATTTAGAGTGACATATGGACTGCAATTACATTTTATTAGATGGGTTTTAACGGTATTTAGGACCTGGTTAAACAAAATTTTGATAGCAACTTTAGTACTTTTTATATTAATAAAAAACCGACTTTTTGCTACTTTTCCACGAATCCGTCCCTCTCGCACTGAGGGTTTTTTCGCATATGGAGTAACAGGGACGCTAAAACTTTTACATATCGCCTTAACATTATATAAACCATAAATCGTTACAAAGGTTACAGTGAGACCCTGTTATAAGTTAAGTATAACCTGAGGTTCAGGGATCTCGCGCTTCCTCTTGGAAGTTACGAAGTTATTTACACGTTTAATTAAATAGTTAAACAAATAAAACTATAGATCCAATAGAGAGGCTATCGGAAATCAGTACTAAGCAAAAACAGCAAGTATATTTAAAAAAAAAAACAGATTATTATCATTTTAGATTAGCACCTAAAGCCATATCTTGTTAAACGGTGTTTCCTGTGCCTGACCTCCTTTATAAATCAAGAAATGTCCTGTGTCTATGTCTTATTTAGAGTTAAGAATTTAATTACATTTTGCCTTTATGTTAATATGATAATTGAAATCAGATTGCATTTTGTCAAGTTACTCTATTTACTATGGAAGCCAATATGGGGCCAATTATAAATTATGTGTGTATTTCTTTATACAGGAAGTCTATACACAATATTTAGGTATATATTATGTCAATGTACGTGTTTTTTTCCCACTGTATTGCAGCTCAAACGGCCGCTTTCGGTTTTTTTTTTTCGATTTTGACTGTCATTTATGCTTCTTCAGGAAACTTACAGTAATTGTTAATGTAAATAGTATTTATTTACTATACAAAGTGTAACAGAAAGGTGTCACCATATTTGAAGAGCTTATTCAGTCAATGGTGAAATCTCGAAAAAAAATGAAATCCCTGAAATCTCGAAAAAAAATGTGCCCTTCCATACATTTCGGCCGAGCGGCATTGCATTTTCCTATGAAGTAAGTAATATTTTTTTTCTATATACAGGATTTGTTCCATAGTAAAAGTTGTTCTAAACCATTGACTGAATAAGCTCTTCAAATATGGTTACACCTTTCTGTTACACCTTGTATATTAATTGCTGAGAAGTTAAAAAAGATTCTCAAACGTAGACAAAGCTAAGCTATTCCTAGTTGATATAAATTTCCATACATCCAGAACATAACGGTGCAGGACTCAGCAGGGTGCAATTACAATGTTGTTCGACGAAATTGTAACTGTTCAAATAAATGTAACTTTCACTATTACATCCTCTGAGGTCTTAGATATGAGGGTTTGGCTTTGAGTATAGGGTCAGCACAGAGACGTATCGTCCAAATGGAAAAGAGGCCCGAGGGCGGATCCAGGATTTATTTTCGGGGGGCATGCTGACAAAATTTATCACGAAGTAAAAAAAGTAAGCTTTTAGACGCCTTAAGCCTTCAGCCGCTTTTGGCAAACCTATCTTTACCTTGAATCTCAACGTATGCTACATGAAGTGCCTGAATCGAATCGAAAAGTCTAGTCAAATGTATGGAATTCTTGGGTGTTTTGGGCTCCCATTCATGACCTACTCACCCTGTATCCGCAAATGGGCCCGATTTCGTCGAAGTGAATGTCTCAGTCGAATTAGACTGACGACGACACGGCCACAAGTGGGTCGAAATATACGAGTATACAAAATGACTTTTTGATCATAGGCCAAATTCATACTGGGGCTTGGTGAGTGATAATAATTTTTGTGAAATTGGTATAATGAAATTTGAATCCCACTCCTGAGTGAATCACTATGGGTCGTCGAAATTTCATTTTATTTAATTTTACAAGAATCGTTATTGGTTCATGATGCTGATCACTTACCAAGGCTCAACTATAAATTTAGGTGATGCACAAATTCACCTTGTATATCGAAAAGCAAAAAAATAAAATAGTAGGTGCTAGTGATTGTTGACACTTGGTGGAATTTATAAAACAAATAAAACCCTTCTGTTTGTTGTTTCATTTATTGCACGTCGTTTTTAGACATGGTTGTACCTAGTATAAAATTTTTTTTCTTTGTTAGTTAGGATTTGTAAAAGGCCCTAAAAAAGCTTTACAGCGAAACCGGTCGGGCATAATAAAGTTTACTGTATATGTGGATAAGCACAAGTGATTTTTAAACAAAAAAATAAAGAGCTATATATTATATACAGAGTGGAAAAAAATTTAGGGGCCCTGCAGGGGAACTACCTTAAATCCTTTAGTTAGCTCATTTTACTGAAAGAAAACATTCCTTTATTTTTTAAAAGCAACAAAACTGCATTCAAATCTCTTCTAAAATTTACTTGTCTCACCCGGGAACTGAACCAACTAAAAATAAAAAAAAAAACAATCCTCGCTATTTTATTATACGAATCGGTAGGATTATTGTTCAGGATAAAATTTGTCTAATAAACATTTGGTCTTTTACTCCTGTTGTACGAGATACCCATGAAATAAATATTTATTACAAGTTCTTTATTAACAATACCTAGCGAGGGTTTATTTTTTTAATTTTTAGTTGGTTCGATTCCCGGGTGAGACAAGCGAATTTCAGAATATCTTTGAATGCAGTTTTGTTTCTTTTAAAAAATAAAGGAATGTTTCCTTTCAGTAAAATGAGCTAACTAAAGGATTTAAGGTAGTTCCCCTCCAAGTCCCTTACATTTTTTCCACCCTGTATATATTATATAGTATATAATAAATATATTTGTATATCTGGGTGAAATATCGCGATTTATCTATCTATCTATTTAGAAATACTACATGGTTATTTAAAACAATTTGCATTGCTCTCTACTGAAAGGCAAAAGAAATTCCTGTGGGAATTCCTTCGCAAATAAACAAAGATGCAAAACAACAAATATCGTATGTTGTCGCCCCATTTTCTAAGAAACTGTCATGTTCCGAGCTGTCTCGCGAACAGTTAAACGCGCTCTATTTTAAACTGTCCACACTTTCTACGTTACAAAGGATACAGATTATCTTTTTTGCACCACGTTGGAAGATTTAACTTTGGAATATTAAGGCGCTTAATATCGCCAAATAGGTACTTTCTAAAGCCTCTTTTATGGCCCAACCAAAAATATTGAAAAAATGTATTATGGATAATCAACTCTAGGACAACATATGCAACATTTTTCTTTTTCGTACCACCAAAACTTCTATATGAAAAATTGTTTTAACGGAATGGTGTTTTTTGGCTTGAATTCCGTACTGCTCCTAAGCGGCTTGATCGAATTAATTCATTACTGCTTTGATAAACAGATACATTTGATAGCTATAAACATAACATACGAGTACGATTATTCAATCAAACAATCACGTCTATGTGAAAAGTATTATTTTCTCCTATTTCACCATATCAAGGACGCAGCGAGTGTCGTAACAGCCACCGCGCATTGTGCGCTGATATGAATGTTATTTCAATGTCGTTTCCGTTGATATTCGTACAGACAAATATCGAGCTGCTAATTTGGCGATGGTAATCGCCTTAACCGATAAGCTTTTCAGAGAAAAAGTTCATAATCGTAACACGTTTGACGAGATTATTATTTGCCAGTTCATAATTGTAACACGTTTGACAAGATGATTATTTGCCAGTTCATAATTGTAACACGGTTGACAAGATGATTATTTGCCAGTTTAAATGTTTCACTTACTTTTACTCATAAACCGAGAAGATATTTTTGAGACTAGTTAAATCTACATTTTTCTGTCAAGATTAATCCCTATTATGTTTAAACAAACATACATATACTCACGCCTGTCTTCTAGAGTGGTAGGCAGAGACTACAGATTTCCATCTGCTACGATCCTGACACACCTCTTCCACATCCATCAATCTAGTCATACAAGCTCTTCTATTTCGGGTACTTTTGACATTTCCCTTCTTCCTAGGACTACGTATGATTGAATTATCTAACTCAAAACTATTATACTTATTCTAAAACAAACTTAAGTTCTAAAAGAAAAATCCGTAGTCTTGATTAAAACCGTTAAAACACTTTAATTTCCTTAAAATGTCTATCAAACTAGATCAATTTGTCTTCCAGCGATCTCAATTAAGTTTTAATTACCGATAGTCAAGATACCGTGGACATATGATGATACAGTTCAAGCTATCTCATACAATCTTCACCATAGTTTTAGAATATTGGGAAGATCTTATTGGTTGGTAATAGGGTACTTTTTAATTTAAGTTGTTATCTTATTATGGTGCTGGAAGAAACACCTGCCTCCAGGTTTGAAAATCGTCAAACTTTCACTTCGATGAGGATGGTCACGAATTTGTGGCTCGTGGCAGATATGGAAACCATTTTTTGGGTAGTATTTTAAAATAGCAATAGGTAAGGGCTAGCTGGCCTTTTGGGAAGGATATCGCAAATAGCACAGAAAACCGGGTCTGCTTGAAATAAAGTTGGTTTAATAATAAAAAATCACGAGTATATTAAAAAGACTGATCATACTAAGGTACATACTTTTCATTGTCAGCAATTTGTGAAACACAGATGTTTATAAACACGTTATAAGTGTTTATGTAATAAAATTTTTCATTTATTTAAAATATCTATATCTAAAGCTTTCTATTTTTATATTACGTATTAGTATTTGATTACAAAACTTATCTATCAGTAGATACATAATTGTATTTATTATTTCTTGTTTAAATTTTCAAAGCCTTTCTGCACACCTGCCTCTGTAACTTTCTTGTACTTCCCGTCGGGTGACTGGGAGAAAATGCTTTTAGCTTTATGTTCACCTCTTGTACAGTTAAAAATTTAACTGGCTAGTTAGGAAACATCAAAAGCTAATGTCCAATCAGATAAAATGTTCCCTATAAACGGGAAAGTTCTTCTGTCTTTGAACATTACAAATATAACCCATGTCAATAAAGAACAGTTTTATAAACGGTGGCCGAAGTTCTGTCAGAATTATACCAATGTTCCAGCCAAGGAGAACTTGTTGAGTTTTTAAAATTTAATAAGCAACAGTACTACTTGGCATTTTTTGAAAATATCAGAGTCCTATCCACAGAACTACAAAAGTTTTCATTTCTGTAGCATTTTATAAATTTTGGATAAAATTTCATCCTTTTTATTGTATTCAAAGCCTTAAAAGTCTGAAAGTTCTTGTGGGCTACAGCTAATCAAGAAGTCATTAAAGCTATCGACAAAGCACCCGTACAAGGTGTTAATAATTAAGAATTTTGATTAAGTTACCTGCACCAATAAACTCACATGGCTTGCGTTCGTGTACTGCACCGTAGAGACCACAAAGCATCAGCATGAGTAGATGATGTTTTGAATTTGTTTCTAGAGCCTACATTTCATTATTTGTTAATATTAGTCTCTAAACTTATTTAATATAATGAATACCTAAATAAAAATAAAATAAAGTGTTTTAGCAAACACAAAAGTTACAATTTTACAAATAATTAAAACGTTTTTGGTGGATTCCAAACTAAGCGGACTTGAAACGCGGGGTCCAATACAAGAGGGTAGCAAAATATACAACAGCATCCTTAAAAATATATGTTTTAAAGTGCAACATTTTGTAATGTAATTGTACAATTATATAATATAAAAATAGTAAAAACAAGTCGTAAGATTTAAACTCGAGGGGTTATGAGAGGAGTTTTTTTCGTTTGTGGGTTAAAATTCAAACAGTCAACACTCATACACCCTTCATTGACAGACCATTTTTACGTTCCAATGTAATAAGGGTTTAGCCTACGGCCGTACTTGTTTCCGGGTTTTCCTCCACCATTCAGCAAGTGGTCCAAACAAATTCAAAGTACTTACATAAATCCCGTCAATTAGTTATGGTTTTCGGTTAATTAGTGATTTTTCCGTGCTTAATTTTATATTAAACGTTTTTTTTAGAATCTGAGTTCCATGGTTACATCCAAACGCTCTGCTGCACTGTTTTGATTCCACATGTCAGCGTATCGCTTCTGGCGATAGAGATTTATTACTCTGATCTTGATTGCGTCATTTTGGGCAGTAGACTGTTTATATTGTATGGCGTAATATCTATTAATTCTGTTGTAGATGAAAGCTATGCAGCTTTATCAAATACAAATGTATACAGGGTGTAAATAGACTGCGACCTTTAAATAAAACCACATACTCTATCGATCATACTGAACAATTCCCTGAAGAAAAAAATATCCGCGCAAACCTTCAGAGAAGAAGATATGACTTTTTCTCGCAGGAGGAAGGTAGAAAGATGCGCGTGAACAGCTGTCTCACGGACGACGCTGCCTCAAAAAATGCCAGCATCTCCGTGCGTTAGGGTTCACGCATTTTTGTTTGAAACTCAAATATTTTACAAACTAATGGTTTGCGCGGGTATGTTTCTTTGAAAAAGTGGTCCAGTATGATCGGTAGAGTATGTAATGTCATTTAAAGGTAGAAGTCTATTTACATCCTGTATATTGCGTTTCTTATAACGTGCATTTACTATGAGTTCTTTTATTTCATAAAAACGAATATGTTTTTATTTTCATTTTTTTTGTCATCCCTGTTGCGATTGTTCTGTTTGATCTTAGAGTATAAACTGCTCTAACCCCCGGTTTCTGAAAGGCCAATCAAAGTTAACAGTAGATTAAAAAAACTTTAACCGCAAATAACGGTGAAAATAAAGCATATATAAAGTCTGAATAGTGATGAATCAATAATTAACTTAGTTAATTTCAATGTAAAATTCCCACTTTTTCTGGCTTAATCCGCAGATAATTATTTTTTAATCTACTGTTAACATTGATTGGCCTTTCAGAAACCGGGGGTAAGTGTTTGATATCCGTTAGATTCTCATGTATTTAGTTACTTGTCAAAAATAGCTTAGAGTTTACAATTTTACTAGTAATATAAATATGTATACGTTAACTATTTTTATTACTGTCATTTATACAGAGATTAAGTAATAAGAAATTAAACTCTATTCTCATATATTTACTCGTCGAAAACAGCTTAGAGTGCCTTAGAGTTTACAACTACTCGTAATGTAAATATGTATTTGTTAATTTTTTTTTATATTTTCTTTATTTTCAAAAATCTTAACCTAGTTACAAAATGCACAATCAACAAAAACCCATAGGGTTTATCAGTGATTGCGGAGTTCTGTTAGGTAAGCATCTCATAACCATAGATAGCTGGGTAGTGATCGCGGTCGGTCCGCACACACAACACGCTTCCGTATTATTCACTATTGGTGCTACTTTTATTTATACAGATAATAAGAAACGAAACCATCTATTATGCAATATTTAAAATTAAAACAAATGTACGTATCCCGCTTATTATATACAGGTTGATTGGTAATTCGACCTATTCCTTGAAAGGGCTTATGCTAGAGATCATTTCCAACGAATTAAGTACTATCAACTAGGTGTCGAAAATTAATGGTCTCCGAGTTACGAAGGTTTTTGTATTATATTTCAAACTTTCAGAGTAATAATCAAAAATAAATAATTTAAAAATAACTATTCCTCTCTCAGCACTTATTTATTTTATTTCTGATCAATGATAGTTGAGTGATGATTTATAAAAAAATACGTGTCCTGAATTCCCATAATCTCAGAATTAAAAGGTCTTAAGTGGAAAGATAACCTTTTTTATTTTGTAATTTTTGAAATATCGACGTGTTTTACTTGAAAAAATATTATCATTTTCGACCCCTAGTTGATTGGCATTATTTGTTGGAAATGATCCCTAGTATAACCCCTTTAAAGGAATTACCAATCACCCTGTATATATAACCCCGTTAGGTACTTGTTCTAAGGTTCCTTATTTTAAACCAAAAAGCGAGTCTGCTTGTATGGAAAGCTGAAATAGAATTTTGCGAAGTTCTCAAAAAGAATTAGTAAATCTTGTTTCTGATTACCAATTATTTATTACCGAGATCATGGATCAGTTTCAACATTTATTTCATCAGCTTCTATGTATAATAATTGTAGTATACTTCAATAGATACTACCTTTACTATGTTACATGTTTGATTAAGTGGGCAGATCGATTACGCCCAGATTATAAGGAATTTTAACAAGCATTCAATACTAGTTCAGTATAACCTATCGATCTTAAACCTAAAGTTGCTGTAACTCTTTCTACAGCTCTATTAAACTGTTATCTTTAGACAGCCCTAAGAGTTGTGTCCTTAATTTCCCAAGATCAGAGATGAATCTTAGTAGCCCGAACTAAAGGTGGTTTTGCAATAACCCGTTTATTAAATTTCCTTGGTTAGTCATTCCCAGTAACGTCTACGTCCCATTTCACGTAAGCACTATCATTAATTAAATCATCAGTTCCACGAATGTAAAGTGTAGTTGTAGCAGATGTGAGTACCTAAAATAATAATGTCTAGACTACTAATTTGGTATTTCGTTAACGCCTGAAGGTGCTCAGAAGAGAGTGAAAACTACATGCGTAAATTTTCGTAGAAATTAGTTGTTTCAATAAATATTATATTATATTATTTCGTGCTGTTAATTAGTCTCATACTGAAATTTTGGATCGTGTGTGACATTTGTAACAAAATACCAACAATGTTTATTTATTTATTTATTTACTTTAATTAAAACGGACAAACCAATTACAATAATTAAAGATAGTAACACAAACACAAAATGGTACAATCAACTAAAATAAATAAGAATAACACATAAAGTCAGAAACAGGCCTTCTCACAAAAACACAAATACTCTGACAATATTTTCTGCCATCCATCAGCAAACAGATCACAGTCCTGATTGGCGTTTAGAAGAGCGTTGAGGGAGAGAAGAGTACGCGGTATGGCTATGTTGATTCTGTATCATCACACTCCCTACTTAATAAATGTACAAATTAAAACAATTAATATAATTATTAATAAAGTAATTTAATTTAACTTGTACGCTTTATTTTGCGTGAGCTTGCGCATGTTTCGACGCGGCCGCCTGTCATCTCTCAGCCAATCAGAGGCTGGCTCGAGTGACGTATGAGTGATTTAAATGAACACGTTGGATGGTCTAGACGTGCTTAAACAAAGCTCATGGTTGGATAACATGCAATATCTCTCATTTTATCAAGAATACTGAAATCAATGGATATGTAAATAACGTCATTTATAGAGTTGTTTAAAATTGACGTTGCAATTGAATGTAACATAGATTCATGGTCGTTTTACAAACAAAGAAGGTATCTGTCAACTATAAAAATCTTTGGTTTTGTATCTATTTTATATTTTATTTCTGTATGATTTCTTTCTCTCCTATCTACATTGCCTTTTTTTCGTCCTGCTCCCAAAGTTTACAAAATTTTTTCATGAATTTAAATATACTTATACTTCCGGTCGATGTTGTCAAAAAGGCTGGCAAAAAGAGGACTCATGCGAATAGCGCAATAAAGAAATAATAATAATAATAATAAAATTCTTTATTGCACAAGATAAAAATTTCGTACATAGGCGAGCTTAATACTATTTAGTATTCTCTACCAGCTAACCTTTGGTAATTGAGAAGTTGTTGCGGGTAGTGCCATGATGTCAAAATATTATAGGGTACCGATTTAAATATATGTTACTCAAACACTTAGTAAATTATATTATACTACATGCTAATAAACATATACAGTAATTAATAGGAGATAACAATATTAAATGATAAACTACATATACCACTACATAAATAAATAAGTATAATGGATATATACTGAAGAGAATTTGTCTAAAAACTTAAAACAGATAAAATATTTAATTATTGTGGATCATTCTGTAAATCAAGAAAGTGTTGTTTTATCTTATTCTTGAAGACTGATACAGACGGAGCCTCACGAATGTGTAGCGGCAAACTGTTCCACAAGCGTATTGCACTCACAGTAAAAGAATTTGTATACATGCATGAACTATGCTCAGGTGTACGGAGAAGCCAAGTTTGTAAGGGGTTGTAGGCTCAATCGGCATAGTTGGATTATGTCTTTGACAGATTTTACCTCCGGAAAGATTTCCAAAATCCATAATGCCATGTATTTTCGTCTTTACAAGTTTGTTATGGACATTGTTCGTGTCATGTGTGCGCTGTGCGATCATGAATTAATTATGTGTTGGCAAGTTACTTGTCAGCGCGAGAGTCGGTTTTGTTCTCGTTTTCATGAGATTTGCTCGGATGCTTCGGATTACGAGGGATCTTTGTTTTATCTTTTGTATTGGGTTGTAATACGCTATTATCATAAGTTTCGTCTTTGGAAAGTTCGTGTGTACAGATATGATTAATTTTACTATCGCGTGAGATACGGTATGCACACTTTTTAAACCATATTCAAATGAGAAAAATGCTACTGTCACATACATGTACTTGTACATACATTTACGTTTATTCTGTTTCGCCTTCATTATGTCTACTTAATTTAGAAATAATGTATTCTTATACTAGAAAATGTATTTATCAAGCGAATAGCCTATTTTGATTTCTGGGTTGATGAGAGCCGATAGTACATATTAAATAATTTGGCTCGGATTTTGGTCGGACTCGCGCACAAAAGGTTCCGTACCACCACCCTAAAACCCTAAAACATGGTATGTTACGATAATATTGATGTTATAGCTACATTAAGGCGACACAAACAAGCCGCTAAAATGGTAGCGCATGACAAACAATGACAGACATATAACAGTACGGAACCCTAATATCTTAACCGCTTTATTTTTCCTATAATCTTTACGCAATCATCTATTACCATGATTTTTTTTATACTTTTCGGGCCTCGTTTCGGAGATAGGGGGGAGACATGACCTCCGTTGGGTTTTTTTTATTTTTTATTATTATTTCTCGTAATAGAGACTATACTTTCACGTATTGTGTGAAATTTTCAACTAGCTATCTATAACCGCAGAAGCTGTAGATCCCTGTGACAGACGAACAGACAGACGGTGGAGGCTCATAATAGTGTCCCGTTTGGTACCATTCGGGTATGGAACCCTAAAAATTATGTTAATCTTGATACTCTTACTAGTACTGAAAAACTCGTTCTAGTTAGTGGAAAAAACAACACAGATAATATACTGGCTTGATTTGTAGTCGCTGAAAAGAAGAATAATAATAATCAACCAATAATCAACACGAATTTGACAATATAGGGTGCGGTCATCAGATAAAACAAAATAAACACAATCAGCTATCGTGGGAAAATCGGTTATGTAAATAAGCAGTATAAACAAACCATCATAGTACAAACCATAGTGGTTTATAGTGGCCTGAAGTTAGCTGCACAATCACGTTTGACAGCCAATTTTGCCCCACGATTTTTGACGTTTGTTGAGGATCATGACCGAATCGTGGGTGTTTATAGTGGAAAATAGTAGTTTATTGTGATCTGATGACCGTACCCATAATCAACACGTACTTGACAAAAAATGATAAGGAAACGTGTAAAAACTTCTAGTAAATCCAAAAAATCGTCGCTCGAATTTTATCAGAAAAATAATAGAAGAATTGTCATCTTTCTTTTACTTTCTTTTGTTTTCTGTCGTCAAGTTTATATTTGAAAATGTCCGTTTTGTAGCCGACATTGTAGCAGATCTGTTCTTGGCGCCATTATTGCCTGTCTCTTCAATGTGCTCCTTCACACCTAATTTTTCGCGACTCATTCGCGCTCCCAAACCCGTTTAAATATGTGTTATAAATTTAGTTCAGACTATTATCAGTTTCAGGAAGTCGTTTGAAAATCAGAGATGTTTTGGGTGTGTTGATGGATTGCTTATTCTTCTTTTAGCAATTTTTGTTTTATTTTGTTTATTTGGTTTCCTTACGTTACTTTGTGTCTATAATAAACGCTGTTTATCCTAACGTTACAGGCAATATTTAATTTATTCATCGGTATTGTTATGAATTACCTTTATAAATATCATTGAACTTTAGAGATAGTGAGTTGACATCATAAATGTTAAAACGGATAAGCTCGGTGAATTATAGGCGCAAGTCTCTTCATCAACAGGATTCGCTAGAAGAATGGCGGCGCGTGCACTTAAGGTTGCCAGATGGCCGGGAAATTCGGGAAATTCCCGGAATTTGGCGTCTGGTCCCGTGTCCAGTAACTAAAATTATTGTCCCGGAATCCCCGAATACCAGTTTTCCTTTCACAAAATTACAATAACTACTCTAAGTACGATCAAGTCAAGCAAGCACAGCGTACCTAAAATAAAACTTATTGACGGTAATTTGTATTTTTGTTTTCACTTTATAAATACCAGAAATACCCCTAGTAATTTAAATATATTTCTCTACTACCCTTCCAACAATTGGAGTTAGAACTTAAACTCCAACTAACTCCTTTGGTAACCCTAGAAATGTCCAGGAACTGATTAGCCTGCATCTGGCAACCCTACGTGCACTACGCGTATTAGAATCTCTTTTGAATTCTATCTAACCTATACATATGTAGTAATAGAAGAAGTATTAGTCGTCACTCGTCATAGTACGAAAGTAGTGGTAGCCAAACTGGTTCTACCAACACTACAAACATCCAACCACTGTTGGAAATTGATTCTTCTTTCCTACGCTAACTGTTCTGCTCCTTTGCCAATTGTGTCCACTGCTTTTCATCTTCTTTTTCATTTTCGTCGGCCTATCATCAGGCTGGTGGTCCGCTCAACGACCGTCATCTGGTTCTACGTCATCGCCTCGCTTCTTACATCACCGAATCTTGTTACAAAGCTTTGCTCTAACTTCGGCCTTGTGGGACTTCACAAGGCCTCTTTGTCTTCAATTCGCAAAAGTGAAATCCTGTTTGCTTATTTAAGCTTCTAGTATTTGCTCATTTGACTTTTATACGTATGGCTTAGCTCTTCTCGACTGGAAATAGAGGAGGTTGTTGACAATTTCGTGGTGGGTTAAAGGTGGATTAGTATGTTTCTTGTGTTAAAGCTAATTGGAGTTAAAAGGATCACAAATACTAAAGTTACTTGGTTGTGTTTAAGGATATTGTAATAGATCGTTGACTTTGTCTGTTAGATTTTTTGACCCTGCGAAGTAAATTACTTGAACAAGTACATATTTTATCAGCCATTCTAGGTATAATAATAACCTATTAAAAATATACTTATGTAAGTATGAAATTAATTAACCTAAGGCGCATACCACGTGGAAGGTAGGGCTTGACAAGGCCACCCTAAAAGGACGTATATGCTTACTAAATTACCGACATACTAGCATGAAGCGAAAAAGGTGTGTCAGGATCATAGCAGATGGAAATCTGTGGTTTATACCTACTTGGGTTGGGTCACAACGTGTTTATGTATTTAAATAAGAGGCGTGCAAACGGTAGACCGCGGTCAACCGTTTTTATTGTCGATCGCGGTTATAGATACTTACAAAACAATTTGCGTGTACAATAAATGGACTCTATTTATTTTTCTCCTTTTTCCTATCTGCTAGTCTAGTGCTAGTCGATCGCTAGCGGCTCAATTTAATTGCTGTAAACCGCCGTCCGAAAAAAATGATGTAATGTCATATCAAGCAAGAGGTGAAATCGTTGTAGATGATAGAGAAGAAGGGCGGTTGCTCCATTCAACTGACAAGAGCGTAGCTATTAAGCATTGAGGTACTTATAGATATATAGATAAACAGCCGACCGATGGTATAAGTTTGCCCACCCCATCACCATCAACTTTACTCCATCTATAGTTTTGAGCAATAGAGCGCAGCCTAGGTAACTCTAGCTAGGTAACTATACCTACATACTGTACCTAAAATTCATCCTTAAACCTCTTGAGGATTACGCAAATACAATAAATAAATGTAGCTAAACACGAAAATAGTTCGTACACAAAAAATCAGTTACCCATTTCGTTTCCTAAAAGTATCAAAACAAACTAACCTATTTTTATCCCATACATTTTAAGGGTTAAGCTCTCCAGTCATGTGACAGTTTGGGTCCCTAGAGATGCCTATTGTAGAAAGATTTAGTGAGGCTAATTGTGTCCCTTCTGTCTGACAGACACCCAACTTTCATTGTTAAATCTTCGTCTGATTATTGAGTTTCTTTTTGGTAGTAATCTTAAGATTTCGTATAAAACGACAAGCGTTTTTGTCTTGACTTTAAGAGGCAATGCGAATTCTATTTTTGTCACTGTCATTCCAAGCGAAAAAACGCTCCTGAATTTTCCTTTGCCTTCATGAATTCGCCTTAAAGGGCGAAAGGGAAAAAAGTTAGTTTTATATTTTTATAAAAAAACTAAAATAGCTAACAAAATTTCTATAATCAAAAATCTAGATATTGTTGAAACCCATCTAATAAAATATGATTTAGTTTGTACATGGTTGTTCCTATTCATAAAACGAGGAGAAAAAGGAAAGAAAAAAGTATCCGAACATGTTTTCCAAAAACAAAACCCTAGATTATATAGTCAATTTCCATATACCAGAAATTGATTAAAATTTTTCAAATATTTTATGAAATACACAATAAAGAAACGCCCGTATTTTTTTAACTAAGTTTAGTTCTGCTCTTTCATAGTCTTGTACACAGGCAACTCAGAATTCTTTATTTTAGTGATATATTTTGATAACAATATTAGAAAATTGTTTGATTTAAATTCACAATTTCTCTCTTTAACAAATTGACCTAAAGACTTAATCATTGTTTCAGTCCTCACTCCATAACCTATTAAAGCAATAAATAAAGCCAGGCATCCAGCATTAAGTGTAGTATTAGCCACAGCTAACTCACTAATGTCTATATTTATTGGTGCTACATTTGGTTTATTAGCTAGCGGGCTAGGCTTTACTTTGATGAATCATCTGGCTATGCTGTTTCAACCTTTTATTTTATGATTAAAGTTAGCAACACCGCTTTGTTTTGGAACTTGTTAACCAGAAAAAAATCTTTTGTTCTTTTTCAATGCAAGTGCTCGTAAAGGCCCACTTTTTATGCATCAAAACCGAACAGAAAATCGATAATTTTGCCCTAGGGCTTTATTATTATTATTTTTGTTTATTTATTTACAATGGTTGGCTAACCTGCAGCCTTTCCTGTGTACCATAAATGTTATACTTTTTTTCCACTGTCTAACGGCTCTGGATACAGTCGTTTTGAGCCAATCATAATTTAAAGTTCACAAGATTATATTTGTTTTATTTCCTCACACTATGCATTGAAAAACGTAGTATGATACACGGGCGTAAGAGCAATAAATTACTCGGTTACGTTTAAAACACTCGCTACGCTCGTAGCATAAACTACTATTATGTACCAAAGACTATTAATATTAATTACAAGATCGAAGTAATCATAATTATATTACTCTACTACTCTATAGGTGTGTCTTCAATTACATACCAGTCTATCAATTTTGAAAGAATGAATGTCATGATTGTATCACTCAGAGTTCATTTTATTGTACCTAATTTAATTGGGCAATAAAAGCATGATATGCCTTGTATATCTAATTGTGATTAATACCTAGTACGGGTAATCTAAATATATAAAACAAAGTCGTGTTAGTTACACCACTTATAACTCAAGATTGGCTGGATCGATGTTAGTTATCTCTTTTTTGGTGTATTCTTATCCGCTCCGAATAGCAGAATAATTAATAAAATATCGGATAAATTATCGAATAACAATAAATAAATTAATTAATTTTACGAATGCAAACAGCATGTGGTGCCATCTGTTGACAAAACTACGCATATAAAAGAAACCTATTTATCTAGCGTTCTGACATCTAAACCCCAAGTTTTAAAAATCGCTTAGTTATTCCAAGAACTATTATTTCTGCATATATTCAATACCCTACGCTAAGCCTAAAAACGGTACTGAAACTACATGGGTCCCTGCCATTCTTCTTTCGCAATGGCAAGCAAGAAAACATTTCTGTATTTGCAAAAAAGTCGTATTAATGTTATTACCTTAATGAAATCCTAAATTAAGTTTAACTAAAGTTAACACGATATTATTAGAGTGTTGGGCGGAACGAAGTTCGCCGGGTCAGCTAGTGTGATATAAATGAAATGTGCGAATGCCTATAGGCTCTCACTGCGGTGTCTTGAAAACTCCTCAAAGTTTTTCCAGTCCCAGCTTCATTCAAAGTTTTATAATATTAAGTAAAAAAGTATCACCGCGATTTGCCCTCAAAGTTGGGTCCCCATAAATCCCGGGCACGACATCTAAACAGTGTGCTTTGTACACATATTTGTAACAAATTAGTGCGCTGCGCCCGCGCCGGCAACGCCGATATGTTTAATGGGACGCCCTCGGGATTTGAACAGAGATATTATGGGTGGTCGTGTTGGCGAATATACAACTACTCGTATATCGTAACATAAAACAAGGTGCTACAACACTTTACACACTGGTATGTATTTTTGCAGCCTATAAGTAACACGGTGAATTTTGACAAGCGAGACTAGTTTTGGCTAGGGCTCTTATTTCACATTACCTACCAATTTTCAGTAAAGATATTAAAAAACAAAGTTAATAAATATTAAACTAATTTAAAACATTTCGCTCAAAACAAAGGTGACACGGTATACTTAACAATTATATTTTTAGGATTCCGTACCTTGAAAAAAAAAAGCAGAACCCTTCTAAGATCCCGGCCGCCTGGCCGTATGAAAAAGAGGAATTTTAGTGTCTAAAACTAAGTAACGTAGGTAGAAATTTTATGCGTATTCTTCTAGAGAATTAGCTTTAATTTCACTCAATAGAAAAAAATACGAAGTTGGGTACCTCTAAATTTCATGTTTTAAGAGGTTTTTCAAGTTTTTCAAGTGAGGAAGAGGGCCTTCCTCAAATCATACAACCTCTAAATTATTATTAAAAATTTGTGAACAAATGACCCTGTAAGTGTGTCTTAGAATATTTTAATAATTTTATCTAGAAGCTGAGTTGTTAAATAAAAACTTGGTTTTTTCGCGAGCGCGTGTTTCTCGGTGGTCGTAACAGCCACGGCTTAAAGTGCGCTATTTAAAACACACGTCATAGAGTTCAGTTCAGATTTATGCTAAATGATGCTAAATGTTGTTCAATCTGACGTAATAAGTATTTTGGGCACCCTCCCGCAGGGCAGTCTAGAGGCAATTTTCTTTTTATACTTAATTATTGTACCTGTTTTTTTTAGTATTCATTTGTTTTGCTATTATAAGACTTATATAATATATTACTTTAAACACCCTTAATGATAAAGCCCAAAATTTGCTTCAAATGACCGTTCGCCTCCTCTGATCGCCTAGGTTTTTAAAGCTAAAATTCAGATTTTAATTGTGTTAGTAGATATTGAGTCGTAAATTACCAAAAAAATGCAGGTTTTTCAACAGTGCAATAGTTGCTGAAAAATAAAATCTTCTGACTGCTCGCTTTATTATGAGTAGGGAACCATATTGTGCGAACCCGACTCGTTCTTGGCCGGATTTTATTTTTTATAAGTTAGCGCATCAAGGTACTACAGAAACTGTAGTGACAAGATGTACTGTAATGCAAGAGTAATGAAGATGAGACGAAAAGTGTGATAAACAGCTTGATTGATTCAGTTGTAATTTAAAATTATTTTTACTCCTGTACTTACACCGCCAACATGATATCCCGTATATCATTGCTAGATGAGACACTCGTGATTTACTTCCCTTGCGTCCGTATGTCGGAGCCTTTGACATGTTTGTGTCCCCTCTTGATTCTTTGACCAATGTTGGTTCTTAAGATTTAATAATTAAGGGAAGTATTTCGCTAATTCTTGTAATTCCTTGCATTTCAATCCGGTAAAAAATAAAAGGCACTTTGTTTTCACGGCAGCGTTAGATAGTTTGAAGACGGAATTTAAAGTGAAGATACACAAAATTAAAAGACCGCAAGCTTTATGTGACCATGCCAGTACAAAATATCAAGCTAATCCTACAGAAGAAAACTTCACATTATTTAAGGCGTATGACCACGCTAAATAAGCAACTCGATGTGTGTCGGTACAAATATCAACGGAAACGACATTGATATAATGTTCATTTCAATGTGCCTTGAAAAGTGGCTGTTACGACAACCACTGCGTCTCCGGCTAGCGCAAAATAGGAGGAAATAATACTTTTCACATGGACGCCATGAACGGAAAAAACATTTTGAACTTGAATTTTTTAGATCTAAAAATTTCCTATAATTTGGTGAAATAATAATTAAAATCGCTTTAGGCGTTTGGAAGGAGTAAGAGAATTCTTGTGTTAATCATGTGAAACTTTGGATTTTTTTTTGTCAAAACTTACAATAGAAAAACAGTTTATGAAACTTAAAATTTATTTTTGACTCTATAATGCCTATCATACATATTTTATGAAAGTTTTTGGACCACCCGTGTGGGAGGAGTAGGCTTTCAAAGACAGGTCTAAGTCTAAATTGCAGTTGGCGTATCCATTCGCCTTAAAAAGTACAGGAACAGATGCAACAGAATGTGTAGAGATGCACAAAGGCGCCACATTCACTCCTCTATAGATAAATGTAATCGAAACAATATATGGCAGTTTCTTTAGACTTTTGGTGAAGGCAAAACCTCTTCTTCTTCTCCAGCTAACGTAGATCTAAATGGTCTTCAACAATTTCTTTACAACACCTCCGACGGTAATTGACCAGGGTAAGTCTTTGATATTTAGGTTTATATTTTAATCTTGATCTCCCTATTGTTTTCTGATTAGTATTTACACCTCCACATGTTAATTTGTTCATCTTTCTGTTAGCTACCAAGAGTTGCCTGAAAGATATTGCTATTAGCAAAATACACCATGTTGAATTGTTTCTTTTGTCTTTTAAGTTATTTGTGTAAATGTGCAAGAAGTGTTATAAATAAATTAAATAAAACAATATTATAATTATGGTAAAATTGTTACTTAGCTTATAGGTAATTTAAAAATATTGGGAGTGTGAGAAGACCATTTTTCGATCCAGGGTTTCGTTTGCGAAATGTTAATTTTTGTTAGAGTCAAGTGTCCCCCCCCCCGCCATCGAAACGGTTGTATTCGGAGACATGAAAAACGGAATATAAAAGAAGGCTTTACAAGTTAACGAGTACAGATCGCGCCAAACTTTTAGTCCCCTCTAAACACAGGGCGTTTCGCATCAGCAGGAACAAAATGTATGGGCCGTTCTTGGGAAGAGCAACTTCTGAGCGTACTAGAAGTTTGGCGCGATCTTTATTAGTCGACAAACTTATAAAATGTACTTGGAGAAGTCCGCATATTGTGCAGGACAACTACGGAACCTTACACTGCGCGTGGCCCGACACGCACTTGGCCGTTTTTTTTTTTTGTATATTTTGACGTAGGAAAATACCCAACTGAAACTGTAACCAGCATTTGGCCCTTTCTTTGTGAAAATATTATTTTAAACTACTGTCGCAACGGAACCGTTTTGTTCCGCATTGGTCTCGTCTCGTATTTCTTGTTTGTTTGGTAAACGCTGCTTATATTTAGTGTTAACGATGTGACGGACCTCGTTCCCAAATGCACAACTTGTGATTTTTATTCTTATTTTGAATTTTTTTTTATTTTATCTATGAACAAAAACACAGCAAATACAGTAATAACAAAATATTACATCAGCTAATAGTGCCAATAATGGATTTTACTATACTCTATTTTAATATGGCAAATAATGTTTGTAAACATCTTTATAACCTAAAAGTGATGAAATATATGTTCAACTGCAATTTTTGCTTAAGTTCACTTTTATTAGTTTAAACCAATATGTATAGGTATAAAAATGCTTTCTTACATCATATTTCATCACTTAGGTTACAAAGTTGTTTACAAACATTATTTCCCATATTGGAATAGAGTATATGCTAAACAATAAATATACATAATTTTAAACTAAGAACTAACATGATAATCAATTTGTAAATACAAAAGAAAAAGACGCAAGACTCTGTCATAGTAAAACCAGAACAGTAGTTTATCTTCAAGCAAAGGTACATCGCGTGGCTAATATGTGTGCGTGCTAGTACGCACGAACTACAGTACGCACACAACAGCAATATCTTAGTATACAAGGTAGGAGTTAGTCGGGGTTACGCTGCGATCGCGCTCAGTCAAGTCTCAAATACAAATTTTAATTTTAAGTTTTGAACATAATCTTCTTGGGTTTCTCGCGAATTTTTAGAGTACTTTATTATTGAAATCTCAAAAATTTGTCGAATCTCTAGGGGGGGGACAGCAACCCCCTTCCCCCCTTTGACGATGCCCATGTTTTTAAAGTTAAGTTTAGGAGCCAATATTTTTTCTTACAAAGCTCATTTGTCATAATCTGCTTCAAAACATTTTAAGTATTAATTTTTTATTAGCTACAAAACTAAAAGAAGGGCCAACCCTGCAACAGTAGGTATTTAAGTCTCGTACGGGGCGTGAGTTAAACTACTGTTCTGGTTTTACTATGACTCTGTGGTGTCGACTCGATGTCACATATCTGACAGGATCAAACCCGATTCAAGCGCTCCGTCCTAAAAATAATAGTAGTTTATGCTACAAGGGCCAAAAGGAATAAATTACGAGGACGATTTAAAACACGAGCGTAGCGAATGTTTTAAACGTAACCGAGTAATTTATTGCTTTTACGCCCGTGTATCATACTACGTTTTTCAATGCATAGTGTGAGGAAATGAAAACAAATATAATCTTGTGAACTTTAAATTATGATTGGCTCAAAAGGATTGTATCCAGAGCCGTTAAACAGTGGAAAAAAAAGTATAACATCTATGGTACACAGGAAAAGCTGCAGGTTAGCCAACCATTGCAAACAAATAAAAAAAAATAATAATAATAAAGCCCTAGGGCAAAATAATCGACTTTCTGTTAGATTTTGATGCATAAAAAGTGGGCCTTTACGAGCACATGCATTGAAAAAAGTATTATGGCATTACGCGACAATAGTTTAATATCAATGGGACTTTTCTGATAAAGTTTATTTTATTTTATGCATTACTTTGTAAATGATCCTGCACGACTACTTTAAAGCTTTTTTATAGCTGTTGTACAATATCATTTACAAACACTACCAGGCTAGAAAAGCCTAATTGACATTAAACTATTGTCGTGTAATCCCATAAATCACATTTAAAAATAAGAAAAACATGTTGTGCTTTTGGGAAAAAGAAAAGAAAATCCACCTCAGAAATATGTGTGAACTTTCCTAAGAGAAAAGTCTATCAAGTTTACGTCGTACACTAAAGTGCCTATTATACTTTGCTAGACTATAGCTTAGTCTATCTAAATTATATGAAACTTAGAAACAAATAATCTTACCAAAAACATTTCATGTAAAGTAGGTTGCCAAGACTCATAAACCGTTAAAAAGTTAAAGGTCTAAATCTACAAGCCCTAACTCTACAAACCCTACCTACATCTTGTTCAAAAATTATGGCTTAGCCGTTTCGCGGTCGTCGCACATAAACTCCCATTATGTTAAGAAATTGAGTCACTGTGTATGTAATGTTGTGTCATCCAATAGTTCCATTCGATTCCATTTCCGGCTCCATTTTTTCAAAATTATAAAAGCTATACAAATGAACCTAAGCTTATTTCATTCGTCTGCTAACTACATCTTCTCCTGAAAATTTGAATTCCCTAGTATTATCCTGGCCGAAGGTATGAGTGTTCGAAAATACGACGAAACGCTTCGATAAAAGGTACGTAGTGCCCTGCTTCCTTCGACTCGTCTTGGCGGGGCACTGCCGTGCCCCCAGATTTATCAGGAAATATGTCACTCGGTCGTGTTATGAAACAAAAACAAAACTAATTACATATTAATTCTCATAGTAAGACCGCAGGTTTCTTTGCATAGTATACTGTAATACAATAACATAGGTAAGTGTAATAGTTTCTAAGAAACCCGTAAAACCTTTTCCATATTTCAGACTATTTGAGGTGCGCAAAGGACAAAAGCCAAACCTATTCAGAACCAGGAATAAAGGGGTACATAAAACAAGAAATACATCTCTTGTCACACCAATAAATCAGAGTTGCTCAATAAAATCGCATTATAAAACATTCCACGGCAGTTAATAGCCATTTTGTAACACATATGGCAATAAATTTGTGAGACGCAAGCCACCCCTAAAAGGAGACATAAATTATACTAAAACGAGAGCTAAATATAAATAAAAGGTGATAATGAAACCGCAGGGGTGTTTCTGATTCGGCAACCCTGCGGTGTCACGTGAGAAAAGGATTAGAATGGGTTTTGTTTAGAATTGAGAAATGGAGATGAATTTGATGGGCTGAATTGAAGGGGGGTTTTGCAGCAGCATCAATAAATAGTGAAAATAGTCTGTTTTATACATCGCCAAAAACCACCAATACTCACTTAAGAAAATCGTCTTTGATAAATCGCTAATAACCTGCAACTTATCATTAGTTTTGGTAATAAAATTTGACATTTACGAGCAATTTGTCAATACCGCAATAATCTGGACTTCAAGCTTTGGATGTAAAATTACTTTTTAACTGGCCGCGTTGTATCAACTATAATTTCGAACTTAATTCTTTAAATGACCACACCTCTTTGTATTCCTATAGAATATTATATTTTTTAATATATCTGCAACATCTGTGTCTCAATTTATTAGCATTTACAGAGTGTAATTAGCAGAAACCGTTATGTCTGCAAGATTCAAATGCAAGCAATAAACGTAATGAAGAGTCGATGTAAATGTTTAAATAACCAGCTATACGAAACTAGTTATTATAAATTATGGATATTTAAGACGTGAAGAACACGCATAACCGCGTTTTCTGATATCATTAAAGGGAAGTAACACCAATCTATCAGGCTTGTGGCATCCTATCGTGAAACTGAGTCAGTTTACGCTAGAAACGCGACGCAATTCTGGAACCTCTAGATCTGGAAACAAAGTATGCTTTTGAATGTCGCCTCCTAGTATTTGTACCAACTATTATTGTTGAAAAACAATTTTAATAACAAAGTATTAAAGTTCAATATTAACAGACAGTTTTACAGGTTTTGGACGTAGTTATATCTTGAAATATGCGTTGACCCGCTCAATGAAGAAATCTTTCGTGACTAAAACGGTCCTATGCGACGATTCTTCCATCACGATTGACACTGTTTGGAGTGCGGCCGTGTGTCAAAAGCAACATGGCTTACATGATAGAAAGTTGACAAACTGAACAAGGTTCATCAATTCTATGTGATCTGTAAACTTGGGACCTGACCTGAAGAAAAGGGGAGATGTTAGTTCGTGAATTGCGCTTAGTTGCATTATTTATGTTCTAGATTTAATACACGAGTTATTGTTTTGTTCTATTATTGTTCTTTCTTGTGATTTATTCTTAACGTTTTTTTATGTGATCTAATTCACTTATTCTGTGTTGAACTCATTTTGATTATTTGTGTCACTTGCGTCTACTTATCTGTATATATAAAATTCAAAGTCCTGACTGACTGACTGACTGACTGACTGACTGACTGACTGATATATCAACGCACAGCCTAAACCGCTGGTCCTAGAGACTTGAAATTTTGCATATAGATACCTTATGTAGTGTAGGCATAAACTAAGAAAGGATTCTTTAAAATTCACCACCTAAGGGGGTGAAACGGGGGTCCAAAGTGTGTATAGGGAAACAAGATTAGTTAGACTATTTTATTCGAGATTTCACAGGAGTCCTCCTATTTATAAATGAGCAAACTTGTGTTTCAGGTTTTTTCAGAATTCAACCCCTAAAAGGGGGAAACGGGATGATAAAATCTGAAAACCAACATTGGTATCGTTTGTATGTTTTATCGGGTCGCTGATTACAAAAACAACAACGATTTCTAAATCCAACGGAGCGGACGTGAAATACCCCTGTTGGAGTTCGATGGGGTTGAAATGTTGAAATGTGTAAATATCAATATGGGTGTCGTTTTTATGGTTTTTTGGGACGTTAATTACGAAAATGGCATCGATTTTGAAATTTAATATAGTGGACATGAAAATTCTTGAAAGTATGTGTGCCAGATCAAATCTGCTGTAATAGACGGACAGATAGACAGCCACCGAAAAACGAGCATGAGCATGGAAAACGCGCCCGCGAGGCCGAAGGCCGAGCAGGGCGCGGCGTTCGTAGTCCGAGCATGCGAGTTTTTCGACCGAGTACTGCACCTTGACTCCCTTGACTGACTTGAGAGGGAGTGAGAGCACTTATAATGATTTTTTCTGAAAAAAAAAATATTTGTTTCCTGTAGGCCACGCGGGCGAAGTCGCGGGCAGAAGCTAGTATGTTATATGGATCAGTTATAAATTCACCAGAATCTTCCTTAATAGTAGGTTTAGCCACCTTTTATTTCAAATGTATCTCTCATATCATATCAGACATCGGTGGCTTCTAGTTCTAGTTGAGTTATTACTTAATGTTCCCAAAACTTTCCGGGAAAGTGTGATTTAGAAATGTAATAAAAATTTGTTGAACCTTACTTTATCGGAAACAGTTAGGTATTTATTTGGTTTATCGATATATTCTATCAAAAAGTAGTTCGTGATTTAGTAACTGTTAATACGATTATCTTGTGGACACCTTGCCTAATTTTTATTACCGAGATCGTAGAGGTAACGGAAGTTCCCGAATGTGTTGGTCTGTCAAGAATCGAAGATTTACAGTTTTGTACCTTCATTCGCAGCATTAAACCACTTGACTGATTTGGCTGGGGGTAAGTAGGTGCAAAAGTTTCCTGGGGAATCTAGAAAAAAATATCGATGGACTGAACATTCGAAAATCAATAAGGAGTTTCAATTGAAATACCTTGTTAAAGAAAATTCCAAACAAACTATGTTGTCACGAAACAGTGAGATTAAAACAGTTACGAAAGTCTTTCAAAAAAAAGTGCAACAACGAGCGAAGCGAGAAGCGTGTTAGCTTTACATGTAAATAATTTTGGGAAGCCGAGCGAAGCGGAGCACAGCGAGGCGATCCCCCTACTTTTAACATAAAATAATTTTGTATGATCGCGTAATGGGACTGTATTTACGCCATAATTCGCTTTTTCACGAAAATGCAGTTTTTGCCATCCATTGATTTATAGAAGGTGTAACCATATTTGAAGAGCTTATTCAGTCAATGGTATAAAACAACTTTCACTATGGAGCGAACCCAGAAATCTCAAAAAAAAAATCGGCCCTTCCATACATTTGAGCCGAGCGGCATTGCATTTTTCTATGAAAGTTTTTTTTTTTCGATATACAGTGTTTGTTCCATAGTAAAGGTTGTTCTATTAATTACCATTGACTGAATAAGCTCTTCAAATATGGTTACACCTTTCTGATACACGTTGTATATTCCTGTATTATATTATATTATATTTTGTTCCTAATATATGTCCTCCTGTGGGGAGGCGCTGGAGGCCATAACCCAGGTTTTCGCCCACATTGGTCTCCAACGTTACAGAATAGTTAGAAATTACATTTAAAAGTTAGATAGGATAAGTGTGTTTTTTGTCTTTTTGTTACGTAAATAAAAAGTTTTTTTTTGTATCTATTGCATAAACTTTGCTGACATTTCCGAAAAACCGTCACCATTTGTTTTATTTCTTCCACAGCCAGATGAGCTAGCCAAATCAGTGAAGCTAACATCCCGGGAGCGGAGATTCATCAAGTTCGCTAGCGTCGAGTATGGAGGCCAGCTGTACATGACTCCGCAGGACTTCCTGGAGTCTGTCGTGGAACAGGAGCCCAGGCGTGAGTGTTATAAGTCCGTCGTCATGAATGAATTAATGAATGAATGAATTTATTTCGGAAAAGTACATGATCGAGTATTTTTGTACGTATACATTATTGTATTACTTCGGGCTATCTTAACTTATGTGTATTCTGTATTATGTCACAGTCAAGAGTCATAACTGGTCAAAACTACTTTTGACTGCGAGAATGAGTCAGTCAAAACTAGTTTTGACTAAGGACGTAGTGTTGACTGATATTCGCAGGCAAAATTAGTTTTTCGGATGTCCTGCAGCGCAGAAGAGAGCCGGTAGGTTAGGTTAGAAGGTTAGGTATGGCAAGTCGCGGAACGCAGTTCCGCGACCGCCATCCCTGACCTTTGTGGTTATTTTTTTATGACAACCCAGAAATACTTTTTTATCAAAATTACTTCAGACCAACTTAGTCAAAACCAGTTTTGACTGAAAAAACAGTTTTTCGCAGTCAACACTATTTTTGACTGGCTATGAGTTTTGACTACAACATATACATTTAATTTGCTAACCTAGATAATATACTGAAATACATTTGACATTAATGCACATAATTATTAATGGGTAGCAAGGGTCGAAAACTCACCGTGCTAGTAAAAAGCTGTTTGACGGTCATGTAGTTCGCCGTTCATAACCTTCATTTGGTTTGCATGTAGTGTTCAGAGCATTATTAAATAAATAAATAAAAATACCTAAATAAATATGTGATAAACAAATTGGTGCATTATAATTTATTAATAAGGCAAAACATATAATAATATATAAGTATAGATATGCATATAAATATTGTGTGTGCTGAGGACATCTAAATACGTAATTGAGTGGTGTATGAGTATGTGTGTATTTTGTGTAGATTGGAGAAAGTAAAGTGATTTGTATTATTATTTTTAATCATCATCATCGACTTAGATCGTTAATGGACTCGATTCGGTAAAACACCGAACTAAAACTTAACCTAACCAAAAAGCGATTAAAATTAGTTAAGTTTTTTTTGTGTTCAATTCGGTTTTGTCAACTAACTAAATTTGGGTGCCCTGTTTATTTGATTTTGCGAGGATTAAATTGAATACAAAGATTATTAAAAATAACGACCGTTATTGGTTTAGAAAGCGGTTATCGGGAGCCTCGTATTTTAGAACTGATCAATACTTTTAGTAGCGTATATTTTATGACGGGTCAAACCAAAAACACCCAGAATAAAGCTTGTGTCACTTCATTGATAGATAGAGTAAATAAGCGAAAAAGGTATGGCAAGATCTTAGCAGATAGAGATCTGTGGTCCCTGCCTATCTCTCTGGGAGACAAACTTGTTTATCTATGTAAGTTAGGAATGTATTTTAATACATACTAATACTGTGTATACTACACTGATAAAATTAGAAGCTTTTTATACGAAAAAACTTTTTTATATTTTGAGTGGCAAGTATTTTATTTTTTGTTACTATAAAAATAGTACAGGCGTATTTTTTACACGGCTGCCCCCAAAAAAGTAGTGTACTATTGTTTTCAGGGTGCAAACGGGTACATGTATTTTTAACCGACTTCAAAAAAGGAGGAGGTTCTCAATTCGACTGTATTTTTTTTTGGCGTTGTTACTCCATAACTCCGTAATTTTTTAACCGATTTGAATAATTCCTGTTTTTGTTTGGAAGAGTGTACTTCCAGGTAGGTCCCATTTTAGGTTTGGTCATGACCTGATGAAGGTCTTCAGAGATAGGCAGAATAACTCCTCAGAAAATGACAGCATGCCTTTCGAAATTGAGGTAATCGCTTTGTACGTGGGTGCTGGTTACAAGGTATTACTTGAAAATCGACATTCTTCCACCTGACCTTCGATCCTGGCTTTATCACCATAGAACTCCTCAACGGATCAGAGCACATAACTATAAAATTATTTATAAAATAAATAAAATATTCAATATCATAAGTACCTATAATTTATAATTATTAATTTTTAACTTGTATATATAATTGTGTAACTGATGCCAACCACAATTAGTGGTCGAAATATATTTTACTACCTATAATTATATTTTTTGTGTTTTCGTACATATATATATATATATATATATAATATATTTAATCAAAAAGACAAGAAAAGTCAAATATTATTTTAATTTGAACAAAAGAGATAAGTAACCACTCCCAGCACAAATCCTAAGACCCACAGGTGAGTGACATCAATCACTCTTCGCAGGGTCTTAGAATGTTTTTTTTTTAGTTTTTTTTTTTCATAGTTAAATTTACTTTCATTTTTAAGAATTTAAAGCCATCCGATTAAAACCACATGGTTTATGCGCGGTATGGCGAGATCGCAAACTTTATGCTAAACTAACTAAACTAATTCTAACTTATATTATGTTATATAACATCATGCAGCCACAGGCTGCTGATGTTGAAGAAAATAAAGCTTTATGGCACTTTTTCGCGTTTTTATTATTGTTTAAGTTTTTTAGTCTATCTAATGTATGGGTAGGTATTTAACTTAGTATTAAAGGAAGCATGTACTCCCATGTTCTCATACCATATATATTATTATAGTTAGGTAGTTATAAGTAGGTTAATTTTTATTTTACTATAGATACTAATAATTTTACAGTAGTCAAATAAGCCTTTTTCGTCGCCATTGTATTTGTTTTTAATATTGTTAGGCACAATGACTTTTAATAGTCTAAGTTGTAGTCTATAGATGTTGTCGATATAGCTTTTATAAGTACGACCATAACTACTAATACTTGTAATTGAGTCAGCAAGTGATAGATACATTATTCTTAATATATTATAAGGTAATTTGTATTTAATTATACACAATTTTGATAAAATGCCTCGCAGCTTGTTACATAGGTATTCAATATGTGGACCCCAGTTTAGATAGTGTTATGGTTAGCGGCCAGTGGCGTGCACAGAACTTTTTCCCGGAAAAGCTATCAGAAGGTCAAGTACGACAATAAAAAAAATATGAAAAAATTTTAATATCACTTTGAAAAAAAAAAGTTTGTATGAAAATGTTCACTCTAGGGTAGGCAGTGCCTTCCCTGGCGTCATAAAAACTTTTCTTTTTTCAAAGTGTTATTGAAATTTTTTTCATATTTTTTTATTGCCAATCATGACCTTTTGATTGCTTTTCTAGAAAAAAGTTCTGTGCACGCCACTGGGTTAGCCTAGTTACTTATCCCTTTTGTTTACCGTACAACCTTTCCGTATTTTCCAGCGAGGTTGAAGCGACGTGTGCTGTCCACCAAAGAGATCGAGTACCTGCGCGACCACACTCCCTCCCTGAAGAAGGGCTCGGCTTCTCTGTTCAGGAACATGAGAGACAAGGGTATGTCCTTGAGCATTATTGTGCGAGATTTAACATGATTTCACCTTCCGGAAACAATACTTATACTGGTTGTTAAAGCAAAGGCAAGAATCCTTTAAGAGTATGTCAGTAGGACTCATAAAGTGTAAAAAAAATATCGGTAATTTTAAATAATGTAAAAGTACCACACAATTTCACGATTTGTTGAACTTAAAATACATTAATCTCGTGGACACCCTCGCTGGTCGTTGACCTCTGATAGCGTCAATAGCACAGAACACAATTACTCGATGTGATGGTCAAGACCGTGCTACGGGGTGAATGAACTGCGTTGAGAAGAGTGCGTAGCCATGGCTTAAAAAATAATTTAATTTTGGGTAAAAATTTAAGGTGTATTTTTTTATCAAAATTGTATCAGTATCGTACCTTAAAAGAATTCTTGGGTTTACATTTACACCGTGTATATAATTTACGGATCATACTTTACTACTCAACAAAATTAAATATAGTTACAAGAAGATTTGTTAGCACAAAGTGCATAACATAACTTTGTATTTCTTATTTAGAAGTTAAAACACGGGTATGAACACTGTTCATACCATTTTTTAAAAGTAATAACTGTAAAATTCGCACTACCGTTTTGCTTAAACAATTTCCGGAAGCAAAACCAAAAATAATATTATTTATTTTCATCGCTAACATTGATATAACAAAATTAATCAGCAGTTTCAGTAAAATTTATGGTGGCTCCGACATCTATTTATTCCTGTATCAAATTTTAGGTAGGAAAATTAATTACAAGTGGTTTTTTACCGTAATCTATACCGGGTGACTTTTTTATCATTGTCTTTAAAATTAAATAAACTATGACATCTTTTAATGTTTTTTGTTTTTTTTTGTATAAATATACTGATAAATAGGATAGTACAAATATAAAGTGATCTCAAGATATATTTCGGGTCCGATCTGGACCCGGCATCAGTTGACTCTTAATTCAAATAAATAAACATTGACATACATGTATAATATAAAAGCACAGGACATGACAGGTCATGACATAATAACATATAAAACCTAGACTATTTACAATCTATCTTAATATTATCTCATTATATTATTTATTATATTAATTATTAATTATCATTAATGATGATGATGATGATGATGATGATAATGATGATGATGATGATGATGATGATGATGATGATGATGATGATTTTATTTTATATAATTTTTATCATTGTCCAAATTCATACGAATTTCACAAAAATTGTTATTGATCCATATTACTGATCACTTACCAAGCCTCCAGTATGAATTTGGACGATGGTCAAAGACTCACCTAATAAAAGAATACCCTGACTGACTCGACTGATTTATCAACGCCTAGACCAAACTGCTGGACTTAGGAACATGACATTTTGGACTGTAGGTTCCTTGTATGACGGAGACATCTGCTAAAAAGGGATTTAGGGATATTCCCATAGGATCGGCAGAAACGGGATCATAGCAACGCTATGTCGCATCCGCTAGTTCGTTTCATATATGAAAACTATTTGTTGCTGGTCTAAATGCGACGTTTAGTAAAGGAAATAACCTATTCATAATTGTTACAGGAATCATCTCTTACACCGAGTACCTGTTCCTGCTTTCCATTTTAACAAGTAAGTATTTATCAAACACATATAGTCACGACAGATATTCCAGAAGGGGTGTCAGACAGTCAGAGGAGTTTCCGAGTGTTTCACTAAAACAGTCATCACTCGTATCACCCCCTTTTCACCGACGATTTTAGCTCGCCTGATTCTCTACAAATTAACAATTTCGTCAGGTTCCAACACTGACAGCAGGATAGCGTATACAATTTTCAACAAGTGCGACAGAGATGGCATTAGAACCCGTGTCACGGCTCCTAATTTATGAACCCGCCCCAGCGTGATAGGGGTTGTGTCTTCGTACAGGTAGCGTCATCTCTGTTGCACGAATCACTAACAGTCCGGTGATAAAGACGGCGCTCTACAAAGCCGAAGATAGCCGATGTGCATTATTTACTGCCGGGTACTGTACCGAGCTTTATAGGGCATGCAGTATTACCTCACAGTATTTTCCTTCACCGCTCAGCAAGTGGTAAGTTTACAAATACTATGCAGATAAATTCCAAAAGACTCAATGGTGCCGGACCAGCATGATTCGAAGCTGGGTCTCACTCTTCATTGAGAATCCGGCGTCCTACCAACCGCTGCTCCTTTATCGAAGGTCGTCTCCATTTTAATTTTGACCTTATTTCAAGCAACCTCAAACGCAAATCATTTGATAATCAAATCTCAATCAAATTGACCTCACGTTTGATAGATCTGAAGCAACGAATTTGAGTGAGTCGATGCAAAAACTTGAAGATAAACAAAGCCCCTTAAATACACTGTTTTAAAATGACGAAATGGCTGCAATAGATACAACAAACTTACTAAAGTTTCTTTTAATTTTTTTCGACGTTGTTTAAACAATTTAAATTTTTTTCACGCTTCACTTAAAATTTAGTATTATTTCCTGTATTTTTTTTAACCCTCCAGTTATTGCAATATTTGTACCGATACTCACTCTATTTTTTGCTGTTTTTACGGGAGGAGGGTAGAGAAATTTGATTTCACTGTATGAAAAACAGTGTTTTTTTGGAAAAAAGAAACCCTAGCCCTGAAGTTAAAAGTTTAAGATATCAAAATTCGATGTATTTTTCAGAAAATGTAACGTTAAACACGAAAAACTCAACATTTTGTAATGCGTCATGTATATATCTCAGTGTTACTGCTTTTGAATGTTTCCGTGAGAAGTGCAGAAGATAGATTTGTCCTTTATTTCCAAAACTAATTCGGTTTTTTCTTTTTCTAGAGCCGGCTTCCGGTTTCCAGATAGCGTTCAACATGTTCGACACCGACGGTAACAAAAGAGTAGATAAGAACGAATTTCTAGTCGTGAGTATGCAACATTGACCTTATAGAGAACTTGATAGAGCTCCCTGCAGAATGTGGTTTGACCCTTAGTGCCTTAGTTGTCTTATTGTGGTTGAAAACCGAGGTCACCATAAAAACCAAAACCTTTTTAATTTTAAATATCTACGTATATATTAACTTTATTATTTTTTCCTGGGCTCTCGCCTTCTGTCTATTAGGCAATATTAGTCGAATATTTAAAAATAGATTAACAAAATAGAAAATATACTATTAAGTTTTCTTTCTATTAAACAAAATAACTTTTAAGTTTAAAAAAGAATTAATATAAATTATTGTAATTTAAAATTTAATTATTCAGTTGTGGTTGTGCATAATTTATATTTTATTACATATTATTATTATTATTTAATGATTTTGTTTTTGGTAAACACTAATTGATAACCTACAAAAAAAAATCATAGACATCTTTAGAAGACAAAAAAATACTGAAAGATCAAGCTTATATCCTGGCTCTCAAAATTATTAAAAGAAAGATTTTTATTATATCTTCACTTAGGTAATTTAATTTTTATTATAGTAATATTTTTTCAACCTTTAATGAGACAAAGAGTGTTCTCCTGCACCAATAAAAGTCCTTGGTCTGACTTCCTGAATGAAACAAATCTAAATATACCTACCTATAATCTGTACTGTAGTTAACTGCACTATTACGCTGTATGTTATATATACCCTCTTCCTATCCTATCATACAATTTTATATGGGTACAAGGTGTACATATCTATTTTACATCATTAGTATCATCAGTATTTCTGGAAATATTTAATAAAATACATCGGAAAAAGGACAGATTAATAATGATAATGACAGAATCAAAAAAATTGTGAGTGGTCACTCGAAAAGGGACCTGAAGGGAAAAACGAATTTTAAAACTAACTCCTGAAAGCCCTAATTTGCCAAATACTTTCATTTCCTTCGGTGGGTCTACCGCGTAATTCTCATTTTCATCAACATCAACTTGAGATTGAAATTTGACGTGCGTGCGACGACGCCCGCCTAACATGCCATCTCTTTTGCACGCGTTGATACAAATGAGAATTACGCGGTAGAGCCCCTGGTCCCTTTTCGCATGACCAGTTACAAACTTAATCTTATATTATATTTTGGATAACTTCATGGTTAAAGGAACCAACAATATTAATAATATTTATTATGTTTATTTTTTTATATAATTTTTGTTTATTTCTGAGTTCTCTTTTTGTTTTTCTTCATATTTATATATAGATTCAACGGTTACTGGGTGGCTCGATGAAGGAACGTAAAGATTTGGACCCGAAAAGTCGCGAGGCTGTAAGTTAAATGCGTGACTAAAACCTGTGCCGTTCAAAGGAAAATATGCCCGTCAATTCATGTGGGGTCCGCCATTATATGCTTGTGAATCTCGTCAGCTTCGGTTACAATGTTTCTGGGCTTTGAACATTTGATGTGACCGTTAAAGTATATTTTGTAATTAGTAATATTATTTTTGTTTCGATGTATTATATGTACTGGGTGTTTTTTTAGAGGTATAGAACTTTGAAATGGAATAAAACAAAGATGATTTTTTTTATTGATATGAAATTTATTTTATTCGAAAGACAATCTTCTGGCATTATAATTTAAATATGACTTCTGGCATATGTCCGCCACGGCTGGCTCGGACGTAGTCTAATCTGGAGGTCCAATTTTCGATAACTTTTTCCAACATTTGTGGCCGTATATCAGCCGTGGCGGACATATGCCAGAAGTCATATTTAAATTATAATGCCAGAAGATTGTCTTTCGAATAAAATAAATTTCATATCAATAAAAAAATCATCTTTGTTTTATTCCATTTCAAAGTTCTATACCTCTAAAAAAAACACCCGTTATTTGTATCCATCAATCGTGCTTCGTAAATTGCAAAGTATTTGTATTGAATATGTGTGCAAAATCATCTTGCAAAGGCACAAAAGTAGTATATAATTTGTGAGTAGGTAAAATTATAATTTATAATAGCTAGCATAGTAGCAAAATGTGTTACACTTCTTAATTTACTCTTTTTGAAATAATGGGAACGGCACAGTTGTATTAATAAGATAATATTGCTTTCGTTTATTTGTTTTATAAATAATCTAACTTCTTCAACAAAATATTGAAAATTGACCCTTAGTGTTTTAAATTATTATAATTACATAGGAAAACAGTTAAATTAAATTTTAGTGAGATATATTTCGGGCCATTCGGGCCCGGCATCAGTCACAATGAAGTAATGAAAATATAAGAGATAGGTGAAAAAAATAAAAAAATAAAAATTTTTTTTTTTTTTTACCTATCTGTCATATTTACATTACTTCATTGTGACTGATGCCGGGCCCGAATGGCCCGAAATATATCTCACTAAAATTTAATTTAACTGTTGTCTTATGTAATTATAATAATTCAACAAAAATATTGCTTCGTATAGCAACTAAATTGGCTTTTGTGATTAAACTCAATATAATTTCTTCTGAATACCTAAGCATATAGAAATCCGCTTCCATTTATACGAAATTATACCTTGTGTTGTAATAATATTATATTTATGCATATTTTGTAATCGTATTGTAGCTGCTTTCGTTAGTACAGACAAGTGCACTGAAGAACCAAATGGGCCAAACTCAAGTAGTCTCTAAACCCTCTACAGTAAGTTCCAAATTTCATTGCACCGTTGATATTATTGGCTTGATTTTTCGTTGTCCGTCCGTATTTATGTGTACCTACCTACGTTTTGTTATGTAAGTAGTTTTTTATTTTATTGGCCATACTTCTAGAACATCTTTGTGTAAACTGATGAGTGCACGCAGTGATTTCTATCTTTCTTTATTTAGATATATTTTTTCAGCAAATTTAGGTATTATGCTGTGAATAACAAGAAGCGAATTTGGCAGCTAATAAGGCGTTTTTTTGGTGCTCTCTTCCATTCAAGTGTTTTTTCTCTCTTAAATGTTTTAAACTTTTTATATTTTGTATTCTTCGTGTATCTTTTTTACATATAGCTCACGAATACGAATCCTAACATGTTATTTCTTTAATAACAATAATCAACTAATATTTTTATGTTGGACTGCTCTTCTAATATAATCTTGTCCTCTCTTTATTTGTCCTATAATAAGTATTTATAACCTTATCTGCATGCAATTCCTCCTTTATTTTAAACATAAATTACATGTACATATTTTTTTTAATTTATCGTTGTTTTAACATGGTTTACATACCTAATAATATATGAATAAACATATTAAACACAATAAGTCCCCTATTTATGTATCTTTAATAAATTATTAATAGCATAATAAATCATTCATCTGTACTGCATCCCGCCATCCATACACATCAACTGATCAAAGAATAACTATGCGTAGATGGAGAAAATCTTCAGTTTTGCGTGGAAGGGCAAGCGCGGCCTCTCGGAGACCTTGGATAAGGAAGGCGATCAGAAGCCGCATGAAAACTATGTCAATGATGAGCAGGGGTTGCAGAGGAGACATAACGTTGATACCATGTTACAAGTGAGTGCCGATTCTGCTATTTTTAGATGGTTATAAAAAAAACTACATATACAAGGTGACTTTTTGACCATCGTCCAAATTCATACTGGTGGCTTGGTAAGTGATCAGTATCATGGATCAATAACAATTTTTGTAAAATACGTAAAATGAAATTTCGACTCCCCATAGTGATTCACTCTTAATTTCTATGGGAAGCCGAAATTTCATTTTACAAATTTCACAAAAATTGTTATTTATCCAAGATACTATCACTTATCAAGTCTCCAGTATGAATTTGGACGATGATCAAAAAGTCACCTTGTATTTGCTATTGATTTCAATACTGCGAGTTTTAAACCCGTACAAAAAACATGTATTTTATTCTACTATATGCATCCTGCATTGCTCTGTGTTTCTGTCAGAAATGAAGGAACCTATGAAATGTGGGAATCGAACCGAACTTTACGCATGTATATCCCGGTCACATTATCTCGAGACCTGGCGTCGATGACGTCACGTCGCGTCGGCGCTCAGATACAGAGCGCGGGGAGGTGAAAGGAGAACGGGGCGGGTGGATCGGCATTCCAGCGAGGTCTTGAGATAATGTGACCGGGTTGTACAATGCTAATGCTCCCCAAATTACTTTTCGGGTGTGTGAATGTAATCACAGATGGCGTCGCAATTCTGCATTTTAGGTGCATCAGTGCGACGATGACAAAATCTGTATATATAAAATTCAAAGTCCTGACTGACTGACTGACTGACTGACTGACTGACTGACTTATATATCAACGCACAGCCTAAACCACTGGTCCTAGAGACTTGAAATTTTGCATATAGATACCTTATATAGTGTAGGCATCCACTAAGAAAGGATTTTTCAAAATTCACCCTCTAAGGGGGTGAAACGGGGGTCCAAAGTTTATATGGGGAAACAAGATTAGTTAGACTATTTTATTCGAGACTTCACAAGAGTACTCCTATCTATAAATGAGTAAACATGTGTTTCAGGTTTTTTCAGAATTCCACCCCTAAAAGGGGGAAATGGGGTGACAAATTCTGAAAATCAACATGGGTATCGTTTGTATGGTTTATCGGGTCGCTGATTACGAAAACAACAACTATTTCTAAATCCAACGAAGTGGACGTGAAATACCATCATCCCCTGTTGGGGTGCGATGGGGTTGATATGTTGAAATGTGTAAATATCAATATGGGTGTCGTTTTTATGGTTTTTTGGGACGTTAATTATGAAAATGGCATCGATTTTGAAATTTTATATAGTGGACATGAAAATTCTTGAAAGTATGTGTGCCAGAGCAAATCGGCTGTAACAGACGAACAGACAGACAGCCACACAAGTGATCCTATTAGGGTTCCATTTTTTCCTTTTGAGGTATCTATCTATCTATATATCCACAATCTATCTATATCTTTCAATATCCCAGCAAAATATTTTTGGAATGGAAGGTTGAAGGGGTTGGACCACGGGGGTACCAAAAAAAGTTCTTTTTTATGTGAATACTTTGACGGCCTGTTTCTCCCAAACGGCTAGACTTAGACCCATGTTGATGTGTGTCTAGGAAAAGGTTTCGACGAGATCTACCCGCCGAAAGTGTCAAAACTTTACAGGCCCGTATCTCCCAAACAGCTAATGCTATAGACCCATGTTCATGGTACTCTAAGAAAAGGGCTCGGCAAGATCTAAAGTCGTAAAAAAAAATTGCCAAACATTTGATCGGCCATATCTCCCGAAAGGCTAATTGTAGGGAGTTCGGGTTTCAACTATTGTGATCGGTCAAGCTGGGGCTATATGACCAAAAAAAAAATTAAACAGTTTTGACAGTTTTTTGACAGGTCCAAAGAAAGTATCCCGATTTGCATAAAACTCAAGGGGCATTCGGGGTCGCTAATTACGCTGCTGTATTCAAATTTGAAAATTTTTGACAACTGATAGGGATTTTGACACTCTTTCGGAAAAACTTTGATCGGTGAGTCCGTTTGGCATTCTGGTGAGGCCGAAAAACGAGCATGTGAGGACGGAGAACGCGCCCGCGAGGCCGAAGGCCGAGCAGGGCGCGTTCGTAGTCTGAGCATGCAAGTTTTTCGGCCGAGCACTACACCTTGACTCCCAGAGGGAGTGAGAGCACTTATAATGTTTGTTTCTGAAAAAAATGTAATTTGTTTCCTGTAGGCCACGCGGGCGAAGCCGCGGGCAGAAGCTAGTGAGTTATATAGTTATGTGACTGTGCAGTGGACAGCTTACGTCACACCAATTTCTAGTACATCTTGTATGGGCTTACCATTTGTGCCGACACGTTAAGATATGTCATCGTTATTAACAATGGTGTCCCGGCGTCCCGACGAACTATAAAATGTCCCGACAAATCATTTTACAGCCTGACTAACAGAACTCTGCGAATAGTGTACGCTAGGATGTGGGGGTCTTGCTTGATCTCTGCTTGGGAGTCGACTCGGTGGAAGCTATTCTTCAATGTAAAGTTAATCATAAGTTGAGTTTTAACAATTTTATGAACTTGTTTAAGGCAATCAACAATTTATTGGCCCAGGTTAAATCGTCTGATAAATATGATATAAAAAAATTGTAACCCACACTGCTTGTTAATAAATATTTCAGAAGTTTTTGGTTTATTTCACCTATAAATATTTCGGTTCCTTAAGAGGATAGGTTCCGCTTGCATACTACCCTGTTACTCCGTGTGGAAAGACCCGCAGTGTGAGAGGGACGGATTCTGGAAAAAAGTCAAAGTAACAAATTTTTTCACTAATTTTTTTATTTAAAAAAAAAGCAAAGTTGCTATAAAATATCTGTTCCGTTAAGAGTTTAATAAAGTTTATACAGAATTTAATCCATAAATAATATGAACGGGTTTTTATTTTACTTAAATAAATTTAAACCTCGACATGAAAACATTTTTTAGAGCCATCTTGAGGATTCTGTTTCGATATGTGTGTGTATTATATTCCCGAAAGAAATACATATTTTTTCTTTTTTATGTAGTATTGCTAGATTCTTCAAACCAGGAAGAATAAATTATGGTTTTGCAGAAACGATCCTCTTAACCGAAGTGTCCCGACGGGGTCTCGGGAAAATATGGCAACCCTAATCTTGTACAATAAATTCTTCTTTCCAACTTCCAGGTGCATTTCTTCGGCAAGAAGGGAACCCACGATCTGAAGTTCGACGGTTTCAAGCAGTTTATGGAGAACCTGCAAACTGAAGTTTTGGAACTTGAATTCCAGGAGTTTGCTAAAGGTAACCTTAGATTTCGCTTACCTAAGTTGCTTACGTTAGGTACGCCTCTAACATCACTTATTCTTATTCTTTATTGTACACAAAAAAACATATTATTTTCATATCATGTACATGGGCGAGCTTATCTCTAAAAAGAGATTTCTTCCAACAAACTTGGATTGATAAATAGAAGTTATAATAAAAAGAAGACATGCATACGTGTTCACTAAAATATGTTAATATACGAGTACTTACACCCTATGCTTATAAATAACTACAATATACCTACATAAATAATAATGAAGTAACTATTTAAACAATAAACATATTACTTATACAACGTATAACAGAAAGGTGTAAGTAACCATATTATTTGAAGAGCTTATTCAGTCAATGGTATAGAACAACTTTTACTACGGAGCCAACCATGAAACCTCAAAAAAAAAATCTGCCCTTCCATACATTTCGGCCGAGCGACATTGCATTTTTCTATGAAACAGTTAATAATTTTATAGCACACCGTGCGTAAAATGACCGCTTTACGCACGCGCATTTTCCGCACTTGTGCTATAAAAAAAATTATACGAAACTCGTGCGAGAAACTTTTTCTCGACTCGTGTGATTGAACTCACACTCGTCAGAAAACGTTTCATCGCTCTCGTATCGTAATGTACTATTTTTCGAGATACAGTGTTTGTTATTATATATAATATTTACAATAAATAAGATAAAAATACATAACAATAGTTAAAATAAATATTGTGCTATCTACAGATACTTATGAAATTTTCTTTCACTCTGTTTTTAAAAATACCGAGTGTAGGACAGTCTCTGATGTCACCTTTTCCAGGCCACGAAACCATCTCCGAAGTGGACTTCGCGAAGATTCTGCTCCGGTACACGTACTTGGACACGGACGAGTACGACATGTACCTGGACCGGCTGATCGACCGAGTGCAGACCGAGCAGGGCATCACCTTCGAGGAGTTCAAGACTTTCTGTCAGTTCCTCAATAACCTGGAGGACTTCACCATCGCCATGAGGATGTACACGCTCGCAGACCATCCTATTTCTAAAGGTGAAATAATGTACATGTCGTCGCAGGTAGATTGTCAAAGCTGTTTAATTATAATTTCACTAATTAAATTATAATTTAACGGCAGTTGTTTTGTTAGGTTTTTTATAGACTAACCTAACCTAACCCAGTGAAAACATAATTTCAGACTTTGATAATTTACCTGCGACATATACAAAGTGACATTAATTTATACAGCCAAATTCATACTGGAGGCCTGGTCAGTATTACGGGTCAATATATATTTTTTATAAATTAGAAAAATGGAATTTTTACTTTCCATAGTCTGACCCGCCTGCCCAGCGTGTGTGAGTATGGGCAATTCTTCCAGGATGACCGCCGGGAGTGGCAAAGTCCTGGAAAGGCTTATGTCCAGCAGTGGACGGATGATATTTGGTTACTTTTCTCTAAGTTTTAATTAAAAAATATATACAATTTTCAATTTAAGGTGAATCTGAATTTCTTCAAACGAAACCTCGAAAGTCTCGCGTTGTTCATGTTTTAGGCTCAGTTCCAGCCTTAAAAACAAATTTAATTTCCGTTAGACGAGTTTCACCGCGCAGTGCTGATCTGCACGGGTATCTCCCAAACGGAGCACCTGGTCTCGACCGTGTTCGCGATATTCGACGCGGACGGCGACGGCCTCCTCAGCTACAAGGAGTTCATCGCCATCATGAAGGACCGCCTGCATAGAGGGTTCAAGGTACGAGCTGCAGTTTTTTTACTTGTAATATAAACGGCTTGCGCTTGGCCTCTATCGCGATGTAAAGCATCGATGAAAACAGCGAAGCAGAATCTGCGAAAGTCGGTAAAGGACGATTGACTGATACTACGACAGGCCCACTTGCAGCATCCTTAAGCAAAAAATCCTTAACCCTTGGGTTAACTGACCCATGGGAAGAATTAACTAACCCGACATTTCATTAGTCCTATTGCACCATGATGATATCAAAGCGAGTTAGTAAACCCGAGCTAAGCGACAGGCATGCAACCTAACAAAAATACATGAACGAATGATAATAACGCTACCGAATCAAAGAGCATAAATGTTCTATAGTGGTCTCGGTCTTTCCTTTTGGTTTACGATAATGTTTTGTCTTTCTTTTTAAGTTCACTCGTATTTTTACTTTACTGGTGTATTTTAGGCAAAACGTCAAATAAAAATAAAGTCAAATATGATTGTTTGTTTCAAAAGTTTCAAGCATTTTGAGCTTTCATTTTGTTCGTTTGAAAAATATGGATATCAATACCTATTCATTGAATTTTTTGGCATTTATTTAGAATAACCACAAAGTAATTAGTTGCAACTAATTAGTTATAGTAGGTAACTAAAGTAAGTTATAGTAAACAACACAATTTAAGTCAAACTGGTACCTAACATTACTTCGCTAACCCGACTTTAACTCGAGGCGAGAGTCGGGTTAAATTCTGATGACTTTAAGTTTAACCCGAGATTTTGGTGCAAGCGACCTTTTTCTTAAACCTCTATTTTTTGACTTAACCCGAGTTAAGAACATGCCGCAAGTGGGTCTGGTCAATTTGTAACGACATTGTCTTAAAAGAAGTCAGTATTGACCTTCGTGGTTACTACACGCCATAATTGCAGCGTTCTATCTCTACTTGCGCTGTCACGCACACGTATATATCCATCTAATAATAAATTAATACGTAGAAATATTCGCCACTCTTCGGCAAATGTCGTATTTCCGCTTTCTATACGATTCATAATAGATTGTTCACTATAGATAGACAGCCAAAATGGTTCCGATTTTTCACACATGTTCTAAAATGACTTATATTTTCTCTATAAAAGGATTCCAAATAATACTTGCTCTTAAAACTTATGATACTGTTTGTTTTCGAAAATACGAACAGTTGCGAAGATTTGTATGCGATTTATATATTTAGTTAGCAGATCTGTGTGCTGGAAAGACGCTCGCTGTATACTTTGTAGACTGAAATGTTGGAGGAAGGGATATCGTAAGTAATTAACATGTTTTGGTAAGAAAATGGACGAAGGCTTGAATGAGTAAGAACTCCCCTTCAAAGTTGCATAAAATACTGAATTCCGCGTTCACACACGGCCAGTGACAAACACGCTGATATTTCGAGACAACAATTGTTTCAATGTAAATTGTCATTTCCTTGGTAGGTCTGTCTCATGAATCATGAATCAAGGCGGACTTAACCTTAGTGTACTTATCTATAGTGTAGTTACAATTTACCGCCACAAGTTTTGAGCACAAAAGCAGCATAGTGGGGGAAAGTTGTCGCACGAATTTCGCCCTCCGATCCGACAAATAGAGACCATGAGACTACGCCGTTTTGTGCTCAAGCAAGACTCGTGCGGCGTATTGTACCTACGTTTAGGTAATTACAATAAAGTAAATTATTATTACATGCGGCTTGAACACTCACGTGTGATTGTTATTGACTATATGCCAACCGTTTCACCGATACAATTTCGGCATTATCAAGGTGTCCTTCGTTCGGCAACGCGTGCAGCTCGCCCATCGGCGACTGCCAGTGCCCGTTAAACAACGACAGTGAATGCCGCGTCGTCGTCCTAAGAACGACACTCGCCTTCAACAATAATCACACGTTAGTTTTCAAGCCGTATGTAATAATAATAATTTAGTATGTCAGCTCACACGAGTTTTAATAATATTATATAATAAAGTAACATAATATATTAATCTCTTTTCAGTCATCCGGCAAAAACGAAGGGTGGGAAGCATTTAAAAGCTGCGTGAAACAAGAAATGAAGAGCTCTGTTTGAATCTCGTCATAAGCAAACATTTTATTTCACTCGCCAAAATTTTGCCATATTGTCTTTCGGATCTCGTATGTTATTTAGATCAAATAGAAAAATTTACAAAGCCCGCAACTAAATAAAGAGTTCATTATGAACAAGATAGAAAGGTCAATCAAAAACTAAGATAAATCAATCTCGGAAGACGGAGCTCGATCCTGTATCTGCCTGTCTCGTCTGAGATTTAAAGTCGCACATTACAACGGATCAGCACCAGACTACCCAAAAGTAAAGCATTGAAATGTGAGCTTTAAATCGTGTTATGTACGTGTCATTTTTGTACTAGTAAGTATACGGCGCACGGCGCGGCGGCGTCGCCTGGCCCGCGCGTCGTACACTTGCAAAATGTCACGTACGCTAAACGATTTAAAGCTCACATTTCAATGCGTACTTTGAGGTAGTCCGGTGCTGAGGCATTATAATTTGCGACGGATTGAGAATTTGTCTTATTCAGTTTGTTTATGTTTTATTTTACCACAACATTTAGGGCAAAGTCGTGCAAATTTTGGTAGTATTTCGTGGCTTATCAAAATTTGGCTCTAATACAAGTTGTTAAGAGTTATCCAAAAAATATCAAAAAACCGAGTAAGATACTGACTCTAGTATAATTGATTTTTCTATCATGTATGCACTGTTATAATAATAATAATATTAAGGAGTTTCTAAAGCGATAAATTTCGCTATAAATTAATATAATCTCGTTAAATAACTTTGCGGTTTCACACATAAATGGCTCTCGATGAGAAAGGAAGGTTTGCGATGAGACTTCGTGGCTCACACCGGAATAAAACCCGCAAAGTTGTACTATTATTAATAATTAATATAGTATAAAAATCACTAGTAAAAATACCAGTCATTATATTTCATGACCGTGTAAAGGTTGTTAAAAGTGAGATTTTATTGTTCTTAGATTTGTTTATTTATGCATAATTTTAAGACTACTTACTATATATTTATTTAATTTTAATTACTTTAATTACTTTAATACAAAACGTATGATAATTATATTTAAAATGATTGTATTCGAGTGACTCTTGTATTACTAAGATCATCGAGCACCTAACCCCGAGAGAATTCCAGGACCGACCGATTCCAACAACTAATAAATCAGTGTTTTTGCATAGACTTGACTTTATGCAAGTCCCGCTAGAGGGAATTCTCTACTCCTATCACTGCGTGGCGTGGTGTTAGCTTAAAGATTGGAGTATACATGTATCCTCTAAGGCTTAGACAATCAGAGCACATTAAGGGGCTGCACTATGCTAAAATTCAGTCCTGCTCTACAGCTTTTGTTTTTTAACTGTCTATCCTGCTCTAATCAGAGGCCACGCAAGCAAAACTTCAGTTATTTTGAAATCGTGACTACATTAGGACATTAACTATAATTTCTTAGTGTAATAAAGTTTTTTCTAGTTAGTATCTGCGTGTGCTGGTTTCGTTTCAATCGGTTTTGAAATATGGAAACTGAATCGCTTTTTTCGTGAAATTCATGTTTTTTTGAAAGTGTTATAATTAAAAGAAGATTGAAAGTATATTTATTTATAAAGTGTTGTTAAATAACACGCCATATTTTTTTCAAATTTTTAGCAGCTACATTGACGGAACTGAATCCAATGCAAAACTGATGATTAGCATTGTGGAGCCCCTTAACAAAGTGTCATTTCGCCTCTTTGGGGTGTGATTAAGATGAATTTTTGAATACATATTCAATTACTAAAATATAAAAACTGGGATTAGATATTTTTCTTTCAATAAGTGTTTTTACGAAATTATATTTGCTATTGTTAAAAATACGTTTTGGTGCTTTTGCGTGTCTTACTAGTTAAAATTTAGTTAATTCTTTGTAACTAATATAAAACAGTATTTTGCATTATTTATATCGCAAAGTATTGCTAAAGTTTAGTCAAAACTTACAGTGTATCACTTAATTGGTTAGATGAATATTGGGAAATTGAAAAATTATCCAAAAGAATTGTTTGCTGAACTTTAGTATTGTTAATTAATTATTTATCGTTGTTTAATTAATTGCCATTGTTATGCAATATTATTAAGTTTGTGTGTTACTTAACATTGCTAGTCATTTTTACGGAGTGTACAAATATATTTTTTCTTTTTAGACTAGGTTAGAAATTTGTTAGTAGGAAATTTATCCCAAATATTCTTCCAAATCTAAAGATTAAATCAATGTGCTTTGTTTGTTGTAAATAAACATTAAAAATATCTAGATGTTTTCTTTTTCTTGTCGTTTTTTGGGTTCCGTACCTCAAAATGAAAAACGGAACCCTTATAGGTTCATTTTGTTGTCCGGTTAAAACCCTTTTGCTCGGCCCCCGTGTGAGATATCAAGTTTAAACTCATACCTCCTACAGAAGTCTACGGCCCCATGGTTGCTATAAAAACATTATCCCAACGCGAAAAAAAAATATTTCATACAAATTTTCTCACCATGATAACATATAGTAGAAACTTGAAATTCCTTTCACTGGTAGGTTTTATAGGACACGTATAGACAAAAATTTGAAAATCACTAATATTTGATTATTAAGGAAATATTTATTACCAACTTAACCAGATCCTTTATATACATAGAGTTGAATATATCGTAAGTGTCATGTTAAGTTGGTCACTCTAACTGCAAGTTGAATTAATTACCATGTTTTTAGGGTTCTGTACTCGTATTGTGTGGTGGCACGGAACCCTTTGTGCGTGAGTTCGAATCGCACTGGGCCGGTTATTTTTATATTGAAAGGCGCCAGTAAAACAATAGAATTTTCAAAACATGCATTTTATTTGAAAGTACATTTCTGTACATTAATAAAATATTTACAAGAGATAAAATAACTTATTTTTCAGATGTTTAGATCACGAAGCATGGACAGTTTAAAATCTTAAAATAAATACGATATTCCATTCTTATTACTAAAACAATATCAGATGCCTTCTCCGTCTTAAATATAATATTTAAGTACATATTCTAAAAATATTTAAATTTCTGAATTACGCTCAATAATAAAATAAGGATTATTCTCTCAAAAACTAATTATTATTTAATATATTAAAATTTACAACAGTATAATGATTTATTCAGCATTACTTTGGTCAAAAAATGCTCAACAAGGTAAATAACTGCAATCAATTTCGAACTACAACAACCATTAAAAAGATCTAAAATTAACTTGACCAATGTCAGTTTCGCAGTCTTAGCAACCATTGGATAATTTTTTACACCTTAGTAGATATTAAATGCTAGATTATTTGAGCCAAAATAGGTTTAACCATCAAACAAACATGGCAGCTTTTGGTTCTTTTAAAGGAAGCAACTTTTACAACCACCGAGATAGCACGGTCCATGTTCACCGCAAAGACCAAGCTAAGGGCACAAAATAACCACTTATAGAAGGTTCACTCCGGATAACTAGCGAAAACAGGCGCACGCACACACAGACGCGTACGTACGACAATCTCGGTCGAAGTCGGTCGAATGCCAATACGAAATTCTGCCGAGATCATCATACGTACGCGTCTACGCATGTGTGCGTCTGTTTTCGCTCGTTGTATATAGTCGGCCTTCTTTTGTCGGTTCTATGTCATTAGACAATATGACGTATTGCGTTAATAGTTCACATTTCACAGCAAAGATTGAACGTCAAGGTGCAAGAGATGTTTCAATTATTATTGCATAATTATATAATTATATATTTATTATATATTTCAATAATTATATTGAAACGTCTTTAGGGTGTCTAAGATCCACAGACCAGATAGATAAAATACTTGGTCAACACTATTATCCACTTATTATATTAAAAATGTAATAGAGAATACTTTCTCGGGTCAAAAAAAGAAAACGGAAGGCTGTTTAGTTTATCATAAACCAATGAAGTTATCCCAAAAAATACATATTAAAAAATTGAAAACCCAATATCAAAGACATGGCGAAGAAATAATTTGAATTGAATACGCAATTTTTACGGAATAAACAAACAGAACAGTATCCAATTGTGTCGATTCGGCGCAACACAACTCAAGGCGCTACGGAAAAAAAATCGACATTTTAAGGACTTGCATATCTACTTCAATAAATAATGTATTATTTTGATAAAATAGTATATTATTTTTGGATTCTTTTTCTAGGGATCTGTTAAAACAGAAACGCGATTGGAGAAATTATTGAAATGAGGTCCTTTTCGACACCAATTCTCCTGGTTTGACAATTTAGAATGACATATAGTCTGCAACTATATTTTGGTAGTGGGTTTTAACAGTATCTAGGACCTGCGGGCCTATTGTGTATCTCTAGTTGCCTTCTGGACGAGGTGTGTATCATCAAAAACATAGATATACTATCGAATTCCGATGTCCTAAGGATATTTTCGCACTTGAAGTGAGGACACAGATTGTTAATAGTTCAATACCCACTAAAGGCAATTTTGAAATTTCAGTTTTTAGCTATGTTTTTGATGATAGGCACCTCGTGCAGTTGGCAACTAAAGATACACAATAGGGGGGCTGGTTAAACGAAATTTTGATAGCAACTTTAGTACATTTTATATTAATAAAAAACCGACTTTTTGCTACTTTTCCACGAATCCGTCCCTCTCGCACTGAGTATTTTTTCGCATATGGAGTAACAGGGACGCTAAAACTAAAACAGAAAGAAAAAGACAGAACGCTTAAATTAAGTTCAGTCCTGTCAAATAAGTTAAAACGTGTTACGTGTTACACTGAATCGACACAATTATCCACTTTCGTCTTGATTCGCCGCACTTTTCAAATACGTACTTTTCTAGGTATATCCATCTCTTTCATTTTGCGATCGGGCCATTGGCCTTGGATGTGTGGTATTGCCATATAGAAATAGATTTATATAAATTTCGGCAAAGAACTATCAATATTGTACCAAAGAAGTAATTATTGCTACAAATATTAAAAAATATAAAGTAATTCTAAGATGTGTGAACTAACATTACATCAAAAAGTGTCACTAATCAAAGTGATCAAAACAAAATAAAATAACCATACCTATTTACTCCATAATAATGTACTTACTGCATTGTTTTATTACCTACATTATGTAACATTTCGAAATCGATTTTAAATGTGACTTAATACTTTTTTAAAGTTCGCGAACACTGAGGTTCAGTTTGGGTTCCGCCAATACGAAACCCGTTTTAGTTTAACTGCCTTGTCCGTTGGCAGTATTATCAAAAAAAAAAAAAAAAACGCTTCATTTTACCGGTGCGCCAATGTAATTCTCAGACATAAATTACAAAGATATTACAATTGACCCATAAAATTAAAGCCGAAAATTAACCTTTCTTGAGATATCATTCGCATATCGCAGAGATAGAAAGACAAGACACCGAAGTTTTTTTATACTTGAAGCTTCTTCACAACTTTGACAAGTATAAACGAAGTACATAGATATACCTCAAAAATAATAACTGTTATCTGTAACCACGTTCACTATTTAATGTGTCTGAAGGTTACCTTCACCGTGACAAGGTTCTATAGTTACACTACCTACACCTGAATCGGTTATTGAGATAGCTGCGCCACAAAATAACCACTTACAGAAGGTTCACTCCGCATAACTAGCGAAAACATGCGCACGCACACATAGACGCGTACGTACGACGGTCGAATGACTATACGAAATTCTGCCGAGATCATCATACGTACGCGTCTATGCAAGTGTGCGTCTGTTTTCGCTCGTTGGATGGAGTCTGCCTTCTGGTAGTATATAATGGGTGGCGCAAAAGTAATGTCATAATTTGAATTGGCTGCCATTTTGTTATAAATGAAAAATAAGAGCCCTGTTTTCATAAAAAATATATTTGAAAGTGTAAGATTGATGATTACTTGGAAAAAATGATATCGCTTAAATGGCTACATCCCGAGTTGATGCATAATTGCGCTCGTTTTACGGCATTTTGAACTTTTGCTCGCAAAACATCTATCTGGCACCAAATTGGTGATTTCTTCTTCAACGTTATCTTTCAAGACTTGCAAGGTTCCTGGTTTGTTGTGGTAAACGCGAGATTTTAAAAAGCCTCAAATGATTAAGTCTGGTGCTGTTAGATCTGGCGATCTGGACCGCCAGTTCAAATCTCCAAAACGAGAGATCAAAATTTGTCAATTAAGCAGTAACAATAATTGCACGTTCTTGAGGTGGGTATCGCTCCATGGCTTGTTGGCAACTAATTCTCTATATATCTACATTATAATTGTCAAAGCACAGTGACATTTGGCGCCATCTGCAAAAATAGCAGCCAATTTTAATTATGACATTACTTTCGCGCCACCTTGTATTTTGTGGCTGCGCGGTGCGGGAGGGTGACGTCACGTGAATTGACACGAGACTTCGAGAGACGCGATGTCACTCCTCCCGCACCGCTCTCTACCGCAGGAACTGACTCAACAAGGGTCGGTTCTCCAGATTTGTAACAAAATATTTAGAAATACCAAGTACAACCTTTAGCTAAAATAACTTTTAACAATAGTTTGCTATATGCATAAACGTATTTTAATGACATTACAATGGTGTCGATTCAGTGTAACACAACTTAACATATTTGACAGGACTAACCTTATTTTTAAATTAAGTTAAGTCCTATCAAATATGTTAAGTCGTGTTACACTGAATCGACACCATTGTAATATTATTAAAATATGTTTATGCATAAATAATAAGTAAAACTGTTGATGTTTAAGACCATTTGTATTGTAGCTTTTTAAAAAATGCAAAAAAAATATAATTAAAATAAAACACGGTGGTAAACAAATAAGTCAAATCGTGTTGCACCGAATCAACACAAATAGCTATAAAACAATTGGCTTTTCCATAGTCGTGATACCAGCCGGAAATTCATAAAATAATCTAATATCACGCTTATGGAAAATAAAATTATTTTGAAGCTACCATAAATCATTAAAAATATGAATGATATTGTAAACGGTCAAATAAAAAAAAAAATTGAGTACAGAGTTTTGAACACACAATGTTGTACAAGGGCGGACTTATCACTTAAAGCGATTTCTTCCAGCCAACCTTTGGGTGGTGAAGAAAGTATTATTTTACGTAATGAGGAGGGGGATACCAATTTACAAAATACATAAGTAAATAAAAGAAGAATCAAAACCAATAAAGTGAATATACATAATGTATACATAAATATGTTTATGCATATAGCAAACTATTGTTAAAAGTTGTATTCTGGCCGTTATAATTATTTCTTAATATTTTGTTGCAAATCCGATCCGGAGAATCGACCCTCAAAACGGTAGGCCTGTAGACACAATAATAATTTAGTTTGGCCGAACTTACTACCTACGGAGCTGATATTTTTACTAAGCACCTTTTCTTTTCCGTTCTATTCCTGGTCGAAAAGTACGTGAAATAGGGTCCAATTTAATTGGTATTTACTCATATTGGTCGCAAGTTAGTCTTTTTCGTAAGTTAGTCTAACAAACGTGGTAACATTTCATACATTGTTTACACTAAGGTAGCGATCAAACACTTCCCTAGACAGATAAACCGTTCGAAAACCACGATTTAACACAGTTATTCAGTGGCGGATCCAGAAACATATTTTTGGGGGTCTGAGGGTAGGTTTCATCGAGCTTTTCCAAGAAATCACACTAAATAATATACTGGGTGTCAAGATGAAGTTGCGGAAGCTGAAGACTGGCGATAGTACTCGTCTATATAAACAACTTTTACCATGGAGCCAACCCTCGAATCGCGAAAAGAAAATCAGCCGTTCCATAGAAAAGTTACGTGGCTGCCCGACCAAAATGAAAGAAACAATTTTTCTTTTCTCGATTTCCCAGTTTTTTTTTTCACGAATAGTAGGTCGTTTGGATGAGTACTACAGCCAGTTTCCGGCTTCCGCAACGTCATCTTGACACCTGTATATCCTATACCATTAAAATACGTGTAGGTAAGTAAATTTCAGACTAGTACAACATAAGTAGGAAATTGTCATGGTCATGATATAATAGTATAAAGGAATGTTTGAATCTTGATACGTATATTTACGTATACAACGTGTAACAGGAAGGTGTCACCATATTTGAAGAGCCTATTCAGTCAATGGTATAGAACAACTTTTAATATGCAACAAACCCTGTATATAAAAAAAATACTGTTTCATATAAAAATGCAATGCCACTCGGCCGAAATGTATGGAAGAACAGATTTTTTTTTGTGATTTCAGGTTTGGCTCCATAGTAAAAGTTGTTCTATACCATTGACTGAATAAGCTATTCAAATATGGTTACACCTTGTATACGTAAAGGATCCTTCAGACAAAACACGAAAAAAAAATCTTTTTTTTTGCTCCCGTACTAGGAATTTTATTTGAGTTAGTCCAGTTCGTACGGGAACAAAAAATATTTTTTCATGATTACGAAAAAAAGGATCAATGAACCTTGTTCCTGATCACTAACCGAGTCTCCAGTATGAATGCGGAGTTGATTAAATTTCAGTAGTAGTATAAAATACTTTTTTGAGTCCTCATACGTATATTTTGGAGGGGGCTTCAGCCCCCTAGAGCCACACCCCTGGATCCGCCACTGGTCACGGTCACAGCGAGAAATAGCATCTGTCAAAGATAAATTCTAACTTGTCTAGTAGGCACCAGAGATACATGTATTCTACTTTCACTGTCACGCGTACCGCATCTATCGACGTGCGATCGAGCAAGCATGATGGTAAAAGACTATATTATCTATGCCGAGTGCTAGACCCTAAGTAGATACAACCTAACAACCGGGTGCTGACACAAGGTTCATGTGTTCGCCCTCCTCAGTGGGCGAAGTTAACCGATGTCGAATCAGAAACGAAGCGACCACTCGAGCAACCTGCAATAAGAGAGATAGCAATATAAAATATACTGTCAATGTGTTTCGAAAGTCGTCTTAACTGAAACGCACACTTTTTATTGATCACGTGATCACTGATCACGATCAGTCCTCGTGAGGGTGTCGCACGCGCCGGAGCACTTCGCTAAGCCTGATGATGGTCACTCTTAAGTTGACCGAAACGTCGAGTTTTTCTCGCATAAATCAAAGTGAGTCTTAGCTGTTTTTATCTATTTCGTTATGATAGACACTCACCCTAATTTCAGTGATATGATCACTGTTTTTAAAACTAGCCTGTTTTTGTCTAATAACAATACACTGGGTGTTAATTTAATGTTGCGGAAGCCGGAAACTGGCGATAGTACTCGTCTATACGAACAACTTTTACCATGGAGCCAACCCTCTAATCGCGAAAAAAAATCACCTGTTCCGTAGAAAAGTTACACAGCTACCCGACCAAAATGTATGAAGCAACTGCTTTTTTCTCGACTTCCCAATTTTTTTTTTTCACTAATTGGGTTTCGTGTGGGCTAGTTCTATGACCAGTTGCTGGCTTCCAGAGTTGCAGAGTTAAAACCAGTGGCGGATTTGCAGTCCTATCCGCTTTGGGCCCCAGGCCATGTGCCGCCCCTTTCTCAGCACCCATCATATAGACTAGATACATAATTAATGAATTTACTTCATGTCATGACCCATTAAAGCGGCCACAAAAACCTTTAATTGATTAAAAAAAAATTGGTAAATGTTAACTGCTAGTTTATAATATTTATAAAAAAAAACTGCTAGGATTTGCCGCCCTTCATATCTGGCTGCCCTAGGCCCGGGACTACTGGGCCTTAGGGCAAATCCGCCACTGGTTAAAACCAACTTACAGATTTAGCAGCTTGTAGTGAAATAAGTGGGAGAACCGCGGAGACATCTAACCACAAACTCTCCACTTGTTTCCTTTATCTATGACCTTACCAGTCCTTTAAAGGTACATATAAAGTCAGATTGAGCACCTCATTTTGCATCAATCAGAACTGAACTCTATGACACGTTTCCTTTTAGTTTCAAATAGCGCGCTTACAGCCGTGGCTGTTACGACCACCAAGAAACACGCGTTTACGAACTTTGCTTCTAGATGAAATTATTAAAACATACGGGGTCGTTTGTTCACCTATTTTTAATACAAATTTCAAGGTTGTATTATTTAAGGAAGCCCCCGAAAAAATAAATTTTAGACTTAGCTTTGGGTTTTGCTAAGACATTCCTATCAGAATTATAGTGCACTATCTACATTATTTTTATTAAACCGATTGAGCAAGTTACGCAATGTGAAACGGTCATTTAAAGTTGTTCATTTGACATTATACGGACCCTTAACACCTGGTATCCATCACCATAAAGAATACATAAAAATGTGTAGTCACACTGACCTCATTCGGGCTGTCTTCATGCACGGCGTGACCGCACCGAGTCAGCACTTGCATCTGGAACTTGCCTGAAACAATATTAGATTATCTAATCTGCTTTTCATTCAACTACTGTGGAGATAAATGTCAACCAATGTATACACTCAATATATATTTAATTAAGTCTTGGAACTGGGTCTACATAAAAACCTTGAAACCCTAAGAACCTCACCTTAATGTATAATTTATGTTTGTTTTAAATAAATAGATAAACAAAGTTACTTGTATGTATTTTCGAATTATGTTGTTGCATGATTTGACTGTCGATTTACCACGCCTATGAATATTCTAACCAGCTAGTTTTTACTATAAATGTATGGACACAACTGTCCGTATAAATCTTTTTCAACTTTTTGATCTTTTCATACTACTTTATCTCCTGCATGTATGGATAAGGTATTATACAGTTACATAAGAGGTTTCTTTATGACGTTTTTAATGTAAAGAATTCTATTATAGCTGCTGAGCAAGCATCACAGTGAGCAAGGTTAGAGAGATAAGTACCAGTTTCTCCTCCAGGTCTGGCAAACGGCTTGTCACTATATTATACTACATGTAAATGGATAGGTATTGAACCGCATCATCAACAGCTCAGGGTTTGAGATTATCAAGATAAATATGCCCCTTGATAATCATCACGATATGTTTCATGATAATCATCAGAAAATTATCCGACCATTATCAAACCGATGTTAGCCTAGCAATCCTTTTTTAACTGGTATTACACATCAACAACATCATCTGTACACGTCACTACTACAACCACAGAACTGTATTGGAGTAGAAGCAACAAGTCGACCTACCTTGCGTGTCCAAACTTTGATATTTTATCAAAGTTGAGTCCGACTAAAGCTAGACTGCTCTCAATCGTTGCCGGGGCAACACTTGTAAGTTGATAACAAAAATGCTGAATTGTGCAATACTGGGTTGTAAAAATAACTCAAATAGTATTGGCCGACAGAATGGAGATATTTCCTTTCACAGGTAAGTACTTTTTGGGTTCAAATTCTTCTTATTTTATATTAAAACGAATTAATTTATATTTGTATCGCTACTACCACTATAATTACACTATAAACGTATCGCCACGATTTACACTTCCATTGCGGCTTTTACTTGACGCGATATGCATGGCACGTTTAGTTAGCACGCAATGGAAATTTCAGCTATCGATATTTTTATGCGCAATTCCCGTCGTAGTACTTTTCTCATTTTTCTGTCTAATTTAGAGAATTATGCTGTACCTTCGTTTCGATTTTTTACTCGATTATTCTATTGCACCGATTATTAAACAGAGGAATGAGATTAATTTCTTGAATTACGAATGATGCTTTAGTTTGAACCTTTGATCATAAATTTTCAGTTTTCCAAATGAACCAAAAGTTAAAGAAAAGTGGATTGAAGCGACGGGTAATACAAATTGGTTTCCAACAAAACACAGTGCAATTTGTTCAATTCACTTCGATCAAAACAGCTTCACTGGAGCAAAAAAATGTCGACGATTGATTAAAACAGCTTATCCGACTATTGGTATGTTTGTGATAGTAAGTCATGAACAAGTTGTTTAATAAATATTATATTTTCTTTTTTCATACAATTTTAGTTGTGTATTTTATTTATGAAAAAATCATTGTCATTGTCATTTAGACAATGAGCATAGAGACAAATCATGTCTATGGTGACATAACTGCATGTGGCGATCGATGCCTTTGAATCGCTTTGGCGGCGCGCCTATGAATCGAATCACGGTTTACATGTCAGTCTCTTTCGCCCATCACTAAAATGCGATCATGACGTTACAGAAAGTAGTAAAAAATTGACACGCTTGGTTTTCATACATTTCACCGTGTTTGTGTCATCAACTCCAATACAGTTCTGTGACTACAACCATAACCAAACGGACTTCGTGAGATAGAACATAGTATCTTTTATGAAAACACACAATCTACAGATTAACAACTATCCCAAAGGTACAAACACAGGAAAAAAAAAGTTTAAAATGTTTTCTGAATGTTTTATGGCCAACAAGTCATTTTTTTTCTTAGAAACGTTATTCAGCATGATCAGTCAGGGTTTTGTCAAGATAAATATAGGTTGATAATTATCTTTGATAAATATAATCGATATGTTAGTCACGAAATTATGAAAAAAAATTATTAAAGATTACTTTGATTGTAAAATGTGTATTTACTAAACTACCTGCTTCTAACGTAAATGTTGATATGTAATACCAGTTAAAAAAGGATTGCTAGGCTTGTATCTCTGTTATAATCGTCTGATAATTATCATGACCATTATCGCATTAGATATCAAGGGGCATATTTATCTTGATGGCTTGAAACCCTGCTTCAGTATGAATCCGGCTACATAAATAAATAACACCTTGTACAGATATTATTTATGTAGAAAGCAGAATTTTCTGCGAGCGACAAGGACGGTGAGAGAGGTCCAACTATTCTTGTCCACTAGCAGTCGGACGGTGCACCAACATACCTTGCATCTGTCCGACGGTCAGTTCCCTGTCAAGTCCGTCTATGGAGGCGAGCAGTAACAACCTCGGAGCGCGGACCGTCAGGAACGCGTGCGACAAACCCATGAACCAGCCTGACCAGTGACGTTCCGTCTTTGAGAGGTCGATACGCCATTTGTATCTGGAAATAGGTTTTATTTTTTATTAAAAGACCATCTCTTAGAAATACAATAGTATTTATTTCCAATTTAGATATGTAAAGCCTGACCAGGAATTTAAAAACCCTCGCCATATTGCGGAATATCATTGGTATTAATTACTTATAATAGCAACACTAAATATTGTTTGTGGTTTGTGGTAACTTGTCAAAATTGTACTAGCTATTTTTATATAAATAAAATACAACTTTTTTTTCTTTCGCCCTGAAGCCGTCCCTTTCGCATTGCGCGTTTTTCCACTTGACCGTTGGAACTCGACGCCCCAAACAAAAAAAAATCTGTTGTTTCCATGAATTAACTCAGTAAGGTTTCAAGGTATGAAGTTTGAAATGGCCAATTCAATTTGCTGTAACTACACGAGATATTGCCATATAGAATGCGAAAGTGGAGCTTTTTTGACAAGGTTTTTATATTTCTGGCCATGCTTTAATTTTGTAAACAGTGATTGGTGTCTCCTTTTACGTAAAATTAACATGTTAAGGAGCCTTCGCCACGAAACAGAGAGAGTACAGATGTGGTATGTCCGCAAGCCCGTTAGTAAATAAATTGTACGGACGCCCAACCTGTCCGACCATCCACGCCAACTGCACCGATGTCCGACCACCCACGCCAACTGCACCGATGACCTCCCGCGCACCGCGAGCGTTAGCCCGCAGTGCGAGGCGCCACGTTGTCGCGGAAGCGTCTTCACTCGCCCAGAAGAAGGTATGTATGTATGTATGTAAATTCTTTTTTGCACAAAATAATTTTACAATGCACAAAGGCGAACTTAATGCTAATTAGCATTCTCTACCAGTTAACCTTTGGTGATGTGGAGATTACAAGGGTAGTGCCAAATACTCGTAAGTTAATTAATTAATTAATTTATAAATATTAACTTTTAATAATATAACATTTAATATCTACATAAACATATATAAATATATATACATACAAGGTGACTTTTTGATCATCGTCCAAATTCATACTGGTGGCTTGGTAAGTGATCAGTATCATGGATCAATAACAATTTTGGTGAAATTCGTAAAATGAAATTTTCGACTCCCCATAGTGATTCACTCGGGACTGGAACTGAATTTATATGGGAAGCCGAAATTTCATTTTACGAATTTCACAAAAATTGTTACTGATCCAAGATACTGATCACTTATCAAGCCTCCAGTATGAATTTGGACGATGATCAAAAAGTCCCTTGTATAATATAAATATTAGTGTATATACTGTACATAAATAAATATACAACAATATATCGGTAGTTACGAGAAGGATGAGAAGGATGAAGAAGGTAGTCTGAATCTGCTGAAACTGGTCAGCTATCCCGATCAAAAATAGTTATTAAGGTGAGCCGTTTTGCAATAATCATGGTATATCCTTCACATAAATTCACTTTGATACACACTGTCGTAGTGTGCGTACACAGCAATCGTGCTCGGACCGTTGTGACACGATTTGAGATTAATTGAGATTCGAGTCCGGTGGAGTCTGTGAGCGATGGCTATGTGTGCGTTGTAGCAGAGCGTTGTAGCAAAATCAATAAGTATTTAGTGCAACTGTAACATAATTTAACGAATTCGTTTAGTTTTTTTTTTTTTCATAGTTAAATTTACTTAAATTTTTAAGAATTTAATGCCATCCGACTAAAACCACATGGTTTATGCGTGGTATGGCGAGATCGCGAACTTTATGCTAAACTAACTAAACTAATATGAAACTTTACTTCTGTAGTCTCCTTGTTTTGTGGCTCCGCTCTTCCATAGCTAGTAGATACTTAAATTATATTATATTGATAAGATTGTAGCAAAAACAAAATCAATAAGTATTTAGTGCAACTGTAACATAATTTAACGAATTCGTTTCGTTTTTTTTTTTCATAGTTAAATTTACTTACATTTTTAAGAATTTAAAGCCATCCGACTAAAACCACATGGTTTATGCGTGGTATGGCGAGATCGCGAACTTTATGCTAAACTAATTCTAACTTATATTATGTTATAAACAAGCACTAGTGTCATATCCCAATGTCTAATTATGTTCAGTTGCACACAATACTTTATCTAGGATTTAAAAAATATTGTCTTTATTTATAATATTTTCAACTAACAATTTCACGAAAAATGAGAAGAAAACTCGTTCATGAACATCGGGTGCGCCGTCCCGGTAATGGTGCTTTGAAGGCCAATCAGGATAGCTTAAGAAATAAAGGTCGGGACTTATTTCTCGTCTCTGTTGTTGACTCAATAAATTGGGCCAATCGCAGCGCCGATTCGCGGTGTCATAATGTAATATTATAACACCGGATAAACAATGTAGGCACTTATAAAACTGCTTTTGATGTTTTAATTACCTTATTGCGGTATGGGAGTAGATAAAAATAATTATAAAACCAATACAAAAAAGTAGACTTGTAAAATTTTAGCTTATATTTCTAAGGGTGCTCAATTAAATGTGTTTTAAAAAGAGATTAGTCCCAAAAACGTCCTCGGGTGAAGTTCGCATCGCTTGCCAAATAGAGCAATCAAAAGCAGCATAGGATTTTAACCGTGCAAAAGTAGATGACCTTTGACAACTCACTTCATAATTCCATTAGCGTCGCCTATCGTTGTTGTCGGCACCGTGAACACATGCTCTAACTCTCCCCCCTCTACCTCCCCTTCTCCCTGCCCCTCCCCCTCCTCGGCGATGCTGTCGGCGCGGGGGGGCAGGCGGAGCGGGAGCACCGGGGAAGGGGGGCCCGAGGAAGTGGGGGTCGAGGTATCGATCTCGTTGGTGGCTAGAAGACCGGTGGCGCAGCTGAAATAAATAATTCTTGATAAGAGATCGTTGCAGCCTAAAAGAAGATAGACACTAGAATATAAAAAGGAATGATTCGGTGGTTTGGGCATGAGGGAGAGAGGATGAATGAAAAGAAAGAGAGGACGAAATAAATATTATGACGCGCAATGGAAGGTAAAGCTTGACCTGCGGGCCTATTATGTATCTTTAGTTGCCAACTGGACTGGGTGCATAATATCATCAAAAACATATATGTACTATCGAATTCCGATTATCTAAGGATATATTCAAAATTCAAAATTCAAAAAGTTTATTTTGCAAAGTAGGTATATATAATACACGTTTCACAAGTCAAATTTTAATCTTATAAAAATATATGTAATAAAATAATAAATGTACATGAACTACTTAGATTAAATGTTTATTTAATTTATGTAGCAATATATATACGACTAAAATTATAGGTAAAATATTATTATACAAGGTGAAATCCAATCAACCGCCCGAACCCATACCGGAGACCCGGCCAGGGACCAGGAACAAGGTTCAATGATCACCAACCGAGCCCCCAGCACGAATCCAGGCGGCCGACCAAATCCCATCCTATATACTACATAGTAATAGGTTACATATATAAATACATGCCTACCTCCGCCCATTCGATTAGTCTTGCTAAGAAGAACGGGCAAGAAACTTGGCAAGATCATGTCTTTTTTTTTAACATAAACTTAAACTATACATTGAATTACTTATATCTACTTTAACCAAGGGATAAGAAAATACAAGACATTCGCACTTGAAGTGAGGACACAGTTCGTAAATAGTTCAATACACACTAAAGACAATTTTGAAAGTTCAGTTTTATCTATGTTTTTAATGATAGGCACCCAGTCTAGTTGGCAACCAGAGATACAGAATAGGGGGGCAGGCCGCCCTGTAGACGGACATACGACATTTATGCGCTTGTATGTATTTAATTTTGGTAATGTGAAATGTTTTATGTTCAAGTCGTGAATTTTGTACGGCATAGGTAACAGAAATTTAAAATTTAGGCAAATGCTATTAAGTGAAGATATTTTCAGCGAATGGGTGATGGATGAAATCATCAAAAGTGCCTGAATATTTTTTTGTTGATAGGAATAACCTTGGGAGTTCGAGCGAATACGGTGCTCTTAAACTAAAATATGAACCAAGAAATTTGTTACGTAACGGCCAAAATATATGAAGTTATTTAATTACTTTAACACTTTCAGCTAATTTTGGACTACCAAGGACTTTTTTATTTTATAGTTTATTAATCAAAATAAAAAAATAGAACTTACTTGATAATTTGACTGGGCATCGATACTTTTGCCGATTCAATATTCCTCACTTGTCCACTCCGCACGCTGTAAAAAAAAACACAATAAATTTCCAAATTGATATTTTACAAATTGGTAGGTATGTATCGGGAAAATTCCGCTGACCCACTTTTTGCTCTTATTTTATTGCCATTGTAATAACTTCCCCAAAAGTACGTATGAAACTGGTAAGGGCGAAGGAGCTGAATACTTAGCTTCACAAAGCCAAGAAAAAAAAAACTGTTAGCAACAAATGATTTATACTTGCGATTGTCGGCACTTGATGAAACATAGAAAGCATCTTGATTTGAGGAAAAAAATTTTTTTTTCACAGTCATTGTTGCCATACGTTTGTCGTTTTATGGCTCGTATATTAAAATATTAAATATTCTGTATCCCCTGAAGATGGATTGATTTCCGAAACCGGTTGGGAAGTGTGCAACGGGAAGTGTGCAACAAATATAATTATGTTATGAAACAACTAGTACAAGTGTTTATGTTCAAAATCAAGATGTTAGCAACAAATCCTCTGAGAAAAATAAATCGCTGGCCCACTAATAATATTGTTTCCCAAGCAATGGAATTCGCTTTAAATCATTCATAATTTTTTTTAGTTAACAATTAAACGCCTGAAACGCCTTGACTAAACAGCTAAACTGAAGTTTGGACAGTAGGTTCCTATTATGACGTAAACATCCGATAAATAAATAAAAAATAAATAAAAAGACATTTATTTAACACACCATTATGGACAAAGTATTACAATGTTCTTAAACGTAAAGTTGTATGGCACTGTTAAAAAGGACGGTGACTCAGCATATGTTCCTATACCAAAGGCATAAGGCACTTTTGTTTTATTTCCACGGGTTTGAGAGAAGCAGGATCCAAATGAGCAATGCTAGGAGCGTCCACTAGTAATTAAAATTAGGTCTTAACTTATGAATTAGCCGTTTTCTATAGATAATTTGAAGGAAACTCAATTTTCAGTACTAACATTTTTGCATTTTTTTTAGGAATGACAAATCCAAATTATGTAGTTTCATGTGTGTGTGAATGAAACAACATTATGCTAACAGCAGCATTAATTTAATTTCAGAAAAGTGTCAGCTGTAAAAAATTATTACGAATCATGTCATGGAAATGAATGGCATTTAGGACGAACTGTTTTTGAAGATTCAATTTTTATAATCAAACTAAAAATAAAAACAAAATTTAATATGTAGATTTAACACCTTGAAATCAACTTTCACACAAAAAACAAATAATTGAAATAGCTATTGAATCACAGGAATTATGATTCGTCATGGATCTGTAAGAAAATTTTATATGTAAAGACCTATTATTTTTGTATTTTTATTGAGAAAAAGAACATCAGACGTGACATTGGCGAAACTCTTAATTAAAATCTTACCACCACTCGATAGCATGTTCGATACTCTTGAAATGCGTCGGTCTGCTGCGAAGGAAGCTCTGCATACTGGCGAGCGCGTCCATTGCTGTGCCTGAAAAGAGAATTAGAATTACTACTATGTATCATTACTATATTAAAACATAAAAAAAAAATTATAACTCGATATATTTCGGCCTTCGGTATGGGGCCGTCATCAGTCGAATGTAAAAAATAGTGACATATAATTTAGGTATCATAATAATAAAAAAGTAAAAGTGACACTTGTAAACAATTTTAGTTTTAAACTATTTTCTAAAAAATTAAAAATAAAAATTATTTTATTTTATATTATTTTTTAGAAAATAGTTTAAAACTAAAATTGTTTACACGTGTCACTTTTACTTTTTTATTATCATACCTAAATTATATGTCACTATTTTGTACATTCGACTGATGACGGCCCCATACTGAGGGCCGAAATATATCGAGTTATAATTTTTTTAATTGTTTTATTACTATATTAAATAATATAACATAGATTTTAAATAATAGTGTCCCGTTAGATGCCCCCATTGGGCCCGGGTACCTAAATTGTGACTCCCAAAGAGTGAGTAATAAAGTTTGTCCTCGGGCGGGTTTATTATTCACTCAGGCGATAATCTGCCCCGCGGGCGGATTTATTGCACATTTTTTGGTATGTCTATCTCTGAACTTGGGCTGTTCTCTAGACTCTAGGCAGCGTTGCGGTGCGTTAGCCGACAGAGGGGGTAAATTTCAGTCACTATTTGCATGTAACCGTTGAACTTTAGATGTGAAAGCTTGCCAAGTTCTACATATCCAGTAGCAAGGACCCTAACAAACTTCATTTTAAAACAAGATAAGAACATTGTATATTCCTTCATTTATGACAATTTGATCTCAGTTATTTTTTTGGCGAAGCCGACAATCCTGGGGGTCTATTGCGGAGAAACAGTCGAAGCGAGATTTCTTAAACTCGAACTAAAAATGTACGAAGTTCGACAGATTAAACGGTATTTGTGGTCGAGAAAAATAATTCGACAGACTGGGAATCTCCCCTCTCGTCCTGCACTTGGTGCCTTTCACATTTATGTTTTTGGTGGGGTCAATTTTACTGGTTTTGATGCAGAACCTTGAAGTTTTTCAGAAGAAGCTGAATCAATGTTCAAATTTTGGTAAGGAAATAATCTAGTTATTGAAACCAAAAAGAAATGGCAAGAAAAACATGCGTTCTATTGATTTAAGGCGCTACGGAAAAAAATCGACACTTTGAGAACTTGCATATCTACTTCAGTAAATAATGTATTATTTTGATAAAATAATATATTATTTTTGAAATCTTTTTCTAGGGATCTGTTAAAACAGAAACGCGATTGGAGAAATTCGGCTCGATAGAAATATTTATTGAAATGAGGTCTTTTTCGACACCAATTCTCCTGGTTTGACAATTTAGAATGACATTATGGACAGCAGTTATATTTTATTAGATGGGTTTTAACGGTATCTAGGACCTGGTTAAACTAAATTTTGATAGTAACTTTAGTACATTTTATATTAATAAAAAACCAACTTTTTGCTACATTTCCACGAATCCGTCCCTCTCGCACTGAGAGTTTTTTCGCATATGAAGTAACAGGGACTCTAAAACTTTTACATATCGCCTTAAGGCTCCCATGTTGCGTAGATTGGTCGTTGTACTATGCTTAGACCATTGGTTGAAGGTACTATGTAATAAAAATGTACTAAACCTATTTTGTTTTTTAAAAGCAATATCATATTTTGTTGTCCATGTGATTTATTTCAGGGTCTTGTTTTGTATGCAATAGGAAGTGGGAGTGTTACTATTTTGTAAAGAACAAATTAACAACAAAACCATATATAAGTTTAAGATGAAGTTGCGGAAGTCGGAAACTGGAGACAGTACACGCCCATAGGACCTACTTTTCGTGAAAATAAAAAAAATGGAGAAAAAAAAACAGTTGTCTCATACATTTTGGTCGGGTAGCTATGTAAGTTTTCTATGGAACAGCTGATATAGTCCATCTGCTTTTACAGTCATTTCATCTATTAACTAATCAACGTTAATTCTAGAGGAATCATAACATAAGTTAAGGAAAATAGACTAATTACTATTATGACAAAGATTATTATAGTCTAAATATTCATTTATTTATAATATGCCGTCATCAATAGGTCCTGCTTAATAAACAGTTTATCCCCGAGGGATCTGGAACATCTGTCATCATCCGCTTTTTGAAACTTCTCATTTTTGACAAGTCACTTTTGACACCTATCGCTTTTGACATGTCAGTATTGACATTTTTTGTATCTTACACTTTTGTCAAGTCACTTTTGACGAATGCCTCTTTTGAAATCTGTAAACACCAATCTGTCACTTTTGAAATATAAAGTCAGTCATAAAAACGATATACGCGCGGACGAAGCGGGCAAACGCTTGCAAGCTATAAAGGAATCTTCTCGCATCTTCAAGAATGAAAAGGACAAAAAATGTTAACACAGTATTCTTATATCTGCAAGTAAAGTTAGTTCATAAGTCATTACCAAAGCTACCTTCAACAACATCAATGACCGCGATGCCCTGCACGGCGTGCTCCAGCGAAGGCTGCTGCGCCACTCTGACAGCGATGGCGCCCCCCATCGAGTGGCCCACCAGTACAATGGGGGGGATCTCGTCGGAGAACAGCTTGTGGAGAACTTGCTCCACGTCTCTGCGGGGAGATTATGAAAATTAGGCTTAAAGTTCCTGTGGTAATTTGGATAATAATAATATACTGCGTGTAAATTGACAGGAGTCTTTAAATGAAACTACATAATCATACTTTAACAATTTTCCCAAAGAAACACACCTGCGGAAATTAAAAATATTTCCACTTGCCTATTATTTAAAAACAATGGAATTGTAGCGCAACTAACGCAACAATACAGCATACAAATACAATGTTACTTAATGGATCAGTTAGTATGTTTTTGCACCACCTGCTCGACAATGTCCAATTACATATCATGCAACCTCAACGTAAAGTAACGCATTATATCTCAAGGGATATAAAGTTATATGAAAATCCCTAGGGATTAAAGTGATTTATCTTGTCAATAAAACACATTCTTGGTAACTGTTCCACTTTTATATCTATATTACACTAGCGACCGGTTTCGTTATAATAACATCGTCAGGCTATTGGATACGAATCATTTTCCATCTCATGATTCGTATCGTATATTTGATGTTTCAAATGTTCCATCAAGAACCAACAACGACAAGTACAATTTTTTTTTTTTAAGTGTTTTAAATTTGGAACGTTAAATTCGTGTGGAAACTCGTGGAAAACAAATGCCCATATGGGATTGTAAAGAGGTTTGTTCGAAAATCGAACTGGCCATAAGCAGAATTCAACAAAAAGAAAAAAAGCGTTTACAAAGAATGTGAAACAAAAGACGGTGTTTGGTGCTGTGATTGTCAGTGAATTTTATTGAATTATTAATGTTGATAAAAAATGTCGAGCTTTTTATTGTCTCGCAGAAGGTGTGAAAAGTAGAGTATGCTCCTCTGGAATAAAGCCTGTCTTTGTCTTGGGCAGCTTGAACCCCTCGCTTTACTCAGAACTCTATATAACTCCCTCGCTACGCTCAGGAGTTAACTCTAGAGTCCCTCGTTACGCTCAGGGTTCAATATGCCGCCCGTGACGTAAGACACTGCTTTATTCCCTTAGTGCTTAATCTACTATTATAGAGATAAATGGTCTTAATAATATATAAAAATTATCAATTAAAAAGCAAGTCACAGTTCACACCGTACACCCGTGTTCCATCGACGATTAATATGTCCCAGCGTGATGGATATGATGTTGTTTGTAATGGGTAGGATGTTGTTTTGTATAGTTGATGATGACGGCCCCATGCCGTGGGCCGAAATACATCGGGCAAAATCATATTTCATTGTTTTAATATTAATAAGGAAACCAAAGAAATAAATATAAATAATAAAATGTATATATATAATTTTATCATGATGAATAGATGCACTTGCACTCGTTTCACAGTTAAAAACTAATTAAACCCGACCGGTTTCGGTTTTACACCATCATCAAGGGTATACATAAGCTACTTTAGAAGTTATTCAGTGCAATAATTGATGTAGTTTGACTTCATTGTATGTTTGAGTACAACTAATTTAACCCGACCGGTTTCGGTTTTACACCATCATCAAGGGTATAGATAAGCTACTTTAGAAGTTATTCCGTGCAATAATTGATGTAGTTTGACTTCATTGTATGTTTGAGTACAATTAATTTAACCCGACCGGTTTCGGTTTTACACCATCATCAAGGGTATAGATAAGCTACTTTAGAAGTTTTTCCGTGCAATAATTGATGTAGTTTGACTTCATTGTATGTTTGAGTACAACTAATTTAACCTGACCGGTTTCGGTTATACACCATCATCAAGGGTATAGATAAGCTACTTTAGAAGTTATTCCGTGCAATAATTGATGTAGTTTGACTTCATTGTACGAGGGTGAATCCAAAAGTTCTAAGCCCGACCGTGAAAATGAAAGAAAAGTGGGTTCAAAATTATTTTTATTTTTCGACATAGTCTCCATCTAGATCAACACACTTCTTCCACCTGACCTGCAACCAGTTTATACCCTCGAAAAAAAATATTCCGGAAGGTCGTCAAAATAGTCATTAACTGCGACTATCACTTCTTCTCTAGTCGAATATTTTGATCCCACCAAGTGTTTTTTTAAATTTGGAAAGAGATGATAGTCAGAGGGGGCTAAATCCGGCCAATAAGGTGGGTGAGGCAGCAACTCGTAACCACATTCACGGATCACAGCCATCGTTTCAACCGAAGTGTGAACTCGTGCATTGTCTTGAAGAAACAAAACTCTCTTACGCAACATCCCCGGCCGTTTTTCTTTTATTTCTTCGCGAAGTTTTCGTAATAGGTTACAATAATAGCTTGAATTTATAGTTTCACCTTTAGGTAAATAATCCAATAAAATAACTCCCTTCGAATCCCAAAAAACAGATGCCATGACTTTGTTGGCTGACAAAACGCACTTGGCCTTTTTCGGCGTGGGTGAGCCAGATCTTTTCCGTTTGGATTGCTGTTTTGTTTCAGGAGTATGGTGATGAACCCAGCTTTCATCCATGGTAACAAAACGAGACATAAAATCCTCAGCATCTGCCTCAAAAAGTTCCAAACAGTCACGCGAAATTGTGAATCGAACTCGTTTTTGGTCAGCTGAAAGCAATCTTGGGACCCAGCGAGCAGAAACCTTACGGAACCCCAATTCTACAGTTATAATGTTTTGCACTCGGCCATAACTGATGCCTGTCATCTCAGGTATCCTACTAATGGTCAATCGTCGGTCTCCTAGGATGAGATCACAAATTTTGTCAGTGTTTTCTTTAGTGGTAGACGTTGAAGGCCTTCCGCTCCTTGGGTCATCTTCAATGGTCTCCCGACCGCGTTTAAATTCAGCTACCCACTTTTTGACAGTGGAATACGATGGAGCAGATTCCCCTAATGTTGTTTCCATATCTTAATGAATCTCTTTAGGTGAAAGACCTTTTTTATTGAGGTACTTAATCACAGCACGGTGTTAAATTTTCTCCATTGTGAAAAATCCCGTCAGACTGCGTTAAACAAAATATCACAAAAAAATAATAGCTTGCAGTATCGAACTTCAACTTCACACAATCAATCACGAAAAAACATACTAACAAATGACGGTAGATTTACAAAGATTTGATACCTCTTTGTAGGTCGGGCTTAGAACTTTTGGATTCACCCTCGTATGTTTGAGTACAACTAATTTAACCTGACCGGTTTCGGTTTTACACCATCATCAAGGGTATAGATAAGCTACTTTAGAAGTTATTCCGTGCAATAATTGATGTAGTTTGACTTCATTGTATGTTTGAGTACAACTAATTTAACCTGACCGGTTTCGGTTATACACCATCATCAAGGGTATAGATAAGCTACTTTAGAAGTTATTCCGTGCAATAATTGATGTACTCGTAGTTTGACTTCATTGTATGTTTGAGTACAACTAATTTAACCTGACCGGTTTCGGTTTTACACCATCATCAAGGGTATAGATAAGCTACTTTAGAAGTTATTCCGTGCAATAAATGATGTAGTTTGACGTCATTGTATGTTTACTACATCATTTATTGCACGGAATAACTTCCAAAGTAGCTTATCTAAACCCTTGATGATGGTGTAAAACCGAAACCAATCAGGTTAAATTAGTTGTTAACTGTGAAACGAGTTCAAGTGCATCTATTCATCATGTTTTTATCTAAGTGCCGACAATCGCAAGTATTAATCATATAATTTTATATTTTATATAATGTTTTCAATTTCGGCAAAGGCTAATTTGAATTTTTACAGGTAGCTCGATAATTTTAATCTGATAGCTTTTCAAATGGTGTGCAATAGCATGTGCATTGTTCTGAAAGTGGCACATTATGCTAGCGTACAGACAGATAATCTCAGATTGCACTAACTTGGCCAGAGTATCACCGCTTAAATCATCTGGATCTTTTGCTTTGGTCTCCCCATGCCCTCTGATGTCCATAGATACCACCTGGCAGTGGATCATGTTAGTTATTTCTTCCTGAAATAAACAAATGATAATATTACTAAATATATCAAATCAAAATAGTTACTGTTGTCTAATACCAACATGTTTTCTTTTACACCTTAAATTAACACATGTTATCTTTTACCCCTTAATTTTAAAAAGTACTACAAGTTATTAATGTTGTGTTTATGGATAGTACCCACTTGTTTAAGGTTAAACTTCAATCACTTAGCACAAAGTGCAAAACTTAACTTTGTATTTCTTGTTTAGAAGTTAAAAATTTAAAAACATTTTGGTATGTGGCAGTTAACACCAGTATTTAAAAGAATAGAATATATAACTATGCAAGTATTACAAGTTAGAAAATCAATCAGAAAATAATGCTTTTAAATGTTAATGTGCTTTTTAGTTGATAAAGCATTACGGCTAGAAATGGGCCAGGTATCGAGTTTGAATCCAGAACCTGATAGATCTGGCACTTTTCTAGGATTCAGTCAGGTCTACTCAACGGCATGGTTCTAGAGGCATCACCTTGACCGTGATTTTTGCCCATGACTCTAGAACCGTGCCGGGGTGTATGTATACTATAGCGTTTAGAGATAATGTCGATCGAAATCTGGATCTCTGGATATGTTGTTAATTCACTAATAAATAATTATTTTCATTTTATTTATGTAAGGATGTAGAATCCCTAACCAAATAAAAAAGGGTTATTATGGAGTAATTAATCCACAACATTTCCAAATAGGTGACTACAATATCTCTGAATGCGATAGTACCAGGTAATGAATTGTAAATGATACCGAGTAATTGATGGAGGTGTAAATATTAGAAGAAAAAAATATATATCATTAACTAGTTTTTAACTAAATGGCTTTCTGATTGAAACTAATTAGTATTTCATGCATGTGCAAAATCAAAACATTCAATAGCAGTTACAACTTTTTTCATTATTTTTGTAAACCGACACACTGTGAGACACACTTGAGCTTAGTTGCAAGGTTAGTTTGGCAAGCAACCGAGATAGAAGATTTATTTTTTGATTTTATTAAACATATGCTTCTTTTCTCTGGATTTGTAACAAAGTATTAAGAAATAATTTAAAATGGCCAAAATACAACATATTTTTAATGATATTATAATAGCTATAAAACGTAAATTCCTAAGATAATAGCAGTGGCTGACGGTTTCTATGTGTGGGTCATATTCTAACAGTTTCTATGTTTGTGTGCATTACTGTTATTATTTATCGTATGGCAGATGTTAAAATTAATTTTTATTACACATAATAAACATTTATTTAAATCAATGAATTGTCGAGTCTTTGCAGGTATGTTGGTATGCAGGGGTGTTGATCTTTGCTCACGTCCGTAGGAGTTTACCCCTAGAAGCCATACACGTGACCCCCGGGTGGTGCTAATCGAGCAACAAACTTTTGGCTGCCGTACTGTTCTTACGAATCTCACGGCTATTACACATTTTTAACATGCGTCACTGTAAATACATGGTACACAATGCAAAAGTTTGTGCTTGTTTGTATGCAAAAAGCTGATGGCTTTTACCCGACATTCACCAAAAATTACCAAAGTCTTACGAAGCCACCTGTTACGCAAATTGATGACAAGCAGTATAAAAAAATAAAATTAGGTCTAAAAATTGCTGAAAATGGCTAGTGGTAGTAGTGACTACTGTGAAAGTTGTGCCGGCAAAGTGTGTATTCAAAAATTAAGAAATGGTGCATTTTCAACAGAAAGGCCGCTTCGTACCGGAAACTTAACACTTATTTGGTAAGTGTTAAGGCTTTTATATTTTTTGTCTAGCCTGTGTCAAAAGTCTGTGCATGCTACTGGTATAATAAAGCCGATTCTATTGGCTTTAATTTTAGTATTAGTGCTGTCAAAACTTAAATTTTTCCAAAGTAATTTAGCTTCTAATTCTAACACATACGGACTTTGTTGCAATGAAGAATATTTAGTTTTAACAGCATTAAAACTAAAATTAAAGCCTTTAGTAATGTTTTGTTTTATTGTATACTTAAATCGAAATCTGTTAAGGAAAACCGAACACCCCCTTCAACCCATAAATTAACTAACGATATTCCTAAACCCTTCCCATAAACTTTGTCAGAAATATAAAATTCACTTCGACGCTAAAACTAGAATCTCATAATGAAAAAAAAAAAACACTAACAGTGAACAGGGACCAGCTCAATGCAGAATAGCCTCCTCCATGCAACGTCACTACCCGCGGCCGCTCCGCATGATCTGGCTCTGGAGACAGGTACACCCTGAAGACGCCATTTTCTGTTTCCACATCCACATATTTATCGAAATACTGCTGCCAGGACACTGGGGAGTAATCCTTACGACGAGACGCACCAAATGGCGCCAACCTGATGGAGAAGCTAGTATTAGGAACAGTAACTTGTGAGAAGTTTTATAGACACATGAGAGGGCTTCTATGAATATATAACGGGATGTTTTGATCGAAATTAGCACAAATTTAGAGATGGCCTAACCTCAATTTACGAGTAGCGATTCTGTAGATATTCCGAAAACAGGGTAGGTATGTTCTGTTTTGATCTCGTTAACAAGAGTGCTATTGCCCTAAAGTAATTATAATTATGCTCGATCATACTAGGAAATATGTAGAAATCAACAAAAATATACTTACTTTGAAACCCCAGAAGTTCTGGGGCATTTAGGAGGCAATTGGTTTTTTAAAATGCTTTTTTGAAGAGCTGACATGATGAGAGATGAAATATTTGGTTACTCTTACTCACAATCATGTAAATGCAATATGCATTACAATTTTATTAGAATTGACAACGACATCAACCAAATTGATAGAATAATTATTTCAAAACAAAATTGCCGACATTTTGTTTGAGTGAGAGGAGTTGTCATGTCAAATTCTTTCCTTTTTTTCGACTTTTTCTTTCCTTTATGGAAAAGGCTAGGGGTTTTAGCCCTTGCTGCCTGGTCTTATTTTAGTTTATTTTCTTCTCTGTGTTATATTCTCTCTTGAGGATCATCTGAAGGATCTGACCTGTCGTGGTCGCTGTCCTGTCAGTTCGTGCTAAAGTGACAGACCCATTACACGAACAAATGTTGCGTTAGAAAAAACACATTTTCGTTATAAGGCTATCATTATAGCGGAAACGACAAGACGGTGACTAAAACAGTACAGACCTTTCAAATGATCCTCAACAGACAGTGGCTATAAACAGATAATAAATATTACCTCAGACATGGCTGTATGGGCTAAGGTCCCTTTGCCTTTCCACCTAATGGGAAAATATAAAAAAAGTCTATTAATGTCAAGCAGGCACGGTTTTGTTGTTTATTTTCTTTAATTTTATCAAAATAAAACCATGATTTACCCTTTTTAATGATAATTTACCAAGCTCCATATCATCTCCATATTAGTTATGCTACACACCTTCAAAGAAGTTTCAAATATGGCCCTGGATTTCGAAAAAATATGTCGTGTTTGCCTCCTAGGGGATAAGCAAACTTTTGATATTTTCACAAGTTATTACGCTAAAAGAAATATTATGTACTACGAAATGCTTTGCAATTGTACTAAACTTAAGGTATGTGTGTTAATTTCCTATCAAATATTGGTAGGTTCTAAGGAATATTTTTTTTATCTATCTATGAATTTCCATTTCTGTTTTCTGTAATAATATTGAATTTTAAAAAGTTATATTAGTTCAGACTGCGGATAAGGAGACACAATCTACTGTGCTGAAAGATTTTTGGGTTGTCGTAAAAAATAACCACTAAAGTTACATATGGCGGTCACTTGATTACATTCCATGACTCGTCTCACATAACCTTCTCTAACCTAACCTACCTGCTAGCTTCTGTGATAAAGAATTTCTGAAATTCTTAATCTCTATGTATCATAATAAACTCAAAAAAAAATTTCTTGTAGCCTGTTGAAGAAGATGGCTTTCCGCGGCTAATTTGTAAGGATTGTGCAAAATTATTGAAACGAACATACGCATTCAACATTCAATGCGAAGATAGTGACCAAACACTCAGATCTTACATAGAAAACCAGCAATCTTCAGTCCTAGAAAATGAAACCGTTGAAGCCAGCGGTGTGAAAGATGAAAAAGAAATTAAAGTGAAAACTGAGGAAAATTGTGAAGATGATCAAAAAGAAGAAAAACAGCAACATGACAAACTGTTTGATAAAATCTTAAGAAATAATAAAAATGAAGAGAAGAATGTTATAAAATTGGGTAACTGACTTTTTTTATCTGTGAAATTGAAGAAAATATTTTGCATAGAGATAGTTTATGAGCCGGAGAGTAGAGATGGGCGGTGGATAAATACTCAAATGGTATTAACTGACTTTTTACCCCTTATTGAGTAAATTGAATACCCAATTTTTATCCGTTTTCACTGAGTAAAACTCAAAACATAGGGTAAATATGTTTTCCATGGAAATTCCAAAAAAAAACTGCCATCGCCATTATAATATTATTCTTTAGATATGCACTAGGAAGAGCATAAGCTTCATATGCTCATGCATTGGTCATGAAATCTAAGTTTAGATATGGAAAATATAAATATATCAATGAAAAGTTACGCTTCGTTCACATTAGTTCCATAAAGTTCCTTGTCCCATGATAGAACTAGTGCAAAGTACTGTATATAAATTATCCTCGAAGACCCTATGACCTCGTATGAGAACATAATTAACATTGTGCTTCAAGCCCAAGCAAAATAATGAAGCTATTAGGTTACTGCCCAATGTCCTCATCCAATCACATATTTAAAATCATGAAGGACGAGGTCATTGGGTAATCTCACAATTTCAATGATGTGATTAGACAAGGCCAATGGGTCTGAGTTAAGTAGTAAATTATGTGCTCAAGTGGGGATACCTATGATTCTATGAGTTTTAAATCTAGGCCTTAGGAGGAGTTAATTATATAAATAATATAATTTAGAGGTGAAACACGTGTCGATAAGTTTTCTTGCTTGTTATTTAAGATTGCTTTATTTTGTGCTCGTACTGCTTGCTTTGTTTGTGCATGTTTTATGCGGGAGGGCGGGCGGTGCTTGAGTCTGCATTTTGAATAGCATGGTAAGAGTATTTAGCCGAATATTGCAAATTATTAATATATCCACAAATTCATGATGGACTTCCGCACACCTTTTTCAATAAATTTTAATTATATAAATAATTATACATTAATAATTGGAACTCTATTGTACATGCTGTTGCGCTCGTGTGCGGATAAACAAAATAGCACCCATGTTACCTTGTGTGGAGAAATTCATTATAACAAATGCATGCCGAAAACATTTCATGTTTTATGTTTAGGATATTATCCTACTTAGCATGATATTGTGAAGTTTCCAGAGTCAAAATATTTTATCATTTGAAAAAAAATATCTAAAACTTTTATTTATTTTATATTCTGCTGATCTTCAATTCTCATGGTCAGGTCATGTGCACACAAAAACATTAATCATGGTAAAATCAACTTGAAGAATGAATCTTAAAAAAAAATAAAAAATGCATGAATAGTTTTTCTCTTGCTTTTTGGATAAATACTGAGTGTAAACGGGTAAAAACTCAGTATTAACTTGGATAAATACCATTGCTACCAGAGAGTGACATAGGTTACTTTTTATCCTGGAAAAATGCTTACTAAATCAGAGCGGGCAAAAGCTAGTATGAAATAAATATTGTTTTTCATATTTACACAGCACTTGCTATATGTGCTGCATGTTAACTAAAAAGATAAAACAATAGTCATTAGAATTAACTATGTTATAATATTCTGTCATTTTCTTAAACCAATTAATGAGGGTAGTTTATATCTTAATTGTCTTGGATTGACCAACGAGTTGTCAAAAAAAAAGTTCTTCACACTTCACACTTGACACGTGAGATAATATGCATTTTATTCTAAACAGAAGTATTGTACGTGAAGATTGAAGTGTCTAGAATCTATGTATATTAAGTTTTGGTTAGACCAGTAATCTAGGTATGTACTAGATTGGTAATTTTCATTTCAGTGGTTGACAGCTCGTGGGTAAATCTGAGACGATCAAGGTAAAATAGCAAAGATTTATAGTTTATAATAATTTCATCACCTTAAGTCCCTTAAGAGCATATAATTGAATGAGAAAAATTTTACATTTAGAGTTTCCAAAGCAATGGATTTCACAATAAATCATATAATCCTGCCTAAACGCCCTCATGAATGTAGCGTGTCAATTACTTCTATCAAGTATTCTCCGTCTGAGATTGATTTTTCTCAGATAATTTGTTTCTAATTGATTTTACTATGTTGTATTGAACTCTAAAAATAATAAGAAAAAAATTTCATGTATATCATTTTCTACGGTAGATTTTTAATTCTCTACTACTTTGTTAAATTATTCCAGAACCAAATGGCAATGATGATGGTGAGGACAGCGGCTGGGATGCTGATGATGATATCTTGTTAGAAGAGATGAAATCTAAAAAGGATAAGGTAGTTTTAGGTATGCAAGTAATATATAATATTTTATTATTTATTAACCCAAGAAGAAGGGGTATTCTCAATGTTGCAGAATAATATTTTATCCCTAAAAAAAAGTACTTTATAATTAAATGAAAAAATAATTAATATTAGGAAATTCTCCAACACCTCTTGACTGCTCCAGTAATATTATTGTGACAATATTTGGAAATTAAATGTCATTTAATTTGTATATTATAAATTTTCAGAGTTATACAATGGAGTCAATGGACTAAAGAAAAGAGGCCGTAAGAAAAAAAGTAAGGTCTCAAGTATACTAAGCGCATGAGCTCATCTGCTATCTTTAAGGGTTGTAAAGTCACAGATGGCATCTCAGTGGTGACACCAAGCTAGGGAGGTTTAGGAGGCTTTATGCAGTTTCCAGACGAAAAATCCGCAAAATTATTTGGTGACCATCATAGATAAAGGAATCAAAGGAGATTTGCCTTAGTACTCTAATTATTGCTTGTGTTCAGATGTCTTCGCGTACCGCAATCGAAATTCACTGCAATTTATTATAATATAACATAGGCATATTGGTATCTAAATTATTTAACTAAATCCCTTCATTCAATACATTTTTACCTGAATTGCACTAATACACAAGTGAGCGTATCCGATTCAGTTTTGGTTTCATTTTTGGTGTCGCCTACACTCGTCCATGTTTAGGGTGACAACTGACAATAAATGAAAACTTATCCCTTACACAGTTAAACCAGAGGAAATCACAGCGGAGAGCAAATTGCCCCATCAGTGCGACATTTGCGGCAAGTTCCTAAGTACGAGAAGTAACTTGAAGGCGCACAAAATCTGCCACACCGACCTGCGGCCTTACACCTGCTCTACTTGCGATATGACCTTCAGGTGAGTGTTACTGTCTATCTAGATATAGATCAAGTTGCCCCATCAGTGCGATATTTGCGGCAAGTTCCTAAGTACACTCCTCGGCATGGTTTTAGAGGCACGAGCGACGAAGTAGTGGGGATCTGCACATACAATTTTGTACGGACATCCATCATCCATCCATCAGCCTAGTTCGTCCACTGTTGGACGATGTTTCCAGGACTTTGCCACTCCCGGCGGTCATCCTGGAAGAATTGCTCATACTCACACGCGCGGTGCCGGAACCCTCGCACCAGTGACGCCACTGCCCGTCACCAGTCGGTTCCATATAAGGCCCGGCTATTAGGGATAGCCATCCATCGGTCCCAGGCATGGTGGGCCTCCTGGTTTTTTGCCTGTGAGCTGTCTTACTTTCCCCCAAATTACTTCGAGGGGGTCTCCAAGTAAGATGGTGGTACCTCCACAGTCGAGCCCGGCATCAGCTCTACCACCTGTGAAGCACGGACGGACGGACCGAAAAAAATCACGTCTCACTTCAAGGTCATGCTTCTAAATCCGTGCTGGCGAGTGTATGAGAAGTAACTTTAAGGTGCACAGTATCTGCTACACCGACCTGCGGCCTTACACCTGCTCTACTTGTGATATCACCTTCAGGTGAGTGTTATAGTCTAGTTAGAGAGCAAGTTGCCCCATCTGTGCGACATTTGCGGCAAGTTCCTAAGTACGAGAAGACTTCTCGTAACTTGAAGGCGCACAATATCAGGTCTGCAACCTCACACTTGCTCTACTTGCGAAATGACCTTCAGGTGAGTGTTATAGTCTCTAGGTAATTAGAGAGCAAGTTGCCGCACCAATGCGAGTTTTGCGGCTAGTTCCTAAGTAAGAAGGCGCATAAGATCTTTCACACCGACCTGTGGCCTTACTCCTGCTCTACTTGCGATATGACCTGAGTGTCTTCTTCATTTTACGTCAAACGTTTTTGATCGCACTTCTTTTTTTCAGGGGTTACAGTGCCTTATTCCAACATCGGAAGATGCATACGGGAGAGACGCCGTACCACTGCGAATATTGTCCAAAGCAGTTCCGGAGAAGAACCGGCCTCGTCAATCACATCCGGATACATACTGGTATGATACTTACACTGTCAGATAGCACGACCGGCGGGTACCCGGTCTTTCCACCAGTCGTGCTACTGAACAAGATAAAATTAAAAAGTGACCTAATTGTAACCTAATAGTTGGTAAAAGGTTCTGAAGAAAACTTCGTGGTACTTTACAATGAAGTGTATTTCATTTTATCAAAACAAAAGTCAAATTTCACAAGACAAAGGTGTTACGGAAAAATTATACTTTGTTACAAGCTTTTGGCCAAGACCTTCATTTGGCATATATCCTGCCAAGACATTACTAAAACCTTAAGTACCTTTAAATAGTTGTGTCAGGTACCGCCTTAACATCAGGTAGTAATATTACATTGGAATTAGTATTGCCAAGACATAAATAAACATTTAAGTGATAACTAGATGGAATTGTTACCGCCTTAACCACAGGTAACTAGATTACATGGAATCTTGTGAAATTACATTAAAAAAACTTTAAGAGTAACAAAACTTGTAAACAAACAAGGGAAATAATTTCCAAAATAAAATCTAGCTCAGGGGAGCCGTAGATCCAACTAACAATACATATTTGTCGATCATACTCTTTAAACTAAATCGTCTGGTACACCATTCAGTTCTACCAGGAAAAAAAAATATTACGGAACATTAAATTTTACAGTTTGGGTTATTCAGTGAAACAGGAAGAAGAATTTACACTTGGTTAACAATAAGACACATAACTAAGTGTCCAGAAAACATACCGTCCTAGGTACCTTAATTGTGTGAGGTTAAAAATAAAAATTCCAACACATACTTGAATTCTCCAATATTCACTACAGGAAATGGCACGCCGTCCGCTGCCCCCTTTCAAGGTCAACGATCCCCGTCCACGCAGACAAAGGAACTGCTTACTGCGAACACCACGCGGCGGTCATTTCTCTGCCAGCTGGATAAAATCACCAACGAGGCAATACAACTTCAAACTTGAACTTGAAAAACTTGAAAATCTTGAAAATCTGGAAAACCCTGGAATTAGCAGAAAAAACAACATATTAAAACCTTTACTACACAGAACGATGAGAACAAAATTCCGGTGACTCAAAATACAAAGAAAGCAATACATACCATGATCTGACAATAGTCAGAACTCCCACCAACCCGACGAAAAAAATCCTTTTTTAAATCATCCGAAGACTGTAAATATTTTCCTGAAATACAAAACAATATTATAGAACTATTCCACACAAGAATAATTAACCAAATTGAACACGAAAACCCACCTATATTATTAAAAACACAACTCCTGTTGGCACAACCGCCATTTTAAATACAAAAATGAAGATACACTCAACACGAGTTGACAGCAAAAGCTCCGGCCGACAAATGACCGAGAGAAAATCTCGGAAATCGCAGCAGACACGCGAGCAACTTCATGTCTAGAAAAGAGGGTAAACCGCAATTTACCATCAAGCAAAACTACGACGCGTAACTTTTTGTGATAACCGCAACTACAAAATTTGCAATGCTACAACACTCATTCAGCAGAGAAAACTCCATCAAATTCATCAAGTTCGTCAGCATTCCATTAGATCCAAACATGCTATTCTGATTTATTTATCACGAATAGCTACATGCTATACATACATACATACATACATACATATACACACAACAGTCTCCCAGAGACAACTGATATCCATCTGCTACGATCCTGACACACCACTTTCTCCTCTTCCACATCTATCAATCTAGTCATACAAGCTCTTCTATTCCGGGTACTTTTGACATAGCCCTTCTTCAGTATCTCGCCAATTTGCTACGTGCTATATTGATTTATTTATCACAAATAGTCCCAACTGAACTGCATTCCTATATTTAACTCTGTGGTAAGTGAGGACTGTTTTAGGCTGCCTTTTCTCTGGGTTAAAAAATAATATTACTAAAATGGCAGCTGAAAGTTACATACTAACTATTACACACCTTTCCCAAATAAAGAAAGCGACATTGTAAACCACACCAAAATCATCCAAGTAGTAAACTTATAAGATTTGGATGGGTGTGGAAACCTCTTTTTGTTAAGTAACATGCACATTAATTCAACCCTTTACGGACTTGTGTTTATTTCTTAAAACAGCACACCAACCTGCCTCGCTACCGTGTTGATAAGGGCAAATATGAATCACTTCTCTCCGATAGAACACAATACATCATCAGCATCCTGCCCCGATATCCTCCAAGGGCACTGCCGGATTAAGGCTACTTGATGCCCTAAGCAATCCACGCTCATGGGCCCCCTATCCAATAGTAAACCAATATAGGTCTTTAAGCTTAGAATATGTACGAAAGAGATAAGTGGAGTATTATAATAAAAACCAAGCACGCCTTTCTTGCGACTTTTGTCGACAGCAAATTCGCGAACAATAGTGTCTAAGATCAATTTTCTTAGCATATCTGCCTCTATCAATATTGATAAAGTGTCGTACCTCTCTTGTAGCATCGTCGTCCGTTTTTAATACCTTGCTGACTATTCGGAAGATTTAGAAATCATGCGTCAACGCAACGACATCTCATTAATCTAAGTATGCTATTTAAGCTTTGCCTTTCATGTGCTAAAAAATATTTTTTCAGTTTCAAAAGATTTTCACCGTATTCGTACGGAAATGTTGCATTATATTTTCAAACAATTAAAAAAAATTATAACTCGATATATTTCGGCCCTCGGTATGGGGCTGTCATCAGTCGAATGACATTCGACTGATGACAGCCCCATACCGAGGGCCGAAATATATCGAGTTATAATTTTTTTTTAATTGTTTTAATAATAGTAGTAATCAAAAGCTCGTAAAAGTTAAATATAATATATTTATAAGCATTCTATTTTCAAAATTTGTCCGAATCCCGAGAAAACTCCGAAATGACAACTGTCATGTCAGGCGAATTTTATCGGTACCCAGACTGAGTTAGAAATCGCATTTATCAGTGCGATATTCACATTTCTCGAAAGCGTTTCAAACACTTAGCGCAACAGTTCGTTTACCCTCGGTTTCACTCGGGTCGATTTTTGAACGCTACAGGGTAAAATTCGCATCGCTCCGAGTGATAATCACACGTTTCGAAACGTACCCCTACTGTCGTAAAGACGCGTAAGAAATTTGCTACGCCTTGATGTATGGGAGTTGTCGGTCTATACGTAGTAATACTTAATCTATGGCTATGGCCAGCAATGGACTGATGTGATGATGAAGATTAATTATATTTTTTGTTTGACAGGGGAAAAACTGTTCAGCTGTGACATTTGCTTCAAGAGTTTCGTACAAAGCGCTCAACTCTCTATACACATGCGAAGACATAAAGGTGATAAAACCTTCCTCTGTCAGGATTGCGGGAAAGGTAAGCCACTCCGTGTTATGACGAGTTGATTTTTAGGGTTCCGTACCCAAAGGGTAACCAACGGGACCCTATTACAAAGACTTCGCTGTCCGTCTGTCTGTCCGTCTGTCTATCCGTCTGTCCGCCTGTCACCAGGCAGTATCTCATGATCCGTGATAGTTAGTTGAAATTTTCACAGATGATGTATTTCTGTTGCCGTTATAACAACAAATACTAAAAAACAGAACAAAATAAATATTTAAGGGGGCTCCCATACAACAGACATGTTTTTTTTTGCCGTTTTTATAGGTAATGGTACGGAACCCTTCGTGCGTGAGTCCGACTCGCACTTGGCCGGTTTTTTTTCTCTCAATCTTGAAATATGCACCATTATCTTCCTGCGCCTATACCCATTTACTTGGGGTCGGCTCTCTTCTCTATTGCGCACAATCTAGTGCGATATTAGCGTCCTGGATGACGATTCCGGCGCGTGCGCAAAATTACGAAAGCAGAAAAAATCAATCATTTCCGTAGAAAATACCTTATAAAATTACTCGAAATCTGCCGTAGCAAATTTTTTCGCGCTTGCCAGAATCGCCGCCCAGGTTCGTTCCGCCTTCTTTAAGGTTCTTCTGGATCGTCGCGTCGTCAACCAAGTAGCTAGGGGTGTCCTGGGTCCCCGTATCGTCAAAGCACATGACCGTACCATCTCGAGCGCTTTTCTTTGAGTTTTTCAAATATGTACCAATGAATTTTTCAGAATGAATGTGTTTTTCTACTGTATATTATTGTTGCTGCCCAATAAGTTTCCTCGTGACCAAACTGGTTTGGCAGAATAGTTTGGCCACGAGGAACAACTTCACTAGAAGCGTATATTTGTGCCCGAAGAACGGTATTTGGCCCATTACGTTGGGATGAATAAATCGTCGGTGTAAGAGTGTTATACGTATTTCCTGGCACAGTTAATTTATGGGGCTGTACAATGCTAAAATTCAGTCCAGCGGGTCTACCGCTTAATTCTCATTTTCATCAACATCAACTTGAGATTGAAATTTGCCGTGCGTGCGACGACGCCCGCCTAACATGCCATCTCTTTTGCACGCGTTGAATTTCGCATGCATTTGCTTGAAGTTGATACAAATGAGAATTACGCGGTAGAGCCCCTGCTCCGACGCCTTTGTTTTTAACTATCTATCCTGCTCTAATCTGAAGCCGCGCATGCAAAACTTCAATTATTTTGAAATCGCAGCTGGATTAGAACATCAACTATAATTTCTTTATATAATAAAGATGTATTTTTTTCTATAGTACCTGGCCTACCTGGGTGTGTTAGTTTCGTTTCCATCGGTTTTAAAATAGAATCGCTTTTTTCGTGAAATTCATGCTTTTTTAAAAGTAATATGATTAATAAAAAATTAGGAGTATGTTTATTTAAATAGTGTGATTAATAATTGTCTTGAGTCAACAAACACGCCGTTTTTTTTGTTTAATTTTCACCGACTACATTGACGGAACTGAATCCAATACAAAAACTGATGTTTAGCATTGTGGAGCCCCTTTAAGATTAAAATGATGTCGTCAAAATAACATAAGGCTAACATGGACAAAGCAGCTTAACCCAGGTGAACTTACTTTTTAATACTGCGTCCTTATCACAACAAACGATAGAGAAAAGGACTTAGCATAAAAAGTTACGTAGTTAACAAAGGTAGTTAACAACGTGTAACAGAAAGGTGTAACCATATTTGAAGAGCTTATTCAGTCAATGGTATAGAACAACTTTTGCTAAGGCACAAACCCTGAAATCTCAAAAAAGAAATCTGCCCTTCCATACATTTCAGCCGAGCGGCATTGCATTTTTCTATAGTAAAAGTTGTTCTACACCATTGACTGAATAAGCTCTTCAAATATGGTTACACCTTTCTGTTACACGTTGTATATATATATATTTTTTTTTAAATCTTTATAATCCCAATTACAATGAATCTTAACCTAAACTATATAGCCACTAGCGAAAGCCAATTGGCTTATCTGTATTGGCGAGTACATAAGTTATAAAAAATAATAAACAATCAAAAACTGCACGAAACGAAATATAGCAAGTGTTTACTTAATATATCGTGCGGTTATAATTTATAATATATGGCTGTGCACAAGTGGGTCTTATAACAAAATATCGATTTCCCATCTCCAGGGTTCCCTATCAGAGCGGACCTCAAGGTCCATCAGCGCGTCCACAACGGAGAGAAGCCATACCACTGCCCCATGTGTGAGAAGAGATTCGCTACTTCCGGCAACCTGTCCATACACGTGCGGATACATAACAAGGAGATTAGGTAATAGCAATAGATTGTCTATCCCTAGGGTTCCCTATCAGAGCAGACCTCAAGGTCACAGTGGAGATAAGTCATAGTTCGAAAGTATAGGAGTTCGATCGTTAGTTTGAAAGTATACTGTAGTGAACCATATCCCAAAAATCCTTTAGCGCAGAAGTAAGTCGGTAGGTTAGGTATGGCGAGTCGCGGAGCATAGTAAAGCGAACGTCATTCATAACCTTTGTGGTAATTTTTTTCATGGCATCCCAGTTTCTAGCTAACGTACAATTCTAAATAATAAAAAATGAAACAAAAGACGTCATATTTATAAAACAATTGAAATTATTACTAAAATACAAAATGCTACTACTCACTGAATGAATACTTACATGATAGATTGCAATAATTTTAAATCCATTTACATAATTATAAGTACTAAGTAAGTTTATGTTTTATTTTGCGAAATCCATCGCTATTGTAGCCGCTGGCTACAGGAATGCAGAGATGATGAAAGAGGATAAACGGATGGGTTGACACGAGAGAATTGTGGGTAAACTGACTGACCTTGCTTTGGAATGTTGTTCTCGATGGGCTGGCAAATGCGCTGTGCAGCGTCCCTCCTTGTTGGGATGATGCAGACGGCGTTTGTGTCAGGAATGTGCAGAAAGGGCAGTGTAGTAACGTGAACACTTCACTGGTATATAACACTGCGAACACAACACTGAGACGTATGCGATATTGTTTGTGGCGTCGCGAATGTGTGTACACGTGTCGCTCTCTAGAGAGTTCGGACGAAACAGAGAGAGTCCAGCGCCCGCGCGCGCCTCGATCCGCGCGCGGCGGGGGGGGGGGGGAGTGGTCATCCGCGCATGCGCACGCGAATGACACGTCATGTTCTAACGTCATGCTGGTAACGTAGTGTAGCGTGAACATCCTGGGGGGGCCGGGGCTGCGGCTCCTCTTGAGCTGAATCCAACGGCAGCCTGGCTATCTTGAACACAGGTCGTCGCAGATTTCCATGAGCTGTGTCCAGATCCACAACTCGTATCACTCCATCCTTGCCAGGTATCGTGCGGAGAATTCTTCCCAACTTCCATTGGAGCGGAGGCAGGTCATCCTCTTTGATGAGGACCAGTTCACCCACTTGAGGAGGGGAAGAAGGGGAGAGCCATTTGGAGCGGGTTTGCAGGGTATGGAGGTAGGATCTGGACCAGAGAGTCCAAAAGCGCTGAGAGAGCGCTTGAATGAGTTGAAACCGTTTAAGAGCAGATATGGGTCTGTCGTCAAAAGACTGCTCAGGTAGAGCGGTGAGCGGACGACCAATAATGAAATGTCCGGCCGTGAGAGGTTCAAAGTCCGTAGGGTCGGATGAAATTGGGCAGAGGGGTCTTGAATTGAGTACAGCCTCAATTCGAGCCAAAAGAGTAGAGAATTCCTCAAAAGTGAGGTGCTGTTCACCTATCACACGATAAAGTAGTTGCTTGGTGGATTTTACGTTTATTTCGTGCAGTGCGCCGAACCAAGGCCCTTTAGGCGGGTTCAGTAACCAAGTTATGTGCTGATTCGCGAGCTTGTGAGTGATTGCATCATTGTTTGACCTGAGGAAGTTCTGAACTTCAATGAGTTGATTCCTAGCACCTACATAGTTTGTGCCGCAGTCTGAACGAATGAGAACCGGAGTACCGCGACGTGAGATAAAACGTTGCAATGCCGCAAAGAACGCTTCCGTTGAGAGTGCAGAGACTGGTTCCAAATGAACCGCCTTTGTTGCGAGGCAAACGAAAATACAAAAGTACGCTTTTATGAGTTTCGCGTTCCTCAACGTGCTGGATTTAACGAAGAAGTGGCCAGCAAAGTCCGTCGTGACGTGACTAAAAACTGGCTGAGGAGTAACTCTGTCTGCTGGGAGATCAGCCATGAGCGGAGCCTTAGGCTGAGCGCGGCACCGGAAACATCTAATACATTTAAACACGCGGTGTCTAATAATACGACGAGCGGACAGAATCCAGTACTGCTGGCGTAATATGGCGTGTAATGTGTCAGCTCCAGGGTGGCAGTGTATTGTGTGATAGTGATCTATAATGAGATCTACGAGCGGACTTGAACTGGGTAGAATGAGTGGGTGTTGAGCGTCATACCTAATTGACGCGTGAGAGAGACGACCACCGACTCTCAAGAGGCCGTCCTTTATGAAGGGCGAGAGACGCTGGAGCCGAACGGGACAAACCTTATCAGTCTGGATACGATTAATGTCTTCAGCAAACTCATTGTGCTGAACAGAGCGGACCCAGTGCAACAGAGCGTCCCTGCGTTCACTAACTGTCAACGGACCAGAGCGCCGTGCATCTGGGCTGTGCCGACAATTGAATATGAACCTTTTAATACAAGCCGTCACTCCGACGAGCTTGTCAAGTGAGCTGTAGCGAGTGAGCAAGTCCATATCGATATCTGGGACTGCTATGTGTGCTGGTACCTTTTTGGGCTTAAGGCCTGGGAGAGCATGATGGCCTAGAGCGGGTGGCATCTTGGGCCAAGTGCAGGTAGGTTCTTTGAGCCAACTGGGTGACCACCAAAGGTCATGAAGTGAGAGAGACTGGGCAGACATGCCTCTGCTTGCACAGTCAGCAGGGTTGAGATTCGTGGGCACATGCCTCCACGTATGGCTAGTTGAAATAGCTGTGATCTTAGCCACTCGATTGGCCTCGAAAGTCTGTAATCGGTGAGGTGGCGTATTGAGCCATGCCAACACTATTGTGCTATCTGACCAGCATGTGTGTGTTTGAATGGCTATATGAGCTGACAATTGGGCTGACACTCGAGTCATGAGCTGAGATAAAAGAGTCGCGGCTGACAACTCCAATTTCGGGATTGAGAGACGAGTCTTTATGGGTGCGACCTTGGACTTGCCAATGATTAGGTGTACATTGACATGTCCAGTGATATTGCGCTCATGAAGGTAAATAGCGGCACCAAAGCCAGCCTCTGATGCGTCCGCGAACCCGTGAAGTGAGTAAGTAGACGTGGGCTTGTACTTACAAATGTGTCGAGGTAAACGGAGGTTTGAGAGCTGAGGAAGATCCTCTGAGATGTGTTGCCACTCTGTGTGGACTTCTTCAGAGATAGGCTCATCCCATCCTATTTTCAGAAGCCAAAGCTTCTGGAGAAGAATCTTTGCGCGGAAGATGACTGGAGTAACCCAGCCATTGGGGTCATAGAGAGACGCTACTGTACTGAGAATGGAGCGCTTTGTGACTTGAGCATGAGTGGGCAGAGAAATGCGATAAGTGAACTCATCAGTTTGAGGAATCCACTGTATTCCCAGAACCTTAATGGAATTAGAGTCGGGACTGAAGTCAAAGTCCTTGGGCATGTCGCACTGGTCATCTGGGAACCGTTCAAGGAGCTGGGGCGAGTTGGATGTCCATTTACTGAGCTGAAAGCCACCTAGGGCGAGTAACTCGATCAGTTCGCTTTGGAGCGACTGAGCAGATTCTACAGAATCTGCACCTGAGAGAATGTCGTCCACAAATATTGATTTGCGGAGGACCTGAGCAGCGTGGGGGTAGCGATGACCTTTGTCATCAGCCAATTGGAGTAAAGTGCGGATGGCATGGTATGGGCTGGACCTTAATCCATATGTGACGGTATTAAGGGCATACGTGAGCAAGGGCTGGTCGGGTGAAGACCGCCAGAGAATGAGTTGAAAACGTCTTTGCTCTGGGTGAATGAGTATATTTCGGAACATCATTCGGATGTCTGTGCTGAAAACTTGTGAGTAGATCCTGAAGGACATGATAATGTCAACAATATCTTGTTGAAGAGCTGGACCTGTATGGAGACAATCATTTAAATTGACGCCATTTGAGCTTTTACAACTTCCGTCAAACACGCAGCGTAACTTTTCTGATCCTGGCTTGAATATGCCATGATGTGGGATATAGAAATGGGATTTATGAGCAAAGGTATTGGGGTGACACGGCGACATATGTCCCAATTTTATGTAATCTGACATGAATTCTACGTATTTCGAGCGGAAGGGCGGGTTCGCTAGCAGCTTTTTCTCTAAATTGAGAAACCTGCGTAGCGCAATAGCGTGAGTGGAACCTAATGTCGGCGCGTTGTGCAGAAAGGGCAGTGTAACCACATATTGACCTGATGGTTCACGAGTAGTTGTGGTGCGGAAAATGTCCTCACACTGATCCTCTAATGGGCTGGTATGCTTGTAGGTTTGGGGTTCCTCGGATTCCCAAAACCTCTCAAGACTTTTGTGAATGTCATGAGTGGAATGCTCTGAGTCCGTGTGAGAGCCGACAATGTGAACTGAGTTGACCTGATTCGTGGGTGAAGTATGTAAACTTTCGAAAGGTCCAATCAATGTAAAATCAAATATCGTGCCGAAGGCTATAGGCTTGCCAGGGCCGAGCGAAACCTTGGTTCCGTCTAACACTTGACCAAGAACGTCAGATCCTAGTATTAGATCAACCGGAGCTGGTGTGTGATATTCTCGATCAGCAAGAGGAATCGGCGGGTGACCTGTTAACTGAGCGAGATCTGGAACCTTTTCCAACGGTAGGTACCCAGTTACGTTCTTCAATATATGGGCTGTGGCCGTGATCATAGGTGTGTCACGGTGAGTAGGGCGGCATACAATTGTGATTGATGCCTTTGAGTCTTGTGTGTGCTGATTTCCAACTCCTGCGATTTTTAGAGATCTATGTTTTAATGGCAAATTTAAAATTGTGGCCATGCGCTGAGAACAAAGAGTCAGCATACTTCCACAGTCCAACAAGGCTCGTGCTGAATGAAATTGACCATTTACGTCTGCTATTTTAAGTGAGACGGTTGGCAACAAAATTGGCGTGTTGGTGACGTTCACTACACGTTGTGCGGAGTTACAGTAATTTTCTGTTGGAGTTGAAGTCATTGAGTGACAATGAGCTGAGTGTGTATGTGATGAGTGAATGTGTGATGAGTGTGCTGAGTGTGCTGAGTGCTGATCGTCCTCGCCTTCATAGTGCTCTGTTATTGTAGGTAGTCACTGTTGACTACCTACCCGAGACCTACTTGGCGATCGCGATTGAGTGGGCGAGTTGGAATGGGACGTATATGCCTGTGTAGCATGTGCCGAACGGTACTGAGGCTCATGCGCTGAGCGCTGTCTGGGCTGCTCACGTAGAGACGGAGGCAGCAAATGAGCAGATGAGCGTGTCGGAGACATGGCCCCATGGCGATGCAGTGAAGTATGGTGGTCAGACCGCCCACACTCCTTGCATGCACGTGTAGACCTGCACTCGTTCTCATAATGAGGACCCAAACAGCGTCGGCACCGGTTGCGTGAGTTCACAAAGTCCCACCGACCTTGAACTGGCTGGTTATTAAATCCTGGGCATGCGATGAGTTTGTGTCCCCTATTCCTGCAGTATGGGCATGGCATACCACCAGTAGGGGAAGAAGGTTGAGCCGAATAATCCTGCCGGCGAGTGGGTGATGGGGATAATCGGGCCGAGTAAACTGGCGCTGTCTCAAATGCCATAAATGGTTGACGAATAGGACGGGGGGAGCGATTGTCCTGCCGAGGAGCTATGGGGCGGAACTCTTGATGAGCCTGGTAGGGCTGACGTGGAGTACCTCGAGTGGGTTGAAGCAGCTTATTGAGCTGAGCGAGCCTTTCTGACGGGCCGAGCCGTGATGAAGAAGGAGCCTCCTGTGACGCAAGGAACGATGACTCATTCTCCTTGCAGCGTGCGTGCTCTTCCAGAAACTCAATGAGGTTCTTGAGCGTGGGCAGAGTTGCACGAGATCCGTACTTCCGCTCGAAAAGAGTGCGGAGCTCGCCTTGCAGTTTTCGCACCACCATGGACACGAAAACATAGTCGGAGTCTTTCATGGGCAGATCGAGGTTGCGGAGAGCGCTTTGCGCTGAGATAAGCGGAATTAAGAACGATGTGCGGATATCCGAGCGCATGTGGATGTGCGGAAGGTTCATTATAATGTCCACAAATCGGTCAATGAGTACGCGACGATTGTCGTAACGCTTGGTGAGAATTTCCATGGCTATGGGATAATTCTCGTTGGTAGGGTAGAGGTGTTTCACCATATCATGTGCCTCACCCTTTAGGGCGCCTAACAAAAAATGCAGCTTTACAGCATCCGAAACTGTAGCCATCTCACTGACGAGGCTCCTAAAAACGGCAATAAATGAGGGCCATTCTTCAACGTTCGAATGAAACTCCGGTATGGGTATCTTTGGTAAAACACCAACGGGTGTACCTGAGCTGAGGGGTTGCGTCTTGTCCGGAAGAGCTGATTTTTCATTTAATTTTTCAAATGCCACTAGGATAGCATCATAGTTGCTAAGTGCCGACTGAAAATTTTTTGTGTAGGTTGCCTCAGTTTCGTCGGACAAATCCTCATCGTCAAGGATCTCGTAATATACGTTCTCTAACTTAGTTTTAACGCTTTGTATGTTTGCGTAACGAGCGGTGAAATCCGCCACAGAATAAGTTTTTCTGTCGCCTGCCTCTACCGCCGCACCGATCTCCTTTAACAGAACTATCGCCTTTACGGCCTCACGAAACATCGCGGCTTGTGATTTCGAAGGCATCTTAATTTTGTTAAAGTAGGTGGTTGATTACTAAGACAAAATACGCAACGATTTTGAACTGAACTATAAGAGCGGACGTACAACCAAAATATATAATGAGACAGATGAACAGAGCTGAGACACTTGCGCGGATGAAGTAACAATGACTATGTTCAAACGGAATACGGAACTCTTAAATAAACACGAAAGAGAAGAAAAAATATTTTTTTTTTTAAAAAACAACCTGTATATGAGCTGATACACCAACGTGGAACACCCTATATGTGTACCATAAACAATAAGAGCAGAGATGAGATGAAAAAACAAAAATTTTTTTTTTTTACTATATTTGTGCTATATATATATCCGGTTAAAAAGCAGACAATAACACGATCAAACTGTCTAATACTATTACTGCGACGTGAGATTACCGCAACACAAAAATATCGAAAAGGGCCGATGAACTTGTTAGACAATAACACGAAAAAACTGACGGCAATATATCATAACAGTATATTTACAACAACACATCAGTCGTCGAAAATTCTATTTATAGAATAAAATACCTACCTACAAGCCTCGAACGCGTAAACGAACAAAGAATGTATTTACCTCGCAGAAATCGGATCTAAATGAGCGGACAATCCAATGATGCAGATCAAACTTTGGTAACGTAATAATTCGTAAACGTAAACGTTCGTTACGTAATAACTTACGTATACGTGGGTTTTACGTATGTGCGTAACTTACGTAAATGCACGAAATAAAGCAAATACTCGCACCGAAAAAATATCTCGCAAAATCTCGTAAAATTTGGGTTTAATAAAGAAGTATAGTGGACTGTAATAAACAATTGGGCTGAATGAATATACTTATGTTATCTGAGCTGAATAATAATAACAAACTGAGTTTATTCTGTAAAGGGGCGGGGGGGGCCGAAATATGTAACCGGGTGAAAATGGACTGTAGTAAATCGACGGGGGCTGGTTCAAACAAAGTTACGGGCCGGCGGGGGGGAGGCGGGGGGTGATATAAACCAAAAATTTTCCGCTCGACGGACCAAAATTTTTCTTGTATTGAAAATGGACTGTAGGGGCTGAAAAGGGGGCTGGTTCTAACGGTTCGAATTCGAAAACGGTCTCGAAGGATCAAAAATGTAGCCGCTGGCTACAGGAATGCAGAGATGATGAAAGAGGATAAACGGATGGGTTGACACGAGAGAATTGTGGGTAAACTGACTGACCTTGCTTTGGAATGTTGTTCTCGATGGGCTGGCAAATGCGCTGTGCAGCGTCCCTCCTTGTTGGGATGATGCAGACGGCGTTTGTGTCAGGAATGTGCAGAAAGGGCAGTGTAGTAACGTGAACACTTCACTGGTATATAACACTGCGAACACAACACTGAGACGTATGCGATATTGTTTGTGGCGTCGCGAATGTGTGTACACGTGTCGCTCTCTAGAGAGTTCGGACGAAACAGAGAGAGTCCAGCGCCCGCGCGCGCCTCGATCCGCGCGCGGCGGGGGGGGGGGGGAGTGGTCATCCGCGCATGCGCACGCGAATGACACGTCATGTTCTAACGTCATGCTGGTAACGTAGTGTAGCGTGAACAGCTATGAATACTCTAAATATTATTATAGTGCATTACAAACTAGAAAAGATCAATTCTTGTCTTCGGGTTTGTTTCTGATTGATCTTTTCTAGTTTGTAATGCACTCTAATAATATTTACTAAGTAAGTGTTTGTAAGTAGATTGATTAGTAATACTATTATTAATAGCTTATTAATACTATAAGTAAAGTAAACAATGTATGTTCTCTCCTCATTGTAATTGTTTTTTCAATGCATGTGCTCGTAAAGGCTTACTTTTTATGCATCAAAACCGAACAGAAAGTTGATTATTTTGCCCTAGGGCTTTATTATTATTATTTTTTTTTAATTTGTTTGCAATGGTTGGCTAACCTGCAGCCTTTCCTGTGTACCATAGATGTTATACTTTTTTTTCACTGTTTAACGGCTCTGGATACAATCCTTTTGAGCCAATTATAATTTAAAGTTCACAAGATTATATTTGTTTTCATTTCCTCAAACTATGCATTGAAAAACGTAGTATGATACACGGGCGTAAAAGCAATAAATTACTCGGTTACGTTTAAAACACTCGCTACGCTCGTGTTTTAAATCGTCTTCGTAATTTATTCCTTTGCGCCCTTGTAGCATAAACTACTATTGCTGTGCCCCTACGGGGTATCACATGATCACAAAAAAAAACCTGTCATCTTTATTATGTATGTGATAACGTGAATAAACAATTTGAATTTGAATACATCGACATTTTAAGCCTCGAAGTACAGTAGTGGAGTTCAATGAAACTTTGTTTCCCAGATACCATTGCAAGGAGTGTTCTCGCGGTTTCGTGACATGCAGCGCTTTCAACGTCCACGTGAAACGTCATAAAGGCCAAAGAGACTATTTGTGCGAATGTGGAAAGACTTTCTATACGTCATCGGCCCTAAAACAGCATAAAGTAGTCCATACGGGAGAAAAGAAGTACCAATGCAAGTTTTGTAATAAAAAGTTTTCACAAACCAGTCATTTGAGCAGGCATTTTAAAAAGGACCATATGAAGCCGGATATGCCTGTTCCATCGTCGGATTACTATAAGTTGGTTGTGCCCCAATCGCAGGTGGAGGAGGCACAAAAACTGCCAGAGTCAAATATAGAAGGGGTTAAATGTGAAAGATTGTGAATTTAGAGTTTTGTTTATTTATTAGTAGTTTTTAGATAATTCTGATTATACAAAATTCTCTACAAATTATGTAAATAGTTTTGCAATAATTTTAAGAGTAGCTTAGCAGCCGGATTGTGAAAAGCCCGCCTTTTTATATTTAATCGAAACAGAACACTTATATTCAAAATTTACCCAACAAAACCTTATTACCTATGTTTTTATAATCAGTCCATGTGCACTTCTTTGGGAAATAATTGCTCAAGGCGTTACAACGTGCAAAACACGTTGCTTGCTAGAGTAATAATAAAATTGAAAAGTAAATGTCTAGAAATAGCAGTTTTCAGAAACAAATGAGCTAAAATTATAACTTGCTAAAAATGTCCGCTTTTGGCATAAGTTAAAATTCTAGCTATAAAAAGACGTTTCTGAAAACTTTGCTATGTAAAAATAGTTCATTGCTATTTCTAGACATTTATTTGAGCAGATTTCAATCATTATTCTAGCAAGTAAAAAATGTTTTTTTTTTTTTTTTTCTAAAGTGGCAGCTCTTTCGCATGTTGTAACGCCTTAAGTAACAATTTTATTAACTAGACTAAGTTACCATTAGATTTTAAATGATTATTATTTAATTAATTTATGTCGTCTGCATGTTATTATTATGTATCATTCTATATACCAATCAATTGATTATTTTGAAGAAATTATTATATTTTATATAACTTTGTTGTTTACTTTCTGTATCGTGTTTTATAGATCTTATATGGCTGTATTAAATATGGGTAGTGTAATGACTACATTTAAGTAGCTTCCTGCTTTTAGCAAACTAACACAAACTGATTGCCGCAATCTCGAGTTATGCAGTGGCGTATTTTAAGATTTGGCGCCCTGGGCCTATAAGGTTTGCTGCCCCATCAATGAACGAGAAAGAAGCAAAAATATCTCAATGATTAAATGAAATTAAACCCAGCAGTGTGTTGAATTGGGCTGTAAATGATGATAATGAAAAACTCAAAAGGCCATGCAAAGAAATAAACACAATTTATTCAATTATTTTTTAAAGAAAAGTGTAATAGGCAAAAGCAATATAAATTTAAAGATAGGATTGATTATGAAGCCGCCCGCCCCTCGCAGCCTGCCGACCCGGGCCTTGGCCCTTTTGGCCCTAGGCTAAATATGTGCTGTCATCCATTGATAAGGTCTACGGTAATGAAGCCAGTATCGAAGGTCAGGTGGGTACACTGGCAATTTTCAAGCAATGCTCTGCAATCAGCACCCTAACACACACACACACAAAATTATGTGCTGTCATCCATCGAGTTCTATGGTGATAAAGCCAGGATCGAAGGTCAGTTGGGTAGGTAGGTATTTTTCAAGTAATATTCTTCAATCAGCACTCTTATACAGTGATTACCGCAATTTCGAGTTATGTGCTCTGATATGTTGAGGAGTTCTATGGTGATGAAGCCAGGATCGAAGGTCAGATATGCTGTCATTTTCTGAGGAGTTCCACTGCCTATCTCTGAAGACCTTCATCAGATCGTGACCAAATCCAAAATGGGACCTACCTAGAAGCACACTCTTCTAAACAAAAAAGAATCATTCAAATCGGTTCAAAGATGACGGAGTTATGGAGTAACAACGTCAAAAAGAAAACTGTCGAATTGAGAACCTTCTCCTTTTTTGAAGTCGGTTAAAAATAAATTGAAATCGAAAAAGTAGCATTTTTAACGTTATTTGTTTTGGCCTTGGACGAAAGGTTTTAGCTTATTGTTAGTGACGGTAAACCGAGAAGTGTCAGAACAACAAAAATTAGGGTTCCGTATTCAGAGGGTGTCGAATTGTTTGTTAGGAGCTACCATCTTAGCTGTTTGTTTTTTGTCGCCTTGATGTTGCAATGGCATGGCATATACAAGGTGAGTTTTTGATCATCGTCCAAATTCATACTGGAGGCTTGGTAAGTGATCAGCAGTATGAATAGATTAAAAAAAAATGTGAAATTCGTATAATCAAACTTTGACTTCCCATAGTAATTCACTCCCAGTCCTGAGTGAATCACTATGGGGAGTCGAAATTTAATTTTATCAATTTTACAAAAATCGTTATTGGTTCATGATGCTGATCACTTAAAAAGGCTCAAGTATGAATTTGGACGATGTTCACAAATTCACCTTGTATATTGGGGATATTAATTAACCATAACGTTTTTAGGGTTCCGTACCCGTATTGTGCCATGATACGGAACCTTTGCTCGAGTCCCAACTACCTATAAATATGAAGGGTTGTCAGTGGTACCGATTCGGTGAAACACATCTTAACTTATTTGACAGGACTAAACTTAATTTAAGCGTTCTATCCTTGTCTTTTCGATAAAGAAAGACAAAGACAGGACGCTTAAAATAAGGTTAGTTCTGTCAAATAAGTTAAGACGTCTTATGCCGAATCGATACCAATAACGAACTAATTTTAGTTCGTTGGTTGTCAAAGGTGTTTCCGACAGGCAGGACTGTGAAATGCAAGTCACAGCCCACACTCGTACACCCATGTTCATCGACGATTATTATATCTCAGCGTGATGGGCCGCCACCGTATTTCATGCACAAATGCACCCAGGTTAACGTGCCTCGACACACGCAAACAGAATACAAAAGTGCTCCTACAGGATTGGAATTCGTGATTTCCAGATTCGTGGTCGAGTTCTAAAACCACTAGCTAGACCATAATGATATGTCGCGAGAAAAAAGAAATACTATTATAATTATTTCTGAGTATGCGCCCGATCCTATACTAATTAAACGATGAAAACCGGTTTTTCACACGAACTTCACTAGCAATTGCGTTTTGTTATTGCAGTATTCAGGGCTTCGCATAAAAAAAATGGAATAAACATTTTTGAAAAGCAAAATCTACACTGGAGGTTATCTAGCGAACCATAATAGTAACTTTACCTGACACGGGTTTAGAAAAAAAAAACATTTGAGTGTTTTTTCACACACCTGGGTCACAGGTCTACTTTTTTCAGATAACTTAAAAAATCGAAATATATCGAGTATGTAATTTTTTTTTATTGTTTTAATACTAATAAACAAACATATTCAATAGTTTGTTATTCAATCACAGGCATTTTCGCTCATTCCACAAACAATATCTTTTGATAGTCCTACTTGCCCTTGCCTTCTGTCGCGTCATAAAGCGGGTGGTGGTCACAGCGGATTTGGCTAGCTTACCTTTTTAGCTAGCATATTTTATCCCCCGAGTAGCTAGACGTACAGGCTGATCTCATCCATGACGGCATTCTTGTGCTACACAAAAGCTAGCAGCTCGTGCTTAGCAACGATTACACTGTCCTCCGACGTTTTGCTTCCATTTTTCGACATGTTATTTTATGTATACGGAAAAATCTGGGTCAACACTGGAGCAGCTGCTGTACGAAACGATTGCTCTAGTCATAGAGTATATTGAGTATCGGGCTCAGAATAAGGAATACAAATAGAAGCCTGGCTAAAATAAGAACTGGGCATTAGCCATTGTACTCATCTAACGTAAATTACTCCTGTGTACGAGTGAATGAAACGACGGACCGCACTTACTTTATATTTTTTCCTGGTGTGTCACTAGATTGAACCAAACAAATGTCAGATGGATGTAATTTGGATGTATTTTAAAAATTATAATACCATCAAATTAAATATGTCTCATCATTGTATCGTTGTGTTGTAATATCGTTCTTTGCGTGCATCACATCTTAATTTGGTGGCATCGAAATGTCTAATGCATTTTGCGAAAGTTTACAGCTTCACCGAGAGAAATTAAATATTTTGGTGTTCTTCCTTTCAAAATTCGTGAAAGTGTGATTTATTATTGTTTGTGTTGATTGTTTCTTTAACTTTGTAATAAAATGTCTTGTGCGATTGAAGGCTATAAATTGCATACAGGAAGAAAAGAAAACAACAATGAAGCAATATCATTTCATCGGTGAGTTCTGATAGTTTTTATGTTAATAAGTTGCAGGATCATACCTAAAACTCAGTAACAATAATATCGCTACATTTTTTTGTTACAGATTTCCAAAAAGGGAAGAATTAAAAAGTGAATGGCTTCGACGAATAATTAGACCAAATTGGGCAATTAAAAAAAGCAGTCATACGAGTATATGTTCGAAACACTTTACGCCGGATTCTTTTGGACCAAACGAAAATTTAAAATGGAGACGGTTAAAAGCAGATGCTTTACCGACGTTATATTTACCAGATACAGACACATTGGTAGCCTTTAAATAATTATGTATAATTGCATTATCAATCTTGTTTGTAGGTACGTGCTTGTACTATACTATAGTATATTAACTCGATAATTTTTCAATTTTAGGCAACAGAACCAGTACCTATGGATGTCTTTGGTGTAGAAAAGTGCATACTTCTATGTTCGCAAATCGTTCTGAAAGGCCTGTTCAGAACTTGTACGTTACTTCCGTGATCGACTTCACGAAGAAATTCCGCAGATCAAGACATTTTCGTACTTAGTGGTTGACAATAAAAGTACTTTGACAGGGTAGTTATATCGTGAAATGAATTTTGGGAATGCTTATTGACTTGAAGTGCGCATAATTTGATTTCTTATTATAGGTTATTAGCAGTGGCGGCTGCACCTTAAGTGCGCTCTTGCGCCGCACTACCATTTTAAATCTTATAAATTGAACCAACCTTCTACCTATACCATACACCTATGTAAAAAATATAAACTTTTAAAACAATGACCTATACCTATAACAATCCATACATTGTACACAGAAATTACATATCTGATTACAAGGTTTTGATATTCGAGTTAAATAAAATTAAGCTGACCTGTTTTGATTTCTACTGCAAAAGAATTAGATCTTATTTTTGCTTGAACAAAAACGACCCCGTGCGCTCGGTAAAGCGCACGCTGCGAGCTCATACAACTTCTATGAATCACGATGTAAACCGCCCGGCGCGTGACACCGAAGATGCTTAGTACAAATTGTATGGCGTTTTTAGGATAGATTCGTGCGCCGCACGGAGCCGGAAATTGCCGAGAGAATACGAAAGATTCTCGCTTGGGCGACGACGTTTGGCTCTCGGATTGCATGACCCGACGCCTTTTGACCTACCTACGCACTAGTACGCACTTGTCATTGTTATGATTGTTACTTTTCACGCGCGCTTGCGCTGTTATTTTGATTAATTTGTGTGTGATTAATTACTAGTTAATCTAACAAAATAGTGAATATTAAGTAAAATTATTTACTAAACCCATGCAGTGCACCACCGGTTCTCTGACGCACCAGCCGCCACTGGTTATTAGGTATTTTAATCGTTCATTATTTGTTATTAGTTATTATTCAAGATAAGTTGATGTTTATTTGATAGAAATAATGAAAAAATTTAAATTACCTCTGTAGTAATTGCGCTGTCATCGCTCATCATTGACATAATATTATTATTACGAATCCTATAAGTCTATGATTATTATAATTTCTATTGTTGCGATTAATTCCTTCCTCCTTGATTGAACAAAGACGCAACATCAACGAACATCTATTTGATTGAGTTAAGAGGCGTCATAAAAAGTACTCACTTAAAAAGTTTACGGTTGTATCTCTGATACAAGCTACAGCATTTTTTGTACTAGAAACAAGCACAATTTTGGACTTAACTTATGTACCTACCTACCTACGATATAGTAATTTGTACTTAATAAAAAATATTATGCTAAACGAAAGATATCCTGTCATTAATTCCTTATTTACACAATATAACATGTGTCCCACTGGGGTAGACAGAGACCACTTTGCTATTAATTCTCTTGGCCTCCTTCCAAAGCAAGAGGATGTCACCAGAAAGGTCGGTGCCTCCTGCATTCTCTTTTTTTTCACACTTTGATACGATATAATGTGTGGTAAGCAGATTGGTCGTGGTTCATTTCGATTTGGTTTATTTATCGTAGTCAAAAATCGACATTGTTACATCACTAGCAAAGCAACGAACTAGTGACAACCTACCTAATTAAGAAAAAACTAATACATATCCATCTCTCTCTAACGCACTAGAATGTCGTAAGAAAATCAAGGATAGGTGTCTTTCTCCGCGTATTATTTTAGCCAGTCTTCTATTTGTATTCCTTATTCTGAGGTAGGCTCTAATCAGCGATATGAATACCATAGAGTATATTCATTAATACCACGATAGGTATATAAAGATCAACCTGCTTTAGCACATCTTCGGGCACACTAGCGCCGTACCGACTAGATGGAAGACCATAGTCGCCACGGAGTCACCATGGAAACTGTCGGCCAATCATAATGAAGAAAAGGTCAATAGTTTGTATAAAGTTGCATGGTTTGACCGAAACAAAAAATAATTAAATATGTCAAGTAATGCTGTAATGTTATAACAAAACGTTTTCCAAGTGTTTTCTTCTCGTAGTGGACGCGTTTTGTGTTCGATTATTTTGTTTTCCTTTATTTTCCCGTTAATTTCCCAAATGTTTTTAGCACAGTTATAGTTTAAGGATGACAATGGAACGGCGGATCAAATTGAGAACACTCAATAGCCACATTACTTGTAAAATATGCCGTGGATACTTCATAGACGCGACCACAGTCACTGAGTGTCTCCATACGTGTAAGTTATTTGACTTTTTTATCATTTGTTTCGTCAATAAAAACACTACAAATTTGAGAGTTTATCCTCAGCCTCAACTATATATCGGGTTCATTACTCTAACCTGTAAATTTATCGTATTTTCTTGAGCTAAAGGTGACCTCTAGTAGTTTTCGTTAACTTTGGTCCCTGATTTTTTATTAGTTGTGCATAAATATCGACTGTTCTTACTGGACATCAACACTCTAAGGTTGGGTTCCTAAACGCCCCCGTAAATGTAAAATTTAACTGTCAATCGTTTCACAACCACCTGAGTGAAAACATACATAAACCTTCTCAGAAATGTAAAATTCACTCAAAAATCTTTCTGTGTTCCTATATATTACCTATATTGTGGTCTTGTGTTATACTCATCGATGTAGAAGTGTACTATAGATATTCTTTGTCATAGATTCACACTTGAGAATTCAAGTTTGGGAAAATTTTAACTGTAAAACTTCCAGGGAGTCTTTTTACTTAAACCAAGATATTGGCGGAACTAATGTGCTGAGATACATTTAAAGAAGCCAGATACAATGGCATTGAATTGAAAAATTCTCTTTGACAGTTTAAATTTTACATTTTCCCAGGCGTTTAGGAACGCTACCTAGTTCTTACCTAAACTACCATTCAAATCAATATATCAATCACCCATGTTTCAGTCTGCAAGAGCTGCCTTGTAAAGCATTTAGAGGAGAACAACACGTGTCCAACATGCAACATTGTGATCCACCAGTCTCATCCGCTCCAGTACATCAGCTTCGACAGAACCATGCAGGATATTGTATACAAATTAGTACCAGACTTGCAAGATAGTGAGTACATTGTGAATTAACCTATAAAACGGATTCAAGCAAATCTTTGCTTGCTTCAGTATTCGTTTAACTGTTGTCTTAGCAATAATGATAACTCAACAGATTTATTGACTTTTACTACTAAAAGATTTGTGTTTAAGATTCAAAATTAATTATAAATGGTTACTCACAAATATATTTTGTCAAATTTTGCTTATAGTCCGTAAAATATAGCTTGAACCCTGTGACGGCTGTCAGCGCTATACATATTTGAGTATGAGAAAGAGAGTTAGAAATACAAATTGTGTAGCGCTGTCCTGCTGTCATAGGGCTCTACCTATATTTTACAAACTATAGTTTTACTGTAATTGTACAGTTTCTTCAAAGGCAAACTAGATTATGTGATGGTTCAAATATCCCACATGGAGAAATGTCGCTTAATCCTGTTTGCCTCAGTAACGTCTATGTTTACAGTAAAAATAGTACATTATATACATCACACCTACCACATATTACACTTTACACTCTTATCACTCTTTGACGCATATCTTGGTTTCTTGGTTATATAACTTTTCTAATTATAAGTTAAAAATAAAATTATAATAATAAATAATAATAATAAAGCCTTTTAATTCCAAATTTTACAAGTATTAGATTTTACACATTTTTAATACACAGTTGTTAATATTGTTAGTGTTTTCTTAGTTTAATTGTTAGTAGTGTTAGTTTCTGCAGATTTGTACCCCTTTCTGGGTGTAGGCCTCCTCCAGCTTGTCCCAAGTCTCCATGTCTTCAGCCTTTTTTAGCCAGTCCTTTCCAGCTGTTTCCACTATGTCGTCTACCCATCTTTTATAGGGTCTGCCAGCTTTTCTTTTCCCAATGGGACCCTTCCATTTAGTTGTGAGTATTGTCCATCTTTTGTCTTTGTATCAAGCTAAGTGTCCTGCCCATCGCTATTTTAGTTTAAGGGTTTGTATTTTGGTTTTGTCTCTTATGTCTTTGCTTCTGATTTTTTGTATTCTTTTTATTTTTAGCATACTTCTTTCCATGGCCCTTTGTGTAGTTCTTATTTTTTGTTTGATTTTGTCAGTAAGGGTCCATGTTTGACATCCGTAGAGAAGACTCTGCAAGAGGCACGAATCCATCACAACTTTTTTCAGGTTAATGTTGTAGTTTCCTTCAAGTATTCCTTTCAAGGACCAGAATTTTTTCCATGTTATGTTGGTTCGTCTTCCTACTTCTTCCTCGTTATTAAAATTATAAGTTTATATTTCTTTTTTACGATTATTTAATAACTTTTTATCTAACGTTTTTGTCTTTTTTGTATTGCATTAACTTACTTGTTAGTTGTGCACTTTGTAAAAATGGCTGGCCTATCGTTTATCATATGTTACTTTCCATCTGAGAGTTGGGGTACTGGCACCTGCAATACAGATTGTATACGGTCTAGCTTGGGTGCTAGGGATCTGTTAAATTGTTGCCGCTCAGTTTTTGGGATTTTAAGAATTATTCCTTGAGTCTTCACAATAAATCAGTATACTAGCCACTTCTTAATTTTGTAAACATAGGTATTGTAGTTACTTTTCTCAGTAAATAAAGGTATTATTATTATTTTGAGAATTATCATATATGGTGAGTGGCCATTTATATTTCATTACGATTAATTGATGCTTTTTGGGAATAAAGCTTAGTTCCAGCAACATTGTGAAATAAATTTATCATGTGGTTTCCTAAATTCATGGTGCTGGTGGCTACATATATTCTCCAAAACCAATATAAGGTTGAAAATTCAACATGAATTAACTTAAGGCTGAGTAAGCCCAAGCTACGCATATAAAAACTCCAAAGCAGGTAAATCTGTTGGAATATTGATTATTACCACAGATTAAATCCAGCTTATCATTTTCAAGTGACAATGTTGTAATGCCTTGTTGTGTAGGTGGATTTAAAATAATCCTGATTGTGAGCAGACTGATCAGTTATTTTATATATGTTTTGTGTTTATTTATTTATTTATTAACTAAAATCCACAGCAAATACAGTAAACATTAACTAAATATTACATCAGCTTATAGTGCCAATAACGATTTTACTATGCTAAACAATAAATATATATAATTTTACATTAGGAACTAACATGATAATCAATTTATGAAAACAATACCAAGAAAAAGATGCAAGACTGTGTTTACTTACTAAACTAGATATTGGTGTCGATTCAGTGCCACATATTTGACAGGACCGAACCCGATTCAAGCGCTCCATCCTTGTCATTTCAATACTGAAAGTAAAAGACAGAACACCTAAACCAAGCCTAGTCCCGCCAAAACTTAGAAAACTTCAAACTATACATCCTCACTGAAATTCTTATTCCAGATGAACTGAAACGTGAGCGAGACTTTTATAGAGCTCGAGGTTTGCCGTGTCCTAAAGATGCAGCACTTGCTACGGACAAGTCTGGTGGAGGGGATGAGACGGAGCTGCAAGACAACACAGACTGCCATAGGAAAGATGAACAGGTGAGCCTTTGCATGTTTCTTTATTTTGTTTGTACCTCATACTGCGGGCTTTCAATTAGAGCAACCAAGGATGCTGTATTTTTTCCATCTTAAGAACCCGCTCCGTATTTTTCGTCCGTTTGTTGCAAAGTATTTTTTAAATATTTTTCTCATCTTTACCGCGATGTTTTTGTAAAAACCAGGGACATACACCAATTCATATTGGCCGTCTAAGAACTCCTAAAATTTATTTAATTAAATTGTTTCTCCTTTGCGTATTATTTTGGTACTTAGACATTATGAAGAACTATTCGGAACGGGCTCGTAAGTACCAAAATAATTTGCAAAAGAGAAACAATTCAAGCAAATAATTTTAGGCATTCATTTAGACGGCAAATATGAAGTGGTGTATGTCCTTGGTTTTTTCAAAAACCTCGAGATAAAGGCCAGAAAAATGTTTAACAAAATGTCGTCGTTGCGGACCGGGCTCTTAAGGTTCTGTTCGAATTCTGCGGCTGCCTTTAATTTTGAATGTTAACCCTTAAATGCACAAGATTTAATTTTAGTATGAAACTGAAAACAGTGAATGAATAAAAACAAAAAATAAAAAAATAATTTGCTTTTGAAAATTACATCTATCAATTTTTTTTTATTGTTTAATAAGAAATACGTATGCAGAACATTTGTAAGGTATTTTTTTGCAAAAGCTCTGTTAACAATTTTCACGCCAAAATGGGAAAAAATACAAAAAAAAACGAAGAAGGAGAAATGAGTGCATTTCATGTTTAAAAAATAAAATACTGTTTCCAAACATATTTTTAGCTCATAAAAACAAATAATTATAATTCTTAACAAAAAATTGTAATTATAATAAACTATGATAGAAATAAATTTCTATGTTTGAACACTTGGCGATTTATTCATCGCAAGGAGATATGAATTAATTATTATAAATTTACAAACAATTTCCGTTTCAGGTCAATGTATGCTTGGAATGTATATCGACATCTCTGCGTACACTAAAACGAAGCTTTATCAGGTGTTCCGCTCAAGCCACTATAACACATCTAAAGAAATTTGTAGCTAAGAAAGTATTGAATGGGATGGAGAAGTATAGAGAAGTAAGTTTACTACTTTTATAATTTGCTCATTGGAAACAAATAAAATAAATATATTGTCACAACATGAATCCCCGAGGGGGTGTCAGAGGTGTTCGGTACACCCGCGTTCCACTGACAATTATTACGTCCCGATCTGATAGGTGGTGAGCCCTATGGCCGTACTTTAGGCACAAATACACATTTTTTAGGGCATGCAAGTGGTAAGTAGGAACAAATACTATGCACATAAATTCCGACCTGGAATCAAACCTGGATCTCAAGATTGAGAGGTCAGCATTCTACCCCTGACAACTGCTTTTTTTTTCTCATTGAAATGCTCATATTGGGATTATTTGGAATGTTTTTTTTTTTCTTTGCTTAGATCACGATTAAGACATGTTTCATAAAGATTATAAGTGATTAGATCCCTTTAATACTGATTCAATTATAAGTGATTAGATAAAGATTATAAGTGATTAGATCCCTTTAATACTGATTCAATTATAAGTGATTAGATAAAGATTATAAGTGATTAGATCCCTTTAATACTGATTCAATTATAAGTGATTAGATCCCTTTAATACTGATTCAATTATAAGTGATTAGATAAAGATTATAAGTGATTAGATCCCTTTAATACTGATTCAATTATAAGTGATTAGATAAAGATTATAAGTGATTAGATCCCTTTAATACTGATTCAATTATAAGTGATTAGATAAAGATTATAAGTGATTAGATCCCTTTAATACTGATTCAATTATAAGTGATTAGATAAAGATTATAAGTGATTAGATCCCTTTAATACTGATTCAATTATAAGTGATTAGATAAAGATTATAAGTGATTAGATCCCTTTAATACTGATTCAATTATAAGTGATTAGATAAAGATTATAAGTGATTAGATCCCTTTAATACTGATTCAATTATAAGTGATTAGATAAAGATTATAAGTGATTAGATCCCTTTAATACTGATTCAATTATAAGTGATTAGATAAAGATTATAAGTGATTAGATCCCTTTAATACTGATTCAATTATAAGTGATTAGATAAAGATTATAAGTGATTAGATCCCTTTAATACTGATTCAATTATAAGTGATTAGATAAAGATTATAAGTGATTAGATCCCTTTAATACTGATTCAATTATAAGTGATTAGATAAAGATTATAAGTGATTAGATCCCTTTAATACTGATTCAATTATAAGTGATTAGATAAAGATTATAAGTGATTAGATCCCTTTAATACTGATTCAAGGAGTAAGGAAAATAGACATACCTACATTATGAAAAGTTTTGTCTATTAGTGAATCTCTTTTCAAAATACTAAAACCAAGGCTTTGATAGAGAAAAGATAATATTAGCGGTTTTGGCAGAAGGAAAACAATATCATCTTTATAATCCTAATAAGTATTATCGACCGCACGACAAACTACTAATGGGAGTACTTATCGCTCTCTCATAAGGGTTACAATCGTAAAAAAGCCGCGACCGCCAACCGTTACAATTTAGACAACATATTAACGCCCGATTTCACATTTGAAAATTTAAAGATAGTATTCGATGAAGCACTGTGATCTTAGGCTTATTCGTCACTTAAGCATCGCTTAGCGATGATTTCGCGAAACAGATACTGGCCCTAATTTTCTTCCCGTTTTCCACCACAGATTGACATCCTCTGCAACGACGAACTCCTAGGCAAAGATCACACTTTGAAATTCGTTTACGTGACTCGGTGGCGGTTCCGCGACCCGCCCCTCAGGCTGCAGTATCGGCCCAAGATAGACTTGTGAGAGCATGTCTCCACGCCGGGGCCCAGAGTGAGAATACTGTGTGTGAAGGTGCATCGGTGGCAGGGGAATGAACAATACCACTAGAGTGGCCGGTTTTACTACTGAGAAAACCAAGTTTACTGCCTGACTTCATATATGGGACATGCGGTTTTTTTACCATATGAAATGAGAGTATATCTTTTCGGATTTGTACTAGGCCTACTAAAGTCGTATTTTTAGGACTAAAATGGCAGTCCAGTGGTTCAGTAAACTGATGGTGCTGTGCATTTAAGCGAGATAAAACTGTTAGTTTCTCGTTTACTCGTATAACTTTGTCTCTTTTCCTGTCTTATGTTAATTTAGCTGATTAAAAATACGAGTTTAGTAAGTTTTGCGGTCTTGGGCCCATAAATGTTCCATGTTAGGTATTCTAGTGAAAACTGGCCTGTGGTGAAAATTATGATAAGATTATGTCGTGACCCATGTCATGACACTAAATACTTATATTTTGTATAATAAACAAATTCACCGTCAAAAGTGCAAAAATGGCCTCCAAGCTAATTTTATCCAATTCGTCTTTAAAAGGGAGTAAGTGTCGGACATAACTAATTTGACAGGACTAACCTTATTTTAAGTATCTAGGAGGGTTATTCCGGAGAAACAGTCAAAGCGAGACTCCTAAAACTCGAGCTAAAAATGTATGGAGTTCGAAAGAATGTATGGGTTTTTACGGTTAATTCGACAGATTCGGAATTGCACCCCTGTCTTTTTTCTTCTTTATCATAAAGACAAGGACAGAACGGTTAAACAAGTTTAGTCCTGTCAAATAAGTTGAGATGTGCTCTAACCTTATTTTAAGCGTCCTGTCTTTTTCCTTTCTTTATCGAAAAGACAAGGACAGAACGGTTAAATTAAGTTTAGTCCTGTCAAATAAGTTGAGATGTGCTACACCGAATTAGGGCTGCCATCCGTCCGGGTTTCCCCGGATTTGTCCTAGTTTGGAGGGCGTCCGGGGGAAGATTTTCAAAAAATATCCGTGTTAAACCCGGGTACTATAATATGTGTCAGGGGTAACCACAATTAATTGAAGGATAATCAGTAAATAAAAACAAATCCAAGTAAAAAATTCATTCGTTCGTAAACCGCATCGAAGTCGCGGCAATATAATATATTTCTTGTTTAGTGAATAATTAAAGTTAAAATGAAAAAAGGTTAAATGAAAACTTTTTTTTTTGTAAGAATACTTGTTTTAGGTGTGTCCGGGGAAAAACCTCAATTTCACATAAAATGTCCGGTGTTTTTGAAGTTTTTGTCCTCCGTCGGCAATTTAGATGATGGCAGCCCTACACCGGATCGACACCAACATCGTGTTTGATTTTTCACACTTACCAATATGTCAATAAACTATCTTACTGTCATCACACGTTTACGCCTGAGTGCATTTGAGTCCAGCGCCTAAATTATGTATCTTTGAATTGATTGCTAGCTAGCTGCCAACCATCAAAAACATAGATATACCATTGAATTACCTATTAATTACCTATTACCTATCAACAGGTTACTTTGTAGCCTAGTCTAGGTTTCAGGTACCTACAATAAGTTAAAACATCATTTGTAATTTGTAAACTTTGAAAATTGTATTTATTTTCTTTTTCATGAAATAAATATTATTATTATTATCACAGCCTCATTGAATTCCGATTGTCAGGGATACGTTCGCACTTGAAGTGAGTGATATCACAGTTCGTAAACAGTTAAATACCGACTGAAGGCAATTTTGAAAGTTCAGTTTTTATTATGTCTTGAGTTAAAAGCACTTGTATGTACATTATAGGTAGTTTCACTTTATTTATGTTATCATTGTTTACGTTGCTCAGAGCTAGTGCCTGGAGTCAGTGAAATATTTTAATTAACATCTTCCCTTGAAAATGGAGTAAAATCCGAAACCGGTTGGGAAGAAACATAAATAAAGTGAAACTATAATATACAAGTATATAACTCAAGATGTGTTTCAAGTTTCACCAAGTGCCGACAATCGCAAGTATAAATTTTGTTTTTATTTATGTTTTCGGTGGTCGGCAACCAGTTGGCTACCGATTCAAAGCTACGTAATGATCACTGTGGTGATCAAACAGTGCTTATTTGATTGATCGTATAATAATTGACTATGACAAAGTCATCAAGTCATCACTAGTGTTTAACCGTGGTTAAACCTCTGATGTATTTTAAGTGTGATTCCAAATGATTGGTAATTAATTGCATAATTATAAAATGTGCGTTACTCCAGAAAACCTATAAATTATATGAGGTAGGTATACACATACCATCATTAAGGGCGTAAATGGAGCTAAAACCCAGGAATCAACATAACAGCAACCATAAGGCCGTATACTCGATGACATCGGGCAGCAACAGCTATGCAATAGCAGTGCGAAGAGCATGCGTTCAATTTGATAGATTTGTATTGAACTCGTTGTACTGTTTTCGACGATCACAGGCGCGCCGAGCGCTGAAATCAAAAGAAACCGTACCGGACCGCACCGCCGTCGCTGTCGCGCCCGCTATCATCGAGTATACGGCCTAATATTAGTGCTATAAAGTCAATAACATCGTAGGACCTTGAAATAGTAATATAAAAAACCTTATATTTTGACAAATACGCTTGAAACTAACGTTATATATTGGTAGTGTCTCGTTTTGATACATCATAAGCCTAACGTTTATTGTTGACGAAGCGAATTAATCAATACGCTATAAAACGCTTTTATAATCAGATATTATAAACTATTAGTGACATCTTAATCTTGGCTCTAGTTTTAGTTCTGTCAAATTTAATTTTTTTCATTGTAAAATATTTCTTAAACGTTAGGAATAGATGCTTAATGACTTTGGAAAAATTTAAGTTTTGACAGCGTTAAAACTAAAATTAAAGCCTTTAGATCGGCTCAATTAAATCAGATTTGAAGGTTTTAATTTTAGTTTTAGTGCTATCAAAATTTAATTTTATCCAAAGTAATTTAGCTTCTGTTCTTTTTGCAATGAAGAAAATTTGGTTTTGACAGCACTTAAACTAAAATGAATGCCTTCAGTATCTGCTTTATTATCTGTGATTTAGGTCTGCTAAGTAATAGTTTATGGTCACTGAAAGAAAATACCTCGGGTATTTAACCATCAAAGTTACCCTTACATTCAAAGTTACTCAGCGTGACTGTACCTACCTAAAACTTTTTTCAATAACTGCTGTTGTACTTAAGGTATTCAGTAGCTTAGCTCAAAATGCATAACTTTACCTTGTTTTTCTTGTTTATTAGAAGTTGAAAATTTAAAAACGTTTTGGTATGCGGCAATTGACGCCAATAGTTCGGTATTAGTGAGGTTCATAAAGCATGAGTTTGAAATTTAATGCACAATTAGTCATGATCTTGTCCAAACAAAGTCAAAATAGCATTTTAAGTTGGTTTTGAAAAGATCATGACTTATTGTGTATACAATTTCAAACTCTTTCTTTATAAACCTCACTAATACATTGGCGTTAATTGCGACAGACTAAAATGCTTTTCAGTTTTTTATTTCTTAACAAGAAAAACAAGGTTAAGTTATGCACATTGCGCCAAGCGACTGGCGTTTAACCTTAAATAGTCCATAATGTATGGTTTTTACCGTTTGTCATTTAAAATGTATCCCTAGTAATATTGACTTTCTTTGTTATATTTGTTGGTTAATGCTCCATCTATGTAAGTAAATACTGGTTTATTAAAATGCACACAATCATTTATAGACACGGATTGATATCTTTTGTTGGGAAAAGAGATTACACCTAGAAGACATTTTAAACCAATCTTGAGAACAAGTAATATCAAGTCTGGGGGCACGATAGTGCCCCCGCCAAGACGAGCCAAAGTAAGCGGGGCACTAAGTACCTTTTTTTGAATGTATCTTTACAAAAAAGCAAAAAAGTACTATCGAAGATAAATCCGCATGGCCATTTCTAGATTTTCTCGCCCGTATTGCAATAGCAATAAGAGCGAAAAGTGGGTCAACGGCAATTGATTCAATAATATTAGATTGTAATAAATTTACAAAAATGTGATCGATGATGGTAAATAATAAACGTGGGGATCATAATTTAGTTAAAAATAACGCAATAGTTATTTGTGCAACAAGAGAGCAACAATTTTTTTTGTTGCTAGTGCCGGGTTTGAATTCCGAGCAAGCGAAGGATTCTATAATTGAATCACGAGCGTAGCGAGTGATTCTAAGTTGGAATCATGAGCGTGGTGAGGGATTCAAAGGCACAAGAAACAGAATAAATTTGCTCTCGTGTGACACATACAACTTTTCACCTCACTAGCGAGAAAACACAGATGTAAAGACACCATATTTTCGAACGAACTCATAAGAATTCAATGGTTTGTTTCTTTAAGCAATACACCATATAAAAATATTGCACATAACACAAAATATAAGGAGTGTTAATTGAATCCCAAAAGCCGCGAAAAATGGGAAAATCTTTGATAAATCGATCTAAAACGCAAAACATAACCATCACGCGGGAGTTTTCCTCTATCTATCCGTTTCCGGATTCCATACACATTGAGAGGCCATACACAGTATTTAGAGAAGTTTACCTTGTCTATAACCATCACGCGGGAGTTTTCCTCTATCTATCCGTTTCCGGATTCCATACACATTGGGAGGCCATACACAGTATTTAGAGAAGTTTACCTTGTCTATGGTATCCGACAAGCTATGGGGCTGTGTATAGCCTCCCAAAGTGTATGGAATACGAGGGGCATGCCAAAAGAAATTAGATACTCAAAAATTATAAAATTTATTCTTTACTACAAGTATCGATCTTTTCGAAGTATTCACCCTGAGCATGTTTACACTTTTCCATACGTCTGAACTAATTGAAAAATACCAATGACCACTCTTCTTTAGACACCTCAGAAATCTCGAAAATATAGGCAGCCAGTGCATCTTCTTTGCTTTCAAACTTCTTCCCCTTTATTTTTTCTTTGATTTTTGGAAACAGGTAAAATCACAAGGTGCTAGGTCAGGGGAATATGGTGAGTGAAGGAGGATTGACGCATTTTTTGAGTCGAAAAAGTCAAGTGTTTTGGCAGACGTGTGCGACGCCGCGTTGTCGTGGTGCCTGAGAAGGCGTCGGATTCGTGACTTCGGTCGCTTGTCACACCAAGCTGATATTACTGTTGGAGCACAAACTGTCACATACCATTCGGAGTTCACCGTTCTTTGATTATCTAGCACTACAGTAGCAATATGATCCGTTTTGCTGAAAAACGAGGCGACCATTTGTTTCTGTGTGCTTCGTGCACGGCGACATTTCGTTGGAGTTGGCTCATCTTCAAAGCACCATACAGTGGAATGTCACTTTGTTTCGGGATCATAGTTATAAATCCATGTTTCATCACCAGTCAGTATATCATACACATTTTTTTTCTCGCCACCGTCGAATTTATCTATCATGAATAGGCACCAATCCAACCGACGGTCTTTCTGCTCATCGGTAAGTTTGTGCGGCACCCATCACAAACAACATTTACGGAGAGAAAGGTGGTCGTGAATTATGGTTTGCATTGCTGCTGATCCAATTCCCTGTTCTCGCTCCAGCTCTACATACATAATTCGTAGGTTTTCGCGAATAAGTTTTTCGACTGCACGAACATTTTCTTCTGTGACCGCGGTTGGCAGCCGACCTGTCTTCGCTTCATCTTTGAGACATCCCCGTCCTCTTTTAAATTCAGCAATCCAATTAAATACTGTTGTTCGTGAGCAACCAGACTCACCAAAAGTAGTAGCCAAAAGTTCAAAACATTCTTGAGGCTTAAAACTTTTTTATAGTCATAATAAATCATAGCGCGACAATCACTTCGACTGAGCTCCATTGCTGCAAGTGAATTCCCGCCAGATTCTCGGAAAAATGATGCTCAACCAAATAAAAAAAAAAGAAATGATGTGCGTTCTATTTTCAGATATATCAACAAACAACCAGCCTATAAGATGATGTATAACTTGCCAGTGTCAATCAAAGGAGTAAAGAGTATCTAACTTCTTTTGGCATGCCCCTCGTACATATAGAGTGAAAGAGACAGCCGCCATGCTGATGTTTGCTGTATCTTTCTCTTGATCAAAGGATATGGGGTTTTTGAACAATTCGCAGAGTTCTTAATTTGAAACACTTTTCTTCACTGTTTAAAACCAGTGAGCAAAAATCGATTTTGCTCACTGTTCTTAAGCAACAAAGGCGCGCTTTTCGAGCTAGTGAGGTGAAAAATAAATGGTTTTGTAAATGTAGCAAAAATACTAACAGTACTGTAGCTAGTTGAGTCATTAATGATATGAATTTTGTGTTTTACGCGGAGGAAGTGAATACCATATTTGTAATAATCAACTTATTTAATTTGTCTGAAATATTATGAATCTATGAAATGGAATTCTAATTGAGATTGTTTTAGTTATTTTTAGTTAAGTATTATTTTGTTGAATTTGTTTTATTTTTCTTTATGTTATCTAATAATTTAGCAAATTATTTAGGCTTATTAGGTAACGGTCCGTGTAAAAATTAAATCTAGCTGTAAGTAATGTAAAATATTTGTTACTAAAACTAGGAACTTAATGAAAGACTATTACCGAGTTTCTTAATTCTAGTTTTAGTTGAAACTTTTAATAGGCATTTAGTTTAAAGACTTTCCTAACCAAGGGAGTGACAATACCGGATTTCAATAGAGCATCACCTCAGACCACTTAGTGGTTTGCGAGCAAGATCGATAAATTGTATCTATGTGTATTTTTAAAAGGCTTCTTTCATAACGCAATATTGCAAAAAAAAAAAAAACGAGATACATGTAGTCTAGTTTAAAAAAAATACGAGGTATCAAGCGCACGGTGATAGTTCGGGTTGCATTGGCGCCCAACACGCAACTACATATATACACCTGCGTTTTAAATCTTCCAATTTATTAAGTATGATCATTGATCAGTCATCTGATTTGGTTTCAGTTATCGATCTTATCGATTGGTTTGTGAAGCGTTTTGGTAAGTTTATGCTTCTTTGGTGGGATTATCGTCAGTATTTACCAATAAGTTAGAACAAAGATTATTTTATTCAAATGTACTAATTTTAACGAACTTTTAATTATTATTTCGTTGATGATAATTCAATAAATTAATTTTATATGTGTATAAAGTGGTATTTAATTTCTGTCAGTATGTAATACGATTAAAAAAAGCCATTTTCGGAACTACAGTTTACTGGACAAAAGGTTAGAAAAATTATATACTTACCGTATTTATGTAAATGCAGAGCCGTCTTAAGAGGCCTCTGTACGCCTGGATTTTTCTTAAGATTCATACAAAAGGTAAAAACTGAATGTGAAGTCAACAGCTTATTTTCTTCATGTTTTTTCATAAGTATTATCTAGCGACATATAACTACTACTCTATACATCCCAAAAAGAAATAAAAGAAGAGAATGTAGACGACGTTCATGTAAGTTTATAGGTACACTTCTTTTCTATAAATGAACAGTTGCCGAAAACGGTTTTCACCTGAAACTATTTCACAAATTCGGCGCTTTATATATAATAAATATTATAAAGCACCTTGCACCTGTTGATGAGAGATGGGTCGGAGTGCGGTGTGGGGGAAAGGGAAACATATAAAGATGTGTGCAAAGTGTCATTGACATCAAAGCCATCAGGACGTCACAAACAACTAAAGCATTTATATGGCAGCTGATTGCGCCGGGGTGCGAAAATAATGCCTGGCCTCCTCGTTAAAAATTTAATCAACTCGTTTTTTTTACCGACCTCGAAGCCGTAATTAAATTTTTAGTTTTAATTAAGAAGAACTGATTCTGTTTGCACTTCGCAACCAAGTGATAATGCGGACCTACCGACTGCGGTGTCGATGTCTTTGTAAAATAAATGTACAAAAACAATTAATATTTTAAAGGGAGGCTTAGAGGTTTGTTTTAATTTAATTTTTTATAAATCACTTCCTTAAAGTATGTAGGTACTAAGACTTAGGCGGTCAGTTACGCGCCCTAGGACACAAGTAGCGCCCAGGCGCTCCGCATCCCTTAGAGCCCCTTCACATTAGGCCGCAAGCAGTGCGGCAGCAGCGCCTCCAGCACCAGATGCCTTCATTTTACAACTAAAGCCGACAGTCGCGCTGCTACGGCCGCGCTGCTTGCGATTTGGTGTGAAGGAGCTCTTACACCTCGGCTTAAGACTGATCTGTGTTAATGAACAGGTATCTTGAAATTACACTACGTCATGTACTGTGTTTGGCATGGTATTTCTGATTAATACATATTAAGAATTTCTTTGCCAATGTAGGTACCTAGATGTAAATAACGGTGCATTTTATACCACGTACGCTTAAAGCATAGACTATGCTTAAAGTTAGGGTCAGCTCAGCAGGCGGCTGTGAATATAGATAGCTACACAAGGCGTCGAAACGCAAACAAATAGTTTCGTTCTTAAATAGAGATGGAACTTGATGGAAGTCCTATAACATTCAGTTTTTTTAGGAATCAATGGAAATAATCAGTCGTAGAATTTTCACAGATTTAACAAAAAAGCTTATAGCTTATAAAATTGTATGATCTAATCTTCGATCAACAATCTTGTAAGTATAGGTACACGGACGTAGATACTTTCGTCCTTGTATATTATTGATCGAAGGATTATTGATTTTATTGATTCTCCTTTTGACTATTCGCGGCAGTACATAAATGTTTCGTAATTATGCACTTATACTTCACAACCGCCATTAATATTGCGGACGAGGATCAAAACAAGGTCATATTTTTGAAGGAACCTCAGTATAATTATTATTTATGTGGAACCCTAAATACATTCCACTTATGTATCATCAATCGATAACAAAATTAAATCGAATCATTTTACCGGTTTTTTGACAGCCTCGTTTAATACCGATTCTGAACAACACTATCTGATGTTGTGAAAAATGAAAATGGACGGCTGAATTGCTTTTCCGTTTAGCACGTGAACTTATAATTTTATTTTGCAAAAAATAAACAAATTCACCGTCAAACTGGGTGCGAAAACGGTAGAACGTTTCTTCAGCCTTGCGGACAATAGCTTCATCGACGATGTTACCGACGACATAAGATGTTTTGTGACCAGGAACGAAGTTGACAGGTAAACACAATAATTTTATTCATATTCAGGCGGTATTTGCAGGAATTGTTATTGCCGCTATAAATAGAAGTAAAGTTGATTCAGCGATTTTGAGTTGTGCATGTGGCAGTGCTGTATTTAATTCATTTTGGGGCCGGACTCCTGTGGTCGATTTCAAGGTTATTTCATGAATCAACGGCTTATAAGGTCGGGAATCAAATAGATCAAGATGATATTTTGCCTTGGACGCTAATAAATATTCATGTTCGTGAGATAAAAACATATATCCGTGACAGCTCGCACGGTACTGTGATAATAGGCTAAATGAAAAAAAAAACTTTATTACTGTTAAACATGTAAAGGAAGGATCCATGCACGCTTACTTCATAAATTTGCCGCATTCTAGCTATGTTTAATAAACTACGGTCTAGTGGTGCGACTCTGAATTTTTTTATTTAGATTTTTGTTATTAATGTGGAGACTCATTGCAGATGTGTACTTACCTTCAACAAGGTAGGTTCTGGCCTTTTACTATTGGCCCGAACATGTAGGGTTCTTTATTGTTATTCTGTGCTGAAGTGACCAACAGCTGTCAGTCAGAGTGTCCATATGTGGACAAAATCTTCTGTGCTGAAAGATTTTTCGTTTGTCTTAAAAAAACAGCAATGGTTATGTATCGGTTGCCCCACTATGTTCTGTAACCTGCCTTAACTAATGGCTCTTTTCTGTATTAAAGGATTTCTGAAAATTTCTGTCTTTTTTCCCTTTCTATTATTTGCTTCTATCTGGCAATTGTAGCTGGCTCCAAGGGTAATCAAGCTTTCTTAGGGCTGCACTAAATTAGCCCATAGATTCAACACAACCAGTTGATTTGGATGTTAAGATAATAACAAAACCCTATAACTTCATGCTCACGATAATTCTGGATGACTTAACTCTGCAGAGTCCTGGTGTTCCCGCCGGTGAGCAACTACCGCAGGTTCCTGATTCATCGCTGTGTGTCTGAGGTGCTGGAGCCCCGACTGTGTACATTCTCCATTGGACTGGGGGATGAGCGTCGCACTGTGGTGTGCTTTCCAGACAAATTATTGAGGTAACACAGATAGTCTGTAGATAAAGATATACAAGGTGACTTTTTGACCATCGTCCAAATTAATACTAGAGGCTTGGTAAGTGATCGGCATCATGAACCGATAACGATTTCGTTACTAAATCGTTACTGGTTCATGATGCTGATCACTTACCAAGGCTCAAGTATGAATTTGGACGATGTTCACAAATTCACCTTGTATACTGTGTTTAGTATTTAATAGAAATATGACTAACAAAGTTTGCCTACAGATTTATTATTTATTTATTTACCTATTTTCTTTTAGGAAGATTATTACAATTACTTCAATAGAAGTATTTTTAAACAACTAAATGTCGATAAAAAGTTCTTCACCTTACAAAATTATGGACCAAAAAATAAAAAATAAACTTATATATTTATTCAGACCAATTAATATGTAAACATAATAATATTTCATTTAATAATATTTATTAATATAAAACAAAAGATTAGTTTCACATACTTATCTACCTATTCAAGATTTAATGACCTTTTGCTAGGAAAACCAATTGAAAGAAACCTGTGCACCTGTTGAAGTGCAGGTGGTTGCTACATGTGTCTGTGCGTTTTACAAGAACTTGCTTAGAACTCTTTATTCTCAAGATAAACTTATTTATAATAATGTAGACTTCTAAAACATATATATTAATATTTAACTTAATAATAATGTGGCAAAAAACAAAAGATTAGTTTCACACACCTATTCAAGATTTAAGGACCCTTTTATGTGAAAACCAGTTGAATAAAACCTGTGCAGCTGTTTAAATTACAGGTCATTGACAACTTCAAGAACCAGCTTAAAATTCTTTTTTCTCAAACTAAACACTTTTATACTGAAAATGTGCAGTGTAATGCAAGGAACATTGATTTCATAGCACAATGCCTACACTGCCTACTATGGTCTGCAGTTCACTTTTCAACATTTCTAAGTTATTTACATTTTGAAACCACCATTCATCAGTATTATCACCATATCATTTATAATAATAATAATAATCTATGGAAATAAATCTTCCCTATCCATTTTTTTCATGTATTTGTTTGTATATATTTTTGTATATTTGAATTTCTCTGCCAACCCATCACTAATTTTTAACATTTTATTGATTAGATAGTAATCAGAAACCATTTTCTTGTGCCCATTTATTTCAAGTATTTATCGTCATTATAATATGAACGAGTATGTTGGTAGTATGGTAGTGCTTGGTATTAAAATGTTATGTTTAGCCTAATAAGACTCATACAAAATGTTACCTGTAATATGCGGCGGAAGGGGGTTTGGCCTTTGGGACTCAAGCCCCCACCCCTAGGTTAGCTTCAAGCCCCCACAAAAATAATAGAAAATAACAGATAACGTAAAAATATATTCTATTATTGGGGCTTGGAATATTGTTGGATTGGGGGCTTAAGGATCCCACGAATCTATCAGAGGAACACACTCTGCCTTAGTGCGAGAGAGAAGTTGTAGATTTTGCCGTAAATGCCTATTTGTTAGTACTTCCGTTTCAAATCAATGATATCGATGTATTTGAAAACTTTATGGCTTTAATCATTAACTATTGTAGGGCCATTAGCAACTGAGCGTCTGGGCAAAAAAACCAGCTGTCAACAAGGATGTGCGAGGAAGTACACGTGCTTATCGATAGTTTGCTACCTGCGTTGGTAATTTCGCTTGTTATTGAAATTAGTTTATTCGCTTGTTATAGTAATTCGGTAATTAAGTAACTTTGATGAGTCATTGGTAATGGCGTGGTGATTTCTCTTTATTATTATTTTAATATGGATATGAGTCATTAGTAAATAAATTATTGCGTTACTTTTTATTGTTTAATTAAGTAAGCTTAATTAGATCGTATATATAGAAGGGTTCACGAACCCGTAAAGTTAATCAATAGGTATCTGTCTTACGATGGAGACATTATTTGTAGTAAAATTACAGAAGTTATTATTTCATTAAAAAAAACTGTAATTTATTAATTAATCTATTTATTTATCAAATTATATTCTGTAGTTTTAATATACTTACTTACAAAAATTGTTAATATTTAAAAACAATATATGCGTAGAGTAACACAATATTTTTACTTCCAAACAAATCTATCGATACCATGAAAACGCCGCTACACGCAGCACTGACGCCTCGCTATAAGCCCCGCGAGTGCGAGCGAGAGGTCCGATAAAAATATTAATTGCTCCAACGCTCATGCAGTTGCTAATGGCCCTACAAACGATAATGTTAACGAGAATTGCCTGTTGTTAGATTTGTGACTAGCATAGACTTTATCACTGGAAAGTAACACTCAAAAAGCAGAGAATATAAAGTATTACAAAAAGTGTGTTTCAGACACGTTAGAACGAGTTTTCTGATCTCTGTATTTCCTTGTTCTAAAACATTGTGTTAAAAAGGAACAACAGGGAATTCCAGATATATTGTGCCGGATCAAACTTGTCTAGGTATCATTAAAAAATGAGGCAATATGGAAGAATGACAGAGGAACTAATTTTGAATGGCGGAATCTCCTTACGTACATACAGCTCTTAAGCCAATAATACTCATTCTACCGCCACCAATGCCTGCAATTAGATACAAGCAATACACTAGCAATATGTTTGTTTATTATAGCTAGCTTAGGCTTCAAACTAATGCTCGAAGAAAAAACAAATCCCTTTCTGCTAAATAATAATCCAATATACCTAGTCCAGCCAAAAGTTCTGTGACTCACATTAAATTTGATATTTTTCATCCCAGACTGAATCTAGTTAAATTAATTAATGGAATTTGTTCGATAGGTAATATAATAGTCACTATAAAAAATATTGTAGCTGCTTAAAGCACATTAATATTTTAGCAATAACTATCCTTGAAGCAGTCCGAAGCCGATATCTTAAAATACGCGACATAGTTTGGGATTTTGGCCTTATATCTTTTTTGATCCTAACTTTTACAATTTGAATTTGTGTTGTGGTTTAAAGCTGACTATATTGTCTCTTAGACTAACGATATAAAAAAAAAAAACAAAAACATGGCCTTGAAAATTTTTAGGAGACAATTTTACAGCACCATCAATATGAACAAATTACGCCCAAGGATGTCTTAGAAGCATTTTTTATTTTCTATCGAGATTTCAAATTAATTTCAAGATGTATTGCTTAAAAAACAACATTTTCCATCTTATCACAAGCATCAAGATCAAACTTTTATCACATTTTCATCCATATCTATGGAATATCATAAACCAAAAATACATTCGTATTTTAACAACCAAAATCTGCAACTTTGAGACTCGGTCAAAAGTTGATTTTTTATGATATAAAATAACAATCAATAGTTTATTGTAGTTTGAAACCTACTCTATCCTTTTGATATAGATTGATGTTTTAGAGTTTCCTTGGAACCTTGCATTTTTTTAAATGCAGTAACAGAACTTATGGCAGGACTAGGTAGAATAAGTTTTTTTTTAGCAAATGATAGTATAAATAAATACTATTATTGACTAACAATTTTCATTTGTTCTCAGAAACCAATCAGAGTTATGTAACGCTTGAAAGATATAATATTATTTACGTATAATTATAGTAAATGTTTACATAACTGATTGTGGTATTGTTATAGTGATGCTGCATGCGCCAGACCGGTCATGGGGTTGTCACAAGCTGACCGCGACGATGGCGCGCTTACCCGAACAGGTAATCTTTTTTTATATTAGATTTGGGTATAAAGGTAGGGTAGAGTAGTTAAGAGCTGATGCAAGGCTCGACTGGAGGCACCACCATCTTACTCGTCAACCACCTGGTGTTATTCGAGGGAGAGTAAGAGGACAGCTCTTAAACAGGCACGACCAGGTAACCCACCATGCCTGGGACCGATTAGGCATGATGACAAAAAAATTCGAATTAGTCCGTCAGTTAGATTATCAAAAAATATTGTACATGTATTTTTTCTTTTGTCAATTAAACAAAAAATGATGAAGATATAGCCCGTTAAAGTTCCGCGTGACGTCACGCCTAAGTACATTTTTTACCTTGGCGTGACGTCACCAGTCCCCACTCCTAAACTATGACGCGCTTTCTCTCTGTTATTTTTTATTTGATTGTCAAAAGAAAAAATACGTGTCCAATATTTTTTGATAATCTAAATGACGGACTAAATAGAATAATATTTTGTTTACCCTGTCAACGCCGAGCCTTTTGTCAACCTGATTCGTGTCGGGCAGCGGCATTACTGCAAGGGTTTTGGCACCACGCTCTCCAACCCGCCTGTCCAGCGTGTGTGGGTTTGGGCATCACTTCCAAGAGGACCAAGTGTGGGAGATCTTGGAAAGGCCTATGTCCAGTAGTGGACGAAGACAGGCTGATGGAGATGGAGCTTACGCTTGGCCACTACCGCGTCTGATAGAAGCGTCATCGGTGTGGCCTAGGTTGAAGTGCGCTCGCCCAGAGAGTACCTAAAAAGTAGAGCGGGCACTATCATGGCTTCTCATGACGTCATGCCGAAACACGAGTGTCGCTTGGCGTCATTGAGTGTGGTGACAAGCCACGGCTGAAGCCTACAAACAGTTGTAATGAGAGGATTTGTCAGTTGGGTTTTTGTCTAACTGTCCAGATACGCCGGGCGTATTTGCAGTAATTAGTAGTTGTATTTCAGATTACGCCACTCGGGGAAAAACCTTCCAAGCACTTAGATATGGGGTACGGTCATCAGATCACAATCAAACTACTATTTTCCACTATAAACACCAACTATTCGATCATGACCATCAAAAATCGTGGGAAAAATTGGCTGTCAAACGTGATCGTGCAGCTAACTTCAGGCTACTATAAATCACCATGGTATGTACTATGATGGTTGGTTTATACTGCTTATTTACATAACCGATTTACTCACGATAGCTGAGTGTGTTTATTTTGTTTAATCTGATGACCGCACCCTTGTTCGATCTTGCTTTTAAGGTTTCAGTTAACATATGCGAATCCTTATATCGAAATCTTTCCGACTCATAACTGGAAAACGTTTGGGTAGATTAAAGTACAATTTAGCGCTTGAAGAATTTTACGTAAATACTTGACAGGCACCCGTACATAGTGTGAGATATAGGCTGCCCAGGCTAAGTTTCAAGTCCGTATTCCTAATTGTTAAGCTTCGGGACCATATCTATCTATATCTGAGGCGTTTGCTTAGTATTAAATATTTGCTTTTTGAGCATAATAAAGTGTTGCGACAATGCTGTGAAATGTAGTCTGCTTGAAATGGTTAATGGAAACTTAAGGTCAGTTTGCTCGGCCGTGTAGACGGAATTACGGATGGACAGACTGAAGCTTTCCTATTAGGGTTTCCGTTGTGCCGGAACCCAAAAAGCTACAGTTTTGATTGAGTAAATATTGTGCTGGTTGGTATTTGAACCATTTTCCCGGCTCTGTTCAAAATCATTTTACTGCAATTTTATCATCGATAGCGATGTTTTCATAGTAAATCTTTATTTAGATCAATGGGGCGGGAAATATACCTAGTTAAGTGGGTATATCGTCAATATCGACACTTTTTGAAGTTATTTATCTGCTTTTCAAAAGTAGTCCCAAGTTAAATAAATTAGTATAACAATTTTGGGACCTTTTTCTAGATTTTGGACTATCAGAAACGCGATTGGAGGAATTTCACTCGATAGAAATAATTATTGAAATGAGGTCTAAATTTACACTTTTTTTATATTCTGAGAAATCGGGGTAGTATACACACTTCAAAAATATTTATTTAGATGGGTTTTAACAATACCTAAATTACTGGAAATGGAAATTTTCATAGCTATTTAAGTAAATTTTTTATTAATTTAAAACTGACATTTTGTCAATTTTCCCCGATTCCATCCCTCTCGCACTGCGGATCTTTCCAGCTGGAGTAACGGGGACCTTTAACAACTTGAATATCTGCAGTAACCTGTTTATATCTCAGTAGTTTATCTTTATTACAGACTTTACAGTTTACTCGTCTATAAAATGCAACGTCTTTGTCTCATTTCGAACTTGAAAATAAATAAATGTATTTTTAGTTCGGTTTGCTAAAGTTAGTCTGTTAATTTATTTACCCGCACTACTTTTCAAGTATTTAATCTTTAGGTTGAATCGGAGCCACGATCTGGGCTGCGATATATTGTTTTAGCGGAGGAATAAGAATATTGAACAATATTTGCAATTTGACTTTTATGTTGCCGAAAATATTGTTTTTCGCTTATGTTATGTATGATCTATTCATTAATTATTTAATTTAAAATTATTTTTTATGATTGTTTATAATTTGCTCTATGTTTATAATTAATATTTTGTTACTAGGAAAACTGTGGTTGAGCCGTCGCCGAAATATACATTCTATGGCTATACTTACTGATAATAATGTAGTAAAGGTCTTGTCTGTACATTAAATATTTTTACGAAATTTCGAGTGAATTGTTATTATTATTGTATGTACTGGAACCAAAACTACAATGTTTACAATTTTTGTCTGTCTGTCTGTTCAGTTTTAACTCGAGAACCACTGAATGGATTTAGATGCGGTTTTCTTTACTTTCATCGTAGTGACCCTGGTCAACATATAGGCTATATGGCATGTTGATACAGTAACCGCCAAGCCGAAAACGGGGCAAAGATTGAGTAAACGCGGACGAAAGGCTGGAGGAAATTTTTTTTTATTTGGAAGAAGTGCAGTGGTCAGTTTATCTTACTTGATGGTAACTTGTGTTTGGCAAATTCCAAGGCGTTGAAAGTTGCTTCTGTCTTGACCTATGGTGCAAGAATCAAGTCTACCTCATCTCATATATACCTTGATCGTCTTGGATTGACCCACGAGCTGTCAACAGCTGAAATGAAAATTACCGATTTAGTACATACGTCTCACCATAATTTAATATACAATGATTCTAGACACTTCAATCTTCAAGTAGAATACTTTTCTGTTCACAATAAAATACATAATTGTATCGATTTGGCGCAACACGACTTAACTTATTTGACAGGACTAAACTTAATTTGAGCGTTCTGTCTTTTTCTTTCTGTATTGAATAGACAAAGATGGTTAAGGTCAGTCCTGTCAAATTAGTCAAGTTGTGTTGTGCCGAATCGACATCATTATCTTACGTGTCAACTGTGAACTAAAACTTTTTTTTTGACAGCTTGTGGGTCAATCCGAGACGATTAAGGTATATCTCTCGTTTGTAGTTAGGATCAAAGTGTTTGCGTTTTGCCTGGTTACTTATCGCTTGGTAACCGTTCCTAGATCCTCTAGGGGTTCTTTTAGAGGATCTGAGCGAATGAATCATTGTAAAAAAGTCAGACAGAAACCGCATCTTTAGTTCTTTAATTAGTAATTCTCTTCACAACGTGGGTTGGGCCGCCGCCGGGACACAGTGGCGCGATTTCATGGAGAGGTTTGGACATATTAAGGATTAAAAAAAGTAAACAATTGAATTCAGTAATAATTTTGATAACACCATCTCGTGCAGTTAATAGCTGGCTCTCAATGTTGTTGATTGACATTTTTGTGTAACATTGATATCTGTGAAGATATTGAATAAAAACAAATGTTTTACTATGGAGACAAGCACGTCATGGGACAATTCCTGATTTCAGCCTTGTTTCAAGAATTTTTTATTGAAATTATGTTATAAATTGCAACAAATGCCCCAAACAAACTTGGTGCGCAAAAGGTGCACTTTTTAATTTCTATGCCTTATGTTCAAACCTCTCCATACTATCGCGCCACTGTGCGGCATAAGTCATACATATTAGATGCTTCCATAAATAGAAAATGACGTGTTATATTTTTACAATATGACAATCGTAGGCGGAGACTGCGTGAAGTTTGCTGTCTGCTCTTTAAATCAGCCTTTCTGTATTTGTTGCTGACTATCTTTTTGACTTTGAAGATATTATTTTTTTACAAATACAGCATATTGTTTCACACTTTCATGTCCATGTTTCATGTCCACTTAGACGATGAAGCAATAAATAAAGCCATTACAACGCAATTCTGCCATGTAATAGGTCACCGACATTTCTCTTAAGTGCGGTGAAGATATGCTAATGCAACACCATAATTAATCTGCATCCATATACATGTATTTATCCTATCTTTCCCCCCTTTAACGAATAGATGTGTCGTTACCACATGACAGAGACATACGTAGGGACCATAAACGCCGGCAGAAAAACCGTCTTCATGTACATTAGATAGTGCCATGCCACAAAATAAACAATTTTATCTATTCCCATACTGCAACAAGGTAATTGCGACATCAAAAGCAGTCTTATAAGTACCTACATTGTTTATCCGATGTTATAATATTACAATATAACACAGTGATTCTGCCCAATTTATTATAACACCGCTAGAGATCCGATCAACAACAGAGACGAGAAATAAGTCCCAAACTTATTTCTTAAGCCACGCCCCCTTTATCCTGATTGGCATTTAAGGCAGCATTACTGACACGACGCACCCGAGGTTCATGAACGAGTGTTATTCTTCACATTTTTCGGGAAAATGTTAGTTTTAAATATTATAAATAAAGACGATATTTTTGATGGTCGTAGACAAAGTATTGTGTGCAACTGAATATAATTAGAAATTGGGACACTCGTGCATAACTATTACGAAACGAACGAGCTAGCACTCGTGTCCCAATGTCTCAGATTATGTTACAGTTGCACAAAATACTATTACTAATTATCGGGCTCGAATCACATACAGTATGACACAATTCAGACTAAGGGGTTCCATCAGTAACTTTACTTAAAAACTAATTATAGGTATCACGTTGATCCCAGGGTTCCCAAGGGGTGCAAGTGCACCACCGCCACTCCCCTGTCGGTGCCCATGATGGCGACTTACCCCACCCCCCACGAGTAGCCAAGTGGTATTAGAGTTTTCGAGTTAGATGTAATATTGTCCAGCAATGATCATAATCATTTCTTCACTGACCAACATAATTCCGCTTCTAATCGCTCCACTATTATGATATGTTCCGTTTACAATGACATAACAAGCGTCTGCGTTCATTTGCTTTATTTTTTGTCTTCGAACTTCCATAAACAATTTGGACTTTATGTCTTAGCAACATAACCCATAATCAGTTTTGCTGCTATACTGCGACAAGATTGCCAAAACGCATTGTAGGCATCGTCTTTATTTTATGTATTGTTGTCTGGTTTAAACCATTCTTTTTTGTATCGGTCTTTAGCCTAATTTGTGTCAGCTAGAAAAGTACTGGTAATTATTGAAATTTACCTAAAATGTAACAATTTAAATGGCTTCATCTACATTAGTTTTCAAAGTTCTGGCTACTATTGTGTAATTACTAATTATGCACATCTTCACTAATGGCGAAATTATCTTTTCTAATGACACCCCTAAAATGTTTTGAAAAATTAAACATTGTTGTTACATAACCCTTATAATTTCTTACTCACATTAGCGGATGGCCCCCCTGGCCATGGCACCCCCAACTATCCAGGAATTCCATACATTTGACTCGACTTTTAGATTCGATTTGGGTAAACTTTACACCGCATAGGTATAAGATATAGATATGGCTCAAGGCGCCATAAAACAATTAAAAAATATATTTCTTTTAAGAAAACTATGACAGAAATAAATTTCTATGTTTGAACATTTATCCATCGCAAGTAGATATAAATTAACATTATATCATTGCAGTATAGAAACGCAGAAAGAAAAGTAAATCTGGATGTGAGGAGTTCTGAACCGGGATACGAACCGGTTCAGAGCTCCTCACATCCAGATTTACTTTTCTTTCTGCGTTTCTATACTGCAATGATATAATGTTCATTTATTTCTTTTAAGCTTTTCAGAGTGCCCCCACAAATCAAATCCTGGATACGCCCTTGCTTACTCACGTTTTGGATTTACATGTGTAAAACAATCGCAGTTATATTGTGTTTTTGAAAATTTAGTTCGTACATAAGAGCGTTATATATTACGCATGATACTTCATCCAGCTTTACTTAAGTTAGGTCGTCAATCAACCTGTGATTATTACACTTAGATCTTACTTAACCGACAGCGCCAATAAGGATTACCTTACGCAAAAACAATAACTAGTTACCGACCGACATAGTCTATTATTTCCCAAAAACACCGTCCCAAATGCCCGGCAATAGGCGCGAGATTCCAATGACATAATCCAGAAATGATGCAACAGTACACAACTGATTAAGTGGAGTGATCGTAGCGAGGCCGCTGAATGTGGGACGCTTGGAAGTGAAAGTGGCACGGCTTTACTGCAACTTTGCTGTGGTGGAGGTTACAAGACTTGGGAGGTTGACACGAAGTGGCAGATGGCAGGTCAGCAGAAAGATGTGGCTTGAATACAATACAAAATTGTAGTGTAATACAAAATTAAAAAGCCTTCTTTTTTAGCTAAGGGGCTCCACAATGCTAAACATCAGTTTTGCATTAGATTCAGTTCTTTCAATGTAGATGGTAAAAATTTTAAAAAAATATGGCGTGTTTTTTGACTCAAGACAATTATTAGTTACACTTTATAAATAAACCTACTTTCAATCTTCTTTTAATGATAATAATTTAAAAAAAGCATGAATTTCACGAAAAATGTGGTTCAGCTTCCATATTTCAAAACCGATTGAAACGAAACCAAGGCACGCAGATACTTACTAGAAAAAAACATCTTTATTACATAAAGAAATTATACTTGATGTCCTAATTTTAAAAGGCAAATTATTTTCGAAGCGACTAACAACTTAAAGGGCGACTAACTATTTTGTTTCTAAAAAATAACTTGGCAGCAATTAAATATTTTAGCAATAATTATATTAGACGAGCTTTATAATGCGGGGATTTATAAAAACTAAATAATGGCTGCTACTTTAAGGTAGCAAACATATTAAACAGGGCCAATAAAATCATAGGCGAGGTACTATAAATAATGACATGGCGACTAATTTTAACAGTGGGATAGCAAACATTCTATTATAGGCAACTATAGGCTTGCATATAAAAATACACATTCGGGCTGCGATTTGCAAGCAGCTGTAAAAATTAAAACGGGTACTATAGTTAAGTATTAGGATTTCAGTATTTTTGTTTGTAGAATCATAATTGAATGAAAACGGCGACAAGCGCGCTCGTTGCATAGAAGCAGAGTGCGGGCCGCGGCGCGGGGGGTGGAGCGCATCACTAGCCAATAGCAAGCAAGCAAGTTCCAAAACCGAATCAGAGCACCCCGACTCTATACAGTCTTGTGGGTACTACCCCTAGATTGTATATAAAAAGCCGTAGGCGTGGAGGAAGGGCAGCCCTCGCCTGCTGTAACAAAGCATAGGCACCCGTGCGAGCCGTAGCGGCTGAGGCTGGTCGCCGAAGGCGACCAACAAGCCGAAGCTGCGAAGGTGAGCATGGGTGACTGTGCTTTGTTACGCAAGGGCGAAGGGGCTGCACTTTCCACAACGCCGAAGCAATTGCAGAAGTCATATTGGGTCTTTAAAATTAGGTTATGTTCAGTTTTTTTTTTATTTTTTCCAGAAACTAGTTTCATTACACCCTCTCCCCAGTGATCCCCCTCCCACTATACGTATACTTAATATTCGAGTTATTTTATCCTACATAAAACATAAAATAACCTTTTAATTTTGAAAAAAAATTATAAAAAAAAACTATTGATTTCCGTTACCCCCCCCCCCCCATCGCCCCCCCTAAACATATACATAGGTACATATACGTATATAAGAGTCCTTCCCGATATTGTAAGAAAAAGAAAAGTCAAGAAATAAAATTATAGACAAACTATTTTTTTTGCATGTCACTATTTGTTTTATTCAGAGCTCTAAAAATGTCGCACAAAGTATGTTTTTCATGACCATGGTCATATTTTCTTCACATCTCAGTTAACTTTATATACAACCTCATTGTATAATTTAAGAAAGCCTGTTTTCTACTTTTTATCCGTCGTCAAATGTTCGCTTAATAATAAATTCAGTTACCAAAACAAAAAATCAATGCCAGTTTAAGTTAAAACAAAGCCTATAACCTGATTATAAAGCTGCTACTTTCTACTTAAAATTATCCTTCAATGTAGCTGCCAACCTATTATTTTTGCTACCGGCTTTAATTTTTTTTAAATCCCTAATTCAGATTAATTTCTCGCCGCGTTAAATACATGCCATTTTAAAATAACTGAAGTTTTGCGTGCGCGGCATCTGATTAGAGCAGGATAGACAGTTAAAAAACAAAAGCGTTAGAGCAGGACTGATTTTTAGCATTGTGCAGCCCCTTAATACATATTGCAGGAATCATTGTCTGACTATATTTACGCTAGAAGCCCTTTAGGGTTGGACGAGAAATTGAATAACCTTCTTTGTAGATTCCCCTTTCCTAAACGCATTGCACGACCCTCTATCTTGGACCCATCTTGGACCAATCTACAAAGCCCTAGTTCTATTAGCTGAATGTGGGAAGCAGTGTCATACTTGCGGAGTACTAAAGGGCTGAAACAGTCATTAAATAGCCTTCTTTATTGTTAATTCACTTAACTAAACGCGCTACTAGACGCTATTCCTTGCACCAAACTACAAAGCCCTGGTTCTACTAGCTGCATGCGGGACGCAGTGTCATACTTGCGGAGCACTAACGGGCTGGAACAGTCATTAAATAGCCCTGTTCATAGTTAATTCGCTTCACTAAACGCGCTACTAGACGCTATTCCTTGGACCAAACTATAAAGCCCTGGTTCTACTAGGTAAAGGCAGGAAGCAGTGTCTGACTCGCGGAGGACTAAAGGGGGGGAACAGTCATTGTCACAGCCTTCTTTACAGTTATTCCACTCCGCCAGATGCACCGCTAAACGCTCTGCCTTGGATCAAACTACAAAGCCCTAGTGCTACTGGGTAAAGGCAGGAAGCAATGTCTGACTCGCGGAGCACTAAAGGGGTGAGAACAGTCATTATCACAGCCTTCTTTACGGTTATTCCACTCCGCCAGACGCACCGCTAAACGCTCCGCCTTGGACCAAACTACAAAGCCCTAGTCCTATCAGCTGAATGCAGCTTGCAGGAAGCAGTATCTGATTTCAATTACTCTTAGAGCCCTATAGTTGTGTAGTCTTTTCTATAAACAAACATACAAAGCGTAAAGGCATTATCCCCGATGAGGTGTAAATATCAAACTGCAAGTAAAAAATTTGTATCCATTTTTCACTGAAACTTTATGCCCTAACATGATATGGGATGGGGGCCAAGATAGTAGTTACTGGTGATAGTAACCGGGACCATATACGAAAAAGATTGCACACCATTGAAAAATAAAACCGGTCAAGTGCGAGTAGGACTCGCGCCCTGAGGGTTCCGTGCCATTTAAATAGGTTAATATACTTAAGTAACTTGAACAGAAATTATAAACTTATCACTACCTACAAAAACAAAACTGCAAAATTAAGTTGATTGAGTATTCGGGGACGTAACCCTAAAACTACATCGTCGTTTTCAGTATTTGTTGCTTAAAAATAACATATGTTCTTTAAGTACTGCTTTGGTCTTTGAGAAAGACCCCGTATCAAAAATGGTCTAAAAATGACAACTTTGATAGCCTCCCGTTTCTTTATTTTCGAAGATAAAAAATACATTTACACTCTACTTAATGAGCTCTAGAAACACCCGAAATTTTGGCCAAAGAAAAAAAATTTTTTTTTCGGCTCCATTTTAGCGTATGACCCCCCCTGAATTTTTTTTTATATTCGGTGTTGGGTCAAAATTTTACACAACATCAAAATTTCAGGTCTCTATCTCATTCCGTCTAAGAGCTAGAGACCCGTGACATACGGACAGACAGACAGCGGAGTGTCATTAACAGGGCTCCGTTTTGCCCTTTGGGTATGGAACCCTAAAAAAGGATAGCATTACAGGATATAATTATTTTGTAAATTAATTGTAAGCCATATTAAATATAAAGTTACGAGTTACTTCCGGAATACTCTTCTAATTTTTTCCCTTATTGTTAAATGTTGTTTTCATAATTCATAATAATTTATTTGTCAAACATAGGTACAATAATTGGATATACATAAGTTTAAAATGGCCTCTCTATGTTTCGCCTTAAAGGCACAAATATTTTAAAGTAAGTACTTATAGCTAGATTAAAGTCATAATAAAATAATACAATGTTAAATTTCAAAAAATATTTACAATTAAAAAATAATTAGTTACATTGCTAGATATCATAAAAAAAAAGCCACCAACCAATGTTTAAAAATTTGTTATATAAAACCATTAAAACAATCTATCCTAGAAGAAAATTTATTTACAAACATAACAGTTCAGTTATTAGAAGCAAAATAGTCTTTAAATCGAAGCAGTAAAATATGCAGTCAACTTTTGTAAATAAACAGGAAGTTAATGTCCAAGTTGATCCAATGTGGGCCCAATAGGGCAGTGACAGAAATGTGATAGGGGATATCTGTAACCGGTTTGGCTTGTGCATTTCCTAGTCGAGTGGAATGAGGTTGTGTCATATACATGTCGCCATAAAGAAGCTGTTATGGAGTAATTTATGGTGAATATGGAGATGGACTCATAATCATAACATAACTTTTAGAACAGAGATTTGACGCTGCCCAAAAACCCTATTACCAATTCATTTTCTAATCGACCACCCAGAGAGCAAAGATAAACCATAGGCTAACCTTCGAAAATCACCAAGGAAACAGGTGTTGTATTATTTTTTTTTCTTTTTCCCATGAAATCTAGTTACTTACTTTGTAATTTTTTTTCTTTTTTTAACGTTGAGTCCATCTCCCTTCTACTCCCTTGACGTACCTGCGTAAGCTTGCATATTTAATACTGTTGAAGGTGTAATCGATCTTTTTTTCTAAGCTCCCATTATTTCGTTATTCATATTTTTATCTTACGTTTTTAGTATGGCAACTTCCAAATCCTTTTTTACCATCTGTTTGCTACTCGGTAATTGTTTATATCAGAATCTTATCTCAGAGCGTTATAATTTTGCTAACAAAAACCAACATAGCTCCCGACTTGGTTTAGCACAAATATCCAGTTTTTTCCCGGCCGGTAGTATCTGGTAGTAGCTTACATAAACATGCTTGAGTCCGCAACTTTGCGTGCTGCAATTGAAGTTTTTTTCATAGAATTGCTCGAATGCACTGTGGCATAAGCAACAGTTTCTTAGGCAAGAACTGAATCTAGACCTGAATGCAGCCCTTCCGTGTGTTTTGGCTTCCGTGAATATACTTGCAGTCTTTAAGGCTGTTTATCTGTATAAAAACCAAGGTTCCCTGATGAATTAAAAATTACTTATTTACGCAAATTGCACATTTCTTGTAATGATTACATTGTAACACCGCGATTTTGCGCTGCGATTTGCCCAATTTATTATAACACCGCTAGAGAGCCAATCGACAACAGAGGCGAGAAATAAGTCCCGACTTTATTTCTTAAGCCACGCCCTCAATATACTGATTGGCCTTCAAGGCATCATTACCTGAATGACGCACCCTAGGTTCATGAACGAGTGTTCTTCTCATTTTTCGTGAAATTGTTAGTTGAAAATATTATAAATAAATACGATATTTTTGATGGTCGTCGATAAAGTATTGTGTGCAACTGAACATAATTGACATTGGGACACTAGTCGGAGGCACGCTGTGGGGGAGGAAGGCCCTATGTTCTAATGTCAGTGACATATCGTGTCGCGTAAGTTAGCCATTCGAAATTTGGAAAATATTCCCAATAAAAAACATGAAAAAAAAAAACGTTTTTTTAACAATTATGTGTTCTATTGGTGATAGCTTGAGGGTTCATTTTCAACCTGTATTTATCGAAGATGCTTCCCACTTCACCAAGTCTCGTCATTCGCAATTTTTAAAGAAGTCAAAATAGAGTAGCTAAATAGCTATACAAATCTGTACCCAGGCTGCCGCTATAGACCAACCATCACTAAAAGTAGAATGAAAGCAATTTATTTTAATATAATTCAATTGTGTTGTAATTTCAATTCTGCTATCATATGAGCAAAACTGCGGAAATAGCCTTGTGATTTATGTGAATTTTGGCAAGAAAAAAATAACAATAGACAGCAAAAATAACAATATTCATTAACATTTTAGCGTTAAATTATATGGTTCCTTGCGCTAATTGTTATTTAAATATTTTAATGAATATATGTATATATGCCCTTTCTAGCAGATCATTTAAACTTCACATTTGTAAATGAGATCGCGGCCGCGTTTACTTTTGTAGAACTAAGTTCAAAATCAATGCTATTTTAATGTTTTTATCACCAGATATTTCAGACATTTTTTTTCAGGCCAATTAGGCCATCCCCTTAATTACTGCGATACCAAAAAAAAAATGGGGTTTTTTCGAATCCATTTACTCCACTGTAACATCATCTACGTATTTCATTTTTGGGTAAATGTTTATTGAGTATTTGATTAAGATTCTCACTGAAGGATAGATTCTGGATAGAATTTTATTCCGAAAAGACCTCTAAATTGTTTTATTTTTTCCTGTAATTCTGAAATCCTACCTAATTTCATTGTGAAATTGCATTCAAAATATGGATATTATGTATTTGTAAAGTCTCCTTGAAAATGGTTTTGACAAAATAGTTTAGTACATTTTATATTAATAAAAAAACCGACATTTTGCTACTTTTACACGAACCCGTCTCACTGGCACTGAGGGTTTTTTCGCATATGGAGTAACAGGGACGCTGCAACTTTTACATATCGCCTCAAAAGGACCAAGTGGTCCAGAAAAAAAATCGACTGACGACGGCCCCATACCGCGGCCCAAAATATAAACAGTTTAAATATGTTTTATGGTTTTTTAGACTGTTTACTATCCCAAGTAATAAACGGTTTCGAAAGAACAAATTACATCATTGCTTAAAAAAATCACTTGTACAATATACAATACAGTAAACTTTATTGTGCCCGTATAATAGTACATTACGATACGAGAGCGATGAAACGTTTTCTGACGAGTGTGAGTTCGCGGCACGAGCCGAAGGCGAGTGCTGCAATCACACGAGTCGAGAAAAAGTTTCTCGCACGAGTTTCGTATAATTTTTTATAGCATAAGTGCGGAAAATGCCGACTTTACGCACGCGCAGCGTGCGTTAAGCGGTCATTTTACGCACGGTGTGCTATAAAATAATTTTCTTTGTTAGTTAGGATTTGTAAAAGGCCCTAGAAAATGCTTTATAGCAAAACCGGTCGGGCATAATAAAGTTTACTGTATATGTGGACAAGTACAAATGTTTTTTTAACCCTTAATAGCCCAAGATTCTCTTTTTGAATGAAAACGAAAATAGTCTCTAAAAATTCGCGAAAAATATAGGAAAAAGAAAATACTGATTTAAACGGGGCTTATACGAATATAAATAAACAATAAAAATATTGAATTTGCTTTGAATTTTTCTTTCATTAATACAAAGCTGAGATTTTTTTTTTAGTTAAATACCAAAAAACTACAAAAAACATTTTAGCAGAATATTTATTAGGACTTGCAGAGGCTCACCCGAAAAATGCGAAAATGTACAAAAAAAAAAAGTAAAAAAAACAACTCTGACACATCCTCGTGGACTCATGTCGTGACGATATGTTATAATTTATAAAATAAAAAAATATAAAACTTGACTGATGACGGCCCACTAAGGGCCGAAATATATTCCAAGCAAAAAAAAAATATTTTATTTATTAATTATATTTAAAGTAATATAATATGTATAATTACAAATAAAAGGCCAATAGAGGCAATATTATATATTTATTAAAGTAAAATAAAATAAACATTTTATGGAACGTCAAACGATTGTTGTAAATTTGTAACACTGCCCGATAAAGGGTTAAGCAATGTTTTATAAATTCCACCAAGTGCCAAAAATCACTAGCATATACAAATTATATCGTTATTCAAGTAAAATCCAAGATGAGTAACTAACTATACGTATGATATGGATCTGAGACAATCTGAGTGTTATGAAAGTAAAATTACATAATTTGACAGTAATGTTAAACTATGGCCCATTAATTAGACTAATGTTGTAATCTAGCTGAATTCTTCAAAACAACAACTTGCGATAACTAGTTTTTTTTTTCGTGCTTAAGTTTTTTTTTCTGTTGAGTAATGTGTAAACTTAGAATGTATATTCAAAATACATATTTTAGAATGATAATTGTACTAAAGTTTCATTTGTGTTACAGTGGAGGGTAATTTCTTTTACCATCGAATTGTATTTTTATTCTTAAACATTGCAATATGCTTTAAGAGCTGTTTCGCAGCAGGATTGTGAACAACCCGCCTTTTTCTAATTAATCACAGAACAATTTGTGGATATATTAATAATTATTAATATATCCACAAATTCACGATGGACTTCCGCAAAGTAACGCCTTTTTCAATAAATTTTAATCACAGTACACTTAAATTCAAAATTCACTCAATAGTTATTCAACAAAACTTTAGTACCTATGTATTGTGTATGCTGCCATCGCAAAGTTTCCATTAGTTTCTGTAAATTAGAATTTCAAAATGTTTCGATTAATTAGAAAAAGGCGGGTTTTTCACAATCGGGCTGTGAAACCGCTCTTAAGGTGTTAAGGTCCTGTAGATAGGTAGATTATATTTGGATCATGCATGGATACGGCTGGTTTTGATCATCATTTTGATCATCATATAATACATACGGCGAAATCTACCTTTATTTAGACCTAATCTTACTTAACCATAAGACCTAACTCGTGACCCGCAATCTTTCCCGTCACTCCCATCTGAACTAAACCTAGCTCACATCCATTAAGATTGATGTAACATTGTGTTGCGCAGACGGCGACGGAGAATGCACCAAGGCGGCGCAAGCGCAACGCCGGGCGCGGCCTCAGGAGAAGATAAGGTACCAAAACATTTCCTTAGTCATTCGCGTTCGAGATTTTGATACGAGCGGACATACTCGCGTGCTTCTAATTGAATTATTAATTGTGTTGTGATCGTGTTATCTGAGTGATAAGTTTGATTTTGGATTGATAAGGCGTATATGTCGGCCTTGACGGAATACGAGGTTGATACAGAGTGAGTTTCTATTGTTGTTTTGTTTCATGATAAAGTGTTACTGAAACACACGGGTAGATGAAGTAGCTCATATTTATAAAACCTTTATTTAATTGTGACTAGGTATAATTAGTACGTACCTAATGGTTCTTTGTTTCGTGTTTATTTACTTTTGTTAAAATTACCAAACCAAGGTCTGCTTATGTAAATTACCTTCAATGTTACTTCTTACAAACTAAATTGTTTCAGTCATTTCATGCCTTACCATATCACGTATCAAAATTTAATTTGATTACGGCAATTTTCTTGCTAAATCAAGTTCAAATCAAAGCATGTATATATAATTTAGAGATAATTCTGTTTACGAAAATGTTGTATTTCCATTTTACAAGCTTGGTTAAACTGATGGCCCATATACACTGGTGGACAAAAAAATCGACTCAAGCATTGTTGTTCTACATTTAAGGAAATAACCCAATCATACAAACATAAACATATGAAATATATAACATATAATTTTAAAGGTATAGGCCTCCACCATTGATTAAATGCATTTTTGTCTTAAAGTATTTGCTATACAGGCTGTAATTTTTTTTAAAGTGATGAATTAATAAATATTGAAATAATCAAATAGTGAAAAATAAAAAAAAAAAACCTTTTACAAAATCATTCATTTATTCATTAATTAAGTTCAACATTAGTACTTCGTGTTCCCCCCTCTAGCCCTTATGCTTGCAGCCGATTCTTCATTGACCTTATAAGTTTTTAATTAATTAAGTGAATTTCACGTCTTGTATAGCGAATAATTTTAAACCAAAATGCATTTATTCAAAGTTGGAGGCCTATACCTTTAAAATGATATATATATTTCATATGTTTATGTTTGTATAATTGGGTTATTCCCTTGAATGTAGGACAATGCTTGAGTCGATTTTTATGTCCACCAGTATAGTTTTAAATAGATAGGTTACATAACATCAAAACAACTAACAACTTTTGCAAACAAACATATCACGTACTATTGTATTATTTTCATATATGCTTACTTGCACGAATATTAAAATTGCAAGTTTGTAAACACAAACAAGCTCCTGAAACTACTTGAATTAACGTCAGTAGGAAATAATTGTTTTGGAACCTACCGGTTTTATTGATTATGTAGTTAAACTAGGCTATTAACAAATTATGTAGGTAAACTAGACAATTAGCAAATTAGTAAGCAACCTCTGGAAATAACAGACGGAAAAACATGCGGAAAAACTATAACAATTTCGACAATCAATCAATTGATTTAATTGTAAAAAAGCATGAACATTATTATCGTGTATACAAGGTGAATTTGTAAACATCGTCCAAATTCATACCTGAGCCTTGGTAAGTGATCAGCATCATATGAACCAGTAACTATTTTTGTAAAATTCATAAAATGAAATTTCGACTTCCCATAGTGATTCACTTAGGACTGGGAGTGAATTACTATGGGAAGTCAAAATTTCGTTATACGAATTTCACAAAAATCGTTATCGGTTCATGATGCCGATCACTTACCAAGCCTCTAATATGAATTTGGACGATGGTCAAAAAGTCACCTTGTATACATTTTAAAATTATACGTTTAGTATTCAATATTAGATTAATTATTTTCTAATCTAGCATACTAATAATCAGTAATTTAGTAAAGAATATTTTTATGGCCATATACACAATCGGCTTAGATAAGGAAAACATACAGGAAAATAGAGACTTCTACCATTTCCTACGATAACAATGAAAACTGCTAAATAAAACTGTTTAAGTTTTAGCTGAGCAGTTTCTGTTTTGTTTCCTGTTGCGTATTAATTGTTTCTATATGTCGTAGGAAATTCAGAAAAAACGAATCAGCACGGAAATGTGCTTCGCTCGGCTCCCCAAGTTTCTTTGCATGTAAACCTTTCACGCTCCGCCTCACTCCACTTCGCTTCGCTCGTTGTCGCACCTATTTTTGACTCATTGTTGAAAAGCAACCAAATCATGCTAAGATGGTTACGAAGTACTTTCCTAGTTTCCAATTATCCGAACTTTTGCAATGCAATCATCCTGATTTTCCATTACTGAAACACACGGGTAGATGAAGTTTAAAGTAGCTCATATTTATAAAACCTTTATTTAATTGTGACTAGGTATAATTAGTACTTACCTAATGGTTCTACATCTACCCGTGTGTGTTGATCCATTTTTTATGAAAGAAAGAAAGAAATTTGCAAGTACAGTCACAAAAACATGGTTCTTGTATGTAATTTAATTACAGTCTCAATGAGTCCTTCCTTAATAATGGCTTGCAAATTTTAATGTACCAAAAATAAGGAAAATTTAAATTAGATACACTGACAAAATTAAAACACAATAATATACTAAAAAATTATAACAATATAACATTATTAGAGTGCATTACAAACTAGAAAATATCAATCAGAAATAAATCCAAAGACAAGAGTTTGAAAAATAGTTTGATGACTTTATTTCCGCAATAAATTATATGCCTATGATTGAATGGACCTAGGACCTTCGACCAAAATAAAATGAATGGACGGGCCTTGTCTTTACAATTTGCTCACTCATAACGAGTCTAAGCAATTGGATATATACTTCGATACCTAATTTTTATTTTTATGTTTATTTTGCTTTTTGCACTTTGTAAATGCACAAGAAGGTATTTTTTCGTCAGTTATTTGGATGGCATGTAATAATAAGCGTACGTGTCACTCTTCTAACAGACAGAGACAGAGATGAAGTGAGAGCCGGCGCTCACTTTACAGACTTCAAAAATCTGTACGCTATGGCCCGTCCATTTATTTTATTTTGGTCGAAGCCTAGGACTGGATCCTTAAGATCTACGAACTTAATAGCTGTACAAGAAAGATTTTACGATTCTATTGTAAAATTACTTACCCATTATTTAACTTGCTTGGTTTTACGCAACTGCAACCTTTTTGAAAATGTCAACGGATTCCAGCAAATGCCAATACGTTGATCTGTGACCGTCACACCTTTTGCTTGGTGAATGAAGTAATTCTTATTATTCCAGTCGACGATACAAAATTCATTGACTTTATATTGTTCTAACTTAGCTGAGTCTACCCCATATTATTTCAAATTGACCCCGAGAATATTTTTAAATTTCAGCCTTATACCCTAACTGGCGCTAATATCCTTTCTGGTTTATCTTCTTCTCAAAATCTAAAAACTGCTATCTTCTCTTCTTCTTCTCAACTGAACAGTAAAAAATCTAATAAAGTTCGGTACATCAATATTAATAGTTTCCTAGGTATCTATGTATGAAAACGATGTAATATAGATGTACGAGACGTAAATCTGAGCTTCAGAAGTTGAGATGGGGCGAGGAGTTCTATAATCTTGACCTGTGTTGACCATACAGAGACTAATGGTCAGTAAGGGAACCGAATGGAATGAAAAAATTGCCGATTTTATCCATTCCTGTACATTTGTTCAACATCTGTAAATGCAGAAGTAAAATACTCCAAAAGTAAGGGTAGTCTCCTATGTAAGTTTCTGGTAACTATTACGGTTCTGGTAGTAGCCCTGGTCATGCCTTATCTCAACTTTCCTCCTTGTTAGTAAACTGCACAATCTCTTTATGTAGGTGTAAGATTGTGACAATACGGAATTATTTCCACCTGATTTCGATGCTGTTTCACCATCAGCGAAAGAAGTTAACGGGAAAGATAGATATCATTGCGACTAACAGAGGGCTTAGTATCGCCAAATGGGTACTTTATAAAGCCTACTCCTCGTTTATGGCCGAACCAAAAATGTTGAAAAAAATGTATATGAATTATCAACTCTAAGACAACACATACAACATTTTTCTTTTTCATACCACCAAAACTTCTATATGAAAAAAATATTCAACCGAATTGTGTTTTTTGGCTTGAATTCCCTACTGCTCCTAAGCGGCTTGGTCGATTTAATTTATTTATGCTTTGATTAATAGGTAAACTTGATAGCTATAAACATAACATAGGATTATTCAATAGAACAATAACGTCCATGTGAAAAGTATTATTTTCTCCTATTTCGCCCTATTAAGGACACAGTGAGCGTCATAATAGCCACTATGCAATGCGCGCTGATATAAATGTTATTTCAATGTCATTTACGTCGATATTCGTACCGACACACATCGAGCTGCTAATTTGGCGACACTAATCGCTTTAGTTGCCGAAAATCCGGTTGAAGAAATAATCCTAAAACGTCACAGGAAAAAAGCCATTTATTAATAACAGACCTAGTGGTGTGCGAGCAGAATCTTTTTTTATACTAACAAATTTACATCTACTTAGTATATTTTGCAAAGCTTCTATGGTATATGTAAGAAGCCGCATGTGTTTTCCGGTTTAACCCTTAAATGCATGATTTTTTCTTTTTAAATGAAAGTGGGGTATATGATAGAGAAGTGGCCCAGAATTATGGGAAAAATAAAAAATTTTTTTTTTTTCAAATTAGTATAAAAAATTGTTTATTTTTTCATTTTTGTTTTTTATCAGTTAGCACAGTCACTTGACACTAGTTTACAAAAATCCTATTTAATAAAACAAAAGCATGAAATTTTCATGATTTTTTTTCGCGACCTCTTATTTTCAGATTGGGATCATTTTTTTTACAACTGCAAAATTATGTTTGTATACATTAAAAAAAAGCAAATAAAACTAAATTTTACATATTTTTATTTTATTCCGTAATTATTTTTCATACAATAGTCTTGCAGGAAGAAAAATATACGTAAGAAAAAAACAGTTACACAAGAAAAATAAAATAGTAGTTTATGCTACAAGGGCGCAAAGGAATAAATTATGAGGACGATTTAAAACACGAGCGTAGCGAGTGTTTTAAACGTAACCGAGTAATTTATTGCTTTTACGCCCGTGTATCATACTACGTTTTTCAATGCATAGTGTGAGGAAATAAAAACAAATATAATCTTGTGAACTTTAAATTATAATTAGCTCAAAAGGACTGTATCCAGAGCCGTTAAACAGTGGAAAAAAAAGTATAACATCTATGGTACACAGGAAAGTCTTCAGGTTAGCCAACCATTGTAAATAAATTAAAAAAAAAAATAATAATAAAGCCCTAGGGCAAAATAATCGACTTTTTGTTCGGTTTTGATGCATAAAAAGTGGGCCTTTACGAGCACATGCATTGAAAAATAAATTATATGTTGCCATTTGGCAACAGGATGCATTTAAGGGTTAAACATGTGCTTAGGTCGTTGCTAAAGCCACAAGTAGCGCGGAAACATCGACATCATGATGCAATTTGCACATGCATCTTAGGATACTGAAGATTTGCATAAGAAGCTGCAAGTAATTAAATGAGCTTGATTTAGAGCTTTTTGCACTCAGTAGAGTTGAATACTCGCAGATGCCGTCTTTAGTTAAGGTGATATACCGTGCTAGCAAAGGTCCCCGTTACTCCAGGCAGAAAGACCCGCAGTGCGAAAGGGACGGAATCGGGGAAAATTGTCAAAAAGTCGGTTTTAAATTAATGCAAAATTTACTAAAATAGCTACAAAAAATTCCATAACCAGTAATTTAGGTGTAGTTAAATTAAAACCCATCTAAATAAATATTTTTCAAGTCTGTATGCTATCCTAATTTGTCAGATTATCAAAAAAAGTGTAAATTTAGACCTGATTTCAATAATTATTTCTTTTGAATGAAATTCCTCCTATCGCGTTTCTGATAGACCAAAATCTAGTAAAAGGTCCCAAAATTGTTATACTAATTTATTTTACTTAGAACTTCATTAAAAGAGCAGATAAATAACTTCAAAAAGTGTCAATTTTCACGGTATAGCCCCTTAAACGCAAATAGCTACCGCAGTGTATTTTTTCAGAATATACGTAAGAAGTAACAGTTTAGGCATCTCCAAACTTTTTAGTCTAAGGGCCACACTGACTCCTCCACTAAATAACAAAGTCTACCCCGCTACCTCATCATACCAACTTCACAACTTGCTATAGTTTTTAATGCATGCATGATGTGCCATTAAGGTGGTATATCGTCCGTGAAAAGGTCCCCGTTACTCCAAGCGGAAAGACTCGCATTGCGAGAGCGACGTAATCGGGGAAAATTGACAAAAAGTCGGTTTTAAGTTATACAAAATTAACTAAAATAGCTATGGAAATTTCCATTACCAGTAATTTAGGTATTGTTAAAACCCATCTAAATAAATATTTTTGTAGTCTATATGCTATCCCGATTTGTCAGAATATCAAAAAAGTGTAAATTTAGACCTCATTTCATTGATTATTTCCATCGAGTGAAATTCCTCCAATCGCGTTTCTGATAGTCCAGAATCTAGAAAAAGGTCCCAAAATTGTTATACCTACTAATTTATTTAACTTAGGACTTTGTTTGAACAGCAGATAAATAACTTCAAAAAGTGTTGATTTTGACAATATACCCACTTATTTCGAGAGACCAACGGGAAAAAAGAGCCCATATTTAAAAAAATTATACGAGACAATATCAAGTTTTAAAACGACAAGAAATATTACAACATCGAATAGAACCACAATGAAAATCGAATGAAATATTTAATTATTGTAATAGTTTTGTAAATAAAAGCAATGTTAAGACTTACAACTACAAGCAACAACAGAAATTGTGTGCCAAGCACCTAGGATTTACCAAAAATGAAGATACCCCCATATACATATCTGAACAACTAACCTCAAAGGGATCTCGCCTTTTCTTTCTTGCTAGAGATCTTATTAAATCGAAAGGATATAAATTTTGCTGGACATCTTATGGAAGGGTGTACGTTAGGCAGGACGAAAACTCGCCCATCATTTCAATCAAAAGTGAAACTCAAGTGACCAATTTGTTGCACGAAAAATGACTATTAAGTTACCTAGTTATGAATCACTTTCAAGTTTGCATACAATTTATTTTGTTAACTAAAAACTTCAAGTTAATAAGACAAAGTTATCCTTTTTTACATAAAATCAAACATAACACACATATTCACTTTCTCAATCTCTACACAAACACAAAAAGTCTCATATATTTAGATATTAAATCTAAAAATAATCTCCTTACACATACACTTGAACACGATGAATACATAATATATGCGGGTATAATTGTATTTACTAACTCAAATAAAAACATATACAAAGATAATTATGCTAAGAACACAAACCAAAAACATTTATATAAAATGTATCACATAGATCTGGTAATGATACGCAATTTTACATTCATTAAATATGTCTAGCTCCCTTACGACATTGTATGAAATAGACAATATAGAAACCGCGCAATCTATTGCATGCCAAGTTGAAGATTTTCAGAAGCTTGTTCACATACAAAATACGGATCTGACGATTATTTCACAAAATATAAGAAGTGTTAATAAGAATATAGACAATTTGCATGTTACTTTGTCTCAGCTTGAATTTGATGCTGACGTAATTATCCTAACAGAATGTAGACTTGACCCAATGAAACCTATACCACAAATTGACAATTATAATTCTTTTTCTACAACTTGTCATCTTAACCAATGTGATGGGGTAATTGCCTATGTTAAAAAGAATTATAACGTGAGCGTCAAAGAAATAAGGCTGACACATGCATCATGCCTGCAGCTTACTATAAATGAACTGACCATCCTCGGAATTTATCGTTCTCCCTCAAACAAAAATGCAGACGATTTTACAAAATCTTTGGATCTACATTTGAAAACCATCAAGTCATGCAAAAATATTTTAATTACGGGTGACATCAATATAAATATCATCTTTAATGATAGTGAACAATCATTTGAACGCTCTAATAGACATTACTATCTTAATATGTTAACTATGCACAGCTTGTTTCCAGGTCACTTTTTGCCTACTAGATATGAAAACTGTTTGGATCATTTCAATCTAAAACTAGATAATAACAAAAAGAAATCAGCTTTCATAGCGGTTATAGATAGCACTATCACAGACCATCGTATGATTTTTCTAAAGTTGTCTAAAGTAGCACATAAGGACACAAATTCAAAAACTAAAATAAAAATTGACTTTGATAAAGCATTAATAAGCTTAAATGAAAGTAACCTATCAGACTTATTATTATATAACGAGCCCATTATATTAACCAAACGTTTCATAAATATAGTAAGAAAAAGCTTATTAGAGAATACTAAAACTATACTTATTCCGAGAAATAATCGCATTATTAAACCATGGATAACTCTGGGCATTTTGCGCTGTATTCAAAATAGAAATAATATGCAGAAGAAATTGCGTGTTGACCCTGGAAACGAAATATTAAAAATCACTTACAGGCGATATCGCAACTACTGCAACAACCTTATCAAGAAGTTGAAACGTAAATATGACACAGAACAATTAACCAAAGCTAATAAAACTCCCAAAACCTTATGGAATGCTATAAACAAAATAACTCATCGTAAACAAAACAATACAAAAAGTTTAGAATTATTAAATATAAAAACATCTCAACATGAGTCAGTTAATTTAGTAAATGATTATTTTGCTAATGTTGGAAAAACATTAGCCGAAGATATTACTTCCGATGATACACCAGAACCATTCAGTGCTACCTCAGAACTGTCAAGCTCACAAGTGACATCCTTTGTTTTATCAGAAACTGATACCAGGGAGGTGATGTTGGTCTTAAAGAGTCTTAGGTCTGAAAGTGCTCCTGGTTGGGATGATATATCTACCAAATTTCTTAAAATTGCAAGTAGCTCTGTCGTTCCTATCATCTCTCATTTGACTAATCTGTGCTTCGGCAAGGGCATTTTTCCAGCAACTCTTAAACAAGCTATTATTACGCCGGTACACAAGGGAGGGGACAGAGACAATCCCAGTGACTATAGACCCATTTCTGTTCTGCCTGCTTTATCAAAAATAATTGAAAAATTAATTAATATTCGTTTGATTAATTACCTAAACAAATTCAATATAATATCCAAATCACAGTATGGGTTTAGACAAGGCATATCAACAGAAGACGCCGTATCAGCACTAACGTCTTGCATTGTGAGCCACGTAGACAAAGGTAAAAAATGTCTTACTGTTTTTATTGATTTAAAAAAGGCCTTTGACACAGTCTCTGTCCCCATCCTTGTGCGCAGGTTGGAGAATATTGGTATAAGAGGTGTCCCTCTTGAACTTTTCAAAGATTATCTTCTGGATCGTAAACAAAGCGTTAAAATTGGAAAATATATCAGTGACAATTCAAAAGTAACTTTCGGTGTCCCGCAGGGTAGTGTGTTGGGCCCAACATTATTTTTAATCTATATTAATAACTTATGTGATATGAAGATCAATAGAGGGGATATATTTTCCTATGCAGATGATACTGCTGTTGTTTTTGCTGGTAATTCATGGGACGCTGTACGTGGCTCTGCCGAAGAAGGGCTTGCTGAAATTGCTCGCTGGCTAAAATTAAATATTCTTACATTAAACATGACTAAAACTAACTACATATGTTTCACAAAATATAATAGTACACAGCCAGCAGACGATTTCCAAATAAAAATACATAAATGTAATAATATCCAAAATTCTAACTGTTTGTGTAACTTAATAACTCAAGTTACAAAAACAAAGTATCTAGGAATTATGGTAGACCAGCGTCTGTCTTGGCATTCTCACTTAGAACTGGTAATTAGCAGAATCAGAAAATTGATATGGATATTTAAAATGTTAAGACATGTCACGACAACGACTCTTCTAAACCAAATATACATAACCTTAGCCCAATCCATCCTGGTATATTGTATACCAGTGTGGGGAGGGGCTACTAAAGAAAAATTCCTTGAATTGGAGAGGGCACAACGGTCACTACTGAAAGTTATGTATTTTAAACCGTTCAGATTTCCTACTGAAGACCTATACAATTTGTGTGATTTACTAACAATTAGAAAACTTTATGTTTTGAACGCTGTTTTAAAACTGCACAAATCTTTACCATATGATCCCTGTATCCTTAACAAAAGGAGGAAAGATAATGTGGCACCGGTACTTTCTGCTAAATCTGTTTATGCTAGTAGACAATATCTCAAACAATCTGCGCATTTATATAACTTAGTCAATAAACACATAAATATCTACCCTATGAATAGCTATGAATGTAAAAAGTCTGTAACAAAATGGTTAAAAACAAACAGTTATGAGCAAGTTGAAACCTTGTTGCAAATTCCTGGCTAAATTTATTAATACATATATTTATTACATCTACGAAATACCTTAAAATATATTGGTTTACATTTTTTACATATTACTACATATATACTACATATAAATACATAGATAATAAAGAAACACAATCCATTCTAAACATTCTTGCAGTACATAGCACTTGCACCGCTTACACACCCTCACTATACAAGCCCGCACACACACATACACATACATTAACCCTCACCTCCTAGTAGATAAACTAAATCTGATGCCAAGACCTCGGTCGAAGGACTAGAGTTTTACAGGGTTTTTTCTCAAACATTACACTCACCCACATACCCTCACACAGACCATAATGAAGAAAAATGGTTTGTTTTGTTTTTTATTTTATCATATAGTCTATAAAATAAGATAAAAGTCATCGAAAGAATTACTTAGATACGATAAGTAGTTTTCAAGATATTAATTTTTAAAAATAGGCTAGAAACGCTCGACCGCGCTCGCATGTGTGACGTCACAAAACATGAATCGCCTCGCGCCGCGCCGCCGCCGGCCCGTCGGCCGCCGACTCGCTCAGTCAGCTGTTGCCCTGTTGCCTTAAAACCTTATAACAGTACCAAAACATTTATTTTTATTTACACCATAAACATTAACAACACACATTAGTTGCATTTTATGACTCAAAAACTATTCTACTAATTTATCATAAACATTGTTTTTCCAAAATTATTTGCATTTTTCAAAAAGATTTTACAGAAGTATTTATCGTACTGCACTTCATATACAAGGTGACTTTTTGATCATCGTCCAAATTCATACTGGAGCCTTGGTAAGTGATCAGCATCATGAATCGATAACAATTTCTGTGAAATTTGTATAATGAAATTTCGACTTCCCATAGTAATTCACTCCCAGTTCTGAGTGAATCACTATGGGAAGTCGAAATTAAATTTTATGAAATATACAAAAATTGTTATTGGTTCATGATGCTGATCACTTACCAAGGCTTGAGCATGAATTTGGACGATGTTCACAAATTCACCTTGTATATCAACTTTTTTGAGGACTCAAAGTCTACGTGAGCAACACAAAACAGACTTTTTTGTCTTGCTGACATGTGCATTTGTGCCTGTAGTTGAGCATAATATTTTTTTCCTAGTTGACCGTTCTCATAGTACGTTCTCATTGTGTTCTCCTTGTAAGGACACTTTATTTCAATAACATAGTCATTTGTAAGACCGTAGGGTGACGCACCAAGCATTGGCCAGTCTTTATTCAAATAAAGACCAGACTGTTCAATTTTTATTTTTTTTATTTCAGTAACTACTTTACTAACATCACTCTCTAGTATTTTCCCTCGCTAGATAGCTGCAGTTTCTTTAAATTTTAAGGCCCCAAATACAGTTTCTGCTAGGGAGCCGACCTTTGTTTTGCACTAAATTTTAAGGCCCCAAATACAGTTTCTGCTAGGGAGCCGACCTTTGTTTTGCACTGTGATGCTTCGAGCATTTTTGATGCCGTAATGCGCCCGTAACGCATTTCGAACCACATATTAGACTCAGCTTGAGCCTTAGTGGCATCTTTTACAAGAAGACATCTTGAATGAGTCATTTCGTTTTAGCAAAATTTTATAAAATTTTCAACGCCCCGTACAGCAGAACTTAGTTTGAATGCGCATATTAGGTAATGCATAGAAATTTTCTGTACTTCCGGCTTTTCAGTGACATATAGAGCGAGTGAGCACTGTACATTTAGTTCAAAAAGCTTTGGAACTAGTTTTTCAAAAAACCCATTATTGTCGTCTCCAACATTTGGAAGCTGTGATCCAAAGTCTTTGGCTTTTATAAATTTTTCCGTAGTACCAACACCCGCAGGCTTCGATTTCTTGCAATAGCATTTGACATCTGTCGGTGACGGCTCCTCAGTGCGACGATGAAGCCACATTAATAAAGCTATAGTGTGTTTGCATCCACTTTTACTGGCGGCACAATCATCACAAGTAACGCACAAAACCTCGTCCTCTTTTTCATTGCACTCCAGAGAACAGTGGTAAGGTTTTGTGCGTACTCGATGCTCCGGTGTGATTCTACACTTTACGATGCAAATGTCTCCTTGTCTTTTTACTTGTACATAGCCGATTGCGTCATCTCCATAACATCTCCATGCATAATCGCTCACTGATCTAAAAAATAAATAAATAGTTTTCTTAAATACTTGATTAAAAATTTTATACTATTCTATGAAATTTTTAGAACCCCTGACAAAGTTCTAATTGTTTTATATACTAAGATCAAAATAAAATTTACAAGAACAAAAATATAGGTGTGAAATCTTGTGTTAATACATATCGTTACTAGGTTATATTTTGTTAGAGAAAAGAGTTTGGTAGGTACCATAGTACAGTGCTTAACTATGTTTCGAACATACCTACAAACTTACTTACGTATCTATATGCTCTAACAGTATTATTGTGACGCGTGAAATGGGAAAAAATTAATAAATATCATGTGATATACATATTGGATTCTTACTTACTTTTTCATTTTTACTCCTCGCATTTCAGCGGCAACGAAATCAGCATTTTTCGAAAAATATTGAGCCACCATCAAACCGCCCACTCTAGGCAAGTTATTTGATTGTCCTTTTCGACATCCTTCTTCCACTAAAGAATAATAATCGGTCGGGATACGAACTCCTTACTCGCGGTTACCTAAATAATAGGTATCAGTACTTGTGTTCGTGGCGAACCGGCGAGCGCGCGAGGCACCACGCGGTGCAAGTGGGCGGGACCTGTACAACTACGTCACACGCGAACCGCGCGCTTTCACGGACATTTGAATTTTTGTTCAACTTCCAATGTCTATAACTTTGAAACTATTTCGAATTTTTGAATGAAACAAAAACAGTTGTATTTCGTAACACTTAGGCGCCATTCTTACGAAGTTTCAAGTGATTCTGCGAACCTACTGATATTGTTTATTCACACACTAGTACATACCTCCACATTCTTATTCTTAAATTTGTCAAAATTTAAAAATTTAAAATTTAAAAATTTAAATGTATTGAATCTTTTCTTTTTCATAATATACTATCAATGTAAATAGTGGAAGAGCGGAGCCTCCTAAGACAGGTATATTCTTTACTTAAAAGGAGACTCCAACAATTTGTAAAAATATTTATGATTAAGTTACAGAAATAAATTATTTGTATTTGTATTTGTATTTGTATTTGTAATGTTATACATACACGTCATCAAAGTGTTACAATGACGGTCTTATCAAATGGAAACATTGAAAAATTTTACAATGTGCGCAATTTTGCTTTTTGATAAAAATGTACCTTGAAGGGATTTTAAAGATATCAACATATTTTTCAAATTAATGGCAATAGTGAACAATGTTGTCCGTAAATATTATTAGAGTGCATTACAAACTAGAAAATATCAATCAGAAACAAGGCGTGAAATCACATAACGCCCTCGTGAGCGTTCTGTATGTGCAGTACAAGCTAGTATATCAAGCAGATGCAAAAATAACAATGGACAAGTATGATGGAAGAATTCACCGGTCTGGGTAGGAACCTCGGTGGCGCAATTGGTAGCGCGCTTGTCTTGATAACAAGAGGTCGCAGGTTCGAATCATGGCCAGGGGAATGTTTTAAAATTCTTGTCTTTGGGTATGTTTTTGATTGATCTTTTCTATTTTGTAATGCACTCTAATAATATTTAGAGTATTCATAGCGATGGATTTCGCAAAAAATAAACATAATAAATGTTGTCCGTGTTGGTCTCACAAGTGTTTCACTTCACCGTGGTCGGTGATTGTTGTTTTCTGTATTCGCTACAGGTACTTGCGCTACTTTCAAGGTCGAAGCAACCCTCACTTTGGTTGGTTGTTACTCTTGATCATGTTTTACTACAAATAGAGCCCAAAGGCGTACGATTCTCGAAATTGATCTAATGATAACTTCAGTTCGCCAGATGTTTTTTCATCGTTTATTTTGTTAGTCGATTTCTTCCCTCAACCTTTTTTCGCACAGTCAACATAATAATATCAAGAGTAGGAAGAAGCCATATTTACGATATTTTTAGTGCCAAATCGTCTCGTTAAATATAATCACTGGTTGCATGCCATGGTTCCATTAAATACCATGGTTCAGCCTGCAGTATTCGTTGCTCAAAGTGAGAAACTAAATTTTGTAAAACATTTCGCTTAGATTAAATTATGTTAAGGTGTGTTAATTCGAAAACCATCCGAGATTTAGGTTTGATAAGCCGTATTTTTGAAGTTTTGGTCTAAAAAACCTCATAATGATGAATATTTTTAAGCTGCAACTTCCATTTGCCTTCGTGTGACGTCACTTGAGAAATGTTTGAATTAATGAAGCTGTTTAGAAATGTGTCTTTGCTATCAAGATAAATTTTTCTGCCGACTGATTTGACAGATGGATGACAGATGAGTAGACAGACAGAGACAGACCGCTTTTTTATAAGCAATTACAATCGGTATAATGTCTAAAATTCTCAAGTGACGTCATAACAGTCTTAAAAAAACACAAAAAATAATGGTTAATTTATAAATCAAAACAATGAAAACTATGTACTAAAATAACGTATATCCTCTGAAAAAAAAATATTGAAATTAAGCTATGGGAATTGACAAAATTAGGTAACTATCAGCATTAAGGATAATACTTATACTTCTCTAAAATATTTTTTTTTGGATAACAACTACCTAGTAACTAGAAATACCTAGTAACTGCAAAATACTTATTCCAGACTTGCGCAGTTTGAGGACCATTGGCAATCGTAAAATGTCAAGAACTTGTTAACCTGAATATAGTTCATTTAAACAGAAAACATTGTACTATATGTGACGTCTATATTTATTGTTCATTTTACTTATTTATTGTTCAGTTTACTTGAACAATCTAATGTAGACAATAATTCAAGTAAATAGAACATAATTCTGTTTTTGTTTACAAGGTTTTTTTTACAAAACGATCTGGTAGTATTGTAAAAATATTTATTCTCCGTGTGCAAAATGGTCCATTAATTATAGAAAACGATACTTCCGTCATGTATGACTAATACTAATAATAACTAATAGAAATAGAAATAGAAATATATTTATTTATGTAATGTATACAACGTATTGTAACGTACAATGTATACAAATAAGGTTTTTGAAGAGCTTATTCAGTCAATGGTATAGAACAACTTTTATTATGAAATAAACCCCGTATCTCGAAAAAAAAATTTACTGTTTCATAGTATAATGCAATGCCGCTCGGCCAAAATGTATGGAAGGGCAGATTTTCTTTTTGAGATTTCAGTGTTGACTCCATAGTTAAAGTTGTTCTACACCATTGACTGAATAAGCTCGTCAAATATGGTTACACCTTTCTGTTACACGTTGTATACAAGGTGACTTTTTGATCATCGTCCAAATTCAAACTAGAGGCTTGATAAGTGATCAGCATTATGATTCGATAACAATTTTTGTGGAATTCGTATAATGAAATTTCGACTTTCCATAGTAAATTACTCCCAGTCCTGAGTGAATCATTATGGGGAGTCGAAAATCATTTTATGAATTTTACAAAAATCGATATTGGTTCATGATGCTGATCACTAACCAAGGCTCAAGTATGAATTTGGACGATGTTCACAAATTCACCGTGTATATTACTTATTACAGGTCGGTTTTAATGTAATATATAATAATATGGGGAAATACACAAGGAAATAATAAAGGTACTTAAATTTTATTAAAAAATCCACTTTAGTAAAATAAAAAATATAGGAATAAGGAATAAATAATATTATAAATAGATGCAATACATATAATAAATATATGCCGAACTCCACCCATTCGAGTATTTAAAGCGATGGATTTCGCAATAAAAACATATAATCTATGTATGACTTGGTCAGGAGCAGTCATGTTCGGCGTCAATCATTTATGAATTAATTAAAAATATATAGATTTAGATTTAGATTTATTTATTAATAACAAATATAGTTACATGTCAAAGAATAGATTACAAAGTTATACTTAAAGTATAATTATTATAAAATTAACTATAAAATTATAGAATAATAATATTCTTAGTCAAAAATAATAATAATTGAAAAAACAATAAATTGTATTATGATTAAGTAATGTCAAAAAGAATAATATTCTATGTAGGTACGATTACAAGGTGAATTTGTGAACATCGTCAAAATTCATATTTAAGCCTTGGTGAGTGATCAGCATCATGAACCAATAACAAGTTTTGTAAAATTCATAAAATGAAATTTCGACTCCCCATAGTGATTCACTCAGGACTGCGAGTGAATTACTATGGGAAGTCGAAATTTCATTGTACAAATTTCACAGAAATTGTTATCGATTCATGATGCTGATCACTTACCAAGGCTCCAGTATGAATTTGGACGATGATCAAAAAGTCACCTTGTATTTATAATAAATGTGTAGTCTATGTGAAAATTATATTACAAAACTCAATTCCAACTGCATTAGCTCATACCCAACATCTACTTACCCACTCCAAAAACGCAGTCTAACTTACCTCCCAAAGTAGAATGCTCTTTGAAATCGAAAGTGTGCCAGCCAACATCTTCGAGGCGCGTGTTAATAATTCGGCGTGCAGTCACTAAACGGCCTTAACCTCCTTTCTGTTGCGTCGACTGACTGGTTGTGCTGTGCCGGTACTCATCTCGCTGTTATTGGCTCATTTCGCAGACCTTGACTGACAGATTGCAACAGTTACACATTGGTGATTGTTGAAATTACGTGTTCCAAAGATTATGCATCACTTTAATCGTAATTAAGTATAAATTACGATCACTTTAATCGTACTTGAATATATCGAATCGTTATACCTTACAATTTTGTTTTGTCTAAAATTTAGTTAGCCACGTTTTTAGGAGTCTCCTCACCTCAGTTGCCTACCTCTGTTACTTTCTTGTACTTACTGACGGTATAAGGCGATGCCAAAAAAAAATGGGATTTTTTCGAATCCATTTACTCCTCTATAACGTCATCTACGTATTTCATGTTTTGGGAAAAGGTTAATTGAGTATTTGATTAAGATTCTTACTGAAGGAAAACGTGATTGGATGAAATTTTCTCGATAGAATTTTATTCCGAAAAGACTTCTAATTTGTTTTATTTTTTCCTGTAATTATGAAATCCTAACTAATTTCATTGTGAAATTGCATTCAAAATGTGGATATTATGTATGTTTGTAAAGTCTCCTTGAAAATATTTTTGACAAAATAGCTTAGTACATTTTATATTAATAAAAAACCGACTTTTTGCTACTTTTCTACGAATCCGTCCCACTCGCACTGAGGTTTTTTTGGCATATGGACTAACAGAGACGCTAAATCTTTTACATATCGCCTTAACTTGGAAAAAAATATTTTTGCGTTAACTTTTGTGCAATAAAGAAAGATTTCATTTACACAGCTGCAACGACACCCTAACATCTATTACTCGGACAAATATTGTTTTGTACTTCCGTACATTGGTCATGCTCAAACGCAGGTCAGTCAGTAGGTTTTGGAAGCCGATATTCAATTATTTCCTTGTATAAAAACGTTATATTATATTGGTTTTAATATAAAAGAGCATAATTATTATTAAAATGCAAATAAACAGAAAAATAAATGATTTAACATTTAAAAAAAATTTCCAATTTTTTTAAAAAACAATCTTATTCGTAATTACTTGCCGAATTTTCAATATTAATTTCGCTTCAGTTTAAACACCTAAAAATGTTTTTTTGAGATCCTCTACATACAACTTATTCCAAAAGTGACACCAATTTTTATCTGTTGAAATAATGTTGTGTGCCGGTCGTGAAGTTCGAATCTTGTGTAGGTAACTTATCTACACCTTAAAAGCTCAGTATTTATTTATACAACAAACTTAAGTAACATTATATAAAACATTGGTCAATAAAAACCAAAATAATCTAAATTAAAATTAACTACCAATAAATATGTTAAAATTAAATAATAAAATGCAAAACCCTGCAAGAAAAACTTACCTATATATTAAATTAAACTATATAATAGTAGATTATGCACTAAGGGAATAAAGCAGTGTCTTACGTCACGGGCGGCATATTGAACCCTGAGCGTAACGAGGTTATATAGAGTCCTGAGTAAAGCGAGGGGTTCAAGCTGCCCAAGACAAAGACAGGCTTTATTCCAGAGGAGCATACTCTGCTTTTCACACCTTCTGCGAGACAATAAAAATATCGACATTTTTTATCAACATTAATAATTCAATAAAATTCACTGACAATCACAGCACCAAACATCGTCTTTTGTTTCACATTCTTTGTAAACGCTTTTTTTCTTTTTGTTGAATTCTGCTTATGGTGGCCAGTTCGATTTTCGAACAAATCTCTTTACAATCCCATATGGGCATTTGTTTTACACGAGTTTCCACACGAATTTGACGTTCCAAATTTAAATCACTTTAATCCCTAGGGATTTTCATATAACTTTATATCCCTTGTGATATAATGCGTTACTTTACGTTGAGGTTGCATGATATGTAGTTGGACATTGTTGAGCAGGTGGTGTGAAAAATACATTTCTGCAGCGTGCACTGCTTAAGTTTGATGCAATATTAAACGTGGCCAACTAGTTAGTGTAACAAGTGTCATGAAGCCACTACTTTTGAATTATATTACAACAGAAATCGTAATTGTATCCGTTAATTTTGTTGCAAGAGTATAATGCTACAATGTACTAACGTCATTATCAACTACAGTGAGATATATCTATTTGTTTTTTCTATTCGTGTTTCCGATTATGTGGCTTGTAACGCTTATAATGATTGTGTCTGTGTTTCCTGTACACATATGTAGCTGTATTATGTATGTCTACCTATATATTGTCTTGGTTAGTAAACAAACACAAGCTCTTAAAAGTTCAATACGTTTTGTTTTATATGGTACCAGACTAAGGCTTTTTACATCACTGTTAAAGTCTATATCCAACAAACCAGACAATAAATTATTTAGATTTAGTACCGGTTAAATATATACCTATATAACATTTTCTTGTTCCTCTTCATTGTGTAGATACTTTCTAACAAATTCAATTTCCTGGCAGGTCGTCAACGAAACCCCGCCGGCCCGACCGAGCTGTCTACGTGCCCCGAGCACTCAGGTCTTCGGAAAACTCGACCTCAGAGGAGAACAAACCGCCCGATACTCGAAAACGCACAAGCCAGACCTCCGTCACTCCCAACGCCAAACCTCCCAAGTCCCCCCGGGACAAGTCTCTCCCAGGAACGCCGAGGAAATCTATAGACAAGGCTTTCTGCAACGTTTACACCCCACCTCATCTCAGGAATCAAAGATCTCACACCGCCCCAAGTATATGCGACTCAGATTCTGGGAGCGAATACGTGCCTTCCGTGCCAAACAGTGATAGTGCAATAGATTTTAGGGATAACGATGATACTACAGATATAGGTAGTAATTTCTACATAGGCGACTATTTTGCCAATGGCCAACTAGGATTATACAACCCGAACTTTTATTTTAATGAATTAGATAACAGATTAGAAGACGAAAAGGAGGATAGTATTGACAACCAAAACTGGAGATCTAATGAGACTAACGAATTAAATATGGCTGTACCTGAATCTAATAGAAACGCTATTATAGATAACGGATATATCCAATTTAGTAAAGATGAAGATTTCGAGCAAAACGAACTGAAACGTGCGTCTCAAGAAATCAATAGAAGTAGTAAACGAATTATTAAGCAAAGCTTCGATTCCGATGTTTTAGTTATATCAGATCCTGTTGAAGAAGCAAATCAGGTCGAAACACAACAACTTGATCGTTCTGATCTAACCGAACCAGAAACGCCAAGTCCAGTGAAACCAAAACAAAAACTAGAAGCTAGGGTATCATTAAAACGCGAAGAAAACGACTGGGACGCTGTTTTCGACGAAAGTGGAGAATGTCTCGACCCATCTTTGCTAGAAGAGCTTACGGCTACTGTTGGCAAAGTCCACATATCTAAAGCAAAGAACGACTATGGACAATACCAGACAAGAGGCCAAGCACTCTTCAACGGCCCCATAGATGAGGCATTCGCGCATGTGGTTGAAGTGTATGACTTTCCTAGTGAGTTTAAGACGAACGATTTGCTGTCAGTGTTCAGTGAATATAAAGACACTGGGTTCGAGATCAAGTGGGTGGATGATACTCATGCGTTGATCGTCTTTAGCAGCTCCAAAATTGGTGAGTTGATGTTTTTAGTTTTTTATATAACATAAACGCCAGCGAATGGAAAAAATAGAAGTCTGATAAGCGCTGAAATATAACCCCATGAAAACTGTGCCGTGTTTAGTATGGCGTCGGCTTCTATGGCGTCCACTGTCACTGGGAGTCGGCCAATCACGACTGGCCCAGTGTCGCAGTGTTATTGAGTGTCTGGTACAGTTTTCGAATGACAATTCGTTAGAAACGCGTCTTCTATGTTTTTTCCATTCGCTGATAAACGCACTTGTACTTTTCCACTATTTTGAACCCTTTTATTTTGCCTAAGCATATCATGAATTCTGTTAAAACTACAAGGGTCGCCTCGCTCCGCTCCGCTTCGCTCGGCTCTTCGGTAAAATGTAATATAATTGTTTGAAATTATCAACATACAGAAGTTGGTCTACCTTATAATGGTGAAAAGATATAAGATTATAAGCGTAAATTTTATGAGAACGTTTCATTTTTAACACCAATTGATGGAGAATTTTTGTTAGACCCTACTAAAACCAAATCCTATTTGTCTGTTAACTTTTGCTTCCATAAATGAATCATCCATGTAGGCCCTGCCGATATGATGAATCGAGTGACATGTTCCACTTGTACTCGTATTTGTTTGGAAAAATAAAAATTCTCTTTCCGCATTAAATGGGGAAATCATTAGCATTCATTCTCTAAGTTAACCTGGTCATTTGAGTACACTAAGCGACAGGCGCCATTTTGTAGATTACGAAAATTCAATAAATTGGTAGCGTAAGACGTACACATTAATTAAATATTCCATTTAAATTAGTGCAGCTATATAATTAATTTGTATATAGCCTAATCCGACACGCATTAACGATTTTTAATATGTGTTGCTGAAGAAATCGGATATGCAGCTATTCAAATACATGTAATCTTGCATCTTTGATCATATTTGTTTTTAAAATGAGTTATACTTCTAACAGTGGCGTAGCTATCATAGGGCCAGCTGGTGCAGTGCACCAGGGGGCCCTCCAACCTAAGCTTTGAAAAGAGCGGGTCAGCCAATTCGCCAGCTCCTGAAGCTAGAAAACCTCGACCCTGCTCACAAGAATTTTCAAGTGAAGTTATAGACGAATTCGCAAAAATCAAAGCGCGCAAGAGGTTGTGAATTGGACAGGGAACTCTGTTAAAAATCGTTTTTCTTTGTCATCTATTGATCTCATCTGTATAATAAAGATTTTATAAAGCGTCGTTGCTTATTTATTCCCATTTTCTTTTATATAAACACAGAGATTTTACCCCACATAGAGATGAAATGATAAGTTCAACCACTGTATCCTGTATCCTATTCTTATTCCTATCTATAATTTTGAAGGCCAATATAAGTTGAAGCTACCGTGAAAGAGGGGGTGAGGGCCCGATTTTTTTCTCTATGCACCGGGGCCTTTGCCTACCTAGCTACGCCACTGACTTCTAAACTAGTTAAATTTAAGGTTAAACGTCAGTCGCTTAGCGCAAAGTGCATAACTTAACTTTGTTTTTCTTGTTCAGAAGTTAAAAATTGAAAAACCTTTTGGTATGTGGCAATTGACGCCAATAGTTAGGTTTATAAAGCATGAGATTCAAATTTAATGCACAATTAGTTATGATCTTGTCCAAACAAAGTTAAAACAGTATTTTGACTGACATGACTAACCGTGTATACAATTTTAAACACTTTCTTTATAAACCTCAATAATACTGAACTATTAGACTGGGCAATTCTTCCAGGATGACTGCCGGGAGTGGCAAAGTCCTGGATAGGCTTATGTCCAGCAGTGGACGAACTAGGCTGATGGATGAAGAGTGTTTTCGCAGCCGGATTGTGAAAAACCCGTCTTTTTCTAATTAAACGAAACAGAATACTCAAATTCAAAATTAACTTAATAGTTATTCAATAAAACCTATACATCAGTCAGCATTTTCATGGGCACACTTCTCTGTTACTTATTGTTGTTACTGTTTTTTAAAATATTTTTTTTTATTTCTTTTTTATTTATTTATCATCAACAATATAACGCTATCGTTACAGCTAGGCCAATGCGATAGATAGATAGATTATAATTTCTGCTCCACATTTTTCTTTCTTACGTAACAAAACTTAATACCACTTATCTATAATTCCCAGATATGACATTTCAATACACTATTGCCCAACAATACACTCCATTGTATTGAACCAACGAGACAATAGCGATGCTTATTTATCAAAGAAAGGTTATAATTTGTTAACGAAATTTGTGACATAACATATTTGTAAATCGTCGGTAGCAAATGTGTTGCAAAAATAAGTTGTGTTTGTATAAACCAAGAGATAAGTTTAACGAAACTTACTGGACGCGATAACAAGGTTTCATTCCAATGTCACTGCCGAGGTTATGGACTTAAGTGGAGATTCTTCCGATTTTGTCTCTTTTCAAATTAATTTTAAACCGTCAAATAAAAAAAATAAAACAAAACTTGCCATATCTTACCATTTAGCTACATTAGATTTTGCTAAATAAAATTTATACTTATACAACGTGTAACAAAAAGGTGTAACCATATTTGAAGAGCTTATGCAGTCAATGGTATAGAACAACTTTTACTATGGAGCCAACCCTGAAATCTCGAAAAAAAATCTGCCCTTCCATACATTTCAGCCGAGCGGCATTGAATTTTTCTACGAAAAGGTAATATTTTTTTCGAGATACAGGGTTTGTTCCATAGTAAAAGTTGTTCTATACCATTGACTGAATAAGCTTTTCAAATATGGTTACACCTTTCTGTTACACGTTGTATAAACATCGTAAAAAGTGTGATACAAAACGGCTGTCATTAAAAAGTCATCCTTCTAAATCCAAAATGAGTAATAAAAACACCTTGATATCGCGGATTTTCTGAGCGGCCCTCTTCCACTGAGCAGGATAGACAAGTGTGACACTCGAGTGTAATGCTAGGTCTCCACTTGCGTCTTATCGCGCTAAAATTTACTATGCGTCTCAATTTAGAATAGTACTATCGTGGAAGTTACCTATGGGTGCGTGCGATCACATTCTTAAGTCGCTTAGATTATATTATGTTAAGGTGTGTTGATTCGAAAACCATTTCGAGATTGGGTTTAAAAAGCCGTATTTTTGAACTTGTGGTCTAAAAAACCTCATGATGATTAATATTTTTACGAAAAAGCTGCAACTTCCATTTGCCTTCGTGTGACGTCACTTGAGAAATGTCTGTTTAGAAATGTGTCCTTTGCTATCAAGATGAATTTATAATAATTTACTTCCGACTGATTTGACCACAGAGCACCCATATTGCTCTGTGGATTTGACAGATGGATAACAGATGAGAAGACAGACAGAGACAGACCACTTTTTTTATAAGCAATCACACATCATAATGTCTAAAATTCTCAAGTGACGTCGTATTGGACAATTCTTTAAAAAATCATAAAAAAATAATGGTTAATTAATATAACAAAATAATGAAAACGAAATACTAAAATGACTTAAATTCCTTGAAAAAAAAAAACAAAAACAGGTGTAGTCCTAACACGTTTTATATTTTTATTTTCTAAGCATTCATCTCATCTTGTTTGCACGGTAAACAAGAATGCTTTGTAGAAATTAAATAGTCCCACTACACTAGAGGTGTTGTTTCATTTGATAGGCGTGTAGGCGCAACCTTGCACCTCTTCGCTGTCCAAGATCAAGGCATCATATAGTCAGTGGACTCAAATTGCGGTTAATTTGTTATTTTTAACCGACTTCAAAAAGGAGGCGGTTCTCAATTCGACTGTATGTTTTTTTTTTTTTTTTTTGCGTTGTTACTCCATAACTCCGTCATTTCCCAACCGATTTGAACAATTCTTTTTTTGTTTGAAAGAGTATACTTCCAGGTAGGTCCCATTTTGGGTCTGGTCATGATCTGATGAAGGTCTTCAGAGATAGGCAGTGGAACTCCTCAGAAAATGACAGCATATCTCTCGAAATTGAGGCAATCGCTATGTACTTGGGTGCTGATTACAAGGTATTACTTAAAAATCGACATTCTTCCACCTGACCTTCGATCCTGGCTTCATCAACATATTCACCATAGAACTCTTCAACGGATCAGAGCACATAACTCGAGATTGCGGCAATCACTGCTTTAGGGTGCTGATTCAAGGGTATTACTTGGAGATTATCAGAATACCCACCTGACCTTCGATCCTGGCTTCATCACCATAGAACTCCTCAACGGATGACAGCACATAACTTTGGATTGCGGCAACCAGTTTGTGTTAGGGTGCTCATTGCAGGGCATTGCTGAAAATTGCCAGTGCACCCACCTGACCTTCGATCTTGGCTTCATCACCGTAGAACGCTTCAACGGATGACAGCACATAACTCGAGATTGCGGTAATCATGTTTTGTTCGGGTGCTGATAGCAGGAAGCTACTCAAACATGGCTACTTATACTCACTTGAACTTCGTTTCATATTAACACAACGTTTGCAAGAACTACCCATACCTCACAATTTAACCCAGCAACACTAAAAAATGTGAAATAAAATAAACTTTTAACAAAAAAATAGCAACCGACTTCAATAGTAACAGCAGTCATTCACTAAAAAGTTAATAATAATTCTATAAAGACCGATGGTACCGAAGCAACACTTTTGCCGACTTCTTTCTTCCTGAAACATTATGTTATCTAGAAGTCGGCGTATTTCCTACGATATAGCAACATAGAAACCAATATAAGAACGCCGACTTCTAGATAACATAACGTTTCAGGAAGAAAGAAGTCGGCAAAAGTGTTGCTTCGGTACCATCGGTCTTTATAGAATTATTATTAACTTTTTAGTGAATGACTGCTGTTACTATTGAAGTCGGTTGCTATTTTTTTGTTAAAAGTTTATAAAATTATAAAATTGTATTTCTTATTTGTAGAATAGATAGAATAGAATATAATTTATTTCGCAAGAAGAGAGTACAGTACAAGTTACAAGAATTTAAGCTTAAAATCTAAGATACACATAAAGTACTAATAACAGATGTACGCTGTTATCCTAGATAGGATTTTACGCCTGTAGAAAGGAATAACTAGACTTAATTATATTAGCAATATAATATAATAAAAAGGAAACGTTTGTTAGTTAGCTAGGGCTAATATCTGAAACTACTGAACCGCTTCCGCTGAAATTTAGCATAGCATACAGTAAAGAACGGAAAAGGACAGGATACTTTTTATCCCGAAAAAATTCTTCCGAGGGATCTGAAAGCTTGTAACACGTGGGCGAAGCCGTGGCCAAAAGCTAATCTTCATTAAAAACGTGTTTATAAATTTACATCAATATAAATCACGAAAATAATTTCTGTCCAAAAGTCTCCAGTTTATCAATTAATCAGAATCTCGACAGGCTAAATTTAAATTTAACAAGCTAGAATTTAATAAATAATTCAAACGAAATAAGCAAGCCGTAAAGTATTATAGATAACAGCCGTAATTTTTGGATTTGCATCCAAAACAGACCTGACCTCGATATGCTTCACGAATTTTGAAATGCCAATCAGCATACTACTGTGAACTGAACCTAAACGAGACCTAGAACCATAAATAGATCATAACCTTTAGTATTTAGGATTCAAATTAGGTTGGCAAAGCTGTAAAAAGAAGTTTGTAAAAGAAATACTTTCGTCATTGTTATTCAACCCGGTGCTGCAACGTTACATAAAGTTGCAAGATGTCAAATTGAGATCAAGAGCATGGTGCTAATTGCTACTAGTTTTGCAAGTCACGAATATACGCGGTAGTTGATTGCCAATGGACAATGGAATGTGGATGTTGTTACAATGTGATATACGATGTTTTATTAAATAATTTTTGAAAGATGATTCAGACTTCAGTTTGGATTTAGGCATAAGCAGGCCTAAAAATGGATTTATGAACACGCAGGAAACGGATGGCTAAATTTATTACACGCGGTAGGTAATTGCCAATGGACAATGGGATGGTTTCTTACAATAGATGATGTTTGATTAAATTATTTTTGAAAGATGATTCAGACTTCAGTTTAGGTTTAGGTATAAGCAGGCCTAAAAATAGTTTACGAACACGCAGGAAACGGACGGCTAAATGTAACACACGCGGTAGTTAATTGCCAATGGACAAAATAATGTGGATTTTGTAAAAAAGTGATACCTATATGATGTTTGATTCATTTTTTGAAAGATGATTCAGACTTTAGTTTATGTTTATGTATAAGCAGGCCTAAAAATGAATTCACGAACACGCAGAAAACGGACGACTAAATGAGCTAGGTTTAAACTAGGGGCCGTCTATATATAACGTCATTTGAAATTAGGGGGGTCTGGTCAGCGGATGACGGTGATATCATGAGCAAAGATGGCAATAATGTAGGTCCTGCAAAAAAAAAAACTATTATTTAAACAACAATATTGATTTTGTAATACAGATGACGAAGATTTCATCAGTTTTGTGAGAGGGTGGGGTCATTAGATTATGACGATAGGATGATTGTGGGGGGGGGGGGGGGTCGAAAATCGGCAAAAATGGATGACGTAAGATATGCACAGCCCCCTAGGTTAAAAAAGTTGTTATGATTAAGTTGTCTAATTTCATAAGGCACAATTACGTTCCTATATCTATTGTTATATATTGACGAGATAATAATATATCAAACATGAACAAGCCCTTAAATTCCCGTTGTTGTCGCAGCCGAATAAAAAGATTAAATTTGAAATAGCTATCAATAACACACACATTGTTTATGACAACCAAGACGCGTAGTAACAAAGTACTGGGCCCTTGTTATCTAACTTTAAAGCTATCTATTGAATTTGATATTTGAAGTATCGTACAAATGTCAAATTCATAGCTATCGCGATACATTTAAAGTTAGATAATAAGGCGCCTTGGTTTTACTGTAATTTACTTGGCTAAATTCTAATTTGCTGATGGCTATATTTTGTCAATTGTTTTAACAAATACGAGTGTTTCTTTTCTGTGTATTTCATGAAATACACGGAAAATTTTAATCAGTTTCTGGTATATGCATATATAATCTAGGGTTTTGAAATTGGAAAACATGGTTGGATAAATTTTCCTCGATAGAAATAAATGATTAAAATGAGGTCTTCAAACACATTTTTCTCCTCGTTTGACGAATAGGAACCATATACAGAACTCAAACATATTTTATTAAGTGTGTCTCAACAATATCTAGAGATTTGATATTTGAAATTTTGCTAGCTATTTTAGTTTTTTTATAAAAATTATAAAACTATAATTTTTCGCTTTCGCCCTGAATCCGCCCCTCTCGCACTGAGCGTGTTTTCGCTTGGAGTGACAGTGACAAAAATAAAATTCGCATAGCCTCTTAACAAAGTTTAATTACTTATTGTCTTCAAACTATTTTACTCTGGGTTCGTTCCAATACTTTGTTCCCATCAGATTACGCGACCTCATTGTTAAATTAATCGTAATACCTCCCGCGTTTTAATAGCTGACCTAATTTAGTTGGTTCAGTCGTATCTCTAGCTGAAACACGTATTGGTGTTGCCACTTGCTTCTAGTTTCTGTGCACGGAACATTTCTGAAACCGATAACTCACGTTCCGTTAAAATGGAAACTATTATCCTCTTAATTATCATTATCGCAGTCCAGATCGTGGCTCGTATCTAAATAAAATAGAGGTGCTCTCTTTCTGTGTATTTCGAAATTGTAATCATTTTCTTGAATATGTATTTTGGCTACATAATTGGCATTGATTAAATTATGTTAAGGTGTGTTCATTCGAAAACCATTTCGAGATTTAGGTTTGATAAGCCGTATTTTCGAAGGTTTGGTCTAAAAAACCTCACGATGATGAATATTTTTACGAAAAGGCTGCAACTTCCATTTACCCTCGTGTGACGTCACTTGAGTAATGGCTGTTTAGAAATGTGTCCTTGCTATCAAGATTAATTTATAATAATTTGCTTGAGACTAATTTGACAGCTAGATGACAGATGAGTAGACAGACAGAGACAGACCACATATTTTAATAAGCAATCACACATCACAATCAGTATAATGTCTAAAATTCTCAAATGACAAGGTCATCGGACAATTCTTTAAACTATGTCCTAAAATGGCGTATATTCTCTGAAAAATAAAAAATCTTTTAAAAATTAAGCTATGGGAATTCATTCCAATATTTGTTTGTGTGCGAAACACACCTCTAAGCAATGAATGTGATAATAATAATTACTTTCGCCGCTTACACGAACTTTTAAGTGACCCGACATATTATTTTCCAATTTGTAAATACATCAGATCTACAATTTCTTCCCTTTAAAATTCAATGTAAATTTACAGTTTTGTGAACTTAAAATTATGACTAGCTCATAAGGACTGACTGTCCAGAGCCGTTCAAAAGTGAAAAAAATATATATTATATTAGGTCTTTACATATGAAATTACCGTTTACTGTAGAGAATTTGAAGAAAACTCAATTTTCAGTACTAACATTTTTGCATTTTTTTTAGAAATGACAAATCCAAATTATGTAATTTCTTATGTGTATGAATGAGACAACATTAAAGTAACAGCAACATTAATTATTTTTTGAAAAGTGACAGTTGTAAAAAATTATAACGAATCTTATGGAAGTGGATGGTATTTAGAACGAACTGTTTTTTAAGATTTAATTTTTATAATTAAACAGAAAATAAAAACAAAATTTAATACGTAGATGTAAAACTTTGAAATCAACTTTCAAACAAAAAACAAATAATTGAAATAGCTATTGAATTACAGGAATTATGAACTCATGAATATGTAATAAATTGCAGCAATTTCATATGCAAAGACCTATTATAGTGTACACAAGGAAAGGTTGCAGGTTAGCCAACTTCCTGTAAATAAATAAAAATAAAAAATAAACACGAGGGCGAGAACATTGATTTTACGAACAGTTTTAATGCATATAAAATAAGTCTATCGGGCACTTCCATTGAAAAATAAATTAGCACTCTTGTATAAATTAATTACCTTCTTTCATTTAGAAAAACACTTGATTGTACTCCTATAAATAAATAGATCAAAAATTCTATTAAGTAAACTAGGACAGAAATAAATTTCTATGTTTGAACACTTGGCGATTTATCCATCGCAAGAAATTAACATTATATCATTGCAGTATAGAAACGCAGAAAGAGAAGTATCCCGGTTCAGAGCTCCTCACATCCAGATTTACTTTTCTTTCTGCGTTTCTATACTGCAACGATATAATGTTGATTCTATTAAGGCGATATGTAAAAGTTTTAGCGTCCCTGTTACTCCATATGCGAAAAAACCCTCAGTGCGAGAGGGACGGATTCGTGGAGAAGTAGCAAAAAGGCGGTTTTTTATTGATATAAAATGTACTAAAGTTGCTATCAAAATTTCATTTAACCAGGTCCTAGATATCGTTAAAACCCATCTAATAAAATATAATAGCAGTCCATATGTCATTCTAAATTGTCAAACCAGGAGAATTGGTGCCGAAAAAGACCTCACTTCAATAAATATTTCTATCGAGCCGAATTTCTCCAATCGCGTTTCTGTTTTTACAGATCCCTAGAAAAAGAATCCAAAAATAATATAATTTTTTTTCAAATTTACTGAAGTAGATATGCACGTTCTTAAAGAGTCGATTTTTTTTTCGTAGCGCCTTAATTGGTTTCCCTACATATGGAACGTTCACAACACTATCACATAACTGACAATTAACAGTTTCTTCCAATCGAAATTCCCACATTATTGAACAGAAAACTATTCTTTGTGAAATCTAACAACAGGAAACTGGTACAAATGTGTCTACCGTGTTACGTGAAGTTCTGAGACGAGATTACATGTGTAGCTGCAATTAAAATAGTTTTTGTTGAGATTCTCTAACAAATTAGTGGGATGAATTTTTGTCTGGGGAAAATGTGTAATCATGTTGTCATTGTTATGGATATAAGCTTCCAGATTCTTCTGGATAGCCAGTTAAATTTAAGGCGATATGCAAAAAAATACGGATGTTTCTTTTCTGTGTATTTCATGAAATACACGGAAAATTTTAATAAATATCTGGTATATGCATTTAGCTATATAATCTAGGGTTTTGAAATTGGAAAACATGTTTGGATAAATTTTCTTCGATAGAAATAATTGTTGAAATGAGGTCTTCAAACACACTTTTTCTCCTCGTTTGACGAATAAGAACCATATAGAGAACTCAAACATATTTCATTAGGTGTGTTTCAACAATATCTAGAGATTTTGCTAGCTATTTTAGTTTTTTTTTAATAAAAATATAAAACCAACTTTTTTCCCTTTTGGCCTGAATCCGCTCCTCACGCACTGCGCGATTTTTCGCTTGGAGTGACAGTGACAAAAATAAAATTCGCATAGCCTCTTAAGTACTGTTGTCAACGATATTTCAAGCCCTGTTATGGTCAATTCTGTGAGGTGAATGGCCTGGCTAGGCTGTAAGGTCTTTTAGGCTCAATATTTTTCGGTTTGTCCTTTAAATTATATTTGTGGGTCAAATACTTAAACCTATGAAATAGAAATGAAATAATAGGGTGATTTTTTTTTGCACTAAAGGCCGATACACACTGGATGTGTACCCGTGACGTTGTACGTAACAGCACTAGTTGTATGAAACTGGACTGACGCATTGTGCATGCAATATAAACTTGAGCTGCCAAGCGCAACGCGTGGTGTGTATCGGCCTTTATACAAGGGAGACACCGAAATTATCTTTACACCTGACATCTCGCAGATTCAAGTCGCGATGATATCTTTTTCATGTTTTTCATTTTCCTATACGAAAAAAAAAAACATCAAAGTAATCTCAGTATGTATAATGTTTTCCACATGATCAGCTTCAACCCAACCAGTTATATCTCCCACAGCAATTAGAGCAATGATCCGTGAATTATAACCTCTATTGCCACTCAATAAGACATTAGCCAAGTATAAAACCACCGTGGACGTGTAAGTAGCACTATGGCCGCGCCACTCGCGTGCTGTTGCGTCACAAGTCATCGAACCTCCACGCTGGATCTTTGTGGAGGGGAGTTGTGTTGGAGGTCGGTTGTCGACTAATGCTTGTTATTTTTATACCGTAGGTGGTAGGGCTAATGCCGAGCTTGTCAGTGGAGGTATCACCATCTTACTCGCAAACTAGGGTTGCCAACCGTACTTTAAAATAAAGTATCTTACGTTATTTTGGGTCTCTGTACTTTATACTTTTGAACACCAATAAAGTACGTGAAAATACTCGTATTTCAATCTTTACGTAAAATTAGACGTAGACTGAAAATACCAGCCAGTGAAAACACAGCCGTAAAGAAATCCGAGGGAAAATGTATGACTTGAAAAGAGCACAAAAATACAGTTTCACAAAAGGATTTCAAGCCTGGCCTTCCTAGTTCCTACCGTCGGCTGCAACGATATTTTTTCAAAAAAATGTTGAACACCCTTGAATAAAGGATACTTTTTTTTTAAAGGACCGTACTTTTTATTTACCTTCCCTGAAATCAGATATACTTTATTTCTTCTAAAAAAAGTTGGCAACCCTTTCGCAAACCTTCCCGAAGTTATTCGGGAGAGAGTAAGAGGACAAGCTCTCAAAAAGTTTGTTGTATAACTATTGAGTGAATTTTGAATTTAAGCGTTCTGTTTAGATAGAAAAAGGCGGGTTTTTCACAATCCGGCTGATAAATCGCTCTCAAGGCGCTCTTATCCCAGAAGACTCTCTGTCTTTTCCTTTACGTATAAGGAGTAAAGAAAATAACCACACTTTTGTACTTTTTCGTTGTTTTTATCGGTTTTTAAATTGTTTAAAAATAAGGGATATGTTTATTAAAACCCACTTACGTGGTCGACCTAGAAAATTTAAAGAGCAATGTTACAGATATGTTTCGTTAATAAAAGAGTGGAATTATGGAAATGGCATGATTTGAAAGGTCTTATTACATGCTGTGTTCGTGAATTATTTCTATCGAGCAAAGTTTATCTGATCGTGTAACATATGCGTGGAAGACCTAAATAAAGGTTCGAACTATATTGCGTATTTTTTTTTTGGAAGTTTTAGACGATATTTGAAAGTTCTATTTGACTTTGAAATTACTGATTTTGGGATAAGAGCGCCTTAAATAAAATTACGTTTTTTTTTTTGTAAACCTCTTGCGAATACTGTGTCTTAGTGACCTACAAACCTTCATATTAACCGGGCGTACAAACAAATGTCCCAAAAAGTTAAAATCTAAAGTTACTCAACCTCTAAAGGCCGAGGAAAGTAGACTACGCAGGTTTTGTTTATAAACAAACCAGATACATTCGAAGATATTTCAACTTTTATTTTTATTGTCTTAAAAGTGGTTTTTGTTTGATGCTTAAAAGTAGCTTCTTTGTGACCACGTGCGTGTGGGCTTATAGATTCCCAGTGGGTCTTGTGGTCTTGTGTGAAAGTCGGTTTTTCTTTGACAACTCGGAGGCTTTTGATGACCTGCCGCGGCTTTGATGAGGAAATTGTTGAGGAATTGAGAAATTAAAGGTTAATGGTTGCGAAGGTTGTGTTGCTGGTTTTCCATATTGTAACGAGTTTTTACGTTTCCGTCCATTTTGTCTTTTCCATTTGCCTTATTTTTCCGCCTTTGCCTGTATGCAAAGTTCTATTGGTTCATGCTTTTAGTTCTTTCTTTTTTTCTAAAATTATTTTTGCACGTATTTATGTACGAGTACATACCTACAATGAATGGGTGAACATAATCCTAAAAACATTTTCTCCCAGTCACACTGACAGGAGGTACAATAAAAGATACAGCCGTGCAGAGAAAATATAAAATTTTAGAGAACATTAAAACGGGCAAAGTTTGAATTCGTTCAAATACCTACCAGCAAACATAATGAATGAAGTCTGTGAATAATTTCACCCACGAATGTCTATAGATGCCAATTTGATAATAAAGTACTAAATAAAATTATGCCGCAGATAGACACATTGGTGTCGATTCGGTGTAACACGGCTTAAGTTATTTGACAGGACTAAACTTAATTTAAGCATTCTGTCTTTTTTTTCTCTGTTGAAAAGACAAAGACGGGACGCTCAAAATAAGATTAGGCCTGTGAATTAAGTTAAGTTGTTTTGTACCGAATCGACACCAATGACCTCTATTCACTCCCTGCAAATCTTAAATTTAGAGTTGTCAAAACCTAAAATCTTGCAAGAATATAACCTGTCGCGATATATATTTTTAAGTTTTGACAGGTTCAAATGTACATATAAAGTGATAATACATATGCGATACGCGAATATAGGAATCAGGCTGCAGTGTATTTTTTATAAAAGCCAAAATAATACTAAGATATTTGAGCTAAAAACTGTATGTAGAACGTTTTTCAGGAAAAATTCGCTGTTCAGAAACGTAGCGTACAAAGTTTCTTGATAAGTGCCTTTTTATAGATTGAAAGAAAACTTGACTTCTTTCTACATTCACTTAGCGTTGTCGGACAAAACATCACTCGTATCTGAAGACCTTATCAGTTATATGCCATTTTGTCTGACGCAATCCCGTAGAAAACACTGAATACGACAAAAACAACCTGCGACTGGAAGTCCGCCAAATAACTTGCAAAAACAAACATTACTTTTAAAATGTTCCTCGATGTTTCAAATAAAATCATACGTTTTTCATGCCTTCCTTGTCTTTTTCATTCGTGTTTTTCATCGTAGTCCAATATTCCGTTGCGTCAATTCCTTGCTGGTTGGTGCTGAAGTGGGGTCCCTACTTGCACTCGTTGTCTTTGCGTCAACCTTTGATGCGTCAACATCACTTCTGAGTCAGCGGGTCTACCGCGTAATTCTGATTTGTATCAACTTCAAGCAAATGCATGCGAAATTCAACGCGTGCAAAAGAAACGGCATGTTAGGCGGGCGTCGTCGCACGCACGACAAATTTCAATCTCAAGTTGATGTTGATGAAAATCAGAATTACGCGGTATACCCGCTGTTCAGCTACTTCCAGGTTGCTAAGGAGAGATTATGTACAGGTGGTAGGTTTTCTTCTTCTTCTAGTGACATCTCCTATCGGGGGTCGGCTATCATAATGGCCAGTTGCGCCCGTGATGTTGTGGCTCGGAAGACTTCGGTGGTACTCTATATATTTATTTATTTATTTTATTTGGCGTACACAACAGGTTACAATCAGAAATATGACAATAAATAATTACAAAGGTTAGGAGCTAGACTGTCACCCAAAAGCGCGCACGCACAGTATGCTAACTATTATTAAAAAGAAAATAACTAAATTTAAAGGAAAATACTAATATTATTACTTAAATACTTAAAAACAGTAACTTAAAACAGTAAAATACTTAAAAACTATTTTATGAAACAATCTGCTTGATTTGCCTTTTATAGGCAACTGCATTCGCATTAAATATATCAAGTTCTTTATGCCTAGCCGACAGCTCATTATACTGTCGACACATTCTATTGAACCATTTGACGAGATTTTGGAGTTAGGTCTTCTACGGTCGGAGGAATGAGCTGCAGCAGGTTGTAATTTTCGCTACGCATGATTGATAAGGGATAAAGGAGTTGGCAATAGAGTATTTATTGAAACCCTTCTTGTATTTAGTTTAAATTAAAAATATGGCGCTTGCTCAACAAAACCAAGTACTACAAAATAACTCGAGCCAATGTAAAAGTAGTATAAATCCTCCTTTTACCATATTGCAAAAAATTTGATACCGGTTTCTGTAAATCAGATTAATTTTATTCATTTAACACTGTGCTTTTCGCAATCCTGAAAATTAATGAAGAATTGACTCGTTCTGTAGGTTATAGCAAATTGTAACAGTAAAATATTCGTCGTAGGGGCGACCTACCCAAAGTTATTTTAGTTCCTATTACGCACTCATAAGGGTTAAAATTGTTAAAAAATATAATACTTATAACAAAAAAAATATGAAAAAAAATAGTAACCGACTTCAAATTTAACTGCAGTCATTCGCAAAAAAGTTTAAAATAATTATATGTGTACTGATAAATGGTACTGAAACATTAACACATTTTGTTGTTAAAAACGGTAACACATTTTCCGACTTCTTACTGAAACATATGTTCTCTAGAAGTCGGCGCCCTTATATTCGTTTTTATATCGTAGGAATTATTGAAGAAAGAAGCCGGCAAAAGTGTTATTTCGGTACCATCGGTCAGTATATAAATATTTTAAACTTTTTTGTGAATGGCTGCTGTTACATTTGAAGTCGGTTACTATTTTTTCGGTTACTAGTTTCAGTCGGTTACTAAAATGTGAAATATGGGTTTTTCATGTAAACGCGTTGTCGATATAAAACGAAGGTCAAGTAAGTATATTTTCAACTGATTGCCGCAATCTCATGTTGTGTGCTGTCACTTATTGAAGAGTTCTATGGTGATGAAGCCAGGGTCGAACGTCAGGTGGGTATTCTGATTATTTCCAAGTAATACCCTGCAATCAGCACCCTAACATAGTCATTGCCGCAATTTCGAGTTATGTGCTCTCATCCGTTGAGGAGTTCTATGGTAATGAGGCCAGGATCGAAAGTCAGGTGAAGGAATGACAATTTCCAAATAATACTCTGCAATCAGCAGCTTGGCACAAAGCGATTGCGTCAATCTCGAGTCGTATGCTGTCATTTTCCACTGCCTGTCTCTGAAAACCTTCATCAGATCGTGGCCAATCTTAAAACCTGGAAGCACACTTTTCTAAACAAAAAATAATCATTCGAATCGGTTCAGAAATGACGGACTTATGGAGTTACTACTTATTACCCAAAAAATAAATAAAAAATACAATCGAATTTAGATCCTCCTCCTTATTTGAAGTCGGTTAATAACAAATACGAGTCGCAAAAATTCGCAACTGACAAGACCGGGTCATTGCTACCAGACAAACTTGCTGGAGGTGACCGCTATATGTCATACATACGTAATTTATTTGATTATAGACGAAAAAGACCAGTGCCTTTTTTTATACAAAACTAGCTTTTGCCCGCGGCTTCGCCCGCGTTGGTTAAGTTTTTTTACAGTCGTATCGAATCCCATCCCATCCCATCCCACTAATGCCACTATCCCATCCCATTTAGGAAAAATAAAAAAATTACATATTATATTTAATTACCTATACATATAGAGTTTAATAGATAGTAAGTGTCAAGTTAAGTTGGTCTTTTATAACTGCAAGTGGAATTATTCACCATGTTTTTATGGTACGGAACCCTTTGAGCGCGAGTCCGACTAGCACTTGGCCGGTTTTTATTTAAATACTAAATTGTATTATTTTCCAAATTTTCAGCTGCGGATGTGTTGTCGTCGCAGAAGCCACTGGTCCGATGTCGACCGTTGCACGCCGCCACCGCTGAGTCTAGAAACAAGGCGAAGAAATGTGCAGAGTTCTTGCAGCCTTACAGGTAATATTGGTAAAGTATCTAATTACAAAACAAAACAGGAGAGGGGTTATTGGCAACACCGCCATTAAATGTACAATTTATGAATTGTAACTGGCAACTCTATATCTCGTATAAAAAATAAAATAGCTAGCAAAATTTCCTGTTACAAAATTAAAAATATCGTTGAGGCACACCCCCGACACTTCATAGTCCTCGCTCAAGTTATTTACCTACACTCTCACGCGCGCATCTGGCTTGTCCGCACACGCTTGTGTGTGTGCGTGAGCTAGTCTAGGGCTGGCAGCAAACGTGTGAGCTTCGTCGATCGAGAGGGACAACATTTATAGTCAGCAACTTATATTATTCTCTTCCTAAATTTTGTAACGGTGGCACGCGTGAATTTATATGAGTACAATTTAAACATCGTCACGTCACGACACAAATCCTTTCAGGGGAGTCAAAGATGTTTTTTACGTACATAAAAGAAAATGGCTTAGTTCATCGGAAGGAAGGAAATTTGAAAAATCTCCGTTCTTTATTGGTTGCTCCGTTTTCTAGGCATTCATATATACTTACCACAATAACGAACCATATTGATTAAAAATCAGTATCGTAATAAAACAAAACAAGATTTATACTTGCGATTGTCGGCACTTGATGAAACCTTTTGAATTTTGAATTTTATGAAACAAATAGTACAAGTGTTTGTGTTCAAAATCAAGAAAACAAAACAAAATACGCGCGCAGCGAACGAGTGCTACTCGAGCTCTGCCTGCCTCCAGATTTGCCACTAACTTGCGGGGGACGTTAAATTCGCGCGGGGAGGTGAGTGTCGCTTCTTTACGTAGTAATACTTTATATTCTCTGGTTGAGGTCTGTATGTCACTCCTATTTGTCAAACTTTGAAAAACTGTGTCGATGAAGACCACATTTCAATTATTATTATATGGAAGTTTTTCAATCCCGCTTCTGTATTACGGAAATCTAGAAAAATGTTTTATTAATTTATCAATCTAGTACCTTCATATTGAAAGTAGTCAAAACCACTCCCAAAAAGTGCCAATATTCTAAAAATCCTGAAATTTGAGTAATATCTTAACAAAAACCCCTAAAATACGTAAATTTAACGGTTTTTTAACAAAAGTGTAGCCGAATGTGCTTTTCTTGTTTTAGATAAAACCAAAAGAATTAGAGCCAAACATCGAAAATGTAATCTAGATTAATAATAACCAAAAATAATGTTTGAAAACGTGCACAGTCTTTCCAAAAGGTGGTTACTCTTGAAACAAGTTTTCAATTTATCGCCGGCTACGAAATCAGCAAGACTGTATTGTCCTCGCAAGTCTCATGGGGCGTGCACCTTATAGCGAAATGAAACAGCATGACATTTGGCCACGCCCACACCTGAGTTGGTCGCGTCATGATATCTGTTCATAAAAGCGGACTTATTTCACTAAAATTGATACTTTTGGCTTTTTTTAGATAAAGCACAATATTGGATATCACCCTGAAAGATTCCTCAACAAATCCGCATTTTACATTCGTTAAATATTTGTATAATCAACCTGTTGAATTGTGACATTTATAAACTCGCGAAACCGTATAATATTCCATGAGTGATACCTAGCTGAGAATATATCAAAAGGAAATGCTAAGAGAAAGATTATTTTTGCATATAGATAAAAAGTAGCGGGTTGTGTCTGAGATACAACAATAAATTATTTAAGTGGAAACTTTTTATGTCGTCTCTTTTCTCAATCACATAAGAAGTAATGTAAATGGAAGTAAATGGCGGCCATAGATATCATAATAATATGTCAGTGATGGCAGCGCATTCGCTTACGAGGTCATTTCAACTTATCATGACATGGATAATAAATAAATAATTACAAATGATTAAAGAATGTAAGAATCTATAATTAGAAATCAAATTATCCTTCGTTAAGAGCCCGGTCCGCGACGACGACAACTTTGATGCAAAGCATTATGTTAAATATTATTCTAGCCTTTATCGCGATGTTTTTGGAAAAACCAGGATCGTACACCACTTCATATTGGCCGTCTGAATGAAGGCCTAAAATTTATTGTTATTTGGGACTTACGTGCCCGCCTCGAATCGTTCTTCATAATATCTAAGTACCAAAATAGCTCGCAAAGGAGAAACGATTCAATCAAATAAATTGTAGGCCTTCAATTATATGGCCAATATTAACTGGTGTACGTCTCCGGTTTTTACAAAATATCGCGGTAAAGACAGGGAAAGTATTTTAAATAATGATTTGCATCAAACGGACGAAAAAAATATATATATACAAGGTGACTTTTTGATCATCGTCCAAATTCATACTGGTGGCTTGGTAAGTGATCAGTATCATGCATCAATAACAATTTTGGTGAAATTCGTAAAATGAAATTTCGACTCCCCATAGTGATTCACTCGGGACTGGAACTGAATTTATATGGGAAGCCGAAATTTCATTATACGAATTTCACAAAAATTGTTACTGATCCAAGATACTGATCACTTATCAAGCCTCCAGTATGAATTTGGACGATGATCAAAAAGTTACCTTGTATATATATATATTTTATTTGTTTTTATAATAATACATTTTATAAAGTTTTACAAAGATCGCCAAACTGCAAAACAGTTTCTTGGCGAAGCGCTTATATAATTCCGTGTATTTACTTATGTCTAACTAATGTATCTACTAATACAGCAAAATCGCTAGGGGAGCGAGTTCTTAAAAAAAGACTTTCCGGAAGTGACGAACAAGTTCTGAACATGTTCCCCTATACGAGAAGCGAACATCAACATACTTCCCACTTCAAAAATAATAGGAAGAATTTTGTATGGTACCAACAGATGACATTTCGATTAAGCCAGTAATATTACAATCAGTTCAACATGCTCTTTCACAAGTTACTATTCTACTCGATGATCCCTTTCTCAAATTCCAGACAACGTCCAGAAACCTGCACGGCTTTGGCCAGAAGATTGGTTTCGGGAGCACTAGGTGTCAAACTTAGTACGGCGAGTCAGGAGCGGGCCGAGGAGAGACGCCTTATTACCATCGCTAGAGGTTGGTATTAGTTTGATAATCTCATCCAAGATATTTGACACGTTGACATTGGAAAAACAAACTGAAAAGACGCAACAGAGGACAATATTGTCCAGGATTTACTATTAAATTAACACTTGGTTTTGCGATCACAAGGTGTCATACTTAGTACGGCGAGACAGGAGCGGGCCGAGGAGAGACGCCTTATTACCATCGCTAGAGGTTGGTTTTAGTTTGATAATCTCATCCAAGAAATTTGACGCGTTGACATTGGAAAAACAAACTGAAAAGACGCATCAGAGGACAATATTGTCCAGGATTTACTATTAAATTAACACTTGGTTTTGGAATCACAAGGTGTCAAACTTAGTACGGCGAGTCAGGAGCGGGCCGAGGAAAGACGCCTTATTAGGTACCACTAGAGGCTGGTTTTAGTTTGACAATCCCATCCAAGAAGTTTGACATGTTGACATTGAAAAACCAACTGACAAGACGAGAATCAAAAGAGGTCAGTATTATCCAGGATTTACCATAAAGTTAACACCGGACTAAAATATTTTGACAATGGATTTGACACTCACTCAACTTTTTGTTTACTACATACCAACTGCTTCACCGACACAAAGGCATTTTTAGGGGTTGCTGTCTGTCCGTCTATCTGTTTGTCTGTCTGTCTGTCCGTCTATCACAGAGGTCTACAGCTTTAGCCGAAATTTCACAGAATACGTGTTACTATGGCCTCTATTACGACACATAATAAAAATTAAAAAAAATTTAACCTAACGGGGGTCCTAGGGTCCTAGGGACCCCCCTATACAAAAAGCTTCGGAAAAGTTGCATTTTCTTAAGAGGCTATGCGAATTTTATTTTTGTCACTGTCACTCCAAGCGAAAACACGCTCAGTGCGAGAGGGGCGCAAAACTAAGATAGCTAGCAAAATTTGAAATATCAAATCTATAGATATTGTTGAAACACACCTAATAAAATATGTTTGAGTTCTGTATATGGTTCCTATTCGTCAAAAGAGGAGAAAAAGTGTGTTTGAAGACCTCATTTCAACAATTATTTGTATCGAATAAAATTTATCCAAACATGTTTTCCAATTTCAAAATCCTAGATTATATAGTCAAAATGCATATACCAGAAATGTATTACAATTTTCCGTGTATTTCATGAAATACACAGAAAAGAAACACCCGTATTTTTTTCGCATATCCCCTTAAGGGTCTCCTCCGTTGGGGCTCGTGGGCATAAACAGGGTTTAGCGTTCTCACTTTTGATGGTAGTAAATGTAACAATTTCTAAACTAAATAAATAACACTTGCTACTCGATAAGAAGAAGGGTCGATGAGAAAATTGCAGTAAAATTTTATAGTTACGTCAAGAAAAAAATCTGGAATTTCTGAAAAAAAACGCTCCTATATTCACGGTCGCGGCCCTCAATCGCCCGCGAGCTGTCAATATGAGGGGTTGCTTTTTTGAAATGACTGCCTCCAAAAAAAAAGGAGTGTATTGTTTTCAGGGTTCATGTATTTTTCCTTATTCCATCATATCTTCTGAACGTTTTAACCAATTTGGATGAATGAAGTGTCATTAGAATCTCTATACCATCCGGATTGGCACTGGATATCAAAGTATTACTTAAATAAAAATATTAAAAAACATGACTGTCACACTTTCAAAAAGTACTTGGTAACAACACCCAGTGCAGTTGGGGGACATACAAAACACGTATCCAATGTAGAGCTGTCCCCTGACTGCACTGGGTGTCGTTACTAAGTACATTTTGAAATTATGGCAGTCGTGTTTTTTTAATATTTTTATTATTTATTTTTAGTAACTATAAAATTTTCTCGAGTAACAAGTGTTATTTATTTTTGATTAATATAAAAACGGCTCACCTCAATACGTGTTATGATCGGGAAAGCCGACCAGTTTCAGCAGATTTAGACTGCCTTCATCTGGGCGAGTAATTTTATATAAATTATGAATTATCCTCAAGTCTAATTTAATTCTATAATTGTTATTTATTTTGTTTAGAAATTGTAACATTTACTACCATCAAAAATGAGAACGCCGAACCCTGTTTTCCCGAGCCCGAGCGCCGACCCCTAACGTTATTTGTTGTAGCTCTATCTTAAATAAACCTACAAATAATAAAAATTAGGGTTCCTTGCTCAGAGGTCGCCGAATTGTTTGCCAGGCGCTACCATTTTAGCACCTTATTTTTCTCGCCTTGATGTTGCTATGACATCTATATTGTTGTTATTTACCATAATGTAGGCACCCAATAATTCCGTACCCGTATTTTGTGGTAGTACGGAACCCTTCGTGCGCGAGTCTAGCTCGCGCTTGGCCGAATTATTTCAAGGTGAATGTCTTTCATAGTATCATACCGCGGCGTCCACAGTCGTTACCGGCTACTAATATTGGTTGAGCAGATGGAAATTGTATCGGTGATACAGTTGGCATGTAGTCAACAGCAAAAAAACCCGAGTGCTAAATTCGTTTTCAACATATCTACTTTAAACTACGCAGCTCACCCTAATTTAATAAAACTGGAAAAAAAACTAAATTCTAAAGGTAAACGTTGGTTTCCTGCACGACTATGGCCACAAGATTGGTCTCCACAGCATTAGGAGTCAAGCTTGGGATTGCAAAACAGGATAGAGCCGAAGAAGGATGCCCTCTAAAGGCTTATTTTTCATTAAATCTGCAGATCTAGCCTGAAGATTGAAGCCCTGGCGATTGCTACTTTGTAGACCCGGTTACGCCAAGTAGGTTAAACCCGAGTTAACTAACATTTTATACTATGTCCTTATCACATCAATCCGGAGAGATAAGGACATAGTTGAAAAAGTGAGTTCCTAGACTATGTTGCTTGGGCAAGTGGGCCTTAACCTCCGTAACCTGCTTATTAACGAAAAAAATATTACGATAGAACTCTATTAGTAAGTTTGACGAATTCGTCTGTGTGTAACCAAAAAGGTTATTTCCTCCGCGTAGTGTAGAGCCGTCGCAAATTATAACGCCTCGGCACCAGACCACCTCAAAGTACGCATTGAAATGTGAACTTTAAATCGTGTTGCGTACGTGACATATTGCAAGTGTACGACTTGCGGGCCACGCGCCGTCCACTAGTACAAAAATGTCACGTAAGTAACACTGTTTACAGCTCATATTTCAATGCTATTTACTTTGAAGTGGTCCGGTGTCGATCCGTTATAATGTGCGATGAACTTAAGCTGTGAACTTATCTAAATTCCAGAAAAAAAACGTCAAGCAGCGCTTCATAAAGAGGCGGCGTGGGACGGATCGCTAGGCAGCGAGGCTACTACACAGGACACGTGAGGTGAGCTATATTATAGGAATACCATATCATAATTTTGCATGTCAACACATATATCGGTTCTTCTAAGTTTATTTTGAGAATGGGACTTGAAATAGTAAATCTAATATTTGATAGTCCTGATATTATTTTCCTCAGTATTTTGACAAACTCTAGTGGGGATGACCTGATATTTTAAATTCCAATGTTTGTCAGAGCTGCTTAAAATGTCAGCATTAGATAACGATAATCGTGTTTAGGTATAATAAAAATATTATATTGTCACAAATTTGACAGATCACTCAATTCAATTTATCTGGCTTCCGATAATGTGACTCCGCACATTCCGCCAATGTCAAGTTATAAGTAAAAAGACGCACAGTGACTTTATATATAACGAAACGAAAATTTGTCTCGTCGATCTTCCAGGCTAGTAGGTACAGTGCTAGAACTTCAAATACCTATATACAAGGTGACTTTTTGATCATCGTCCAAATTCATACTGGTGGCTTGGTAAGTGATCAGTATCATGCATCAGTAACAATTTTGGTGAAATTCGTAAAATGAAATTTCGACTCCCCATAGTGATTCACTCGGGACTGGAACTGAATTTATATGGGAAGCCGAAATTTCATTATACGAATTTCACAAAAATTATTACTGATCCAAGATACTGATCACTTATCAAGCCTCCAGTATGAATTTGGACGATGATCAAAAAGTCACCTTGTATATGTCATTTAATATTTTTGTATTCGCCTGATGACGACCCCACTGAGGGGTCGAAATATAGCTCCTAAACTATTTAATTAAGTATTAATATTTATGTGGAATATAACATATAAAAATTAATATAAATAAAATTAAAGAATAAAGAAAGGCCAGCAGATAGGAAAGGGGTTAGGAACTAGGAACTAGGAATTAGAATTACTGTAAACAAACCGTGCGATGATTCGAATTGTATATCAACCGTGATGATCAGATACTAATTGTATCAGCAATTATTTATTGGATTGTATCATTACATAATACGATTGTTTCATAGAAATGGCCTATCATCACACTGACATCTTATTGGTAAAAGGACATCATCAGTACATGTATGTCCACAACTTTTTAATTTACACTTTTTATGCACAATTTATTAAACGTCTTCGGTATGCACTACTAACATAACCGGTTTCGCCAAATATGCTTTCGCGTTTGGACCTGGACAATTTAGCATATTAAATCAGGATATTAAAAAAAATATGTGTAATTAGTTAAGAAGTTTAACTACATTTGTGTATTCTTCAGATTTGACACAAATATCACAGCCATTGAGAAAAAATCTGAAAAAATACTAAAATTACGGAACAATTTGGCGTAGGAACAAGTATGATGTGACTACAAAATAAAATATAAAGAAATTAATATATATTTTTCATATTTTTTTTCCGTTCGTTATTTTAAAAGAAATAAATACTCAAACATTCAACATTTTTTCTGTTAAGAAAAATGACGCCAAAAAAGTTGTATGTTTATATATATTTTTTGAAATAACAAAGGGACAAAAAGTATGTGAAATCCTGGCTCAAAAAAAAAACCATTTTACAACAAATTAAGAATTTTTTCCTCTTGCAACCCCAAATGACGTTTTTGGTGATTTTAGTAATCTTTCAGATTTTTTCTCGGTGATTGTGACACTTGTGTCAAATCATAAAAAATATGTACTTAATGTAGTGCAACATCTTAAGTAATTAATTACACAAATTTTATTTGTTGAAATTATTCTTATTTAATATGCTAAATTGTCCAAACGCAAGAGCATGTTTTGCGAAAAAAATCCACGTTAACCTGCAAATCTGCCATAAATTCTGTCCTATATAAAAAACGATGTATTTATTACAAAACAAGCATGAATCAAAAACAAATTATTGTTTATAAAATTATAAGGCAAATCGGTATGATAATAAAACAAAAATAATCTCAAAATGTTCGCTTATTTCTTCAAACGGCCCGACCGCCGCACGCACTGTTTCAATATCTCTTCAAACTATCAATATTGCGGTGTGACCTACAGCAAGCCTTCTCAAAAACGTTCAACAATCGGTAATCTAATGGATTTAGGTCGCGACTTCCACCAGGCTAATCTTCACACGCAACGATCCCCGGTAAATTCATATTGTGTGCGGGGAATGCAACATCTTCCAAGACATCGCTCTGACTGATAGTTGGCAGCTCGGGTACGTGGAGTTTTTCAGACCTCACTCCATGTTTGATGTGAACAAATTGAACCTTTGATGATAGCAGGGGACTTCTCGTTTAACATAATATACCTAAATCATGTAAATATCAAAAGCTCGTCAAATTTCTGTATATTTGATTATTGCTAAACGGCTCACTGTAATTCTGATTTTCATCAACATCAACTTGAGATTTGACGTGCGTGCAACGACACTCGCCTAATATGCCATCTCTTTTGCACGCACGTCAAATTTCAATCTCAAGTTGATGTTGATGAAAATCAGAATTACGTGGTAGACCCGCAGTCTGTATATTTATTTAAAATTCATTCCAAAAGGTAGGGACAGAACTTATGGGAGGTCTACGTATGTATCACTTTACTACACTAACAAGAATATATAGAACCACTTCAATTAAACCCAAAAAGATAGCTAACCTTATATTTTGTTGCAATACAGTCCCGCTTGGTAAAACCATTTTATTAATGCTTGCACGTATTTAAAATTGTCACGCATGAAAAATACTCGACAAATATTTTTGCGGGTGTGAATTTAGCTGTCAACTACACAATATCACCTGCGCACTTTCCTTACTCGTTGACGGTCCTAAGGCTACGGTCACAAGTACAGCTAAGTTCGAAACTTTTCACTACCATTTGGTCACGAGAGCCAAGTTACGCCACCAAGGTTAACTCTGGTTGGAAAAATTGATGCCGTATGAAATCTGCCCTATGTGTGTAGACGGATAATTGTATGCAATTAGTTAAAATAGAAAATAAACAATTACATTAATTATATTTAATTCGAGAGTCCCTCGAGATTCTTTAGTTTCTCTTACGTGACTAGTTTTAATTTGGTGGTTAGTGGTTTAATTGTTACTCGTTCTTGTGACCGTACTTTGAACTAAAATGTTATTTGTTGAGCAATTTAGTTTCTGCTTTGTTTCATTTCCTTCCTTTCTTCAATAAAACTATATACAAGGTGTATCTAGGAAATGGGGGTCTAACATAGCAGACCATATCGAGCTTTAACCGCTCGATTCAACATGTCTTTCCCTCTCGAGGTATATCAACAGACGGTTCGCTATGTTAGACTAGCTGCTTTAAGACTCAAATCATATGTCTTATGATACTGTTAAATAAATTGATTTGGACTTTTATAGCCTCAATTTTTTTTTTAATTTATTATATCAACTGACGCCGGGCTCAGTGGGGACTGAAGTATATCTTGATTTACTAAGTTTATTTATATTACTGTGTCTTATTTGTGTATTATTTATAATACAATGTAAATACATGTATTATAATAATAATAATGAAAATATAAAAACAAATCTGTAATAATGTACTACTTATTAAAATTACACCAAAAAATTATCTTAAAGGAAATTGGAACGTCTTTATTCCTGTGTAATTTCAACTTATAGAACAACATATGGATTGACTTTCACAGATTCACATGGATGAAGATGTCATAATCTGGAATAGGTATTTTTCTCATTAACCCTGTCACGATTCATTCTTTTATAAACTTAATCAAAACAGTTGGCATTAAAAGTAAGTCGGGTTTAAATTCTAGGCCCAAAATTAAAAAAAAAAAACGCCAACGAAAATGTTTTTTACATCCAGTAGTTTCTAATGTTATTAATATTTAATTTTTATTATATTTTCAGGAACACAAATGCATCCGGGGACATATTACTTCCTAACACGTGCTAGCTCTCAAATAGAAGAAATATAGATTAACGTAAAGATTTACTATAGATTAGAGTATTTTTATCTGAAGTGTCTGAAAGTCATGCGCAAGGGGTTTTGCACTTAAGTCTGTGTGTCATATAGCTCAAGTTTGAATGTTTTGCAACTTTATTGTTGTGTTTTGTGACTAATATTAGAATAATAGTAATACTAGATTATTGTCATCGAGCGGAAACGGATTTATTCCTCCCTCTGGCGTTAGTTTGTTGTCCGAACGTAAGCGAGGGCTCTAAAAACTAGAGGGAAATGATAAATGTCGTCACACGAGATTGATAATCTGATTTTCTTTCAACTACTAGGAAAATAATAGTGTTAATGTTCCCTTGTTTGTTTGAATAACGTTATTTCCTACAACTTACCCCCCGCTGGGAAATGAACTGACTCATAAGCTCACCAAATCTAGTAAGTTGACACATGTTTTAAGGCCCAAAGTTTACAACTTGCTTCCAGTTTGGTAAGATTAAACCAGGCTAAAGCGCTAGCTTATCCGGCGGGCGTTTTCTTCTCTGCATGACTTGTTAGATAATACTAAAAGTTATTAGCTGGTAGGAGTAGGATGACTACCCTACCTGTTGACAAGCTAACGTAAATTTTTGTATTTAAAATGTTTGTAATTAAATCATTATATTAATTAATATCAGTATTTTGTATGGCGGTACTTAGGTACGTAAATTTTTTTGCAATTTGTGACATCCATTAAATCTAATTGACAAGTAATTAAAATTATGAATAAAATAAATAATAAATATTTGTACACGCCATTTAAGTTGATAATTATGACAACCATAGTAGTTGGAAGAAAATTACTTTTTACTTTTTATGTATCTCTCTATCATAATTTTAGTTATAAAGAAAAATAGGTTTGTAATGCATTTTTCTCGAATTCAATGAAGTTGACCCTTCACTTGTATTTAGCAGCTTTTTTTAGTCTTTTTTTGGAATAATACCCACAAAGTTATTGTTTTTATAGTATTTTTAAACCAAATATTAGTATTTATATTAGATTTATTTATGCATAGTAAAGTGATACATAATAAAACGTTTTCCACACAAAACAAGCAATATTGCTATTTGAAAAAAGACGGTGTGTATAGAAACGCAAACGCGTTGTCGCCGCTATTTTTTTTACCTTTGTTCGGGAATGTTCGGTTTTGACGGAGGTAGCCGAAGCAAGCTCTGTAAGTCTACAGGGGCATCGGCACGGTTTATGAGGTGCGAGCAAAAGTAGTGGGGGAATGCGCAGAAGTAATTTATTGGGACTGTTTGGAGGACAAGAGGGGCGAAAAGGGAGAGCAGGCGCCGCGCGGCTCTGATTGGTTTGTTAGTTTCCCGCGCTGTTATCGCACGTCTCCGGGCCCTTGGGTACATTCGCGCACACCAATATTTTTAGTAGAACGTTTTGTGACCTGCAATTTAGTTACCAAAATGCCGAAAAGAAACTTTTCGACTAGACAGACAAGAAAAATGGAATACGACGTGCACTGTTCCATGAAAACGGAGACTGTGGAAATAGTTGAACGTTTAAAAGAAATAATGAAAAATAAAAAAATAAGCTAAAAAAACTTGAATCGCGCTTTTATAGGATTGAAACTTATTCAGAATAGAACAAAACAAAGTAATATTTCTACATTAATTCAAACCTGAAATATCATTGAAACTTAACCTTGACCACTTACCGAGCCTACAGTATAAATTTGGCTACATAAATAAAAGTCACATTATGTAGGTAACGTTTGGTAAGCAGTTAAACTATAGCCCTTTTACATTCGTGTACCTTTTACTCATATTAATCAATTTAGTCATATAACACTATCTCATAGTTTACATATTCAATTATCCATCAGGATTATTTCTTAACCATACGAGTACACAAACAACTTGTCAAGTCCATTTACACGATAAAATACCAGTTGGTGATGTACGAGTAGGTGTGTCTATTCATAAAATCTGGCTAAGCAATTACGTGTGCGAGTGTACGTATGCGAAACTATCCCCCGCTACTTTTGCTCGTACCTCAAAAACCGTGCTGATGCCTGTACCACAAAATAACAACTTACAGAAAGTTTACTCCCCATGAGTAGCGAAAACAGGCGCACGCACACATAGACGCGTACGTACGACGATCTCGGATGAAGTCGGTCGAATGCCAATACGAAATTCTGCCGAGATTATCATGATGATGATGATGATTTAGAGGTGGGACGCCTGCTGGGTACAGGCGGATGGTCGGCTCTCCAATTGGAGCTATTCCATCCAATTCCCATTGCTTGGAGCTTTGGTATCCTATTGTCCCAGTTGCATTCCCTCCTCAAATCTTCCACTTCTCTTAATATGTCTGAGTACCCAAGGCACTTGAGGTCTTCTTCTTTAATGTGATCATTACCAAATACTTCCCATCTTAGGCTAGAATATATAAAGCATTCGCCTAAGTAGTGCTTACTCGTTTCCTCCTCGCCGCAGTGCGGGCAAGAGGAGTCCTCCTGTACCTTCATTATTGACAGATGTCTGTTCAGCCTACAGTGGCCAGTTAGAATACCCACCAACGTACCTAGATTGATTCTACTTAGATTAAGATCATCAGACGTACGCGTCTATGCATGTGTGTGTCTGTTTTCTCCGCGTCGTCGAGTCGGCCTTCTGGCAGTATCTATTTTGTGCCTGTACCATGTGTGTGGGTCACGATACTCGTTAGCGACTGTAAAATATGTTGTATTAGAAATTCTGGTTCCTGGTAAACCGCTAGGGGCGCTGTACAATTTCTCATATAAGTATTTTATGAAGTCGCAGCGCTCAACTCAGACCCATGGTAGGCCGGCTTACCTACTGCTTTAGACTCTCCTACTATCAGTAAGTTGCCAAAATTATTTATCATTTATTACGAATAATCCTAAGGGGCAGTTCTTTAATCACGTGAGGCTTTCAAGCCATTCCCCCCTTTCCCTTGTGAGGTTTTAGGCTAACCCACCACCCCCTCCCCCTCCCGACATAATGTGTATTTTTTTCATGAAAAATATCTTTAATGTTGAATCGGATTCTGAAAACCATAACACCGCGCGGAAGGCTAGATGGGAGCTGGTATTATTAGGTGGTAAGCGATAGCGACAGATGTTAAAGTTAGATAATCAGGCACCTGAATATTGTTGTCATGTTGCTTTTTAGGCACAAATCCCCCCCCTGTTCAAACCTCTCGTGATTAAAGGACGACCCCTAAATGAATAGCTACTACATATTAATATATACAAGGTATAAATAGAGTATGAACTTTTTCTGTAATCACAAATTTTACTGGCCATAGCAAAAAAAAATATATATTTTTTTTGAACAAAATAATATTTCGTTAAAAGAAAGTTTGAGCGACTGGCTCTTAGAGTAGTTTATACTGTGTTCCAGGAGCTAGTTTCTTCCTTAAGAGTACAGATGACATAGCGCAATAAATAAACTATAATTTAAAATTAAAACAGCAAAATTATTATTACATACGGCTTGAACACTCACGTGTGATTGTTGTCGACTATATGCCAACCGTTCCACCGATACAATTTCGGCATTATCAAGGCGAGTGTCGTTCTTAGGACGATGATAATGCCGAAATTGTATCGGTGAAACGGTTGGCATATAGTCAACAACAATCACACGTGAGTGTTCAAGCCGTATGTAATAATAATTTAGTATGTCAGCTCACGCGAGTTTTAATAATATTAAAACAGCAACTTTGAATTTGTGATCTCTAAGTATGTGAGGTTGAGAATAGTAAAGAATAATAAATGTATAATAAATATTATTTTATTTTCAGCTTATAAGGACGAGCAAATTTTCAGTTTCCTCTACTAGGCCAGTCATAACGTACACATAAAATCTCTGAAATTACAATAATTGTGGTAAACCTGCTTTTTTGATATGTTGTTTAGGTCCTTTTAGATAGTATTTTTCCAGATTCGCAGCACTTTAAAATATACGGGGGTTGAGTTATTGCTGAAAAACCACTAAATATTTTAACTTTTTTTAATTTTATGCAAAAAGAACCTCACAGGAAGGCTCTGACGAGAAAGGTCACTATGCCTTTTTTAAAGTTAACAAATTTCCCGACAGTTTCAGTTGTAATTCAGTTTTCTAGGTCTTATAGATTCCAAGATACAGGTTTCCCAAAATTTGGTATTTTTTTCTAAAACGTTGAAAAGTAGGAAAATGCAAATTTTTTACCAAAATATCAGGTATAATGAGTTATTTACGGGGGAAGTTATTTACAGAAGAAGGAATGATAAAAGGGAAGAAGTCAATCTTTTATGATGCCTTTGAGCCTGTCAGTACAAAAATTTCGTTGAATCAATGTGGTAACTTCATTGTGGTAGACAGTGGGTATCTGCTGCACAAAGTTATGTGGCATCCCAACAATTCCATTTAAGCAATTCTCACTGGATACACTTCCTTTGTTATCAACCAGTTCGGTTCTAATGTCTCCGTGGTTTTTGATGGGTATCCTGACAATGCAGCTCTGAAAAGCACTAAAAGTGCTGAGTGATCTCGCCGCTACCGATTATTGTCAGGGAGTATATTATTAGAGAGGCACACCATAGTCAAAGCACCCCAGGTGAAATTCCTGTCCAATGGAAGCGACAAGGAACGCCTCATAAGAATGTTGATGAATAAATTCCAGAGGCACGGAGTAGAAGCCAAGCAAGCAGAAGAGGATGCCGATGTATTGATTGTGGAGACGGCAGTTTCAAAAAATCAAGCGTCATCATTTTTGGAGAGGACATTGATTTACTTTGCCTTCTTAATGGACTAGGCTCCACATATGCCAACGTACGTCTTCATAAAAGTGTTTCTGCAGCCAGATTCTCGTCCAGAAGAGATAGAGAGTGCAGGCGAGGCATTTTAATTGCTTTGTATGGCGGAGATGGCAGAGAAGCTCTCAACACTATACCCTATTTGTGAGGGCCTCAGCGAGAAACAAAATAAATTTAGCTCGCCTTCCACCTACCAAAGACGCAGCCAAGTTTCATTCATTCAGGTTCAGCAGTGGTTGGGGGTGCACAAGACCCCTACTGATTGATGTTGGCATCAAACAGACTCTGGTTTGATGCCAATCATTACATTTATGTCCCCAGCCCCTCAACTACTTCTGAAAAGCCTATCCTGCAAGTGTAAGAAAGGTTGTACTGGGTCTTGCTCTTGCAGGAAGGCTGGGATGAAGTGCTCTACACTCTGCAAATATTGTAAGGCGAGTGAGTACACGAATATCCCAACAATCGAGGATGTAGAAGAAGATGGAGACGACCCCCATGATGCTATGGAAGAAGTGTTTGATGTCTCTCGTGCTCTTCAAATAAGCACCAACCTCTCCATCGACATTCTCCCTCTCAACGAAGTTGATATTGATACTCTTGGGCCCTCAAAGAAGACGCATAAGTTAATTTAAGCCCAACAGAGGTGGTGAGCCTAGTTACATGTAAAATTATATAAGGTTTTTAAAATGATAGTTTTTATAAGTATTTTTGTTGATTTCTCTTTTTTTATACTTAAATTAAATTTGGATTAGCATAGTAAATTGATAATAAACACATTGAGTAGTGTTTTAGTAATTTCATTGTAACTTCCCTATAACACTCAATTTTAGGTGTGTTTGGTTTATGGTCGTGATCAAACAAACTATCACGCCTACGGAGACACCTTTAGTCTTAAAATGAAGGTAATTAAATTTAATACAACTTCATTTCCCCGTAGATACCTCATTATACCTGATATTTTGGTCGCAGACTAGCCATTTCCTATTTTTTGACTTTTTGGACAAAAATTGCATATTTTGGGACACTTGTATCTTAGGAGCTATAAAACCTAGAAAACTGAATTACAGCTCAAACTATTGGAAATTTTCTCTACTTTAAAAAAGGCATACAAACATTTCTCTTCAAAGCCTTCCTATGTGTTTTTTTTTTCATAAAACTAAAAAAAGTGAAAAAAAAATAGCGGTTTTTCAGCAATAACTCAATCCACGTATATTTTAAAGTGCTGCGAATCTGGAAAAATACTATCTAAGAGGACTTAAACAACATATCAAAAAAGCAAGTTTACCACAATTATTGTAATTTCGAATGTAAGATATGACTAGCCTATACTGTCAAAGTTTGAAGCCATGCATTGGTAGCAATTTTACATAATTTCAATTTTACATCCTGATAGACTACCGTTACAACTTTATCAGTGAATATTAAAAAATAAGGAATGTTGGGATTATATTTTATTTTGCGAAATCCATCGCTATGAATACTCTAAATATTATTAGAGTTCTATATGTGCAGTACAAGCTAGTATATCAGGTAGAAGCAAAAATAACAGTGGACAAGTATGATGGAAGAATTCACCGGTCTGGGTAGGAACCTCGGTGGCGCAATTGGTAGCGCGCTTGTCTTGATAACAAGAGGTCGCAGGTTCGAATCCTGGCCCGGGGAATTTTTTCAAATTCTTGTCTTTGGGTTTGTTTCTGATTGATCTTTTCTAGTTTGTAATGCACTCTAATAATATTTATATTATTTATAAGGAAAGTTTTTTATTGTATTAGGAAAAAGTAGTTCAATATGGTCACTAGAATATTATAGATTTGCTTAAGATATGTATATGTGCAAACAAATCTTCGCCACTGTTCGTATTCTCGAAAACAGCCGAATAATAAATTGTTTAAGGAGTATTTGAAGTCATTTTAAACCATATGCCAAAAATCGGAAGCAATTCGCTCGTTTTTAAACTTTAAGATGCTAGTTTTGTGTGCTTTTAGGAATAAACAGATCGATTTAGGTAATTTCAATAATGGTATCGATTCGGCATAACACGTCTTAACTTATTTGACAGGACTAACCTTATTTTAAGCGTCCTGTCTTTTTCTTTCTTTATCGAAAAGACAACTCAACGCTTAAATTAAGTTTAGTCCTGTCAAATAAGTTAAAATGTGCTTCACCGAATCGGTACCAATACCTTTCTTCGTGCTTTTATACCTATTCTCTAAGTACTTTAGTATTTACAGGAAGTGACGTAATCATATTAGGTTGAATGGTCGAATCCATGTCAGACTTTTATGACTCCATGTCAAATTAAAGATATCACTGTTTTTCATTTTATAAAGGACATGCACGCTTGTTTTAATATCTGTCTACTAGAAATGGTTAAGGAGAGCTAAATATTGACGAAAAAAATTATGGGTGTCATTTTTGAATGTCTATAGACGACCGGCCGGAAGTGAACAATATATCATAGATTGTCTAGAAAGCGGAAATACAAATACGACCTTTGTCGAAGAGTGGCGATGGTTCCTAGGCGCATCATACTATGTACGTAGTTTCAGTAAATACCAATACTCTATTTACACCGCCCTATATACTGGTGACTTAAACCCGTTTTTTTGTGTACTAAAATTTTGTGTTGTGAACTACTTTGTGCCTTTTTATCTAGTCCTTTTTGTTTGTTAGTATATAACGAATGTAACTGCAAAACCCCTTCCAATGAGCTGTTTAGTAAAAACTAGAGTTATATTAGAGAATTATGTGCAAATGTCAAGTACGTAGAAACATGCATTTCGTACAATAAAACAATGCTTTTATGCATAAGCATATAAATTTTACAATCGTGTTTTGAATATTTTGATTAACTTCACTATACATTTTCTCGTATGATCTCTGAATGGGCGTAGCCAGGGGGGAGGGGTTTGGGGCGTCCCCCCTCAAAAGTTTATTTTTCACACACATAATACCCCCCGGTACTAAAACCTGCCTACGCCCGTTCATCTATTTTCAATTAATTAGTTACAATTCACTTAATCGTAATTTAGTTTTTGGGTGCACTCTGCGTGGGTGCTGTTTTCATAGAGAACCGTGCCAGGGCGACGCTTGCAGCGCTGCTCTATGAAACAGGCCTGAAACGCTTGACGCAGCGTACGTCTTAGCTCTGGTTTCCTCCAAAAGCGGTGGCGACATTAAACGGACGCAATATGATGGGCGTAAAAAGACGGCCGAAGACACGTGGAAAGTTCGAGACTGACGGCCGTCTTTTTACGGGAAAAACAGACCACAAAGTACGTGTCAACGGTAGCAAATAGACGACCTTGATTTAGCGTTACTTTTGGAAGATGAGCAATCATCAGAAGACGAAAATAATCGTATGGAGGAAAGTGATTTATACAAAGCTCGTTTTAACGAAGGTGCTTTTGAAATTTTTGCGCGTCGCTTTTATGCTTTACATTATTTAATATATCATGAACCCGCACAAAATCTTCGCTGCTCCAGTTGACATTCATTTTACAATAAATAGTACACCGCTATTAAAAAAAACGTCCGAGATTCTTCAACAACGTAAAGAGCGGCCGTCATGCAAATGGCGGCACCGCTACTGACGTTACGGTGTCAAACAACGCTCTCCAGGAAACCACCGCCATCTTTTTTTCATAGCCAACGTTTCAGTGACGTCATTCAACGCTATATAGCGACCGCTAAATGTCGCCACCGCTTTTGAAGGAAACCAGAGCTACGGCTGGGTGCCGTCATGTGCCGTTCAGAATTGAATTTGATTCCACGATTGCAATACTAAGGCAAAGAGGAAAGTTCTCGGCAACACTTGTTAAAAATAAAAATTATTATAAATATAAATTTTGTATAAATGTTTGATAGACAAACTTTTCTCACTGATTGCGGAATTTGGTGGCAACTTAATGTGCAATTAAAAATTCTTCCATGATCATTTGACCTGAATTGTGCAATATAGGTATACTTACATGTGACGCTATTTATTTCTTCAAACATTACAATTATCCATTATTTTTGTATTCATTAATATATTTCACAATGTACTAGTGAGTAAATGGGATGATACAGAGTGAAATTGTTTTGGTTGTACTAAAATGTAAGCAACATATCACTGTTTTTACATCTTTGTATTTGCAGATGAGGGCTAAAAAAAGAACAACAAAATTATATTAAGTTAGTTTGCCAAAAATGTATTATCTTGAAACGTTTTTTCAATCAGCAAGCCATTGCATAAACTTCCCATACAAACTGTAGGTTTTGGTGTTTTTCTTTAAATCTAAGATTAACCTAAAATAATTATTTATCAAGTGGTGTACTGCGGGTCTACCGCGTAATTCTGATTTGTATCAACTTCAAGCAAATGCATGCGAAATTCAACGCGTGCAAAAGAAATGCCATGTTAGGCGGGCGTCGTCGCACGCACGACAAATTTCAATCTCAAGTTGATGTTGATGAAAATCAGAATTACGCGGTAGACCCGCTGATTAGAGTGGAGTCTATTGACAGTGACAGTTTATCAACAACTTAAAACGTGAAATTAGTGACGAAAGTAGATGACACAACATTAATTAGTGACGAAAGTAGATGACACTACATATTAATTAGTGACGAAAGTAGATGACACAACATTAATTAGTGACGAAAGTAGATGACACTACATATTAATTAGTGACGAAAGTAGATGACACAACATTATAAATTAATGACGAAAGTAGATGACAGTACATATTAATTCTAGCTGTTATGAAAGTGATAGTGATTCAACACCAAAATAGACTTATATTATGTAATCAAATGTTCACAATGATATTTATACAAAGAAGCTTTTTGGCATGTTTTGTTTTTTCCGAGCTTACTTTTTTGTAGCCTGACTGCAGTCTGGATTTAAAACTCGTTAATTTATGACAGGCACCAGACAACGATGAAGACAACGATGTAAATGGATGAAACCACGCATACTCTCGATAAACTAAACAACTTTCCGGAAGTATGCTAAGGTGATGATGCGGAAGCCGAAAACTGGCTATAGTATTCGTCCACACAACCAACTTTCCGTGAAAAAAAATCGAGAAAACCAAACGTGTTGTTTCGTACATTTTGTTCCGGTAGCTATATTTATTTCGTGTTTTTTTTTCACGATTCGAGGATTGGATTCATAGTAAAAGTTGTTCGTATGGACGAGTACTATCGCCAGTTTCCGGCTTCCGTAACTTCATCTTAACACCCTGTATAAGGTGACTTTCATCAGTACAAATACAAATACAAAATATCTTTATTGGTTACACAAAAGTAATTTACATGGTCATGTTGTTGGAATTACCTTTTAAGCATACAATGCTTGTACCAGGTGACTCAGCTCTTTATATAACTTTACATAATTTAATAAATGTCGAAACAATAATCATTAAACAAGTTTAATAAAGATCAGTAACAAGGTTCAATAACCCATGAAAAAAAAAACTGTTCCATGAAAAATGAAATAGCTACCCGACCAAAATGTATTAAACAACGAAATTAATATATTAATTAATTAATAAATCAAATATATAACAAAAAAATAATAAAATTAAAACTGAATAATATTTTAAATTAAACTAAATAAAAAATTCTATCAAGGTCGCTGCCGTAGTGCGGGAGAGTACCTAGCAGGCTGGCAGCGTTACCTCGTATGGCCAGACTGATTTTCTGGCCGAGGTAAGTCCCAGCCCGAGGGTCCCCGGAGGCATCGACCAGGCGTTTTGATAGATCTTTATATGAAGAATGTGCACTCGGTCCCACTGAAACAAATGTTTTTTTTTCTCGATTTCTCAATTTTTTTACGAAAGGTTTGTATGGGCCAGTACCAGTACCAGTTTCCGGCTTCCGCAACCTCCAGTATAGACACAAGCAAATGAAAACTTGGCAAGTTGTTCAGTTGTCATCAGAAGAGTCATTTAAAGGTTTATTTTCGATTAGAAAATATACCAGTCTTTTTACACTCGCTATATTATTGCTATCGTCTGAAAATGTCAACATTCATTCGGTAGAACCGAACCATAAAGTAAGCAATATCTATAAACAAGCTAATAATAGCTAGTTTTAATAATATTAATATAACAAAAAATTGTGTGACGTTAAATAGTTTGTAGGATTGCTTTTATTTAAATTGATACGTGATTTATTTATAAATAAATTGCTTTACTACAAACTGTATATATATGAGTATTATTATTTAAGGGGCTGCACAATGCTAAAATTCAGTCCTGCTTAACTGTCTATCCTGCTCTAATCAGATGCTGCGCACGCAAAACTTCAGTTATTTTGAAATCACGGCTACGTTAGGACATTCATTATAATTTCTTTATGTAAAAAAGATGTTTTTTTGTAGTTATCTGCGTGTGTTGGTTTCGTTTCAATCGGTTTTGAAATATGGAAACTGAATCACTTTTTTCCGTGAAATTCATGCTTTTTTTAAAGTAATATAATTAAAAAAGGATTGAAAGTATGTTTACTTATAAAGTGTAATTAATATTTGTCTTGAGTAAAAAACACGCCATATTTTTTTCTCATTTTTACCATCTATATTGACGGAACTAAATCCAATGCAAAACTGATGTTTAGCATTGTGGAGCCCCTTAAGTTACAAAGTGTATGAACATGGAAACTATTGTAATGCCGAAGGTTGTCTACCAATTATGTACAAAACAAAATTATCCAGAGAATGACCCTTCTCGCGCCGCATATCTTAAATTTGGGATATCAAAACCTAAAAGATGTAAGGTGATTTAACTTTTATTTCTTTGCTTTTAGGTCTGATTTTCCAAAAAAAAAAATGTTAGGTTTTAAAAGGCTTAAAGTTAAAATTTGCAGCTCGAGAATAGGGGTCAAAGTTATTTTTTTAACGTTGTGAAAATTGATCGAAACGAATGATTTAATAAAAGTTTTGTCTCATATTCTTTTGCATTTTATTTTTTATTGGAAATATTTCATCGATATATCAAACATAATCACACATAGTCTTTAGTGATTCCTATTTAATAACAGTTAAGCGATATAGTCCCTTCTCTTAGCATAAAAATAGTTGGTATTTGTGATACCAGCACCATCTTTTAAATTATTATTTTATATCCAAAATTTTACACGAGCTGTAAAGTGCTTGGATCCGCAGGTATGAAATCATCGAAATGGCGGCCACCGCGATTTGAAAACTGAAAATTATTATTGTGATTATAATTTGTGAATATGTGTAGGTACATTGCTCTTGCATATAATACAGTTACAGGTAGTAGAGCTGATGCCGGGCTCGACTGTGGAGGTACCACCATCTTACTTGGAGACCCCCTCGAAGTAATTCGGGGGAGAGTAAGATGACAGCTCACAGGCAAAAAGCCAGGAGGCCCACCATGCCTGGGATCGATGGATGGCGGTATATCCATCCCTAATAGCCGGGCCTTATATGGAACAGACTGGTGACGGGCAGCGGCGTCACTGGTGCGAGGGTTCCGGCACCGCGCTCACCAACACGCCCGCCCAGCGTGTGTGAGTATGGGCATATCTTCCAGGATGACCGCCGGGAGTGGCAATGTCCTGGAAAGGCGTATGTCCAGCAGTGGACGAACTAGGCTGATGGATGGACGATGATGATAATACAGCTACAAAAATATTTAAAATTTCGTGTAAATTTAACATTAAAATATTCAGTATTTTAATAATAGTGTCTAAACTAAGTATTCATTTTTGACCAAAACTGTATATGGCAGAAATAAAAATTAACCATATTTTTAACCGACTTCAAAAAAGGAGGAGGTTCTCAATTCGACAGTATTTTTTTTGTCGTTACTCCATAACTCCGTCATTTCTGAACCGATTTGAATAATTCTTTTTTTGTTTGGAAGAGTGTGCTTCCAGGTATTTCCCATTTTGGGTTTGGTCATGATCTAATGAAGGTCTTCAGAAATAAGCAGTAGAACACCTCAGAAAATTACAGCATACCTCTCGGGATTGAGGTACTTTCTTTGTACCAGGGTATTGACTTCAGGGTTTAACTTGTAAATTGACATTCTTCCACATGACCTTCTATACTGGCTTCATCACCATATTAAACTTAGAACTCCTCAACAGATCAGAGCACATAACTCTAAATTGCGGCAATCACTGTGTTAGAGTGCTGATTAAAGGGTATTACTTGAAAATTATTTAAATACCCACCCCTTGACCCTGGCTTCATCAACATAGAACTCCTCAACGGATGACAGCACATAACTTTGGATTGTGGCCATCAGTTTGTGTTAGAGTGCTGATTGCAGGGCATTCCTTGAAAATTGCCAGTGTACCCACCTGACCTTCGATCCTGGCTTCATTTCCATAGAACTTCTCAACGGATGACAGCACATAACTCGAGATTGCGGTAATCACCTTGTGTTAGGGTGCTGATAGCAGAAAGCTACATAAATGTAGTCATTACACTTGAACTTCGTTTAATATTAACACCGCGTTTGCAAGAACTACCCATATTTCACTATTTAACCCGTCAACACTAAAAAATGTGAGATAAAATGAACTTTTAACAAAAAAAAATAGTAACCGAATTTAAATGTAACAGCAGTTAAAAAGTTAAAAATAATTCTATAATGACCGATGGTACCGAAACAACACTTGTGCGGACTTCTTTCTTCCTGAAACATGTTATCTAGAAATCGGCATATTTCGGTATTTGTCTTTTCACTTTTGTTTTTATTGTTTTGTGTATATTAGCACATTTGTAAGACAAATAAATTATCTTATATTTTATTTATATTCTCTACGATAGAGCAACATAAAAACCAATATAAGACCGCCGACTTCTTCTTTCAGGAAGAACGAAGTCGACAAAAGTGTTGTTTAGGTCATCATAGAATTATTTTAACTTTTTAGTGAATGACTCCTGTTACATTTGAAGTCGGTTTCTATTTTTTTAAAGTTTATTTTTCAATTAAATAAAAGTAAAGTGATCGGATTAAAAATGCCTTAGTAAATGTCTCGTGTAATATCGAGTAAAAAGTTTCTTACGACTATTTAGGTCATAGAGGAATACAATTTTTCTTCTTTGATTAAGCCGATTTTGGATGCTTTAATTTTATTTTTAGTGCTGTCAAAACAAAATTTTCTTCATTGCAAAATAGTCCTTAGGTTTCAGGAACAGAAGTTACATAAATTACTTTGGGAAATTTTAAGTTTTGACATCACTATAACTAAAATTAAAGCCTTCAGAATCGGCTTTAATACCCGTAGACTTTCAATACTGAAAGTTTGTGATATTACTTAACTTCGTAATTTTTTTCTGTCAAGTTAACTTAAAGCTATTGCGTTTTTGCTAAGACATGCCCATCAGAAGTATAGTCTACTATCTAAATATATTATTTTTATTAAACCGATTAGCCAAGTTACACAATGTGAAATAAAATCGACACTTTTAGAACGTGCATATCTACTTCAGTAAATAATAAATTATTTTGATAAAATAGTATATTATTTTTGGATTCTTTTTCTAGGGATCTGTTAGAACAGAAACGCGATTGGAGAAATTCGGCTCCATAGAAATATTTATTGAAATGAGGTCTTTTTCGACACCAATTCTCCTGGTTTGACAATTTGTAATGACATATATATGGACTGTTATTATATTATATTAGATGGATTGTAACAGTATCTAGGACTGGTTAAACGAAATTTTGATAGCAACTTTAGTATATTTTATATTAATAAAAAACCGACTTTTTGCTACTTTTCCTCGAATCCGTCCCTCTCGCACTGAGGATTTTTTCGCATATGGAGTAAAAGGGACGCTAAAACTTTTACATATCGCCTTAAGTTGTACATTTAATATTATACGGACCGTTAACGAATAAGGAACCTTCAGTCCAAATTACATGTTGGCCAGCACCGCCGTTTGGTCTAGGCCAGGGATGGCGAACCAACACGCGTGCCATTGATGGCACGAGACAAAATATTTTGGGCACGCCAGTAATCGAAACGGTTTGCATTTTAGTTATAAGTAACACAGTTCACTATGAAGTTTTGAGTTGATAGTACTTAGTTTCATTATTTTTCCAATAATCATCGTCATATATTTAAGAGCTTGGCTCTTATCTGTGTTGCTCGCTCCATTGAGTTCTGTTCATAGCCAACTCCTTCAGTTCTTGGTATATGACACGACTCTAGCCTTTTCCAATAATTACTAAGTCAAAATTATTTGACGGTACGTCTATTGCCTCATTGACGTCATTAAACATTTCTTTAGAAAAAATGGCACGCTGATCCATAAAGGTTCGCTATCCCTGGTCTAGGTGTTGATAGAGATCAGTCAGTCAGGGTATGTCTTTTCAAATATTGATTATCAAAACATTCTATGATGAAGTTCAAAGACATTCAGTGAAGTGACCGCCTAAATATGCCATTGTTGCCTTGTTATTGTTTGCTTGGCCTACTAGATACCGACACCAGAGGAAGTGTCACAATATTGCCAGTGACCTGGCCCAAGCTATTGTGATTAAAACAATGTGTTTACAGTCAAACCAATTGATATACAGCTGATTAGAGATGCCAGGGATCAGTCCTTAACTTTATCAACGCAGACACGGTCGCAAGTGTCTAAAAAAGATGTACCGTTTAATACTGTTGTGTTTCTACGCGACCCGTGTGCTATCAGGAAGAACTGTTCATGAACTCTACATCTCAAGAAAATTAAACACAGGATTAAACGCAGCCCCTTTAAAAACCGGCTTCCTTTACAAACAATTGGATGCCAATCCTCGAATACTAGCTAGTTTCGAAAAAAAGGGACGCATTAAACATGAAGCTGTTTCTCCAATCGACTACAATTTTCAGAAGGCAAAAGCGAATTCGAGGATTTTAGAACTACGCCGGAAATATAAATCTAAAACAGTGCCTTCGTATAGAAGGAAAAGGGATGTAGAAGATGTTCATTCCTTCATGCATTACAAGCCATCGAAAGAAGAAATGCAATACAAAACGTTTGGGTTCCATAGTGATCATGATGATGTGAGAACTAATTTGGGAAATTATAATACTTGGCCATTTTTAAATCTGTCTCCTTTTGAGTATGACCATTCGGTTGTTGATGATCACTATATGACACCGATGAAAGAAAAGCGCTATGCTAGCGGAACTCTAGACTCTTTGATAATTCCCGTTCATGAGCATGTAGAAGAAGACGTACCATATATGTCTACGTATGATCATTCACAAACAACTTATAGAATACCCAATTACGAACCAGTCACGGAATATTACCCAATGTACAAGAATCCGTATTTCTATAACAACAAAATTGATGAAGATTCTTTCTTCTTCAATGGGTTAGATTTATCCGATTCACGCCCTACTGAAAAGTATTTAGATTACAACTATGATAAAGATGTTAAATATGGACCTAATTTGAACAGAGATTCAAATGAAGAGTCTGATGAAAAACATTATAACGATAAATATAAAAATTTCGATCATCAGGAAAAAGGTGATCATAAAAGACTGAATGAGAAAGCTGGATATGAGCACGCCGGGAAAAAATATATAGGTTTTAAAGATGATAAAAATAAGTTCAATAAGAAGTTCGCCGAAGAAGACCACAAAATTGATAGGAGTTATTTGGTTAAAAACATGCAGGATAAAGCTGAAAATAAGAAAGGTTTTCATAGAGTATATCATAAGGATGAATATCAAATGGATAAAGAGTTTCATGATAATACAGCCAATGTTCATGTTGTAGATGATAAGGGTCATTCAAAGTATCGTAATAGTGGATCAGCTGGGTCTTCCGAATCTTCCGCTGCTGCTGCGTTGGGTGATGAAGCTAATGCCTTCCATAAGGTTGGTTCAGCTGAAACTGGCAGATTTAAGGATGGTTATAGTGGCAGTGACACGGTGCATGAATATAATAACACAGGAGAAGGCCAAAGCGATAACAATCAGCATGGATCATGGCTTTATAATATTAATAATAAAAAATAAAGATAATTCTAAACTATTTCTTTTTTCAATCTAACATTTATTATTTTTGAATTGTATACAATATACTTAAATATACAATAAAAATATCGTCACGACATGAATCCCCGAGGGGGTGTCAGAAGTGGTCCGAGTGTGAACTGCGAAATGCAAGTCACAGTCCATACTCGATACACCCGCGTTTCACCGACGTTTATTACATCCCAACGGGATGGGTGGTAATCCCGATCGCCGTACTTCGGGCACAAATACACGCATGCAGGTTTCCTTACGATGTTCTCCTTCACCGTTCAGCAAGTGGTAAGTAAGAAGAAATACTATGCACATAAATTCCGAAAAACTCATTGGTGCACGCCCGACCGGGGATCGAACCTGGATCTCAAGATTGAGAGTTGAGATTAATAAATGTTATAAATCTAGGAAAGTAATAGGTACCATTCAAGTACCCTTTTTAAATTCCTATAATACGTTCTTTTTCGAGAAACTATTTTTAGGGTTCCGTACCCAAAGGGTGCCAAACGGGGCCCTATTACTAAGCCTCCGCTATCCGTCTGGGGTCTACAGCTTCAGCCGTAATAGGTAGCCAGTTCAAATTTTCGCAGAATGCGTGTTACTATGGCCTCTATCACGGCAAATAAAAATCGGGCTAAGTGCGAGTTGGACTCGCGCACAAAGGGTTCCATGCCACCACTCAATAAGGGTACGGAACACAAAAAATATGGTAAATAATTCCAGTTTGCAGTTATGGAAGTCCAACTATTTCAATACTTGTAATTAATAGGTTTTGATTCCCTTGCGAGTGTCAAAAATTTGTATGAAATTGATTATGTAAAGTGCTATAACTTTTTTTCTCGTTGATTTCGAAGCCTGATTTTTTTACAGCACCATGGGGCCGTAGGTTTTTGTAGGATGTATCAGTTTCAAGTTATAGATGCCGCTGAACACGCTCTAAAAATGAAATGGCAATGGGTAGGACATGTGGCGAGAATGAATATAATAGACTGTGCCAGGTGGACAAATATTATCAAATCAAATCAGCGTTTATTTGTTCAATTTTTGGTAAATTAATTGGGTGTTACATTCGGGTTGATCACGAGTCCTCAAAAATCTGCCAATGAAGGCGTACAAATATTTAGTACCTATAGCATGCATCGTTGTCATATTAAACATTTAAATTGTACAATTTCATATTTACAATGTCAAAAATAATAATGAAAAATGTCAAGAAAGAAGTTACAAAGAATATGAACTTATTTCGTTGAATATGGATATAAATGTCTACCATTTCAAATTCTCCTCATAGGCAAAAAACTCCTTTACAGAGTAGAAACAGTGGCTCAGTAACCAGTTGTGTATTTTACGCTTAAATTCATTCTGCGTTATGTTTTTAAAATCATCAGGAAGGGCGTTAAATACTTTGACAGCCATATAATAAACATTTTGTTGTGTTACTGTTAGTTTACATGTGGGGATAAACAATCTGTCACCTACCCTATTCTACCCTATATCACAAACTGGAAACCTCAAATTGGCAAACGAAAAATCGGTCGTCAAAAACGTCGATGGGAAGATGACATAGTAAGCGCAGCCGGAAGACAATGGAGAACAATTGCTCAAGATAGAGAGAAATAGAAAGAAATAGAAAAGTCCTACCTAGATATTTTTAAGGAAACTAAGCATTACGATGAGGGAGGCCATGGTCAGAACGACCTCTAGTTTTTTTTTTCAAGCTAGTATTATACTTGATACACTTATCCTAATATTTATATACATTTTTTTTCTAACACTTTAAATTTTGTAAAACTATAATTTGTTATTTAAGAAAACTAGAAATAAATTGGCTAATAAATAAATAAATAAAAATCAGTTTCAACTTGATATCTCGTTCGGGGGCCGAGCAAAAGGGTTTTGACAGACAGACAGACGGACGGACGGACGGACAGACGGACAACAAAGTGATCCTATAAGGGTTCCGTTTTTGCATTTTAAGGGCGTAGTCAGGGATTTTGTTAACAGGGGGGCGGCAAGGGAAAGCTGCTACACACAGACAATATATTTGAATGAATGTTTAAATTAGGTGCAATTACAAAAAAAAAATTACCTACTCTTTGACATAGACATATCTTTCTTTATTGGTAGATAATATTAATTACAGGTCCAGATAATTACACTTGTTATTAACGCATGTAAATTTACAATAATTAGAATACTATATTAAAAACGAAAATTAAATTTATTATATAAGGTATTGCAACTTAAATTGAAAGTAATTTAGGAGGTGATTCAGTAGCGTTAATACATCACATTCCACTGCAGAACACTTTTTTTTGCGTGAACTTTTTTTTCACTTCTCAGTACAAAGTGGTCCGATCAGCTGACTCAGTTTGTATGGACAAGTGAAGAAAAAGTTTGCGCAAAAAAAAGTACTTTGCAGTGGAATGTGATGTATTAACGATACTGAATCACCTCCTAAATTACTTTCCATTTAAATTGAAAGACCTTATACAGACAGATTAAAAGAGACAAAGAAGATAATTTTAAAAACGTCATTATTAATAACACAAATGAAATTCAAAGAATTAATTAAGTATTCTACCAATAAACTGACTTCTCGGCAAGCCATGATTTTAATTTTGTTTTGAAAATGGACACATTTGATATATTCTGGTAAATTGTTGCATACTTTTGGCCCCATGATATTTATCGTTTTAGCCGTTTTTAGGGTTCCGTAGTCATTAAGAAAAAAAAAAACAAAACGTAAAAATATCTTTATTGACCATAAAACATCATAAAATACAAAATACTGACTGCTAAAAAAAAAGTGTTAACTGTAAGCTAGGAGTCAGCACATTCCCATAATTTCAGTTTGTTATAATCAATAGCCAAAAAGGTACATACAAAATTATGAAACAATTTTTAATTATTTTTAACTTAACTTAATGTTAGTATTTTAACTAAGAGTGAACAAATTAATAACTGTAGATTTTTTTTATAAAATTATCGACTGCTCTTTCTATAACTATCACAAAATATTAAAAGTGCAATTAACAGTAAAGAGACATTAACTATTAACAATTAGATTAGAAAATGAAGGTTTAACATTTGGTCAGTTTTTTTTTTTTTCGTGGTAGTAGTGTTAGTAATTGCTAAAATTAAAATTATATAAAGAAACCCTTCTAGTTTCGCCATGTCCGTCTGTAGGTCTGTCTGTCTGTCCGCGGCTTAGCTCAGAGACTCTTAGTACTAGAAAGCTGTAATTTGGAATGAGTATACATATTAATCACGCCGACAAACTGGTGAATTTGTTGAAAAAAATGTTTTTAGGGTACCTCCGCTACACGCAAGGTGGTAATGTTTTTTTTTCTCGTCTAGCCCATGGTGTGAGATGTCGTTGGATAGGTCGTTCAAAAATGTTGCGGAAGTACGAAAACTATTTTTCGATTCAGGGAACCGTTTGCGAAATAATAAGACTGTACATGAGCCTAGAGCATGAACAACGCCAGACTTTCGAGGATTCGTTTGAAGAAATTCGGACTCTCCTTGTATTGAAAAAAAAAAATACATTTGATCAGGCGCTACCATTTTAGCGCCTTGTTTTTTGTCAAGGCATCTATATTGTTGTCATTTATCTTTTTAGGGTTCCGTATGTGGATTGTGTAATCCTAGTAGGAACCCTTTGTGCGCTAGACCGACTCACACTTGGTCAAATTGTATTGTTTTAGTTTTTCATAGATAGTAACCGCATGGTCTAAGCGTTACTAGGGCAGGGCTAGAGCCGCGCCTTGACATAGTCTAAGCGTTACTAGGGCAGGGCTAGAGCCGCGCCTTGACATAGTCTAAGCGTTACTAGGGCAGGGCTAGAGCCGCGCCTTGACATAGTCTAAGCGTTACTAGGGCAGGGCTAGAGCCGCGCCTTGACATAGTCTAAGCGTTACTAGGGCAGGGCTAGAGCCGCGCCTTGACATAGTCTAAGCGTTACTAGGGCAGGGCTAGAGCCGCGCCTTGACATAGTCTAAGCGTTACTAGGGCAGGGCTAGAGCCGCGCCTTGACATAGTCTAAGCGTTACTAGGGCAGGGCTAGAGCCGCGCCTTGACATAGTCTAAGCGTTACTAGGGCAGGGCTAGAGCCGCGCCTTGACATAGTCTAAGCGTTACTAGGGCAGGGCTAGAGCCGCGCCTTGACATAGTCTAAGCGTTACTAGGGCAGGGCTAGAGCCGCGCCTTGACATAGTCTAAGCGTTACTAGGGCAGGGCTAGAGCCGCGCCTTGACATAGTCTAAGCGTTACTAGGGCAGGGCTAGAGCCGCGCCTTGACATAGTCTAAGCGTTACTAGGGCAGGGCTAGAGCCGCGCCTTGACATAGTCTAAGCGTTACTAGGGCAGGGCTAGAGCCGCGCCTTGACATAGTCTAAGCGTTACTAGGGCAGGGCTAGAGCCGCGCCTTGACATAGTCTAAGCGTTACTAGGGCAGGGCTAGAGCCGCGCCTTGACATAGTCTAAGCGTTACTAGGGCAGGGCTAGAGCCGCGCCTTGACATAGTCTAAGCGTTACTAGGGCAGGGCTAGAGCCGCGCCTTGACATAGTCTAAGCGTTACTAGGGCAGGGCTAGAGCCGCGCCTTGACATAGTCTAAGCGTTACTAGGGCAGGGCTAGAGCCGCGCCTTGACATAGTCTAAGCGTTACTAGGGCAGGGCTAGAGCCGCGCCTTGACATAGTCTAAGCGTTACTAGGGCAGGGCTAGAGCCGCGCCTTGACATAGTCTAAGCGTTACTAGGGCAGGGCTAGAGCCGCGCCTTGACATAGTCTAAGCGTTACTAGGGCAGGGCTAGAGCCGCGCCTTGACATAGTCTAAGCGTTACTAGGGCAGGGCTAGAGCCGCGCCTTGACATAGTCTAAGCGTTACTAGGGCAGGGCTAGAGCCGCGCCTTGACATAGTCTAAGCGTTACTAGGGCAGGGCTAGAGCCGCGCCTTGACATAGTCTAAGCGTTACTAGGGCAGGGCTAGAGCCGCGCCTTGACATAGTCTAAGCGTTACTAGGGCAGGGCTAGAGCCGCGCCTTGACATAGCACGCATAAGTTTTTATTACCCGACTCAGAACAATAATTTTACATCAATGCCCGTCCAGCACAATAAGTTCAATGGCAAATACCTTATTTGCTTTTGATAGAGGCGATTATATGTTGGCTAATAAACTATATGTTTGGCCCTAATCAGATGCCACGCACGAAAATTTTCAGTTATTTTGAAATCACGAATTTCTTTTTGTAATGAAGATGGTTTTTACTAATAAGTATTTGCGTGTGTTGGTTTCGTTTCAATCGGTTTTTGAAATATGGAAACAGAATCGCTTTTTTCGTGAAATACCTACATGCTTTTTTAAAATTAAAATTAAAAGATTGAAAGTAAGTTTAGTTATAAAGCGTAATTAATAATTGTCTTGAGTCAAAAAACACAACATTATTATTTTTTATTTTTACCGTCTACATTGACGGAACTGAATCCTATGCAAAACTGATGTTTAGCATTGTATAGCGCCTTAAGAACCCGGTGCAGGACGACGCGACGCCAACTCCGATGCGAAGCAAGACGTATCGCGACAATAAAGCGCATATTTGGCTGGCTGATCTAAAAAAGCGCCTCACACTTTGCCCCATGCCGTTCGAACTGTGCTGAGCGAGGCTCGCCCTTTGCGTTGGAAATAATTATTATTTCAGAATACCTTAATTGTGCTTTGATTACTTGTTAATTTTGATTCTGTTTTAATTAATTAGAATATTGATTATACTTCGCAGTGGTGTATGTACTTACTTTGCTTGTTAAATTTTTATAAGTCAGTTAACGGAGCCTTGTAAAAGTACTCGATTTTAGGGCGAAAACCCATTATTTTAAATATTTTTCTGGTCTTTAACGCGATGTTTGTGAAAAATTCAGGGACATACACCACTTCATATTGACCGTCTAAATGAAAGCCTAAAATTTATTTGATTGAATTGTTCCACTTTCGCGAGTTATTATGGTTTTTAGATATGTATGAAGCACGATTCGGAGCGGGTTCTTAAGAGGCTATGCGAATTTTATTTTTGTCATTGTCACTCCAAGCGAAAAATCGCGCAGTGCGAGAGGGGCGGATTCAGGGCAAAAGGCTAAAAAAGTTGGTTTTATATTTTTATTAAAAAAACTAACATAGCTAGCAAAATTTCAAATATCAAATCTCTAGATATTGTTGAAACACACCTAATAAAATATGTTTGAGTTCTGTATATGGTTCCTTTTCGTCAAACGAGGAGAAAAAGTGTGTTTGAAGACCTCATTTCAACAATTATTTCTATCGAGGAAAATTTATCCAAACATGTTTTCCAATTTCAAAACCCTAAATTATATAGTCAAAATGCATATTCCAGAAATTTATTAAAATTGTCCGTGTATTTCATGAAATACACAGAAAAGAAACACCCGTATTTTTTTCGCATATCGCCTTAAGGTTATTTATTGTTGAGCAGACATCATGACGTGACCAACTCACTTGTGGGCAGCGGCCAAATGTCATGCTGTCATTGTATCTACCAGAGATAGATAGCACAGTAGCACTATCTGTAAAACAAATCGTGGCTTCTTTGAAAATGTAGATAGATAGATAGATAAAAGCTTTAATTATGCCTCTTGCAAAAAAACACAAAAAGTACAAATTCAGAGCTTAAAATATAACAAATTACATTAGAATCCTTAAAATAATAAGATTGAACACAAAGGCTGAAAGGGCGCTGGCTCAGCATACGCCACAGAATAATCTGCGACACTGATATTCTGCCAGTACCATACAGCAAAAGTTACAACAATTCATAGCCATCTTCGTCCACATATTTAACTAAAATCTGCCACCAACACACAAACACCAAAGATTTCAAAAAGTAAAGATAGGCCCTTACCGTAGTATGACAGCACCAAAATGTTTTCACCTTTAAATGGGTGAGGCTCACACGTTTGGAATCAGTGCTCATCTGAACACAGTGTAGTTGGATGCCTTAATGATTTTTTACGAAAAAAGGGATCTCAATATAGCGTCGTCTGCATTTTTAAAGTGCACTAACATTTCAATAAATACGTATAAAGCCAAAAGTGTGACATTTCACATTTAAAACACATTCAAAAACAATGCAATAGATTTTAGGTGCCAGGGCTCATCTAAACTTTTTTGAAATCTTTGACGAAAAGTGCATTTTGTATGGCTGTAATCATATATATAAAAAGAGAAGTCCTGACTGACTCATCAACGCACAGCCCAAACCCTTGGACGTAGAAAGCTGAAATTTTGCACAAAGCTTCCCTTTTTAATATAGACAAAGAATAAGAAAGGATTTTTCGAAATTCCACCTCTTAGGGGGTGAATAGGGGTCCAGAGTTTGTATGGGGAAATAAGATTAGTTAGACTATTTTATTCGAGACTTCACAGGAGTACTCCTATCCATAAATGAGTAAACATGTGTTTCAGGTTTTTCAGAATTCAACCCCTAAAAGGGGGAAATGGGGTGACAAAGTCTCAAAATCAACATGGGTATCGTTTGTATGGTTTATCGGGTCGCTGACATTTAATACAGTGGACATGAAAATTCTTAAAAGTATGTGTGCCAGAGCAAATCGGCTGTAACAGACGGACAGACAGACAGCCACAGAAGTGATCCTATTAGGGTTCAATTTTTTCTTTTCGCAATGACGATTAATAAGTGGGTCAGTCACTGAAAACAGCAGGAATTGATCTTAGAGGGGACTGCTTTTCGCACGGCCAGTTTTACGTAGCCTGCTCGAGAGTGAGCTCACCTAGCAGCCTGGATGTGTGTTAACAGCTGAGGGCAGAACTTCTGATGTAGTATATAAAGAGGTACTTTAAGTATGAATAAAAAAAAACGAATAGGTAATAGACCCCGCCAAAGAGACTTTACCTGGAGATCAAATAATTGCACCAAAAACACTCCAAACTAAATTACTAAAGTACTACACAGAAACTAAATCAACGCGGGTGAAGCCGCGGGCAAAAGCTAGTTTGCAATAAAATTCCATTGGATACATTAAGCTACTTTGTCATACTTCAATGATTGGAAAAAATAATGTGTAATGTAAACCTATTTAGGAGTAGATTGGATATAATGAGTACTCACAAAAATGTTATTATACTTGGTATAAAAGAATTTTTATCTGATCATTGTTATTATAAATATTTTTTATTGTTATCATTAATATTACATTGTCGTCCAATTAGAAAGAAAAACTGTTAGTATTATTGTAGTCGATTGTACCTCAAGGAATTTAGTTTATTTACCTCTATAGATGACATGCAGTGAATTGCAGTGTGACTGTAATTTTATATTTGCACGTTGTAATTCGTACGCTGTATGGCAAGCCCACTGCCACTTCAACTTACGAATTAGTAAGTTGAAGTGGCAGTGGACTGGCCATATTTGTCGCCGACACGGGCCGAAAGGCGTTGGAATGGAGACCACGTGCAGCAAAGCGTAGCGTAGGCCGACCTCGTGTCCGCTGGATAGATTGCCCAAATACCAGTACATATGTGCGACGATTTGAAGGACGTTGCGGGTAGCGGCTGGATGAGGATGACGCGAGAGGCCTATGTCCAGCAGTGGACAGGCTGATGGATGGATGGATGGATGGATGGACGCTGTAAGGCAAATATGAAAAACATTTTATATTTTTAGACTGACATCTGTATGTATCTCTACTCATCTTTTTACAAATAAATTTGATTTGATTAGTTCTGATTTAGAACTTGCGAAGACAATATACAATCGTGCAATACAGGTACAATATACAATTGGCGGCCTTATCACTAATAGTGATTTCTTCCAGACAATCTTTACGTTAATTTTTTAATTTTAGTTTTACTTAAACATATATCTAGATAATATTATTACCTACTTAATAGATAGTAAGTGTCAAGTTAAGTTGGTCCTTCATAACTGCAAGTGGAATTATTTATCATGTGTTGTGGTACGGAACCCTAGTGCATGAGTCCAACTCGCGCTTGGCCGGTTCTTCTATTGTGTCTCGTTATATTCAAGAATTAAATATTTGTAATTTTCAGATATTTTCTTATGTGCGTAATATATACAACGTGTAACAGAAAGGTGTAACCATATTTGAAGAGCTTATTCAGTCAATGGTACGACGAGGGTTCCGGCACCGCGCTCACCAACCCGCCTGCCCAGCGAGTGTGAGTATGGGCAATTCTTCCAGGATGACCGCCGGGAGTGGCAAAGTCCTGGAAAGGTTTATGTCCAGCAGTGGACGAACTAGGCTGGTGGATGGATGGATGGATGGATGGATTGTATTATTTTTTTAAGACTACTTTTATAGCTAAACGTGTAATCATAATTTTAACATGACAATACGGCGTTACCACCTGCTGTCTTTTGAGTACAATTTAATTTTTTTATTTATTTATGTATTTACAATAAATTAAATTAAAAACTAAACTTAATCTAAATTAAAATTATTAACAAATATAATGCCTATATTAAATAAAAAATGTTTTATTATAATACTGTCTTGTATTTTCTTATCCCTTAGTTAAAGTAGATAATAAGTCATTTGTGTAGTATAAGTTTTATGTTAAAAAAAAAACATGATCTTGCTAAGTTTTTTCCCTTCTTCTTAGCAAGACTAATCGAATGGGCGGAGGTAGGCATGTATTTATATATGTACATATTTTACCTATCATTTTAATCGTATATTATATTATATATTGCTACATAAATTAAATAATCCCTTAATTCAGTTCATGTACATTTATTATTTTATTACATATATTTTTATAAGATTAAATTTGACTTGTAAAAAGTGAATTATATATACCTACTTTGCAAAATAAACTATTTGAATTTGAATTTGAACATAAGAGAAATCAGAAAATAATTTACTGAAAGTAAAATCCAGAAAGTGTGATATTGTGCACTCCTTCTTTATTATTACATCTCCATCTGTCTTTTAAGGCGATATCAAAAAAAGGGGTTTTTTCGAATCCATTTACGTATTTTATTCTACATACGTATCTACGTATTTTATTTTTAGGTAAATGTTTATTGAGTATTTGATTAAGATTCTCACGCGATTGGATGAAATTTGAAATCCTAACTAATTTCATTGTGAAATTGCATTCAAAATGTGGATATTATGTATTTGTAAAGTCTCTTTGAAAATCTTTTTGACAAAATAGCTTAGTACATTTTATATTAATAAAAAACCGACTTTTTGCTACTTTTCCACGAATCTGTCTCACTCGCACTTATAGTTTTTTCGCATATGGAGTAACAGGGACGCTAAAACTTTTACGTAGCGCCTTAAGCTCTTATTCTATGTGCATTCAAATTATCTTTTAAATTGTATAGCAACTATTCCGCACTGTGCCCAAATGAAAATCCAAAAAAGGCAAAGTTCGCTCGTCCTTAATACGAGTAGGTAGGCAATTCTTCCAGGATGACCGCCGGGAGTGGCAAAGTCCTGGAAAGGCTTATGTCCAGCAGTGGACGAACTAGGCTGATGGATGGATGGATGGATAATAAGTATGTCAGAAAAAATATAGATACTTTCCCGAGGCTCGATGGGCACCACTCTATAGAAACGAGAAATAAACATAAATTTCCAAACGTCAGACTTGCCAAACTTGCCCTCTTTCGTTGGATAAGGTTTTACAAGAAACAGATTTTACAAGAAAACTTTCCAAAGGAGGTCCTTGGTTTGTCAGAGAATAAGTAATATAAGAATAACTGTATATTATTTATGAAAAAGGAATATTATAAAATAAATGAATATTTAGATGATGGCGAAGCATGGTGGTATAGTGACAATGATATTTGTCATACATAACAGTGGCTTATAATTTCCTAACGTATGATTCCTCTAAGGAGTTAACATTAAATAATTACGGATTGTAAAAGGAAATAAAATAATACGAGACAGGTGGAATAGGATATATTTAAAAATTTTTTTGTTGCTTGGTTTCCTTGTCTTGTATTTTTTTTATCCCTTAAGTAAAGTAGAATAAGTACTTTGTATAATAAGCCTTTGTAACAGAAATTATGAAAAAATAAAAAGAAAACTTGCAAAAAAAGACATGATCTTGCTAAGTTTCTTGCCCTTCTAGCAAGACTAATCAATGGGCGGAGTTAGGAATGTATTTTTTATTGTCACCTATTAGTATGTAGTATATAATTATAGATTTTACCTATCATTTGAATCGTATATATGTATATATTGCTGCATAAATTTAATATTTAATAATTAATTAAACCTTAAATTTAGTTCATGTACGTTTATTATTAACTAAATTTTTTTTATAAGATTATATTTGACTTGTAAAAAAGTGTACCAAATATACCTACTTTACAAAATAAACTATTTGAATTTGAATTTAACAAAAACAAAATTAGAGGAAAGGAAAAAAAATGGGGAAGTTATTAGAATTTTTCTTTGTTTCTTTTTTTTTAGTTTTTTATAAATTTTTTGCATTAAGCTTTTCGTCCCTTTATGAAAGTTTTGGACTCATAAAATACTTCTTATTAATCGAGTAGTAATAGTGAATATATAGTAAATAATAAATATATAAATAGTAGTAATAGTGAATATATAGTAAATAATAAATATATAAATAGTAGTAATAGTGAATATATAGAAAATAATAAATATATAAATAGTAGTAATAGTGAATATATAGAAAATAATAAATATATAAATAGTAGTAATAGTGATTTAGTGGCGTGCACAGAACTTTTTGCTGGAAAAGCAAGCAATTGGTCAAGAATAACAATAAAAAAAATATGAAAAAATTAAAATATCACATTGAAAAAAAAAATGTTGTATGACGCCAGGGTAGACAATGTCTACCCTAGAGTGAAAATTTCTATACAAACTTTTTTTTTTCAAAGTGATATTTAAATTTATTCATATTTTTTTTATTGTTATTCTTGACCAATTGGTTGCTTTTCCAGCAAAAAGTTCTGTGCACGCCACTGAGTGAATATATAGTAAATAATAAATATATAAATAGTAGTAATAGTGAATATATAGTAAATAATAAATATATAAATAGTAGTAATAGTGAATATATAGAAAATAATAAATATATAAATAGTGAAGATATAGTAAATAATAAATATATAAATAGTAGTAATAGTAATAGGCAACATTTCTTCATTATTTTCTGAAGTTTCAATTCTCTCATGGCATAAACCAAAGTTTTAGTCGAGTCGATTAAAATTTTAATTTGTAAACAATATTCTCATCTTAAGTTTTTACTGAGGACTTAACTTTTTTCTGTGCTATCTAAAAGTAATTTTAACGAGAAAAATAAAGAAGTATTTTTAAGTAATTTTGGTGCAATTGGGAAATAGTATTTTCACTCGAGCGTCTGTGTTTCACAAGCATTTCTTTTTACCTGATGCACTAATTCGACCCAAATCTTAAAAGATTGCCATCTTATAAAGATAGCAAAGGGACTGCTTTTCTAAAGGAAATCACAAAACGGTAACACCCAATAAATAAAACTTAAATTGAACCTTTTTTTTTCTTGTTTTTACTTGAACTGACACTAATACTACCAAATCTTAAAGCAAATTCCAGCCAAGTTAATTTATTTTAATTTTTATACACAAAAAACAGACTTGATCTGACCCCTCCCCCATAAAATTTCTTACGTACATCCTTAAAACTTTATGTTAGAATATCTCATCATTCCATCAGTCAATTTAATAAATATAATTTAATTTAAATAAATGAGATAATATAATCCAAGCCTTAGATAATATAATCCAAGCCACAGATAATATAATCCAAGCCACAGATAATATAATCCAAGTCACAAATCATATAATCCAAGCCACAGATAATATTATCCAAGCCTTAGACAATATAATCCAAGCCGCAGATAATATAATCCAAGCCGCAGATAATATAATCCAAGCCACAGATAATATTTTCTAAGCCTTAGACAATATAATCCAAGCCGCAGATAATGAAAACAAGCCACAGATAATATAATCCAAGCCACAGATAATATAATCCAAGCCTCAGATAATATAATCCGAGCTACAGATAATATAATCTAAGTCATAGATCATGCAATCCAAATCACAGATAATATAATCCAAGCCACAGATAATATTATCCAAACCTTAGACAATATAATCCAAGCCGCAGATAATATAATCCAAGCCGCAGATAATATAATCCAAGCCACAGATAATATTTTCTAAGCCTTAGACAATATAATCCAAGCCGCAGATAATAAAAACAAGCCACAGATAATATAATCCAAGCCACAGATAATATAATCCAAGCCTCAGATAAAATAATCCAAGCCTCAGATAATATAATCCAAGCCACAGATAAAATAATCCAAACCTCAGATAATATAATCCAAGCCACAAAGTCACAGATCATATAATCCAAGCCACAGATAATATAATCAAAGAGACAGATAATATAATCCAAGCCTCAGATAATATAATCCAAGCTACAGATAATATAATCTAAGTCATAGATCATGCAATCCAAATCACAGATAATATAATCCAAGCCACAGATAATATAATCCAAGCCACAGATAAAATAATCCAAGCCTCAGATAATATAATCCAAGCCACAGATAAAATAATCCAAACCTCAGATAATATAATCCAAGCCACAAAGTCACAGATCATATAATCCAAGCCACAGATAATATAATCAAAGAGACAGATAATATAATCCAAGCCTCAGATAATATAATCCAAGCCACAGATAATATAATCCAAGCCACAGATAAAATAATCCAAGCCTCAGATAATATAATCCAAGCCACAGATAAAATAATCCAAACCTCAGATAATATAATCCAAGCCACAAAGTCACAGATCATATAATCCAAGCCTCAGATAATATAATCCAAGCCACAGATAATATAATTCAAATCACAGATCATATAATCCAAGCCACAGATAATATAATCCAAGCCACAGATAATATAATCCAAGCCACAGATAATATAATCCAAGCCACAGATAAAATAATCCAAGCCTCAGATAATATAATCCAAGCCACAGATAAAATAATCCAAACCTCAGATAATATAATCCAAGCCACAAAGTCACAGATCATATAATCCAAGCCTCAGATAATATAATCCACGCCACAGATAATATAATTCAAATCACAGATCATATAATCCAAGCCACAGATAATATAATAAAAGCCACAGATAATATAATCCAGGCCACAGATAATACAATCCAAGCCACAGATAATATAATAAATAAACACCGTTTAAACCATAAATGTAGAAACTAAAAAAAAAAAGAATTCTTTGTCTTAAAATATTTTTTGTGGACTTTTTGTATTCTGTTACTCTTTCTACATAGTCCATGATGGGCCAGCCAAAATGTCGGTATAATTTGGGGGTACTCATTTTCATTTTTACCGCAGTTATGGGGACAATAAGGATGTCAAAAAACTGTGATGGCCATCTCAAAGTGATAGCTAATAGAAATGATGACGACATAATTTTTTTGTATGGACTTTTTATTTAATAATTCTGAAACCTGTCGTGTAGAGCATCAAATGAAAGGCTTTATGAGCTGATTGTAAAAATATTCATTTCAGCCACCTGTTTTCTGACAAACAAAAAAACATTTTCAAAACATACAAAGTTTGGTCTCCTCTACGCGGATTTTTTGTGAAACGTTTAATGACTCGTAATTTACTCGTAAAGCACAAAAAATTATTATAATGTATTTTTTTTTCAAAATTACTTTCATGAAGTATTCCATACTTACAGAATACAGTACTGAAATAAAAGGAATTTTCATTAAATATAACCTGTCTAACTGCGGTGAAAAGGTAAATGAGTACCCCATATTCATACCATTTCCTTAAATTTGGCTAGCTGGCCCATGGACTAGGATATCGCCCCAAAAGGTAAATATATTCAATATATAGAGACGCTGTTTCTACAGTTTTATTATATTTAATAAAATACTCGTAAGTATGTAACCTACCTAATATGTAAGAGAATTTTTTGGCTACCTATTTTTCATTATGGACAAAAGTAACAAAGCCACTTTGACCTAATTTTTGAAGTCATGTTACGAAGGAGGCTTGAAAGTTTAATTCTCTCTCCCGGCACTTTTGTGGACAGGGCGGCTATTCTGGCATTATTTTTCACTCGCAATATCAGTCGTTCGACTTTTGTTTACAATGATAAATGCCATGCGATGTAATGTGAAGTGACCAAGCCTCGATCAAATAAAACTATGGAGTGCTCACTATAGGTTTTCAGCAGGGCCGGGTTCAGAGGTCTGAAAACCCCTGGGGCAACAAGAGAGAGGAGGCTATTTATTCAAAGAGGTTGAACATTTCATTTTCATTCAACTGCTTCAATAATTTATTGCTATATAGAACAAATAAAAAAATTAAAAAAACTTGATTTTTTTGTCAGAACTTAGACGTTTTCCTGATTTTTATTTTTTTTCATACTTACTAGAATATTAATTGGTTCTGGTAAAAATAAAATTTTGAAATTTCTTTTGTGTGTATCTCTCTTGTGGAGGCCTCTGGGCTGTATGTTACCATCCCGTAAATGCGGCCACGGTTTTCAATAAAAAGGAAACAATGCATATCCGTACAAAAACCCTTTTAAAATCACCCAAAATCTGCCTTAGATTTTTTTTAAAGCTTATAAATAGACATTTTTAGACAAATCCGTAAAAAATCTTTTTAAAATCACCCGAAATATGCTTGAGCTATTTTTCCGCCGTTGCTAGAATAGCCGTCTAGGGCATCAATTCTAAAAATATAAAATTAATAGAATTAAAGAAATCTTCCGGATCTAAACTATTTTCGGGTTCAACGGACTTACTTCTTGACTTATGTTTTCTTAGGGCCATCGTTTCAGCACTTAACCGAAATACATAAGTTTTGGCAACAAATTTAAAATTTTGGTGCGCTTCAGTCCGGTATTGGCTTCTTACGTAATATAATATCACAGATAATATTATGAATCAACGTTGAATAAAAAAAAAACATTTTATTTTGGTCACCGTTACTTTGAATATAACAGGATAAAAAAATTAACAATAAAATTTAAACAAATAAAAAACATATGTCTATCACAAATCACAATCATCTTGCTTTAAAAAGGAAAATGAAAATCAATTGCTGTTTAACGAAAATATCTTTTGAATGATAAAACCGCTGCTGTTTAGACACAAAAATACTCCACATTAATTCATAGAGTAATTGATCACCAGAACAGCTCTTTGGAATCATAGAGGTAGCATATATAGTGCTTAGGGGAAGAATTATATAGGCCGCCATTTTTTATGGCTTTAGAACTGTCAAATGTCACCATTTCGGGAAGGTCAAAAATTTATTTTTGAACTAACAAATAAAACAGTGTTTTGATCACTTTTGGGATTTCATGTATAATATTCTGTTAAAACTCGCCGTATTTAAAAACTAGAGGACGCTCGCGTCTTTCTCCGCGTAGATTTGGGATATAAACGCCCGCTGTCTGTTGGGGACGCATTAACGATACAAAAGTTTACACCCCGTTTAACCCCTTGTGGGATGAATTTTTAAAAATCCTTTCTTAGTACCTATACCTCTAAACCCCTTAAAGAAAACATGTTCCAAATTTCATGTTTCTACCTTCAGCGGCTTTGGCCGTGTGTTGTCTGTCAGTCAGTCAAACAGTCACGCAACTGATTTATATAAGTATGTAGAATATTATATATCCTATTTCAATCAAAAACAAAGTTTAACGCCACACGAACCTAAACTGAGGTTTTCATGAAATTTGGTATTACCGTCTTTGCCTGGTTATGTAGCTGTAGTACTTATACTGCTACCTCTATGGTAGAATTCCTTACGAGGAGAGATAGAAGGTACTCCTAAACTAAGATTGATGAAAGATAAGATAAATAACACGAGGTTCGCAAGCCTAAAAAAAGACGGTCTTCTATCAATCCATAACAATACCCCAATCATACAGTCCATTCTCTGAGACTAATGTCACTGATTTGAATTTCAGTCTCTAATATCATCGCTATCATTAAAGTCTTCGTCTTGATTTCTTAAAAGATCCCTTTCATCTCTTTCAGACCTCTTGAAAAATAATGGGTCATAGTATTCGTCTTCCTTGAACTTTTCAACCTTCAGAGTCTTGAGAGTAGCAGCAGTGGCACTTTCTTTTTGGGTATGTGGTAGATCAGTTTCAGTTGTCAAATTGTTCGGTTTCACTGTTGCCACAGTTGGCTTAGTAATTATATTGATTTCTGGTAGTGTTTGTGGAGTTTCGTATTTCTCATTTAATTGTCCTACCCTTATTCTGGGCTGTAAAGGCTTCAGTCTACCACTAAACTCATCGTGGTTAAAATCAAAATCGTAATCGTCTACATTAAAGTCCTCATCCTCATGAATGTCTGGTGAGTCAGTATCTATAAGTTTAATCTTCATCACATTGCCTTGAAAATCGTCTTCATCTATATCGTTAAATTTCGGAATGGGTTTCTTCACTAGCTCTAAGCTGTGTTTCGCGTATAAAGCTGCGAAATCTGTTGGCTTCTTCCTTTTGTCGAGTACGGATGGAAAATAAAAAGTTTTGCTTCCAATTACTTCTGATGTTTTTGGATATACGGAGGAGTAGTGTCTTGTTATTCTACGTTTGGCTTCTTCATAACTGTGTTGTGTGTCTTCTGTAGTAGAATCCGCGTCTTCTTCGGAGATTTCGCGCGCAACTCTTCGAGGCTTTTCAAAGCTGACATCTTTGACGGCCTTTGTCGTACTTCTTGGTATAACTTTGCATTCAGAAAACAGGATAACGTAAAACAAAAATAACATCGCTATTAATATATTCATACTGTTATTGCACCAACACCTCGGCGGCAACTAGCGGTTATCCACTGAAAATACGCATGATGTAAACTTTTGCATGTTTATTAATCCAGAACAATAAATATACCGGATTGAATTCTGTGACAATCGATGATGATGTGATATAATAATGCTCTGAATAATTGTGTAAATAAACATTCAAACTCATATTTTCACGTAGGTGCCTACTTAATTTGGGTGATAAATACTGATAAATGATTTGATTAATAACGTTATCCGACAAACTGAGGTTCTTTATAAAATTAAAGGGGTTTATTCGTTTTCTCAACCAAATAAAAGCAAGATAAGAACGATGCCTCATCGTTTATTGTTGTCATGAAGGAACTAGCAAATATGCAAGCATCATATTTATTTATAACAATCAGTACTTTGTTTCGTGATCCGATCACAATGTAAATTCGATTCGAGTTTACATTACTGTGAATGTTTACAATGAAAATACAATAACATTTTTCACAAACAACTTTAATATGCGTCAGTTATAAGGACACAACATCTTTGTTTTTGAGGCAGTTTCCGATCTTTCACGATGAGAGCTGTTCTCACGACTAGTATATTGATATTCTATTTTAGTGCAGTATCACCACTGATATTCTATAGATTGAACAATGACAATGTGAATCGCATGTATCCTGGCAACCACCTCATTTCAAGGTACTCCACTTTCGTGGGAGATAAGAAATACCATAGTGGTTCAAGCAGCTTGCTGCATGGACACCACAACAGCAGATATTCATTCGACTCTCCGTTCGAAGTTGCAAGGATTGGGGCTAATACAGCCCAGTATGTACCTCAAAGCCCTGGATCTAAGATAAGTGAGGATACGACATCCAAAATTTACAATACACTGCAAAGTAAAAATGTGGAAAGTGACAAAAGAAAGGAAAATAGCGCCAAAAATGTAAAAAGTCAAAAAGAAGAAACTGCACGTAATAAAGAAGATGACAAAAAAGACACCAAGCATGTCCAATTGAATAGAAACTATACTGAAAAAGTGGTTCCAACCTTATTACTTCCCAGAAAACATGAGGAAGGCAACAATAAATTCCAAAGATCTTCAAGCCAGTACTTTGAAACAAAACCACGCAAGATTGTCTTTGACAACGAAAAGAAGGCATTCAAGATCCATTCTCGTGCTCCAGTGGCAAGATTTAACCGTAGGACCAGGCAACACAGTGGAAAGTTTGACCTGGGCCATATTAGTGACCTTAATTATAATTACTATTCAGTTCCAAAAACAAGAGCTTATGATCAGAATTTCCAAAATATCCAAAAGGGAAACCAAGCGCTCTATGCTCTGTTGAACGATAAGGCTCGTATCGTCAACAAATACAACATTAATACTCGCTTTCGAAAAATACCAGACTCAGACAGAACATCAGAAAGCTTTCTTGACTTTTACCATCACGACAGTACATTGAAAAAAAATGTGAAGGTCAGCAAAGATGGGGAAGGATCATACGGATTGATATACAATTTCAACCCTAAAGATATTGTTAGGGTGAATTTCCGTTTCATGAAAGATGCTCGCAGCCCTTTGACGAATGTACAGTCAGATGCTCCCAGGTCTCAGACAGACGGGGGTTTTCTTGAAGGACATTTTCAGAAGACCAAACAACCGAAAGAGTTGTTTCCGTGGAAATTCCATCAAAAAGTAAAAAGATTTTTCACAGATCGGGATCATTTCTAAATCTGCTTTTAAAATCCAGTGCTGATTTTGTACCTACTAATTTTTGCCTATTTAGGTACTAAATAATTTCCGTTAAGGACACTTGCCAACTTTTTAACAAAATTAATGCAATATTTTACAAACCTTACAATATAATGCGTTGGTTAACACTTAATAAATAAATATTTTTTTAATTAAACAAATTTAGTTTAATTACTTCGTTTTAAATTCGTTTCAAGTCCTCCAATTGAAGTCTCGGTACGAGTGAGAGATTCTTTCATTTTTTTCGTGTCACCGAGCTAAGTTGAACGCGCAGCTATGCACCGTATAATTACACGGAGTTTTTCATTATCATTGACACAGAAGTCCATTGCACAATATCGAGAGAGATCTAAAATCGGGCCAACATGAATGCCAGCCACAGATGCAAGTATTATATTCACTATATAAGAGTTTCACTTGACCTTTGCCATCATTACTGCATCGACCACCGAACCAAACATGGTGCGGGACATATTCAGTCTAATTATTATATCTATTTACTCCATAACATGCATGGAGATGACAGAAACCGTCGAAAGGATGGTAATGGTCCGCACGACTGGGTCTGACCTTCAGCCCGCTGCCACGGGGTTTATTTACAAAAGAAACAGTGATGGTCCCGCGAAAGTAATTAAAATGAAGCAGGACGAAGTACTGGAGCATTTAAAGAAACTTCCTGAAACTATATACGAGCAGCCTAAAGCGTTTGTTGCTCCTATTCCGGTCGCTGCAGGACCTTTTTACGCAAAGGAAGGGGACGAGAGCAAAGCGGCGTCGCACGCGAGTGAAACTTACGTGATACCTGTCGTTGAAAACGCTGAGGAAGATAAAGAGCGCGATGAGATTGATGGTATTGACCATGAAGATTACGGAAAATATTTGGGTGAATACGCAGCTGATTTCGGAGATTACAAAAGCGATTTCAGTGATTATTTGCATGGCTTAGGGCATAACGGACATAATGATGACCACGACGATGAGGGTGGCTCAGATTTTGAATCTGAAAGTCATTTTGGACATGGTGATAAAGGACATAATGGCTACGCTTCTAGCCATCATTACGGGAAAGGTGGAGCTGGAGATTATCACAATGAAAAACACGAGAGCTTTTCCATCTCTGGAGGGGGTGAACACAAAAAAGACTTCGATGAAGCAGATGCATACGGGTCAGATTACGCTAAAGGACACGGATACAAAGGGGGTGATCACGGGCACAAATCTGAGCACAGCAAAGGTGAGGAGACAGACGGATACCATAAATTATTCGCAAAGGACGAGTTCAAGAAAGACCACGACTTTTACGATGGAGAAGCGCTTGAAGGTGGCTTCGACAAGTTTGGGCATGGACATGCTTATCACGGATCAGACGCCGGAGGGTTCAAGAAGGGAGGTTCTCATGACTCAGGGCATCACGAGTCAGGCTTCAGTAAAGATGGATTTAATGACCAAGGAACGAAAGATGAGCATGGTTCGGCCTACTCCAGTGAGCAAGGGGACGAATCCTCCTTTCATGGCCACGGAAACTTTGGCTCTAAAGGAGGATATCATGACGGCAAGGGCTACGGATTTGAAATCGAACATCGGTAAAATTGTTACTTGTTTTGTTATGTTATTTGTTGTTTTTTGGTAATGTTTTGTAAATATTGTTCCTATACTGTGCGATAATGATAATAAATAAACATTAATTGATTTTAAGATACGGATTGATGTTTGGTTTTATTGTTAGGAGGAAATATCGTTTATGGTATCATTTATTGCAGCTTTATCATGGTGCCTTTATGGTTTATAATTTCTATTTCTATTCAAATTTATTACTCTCCAAATAAAAAGGAAGAGTCGAAAGGAAATTACATCACTTTAATTCAATTGTTTATTATTTTCAAAACTTCGGCTAGGAACAGAGTGGTGGCTCAGACGGTATAACGCCGGACACAAAATCTGGGGCCAATCAAATCCTACTGTTCGAGCATGCACCAGTGAGTTTTTCGGAGTTTATATGCATAGCACCACTTTCTAACCGTGTATTTGTGTCGAAATATTAGCGAATAGGCTCACCGTTGGGACGTAAAAATCGTCGGTAAAAAGAGGTTGTTGTGAGTGGTTTCTTTCTAGTGATACTCCACACGGGGAAACACCTCTGATATCCCCTTCGGAGATATTTATCGAGACGAGATGTTGTTGGATCGTAGCAGATGGAAATCTGTAGTCTCTGGCTACCCCTCTGTGAGACAGGCGTGAGTATATATTATGCGTATTACGTATGATGTGTTGTTGTAGATGATATAAACAATCCATCAGTACAAACTCGCATATCTGCATCGTTAAAATAAGTAAATCCATCTTGTTTTTAAAATATAAACATGTCTGTTGTATGGGAGCTCCTTCAAATATTTATTTTATTCTGTTTTTTGGTATTTGTTGTTATAGCGGCAACATAAATACATCATCTGTGAAAATTCCAACTATCACGGTTCATGAGATACAGCCTGGTGACAGACGGACAGACGGACAGCGGAATCTTAGTATTAGGGTCCCGTTGGTTACCCTTTGGGTACGGAACCCTAAAAATACGACAGTAATTTAAATTTGACAGTCAAGACAAGGTTCACGGTTCTCTCTTGATGTTAACTTTACCTACCTAAAGAACTCTGAGCAGATCGAAACATGAAAATCCGAGGGTGCAAGGTTAGGGTCAGGGCTATATGGTAGTGAAATAAATATGATAGAAATAAATGTATATGTTTGAACACTTGGCGATTTATCCATCGCAAGGAGATATAAATTAACATTATATCATTGCAGTATAGATTTTTTACTAGATAAATGTTTTTACACGGTCAAGGAATACCTAGGATACGAATAAATATAAATATTATTTGATTATGACATTTATAATATAAAGAACACTACAGACATTTTTTCATTGTAACTAGTTTGATATTTCTAAGATTGTTTTGTTCCAACAATTTTTTTTTTCATATTATACAACGTGTAACAGAAATGTAACCATATTTGAAGAGCTTATTCAGTCAATGATACAGAACAACTTTTACTATGGACCCAACGCTGAAATTAAAAAAAAAATCTACCCTTCCATACATTTCGGCCGAGCAGCATTGCATTTTTCTATGAAACAGTTTTTTTTTTTTTTTTTTTCGAGATACAGGGTTTGTTCCATAGTAAAAGTTGTTCTATATCATTCACTGAACAAGCTCTTCAAATGTGGTTACACCTTTCTGTTAGGCGTTGTATAGTGACATTTGTTTTTATTTAATTGACATACATATTTTATAATTATAATTATTCTCAATTTGTTTTTTGTTAGTGCATGATTTAAATATACAACCAAATATTTGTACGCCATGACATGGTTGAATTTGTTGGGACTGTAATTATATGTAACATCCATTGTAAACCCGAATTCTCACAAATAAACGATTTACTTACTTACTTACTAGAAACGCAGAAAGAAAAGTAAATCTGGATGTGAGGAGCTCAGACCGGGATTCGAAACCGAAAGCGAGAGGTCCCGGTTCAGAGCTCCTCACATCCAGATTTACTTTAATTTCTGCGTTTCTATACTGCAATGATATAATGTTAATTTATATGTTGGTGTTTGCATTACAGAGCGGGCTAGAATTCAAAAAATTACATCCTAGAAGCAAACAATATTACTTTTTGGTAACAGGTGTTATTTAGCAAATTCAACCCCGCTGAATCCCAATTTGCCTGTTACCAAAATGAGATCCCAACCGGAAGTGAGATATGCAAGATGGCGGCGAAGATCCAGAAGACAACATAGTTTCTGCTTCCCTAGACCTATAAACATGATTTAAACATCAATTTATTTAGAGGGAAACTTATACAAATAGATAAAAACAATATTTTTAATGAGTAATCGCATGAAATGAGGGTTCCGTACCCAAGAGGAGTCAAACTAGACCCTATTACTAAGCCTCCGCTATCCGTGTGTCACAGGGGTCTACAACATGAGCTATAGGTACCTAAATGAAATTTTACAGAATAATTGTTACTATGGCCTCTACGGCTCTACCTCGGCAAAAAATATGAAAAAAAAAAAACGAGAAATTTAAACCCAAGGGTGGTGGTTCCCACGCAATAAACCTTAACAAATCCAACTTTCTTTGTTTCAGCTCTATCTTTCAATTGACGTTTCAAAATTGGTAAAATAAAATATAATGAAAATTAGGATTCCGTCACTGATCTGTTAGAATAATTTCATAAGATATAGAAATAGAAATAGAAAATCGTTTATTTACAGTCACAATCACACACAACACAGAAAAAGAAGACATAGGACATGAAGTAAATTTCAAAATTTCAATAAAAAAATAAAAAATGAAAACAAAATAATTTTTAACACTAAGTAGCACTTAAAATTATCAAAAGGATCATCATGCTGCAGGTAGATATCTAAGGATTCCGTGCTCAGAGTGCCGAATTGTTTGTCAGGCGGTACCATTTCAGCGCCTTGTTTTCTGTCGCTTTTATGTTGCTATGTCACCTGTATTGTTGATATTTAGCATAATGTTTTTGGGGTTCCATGGACCCGTATTATGTGGCAGTATGTAAGGAACTCTTTGTGCGCGAGTCCAACGCACACCTAGCAGGTTTCAGTTATTTATGAATCCGGAATAACAAAAAGAAATAAACATCTACTGTGTTACTACAAAAGGGCGTTTAGACGATGTTTAACTTTAGACAGTGTTTAAATCAGTTGCTGTCACTTTTTACAATATTAAACAAAAGGCGACAACAACAGATTTAAACACTGTCTAAAGTTAAACACCGTTTTGTAGTAACACCGCTATCATTTAATATGGTTTTATTGTTTTTCAAAGTATTCGCCATGATATCGATGCACTTTTGCATACGTTGAAACTAATTTTCATAGCACTTTTTCCATGCTGATTGAGGTATATCCAAAACGTGCATTTTGAACGCATCAACGGCCTCTTCGCGGCTCGAAAAACGTTGACCACGTAATTTATTCTTCACGCTTGGAAACAAATACAAATCGTTGGGTGCCAAATCGGGGCTGTACGGCGGATGACCCGTCAATTCGATCTTTTGACCTTCCAAAAACTTTGTTTATTTAATCAAACAATAAAATAACTTAAATAACATTAAAATAATTTAAAAAAGGGGACTAAAATAAATGAATCTAAATTAAACTAAACTTAAAATATTTACATAAGGTAGAAAATGCTGGCCAAATCGTCGCCGTCGCTGGAGAGGGTGCCCAAAAGGCTGGCGGCGTTGCCACGCTGGATGGCCAGGCTTATTCTTTGGCCAAAAAATATAAAAAAAACTGAGTTGTTTCGGCCGACGTGTGACAGCTAGCATTGTCATGATGAAGTATAATTCTGCGTCGAGGGTTGTTCTTTCTTATTTATTCAAAGACTTCTGGCAAACAAATGGTCGTATACCATAAAGCTTCACACATGTGTCGGACGGTTTTCTGCACTGACACTGATTTCTTTGGCACTGTCCTTTGCAACCACATGCAAGAAAAGCATTCAAAAGTATGATAGATGGTTCTTTTTCTGTTGCATAAATGTAAGTACAGAACACAGACGAGAAATAAGCTTCGACCTATTTTTTTAAGCCACACCCCCTTCAAGGCAGCATTACAGAAACGATGCACCCGAAGTTCATGAACGAGTGTTCTTCTCATTTTTCGTGAAATTGTTAGTTGAAAATATTATAAATAAAGACTATGTTTTGATAGTCGTAGATAAAGTATTGTGTGCAACTGAGCATAATTAGACATTGGGACACTCGTGCAAAACTATTACGAAACTTATACTCGGATACTCGGTAAGTGGTCAGGATCAAGGTTCAATGACTTTTTTTCCAAAATACGATGTTTTTTATTTGTGCTTCTCTATAGCTGTTTTAGAACAACCCTGAGTCATTTAGTTTTGCATTTACACAGAAACATTGGTCATTAAACCTTGGTCCTGATCACTTACCGAGTCTCCAGTATGAATTTGGTTATATCTTCTTCTTCTTCTTGAGTCTTCAAAGAAGATGATTGACTATATTATAATGTTTATAATATTGAAAAGAAGTAGAAATAAGGGAAGTCCGAAAAAACGATGATTAGAAGTGAGGTATTGGAACTCGACCCTGGTCGATGCATATACAATGTACGTTTCACTGATGGTGGCCTCGGAACGGTTTATTGAGACTTTTTATGTCTTGAAATACGGAAAGAATCGAAATCGAATAAATCGAAAGAAGAAATTTCAACTCGGAACATGATTCTAGAGTGTCAGGGGTTTCGTTTTAAAATGTTATAACCGATCCGATCCTCGAACTGCGTGCGAATATAACCACGAACTATTACACAATGCAAGCGATTTTCATTGTCAATGTCTTTGTCACCTTTAACCTCGTGGCTTCTAGAAAGGCAACACACCTTTGTCTATAACCTAGATATAAATATTGGGTAATCGAGTTATCAATTATTAGAGCAGAAGTTGCGAAACCGTCAACAACTCGACATGCAGTTGTCAATCTTAATACTATTCGCTGTCGCAGCGACGGCCCATGTCATAGCCCCTATACGACAACCGGGATACATAGCGCCACATGCAACAGGATACATATACAGGAGTGACAACAATGGTCCCGCCAGTCTCATCCAGTTGGGAGTACCAAATTATCAGCAAAGACACGCGTTTGCTCCTCCTATTCCTCTAGCTGCACAGCCCTTGCAAAATACGAAGCCGGTTTTTGAGCTGCAGCCTGCACTCTATGTTCCTGCTAAGCCTATTATAATCGAAGATGCGGAGGAAGATGATGAGAGTGAGAGTGATGAATCATCAGAGGAATACCAAGATGATGGAGATTTAATAGAACACGGTCATGGATATGAGAAAGGAGTAAGCAGTGATTATGCTGAAGATAACCATGCTGCTCATGGCGAGAAAGGAAGCAAGGCATATCACTCTAAGGATCATCACGCTGCAGGTAAATCAGGACATTATGACAAAGAGCATGAGGAAGGTCATTACAGTGAAGAAAATGGTGAAAAGGGAAGCCATCACGATGAAGCTGATGCCGATGGTAATCATCACGAAGTTAGTAAAGGACACAAAGGAGAAGACCACGGTCATAAGAAGCATTTCAGTAAGGGAGAAGATGTTACCGGTTACCATAAGGTCTTCCATAAAGATGAGTTCAAGAAAGACCACGATTTTTACGATGTTGCTGATAAAAGTGGCCATTTTAACAAGCACGGATATCAAAAAGGCCATCATGGTTCTCAAGAGGGTAGCCACAAAGAAGGTGGTAAGAAAGCTTCAGGATATGAAAAAGAAGGCTTTGGAAAAGCAGGTTTCCATGACAAAGGACATCATGATGAAAGTGATGCAGAGCATTCCGCCGCAGAAGGTGATGAAAGTCATTATAACCAAGAGGAAGGCTATGCTAAAAAGGGAGGCAGTGAAGATGAGAAAGAGTTTGCCTATGACGATGAAGATAACGATGAAGTTATCGATGAAGAATAGATGCCCAATACTTGACATGATACTTGTAAATACCTATTGTTAACTAATTAAATTAGTAAAAAGTTTAAATTTATTGATTTTGTTATGTTTGATACTTATCGATTTTTTAAATATATTTTGTATTTCGCAAACGAAACGAATAAACGCATTTAAATTACTACATATTTTATTTAAATATAATGCCTTTAAATTAAAATTATTATATATTTAATTTAAATATTTTATAGGTAAATCGATTGGAAGCGTGTCTCAAAAATTTATAAATGAATCTACAGTAAATGTCATTTACAAAAACTCATGTCATTGTAAGATTCCGTATAAAAAAAAACAAAACCGTCTTTGGACGGCAATTCTGACACACGCGACAATTTGCAAAAGCCGAAGGCTTTTAGAAGCCTTTGTACAGAAACTAACGGCGCTCGTTACAAAACAGAAAGTTAGATTAATTTATAAAAGGCCAATTCAAATTATAGTGACGAGCTATGTAAACATAAGTGAAAAGTTAACAAAAGTTAGATAACTAGTCATAAGATGAGTTATGTTTGACTTATATTATAACTCATAAGTCATACATAACTCATTACATACCTAACTATTTAATCAACTTAGAAATATGTTATATCATATACACCAATGACATAGCTATTTAGTATTATATATTAAAAACGTTGATCTAAGAATCCTTCTCGCGCTATGGTTGACATTGAAAAATATATATCAACATCTTCATATTATTATTAAGGGGCAGGTAGCCGCCAACGAACTTGAGTTCACCTGTGTCGGTAGGTACAAATATTGACAAAAGCTATATTGAAATTACGTTCATATCAGCGCGTATTGCATTACGACTTCACTGGGTCTCCGAATAACGCAAAATAGGAGAAAATAATACTTTTTACATGGACGCTATGGACGGAAAACAAAAACTATTTTATGTATTTTAGTACAGAAACCATACAAATGACATAAGTGGTTTCAAAAGTATAACCAATTTTCAGAGATAAGCTCGCCTTTTGCTTAAACTGTAAGATAACTGATACTTGTAATACGTTTTATTCTTGTGTGCAATAAAGGATTTTTGTATTTGAATTTTACTTAATGTTATTCCAAAAACAGCTTGACTTTGAACAATATTTTCATGCTGTTTCTTCTAAGCGAGAATCATTTCCTAAAATGAAATTGTTTTTTATAATTTAGCTAACAATATATATTTTTTTCATAATACTTAAACATACCGTTTAAGAAAAATTACTTTATCAATAGAGTTATTTTCGGATGACGCTGGAAAGAGGCGCCTTAATGTTACTACAAATTCACCACAGATAGACATTCTGCCTATAGTTGGTACCAGCTGCTGGAAGAGAGAAAGTAGGGATTTTGCGTCTTGATCGGTTAGGAATATAAAAGTTAATTTGGCAAGCAACTGAGGACAATCGATATTATTTGATATACTATCAGTTATGAAGCGACACTTCTGTAGAGGCAGAATAAGGGCAGAATGTGATACTTTTGATGAGTCAAAGTAGTCAGGTATAAAAATTAAAAATTCTGTTTCGATTGTTCATTCAACGGAAATATTTTTCCGGTTTTGATCTTTTGGAAATCTTTAGATAGTACTCTGATTATACCTTAGTAGCTTTTTTATATTATTGTCGATGTGAGAGTTAATGTGGGATGACCCCCAGGTCAATTATCAAGCTATTAAAATAAAAACCTTTTGGCCGGATTCATATCGGTAGTTTTTATTATGTTTTTTAGAGATTTATTTAATAGAATTATCATCACACGGCATTTGAGGGCGTCCATAAATTACGTGACGCATATTTGGCTGAATTTAAATCGTCCACCCCCGTTTGGCGACATTCTTGTTATAAATTATGCGATTAACAGGCGTATGAAAAGTAAACGGTCTGAAAAAATGCCTAGGTAGTCGCGGGACTATCGGTAGACATGGAATCATTGGCAGAATTGGGTACTTACTGGTTTTCATCAATCTTCAAATGGTTGCCATTTTCTAAGTTCTCGGCCTATTTCTTTGATTTTAATCTCAAACGGGTTTTTGTTTCGAGTTTTATCGTGATTTTTAGATCAAGGCATTTCAAATTTTCGAGTTCAAATGTTGTTATTATTTTCTGTGATGCTTCTGGTACTCAGAATTGGTGTTCTTGGAGAGATTTAGTTCTGAGGATCACAACGCACTTTATATTTTTGCGATCGAACTCGTAGTTTCCGAGTTCTAAGTTTAGAGATCGAAGGTGACCGACATAGCCTGCCGAATCAGTAAGTTGAAGTGGCAGTGGAGTGTGGACTGGCCATATTTGTCGCCGACGTGATAACCGTTGGGGCCGTAAGGCATTAGAATGGAGACCACGTACAGCAAAGCGCAGCGTAGGCCGCCTTCGTGCCCGCTGGACTGACGATCTGAAGGACGTTGCGGGTGGCGGCTGGATGAGGCCTATGTCCAGCAGTGGACGAATACGGGCTGATGGATGGATGGATGGAAGTTTTAGTGGAGCAACTTGGAAATTTTCGGCGCAAAAACACCCTCACATGGACTCGATCCCCTGACACCTGCTGAGCCTGCGTAACTCTGGTGGTAACGAACTTCGTTCGAAATTCAACGCGTGCTAAAGAGATGGCATGTTAGGCGGGCATCGTCGCACGCCCTTCAAACTAAACTGACTGAAGCCCAATGAATACCACCGAGTTAAAAACTGTAAAATTAATTTAGTAACTTAGATAAAATTTTATTCAGTTCTACTAACTTATTAAAGTGTTAGGGAAAACTCAGGGCGCGAGACCTACGTTTAGTGCAAAACAGAGACCAACTGCTGTCCGTCTGTCTGTCTATCTGTCTGTCTGTCCGTCCGTATGTCACAGGTCTCTAGTTCTTAGACGAAATGAGATAGAGACCTGGCCCCGTAGCATAGTTAGTTAGTTGAATCACAGTGCAAGGAGCGGTGAATACTGTTTAATCGAAAAAACATCGTGTCACGCTCCTCGCAATTATGATTCAACTAAGTTGCGTCGCGCGCGATTAAATATTCTACGGGGCTTGAAATTTTAATATGTTATCCAAAATTTTTTTTTATCTTAAAGTAAATGTATATGGGAGTTTTAAACCATTTTTGTTACGAAGTCTATTCGAAACACCAAAGTTGTTAGGAATTTGTAACTTCTGTACATTATGTACCATATTGGGCTCTGCAGTTTGAGTTTATTGTTTATAACAGAGAAACTTAAATAAAATATAAATAATAATACTACTTTTTACAAAACTAATTTAAAATAAAATAAAATATATAAATAATATGTACCATATTTAAACAATAAATACTGAACACGCCGATTTATAATGTAGTTTTAGGGTTACGTACTACGGCTCCTCACATCCAGATTTACTTTTCTTTCTGCGTTTCTATACTGCAATGATATAATGTTAATTTTGCAGTTTTGTTTCATAAATTTTGTAGGTAATGATAAGTTTGAAATTTAAAAACTTTTTAGTGGTACAGAACCGGTTGTAACTTTTTTCCTATCTGTCAGGATAAAGCTATACCACAATTGATATAGTTATACCGCGGCGTTTAATTATATTGTTTTAAATTTTAGTTAAAAGGCCATCTTCCAAAACCGTGCCTAATAGATAGATAATAACAATTTAGCGACCTTGATATTACGTGTTGTGTCTAAATTATATTTTATGTCTGCTTCCGGATTTGATTGACTTTTTCAAAAGATTTTAGCCCAAGCACTTTCTACTTATAACCAAGCCAGTTCATCCTACCCAATGTTGCTAAGAAAGAACGTACATAATATATAAGGTCAATAATCCACTATACCTGTATTTAAGAAACTTATTTCATAACAGAAAAGTACTTACGGGATCTAGGATTGCGTAAGTTCTTATAAACCAAAACCATCATACTAATTCTACATTTCGAATTTATTTCTTTATTCTTTTATGTACACAGAAAAACAATGAAGACATATAATAAATGAAAAGGAATGTACATAGGCGAGCCTATTTCTAAAAAGAGATTCCTTCCGGCAAACCTAAGCGGGAAAGGGAAATTTTATTAAAATAAGTAATCATACATGCGTGTACTACAAAAGATATATCCTAAATAATACGATTTGTATTTATAAATATACAGCGTGTAATCGTTAATTATTCCGTAACTATTAAAGATATCAAAAAAATTTAAACTGATATTGAAAGTACGTTACCTATTCAGTAAAATGACATCAATTACTTTTTGAAAATCAAACGAGAAGTATTCAAAATTTTGACATTAAACATCCCCATTCGGAACAAAACGAATCTCGAAAAAAAAAAAATCGACTGTTTCATAGAAAAATTAAATGCCGCGCGGCCGAAGTGTATGGAAGGGCAGATTTTTTTTTTGAGATTTCTGGATTAGCTCCATAGTAAAAGTTGTTCTATACCATTGACTGAATAAGCTCTTCAATTCAAATATGGTCACACCTTTCTGTTACACATTGTATATACAAGGTGACTTTTTGATCATCGTCCAAATTCATACTGGAGGCTTGATAAGTGATCAGTATCTTTGATCAGTAACAATTTTTGTGAAATTCGTAAAATGAAATTTCGGCTTCCCATAGAAATTCAGTTCCAGTCCCGATTGAATCACTATGGGGAGTCGAAATTTCATTTTACGAATTTCACCAAATTTGTTATTGATCCATGATACTGATCACTTACCAAGCCACCAGTATGAATTTGGACGATGATCAAAAAGTCACCTTGATGGGTACATATAAATATATATTATATATGTACCCATCGTACGATGCCTTAACAAAATATATACGTACATAATTATAATATACTAATCTATTGTTTCAATTTATTTCTGAAAGCATGTAACAATTTGTAGGAAATCTTTGTACATTATAAAAATTTAGGGGCATTCAAATGGCGAACTGGACACCGAAAAATGCATTTTTTAGTTAGAGGCACTAATTGATTTTATGGAAGAGAAGTCCGTCTTCTACACAGTGAATCAGTGGTTAGGAGGTAGAGCTGCTAAATTCTTGTGAACGTGTCGGACGGACGTTCCTAGCGTGGGTGTTTCTAGGAGTCACCGTTTTCAGACGACGCTATGACTAGGGAATGCAATCTCGGTATACCGAGATCTCGAAATACCGAGATCTCGCACATATATTGCAAGATCAATCACGCATCGTTATCAGTGCGAGATCTCGCAAGATTTGCGAGATCAAGCGGCAGCGCATATTACAGATGCGGGCCATTGACGACACCTGAATTACTTTAAAAAAAAGATAAAGCTTTGGATTTGCTGGGTCGAGAAGACAATAACTGCATAATTTTGTTGAAATTGATGACTACAAACATGGAATTAGAAAGAACCTTGCCTGCGGCTGGGCTAGCCTAAAGGCTATATAAAGTGAAAACACACAGTATCTTTAAATCTAATCAATACTCTACTGTAAAAAAAAACACATGCCCATACAATATTAACAATTGCGCTGTTATGTTTCTTTCGTAAAGTTTTTCAGTATGATCAGTAGAACAGTATAACTAACTATTATAAGCGTGTTTAGATACATCCCTTTAATTGGATTGATATCTTGTTTTAATTTTTTTATTATCCTGTATATGTATGAAACAATATTTTTTTGAAAGAATTTTTATTAGTGCAAGATCTCGCTAATACCGAGATTGATTTATTTTAATCTTGCAAATACCGAGATTGACATTTAGGAGCAAGATTGCATTCCCTAGCTATGACGTCATTTCAGTACGGGGGAGGATCGCTGCGTCTCGTCCCAAGTTTAAAAAAAGGATTAGATTGTTGTTTCTCTTCTTATTTTTAGTAAAGAAGTCTTTACAATCTAAAGCAACTTTAGTGACAGTCAGAACCATAGGCAATTCGTGTTAATTTAGAAACTTCAGTAGTATTCCACTACCTAACAAAGAATATGTAAATTGGTACCCAGGTCGCACATCCAAAACCTATGTTAAATACACGTTCTGATTATTTCCGGAAACTAGGCACTTACCACAAGCAAACAAAAAGAAAAGTGCCGAGAAACACAATCGATCTATTCGTAAATAATGACCATTCATCGAAATAAACGCATCAGCACGGCCTTGACCGTTTCGGGCCAGTGGTTCTACAATTATACTTACTGCGGCCGCAACGATTACGATTCTGGTCAACCGAAACCGAGAAGTATCACTGAACACTCATCTTCAGAAAAACAATGACCTTCTCCACCAATTTATAATAAAAGGCTATATAAACGCGTCCAATTCCATGTATGTCAGTGTCGCAACCTATTTCCATTGTGCAAGAGTTGACAAAAAACATCGACATGCAAAAGAAGTTAGGTCTTGTTATATCATTGACAATAATCTGCTTTTGGGTCGAGAGTAAACCTTTGGCTGACTTGGATACTGATCTATCTGACCTTAGATACGAAGTTGAGGAGGAAGACCTCGATGATTTTGGAAAGATTTTAGACGCTGCAGATGAAACGGCTAAAACTTCAAATTCAAACGTTAAAACGTCAGGATTCAAGAAGAAGAAGACTGCAAGTAGAGGATTGAAAGGAAAAAAGAACATAGAAGATTTGAAGAAGTTTTATAATATCGCTGCAGCTCACGACCAAGGAGCATACGATGATGATGACCTTTACGGAGAAATCGAAGGAACAGCGGCACAGGCTGTCAGTGTAACTGGAAAAGAAGATCGAAAATACAAAAAGGGAACGAAAACCAGAGGATTCCACAGAGTGCAACATAAGGACGAATATAAGAAAGACAAAGTGATTTACGAAGATGATGAAACTAGTGGCGTGATAAAAAAAGTTGGTGCTAAAGGTTCAGGGTACAAGGTTGGTGGAGGGGCAGGGTTTAGTAAAGGGCATATTCATCACGATAGACTCAAAAGAATTCACGGAAAGAGGGGGTATCTAGACAAGGGGTCTCTGGATAAAGAAGTGAAAGGATTTTCCGATTCTCAAGGTTTTGATGCGTCGTTTGCTGATGATAGTTAATTTGTGTTTATGGTAGGTACAGACGATATTATTGAAAACTATTACAGTTTGTGGTTTAAATAAACAATTGATTTATGAACACATGTGATTTTTGTTTGATTTTTTTGCTCTTGAGCCAAACAATAAACATGTTTGGACAAATTGTGCATTGATGGATTTATCTGGTTACTGCAGTAAATGCAGGAAAGGTGACGACAAAATGTTTCGTATTTGATTCGTAGAGTATTCTTTGGTGGTTTTGATGGTGGTTTGACACTTCAATAGTCGGTCACGAGGTCCGTATATGGGTTTATTTGGTTTATTCTGTTTAACGACTTACCCACGATAGCTGAGCGTGTTTATTCTATTGAATCTGATGACCATACTCTTAGATATGTATAAATGTATATACTTACTTACCTACATTGTTCAGGTAGTAAATCAATCAAAGTTAATTAAATATCCACCCATGTAAAATTGATGTCAGATATTTTATACCTCGGTATTAAATACATTGTTTACTTATTCTTTGAGAGATCTTATTGTGCGATTTGCCATTTTACATTTATTCCAATATGAAACCGGGTTGTTATTTTAGCGTCTCGTTCGGTAAGTGATTTTAGCCACACCGTGAAATGCAAGTCAGAGTCCACACTCGATACACCCATGTTTCACCGACGATTATTACGTCCCAACGTGATGGGTGTGAGCCCTATCGCCGTTCTTCGAGCACCAATACACGCTTTTTAGGGAATACAGGTTTCCTCACGATGTTTTCCTTCACCGTTCAGCAAGTGGTAAGTATTAGGTAATACAATTACTATATGCACACAAATTCTGACTAGCTCATTGGTGCATGCCCTACCAGGGATTGGATCTGGATCTCAAGATTGAGAGGCCAGCGTTCTAACCTTGAGCTACCATTGGTTTCATGTTGTAATAATTAGATGTTATATTCCCAATTGGGGCTTCAATATTTTTTGTAATTTTCAGTAGTTTCCCTATCCATCACGTTCTCAAACACGCAGGCATTTTTCTATCCTCAACCCCAGAGATACGCATACACACCAAATCAAGGTTGTAATTGTGAGAAATCTACATCTCGTCGCGAAATTGATGAAGCATACCATGGTTATACAGAGCAACTAACAAGAATATATGAGCAGTTGCAACAATTAGCCACAGAACGACCCAATCATGAATCTCTAACTTCCGCTACGAAGGAGGATTTTATAGCCGCTAACATAAAAAAGTTCGAGATCAAGGAGGTCGATCCTCAAAAGGCTTTATCTTGCGCAAATTTACTATGTGCCTCTGATGCGTATGAAGGTGCAGTGTGTGCTTGCAACCACTTCACTGGGAAGGTGGCCTCGTTCAAGAACAGCTGCGAGATGACCAAGCATAACTGCAGGTTTGATACTGGTATGTTGGAACTATTTTTAATATAACCTTAGCACAATCTCTTCTTCTTCCCTTTCTGGATTATGCCGATGTCGCTTATGTAGATTCAACTGAAGAGCTGCTCAATAAGGTGCAAAGTCGTCAGAACTTGTGGCTTCTGAAGAAAGTGGCTTCGTCTTTGCAGAAACTTACACATTCTTTCCCTTTTAGACCGGATTATGTTCTCCATAATCCGGTCTACTCCAAAGATTTCAAAAGTTCAAGTGAGCCCTGGCATCTAAAATCTATTGTATTGTTTTTGAATGTGTGCGTTAACATAATGCCGACGCGCGCACAATATGAGTGCGCTATCTGTCTACCGACAGTCAGCAAACTGTGGGTCTACCGCGTAATTCTCATTTTCATCAACATCAACTTGAGATTGAAATTTGACGTGCGTGCACGACGCCCGCCTAACATGCCATCTCTTTTGCACGCGTTGAATTTCGCATGCATCTGCTTGAAGTTGATACAAATGAGAATTACGCGGTAGAGCCCCAGATCAGACTACTAAAGTCGTAAAAGTTCAAAACTTTACTATCACTGTGTTCAGATGAACACTAATTCCACACGTGTAAGCGTCACCCATTTAAAGATGGAAACATTTTGGTGCTGTCATACTACGGTAAGGGCTTATCTTAACTTTTGAAACCTTTCGTCTACTCTTATTTTGTTTCAAGAAAAGATTTGTCCTATGTACTGATCGCAGCAACAGAGCGCTTCGGTGTTGTTATAATATCAATCTGGCGATGCCTGCGCACACCACTGATCGTTTCTCCAAATCATTTACGGTCAATGCAGTTCAGCTTTGGAAGTTCGGCTTTGGAATGAACTTTCGCAACCCCTCAGAAATCTTCCTTATGTGTCCTCTTTTAGATTTAACTTGAAAAATTCTTTATTACCTTTTATCTCTCTGATTGACGCGACTGACTATGCTACTTTGATTGTTTGTATGTATGTATGTATGTATTAGTATTATGTATAAATATTAGGCTTGAAGATTATTATTCTTTTTGCACAAATACGTAAATTTTTGTAAAATTTTCTTTTCTCCCTATAACCATCGATTGACTGCAAGAATTTTTTTCAAGTAATAAAGTCCGCCCTTGCCTTTTGTGTTATCCTGTACTCTGTGTTTTTATTATAATTTTCTGTGCAATAAAGTGATTGATTGATTGATTGATTGATTTTTGGATTAGACTAATTTCTTCCTGAAAACACTGACTTGAAGACAATGCTAAATAGCATCAAGTTTGACTTACGGACAACATTTTATGTGCAATAAAGGTTTTTAAGTGAATACTTCTATGTTCCATCTCTTATTGGGAGGCCTGCGGGTCTACCACGTAATTCTGATTTTCATCAACATCAACTTGAGATTGAAATTTGACGTGCGTGCAACGACACTCGCCTAACATGCCATCTCTTTTGCACGCACGTCAAATTTCAATCTCAAGTTGATGTTGAATTACGCGGTAGACCCGCTGTTCAAAACTTGTTCGCCACTTCCGTGATTGACTTTACGAAAGAATTCCACAGATCAAGGCATTCTTGTGTGTTGCACTTTAGTTCTTGACAATAAAAGTACTTTGACAGGGGAGTTCTTTTGTGAAAATAATTTGGGAAACCATATTGATCTGATTTGCGCATTAAGGAAGGATTATTTTAACTAAATTATGACAGAAATAAATTTCTATGTTTGAACACTTGGCGATTTATCCATCGCAAGGAGATATAAATTAACATTAAATCATTGCAGTATAGAAACGCAGATCCCGGGTTTGAATCCCGGTTCAGAGCTCCTCACATCCAGATTTACTTTTCTTTCTGCGTTTCTATACTGCAATGATATAATGTTAATTTAAGGATTATTTTGTTTCTTATTATATCACAGATTTTTACGTTTTATAATCGTTCATTGTTTGTTATTAATTCAAGATACTTAATATATTAATAGCCCGGGCGGTGGGTTCAAGCAAATGTATCTCACAGTCACAATGTACCAGAACCCATTTACTTTGTAGGGAAAGCTGCTACCTTTATTTGCTTCAAAATCACTTGGTCGGCCAGGGCGTATCTTGGCACGTTTTGCGAGATAAGAAAAAAGTGCATGCTTTTGAAGCCCTAAAATACCAGAACGAAACTAGGCTGTTGCGCTAGAAACCGTTTAGTAAAGCTTAAAAAAATTGGTCGGCCAAGTACTATCTTGGCAGGTTCCTAGCTGTGGCCGACCGAGTTTGTGGTACCAAATTATCTCATCGAATACCAGAATCAAACCAACGCATAATAATAGCTTAATTAAACCTGTTAACATATATTTTGGTCGACCAGACCTCAGCCTAGTCCGATTGAAATATAGACTTATTTAATTTCTTATTTTAGTATAGATTATTACGTTTTTAATCGTTCATTATTTGTTAATAAACCCTAATAAACCAATAAACCTACCTGCAGTCATTGACATATTATTATGTAGTCTATGGCCAGTATGGCCACCATTCTTACTCTTTGTTTTTACCCATCTTTTTTAATAAAAAATCAACCATTTATGGGTGGGCCTCAGACTCAGAATAAGGAACTCAGACTAATAAACAGTCTGAGGGGTGGGCCAAAAGCATAGATATCATAAATAGATTATTGTCCGCCCCATAGATATCTTATTTATAATATTATTCTAAATCAATGGTCCGCCCATTGTTCACATACCCAAACAAAGTCGTAAAAAGTTATGTACCTAACAAAATAATTCATTATTTTCTTTCACCTCTGTAGTCTAGTGGTTCGAAGGTCTCGACCACTAATCAGGAGGTTGCGGTTCAAATCTCGTAGGGGCACATTTGTTTTCGGTCCGCCTGCTTTGGAAGGCAGCTCCCAATGCCGAACATCAGTTTTGTATTGGATTTAGTTCCGTCAATGTAGATGGTAAAAATTTTACAAAAATATGGCGTGTTTTTTAACTCAAGACTATTATTAATTACACTTTATAAATAAAAATACTTTCAATCTTCTATTACTTATATTACTTTTAAAAAAGCATGAATTTCACGAAAAAAGCGATTCAGTTTCTGTGTGTCAGGATAGAGAGCTAAAAAACAAACGCGTTAGAGCAGGACCGAATTTTAGCATAGTGCAGCCCCTTAAGGATGGTTGTCATGACGCGACTAACTCAGTTGTGGGCGTAGCCAAATGTCATGCTGTTTCATTTCGCGGTTCACGCTCCTTGAAACTTGCGAGGACAAAACAATCGTGCCGAAATCGTCGTCGGCGCAAAATTTTCACAAGAGCGTTTTGGAAAAGAACGTGGTCGTATGTTTTAGATAATGGGTTTATATGATTAATACAGCTTTTATTGTTATTTTTAATTTATTGGTTTAGAAGGACTAGTGTTATAAAGTTGACAGCTTTCACTTTGCATTTTTTTCGATGCAGCGAACTTTTCTCTATTACGTTCTGGGCTCCTTCATTGTCTTGAAAAAGGCCTTCTTTATAACATCATCTATTTTTTTATCTATTCAACCCTATCTATTGCAATTTGTGAATACCACTGTTTCAAAAGCTCCGTTTTTAAGACTTACGTCGTCTTAAGAGCGGTTTCGCAGCCGGATTGTGAAAAACCCGCCTTTTTCTAATTAATCGAAACAGAACACTTAAATTCAAAATTTACTCAATAGTTATCCAACAAAACCTTATTACCTTATATTGTGTATGTTGCCATCGCAAGTTTCCATTGGTTTCTGATAATTCGAATTTAAAAAATATACATATTGTCTATTAACGCATTAATTTAAAACTAAATAATCCTAAAATTAAATTAAATAAAAGAAATGCCCTAAAACCTTGTACTAAATAAAACACTATAAAACATAATGCTAAAAAATTCTAATCGTTTTTTTTTTTAAATTCTAATTTACAGAAAGCAATGGAATCTTTGCGATTAGAGTTTACACAGTACATATAGGTAATAAGGTTTTGTTGAATAACTTTAATTAGAAAAAGACGGGTTTTTACAATCCGGCTGCGAACCGCTCTTAAGAGTCGCTGGGAGACGTAATTCTTCGGTGAAACGTGGGTGACTGATATTTCACAGTCCATACTCGGAACCACCTCTGACACCCTCTCGAGGATTTATTTCGTGACGATGTATTTATATATTTATTTATCTTTCAGCTTTCAAGGTAATCCTGAACGAGATCTGCCCATGGGAGTTCCAGTCAAGGAGTCATAATATCGAGGACAGTTTGGATTATGAAGACGCTAAATATTACAATTAAATTATTTGATGTTGCATAATATACCTACTTCATCGACAATAGGGTAGCGTTCCTAAACGCCGCGCCGGGCAAAAGGTAAAAATTAACTGTCAACCGTTCCACAGCCATCCAAGTGAAAACGAACATAAACCTTGTCAGAAATATAAAATTCACTTTGACAGTTTAAATTTTACATTTACCCAGGTGTTTGGGAACGCTACCTTAGTTCATAATCTCAAGAATATGTGAAATTACGTGAATAAATGTGTATTACCTTTATTAGTAGATTCATCATGACAGTTGGCACTCGAAACATCTCTCTAGCTTGAATAAAATCGTAACGGTGTATCTAACAGGCACGTGCCCAGCTTTCAGAACACTAGGCGGGGACCTTCGGGGGAATATTTCTTTAATTGTATGGAAATATGTTATATTTTAATACATTTTTATGAATGATAATTTTTTTCGGAACGTGCTAAGACTTTTGGGGGGGGGGGGGGTCATGACCGCCTCTAAACCCCACCTGGACATGCGACTAGTATCTATGACGTGCTTCGAAACAATTAAAGATAACTACTTCGTAGAACAACGATTTTGAAGTGGATACTACCTCTGTACGCATCTTGTATTATAGGGGGCATGTTCAGAACTTATACGTCACTTCCGGAACAACATTTTTAACAAATTAATAATATCTGTGTTGATTCCTTCTTCTCTGATTTAGTAAAAAGGCGGCATAAGAAGTATCCAACTACATAATTTAAGGCTTTATTTCTTGTCCCCCCTGACAATTAAGTCGTCGCTTTAAGTTTAAGATAACTACAGATATTATAATACTGTAATAACTTCCATAGATATCATAATAATACATGACAATTTATTATAACTTTGGCCCTTTTCCTGCCATGCGGATTTAAGTTCGCGTGCGGATATGGTCCACGTGCCGGCCGCACGCTTCCTATATCATGTGTTCGCACCAGGTCAACGCACATAAATGCGGTCCAGAAACGCACGTGGGTGCAAATCCACATGGCACTAAAAGGGTATTTGGTGACTAAAATATAGTCACCCCATTCCTTCTTCACTGATACCATAGTGTAAAACAAAGATAGGTATCAAAAAGCCGATCAAACAACCATAAATTTAAACCGACAATAAAATGCCTCCAGAAGACATCAAGCACTTCAGCGAGTTTCGGCCGATTACCGCACCGTGATATCGATCGATTGAAAGGGTAAACCTTTATTTTATGGTTATTCTTGTACAGTGGAGACCTCATCAAGCTATACACTTGCAGTACGACATTAGGCCCTACAGAGAAGAATATAAGATAGGTACAAAGTCCAATGTGTCTTACTTGATGCGGTCTCCACTGTATGTCATCAACATGTAGGTCATTAAGTTATTCTTGTATGTCCCAAGGATACCTGTAGTGCAATACTATGGGGGACGCTCCTTACCTGTCTGGCACTTGTGCCCCCCCCAAAAATAAATCCTAGGTCCGCTCTTGGGTTTATATACTGTACGTTTTCACTCGGGTGGTTGTGGAACGGTTGACAGTAAAATTTTACATTTAGTCTGGCGTTTAGGAACGCAGCCATAATGTCTGTGGTGAAAACGAACAGTTCATAAACATTCCCTGCGTTCCGAAATATAATTATATCGCTAAAATCGGTTACGAAAGTATGAACAGAATGGCTTATGATCCATTGTAATTCTATTACGGACCGCAGGGATTGTCAAAAACACAGCCCGCTCAGAATACAGTAAATTACAGTTTTTAAATTTTAATAGGCCTTTAGGAACCATAGACTTAGGATATAACTGTCTATGTTAGGAATGTCACCTTAATATCATGGTCAAAGCATAAACAGGGGCTCTACCGCGTAATCCTCATTTGTATCAACCTCAAGCAAATGCATGCGAAATTCAACGCGTGCAAAAGAGATGGCATGTTAGGCGGGCGTCGTCGCACGCACGTCAAATTTCAATCTCAAGTTGATGATGATGAAAATGAGAATTACGCGGTAGACCCGCAGGTTACGATTCGATTTCGTTGTCTGTCGATTATTTCGCGATACAACGGTTTAAAAAAAAAACTCGTTTGTCTATGCTTGAACTTGTCATTTCAATTCAACCCACCTGTCATTCATCCGCTCTGTAATCTCTGCCTTTTGCCAAAAGAAAGAAGTCGTGATGTTTTTGTGTAAATGATTGTGGAACAAAGAAAATTAAGCGAATTAAATGAGGCTCGGTAGAGACCTGTTGTTTAGCTACACTCATGAGTACGGAAGAGACTCTGTTGAACCTCGACTTCGACAAGCCGAACACAAATATTGCGCTGTCCGATGACGGTGTGGTCTCCCTATCGAGTAGTGCAGAGGACATCTGCTTAGTGCCTGAGATAGGGTTCGAAGGCACAGTGGATTCTCCAGGAGTGAACAGGGAGTCGCAGCCGCTTCTCGGCGGCCGCGGCGATTTCGAAGTGTCCTTCAACCAGTTTCCCGGTAAGTTTCATTTTCGTCTTATACTGACTCATTTTTGCGCGTAATTACCCGTTTGAGCCAATTTGTAGTAACCGGGGAGACATATGGCTTTGTGGAAGTGATGTTATTTTTGTATATATGTACCTTTTTAGGTCTTCCTGAGCATTTGTTAGGCTTCAGCTACTCATGAAACCAGCATTCATTTATTGAATACTGATTTCTAGACATTTTCTGTCTGAAAAGTACATTCAACATGTGTTAATTGCACAGTTCGCCCTTGGCAAATATTGTTAAGCATAATTTTTTTAGATTGTTAAAGTATAATTTGTAATTTTGTTTTGCCACAACTTCATTGTCTTGAAAGTTAAAACAATACAACATGAACTCAGCAGCAGACGGTATTGTTTTCAGTGGAGTGTAAACGGACAAGTCATTTTACCATTTTTTAAGTTTGTTTTTGACAAAAACTATGGTAGAACCTTTTCAGTGTGGTATGTAAAGTCTTATTAAATAATTTTCATCACCATAATTTCATTTGATGTTGAAAGTATGTTTAATTTATATGTTTTAATTAGGTTTTCTAGGTTCCATATGTTTCCTTCATAGTAAAGTTTCCTTATTTTAAACAAATTCCAGACAAATAATAGATCTATTGTTCAGTTGTTTTAGCTACTTGGTTGAATTGTAAATGTGATAACAACAGTCGTAGCAAAGTTTTGAAATTGTTGGAGGCTGAAAATAGTGGATGCTTTATAATCTTTAATGGATCCCTAAAGTCTTAATCTGTTAAGATCTCATTTTTGCTATAATAATAGTCAAACAATAGATAGCAGGCAATATCATGGCTTGAATCCATTTTATGGGTTAATTAAAGCCAATTCTGAAGTCCTCAATTTTAGTTTTAGTGCTGTCAAAGCTTAAAATTTTCCAAAGAAATTAGCGTCTAATCCTAACTCTTAAGGACTATTTTGTATCGAAGAAAATTTTGTGTTGACAGCACTAAAACTAAAATTAAAGCCTTCAGAATCGGCTTTATTGTGAGTAACATTTATTTTATTTAAAAGCTTTTAATATTTTTTAAATTAAAATATTAGCAGCTACAATTTACACATCATAATTTATATTTATGTTTTAACAGTTTAATAGACAGAATGAGGATGGCTACTTACATTGATAAGGAAACCACTATTAGTATGTAAATGAAGGTGCTGTAGAGCTCAAATTTGTTGTTTACCTTGGAAGTGAACAAACTATTTGGACAAGTTATGTAAGACCTTATTCTATTCTCAACTAATAATCATGAATATCTTTTTTTATATAATGTGTTAATGTTGGGATTTTTTTAAGTATCTTTGCATAGTTATTGTAATCTGTAAGATGGATCTATGCCACAATCTGGACTGTGATATATTTGTGTTGATTTGCTGTAACACAACAGGACTTATTTGACAGGACTAACCTTATTTTAAGCACCCCGTCTTTGTATTTTCAATACAGAAAGAAAAAGACAGAACACTTCCATTAAGTCCTGTCAAATAAGTTAAATTGTATTACACCGAATCAATACTATTGCTTTAGAGATAATGAGAAATATTAAAGTTAATCAAATATGATTTGTATGGTATATTGTGTCTGATTTAAAATGATAAATCCGATTTTGTATGGGTAGTTTTAATGATTGTCAAACAATGCACAACAATTTTCAAACTACGAATATCTTTGGATATTTCAATCTCGATTTATGGGGACATGGGACTGGTTAGTTTACACTTAGTCAGTAATTCAATATTGTGGCGGGTGTGACCAAATTGTAGAAGAAGTAAAAATAAATTTTGTTGTCATTATACTCGAGCAGTGGTAGGCCTCTTTGGCCCCTTAAGTGCAGATCCCCCACACACAAATTACCAGGTGCAGAGGCATGGGGTGTTGGTCGAAAACATTGTAAATAATTCCACTTGCAGTTATGGAGGACTAACTTTACTTCGCACTTACGATCTATTAAATATGTATCTAAAGGGTCTAATTAAGTGGGTTATTGATAACGTCCTAAATAATTAAATATTTGTAATTTTCAGTTTTTTTTTTTTTTGTAAGACCTACCTGTAAACATAATTTCAAGTTTCTAAGTCACCTGGGTATACCCTATTAGGTTTTGATTCCCTCCCTTGCGGGTGTCAAAAATTTGTATTAATTGATTATAGAATATAATAGAATAATTATTTATTAAAGCATCAAAGTGATAACTTTTTTCTGCGTCGAGTTAGAAGCTTAATTTTTTTTCAGCACCATGGAGGCGTCGACTTCTGTAGCAGGTATTGGTTATGCAGGGTCCGAGCAAAAGGTTTGTGACAGACAGACAACAGACAACAAAGTGATCCTAGAACCCTCCCTTGCGGATGTCAAAAATTTGTATAAAATTAATTATGTAAAGTGCAATAACTTTTTTCCGCGTCGAGTTAGCAGCCTAATTTTTTTTCAGCACCATGGATCCTGCTTCTGTAGGAGGTATCAGTTTCAACTTGATATTTCATATGGGGGCCGAGCAAAAGGGTTGTGACAGACAGACAGACAAGAATATTCTATAAGGGTTCCTTTTTATCAATTTAAGGTACGGAACCCTAAAATACGGCCAAGTGCGTGTCGGGCCATTCGCAGTGTAGGGTTCTTTAGTTGCCTGAAGTTTGTCGTTTATTACTCGTTAATTTGTAAAGCCTACTTAGCTGTGAAAGTTTTCCTTTCAACTTCGTTTTAACTACTGCTGTGAATTTTTTCACATAATATCCAAAAACAACTGTTGAGCTGGTAGGGGGGACACTTGACTAGCAAAAATTAGCACTTTAAAGCTTAATATTTCGCAAACGGATCCTTGAATCGAAAAATGGTTTTCAAACACCAAAAATATTTTTGGGATAGACAAGAAAAAAAATTCATCTCGTTAGAGTTCGGGAGGCATGCAAAAAATATTTTTTTTTACCACTCTGTTGGCGTGATTAATATATCTATCCACCCATGCCAAATTACAGCTTTCTAGTACTAAGAGTCTCTGAGCTAGCCCCAGACAGACAGACGAACGGACATGGCGAAACTATAAGTTACTGACTATGGAACCCTAAAAACAGCAAAGTTCCTATATATGTTATTGATAATTTAAATAATTCTTTTATTCGTTCTCTAGATGACCCGCAGTTCAGTGAGCTGGTGTGGCAGGCGGAGGTGGCCATAGACAATGGCATCTATCCGGAGCGGATATACCAGGGGTCCAGTGGCTCCTATTTCGTCAAGAACCCTGGTGGTGTAAGTATAGCGTAAAGTTTGTATAGCTCTTGCAATCTACAGAGACTAATCTGCTTTGCTTGTGTGCAGTATCTCTGTATAACATGTACATGTGTGTGAACGACACGCTCCTGCAGGCATGCACACCAGCGCAACATGCATATACTGTCGACTTCTACAATTAAGGTGATATACCGTGCTAGCAAAGGTCCCCGTTACTCCAGGCAGAAAGACCCGCAGTGCGAAAGGGACGGAATCGGGTTAAAATTGTCAAAAAGTCGGTTTTAAATTAATTCAAAATTAACTAAAATAGCTACAAAAAATTCCATAACCAGTAATTTAGGTGTAGCTAAAACCCATCTAAATAAATATTTTTCAAGTATCTATGCTATCATAATTTGTCAGAATATCAAAAAAAGTGTAAATTTAGACCTGATTTCAATAATTATTTCTATCGAATGAAATTCCTCCTATCGCGTTTCTGATAGACCAAAATCTAGTAAAAGGTCCCAAAATTGTTATACTAATTTATTTTACTTGGAACTTCATTAAAAGAGCAGATAAATAACTTCAAAAAGTGTCAATTTTCACGGTATAGCCCCTTAAGACGATGCATTGAAAATGTTGGAGGCACGGATCTCAATATTTCTCAGCCATCACAAAACATTTGGAACTGATATTTATGTATTTCATTTATTATATCTTTGACATCATTTTTGTAATTGTTTTTCTTGATTGGTCAACTTAGACAGCAGAGAAAAAAATTTCAAAAACTGCTCTTTAAAATAAGAGATTTTTATTTTATAGAGACACGAGATCGATTTATGCCGAGTTGTTCGAAACACATTTTAATATTTAAGTAGAGATTAAACTAATTTAATCACGAGAATCATGATTTTCTGTTGCACGAAACCTCCAATATAAATATTTAAGCAACCTTTATTTATTTAAATAAAAATCTGTCAAACTCATGATTATCTTCGAGTTTATGTTGTTCGAACGCAATTTTACCTCCGTTAGCGTCCAATTTGACACTTGATTAAATTAAAATTTAAGTGGCAACGATCCTGTACTTAACCCGCTAAATGGGAAGATGGCTGACCATGTCACAGCTGATTTTGAAGAAAGTTTAACATTTATAGCGGTAGGTGGCGTGGCGTGCTCTTTGCTTTGCTGTACAATTTTGCTGCAAGCAATTTACCTTGCAATTGCTTGTATCTTGTAAACCAGATAGAAATTCGTAAAAAGAAAAGAAAGAACGTGGTTGCAGAAGGAGATGTATTCAACCGTGAGAACATAAAAGTATTTCAAGTTTGGTGTAAGATTAATGTCGCTGGGTGTAACTAATAAACAATTTCAAAGATCGTGAATGCACTATTATTTATTCCTGGCTCCAAATGGAGAGCCCATTAAGGCTTTACTAGGTTTTGACCAGTATCCTCAGAATCTCTACTCTTCTCTCCAGTTAAGTGGCGACTATCTAGGTACGAACACGAATTTATGGAACGGTTTAGGTTCTCAAAAGCTGCTGCTCAAAATATATTATCGAGGATAGAACATAACCTTTCTCCTTCAACTGAAAGGTCAAGATCAATCGACGCAATGACCCAGCTTTTATTTACGGAGGTTCTATGCAACAGGCACAATTCAGCAGTTGTTGGGTGACACAATACAAGCCGACAAATCAACTGTAGAATAATTCAAAAGGTATTTTTTTGGACTTGCCATGGTTCCCAGAAACCTTTTGCAGAAGTAAAATGCGAACGTAAGGTTATTCAATTTCAATTTTGTTGTTTGACATGACAGTCAGTTATAGGGAGCACATATGTTCTATATCGGTGACAAATTTGCGAACTATTAATAAATTAGCTTCTAGCTTCAATGACATAAAAGTCATTTTACTATTATTAACATTCAGTGGCGCCACATCTAAGTACAAATAATGCGGGTTATAAAAAGATTTGAAAGAGTGTTGAACATTTTTATTCTGTGTACAGATTAATTTTATTTTTATATCAGGAAACACTTAATTATCACTTAAAGGAAAGTAAAAACATTTCGAACAACAGCTTCAAATTTAATCACGAGATTATGTAATCTTGAGATTAGATCCCAGTTAGCTAACGGAAAATTAGCGTCGTTTTCGTGCAACTCAGCGTTAATCTCACAACTTTCTGTACATATTAGTCTAAGTACACACTTTGAAATGGTTATTGGATTTTTGTAACATTCGAGAAATTCTTTAATTTAAACGAGAAATACTGCTTTGGCGCATAACCGATCGGCTACAGCTCCAGGCTTCGAGAGGTGCGCCAAGCGGTTCTTGCGACGGCGCCGGCGGAGAGAACAAATGTATGAAGTTGTATAGAGCCGGCCATGGGTCGCCGCTCGCGCGTCTTGTCCGGCTTCGAGTGACTTGCGCTCTTGGGACGGCGGCGGTGTGCGGGGAGGGGGGCGGTTGAAACAGTGATTGAGCGCACAGGACGAACCTAGTGTCGAGCGCTTTGAGCGAGCGAGCGCGCTATACATCCGATGCGGTGGAAGGCGCCGACGGGTGTCGTGGCAGGGTAAAGCCCGTCGCAAAAACCGCCTGGAAGCGCAGCAAGAAGCGCCGCCAAAAGCCTGAAGCTGTGGCCCTGGCGTAAGTCCTTGTGGCATAAGCTAGTTCGCGAATATACGAGTATCCTTGTATGTACTATGTAGCCAGTCCTACAGTAAGCATATAACTGTGCCGATCGGCACACCTAAAGCAAGGTCGTGGAAACGTTCAGTATGAGTAGTATTTATATTGTATTATATACAATATGGGTGTCGTTGGAAAGCTAGAAAGACAAACAACAATAAATAAAAAAACAATAATAAGAAAAAAAAAGTTGTTGGTAGTATTTTTTGACCTTAAATTTACGCCTACCTTTTTTTTTTTTAATTTATATTTATAGTTATATTTTTTATAGTATTATAATATTTGAATAGACATATATATGTATATAGTATATAAGTATATAGATATACATATATTTATACAGAAAAAAAACTTTCACTTTTTTATCATATAGGAAATTTAATCTAGTTTTAGAAACAGAAAACCGCATTAGATTTTGACAACTACTTTAGGAGATAGAGCCAAAAACAAAATTCGCAGGAAAACGAAAATCGTCCATAATTCTACAGGTTAAGGCGCCGATTTGAGATGAAAAGTATACCAATTCCTCGCATTAAGTAGAGCAGGGGTTGGCAACCGGCGGCCCGTGAACCACTTTGCTGTGGCCCGCAAAGTTCGCAACCACTGCTTGATAACTATATTTGTGTGAGCAGACATTTTCCATTCTGAACTATCTAAAAAGCAAGCATTGTTCTCAGTTAAAAGATGCACACTTAGACGCAATACTGCACAAAATGCGGCCCTCGCTGATCCCCTGGTAGCATTTGTGGCCCTCCTATATAATAAGGTTGCCGACCCCTAAAGTAGAGCAATTACCTAAAGTAGGGCCACTGAGTGATGGCACTTATGACAGCTGCATTTAGTGATGAGGTACATTTCAAATTTCGGTTAAAAATAAAAATCAAGTGTTAGTTTACTCAACATTAGACACGTCATTCAAGTTGAAAAGAGTTGTTTAAATATCTAAATCGAAAAAAGTATTTTACTATTATTTATTTTCGTTTAGTTTAACTACGTCATTGTTTTGTTTTTAATTAAATATTAGTGCGTAACTTGGCGACCTCAAACACGACCTATAAAAATTAGAAACTTTTTTTCTATGAAAAAAAAATTCTTTGTTTCTATACGAATTATATTGCACAATAAAGTAACATTCAAATTGAAAAAAAATAACCGAAACAAGTTGTACATCACTTTCAACAATGAAGTATTACATTTTTTTATTCATACTTGCTTACGATATAATTACGATACTTTGTAGGCATTTAAACGTCATAGGCGCCATCACTCAGTGGCCCTACTTTAAATATTATGCTAAATTAATAACAAAATGACGACTATACCAGTTGCAAAACAACCCATAACCTAGGAAACTATAGATTTATTCGTTTTTGGTTCAAACTACATGAGAAATATATCGTCATGGCATGAATCTCCGAGGGGGTGTCAGAGGTGTTACCGAGTGTGAACTGTGAAATGCTGGTCACAGTCCGCACTCGGTACACCCGCGTTTCACTGATTATTATTACGTCCCAACGTGATGGGCGGTGAGCCCTATCGCCGTTTTTCGGGCACAAATACACGCTTTTTAGGGCATGCAGATTTCCTTACGATGTTTTCTTTCACCGTTCAGCAAGTTGTAAGTATTAGGTAATGCAAATACTATGTACATAAATTCTGAAAAACTCATTGGTGCATGCCCGACCGGGGATCGAACCTGCGTTTCAAGATTGAGAGGCCAGCGTTCTACCTGTAGCCTAAGCATGAAAACATATCCGTATAGTTGCGTTTCAAATTACAACAAAATCGTATGGAATCTGAGAAACCGCTCCAAGCGGACAGTAGCGGAACTAACAGCTACGTATGGCAACCTAAGTTTAGCTTCAAACGCAACTATACGGAGATGTTTTCATACTTAGGCTACTATACTACCACCCCTTTTACAGGAGAAGTTTTTATACTTAGGCTACTGTACTACCACCCCTTTTACAGGAGAAGAAAAGACACCTATGATCAAAAATGTTGGCACTCCTTACAGTATAAATCACAGTAAATTTCAACATAATACAATACGTAATTTGCATTCAATACACAATACAGTACATGCTCCCAATAGTAATTTCTGGCATCCAGTACCTATTGCTGGCTCGCCATATCTGAGAGCTACAGCAATGTTACCATCGCGGGGTTAACGGTATGTAAAGGATCATATCCTTATTTGGTAACGATGGCTACATAAAAAAAAAGGTTTTGCTTATCTTTGATAAGAGCGTTGAATCATTAAACAAATATTCTTTATCGGCCGGTTTAAATGCGTAAACAAAGAAAAACTTGACATTTTCACTTACTCTATTGAAGGCTTATTTTATTGTTTCGGTAATTTTTCACTCTGTGCACCTTGGCATTCGAAACACCTCTGTGCCACCCTTGGCACAGAGGTGTTTCGAATGACGTAACGATACCAGGTGTAAATAACATTATTAAATAAAATCGATTTACTTAAGGCGATATGCAAAAAAAATACGGGTGATTCTTTTCTGTGTTTTTCATGAAATACACGGAAAATTTTAATAAATTTGTGGTATATGCATTTTGACTATATAACTTAGGGTTTTGAAATTGGAAAACATGTTTGGATAAATTTTGAAATTTTGCTAGCTATTTTAGTTTTTTTTATAAAAATATAAAACCAACTTTTTTCCTTTTTGCCCTGAATCCGCCCCTCTCGCACTGCGCGATTTTTCGCTTGGAGTGACAGTGACAAAAATAAAATTCGCATAGCCTCTTAATACGTAAAGAACTTTCCAAAGAAATAACCCACAAAAAACATATTTACTTACTAGGTATTAATTTATGGTCAATAAACTTTTTTACCCACACTACATTTTGAGTCTGCCAGTATTCAACCACAAAATTTACAATTTGGCTCTTTTCTTTCCGAAAATGGTTTTGTCCGCTAACTAGATAATAAAGCCGATTCTGAAGGCTTTAATTTTAGTTTTAGTACTGTCAAAACTTATTTTTTTCCGCTGTAATTTAGCTTCTGTGGCTAACAATTAAGGACTATGTTGCAATGAAAAAAAAATAGTTTTGACATCACTAAAACTAAAATTGAAGCCTCCAGAATCGGGTTTATAATCGACATAAGAAAACATTTCGAATTAAAAAAAAGTTAAGAATCTCTGTAATTCTCAACAAATTTTATTTTATTTTATTTAGGTAACAAACAGTCATAACACTCATAACACAAATAGTAAATATACAAAATAACAAACACAAAACATAACAATTAAGAACCATAACAATGAAACACAAACAATGATTTACGATACACTCTTACCGGTCGGTCACAGCTTCAGGCTTCGAGAGGCGCGCCAAGCGGTTCTTCTTGCGACGGCGGCGCCGCCGGCGGAGAGAACAAATGTATGAGTTTGTATAGGGTCGGTCATGGGTCGCATCTCGCGCATCTTGTCCGGCTTCGAGTGAATTGCGCTCTCCTGACGGCGGTGTGCGGGGAGGCAGGCGGTTGAAACAGTGATCGAGCGAACAGGACGAACCTAGTGTCGAGCGCTTTGAGCGAGCGAGCGCGCTATACATCCGATGCGGTGGAAGGCGCTGACCGCCTGGAAGCGCAGCAACAAGCGCCGCCAGAAGCCTGAAGCTGTGGCCCTGGCCACACAATACACTCACCTATAATACAATATACTTTATGGAGTTTATAGTAACATAGGGGACGAGTTTGTCCCCAAGCTATTATGGTAAAACGGTGTTCTCAACTGAGTTACCCCCTAGTTTTGCTGAAAATTACAATAAGTAAGAAATATTATTTGATTCGAAAGGTATTCAATGATCAGTTTATACATGTATAATTTTTCAATGCAAGTACTCGTAAAGGCCCACTTTTTATGCATCAAAACCGAACAGAAAGTCGATTATTTTGCCCTAGGGCTTTATTATTTTTTTTTTATTTATTTACAATGGTTGGCTAACCTGCAGCCTTTCATGTGTACCATAAATGCTATACTTTTTTTTTCTACTGTTTAACGCCTCTGGATACATTCCTTTTCAGCCAATCATAATTTAAAGTTCACAAGATTATATTTGTTTTATTTCCTCATACTATGCACTGAAAATCGTAATCGGGCGTAAGAGCAATAAATTACTCGGTTACGTTTAAAACACTCGCTACGCTCGTGCTTTAAATCGTCCTCGTAATTTATTCCTTTTCGCCCTTGTAGCATAAACTACTATTTATATTTAGCAAAAAACGTACGCGTTAGTCTTGCTTTTTTAAAATAATAAGCAGTGTGTGTAAATAAGTTGATTGACCCTTATCTTAACTTTGCAGTTCATACTGGAGACTCGGTAGGGGGTTAAAACCAAGGTTCAATTACCCTTTCTATGAAAAACACAAAATAAAATTTAGTCTTTCAATTTAGTTAGTTCTGGGACAAATAAACATTTCCCGTGTTACTACAAAACGGTGTTTAACTTTAGACAGTGTTTAAATCTGTTGTTGTCGCCTTTTCTTTCATATTGTAAAAGAGTGACAGCAACAGATTTAAACACTGTCTTTACACCGTTCGTGTTTTGCAAACATGGTAATTTAACCTCGGTCCTGACAACTGACCTTACCGAGTCAGGATGGTGACATTTAAAGTGCCGAAGCCTAATCACTTATACCCGGTTTATTGTAGACTAGCCTTTTGCCCGCGGCTCCGCCCGCGTTTATTCGGTCTCTGCCCCGTTTTCGACGTGGGCGTTATATGTAGCTTCTAACTTCCAATATTAGCAAAGTACATTCCAAAAATCTTTAAATTACCATAACTTTTTTCCAACATTCGATTTTAATGAAAAAAAAAACTTATATTCTGCTCCAAATTAAGCTCTGTCCACCTGTGAAAACTACATGAAAATCCGAGCAGTAGTTTCGGAGATGTGCGCGAACGAACAGACAAACAGAAAATAATTCTAAAAACCGCCGATTTGATTTCTGTTAATATTTTTTAGTCATCCCCTTTATTTTTATTACTTTTCTTCAATGTACAGACACACCGGGTTCTATTGTTTTATTATATGTATATAGATTTTGTAAATAAACGTTATTAATTGACTAATTTGTCTTTAAATGTAGTTTATATATATATATATATATATATTATTTTATATATATACATATTTTATATATATATATATATATATATATATATATATATACATATACTTAATAAAATAACATGAAAGTTAATTTGAGATATATTTCGGGCCATAGACGAATACAGCCCACAGACTCCTCATAACAGGCGACCGATTTTTGTCAACACATCTGACTGAACCAGCAGATACAATCCGCCACTCCAAAATTATATGTTTCGGTAGGCCAAACCAAAATGGCTTCTATATTCATTACGTTAGAGTCTTCGTCTTCGGGAAAGATAAGTTTGTGGCGCTATACGTAAGATTGGAAGAGCCAATAGAATTGCAGTATCCCGTTTCGATTGTTAACAACAATAGACGTCTTTCTGGGCTGTATTGTCTTTGTTTCGGGCTCTATCCTGGGTCCGGCATCACTCACAATGAAGTTGACAAAAAATATACAACGTGTAACAGTAAGGTGTAACCATATTTGAAGAGCTTGTTCAGCCAATGATATAGAACAACGTTTACTATGGAACAAACACTGGATCTCGAAAAAAAAAAATTAACTGTTTCATAGAAAAATGCAATGCCGCTCGGCCGAAATGTATGGAAGGGTAGATTTTTTTTTTGAGATTTTAGGATTGGCTCCATAGAAAAAGTTTTTCTATATCATTGACTGAATAAGCTCTTCAAATATGATTACACCTTTCTGCTACACGTTGTATAGATTTTGGTTATATTGCTTGATAATGAAACTTATTTATCCTAAAAATACCACTTTTAACATTACCAAAATGAACCATGCTAACTTTTAACGTTACCAAAATGAACCATGCTAACTTTTAACGTTACCAAAATGAACCATGCTAACTTTTAACGTTACCAAAATGAACCATGCTAACTTTTAACGTTACCAAAATGAACCATGCTAACTATTTCCCCACAGAAAATAGTAGGCGTATTCAAACCAAAGGACGAGGAGCCTTACGGACGACTGAACCCGAAGTGGACGAAATGGATGCACAAGCTATGTTGTCCCTGCTGCTTCGGCCGTTCCTGTCTCATCCCGAACCAGGGATACCTGTCCGAGGCGGGGGCCAGTCTTGTCGACTCCAAGATAGGGCTAAATATTGTGCCAAAAACCAGGGTAAGTCCAGTTCCCTCTATGTTTATAAAATAATTACCTGACTTACTGATCTATTAAGAGCCTTGCGGAGCAATCCTAGGTCATACAAACGAAATACCAGAACTATTTGTAAATCATAGATATTCTTATGGTAGTGTGTATTTATTCCGATTGTATTACAGAATATCTAGGTTCCCAAATATACAAGCTGACTTTTTGATCATCGTCCAAATTAATACTGGAGGCTTGGTAAGTAATCAGCATCATGAATCGATAACAATTTTTGTGAAATTCGTATAATGAAATTTCGACTTCCCATAGTAATTCACTCTCAGTCTTGAGTGAAATATGGTGAGTCGAAATTTCATTTTATGAATTTAATAAAAATCGTTATTGGTTCATGATGCTGATCACTTACAAAGGCTCAAGTATGAATTTGGACGATTTTCACAAATTCACCTTGTATAATAAATAAGAACACTGATTTAAACATGAAATATGAGAAAAATGAGCTTTCAATGGAAATTTTAAATTGCTTATATGTCGTCTTTAAATCAGTGTCCTTTCAAAATATAGATTTGGGAACCTAGATACTCTGTAATCCAATCAGAATAAACACACTATCCTTAGAATATCTATGATTTACAAATGGTTTTGGTATTTCGTTTGTATGAACTATGATTGCTTCGCCGGCCTCTTAACGCCTAGACTAAATGGCTGGAGCGAGAAACATGAATTTTGGACTTTAGGCTGCTGTAGGTTTCTTGTATGACGTAGATGTCAAATGCACAACTTCAAAGGACCATTTCACATTGCGTACAGTGCGCGCCCATCTTTTAGTCGCCTCTGAATGAGTTACGAGCATTGACCTAAAGGTAAGGACCAGGCCAACGAAGCGAGTAAATCACCCCAGTGCGTAAGTGCTAAAATGCCAATTTAGCACAAGCGCGACTCAGTGTTCCGCGGGAGCTTGTGCAGTGTGTTTGTGTTTCAACTTCTATTAAAAATGCCTTGTTGCACAGTAAAAGACTGCAAAAACTATGAAAAAAAATTTAAAAAGCCAGATGGGATATCGTATCATCAGAAAGTAACCGTACATCATGTTTTTTGCTTGTTTAACAACTAAATAAACCATTTTCGAAGCGATAATTATATTATCGAAGTTCATAATGGCGGCCATGATGTTCGCTACCACCTCACGCGAGTTTGAACAAAAGCAACTTTGTACGGGCGTCATTTTTATAAACCTGTATTTTATTTTTGTCTTAGAAACTTATGTAGGAAATTTAAAATTTTGCTAAGGGGAACTTAATATACGATACTAGGAAAATATAATAATCATAGGAAACTAAAAATTAGATGAAAAAAATAATGAAATGAAATAATTAAGTTTATTTTCAGAAGTAAAATACCACGAAAACATTTTTCTGATGTCAATAAATCTAATAATAACTTCGGCCTGGATAATACTAGAGAGCTATTTTTTTTTAGGATAAGATTTGGTTAGCAGACTAATGGAATAAACTTAGTTTCATTTGTCTAGCTTTTTACCCGACCACGACAAGTAAGTAAGTAAGTTAGTTACATACATATATGAACCCTGAAAATATGTATAACTCTTTTTGGAGGGTCGTGTGCCCTGAAATGAACCCTGAAAATAGAAAACTCTTTTTTGGGCAGTCGTGTACATACCTACATACATACATGAAAACATAACGCTTTTTTATGGGAAGTCATGTAAAAAAATAATCGTTATCATTATAATCATATTAATCTAGGTATGCAATTCAGTAGCGGAATCTCAATTCGGCTCGAAACTGGTGCTATAGGGCCTTTATGGATTTTTGTAGCAGTCGGTTAAAAAATTTTATATAATTAGTTATAATAATTAGTTAAAAGATATGTACACAAATAGCGAAAGTGATTATTGTAAATTGCAAGTAACATAATTAAAATTGTATGTGTATATCGGTGTGGAACTGACTTATTACCATAAAAAAGAAATTAAGGATTCATATACGCACGTACAAGGTTACATCGCACACCTACGCAACGCGGCATTCATGTTCGCGCCAAACCCGAGTGAAGTTAGTACCAGCGAGACAGAGAGAAAAATATGAAAGAAATATATGATGTATGAAAGAGAGAGATATACTAACGTCCGAGGCGTCATAAAGTGTGGTACCGATTGTAGTTTGGGAAAATGTTTAGATGGGCATCTCCTTCCTTCTTGAACTCATTGGTTACGAGTGCAAGCTTGCGCAGGTACAGTCAAGGAAACAATAATATCAACGGTTGATTATTAAATGTTTACTATAAGTGGAAAGGTGTACTTGTTGTATTTAATTATTTATTTATTATTTTATTGCAATCTTAACTATATAAATAAAACGCATTAATATAAACACCATTTTCCTACATTGTCGCCTTGAAACGCTATAACGACCGCGAGGCATAACAACAAACACAAACTAAATCAACAAAAATTTCACAAACTAAATCAACAAAACAACAAATAAAGGCAACAAAAACAATAAACTATAACAAACAGATTCAACGATAAACTTAACGATTCATAGAATTTTTTCCTCGAAGGTACTTTTCATGCAATGCGCGCGTGTATAGTGTACGGAAGTAGTACCCTATATATAATTTACTCTATTAGTAGCACTAACACTAACGCATAGTGTTGACACCTGCTAAATTGCGAGCGGGGGCGGCACGCAGGCGGGTGTGCTCCGCGCCCTCGCTCCTGTCACGTCCCCCTGACACCGTAAAACGGCTATTGCGTCGCCTCTTGCGGCTATCTTCAGAGGCGACTAAAAGTTTGGCGCGCACTGTAACTTGGTTAATAGGGATGATGACTACTAGTCAAATCAGCAACCTTTTATCAAACGTCAAAAACGATATTTTGTATGAAAATACTTAGAAGTGACGTCATAACTTTGTATTTTGTCAGAAGGCAAATGAATAACTTGTAAATTGTTTTAGTGTATTAAAATGTTTAAATTGAACTTTATGCAAAATGATGAAATAAGTATGTACTATTTTTGAATATCAATCTTACGCGTACAAGTTTTAAATTTATTGACAACCCAGGCATCATCCCTATCGGTTTGATAAATATATTAATATATTTGTGATAGGCATATTAGGCATGTCTTAGCAAAAACGCAATACGTTAAAGAGCGGTTTCGCGGCCGGATTGTGAAATACCCGCCTTTTTCTAATTAATCTAAACAGAACACTTAAATTTAAAATTCACTCAATAGTTATTCAACAAAACCTTATTACCTATATATTGTGTATACTGCATTCGCAAAGTTTCCATTGGTTTCTGTAAATTTGAATTTCAAAATTTTTAATTCATAATTTCAAGTTCTTTCTTTTACCTGTTTTATTTATTTTGGTGTATAATAAAGAGTATTTGTCTTGTCTTGTCCTAGTTAGATACTTCCATAGATAAAAAGATAACGGGTTATGTTTTTAAAAAATGACAATCGTAGGCAGAGAATGCGTGTAGTTTATTAAGGGGAACGAAAATACAAACAGAAATAAAATGTCAGCTTTCGGATGATTTTGTTGCCATAATTAGGTTACGTATAGCCATAAAAAAAATACATGTTTTTGGTTGAACTTTAAGGTATTCATTTTCCACAAACCACGTTAATCGATTCATATTTGTACTGTCAATGAATTTTTTTGTAACCCTCTATTGCACACTTCTTATCGATTTTGTTTCAGGTATCGCTTTCGCGATTTTGTTGTTTTTTTTTTAATAAAATTAGTGTGAATGATATCTATTCATTTTCCAAATACCACGTTATTCGGGTCAAAAAAAGCACCCCCTTTTTCCAAAAATACGTAAATCCACTGATGCAGTCAGCGGCAGCAAGATATTGTCAGTCTACGCGTCTACGCCTAGCGTTGGCGCCCGTAAGACGTGGAACCTGTGCCCTTTTTTGCAAGCTATAAATATCTCCCAAAACTACTTCAAAACACATTGAAATTAATTTTATAAAGTAATATTTCGAGGAGCATCATATTCCTGCCGTTAAAAACTCAACAAAATATGCGTATGAGTGATTTAGCTACATCGTGCCATAGTCATAACAACAAAACTGAATGAATTTGGAATGAATTCATACTTTTATGCGGGAAAATAATATATGTTACTCTAAAAGAATAATTTTGTGATCGTTATTGAAACCCAAATTAATTTACTTATACTTACTGAGATCTGTAACAAAGGTCAATGACCTTTTCGTGAAATTACCCTCTAGTATTGGCTCACCATTTCAGGTCCAATAAGTGAAGTTTTTTGCAAATTATATAGGTACACTTACTTGGGATAAATCGCCAAGCATTTAAAATATAGAAATTTATTTTGAAATATTTACAGTGCATGGCAAAATTATTAGATCGTAGATAATCCTGTCGGTACATGTTCAGGTTCTGTTACGCAAAATGAAAACAATGAAACTCTTTTAGGATTAATTTGTTATCCCTATGTTTGTCTGTCTGTCCGTTTGTCTAGACAATTTTTTCTGGGTAAAATTAATAAATACCAATATAAACGGCCCTCTATAGAGCTGTAAAAACATACTTTTGACGTTTTTATTTATATTACGTTTTAGGTTTTTACGTTTTTCATACAAATTTTCTCACTATGAAAATGTAGGGATGAACACTTGAGATAATATTTTGCATTTAAAAGTCAACACAGAAAGGAATTGTTGAACAAATATTGTAAAAAATATGAAAACCATGTTGTTCTATGCTAAAGGGATTAATTATCTACTGTTCAATGTGGCGATAGCTTTGTTTATTTTTTTCCTTGAATTATTTTTTACTAAGGTAATAAATAGCTTAATACAAGGTTTTCCTTAAGAGGTCCCTTTACCCCTGTATTTTTCTTAAAATTCATACAATAGGTATAAACCGAATGTGAAGTCTACAGCTTATTTTCTTCATATCTTTTTTCATGAGTATATTCTAGTGACATCTAACTACGTCTCTATACAGCCCAAAAAGCAAAATTTGATAAAACACCATCATAATAGCTGTCAGGATATCGTCAATATTGCCTCGTTTTTACACAAAGTTTAACAAGTTTGTATATTTTTATCTATACTGGAAATAAAAAAGAGAGAAAAACAGGCGTCGTTCATGTTAAGATGACTAAGTTTACACACTTTGCTAAGTATAAACAATTACCGTTTCATGGAAAACTGTTTTGACCTGAAACCATTTCACAAATTCAATTAACTTATTTTGAATATCTTGTCATCTTGCACTTCTTGATGAGAAATACAATTTCAATAAGTAAAAATACAACTTTTAGTTAAGAAAACTTATAGTTAAAAGTCTGCTGTATGCATTAACATATTTTTAATTATATTACAATAGTAATAAAATAATTGGCTTATCCGTCGTCGTGATACCAGCCGTAAATTTCTAATATAATCTGATATCACGCGTATAGAAAACCCAATTATTTTGAAGATACCATAATATCATTAAAATATGTTTATGCATTTAGCAAACTTTTAACAATAAATTGTCTTAGCTAAAAGTTGTACTTTACCGTTATAATTATTTCTTAATATTTTGTTACAAATTCGGAGAAATAGCCCTTAAGGAAAACCTTGTATGAAAATATTTGTTATCTTTGTAACAAAGAAAAAAAAAATAATAAACAAAGCTATCGCCACATTGAACAAATAGTAAATTTATTAATCCCTTTAGAATAGAAAGATATGGTTTTATATTTTTTACATTATTTGTTCTACAGTTCCTTTCTGTGCTTTCTTTCAAATGCAAAATATTATGTGAAGTGTTAATCTCTATATTTTCATAAGGAGAAAATTTGTATGAAAAAGTTAAACAAAAGGCCATAAAAACGTTATAATATGTATATTTTACAGGGCTGTAAATATTAGCATTTATTGATTTTACCCAGAAAAATTGCCTAGACAAACGGACAAACAGACAAACATAGGGACAACAAATTAATCCTAAAAGAGTTTTGTTTTTTCATTTTGCGTAAAGGGACCTGAACATTTCAAACTATGATACAAATAAATTTATATATTTTAAACACTTGGCGATTTATCCCAAGGGTAAACAGGTGTCCCAAAAGTCAACGCTTTCCCTTGGAAGGCTGGTAGGTCAGCTCATGACTGACCAGAATATCAAATTATGACCTCAGCAAAAAGTAGATGGTCTTCGAGTTGATGGTACTTTTATAAATTCGAATAGATTTTTGAGAGTCAAAGCTAACCAGTTCTAAATTCTAAGAATAAAATTTTTGTTGCGCAACTCTGAATAGTCATGCTATTGATAAAGTCAAAAATAAACCTTGAAATGCTGTTAGATCAGGAAGAAAAATAAAAACCCAATTTATGTGCAATTTTTTGTAATAAGGTTAGTTCGATACCACACCCTGAAAAAAAAAAGTCCTATGTTAGTTTTGCAAATTGTCTTAAATAACGGCTCATCAAATATTGTTTTTCAAATGATCTGGCAATTTCTGTGTATTACTTTTGAAAAAAAAGTTATTGCTATTTTACTACCAAAGGAGCTGCGTATTTTTTAAAATAATTAGAATTTAGAATGAAAGAGTGGCGGGCAGTAAAAATATTTGACGTTCATTAGAAATGCCATTTAACACGCATTAGAGTGAGATAAATAGTGACGCTATTTAAAAATTAGTTGGAATGAGATAGTAACGCAGTTAAACGTGGTTGAATGAGAGAGGCATAATTGATATAGGCTACAGTGAGATAGATAGTGACGTGGTGCATTCCTTCTGAGAATATTTGTTAGTTTCCACTTTTTGTAATAACAACTTTAGTAAAAATTTTTTGTAAAGAAATTTTTGACCCAATTTATTTTCCCGCAAGTGTAAAACCAGCTCAACGGGCGAAAAATATTTAAAGAATGGGTAATGGTGACAATTAACCGTCACAATATTATTATGTATCTCTAAAGGAGTGTCTGAAATGTTCCGAGGGTCAACTGATAAATCAAACACTCAAAAAACCACTTTTAGCCGACCATAATAAATTTACGTCCCGACGTGATAGCAAGTAGGATCAATGCCGTGTGACGATGATCGACATACACTAATAAATTAGATAAAATAAAATACGTATTACTTTTGACCCTGCCTCGTCCACTCTATTCGTATTTTTGCTATGGTGACGCGAGCTTAGAGACCGGGACGAATTTCCCCCCGCGCGCTATCGTAAAATAGAATAAGCCACGCCCGGAACTGGTTTTTGTTTTGGCTATGTCATACTCTTAAATCAACTTTTTGTTGACCGTACATGGTATTATTTATGATGCAACATCTACTTATGTGTGTGTGTGTACTGTACGTTTATACACGCACCACCACCACTTAACGGATTTTGCGGTTTTGATGTTGTCTATAGGGACTCGACGACACTCGCCTTGATAATGCCGAAATTGTATCGGTGAAACGGTTGGCATATAGTCAACAACAATCACACGTGAGTGTTCAAGCCGTATGTAATAATAATTTTGTATGTCAGCTCACGCGAGTTTTAATAATATTATTGTCTATAGGGGTTTCCTTGAGATGGATTTAGGGTGTATATCATTACGTTATGGCTAATGGAAGCTAATCAATTAACTAGTAACACTATGATATTGCTGTTATGTTTCCTCTATATGTCGTTGGCATATCATAGAATTTGGCATTTTGGCATATCATGATCTGCCTAGGCATATTATATTTCTATTAAAACTAGTGGGGTCGCGTCGCTCGGCTCCCGAAATTTATTTAAGGCTTCTACCAACGCCAACGACCTTGAACTAAGTGACTTTGTAACCATTTTATACGGTAACTGTAGCATTTTTCAACAGAAGAAAAATACATAGTAATCTGCATGACACAAATAGTGATGTGGTTTTTCCTGAATTTCATTATAACATAAAGAAGTGAAGCAAGAAAATTTCATGTTTGCCCTAATTTCTCGATTTTTTGTTCACTTGTAACAACATAACTGCAGTTCTTATCGAAATAGTATGAAAATTTATAAACTTGTAGACAAAATAATATAAAATGATTTAGTTTTCTCAGTTCTTGGAAATTAGTTTTATTTTAGATAAAATATAGATATTAAAAACACACTATTTTCGCACTTGTCAGCCGCAGCGACTGACGTAACAGCCATGTTGCAGTGCAAACTGATAAGAACTCTATTTTAATATGGTTTTGTTCGAAATTTCAACCACCACGAGTCGAGTTGCTAATTATTCCGACGGCGCCACCTTAAATGTATAACTAACACGCACCTCGCTCCGCTCCGCTCGTCTCGTCGCACTTACGTTTGACTTTTGGTGAAAGCAACTAAAAATCTAGCCCGTCTCCCTTTTGCTATAGGTATATGTGTTGTAAAGATTTGGTACTTAATGTTTTTAACAATATTTGTAACTGTTATGTTACAATATTTTTAAAAGTGAGTAAATAAATGTCTAAATTCTATTTATAGACACGAATTATGTCACAGTAATTTTTAATTGCGGGTTTATGTTTTTCCTATTTATATATTAGTTGTATGTATTGTATTATTTTCTTGTTTTTGGCTTCTGATAATGTGTGTGATACATTTAATTCCGGCAATGTCACGTCATAAACAAAAGCACTGTATTGATGAAAAATAATTTCGAGCAATTTATTGGATTTTCTCGGCATATGATATAAGTGTTAGATGAAAAAAAAAGTATTTATATCCCATTTTGTGAAAGCTTTCAAGCACTTGAAGAAAACATTGAAGTTTCATTTTTTGTACTCTATCAAATTACTCTTTCATGTCTACGTAAGTCTAGTGGTAAGAAAGTCTCAAATACTAATCCGGTAATAGTTTTCGGTGAAACGTAGGTGTACGAGGGTGGACTGTTCACTTCACAGTCCGTACTCAGTAACACCTCTGCTGTCACCCCTATCTGGGATTGATGTCGTGACGTTTAAATAATCTTGCTGCTATCATGATTGTAAATTATGATAAGATGAATTGTAAAATAGTAATTCGATGCACTGCATAGTAAAAACTTTTAAGAGTCGGAGTTCCTAAATCGGCTAAAAACAGGGTTCCGTATTCTCACTTTAGGTGATAGAATCTGTAAAATGAAGTATAAGACCATTAATACAGAAATTAACCTGGAGAAAAGCACATTTAAACATAATCTCAGAAGAAAAAAATATACTAAAATCACATTGTCCAAGGACTGAGTATGGAAAAAGAAATTTACTATATGGTGGAGTGCAACTTTATAACAAATTACCAAATGACATAATATAATGTGAATTGATATCTACATTTAAAACTAAGCTCAAAACTTACATTACAACAAACGTGTTTTAAAGTAAAATATTACCTACCCACATATGTACACTGTCGACAAATCATAGAATAAACTAAATGTTATTTAAGCAAAATCTCATTTTATGTGAACTATGTTCTTATGAGAATAAAGATCATTAACCATTAATAAAAATTGCAGTAAATTTTATACTGATTTCAGAAAAAGATCAGGAATTTCATGAAAACTCGAATAGCCTTGCTGCGTTCCAATACTGAGAACGATTTAACTGAGACATAATAAAGACTAAACATATTTCAGAGCCATAGTAACAAATCAAAAACTATGATAAAAAACAAATTTCCGATTTACAGTTGTTTTGCACTAAGTAAAAAAAATGCAACATAAAGTAACTGAGGTTTTCCGTGCACGGCAGTTGATTACTCCCATAGGCGGTTAAAAAACAAAAGCGATTCCAAATAGCGACGACCCTTAAGAGGATGGCCTACCCTAGCGACTTTTTTTATTACCCGCCCCGCCCAGCACAATAAGCCCTTATTTGCTTTTGATAGAGGCGATTATATGTTGGCTTATTGGCCTCTTTTGTTTGGACGCGTAATACTAATGATCACGCAGCGAAACAAGAAATTGGTGTGTTTTTAGCTAATACTTAAATATTTTGTAGGGAAAAAATATTGGATTCAAGTAGAATCCCTTTATATTTCTATAACCTATTTTATGAAAAAAATATCAAGTTGATCTCTTAACCGCGTTCTTGAAACGAACATTTGAAAACAAAAAAAAAGAGGGTGGAAAAGATTATTTTTAACAGAAGTATAAATCTTAATACATTATTTATAAGTAGAATCCCTGGATCAATAAATCAAATATATTTTTAAGGTTCCGTACCCAAACGGTAACCAACAGGACCCTATTACTAAGACTCCGCCGTCCATCTGTCTGTCTGTCACCAGGCTGTATCTCATGAACCCTAATAGTTAGACAGTTGAAATTTTCACAGATGATGTATTTCTGTTGCCGCTATAACAACAAATTCTAAAAAACAGAATAAAATAAATATTTAAGGGGGCTCCCTTACAAAGTTACAACAAACGTGATTTTTTTGCCGTCTTTATAGATAATGGTACAGAACCCTTCGTGCGCGTGTCTGACTCGCATTTGGCCGGCTTTTGTTCAATAAAAACAGAGTCCGAATTTCTTCAAACGAATCCTCGAAAGTCTGGCGTTGTTCATGCTCTAGGCTCATGTACAGTCTTAACTGTTTTGCACTATAAAGAATTAATTGTAATTTTCCTTCAATACTACGTAACGTGCGACCTCGTCTCAAATGACCCAAATAAGACGTTACAATTTCATTGACACTCAATATCAGCTACATTGACCTTCTGCGTATATTACGTGCACTTTGATTATATAATTTAAATTTATTTGATACAGGAAGTTTTTAATAAGCTTTTAATGATGCGGATTAAATATGCCCTTGAAATGAGTACTTCATTTTGTAACTTTGCCAATTACGACGATATTGGTTTAAGGTTAAACGTCAGTCTCTTGGCAGAAAGTGCATAACTTAACTTTGTATTTCTTGTTTAGAAGTTAAATTTGAAAAAACATTTTGGTATGTGGCAGTTAACACTAGTAATTCCGTATTAGTGAGGTTTATAAAGCATAGGTTTGAAATTTAATGCACAATTAGTCATGATCAGTGGGTCTACCGCGTAATTCTCATTTTCATCAACATCAACTTGAGATTGAAATTTGTCGTGCGTGCGACGACGCTCGCCTAACATGCCATCTCTTTTGCACGCGTTGAATTTCGCATGCATTTGCTTGAAGTTGATACAAATGAGAATTACGCGGTAGAGCCCCTGGTCCAAACCAACCTAAAATGCTGTTTTAACTTTGTTTCGACCAGATCATGACTAATTGTGCATTTAATTTCAAACTCATGCTTTATAAACCTTACTAATACTGAACTATTGGTGTTAATTAACTGCCACAAAACGAAATATTTTTAAATTTTTAACTTCTAAACAAGAAATGCAAAGTTAAGTTATGCATTTTTTGCTAAGCGACTGACGTTTAACCTTAAACACTTTATTTTAGGATGTTTCTCAAGTACCTATTACCATCGATATACTACACTGAAAAAACAGGCTAGGCACTCCCAAAAAGATTCGGTCGATTATTTATCGTTCGAGCATATGTCCATCTCTGACGTACGCGTAGAGAGTGTGATAGAGATGGATATACGACCGAACAATATTCGATCGAATTTTGTCACCTCGGAGTAGCCCTCCAGGTGTCGTGAACAGTTAAAATGGTCTGTAAGAAAGCAATTGAATATAAATATTTGATGTAAAAAAATTTGTTGGTGTTTTTTTAGTTTCCACAGAAAATTGTTATAAATAGAAGAAACATATTTATTAATCAATTCGAGGTTTCTTGAATAACATGGCAGGGAACGAATCAGTGAAACTGTAAAATTAAATTGTTTTAGTGAATTCACTCCTTTTTAACTGTTTATTTTAGTTATTTTACTCATTCGTAACTGTTTATTTTTTATTTACATAAGTTAATGAATCAGCAAGTTTATTTATTTTCGTCAATTCACACCTTGTTAACTATATATTTTTTCATTTGTCATAAGACCTTGTTGTTTGTATCTTGATCTTGAAAGAAGGTAAATGAGTTTGAGGACTATTTATAAAGGAAAACAAAATATTGCAGTATATGTTTATTATATAAATATAAAAGTATTAATTAGGTTCGAAATATATTTCTAACCTAATTAATACCTTTTTATTTAAAATATTAAAAAGCTAAAAAAGGCTTTAAAATAATATTTATTCAATTACATGTTTAACTATGGCTAAAGTAATTCAGAATGTATGTTATATTGCCCATTGACCATAAAGCCGCAATTCGTGTCAATGCGTCAGATCATGTAACAGTGTTGTCCGATTGATGCCACCTACAGTCAGGGTTGGATTCAGGCCCTCTGAAAATTATTGTCTATGGTAAAAATATACTACTTGGCAAAAATTATACTACGTTTCATTTAATTTAATTTAATATAATAATTATAAATAATCTTATCCTAAAAATTTTTTATTTTTCATTTAGTTTTTGTTATTTAGAATGTGTATTTTTATGTATTTTCATGTGTTTTTACAATGGGTCTTTGTAACCTCAATAAAGAAATATTTAATTTATTTTTTTTATTATTTTTCGTTGATTTTTGTTTTGAATTGAAATTTATATAAATTATCATTGAATTTTAAAAAAAAAATACGAAAAATATTCATAATTTAATAAAATAGCCTCTTTGTTAGTGAAATTAAAAAAAAAAATACTAAAATTATTCATAACGCACAGATATTCCCTATATTGTAGGGTAAATGTTAAAAAGCAAAACGTCTCAACCAATAAAACAAGTCGGTTGGCCTGAAGATGAAATTATGGTATTTCTACGTAGTATAGTTCCATTACGATACTACATACTACATGTCATGAAAATATGGTACGAATAGTATAATTATACTACGAAATCCAACCCTGCCTACAGTGGACATTCTCTGTAACAAGATCAGCAACCAATTTCGTTGAAACAAAATATAGCTGTTTTCTAGAAATTCATCATCATCATCATCATAAATTCAATACACACAAATAATGCACAAATAAGAAGTACAAAATGGCGGACTTCTCTACCAGTCAACCCAAAGATCGTACAAGAAATATAAAAAGTAGTTAGCAGGCGTGCAAGAGAAATTAAAACTACAATAACAAAGTAATTAAAGTTACTCTAAATCTAAACTAATGACTAGGTAACTTAACCTTACCTAAAAAAACTATATATGCTTTTAATACATAATTCATGTATTAAAATGTGGCGGTAGCTCAGGGGTAGAACGCTGGCCTCTCAATCTTGAGATCCAGGTTCGACCCCCGGTCTGGCATGCACCAATGAGTTTTTCGGAATTTATGTGCATAGTATTTCTATAAGTAATACTTACCACTTGCTAAACGGTGAAGGAAAACATCGTGAGGAAACCTGCATGCCCTAAAAAGCGTGTATTTGTGCCCGAAGTACCGCGATATGGCTAGAGATACCCATCACGTTGTGACGTAATAATGGGTGTTTCGAGTGTGGACTGTGACTTGCATTTCACAGTTCACACTCAGAACACCTCTGACGCTCCCTCGGGGATTAATGTCGTGACGATATATATGAAAAAGAAAAAATAAGCTAACATAAAAAAAAAACTATAAATAAAAAAATGATTCTAAAAAAATCTAGGTATATAAATTCTTATCTACAGATAAGTTGCTTTAAAAATAAATCACTGTAACATATAGCTAGGCAACATGTTAGGTTTAGGTAAGGCTAGGTTTTATAGGTAGGTTAAAGGAGTATTTGTTTGTGTTTAGTTGGCAATCGATAACCTTTATGGATCGACATACGTCGCATTGACTGAATTATTTCGTGTTTTCCAAAAATAAATACAGATCGAGTATAAAAGATCTTTCAGACAAAACACGAGCAAGATTCCTTAGAGAGTCCGATTAGTGCGGACGTGGTTCTCCATCTACAAATATTCCTTCTAGAGTTTTTGAAGAAATACAACAAACGAGTGCTCTACCAGATTTAGAGCTCCCCTCCCTTAATGTATACTTGATAATTAGGGTGCATCAAATGAAAAGAAAATATAAAAGAAGATAAACTAAAAATACAAAGTAGTGTAATTATAACAAAATCCCTACGAGACCCCGAGTACACGGTGTGCACATCACATTACATACCGAATCTTTTGGTTTTAATATATTTTCAATCATCTTTACAACTCAAAAGCCTTTGAGTTGAATAATAATAATTACTCATATTCGGCAATAAAAATTTGTGATTTATGTTATAGTTTTTTATTAAAAATATATTTTCTTCAGTAGTTTTCATAAAACGTTTTGCGCTAAATACTGATAAATTAATGTATACTTGTATAATATAAATTATGTCGGTTCTACAAGGTGTAACAGAAAGGTATAACCATATTTGAAGAGCTTATTCAGTCAATGGTTTAGAACAACTTTTACTATGGAACAAATCCTGTATATGGAAAAAAAAATACTCGCTTCATAGAAAAATGCAATGCCGCTCGGCCGAAATGTATGGAAGGGCAGATTATTTTTTGAGATTTCAGTGTTGACTCCATAGTAAAAGTTGTTCTATACCATTGACTGAATAAGCTCTTCAAATATGGTTACACCTTTCTGTTACACGTTGTATATCAATAATTATATATCAATAGTTCGATATAATTACAAACGATATCTCCTTACTAGCTGTTGTCAAAAACAAAAACCATATTGATTAAATGACAAATAATAATTGTAACTTTTTTCATTTCCAGGTGGTAAAACTAGTATCGGAAACGTTTAACTACTTGCGGATAGACCGGGAGCGGTCTAGACTGAAGCGAGCCATCACTGAACAGTTCCCAAATCTTAGGTTCAACAGGATGGGACTGCCGCCTAAGGTAAGGGTATATTTACAAGTGGTAAACCTAGTAGCGGAAACGTTTAACTACTTGCGGATGTAGCGGTCTAGACTGAAGCGAGCCATCACTGAACAGTTCCCAAATCTTAGGTTCAACAGGATGGGACTGCCGCCTAAGGTAAGGGTATATTTACAAGTGGTAAACCTAGTAGCGGAAACGTTTAACTACTTGCGGATGTAGCGGTCTAGACTGAAGCGAGCCATCACTGAACAGTTCCCAAATCTTAGGTTCAACAGGATGGGACTGCCGCCTAAGGTAAGGGTATATTTACAAGTGGTAAACCTAGTAGCGGAAACGTTTAACTACTTGCGGATGTAGCGGTCTAGACTGAAGCGAGCCATCACTGAACAGTTCCCAAATCTTAGGTTTAACAGGATGGGACTGCCGCCTAAGGTAAGGGTATATTTACAAGTGGTAAACCTAGTAGCGGAAACGTTTAACTACTTGCGGATGGAGCGGTCTAGACTGAAGCGAGCCATCACTGAACAGTTCCCAAATCTTAGGTTCAACAGGATGGGACTGCCGCCTAAGGTAAGGCTACTATTACATTATTATTATTACATTCGAAATAAGTCCGCCTTTGCCCTGTATTTCTCTTAATTCTAATCTGTATTTATCTGTGTTTTTGTGTGCAATAAAGTGTTTATTATTATTATTGTATATTTTTATTATATCTCGGGACTATGTAGCCCCGGACCTTTGGGAGGCTTGCATGGAGCCGAAGCCAACACGTAGAGGCCCTTTAAATAATTTTATCTAAATTTGATATGACACCAACCGACGATTATCCCTGTACGCACTGTAGGAGTGCACCCAAGGACAACCCCCGGTCTGTGTAGGACTATTGTAAGGAATGAACACGAAGGAAATCAGACTATTGCGTTGAGGTGCTAGTGGACTGGATATCTGGGACTATGGAAGGAATTATGGATCCGTCCCTCGTCATTGTTTACTCCGCCCGCCCAGCAAAGGCAAGCCGAAGATGAGGAACAGGACCTTCCCCCGGGAGCACGTTCGGGTCAGTGGGGTCGCCACTGCCCAACAGCTCACCTCAAGCTGCCCTGCCATTGCCCTGTTAGCCGTATAAGTTTTGTACACGTTGCCCGCCTCTCACGTGGCCTGATGTTTGGCTCTGACGTAGGGTTGGATTTTGAGAGGCTTATTATTATTATGTACTATTGATTACGTTCTCTTTATCTCATCAATCTGGACTTGTCTCTTTTGCTGACCGTACATCGCTAAAACCTCTGTCATACTGTAAGGCAGAATAATCTGCAGACCTTTTCGCCTACAAATTTATTTTTGCGTCGTGTTAGGCACCGAAAGTTCAAAACGGGCGAGATCCTCACAAAACCTCTATGATTCCAGATGGGCTCGTTCCAGCTGTTCGTGGAGGGATACAAAGACGCCGACTACTGGCTGCGGAGGTTCGAGCAGGACCCACCTCCGCCGCACCTCATGAGGAAGTAAGGGACACATTTTGCAACCGGAACTAGCTTCTTAGTCCGATAGAAATATTACTAAAATAATTTAAAAAGAACATTTAATTCCGAAGTAATTTTTTTTTGTATCGGGTTCTATTGGTTAGGTGTTTACTTTTTGTACACTTTTCTAACTGATCTTGGTCGTGGACTAGATATTTGTAAATGATGTGAACAACTTAAGGGGGTATATCGTCAAAATCTACACTTTTTGAAGTTATTTATCTGCTGTTCAAACCAAGTCCTAAGTTAAACAAATTAGTATAACAGTTTTGGGACCTTTTTCTTGATTCTGGACTATCAGAAACGCGATTGGAGAAATTTCACTCGATAGAAATAATTAATGAAATGAGGTCTAAATTTACACTTTTTTATATTCTGACAAATCGGGATAGCAAACAGACTTCAAAAATATTCATTTAGATGGGTTTTAACAATACCTAAACTACAGGTTATGGAAATTTCCATAGCTATTTTAATTAATTTTCTATTAATTTAAAACCAACTTTTTGTCAATTTTCCCCGATTCTGTCCCTCTCGCACTGCGAGTCTTTCCGCTTGGAGTAGCGGGGACCTTTGCACGGACGATATATCACCTTAAAAGTCGATTCTCCGGATTGGTAATAAAATATGAAAAAATAATTTTAACGGCCAAAATATAACTTTTAGCTAAAAAAAACTTATTGTTTTAAGATTATTCATTACATTTCAGTGGATTTTGCCTGCAAACTCCACTACGGGAATTTTTCACCCAATCAGAGATGGCATTCAAAACTCAGTTGGTAGACATTGCAGGTCAATTCTCCGAATTAGTAACAATAATTAAGAAATAATTATAACAGCTTAAATACAACTTTTAAAAAGCAATGTATACCGATAGTTTACTATATACATAAACGCATTTTCAATGGTAGCTTCAAAATAATTGGATTTTTTCGTAGGAGTGAAGTTCGAAAAATTTACTTGAAAATTTCTAACTTCACTTTAATGGAAAATCCAATTATTTTAAACCTTTATACGTTTATGCATGTAGTAAACTATTGCGGTGTTACTACAAAACGGTGTTTAACTTTAGACAGTGTTTAAATCTGTTGTTGTCGCCTTTTCTTTCATATTGTAAAAGAGTGACATCAACAGATTTAAACACTGTCTAAACTTAAACATGGTTTTGTAGTAACACCGTTGGTGTACATTGCCCTTAGCAAAAAGTTTGTATTTTGGTCGTTATAATTGTTTCTTAACACTAGAGTAGGCGCGCCCAAATTGACTCCTGAAACGGTCGCGCGGGGTACATGTGTAGCCCATTTTGAATGCAAATATTGTGGGTCATCTTTAGGTAGAATGAAAAAGTTTTAAATTTAATGAATAATCATCTTTATTTTTATCGTTTAATAATGAAAAAATAAAAAACATGAATTTTTTAGGTACTTTTTAACGAAACAATAGAATACTTGGAATAATCAACATCAGACGCAGACGCCGCTATGATTTCCTAAAAAGATATTAATACTAAGTATATTTGTTATGGAACGGTATGTAACATGCAAAAATTACACGAAAATGAAGTACTCTTAAAATATTAGTACAATCTTTGCATAAATGATAGGGATTTATCACATTCCCTGAAAGGTCGCGCGGGCTACATACGCAGCCCATCCACTTTATTAGTCGTTCTGTTCTGAAGTCCGTGTGCTGAGGGTAGCGACACGCTGCTGAGCGACGCGGGGGTCCATAGTCGAGGAATACACGGAAAAACAGCGCATTAGTGTGACGCGTTCGAGAAAGAGGTACGAATAATATACCCTGGTCTACACCTGTAGCCCACGCGTCTACTCTAGTGCTAATATTTTGTTACAAATCCGGATAATCGCCTCTTGATACTACCCGGTATGTATGTATGATAATTCTTCAGATTCCAGCTCCAGTTCGAGCGGCTGGTTGTGCTGGACTACATCATTCGGAACACCGACAGAGGCAACGATAACTGGCTCATCAACTACAACCCTCCGAACGGGCAGAACCAGGGCAATAGCGTCGAGATGCGGGACCCTAATGTGAGTTGACGATTTAATGTTAAGGCGATATGCGAAAAAAGTACGGGTGTTTCTTTTCTGTGTATTTCATGAAATATACGGAAAATTTTAAAAAATTTCTGGTGTATGCATTTTGACTATATAATCTAGGGTTTTGATATTGGAAAACATGTTTGGATAAATTTTACTCGATAGAAATAATTGTTAAAAAGAGGTCTTCAAACACACTTTTTCTCCTCGTTTGACGAATAGGAATCATATACAGAACTCAAACATATTTTATTAGGTGTGTTTCAACAATATCTAGAGATTTGATACTTGAAATTTTGCTAGCTATTTTAGTTTTTTTAATTAAAATATTAAACCAACTTTTTTCCCTTTGGCCCTGAATCCGCCCCTCTCGCACTGCGCGATTGTTCGCTTGGAGTGACAGTGACAATAATAAAATTCGCATAGCCTCTTAAGGCGAGGGTATTCAGAGAAATCTGTCCCGCTCATAGGCTTTCATTTTACACTCGTCTATCTATTCCACTCAGGGCCAGATTCACAGTGGTGACTTTACTTTACAGCAAAGGCGTCTTCACAAAGTAAGCTTTGTTTTATCAAAGTATACTCTCAACATTTTTAATTTCAGAGACAGTTCCTTGGACTTTCCTTAGCAAAGCACGTCTCCAAAGTAAAGTTTGAATTTGACAGAAGCTGTTACATTACACGCATAATTTTTTAAGAAATAATGGTGAAAATATCATCTAAACATGATTTATTTGAATGAAACGGAACGTCGTTGGAAGATGTCAACTTTACGTTGACTTCTTTTCGACGAATGGTCTTTCTGCTGTGCTATAGTTTTTCGTATATAATTTATAATTTACTTGACCTACGCATTTCCTTTGGACTCCCGATACCGCCTCATCACCTGTTGAATTGTTGTTTTTATTTAAACGGACTCTAACCTACTGCACGATATGGATAACGTCGAAAGGATTGAACAACTTTTCAATCGAATTGAAAATGTGGGAGCTGCGGTGGACGCAGCTGATAATCGTGCGCGAAGACTCATTAGACCCCGAGTGTATATTCGAAATATGTACAACCAAGATCCGTTTGATCACTATGGCGATGACGAGTTCAAGAGCAGATATCGGTTCACCAAGCACACTGTGGAAAATGTTATCCTGCCTCTAATTGAAGGAGACCTGCATTCGTCTGTTGGTAACAGGGGACTACCGCTAACAGCAAGAATAAAACTTTTGGTAGCTTTACGATTTTATGCCACCGGCAGCTTCCAGGTAATTCTCATCATAATTAAATACACCTAAGTACTACATAGAACTGTCTTGTAACTGTAGAAAAATCAACATCTCTCTTTCTTTTTTCAGACTGTTTGTGGTGATATCATCAGCATAAGCCAGCCTACAGTTTGTAGGGTTATAGCTGAAGTATCTTTTGCATTAGCAAAATTGTTGCCTAGATGCATACACTTTCCAAATGCGGAACAAGTACAAAACATAAAAAACCAATTTGAACAAATGGGAAGAAGTCCTACCCGTCATGGATTGAATAATATTGTAGCTGCTATGGACTGTACCCATATTAAAATAAATAGGCCAAGAAATATTGAACACTCCGAGGCCTATAGGAACAGGAAAGGTATTTTTTCTATAAATACACAAGTGATAATAGGCCCAAATATGGAGATTTTTGATATTGTTGCACGGTGGCCGGGGAGCTCTCATGACAGCAGAATTTTCAGAAATTCCCGTTCTTTCCGACGTTTTTCCAGAGGAGAAGTAAATGGAATTATTGTTGGTGACAGTGGATACCCGTCTCTGCCATTCATATTAACACCACTTTTGCAAACCTTAACCATAGCAGAAGTAAACTACAACTATGCTCAAATAAGGACAAGAAATATTATTGAAAGATTTTTTGGAGTATGGAAAAGGAAGTTTCCGTGTCTACAACTGGGTCTTCGTACCAAGCTGAGGACTACGACCAATATTATCATAGCCTGTGCAGTTCTTCACAATATTGGTATTGCTTATGGGGACAATTATGAGGTTAATGAAAATGAAAATCTTATTTCACCAGAGCAAATGGAAATAAGACCAATTATCCCTTCTTCTGCTCAAGGTCTTGCCATGAGACAAACAGTCATAGCTCAATTTAATTAATATTTAATTTTGAACAAAATATATAGGTCAGTTTGCTGTTCACTGTACTATTGTACATTATAATAATATGTAAAATTTACTCAGTTACAAAGTTTCGAGTGATTTGTAAAAGAAAAAATAAAACCAAGATTAAGAATTATTTATTCAGTTCCTGGAGGGCGATTTGTTTTTTGATTTCTAAAATTTCCATTTCCTTATTATGTTTTTCTAGTAATATTTTCTTCTCAAGTTCAAATTTTTCCTCCATATGCTTAAGTTCCCGGAGGTATATTTTTCTTTTTAAAACATCGATTGAACATATTTCTTCTTCATCTCTCTCCTTTCTTTTTCGTAAGTTGGCTGGGGCAGGCTTTGGTGGGATAAAATGCCTGGAGGTGGATGGCTGTGGTGGGCATGTTATGTCGCTTGAGATGGACTCCTGGGGTGGGTTCAAATCATGTGAGGTGGATGGCTGCGACGAGTCTCTCGAGTTGGATAGCTGAGGTGGGTACATTTCCACCTCAGTCACTTGAGTGACTTGTACCCTATTTTTTTTAGACAGCCAGGCGTTACTGTCACTGTCTGCTCCACTTTCTTGGTCTTCCATATCTGTGAGGCAGAATATACAAAATAATTAGATAATTTATATCTATCTATCTTCTAATAACAATCAAATTGTCGATATGAAGATTTTATTTTTAATACACTTGTACAGCAAACAATGCCCACATGATCCCATGACATAACAAAAATCATCTACGGCTGGACATAGGCCTCTCAAATTCAATTCAAATTCAAATATTTTGCAAAGTAGGTATATAAAATACACGTTTCACAAGTCAAAATTTAATCTTATAAAAAAATATATATATAATAAATGTACATGAACTAGATTAAAGGTTTATTTAATTTATGTAGCAATATATATATATGATTAAAATTATAGGTAAAATATATATTATACAAGGTGAAATCCAATGAACCCACACTGGAGACCCGGCCAGGGACCAGGAACATGGTTCAATGATCACCAACCGAGCCCCCAGCACGAATCCAGGCGGCCGACCAAATCCCATCCTATATACTACATACTAATAATGTTACATATATAAATACATGCCTACATAAATACTTGCTAAGAAGAACGGGCAAGAAACTTCTCCCCTTTAAACCATAAATTTTACTTACACATTATGTCACTATCAATATCCACATCAATTGTTGGCATCACGTTTGGCATAACTGCCAGAACTTGGCTCTCCAGTGGGCCTATATCTGGTGGATGTGGTCCACCTCCTGTTCTGTCGGCCTGCTTGGCCAAGGTTTTAGCATCTCTTGCTTTTGCTTTCAGATTTTGCCACATCTTTTTAAGTTGCTTGGAGGTCACCTAAAAGATTTAATAAACATTTTAGTTCAGTAGTAGTATCTTTATTTGTAGCTACAGATGCATTTTCAGCCCATATATGGGCTTGGGACGGCTATCTAAAAAAATTAGGTATTTACAATAACAAAGGAATGATAAGGTTAGAATTAGAATTAGTAAATTAGGTAGGTATTACTTACATGATTGGTTATATTTGACGAGCTATTAAAATTTGCGGTTAGCTTTTCCCAAGCCTCCTGCTTCTTCTTTATTGTAACGCCGTCAGTCCTTCTACAGTCCAATACCGACACATGTGGTTGTAATAACTGGAGGAGTAACTGTTTTTCATACTCGGTGTGCGGCGGTTTTTTTTTCTCCATTTTCCAAGACCAGTCGGTGTCGTTTTACAGGCGAGGGTCGTTAACTTGTTGAGCGATGTAAGAACGCTGGTGTCCTCTCACACCAAAGGCAAGATCAGCAATCGAGTAGTGTTTTTACAACTAAGCAGAAAGATACAACAGAAAATGTCATGCAACAAGATGTCAAATCTTCGTCACTAGTGCGTGCGTGACGTGACGTATAACCCAACCTAATAAAATTTGTTTCGGTTTTATGAAAATGTCTTTAGCATGCAGGACTACATTATTTGTACGCATATTAATGCTAAGTTTACTTTGAGGCCAAAGTCATGATCATCGACTCCTTCGACTTTACTAAGCAAAGTATAGGTTTGTGAAAGTAAAGTAATGGTTTAACAGGACTATGAAACATATTTTTGATTGAAAGTTGATCTTTCCGTTAAAGTAAAGTCAAAGTGCAGTTTGTGAATCTGGCCCTCAGTGGAAGCGGTCCGCACAGGTTTTGCGGTGTTTTTTTTAAATATTGTAATTAGAGGTATGGGTTTTTATTTTAATGTTTGTTTGTATTACGTTTTTTACGACGCCTATTTTGGTATAAATGTTATTATCTAAAACCTTGTGTAAATCAAATGAAATTTTAATTTAGGCCTACCTTTGCGTTTTTATTGGATGCTGGAAAAAGCAAGTAATCGTATATCGAACGGCCGAAATATTAAGATCAATGAGTAAAATATAACATGTATATTAAAAATATATATAATTATGACAATTTCATGGTTTAAGATTAATTTAAAAAGAGACTGGATTGGGATAACCACCCTTAATACCTTCGGTAAACATTAACCACCTCTGTAGTCTAGTGGTTCGAGAGGTTCGACCTGGGTGCTTCGGAAAGCACTTTTAGCTGTAAGCCCATATATTTGTGCCCGAAGCAGAGTTGCCAACCGTAGAATATTATTCATCGTACATAAGCAGCTAAAAGAAATTTACTTTTGCAAGTTTGCCAATAAATAAACCATCACCATTGTGTTAAAAATAATCATTAAATTATTAATCAAGTAAAATAAAATACGAACGAAAATTGCTTCGAAGTACGAAACTTTTAGTCTTAGTTTACATCTTTAAATATGATGTAATTGGAAAATAGTGGTTTTGTAGTGATTTCATAAGGGGGGCGGCCCCTTATACTATAAAATAATGCCTGCATTGAAAAATCATGTAAATTTCCGTACATCAAAATCTCGTACATAATTGTACAGTGCTCCCGAAGTGATAATGCACATACAAATCTTCGCCACTATTCGGCAAAGTTCGTATTTCCTTACACTTTCTATACAATCAATACGGTCACGTGGTATGTCCGGTCACTCGGCTGTAGATTTGTATGCGCATTATTACTTTGGGAGTACTGTACGAGGCTGATAATGTCCCCGTACCTCGTATGGATGACCACAAATCTCGTATTTGTACGAGGAATCTCGTACGGTTGGCAACCCTGGGCCGTAGTAAGGCGATAGTGGATCCTTTAAAACATTTTTTCATGTTACTTTCCTTGGTTTCGGTATTTAGCTCTATAAAATCAGCCTCCTATTCTATAATCAAATGATTGGTATTTCAAGGCCCCCATAACCAACGGGCTGGTGTTTCTATTCTTTTACTATATTAATTAAATTTCGCTTTTAAAACAAAATTTACGTAAATAACATTTATTTTCACTAACTTTCCATGATTTCTATTTAAACTTATTTTAATTTTTCCTTAACAACGTACATTTTCTCCACCTTTCCTTGTTTTCGGTGTCTACTAACAACCCGCCTTCGATATTTTTATATTCAAAGGAGCCCGCTATAGAAAACGACTTGACGTTTCTCTTTAAAAATCCTCATTAATTTACTATATTTATTTAATTTAACTTTTAATACAAACTTTCCTTAAAAACTTATTTCTTTAACTTTCCTTGGTTTCGGTATCTAACTCTAGAAATCCTATTAAAACTGGGTTTCCTTGTATAACATTTATTTTCCCCAACTTTCCTTGGTTTCGGTATCTAACTCTAACAACCAACCTCCGATATTCAAAGGAGTGGTATCTCCAGGGCCCGGAGGTGCGCATCGCGGCCATAGACAATGGGCTGGCGTTTCCATTCAAGCATCCGGACTCGTGGCGCGCATACCCGTACCACTGGGCATGGCTGCCGCAAGCCAAGCTGCCGTTCAGTCAGGAGACCAAGTGAGTACTTTACCCAATTAGGCCCACTTGCAGCATGATCGAGAAAAAATCCTTAACCCTCGGGTTAACTAACCCAAGGAAAGAGTTAACTAACCCGACATTTGATTAGTCCTATAAGTCCTAATATCGAAGCGGGTTAGTAAACCCGGGCTAAGCGATTGTTTGACATTTGACATTTATTTGGAATGTTACCATAAAGTAATTAATTGCAACCAATGAGATATAGTGGTGTCAATTCGGCGCAACGCAACTTAACTTATTTGGCAGGACTAACCTTATTTTGAGCGTTCTATCTTTGTCTTTTCGATACAGAAAGAAAAAGACAGAACGCTCAAATTAAGTTTAGTGCTGTCAAATAAGTTAAGTCGTGTTTTACCGAATCGACACAAATATCTATATAATGTCACTGAAAACAACACTTCGCGAACCCGAGTTTAACTCGAGGTGAGAGTCGGGTTAAATTCTGATGACTTTCTCTTAGTTTAATCCTAGTTGAACCCAAGATTTTGATTGGTGTAAGAGAGCTTCTTCTTAACCCTCTATTTTTTTACTTAACCTGAGTTAAAGTCGAGTTAAGAACATGCTGCAAGTGGGCCTTACCCATCGTATAAGAAAACAAAGTATGCCCAATATTGCCCAATGCCACTCAGCTCGCGGTACCAAGACAAATCAAGTCTTTGGAATACTTAAATAATGGTAGTTTATGAAACTGAAACATAACAGAGGTTATAAAAACACGTAAGTACAGTTGGTTTTTTAATGGTCGTAATAAAAGCTCCGAAAACTAAATTAAAAATGAGGATGTTCAATTTATGAATGTTACTGCTTTAAGTACTAATCTACTGAAAACTTCTGTGCTAATAAATATACGAAAACTAAATAAATAAAAAGATTTTTATTAAACAGAACACAACACAAAACACATAATACTTAAGGATACTTAAAACAATAAACAAAAATTAACACAACTATGATTAAAACACATAAAAAACAATAGCCATTTTTAGGAACTTGGAACTTTTATTGTTTTGCAGCTAAATTAACGTACCATTTAATAATATTAAGAGTATTATAAATGTATAATGATCTATATACTATAAAATAAATAAAAATATAACTATCGAATGAAATACTGAAAATTCCGAAAACTACTGTCAGCTATTTTTATCGTAGATCTCTGAATTTTTTTTTGTATGTCGTGAATTCTGTTAAAACTAGAGACCTCGCCTCGCTTCGCTCGGCTCCTTATTTTATCTAACATGTAAACCTAACACGCTCCTCCTCGCTTCGCTCGTCGTAGCACCTGTTTTTGACTTTTGTTCATAGTTTTGTTTTTGACTATGTTTTTTCGGTAAGTTCTTTCGGAAGTTCAGTAATTTATTCGGGGGTTCATTATTTAAACCAGGTGATCGTGAGAAATTTTAGTTTGCTATGTTTAATTTATTTTGTTGGTAGATGTTACACAGTAAAATGAGTATATTTTTCGATAGCTAATTTTGCCGCTGCTCAGATAGTATAACAGTGTGCAGCAGTTTGCTGGGATTTAATTTGTTTGTTTTGTTTACCTATTCTCAATATTATTGGAACGTTTCTCGATCATATTCCGCAATAAAGTGTTAATAAATTTTATTGCACAATATTTACCTATTCTCTATATTATTGGAACGCTTATCGATCATATTGCACAATAAAGTGTTAATTAATTTTATTGCACAATATTTACGTATTCACAATATAATCGGAACAACGTTTATCGATCATATTGCACAATAAAGTGGTGCAAGAGATGTTATAATTAATTTTGAACTCCCTTCATCAAAATGGGAAAGTTAAAAAAGTCTGTTACGTACGCAGATTTTCTGATCTCGATAAATATTCATGTTGCATTTTTATTTTTCAGAGAGTTGGTACTCCCGCTGCTGTCAGATATGAACTTTGTACAAGAACTGTGCGATGAACTGCATTTATTATTCAAGGTAAGGCCATTTTTATAGCGAAATCCATCGCTTTAGATACTTTATTCCATTCGCAGGTTCGAACCTGGACCGAGGAATTATTTTAATATATTTGTTTACTTGAAATTTGTTTCCGATTGATTTCTAATTAAGGCCATTCTCTTTGTTGTTTTGTTTTAATATTATGACGATGAACCACCAGACATCATTAGTCTGATTTGTGCTAGTAGTGTGATTAAGGCGTAAGACAAAGAGAAAAGATATGAGACGAGGACGGGGCGAAGACGCGGCGCCCCTTTAATGTACTTTCATACTAAATGTATAGAAGTGTCGCAACACAATACATACAGATAAGACGGGGCGAAGACAAAACCAAGACGCGACGCTTCGTCGTCTGCGCCCTTTGTAAAATATGCAGAAGCGACGCGATGCGGTAGCAACGGGAGTGAGGGCGGGGCGTGGAGTGTTGTCCGAGGCATTTTAGAGTCTCGCTCGAAGTGGCCGTGACGTGTCACCGCGCCCTATCTCTATAGCCCCGTCCCTTAAGTATATTTTAAAGGGATCGTTCACAAATTACTAAATAATTTGGGGGTAGGGGAGATGGCGGCCACGCGTTACGGTCCTGGTACGTGGGGCGAGGGGGATGCTTAAGGTTTGCGTCACGATTTTAGCATAGCCAAACGGAGGTTTTTTACGTTTTTCCGTTGGTTCTCATTTTTCGTTATTGTAATGCCCGTCAATAAGTAATCATCTGCATGACATAACCTGCAATATTTATTTTGTGGCCCTTATTTCACCTCTAAAAAGCAGTCGCATAATATAAGAAGGAGATTCATTTGAAATCAAACCCTGCATTTAAAATCCCCAATAGACGAAATGTCACGCGGCTTCAGGGAGAGCTACCGTGAGCTATTGGCCCAGTCAACACCTAGGAGTTTGAGAATTTTGCGTTACGTAATTTGTGAACGATCCCAAAAAAGTCGCGTACGCGCCTCGTTCGTGCCCCGTCTTCGCCTCGTCCTCGCCTTACGAAGTGGCGAATACAAACAGCACATAACAACATATTGTTCCCGAAAGAGTGTTAAGAGTGTTCTGACTGTGGATTGTTACTGAAACAGTATACTTACCACATGCTGTCGGTGAAGGAAAGCACTGTGAGGTAAACGTGCATGCCCTATAAACCCTGCGGTCCGAAATAGAATTACATCGCTAAAATCGATTACGAAAGTATGAAGTGAATGGCTTATGATCCATTGTAATTCTATTTCGGACCGCAGGGAAAGTGTGTTGTGCTCGAAATACGGCGAGAGCTCACCTACTATCACGTTATGACGTAAAAAATGTCGGTAAAACGAGCGTTGACTGCTTGCGTTGACACTCCTGACACCTCCTGGCAGATATATTAAAAAAAAAATGTAAATATATATCATCACATGAATCCTCGAGTGGGTGTAACAGGTGCACCCGTGTTCCGTGTCCCGGTAACCCGCGTTTCACCAACGATTATTGCGTCCCAACGTGATGGTTGGTGAGCCCTATCGCCGTTTCTGTAGGCACAAATACATGCAGGTTTCCTTTCGATGTTTTCCTTCATCGTTCAGCAAGTGGTAAGTAAGACAAATACTAAACACATAGATTCCGAAAAACTCATTGGTGCATGCTCGACCGGGTATCGAACCTGGATCTCAAGATTGAGAGGCTATCGTTTCTACCCCTGAGCAACGGCTGCTGAGGGATGTATGTCGTGAGAATATGTTGATGTAATTATATAATTTGTTTTCAATGCAAGTGCTCGTAAAGGCCCACTTTTTATGCATCAAAACCGAACAGAAAGTCGATCATTTTGCCCTAGGGCTTTATTTTTTCCACTGTTTAACGGCTCTGGATACAGTCCTTGTGAGCCAATCATAATTTAAAGTTCACAAGATTATATTTGTTTTATTTCCTCACACTATGCTTTGTAAAACGTAGTATGATACACGGGCGTAAGAGCAATAAATTACTCGGTTACGTTTAAAACACGAGTTTCGCCCTTGTAGCATAAACTACTATTATATGAGTTTGTGTTCAAACGTGTGTATCTATTTAGTTTATTGACAATAAATAAAATAGTTCGACTTCTGTCAAAGAATGGAATCATAATGTCATATTTGTCTGGTTACAGCAAGATAAAGGGTTCGACAAGGGTCTATTCGAGCGGCAGATGTCAGTGATGCGAGGTCAAGTGCTCAACTTGACACAAGCCCTGAAGGATAGCAAGAGTCCCGTACAACTAGTTCAGATGCCGGCTGTTATTGTTGAAAGGTAGGTTATCTTCGATAAAATTAAATGTGGGATAGGTAGAGAAAGGTACTTCATATATTTTTTGGCCTTTATTACATAATTTTCTCCTGTCTTGTATTCAATTAAATTATAGGCTTACTTTTTAGTTGTAACCATAGACGAACAATTCGTCCATGGTTGTAACTAATATTATGAAAAAAGACATGATATTGCTAAGTTTCTTGCCCTTCTTCTTAGCAAGACTAATCGAATGAGCGGAGTTAAGCATATATTTATTATATGTATTGCATATATTTAAAGTATTATTTTTTCCTTATTCGTATATTTTCATTTTATTTAAGTGTAAAAATTGAAATGAAATTTATGTAAACCTAACCTTTATTATTTCCCTGCATATTTCCCCATATTACCTATTACCTATATACATAGATTATTTAATTACTTATATTACATAAAAACTGACCTGTAATAAGTGTATCTGTTATCCCTACATTACATAAATAAATATGTTTCATTTCATTTCAATGTATAATAAATTCGCTCGCTTTACTCTGCTCCCGAATTTATGATCACCAGCAACCTAACTAACACGGTCCTCCTTGCTTTGCTCGTCGTCGCACCTAGTTTTGACTTTTTGTTGAAAATCTTGCGTAAACTTCCTAGCTCCGTTTAAAAAAAAAAACAAAAAGAAAGAAGGAACTTTTGACGTGATTTGTGTTCAGTACCGAACGTGCACCGGTTCCAGCAAAGTCCGGCAGTTGTGTGTGCGAGAGGAAGGCTTTCCTCAGGAAGCAGGCGAGGTAGGGGCTAAGAAGAGAAACTACGATTGACGTTGCGATAGCCCCCGCCACACCGATCAGTCGACTCGTTGCTGTTCGATACTCGCAGAGAGAGAGAGAGAGAGAGTGGTTATATTGTCTTTGGTCTACATAATAAACATTGTTAAAAAAAAACGAAACAAAATACGTACCTAATCTAAATAATGAATTCGCGTAAACAAAGTATTTTTCAATGCATGTGCTCGTAAAGGCCCACTTTTTATGCATCAAAACCGAACAGAAAGTCGATTATTTTGCCCTAGGGCTTTAATTATTTTTTTTTTTTGATTTGTTTGCAATGGTTGGCTAACCTGCAGCCTTTCCTGTCTACCATAGATGTTATACTTTTTTTTTCAACTGTTTAACGGCTCTGGATACAATCCTTTTGAGCCAATCATAATTGAAAATTCACAAGATTATATTTGTTTTCATTTCCTCACACTATGCATTGAAAAACGTAGTATGATACACGGGCGTAAAAGCAATAAATTACTCGGTTACGTTTAAAACAATCGCTACGCTCGTGTTTTAAATCGTCCTCGTAGTTTATTCCTTTTCGCCCTAGTAGCATAAACTACTATTATTAACGGAATCAAATTCTAAGCGCTGCTTCGTAAATCATCGGACAAACTCGTGCGAACTCGTGTTCGAAATTCAAATCTCGAGAGCGCTTCTGAGCCGCGAGAGAGAACGCATTCGTCCGTGACCTCTACCAGAGAATAATAAAGTATTACTACCTCTACTGAACGGTCTTGTACTTTGTGGCTGAGTTTATCAAATTTATTTTATTTCACATCTACTACGTAGTATAGTGAATACTATTATAGTGTTTTATCCCAACTTTGGGTTTCAGAAGCGTTCTCGAGATTTTCGAATGTCTATCTGCTAAGGGATTTTAGGAAATTCTTACGGGATCAGTAGAAACGGGATCCACGCGAGAAATGCTGCGGAACGTCCGCTAATGTACGTATAAATGAAAATTGTAATGTTTTGTTGCAGATCAAAGGCAGGGTCGACGTCATCACGTTTCTTCGACTCGTTCCAGCAGCGGTTCCAACACAAGTCACCCTTCTTCTCTTGGTGGTGAAACTGTTGTATCGGTAAGTCTTTCTGATACCATAGATAACGTACAGTTCTATTTGGTCAACGCATTGGTCACAAAGGCGTAGCCAGGACTTTGTTTAGGGAGGGGTGGGGCAGGCATTACCTAAATAAAATATTTTATATGAGCATCATATGACATTTATTTTTTGGTTAGAATGCCCGAGCACCTGCTATTTTGAACTGACACGTTATATCTGGAATTCTCTGTTGCTCTTTTTTAACACAATATTTTAGTACAAGAAGTACAAAGATCAGAAAACTCGTTCTAACGGGACTAAAACATGCTATTTTGAGTGTTACTTTCCAGTGATAAAGTCTATTTTAGTCACAAATCTACCAACAGGCAATTCTCGTTAACATTGTCTAGTTAAGGCCCTGCGCATCCGATACAATAATCGTATAAAGTAATTTTGAGCTCAATGATATTGTCAAAAAGTCTAAATTAGAACGCTCGCTTCGTGCGCTGTGGATTAATCAGTGAATTTGCGAGGTTTTTCTGGAATTTCTGAAAAAGTATTGAGAAATAAATGAAAATGTTATTACATACGGCTTGAACACTCTCGTGTGATTGTTGTTGACTATATGCCAACCGTTTCACCGATACAATTTCGGCATTATCAAGGCGAGTGTCGTTCTTAGGACGACGACGCGGCGTTCACCGTCGCGGTGAATAATTAGTATGTCAGCTCACGCGAGTTTTAATAATATTAAATGAAAATGTGTCTATAAATGTCCTAAGTTATCTGTAAAGAAAATTCAGGAAACGTTTTAATTCTCTAGCTTGAACACCTTTGCTATAAACACATTTATTCGCAGTTTGAGGAGCTTACTTTGATATTTTTTTCTATCGAACGAAGTTAAGTAAATTACGTTTTCAGATCAACTTGTGTTTAGAGTATATCCTCTATTGTTACATATATTGAACTTGTATTTGAATGAGATATTGAATTGACAATATTAGTTAAACAAAATACTCATTTTGGAATGGCAGGGCCTTAATGATTAAAGCCATTAAATTTCCAAATACATCGATATCATTGAATAGGAAAAGAAGTACTATCGTATGAGCATTTACGGCAAAAACGACAACTTCTCTCTCGCACTAATGCAGGGTTTGTTACTCTGAGGGCCTGTTTCACCACTTCCAGATAAGTGATATCCAGAAGATAAGTTTAAAAAATGCGTTATATGTCACATATAACTATCAGGCACTTATCTGGAAGTGGTGAAACAGGCCCTGAGAGAGACAAATAATTGCCACGCCCCTTCCAGCGCGCTGTTCTTCAGTCGATTCGGAGGACCCTTAACAATCAATAACAAACCTGAAGTACATGAAAGGAGCCTCCCCGTGTGGTGTAAACCGAAATACAAAACTTCAAATACGCCCAGCGCACCCCGGACGAATCATCCCCGGCATGCCGCGTTCTCGTTACGTCACGTTTGTTTTCGTTTCTCATTATATCGCGTTGATTTTTGTGAAGTACAGTCTGAGAAAAGTTCAAGTATTTATATATTTGTAGGCAGCGAATGTCGTTTGTTTGTTACGATGCTATATGTTACAGAATAGTAGGACTAGTGAAACTTTTTATTCCCACTACTTCTTCTGTCCACGAACATTGTTCTACGGTAGAACTAATGGGAGTTTTTGTTCTCACTGTTTGCTTTAGCGGTTTTGATTATTATTGAAAAATTACCCTGAGCATACGGGTCTTGGGAAACAAGGATAGGAAAGTCCTCGGACCGATATGGATGTTATGAGATCGGCCCGAGGGGAAAGAATGAGCACTCACCCTCTTGTAGTTTTCGCAAATTATTCCCGTCTTTTTAATAATATTTCTTGTAGCTTTTCCAATTTTAGTTTCGTTTTTTCCTTGTTTTCTTGTCCAATTTTTGTTTTCGTTTTTCTTGACAATATGACTTTTTTTTCTGTTTTCTTCATGTCTTTTCTTTCATAGATATTTGCGAGGCGAAGATGAGTGCCAAAAAATGAGGTGAAATGTAAAGGAAATGATATTGACCACGTATGCTTGGATTGGCTTAAACACTGTTCTACGATTTTCAGTAAACATATTTTTTCAGTGGCCAACAAACTGACACCTCACATTCAACTTCAACGTCACCACCCCAAAACTTTGACTTTGCCAAAACCATTCAATTTTAACGTACAAATCCTTTCTATTTCCAGAACATTTCAAAATGGTGATAGTTCCATGGTGCGGTGTCGAGGACAAACATCTAAGAAACATATTTGTGTAACGTAATGGTGATGTATGTATATGTATGTATAATAAACTATGTAATATAGAGCATTTTCAAATTACGAGCACTTGTGAAGTTGGATAATTAATTAATAGATCAAGATCAAAGTTACATTTTCGGAGACCTGAAAAATTAATGCATAATAAAATTAACAAATTTATTGGTTATATTTTCCAACTTTTGCAGTAGCACTAATGTAACGGTCACTGTTGGACCAAACTAGTCGAAGTTTGCTTTTCTGAGATAGCTAAAACAAATTATTAAATGTTTTTTTTTTTATGAATCTTCTAATTATGAAATTTGGAATGACAAGATAAAACTTGGTCTCACCTTTCTGCTATTAACTCTCCTGAAATCAGTATCTATCTATATCAATATGTGATAAACTAATAATTCCATTTAATAGAATAAACAAATACATTTATACTTTTAATATAAGTAGATAAAATCTCGGAATATGCTACTCTACTAGTGTCGTTCTTTATTTTAAAATTTTCTTAAATTGTGAATTTCTACTTAAAAGGAACCTAATATTTCGTTTTTAATATTTTGACGTGTATAATAAGCTTTAAAATAGAACAATCTTAAAATTCCTTATTTTTATGAAAAAAAAGTGATCTTGCCATTAATAATGATCGACCAACAAAATTTTAAATAGAAAGGCACGAGAAAAAAATATATTCACGTCATACATTTGTTTTAAGTCTTATCTAACAGGCCAAGACACTATAATAGTAGTTTATGCTACAAGGGCGAAAAGGAATAAATTACGAGGACGATTTAAAACACCAGCGTAGCGAGTGTTTTAAACGTAACCGAGTAATTTATTGCTCTTACGCCCGTGTATCATACTACGTTTTTCAATGTATAGTGTGAGGAAATAAAACAAATATAATCTTGTGAACTTTAAATTATGATTGGCTCAAAAGGACTGTATCTAGAGCCGTTAAACAGTAGAAAAAACGTATGGTACACAGTAAAGGTTGCAGGTTAGCCAACTTTTCGTAAATAAATTAAAAAAATATATATATATAGCCCTAGGGCAAAATAATCGACTTTCTGTTCGGTTTAGATGCATAAAAAGTGGGCCTTTACGAGCACTTGCATTGAAAAAAATTAAAAAAGCTTGGTCTTACAATTTCTAAGTGCCTCAATACTCGCAATGTATAAAATGACAAAGTAATTACCGGTTGCTATTCTGAAAAGTTAATCTTTGGCTGGTTTCAACAGAAAATACTAATTCCTTGGATAGCAGCCATAGTCTCAATTTGGAAGAGTACAATACTAAATGTTTTTGTTAATATTTTGCTTTTAGCAAAGTTAATATATTTACCTAATTTAAGTTCTGAACACATGTTTTGTAAAAATCACTGGACTTTAAATAGGTTTAGTAACAAATATCGTGCATGGTTTTCAAATAAATCTTTGCCTTTTTGTATCTTTGTGTCGAATTTAAATATATAAAAACCACGTTTATTTTCGACTCGCCATAGACAAGGATTATTGCAACCTATTTTAGTTTAAATCCACAATACATTGTCCATGACTATGGTAATAAATGATAAGTGTTTTTAAACTTGCTACATAAAATAAATAACTGGACGGCGATTCTGACGCGCATATAAATTGCGTGAGCAGAAAAATCAATCATTTCCGTTGAAAATCCCTTGTAAAATCACCTGAAATCTGTCGTGGTAAAATTTTTCGCACTTGCCAGAATAGCCGTCCAATCTCTAAACTATTAATATGCACCAAATATTATTAGAGTGCATTACAAACTAGAAAATATCAATCAGAAACAAACCCAAAGACAAGAATTTGAAAAAATTCCCCGAGAGGTCGCAGGTTCGAATCCTGGCCCGGGGAATTTTTTCAAATTCTTGTCTTTGGATTTGTTTCTGATTTCTATTTTCTAGTTTGTAATGCACTCTAATAATATTTAGAGTATTCATAGCGATGGATTTCGCAAAACAAACATAATCTTATTAATATGCAATTTTAAAACTTTGCTAGTTTATATTCAAACGTTTATACAAAAAGGCAGGAGATTAACTATAAAATGTTATATAAAATATACTGTATATCCGAAAATGTGTAAGAGAAGTGAGAATGGTCGTGTAACGTGGTTATATAAAATCGATGCAGTGGAAAGAAAGTTATATTTTCGTTCACCTCATGCTGAAAGTGTGTTATCCTTTTTTAACATGTATGGAGTGAGCAGGATAGTCATAAAGTTATCATCAAAACCTGCAGACAGTTTAATTTTCTTTCCACAGCATTTTTTAAAGTTATTAAAATACATTTCACATTTTGTAAATAGTTTTAACCTTTTTTTTTTTCTATTGTTACTTCATGTTTATATATGCATTATTTAATTATTATTTTTTTTGAGGAAAAATATAATCGCCCTTGCATTTTATGATTGTTCTTTTACTTGTACTTCTTTTAAAAACTAAAAGTAATGATTGAAAATCGGTAATGAATTCCTATACATATATTTATTATTAACATTTCAAATATATACATTTATATTTAGGCAACAGCTAAAATTAATATAAAATAATACAATAATACCAAGTATTGTGCATAAACATCAAACGTGGGAATTATAAAACTCCTAATATTTATTAGTAGACTAGAAAATTAAATCGGTAATAATTTACTTAATTTTATAAATGCTACATGAGTTTGCAGTTTTTTTTTTTAGTTTTTTCGCGTTACTATTCGTAGCAACTAAAAAGTTGCTATGAATATTAACGCGAAAAAATAAAATAAAAAACTTTAATCGCCTTTTTAGGCGGGCGTGAAGATAGTCACAGCTTGGGTCGCAGTTCGGAGCACCCTCGAGGAAAAGGGGTGGGCGGGGGAATATAGGCGGTAGAGCTGATGCCGGGCGATCTAGACTTCAGAGGAGAGTAAGAGGACAGGTCTCAACCATGTGGGCCCACCATGCCCGGGACTGATTGATGCCGCCGGTATATCTGTCGTATAAAATCGAAAATCTTTCACTATAAGTCAAAAATAGGTGCGATGATGAGCGGAGCGAGAAGGAGCGTGTTAGGTTTACATGTTAATAACTTTGGGGAATTGTGGGAAGCGGAGCGAGGCGGCCCTCCTAGTTTTGCCCAATTCTACGATGTGACAGACCTTATCTAAAACAGACAGGTGACCGGCAACGGCGTCGTTCGAGGGTTTCGGCACCGCGCTCACCAACCCGGCTGCCTAGCATGTGTAAGTTTGGGATTCACGTCCAAGAGGACCAATATTGGGGAAATATTAGAAAGCCCTAGGTCCAGCAGTGGACGACGACAGGCTGATGGATGGGGGGATGCTGTGCACATGGCTATCTTCACGCGCACCTTCGTTTACGAACAATATGACATATCAACAAAAACCAAATGATACAGTGTTAAGATGAAGTTGCGGAAGCTAAAAACTGGCGATAGTACATGTCCAAAAAAATCAAGAAACAAAATCTGTTATTTCATACTTTTTGGTTAGGAAGCTATGGAACAGCTGATTTTCTTTTCGCGATTCGAGGGTTGTCTCCATAGTAAAAGTTGGACGAGGACTATCGCTAGTTTCCGGCTTCCGCAACTTCATCTTAACACCTAGTATAGGTAACTCATCATTTACAAGACTTTAAATTATCATTGTCACGTATTCAACTGGTTGTTTTATATGAATGCTCTCTAATAATATTTCGATAAAGACAGAAGCTAATATTTACTCCAAAAAGTATGTTGTAAATACACAATTTTTTTTCCCAAGATATTCTCAGCACAAAGCAGTCAATAAAATGCACTGGTAAAATTTTTGTATAATAAGTGGCAAAATATAGCAGTAAAATTATGATGACTTGTTGAGTTCTGGTCCTCTAAAAAGGCCCCTATGGATGAATCATATTATGATTTTGTTCTAATGGCATCTCTTTTACACGCGTGAAAAAGCTCTGCCTCTATCCTGTTTTCAAATAATTTTACGATTCACCCAAGTCGGCCATTATAGATGCCCCGTTTCTCCTTTACGAAACAAGGCGAAATTTTAATCTAAAACAATAAATATAGACTCACCGAGGCTGACAGACCGATTCTGTAACGCAACGAACAGTGCAATATCATAAGGCTTCGGCACACACAAAGCAGGGCGAATTACTATGGAACTATATTAGAGACGCAAAAAGTGCGGCAGGTATCTAGCACGTGTCCAGACTTTTGGTTCGGGGGGACATGGGGTCAGGACCCATCCAGAACTTTCATAATTTCCGATGGTTTCTTTTCTATATTCTTCCACTTGGCACACCACACTGACTGTACTGTGACTGTACTCCACCTTAATAAATGTTTCGCCGATATTTTCGTCGCAATAATGCCGCCAAATTAGAATTTGTCCCGTGTATGTTACGCTAGGTTTCGGGGGCGGAATACATCCATCTATGCCCCCCTTGGATATGCATGTATGTATGTAAATTCTTTATTGCACAAAATAAGTATACAATGCACAAAGGCGAACTTAATGCTAATTAGCATTCTCTACCAGTTAACCTTTGGTGATGTGGAGATTACAAGGGTAGTGCCAAATAAGTAATTAATTAATTAATTTATAAATATTATCTTTTAATAATATAATATCTACATAAACATATATAAATACAAAAATATACATACTAGTGTATATACTATACATAAATAAATATAGAACAATATATCGGTAGTTACGAGAAGGATGACTCAGGGGGCAAAGTGAAAAAATTACAGGTGTGGTGACTGATTCTGTAGCCGTAGATAGTGTTGATAGACTCTGATTTTAAAGGTAGATATGGTGGGAGATTGTCGGATGTCCAGAGGAAGACTATTCCACAGGCGGATTGCTGATACTGTGAAAGAATTTGTATACATGTTGGTGCTGTGTTCGGGAAATCGGAGGAGCATAGCTCTACTCGGTCGCTGAGGGCGGCCAAGGGATTTAATACGTGCGTGGCAGGCATTCTTCCATAGTAATTCGCCCGCTGGCGCCGCATTATTATCGCGGTTTGCTTCTGTCCCGCTATTTGTGTGCAGTGGCGTATTTACCCTAGGGCCATGGCCCGAGGCGGCAGGCTGCGAGGGGCGGCACAAGCAATTAAGAGTTAGCTATTCTTAATACATATAGAAGTTGACTTGACAAAATCTGTTAATTATGACAGTGTCATTGAAGAATTTTGAAATTAATTTGGCCATGAGAAAAAATTTAAATATCGAATAAATGGTGTTTGCATGGCCTTTAGTTTTTTCATTAATTATCACCATTCTTAGCCCACATCACCGCACTGATTTCATTTTATTTTATAATTTAGTTATTTTTGCTTTCTTCTTGTTATTTTATAGGGCGGCAAACCTTACAGGCCCAGGGCGCTAAATCATAAAATACGCCACTGTGTGTGTGCCGAAGTCTATAGTCTTTATCTATGAGACTTCTTTCAACAAAAGCGTCACTCAAGTCTAGTGTGGTACAATGCGCACTGCACACTAAGGCCCACTTGCAGCATGATCGAGAAAAAAACTTTCTAACCCAAGGGAAGAGTTAACTAATCCGATATTTGATTAGTCCTATTGCACCCAAAGATTTCAAAAGTTTAGATGAGCCCTGGCATCTAAAATTTATTGCATTGTTTTTGAATGCCTGCGTTAAGATAATTCCGACGCGCGCACACTTATGAGTGCGCTATCTGTCTACCTATGGTCAGCAAACTGATCAGACTGCTAAAGTTGTAAAAATCATTAACTTTAAGTGCACTTAAGGCGTCCAACTATCACTGTGTTCAGATGAGCACTGATTCCAAACGTGTGAGCGTCACCCATTTAAAGGTGGAAACATTTTGGTGCTGTCATAGTAAGGGCTTTTGAAATCTTTACTTTTGAAATCTTTGATTGCACCACGATAATATCGAAGCGGGTTAGTAAACCCGAGCTAAGCGATTGTTTGACATTTGACATTTGTTTGGAATGTTACCATAAAGTAATTAGTTGCAACCAATGAGGTATAGTATCTATATAATGCCATTGGAAACAACACAATTTAAGTCAAACTGGAGGCGAGAGTCAGGTTAAATTGATGACTTTCTCTTAATTTAACCCGAATTTAATTCGTGCAAGAGAGCTTTTCTTAACCCTCTATTTTTTGACTTAACCCGAGTTAAGAACATGCTGCATAAGGCGACAAACTATAGGCAAAGTTCTCACGTATTCAATGACATATTTATTATTATGTAGCCGTCATTTTATATGCTGTTACTCATCAAGGCTACTAGGACTACGCGCTTCCTACGGGAGAATTGAATAGACAATTAGTATATCCCGCTTTTTCAAATTCAAATAAGTTTCTCCCTTTCACCCTGAATGGAACTGGGTCCTATTCTAACTTAGATGGTCATAGCTATTTGTGACAATTCGCGCCAATGTTCTTTCCTTTTCTTCGTGGGTAGCCGGTTTCAGCTCCAACACTTTCATTTGTCCCCTTGCTACCTGCAGTGTATAGAGTGCTGATATTTCACGAAGGCGATCGCTGCCAGTTCTTTACAGAACTCTTCCACCACAATCAAGCTTTCCACTAGCTGGTTATGGTCACCGCTGGAAAGTAAATGTGCAGTTTCAAAACTTATTTCTATGCCATCAAAGTTAGTTAAAATCGCTATAACAATAAAAATTAATTTAGCAACTAACCTTTCATCATAGCTCGGGTCCTCACTCATTAGCTGCATTCTCGTATTTTCAATCAATTTCTTGTAATTTCTCAATCTCGGTATTTCCATTGTCAACCTCCTTGCTAAATCCTGCAGCGATTTGAACAGAGTCTGCGTTTTTTTCGCAGTTGGCAACGCTGGGTTCAACAAATATTCGTGTAAATTCGGATGCGGCATTAAAGCCAACTTTGAAATAATAGACGTAAGGTGCAAATTCACTTGGTAAGGCTGTAAAGGCATTGTGGATAATAATTTAAAGAGCATTTTCAAAAACGGACCTTCATCAAATTCGTCCTCTTCAGTTGAAGTGGAACTCAAATCTCTACTTTTTAGCACCAATCTTTGTGAAAATGGACATTCCGCAGCCGGTTTATTGCATTTTCCTATTTTATTATTCTTCACATCATCTTCCGTGCAGCAGATTGCATGCCCGCCTAAAATCTTTTCTTTTTCTTTACTAGTGTTGGCGTAGCGGTTATCGGTTTTCGCCGGTTTTTCAAATACATCATCCAGATGCAAATCGGCTTCCGGTCTACTATCGTAACTGTGTGTAGAACTGGCTGTGTTGTCTATCCAATGCGTGTCTGAAGGCCAGTTGAATGTGGAAGTCAGATCTAGCCAAATCTGAAACGTTCATAAATTCAAGTCACCGATTAAAATGTTACTTGCAGTTTAATTTTAGAGAAAACTGTTATTAATTGTTATGATACACATAGGATGTATTGGATGAAGACATTTACCAAATTACCCCTGGAAAATTCTCTTAGGGAATAATAAATAAATAATTATTAAAACAGCAACTCAACAAGACCTACAAACTTACATCAGATCCGGGCTCAATTTCTGTCAATAAGGCATGCACCAATGTGTTTTCGGAGTTTGGTATTTGTACAGTTATTACTTGATGATCGGTATAGGAAAACAATTAAGTTAACCTGAATGGCCTAGAAAACACATTTTGTGATCGAAATATGAGGATATTTCATATCGAAATAAATATGCTACATTACGAAAAGATTAAATTTATAATTATTGTCCATGAAAAGTGGGAGTAAATTCTGTATCTTTCGGAACACAGTTAGCTACTGAAGTAATAAATAAAATCTTTAAAAAGCACGCCATACAAGTTACACTATGCGTATATGCTTCATTAGAAAACGTACCAGAATTTCTCGCGATCTCAGATTAAATACATCTCCACGACAAGAATCCCTGAAGGGTTGTCAGTTTCTGAGTAAAAACTGAAATGCAAGTCACAGTTCACTCTCGTACAACCATGTTTCACCGACGATTGCGTGGTGAGCCCTAGCGTCGTACTTCGCTTATTCCCGGATTAACTGTCCATTTACATGGAAAATTACAGCTCAATCGGCCAACCTAGTGTTGAGCTATTTCGCTGTCAGAAAGGCATCAAAGCTTCGATAAAAACCGTTGCTTGAAATTCTAAAAATACCGTTTATTTACCTGATAATGTCTGTGAGCGTCATGAATATATTGTTCGTAATCGGCTCCCACCGGATCAGACAAAATGGCGCGCGGCAGCAATAGCAGAAAACTGAAAGGAAAACGGGGAATACATAAATAAAACAACGAAAACTTTCTTAAAACACTTTAATCACAACTTTGTACAACAGTGATATTATCTAACAATAAAAATAAAACTATCTTTCAAAATAAAATCATTACAAAATGGCAGATCTATCTGGCATTCTCAGATTGAATTTATCACTCGTATAACTTAAGAAATAAAATATGTAATAAAAATGTGTTTGCAAACAAATGGCAAGAAAATCGTAAATTAAATATCTTTTTTGGAAGACTAAAAAAACAATTCATAAAGTTATCAAACAACTTTTTTAATCTTTAGTCGAAATGCGATTCAGCCAATCTAAAATTAAAAAACCACTTATTTAGATTTATTCTTTTGGTAAACAAAATATTAACCGTTTTGTCTCCATTCATGATTTATTTATCACAAAACAACTTCAGAATAGAAATTACGAATCTTCTCTAAAAATACTTAAAACGAGTTTCATGTTTAACAAGCTATTAAAAAACGACTGAAAATTCTCAACAAAAATAAATAAAATTTATCATTGGAATGGTTTTTAAAATCCCATTTTAAGTAAGTAAATTAATATTCTGAGCAAAAAATTAAGGCCTATTCATACCGTGTGTAAAAAGACATATCTCTACTGTTTATATAGAACAACATTCCCTAATGATAGGGCCACACATGCGTCTTATGGAGCTAAAATCTACAATGCGATCACATTCTTAATGGAGATGCTTACTGTCAAGTTAGTTAGGGTACTGTGTGTTTGTGTCTGTTAGCTTGTTAGTTCACATACAAATAATTTAATAATTTCTTATTTTCATTGAAAGGTTAAATCAATGGGTGTTTGTGTGGCTTTTGGATGTAAAGGAAAGGGAACTTGAACGACAAGGTCTCCCTCCTTTCCTCGCAGCGAAAAACCTCTTTTCTTTAGCTCCTCCTTCAACTGAGCGATACGCCAGGTAGAATACATGACGAATACACCAACAAAGAAGGCACAAAAGTCTTTAGAAATGTGGAATGCAAAAATAACATCTATCATCATCTTTTACAAGAGCGTGATTAGACACAAACACTCAGCGCCCTCTACCGTAAAAGCTTTTCTTTCACTTGTAGATTTTAACGCGCTATGACGCAGGTGTGGCCCTAGCATAAGAAACATAGACATAGAAAAAAAAAACTTGCCCGTAAAAAAATATCATTAGGTAAATTTAAAATGGTAGCGAAGTGTTTTGCTTTTGCAATTGCCACGGAGTTACGGAATTGTTTCTTTGAAGAATTTATTCAGTATGAACAGTTATTTATAACCTATCTATTTACACTCAAAATACTTAAAACGAATCTCTTATGTAATAAATTATAATTATTGCACTGGCGTTGCACTCTCGGTGGGTATTTCAGTCGATATTATATCTTCTACTTTTCTTTTGAGCTGCACAAGCCTACAATTAATAATTTTATTAAATATTTTTTTATTAATTAGATAACTTATTTTTATTAACCATGGGATTGTTTATATTTAGATAAAAAGTGTTTAAGAGCCCAGTATTTGATTGAACTCTCAAACTAGATCAATTCATAGATGATATCCTTATTAACTGGTATTTGCTTAAGCTTTAAATCTTTGTAAAGGATTTATCATAATCAAATACATGCAAAAATTACAAAAAACATAACATAAGTCCTGCCTCGATTTTACACCCATTTTGATGAACGAATGTGTACCCAAATTTCGTAACAGTGCTACAACAAATGACATAATATAGGTTCACAGAATAGCAGCAGCACAGCCAACTTATTTTTGTTTAATTTTGATTTTTTGGGTATTTCTCTTAAAATCGTGGGAACAACCAAAGTCATTCTCAAGTTGTTTCAAGAGATGAATCTTGTAAACGCATTATCGTGCCTGCTATGATACGTATTGCCATTATCATTATCGTAAGGCTCGCTCTTTACTTAATGTAGGATGAAGGCATGCATAGCGACCACGCGCGCGAATTTCTTCAAGCCACTGAGCATCGTTCCGCGCAAACCTCCATACAAACGCTGTCACCACATTGTGGGGTGTCTATGGAATGTTATTGTAATATTTTAGGCTGAGTCCATTAACATTATCTTGATCAGATCGAATTTTTGGGGTTTGTTGTTAAGATATTATTCAAATTTCACGGTTTTTCGACTTAAACATAGATCTAGTAGATCTATGTTTAAGTCCAACTAAAAAACGTGAAATTTGAGTTATATTCGTAAATTTAACAGTTTTTCACTAAAAGTGTAGCCGAATACGCTTTTATTGTTTCAGATAAAATCAAAAAATCAATACGGGTTCATCGAAAATGTTATCTATATTAATAATAACCAAAAATAATGTTCGAAAACGTGCACAATTTTGCCAAAATGTGGTTTCTCCTGAAACAAGTTTTCAATTTTGCGTCGGCGACGAAATCGGCACGATTGTATTGTCCTCGCAAGTTTCATGGAGCGTGAAACTTATAGCGAAATGAAACAGCATGACATTTGGCCACGCCCACAACTGAGTTGATTGCGTCATGACGATTAAGGCGTTATATGAGGGCAAGTGCTGCCACTTAGAAAAAAAAAAGACATTTCTTACTTACTACAATAATTGTTGAATATCTGCTCAATTAAATGCATAGAAAAAGCAATAAACTATTTTTTATTTCAAGAGCGGCCGTTTTTAGCGAAAGTTATAATTTTAGCTCATCGAAGCCGTTGTCTATGAAAACTATGCTATTTTGAAAAACAATTATTCTGGTAGGTAAGTAATGTTTCTTTTTTTTTAAGTGGCAGCAATTTCGCGGCATAAAGCGCCTTAGTAAATTTTAAACTTAACTTGATGTGAAACTTGAAACCTTTGAAACACCATACACCCTTTACCCTTATTTTTGTTAAATTTAGCTCAATCTGCCTAGTCTTTTTCGAGTTTTACCGCAACCATTCGGAGGAACCGACATCAAGGCTTTTTTAATTTAATGTATTTTTTTTAGTCAAACGTAATACTTGCAGAAATATATTTTATATATAATACACATTTTGAGACATAGCTATAAAGGTATAGGCAGCAGTGGCGTGCACAGAACTTTTTGCTTGAGAATCAAGCAATTGGTCAAGAATAACAATAAAAAAAATATGAAAAAATTTAAATCTCACTTTGAAAAAAAAATTGTATGACGCCAGGGTAGACAATTGTGTCGATTAAATTAAGTTTAGTCCTGTCAATTAAGTCAAGTTGTGTTGCGCCGAATCGGTGTTAATGTCTACCCTAAAGTGAAAATTTCCAATACAAACTTTTTTTTTCAGAGTGATATATAAATTTTTTCATATTTTTTTATTGTTATTCTTAACCAATTGCTTGCTTTTCCAGCAAAAAGTTTTGTGCAGCCGCTGCCAATATATCGCTTTGTTTTTGTTCCGGACTAGTGATCTAGTTGTATATTGTTGATCGAAGCATCCTGTATAGGAATCTACCGCTGATCATGCTCCTCTCCCAAGATGGCAGTTTCTCCAAATCACCTCGCTTGTCAGACGATTTTTCCAGCAATTAGTCTAGCTGTATACCACTACTTATAGACCGCGTTTAGCAGAGTGCACTACGAGCAAATGACACAAACAATATGTACCTGTTGATAACCTTGTGTATATTGTCGTCCTGCTCCCGCGCGTCGAGCCCCTCGTGAGACAGGATATCGCTGATCTTGTCATTCACGTGGCCCTCGTGTTGGATTTGCTTCATGGCTTCCCTGCGATGTGAAAAATTTAAATAGTCACTCTTGAGTTTCTTAGTCATATTATGTTTTCTTTTTTATATACCGGGCGTAAATAGACTTGAATCCACATATTCTACCGATCAACTGAACCACTTTTCCCAAGAAAAATACCCGCGCAAACCGTTTAGGAAATATTTGAGTTTCAAACAAAAATGCGTGCACCCTAATGCAACGAAAAACGGGTGTTTTTTAAGGCAGCGTCGTCCGTGAAACAGTTGTTCATGCGCAGCGTTCTAAAATAGACCTTCCTACTGCGAGATAAAGTCTTTAACTTACAGTTAAAAATCTTCTCGAAAGACTTGAGATTTTTTCTTCAGAGAGTTGTTAAATACGATCAATGTTCTAATTTTAATTTAAAATTTCAAGTTTCTAAGTCATCTGGAAGTGGTTCAGGTTTTATATGAGTAAATGAGTGAGTGAATCAGTCAGTGATAAAAATCGTGTTTTTGGACATGAATATCTCAAGCACTGTAAAGTTTTATTTATGGATTTTAGGTACTTAACATCGTCGCAAAATTGTAACTTCATAGCTCCAATACGAAAGTAGCTCGAAATGGTTGGTGTTATATAATACACGGCTTGTGCGCCACCCTTTTTTTTCGAACTCGGCCCTATACACACTAAGCACCACCCGGAACATACTGTGCTATGTTCTTCAATTTTTTTTTACCAAATATTGTTTTATGAACGACTACAGTCTTGGATTTGTAGCTACTATAAGTTTAATTCATAATTAAAAGATGTGACGGATTAACTTACATGAAATTTTATCTCGCTATACGTGACATGTTTCTTTCCGAATTTCATGTGACATAATCTGTCACATTTTTTAAATTTTGATTACATAGTCGTTAATTAATAAATGTTATACACAAATCATTTTCTTGAAATCATCCATTCCTTACAACAAACAGTCAATACAAAATTAATCCTAGTTACAAAAGACGTAGTTTCACTCTTGCGGTGTAAGCGTTTAGCGTCAAGGACTTCCAGTCGAACTGTTTCAAAGTTCTCGGTTCCATCATGCACAGATTTTCGCCATTCAGGTCGCATGTGTGCATGACGCTAAACGCTTACACCGCAAGACTCGCCCCAAGCCCACGTATAACTATACCTACAACTCGTATGGACAACTGCACTGTATTTCGTGTGACAGGATATTTCTGACGAAACTCGGATTTTCCAGCCACATCCGAGCTCATGCCAGGAAACAATAAGGGTCGCCGTCGACGGATACGTCGAGGAGGACATCATCATCATCATCATCATCATCATCATCATCATCATTATCATCATCATCATCATCAGTTTCACTCAATACAAACATTCCCCATGCCTCCGGCCTGAACTCACTACGTACACACCTAAATACACGCCTATCACCCCATCAACCTTCAATACTTCATAATTTATCTTTCAGAAATCATTCTCAAAAATAAATACTTTTTTTTACTACACCCCACACACATCAAAAAATCCATTCCATGTCACTACGGCCATCGGATATGCAGCAATGAAACTACACTCAACATCTACCACATCCAGGCCGATTCATTCAGAAACGTCTTCACAACCGACCCAGATTTCATATCACACAAAATTAATCATCCAACCAACTCATAACTACATACTTCGAAGCCAGCTTTAATAATACTCATAAATGACTTCATGCCCATACTAAGACAAAACGATGGGACAAAATCACTACTTCCAACTAACCCATCGATCTATTATTGTCAGAGCAAAAACCTACAAACTATACTTACAAAAACAAATTCAAAAGACACAAACATTCCACTCAACACATCACCAGGCACAGCTTCATGCCGACGGCCGCTTTGCAAAACCTGCGCACTCCTCAACACACCCTTACAAAGCTCAGACATACACATCATACATAACAAAACATTGTATTTACCTACTAGAATGTCGACTCTGCCAGGCATTCTATGTAGGTAATACACATCATACATAACAAAACAGTATATTTACCTACTAGAATGTCGACTCTGCCAGGCATTCTATGTAGGTAATACACATCATACATAACAAAAAATTGTATTTACCTACTAGAATGTCGACTCTGCCAGGCATTCTATGTAGGTAATACACATCATACATAACAAAACATTATATTTACCTATTAGAATGTCGACTCTGCCACGCATTCTATGTAGGTAATACACATCATACATAACAAAACATTGTATTTACCTACTAGAATGTCGACTCTGCCAGGCATTCTATGTAGGTAATACACATCATACATAACAAAACATTGTATTTTCCTACTAGAATGTCGACTCTGCCAGGCATTCTATGTAGGTAAAACGAGAACTCCACTTCATATCCGCATCAATCAACACAGATTCACGACAAAAATACATGACAACCCATTCCAACTCATACCTGTCTACACAACCAACTAACCATTCGACCATCCATCACCAACCGAGCTAACACCAGTCAAGACATACTGTGCTATGTCGGTATATAACACTTACCTATTCCTCTCTCTCTCTTGATACAATGAAACATCATTGAGTCTATCTCTCTCGTCTTCCTCCTGCACTTTAGATACTTGCGAGGGCGGAGTATAGTACCCGCGCGATGCTAACCGAGCTAACACCAGTCGAGACATACTGTGCTCTGTTGGCTTTTCTATTATCGTCTGAAAATAACAATTGTTATTAGTATGTTTGCTGAAAAAGTTACTTGCAAATTTCTGCATAAAACCTATTACTTTTTAAAATTGTTGCTGCAAGGAAAGAAGGAAGTTTCCAATGCAGAATATTAATGTAAGGATAGAATTAGGTAAGTGGATGATTTCATTATCGATGCAGAAATTATGAAAATCTGAGGCTCATTGGCCTCTTTTTCTTGGACGCGTAATACTAATGTCCACGGAGCGAAACAACAAATTGGTGAGTAGTACTGTGAGAAAAGCTTTTTATTTTTGTATTAAGTCGACGATTATTGAATGTCTCACGAAAATAGACTTAACAAATGCCGTAACTTCAAAAATATAAAGGTATGGCAATGTCATTAACCTATGTTTTTTGAGGTGTGACCAACAGCTTTCTCTTAGTGTCGAACAAAACATTGCTCTCACACTTTTTTGTGTCATGGATTGTACAGAAAGCGGAAAGCGGAATTACGACCTGTGTCGTAGATTGTATAGAAAGCGGAAATACGATCTTTGTGTCATAGATTGTATAGAAAGCGGAAAGCGGAATTACGACCTGTGTCGTAGATTGTATAGAAAACGGAAATACGATCTTTGTGTCATAGATTGTATAGAAAGCGGAATTACGACCTGTGTCGTAGATTGTATAGAAAGCGGAAATACGTCCTTTGTGTCATAGATTGTATAGAAAGCGGAATTACGATATGTGTCATGGATTGAACAAAAAGCGGAAATACGTCCTTTGTGTCATAGATTATATAGAAAGCGGAATTACGATATGTGTCATGGATTGAACAAAAAGCGGAATTACGACCTGTGTCGTAGATTGTATAGAAAGCGGAAATACGACCTTTGTGTCATAGATTGTATAGAAAGCGGAATCACCACCTATGTCGTAGATTGTATAGAAAGCGGTATTACGACCTGTGTCATAGATTGTATAGAAAGCGGAATTACGACCTGTGTCGTAGATTGTATAGAAAGCGGAAATACGTCCTTTGTGTCATAGATTGTATAGAAAGCGGAATTACGACCTGTGTCATAGATTGTATAGAAAGCGGAATTACGACCTGTGTCGTAGATTGTATAGAAAGCGGAATTACGACCTGTGTCGTAGATTGTATAGAAAGCGGAAATACGTCCTTTGTGTCATAGATTGTATAGAAAGCGGAATTACGATATGTGTCATGGATTGAACAAAAAGCGGAAATACGAATTATGTGTCATAGATTGTATATAAAGCGGAATTACGACGTTTGTGTCATAGATTGTATAGAAAGCGGAATTACGACCTGTGTCGTAGATTGTATAGAAAACGGAAATACGATCTTTGTGTCATAGATTGTATAGAAAGCGGAATTACGACCTGTGTCGTAGATTGTATAGAAAGCGGAAATACGTCCTTTGTGTCATAGATTGTATAGAAAGCGGAATTACGATATGTGTCATGGATTGAACAAAAAGCGGAAATACGTCCTTTGTGTCATAGATTATATAGAAAGCGGAATTACGATATGTGTCATGGATTGAACAAAAAGCGGAATAACGACCTGTGTCGTAGATTGTATAGAAAGCGGAAATACGACCTTTGTGTCATAGATTGTATAGAAAGCGGAATTACCACCTATGTCGTAGATTGTATAGAAAGCGGAATTACGACCTGTGTCATAGATTGTATAGAAAGCGGAATTACGACCTGTGTCGTAGATTGTATAGAAAGCGGAAATACGTCCTTTGTGTCATAGATTGTATAGAAAGCGGAATTACGATATGTGTCATGGATTGAACAAAAAGCGGAAATACGAATTATGTGTCATAGATTGTATATAAAGCGGAATTACGACGTTTGTGTCATAGATTGTATAGAAAGCGGAATTACGACCTGTGTCGTAGATTGTATAGAAAGCGGAAATACGACCTTTGTGTAATAGATTGTATAGAAAGCGGAATTACGACCTGTATCATAGATTGCATAGAAAGCGGAATTACGACCTGTGTAGTAGATTGTATAGAAAGCGGAATTACCACCTGTGTCGTAGATTGTATAGAAAGCGGAATTACCACCTGTGTCGTAGATTGTATAGAAAGCGGAATTACGACCTGTGTCATAGATTGTATGGAAAGCGGAAATGCTACTTTTGTAGATTCCTACCCGCATTATTTAAAATATTACTACTGTAAACAATATGAATACTCACCTCAAAGAACTTCAAACTCTCCAAGGTAAGTTCGTGGCAGTCAGTGAGGCAGTTGTTGATCAATGTATGTAGCAGCGGCCATTCGCAGACCTCGCCGTCGCCGACCAGCCAGTTCGAGAACTCTGAAATATATAATATGCCGTCGTCATTTTGTACAATCCGGCAAATTGTAATGTATGAAACCGAAAATTAATCACCAAAAAGTCAAAAAATAGGTGCGACGATGAGCGTGTTAGGTTTACATTAAGTAATTAAATACATTTACGATATGCCCAGGCAAATTGTAAAATGCCGAATTCTACATTATATAATCACGGATGAAATATTAGAGTAGAGAATAATACGACACACCTTCTGTGATGACTGTACAAATTGTAGAACACTTACATATTAAAAGCACTGACAAATCTGACAATGACCAAAGTAGGCACACTGCGATTCGAATACATTATAACGAAAAATTCTTGTCTATATTCAATTTTAGGCATAGTGCGAACTAATGTATGGTGGTTTAATAATGTTGGCATTGTGCTACCGATTACTTGAAAATACTGAAAAGTCAACTAAGCGCGAAAGTAGGCATCGTGCTACGAAATCATCAACTTTGATTGATATCATCAAATTCATACTGAAGACTCGGTACATTGCCAGCACTCGTAGCAGTGTTTAACCGCGCGCGACGCCACTTAGTTGAATCACAAGTGCGAGGAGTGTGACACGATGTGTTTTGCGATTAAACAGTATGTCACGCTCCTCGCACCTGTGATTAAACTAAGTGGCATCGCGCGCGATTAAACACTGTGCTACGAGGCCAGGACCAAGATTCAATTGCCCTTTTGGTCTTCTCAACTGATGCCGGGCCCAGTGGGGCCCGAAATATATCTTGAGTAAAATTCTCATTTTTACCTTTTTATTATCAACTTTTAATAAACTAAAACTACATTAAAAATCTTATAAAAAAGAGACAAATATACAAGGTGACTTTTTGATCATCGTCCAAATTCATACTGGAAGCTTGGTAAGTGATCAGCATCATAAATCGATATCAATAATTGTGAATTTCGTATTATGAAATTTCGACTTCCCATGGTGATTCACTATGGGGAATATTCAATATATCAATATTCATTTTATGAAATTTACAAAAAACGTTATTGGTTCATGATACTGATCACTTACCAAGGCTCAAGTATGAATTTGGACGATGTTCACACATTCACCTTGTATATTTATCAAAAAATACTATTTCTCACCCTATACTTGTCTAAAAACAACACCAAGGCAATATGTATAGGGAGCTTTTTTTGTTAAAATACTACACTTGTACTTGTTCACTTTAATAAAGTGTAGAAAAAAAGCGGTTTGGGTGAAGGGAAAGTACTTAATACTGATTGATGGTACCATATTTTACTTAAAGGGAACAATCCTTAAATTTAAGGAAAATCAATCACCTGTCGACTGATCCCATAAAACTACAGCCGATTATTTTCGCATTTTTGCTGGTTCGATTCCCGGCTGAGGTTTTGTGTCTTGTAAAGCTGATATTCAGAGTCCAAAGTTCGAACTCGAATCGAACTAAGCAGAGTTATTTCCATACTATTTGACACTTGGGAGTGCTAAACTCTGTGAATACAATCCTTAGAGCGACTTGCACAAAGCAACTTAACCCAGGTTAACTAACGTTTTAATGTTGTGTCCTTCAGGCGTAGCATAGTGTTTAATCGCGCGCAACGCCACTAGTTGAATCACAAATGCGAGAAGCGTGACGTACTGTTTAATCGCAAAAACATCTTGTCGCGATCGTGTCGCGCTCCTCGCACCTGCGATTCAACTAAAGAAAGAGAAAGAAAAGAGCTTTATTTCAAACATCATAGAAAACAAAACTAAAAAGAAAAACAATTAAAAACGAAATAGCCATATTATGTGGTTATGAAAAAGGAGTCCAGCTCAGCTTAATGCCACAGCCAAAGCCACAGCGCTGGTATTCTGCTGGATCCTACTAAAATTAAAACTAATAACTATAACATAATAATATCAAACATAAAATAAAATAAAAAGCGTAAAGCATAAAATACATAAAAATGATAAGAAAAATAAATAAATTGTAGTTGTTTGATAAGTAAATATGCAAATCTGAAATAAATAAACTAATAATAGCAAAAATACTTTTAAAAATGCATATTTATAAATTAAGTGGCATAGCGCGCGATTAAACACTGTGCTACGAGGCCGTGTCACTAACTGTGATGAAAAATCATTTATTGGCCTTACCATTAATAAACTCATGGCTGTCAACGACTTTCAAGCACTTGCTGACAATAGCCGTGACGACTACAGTGTGATGCAGGTCTAACAGGCCACACTCAACCGTACCCTCGAGGAAGTTCTGTCGGAATGTACGAGCGAGGTGGGACGCGATTGACGGATGACATTCCTGGAAAGAAAAGGAAAGCTGTAAGAAAACGGCTTAAGGAGACTCACCTTAACTTTTGGAGCATTTTACTTCTGCATTCATAGACTCTTGAAAAAAGTACAGTCATCGAGCAAAACGGCAATATCTACAAAAAAAAAAAAACTCCACCCAAACCCAACGGCGCTCATGCCACTTTCATATCTATAGTCCTGAACAAATCTAAATAAAAAGAATGTGAAGATAAAAACAATTCTTATCCTCTCGGGAAATCCCATTAAGAGGCGTCATCACGCGCAAACCTCCATACAAACGCCATCACAAAATTGTGAGTTTTCTATGGAATGTTATTATAATATTCTATGCTGAGTCCATTGCTATTATCTAGATCTATGTTCAAGTGGAATTAAAAAAACGTGAAATTTCAGTAATATCTTGACAGCAAACCTTTAAAATACATATATTTACCGGTTGTTTTACCAAAAGTGTAGCCGATTTATACTCTATTCTAATATGGCAGATAATGTTTGTAAACAACTTTATAACCTAAAAGTGATGAAATATATGTTCAACTGCAATTTTTGCTGCACAATTAAACATACTAATGTACGTGAGTTCACTTTTATTAGTTTAAACTAAAATATATAGCTATAAAAATGCTTTCTTACATCATATTTCATCACTTTTAGGTTACAAAGTTGTTTATAAACATTATTTCCCATATTGGAATAGAGTATAGCTTTTATTGATTTAGATATAATCAAAAAATTAATACAAGTAAAACATTGAAAACGTTATCTAGATTAATAATAACCAAAAATATGTTTAAAAACGTCCACAGTCTCGCCGAAATCTTGTGACTCCTACAACAAGTTGGCAAAGCTAGCAAAATCGTGAGCTCACTGGTCTCTATAGAGGCCTTCTGCGCACTCATAAGTTTTGTCGTCAATGTACTTTGGTCGGGTAGCTACGTAACTTTTCTATGGACCAGCTGATTTTATTTTCACGATTCGTGGTTTGGCTCCATACTTGAGTACATACGTAAGTACTATGATCAGTTTCCGGCTTCCGCAACTTTATCTTAGCACCCCGTGTATACATGTAATAGATGATTTTGCAAAAAAAAAGTGAAGGAAAATTATATTTTGATTTAATTGTTTACTTAATTGATTGTAGAATGCTCACACAATTATGTTTTTTTATTAAAATAAACGTTTAAAAATATGTTTTTTTAATAGGGCGCCAATTAAGCTTTTTGCACCCGTCTACACACATCTTCGAGTTGTGGGCCCGGTGGGGCAATAATCTTGCATAGTTTTGTACTGAGACTATTCTTCCAACGGTTTCTAGTGATGCCGAACCTACATAGTCAGAATCAAACCTTCATAAGTGTATCACAATAGTCCAACCAGGAGAAGAAAGCAGTGAGCTCTCTGTATCCATGAAACTTGCTGTAAGCCTTGTCACCGAAATCCTGCGCCACATACCTGAAAATTAAACAAATTCCCAATGTCTAAATCACAATCATCTGTGACCACGGGGATGGCGTGACACAAATTTTATTCGAGAACCTCTGTCGCCACTTTTTGGAATAACGTAGTATTACCTAGTTAGTAAACATACGCGGCGCACACATAGATTCACCCGTCTTTATACAGCCAAAATAACACCGTATTTCTATGAAGCTTACATGTAAAATACCAAACACGTCATGGCACTGTGCCAATGTGTGTAAAGAGCCATGACCAGCGGCCGCACTATGACACAATTAGGTCCGTATTGATAACGTTTGAAAAAATATACATTGCGGCGTTAATATTCTAACTCAAATGTGTGACTATCTTTATAACCTGGAATGGACAAAATATTGTCTAATGTCAACGCTACTCGCTACAATACTAAATATTTCATGGAAAGGTTGAAATTTTATTTACCGCGAGGTTTATTCTGTAAATATCACAGTAAATACATGTTTAAATTACTTACGAGTGAAATGAAATGCCTTTGGATGTCTTATTTGCGTTATTTGAAGAGTTAGAACAATTTGCCACGCTGCAATATGTACACCATTTTTACAATATGTTTGTTCTAACGCGTTCGGTTGAGAAATGAGAGGCCTGCGGGTTATGTCTTGACGTATTGATCATATCGGTGCGTCGCAGTCGCGGCTTTCTATTCCTATTAATTGTTCTGTGTTCGTGACCAAACCAGTTGTTATTTAAATAAAAGAAGATCTTTATTTCCTGATCCATGGTTAAAGCAGTTGCAATAGTGTTTGCGTTTTGTAATCAATTATGACTAGATTGATGGGTGTGGAAGAGGTGTGTCAGGATCGTGGCAGACGGAAATCTGTGGTATTTGATTACGCTTCTGGGAGACAGGTGCAAGTAAATGATCAATTTATTTTTTTACGCGAATTTCCGCAAACCGTGGCGATTCGCCTTGAGCACAAGCTTCTCTATGAGACTCGCACATTGGGCTGCATGACGTCATCGAGTCATCTACAATTCACCCCAAAGTAATATAGGGAGTTAATTCCAAAACTCAGGTCCCTCTATTATCGAAATCGGCGGAAAGAATAAACGCAAAAAAATTTATGGGGCCACGTTGGCCGTTATGATTTTAAACTTGACCACTAGCTTAGAAAAGCTAGTGTTATATAAATGACACTCACACATCGAGCTGCATGACATCACCAAGTTGGCGATGACGTCATGTACAACTCACCCCAATGTAATATTGAGATGGTCCACATCGCAGGGGTCCACATTGGCCGGTATGTGTTTAAACTTGACCACTAGCTTTTCTAAGAGACTCTCGCACATCGGGCTGCATGACGTCACCAAGAGGGCGATGACGTCCCTACAACAACTCACCCCCAAGTAATATTGAGATGGTCCACATCGCAGGGGTCCACATTGGCCGGTATGTGTTTAAACTTGACCACTAGCTTTTCTATGAGACTCTCGCACATTGGGCTGCATGACGTCACCAAGTTTGCAATGTCGTCATCAGGTAGAGACGATACTATCATGATTCCCTCACATGAGCGTAGGACTACTTGGTTGTCCTGCAAAAATTACGAAATTTATGTAGCGTTTCTTTCAATACTGATGTGATATATTATTAATAAAAACCAGCCAAGTGCGAGACGGACTCGCGCACGAAGGGTTCCGTTCAATTATCTATAAATACATATGTCTGTTGCCCCCTTAAATATTTATTTTATTCTGTTTTTTAGTATTTGTTGTTATAGCGGCAACAGAAATACATCATCTGTGAAAATTTCAACTGTCTAACTATCACGGTTAATGAGATACAGCCTGGTGACAGACAGACAGACGGACAGCGGAGTCTTAGTAATAGGGTCCCGTTGTTTACCCTTTGGGTACGGAACCCTAAAAAAGGTGATGTGATGACACCATTCAATATTTCTCCTGAAGTGCGTTGGGTAGGAACACTGGGGTTGTAACGCTGAGTTTTTGAACGGGTTTCGTCGGGTAGGGACACTCCAAACGCCAGTTGTCATTTTTGCATTATATTTAGTACAAATATAACCACAATATAACGTTGAGATTACCCCCTCTGATAGACGTTCATAAATTAACACTTTCGTCAGGTTCCAACACTGACAGCAAGATAGCGTACACAATTTTCAACGCGTGCGACAGAGATAGCATTAGAACCCGTGTCGCGACCCCTAATTTATGAACGCGGCCCTTTACGAAATACAATGTAAATATTTCAAGTGACGTTAGTAAACTGTACTTGCGAACCCTGCTCAGAGTTGATGTTGAAAAAGACGACACCAGGGGCGCGGTCATAAACTAGGGGTCGCGACACGGGTTCTATTGCCATCTCTGTCGCACGCGTGAAAATTGTACACGCTATCCTGCTGTCAGTGTTGGAACCTGACGAAAGTGTTAATTAATGAACGGGGGTTAGTGTAGCGACACTGTCTTTTTTGAAAGTTGGTGTTGAGATGCGAGTTGATTTTTGAACAGGGGCTCTACCGCGTAATTCTCATTTGTATCAACTTCAAGCAAATGCATGCGAAATTCAACGCGTGCAAAAGAGATGGCATGTTAGGCGGGCGTCGTCGCACGCACGTCAAATTTCAATCTCAAGTTGATGTTGATGAAAATGAGAATTACGCGGTAGACCCACTGGTTAGTGTTGCGAACCGGGTAGGAAACCCAACTCGGTGTGAGTTTATGAACGACTATCTAAGGTCTTAGTGTTATGACCAAAAAATTAATATGTTATTAGAGTACAATAACATTTTATATGTACCAAATTATCAAATTATATTGATATTACTGCTACACATCAATACCCTCCGGTAGCCAATTACCTACCCAATGCACTATACAAATCCAATGTAATTGCTACATCAATAACATATCAAAAAAACCAATAACATGTAAATAGCCTAGCTATGTTAACAATTCAATTCCACTGGGGCCGCCCACTTCCGCTGTTTAAAATGTATATAAACCAAAAGATGGGACAAACCACGCTCTTGCTACCAAAAAATACCTACGTTTCAGGTCAATCGGTCTAGTCGTTTTCGAGTAACGCTGCGAAAAGGCAAACAAATATTGAAAATATATTCTTCCTTCCTTCGGGAATAATTAAGAATATACAAGGTGACTTTATGATCATTGTCCAAATACATACTAGAGGCTTGGTAAGTGATCAGCATAACGAATCGATAACAATTTTTGTGAAATTCGTATGATGAAATTTCGACTTTCCATAGTAATTTCACTTCCAGTCCTGAGTGAATCACTATGGGGAGTCGAAATTTCATTTTATGAATTTTACAAAAATCGTTTTTGGTTCATGATGCTGATCACTTACCAAGGCTTGAGTAGGAATTTGGACCATGTTCACAAATTCACCTTGTATAAGGACAAAGGAAAATTTCAAACTGACTTTAGGAATTTCGTTTAATTTACTAATAATAAAATAAAATAAATTGTCATAACATCAAACCTTGAAGCACCTATAGCTTAAAGTACGCAGACCGAAAACAAATGTGCCATATGGGATTAGAACTTGCCACCTCTGGATTAGTGTTCGAGAAGTTCAAACCACTAGACAATAGAGGCCATTAGAGTTTATTTTATATTTATCGTTACCGGTTATTTAATATCCATTTTATACTTTGAATTTGAATTGATGCCTTATTAATAAATAGGTAGTCTAGATTTTAAAATCTGAAAGTCATTATAATAATTGCACATGAGTTTCAATTATAAATATGTTATGCAGTAGCTTAGTATATCTACATACTAAGCCTTCAAAATACTAAGCCTTCAAAAATTATTAAATGTAAGTTGGATTGCCATCTTCATGGACTTTCTTTCTAGTACTTTAACATTGTGCTTGGAAAAAACAACGATATCGCGATGTTCATTGCCCGTGGCGCCATCTGTTGTGAGTTCCGCATACTATTAAAATGGTTTGGAAAGAGGTTTACAAACATAAGAAGGTTTACATAGCCGTGTAGGACCAAGAGCGCAACTTTTTTTATTCAGTATTTATAATATTATTAGTCTATGGTATGGCGTAATATCATTATTATTTTTGGATGCCTTTTTTGTTTGTAATTATGCTAACTTTTTATGAGAAACACTTGCCCATCCTTACATGTGCGAAAATTATTTAAAGAAAAAAAAAATTGAATTCTTATAAGTTCGTTAGAGAAGATAATGTCTTTACATCTTGTGTTTTATCGCTACTGAGGTGAAAAGTTGTAATGTGTCACCCGAGAGCAAATTGATTTTGTTTCTTGTGCCTTTGAATCTCTTACCACGCTTAGGATTATAACTTAGATTCCTTCGCATGCTCCGGCGGGATTCAAACTGGCCACTCGCAAAAAAAAAAAAAAACTTTGCTCTCTTGTTGCACAAATAACTATTCTTTCATGAAGGAAGTCCCCCTGTCAAATAACGTATCCTCCCACGTGAGCAAAGATCTTTGGTTCGATGTGCAAAGTTAGAAGTGGCCGTGAGACCAAATTAGATATCTGCGCATTTACGGTTCTATTATTATTGTATTGTTATTGGAGGTTACCATTTTAATATGACACGGAAATACGCATAAAAAATGGAGGTATCTAATATAGTAGATTATGCTACAAGGGCGCAAAAGAATAAATTACGAGGACGATTTAAAACACGAGCGTAGCGAGTGTTTTAAACGTAACCGAGTAATCTATTGCTTTTACGCCCGTGTATCATACTACGTTTTTCAATGCATACTGTGAGGAAATGAAAACAAATATAATCTTGTGAACTTTAAATTGTAATTGGCTCAAAAGGACTGTATCCAGAGCCGTTAAACAGTGGAAAAAAAAGTATAACATCTATGGTACACAGGAAAGTCTTCAGGTTAGCCAACCATTTTAAATAAATTAAAAAAAAAAAATAATAATAAAGCCCTAGGGCAAAATAATCGACTTTTTGTTCGGTTTTGATGCATAAAAAGTGGGCCTTTACGAGCACATGCATTGAAAAATAACATAGGTACCCTAGCATAGCATAGCAGCAAATTCAAACAAACACTCCCTTATCTCTACAATTAAAACTATTATCAGATAAAGAAACGAAGTCAAACTTACCGCACTATTCAAATAAGATAGCAGCAAATCTATCAACAGGAATTTATCATTGTCTTCGTGTATCGTCTTCTGACTTCTATTTGAAGCGTTATCATCACCATTGGAGCTGCCTTCTGCATTAGAATTTGGGTATTTTATAATAGACACATTGGTTATAGGGTTTGGTGCGTCAACTTCAAATAAGGGATTCTTTTTTGGCGTCTGTACTTTGGTTTTAATAGGTATTAGTTTTTGTATATCTTCAGGAATACTTAAAAGGGAGGTTCGGTCTTCGACGAAAGGTGTGGTGAATATATTGGCTAGACCCGGCTCCTTTCGTACAAGGCCACATAGGGTTAGGAGTAATTCTACTTCTTCTTTTTCTGTTGGCGAGGCTGCATTCTCATTGCATTGGATAAGCATTCTCTGAAAAAGTAATTGTATTAAATATGCTAGGCTTACAATGGAAAATAGCGATAACCTGATTAGAAATGTTATTTCCTAGTTGAGTTATGGCATTAAATTGAAAATTATTTAGTTGGATACAAAATGCTGTGATAACCTCAATAAAACATTTCCTAGTAATATTACTGCTACTTGGGGATCTAAAAAGGCCGACTTGGGTGAATCATAAAATTATTCGAAAGTAGAATGGAGTCAGAATTATTTCACGCGTGTAAAAGAGACTGCATTAGAACGGAATCATAATGTGATTCATCCAAAGCGGCCTTTTTAGAGGACCTGTTTTGTTACCTATTTAAAAAATCTCATTATTCTTTTCCACTCGGTTACTTATCTTTTGATTTATTTATTAGAAATGCATGAAACCTTAGATGATTTTTAGTAACTACTTGGAAAATAACTTAATGAACAAATTATCAAAGAGAAGATAATCTGATACATCTGTGATAGGATTTTAATTGAGCTTGCATATTAAGAGCGGTTTCGCAGCAGAATTGTGAAAAACCCGCCTTTTTCTAACTAATGGAAACAGAACACTTAAATTCAAAATTCACTCAATAGTTATTCAACAAAACCTTATTACCTATGTATTGTGTATGCTGCCATCGCAAAGTTTCCATTGGTCTCTGCAAATTAGACCATCAAATTTTTTTTTAATTCAAAATTATTGTCGAAGTTCTAATTTACGGAAACCAATAGGGATGCTTATTGTCAAATTAGTCCGCAACAAACTGTGTGTTTGTGTCTGTTAGCTTGTCAGTTCACATACAAATAATTGAATAATTTATTATTTTCATTGCTTAAGCAATGGGTGTTTTGTGTGGCTTTTGGATGTAAAGAAAAGGGAACTTTAAAATTTCCTAGTGATGTAAAGTTGAGAAAATAGGATATAAATAGGATAGGATACGGAATTAAGGATACTGAACTATAAATCGTCTAGTTATTCTAAGTTATGTGCCAATCACTTTACATTATTCACCAAACTACTACCAAAAATAACATCTATCACCACAGTGACAAGACACAAACACTCAGCGCCCTCTACCGTAAAAGCTTTTGGTTTTGTTTCCCATTGAAACTTTGCGATGGCAACATTAACATACACAATATAGGTAATAAGGTTTTGTTGAATAACTATAGAGTGAATTTTGAATTTAAGTGTTCTGTTTCGATTAATTAGAAAAAGGCAGGTTTTTCTCAATCCAGCTGCGAAACCGCTCTTAACCAGTTGCAGGCAAGCAATATGGCTAACCAAAATTAACATGATATAAATAAATGGATTCGGTTGGTTACGTCATTTATGAAAAATGCACACACCTGTAAAGGTCTATAAACATGTGCACTGTTCACACACGGCTGCTTCGTCCGCCTCAGTAAAGCTGTGCCAGTACTGAGTGCTAAGGCCCTGGCTCCTGGAGGCCTGTCTGCTGCAGCGAGAGCGGTCAATGCATCTAGGAGACAGACTGATCGCTGGACGATGGCTTCAAGACACGGGCCCACCGTTCCACCATGTTGCTCCTTCTCTTCTTCGACTATTAGCTGGAATTTTAACAATATATCCTTTGATTTCTTTTACAGTCATTGTAAAATAATGATTCAGCGACAACTCGGCCCTAGTCAACTCGGCCCAAATAATAATACCAGATACTAGTGGTTTGTACTGTCGGCATGAAAAGTATCAACCTCTTGAAATAGTGAAGATTTTTTAAATTTAAGCTTATTATTAGAAATACTAAGCTAAGAAATATGGAGGTGCTAATTTTTTTTAGAGACAAGTATTCCCATCCCCCAGCTAAAAGTTTGTTTTTTGGATATGTGAAAATATTCACAGCAGTAGTATATATAACAAAGTTAAATTCCATTGAAAATTACTTGGACGAAGTTGTTAGTTGTGTAAAACAAGTAGAAAATATAAGTTTATGAACTTTCTTTATCCGCATATTATGACCGGCACTATGGAACCATACACTGCGCATGGCCCGACACACAATTAGCTGTTTTTTTTTATGTTATTAAGATGTTGATTTATACTAAAACAAAATAATTTGAAAGCATAATAAAGCCAATTCTGAAGACTTTAATTTTAGTTTTAGTGCTGTCAAAAATAAATTTTCTTCATTGCAAAAAAGTCCTAAATTGTTAGTATTAGAAGCTAAATTACTTTAGAAAATTTTAAGTTTTGACAGCACTAAAACTAAAATTAAAGCCTTCAGAATCGGCTTTATTAATTTATTAATTTCCAAATAAATGGTAAATGTATGTCGTTTACTTCTGTGAATAAATTATTTGTATAAATATGAATCTACAAAAATAAAATATATCACAGTATTACAGTATTATTACAGTATTCTTTGTGGAACCCCAAAATAAAAAGTGCAAAATTTCCCAGCGTACTGGTGCATGCTGCATAAAACACCCAGCCTGGAATGTGTTGCTACATATTGTTTAACAGAAAAGAGTAGGAATTCATCTTGGATAGTTTTAATAACATGTTCATTTAAGAGGTATGCGTTTCACTTCAATGATTGATAATAAATTAGCTAGTACAAAATATGTAATTGTTGTATGATGTGGTTGCACTTGTACTACTTTAAACAATTACTTGTAAGTGCTAGTTGTATGTTGAACACCACAAATGAGTCACAAGTAGGGTTGCCAACTTTTTTTAGAATAAATAAAGTACATCTGATCTCAGGGAAGGTAAATAAAAAGTATGGTCCTTTAAAAAAAGTATCCTTTATTCAAGGGAGTTCAAAGATTTTTTGGAAAAAATATCAAGGCAGCGGACTTTAGGAACTAGAAAGGCCAGGCTCCATACTTAAATCCTCAAATCCTTTTGTGAAACTGTATTTTTTGTGCTCTTTTCACAAACATTATATTTTATATGTATTTTCTTATCCCTTGGTTAAAGTAGATATAAGTCATATATTGTATAGTATAAGTTTTATGTTGAAAAAAAAAAGACATGATCTTGCCAAGTTTCTTGCCCTTCTTCTTAGCAAGACTAATCGAATGGGCGGAGGTAGGCATGTATTTATATATGTAACCTATTAGTATGTAGTATATAGGATGTGATTTGGTCGGCTGCCTGGATTCTTGCTGGGGGCTCGGTTGGTGATCATTGAACCTTGTTCCTGGTCCCTGGCCGGGTCTCCGGTGTGGGTTCGGGCGGCTGATTGGATTTTACCTTGTATAATATATATTTTACCTATCATTATAATCGTAAATATATTGCTACATAAATTAAATAAACCTTTAATTTAGTTCATGTACATTTATTATTTTATTACATATATTTTCTTTATTAGATTAAATTTGACATGTAAAAAGTGTATATATCTATACCTGCTTTGCAAAATAAACAATTTGAATTTGAATTTGAATTTGACACAAATGCACAAGTCATACATTTTCCCTCGGATTTCTTTACGGCTGTGTTTTCGCTGACTGGTGTTGTCAGTTCACGTCTAATTTACGTAAAGATTGAAATAAAGTATTTTCACGTACTTTATTGGTATTCAAAAATATATAAAGTGCAGGGACCCAAAATAATTTAAAAGTACGGTTGGCAACCCTAGTCACAAGATCTTCTGGTATTGTTCAACTCACCTTAAAGTCATGGTTTGTTTAAATGTAAAGTCAGCAATGTTATTGATTAAAAAGTTATAAAAACAAACTAGTTTTGATTACCTACCTGTAACATTTGACTGAGATGGTGCGGTATTCTTGTGTCTTCAACGTGGAATTTCGCAGTATCATCATAGTTTTGGTAGAAATTCAAAATAAGCTTCCAATGATACTCGAAATCTTCCAATCTAGTAGCTGGTGGTGCAAGCTGAAAGAGCAGTTTGTAGGCAAAATGATATAGATATGTACTTATTCAAAAATGGACGATTTCATGGGTTTTCCAAATCAGTAGTTATAAAAAATAAAATTTAACCAAGTACTTACAACGTCTGCCGCTGTTTGCAGAACATCAGAAAATCTGCTCAACATTTTATTTGGTAAAAGTTTCAACACACCATCATGAAACCCACAAAACCTAGCCTGTGGGGAAACTCAGTATACCGTTATGTCTCTCTTGTACTTCAACATTGTTGATAATAAAGGCTATCGGAAAATTCGATGAAAATCGGACTGAGTTTGGTGAAAATGTCGAAATTATTCGAACTCGAAACTATGTTGTGACTTGTGGTGTGTGGAAAATGTGGAAATCTAATCCAGGGTTGCCAACTCGATATTGGATGCTAAATGACATCTTCAATCAAATAGTGCTAAATTGCTATGAATTTCCGAAAATAGTGCTTTGGTCTACCTACCTTAATTGGTCAGTAAGGTAGGCCATCTCGCTCAGCTGCCATATAAATGCTTTTGGTGTTTGTGACGTCCCACGAAGGTGAAAAATCCATAAAAGCTGGTCGAAACCTAAAAACGTAAAAATTCTCGAAACACGTCAAAAATAATTTTAATTACTACCTGAATAAATAATGAAAAGGTTCACAGCAATTAGGGCTACCTGAAAAACGGGTTGTCATTTTTACATCAGTCCAAAGTTGAACTTGTTCAAAATTGGATGTGTTTACGACAATTTTAAGTCTTGCGTTTATTAATTTATTACTCGGAAGTTTTAGTGAAGTTTGTGTTTTTGCGATGGATTCTACTCCAGAAGGTAATTACCTATTTTTTATTATTTATTTTAGATACTCAATGACTTTTTTTTAAACATTAATGCCACTAAAACGACGTGAAAATATTTTTTTTCTGCTTAGTAATTTTCATGCAATGATAAAGTTGAATTTCCTGGCACATCCGGCTTTAATGTTAACATTGTTACAAAAAGTAATCATTAGTCTTGCTAAAACCACTGAAAATTTTCCCGTCCGAAACCGTCGCCTTAACAAAAATTTTATTTTATTAGTCATGTTTGCTAATTTTTGTTTTTTAATTGTTTTAGGATCAACTAACGAAGAAGCCTGTTTTAGCAGATACACTCTTGTCAGCTATTATAGGGAGTATGCTTCTCGATAGCATCACGAAAAACGGACATACTTGCAAGAAAAGATGAAAAAAGTCTCTGCGTGTTACCGATTTTTCACACGAAACCAAGTGGTTGTTAACAAGATTAGTGTCGGATTACAACACCAAACTCCAACAAGCACATGACAATTTTACAGGGTGCGCCAACAAAAACAAAAATTGGTTCAATGCCTATGTTACTTTCCCTGTTGTGCATTCAGCCCACAACCAAGGAGGTGGCCGACCTTCCAAGAAGTTTGAAGAAACCAGTGATCGCTCAAAGATTTTTGGGAAAAACTTGGTCTACATAATATAGACAAATCAAGGCAGGGCGGAGGGGTGTCTACAGATGGAAACACGGCTTGAAATATGTTTCAGCATGCAGAGGAAGTAACTGAAATATCTAGTATCAGCCTGAATCTCTTAAATCGACTTCATTCAATTTTGAAGTTCATGGCAAGTGGATATAAAATAAATGCTGCCAAATTTAAGATTTTCTGCTTGAAAACAGCTTGTACTTTTGTGTTCCATTATCCATGGTTTAATATGCCTACGACGTTCCACAAAATACTGTTCTATGGCTTAAGCATAATTGAAACTTCGGAAGTAGCTATTGCTCAAGAGAGCAGAAACAAAGATGTGAGAAAATACAGGGAGCAATTTTCCAAAATTTTTTTTCGAAAGCAGTGTATGGTAAACACGTATCAAAGACTAATAGTGTCATCTGACCCTTTTATAAGTGATCTAAGAAAACTTTTCTACCTTTGTTTCAAAGTGTGTTAAATTTATTAGAGGATCCTGAAATTGACACTGTATAATAAACTAAACATAATTATATATATTTTTTGATTATGAAAGACTTGCATTTCATTTTTGTATATTATTTATCTGTATGAAATTAAGGGGGAAGGGCGTTAGTGTCAGAGAAAGGAGGGGATAGTTATTTTTTAACACTATTTGGTATATTTTTAGATCCATATGAATTGTTACCCAAAAGCTAACCACTCCAGCTCATTTTTGACCCATTTTAGCAGAGGTAGAAGGATATTTGGTATTTTCCTCTGCCCACACTATCCCTCTATCCCTATAATTGGACCAGGAACAATATTTCACCCAACCTATGACAAATTTGAAAAAAATAGGTTTTGGCCAGCTTTTTTGGATTTTTCACCTCTGTGCGTCCTGATGGCTATGATCTCAATTAAACTTCGCACACATCTAAATCTTTAAGTATGTTTCCCTTCCCCCCGCAATGAACTAAGACGACGCGACGACCCATCTCTCATCAAGAGGTGCAAGATTGAATATTATGTGAATTTGTGAAATGGTTTCAGGTAAAAACTGTTTTCCATGAAACGGTAACTGTTTATTTATAGAAAAGTGTATACACTTGCTTGGTCTTTTTTATGTGAACGATGTCTGCCTTCCTCTCCTTTTTTTCAATTTTCAGTATAGTTAAAAATTATACAGCTTGCTAAAATTTGCGTAAAAACGAGGCAATAAAGCTGATTCTGAATGTTTTAATTATAGTTTTAGTTCTCTCAAAACTTGAATTTTCTAAAGTAATTTAGATTCTAAACCTGAAATTTAAGGACTATTTTGCAATGAAGAAAATTTAGTTTTAACAGCACTAAAACTAAAATTAAAGCCTTCAAAATCGGCTTTAATATCCACGATATCTTGACAGCTATTACGATGGTGTTTTACCAAATTTTGCTTTTTGGGCTGTATAGAGACGTAGGTAGATGTTTCTAGATAATACTTAAGAAAAAAAATATGAAGAAAATATGCTGTAGACTTCGCAGTCAGTTTTTACCTTTTGTATGAGTCTTGAGAACAATTCAGGCGTAAAGGGGCCTCTTAAATAAAATATGCTATCAAATAAAAATATATCCACATGAAGAAAAAGCGAAATCCATCGCTTTGGATTGTAACAGTATTTAAAAACAAATTTCAAATAAGATAAATATTTTGATGTAGATTAAGTATCTTGTTTCTCTATTTTTCAAGAATATCTTGTAGAATTTCGTATATGAGGCAGGTCTTGCATAACTGCTAAATGGTGCTAGATTTTTCAGTGCCAAATATATGAAAATAGTGCTAGATCTAGCACCGAAAGTATTAAGTTGGCAACACTGATCTGATCTGTGCTCATCTGTGGAATGTGTGGTGGTGTGGAAAAGTCAGTCACAGTCACAGACCAACATTGTCATTATGGAAATAAAGTAAAACTATTCTGTGAACATGGATACGATTCAAAGTAGCCGGTTAAACACGGTTTTATTTTTGTGTCAACTAGCCTGTGAGGTGTGATCGTGTATCGTGTATAAAAAGTAACCCTGCGTTCCGAAATAGAATTACAATGGATCATAAGCCATTCACTTCATACTTTCGTAATCGATTTTAGCGATATAATTCTATTTCGGACCGCAGGGTATATGGGCATTTTCACTTTCGGTTGCAAAGACAAAAATCTAGCTGTCCCATGACTTTGATCAACTGTTGTTGTAAAACTATTAAACCTGTGCACTAATTATCAGATATTTCTGATAATTTGTATAATTTTCTAACTGTTCAGTAACAATTAATCGTTTCTGATCTTAAAATCAATTAATAAATGCAGTTTTTCGTGTTAAAGATTGGCTTTTTTTTAATGTCCCACCCATATTTTTAAAGTTTCAGCGCGAGTTTCAAAATATTCTCGATTTTATAGGCTAAGTTGGTAGCATTTTTTTGGAGGATTATACGCTTAAAAATTCAATTCTGAACCTTAAACATCATAAAATAGGCTATAAAATAGAATAAATTACTTAAATACGTTGTCCCACGAAATAGCATGAAGTGGAATTCCTTAATAACGTCACGGGCTATTTTTACAACTTCTTCTATGATTTCTACCAAAACATTGTTGTTTTATAATAATGGCAACATTTATATGATCTAGTCAGGCCGCGATTTTGTTCTAGCGCGTTCAGTGTCAAAAATATGTGGTGAAGAGTGGTTGTGTTTCGTCGGGGTCAAAATCTACATTCCACGCATTTACGCAGTTCTTCAAAGTAAGTAGTGTTTAATGCATGTAATACAATATTTTATTACGATGTTGCACTATACCGCATGCAAAACTGTGCAGGCTGACTGTCTATTTGCATGATTTATATATTTAAATCATTTTTCAAAATAATGTGGACTAGTTCGTCACATCCACAACGTCACGTCACTTATATGCGGATAACAAAAAGTGACGTATTGGAATTGTAAGGCATAGTTCACATACATGGATTTCGTATTAAATTAATAATTATATGACACATAAATTATGTTCTGGACAGGGACATAAATATTGAGGGATTTCTTAGTGAAAAGCTACTACTCAAAGTTCAACTCAATCATCCAATTCCAACACATTCCTGTGCTATGTTTGCAATATGCACAGTTCACTATACTCGCGAACGAAATGTATGATTTGCAAGATCTTTGTTTGTAATGTGTGCAGTGGGTCATATGAAACAAATGATTACATTTGCTCTGTTTGTTTAGATGCTTAGTTAAAAAAATCCTAAAGGATGTTATATATATAACTGACGGATATATGATCATAAAACTTTTAGCTTAAATAATGAATGCCACTGTTACACAACAAATGTTAGCTTTCTAAATTCACAAAACGAATGCTCTCATCTACAATTGCTAGTTAATCTCAATTTATTATTGTTTTTTATTTTTACATGTTGTAAGATCTCATTGCCTAGATATAAAATATATATATATATTTAACGTCACAGATGATTCAGACTGATTAGATAGCTCAAGGAAACCTAATTTTGTTATTTGGTGTTATAAAGTGATATAAGTGCCTTATGGAAATCTCATTTTGTTATTTTTATACTAGATTTAAGAAATAAGTGTAATTATTAAGCTCATGATAGAAGATTCAGACTGATTAGCTAAGTAGCTTACATCTCTTTGATAATGTGATGTATCCAAAGGAAACCTAATATTGTTACTTTGTGTACATGTATAACATAATTTTAGGTAAGACTGTTTTTAGTATAGAAGACTGTTTAAGCTCGTCACAGACGACATTAGTTTCCCACAAAGAAGCATTAAATTATTGATAATTTATCATGTTAGTCGTCATCTCATTATCATTATATATCATATTTTAAGACTGTTAGTGAGACTCCGATACCTATACATTTTGACCACTATGTAGAACGTGCCTTACCTTTCCACTAACGTAACATAATATTCCATTAACGTCACTGTCCCAATATTTTAGGGAGTGAAAATTTAACGTGATTGCTTGAGTATTCCAGGTACTTTAAATGTTTCTATTCTATCTGGATTTGCTTTTAATTCTTTATATTTAAAAATTGTAATTGCTTGTGTAAAGTTTGCCTTATAAATAGCGTACAGAAAAACAAGAAGTGGTTTGAATCGAAAAGTGACGTTATGGAACAATTGCACGTAATATTTTCGTACTTAAAATGGTTTTCTTTCATTTGATTATTATTTTAAAATAATGTTTAAGTTTGCATTCTTTTATAATAAATTCTTTGCCTACTTTAAACTCGCCTTATCAATTTACAGCCTAAAACATTTCGTGACGTAACGGAGCAGTGGGTTTCATACTTTCCACAAAAAAAACAGTTTTGTTCAATACTTTAAAATATTTATGCCGACATATATATATATTATGAATCCTACATATATCTTCTACGTTACTATCTATATTTAAGACATAATAAACGATTTTTTATTTCGTCACTTCCATATACGTCACGCTGCAACCGAAAGTGAAAATGCCCATATATGTTACCCTGCGTTCCGAAATAGAATTATTTCGCTAAAATCGATTACGAAAGTATGAAGTGAATGGCTTATGATCCATTGTAATTCTATTACGGACCGCAGGGTTAGTCATTCACTCATTTGTTTCATTCATTCATAATAGATTGATGGCATAGCGGTGTTTTTGAAAAACATTAGATTTTTCAAGGAATCTCTACTACTAAGCATAAATAAATTAGAATCATTTGCAAGTAATAAATCAAAATGCTAAAGGTCAGTCATCTTTTACAGAAATAAAATACTTAAATAAGTTGTAAACATAACCTATGATAACCTTAAATCTTCCAGGGAATGGTGAGTTTGGTGACTGGAGGAGCTTCGGGATTGGGCAAAGCTACTGTGGAGAGACTCGTAAAGAATGGCGGAAAGGTCGTCATCCTTGATATCCAAGCAACAAGGGCTCAGGAAGTCGCTAAACGTATTGGTGATAATGTCATAGTATCTCCGGGATGTGTTAGTATCATCTGGTACTTAAGTACGAAAAGAGCTCAAGTCTTGGTTGGGGTGTAGAAAAGGGGGCACCGGTTGGGGTGTAGAAAAGGGGGTATCGCGCCCCCTTATCGACACTCCGACTGGGGCAGCCCCTTATCGACTCTCCAACCCAAGTCTTATGAATTTTTTAAATTAAATAAATACTAAAAACACTAATCATATTCGCTGAAGTTGTTAGGCACTTTTAAAAAGCAATTTTTGCTTTCGCTGATGCCTCGAACAAGGTTAGACCCTGATTTGAAATTGGTTTCAACTGTTATTTTTCTTCTTTTCAGATAACCAAAGAAGAAGATGTAAAGAAAGCTTTAAACATAGTGAAAGAGAAGTTTGGTAGGCTAGACACACTTGTTAACTGTGCAGGATTCTCCACAACACACCAGACTTACAATTTCAAAAAGGATTTATTCCACGATTTAAATGATTTTGCTGAAATTATCAATGTAAGAAATTATCAAATTAATAATAGAAAGTTAAAGCGAATTTTATGAAAGATAACTAGTCCTTCTTCATAATCTATTGCGTTGTAAACTTGGTACCAGTGTCATATGGCAGTAGCTAAATTAATATAGAAGGGTACAGGTCCCCGCACGATTTTTGACTGGTCAGCGAAAGTTGTGGGATACTAGCTCATGTGTTCATTCGCACACAAAATCACTAAGTGCAAAAGAGAAAAGATGACTAACACAATCAAGGTCAGACCTCATAATCTGTGCCGCTACCTGTACTTGGTATGATGAATCTTGAGACCTGCATGCACAATAAGATAGGTTTTCGGAATTTTTGTGCACAATATTTGTAACCACTTGCTGAAAGGTTAAGGAAAAAAAACCTGCATACCTTAAGCATAGTGAAACCAGAACAGTAGGTTAACTCACGCACCGTACGAGACTTAAATACCTACTGTTGCAGGGTTGTCCCTTCTTTTAGTTTCGTTAGCTAATAAAAATTAGTTAATTGACTAATTGACAATCATAGCACAGTAATGATCATAAGTTATGTTAAATGTGAACAAAGAAAATACGGTTTACATTTCACATTATTATTTATATATACCATAAATTTTGTACTCAACTTTCTTGTTGAGTAGATATTGAGAAGAACGATAATTCTGGATTTGAGGAATTATTATTGAGGCATCCAAAGACAGTAGAATATGTTCGATTGCATGCTGTCGACATATTTGAAGTGGTCGGTGCCGCGCGGTGTGGCGGCTTGTTCGAAACACTTGACTGAGCGCGACCGCGGCGTGACCCCGACTAATGCCTATCTTGCACGCTAATATATTGCTGTTGTGTGCGTACTGTAGTTCGTTGCGTACTAGCACACATATTAGCCGCGCGATGTACCTTTGCTTGAAGATAAAGTACTGTTCTGGTTTTACTATTCCTTAATCCTTCGGCGGAAAGCCGCTTTGCTATTAATCTGGAGACTAACTTTAATAAAGTTTAAAATCGTGTGCGCCTTCATGCGCGCGAAATTATTCAGAATGATTTGAAGATTAAAATTGATTAAAATTACAATAAATTATTAAGGTTTATTTTTTTCTATGCAGATTTTTGTAAACCGTGTTTTCTTGTAGTATTATTTATTTTAGATGTAAAACTCAAGCCACATTAGAGAATAATTTAAAAATCATGTCTATCAAGTAAAAATTATCCAATTAGGTACCTAACTGCCTATGCACAGCCTTGAAGGCCTGAAAACAAATATTTTTTTGGTCAAGTATGTATGTAGTTGGCTCGGCATATTTATGCAAAAACTGCAATTTAGAGAGCCCGGTCTTATGAAGCATACATTTGTGTCCGAAGTACAGTGACAAGGCTCACCCCCATCATAGAAATGTTCAATTATTGACTTTTCCAGTGACAGGCCACATTTGGAAAATACTTCTGGCATCACCTCAGGGAGCATGACAATCTCTAATATTTTTTTATATCTCTCTTTTCAGATAAACACTGTAGGAACATTCAACGTAATCCGCCTGGCGTCCGGGCTGATAGGCAAAAACAAAGCTAATGAAGATGGACAAAGAGGCGTGATTGTGAACACGGCGTCAACTATAGCGTACGAGGGAGATATTGGTCAGGCGGCAATCGCTGCGGCGCATGCGGGGATCATTGGCATGACATTGCCGATAGCTAGAGACTTAGCGAAACAGGGGATCAGGGTTATGACAGTTGCACCAGGTTTGTTTTCACTTGCATTTTTTTGGGCTTGTTTTAAGAATAGGAACTCATAGTACAGATAGTTGCTTTGATTATTTGCAGAAAATAATATACTTAGGTAGTTTTCCTGCGGGCCTATTATGTATCTCTAGTTGCCAATTGGACTGGATGCCTATCATCAAAAACATAGATATACTATCTAATTACGATTATCTAAGGATATGTTCACATTTGAAGTGACTTCACAGTTCGTAAATAGTTAAATACCCTCTAAAGGCAATTTTGAAAGTTAAGTTTTTATCTATGTTTTTGACGATAGGCACCCTATCCAGTTGGCAACCTAAGATACAGAATAGGGGGGCTGGTATGGTATCCTCTACTACATATGCACTAAGCATCAAACTATTACTGCAGTTGTTGTATTGTGTTACGGTCAGAGAGATGGCCACTATTGTTTCACTATAAATATTTCCACATTCACAGTATACTGTGACTATATTTGGTGCATGTTTGTAAAAACGAGTTACATACATGCATAGAAAAGGTTCCCAGCAACAATATAAAATATGGTGTACCTATACTTCAATAGGGTAGGGTGGCGATTATAGCACTGACTATATCTAAACAGGCAGTAGTTAAAAACATGTTGCCAGAATCGCTGTCCATACCATAAGAGTTAATTAATAATCTAATTTCCAGATTTTATTTTTCTGTATTTGGTTGTTTCAGGAGTCTTCGAAACTCCTCTCGTATCATACCTGCCAGACAAAATGATAGAATTTATCAAAAGAATGACGCCATGCCCTTCCAGACTGGGTAAGCCCGAAGAATTCGCCCACCTCGTCACGAGTATAGTTGAAAACCCCATGCTAAACGGCGAAGTAATACGATTAGATGGGGCACAAAGATGGTTTCCCTTGTAGGTGTAAATAGTTTTAAAATGGGATGTATGTTTGTTAATATGTAGATGCTTTTGTTAATAAATAAGTTGTTAGATTTATTACAATTTTGCGTTTACTTAAGTTTTCTTTTTTAAATAGAAGATTTAGGAAAAAAATGGCCCCTGTTGAGCATAGTTTGTATTACGAAATAATTTCAAACGAATGTGTCGGGTGCGTTTCAGAACAAGTATTACGGATATATATAAATTTTTTCGCTTAAAAACCTTTAAATATTCCTTGTTTCCAAGTCGTCATTTGACTATAATAGTGCCTTGGCTTTATATCGCACGGTACTTATCACAGAACATATTAATAAGGAATAGAAATGCCATGAAAGCCGTGACTGCGACGCACCGCTGTGATCAATACGTCAGGGCATAACCCGCGGGCTCCTCATTTCTCAACCGAACGTGTTAGAACAAACATATTGTAAAAATGGTGTATTGCTGCGTGGAAAATTGTTCTAACTCTTCAAATAACGCAAATAAGACATCCAAAGGAATTTAATTTCACTCGTAAGTACTTTAAACATGTATTAATTGTGATATTTACAGAATAAACCTTGCGGTAAATAAATTTTCAACCTTACCATGAAATATTTATCGTTGTAGCGAGTAGCGTTTAAATTAGACAATATTTTGTCCATTGCAGGTTATAAAGAGTGTCACACATTTGAGTTAGAATATTAACGCCGCAATGTATATTTTTTCAAACATCAACCCGGACCTAACTGTGTACGCCCGCTGGTCATGGCTTTTTACACATATTTATAATAGCTTGGCACAGTGCCAAGACGTGTTTGGTATTTTACATCTAAGCTTCATAGAAATACGGTGTTATTTTGGCTGTATGAAGACGGGTGAAGCTATGTGTGCGCCGAGTATGTTTAATAACTAGGTAATACTAACATTATTCCAAAAAGCGGCGACAGCTGTGCTCGTATAAAATTTGTGTCACGCCCCATCCCCGTGGTACTTATAATGGAAGTCGCATGATTGATATTTACATATATATTTGGTAATAAAAAGTAGTAAACTAACTGGGTATGTGACCATGTTTCTTGTGCTGTATTATACGCCAATAGCAAACTAAGTAAAATGTTTCTCGCACTCAATTTACTTATCTAATTATGACCACTGGTTTCTCGGCATCAGACATAACAATAAACCCCACAGTTTTATAACTTAGGTTCGGTATACTAACGATACATTACACACAAGTTTACCAATTTGTTGCTCTCTTTTTAGGGTTCTGTATCCGAAGGGTGATGAACGGAAACCTATTACTAAGCCTTCGCTGTCTGTCTGTTTGTCCGTCCGTCCGTCTGTCTGTCTGTCTGTCTGGCTGGGTGGCTATCTGGCTGTCTGTCCATCTATCACAGAGGTCTATAGGCAGGCAGCCAGTTGAAATTTTCACAGAATACGTTTAGCTATTGCCTCTATCACGGCAAATAATAAAAAATAATAAAATTAAATCCAAAATTATGTCCATACTAAAAAATCTCGTACAAAAAGCCCCGAAAAAGAAGTACCTAGCATTTTTCCATGCCCTTCCCCTATCTCCGAAACAAGAGGACTGAAAAATATGAAAAAAATCATGGTAATAGGTGATTGATTACGTAAAGATTACAGGAAAAAATATAGCGAATAAGACATTAGGGTTCCATAACCAGCGAGACCGGCGAATTGGTTGGCTTGTTTTTGTCGCCTTAATAATTGCTATGGCTCTATATTTACCATAATATTTTTAGGGTTCCGTAGCCGTATTGTGTCGTGGTACGGAACCCTTTGTGCGTGAGTACGACTCACACTTGCCCAAAACATTTATAAAAATTAAAATGCACAACCCTCTCGTCGACTATTGCATTTATTGCACTGCACTGGTATAGAATGTCGTTGACTGCAATAAAATACAGAGATCAGTGTACAGTGTGACAAGGCGCTCTTGACGCGTTGATTGTTATGATTTCTCGAAGCTTTTCATTTCTTGGGTCTCGAGAATTCTCGAACTTTATTTCTCGGGGCTTCCCGGAAAATCTAGAAATTTTTATTTTCTACTAATTCTTTGTTGACATAAAGAAAAATAACAAAAAAAGACAAAAATCGACAACGAGTCTCAAATAACTATAATGCAAACTAATAAAATAAGACATTTTCTTCACACTGAAACAAAAATCAAAGTCTCTCTAAAAGCAATAAAATTTTATAACAACTGAAAATAAGTAGGAACCTTTTACCTTAAAGAAAAATGACCAAAAATCTCTAAAAAAATAATTAAATAGACTTTAATATGGATTAAGAATAAATTCCAATGAATAAACTCCAAACAATTTACTATGCCTTCACGTCAAGACTAGAGACGTTTTTTCTACAATCTATAACAAATAGCAATCAGTATTTACTACAAAATAGGATCATAACATCAATTACAGAGCTTGGCAATTCATTAATTTTTTTCATTCATCAGCCTAGTTCGTCCACTGCTGGACATAAGCCTCTCGGCGGTCATCCTGGAAGAATTGCCCATACTCACACACGCTGGACAGGCGGGTTGGTGAGCGCGGTGCTGGAACCCTCGCACCAGTGACGCTGCTGCCCGTCGCCAGTCTGTTCCATATGAGGCCCGGCTATTAGGGATGGATATACCGCCATCCATCGGTCCCAGGTATGGTGGGCCTCCTGGTTTTTTGCCTGTGAGCTGTCCTCTTACTCTCCCCCGAATTACTTCGAGGGGGTCTCCAAGTAAGTTGGTGGTATCTCCACAGTCGAGCCCGGCATCAGCTCTACCACATGTGAATAAGGTGGTATGTGTGCCTGTGAGCTTGGCAATAAAGAGTAGAAAATAACAAAAGATACAGACTGCCATCTGACGCGCTCTGTGTCAAAAGATAGAGTCTAAAGGCAGTATATCCGATATGTGGATACTTCTCATATTATTATTATTGTACAGTCATAAAGTCTCGTCGTCTCGACTTTTCTCGTGCTCAATTTTCCGGGAACGAGACCAGCTGATTTCCCGGGAATTCCCGGGTGCGAACCCTAGTCGTGATCAAAATCGGAACTAACGCTGCTATCCTATCCCTTGTTTCACAGCTGCGCCCCCCTGTCACTGCCATCCACGCGCCAAAAGATCCTTGTAGCAGTGTATGAATGGTGGACCATTCACCAACTTTTCATATCACAATCTATTATTTTCTTGGTGAAACAATCTCATTTTTGGTTAGTCTATGGATAGGCGACTGCAGTTTTCAGAGAATCAAAAAAGGTAAGCATTTTTTATTTATGCATTTAATTCATTAACTACACTACACAACAAAGTACCTAACTTCGGAGCTCAATAACCCAGAAGCGAGTTCGTTTCAGCGATTTGTGGCATGTCATTTTAATCCTTAGTAAAGCCTCTGTAATGTAATATAGATAAATTTCATTGGTGGCTTCGAAAATAAAAAATGACTCCAACCACCCTAAATTGCACAAATCCCTTTGTGATCAAATTTATGATCAATCCTACTTTCATTGCAATTTCATTCCTAATGCGTTGTATATTTCGTGACGAGTATAAAATGGCGGTTTTTCTTACCCGAGGAATGAAGCTAGCTTACATTCCGAGGGTAAGAAAACCCATTTTTACTCGTTGCGAACGATACTTTTTCTACTACCTGATTTATGTATTTAAATATTTAATTTTTTCTTTCAAATTTAATGTATTTTATGACTTTGCAAAGCGCGGCGCGGTTGTTTACCTTCTTTTTTTCAGGTTTCGGCCGGTGGCTTTTATTTGTGGCCAGTATCATTTTGCGAAAAAAGAGTGTCAGACGCGATATAATCAATTATGTCGTGAATCGGAACGCAGGGAATTTCGATTGTAAAGACAAACTAAGGACGTCAAAAAGAAAAAGAACCTAATTAAGCATGAAATGAAGACAAACGTCAAAAAGAACCAAATTTTGCAATAAATGAACATTCAAAACTATATTTCAAACTCACCTGATAGTCATCCGCAACGGGGCCCGGAAAGTTCAATTTTCAAAACTAATTTCGAGTATTAAATTGAACTTTTTCACAAAGGTAGCAGAAAAAGGTAGATAACTAACCTAATAAAGATTGTAGTAAGTATAAGAATCTAGGTACGTACTTTGTGGTCAATATTTTTTATTTGCTTACTGTAAAAATATAGTAGGTAAGGACTAGGTCCACATGCACCAAGCAACAAAACCCAGGTTAACTAACTTTATGACTATGTTCTTGTCAAACTGAGGACACGGATAATAAGTTAACTAACCTGGGTTATGTTGCCTGGTGCAAGCGGGCCTTAGGTTCTTATTTTACACGAGAACCGCATGTTCACTTAATAATCTAGTTAGCACGTCTAAGGCTTCGTTTATATTGTTACGATTCTGCCATAATAGTCCTGGGGCCTTATTGTCTGACTTTAACATCTATCGCTATCGCTTTGAATAGTGAGCTTCATATTCATATTCATTTTATTTTGCAAATAAAGCCATACAAAATCATGCAAAATTAAATAACAACATTGAGTGGAATGTTAGTATCAATAAAGATTGCAAAAGAACAGAAAATCGTTAAAGATAATACTTAACATTAAAAATAAAAATAATTACATTAAACATTAGGATGAAAAATTACAAAAGGAACAAGATAACAAGTTATTGAATGAATAAAATAAAATAAAATAGAATAAAATAGAGTTATTATTATTATCTAAACATAAAGTAAAAGTACAACATTTTACAAAATAGGTAAATTCTGAAACAATTAGAAGATAGTATTAAATTCCATTAAGTATGTCATAATATCGTAAGCATATTAAAATTTGTATTATATATAAGATTATAAGGAATGTCAGTCTTTCCAGTTATGTTGGAAGAATTCTTCTAACTTGTAAAATGGCACTTTCAGTAGACAATATTTAAGTTTGCTAGAAAATTCAGATATGTTTCTCTCAGAGAATTTGTTAAATAAAAAAAAATTTCTATATCGTAATGCACTCTTAAAATATTTAAATTTTTACATGCGACAGATTTCGCTATAAATAACCTTTTTTTAAATTTTATAATAAACCTTGTCAGAATGCCCCCCCCCCAAAATCAAGTCCTGGATCCGCCCTTGTAATAAAACGGGACATATTTAAACTTACTTTTAAATTAATAGAAATAACAATAAAAAAGTGTAAAGCACTATACCTTAAGGCGATATGCGAAAAAAATACGGTTGTTTCTTTTCTGTGTATTTCATGAAATATACGGAAAATTGTCATACATTTCTGGTATATGCATTTTGACTATATACTCTAGGGTTTTGAAATTGGAAAACATGTTTGGATAAATTTTCCTCGATAGAAATAATTGTTGAAATGCGGTCTTCAAACGCACTTTTTCTCCTCGTTTGACGAATAGGAACCATATACAAAACTCAAACATATTTTATTAGGTGTGTTTCAACAATATCTAGATATTTGAGATTTTGCTAGCTATTTTAGTTTTTTTATAAACATTATAAAACCAAACTCGGATTGACCCACGAGCTGTCAAAAAAAAAAGTTCTGGCTCACACTTGACACGTGAGATAATATGCATTTTATTGTGAGCAGAAGTATTGCACGTGAAGATTGAAGTGTCTAGAATCGATGTACAATATAAAGTTTTGGTGAGAGCTATGTACTAGATCGGTTATTTTAATTTCAGCGGTTGACAGCTCATGGGTCAATCCAACACGAACAAGGTATACAAAAAATAAATGTGTTATATACAAAATTGTTATATACCTATTTTCCAAATTATTTTTGCTAACGTAGATACGAGTACAAAGAGTTTTATTGTAAGAATTGTATTCTACTTCTACGGAAAAAAACTATAAGTAAGTAATTGAAGGGTTTCGAGGAAAAACAACACTTGCCACTTTTTGCAAATTTTACAGCAGAGACAAAAACAAAATTAATACACTTTGACATAAGCTCTTTTTCCAAAAAAAATTGTATCCCCGTTTTCCTAAAGCATTTTTTCCAAAAACTTCTCATTGATAGAGGACAATAATCACAAGCCATAGATGACAAAAAATCGTTTTTTTTTTTTTTTTTCGACAAGTGTTGTTTTGCCTCGAAACCCTTCAATTAAGTACGATTGTATTTTACATAATTTATATAATTAATTATTTAAATCTCGTTATTTATCATCGAAGTTGCTGTCTTACCAAAAATTCCCGCCAACAAGAAAAATGGCTGTAACAATACCCTTTTATATCCCCCGCAATAATTCACATTCATTTATGACAACTTTCTACAGTCGCTTCCCGCATTATCATCAATCCTACCTTACCCTACCATGCTTAGAGATGTTCCCTCAACTCTAATCTTAAGGCAGTAAAGCCGATTTTGGCTTAACTAGAAGGTGCTTGGATCGATGTGTGACCTCAATTGCTCTGCAATCGGAGACAACTCGCTTCTCAGACGTGAATATGACAGATGGGCTTAAGTGGAATGCGGCATTGAATTGGGATGTTGGATGTCTTTTGGCAGAGCTTTCTTTATTTTGTGATAATTTGAGGCGTTTTTTAAGGGTTTCGTTATGAATGCGAAGCCCTATAGTCAGGCTTGCTATAGATGCCCTGTATTTTATGGGTTACCCCATTTTTCAGGGTATAACAATCCAAGAACCCGTAACAAGCAAAACAAAATACCTGGTAAACAATGCTTCCGTATTTATTAAAAATTCGGCTGGCAATGCGTGGACGGACCAACAAAATATTGATATTGTGAAGGCGGAGCACAAGCTAAAAGTAGGTAATAAAAAGAAATTTACTCAAAAATGCAATAATTATTTTGACACCCTTCTTTGAGCAAAGTCGGCTTTCCACGCTACTTCAATAGGCGCCAGCATAGTTGTATGGAATTTCATTGCTGGTGAGTTTATGTACCAGCAATTCCATTTGGAATTCCATTACTGTAGTTTTGTTTCAAACATACTCGGTTGTACAAACATTCTTGATCGCAATGTAACATACAAGTAGCGCCATCTAGTGTTGCACAGCAAAAAGACGAATAGGGCTTTTTATAAATACATTATTCCAGCGTGATAGGGTTTACGTTCACTGTTCAGCAATTAGTTAGTATAGAAATACTCTGCATATACAGTCCAAAACCACCGCTCTTGAAACATGTAGGTACCTAACTAAAATTGATTGCTACCGAAGTCAAAGAAAAAAATACAAACTTGAAGGTTGTCCAAATAATGACCACATACAATTTTTGAGTAAAGCCTTGGTCTGCAATGACTGCGTTGCTGGCCACGCTATGATGGCCTTCGAGCTCAGGTTAGCTACGCTCTCGGACTTCAAGCTTGGTCATCATGGCTGTAATGCTGACTTCGGGCTGTAATGCTAATCGCGCTAGGCTGTGTAGGCCTATAGCTGCGCTGCGCTTTCGGCCATCATAAGCGCTGCCAGCAACGCAGTTATTGCAAACCATGGCAGTAATGTACTATTGCTTGACAAAATGAAGATCTTTTGAAACAGGTGTCTTCACAACATAAATATTTATTTGAAAATAAAGATCGTCATACAACAATGCTGTTTTAAATTGATCAAGAAGTGGCAGGTGGCAAGCCTACCTAAAATGATAATTTTATTTTAATTATCTTGAAAAGTCGTCGCCTTTGACCGTTAGGCATTGCAGTGTAATAATCATAATGGAAGATCTCTGAAAAAAAAAATTTAAGTGGGTAATACCTGAGTTATAAAAGGCTGGTTTACACGCATTTTACATGCATTGATGTTAATATTATATCATTGTAGTATGCAACGCAGAAGGAGAAGTAAATCTGGATGTGAGGAGCTCTGAACCAGGATTTGAACCCGGGACCTCTCGCTAACCGGGAGATTGATCTACCAACTGAGCTATCCAGATCTTAATACAACACGCGAATTTACCCATGGTGCTTTCCCGTAATGATATCTATAGATTATAATATATATAATCAGGTCTACCGCGATCAATTTTTACCTTTTTACGAAAAGGGGACGCCCGACGTTTCGAGACAGTTGCATGTCTCGTGGTCTACGGGAAACTGGCAAGTATGGCGAGGCGCAGTGATGAGATGCAGGTGACGACCGAAGTATTTTCCTTGTACCCGCAAAAACACTTTAGTCTTTAAAATTAATTGTTATCTTATTCACGCACGGCACACAACACTCACAGTATCCGGAGATGCACTAAGAGAAGAAACCCGCGATTTAAAAGTCGATATCTATAGATACCCACTTTACAGTGAGCTATTTGGCGCCTAGAGGACGCTTAGTGTATTCAAAGCCCTACCTTACAGCATCGGGTAGTGAAGGATACACATTATTGTACTCTTACCGAAACTATCCATCCATCCACCCATCCATCAGCCTAGTTCTTCCACTGCTGGACATAAGCCTTTCCAGGACTTTGCCATTCCCGGCGGTCATCCTGGAAGAATTGCCCATACTCACACACGCTGGGCAGGCGGGTTGGTGAGCGAGATGCTCGCACCAGTGACGCCGCTGCCCGCCACCAGTCTGTTCCATATAAGACCCGGCTATTAGGGAAAGAAATAAATTTCTATGTTTTAGTACTTTGCGATTTATCCATCGCAAGGAGATAATGCAAGTATTCAAACATAGAAATTTATTTCTATCATAGTTTTGGTTTACATGTGTTGTTTTAAGTAAGATTTTATGGACGGAACCTGCAAATTTGTTTCTGATATTCACTTTTGAAAGTTCAATTAACTTTCAGATTGAAAAGGGTTTCAACTCTTGTAATTACTTTCTGTATGAGGACAAAAGATCTTTCCTTTTGAGGATTCCTTTTACAACTAAACCCTAACCCTAAAACAGGAATTGATTGCTTTCTCGTGTTTATTGTAAATAAGATATCGAAAAACCAGAACACAATAGGAAGGGTACTGTCAACATTTTAAATAACTAAAATATTTTTTCAATTCAAGTGCTCATAAAGGCCCACTTTTCATGCATCAAAACCGAACAGAAAGTCGATTATTTTGCCCTAGGGCTTTATTATTATTTTTTTTTATTTATTTACGAGAAGTTGTGGCTAACCTGCAACCTTTCCTGTGTATCATAAATGTTATACTTTTTTTTTTCACTGTTTACCGGCTCTGGATACAGTCCTTCTGAGCCAATCATAATTTAAAGTTCACAGGATTATATTTGTTTTATTTCCTCGCAATATGCATTGAAAAACGTAGTATGATACACGGGCGTAAGAGCAATAAATTACTCGGTTACGTTAAAAACACTTGCTATCGTGTTTTAAATTGTCCTCGTAATTTATTCCTTTTCGCCCTTGTAGCATAAACTACTATTAAAGAATCCAATCAATTTATATAATGATATGATTGTAAACTCCACTGCTATTTTAAGAGGATGGCATACCCTAGCAACTTTTTTTATTACCCGTTCAGCACAATAAGTCTAATGGTAAAGACCTTATTTGCTTTTCATAGAGGCGATTATATATGTTGGCTCTTTGGCCTCTTTTTCTTGGACGCGTAATACTAGTGATCACGCAGCGAAACAACAAATTGGTGTGTTTTTAGCTAATACTGAAATATTTTGTAGGGAAAAAATATTGGATTTAGGTAACATCCCTTCATATTTCTATTGCCTATTTTATATAAAAAAAATCAAGTTGATCTCTTAACCGCGTTTTTGGAACGAACGTTTGAAACCCAAAAAAAGAGGGTGGAAAACATTATTTTTGTTTATAGGTGGAATCCTTAGATAAAAGATCGATAAATCAAATATATTTTCTTCCTAGAGACATAGTTTCTTCCAATGAACCCTTGAAAGCCTTGTGTTGTTGATGTTCTAACGCCAGGTGTCCCGTTAAACAATAAACACAACAATCAACTTGGTATATGTTATAAATGTTATAATACCTTAAAGCCTGACCAGGAAAATAAAAAACCTGCTCATTTGCTTTTATGATTTTTATTTTATGATTGCAACACTCTGACAGCACACACGAAAAAAGAACAACACACTTTGACAGCAATCGACATAACGACGTTTTAAAATTGAGGTTGCCAGTAGAAAAAATTTGTTAAAAAATTAATTCCGCAATATGGCGAGGTTTTTTATTTTCTTGGTCAGGCTATACTTACTTTACATGGAGTACTAACTGGCTTGTTGCTTCATGTTACTTTACTATCGACGAATAAATGTCTATTAGAAAAACAATCGATCAGATACCGCCTCAGCGACTTCCTTCCCGTAAACCGATCTGCGACAGGATTGAACAACAAATCGACATCCAGTTTGAGTGGCAGGCAAAATGGCGAGGAAAAAAATGTTTACAGGCTAACATTATATCTGACCCCTCTGCCACACAGCCAGGCTTTACCGGTCGGCCACAGCTTCAGGCTTCGAGAGGCGCGCCAAGCGGTTCTTCTTGCGACGGCGCCGGCGGAGAGAACAAATGTATGAAGTTCCGGCATCGAGTGACTTGCGCTCTCGGGACGGCACGGCGGTGTGCGGGCGGTTGAAACAGTGATCGAGCGCACAGGACGAACCTAGTGTCGAGCGCTTTGAGCGAGCGAGCGCGCTATACATCCGATGCGGTGGAAGGCGCCGAAGGGGGTCGTGGCAGGGCAAAGCCCGTCGCAAAAACCGCATGGAAGTGCAGCAAGAAGCGCCGCCAGAAACCTGAAGCTGTGGCTGAGGGGTTAGAGAACACCGTAAGCTGTGGACTACTGAACAGAATCTGTACTGGCGTGGCAAGGTGCAACTATAACCTGCACCAATGGGATATCGCTGACTCACTGCGACTGTGGAGCCTCAGAACAGACTATCCGTCACATCGTAGAGGAGTGCCCCATTAGAAAGTTTTCTGTTGGGCTGGAGCAGCTACACCAACTAACACCTGACGCGAAAACATGGCTATCAAACCTGGGTCTAGAATTATAGCTTTGTAGAAAAAACAATGCGGGACACAAAGGCCATACGATGATGATGACGAATAAATTTTGTTTCGCAAAAAGTTAAATTCTGTTAGTCTAACCATAGACTAAGTATTAACTTTTGTTAGACAATTAACTTAGTCTATGGTCTAACATAACCTAAGGGTTGATGAAACGTGTTTATGCCCTAGCTAGCAATTCTTAAACTTAAAAAACCGGTCAAGAGTGAGTAGGACTCGCGCCCTGAGGGTTCCGTGCCATTTAAATAGGTCAATATACTTAAATAATTTAAACAGAAATTACAAACTTATCACTCACTACCTACATATTGTATGAAATAAAACTGCAAAATTACGTTGGTTGAGTATTCGGGGACAAACTCTAAAACTACATAATAAATCGGCATATGGTACATATGGTACTTAATATACAGAAATAACAAATTCCTAACTACTTTGGTCTTTGAGATAGACCCCGTAACAAAAATAGTCTAAAAATGACAACTTTAATAGCATCCCATTACTTTACTTTCGAAGATAAAAAACAATTAAAAATACATTTACACTCTAGACAATGACACCCAAAATTTTGGGGAGAGAATAAATATTTTTCTCCATTTTCGTGTACGAGGTCACACTAAAAAAAAAAAAAAACAATTTAATATTCGGTTTTGGGTTAAAATTTTACACAACATATCAAAATTTCAGTTCTCTATCTCATTCCGTCAAAGAGCTAGATACCCGTAACATACGGGCAGACATACAGACGGACAGCGGAGTGACATTAAGGGTCGGTATAATGTCAGATGCACAATTTCAAATGAGCATAAAACATTGTGTAACTTGGTCAATCGGTTTAATAAAAATAATATAGATAATAGACTATAGGGCTGATATTCGTGCAGAAGCAAAAACGCAAAAGCTTTAAGTTCGCTCGATAGAAAAAAATTACGAAGTTACCTCTATATTTCATGTTTTTCGAGTGTTAAAGGACTTTTCTTAAAACAGTTTGCCTTGAAATTTGTATTAAAAATAAGAAAACAAATGACCCCGTATAATTGCACGGGGATTTTGAATAATTGTGTTTCGTTTTCATTTAATTTAACATCTAAGAATTGGCGCTTACGTCGATTTATTCTGAGACAAGGCGGCGACAAGATATCTCGGTCGCACGCGCTTTTTGTTCCATGCTTTGTTTCGTCACTCACCCGTCGGTCAGTTGTGATCGCTCCGTTGAGACGGGAGGGCTACGTTTTTGCGCTCTCGACGTCCCGGTTTCGTAATTTAAATAAATCTCGTAATTTGAAACATGGGAAATAAATGCAACCAATGTAAAAAATGTTTTACGAGTGAAAATAAAGCAGTGGATGAAAGTAATGCAAAGGTACGCCATTACTTAACAAAATAAGTAGATAGGTCATGTTTTATTAAAGATGTTGAACTAAAGGTTGTCTCAATAGACTAATGAATATCGCTATGTTTTTCGTCTGAGGTATTTTTTTTAGTTTACAATTTAATATCACAATAAATATGGTTGATGGATGTGGAAGAGGCGAAAGAGTTGTGTCTGGATCGTAGCAGATGGAAATCTGTAGTCTCTGCCTAGCTGCCTACCCCTCTGGGAGACTAACAAAACCTTATCTCACCATCACCATCGGCGTATCGACGTATTCTCATATCGGCGTATCGACGTATCGGCGTATCGACGTATCGTTGTATCGACGTATCCCCGTATCGACGTATCGTCGTATCGACGTATCGTTGTATCGACGTATCCCCGTATCGACATATCGACGTATCGGCGTATCGGCGTATCGACGTATCGTTGTATCGACGTATCGTCATATCCTCGTATCGTCGTATCGACGTATCGACGTATCGTTGTATCGAAGTATCCCCGTATCGACGTATCGACGTATTGACGTATCGTTGTATCGACGTATCCCCGTATCGACGTATCGTCGTATCGACGTATCGGCGTATCGACGTATCGGCGTATCGACGTATCGTTGTATCCCCGTATCGACGTATCGTCGTATCGGCGTATCGACGTATCGTTGTATCCCCGTATCGACGTATCGTCGTATCGACGTATCGTTGTATCGACGTATCCCCGTATCGACGTATTGACGTATCGACGTATCGGCGTATCGGCGTATCGACGTATCCCCGTATCGGCGTATCGTCGTATCAACGTATCGGCGTATCGACGTATCGGCGTATTGACGTATCGTTGTATCCCCGTATCGACGTATCGTCGTATCGGCGTATCGACGTATCGTTGTATCCCCGTATCGACGTATCGTCGTATCGACGTATCGTTGTATCGACGTATCCCCGTATCGACGTATTGACGTATCGATGTATCGGCGTATCGACGTATCCCCGTATTGGCGTATCGTCGTATCGACGTATCGGCGTATCGACGTATCGGCGTATCGACGTATCGTTGTATCCCCGTATCGACGTATCGTCGTATCGACGTATCGTTGTATCGACGTATCCCCGTATCGACGTATTGACGTATCGACGTATCCCCGTATCGACGTATCGACGTATCGGCGTATTGACGTATCGTTCTATCGACGTATCCCCGTATCGACGTATCGTCGTATCGACGTATCGTTGTATCATCATCGTTATCATTATCTTTGCAAGTATGACTTTCGAAAAATAAAATTTTGAAATATAAAAATTAGATGCAAACACAATTACGCAAAAAAATGCCATTGCGAACAAACCGTTTTGTCAACTGGGTTGAATTTTATACATCGTAGATGCATTATACTTATTATTGAAAACTAGCACGTGCACGGGTTAATGACCGCGGATCCACACCGCTCGTGGGAGCTAAGAAATAGCGCTCGCGGCCGGTGACGGCCGGTCGCGCAAACAGTTGAGGTGCGGGGATGCGGGGGCAAAATCACTAATTTGTCCAGGTTTATACGCAGCCTTAATAGGGCTCCGTTTTGCCCTTTGGGTACAGAACCCTAAAAACGGGCATACAGGTAAAGGTGCGGCAGTCTACGGCAACATAACAAGTAAAGGTGCAGCAGTCTACGGCAACATAACAAGTAAAGGTGCGGCAGTCTACGGCAACATAATAAGTAAAGGTGCGGCAGTCTACGGCAACATAACAAGTAAAGGTGCAGCAGTCTACGGCAACATAACAAGTAAAGGTGCGGCAGTCTACGGCAACATAACAAGTAAAGGTGCGGCAGTCTACGGCAACATAACAAGTAAAGGTGCAGCAGTCTACGGCAACATAACAAGTAAAGGTGCAGCAGTCTACGGCAACATAAAAAGTAAAAGTGCAGCAGTCTACGGCAACATAACAAGTAAAGGTGCGGCAGTCTACGGGAACATAACAAGTAAAGGTGCAGTAGTCTACGGCAACATAACAAGTAAAGGTGCGGCAGTCTACGGCAATATAACAAGTAAAGGTGCAGTAGTCTACGGCAACATAACAAGTAAAGGTGCGGCAGTCTACGGCAACATAACAAGTAAAGGTGCGGCAGTCTACGGCAACATAACAAGTAAAGGTGCAGCAGTCTACGGCAACATAACAAGTAAAGGTGCGGCAGTCTACGGCAACATAACAAGTAAAGGTGCAGCAGTCTACGGCAACATAACAAGTAAAGGTGCGGCAGTCTACGGTAACATAACAAGTAAAGGTGCAGCAGTCTATGGCAACATAACAAGTAAAGGTGCGGCAGTCTACGGCAATATAACAAGTAAAGGTGCAGCAGTCTACGGCAACATAACAAGTAAAGGTGCGGCAGTCTACGGCAACATAACAAGTAAAGGTGCAGCAGTCTACGGCAACATAACAAGTAAAGTTGCAGCAGTCTACGGCAACATAACAAGTAATTATGTCTTGATGAGTGATGACGCTTCTTAAGGTGCCTTTCCGAAGCATGTGCCATTACGGGATATGAACCCGCGACCTCTGGATTTAGTGGTCAAGATGTTTGAACCACTAGATCACAGATCAGTAGCACTAGATTACAGATTTAAAAAATGTTATGTGAATAAATAAAAAAGCAATGTGTTTTGAAACAGCAGGCGAACGTTTTAGCGACTTCACAGATTCTATCTCACAAAGTCCGTTTGGCTATGGTTGTAGTAGTGCGTACACGCACACGCACTTTTTCTAGTGTGCGTGACCTCGGAATCACTACAAAACGCGCTTATCTGTACACGTCATAGCCACAGAATAAACAATTATACTGTGTCATAGCCACGGACTTCGTGGGATAAAATGTCCGTCTGTACTGGAGGTCTGTCCTTCAAGTCAAGCCACACACATCGCCCCGCGGTTTCTGGAAGGCGCCCGCGCATGAGTTAATTTGTTCATAATTACTGTAGCAATTAATCATACTACCGGTCCTACACGGCTTCTCTTGTTTCGTTAAAGTTCAAATTGTGGAATGAGAATGAATAATTTCTTATGCAATATCTAGTTACATCACATGTGTTTTGGGCTTACTTATATTTAATAAATTAATCGTCGGTGAAACGCGGGTGTAACGAGTGTGGATTATACATATGTATGTTATGAAAACTGTAGTCTCTGTTTCCTAGAGGAAATTAATAATTTGATAATCTTCTATATTCTTAATTCTTTACTTATAGTGATATTATATATAATAATAATAATAGGGATGTGACGACCCCATCGCCCTCTGGTATGTCCTGTACGTCCAGTGCAATCAGTTACCGCAGGGCGGCTTGTGGCGAGCCGATGGTGAGTGGCGACACCACGGACCCTACCTCCAGGGGACACTATCACACATGCGTTTACACACACACATACACACAGAAACACACCCCCTACCTCTGCGCTTGCCTTAACCAGCCGGCCAGAGTGGAGATGCAAGAGCGGAACCTATGCTCCAGGTTGGAAGTGTAAAATGTCATAACGCCGGGGGCACTTGACTGTATAAGGATCTTGCGCCCCGCAGACTCACCTCTCGACAACCTTAGCTGCTTACATAGTGTTGCCCCCTGGCCGCCCCATGGTGGCTAGATAGGGGGCCCACAACGGCTATCCTGGTGGATAGTTATTAAGCAGCAAGTCACCATCTGCCATATTTAAATTTGTGAGAGATTTTCGAGGCAGATGTCCGTTATCTCACTCCATAGCCCTGTTATCCGGCCCATTTAGCATCCCATCCTCATAGCCCACTCCAAGTCGCTTCCTTCCTGGCAATAGTTTGGCAACTGTGGGGGACTGTCCGTTAGTGTATCACAATGATACATTGAGGGAGAGGCCCCCATGGATGCAGCCATCTCACATTTAGATTAAATGGTACCAAAGGCCTCTTCAATGTTGGCTTCGGCCCCATGAATGCCTTTCAAATGACCGGGTCCCTATGGGCCCGTGACTGAAAAGTGTACCTACATAATAATAATAAAATTGTTTATTTACAAAAGGAAAAACTTATAGCTATACATAAATAAGTACACATTTTTTTATTATGGCTAAAGCAATTATAGATTGCAGCTTAGATCGTGGCTCGGAAGTCGGATCCAAGTTGAAATTTATTTATAAAGCCAAATTCATACTTAAGACTCAGTAAGTAGTCGGTATCAAGATTTGATGACCCTTTTTGGGAAATTCTATAAATCATTTTCCGTGTTCCCTACTTGAAACGCAAGCCCAGCGGAATGTCAAATTTCCTTTTTAAAATTTCGCAAATGTTATTGATCCGTGATACTGATCACTTATCAAGCGTCCAGTATGAATTTGGCTGCAAAAATAAACGTCACCTTGTATGACATTAATTTATCCAGCTAAATTCATACTATAGGCTTGGTAAGTGATCGATAACACGTTTTGCAAATTTCGCAAAGTAAAACCACAGATAATAATTATAATACTGCAAAACGTTGATTCGGAGCTGGGCATGCATTTATACGGGAAAAATAATCCACGAATTTCACAAGAACCTCGATACTGAGCACTTACCGAGTCTTCAGTATGAATTTGAAAGTACGTATCATTTATTATTTGTAAATTAATTATAATTAAATGATAAATTTTTAGGGGGTTAATTCTTATGTCACGTCTTTCGATCAATGGTGGCCATAAATAATTTATCAAAGATGTCGGTGCATTCGCTTACAAGTTCATTTAAAAATATATTATTCCGATGAACCTGAAGGACGTTGTTGCGGGCCTGGATGAGGATGACGGGGGACTGCCAAGAATGACGAAATATTGGAGAGACCTATGTCCAGCAGTGGACGAACACAGGCTGATGGATCTATGGATGGATGGAACTAATAACAAATAATAAACGATTAAAAATCGTAATAATCTATAACCAGAAATCAAACTATCCTTTGTTAAAAAAGTTACCGGAAGTGACATAGGTACAAGTTCTGAACATGACCCCCTATACGAGATACGAACAAAAAAGCATTTAAAATACACTTTAAAAAGCTTGGACTGGACAAAGTGGACAAGTACTATGAATACAGCATTTAGCTACACTCTCTACATCACGGGCATAAGGTCAAATGCACAACTTCAAATGACCATTTCACATTGTGTTACTTGATCAATCGGTTAAATAAAAATAACATAGATAGTAGACTTAGGATTGATAGGTTAATTTAAGAAAAAACGCAAAAGCTTTAAGTTCGCTCATAGAAAAAAAAATTAAAATACCTCTAAATTTAATGTTTTTCGAGTGTTAAATGGCTTTCCTTAAATCATACAGCCATGAAATTTGTATTAAAAATAAGTGAACAATAACCCCGTCGGCCAATCTTGGAATATTTTAATAATTTCATCTAGAAGCTGAGTTATTAAGGCGCTACGGAAAAAAATCGACACTTTAAGAACTTGCATATCTACTTCAGTAAATAATGTATTATTTTGATAAAATAGTACATTATTTTTGGATTCTTTTTCTAGGGACTAAAAACTCAGGTTTTTGTACGCGCGTGTTTCTTGGTGGTCGTAACAGCCATGGGTTCTCAGCCGCCATTTTAAACTAAAAGGTAACGTCGTCCTTGAGTTCAGTTCTGATTGATGCAAAATGAGGTGCAAATCTGACTTTATATGTATGTATTATTATGTAGTATTTATATGTTTTCAATGCATGTGCTCGTAAAGGCCCACTTTTTATGCATCAAAACCGAACAGAAAGTCGATTATTTTGCCCTAGGGCTTTATTATTATTATTTTTTTTAATTTATTTACAATGGTTGGCTAACCTGCAGCCTTTCCTGTGTACCATAGACGTTATAGTTTTTCTTCCACTGTTTAACGGCTCTGGATACAGTCCTTTTGAGCCAATTATAATTTAAAGTTCACAAGATTATATTTGTTTTCATTTCCTCACACTATGCATTGAAAAATGTAGTATGATACACGGGCGTAAAAGCAATAAATTACTCGGTTACGTTTAAAACACTCGCTACGCTCGTGTTTAAATCGTCCTCGTAATTTATTCCTTTGCGCCCTTGTAGCATAAACTACTATTATATGTATGGTCACAATCGTACAAAAAGACCGTGTGCATTATTTAAGAGTACTGTGCTCGCTCGAACTCTCAATATGCGCTGTTCGCTGATTCCTTATTAATGAATATTTTCAAAATTTTTAATTTTGTTACTTATCCGGTCCCGTACGTCTTATCAATGGCTTGATCCTTTTATCAAAATCAAATTTACAAGTGTTTAAAAGTAAATAATTAATATTATGTTTATTTTGCGAAATCCATCGCTATGAATACTCTAAATATTATTAGAGTGCATTACAAACTAGAAAAGATTAATCAGAAACAAACCCAAAGACAAGAATTTGAAAAAAATCCCCGGGCCAGGATTCGGACCTGCGACCTCTTGTTATCAAGACAAGCGCGCTACCAATTGCGCCACCGAGGTTCCTACCTAGACCGGCGAATTCTTCCATCATACTTGTCCACTATTATTTTTGCTGCTACCTAATATACTAGCCTGTACTGCACATATATAGAACGCTCACGAGGGCGTTATGTGATTTTACAATTGGTAGCGCGCTTGTCTTGATAACAAGAGGTCGCAGGTTCGAATCCTGGCCCGGGGAATTTTTTCAAATTCTTGTCTTTGGGTTTGTTTCTGATTGATCTTTTCTAGTTTGTAATGCACTCTAATAATATTTAAATAATTAATACTCCAGAACTTTTAAACGCTTGTAACTTTTGCGTGTATTTTATTTTGCTAAATGTTTTAGGTTCAAGTCATGGATTAATGTACGGAATAAGTTACAAATATCAAGTTTTGTAAAATATATATAAAATAAAATAGCGGGTGTCAAAGGTGTTCCGAGTGTGAATTGTGAAAATGCAAGTCACCCGCGTTTCACCGACTATTATTACGTCCCAACGTGATGAGTGGTGAGCTCTATCGCCGTACTTCGGGCACAAACACGCTTTTTAGGGAATGCAGGTTTCCTTACGATGTTTTCCTTAACCGCTGAGCAAGTAGTAAGTAAGAACAAATTTTGGAAAATATTAATATAGTATTTTTCATTACGAGTGCGGAAAGCCTGTCATTGCAAAGAGTTCCGACAAATGTCTACCCGAGCCGAGGCGCAGCCGAAGGTGAGGGTTGACAGTCGGAACAAGTTGCAATGACGGTTCCGCACGTGTACTGAACAACTATTTTTAATACAGTTGCGAAAAAATGAAGCAATTTAATAAAATAATAAAAACACAATAAACTCAACTAACTAATACTCCACGCAATAAATTCTTCGTATGTAGATATGTAGCGACTTTTTGACTTTTCCGGTAAAATGTTGTCCGGAGCATTTTGTGCAATTATACTGAGTTCCGGTGGTGTTAATTCAAATAAAATATCGTCGAAATTTCTCATTTTGTGCAACAAACAACTAAACCCGCAAAGAAAATTTTTGGAAAATGGCGCCAACCGTAAAAGAATATAAGCAGAGATTTTTTTTTGTTTTCTTCACCCATTCTGGGTAGGCAAAGGGAACTTTGCCCATACAGCCAAGTCTTCAGTAGAATTTTTTTATTTATATGAAATGAAAATGAAATTTAATGAGATGAATTGAAATGAAACCTAACCTAACTCATTGAATCTAATCATTGAATCTGATATTGAAACAAATTAGTACCTTCTTTTTAGAAATATTTGCATGAATCATAAAAACTTCTATGAATTTTATTTTGTGAAAACTTCGTGGTTGGTTTTTTCTTTTTAATAGACATTATTTTGACAGTTGGGAAAGAGAACGCACTAGTTGGGAAAAGGTAAAGAAAAAGCTCGAGTATGTAATAGCCTACATCCCGAACGCTATACGTCCCTGCAATACGCCACTTTTTGAGCAACTGTATTAAAAAATATGTATATTACTCGTCGTATCGCGAACAGCACCTATTAGGAGTTCTGTCGAGCACGGTACCCTTAAGCTAATTAATTTAATATGCATTACACAGTCATGTTGTATGTGAAACAGAAAAACAGACCTTTAAACAATATTACAAAAGAAAGAGCGATCACGATCACAATTATTACAACAATTTGTTAGCATTCTGTACGTACCATAGCTGTAATTAGTCGTAATTTGTGGCCCTTTTATAGTAGTTTATGCTACTAGGGCGAAAAGGAATAAATTACGAGGACGATTTAAAACACGAGCGTAGCGAGTGTTTTAAACGTAACCGAGTAATTTATTGCTTTTACGCCCATGTATCATACTACGTTTTTCAATGCATAGTGTGAGGAAATAAAACAAATATAATTTTGTGAACTTTAAATTATAATTGGCTCAAAAGGACTGTATCCAGAGGCGTTAAACAGTGGAAAAAAAAGTATGACATTTATGGTACACAAGAAAGGCTGCAGGTTAGCCAACCATTGAAAACAAATAAAAAAAAAATAATGATAATAAAGCCCTAGGGCAAAATAATCGACTTTCTGTTCGGTTTTGATGCATAAAAAGTGGGCCTTTACGAGCACATGCATTGAAAATAATTTGATGATGTTGAGAATAAGTATTATTTTGCTGGAAACACTTTGGTATACTCAGCTATGCGCCATTCCATTTTGTGTATACATCAGCATCCAGAATTTGATTTCGGGGGAAGCTGTGGAAGCGTTCTGACAAAGTAAAAAAGCAAGATTTTATTATTTATTTGCATTTTTGGCTTTTAAAATGTTGAACTTTCTCGCCAAACCGGTCTATGTGCTTCACAAAAGTTTAAATTCTATCCTTTGTTACGATTTTCCTAATGTGCATTTGTGAAAATCATAGAAATTTATTTCTGTCATAATTTTTTGTAATATTTATAATGAAATAGATAGTTATCGATCTGTAATCCATGGAAACGAAATATCAGTACCAGACTATTTTATTCGAATACTCATCTAAATTTGCTCATCCAAAATTTTGCTCATTATTCCTAGAAGTTTGTTTGCATCTCGTATAGGGGGGCATGTTCAGAACTTGAACATTATTTCCGGTTCGACTTTTTTTAACGAAGGGTTATTTGATTTCTGACTATAAATTATTAAGTCTTTTAAAATTATTAATGCGAAGTTAATGCTTATTTGATTAGAATTACACAAATTTTCAAATGACCTCGTAAGCGAATGCGCCGCCGGCACTAACGATATCTATAGCCGCCATTGATTAATTCATCTTTGACTGAGTAAAGAGGCAACGAGGTAACATAAGAAGTATCCACTTCAATAATTTTTATCTGTGACACACCAAGCTGTTTTGTAATGCCACAGTATAGATAAGTAACAGTATTACATCTGGGGCAGTGTCCTTGAAACAACGCTCGGTAGACGCACGCATTAGGGCTGCCCACATAAATGCGCGGGAATCGGGTGGCATCGTGGCATCTTACACTCTCCGCGCACCCATACTATGAGGTATGAACCGAGATTTGGAAGCGCGCGTTTCAGTCGTTTTATATGAAGATATAATACTGTTTTACTTATCTATACTGTGGTACAGTGGCGTGCACAGAACTTTTTGCTGGAAAAGCAAGCAATTGGTCAAGAAAAACAATAAAAAAAATATGAAAAAATTTAAATATCGCTTTGAAAAAAAAAGTTTGTGTAGGAAATTTTCACTCTAGGGTAGACATTGTTTACCCTGGCGTCATACAATTTTTTTTTTTCAAAGTGATATTTAAATTTTTTCATATTTTTTTATTGTTGTTCTTTTGCTAGCTTTTCCAGCAAAAAGTTCTGTGGACGCCACTGCTGAGTGTGGTAATGCCGCAGACAGCGATTTGCAGCGGGTTCTATTTTACGAACCCCAAGCCAACTTATTGAATCTAACTTCTCTAACAACCAAATAAGCCGGTTTCCTACACCAAGCCAGCCATACAAGGAGACAATACGAATTATTAACTTTCAGCCTAGTACATAAATAACTGCGCTCAGTAGGTCACAGCTAAGCGCCGGCGGGCTAGTTTTTGAAAGACCTGTAGTTTGGACCTAAAGATTTTAATTTTACTAGACTTTTTTTTATTCTTTATTATTTATTGTACATTGAATTATTGACAATAAAATACATGTACAGAGGCGAGCTTATCTCTGAAAAGAGATTTCTTCCAGCAAACCTTAGTGGGAGAGGACACTATAATAATAAAAATAAGTAATAATACATACGTCTACTACAAATAAAGACATATTAACATAGAAATAAAATAACAATATACAAATTTAAATCTACTGGACTACATCTCTACCATTAAATATATACTTCTATAGATTAATACTAATATAAATAAATACATACATAACATTATCTACTTTAAGACAGAGAGAGGTAGTGCTCTTTTAGCTTTAACTTAAAACGACTAATAGTGGGACTTTTATAATATTTTCAGGATACCCTAGGGCCTAGTGATGCCTCGTCTGTCAAGAAGTCAAGTTTTGTACAGATCTGCTAAAGATTTAATGCGCATTGAAATTTTCGCCAGTGTTCGTATTTTTGACAACGAGCCGAATCATAAAATTGTAAGAGTCCTGTCATTTGGAAACTATTACATTGATATAGGAGTCAAAGTCATGTGCAAAATATTGGAACCGGAAGCAGTTAAGGGTGTCATTCTGGTTGTCTATAAGCGACCGGACGTGCATTATCTGTCGTGGATTCTAAAGAAAGGTGAAAAAACGAACAGGGAAATACAAACTTTGCCGAAGAGTGGCGAAGATTCATTGTGTCTGAATTTTCGCCACTGTAAACGCTGTAAGGTTAATCTGCATACCCCAAAATTCATTTGTATTTGGATGTACCCAAAGTACGCGGATAAAACTTATCCCCATCACGTTGGGAATAAAAAGTGGTCAATAAAAAGAAGTGTACGAGTTTTGAGTGTTCCAGTAACAGACCGCTCGGAAATATTTTGGCACTCCCTCGGGAATGTATTTTGTATCGATATGATATTTTATCGATGTCTTATCTTATTTTAAATTAGCCTTTCACCCGAGGCTCTGCCCGCGTTTATTCAATCTTTGCCCCATTTTCGGCTTGGCGGTTATTTTATTAACACACCTTATAACCTATCTGTAGACCAGAGTCACTAAAATGATAATTAAAAAAAATGAACATACATATAATATACATACCTGTATGTATATTGTATATATTTTAGGTTTGGCCTCAGTATAATACTAAATAACAATAATAAAAATTTCGCAAAAATATTCAATCTACAGACACGACTTTTGTACTATTTTATTATTATAGATGTTGTTTTATTACATATACAAAGTCTTTGTTTTATTACAATTTTAATTCAGGGACCAAACAAAACTTCCACTGAGTAACGTCCACCTAATAACTTGAGTTACAACGTTGAATGCATTGTTTGTTGCAACTTTCAATGCAACCGGTCCTGTCTGTTACGTAACACATTGGATTGTTGTGTAACAACTGAGACAAAGCTTGTGACCACGGAAGTGACTCGCATTTGCATACAGGATGCACTAACTGACACGAAAATAAGGTAACTGTCTATTACGACTTGTTTTCAGATTTTAGATTTTAAGATGAGGGCCGTTTCTCCAGATTTGTTACAAAATATTAAGATATAATTATAACGCCCAAAAACAACCTTTCGCTAAGACAACTTTTGGCAATAGTTTACTAAATGCATAATAGTAGTTTATGCTACAAGGGCGAAAAGGAATAAATTACGAGGACGATTTAAAACACGAGCGTAGCGAGTGTTTTAAACGTAACCGAGTAATTTATTGCTCTTACGCCCGTGTATCATACTACGTTTTTCAATGCATAGTGTCAGGAAATAAAACAAATATAATCTTGTGAACTTTAAATTATGATTGGCTCAAAAGGATTGTATCCAGAGCCGTTAAACAGTGGAAAAAAAAATATTACATTTATGGTACACAAGAAAGGCTGCAGGTTAGCCAACCATTGTGAATAAATAAAAAAATAATAAAGCCCTAGGGCAAAATAATCGACTTTCTGTTCGGTTTTCATGCATAAAAAGTAGGCCTTTACGAGCACTTGCATTGAAAATATATTTTTAATGTCCAATCAAATTTTAATGCAAACTATTGTCAAAAGTCTAATAGTTGTATTTTGTCCGTTATAATTATTTCTTAATATTTTGTTACAAATCTAGAGAATGGACCCATAAGATGAAGAGAGAATTTTGATCCGCCAGTTCTACCATGTTTCTTGTTGTCTGTCTGCAAGATAAATCTAAAACTGGGCGGGAGTAGCATGTATGAGGCTTGGGGCTTGAAAAAGCGTGGATTTGGTAAAATTGCGTATATTTAGCTCGATTTGTAGGCCAAACTGGCTACTAGAAAATTCTGGGAAATATATATGTACTTAATCATGTTTTTTCTGATGAATTAAGCCTTTATAGATTATCGAAATTTTATATCTTTACTCAAATAAATATATATCTGTAAGTACCTAATTTCATTCTGTACATTCAATTCGCTCGGACACGGAATATGCGTTTGAAATGAATCTTTCACACAATAAAAGATCTCATTATTATCTACAAAAAAACCTTACTACTTTATTTCTGTATGTCCTAATGGAGCCACGATTTCAAAATAACTGAAGTTTTGCGTGCGCGGCATCTGATTAGAGCTGGATAGAGAGTTAAAAAATAAACGCGTTAGAGCGGGACCGAATTTTAGCATAGTGCAGCCCCTTAAATTCATTCCTCAGTATCAATGTATCAATTATTTCGTCTTGTGATTTCCAGGACTTTTTTGTCTCTCCCTGGCGTCATCGAAGGTTTTCAGTTTACAATTCCAAATTATATAGACGTTGAAAAAAAAAACGTTTTATTCCATTCCAATACTATTAAACCAACCATCCATCCATCAGCCCGTATTCGTCCACTGCTGGACATAGGCCTCCCAAATATTACGCCACTCTTGGCGGTCCTCAGTCATCCTCATCCAGCCGCCACCCGCAACGTCCTTCAGATCGTCAGTCCACCGGGCACGAGGGCGGCCTACGCTGCGCTTTGCTGTACGTGGTCTCCATTCCAACTGTTAAACCAGCAAACATAATATCCAGAATGTTAAGATGATAACCTAATTCCTTAAAACGGGGTGTTCTACCCATTAATATGAACAACTCTATGGAGTCAAACCTGAAATCGTAAAAAATAAATCAGCTTTTTCATACAATTTGGTCAAGTAGGTATTTAACTTTTTTATAGAACAGCTGATTTTTTCGCGATTTCAGCATTAGCCTCATAGTAAAAGTTGTCCATGTTCGTGGGTAGAACGCCCCGTTTGAAGGAAAAAGGTTATCAAGTTAACACCTATTATATCTTTATAAACTGGCTTTTCCAAAAATCAGACTCGCCAAAGTGAGTACCTCTTTCGTAGGACATGGTATAAGATTTTACAATAAACTTCCAAAAGAGGTCCTTACTTTGTCAGAGAATAAGTTTAAACAGTATATTAAGCAGGGCCTACTGAAAAAGGCATATTATAGAATAAATGAATATTTGGATGATGGTGAAGCATGGTGTTATAGTGATACTGATTTTGATGATAGTAGATAATAATTTAATTAATTAATATAATTTCCTAACTTTTGATTCCTCTTAAGAGTTAACATTAATTAATTACAGACTGTAAAAGGAAATAGACTATATGAGACAGGTAGGCAAAGATAGTGCATCAATAAGATATACAGGGTGGAAAAAATGAATGGGCCCTGGAGGAGAACTACCTTAATTCCTTTAGTTAGCTCATTTTATTGAAAGGAAACATTCCTTTATTTTTTAAAAGAAACAAAACTGCATTCAAAGATCTTCTAAAATTCGCTTGTCTCACCCGGGAATAGAACCAACTAAAAATGAAAAAAATAAACCCTCGCTATTTTATTATACGAATCGGTAGGATTATTGTTCAGGATAAAATATGTCTAATAAACATTTGGTCTTACACTCATCTGCTGTACGAGATACCCACGAAATTGAATATTTATTACAAGTTCTTTGTTAACAATACCTAATAAAATACTGTTCACTTGTAACAAGTAAATGACACGTTTTAATTTTCTTATCTTTCTAACATCCAAAGACATCGTATGAAGTACAAACTTGCTAATGTTATTTACCTTAAGTACCTTGTTGAAGACTTCGATAAGAAAATCGTTAAAAATCTATGCACAGCACAATTCCTTCTTGCACTAGGCGTACTGACGAAAAGTTTAAAAAGGGAAACTATTTTTTTTTTTGAAATGCGGTGCAACAAATTTAAAATTCGAATGATAACTTTCAACATTTTTAAAATCGATAAAACTATTCGTTAGAATTTCAAATTTAGTTTTGTTTCGCTTTCATTCCGTGCTGTCATTGTGTAATAATGGCATATCAAGAACAATTTTATTTATTAGAAGCTTGTTTTCACTTATTTTTATTTCAAAGACCAAATATTTATTAGACAAATTTTATCCTGAACGATATTCCTACCAATTCGTATAATAAAATAGCGAGGGTTTATTTTTTAGTTTTTAGTTGGTTCGAATCCCGGGTGAGACAAGCGAATTTTAGAAGATCTTTGAATGCAGTTTTGTTTCTTTTAAAAAATAAAGGAATGTTTCTTTTCAGCAAAATGAGCTAACTAAAGGATTTAAGGTAGTTCCCCTCCAGGGCCCTTAAATTTTTTCCATCCTGTATATGAAGATATATGTTTTTCTTTTTTCATTAGCCTGAATTCCTGCTGTCTTGTATTTTCTTATCCCTTGGTTAAAGTAGATATAAGTAATTTGATGTATAGTATAAGTTTATGTTAAAAAAAAAGACATGATCTTGCCAAGTTTCTTGCCCGTTCTTCTTAGCAAGACTAATCGAATGGGCGGAGGTATTTATATATGTAACCTATTACTATGTAGTATATAGGATGGGATTTGGTCGGCCGCCTGGATTCGTGCTGGGGGCTCGGTTGGTGATTATTGAACCTGTTCCTGGTCCCTGGCCGGGTCTCCGGTATGGGTTCGGGCGGTTGATTGGATTTCACCTTGTACTTTGCAAAATAAACTTTTTGAATTTTGAATTTTTGAATTTTGAATTTTAGTCCTGCCTGACTCACTCACTGACTGACTCATCAAGGCCCAGCCTCTTGTACCTAAAAATCTGAAACGCACAGAGGTACCCTTTATAATACAGGGGGTTAAGATGAAGTTGTGGAAGCCGAAAACTTTCGATAGTACTTGTCCATACGAACAACTTTCCGTGAAAAAGAATTGAGAAATCGAGAAAAAAGAACTGTCGTTTCATACATTTTGGTCGGTTAGCTATGTAACTTTTCTATGGAACAGCTGATTGTTTTTTCGTAATTCGAGAGTTGGCCCCAAAGTAAAAGTCGTTCGTATGGACGAGTACTATCGCCAGTTTCCGGCTTCCGCAACATCATATTAACACCCAGTTTTTTTTAGAAATATCTCAGTATCGGGAGAAACGAGATCCATGCGAGCAACGTTGCGGGTATCCACTAGTATTTGTATATTATATATATGTAGATATGTAACCGGGTTGGTTTTGGTAGAAACACGGTTTTAGGGGGCGAAATATCAATCTACGTGTCATCTCTGTGAAAAGTCGTTTCCTGCAAATTTTCACGAGCAAATCACCTATCTTGTGTTGCTTTTGCACAATATTAGAAATTTTGCATCAGAAGATATGCACGTCAGTAGATTTTTACGCTTTTCTATGTTTTTTTTACGTACGTATTTGTTTCCAAAGTACTTCAATCGAGTGGAGCTCGGTCGCCTAGGTACTTTATATCTGATACACCTATTAGACCCAAATCTTACAGATATAAGTACATGAATAACTTCTAAAAATCAAGTTGCCAAATTGATAAGCACTGTGTAATCTGACATCTATTAAGATTAGGGTGATATGTGACCAAAAAAAAAGTTGCCCAACGGTAACATCAACTCCAAAATAATTTGATCAAGTGCTAGTCGGATCCGCGCACAAAAGGTTCCGTACTATACAATACGGTTACGGAACGCTAAAAACATTACATATAGTAAATAACAACAATATATAGGTAGATATCATAGCAACATCAAAGCGACAAAAAATAAGCCACTAAAACGGTAGTGCCTGACAAACAATTCAGCACCCTTTGAGTACGGAACTCCAATATTTATCTTACTTTATAGTATGTACAACAATTTGAATCTTGTATAAAATGTAAAGACAGTAATGTCTTTAAGATAATTACTCAAACAAATAACGTCAAAAAGTGTTACTTTGGGAGACAATTTATTTATTCTTTTTTTGCTTTTTTTTTATTGTTTGCCATAATAGAGGCCTTAGTAAAAAGTATTCAGTGAAAATTTCAACTGGCTATCTATAATGGCTGAGGCTGTAGAGTTGTGTGGGTTAATGCTTTAAGCTTGTGACAGACGGACAGGCAAACAGCGGAGGCTTAGTAATAGGTTCCCGTTGGGCACCCATCGGGTACGGAACTCTAAAAAGAACCCATGAATCAACTAAAAACAAACTATTCCGCTAAATAAACGCGTGTCTGTAATTTTGCTCTGGAAAATAAAGGGAAAAAGTTGTCAAAGCAATGTCAAAATCAAAGGATTCAAAGGATCGTTAATGCATAATTTACTGTACAGTCACGTCAAAATACTCGTACAATGACGTTAAATACGGTCGTGTTAAGCTCATATACGTACTGAATAAGTTAGTATATTGTACAAGTATTAGCATATTTTAAGGGTATGGCCTACCCTAGCAACATTTTTTATTACCCGTCCAGCACAATAAGTCCAATGGCAAAGACTTTATTTGCTTTATTTGATAGAGGTGATTATATGTTGACTTATTGGCCCCTTTTACTTGGATGCGTAATTCTAATAATCGTGCAGCGAAACAACAAGTAGATTGACTTCATATTTCTATTAAATATTTTAGGCTAAACTAAACTAAACGCAACATAAACATGACATAACAGGCCGTTGCGAGTTCAGGATTAATCAAACGTTCAGATTTAAATATTTTCTAGCTGGACAGGTACTAAAGGACGAAAAGTCATGGACTTTTAACATGTCTACCACACAGAAAGTCACAGGTCTTTGACAAAGGCGCACAAATCTAGCCGAGGTGTGCGGTCCATGTTCATTGCCGTAGCCAGGGTTATGTCGTGGGGGGGGGGGGGGGAGGCACGGCCCAGTAGGGGCCAGCCTGACACACCATTGGTTTTGTTCAAAATTATGGTTTATTCAAATGGGATTTCCAAAATGAAATTTCCTTCAAGTCACGCTTATGCTTACTTATGGTTGTAACTTAAATAATATATGCTTTCCAAGTCTCACGAAGTGCCGACAATTGCAAGTATAAATTACATATATTTGTAAATTTTATACTTGCGAATGTCGGCACTAGGTGAAACTTGAAACACATCTTGAGTTAAAAGCACTTTTACAGTAGTTATCATTGTTTACGTTGCTCAGAGCTAGTGCCTGGAGTCAACCATCTTCCTTTGAAAATGGTGTAAAATCCGAAACCTGTTGGGAGAAAACATAAATAAAGTAAAACTACTGTACAAGTGCTTTTAACTCAAGATGTAAAAACCAAACCAAAGAACCAAAGTTATCGACATAGCCTCTAAAATAAGCAAGCTGAAAAGTGGCAGTGGGCTGCCCACATCAGCCGAAGAACCGACAACCGATGGAACCGGCAGAAGCAGTGTAGAACGCCCGCCAGCTCGCTGGACTGACGATCTAAAAAAGATTGCCGGTAGTGGCTGGATGAGGATGACCGAAGACAGAAAAATGTGGTGGCGTGCCCTTGGAGAGGCCTATGTCCAGCAATGGACCGATATTGGCTGATGGATTGGATATTCTGGGAGAGGGGGGGGGGGGGTGGCGGCGTGCTCATCTCCGCACCTACCTGGCTACGCCAATATCCATGTTGATTCTACACTTTGTTTCAACCGTAAACATGTTTATTTAGGACCCTTGTTAATTACGGTCTCAGAAAATAATGCTTGTTATGTATGGACACATGGGGGCGCCAGGGTTAAGAGATAATTTTCTTGTTAATTATACGAAAACAGCTTTTGCCCGCAATTTATTCGTGCATAGTTTGCGTAGAGTATGATATTTTGGTTGTTGACTAGTCTGTAGTAAAAATAATTTGGATAAGTGAGTGTTGGAAGGGTTCCGTAATTTCGTACCACCAGTTCACTATACAATACGGATACGGAATCCTTAAAATATGGTAAATTATAACAAAATATAGATGTCAAAAAAAATTGACACTTTTCGAACTTCTATATCTACTTCGGTATATAATGTATAATTTTGATAAAATAGTATATTATTTTTGAAATTTTTCTCTAGGGATCTGTTAAAACAGAAACGCGATTGGAGAATTTCGGCTCGATAGACGTATTTATTGAAATCAGGTCTTTATCGACACCAATTCTCCTGGTTTTACAATTTAGAATGACATATGGACTGCAATTATATTTTATTAGATGGGTTTTAACAGTATCTAGGACCTGGTTAAACGAAATTTCGATAGCATTTTTCGTACATTTTATATAAATAAAAAACCGAATTTTTGCTACTTTTCCACGAATCCGTCCCTCTCGCACTGAGGGTGTTTTCGCATATGGAGTAACAGGGACGCTAAAACTTTTACATATCGCCTTAAAAGGCAACACAAACTATCGAGCCGCTAAAATGGGGTGATGCTCTATCTCCCCAAGTTCCTCAAAGATTTCATTATTGACTAAAAGTTTAACGACTGTGTCTTGATCAAAATCATGAATGGTACAGTGGCCGAATCAATGCTTACGTACTTGTTACAAAGGTCCACCTTTTTAAATCTAAAAATCAACAAAAAAAAAAGGAATAAATATATACATTTGCCTTTTTAATGCTTTTCATTTACTATGACAAAAATTAATTTCTATGTTTGAACACTTGGCTATTTATCCATCGCAAGGAGATATAAATTATCATTATATCATTGCAGTATAGAAACGCAGAAATAAACTCCTCACATCCAGATTTACTTTTCTTTCTGCGTTTCTATACTGCAATGATATAATGATAACCTTTTCATTTAATTTAATAATTATAAACAACAAAAATAACAGTACTGAGTATTTTTGAAATATTATGTCGGCCCACTTTGGGGCCGGCATCAGTCGAATGGTGAAAGATTTGAATACAGAATGATATGAAATAAAAAAAAATAAAAATATGTAACCTTATTACTAATTAAACTACAATAACACAAAAAAAAAGCGATAAATAGTCTACATGTTGTGTTTACTTATAATTTTCCGGAGTTTCATAATTAGATGCTGGATGCACCTCCAAAACACCCTAGAATGCCATAGATTTTTCCATAACACTACATTCACCCCTAGAACAATCTGGATATAATTCCTAACTCACCCTGGATACATTCCTAACACCCTGGATATATCTCGAAAACATCTAAAACACATAGCAAAAATTATATATAGGTAAATAACAAAAATAAGTCTTCCAAAATAAGGTATATATATATATATATATCGTTATTAATTCCAAACTAATTTTATTTTATTCTTACACTTTTGGACACGTAAGTACAAGGATTGTTCAAGTGTGAACTTTACAAATAATTTATGTTTATATTTTGGGGACGTGTAAATGAATGTATGAAAAATCATTTTGGGGAACTTGGAACTTGGGGAGATAGGGTCTACGGACTTTGTCCACACATTTAGATTATCTTAACATTTCTTAATAATTATTTCCTATTGACATAGTTTACTTAAGTCAAGGTTGCTAACACAGCGCCCGCAAGTATTGAGGACAAGTTAGTGCCTTCCGGATGACGATATGACTGCCAGCGATACATAGTTAAGCCTAAAGTATTGTAGAAACGTCAATTAGTTTCGTGCCACTCATGAACATTAACATAATTTATAACATAACATTTTATATTCCTTTTTCTCTTGCAATAACAGTGTAACATTTATATTTAATTAATTAAACATTATTAACATAACAATTAACAATTCATTCCACTATTATCCTGCCAAGGCACACTGGACTCGTGGTATCGGTCGGTCGTCGCGTTCGGATCACGAGTACCTTCTGTAAGGGAGAGCTAGTCCGATATTAGTCCCTACCCTTACATATGGCATCAATGAGCAAATTTTAAAATACTAGTCCCAATATCCCAAACAACTTACATGAACAACCGTTACATATCGAGAAAAGCTATTTCTTAAAAAAATATTTAAAATATGTTTAAAGAATAACAAAACGCTACTCTGCAAACTGTGTAAATAACAGTGCGTGAGTAAAAGACATCAACGTGCGCGCGCGCTTCTTGCAAATTATAGAGACAGATAAATCGTTATTGTTTAATCACTCAATCAATCAAGTTATACTTCACGGTCATTTTTAGAATTAAATCAAATAACGGAAAGCTATGCCTTGATGTTCGTCATTCTTCCTTCCGCAGCAAAGAACGGAAGCTGGTCCAAAATGAGTTTTTTTCTGTGTAGGAGTACAATAGTATTTTGTGCAACTGTGACATAATTTGAGACATAGGGACTTGAGTGCTTGTTTACGAAACGAACGAAGTGAGTTTCGTAATCGTTTTACACGAGTGTTCCAATGTCTAATTATGTTCAGTTGCACACAATACTTTATCTAAAAAGAACACTCGTCATGGTGTCATGCATGATACCTAAGTCCAAGGAATTAATATGTAGATGCCTGGGACCAATCAGAACCGAGAACGAGTAGAAGGCGTGGCTTAATAAATTAAGACAGACCGTTATTGCTAGTGATTGGTTCTCTAGCGGTGTTATACTAAATTTGGCTACTCACAGCGCAGAATTGCCGTGTTAAAATGTAATATTAAAACATAGGTCAAATAATGTAGATACTTATAAAATCGCTTTTGATATTTTAATTACCTTATTGCAGTATGAGAGTGGATAAATAATCAAGTAGATCTCCTACTGATCCGTTATTTGTACACCTGCCTGTAAGACCCCGAGAAATCTTTTATGACGTCATATTTTCAGAATTATATAATTTAAAGTTATTTCAATATGTAGAAAATTTTTTATTTTTCATTCTTCGTGTAATGTAAGGTTAAGAAGATGGCATACCCTAGCAACTTTTTTTATTACCCGTCCAGCACAATAAGTCCTACGGCAAAGACTTTATTTGCTTGTCATAGAGGCGATTATATGTTGGCTCTTTGGCCTCTTTTTCTTGAACGCGTAATACTAGTGATCACGCAGCGAAACAACAAATTGGTGTGTTTTTAGCTAATACTGAAAAATTTTGTAGGGAAAAAAAATATTGAATTTAGGTACCTTCATATTTCTATTACCTATTTTATGAAAAAAAAATCAAGTTGATCTCTTAACCGCGTTCTTGAAGCGAACGTTTGATAACCAAAAAAAGAGAGGGTGCAAAACATTTTTTTTTGACAAAAGTATAAATCTTAGTACATTGTTTATACGTAACATCCCTAGAGAAAAGATTAATAAACCAAATATATTTTTTTCAATACAAGGAGAGTCCGAATTTCTTCAAACGAATCCTAGATAGACTGGAGTTGGTCATGCTCTAGGCTCAGGTACAGGCTTAACATGACCATTTTTATTTTTGCTTAAAACGGGACATAATTATGGCTACAGAATCAGTGGCACAATGAAACAACGCACTTTTTGCACTTGAATATCCAATCCATTTTTGCAAACAAATTATTTTCTTTCAATACTTAAACCAAATAATTCAAAATTTCATCTGAACTTTCACCAAGTAACTCTTCGTATGGTATAAAATAGCGCATTATAATAGGAATATCTTTGGTGCCGTCGTTTTTAATTGTAAAGTACTCAGAACAATATTCTGAGGTAAAGTATCCCATCAAAAACATTAATGTGAAATGAGAGCCAAGTTCAAAATTATGCCTTGGTTGTTGATTTCAACGACAAAAGAATTGAGAAATTTGCCGATTTTTGGACGTTAATATCTAAATGCCTGTTTGAGGTGTGTTTATGAAATTGGGAGCACATATGTATCTTGCAAGTCTCAATATATGAGCCAAATTTGACATGTTTATGTGAAATAGTATTTGAGTTATGAGGGGGTCAAAAGTGGCTCCAAATGGTTAGTCTAATATTACACACGGTACCGATCGCCACGCCATTCTGTTAGCTTGAACTTGGCTTGACACGCTACCGCGTGTCTAGATAAAATGTGAGATTTCCCGAACTCAATCAAACTCAATCAAACTCCGCGGGGTGACGCGGCGGAAGCGGGGTGTGACATTTGAATTTTTTTCGCTGTTATAGTATAGCATTCTCAAAACGGGACAATTCTGTGTCCGGAAGCTTTCTACGGGGACACCGGGACGTAGTAACCAAGAAAGGGACTGTTCCGTTCAAAACGGTACGTATGGTCACGTTATCTAAAGTATACGATTTCTTAACCTTTTACAGCTACGGACCCCTAAGAAATCAAGCAAAATTATCAAGGACCCCCTTAATAATGAAAACAGTAATCAAACTCGGATTATTTATTTTATTACTACAAAAACACATATAAAAAAAACTTTTTAACAAAAAAACAGTACATAGATGAGCCTGTGGACCACCATATATACAAGGTGACTTTTTGATCATCGTCCAAATTCATACTGGTGGCTTGGTAAGTGATCAGTATCTTGCATCAGTAACAATTTTGGTGAAATTCGTAAAATGAAATTTCGATTCCCCATAGTGATTCACTCGGGACTGGAACTGAATTTATATGGGAAGCCGAAATTTCATTATACGAATTTCACAAAAATTGTTACTGATCCAAGATACTGATCACTTATCAAGCCTCCAGTATGAATTTGGACGATGATCAAAATGTCACCTTGTATACACCGGACCACAGGTTAAGAAACACTGCGATATAATATCGATTATTATCTTTTGGAATATATAGGCGTTATAAGAAGTCTTACAATATAACGTGTACTTTTTTCTTAGTAGGAGTACTGAGAGCTGTCACAAAGTCCATTACGATAAAACAATCAAATCAAATTTCGGACATTTGTATAAAAATACAATTAAACCGCAATAAAATCACCAAAAATATCGTTTCGCAAAACATTACAGGATGTAAGGCGACACTTACAGAGGAAGGGCCAGTTTGGGGGAAGGAAGGGGCATGGGACGGGGAGAGAGGGAGAGGGGGGAATGTTTTAATTGTGCTAATGATTGAGTTCGATCTGCGTAGGCGCATGACGTCACGATTATGGAGTACAGAGTAAGGAGAATGTTTCGGGAACTATTGCTTTACACTTTATTCTTTTCTACACGCTGACCAAATGTAAATAGACAATTGTGTCAATTCGACGCAACACAACTTAACTTGTTTGACAGGACTAACCTTATTTTGAGCGTCCTGCCTTTGTCTTTTCGATACAGAAAGATAAAGACAGAACGCTTAAATTAAGTTCACTCCTGTCAAATAAGTTAAATCGTATTACACTGAATCGACATCATTGTATGTATATTTAAATGTCACCTCATAATTTTACTTACCATGCCGAAAAACTTCAAAAAAGTCTCAAATGCATAAATTATAAACATTCAGTTTAAAATTTTTGCGTTTCAATGGTGTCGATTCGGTGTAACACGATTTAACTTATTTGACAGGAGTAAATTTAATTTAAGCGTTCCGTCTTTTTCTTTCTGTATCGAAAAGACAAAGGCAGGACGTTCAAGTAAGGTTAGACCTGTCAAACAAGTTAAGCCAAATCGACACCATTATCTGTTTTCGTAAATTTGATTACATATAAATTTTATATATTATACATACAGTACATACATACATAAACTCACGCCTGCTTCTCAGAGGGGTAGGCAGAGACTACAGATTTTCATCTGCTACGATCCTGACACACCTCTTTCGCCTTTTCCACATCCAACACTTTTGACATTGTAATTATTATTTTATATATGTATATTCGCGTATTATTATTATTATTATATGGTTTCGTATTCAGTAGAGGGCAGAAAAGTCTGTTATTTTTCTTAAATTTAAGAAATATTTACAGACCTTATTACAAATCCATAAAATGATTATAAAAATAGGAAAACAATTTGCACCAATAAAAAAAAAACTGTTGTTTTAAAACGACGGCAGCACCAAGTAGCAAACAAATAAATATCCACTGAAATAAAACATAAATCGCTATGCCAATGTCTATTTTGTCTATCATTCATATCCCACAATGTACAATGTACATATATACATTCTATGAGAAATACCGAGATTAATTATATAGCTCTCAAGATATGAACATGAAAAGATTCGACGAGACAGCATACATACATACATACATAGCCCGAATACCCCGAACGCATTTATCAAAAAGGTCCTTCTACATTCTATGAAAAATACCGAGATTAATTATATAGCTCTCAAGATATGAACATGAAAAGATTCGACAAGACAGCATACATACATACATAGCCCGAATACCCCGAACGCATTTATCAAAAAGGTCCTTCTACATTCTATGAAAAATACCGAGATTAATTATATAGCTCTCAAGATATGAACATGAAAAGATTCGACGAGACAGCATACATACATACATAGCCCGAATACCCCGAACGCATTTATCAAAAAGGTCCTTCTACATTCTATGAAAAATACCGAGATTAATTATATAGCCCTCAAGATATGAACATGAAAAGATTCGACGAGACAGCATACATACATACATACATACATAGCCCGAATACCCCGAACGCATTTATCAAAAAGGTCCTTCTACATTCTATGAAAAATACCGAGATTAATTATATAGCCCTCAAGATATGAACATGAAAAGATTCGACGAGACAGCATACATACATACATACATAGCCCGAATACCCCGAACGCATTTATCAAAAAGGTCCTTCTACATTCTATGAAAAATACCGAGATTAATTATATAGCCCTCAAGATATGAACATGAAAAGATTCGACGAGACAGCATACATACATACATACATAGCCCGAATACCCCGAACGCATTTATCAAAAAGGTCCTTCTACATTCTATGAAAAATACCGAGATTAATTATATAGCTCTCAAGATATGAACATGAAAAGATTCGACGAGACAGCATACATACATACATAGCCCGAATACCCCGAACGCATTTATCAAAAAGGTCCTTCTACATTCTATGAAAAATACCGAGATTAATTATATAGCTCTCAAGATATGAACATGAAAAGATTCGACGAGACAGCATACATACATACATAGCCCGAATACCCCGAACGCATTTATCAAAAAGGTCCTTCTACATTCCTTAAATAGTCTATGTCCAGTTATTCTTGGTATGAACGATAAGGAGCGACTTCCTTCGATTCAGCTGTCTCTTTCCAGCGGGAGGTGTAGGGCAGTGCGAGAGAGAGACTGAGGATTTAAAGGAATGTCCCCGTGCTTTTATATATTATTATTTGAAAGGTAAGGACTCGTGTGGTTCGAGTGTCGTTTATGATTTTATGATTTATTTATTGTTGCTATAAAATGCTGTTTTGATTTCTGGTATTGTTTACATGCCGTTTCTTTTGTAAGTAAAAAGGCAAGGGAAAACTGTTGCTCTGTTTTTTCAAAAGCCAAACCCTTTTGGTAATGAATATTTACTGACATTTTTCATCCTCTGTGAAAGGTTTAATTTATACTTTTTTTATTTATATACAAAAATATGGCTAGCATGTACAATTTGTGTAAAACAGTGTACAGTAATTTCAAATATACCAAACTTAAATAACAAAAAATTAACTTTGTATTAAAACTAGATAAATCTATAAAATACTTAAAACTTAAACAAACTAAATGCCTAAAAATAAATATATTACACACTAAACTAACAAACAAAATACAAATGCGAATGATTTATTACATTATTTAAGTCATCGCTATCGCCGGGCAGGGTGATTTTTTGTGTATGCATCTAAACGTTGATTTGTGTATACTATTAAAATTAAATGAATACTAAATTGCTAATTTTCATGTACTTGTCAATTTTCTCTGCGTCTCAGAAAATACTATATTTTTCCAGAAATTGTTAAAATTAGATAAAAAGAATTCGTTTTCATTTAGTTTAAATTTTTTTTATGTTCCAATTAATTAGCTTTCTGAATAAAGCTACATTTCAATATGTAAATAAATATCTAACATCCTTTTTTTAGACTCATTTATTTATTTAGTGTAGCTGTTAATTATAAAACAATAAAAAATGTTTTCACTAGATATATTTCAGCCCACATGCACGGCAAATAATATAATAAAATAAAAATGAAAGTGACACCTGTGAATAATCTTACGAACTTTGCCCCATACCGTGGGCTGAAATCTGTTTGGTAAAAATATTTTTTTTATTGTTTTAATATTTAATATCATATAAAATACGTATTGTGATTAAATACACTTGTACTTGTCCACTTTATATTATTATTACTTTTAACCTGACCGGTTTCGCTGTATAAGCATTTTCAAAGGTTTTATTTACAGCGAAACCGGTCAGTTTAAAAGTAATAATAATATAAAGTGGACAAGTACAAATGTATTTTAATCCCAATGTGTCATAAGTTCCACCAAGAGCCGACAATCACGACCATCAACTTTATAAAGTACGTCTTAACCTAATATTTCAAACCATTTGCAATTTTATAACGAATATATAATATTACAGGGCATAGTAAACTCTTTTTCCAATAACCATCATCAACGTAGAGAAAAGAAGGTTGCTGGCCAATAATGGCGGTCAGTATAGCGAACTAATGTACTCTAATAATGATATTCAGTACCAAATTATTGCGTATAAAACCTCATGGTGACTAAAACTACTATAAAAATCTGAATATCTTCACACAAAATGCTCGACACACACGCTAACTAAAGCTTTATAGGAATACAACAAAAAACTTAAGTACGCATTTAATATTACGTAACTGTTTATATTAAAATCAACAGTTTTACAAATTATAGCCTTTAGTTGGGACAACCTCAAATTGATCTGATGTCTGTCTCTGTATAGTGTAGCTACTTCAGTTTGATCTACACTGTTTGACACAATAGTAGTAAGTAAAGATAACTCAATTTTATTGGAATACGTAAAATGAAACATTAAATTTTTCAGAACAAGGAGTATTTTGCAATATACATAATGCTTTTACTGCAAAAATAAGATTGATTGATTTTTAGGATTCTAAAATAAATTGAATTATAATTCTATGGGCCCACAGTGCCTGATTATAAACAATTATAAATAATTAAATAAATAAATATAAATAGTAACTCAATTTATTGTCACTTTTGGTCTTGTCTGCTTTGTTTTATTCTTACATCAGGAATCCCGCTATAGTATAAGTAACAAATAGTGTTTTAATAATAATAATAATTTAATAAGCTGTAGTGTTTTTTGTCAGAGTTGAAGTTTCATCGAATGAAATCATTACATTATCATAAGAACATACTATATTTTATATTAAATCATTCTGCCACGGATTTTCTATCTGCGTAGTGTCAATCCCTAAAATACTGTTTTTACAGAAAATTTGGTTATAATTTATTGTACTCGTTTCGTTAACTAATATTTCCAGAATAGGTTGTTCTTCTGTCTTATTCTGGACCACCATTCTAACTTTTAAAGCTCTGTCACAAGTAGCCGGACTATACTCTTTCTTGTAACATCGCTATCCCTTATTAAGAACGATACCATAGCATTGCCAACCCGCCCAAGAAAAATGACGACCATTTTCTAAGGAAAACCCTACAATTTGGAGGCATTTTTAAACCAGTCACTTTCTTTCAAAGCAACTACGTACAATCAACCGGAAATAAGTTATTCCTATTTGTTTGATTATAACCTTTGCGTAGCTGTAATAAGAACAGAACTGGTATACCGTGAGGTAACGTTGATCTTAACTCTTGAAGTTGTGCAAACGTTTGGTGGGGCAAGAAAAGGTGTTGCCGTCTCTGTCTAAAGTATGGAGTAGAGGTTGGAGGGAAAGAGACAGAATTGGAGCTTTAGAGCATTGCTAGCGGGACATCGACCAGCAGCTTTCAGAAAAAATCGGCTTAGATCCAATACGATGCAGCTGGAAAATTGAAGAGCAAACTGAATTATAAAATGTAACAATTTTGTTACGAGTAACACACTAATTAAGAGTTACTGATATAAGTTACACTAATAATATAGTATAAGCAAAATGCGCGATTCTTTTTGCTCTAGAGAGGAAGAAGGAGGAAAGAAATATTGCGCAAGTGGAAGGTAGAGCTCGAAAGGACAGCTCTAGAAGGACTTATCATGTCAACCAAATTGGAGATGTACTGGAGAAGGGCCACGTTAAAATCACCCGGAATGCAAGAGCTTGATGACTTGACTAAGTTGATGAACGTGTCGGTGGCGAAAGAGGTGAGTTAGGATCGTAGCAGATAAAAATCTATAGTCATTGTCTAACCCCCTGGAAGACAGACGTGAATATGTGTGTGTATATTTTATATGCTACCGGCCAAAACCGATTTTAGTACAAACTAGTTTGGCCTAGGCCAAAGTAGTTCTGGGTTGTCATAAAAAAATAACCACGAAGGATATTTTTCCTACCGGCTCTCTTCTGCGTTGAACGACTTCCTAAAAACTAGCAATCTTATCATATTATAATAACAATATGATAAATCTTTTCTAAATTTTTAATATCGTGTACTTTTTTCATACAATAGTAAGAAATAAAACAAAATCTTTTAATAAAATTACAAGAACCAACCAATTTTTATTTTATTATACAATTACTACTATTTAATGATATTATTTAAAAATCTCTCAACCAGAAATATTCCAACCAAGGAGGCTTCAAAAGTTTCCAAGAAAAGTTCATCGGCCGCGCGAGCTACATCACTTGGACAGGCAATCCACTTGCCCCGTGGACATCGACAAAAACCGTGCAGCCTTCCTACATCTGTGTGCGTGCCACCGCATACGTATACAAGCACACAGGCACGCCCGCATACCGACCTGCGCTTGAGTCGAGAAACCGAGCGTTTTGCAGTCCTAAACCAACTTTTAGGGTCATCATACGCATTACCGAACCCCTTATGCACAAAAATACCACGAGTTACTGTGTTTTCCGAACTTAAATTACCTGTGTACTTAAGAATTAAGTTAAGTTATTGTGTAAAACTTAGCTCGGTTAGAAGATTTCTGTTGCACTTATCTGTGACAGGCTGTCAGTGTTGCTACGAGTTTTAAAGTGCATTGTGATAGGTAAAGTGTGCTTAAGTAATAAATTGAGTGAAGCTATGGATGGCTCCTAGTGTTAGTGAGATAAGTGTGACCAAAACGTTGTGGATATGGCAGGATTTCACTTCGGTTGAAAATGTGGAAAATCACTTTCTACGCGAAATCTGTCAGGAAAAAGTGGACCGGTTTCTAGGTAAGTTTATAAGAGTCTTAACTTAACTGTAAATGATACCTTGAAAGTAATTTTATGTTTTTTTATGTAACTTACAGAAGTGTCAAAGTTTCTTGGAAATACATTTCAAATCTCGTCCTGGAAGCACGTACTTCACGTATTTCAGTAAAAACTAAGAAAAATGTTGTAACGTAGCGTAACTTAACCATAACTTAACATCTCCAAAGTCTATCCAATTGGAAAAACAGCATTCAATGCAAGGAAAGTAGGCTAATTCCATTCAGTCGCTCTACCATCTTGGGACTTTGTCACCTTACGACTGATCTCGTAAATCGTGGGCTTTGTAAGAACTTCATTAAGCTGGTTAATGTGACAAAGTTGTAAATGAGCTCATACCACTATTGGTGTTTTCTGTTTAAATGTTTTTATCGCTTCCTTAGAAAGTCATGCATATTCAATTCCTCTAATCAATAGGTCGTAAATAAACTAACATGTCTTTAATTCCAACTCCTAGCCAATTAGGCGTGGAATGCTGATTTTAAAAGAAAGAACGATTGTGAAAATCATAAAAATCCCAAGAAAATATTACACAATGGATTCAGAAATACATAAATAATTAAATTTATTTAACATATTTTAGGAGTGCACAATATATTTTTAATATAAAAATTGTTCTCTTACTTCAAGAAAGTTAAAAAACAATTTCTCCCAAGAATTTCATAATAATAAAAATTAAAAACTTAGACTAAAGTAAACTGCTAAAAATAAATACGTATTACAAACTAAACTAAAAATAAACATAACCCTAAACCTTAAAATAATGTATCTAAATTTTGGGAGTAACTTTTTTTAGAAACAGTACTTAGTAAGTATATTTTACTCCTAAACCAAATATGAAAATACTCTGAACTTGTAAATTGAAAAAAATAAAAACTGAAAGCATATATATTTTTTATTATTTATTAGACGCAAAAGTTTTGAATAAAAAGAAGACAATAGACCCAAGGACTGAAAAAATATCTTGTAAAAAATAATCCCTTTCTTGTATTATGTCTGAATCTTGTAGTGGTTTTGAACGCTCGTTCCTATGGAACTTCCAACATAATGGAAGTCAATAGGTACTTTCGAGTGCTCAAGATCCTGCCGGGGCCTATACATGTACTGGAGATGAGTAATAGAGTCCTGATAGCCGCCTTATTGCCTAGCAAACGGGACGATAGTTCCTTGATTTTACGTTCTCTAGACAATAGATAAACTATCACCGAATACTCTATGAAGAGTTGTAAGAGCATTTCCACACGATCAGACCCGATATTGCACAAATAATATCCGATATTCGTGAAGGGAAAATGTCTAAAATATAGTTTGTATATTTTCTATATCAAATATCGATGCTGGAATCGACATTGACATCTGTATAATTATACGAAATGGTAAACTGAATGACGAGTAATATATCAACGCACAGCCTAAACCGCTGGACCCAAAGACTTGAAATTTTGTACATGGATACCTTAAATTATATATACAGTGTAGGCATCCAGTAAGAAAGGATTCTTGGAAAATCCACCCTTAAGGGGGTAAAATAGGGGATGAAAGTTTGTATCGGAAATGAGCTTGTTTTGTAGTTAAAACCATAAAAATTGATATTTAGTGGATTGGTCACAAATAAAAAATTACTTAAATTATTATTACATACGGCTTGAACACTCACGTGTGATTGTCGGTGAAACGGTTGGCATATAGTCAACAACAATCACACGTGAGTGTTCAAGCCGTATGTAATAATAATTTAGTATGTCAGCTCACGCGAGTTTTAATAAAAAATTACTTGTTTCAGCGTTTTTGAAAAATCGTCTTCTAAGACGATAAAATAAAAAAGAGAAGTCCTGACTTACAATCGCTTCGTTCGGAAACGCGGCTCGGCCTTCGGCCTAGCCAAAGACCTGAGAATCAAATACGAGATCCAGAAATTATTTCGGCCTCGCTAAATACACTTTACCTGAGAATCATATAAATTAGCAGAGTATCAATTCAAAGAACAAAAAGTATTTTCGTTTGAAAACTCGGCTCAGACTTCGGCCTCGCCAAAGATACTGTACGTAAGAATCAAATAAAGGGATCAAGAAGTAACTTCGTCCGGAAACGTGGCTCGGCCTCGCCAAAGACATTATAACAAGAGGATCAATTCGGAGAACAAAATATAGTTTCGTTCGACAACGTTAAAAGACGGTTATTTTGGCACTCATAATGAGCTTGTACTCATGTTTTGAATAAGAGACACGTGTAAAAAAATCGTTATTTTTCGTACGATAGATCCTATTATAATTCTCTAGCGAAATTCAAACTTATTATATACTAGCGACCCGCCCCGGCTTCGCACGGGTGCATGCCGATACTAAATATACTACAGAATGTCTTTATATACAACGTTCACAGCTTTTGTAATTAATTGGATAAGGATTAATGCTGTACTGCTTAAAATCGCTTCGTAAATAAGCCATAATGGTTATTGTGGATTATCCCTAAGAGATAGACATATACCATTGCGGATTTTTTTGTAGACCTTTTTAATGTACTGTAGTACATTATTTTGTTCTATCCCGTAGGGTTCAGCTAGCGTTTGCAATGTAAGCGCAAAAATGTGTTTATTTACGACATCACATTAGACACCTCTAAAATTATCAGTGTTTCTCTAATACATTACGCATGTATTATACATTACGCATGTATTATACATATAAACCTTCCTCTTGAATCATTCTATCTATTAAAAATAACCGCATCAAAAATCCGTTGCGTAGTTTTAAAGATCTAAGCATACATAGGGACCGACAGACAGCGGGAAGCGACATTGTTTTATACTATGTAGTGATAGAGTGATAATGGTACCGATTCGGTGAATCACATCTTAACTTATTTGACAGGACTAAACTTAATTTAAGCGTTCTGTCCTTGTCTTTTCAATAAAGAAAGAAAAAGACAGGACATGTTATGCCGAATCGATACCATTGTATATTAATCGGAGAAGCCATAGTCGATATATGCCACGGATAGGCGCATAGACTTCAAGGCAATAAAGGTTCCCATATGAGATGGGTCTGAAATTATTTCGCAATATTATTGTTGTCGGATGTCGGCTGTGACTCTGCCTCCTACATCGAATAGTCTGAAGACACTATTAGATATATATTATTTAATTATATTATATTAAAACCAACCTGTAATAAATGTATCTATCTGATATACCTACATTTTATAAATAAATATATTTTTATTTCGTATTTCATTACACTCTCAGGCTAAAAATTATCATTGGAGTCTCCGGAAATCCATAATTTTTAGTGTTCCGTAGTACCTAAACGGTACAAAAAGGAATTTTTATGATGAGACTCCATTGTCCGTCCGTCCGTTCGTATGTCACAAGCTCGTAACTTTAGCACCGTTAAAGATAAAAACATGAAATTTGGCACAAAAATAGCATTAATTGGCCCACATATCACGATGTAAAAAAAAATTATAAAAATTTTTTAATTGTTCAAAATATTTTCAAAACAAAAGTAAGACAAAAAAAAATCCTAAAAATACAATATGGGTACCTAATTGTAGATATTAAAAAGCTGATTATAAAAATATATGCTTTTACTATATTTACTGGTACTGGTTTCGAGAAATCTTTAAAAAAACACAAAAATATGTATGTCTCCCCCCGTTATCTCCGAAACTGGTAGACTGAAAATTAGAAAAAATGTCGATTATAGATCATTATTCATATTACAGGAAAACTATAGATTTAAAAAAGTTGGGCACAAATGAGAAATAAAAAAAAACAGGCCAAGTGCTAGTCGGACTCGCACACGAAGGGTTCCGTACCATTATATACCTGGATAAAACAACTTAATTACGATGAAACTGAGGATTTACTGAAGCCAATATCATAAATATTCATATGTTTTAAGTTATCGCAGTCTAACCTTACTGAGTACATGAATCATCGACAGGCCTTACTAACCTACTTAGCTTAGTGTTTATTGTGTTACTCATAAGAGTGAATCTCCATCGGTAACACTTATGGACTGATTCCATTATCTTTTCTCCTTCTTTGCACCTTAGAATAGTTAATAATTTTTGCCACCTACCCCCCATGCAGTGTGAAGTATAATAGATAATTAACAGTTACTTGTGTCTAAATTAAAACCAAAACACGGGAATTACCTACATAACATTAAAATGAAAACGGCATCTTATTATTATTATTATATTATATAGGTATATCCATGCATATTATTATTATTATATCCATACACATATTTATACCACATAGATTTCAGCACATACACAACACACGCACACAAACCCTCACACACCCTCTCAAACACATACACCAACTCACCCTTTCTCCTACTAACAAAAGCACAAAAACAATGTAACAAGGGAAGAACGGTCCCTCCTAATACAGGTTATTGTTAGCTTAAAAGGAGGGTCCAAAGAATTGTAAAAATTACTTGTGTATAAATAAAAATTTTTGTATTTTGTATTTGTATTTGTATATATAAAAACGGCAAAAAAATCACGTTTATTGTATGGGAGCCCCCTTAAATATTTATTTTATTCTTTTTTTTAGTATTTGTTATTATAGCGGCAACAGATATAACATCATCTGTGAAAATTTCAACTGTCTAACTATCACGGTTCATGAGATACAGCCTGGTGACAGACGGACAGAGGAGTCTTAGTAATAGGGTCCCGTTGGTTACCCTTTGGGTACGGAACCCTAAAAAAAGGAAAATAAATAAAAAAAATATGTTATAAAAATACAATATGGGAATCAAATTGTAAGTATTAAAAAGCTGATTGTAAAAATATATTGTTTGGTTATATTTAATTGCATCTATTTTGAGAAATCCATGAAAAACCATAAAAAATGTACGTCTGCAAAACTGGCGGACCGAAAAATATGAAAAAAATAATGGTAATATGTCTTTACGTAAAAATTACAGGAAAAATAAAGCGGTTGAGAAATTCATGAAAAAAAATTACAAAATTAAATTTATCATCCACAATACGGAACCCTAGGTACGCGAGTCTGACTGGCATTTGGCCGGTTTTAAATAAAAAAAAAATAGGATGTGTTATCAGTTTAAGCAAAACTTATCAACCACGTTTTATCTAATAAGTAAGAAACAGAAAAGAAGTAAAACAAATTCAGATGCATGTGGAGAGTAAATATTGACCAAAAAATAATCATGATAACATTTTGTTAATACATAGACGCAATAAATATCTGTAAAACAAACTCAAAGAAAAATTGAATACGAAGAACCATAATTACCAATTTTCCACATGAAGCACCCATTCCAGATAAGCCGTCTTATCAGAAATTATAGTGATCCCGGACCGCGATCACATTAAAGACAGATTAGGAAAACCGTTTACTTAGCTTTCACTTAGTAATTGACGTTAGACGGATGCTGGAGCCTTAAGATATAACCTAGAAGTGTGTGACAAGCCTTAATTGTTTGAAAATAGCCCTTAGTGTTTAGAGAATAAGATCCGATGGATAGATGCATGTCGTTAATTGGAGAAGCTTTCGATGTTTTCTGTCTACGAAGTTGTGACCATTTGTGACTAGTATTAAAAAACAAAAGTTATAGCAACTTTAATTTCAATTTAGGTTTTTATTTGGTTGTTACTTTGAACAACTTAATTTAAAAAATAAATTTATATAATTTTTAATTGAGGCTGTCATCAGTCAAATAAATCGAAGAGGCCGAAATCATTATCGAAACATTTTATATTTGTTTTAATTTTAAAGAAGCGGTAGCTTAGGGGTAGAAACGCATGGCCTCTCAATCTTGAGATCCTCTGATTTCAAAATATATCCTCTGATATTTCGATAATTATGTTTCGACTCTTTATTTAATTTTAAACTAGCAACCAAATAAAAAGTTGTGACTAGAAAATTTGTTGTTCTATAGCCGAAAAATGTACATAGAGAACTTTTTAGGGTAAAAATACGGTGATTTCGTTATCCATAGCATCTAGCTATCATTACTTTACAATAATTTTCGCTATAGACTGGAAAATCGAAGTAAAGTTTGCATTTACTTTCCCCTACATGTGGTAAAATAAAATTTTGATAAGTCTTGATATTGCTCACTTTAACGTACGGAAACTTTTACGGAAAATTTTAAGCTCATTTGAATAGCTCTCGACCAATTTTGAATTAAGTATTAAATATTTTGCACGGCTTTACAGACGGCTTATATTAATCCCTAGGTTTTCCATGTAATTTCACTTGCTTTCAAGAAACGTTATTAATAATATGCAGTGGTTCGGTTAATTTAGTTTTAACCACGTTCTGTGTGTATTTTATGTTAAACAAGCCTGATACAATTACAATGATTGGTAATAAAAGTTTATTTGAAAATTGTTTTTGAACCTTTATTTATTTCAGCTGGGCTGGGAATGATGAGAAGATAATTATAACAAAAGAAAAAAAAAGGAGCCTGTCAAATCATCTGTCATCCATCTGTCAAATCAGTTAGAAGCAAATTATTATAAATTTTTCTTGATAGCAAAGGACACATTTCTCAATTGACCTCACACGAAGGCAAATGGAAGTTACAGCTTTTTCGTTAAAATATTTTCGTTTTTTAGAGCACAAGTTCTAAAATACGGCTTATTAAGGGGGAACGAGTCGTATCCTCTACGAAACGCACAACTTAAGATGGTTCTTATTATTTTTGAATAACAGATATTAAATAAATGTGATTTATGGCATTTCGCGAACATAGTTTAGTGTCAGTTGGACTTTTCCGGCAATATTTCGTTATTTTATGCATGAGTTTTAAAATGTATGGGCACACAAACTTAAAACACGCTTTTAACTATGTGCGCCCATACATTTACAACGTAAAGCAAAAAATAACAAAATTTTGCCGGAAATGCCTAACTGACACTAAACTATGTTCGCGAAATGCCATAAATCACATTTATTTAATATCTGTTATTCAAAAATAAGAAGAACCATCTTAAGTTGTGCGTTTCGTAGAGGATACGACTCGTTTCCCCTTAAACCTAAATTTCAAATTTGGTTTTCGAATTAACACACCTTAACATAATTTAATCAAAGCGAATTATGAATCTGAAGCTTTTAGTACTAAAACAGTATTAAGAACTTTGAATGCTCCTTAATTAGGTATTTAATTTACTAGAAGTTTAGTTTAGAAACATTTCTAGTCACTTTATCATATTCTAGATATATTCAGTGGAAATACCAGTATATTTCCCATATGGCTCATAAAGTTGGCTCTAGCATATGCGAGTACGTACAGTTTCGTAAAGTGAGGTACTTAAGGATTTGATCTATTGCCTTTCGTTGGTCTTGGACTCGTAAGACTTTAGATTTTGTCGTATTTGGAGGATTGAATCTCTTTTCTTTACTTTTTTATTTATGTTTCTAATAGTTGGCATTAGGAAAACATACTGGAGTCGAGCGCGAGTGAGCAAGATAGATATAGTATATGAGCCTTATCAAATCCAACTGCAGCGACAATCTGACTGAAACTTGAAAAAAAAACTTCCACGATATTGAATAAGATCTTGTAATCAAAAGATAGGAAATTATGCAAAAACAAAATTATAATTTATGTTTGTCAGGAAACTTGATACTAAAGCAGATTCTGAAGGCTTTAAATTTAGTTTGAGTGCTGTCAAAACTTATATTTTTCGAAAGTAATTTAGCTTCTGTTCCTAAAACTTAAGGCGATATGTAAAAGTTTTAGCGTCCCTGTTACTCCATATGCGAAAAAACCCTCAGTGCGAGAGGGACGGATTCATAGAAAAGTAGCAAAAAGTCGGTTTTTTACTAATATAAAATGTAATAAAGTTGCTATCAAAATTTCGTTTAACCAGGTCCTAGAAAACGTTAAAACCTATCTAATAAAATATAACTGCAGTCCATACGTCATTCTAAACCAGGAGAATTGGTGTTGAAAACGACCTCATTTCAATAAATATTTCTATCGAGCTGAATTTCTCCAATCGCGTTTCTGTTTTAACAGATCCCTAGAAAAAGATTCCAAAAATAACATACTGTTTTATCAAAATAATACATTATTTACTGAAGTAGATATGCAAGTTCTTAAAGTGTAAATTTTTTTTCCGTGCGCCTTAAGAACTATTTGACAATGAAGAAAATTTTGTTTAGTTTAATATTTCAATGCAAGACGAATTAGTAAAGTCATACGAGTTTAAAATTTTGCACTCAGCCAGTTAAGGACTATGCTTGTAAGATATTTATTGCTAGCATATTTTATATCTGCCGCCAAGTTTGGACCAGGTACAAATTAAGAAATTGACCGGACAACCCTGCTTATTTGTAATATTATGAAGTCAATACCTAAAAGTTATTGCATACACTTTTGGTTTATCCTGGCGACTAATTATCATTTCATTTCAATTATGAATTTTGCAAGTAGGTACATAATCTTACATAAGTAGATAAGCTACTTTTCTCTGCCATATGAAGGGTTAACAAAAAATATACAATTTTGGATTGTTTGCATGTATACCCTTGTTCACCTTCATCAAACTACTAATTTTGCGAATCACGCTATCGATTCTTAAGAATCGAACCTTTTGAACCGATTACTACATTCATTAACCAGGAATTTAGTGAGATGGCCGGTTTTTGGTTTGCTATAAAGTGAAGGTTATGTAGATAAATATTAAGTGTGAACTGGGAAAATTATTAAATTTAAATTTAAGTTAATTTTTTATATAATTAATTTTTGTCGTACATCAGCTCCGCTTGAAATATATTATATGATAGGCATATATTTTTTCTGTTTATCGCGCGTATAAGCGAGATTCGAACCACCTTTGTCACTTTGCAACCAATTGCAACCGATTGTAGTGAAACTTTTGCAGCATAGTACCTGGGCCATCATGTAGGCTAACATTAAACCTAGAAATCTGTCAGTTCCCTAGAGGGCATAAAAAAAATGTACTCGACAAAACGGGCCAAAAAGGGCCAAAAGCTAACTAAAGAGGAATCGTCGAGACATGGCACCAATAACGTTTAAATATTTTAAAAAGTAAATTCAAGTAGGTAAGTAAGCATAGACTTAGGATATATATTTAATAATACCTACGTATATCGCAACTCGTCCGCAATCATCTTTTTGAGACAAGTTATCTATAAAATACCTTATAGAGCGTGCCGCGCGAAAAAGCGCACGACGAAAGCAACGAGAGTACAATATAAACAAAGACGAGAGGGGTAAGGATTTACCCCTCGGCCACTTCAGGCTTCGAGCGGCGCGCCTAGCGGTTTTTCTTGCGACGGCACCTTTAAGTTGTAAAGAACCGGCCATGGGTCGCCGCTGGCGCGTCTTGTCCGGCTTGCGCTCTTTCGACGGCGGTCTGTGGGGAGGCAGGTGGTTGAAACAGTGATCGAGCGCACAGGACGAACCTAGTGTCGAGCGCTTTCAGTAAGCGAGCGCGCTATACATCCGATGCGGTTGAAGACGCCGTGGCAGGGCAAAGCCCGTCGCAAAAACCGCCTGGAAGCGCAGCAAGAAGCGCTGCCGGAAGCCTGAAGCTGTGACCCTGGCGTTACGCGTTGTGAAGAGCGTCAAATTTCTTCTACGCACTCGAAGGCACTGCGGTATTGGCAATGTAAATATGTGACGTAAAAATGGTACCCACCCCAAAATATTCTTCAACGGTAACTCCAATGAATATAGGAAGCCTACATTTTAGTTTGTATATTTCACAGAAAGGGTAAATCGAACCTCGGCCTTGACCACTTACCGAGCCTCCAGTATGAGTTTGCCTATATCAGTGAAAGTAACCTTATATTAGGTCTTTACATATGAAATTACCGTTTTCTATAGACAATTTGAAGGAAACCCTATTTTCAGTACTAACATTTTTGCATTTTTTGTAGGAATGACAACTCCAAATTATGTTATTTATTTTTTGTATGAATGAGACAACGTTAGGCTAGCAGCAACATTCATTTAATTTTTGAAAAGTGTCAGCTGTAAAAAAATATTACGAATCTTATCATAGAAATGGAAGGCATGTAGGACGAACTGCTTTTGAAATTTTAATTTTGGTTATCAAGCTGACAATAAAAACAAAATTTAATAAGTAGATGTAAAACCATGAAATCAACTTTCAAACAAAAACAAATAATGGAAATAGCTATTGAATTACAGGAAATATGAACTTATGAATCTCATGAAAAAAAAATTCGGCAATTTCATAAGTAAAGACCTATAAATAAAAGCAAAATCTATCACGGTATCTCCGGAGCTATATAGGTATACTGTAGGGCTCTTCTAATTATTAAATAACACAACTTTCTTGAACCCAATTATTATTACACGCGACTTTAACATTCACGTGTGATTGTTGTTGACTGTATGCCAACCGTTTCACCGATTGTTGTTGACTATATGCCAACCGTTTCACCGATTCTTGAACTATTCAGCGTTTATATCCCCATTTACTTGCACACATTACACATAATACTTTGGGTGCTTCGTTCTGGACTACCTTTTGTTAGTCATAGTGCAAATGTACTATACAACGTGTAACAGAAAGGTGTAACCATATTTGAAGAGCTTATTCAGTCAATGGTATAGAACAACTTTTACTATGGAACAAACACGGTATCTCGAAAAAAAAAATTACTGTCTCATAGAAAAATGCAATGCCGCTCAGCCGAAATGTATGGAAGAGCAGATTTCTTTTTTGAGATTTCAGGGTTGGCTCCATAGTAAAAGTTGCTCTATACCATTGACTGAATAAGCTCTTCAAATATGGTTACACCTTTCTGTTACACGTTGTATATTTGATATTATTTCCCAAAACTCGAGTTATCGAGCAAACACATTCAGCCAAACATCATATTTTTTATAGAGATAGAAAATATTAAAACTGAGAACCTACTACATGGTACAGTGGAGACCGCATCAAGTAAGACACTTTGGACTTTGTACCTATCTTATATTCTTCTCTGTAGGGGCTAATGTCGCACTGCAAGTGTATAGCTTGATGTGGTCTCCACTGTACAAAACACTACTATACATACATCATCCATCCACTGCTGGACATAAGCCTTTCCAGGACTTTGCCACTCCCGGCGGTCATCCTGGAAGAATTGCCCATACTCAAACACGCTGGGCAGGTGGGTTGGTGAGCGCGGTGCCGGAACCCTCCCACCAGTGACGCAGCTGCCCGTCACCAGTCTGTTCCATAAAAGGCCCGGCTATTAGGGATGGATATACCGCCATCCATCGGTCCCAGGTAAACCTCCTGGTTTTTTGCCTGTGAGCTGTCCTCTTACTCTCCCCCGAATTACTTCGAGGGGGTCTCCAAGTAAGATGGTGGTACCTCCACAGTCGAGCCCGGCATCAGCTCTACCACCTGTTGCGTACATATAATAACGTCTTAATTTTTATAACTAAGTATATTTTCCTGTTTTTTCGTTCCTGCACACTTGCGGAACTCAAACATGCGTGTACGACACACTATCGGGGAAAACTGTGCAGACCCAATTGTATCGCCATTGTAATAACGTACAAAGTGGGTCTTTAGAACTTTCCGTGATAGTACACATGCCAAGCTTTTTACTCAGATTCCTCCCGGTCGTACATGGTATTCCGATCACGCTGTGTTTACAGCTTTAGATGATAAAACCACCTTGTTTAACCGACACTATCACCGTATACATTTCCCAGGCAGCAATGGGAATTATAAATAATTCATATAGAATTAATATTTATTAGTCATCAGCGTGTTACGATGTTATGTATTCTGGTAGTGGTATTAATGTGAATTGTGTAACTTCCTTCTGGCGCATACAGTGTGTCTGTTCTAAGAGTGCACATACGAAAGGGAGTGGAACTAGACCCTATTTTATCGACAAAAATGATTTTTTTTAGCCAAAATCTTCGTTTTATTAATTTATGTTTTAAATTTTTTGTTTCCTACCAAAGACACTATGTGTAAAATATGTCATTACTTTTGATGTACCACGAGTAATGCAATAAAATAAACCTATTAAAATCTATAAGAATAGACGTTGCATACCAAATCAAAAACAACCCATAATCAACTACCATTACGATAAAAATAATATCCTAAAAGATTATTTCTTTAATTTTTCTGTCTTTTTTTCAGTAATAGTAAATTTTTTCAAAAGATGGCCCCGTTTTACCATAATTTTATTCCTATTTATCATTTCCTATTCCATTATCTTTAATCATAAATACAATAGTTTCTACGAGCGGTTAACAAAAGGCACTACGCTCGCGTCCCATACAAAGATGACTAGGCGGAGCATTTTTTCAAGATTAAAAAAAACATCAATTTTTTTTCTTTGTATATTAAGATCTAGTTTCACCCCCTTTCGGATGTGCACTCTTACGAGGGACACACTGTATAACAGTTGTACAACTAAACTAATCACAATCGGGTAACCGTCTAGGCTCGGGCCTATTTTGGCCTGGCCATCGAGCGTGGCAACGCCGCTAGCCTTTTGGACATCATTTGGCCAGAGTTTTTTTATTTAATGTAAATATTTTAGTTTAGTTTAGATGTATTTATTTAAGTCTTTTAATTTTAATTTTAATGCTATTTAAGTTATTTTATTGTTTGACTATTGGTATATGCGGACGAACATTTAAAGCCAAGATTGGTTACGTCAGCCACATTCGGGCACACCAGCGAAGCCCATAACACCCTCACCAATAGCAGTCACCGTAGCCGTGTCGGCTTGGAGACCATCATCATTGTTTGACTAAATAGAAAATAATCTATGATTATTATGAGAACCAGACTGATTGAATATTGGCTGTTCTCTAGAATTACGGCGGCGGCGATTACATAGGTAGCAGTGGCTTGCACAGAACTTTTTGCTGGAAAAGCAAGCAATTGGTCAAGAACAACAATAAAACAAATAATTTTTTTAATTCGTGCTGCTGTTTATTGGAATACTTACAGTAAAATTATGCAACATGCAACTTTACCATGACAACATTGTACACGCATTTTCTTACTGCAGTCCACGGGAAAAAGGGGTCAAGTTGAAAAAGCATCGTCTTTTAAGCTTAAATTATTTGTTGTTAATTTTTAATATTGTTAAATATTTTATACTTATTTATTTATTTTTATTTGTATTTAAAATATCAGACATAATTGTCTGATATTTTAAATAGTAGCACTGACAGTATTTATTTCTCTTTTTCTTCTTCTTCCGAAGGTCTTTTGGGTGCGGATAGTGATTCATCTGATTTGCCTGATCTCGGCAATAAGCTTCATACCACCTTTAGTCCAGTCCCGAAAAACTTCAATGTCGTCCATATAAATGCGCAAAGTATTAATGCACATTACCCGGATTTATTGGCATCATTCACTACCAGGCATATCCATGCAATCTGTATCTCTGAATCTCATCTTCGGCCAACGCTCCCTTCGACGCTGTATCCCATCTCTGGTTATCGACTTATTAGACGGGACAGGACTCATACTACTGGTGGTGGTGTCGCAGTATATTTACGTGCTGACCTAGACTGCAAGGTTGTCTCAGAGTCTGATCCCGGAAGTCCTACTGAACATTTATTTTTAGAATTATCTCTTCGCCACACGAAACTTCTTTTATGTGTCTTTTATAGCCCCTCTTGTCATGTTAATTATTTTTCTTCACTTCAAACAAGTCTTGAAGCTTTTAGGTCACATTATGAGCAAATTATCCTGATGGGAGATTTTAATACCTGTCTCATCAAAAATGACCATAGGACAAAATCACTACAGTCAATGATGAAATCTCTTAATTTGAATATTTTACCTTCTGGACCAACTCATTTTCAGCCTGGCTCTCCCCCTTCACTCCTTGATTTGATTATTACCTCGTCTCCGGCTCATACGGTTTTCCATGGCCAATTCAATGCTGCTGGTTTTTCTCATCACGATCTCATTTTCCTGTCATATAATCTTCGTCCACCTAAATTCAAACATAAGGTTCTTCTTCTTCGTAATTTCAGTGGTATGGATCTCGAAGCGCTAAGAGCTGATGTGAGTCAGATTGATTGGTCCTCAGTAACTAAAAACGCATCAGTTAACGAAAAGGTCGAGCATTTCAACACTATCATTCTAGCACTTTATGATAAGCATGCTCCCTTAAAGCAGACTAGGGTAAAGCATCTCCCAGCACCGTGGCTCACACCGGAGATTAAGAAACTTATGGCACAAAAGGACAGGGCTCAGGTTAGATTTAGGCTGGATCCCTCCCCTCAGAATGTCAAACGGTTCAAGCTGCTGCGTAACCACTGCAATAGTGCCTGTAGGCATGCTAGACGTCAGCATATATACGAATCCATTGAAAACTGTGCTCCTCACAATCTTTGGAAATTCCTAAAAACCCTTGGTGTTGGCAAGCCAAAGTCCGGTCCTCTCTCAAACCTTGACTTAAATGCTATTAATGGTCATTTTAGTAGTTCACCTTCCTTTTTATCTAACTTTCCCAAATCTAACACCTTGAACACCCTTCACAATTCCATTCTGTCGACCAACTATCCACCTTTTCAGTTCCATGAGATTACTTCTTTGGATGTTCGGAAGATTCTTCGCTCTATAACAACCAAGGCAGTAGGTGACGATGGGCTCAGTAAAGATATGTTCCTGCCAATCTCCGATGTAGTTTCTCCAATAATAGCAGATATTATTAACTGTTCCCTGTCCTCTGGTTCCTTTCCAAGTCCCTGGAAGAAAGCCCATATTATCCCTCTCCCTAAAAAGTCCAATCCTGCTTCTTTCTCTGATTTTCGTCCTATATCCATTCTTCCTATTCTCTCCAAAATTCTTGAGCATATTGTTCATGAGCAATTTGCTAATTTCCTGTCCCATAACCAACTCCTCAATCCTTATCAATCTGGTTTTCGTCCGGGACACAGCACTGTTACAGCTCTCGTTAATGTGACAGATGACTTGAGACTAAATATAGAGCAAAAGAATCTTACCGTCCTAACGCTCTTAGACTTCAGCAACGCCTTCAATACTGTTGACTTCGACATACTTGTTGGCGTGCTGAGGTCTCTCAATGTATCTCCATTGGTAATTTCATGGTTCAATTCCTATCTCCGTGGTAGACAGCAGCTGGTTAAAATTGACACTTCCAAATCCGATTGGTGTAACCTAACAACCGGCGTCCCACAGGGTGGCGTTCTTTCTCCTCTCCTATTTAAAATTTTTATCAATTCTATTACTGCTTCCCTCTCCTCCTCTTTTCATCTATATGCTGACGACTTGCAGTTGTACGCAGCCGCACCACCACATGACATAAACAGGGCAGTGGACACCATTAACTCTGATCTCATGGCCATTAGGGAATGGACGCTACGTTTCGGTTTACAGGTCAACCCAAAGAAGTCACAGGCTATCATCATTGGTAGTGACTATTACGTCTCCCGCTTGGACATGTCCAACGTTTCAGATGTTGTTTTTGATGGAGAAGTAGTGCCTTACTGTACGACTGTGAGGAATTTGGGTTTGTGGATAGACCAAACTCTGTCTTGGTCTCCACATGTCAATGAAGTAAGTCGTAAAGTTTTCGGCTCATATCACTCTCTTAAGCGCTTACAGAAGTTTCTGCCACAGGAAACGAAAATAACGTTAGCTCAATCTCTTCTTCTTCCCCTACTAGATTATGCCGATTTTGCTTATCTAGATCCCACTGAAGAGCTGCTTGATAGGCTGGAGCGTCTTCAGAACTTGTGTATCCGATTCATATACGGACTGCGCAAGTATGATCACGTCTCCGACTTTCGATGCAGGTTGAAGTGGCTCCCTATTCGTCTTCGCAGGAACTTACATATCCTTTCCCTTTTATATAATGTTCTTCACAATCCCGTCTACCCCCATTATTTAAAAGAAAGAGTTGTCCTTCGCACTGACCGTAGCAACAGAACGCTTCGCTCCTGTCACCTTTCCGATCTGGCGATGCCTGCCCACACCACTGATCGTTTCACCAAATCCTTCACGGTCAATGCTGTTCGACTCTGGAATGAACTTCCGCAAAACCTCAAAGATCTTCCTTCTGTGTCCTCTTTTAGATACAACTTGAAAAAATTTTACCTCTCTTCTCTCTGAATGACTTACTGACTAAGCTACTGTTTGTCTGTATATATGTATCTGTGTATTTATGTATGTATTTGTATGTAGTATATTTTTATGTTTATGTTATAGGTTTAAAATAACTTTTACATATTGTTATGCACTGGTTAAGTTCAATTTTCAAGATAAAAATGTTTTTATGTTTACCCAAGGTTGACTGGAAGAAATTTCTTTTAGGAATAAGTCCGCCCTTGCCTTCTATCTGTTCTTTGTGTGTATCTTGTCTTCTTATTTGTGTGCAATAAAGTGTTTATTCATTCATTCATTCATTCATTCATTCAAATATGAAAAAATTTAAATATCACTTTGAAAAAAAAAATTGTATGACGCCATGGTAGACAATGTCTACCATAGAGTGAAAATTTCCAATACAAACTTTTTTTTTTCAAAGTGATATTTAAATTTTTTTCATATTTTTTTATTGTTGTTCTTGACCAATTGCTTGCTTTTCCAGCAAAAAGTTCTGTGCACGCCACTGATAGGTAGGTAATAAGGTTTTGTTGAATAACTATTGAGTGAATTTTGAATTTAAGTGTTTTGTTTCGATTAATTAGAAAAAGGCCGTGTTTTTTCACAATCTGGCTGCGAAACCGCTTTTAAGGAATGCTCCCAATAAAATGTATATGGCAAGTAACGGTAACAAAATGCGAACTAAAGCGCAATAATTTGGGGTCGTCGGACGACATAATTTTATCTATGATGCAATCTGAATCATGGATTTTTGTATTCACGAATAAAAATGCCTGATTATAATGCGATTTTTGCTATTATTCCTTGAACTTAACGTTTAAGTCTTTACAAGTCTGAAAAAGAAGCATAATAGTACTTTAACGCGGGCAGGGCCACAGGCAAAAGACTATATAACATATAGATGAGTAATGCTAAATTATGTATGGCAAAAGAGTTCGGGCGCATAAATCTCTCCTTCACATAAATGTGATAATAAATATTCTTGATTTATATTTTTACTTAATAAAAGCTTTTTTTACTGTTTTATTTTATATATATGTGAATATATATATGTGTATATACAGACTTTTATGAATATTATAGTAGAAATTAAATAAAAAAGAAAACTTTCGATATATATTTCGACCCACTTGGGGTCGTCGTCAATCGACTGACGAGGATCCCAAGTGGGTCGAAATATATAACGAAAGTTTTCTTTTTTATTAAATTTTTCCTACACATAAAGAAACAACTACCAAAGACAGATTATATTAGCCTCTATATTATGAATATGTAGAATCTGCTATTAAATAAGCCGATTCTAAATATATTTAAAGGCTTTTATTTACGACAAATAAGTAAAACTATGAAAGAAAGAAAACATTTTTATTTTGCCATACAAACAAAATTAAAAAGAATGACAAAGACAAATATTTCTAAATAATAAACAATAATGCATTCATTTAAATAATTATTACAAGGCAAAAAGGAATAAGCTCAGCATTTTTTGTTAGGTAGAAGTAGGAACACAGAGCTGGTTTTCAGCTTGTCTTTTAGAGTATCGTCTAGGATAATTAAATATATTCATATTAAATTTTGAAGATTTTAAGTAAATTTTGAAGAGTAAAAAACAAAAGAAAACATGTTTTAAGGTGGTAGAGCTGGTGCCGGGCTCGTCTGTGGAGGTACCACCATCTTATTCGCCAACCTCCACGAAGTTATTCGGAGGAGAGTAAGAGGACGGTTCTCAAACGCGCACAACCAGGCAGGCCAACATGCCTGGGACCGATTGATGGCGGTGTACTGATCTTATACAGAACAGACGGTAACGGCCAGCGGCGTCACTGGTGCGAGGGTTTCGGCACCAATCTGCCAGCCTGCCCAGCGTGTGTAAGTATAGGCATTTTTTTTCTAGGAAAACCGCCAAGAATGGCGAAATCTTGGAAAGGCCAGCAGTGGACGAAACACGCTGATGCATGGATGGATGGATGAATGTTTTTAAAAACTAAGAAAATACAAAATAAATCAACACAAACCAAATTGCAAAATAAAAAAATGGACAGATAACTTAAGAGCGGTGAAAGCCCCGTCTTTTTTAATTCATCGAAACAGAACACTTAAGTTTTCAATTTTTCAGTTTTAATTTACAGAAACCAATGGAAACTGACTGGACAATACATAAGTAATAAGGTTTTGTTGAATAACTGTTGAGTGAATTTTGAATTTAAGTGTTCTGTTTCGATTGATTAGAAAAAGGTGGGTTTTTCAGAATCCGGCTGCCAAATCGCTTTTAACAACTAGTGTGCATAGTAACAGCGAAAAGGTCCCAAATTCGCTTACGAGTTGAGTGGTATTATGCAACGTGGAAAGCTGTGGAAAGAAGGCATGCAGACATAAGGTTCGCGTTTTGTGGATACGCTTCTCTAAAAGTGCTTTTGAGGAATGTGTTTGTCGTCAAGTTAAAGCCATGCTTAAGATATGGGTTCTGTTAATATATTATGTAGATGTTTATGCTTAAAAATGTGGCCCGCACTCTCAATTCACGATAGGCGTGAGGTTAATGTTGTCATCTGTGGAGTATCATCTTGGATAATCTAACCTTCTGGTCGACGGTATCCTTTTCAACACCCTTAGTAGATTTTGCCTGCAAACTTATAACTTAAAGAATAATTTATACCAAATAATTATATGTATATATTTAATACTTAGTTATTTAGATTAGCCCTATTAGTAATTAAGTTTTTAATGTCGCAAAACCGCTCTCTTAGGCGATTTTACAATGTGAATGTAACTAGCCCTATCACAGACCCTGGTCTTTTTGTGCTGTTACAGCACACCATGAGCAGACGTATATGCTTGCCTGGTTTTTGAGCCAATTGTATTTTAAAATGTTGAAATGTATACTTTTAAGTTGTGCATGTACTGAATATAGTAGTTTATGTCACAAGGGCGAAAATGAATAAATTACGAGGACGATTTAAAACACGAGCGTAACGAGTGTTTTAAACGTAACCGAGTAATTTATTGCTCTTACGCCCGTGTATCATACTACGTTTTTCAATGCATAGTGTGAGGAAATAAAACAAATATAATTTTGGGAACTTTAAATTATGATTGGCTCAAAAGGACTGTATCCAGAGCCGTTAAACAGTGGAAAAAAAATATAACATTTATGGTACACAGAAAAGGCTGCAGGTTAGCCAACCATTGTAAAAAAATAAAAAAATAATAAAGCCCTAGGGCAAAATAATCGACTTTCTGGTCGGTTTTGATGCATAAAAATTGGGCCTTTACGAGCACTTGCTTTGAAAAATAAATAACATAAATAAATGAAATTTATAAAAAAATTAATAAAATAAAACTCTGGCAAACTCAACTACAACTATTTCACTCAATCAACTCACTCAATCCGAACTCAGTTGGTATATTTTGCTTATATGTATGCGTGTATCGGGGGCGAATGGCCGCGGTATACAATATTCAGAATTTCAACCTAACCTAATGGGATCTTTTAAAGCTTAAAAGGATCTGAAAAACAAGTGGCAACTGGCAAGTTGGGTTTTAGTCACAGGTAATAAATTAAGTTGTCTAGAATTAGCAGACGGAATAGAATCTAAATCAATGCTGAGACACATAAAACTGTCTATCAAATATAAATATCCACATTCTGCACGGGTCAACCACCTTCGGACGCAGATAGTTCTAGTTTATTTCTGTTTTACTTTTTTTAAACTACGGTATTTTTTTAAACTTGATTATAGCAACTTTAGAGAACAAAGCTTTTTGTAAAATCCTTGAGCATGCGTTTATTTTAGAAGAAATAAAGTATATCTGATTTCAGGGAAGGTAAATAAAAAGTACGGTCCTTTGCAAAAAGTATCTCTATTCAAGGGAGACCAAAGATTTTTTGAAAAAAATGTTTTGGTAGCTGCGGACGGTAGGAACTAGGAAGGCCAGACTCCATACTAACATCCTTAAATCCTTTTGTGAAACTGTATTTTTGTGCTCTTTGCATAAACACAAACGCACAAAGCGCACAAGTCATACATTTTCCCTCAGATTTCTTTACGGCTCTGTTTTTGTTTGCAGTTTACGTCTAATTTTATGTAAAGATTGAAATAAAGTATTTTCACGTACTTTATTGGTATTCAAAAGTATATAGTACAGGGACCCAGAATAACGAAATATACTTTATTTTAAAGTACGGTGGCAACCCTACTCATGTTGGTCTGAAATTCGGGATGGAACCTTATGATATTAAAATTGTCATAACCACATATGTCGGGAGATATGGTAAGAGGGCGTGGCACTTGCGAACGCATGAGGGCAAAAGTAGGCCTCATGCGAGACCTATCAATGTCAAAAGAGATGTGATGTGTTGTCTACAGATTTATGCTCCGCCCTCTTTTTGCATGTGTGTCAATAGAGATGTGTGGTGTCCGTGTACAGATTACAAGTAGATGTTACATATATCCACAGAGGAAAATGCTTATCATCTATATGATGTCAAAATGCTATCATCGTCACAACGTGAATCCCCGAGGGGGTGTCAGAGGTATTCCGAGTGTGAACTGTGAAATGCAAGTCACAGTCCACACTCGGTACACCCGCCTTTCACCGACACTTATTGTGTCCCCACGTGATGGGTGGTGACCTCCTCTTTTGCCGTACTTCGAGCATAAATACACGCTTTTTAGGGCATACAGGTTTCCTTACGATGTTTTCCTTAACCGTTCAGCAAGTGGTAAGTAAGGATACTATGCACATAAATTCCGAAAACTCATTGATGCATGCCCGACCGGGGATCGAACCTGGATCTCAAGATTGAGAGGCCAGCGTTCTACGCCTGAGCTACCGACGCTTATTAAGTAGTGATACAGTAGACTATGTGGATTAATTAATATATAAGGTTAAATAATATTAGTTGGCGAAACTCAAAACATAGGTAAAGTAGAGTCACTGAGTGATGGCACTTATGACAGCTGCATTTAGTGATGAGGTACATTTCATTTTCGGTTAAAAATAAAAATCAAGTCTGAGTTTACTCAACATAAGACACGTCATTCAACATTCAACATAATGATACAAAAGGAAAATGTGCCAAAACCAGTGGCGTAGCTATCGGAGGGCTATGCGGTGTAGTGCCCCGGGGCCTCCAAGAGATGTTTAAATATCTAAATCGAAAAAAGTATTTTTCTATCATTTATTTTCGTTTAGTTTAACTTCGTCATTGTTTTGTTTTTAATTAAATATTATTGCGTAACTTGGCGACCTCAAACACGACCTATAAAAAATGTGAAACTTTTTTTAAAAAAATTCTTTGTTTCTATACGAATTCTATTGCACAATAAAGCAACATTCAAATCGAAAAATAATAACCGAAACAAGTAATACATCACTATCAACAATGAAGTATTACATTTTTTAATTCAAACTTGCTTATAAATAATTGCGATACTTTGTAGGCATTTAAACGTCATTGGCGCCATCACTCAGTGGCTCTACTGTAGTACTAGTCTATATGAACAATTGTTTGTATGGGAGCTAAGCGAAAATCTTGAAATTTGTTTTCACCTTTCCATACTGGACCGGTCAGCTGATCGGGGCAATTTGTATGGGAGGAAGAGAAAAAAAGTTGCGAATCTCGCTTAGCTCCCATACAAACAGTTGTTCATATACTACCTATGTTTTGAGTTTCGCCAACTAATATTATTTAACCTTATGCAGTTGTTGAATCGCATATGGTACAAAAAATGCGTACTTTCCCAGTATTTTCAATGTTATCATGAGCCATGTTTCGTATATTTCCCTACGGTAAAGTTTGTTTTTGAAAACAACAAAATACCGAATCGGTCACAGGACAAAAAAACAACATTAAGCTAAATGCTCTGTGCCCTCAGCCGAAGCACGCCATTTTCCATGGAATGTGAACTTTATGCTTGTATGTACCACGCTTAGATCTTTGCGCTGATTTAGTGCTAAGTAAAACCTTAGATAAGCGGCGTCCCACAAAATACTTGCCCTTAAGTGCATAATAAAATTAGCTGTTTAAAGGGTATTGCATTTTATTTTACAAATGTATGTGTAGGTTCATTGCGTCCTCCTCTTAAAAGAATCAAATAAAATAAAATAAAATAAAGTTTATTATCTCTTAAAATAGGGTTACAAAAGTTACAGAAGTTTAAAACGTTTTTCGGTGGACTCCGAACTTAGTAAACTTGAAACACAGAGTTCAAAAATGAATGTTTAAGAATGGGCTATATTAATAAAATTAAAACTAAACTAAACATAAATTAAAATGATCTAACAATAAATATACTCGTATATTGTCTTAATAAATAAATAAATAAATCTTATATTAAATAAAAAAATGTTTTTTAACTCGTCGCCGTTCAAATCTAGTCAGTTCGATTTAGGGTTCAGGGATTTTTCAAAAATCTTAGGACACAGACATATTTATTCAAAAAAGTGTATTGACATCATAAATGTTAAGTCTTAAGTACCTATAATTAAATATTCTTTTATTACATATTAAATGATCCACAAAAACAATTAACTTAAATAACATTAAAATTGAAATAAAAAGGACTAAAATAAATACATATAAACTAAACTAAAAAAATAACAAATAAAAAATATGACGAAGTTTTCTATTTATAATATAGGTGTTTTAGTGGATATTTTTAGTTTAGTTTAGATGTATTTATTTTAGTCCTTTTTATTTCAATTTCAAAAAATAAAATTATGGTTTGTGTCATCAACCCTATGTTGGGACGCCCCTATGTTTAAAGATAACCTAATAATAATAATTGTTTAATTTATAGGTAAGTTTTTCTTAGTTTTTTTTTATTTAGTTAGGTATAATTTTATCTTTTATATTTATATTAATTTATAGGTAGTCTAGTTTTTTAATTTTATTTAAGTTTTATATTGTTAAATAAAAGTATTATACATATATATATATATATATATATATATATATATGTATATATATATGTATATCTAAAGATAGGTTAAAACATATACGGAGTGTATTTAAATTATGTATACCTACTTTACAAAAGAAACCTAATAAGGATCTAACGAATCTTAAGGTTAAACGTCAGCCACTAAGCACAAAGTGCATAACTTAACTTTGTTTTTCTTATTTAGAAGTTAAAAATTGAAAAACCTTTTGGTATGAGGCAATTGACACAAATAGTTCAGTATTAGTGAGGTTATAAAGCATGAGTTTGAAATTTAATGCACAATTAGTCATGATCTTGTGCAAACAAAGTTAAAACAGCATTTTAAGTTGGTTTTGAAAAGATCATGACTTATTGTCTATACAATTTTAGACTCTAACTTTATAAAACTCAGTAATATTGAATTATTGGCGTCAAAATGCTTTTCAATTTTTTATTTTTTAACAAGATAAACAAAGTTACTGACTGACTAAGGGACTGACGTTTAACCTTAAGGAAATCAGGTTTATTTGTAAAATATTAAATAATCAAAGTAAAATAACAAAGAGGAGAAAGATAAAGCACAAAATATAAAAATGGTTTTATTTTACTTTAGGGACCCATTTTGTCGGAGCGTGTATAGAGTTCTCAAGGAAATGATAATATTTTCTTTCTTTCTCGCTTGAATCTACAGGTTTGGTAAGTTCATTTGTTAGTTCATCATTGGAGGAATGTATAATGTAATAGCAGGAGATACAGTGCTTTTTATATTTTGTTTTTTCGTCTGTATGTCTGTATGTTCGGTTTTAAGGCGATATGTAAAAGTTTTAGCGTCCCTGTTACTCCATATGCGAAAAAACCCTCAGTGTGAGAGGGACGGATTCGTGGAAAAGTAGTAAAAAGTCGGTTTTTTATTAATATAAAATGTAATAACGTTGCTGTCAAAATTTAGTTTAACCAGGTCTTAGATACCGTTAAAACCCATCTAATAAAATGTAATTGCAGTCCATATGTCATTCTAAATTGTCAAACCACGAGAATTGGTGTCGAAAAGACCTCATTTCAATAAATATTTCTTTCGACCCGAATTTCTCCAATCACGTTTCTGTTTTAACAGATCCCTAGAAAAAGAATCCAAAAATAATATACTATTTTATCAAAATAATACATTATTTACTGAAGTAGATATGCAAGTTCTTAAAGTGTCGATTTTTTTTCCGTAGCGCCTTAACTCGAGAAGCACTTAATTAACGGATTTGGATGCGGTTTTCTTTATTATCATCGTAGTGACCCTGGTCAACAGATCGGCTTTAAGAGGTAATAATAAAATAACTGACAAGCCGAAAACTGTCTTTACTAGTTTTTATCTTACGCGCAAAAAGATACCTTGATTGAAAGACACTTCAAAGCGAGCGAAATCGCGAGCAAAAGCCTTCGACCAAAATAAAATGAATGGACGGGCCTTGTCTTTACAATTTGCTCACTCATAACGAGTCTAAGCAATTGGATATATACCATACTTCAATACCTAATTGCAAGTCTTTATTTTGCTTTTTGCACTTTGGAAATGCACAAGAAGGCATTTTTTCGTCAGTTATTTGGATGGCATGTAATAATAAGCGTACTTGTCACTCTTCTAACAGAGACCGACTGAGATGAAGTGAGAGCCGGCGCTCACTTTACAAACTTAAAAAATCTTTACGCTGTGGCCCGTCCATTTATTTTATTTTGGTCGAAGGCAAAAGCTAGTTTAATTAATATAACTTAAGGTGATTAATCGAGTTCGAATTAAATAGACAATCCATATATTGTGTTGATCATATTTTTTGTTTTGTGTAGCGTGGGCAAGTAAATAGTGAAAGTAACATGCGTCAGTTTAGGCCCACTTTTCAACATTGATGAAACCCATAAGGGGCTGTTCATTTATTGCGTAAGACGTTTTAGGGGGCTGGGAGTCCGACTAAATCTTAATTTTCTTAAATAGGGGCGGGAGGGGGGGGGTCTAGATATTTCTTACGTAAGGTTATGCGACATATTTTTCAGTGGCTAATCCTTATCTGATTGTCTGTAAACTCTTGGGCTAGTCGTCCAGATTCATGAATACTATTTTTAGTCTTATTTGTAAACCTACCAATAGATTACTCAATAAATTTGGGTTTTCATCTATATTCACTTCAAAATTTGATCTTACGTAAGATTGAGGGGTGCAACAAATCTTATTATTTTTTACATAGAGGAGGGAGAGGGTCAAAAATAAGCCAAAATTGTCTTACGTAATAAATTAACATACCCTAATATGTCATAAGAAAGCTCTCGGAGTGTACTTCATTTCATTCAAATCCACCGCGGAAATGGTACAAGATGAAATAGATGAACTTTCATATAATATACCTATATTTTTTAAATACGTCTCAAAACACAATGAGCCCGTGTCCTACATTAAGATTTTTATAAAAATCAATTGCGTTTAAAAAGCTAAAAACAGTAGTAAAATTATTTTTTCGATATCTCAAAGAGTTATTGGCAATCAAATTGCAAGGCAAGTCACTTGACGTCATCTGACATGATTTCATACTAAAATTGATAAATATTGTTGTCGCTAACTATAACTACGGTACTACGGGAATTTTTCAAAAATTCAAATAGTTTTGTGCTTTGCTATGACTAATTAATCAGTTATTATAAAAAAATATACTGATATTTCGCTGCGTCCATTTTCGCACTGGATTTGAATTTAGCTACGAAAGAATGAAATGATGTACACTTGGTTTATTCGTCCAAGAGTACACGACAAGGACTTTCATAGGACATGGGTTCCATCCTGTTGGACAACATTGTGGACATTGTTGGACAAAAGTGGGCTCAGAGTTCATACAAAAATGCTCATGGTTCTTTTGTTTCCACATCTCGAGTCTTTAGATTTAAGATTCAAGATGTAACAAGATTTAACAAGTACGAACGAGCAACGTATTCTCAGCAAAATGGTTACATTTTTACACAGTTACCTAAATCCTAGTAAAATCAAAATATAATTAGGTTGATATTAAAACTGCTTTAAAGAGCTTTAGTTTTAGGTTTAGTACTGTCAAAACAAAAATGTTATTCAATGCAACATAGTACTTAAATTATATCCTTGCAATTGTTTATGTTTTGGCAGCCCTTAACCTAAAACTAAAGCTTTTAAAATCATTTTACATGTATATATATACAAGGTGACTTTTTGATCATCGTCCAAATTCATACTGGTGGCTTGGTAAGTGATCAGTATCATGCATCAGTAACAATTTTGGTGAAATTCGTAAAATGAAATTTCGACTCCCCATAGTGATTCACTCGGGACTGGAACTGAATTTATATGGGAAGCCGAAATTTCATTATACGAATTTCTCAAAAATTGTTACTGATCCAAGATACTGATTACTTATCAAGCCTCCAGTGTGAATTTGGACGATGATCAAAAAGTCACCTTGTATACATTTATAAGCCCTCTTTATGTTGCTGCACCCTAACAAGGTGTCATTGTACTACCAACATTTATGTATATGACAAATTTAATGCAACCTACTTATACATGAAATGTTTTGGTGCGATAAAACTCTTCTAGATATAGACAGCCGGACAAAGAAACGTAACGGAACTAGTCTCCGTTTTGTTACGGAACCCTAAAAAGTAATTCGGCCCAAATATTTCGATCAGCCTTGTAGTACAGTAACATCTAGATAAGGCGCTGGACACACGGGTCGAATGGCCGCGGGTGACGATAAAACTCTTCCAGATATTGAAGATATAATGTTTGCCGCTGGTTTGCGTGCCCTGATTCTGCCCCGGGAGCTTCGTGCCTCGCGTCTGGGCCGCTAAAATGTTGTATTGCACAGTTATAATAATTTATTTCTCACGGAAAATGATCCACATTTGGTACTCAATGTTTTGGTAACGTGACTGACAGAAATAAAATAATGGATATGTAGGAGATGTTTTTTTAAATAATAATGGTTAATGGTTAATTGTTAATTGTAATGTAATGGTTGGTTGGTTAATTGTAAAAGTGTGGTTGCGCGACCTTTGTCTTTGGAAACATGTGAAAACTTAAAATCAGTTTTTACATATTTTTACAAGAACGAGGGCGCGGTTTGCAGTGCCAGTGTGTTAAGTTCATTTGAGTACTCGAATTGTCAGTTCAAGTATCGTATACGCTTTATTGTATATGTCGTGACCAGATCATAGAATTGAACATTTCATGAAATAGTCGACCATTTCATGAAATGATCGCATTTCATGAAATAGTCAACTGTCACTGACCAGATCATTAAATGTTCAACGTTTAACGATTTGGTCAGCGACGTTTGACCATATCATTAATGTAGGATGTTCATACAAATGTTGATACTAGAAATTCGAAATCTTGTTATTAGGAACTTGATTATTGTTCTTTAAAGTACAAAATCAACAACTTATAAAGAATTAGCACGTATTTCAAGTTACTTATTATACTACCTACTTAGGTTAATTTTTTAGAAAAATCAATAAGGATTTAGCAAATTAGGTATTTTTAAGGAACTTATTTTACTAAATAATACGTAATAATAATTACAACCATCTGGGTTTAAATAAAATGAATTAGTTGTTTTAGGAATTTAATTACACTTCACTGCACTTTCTTCCTCAGTTATTACATTATATTAACAACATTTAAAACAAGAGAATTGTGTAGCGCCGCCATGATGCATCGCACAAACAATAACAAAGCGCCATCAGCGCCGCTAGTGGTACATAAATGTAACTATTTTACGATATGATCATACGATGTTTGACCAGATTATGAAATGGTCTTGTGTTTAATTGATTATATCGTCAAACGATCTCTATTCATTGATTTGGTCAATCCATATCATGAAATGGTCAACAAACAATGTACTATTTCATGAAATGCGACCATTTCATGATATGGTCGAACATTTCATGAAATGTTCAATTCTATGATCTGGGCACGACATATACATTAAACTGGCGACCCGCCCCGGCTGAGCACGGGCGAATCACTCTATCTAGAAGAAATCGCTTTAAGTGATAAGGCCGCACATTGTGACCTTCTCTCATAAGGTTTTACTTTTACCTTATTTTATTTATTTTGGTGTACAATAAAGAGTATTTGTCTTGTCTTGTCTATCTAATAAAAAAAACCGCATCTAAATCTGTTGCGCAGTTTTAAAGATCTAAGCATACATAGGGATAGACAGCGGGAAGCGACTTTGTTTTATACTATGTAGTAACATACCTTTAATTAATTTCATATACAGTGAAGTAACATCAGTCAAGTTCGATAACTCCCGAAGAGTGTGTTCAAAATCAACAATCTTTATTACTGCAATAAAATAAAAAATACTTATACTTCTAAACAAAATAATCACTACTTGCTACTCTTTAACACAAAGTAAAATATCATAAAAGCAATTGCTGTTTATAGGAACTTCAGAAAAAGATCAAGAAGTCCAAGAAAATTCTCGATTACGATTGCTGTCTTACAACAATATTGTGATTTAATTACAGACATAACAACGAACAAAACATATATACTGTTAACCGTTGTAATTAATCAATTAAATAAATAACACATAAAAACATGATACAAACCAGTTTCCCATATGATTTACAGTTTTTCCGCAATATGTAAAAATTTTGAAAAAAGAAAAGTTTAAATAATGGCTTTGAGTGCACGGTATAGCCGGGCTCGACTGTGGAGGTACCACCATCTTACTTGGAGACCCCCTCGAAGTAATTCTGGGGAGAGTAAGAGGACAGCTCACAGGCAAAAAACCAGGAGGCCCACCATGCCTAGGACCGATGGATGGCGGTATATCCACCCCTAATAGCCGGGCCTTATATGGAACAGACTGGTAACTGGCAGCGTCGTCACTGGTGCGTGGGTTCCGGCACCGCGCTCACCAACCCGCCTGCCAAGCGTGTGTGAGTATGGGCAATTCTTCCAGGATGACCGCTGAGAGTGGCAAAGTCCTGGAAAGGCTTATGTCCAGCAGTGGACGAACTAGGCTGATGGATGGATGGATGGATGGTAAAGTTGATTACATCGAGATAGGCAGTTGAAAAATAAAAAGCGTTAGAGCTGGACCTATTCCAAGGAGCGTCGACCTTTAAAAGCAGCATTTTAAGGCTCCTTGGACACTGTCCATGGCCTCCACTGGGACCTATTAAGGTAGATCACGACGTTACTGTCCAGTTCCCTGGGCACTAAACATCATGTTTATTATGAATCGAGATAATAAATATTTTTCATTACACGTCTTCGTGATTCGTCCTTTTGCATGGAGATTGTGGGAGTGATTTTTTGGCATATAATTTATTTTCTGCAAAAATTATTATCGATTCAAAATCGATTATAATAGTAATTTAATATGCAATCTCTATTTTAATGGCTTTATGGAATTAAATGGAAATAAACGTTATACAATAACCCCCTATATAAGGTGAAATTTAATCAACCGCCCGAATTCATACTGGAGACTCGGTTAGTGATCAGGAAAGAGCGGTTTCGCAGCCGGATTGTGAAAAACCCGCCTTTTTCTAAATTAATCGAAACAGAACGCTTAAATTCAAAATTTACCCAATAGTTATTCAACAAAACCTCATTACCTATGTATATTACGTATGCTGCCATCGCCAAGTTTCCATTGGTTTCTGTAAATTAGAATTTCAAAATTTTTTTAATTAAAAAATGTCACCTCTTACAATCATCCTATCGTCATTATATGAAATAATGAAATATGGTCATTATTAGAAAATATGCCAATACAGTGCTCCCAAAGCAGCATGTAGATCGCTGTCCCAAAGTAATAATGCGCATACAAATCTTCGCCACTGTTCGGCAAAGTTCGTATTTCCTTACACTTTCTATACAAGCAATAAGGTCACGTAGTACGTCCGGTCGCTCGGCTGTAGATTTGTATGTGCTGCAGGCTGTAAGGCTGCAGGTTAGCCAACCATTGTAAAAAAAAAAAAAATAATAAAGCCTTAGGGCAAAATAATCGACTTTCTGTTCGGTTTTGATGCATAAAAAGTGGGCCTTTACGAGCACATGCATTGAAAATTTTTCAATTTTTGAAAATTTTTCAATGCAAGTGCTCGTAAAGGCCCACTTTTTATGCATCAAATCCGAACAGAAAGTCGATTATTTTGCCCTAGGGCTTTATTATTATTATTTTTTTATTTATTTGTAATGGTTGGCTAACCTGCAGCCTTTCCTGTGTACCATAGATGTTATACTTTTTTTTTTCCACTGTTTAACGGCTCTGGATACAATCCTTTTGAGCCAATCATAATTTAAAGTTCACAAGATTATATTTGTTTTCATTTCCTCACACTATGCATTGAAAAACGTAGTATGATACACGGGCGTAAAAGCAATACATTACTCGGTTACGTTTAAAACACTCGCTACGCTCGTGTTTTAAATCGTCCTCGTAATTTATTTCTTTTCGCCATTGTAGCATAAACTACTATTAAAAACACATACCAACTTATATATACTATCGAGAAACTATCTTTAGTATTTTAATTGATTTCCATACAAATAGTTTCATGTATCGAGCGCACTTTTCTCACTCGCTTACTTTGCATATCGGAGTGATCGCAGTTTTATGCTGGACCTAATTGAATTCTGCAATATAATTATTGTCAATGAATAATAATTAATAAGATCGAAGATTAGTTAGTGAGAAACATTTGTCTATCTCATAGTAGATGCTAGTGATTGTTGGCACTTGGTGGAGTTTATAAAACATTGTTTAAAAAAAAACACTTGTACTTATCCACATATTACGTACAACTTTATTATGCCCGACCGGTTTCGCTGTAAAGCATTTTCTAGGGCTTTTTACACATCCTAACTAACAAATAAATCTTATAAACTACAATCATGTCTAAAACGACGTGCAATAAAAAATAAAAAATAAAAAAAATTGTTTATAACATTTATTTGTTAGTTAGGATGTGTAAAAAGCCCTAGAAAATGCTTTACAGCGAAACCGGTCGGGCATAATAAAGTTGTACGTAATATGTGGATAAGTACAAGTGTTTTTTTAAAACAATGTTTTAAAACAATTTGTCTATCTGTCATTGCATCGGTGTATAAGTTTTTCTCTTTACAAAGGCATGCATGTTTTGCTACAGTATTGTTAAAAGTCTGATTTATTTCAAACCTTAAGGGGCTCCACAATGCCAAACATCAGTTTTGTATTGGATTCAGTTCCGTCAATGTAGATGGTAAAAATTTGGAAAAAATATGGCATGTGTTTTTACTCAAGACAATTATTAATTACACTTTATAAATAAACATACTTTTAATCTTCTATTACTTATATTATGAACAAAAAAAATCTAGAAATGTCGATAAATTTCAAATTAGTAAAGATATCGACATAAAAAAAATATATTTAGAAAGCCACATTCATCAAAATTCCAACAACATAAATTTTATTGGAATGATTTATGAAAAAATGTGAAAAAAAAAATTGACACAGCGCGGCAGAGCAACGCACTTACTTTTCTTGGAAAAATATTGACAACAAAAATTACTTTTATAGTCGGTAGTAGGTTACCGTTGCTAGTAAAAATGGTGTTTTTAAAAAGAAGACATTTTTGGATAAACCTTGTGTACAGTACATGTATGTATGTATATGTAGTACGTACATATTTTTTTATTTATTGCATTTTCCATCACATTCACATAACTCAGTGCACTTTAGTTGTCGCTGAAAACATTTGCACCTGGCGCCGCGGTTCTTTTTGCATCTGCACCTGATCATTTCCATGCAAGCATCGGCAGCTACTGGCAAGTCTGTCCATGTAGGTTGCCAGCTGTCATCGATTTTGGTCCATCCCCAATTAGATGGACTAGGAAGATTTTGAGTCGGTAACATCTGACCCCATACATGGACTGCTTGAAACACTGCTCGCAGGAAATGCTGGTGCAGAGCTCCTTTTGTGGGTGGTATGTTTTCCAGCTGGCGGTCTTTTTTTGTAAAAAGGTGCTTTCGGAATTCATTTACACACGAGAATGAGCTGGATCTAAAACAAAACAAAAATAATATTAAATAGAGTTTTAATTTATAAACATTATTTTGTAGATAATTTTAAGAAGAAAATTTACCTGTCATACAAAATAACAACAAATTTTTCTTTTATTGCCATCGCATCGCAAATTCTCTCATCAAAAGCTGCCAATCAATTCGTATCATTTAACAATTGTTTGGGCATGAAATGCGTTGCCGCTGGAGTAGTGCCAAAAGACCTGAATCTTATGCAAAAACTCAATCGCGTAAGGGTCACTGAAGACAATAGAACGAGTCAATTCCGACCCCACATTCATAAAACGCGCTGTAAATGGTAATGAGACTGGGTTTACGAGTTTGACATGCAAACCAGTCAACAAGCTTCGGAATGGCTTTAGTTTTCAGTCGATAGATGACATTAAAGAGAATTCGCGGCGATTATTGAAGTCATAGGTCAATGATTGAAGTCGATTCCTAAAAATGTCACGATGATTGGGTTATTTGTTGGCGTAAGTATATTATTTTGGAAGGGGCATACTTTGAAGGCGATACAATAAATTTGGATGAATAATACATATTTTGTGTTTCATTCACCAATTCCCGGAACGTAATTGACACAGTAGTATAGCAGGAAAAATTTCAGATCAATAAAAACATTATTACCTTTAAAGCAGGGTTTACATTTAGGTTAGTTAGAAGTAGACTATTTAGCTGACAACTTTACTCCAGCTACTATGTTTTGTAACTGTTTAACCTAGTTATGTTGTTATCCATGGTATTCTACTAGAGTTTCTCTACCCGTGTAATTAATTAGGCTTATGGAATGTTTATTATGACAACGAATCAATTTCTATAGAATGTAACCATTTCTTACTGAATTTGCAGGAATCCTGTTGAAATGAAGCGGTGAATACAAATTAGAATACAAATACAAATTCTCTATTTTTCAAAAATAAAAAGGAAATCCGTCATTTGCTTAATTAATGTTATTTGAATGAAATAAAAATAAATAAATAAATAATAAAAGTTTTATTTTTCTTTAACAAAAGTAACATGTTTCACATAAATTAGTGAATGGAGCCTCCTTTTAAGCATGTTATGCCTGTACCAGGAGGATCCGCTCTTCCAGTAACTGTAGTAAATGTTAATTTACAAATAGCTTTTTTCTATACAATAAAAATTTTTAGTTTTAATTTGATTTAAGACTAAGTTTACTAGCAAAAGAAAGAAAATGTGTATGAGGGTGTGTGTGAGAGGATGTGTAAATGTGTGTTTGTGGGAGGGGAAGAGAGAGTAAGTGTACGTGTACGTGTGTGAGCAGGTGTGTGTGAGAGTGATTGTCCTACATTAGTGTCAGGTTTTTAAATGTATGTAAATAATCTACGTTATATATCGTAAAAGATTTTCCGTCTCTTCATAGCTTAGAGGTTTTATAAAACTTGTTATTATATTTTTACATTCAACATATGACTTACGATAAATATTTAACTGTTTATTTATTTTTTTTTTTTTTTTTTTTTTTTTTTTTTTTTTTTTTTATTATTTTAAATTTACAATTTATTATTCAATAATATACATTATAATATAAAATAAGTTAAGTTTAAACTAAATAATCTACAAAAGAAAAAATTCTATAAGCTAAACCTATCTAAAACAAAAATATAAGGAGACGGCACCTACATTATTAACATATCTTAGTAGCGAAATAAACCACTAAATTAAATAAAAGATTTTGTCTAGGTCATCGCTGCCACGGGGCAGGGTACCCAAGACGCTGGCGGCATTACCACGCTGAATAGCGAGGCTTATTCTTTGTCTGAAGTAGGCCCCAGCCCTTGGGTCACACGAAGTCTCGACCAGGCGCGACGCTATATCCTTAGAGAGCCGTCGCGCGTCTGGCCCCCACGGCCCGAACGTCTCTACGCCAAACGGCACAAACATGCAGCCCTCTCCTAGAGCCGCGTATTTGCGCCGCTTGTTGCCCTCTGCTGCTGCCGCCGCCGCGCCAGCTGAGACGGCGGTCGATCGCACGTGAGACGCGGCAAGGGTGTCGACGCATGTCGCGTCCCACACGAGCGAGCGACCGTTCTGCCAGGGGATTAGTGTCATCCCGTCAGGCCTCTTGCCATCGTCACGTGTAATACCGTTTGGTTCTAGGATGGCCGGTACATTGACGGTGGCAAGGGCCCTCCGAATGACGTCATTCAGGCTGGCGTGGCGGGACCAGCGACCGGCACTACGTTGACATGATAGACCGTGATGGCCTAGCTGGTCGACGCTTGTGCCACACTGGCAGCGATGCCTTTCGTTGGTTTTAACACCGTTATATATATATGATGATATTTTATTATATTGTATACTAGCAAACTGCGTATTTGATTTAGGAACACGTGCTACGATATCTTTTCTTCTTTTATTTTGCCTAGTTTTATCAAATGGTATAGTTTTATGTCTCTTTAATATGATATTGATTATATATAACTTTCTAACTGATAGCAATTTACTTATTTGATATAGTCTCGCAGTAGGGAATCTCCGTTTTTTGAAGTACATGACTTTTATTAGGGCTCTCTGAGCTCGTTCTACATCCAAAAACCTCGTTTTCATTGCACCACCCCATACAGGAATACAGTAAACTATAATGGATTGTACCAAGGCAACATATATGTCATTTAAAAGATTTTTAGAAGATTCTTGTGAGGTCAACGTATTTTTCGGAATCACATGTCTCAGCGTCTTAAATATCCAGATCAACTTTCTAACTCTAGCTGCCACTTGTTCAAGGTGAGGATACCAAGATAGATTCTGGTCTATTATTACACCCAAGTATTTAGTTGTCATTACCTTACCTATATTTGAACAAGTACAATTCTTGTTAGTACCACTGCATATATGTATTTTTATATCAAGGTCATAACTGGGTTGTGTATTATTTTTTATACTAAAGCAAATGTAGTTGGTTTTTGAAGTATTTAATGTAAGGAGATTACTTTGAAGCCATTTTGCTACATGAGTCATTCCATTCTCAACTTTGACCTTGATATCATTCCAATATTTTCCAGTGAAGACAATAGCCGTATCTTCAGCATAAGAAAATATATTTGCGTGATTTATTTTCATATTACAGAGATCATTTATATATACTAAGAATAATGTGGGACCTAGGACACTACCCTGCGGAACGCCGCATGTAACATCAGTATCCGCACTAATGTAACTTTGTAATTTGACTTTTTGTGTTCTGCTTAAAAGATAATCCTGAAACAGCGTTAAAGGAATCCCTCTCACTCCAATCTTTTCCAGTTTTTGTACAAGTATAGGAAGGGAAACGGTGTCAAACGCTTTTTTGAGGTCCAAAAAGACAGCTAAACATTTTTGCCCTTTGTCAAGCTGTTCTGTAACTAATGAGCTTAAGGCCACTACTGCGTCCTCGGTGGATATTCCCTGTCTGAAACCAAACTGAGACGGAGATAATATATTAAAAGTGTTCAAATAATTTAATAACCTACAATTTAATAACTTCTCCAAAATTTTTGATATTACAGTTAAAACAGAAATAGGTCTGTAGTTATTAATATCGTTTCCCTCTCCACCCTTGTATACTGGGGTTATGATCGACTTTTTCAGTGCAGCAGGAAAGATGCCCTGTCTAAAACTAAGATTAACCAGATGTACTATTATGGGAGCAATCTCATTTTTAACATATTTAATAAATCTAGTTGTAATTTGGTCCCAGCCTGGGGCACTGTCCGATTTCAGGTTCGTAATTATGGCATTAACTTCTTCGGGATCAGTGTCAAGTAAAACAAAAGATTGAGGTTGGCTAGGCAATCTGTCAATGAAATTATTGGGATAATTAGTTCCGTTGGATACGATATTTTCAGCAAGCTAAAGAAGAAGAAGAAAGAAAACATTTATTCGCAGAAAAAAAAAAAAAAAAACAACATTACATTTATGATTTTTTCCGCCAAACTTTAAAAAAGTTTATTGGCAGATGTTACTCTCTTAACTTAACTACTAGCCGACTAATACTACAAAAGAAAAATTACTTATAATTAAAGTTAAACAGATTTTCAATTTTTTCATTTTATTTTAGTTGTGTAGTCATCCAAAAGATGACTATAAACATATTTTTTATAAGTACGCTTAGTTACATTTTTTTCCTTGCTTCTTATTGTTACAGGCATTTCATTCAAAATATTAGGTAATAAAAATTTTCTTGTACGCTCACCATAATAATTATTTATTTTTGGGGTACAAAGCCTTTTGTTTGTGATATTTCTAGTTATAATTTTATGTGATATGGGTGTTTTAAATTGATTACAATTGAAGTTTTCCAAAATGATTACTAATTTTACTTTCTCCTGAACAGGCAATATTTTACAAATTCCAAACAATTTCTCATATTCTTTTTTACAGCTATTTTTAGTATTTTTATCAACAAGGGTTTTCATTATTCTCATTTGTAAAATTTTGATTTGATCTAGATATGACCGGAAGGTGCATCCATAACTGCTTAGTCCGTAAGATATAATTGCATCAACAAGTGCGTAATACACTGTATAAAGTGTAGCCCTGTTTACGAATCTACTAAGATGATAAAATTTTGCAAGAATCGCTCTAAGTTTGTTACAAACATTGTTCACATGTGTTTTCCAAGACATATTTTGATCCACAGTAAGTCCAAGGTATTTATATTTATTTACGAATTCTATCTCACTGCAGTTACAGATCCGCCCTCTGTTGTGTAAACATTCATAACCGTGACCCACAATACGTACATTATAATTATTATCTAATTTTATGTATGGTGACCGAATATGCACGCATTTAGTTTTATTTAAGTTTATAATAATGCCATTGTCATGGGCCCATTTTACAATATTATCTAAATCAGCTTGTATGCAGGTTTCAATAAGTTTTAATTCCTTATGTGCGTAGAACAAGCAGGTATCATCCGCATACATGTACATTGAACAATTCTTCACAACGTTAGACATACTATTTACGTGCATAATGTAACCGATGGGCCCATATACAGAACCGGTCGGTACGCCATACATGATCCCCGCTTCCTCTCCCCTGCTACCACTGATCACTGTAGTTAATTTCCTATTATTTAGATAAGCTCTCATCCAGTCACTTAAAGGGCCTCGAATGCCGCATTCTTGCATGGCGTGGATTAACTGATCATGATCAAGCGTATCGAAGGCTTTTTTGAAATCTATGAAGCTGTTTTCCTATGTTCGCAAAATACTCATTAATAAAGTTTGCCGATTCAGCAGGGGAAGATTTCATGTCGGTAAGTTCTGTTTCAGACCTGTTTGACTTCTTACTGTAGGTTATATTTTTAATATTATTCCAAAGTAATTTATTATTTTTAATTGATTTAGCGAGAAGTTCCCTTTCATAGTTCCGTTTAAGTTTTTTGATCAGATTATTGCAGTAATTTCTGTATCGTGTGTATGTTATTTTTAGTATCACATTATGAGAGTCAGAACGAAAGTCTTTTTGTAATTTGTTTCGATTTTTAATACAGCGCAGAATGCCAGGCGTGATCCATGGTTTTATAATACGTTTGCTTTTGGGAATGTTTAATTTGGTTGTGCTTTTTTTAATCGACTCTGTTAGTTTTTGTATAAGGCAATTTGTCACCGTATTAGGGTCATCACACAAAAGTAATTCAGGTAAATTAGTTTCCAATATATATTTTAAAGCATTTTCAAAATCAATAGTGGTTGCTGTTTTGGAAACAGCAGGGCTTGTTTTTTGTTTGGATAAAGATAACAATGTCGTAAAATGATCAGTAATAGTGGTGTGCAGAACAGCAATGAACGCAGAGGTCTTATTTTTATTTATTTTTAACATGAAATGATCTATACAGCTTTTTTCTCGGGTAGGTAAAGTATGTCCAGGTAGTATACCATAAGCCGATAACATATTGAGGTAATGTGTCCTGTTTTTATATTCGTATGATTGTTCAGTAGGTTTATGATTTAAGCTGATATTAATGTCACCCGCAATTACTATATTTTTATTTAATGTAAGTGTCTCTATATGTGCGCTCAATGATTCAGTAAATGATTCCGAGTTTTTATTTGAAGGGGACCGGTAAATACAGAGAATAATATTATTCAATACATCTAGTTGGAGGCAAGACGCTTACACAAATTTTACAAAAATTACACACAAATTCCTATTTAATATAGAGAAACATCTAAGATGTTAAACAAAGGTGAGATGATATTCCATCAATCGAATATCCATCCATACATCCATCCATCATCCCGTAATCATCCACTGCTGGACATAGGCCTCCCCAATATTACGCCACTCTTGGCGGTCCTCAGTCATCCTCATTCAGCCGCCACCCGCAACGTCCTTCAGATCATCAGTCCAGCGGGCACGAGGGCGGCCTACGCTGCGCTTTGCTGTACGATCCATTAATCGAATCCATCGAATATTATTTTGAATGTTTACACTATACCTATACAGTGGCCCCAGACTAAGCTAGCTTGTTTCGTGGGTACCAAGGGAATGAAGCTAGGGTGTGAGGGTGTGTGTGTGTGTTAGCAACAGTGACGGATGTGCATGAGAGTGTGTGTACTTAATCCATTTGTATAGGTACACTGGGGCCAAAAAATTCGAGTATCTATCTAAGCACAAATAATATAAGCTAAGAAAATATACATTACACCTGAGACTCACTTTGATTTTTGACTTTTTGGTCCATATGTGTTATTATAGAATGGAGTAAAACAAAATTAAGTTGGTAACTATAGTTACTCTAGGTAGAATTAGAAATAATACTTTTATAGGTTTTAATATACAATCGAGACTAAGGTTTCTACGGTAATTCAGTATGAATAAAGTGATTTGAGAGGATATTTTTCTTTACATTTGGTATATTAGTCTGATCTTTTTACAAGATAACTAGGTTTTAGATTTCATTCTATCAAGTTCCGAGAATAACGAACAAAAGTTACGGTATTCTAAACACCCTATATTCATGGCCAAGTGAAGGTGCATTTAGTTACCCAAATGGCGTCTAGGTGCCGCTAAGACGTGGATCAACAATAGATCACCGTTCTATATGCAAATCACATAGGACTAGTGATGTACATATCGTCACGACATATACGTATCCCCAATGATATTAGAAGAAAGTGTAGATAGGTAATAGGCGATCCGCGAGTGGCACGAAGTCAGTATCGTGTCGATCGGCGTCAGCGCACGACGGAAATCGTACGGGACGATGCACAGCAACATATAGGTCTTGTCTCTTTTTCGCTCGCAATAATTATGACTTCCACGTGTCAATGTGATATTGCAATACTACGTAATTGACTGAAGTCATTTATGTTGTGCGCCGTTTTGGAAGTTCGATTCTTGTGTAGGTAACCTATCTACACTTTCCTCTAGTGTCATTGCGTATCCCCGAGGGAGTGTCAGAGGTGTTCCAAGTGAGAACTACTATGGAACAAACATCACTCGTATTATCGTCATACTACAAGCACAAATACACGCTTTTTATAGAATGCACACTTACCTCACAGTGTTTTCCTGTGGTTTTCCTACACACCGTTCAGCAAAGCTAGCACGGCTAATATTGTATCGAATACAATATATTATTATATTAAATCGTACGACAGACAAAATATGCAAAACTTGGCAAGTTTTCATAGTTAACGTTTAAACGGTTACATCGACTATGAGAACTTATGTTTTACATAGAAGCAGGGAACCTAACGAACTTTCTTTTAAAATAAAAGAAAATTAAAGCCGTTGTACATTACTGCAGCTATGGTTTTAAGGAATCCCCTATCCCTAGAACTTGACTCATTTAGATCTCAATTCTTTTTTCTGCGAAGCTGACAATCCTGAACTTGGCCCCTTCTTCATATTAATGTTTTTGGTGGGATTACTATAAATGGCCCTTGCTTGCAAATAATATTTGCCCCGACAAAGGAACGTCACTTCAAAGGTTTTCGTTTCTTAAAGTAGTCTTAAAATTCGAGCTGTATTCTATAATAACTCATCCCAACCCTAGGCCTGTAACGACCACTTTACCTATGCATTGTATATCGCCCTTCATCCATCAAAAGACTGTACCCGAGCCTAGAGCATGACCAACTCCAGGCTATCTAGGATTCGTTTGAAGAAATTCGGACTCTCCTTGCACTGAAAAAAAAAAAATTGGTTTATTAATCTTTTCTCTAGGGATCTTACATATAAACAATGTACTAAGATTTATACTTTTGTCAAAAAAAAATGTTTTGCACCCTTTTTTTTTGGTTTTCATACGTTCGCTTCAAGAACGCGGTTAAGAGATAAACTTAATTTTTTTTTTCATAAAATAGGTAATAGAATTATGAATGTATATCACCTAAATTCAATATTTTTTTCCCTACAAAATATTTCAGTATTAGCTAAAAACACACCTATTTGTTGTTTCGCTGCGTGATCACTAGTATTACGCGTCCAAGAAAAAGAGGCCGCAGAGCCGACATATAATCGCCTCTATGAAAAGCAAATAAAGTCTTTGCCATTAGACTTATTGTGCTGGACGGGTAGTAAAAAAAGTTGCTAGAGTATGCTATCTTCTTAAGGCGCTACTAATTACGTTATGTTAAAAGTGCTGTACAAAACTAAAAAAAGGACTACAGCTTAAGTTTACAAATAAAGACGTGTACAATACAAAACTTAAATTTAAAGTCTTCAAAATCAATAAAATTCCTTGAGATATATAAAACACGATAAAAATAATAATCAAGATATACTGGAAGTCAGAAAAAAATTCACAATTTTTTTGCTGGTATAATATAATGATGACTCTCTGTTTGAAGTAGACGAGTAGGCTTCTTTTTATAATGATAAATTCCCCAGCTAGGGTCGGGCACGTACATTGGGTCAAAGAAAATCCCTTTTTCAAGGCAGCTGAAACAAATTTATATCAATCCAACGCTTCTGTATCTCGAAATGAAAAAACGGAATTCGGACAAGATGACTTTTTCATCAAGATATTTTATGAAGTTTGACTTTTGATCAAGATTATATGATTTATACTTGAACGAATTATTCGTGACGAGCGAGGTGACCCCTATAGTTTTAATAGTAATCATGATATGGCTATATGATATATATGTATATATATATATATTGCATGTAATAAATTAATTATTTTGCAAGAATCAAAGATTTTCATCTTAGAGCGAATTTTTCAACACTATAAGTATTAGCAATCCCCAAACGGATAGCTCCTAGATTTCTATGTTTGAACATACATTTGTACATAAAATATAAATTAATTGCTTATACCAAATACTACCTGGAAACTAGATAACTGTTTTTCATTTAAATCACTGCCATAAAGTCATAAATTAATTATACGAAAATCTCATTTTTTTAAATTCCATAAATACTTCTCCGATCAGTCGATATTTTATAGAGATGTTAAAGACCAAAAACTAATGTAGTATCACTATTACTATTCAAAATACAAAGTTAAGATATCATTACGGACCAAAATTATAACGGCAACACTATTTACTGTCACCTAAATTTAGATTTGTCACTAATCTGTGATACCCTGGTTATAATATCTCATAGACGAATACAGCCTACAGACTCCTCATAACAGGCGACCGATTTCTGTCAACACATCTGACTGAACCAACAGATATAATTCGCCACTCCAAAACTATATGGTTCGGTAGGCCAAACCAAAATGGCTTCTATATTCATTACGTTAGAGTCTTCGTCTTTGGAAAAGATAAGTTTGTGGCGCTATACGTAAGATTGGAAGAGCCAATAGAATTGCAGTATCCCGTTTCGATTGTTGACAGAATTATTTGTACGCAAGATGTTGAACAATAGACGTCTTTCTGGGCTGTATTGTAAATGTAATATCTATACCCAAGAAATATATTAGTCATCCATCATATAGGTAAATCAAAATGGTCTCTAAGTATAAATCATCAAATTAATGTAAATTTATCTTAAATAATAATTTGATCACTTTTTTCTATAGCGTGAATATAAGTTATCGAAAATCATCCACCATAAGTCAAAAAATAAGTGCGACGACGAGCGAAGCGAAGAGGAGCGTGTTAGGTTTACATGTTAAGAGGCTATGCGAATTTTATTTTTGTCACTGTCACTCCAAGCGAAAAATCGAGCAGTGCGAGAGGGGCAGATTAAGGGCAAAAGGGAAAAAAGTTGGTTTTATATTTTTATTAAAAAAACTAAAATAGCTAGCAAAATTTCAAATATCAAATCTCTAGATATTTTTGAAACACACTTAATAAATATGTTTGAGTTCTGCATATGGTTCCTATTCGTCAAACGAGGAGAAAAAGTGTGTTTTAAGACCTCATTTCAACATTTATTTCTATCGAGGAAAATTTATCCAAACATGTTTTCCAATTTCAAAACCCTAGATTTTATATTCAAAATAAACCAGAAATTTATTAAAATTGTCCGTGTATTTCATGAAATACACAGAAAAGAAACACCCGTATTTTTTTCGCATATCGCCTTAATACATTTTAATTTTTACAGAAATATGGTATGCTTGGGCATAAATTAATTTTTAGTTAAACATTTTTACAAATTTGGAGACACTTCTATTATTTTGAAACCCCATAATATTTAGGTAAGCGTTTTGATATCATTTGGTGGTTCATTTTAGGGGACACATCTACTATTTTAGAACCAAATATTTTTATTAGGTCACTGAAAATGTATTTTTTTTGGTAATTGATATAATCACACCCAATTATAACCACCACAGCGGCGACCCTATAAGATAGTGATAGATAAAGTGCTAAAGCTATTGCAGTTGTATTGTACCGTCAAAACTATAAATTTTCGACTGACGGGTATTTTCCAGAATAATGGTTCAAACTAATGATGAAGAAGACGTAAGTGCTGCTCTATATCAATCTCTTTGATGACCTCTATGGCAGGTATTGCTAACGCAAACCGTTTTAAAATCCAACACTAGGTTTTTCCAAAACAAGCTTTATTTTAATGTATTAAGATTCTTGCTGTTGCGATGGTAATCGTGCAGTTGGTTAGTTAGACCAAGACAATTAGGCCTGTGAGCCAACCAATAAATGCCTCTATCAAAAGGTGATAAAGACTTTGCCGTTAGCCCTATTGTGATGATCGAGTAATAGGATGCAAAATCTCCTCTCATTCGTTTAGTTAACGAATACAATAAAAAATTCTTTAACATTGATCCATGTGGGAACTCCAGGACTTCATTTCTATATAAAATAATGAATTCAATATATTGCCTTAATGAATAACTTTAATTATAATGATAATTATGATTTTGCTAAACACCCTCTCCCTTTTTACATTTCCCTCCTTTACACAAATACATACTGTCTCATACATACTCATCTCTTACACACAAACACCTTGTCGAACAAATGAGCAAATTAAACTAAAAAATATTACGTTGGGTAGTTAAGTTCCTTTATTGTCTTTAAATGTTTAAAAATATAAGAGTAGTCTCAATTCGGAGTAACGAATTCGTTAAGTTTTGATTATTATTTTTAACGGTGGAAGAAATGTCTTATTGGCCTCAGTTTAAATTTTGAAATATTGTTTAGAGTAAATATATTGCTGTTAATTTCCTGAATGAAATTAATAAATAAAACGACAGGCCAAATATTCGTCATTTTAGAAAACATCTGAAAGCTTAAGTTCTTTATTATGTTTAATTTTAAAATAATTAATTATTTTATTAATTTTCATTTCAAATAAAATAAGTTAGAAAAGCATATGTATCAGAGTGTTTTTTTATTAATTAAGTTTTGTTTTTATTTATTATGATTTACTCGTATCATTAAAACATTGATATAAATACCTGCAATTTTAACTTAATCGAAATAGTAAGAAGATGGATGTGTAAGAAGCGAAAAGGTGTGTCAGGATCGTAGCAGATGGCGATCTGTGGACTTTGCCTATCCCTCTGGGAGACAGGCAGGCGTGAGTTTAGTATAAAAGTATAAATACAAAAGAAGACTAGACAAATAAACAAGTTGAGCCACCTAACATTATAACATGGCGCTATTAAAGTATAATTTAAGGCGCTATATGCTGTTAAAGTAATGCCACTTTCGAAAGAAAATCATTTCTTACTTACTAGAATAATATTTGAAACTCGGCTCTATTAAATGCCTAGAAATAGCAATGAACATATTCATTATTTATCAGTATATTTATTAGATTGCAAAGTTTTCAGAAACGACGTCTTCTTATAGCTTGGATTTTAACTTATGCCTAATGTGGCCGTTTTTAGCAAAAGTAAAAATTTTAGCTCATCGAAGTAGATGTCTATCAAAACTATGATATTTATTTAGACATTAACATCTATGGCGCGTGGATTGGTTGTGTCTAAAATTGGAACTAACGTTGCTACCATACTCCTTGTTTCACAGCTGCGCCCCCCTGTCAGATCCTTGTACTGCCTTGTAGCAGTGTAATTGAACAGACTTCAATAATTATTCTGGGAGGGAGTTGTTGTACATACATTCGTCACAAAGTAAAGTCGTCACATTTTTTGTACACACCCATTTTTCGTACAGACAACAGAAAATCAAACAAAAAAAAAACCTTATTTGTTTATTTCTCATAATCACAGCACTTTTAAGAATTAAGAGAGAGCATTCATATAGGTGTTTTTTCTTGTATAATTCCGAGCGCTAAAACCAATAACTTTGCTTGTTTTGGTACTTTACACAAAAATTATGTAAATTGAAACCTCATGAAAAATAAATGTATAATGTTTTTATTTTAATTAATGTTTGATTGTTCTGCTGTCTGTACGAAAATATGACGAATTTACTTTTTGACGAATGTACAACAACCTCTGGGAGGTAAGTAATGACTTTTTTCCAAAGAGGCAGCACGTTCGCAGCATAAAGCGCCTTAAATAGAAATAGTCAAACACCTCAGTAACCAGTATGTAGCGGGCGCGCCAAGGGCGAAGCGTAGGTTTAAATTGAACCTACTTACCTCGTTAATATTATAACCTCTATTTACCGGTTAATTGAGTCTTATTTACTTTGTCTCTCGTACAGAAATAGTGAGCGTAACATACTGTTTTGGCGCCATTGAAGTGCTAGGACTTTGATTTATTTGATTTGACGTATAATTTGCTATAACTTATCAACTTCAATGAAACACGATACGTACATCTGGCAAGGTTACAAGAAAAATATATTAAAGCCAGCACAACACGTGAAAATAAACAAATTAACATTATATCATTGCAATATAGAAACGCAGAAAGAAAAGTAAATCTTGATGTGAGGAGCGATGGATAAATCGCCACAAGTGTTCAAACATAGTAATTTATTTTTATCATAGTTTAAAATAAACGAAAACGAAGAAAAAGTTGGCTAAGTGCGAGTTGGACTCCTGACATCACTAGGAGCTCGTAAACGTTGAGAGAGCCCACGCCAAGGACATGGCAGAAATGAGACAAAGTCTCATTCAAGTGCACAGCTTCGCACGTGAACTCATCACGGGTACCTTCGAAGAGGCCAAAGCCATTAGAAACTGGCTGGGCTACGAGACTGATGAGCCCTTTAAAGGTATCCAGGAAATTAAGGGGACACTTAAGAGCGGTTTCGCAGCCGGGCTGTGAAAAACCCGCCTTTTTCTATTTAATCGAAACAGAACACTACAATTCAAATATCCCAGAAGAGTGACTCTCTGTCTTTTTCTTTACGTGTAAGGACTAAAGAAAATAACCACACTTTTGTACTTTGTCGTTGTTTTTATCGGTTTTTAAATTGTTTAAAAATAAAGGATATGTTTATTAAAACCCACTTACGTGGTCGACCTAGAAAATTTAAAGAGCAATATTACCAGCTATTTTTCGTTAATAAAAGAGTGGAATTATGGAAATGGCATGATTTGACAGGTCTTATTACATGCTGTGTTCGTGAATTATTTCTATCGAGCAAAGTTTATCTGATCGTGTAACACATGCGTGGAAGACCTAGATAAAGGTTCGAACTATATTGCGTATTTTTTTTTTGGAAGTTTTAGACGATATTTGAAAATTCTATTTGACTTTGAAATTACTGATTTTGGGATAAGAGCGCCCTAATAGTTATTCAACAAAACCTTGTTACCTATGTATTATGTACATAGGCTGTTACGAAAATTTTTAGCTGTATAAAAACTAACAATACTTATATATTATATTATAACTTACCTTTCAAGATGTATGGCTAATAAAGGGTAATTTAGCTTTAAACTTATTTGTAAAATAAAATTCAATAATATTCAATTCAATAACCGGCCAGGTTACAATTTTTTATTTTTATTTTTTTGCTGACAATGTCAGTCCAGTTTTATTTCTTGCAATGGAGCTGCCGCGAGAATCGTTTCGTGCTATTCCACCTAGACTTCAGTCCTCTCTCTATAACTTTCTTCCTAATTCAATACCTCTCCCTGTTAACATGAGTTTCCTGTTGAGTCTAGTTAATACTTCCTTCGTTTACATTTTGTCAAAATTCATATCAGTAAATAAAATTAAATTGTAAATATATACGAACAATAAAGCCAATTCTGAAGGCTTTAATTTTAGTTTTAGTGCTGTCAAAGCTTGAAATTTTCCAAAGAAATTTAGCTTCTAATCCTAACACTTAAGGACTATTTTGTATCGACGAAAATTTACTTTTGACAGCAGTAAAACTAAAATTAAAGCCTTCAGAATCGGCTTTACTAGCAATATTAATTTTGTAATTTTAAGTTCATCTAGTAATTAGTCATGTAAGATATAGTTAATTAGTTAAATTGTATATATACATTTTGATCACCTTCTGTATTTTGTTGTAGATAATAGCAATCATCAATTCATCACAAGGACTTACAGGACACCAAATTCCTCGAAATTACTTTTCACTAATACAGTGCTTTGGTTTATGACGTCACATTGGCGGAATTAAATGTGTTAGTCACACACATTATCAGAAGCCATAAACAAGAAAATAACATGATATTCTACAAATACAAAAGGAACTTTACCTTTAAGGAATCTCATAAAAATTTAAATGACGCATTTGGGGAGTCCACTCCATCGTTAGCAACAATCTCATATTGGTACCGCGAGTTTAAGCGGGCTCGAGAGTACCTCAAAGATGAGCCAAGACCAGGACGGCCGTCGTGTGCTGTAACGCCAGAAAACGTGATCAAAGCCGAGTGTTTGATTAAAGAACACAGAAATATTACACATCGGGAAATAGAGCATGAACTGGGCATTGGATCATCCGCAGTTGCGAGCATTTTACATGATCATCTCGGCGTCAGGAAGATTGCTTCGCGTTGGATACCAGATTTGCTGACCGAAGAGCAAAAAGCCCGGCGAGTAGATTAGTGTCAGGTGTCTAATACCCTTACTACTGATGAGTCCCTGATATACTGCTATGACCTTCTAACAAAGCAACAATCTATGCAATGGGTGTTCGAGGAAGACGGACCACCATTAAAAATTGTTCGTGGCCGTAGTGTGAACAAAAAAATGATCCCCGTTTTCTTTGGCTGCGGGGGCCCAGTAGCAATTCCCCTTGAAGATCGAAGAATTCAAATTTCAAATTCAAATTCAAATAGTTTATTTTGCAAAGCAGGTATATATACACTTTTTACACGTCAAATTTAATCTAATAAAGAAAATATATGTAATAAAATAATAAATGTACATGAACTAAATTAAAGGTTTATTTAATTTATATAGCAATATATTTACGATTAAAATTATAGGTAAAATATTATTATACAAGGTGAAATCCAATCAACCGCCCGAACCCATACCGGAGACCCGGCCAGGGACCAGGAACAAGGTTCAATGATCACCAACCAAGCCCCCAGCACGAATCCAGGCGGCCGACCAAATCCCATCCTATATACTACATAGTAATAGGTTACATATATAACTACATGCCTACCTCCGCCCATTCGATTAGTCTTGCTAAGAAGAACGGGCAAGAAACTTGGCAAGATCATGTATTTTTTTTTAACATAAACTTAAACTATACATTGAATTACTTATATCTACTTTAACCAAGGGATAAGAAAATACAAGACAGCAGGAATTCAGGTTAATGAAAAAAGAAAAACATATATATCTTTGCCTACCTGTCTCATATAGTCTATTTCCTTTTACAGTCTGTAATTAATTAATGTTAACTCTTAAGAGGAATCAAAAGTTAGGAAATTATATTAATTAATTAAATTATAACTTACTATCATTATCACTGTAACACCATGCTTCACCGTCATCCAAATATTCATTTATTATATAATATGCCTTTTTCAATAGGCCCTGCTTGATATACAGTTTAAACTTATTCTCTGACAAAGTAAGGACCTCCTTTGGAAGTTTATTGTAAAATCTTATACCATGTCCTACGAAAGAGGTACTCACCTTAGCGAGTCTGATTTTTGGAAAAGCCAGTTTATGCTTATTTCTGGTTTCCTTACAATGTTGCTCACCAAGCCTTGTTCACCAAGAACAGTTACTAGCCAGTGGCACACAGAGGTCTGTCTACCCCAGGCATTTGACAGACTTGGTGAGGGTCGTGCAAAGACCGGCACTCATGGAACTCTTTTTCACCAAGACTATGCACCTGCACACACCGCGGCAATAACAATGGACTTTTTGACCAGTAAAGGTGTTCAGCTGGTGTCGCATCCGCCCTACAGTCCAGATCTCGCACCGTGCGACTATTTCTTATTCCCCACTATAAAAAAAATGATGCGTGGCCGGACTTTTATGGACTCTAACGAGGCAGTACTAGAACTTGAAGTTTGAACTTTGACCTTCCGCAGAAAGCATTTTTTAAATGTTTTGAGGATTGGTTTTCTAGAATGAGGCGATATATTGAACTTGGAGGAGTATATTTTGAAAAATATTAAAGTCATTTAGAAAAATAAATTAATAGTTTTTACTTAGCTAAGAATTTTCGTAGCAACCCTCGTATGTTGCCAACGCAGTTTTTCTGTAAATTAGAATTTCAAAAAAAATTGAAAAAAAAAATTGAAACCAATAGAAACTTTGCGGTGGTAGCATACACAATATATATATAGGTAATAAGGTTTTATTTAATAATTATAATTATTAATTATTAGTTTCACAGCCGGATTATGAATAATCCGCATTTTTCTAATTAATCGAAACAGAACACTTAAATTATAATATAATAAGGTTTCCGTACCCATATTGTATGGTAGCACAAAATCCTTTTTGTGTGCGTGAGCTAGAGGTGCTCTTAAGTCTCTTCATCTCTAGAGACTTAAGAGCGGTTTCACAGCCGGATTATGAAAAATCCGCATTTTTCTAATTATTTATTAAATTAAATGAAAAGCTTTAAAAATGAAAATATAAATATTTATTTCAAATTTTTTCATTTTTCAATACAACAATATAGAAGGTAGCGCCTGACAAACAATTCGGCATCCTCTAAATAAGGAACCCAATTTTTCATTATTTGTTGCTTTACTTTTGATTTTGTACTTGTACAGTCGCCCGCAGTTCAATCTCCATATTTGTAAACAATTTTAACGGCTATGACGCCGCAATAAGAACTGTCAATATCCCAATTGTATTTGCCTGTCATGCTGGCGTCCGTACTGTGAATTTGAAACTAAATTTGTATCTGACTTTGAATGTGTTATAGGCGATAATAGTACCACATATTTTGTTAAATTTTTTGTTGGCTACCTGGGTATACAATTAATACTTAGTAATAGGGTCCAGTTTAGCACCCTTCAGGTGGTATCAGGTGTTATCAGGTAGTAGAGCTGATGCTGGGCTCGACTGTGGAGGTACCACCATCTTACTTGGAGACCCCCTCGAAGTAATTCGAGGGAGAGTAAGAGGACAGCTCACAGGCAAAAAACCAGGAGGCCCAACATGCCTGTAACCGATGGATGGCGGTATATCCATATCTAATAGCCGGACCTTATATGGAACAGACTGGTGACGGGCAGCGGCGTCACTGGTGCGAGGGTTCCGGCACCGCGCTCACCAACCCGCCTGCCCAGCGTGTGTGAGTATGGGCAATTCTTCCAGGATGACCGCCGGGTGTAGCAAAGTCCTGGAAAGGCTTATGTCCAGCAGTGGACGAACTAGACTGATGGATGGAACCATAGACTATTCGTCCATAATGGAACCTTGTACGGAACCCTAAAAAAGAAAGCCGGAAAACCTAACCAGTAGAATGCGATACTACTTTAACAATCACAATAGTTAAGCAAAACCTTCGTGGGAAAATCCGCAATCGAAGAGTTAGGCTTCAGTGCTGTTAGACTAAGAGCGAACAGTCGTTAACCCTATGTATCAAATAACAAGAAGGGACCAATTTGTTGTTGTGTAGAAAAAAAACTACCTACATCAAAATAAATAGGCTTGGCTCGGCGCAACCTGGAACATTTTGTTTTTGCTGATTGTATAAAATGCTCCAGACTGCGCTCAGCCAACCCTGTTTATTTTGATGTAGTTTTTCTTTCTACACTACTACCAATTAGTCATACACATCTTGAAAACGATGCTAAAACGTTTTTTTTTTCAAATAAATCGATCTTCGATAAAATCAAGCTGCCTAACATTAGTACCAACACAGGACGCGACATCCTAATTTTTTAAGCACTTTTTGATACACTCTATCGAACGTAGTGGGGCCCTAATTGTTACTTAAATACTGTACAAAATGCTTCAGGTTGCGGCCAGCCAACTCTGTTTATTTTGATGTAGTTTTTTTTCCACACATCTCCGAGTTGGTCACATTTTGTTACTCGATACTTAGGGTTACCCACGGTGCGCCCGTAGTCTATGTGTGAGGAAGCGGAGTGATGAGCTAGAAAAAACCCGTCAAGTGCGAGTTGAACTGGTACTCTGAGGGTTCCGTACTGTTTTATCCAATAAGTTAGTAGACTTGAATAATTTCAATAATAATTTAATCTCCGAGAGGGTGTCGAAGGTGTTCCCAACCTTAAATTAAGGCGAAATAAATATAGTCAATGCAGCTCTTCGAGTAGCGATGCGCGATGACGAGGTATTTTTGTCGATTGTCTTGATTGTTCAAATATCTCGATTAATCGAGGCAGCAAAGTTTATCGCATCGTGTTAAAAAAATTGATAAATCGGATATATCGAGGGTCTAACGATACATCGGATATATCGAGGGTCTAACGATACATCGGATATATCGAGGGTCTAACGATACATCGTATATATCGAGGGTCTAACGATACATCGGATATATCGAGGGTCTAACGATACATCGGATATATCGAGGGTCTAACGATACATCGTATATATCGAGGGTCTAACGATACATCGGATATATCGAGGGTCTAACGATACATCGAATATATCGAGGATCTAACGATACATCGTATATATCGAGGGTCTAACGATACATCGGATAAATCGAGGGTCTAACGATACATCGTATATATCGAGGGTCTAAAGATACATCGAATATATCGAGGGTCTAACGATACATCGGATATATCGAGGGTCTGACGATACATTGGATAAATCGAGGGCCTAACGATACATCGTATATATCGAGGGTCTAACGATACATAGGATAAATCGAGTGTCTAACGATACATCGTATATATCGAGGGTCTAACGATACATCGAATATATCGAGGGGTTAACGATACATCGTATATATCGAGGGTCTAACGATACATCGGATAAATCGAGGGTCTAACGATACATCGTATATATCGAGGGTCTAACGATACATCGAATATATCGAGGGTCTAACGATACATCGGATATATCGAGGGTCTAACGATACATCTGATATATCGAGGGTCTAACGATACATCGGATATATCGAGGGTCTAACGATACATCGTATATATCGAGGGTCTAACGATACATCTTATATATCGAGGGTCTAACGATACATCGGATAAATCGAGGGTCTAACGATACATCGTATATATGGAGGGTCTAACGATACATCAGATATATCGAGGGTCTAACGATACATCGGATATGTCGAGGGTCTAACGATACATCGTATATATCGAGGGTCTAACGATACATCGAATATGTCGAGGGTCTAACGATACATCGGATATATCGAGGGTCTAACGATACATCGGATATATCGAGGGTCTAACGATACATCGGATATATCGAGGGTCTAACGATACATCGGATATATCGAGGGTCTAACGATACATCGAATATATCGAAGGTCTAACGATACATCGAATAGTTCGATGCATCGATCGTATCATACCGAGTGTTTCTAATATATCGATGTATACTCGTATTACTCGGAACACCTCTGACACCCCTTGGGGTTTCATGTCGTGACGATGTATTTGTATAAATATATATTGGACAGGATGTGATATGATTCTTTAAGACTATTAAAGAAGCGGAGGGGATTTTTCAGGATCTAAAATAGGTTTAGTGTCAAAATTCCTTTTCAAATGAATCCAGTGTAGGAATAGAATTGAATTTGCCGGGGCCAGAAGTGGGACACATCAGTTTACATAAGGTATTAAGGTTGTGAGACTGAACAAAGAGACAAAAAAAAATTTCAGACAGCAGACATGATCGTGGTTCGTGGCCATGGGCAGTGGAAGGGGAAGGGGAAGGGGGGCACGGAAAACAACTATGGTAGAAGCTATGGGATTTAAGCCCATCTAGCTTAGCTTCAAGCCCCCTCAAAAATAATTTTCAATGCATGTGCTCGTAAAGGCCCACTTTTTATGCATCAAAACCGAACAGAAAGTCGATTATTTTGCCCTAGGGCTTTATTATTATTATTTTTTTTAATTCATTTACAATGGTTGGCTAACCTGCAGCCTTTCCTGTGTACCATAGACGTTATACTTTTTTTTCCACTGTTTAACGGCTCTGGATACAGTCCTTTTGAGCCAATTATAATTTAAAGTTCACAAGATTATATTTGTTTTCATTTCCTCACACTATGCATTGAAAAATGTAGTATGGTACACGGGCGTAAAAGCAATAAATTACTCGGTTACATTTAAAATCGTCCTCGTAATTTATTCCGTTGCGCCCTTGTAGCATAAACTACTATTATATCATATATCTAATAAAAAATATTTAATAATTGGTGTGCCCCCCTAGCACATACTCGTTCCACCGCCAATGATCGTATCTCGATTTAATTTTACATATTAACATGTTTGCTTGCAGAAGGATGAATTTGTCCAGCTTTCGATAGTAAGAGGGAGTTTGGTTCTATTCCTAGCCTAGTATGAATGCTTTATACAAGGTGTAACAGAAAGGTGTAACTATTTAAAGAGCTTACAATAGTATAGAACAACTTTTACTATGGAGTCAAACCTGAAATCTCAAAAAAAATCTGCCCTTCCATACATTTCGGCCGAGCGGCATTGCATTTTTCTATGAAACAGTAAAATATTTTTTTCGTGATACAGGTTTTGTTCCATAGTAAAAGTTGTTCTATACCATTGACTGAATAAGCTCTTCAAATATGGTTACACCTTTCTGGTACACGTTGTATACTAACAGAATTGGTTCATTCATGAAAAAAACAGTATCAAAGTAAACATAAAACGGATGTAATGTAATAAATAAATTTCGCGTCCGTAGACAGAGTGACGGAAATGACAATGTAAGTACATTTTTTGTGTTTTACTTTCCCCCTGGCCTGTGCCACCTGCGTTTTATTATGATTGCTGAAATACCGGACACGCTGTGAACCGGTATTCTCTCTAATATTTTTTATCCGGCAGGCGACTAATATACCGGTTATAACCGGGCACCGGGCAACGCTTTGGAAGTGCAACTTACGATCGCGAATATAACCAACGCCACGAATTTTGCAACAACACTTGTACGGAGGCCCAGAATTAGATCAATAATTTCGAAAATTTCAATGATAATTAAATTCTTTTCAATGCATGTGCTCGTAAAGGCCCACTTTTTATGCATCAAAACCGAACAGAAAGTCGGTTATTTTACCCTAGGGCTTTATTATTATTATTTTTTTTAATTTATTTGCAATGGTTGGCTAACCTGCAGCCTTTCTTGTGTACCAATGTACCATAGATGTTATACTTTTTTTTCCACTGTTTAACGGCTCTGGATACAGTCCTTTTGAGCCAATCATAATTTAAAGTTCACAAGATTATATTTGTTTTCATTTCCTCACACTATGCATTGAAAAACGTAGTATGATACATGGGCGTAAAATCAATAAATTACTCGGTTACGTTTAAAACACTCGCTACGCTCGTGTTTTAAATCGTGCTCGTAATTTGTTCCTTTTCGCCCTTGTAGCATAAACTACTATTTTGAAACATATGTTTGTTAATATACCTTTTATTTAACCTTCGAACGTTTTTACATTTAAAACGACAGCCTTAAATTGAAGGAGCAGTTTCATAATATCTATTTTTCCTGAAGAAAATAGCGTATTTAATGAATTTTGCTGTTGAACTAAAATAATGTAATTATTATTCGAGTGCATTACAAACTGGCAATCAATCAGAAACAAATTTAAATGCACAATTGTTTTTTATAAAAAAATACCTCGGGCCAGGATTTGAACCTGCTACCTCCTGCTTACATAAAAGGCGCGCTACCGACTGCGCTACCGAGGTATCTGGAACGACGAATTTGTCTACCATACCTGTACATCGTACTTTTTGCAACTACTCGATATACCAACTTGTAATGCACATACTGAACGCTCAAGAGGGCGTTATGTGATTTCACGCCTTGGTCATTCTGAACAGAAACAATGTAGCTACCTTTAGTAGGTACTCATTCATTAAGCACAACATTTTTGTTTGTTTATACTAAGGGACAGCTGGCACAAACATAAAACAGGTTATGATTTAAAATAATTTATTTTCTTTTACATTTCAATAAAATAAATATTTTTTGATAAATATATATTTGTCTCTTTTTTATAAGATTTTTTTATGTAGTTTTAGTTTATTAAAAGTTAAATAATAAAAAGGTAAAAATGAGAATTTTACTCAAGATATATTTCGGGCCCCACTGGGCCCGGCATCAGTTGAGAATCTGACAATAAATTAAATATGACATAAGTTATTTACAAAAAAGAAAAAAGTAAAAAGGTTTATTTACAATTTATCTAAATTTAATTTTCATTTAAATTCATTCATTCATTCATTCGATCATTCATTCATTCATTCATTATAATTTATTTAAATAAATCATTATTAGACAGTGGTACCACCCAGCAAAAAATAAATAAATAAGTAAATGAAGTAACCCATCCGTAGACCAAATCAGTGGGTTTACCGCGTAATTCTCATTTTCATCAACATCAACTTGAGATTGAAATTTGACGTGCGTGCGACGTCGCCCGCCTAACATGCCATCTCTTTTGCACGCGTTGAATTTCGCATGCATTTGCTTGAAGTTGATACAAATGAGAATTACGCGGTAGAGCCCCAGGTTAAATAAATAACTTACAGGACTATTGAGTCCTGTAACATAAAACAATCGGTTGTCTCATTACTAGGGCTGCAACCTTTCTAAAAGTGTAGGCCCGGAGATTTTGGAAAAGTTGATATTTTATTGAATAAAACATATATTTTTTAAATAAATATAATTACAGTTAAATACAATACAAATAAAATAGTGTTGCTCGGAACTGATTGATTTAATATTCTTTTTTGTTATTTGTGATTTTTTCGGCAATTTCCGATCTTTTCTTGCTTTGTTGTTTGTAATAGAACATTAAAAAGTTCTCGGAAGTTATTTATTATCATTACTATTAACTCCGGCTTCACCATATCGACTGATACTAACATATCGACTGATACTAACATATCGACTGATACTAACATATCGACTGATACTAACATATCGACTGATACTAACATATCGACTGATACTAACATATCGACTGATACTAACATATCGACTGATACTAACATATCGACTGATACTAACATATCGACTGATACTAACATATCGACTGATACTAACATATCGACTGATACTAACATATCGACTGATACTAACATATCGACTGATACTAACATATCGACTGATACTAACATATCGACTGATACTAACATATCGACTGATACTAACATATCGACTGATACTAACATATCGACTGATACTAACATATCGACTGATACTAACATATCGACTGATACTAACATATCGACTGATACTAACATATCGACTGATACTAACATATCGACTGATACTAACATATCGACTGATACTAACATATCGACTGATACTAACATATCGACTGATACTAACATATCGACTGATACTAACATATCGACTGATACTAACATATCGACTGATACTAACATATCGACTGATACTAACATATCGACTGATACTAACATATCGACTGATACTAACATATCGACTGATACTAACATATCGACTGATACTAACATATCGACTGATACTAACATATCGACTGATACTAACATATCGACTGATACTAACATATCGACTGATACTAACATATCGACTGATACTAACATATCGACTGATACTAACATATCGACTGATACTAACATATCGACTGATACTAACATATCGACTGATACTAACATATCGACTGATACTAACATATCGACTGATACTAACATATCGACTGATACTAACATATCGACTGATACTAACATATCGACTGATACTAACATATCGACTGATACTAACATATCGACTGATACTAACATATCGACTGATACTAACATATCGACTGACACTAACATATCGACTGATACTAACATATCGACTGACACTAACATATCGACTGATACTAACATATCGACTGATACTAACATATCGACTGATACTAACATATCGACTGATACTAACATATCGGCTGATACTAACATATCGACTGATACTAACATATCGACTGATACTAACATATCGACTGATACTAACATATCGACTGATACTAACATATCGACTGATACTAACATATCGACTGATACTAACATATCGACTGATACTAACATATCGGCTGATACTAACATATCGACTGATACTAACATATCGACTGATACTAACATATCGACTGACACTAACATATCGACTGATACTAACATATCGACTGACACTAACATATCGACTGATACTAACATATCGACTGATACTAACATATCGACTGATACTAACATATCGACTGATACTAACATATCGACTGACACTAACATATCGACTGATACTAACATATCGACTGACACTAACATATCGACTGATACTAACATATCGACTGATACTAACATATCGACTGATACTAACATATCGACTGATACTAACATATCGGCTGTTAGTAACGGCCGGCCCTCACTCTCAGATAAACGGCGTTAAGAGCCGCTTAGCTAAGTTACCGCTGATAAATAAAACATATTATTGTTATGGTTCCTGTATTTAGATTTAAGAGTCTTAAAAAAAATCAATGATATTGCGCTTTTAATTTATTGTAGCTAATACAGACAAATAAAATAAATTTTAATATTAAGGAAAATAAGAAAGTACCACCAAATAATAAATTAACCTATATCTACCTAGATTAAGTAAGTAATTAAGTTATAATGTTTATAATCTTAAGTTAGCGGCGCCCTTGCAGGGTTCTTGTTTGTTCTTATATGTATACCTATTTAAGATCTCATGTCCAACAAGGAAACTAATAAACGTCTATTCTATTATATTCTATTAAGCACCTCATTTTACATCAAGTAGAACTGAACTCTATGATCTTTTATTATAGTTTAAAATAGCGCGCTCTGAGCCGTGGCTGTTACGACCACCGAAACATCGCACGCTCTTAAAAAACACGTTTTTCGCTCAATAAACGTTTTTATGGTGATATTTTCAGCAAACTATCCGCAAAAACACTTACTAAATTACATTGTCCTTAATTTCCTGCAATTTTCCTATGATTTGGTAATGTAAATTTTATATAAAACGAAAAAAACATGAAAAAATAAACTTTTAACAAAAAAATAGCAACCGACTTCAATAGTAACAGCAGTCATTCACTAAAAAGTTAATAATAATTCTATAAAGACCGATGGTACCGAAGCAACACTTTTGCCGACTTCTTTCTTCCTGAAACGTTATGTTATCTAGAAGTCGGCGTTCTTATATTGATTTCTATGTTGCTATATCGTAGGAAATACGCCGACTTCTAGATAACATAATGTTTCAGGAAGAAAGAAGTCGGCAAAAGTGTTGCTTCGGTACCATCGGTCTTTATAGAATTATTATTAACTTTTTAGTGAATGACTGCTGTTACTATTGAAGTCGGTTGCTATTTTTTTGTTAAAAGTTTATTTTATTTCACATTTTTTAGTGTTGCTGGGTTAAATTGTGAGGTATAGGTAGTTCTTGCAAACGTGGTGTTAATATGAAACGAAGTTCAAGTGAGTATAAGTAGCCATGTTTGAGTAGCTTCCTGCTATCAGCACCCTAACACAACATGATTACCGCAATCTCAAGTTATGTGCTGTCATCCGTTGAAGAGTTCTACGGTGATGAAGCCAAGATCGAAATTCAGGTGGGTACACTGGCAATTTTCAGCAATGCCCTGCAATGAGCACCCTAACACAAACTGGTTGCCGCAATCTAAAGTTATGTGCTGTCATCGGTTGAGGAGTTCTATGGTGATGAAGCCAGGATCGAAGGTCAGGTGGGTATTCTGATAATCTCCAAGTAATACCCTTGAATCAGCACCCTAACGCAGTGATTGCCGCAATCTCGAGTTATGTGCTCTGATCCGTTGAAGAGTTCTATGGTGAATATATTGATGAAGCCAGGATCGAAGGTCAGGTGGAAGAATGTCGATTTTCAAGTAATACCTTGTAATCAGCACCCAAGTACATAGCGATTGCCTCAATTTTGAGAGATATGCTGTCATTTTCTGAGGAGTTCCACCGCCTATCTCTGAAGACCTTCATCAGATCATGACCAAACCTAAAATGGGACCTACCTGGAAGTATACTCTTTCAAACAAAAAAAGAATTGTTCAAATCGGTTGCGAAATGACGGAGTTATGGAGTAACAACGCCAAAAAAAAAAAAAAAAAAAAAATACATTCGAATTGAGAACCGCCTCCTTTTTGAAGTCGGTTAAAAATCGACCAAATGTCGTATTTTTTTCAATCAAGCAAAGTACAATGTATCGCGTTTTGAACGACAAAAAAATCTGCAGAAAGATTGTATCTAAGATAATTTTTTTTTCAGACACAAAATTACAAAATTTATTGTTTTAAAATGAATCAGAAAAGAGACAAAATTGGGATAAGCCCCTGTTAACCCGTAGCCCGGACAAGCACCACTCAAACCCGTAGACTTCGGGTGAAACCCGGAGAGTTGGCAGCCCCAATCATTACGCGAAAAAAAGTTCTTAGCCAATGATTTGAAAAATATTATACAAAAAAGGCGTTCATAAAAAAAAAAAAAAAACAAAATGCAACACCTATTGTATTAATTTACTTCGTAATAAAATGCTCAAATAATTTTTTATAGAATTATAACAATTAGCTTGATAAAATATGCACACACACATACCCTCTCACACTTACAAATTCAGCCTAAGTATGTATATACTAAACTTTTCTTTTCTTTTTTATATTTATAATAATTTGTTAGTCACCTCTGTAAATATTAGTTTTGTTTATCACTTAATTTTGTATTTTTAGTTATAGGAGAGCGGGGACTCCTGTTACTGAAATCAAACTCAGTTTATTTAATGAAGTAAGCTTAAGAAATAAATAATTTTTAATTTTTTCAAAATATGTTACATTGGTTATTACACATATTTATCAGGTACAAACTTCACGGTACCCTCGTAATTTAACATCGTAAAGGTTTGAGTGACTTTTGTGGAAATCCACGCTCATGCACTTTAATAATTCTTATGAAGAATACTCCAGGGAAATTCTTCCCAACGTAGTTCTGCTCTTTCTTAGGTTAATCATGTTACAGCCACCAAGTAATTTATGATGCAATCTCAACAACTAACGAATTACATCTAAGAAAGTTGTTCCAAAAAACCGTATGAAAAATGTCTAGAATTATGAAATAATTACGTTTTTTTTTTGTCTCGTCATGTTTTCAAGGGTTGTTAACTTAAAGTATACATGTAACATGTATCCTCTAACAAGTTTATTGTTAACGTAGTAGATTAAAAGTTAATAGTATATTACGATACGAGAGCGATGAAACGTTTTCTGACGAGTGTGAGTTTGCGGCACGAGCCGAAGGCGAGTGCTGCAATCACACGAGTCGAGAAAAAGTTTCTCGCACGAGTTTCGTATAATTTTTTATAGCACAAGTGCGGAAAATGCCGACTTTACGCACGCGCTCGTCGCCTTCGGCTCGTGCTGCAATCACACGAGTCGAGAAAAAGTTTCTCGCACGAGTTTCGTATAATTTTTTATAGTACAAGTGCGGAAAATGCCGACTTTACGCACGCGCAGCGTGCGTAAAGTGGTCATTTTACGCACGGTGTGCTATAAAAGATATTATGGGTTAGAAGCCTTTTGAACAAATCTATTCATTCGTTTTTATTTTAGCAGTAACAAATCTGTGCATATTTGGGACTCATAATTCTAATAAGAAGAGATCAAACAGTCAAATCGTTTCCAAGGTAAGAAGATAAATATTTGACAATAAGCGAAGCTCGCTTTAAGACTGTACATGAGCCTAGAGCATGAACAACGCCAGACTTTCGAGGCTTCGTTTGAAGAAAATCGGATTATTGATATTTATACTTTTGTCAAAAAAAAAATGTTTGCCACCCCCTTCTTTTGGTTTTGAAACGTTCGTTTTAAAGAAGATCAACTTGTTTTTGTTTTCATAAAATACGTAATAATATATGAAGGGATATAAAAGGGAAATATTTCAGTATTAGCCAAAAACACACCAATTTGTTGTTTCGCTGCGTGATCATTAGTATTACGCGTCCAAGAAAAAGAGGCCAATGAGCCAACATATAATCGCCTCTATCAAAAGCAAATCAAAAGGTCTATGCCATTGGACTTATTGTGCTGGACGGGTAATAAAAAAGTTGCAAGGGTAGGCCATCCTCTTAAGTAACATAGTGTATAGAGGTACCAAATTTACTGTTATTTCATTCAAGGTGCTCCAAGAGTCTATAACAGAAATGGAAAATTACACACATGAAATGACAGAGTTGTTGATTTATTCACCCATTGAATGTTGTGTTAGAGGTGCACCGAATCCAAATGTAGGCCGAATAACCGTATTGCCGCAGTTATTCGAATTGTGTTTAAAAGAAATATCAAGGATTAACTTGAGTAAGTAAATTTGACTCGTCGTGTTCAAACAATAAGTACGGAAGGTATCTAATAATTTAGATAACAATTTATTCTATGTAAGAACTCAAGGACAGTAAATTTTTACAATTGCAATTAGTGAATTTAATAAAACGTACTTGTTTTTCCAGTATTAAAATTCATCGTAATTATTAAATGGATAATATAAAACAAATAACAAAAAAGAAAGAAAACATACACATATTTAGGCTTCTTTAATGGAGTCATTATCAATCAAATATTCGAATTATTTTCTCTATATTATCCATATAATTAAAATAATTAACGGCCATTTACTGGTAAAATTAATAAATATGTTTATTTACATGATTAAAATTCACTTATACTTGTTTTACATGTTTATTTTTACACATAACTTTAGGGATATTAAAATATTATTATCAACCATAACTGATGAAAACAAGTACTACAACTGAATTTTAATCTTGATGCTTTCCAAGTTTCACCCAGTGTCGACAATTGGAAATATTATATACTATGTACTTGTTTTTCACGCATCATCCAAACATGACGCTCCATATAGTGCAAGGCTACCATTACATTTTTCTAATAATGTAAGTTGTTTATGTTTTCTTTGGGAAAGGAACATTTTAGAAATTTTTAACTATGGCAAATCCTAACCAGTGCTGCCAATAAAAATTTCTCGATTCCCCGCGTCAGTGCTGTCAATTCCCCGAAATTCCCCGCTTCTGTTTGATTCATTCCCCACAAATTCCCCAAAATGATATTTTTGGAATAAAAACACTGTTTTATAAAAAAAAATCTTTAATATACTACTAAAACTTTTACCTTCTAACAAAATTAACTCTTACATACTAGTAGGTTTATTATTTTTGACATGGTTTCGTATTAATCATATTTCGATGAGGTTCGAATTTTTGCTTGGCACGCCAAACAGTTGAAGGGATACCTATCATATTTTAATGCTGAACATGCAACTTACCTGTTTTTTTACTGCTGCACTTTTAGCCACTTTTCCATAATTTTATGGACAATTTGAATCGTACGTAAGCACCAATTTTAAAAATTGACAACCATAAACAATGAATGAACGATATAGAAATGGATGCGTTCGAAAAACGTTAGTTTTAGTCCACCAAAAACATTGGTCTGGATTCCCCGAAATTCCCCGATTTTTGTCATTCCCTGCGCTCTCCCCGCGCTAAGCCTCAATTCCCCGCATATCGGGGATTGTCCCCGTGATTGGCAGCACTGATCCTAACATAGGCATAGGTAACTTTTCTCATGCATTAAATTAGTCCATTATTTATGTGCATTGTTTTATTAGCTGGGAGCTGTTTTTTGACGTTGTGGTTATTTCTTATGATTCGTTAAGAATGAAAACCTATGAATGCTGGTGCTAAATTTTAAATCGAAATGAAACAGAATACTTGTACAAATTAATATGGATATCCGATTTCTGAAACTCTACAGTTATTTAGGTCAACTGAGCTCTCGAGATAATTATGACGTGTAAAAGGGCGCTTCAGCTGTGGTAGTATATAAGTGGTAGATATACTTATGACTTCATTACTCAAGTGATTGTTAGAAAAATTGCACACATGGCTTCGTTTTCTTGTGGCCCTTTTCTGGGACAAGTAACGGATGATCGAACCTTTGACCGCCTCACACGTCGATCTATTGGTTGTGTTTGATCAATTGGTATACTACCCGATTGTATGCTTTTGTAAATAACTTGATTGATATAGCTTAACGTAATCTATAAGGTACCTAACGTCATAGAATAGGGAATATTTTTTTAGGACAGGGAAGAATAAATAAATTTTAGGCTATAATATATTATTATATGTCGCAGATGGATTGTAAAATTCGCGGTTTTAGAAAACCTCTAGATGTTTCACAAAACAGCTCCGTTATGTAAAACCGCTAAACACGCAGGATTGTATAACGTTTTGCGTTATTCAGTGCAGCGGGTCAACGTTTAGGGGTTTTGTAAAACAGCTTAGCGGTTTTATAAAACAGCGTCAAATTAAACGTTGGGATGTAAATTTTGTTAAAAACTACAGGAAAACTACTTATTTTATCGTGTTTTTGACTTTTGGTTGAAGACTTTTTACATTACATATAAACATGGTTAGCCGTAGTAAAGGCAATGACAATCCAGCTGCACTGTTTTACAATACGGAGCTAATTTGTAAAACAGCTAGGGGTTTTGTAAAACAGCTCTGATCCTACAATCCAACTTCGACATATACATACCGTTGGATGGTTAAGGCGCTACGGAAAAAAAATCAACACTTTAAGAACTTGCATATCTACTTCGGTAAATAATATAATTATTTTAATAAAATAGTATACTATTTTTGGAATTTTTTTTTAGGGATCTGTTAAAACAGAAACGCGAATGGAGAAATTCGGCTCGATAGAAATATCTGTCGAAATTAGGTCTTTTTCGACACTAATTCTCCTGGTTTGACGCTTTAGAATGATATATGGACTGCAATTATATTTTATTAGATGGGTTTTAACGGTATCTAGGACCTGGTTAAACGAAATTTTGATAGCAACTTTAGTACATTTTATATTTATAAAAAAACAGACATTTTGCTACTTTTCCACGAATCCGTCCCTCTCGCACTGAGGGTTTTTTCGCATAAGAAGTAACAGGGACGCTAAAACTTTTACATATCGCCTTAACGGAGTTTTAACGTGATAGTTCTCGTGTTCGTCTTGGACATCTCCATCGAACGTAAACCTAAAAATATATATATACTCACTTATTTAACGAAAACTCAACACTACTGGAAAACAGTATGAAAAGAAAAATATGCAGTGATCGGCATTTTGACATTTAAAAACTTTTGACTATGAGTTGTATCTCCGAAGAGGGCAGAGATGTTTGTTATGCTGAAGAAAACAGACAATCTAAACGTTAGCAATATAAAGATTAGAATAGAAAATCGTTTATTTACTGTCACAATCACACACAATACAGAAAAAGAAGACATAAAGAAAATTTCAATAAAAAATTTAAACAAAATAATTTAAAACGAAATAACACTTAACATTATCACATATCAAAACAGAACAAAAACAGTACATGTGCTTAATCTACTTTGCACGCGAGTCGCATTTTGTCGTAGCTTTGCGCGTTGTGGTGCAAATTTATCTTTCGCGGATACAACTGATTCGATACAGTTTTCTTCCATCATACTTGCTGTCCTGCGCAGTCTGCGCACTGAAGAACGCGGTATGCGTAGCGCATATAGGATAGATAGATAGATGCTGATCAACTTAATTTTTAAGGTTCCGTAATGTTAGAGAAACTCCGCAGAGTCTCAAAAAGAATAGGCTTCAAATTTGGAATTTGTCCTAGTGACTGATGTTGTCTAATAAAAATATAATATCTGAATACATTATGAAAGTACAAAACAGCGAAAAGTTTTCTTTAAGATTATAACGGTTATGGGCCCAGGACGAACATAAATATGGATAAAGACTTAAACGTGTGTTCTGGGGTAATAAAATTGTGTGGTGATAATTACCCACAATGGAAGTTCCAGATAAAATGTGCTCTGAAAGCAAAGGGATTACAGAAGTATTTATTAGATCCATCCAATGCTGCTGCAGGTGAGTCTACGGATGGTTTAACAATAGAACAAAAGCAAAAAAAGGATGCCATGGCAATGTTCATTATAACTTCAGCATTAACATATGAACAGATTGCTCTAGTAGAAAATTGCGAGACTGTTAAAGAAATTATAGACAAACTTGATACAATGTATGCACAAAAATCGGAATTTACAAAAAATGAGGGGTCACCTCAAGTCAAACGGGCTAAATAAAATCAGAATAACCCAAATATCAACTGTGCCAAGCGTCGTCTTCCTACACAAAGTCGCAAGGGGTCCTATTTGAGCAAGTAGTAGGCTAAGTACTAGAGTCCCATTTGTCATCCTTCGGGTACGGAACCATAAAATACTTTTGTCAATGTACTTAAGTACTAGAAAAGCAGCAGTCGTTCGTTTGCTACTAAATACCAGATGGCGCTACTTGTAACTATATTACATCGCGATATCGTTTGATCTTTCTCAAAATACAAAAACATGTAGGTAACACGTTCGTGCAATTTGAGTGGTTTTATTTACGTTTATATTTTTGGAAGGATTTCTCCATTAAGAGGATCCTGGTGTCAGATTCAGAGACGGTAAGTAATCAGGGTTCCGTAGTAGTCGTAGTACCTATAAAAAGGTACAAAAGGAACCTTTAAGGTGAGACTGCGTTGTTGGTCTGTCCGTCATACATAACTTTACCACCGTTAATTTGAAATTTCAAATTGTTCAAAATATTTCCAAAACAAAAGTAAGGAAAATAAAAACTATTACCCTAAAAATACAATTCATCCATCCATCCATCAGCCTAGTTCGTCCACTGCTGGACATAAGCCTTTCCAGGACTTTGCCACACTCGGCGGTCATCCTGGAAGAATTGCCCATACTCACACACGCTGGGCAGGCGGGTTGGTGAGCGCGGTGCCGGAACCCTCGCACCAGTGACGCCGCTGCCCGTCACCAGTCTTTTCCATAAAATACCCGGCTATTAGGGATGGATATACCGCCATCCATCGGTCCCAGGCATGGTGGGCCTCCTGGTTTTTTGCCTGTGAGCTGTCCTCTTACTCTCCGCCGAATTACTTCGAGGGGGTCTCCAAGTAAGATGGTGGTGCCTCCACAGGCGAGCCCGGCATCAGCCCTACCACCTGTTATAAAAATACAATATGGTTATACAATTTTAGATATTAAAAAGCTGATGGCAAAAATATATAATTTAACTAAATTTACTGGCACTGGTTTCAGAAAATCTTTAATAAATACAAAAATATGTATGTCCCCCCTCATCTCCAAAATTGGGGGACTGAAAAATATGAAAAAAATTCTATTGTAGAAAATAACTGATCAATAACAGGAAAACTATAGCGATTTAAAAAAAAACGGCCAATTAGAGCCCCTTTAAATATTTATTTTATTCTGTTTTTTAGTATTTGTTGTTATAGCGGCAACAGAAATACATCATCTGTGAAATTTTCAACTGTCTAACTATCACGGTTCATGAGATACAGCATGGTGACAGACGGACAGACGAACAGACAGACGGACAACGGAGTCTTAACCCTTTGTGCACGGAACCGTAAAAATGAGCACAAATGAGAAATTAAAAAAAAAAGTAAATTAATTTAAAAAAAGTATATAAAAAAATACAATATGGGTATCAAACTGTAGGTATTAAAGAGCTAATTGTATAAATATATAGTTCAGCTATACATTTAGTAGCATCTATTTCGAAAAAAAAATCTCGAAAGACCACAAAAAAATGTTTGTCCCCTCCCCCTTATCTCCAAAACTGGTGAACCAATAAATATAAAAAAAAATCATAGTAATATGTGTTAATGTAAATATTACAGGAAAAATACAGCGGTTGATAAAATTCACGAAAAAAAAATGTCAAAATTAAATTTATCATCTACGATACGGAGCCCTAGGTACGCGAGTCTGACTCGCACTTGATCGGTTTTTTTTTCTTCATAAAATAAGTAATAGAAATATGAAGGGATCCTACCAGGGTTGCCAGATGGGAAAACCAAAATATCAGGGCAAAATTTCAAAAAGTCGGGACAAATACGTGCGTAAATATTATCAATCAAAAAATATTTTTTTATTATTACAATTAAAGTAATTACAACAAAATACTCTTTTGCCCGCCGATCGTTGTTATTTGTTATTGGTCGAGACAATTTGTATTTTGTGTATTATTCATAATATGAAATGTTGGGACAATCCCGACGAATCCCGACCACCTGGCAACCCTAGATACTAAAATAATCCAATATTTTTTTCCCTTCAAAATATTTCAGTATTAGCTAAAAACACCAATTTGTTGTGTTTCGCTGCGTGATCAATAGTATTACGCGTCCAAGAAAAAGAGATCAATGAGCCAACATATTATAATCGCCTCTATCAAAAGCAAATAAGGTCTATACCATCTCATACTATGCTGTATCTCTGGCGTAAGCTAGTAGCACATTTCAAAAAAATTCAATTCCGCACATAAATCACAACTTATCCGACCTTCTCTTCGCTTCCAGGTCCTCGACATGTCGACCGGCAGCTGTTCAGGTCCCGGGGTGTGCGGGGGGGCGAGGCGCCGACCCCCGCCGCCCCCTGAGCCGACCCTGTCCCTCGCAGCAGACCTCAGCGAGCTGAGTCTAGACCAGGGGTACCACACGCTAGCCGACTGCGGGCCCCCGCGGAGAAGACGGGACAATACGCTCAGCGATGCCGTGTGGTTGAGGATATTGTCGTATTTGGAGGTAGCGAACATTTATAGCCTTGCCTTGTACTTTATATTCTCTGCCTTGGTGTTTGCCGGTCCGTTTGAAGGATATGCATGCATATTGTACATATTACTGATTATGATGTCCTCCTCGACGTATCCGTCGACGGTGACCCTTATTGCTTCCTGGCATGAGCTCGGATGTGGCTGAAAAATTCGAGTTTCGTCAGAAATATCCTGTCACACGAAATACAGTGCGCAGTTGTCCGTACGAGTTGTATGTATAGCTATACTTGGGCTTGGGGCGAGTCTTGCGGTGCAACCGTTTAGCGTCGAGGACTTCCAGTCGAATTGTTTCAAAGTTCTCGGTTCCATCATGCACAGATTTTCGCCATTCAGGTCGCATGTACATATTACTATACAATAGATAAGTATATCGAACGTCACGACATAAATATACAAGTCACAGTCTACACTCGTACACCCACGTTTTACCATCGATTATTACGTCCCAGCTTGACAGGTGGTAAACCCTAGCTATCACCATACTTCAGGCTAAAATACACATGGAGAAGCATACATCGAGTGCGGAGTAGTTCCAGCAGTCTTCTACAGGTGATAGCGGCCAAACTGGATGCGGACTGCAAATATTTCAAAAGTAAAGATAAGCCCTTACCGTAGTATGACAGCACCAAAACACACCTTTGAATGGGTGACGCTCACACGTTTGGAATCAGTGCTCATCTGAACACAGTGATAGTTGGACGCCTTAAGAGGCTCCACTATGCTAAACATCAGTTTTGCAGTGGATCAGTTCCGTCAATGTCGATGGTAAAAATTTGAAAAAAATACGGCATGTTTTTTGACTCAAGTCAATTATTAATTACACTTTATAAATAAACATACTTTCAATCTTCTTTTCATTATACTACTTTTAAAAAAGCATGAATTTCACGAAAAAAGCGATTCAGTTTCCATATTTCAAACCCGATTGAAACGAAACGAACACACACATATACTTACTAGAAAATACCGTCTTTATTACATAAAGAAACTATAGTTAATGTCCTGATGTGGCCGCGATTTCAAAATAACTGAAGTTTTGCGTGCGTGGCATCTGATTAGAGCAGGAGCAGGAGAGCAGGGTAGACAGTTAAAACACAAAAGCGTTAGAGCAGTACTGAATTTTAGCATTGTGCAGCCCCCTAAGTGCACTTAAAGTTTTTAATTTTTACGAATTTAGTAGTCTGATCAGTTTGCTGACCGCAGGTACGCAGATTGCGTACACAGATTGCGCACTCATAAGTGTGCGCGCGTCGGCATTATGTTAACGCACGCATTCAAAAACAATGCAACAGATTTTAGGTGTCAGGGCTAATCTAAACTTTTGAAATCTTTGGCGGATTGTGCTTTTATGAAGTACTGGACTAGTATCCATCTTCTTTAAGAGAAGAGAAGGGTAGGGTTTCTGAAACCCTTTCCTTAGCGTCTCTGTATTGTCTTCTGTTTCAATTATTTGTTTTGTTTTAAATTACCTGTTACTAACATAGTAAATAAGTATCTAATCTGTTACTATATAATATGGAGCTTGACTCAGAAATAAAAGTTATTTTTTTATTTTTTTTATATATGAATGGAGAGTATTTGTGAGCAGAGTCAAATTTGGGGTCGGTGGATATTCGCTCCGCCGGATTCGTCCCGTTTTCTATTTTTGGGAAAATTCGACCCGCTTGCCTCGACCAGGGTAAATTCGTCCCGACAAAATAAAAGTAAATTTGCAATCATGACTTTCCAGAATCTTGACTCCAACAAAGGACTCTGATGCCAATGACAAGTTAATGGGAGCGAGCTGATTTAACACATACTTAAATATTTCATGTTAGTAGTCCCTTCCTACTACATAATCATTAAACTTTAAAAAAATAAAATTCCTCTTAACTTTTAAGAGTGATAGTACTGTTATATAAAATAAATAGTAATTTAGGTATAAGATCCATTGTTAAGACGAAGGGAACGAAACGACACCCAAAAAGAGGACGAATTTTCACTTACAGTATATATTTTTTGAAGCGGAACGAATTTACACCAAAAATAAATACTTATCGGGATGAATTTTCTCGGGACGAATTTCTGGGGAACGAATAGCCACTGACCCCAAATTTGCACTGACGGCATCCATACATTGTGTGAACGGTTGACAGCATCTTTTAGTAATGAATGGGAATTTCCCAATATCTTCCAGGTGACAGATCTAGTCCGGATGTCCCGCGTGTGTCGCCGCTGGGCTCGTCTTGTGACGCGGCTGACGTCACGGCCTGACATCTGGAGGAAGATCAGGGCTGCAGGACCGCTGGAGATAGCAGCCAGGTGCGCCAGCGCGAGGGCGGGGCCCTGTGTTAGTGCTGTGAGGGAGTGGCGCACCAGGAGTTGTGTGGTAAGAACTCTTGAATGTTGCACTAGATATTTGACATCTTTTTAGGGTTCCGTACCCGAAGGGTGCCAAATGGGAATTTACGTCATTTTAGGACACAATTTTCATTATTTTGGTATGTAAATTAACCATTACTTTTTATGATTTTTTGAAGAATTGTTCGATATGACGTCACTTGAGAATTTTAGACATTATACTGATTGTATTGTGTGATTGCTTATAAAAAAAGTGGTCTGTCTCTGTCTGCCCACTCATCTGTCATCCAACTGTCAAATCAGTTGGAAGCAATTTATTATAAATTTATCTTAATAGCAAAGGACACATTTCTAAACAGCCATTTCTCAAGTGACGTCATACGAAGGCAAATGGAAGTTGCAGCTTTTTCGTAAAAATATTCATCATCATGAGCTTTTTTAGACCACAAGTTCGAAAATACGGCTTATTAAAATGGTAATGGAAATGGTTTTCGAATTAACACGCCTTAACATAATTTAATCTAATCGAATTGGGGTTCCCTTACTAAAAACGTCGATAAAGTAGCATTTTTAACGTTATCATGTGAAAAATATGAAAAAGCTCATGGTAATAGGTGATTACAGATTAGATTACCTAAAGATTACAGGAAAAATATAGCGGTTAAGATATTAGGGTTCCGTACTCAGCGGGAGCCGAGAATTGTTAGCCAGGTCGTACCAATTTAGTGGCTTGTTTTTTGTCGCTTTAGTGTTGCTATGGCATATATATTGTTGTTATTTACTATATATTTTTGGGGTTCCGTACCTATACTGTGTAGTGGTACGGAACATTTTGTGCGTGAGTCCGACTCGCACTTGCCCAAACTTTCTTACGAAAATACCTAGGATGAAGTACGCTCGCCCAGTAAGAGAGAGAGAAAGCAATAAGCGAGGTGTTAAGGCGATTACCGTCGCCAAATTAGCAGCTCGATGTTTGTCTGTATGAATATCGACGGAAACGACATTGAAATTGCGTTCAAATCAGTGCACAATGTGTGGTGGCTGTTACGACGCTCGCTGCGTCCTTGAAAGGGCAAAATAGGAGAAAATAATACTTTTCACATGGGCGTCATTGTTTGATTGAATAATTATATGTTATATTTATAGCTATCAAGTTTATCTATTTATCAAAGCATAAATGAATTAAATCACCTAAGCCGCTTAGGAGCAGTAGGAAATTCAAGCCAAAAAACACCATTCAGTTGAAACAATTTTTCATATAGAAGTTTTGGTGGTACGAAAAAGAAAAATGTTGCATATGTTGTCCTAGAGTTGATAATCCATAATACATTTTTTCAATATTTTTGGTTTGGCCATAAAAGAGGAGTAAGCTTTAGAAAGTACCCATTTGGCGGTATTAAGGGCCTTAAAGCGGTTAGTGTCGCCAAATTAGCAGCTCGATGTTTGTCGGTACGAATATCGACGGAAACGACATTGAAATAACGTTCATATCAGCGCGCATTGCATAGTGGCTGTTACGACGCTCGCTGCGTCCTTGTTAGGGCGAAATAGGAGAAAATAATACTTTTCACATGGACGTGAGTGTTCGATTGAATAATCCTATATTATGTTTATAGCTATTAAGTTTATTCAATTATTAAAGCATAAATGAATTAAATCGACCACACCGCTTAGGAGCAGTAGGGAATTAAAGAAAAAAAAAAACACCATTCGGTTGATTTTTTTTTCATATAGACGTTTTGGTGGTATGAAAAAGAAAAATGTTGCATAATATTTTTGGTTTGGCTATAAACGAGGAGTAGGCTTTAGAAAGTACCCATTTGGCGGTACTAAGCCTTGCAGAGGTAAGCTCGCCTTTGTGCATATTATTTTGAATTTTGTAATTTTATTTTAAGTTTTTTTTTTGTTTGTGTGTACAATAAAGGATATAATACCAAAACACGGTCCATTTTAATACTTAGGTCCGATTTAGTTATTAAGTATGCAAAGATACTAAGACAAATTGACAATATTATAGCAACGAAAGATTCAAAGTTCCATTGATTATTTTTGAAGAATTTTGGCAACAATTTTTTTTACAAATTGTATTTTCGCGCCTATTTTGCGTTATCCGATAACACCGCGACGTCGCACACTGGTTCCATATCACGAAATCGTGGACTTAGGGTGAAGTCAATTTGAAGGTCAAGGAATCGAACTGATTTTTTTTTGGTAGACTGCTAAAACTATTACAAACACTTTTTACTGATGTAGTTTTTCTGAAATATGCATTAATTTAAGAGAAAAAAATCATTGAATTATTTTTTGTATGGAGAAAATTATGTTTTTGTCAATTACTTGCGAGCTTGATGTTTATTTAAAATGAAACTTACTACAGGTCATTGAGGAAGTCACGGCTAACATTTTCTTTTCTTACACTTATCTGCGTAAATCTGCGCTTTGGAAGCTACAGGCACTTGAAAATATTTAATGAAAAGGTCAAGAAATTGAACTGATTTTTTATTTTTGGTAGACAATTACAAACATCTTTTACTGATGTAGTTTTGCAAAAATATGCATCACTTTCAGAGAAAAAAAAATATTGAATTATTTTTGAATGGAGAAAATTATGTTTTTGTCAATTACTTGCGTGCTTCATGTTTATTTAAAATTAAACTTACTACAGGTCATTGAGGAAGTCACGGCCAACATTTTATTTCCTTACACTTATCTGCGTAAATCTGCGCTTTGGAAGCTACAGGCACTTGAAAATATTTAATGAAAAGGTCAAGGAATTGAACTGATTTTTCATTTTTGGTAGACTGCTGACTCTATTACAAACATATGAGTAAGCTGTCTAGCGAAAATAAAAAATCAGTTCAATTCCTTGACCTTTTAGTCAAAGACCTACTGGTTTGAACCTTTAAAAAATTTATTAAGCTATGAGCTTCACCACATTTTTTCCTCAAGTAATTCTAAGCATTTCTAGCCCGGGCCACAAAAAAAAAAAGCTGCTTGCGGGGGGGAGGGGGGTACAAAGGAGCCGCTCGCCCACCTTTTTTTAAAAAAATCTATACGTTTCCAGTTGGCTACTATGGCAAGTTTGGTATCATTTTTGTATAAACTGAAGGTGTAGAATTCATTTCTGGTATTCACTTTAATCATTTTCATAGCAATTTTTTGAATAAATCATTAAAAAGTGAAAAGTTTCAAATTATTTTTTTGCTTTGAGAGCTAATAACTTTTGAACAAGAGAAAAAAACGAAAATAAAAAATATTGTAGTAAAGCGTATTTTATGCAAATTCTAACAGTATGAATTTCAAAAAATTGGTACTACAAAAAATGGGTAAAAAAAAAATATTACTACCTCGCAGTGGTGGCGACTCGCACTAGGAGGCGATTCACTATCTAACAAATGGTATGTATTATCAGCGTAAACAATTATTTTATTATTAATTCCTTTGTAAAAAAAAACCATTGGTAAAAAATACTTGGCTGTACGCTGAATGACTGGCTTCCGAGCCACACTTTTGAGATTCTTGTTTATAAAGTGCGTACTAATTGATAACCGCTCGCCATCAGAGCAGAGCTTCTGAAAGTGCGATAATATAACAATAAAATAAAATCATATTACAATAAAATTGGACTTAGAACTTTGTCTTACTCAGGAAACTTAAAAAAAAAATAAGAAATATTATATATATTTATACATAGACTTACGTTTAATTACATACGTAATTCTGTGCACCATAATTTTCTTTTAAAACAGTTGCAACGATATGTTATATGTATAAATATATATAATATTTCTTATTTTTTTTTTAAGTTTCCTGAGTAAGACAAAGTTCTAAGTCCAATTTTATTGTAATATGATTTTATTTTATTGTTATATTATCGCACTTTCAGAAGCTCTGCTCTGATGGCGAGCGGTTATCAATTAGTACGCACTTTATAAACAAGAATCTCAAAAGTGTGGCTCGGAAGCCAGTCATTCAGCGTACAGCCAAGTATTTTTTACCAATGGTTTTTTTTTACAAAGGAATTAATAATAAAATAATTGTTTACGCTGATAATACATACCATTTGTTAGATAGTGAATCGCCTCCTAGTGCGAGTCGCCACCACTGCGAGGTAGTAATATTTTTTTTTACCCATTTTTTGTAGTACCAATTTTTTGAAATTCATACTGTTAGAATTTGCATAAAATACGCTTTACTACAATATTTTTTATTTTCGTTTTTTTTCTCTTATTCAAAAGTTATTAGCTCTCAAAGCAAAAAAATAATTTGAAACTTTTCACTTTTTAATGATTTATTCAAAAAATTGCTATGAAAATGATTAAAGTGAATACCAGAAATGAATTCTACACCTTCAGTTTATACAAAAATGATACCAAACTTGCCATAGTAGCCAACTGGAAACGTATAGATTTTTTTAAAAAAAGGTGGGCGAGCGGCTCCTTTGTACCCCCCTCCCCCCCGCCAGCAGCTTTTTTTTTTTTGTGGCCCGGGCTAGAAATGCTTAGAATTACTTGAGGAAAAAATGTGGTGAAGCTCATAGCTTAATAAATTTTTTAAAGGTTCTGTATGGGACCGATCCAATAGATCTTTAACTATTTTCATGAAATATTTTCAAGTGCCTGTAGCTTCCAAAGCGCAGATTTACGCAGATAAGTGTAAGGAAATAAAATGTTGGCCGTGACTTCCTCAATGACCTGAACTAAGTTTAATTTTAAATAAACATGAAGCACGCAAGTAATTGACAAAAACATAATTTTCTCCATACAAAAATAATTCAATATTTTTTTTTCTCTGAAAGTGATGCATATTTTTGCAAAACTACATCAGTAAAAGATGTTAGTAATAGAGTAAGCTGTCTACCAAAAATAAAAAATCAGTTCAATTTCTTGACCTTTTCATTAAATATTTTCAAGTGCCTGTAGCTTCCAAAGCGCAGATTTACGCAGATAAGTGTAAGGAAAAAAAATTTTGGCCGTAACTTCCTCAATGACCTGTAGTAAGTTTCATTTTAAATAAACATGAAGCACGCAAGTAATTGACAAAAACATAATTTTCTCCATACAAAAAATAATTCAATGATTTTTTTCTCTTAAATTAATGCATATTTCAGAAAAACTACATTTGTAAAAGGTGTTTGTAATAGTTTTAGCAGTCTACCAAAAAAAAATCAGTTCGATTCCTTGACCTTCAAATTGACTTCACCCTAAGTCCACGATTTCGTGATATGGAACCAGTGTGCGTCATAATGCAGTGCGCGCTCTTATGAACGTTATTTCAATATAGTTTCTGTCGATATTTGTACCGACACAGGTCGACTCATGCATAGTAACTCAAGGTCGTTGGCGGGTCTCACCAGGGGCTTTCACAAAATCTACAAAACTATAATTTATACTTGCATTTGTCGGCACTTGGTGAAACTTTGAAAGTATCTTGAAGAAGAATCTCTTGTACAGTTTCACTCTTATAGTTTATTTCCCCACACTACAGCCAGCCGGTTTCGAAAATTAAGGCACTACGGAAAAAAAATCGACACTTTTAGAACTTGCATATTATTATCTACTTCAGTAAAGAAGGTATTATTTTGATAAAATAGTATATTATTTTTGGAATCTTTTTCTAGGGATCTGTTAAACAAAAACGTGATTGGAGAAATTCGGCTCGATAAAAATATTTAATGAAATGAGGTCCTTTTCAACACCATTTCTCCTGGTTTGATAATTTGGAATGACATATGGACTACGATTATACTTTATTAGATGGGTGATGGGGATGATATGTATCTTTAGTTGCCAACTGGACTGGGTGCCTATCATCAAAAACATAGATATATACTATCGAATCCCGATTATCTAAGGATATGTTCGCACTTGAAGTGACGTCACAGTTCGTAAATAGTTCAATACCCACTATAGGCAATTTTGAATGTTCGGATTTTATCTATGTTTTGATGACCAAGTTGGCAACCAAACATACACAAAAGAGGCAGCTCGGCTGGTTAAACAAAATTTTGATAGCAACTTGAGTACGTTTTATATTAATAAACCTCTCGCACCGAGGGTTTTTCGCATGTAGAGTAACAGGAACAATAAAACATTTACATATCGCCTTAATTAATTTCCATGCAAAATACCATGTGGCCCCACTACCTCAGAAATAACATGTGGCCCAGCTATCTCAGAAATAACATGTGGCCCAGCTATCTCAGAAATTACATGTGGCCCAGCTATCTCAGAAATTACATGTGGCCCGGCTATCTCAGAAATAACATGTGGCCCAGCGATCTCAGAAATTACATGTGGCCCAGCTATCTCAGAAATTACATGTGGCCCGGCTATCTCAAAAATAACATGTGGCCCAGCTATCTCAGAAATTACATGTGGCCCAGCTATCTCAGAAATTACATGTGGCCCAGCTATCTCAGAAATTACATGTGGCCCGGCTATCTCAAAAATAACATGTGGCCCAGCTATCTCAGAAATTACATGTGGCCCAGCTATCTCAGAAATTACATGTGGCCCAGCTATCTCAGAAATTACATGTGGCCCGGCTATCTCAGAAATAACATGTGGCCCAGCTATCTCAGAAATTACATGTGGCCCAGCTATCTCAGAAATTACATGTGGCCCGGCTATCTCAGAAATAACATGTGGCCCAGCTATCTCAGAAATTACATGTGGCCCAGCTATCTCAGAAATAACATGTGGCCCAGCTATCTCAGAAATAACATGTGGCCCAGCTATCTCAGAAATTACATGTGGCCCAGCTATCTCAGAAATTACATGTGGCCCGGCTATCTCAGAAATAACATGTGGCCCGGCTATCTCAGAAATTACATGTGGCCCAGCTATCTCAGAAATAACATGTGGCCCAGCTATCTCAGAAATAACATGTGGCCCAGCTATCTCAGAAATTACATGTGGCCCGGCTATCTCAGAAATAACATGTGGCCCAGCTATCTCAGAAATTACATGTGGCCCAGCTATCTCAGAAATAACATGTGGCCCAGCTATCTCAGAAATTACATGTGGCCCGGCTATCTCAGAAATTACATTTGGCCCGGCTATCTCAGAAATACTAATTTATCAAAAACCCTGCGATATTTCAGGCTGTTATTTAGATTATCTTTAATGAATACGTGCTACGTATTTCGGCCCTGAAGAAAATGTTTGAAAATGTCAAAAGCTTGATGGATTAATTTAATTTAATTTTTCATTTATTTGCGTATCTCTATGCAAGCAACGCGCTGCCAATAGCAAGCCATGAGTCACACTTGCTGTAAGAAAAGAAGAAAAAAAAATTGTATTTTACGTTTTCCCTTTTTTTATTTTCCAGGTAACAGTACCAGGAGCCCAACTCCTGGCTGCCACGTTCAGGCATCTGACACATCTTGCCGTAACCGGTAGCACCAGCATGGATGGAAGAGCTTTGGCTCCAATTTTGACCGACCTTGTGGATTTAAGGCACTTGGATCTTACCGGTGAGTACTGAGATTGAGTATGCATTTTTACTATGGTTTTCAAGTAAAATAATACGATTTAGAGCAAAACTCATCGCTTGCGTATTTCAAAATAATGTAAGAGTGATAAAAAATGATTACAAACAAATTTATTGAAAAAATTAAATTATTACCGTTTAGAACAAGGTCTGAAATGCACACAATTAAGCCGATTCTAACCGTGTTACCACAAAACGGTGTTTAAGCTTAGACAGTGTTTAAATCTGTAGTTGTCGCCTTTTCTTTCATATTGTAAAAGAGTGACAGCAACAGATTTAAACGCTGTCTAAAGTTAAACACCGATTTGTAGTAACAACGTATAATTTTTAATTTTACTTTTAGTTCTGTCAAAACTAAATTTCATTCGTTGCAAAATAGTCCTTAAAAGTCAGGAACAGAATCTAAATTACTTTGGAATAATTTTATGTTTGACAGCATTAAAACTAAAATTAAAGCCTTCAGAATTGGCTACAATGCCCTTGTAATAAAAAAAGTAAAAAAGTAAAAAATATTTTATTGCTTCGAAAAAAGTTATTACAGTATTATAAAAATCATACAAATAAGTACACTGCACAGAAATAAAAACACACACAATTTGAACAGGGGTCCCCAAACTCGGCCAGGCCAGTAACGCGGGGTACCAAAAATATGTTGCGGTGACAATGGGTATCATTACTACAAATATATATATATTTAAAACTAATAAACAAACATAAGAACATGCTTAGAATAAATCATTAAACACAAACATAATTTAAAGTTATCTATTTAAAGTTATCAAAGACAAACTCATTATAGAGTAAAGATTCTGTCCTGTCATAATTCAAAGTAAACAACCAGTCGGCTACCTTGGATTTTGCTTCTGCTATGGAACATGACTTAATGTCACAACATTTTAGAGTTGAGTTATATATGCGCGAGCAAATAAATTGTCCAAACCTACCTGCGAAAGCTGTTCTAACTTTAGGCCCAGGAACTCTAAAAACTCGTTTACAACTCAAGTCAGCGTAGTAAGGTGAATTTAAGGTAGATTTGTGTTTATTAAGACATACCTTTTGGATAAAAAGTTGACGGACTGTAAGTAACTTAGCGTCTATGTATAAAGAAACTGTTGGATATTGAAAAGGTTTTTTAAGCATAACCTTTAAAACTGATCGTTGGGCTCTTTCCACGGTAATCATAATGGATTTAGCTGCACTACCCCAGACCGAGATACAGTAGGTTAACAGTGATTGGCAGAGTGCCGTGTAAACAATTTTGAGAGTCATTATGCAAGCGGAGTATCTTAGTCTTTTCATGATTCCAACAATTTTACGCACCCTCTTTGAAAGACCAAAGATATGCTCTTTAAAATTAAGATTTTGATCTATTACAACGCCCAGATACTTCAAGTTATTTATGCGATGGATTTGTTCACAATTACATTCCGAAGGAACGGGGTAAGACAAGCCACAGGAGTGGATTTTTATGCAACAATTATCCGGAGGTCTAGATGCAGCTGTTATGTGGAAACAAACATACTTCGTCTTGGTTTTATTTAAAGTGAGCAAGTTGTTCTCTAACCAGTTAGAGATCGATGCCATCCCTACCTCTGCAGAGAGGAAGGTACTATCCCATGTTTTGGAATGAAACAACACCACGGTGTCGTCCGCATAGCAGATAGTTTCGGCTCCACTTATTTGAAGATTGTGAATGTCATTCATGTAGATTATAAAAAGTGTTGGGCCCAAAATGCTACCCTGCGGGACACCGTACTGAATGTTTGCAGTATCACTTCTGTGTAACCCCATTTTGACCAGTTGCTTCCTGTTAGTAAGGTAACTCTGGAACCAGTTCAGCGCTGTGCCTCTGACACCAAAGAGTTCGAGCTTTCTCAGAAGAATGGGAATTGAGACGGTGTCAAAGGCCTTGGCCAGGTCCAGGAAAACACCTATGCATTTCTGACCACTGTCCAGGTAAGAAGAAATGAGGTCGGTAAGAAGCGAAACTGCATCTTCTGTTGATTTGTTTCGCCTGAAACCAAATTGTCTATCCGAGAGACAGTGATGTTTTTCGAGAAAATTAACCAACCTGGCATTTACTAACTTTTCCAATATCTTTGAAAATACACTTAGGAGTGATATCGGCCTATAATTATTGGGCATGTCTTTGGGACCATTTTTGTGTATTGGCGTGATCGAAGCTATCTTCCAACAGTCGGGGAAAGTTCCAGTACTAAGGCTTAGATTAAGTATGAAAACAAGAGGCTCCATAATAACCCCTCCAATGTGTTTAATGAGTCGGTTATTAAAGCCATCTAAGCCGGGGGCACTATCATTTTTTAATTTATTTATAATGCTCTCAACTTCTTTCAAGTCGGTAGGAGCCAAAAAGAAGGAATCCAGGGGAGATTTACAACTAGGAATTGTTCCAGACGCTAACGTTTCCTCGGTAGCACTAGTCTTATTGAGTATTTCCTCAGCTAAAATACGTCCCACCGAAGAAAAGTAGGCGTTACATAGCTGAAGTGATTCATTTGGGTCTTTTAGCACTGAGAGAAGTTCCTGGCACTGTGATTTAGGCTTTTTCAGGTTACATACTTTCTTGATAGCATTCCAGAGAGACCTGCTACTAGAACTGCTTTTTTCAAGCATTCTACTCTCATAGTCTGCTTTGAGTTTACGTAGCAAGTCATTTAAAAAGTTTCTGTAACGTCGGTAAGTTAGTTTAAGTATTTGGTCATCTGGGTTCCGTCTTAGCTTGGCATGAAGTTGATCTCGGTGTCGACTACATCTCATTAGCCCGGGAGTTATCCAAGGCTTAAGATTAAACTGAGATCTACTAACTTTTACAATTTTAGTGTGCTTTTTTACGGTCTCTGAAATTATATCCATAAAGATCTCAACAGCATTATTTATATCGGTCTGCTCAGACAATGTCGACCAGTCTGTGGATAGGAGTTCATTGACTACCCCTGAGTAGTCAGTAATATTTTTTGTTCTGTCTAATTTGATATCTGGCTTAGTTTTCATACCCAGGATTGCAATATTGTGATCTGTGACGGCAGTATTACAGACCACTCCCACAACTTCAGCCTTTGATTTTACAAAAATATGGTCTAAGCATGTTTTAATACGTGTCGGTTTAGTGATTGCAGGCAAAAGACCGTATTCAGCAGTCAAACAAAGATATTCGGAAGGATCTACTTTGGACAGATCGGTCGAGATAATATCTATATTAATATCTCCTATCACGACTAGCGAAGATTTTTTGCTGTATTGCTTAAGCGTTTTGTCTAGGGATTTTAAGAATGTATCAGTATTTTTAAATGATGGTGATCTATACAGGCAAATAAGGGTCAAATAATTTGGAATTTCCACAATAAGACAGCAAGACTCATCAAAATCTGGTTCTGAAACTGAAGCGGTCCATATGTCTCTCACATAGGCTACTACGCCGCCATTTTGATTAATATTATTTAAAGTTTGGTATGAGGTGTAACCTGGTAACTGTTCAATAACCGATGTGTCATCTAAACGACATTCAGTCAAGACGATTATGTCATATACCAGGTTCATTCGACGAATAGCAGCCATAAGGTTGTCAAAATTTTTATTTATGCTTCTGACATTAAATGTGAGCAGCTTAATATTGTAAGCGGACGTTATAACACTTTTACATAGTTCCGGAGATTCTATATCGTGGCATGAGATTTCCATAGCCTGGTCCAAATCATTGGTCAGTTCAAGAGCACTACACATTTTCAATTTTGAGGCCATCATACAAATTTACTTTCAGAGTTTTTAAGTTAGCACGAAGTGTTGAGTAAGTAGCAAAATTTGAGATAGCTACAAAATACATTAGATAACCGAGATATTTCGAAATTGTAGTTCGATAGCATAAGCATGACTTTAATTTAAAGTTGAAAAGAGCAGTCGACACCAAATTTACATTAATACGAAGAAACACTAATATTAGGCATTCTCTTGACAAAAATATTTTTAGAAAACACACCAAATAAGAGCTCATTAGCATGAGCTTGGACCATAGATACAGATTATTAATAATTGTTATTTTTTGAAACCTTGTTAAAAATATTTTTGTACAAAATATTAGACCATAATAATGGTATGGTATGGCTAGCAACAACAACATTTGCAAAAACAACAAAAAAGTTCTAGTTTTTATTAGCCTACAACTGTTAGGAGCATTGATTTTCCTCCGATAGAGGCTGTGCTGATGAAGATATATTTTGCGGGTCCGCTCCAAGCTTCTGCAAGAAAGACTCAGAGAGTACACGCTGCACGGAGCTTGTTTCGGAACGACGCATAAATATATTTCCATTTGATGTCCAGGTGAATCTCCATTTTAGAGCCTTTTGTGTTGCGCGAGCTTTGCTAAAGAGGACCCGGTTTTCCTTGGTAAGGTGTTCATTAAGGAACACACGTCGGTTATTGCCAGGAACGCCGATCATGTCCGTAGTGAGGCCGCGGCGAACGCGCGCCGCGTGCAGCAGCTGGTCTCGCGGCGCGCGTCGGGTGAAAGTCAACACAACGGGGCGGGGACGCTCCAGAGCCCCAGCACCGACGACGCCGCGCAAACCCACGCGCCTCACGTCGTCCAAGTCCCGAGGATCCAGCTCGACGCCGAGTTTTGTGGAGATCACGGCAATCAGTTGTGGTAGGTTTTCCGATTTGTTTTCAGTCAATCCGGTGATCTCAACATCTTTTAGGAGTCTACGTTGCTCCTTTGCAGACAACTCTTGACGCAGTTCAGCGACCTCGGTACGGAGGCAAGACACTTCGGCTTTATACTTTTCTAGCTCCTTAAGCTCCTCTTTCATTACTTTAAATTCGTTTCGAAATTCTGCCAGATCATCCGTAGTACAGTTAAGTGATGTCGTGAAAGAACACATTTCTGTCTTCATGGAGTTGAAGACTCTCTCAAGCTGTTGTATAGCACTGGTAAAAGAGGACAAGACTTGTGCCGGGACTTGCATAGATGCTAGAGACTCAGTTGTCTTCAAGAAACTGGTCTCTCCAGTCTCATGTGTGTTTTGGTTTGTTGGTAACGTCAGCCTTGCTAGCGGGCTCGCAGGAGTCGCGTCTGTTCTAGGGGATTTATTTAAGGCCTTGCAAGTGGGACAGACGAAAGTATTTGGCCCCGTTCTTAATAATTTATACTCTTCTCTTTTCAAATTAAGACATGAAGCATGATATCTAAGAATACATTTCGTACAGCCAACGCACAGAGTTTCCTTTCCTGCCTCTTTACTGGAAAGATCTTTGTTACAAGCAGCGCACAACATGTTTGATAATAATTAAAATTTGTATTTGTATTAAAACTTTAGAAAGGGCGGCAAATAGCGCGTGGGACGGCGCAGTGCGTAGACTGCCTAGCCTCTGCGTCACACACGTAGCTCGTAGTACGCGCGTTGCTACAAACACAGTGACGTAGTACTTGGCGAGAGTGCTCTCTGTGGTCTATTTTGGGAACTTTCTACTATGTTAACCGATATGGGTGACCGGACAGCGCGGCGTGAGCGCAGACCGTGTATTCACGCAGTGAGTTGGTTCGAGCTGCTCGGAATAGATGGCGCTGTTTACAAAAACATGAAAGGAAATGTTCAGTTTCAATGTTCAGTTTCAGTATCGATTACAGTAGGTAGCAGCACTGTGTTCACAATTTTTGCACTGTAAGGATAACTATTTTGCACACATTTAAATTGCACAGAAAGGGGTTTTCCGTGAATATTGTCACAATGGTGGGTACGGACACATTCCTTTGTTCAACACACAGGTTTACTTCAAATTGTTAATTAAGCAGAGTTGCAACGAGATAACGCACAGGCACTAACTTCATTCAACAGTGAAAAAGGTTGAAACTAATACACTTTCAAAAACACACTTTTAGATGGAAATTTTAATAAATTTGTCAGAGCAATGTAAACAATAACGTTGGCGATCGAAGCGCCCTCTTGCGAAAAAATCGTAATCGTAATCGTTTGTATCTGCATTATTATCATGTAAGTAGTTGCAAAATTCGGAAAAGCCCAATAGATCTCGGTGGACACATTATAGTAGTTTATGCTACAAGGGCGAAAAGGAATACATTACGAAGTGTTTTAAACGTAACCGAGTAATTTATTGCTTTTACGCCCGTGTATCATACTACGTTTTTCAATGCATAGTGTGAGGAAATAAAACAAATATAATCAAAGAAAACAATTTAATTATTAAAGTTGAAACTTACATTGTTACAATTTTGCAAGTTAATGTTTGGCTCAAAAGGACTGTATCCAGAGCCGTTAAACAGTGGGAAAAAAAGTATAACACTTATGGTAGACAGGAAAGGTTGCAGGTTAGCCAACTTCTCGTAAATAAATAAATAAAAAAAATAATGAAGCCCTAGGGCAAAATAATCGACTTTCTGTTCGGTTTTGATGTATAAAAAGTGGGCCTTTATGAGCACTTACATTGGAAAATATATTGCTGGCCCGGTTCGAGCCTCGTATAGGATTTGTTTTTCCAAAAGGATTGGTTTCTAATTGATTTGTAATGCAATCTAATCCCTCAAGCGCTACTTTCGGAATTTACATACACGCTTGGGCATATTTCCATTCCAATAACTCTCGACCGATAGTCTAACATTGCATCTGCACGCTACAGCTTTATCTGTAGCCAGACCTAAATAAGGCGACATATTTTTAATTTTTTTTAAATTATTTAATTAACATGTTTTGTACATAAATTTGTGGATATATTAATAATTTGCAATATTCCGCTAAACACTCTTACCATGCTATTCAAAATGCAGACTCAAGCACCGCCCGCCCTCCCGCATAAAAACATGCACAAGCAAAGCAAGCAGTACGAGCACAAAATAACAAGCAAGAAAACTTTCAAGCAAAAAAACAAAATCATTTTGCTGTCGAGCGGTCGGGCGGACTACACATCCCGAGGATGCCTCGTTTAGAGGCGAAACACGTGTCGATAAGTTTTATTGCTTGTTATTTAAGATTGCTTTATTTTGTGCTCGTACTGCTTGCTTTGCTTGTGCATGTTTTATGCGGAAGGGCGGGCGGTGCTTGAGTCTGCATTTTGAATAGCATGGTAAGAGTGTTTAGCGGAATATTGCAAATTATTAATATATCCACAAATTTATGATGGACTTCCGCAAAGTAACGCCTTTTTCAATAAATTTTATGTTTAGTACATATTTTTATCTTATAAAAAAAATCACGTAAACCCTTAGGGGGTTGAAATGTGATTTCTGAGCCACTTCTTAGTGGTACAAAAAATTCAAGTAAATAATAACAACATTTAACTACCATAATTAATTAGTTCAAGACAATAGATGTCTCTTCATGATTTCTCTTACTTTGTTAGGTTTGACATCTATGTCTTGAAAACTTTACCTGGTATACTATTTAACATTTCAGGTAGCATGTAGTTCCAAGTGCGCTTTCCATAAATATTGTTGCTTTTGGGCAACGTAAGGAGGTAGATAAGAAAGGTTACGAAAATGTTGCGGCCGCGTTCTCTTTTGAAGAGAGTTGACATTATTATATTCTTCACTAGCTAGTTTAATCTAATTGAATACATCAATTACTCTACAATATATAAACGTGGCTGTTGAATGAATCTAAATTATTACTACTTCAACTTCCTTTGCGAAATATAATAGTATATTTCGTGACGAGTATAAAATGGCGGATTTTCTTACCCGAGAAATGAAGCTTTGAAAGCTTACATTCCGACGGTAAGAACACCCATTTTTACTCGTTGCGAACGATACTTTTTCTACTACCTGATTTATGTATTTAAATATTTAATTTTTTCTTTCAAATTGAATGTATTTTGTGACTTTGAAAAGCGCGGCGCGGTTTTTACCTTTTTTTTTTTCAGGCTTCGGCCGGCGGCTTTTATTTGTGGCCAGTACCATTTTGCGAAAAAAGAGTATCAGACGCTATATAATCGATTATGACGTGAATCGGAACGCAGAGAATTTCGATTGTAAAGACAAACTAGGACGTCAAAAAAAACCTAATTTAGCATGAAATGAAGACAAACGTCAAAAAGAACCTAATTTTGAAATAAATAAAATATCAATACGATTTTTCAAACTGACCTGATAGTCATTCCGCAACGGGGCCCGGAAAGTTCGATTTTCAAAACTAATTTCTAGTATTAAATGGAACTTTTTCATAAAGGTTGTAGAAAACATATATTTTGTGCAATTAGCAGATATCAGGGAGTAATACCGCCACAGATATATATAATTTCTGTGAATACCGTCTTGTTTTAATTACTTACAAAGTCAGATTGAAATTGTCTATACGAGTATATATTCATCTTATACATTACTATAACAGGAACGGAATTACAGGTTTAATTATCGATTTTGGATAACAATTGAAGAACAATTTGCTAAAGATTCCATCCCACGCCATTCAAAAACTGTACAACTTGTGATCAAATATTCTGTTCAATTTCCAGGTTGCCCCAATGTGGATTGGCCAGACTGGTCCTGGCTGGAGACAAAGTTGGCCACACGAAGACCTCCCATAGAGTATATAGACTTGACGGACTGCGGGTCGCTGACGGACGCGGGACTTTGCGCCTTATTGCACACCTGTCCGTCATTGCAATACCTGTACTTGCGGAGGTGTACTCTAGTCACAGGTATGTACAGTACAATGTACACTCCATAAGGGCATTTCTGCCAGATATAGAATTATATCCAATTATTTCAAATGTAAATAAGATAAGTCCTTACCGTACTATGACAGCATCAAAATGTTTCCACCTTTAAATGGGTGACGCTCACACGTTTGGAATCAGTGCTCATCTGAACACAGTGATAGTTGGACGCCTTAAGTGCACTTAAAGTTAATTATTTTAACAACTTTAGTAGTCTGATCAGTTTGCTGACCGTAGGTAGACAGATTGCGCACTCATAAGTGTGCGCGCGTCTGCATTATGTAAACGCACGCATTCAAAAACAATGCAATAGATTTTAGGTGCCAGGGCTCATCTAGACTTTTGAAATCTTTGATTATATCCAGTAATTTAGATTACTGACGAAACGCCCGACATTATTTGTGAATAATGTGCAGGCAGCGCGATTTTCATCAGATTTAAAAACAATGCAACTCAATAAAAATATTAATATTTATCTAATATGACTCTAAAATGGCTTTAGATATCCGAAAACTAGTCTAGAAGATCAAGGGCATATCCATAGTTTTAATAATGCTATGTATGTAATAATATACAAATACGAGTAAAACACAGTTTTCATACTTACACCATAATTATACCATCTATTGAAAATTATTTGTATCAATTAAATAATAATAATAAATTGCTGCTACCCATGAAGCAATGCTTCATGCTGCTACCAGATGGTTGTTTAAAGGTTGGAAGAAACAATATATGTAAACTGACTGAGAAAAATATAAGCAAATGCATACTCTCCAAAAACGGAAAATTATAACACTCGAATATATTTCAGCACTATAGCGTTGTTATTTAAATGAAACGCGTAAGTGTATTATAAGATTCCGGGTCTTAATCGCGTAATCTTATAGTGGTCCTCATAATGTATGAAAATCGTAAATGTTTAAACGGGTATATGTCATGATATTTTGCATATCATTACCAGAGCTCGGAATTAGGTAGTGTGATTTTCGAATTTGGAAATGAATATTGATATTTAATATAGACACAGATATTTAATATAGCCTTGGGGGCCCGGTGCTCAACAGCTCTACAAACAAATAGCATCGCGTCTGGTGGATACCTCAGGGGACATGATGCTATCCAACGAGGTAATGCTGCCAGTGTCTTGGGTACCCTGCCCAGTGATTCAACAAAGTCTTTTAATTAGTGTAAATATATTTTTATTTAGTTTAGTTTGTAATATATCTATTTTTAGTAGTTTAGTTTGTTTAAGTTTTTCGCATTTCATAGGATTATTTAGTTTTACACCTAAATTGTTTTTTGAATTTAATATTATTTTTTATTAAAAATAAAATAATATAGATACAAAGTTTACTATGTACTTCACAATGTTATATTACTCATCGGAGATCACACATTCTAAGCAACGACTAATATAAAAACTTGTATTAAAATCTCTTTATATCACCATTTTTTATTAAAATGCCACTCCTTCCTTTTTTTAATATCTAGCAGACGCTATCGATAATTAATTCCACAAATAATATCCAGAGAATAGAGGTATACGATAATTTATATGTGATAGCCGATGAATATAACAACAACTGAATTTTAATCTCGGGAATATCCACATTAAAATCACAAGTACATAAATCACACTACCTAATTCCGAACTCTCATCATTACGATCAGACAGTCTAATATCCTACGCATCTGATAAAAAGGACTTCCCAAGATAATCCTGCCTTTGACTAAAGCATACCGAAAGCATACCGTAGACATGGTACCGGGCCTCGATAAGTGGCACAGCAAAACTAACACAAATCGTAGCAGTTCGCTCTAGTCGCTCGCGGAACGTCTTGGAGGATAGCTGTGCATTATACCCGAGTGATTATGTTGTTGTACGCTGAAAATGCCTGGATGCGCTTTTGATAAGTGTAAAACTTACTACTCGAAATGTAAAAAACATGACGGAGTCACATATCATGCGTAAGTATGTCAAAAAGTCTTTGCTTTTAATTATTTTTGTTTAAAAGCAGAATATTTTACGAAGATCGACCCGAGAGCGGCCATTTCAAAACAAAACCAGTTGAATGGTCCGAATTATTCTAGTACACTCCCCGCGGTTGCCTATTAGTTCAGCAGGAGAGGGGGGTGGGGTAGCGCTCTACGCGATACGTAGATTGGCCGACACCAACAAAGCTAATCGCAGGTATTCGCGCCGTTTTTTTGAGTAGAGATTTGTGTGACGGTAGCCGGTCTTCCTTTATGCTTTAGTCAAAGAATCCTGCAATAAGCGGTAATGGCAACCCGCACTACAGTTCCCAAGTCAAAAACTACGGCGGTGATCGAACCGAAACGAAAGGAAGGTCGCAAGTCAAGCGTCGCAAATCACACGAAAAGGCTAAGTACCACTGGGGAACGTAAAGCTGTGTGCCGGGATTTAAGGTTCCACTTAGAAATGAAAATCCAATTGAGTTTCTTTCATAGTAACGCAGCCAAAATTGGACAAAACCACTTTCTACTTAGGGTAAGGTTGCCAACCGTACTTTAAAATAAAGTATCTTACGTTATTTTGGGTCCCTGTACTTTTGAATACCAATAAAGTACGTGAAAATACTTTATTTCAATCTTTACATAAAATTAGACGTAAACTGAAAACAAAAACAGAGCCGTAAAGAAAACCAAGGGAAAATGTATGACTTCCTTCATTGTGGATGATATTTTTATGTTGCGCGTTTGTGTGTTTATGCAAAAAGTTGGCAACCCTTAGGGCTATACCTACCTATAGTTTTCACTTTCACAGCCAGCGGCGATCTTGAATTTTATTTTTATGTTCCTGGGATATACATATTTCCAATATCTCGGCTTCTAAAGCATTTATGATAAATTGATAACAATCTTGCATGGTGGGTAAGGGTCTATTCATTTATTACGTAAGACAGATTAGGGGGGTGTGGGTCCGACCAAATCTTATTTTTCCTTACATATTGGAGGGTCTAGATATTTTTTACGTCTAAATATTTCTTAAGACCTATTTTTTAGTGGCTGATCCTTTATCTAATGGCTGTTGAGGCCTTGTTTTTTTTTCTTTTAAATTTTAGTCATGTTTTGTACGACTAGCAGTTAATTAATCAATAAATATATACGTAGGATTTTATTAATATTTCCATTAAAACTTGAGCTCACGTTAGATTGATTGTTGGGGAGAGGTTTAGGAGCCGTTTAGCAGCCGGATTGTGAAAAACCCGCCTTTTTCTAATTAATAGTTATTCAACAAAACCTTATTACCCATGTATTGTGTATGCTGCGATCGCAAAGTTTCCTTTAGTTTCTGTAAATTAGAACTTTAAAGTTTTGAATTTTACAGAAACCAATGTAAATTTTGCGGTGATAGTTTACACAATACATAGGTGTTAAGGTGGATATAGGTGGTAATAAAGTTTTGTTGAATAACTTGAGAAAATTTTGAATTTAAGTGTTCTGTTTCGATTTATTAGAAAAATACAGGTTTTGCACAATCCGGCTGGTAAACGGCTCTTAAACAGTGTCAAAAACTGTAACGTAATAAATAAGTACGTTATAAAATAACTTAATAAAAAATTACATAAAATACGTAATAAAAAGGCTAAAACTGTAACGTAATAAATGAACTACTCCTTAACATGTAGTTGTTTTTTTATTTCAAGAATATAAACATTAAAATTCAAGATGGCCGCTAAAATTTAAAGCGATAGCCCTAAGCTGTATGTGAAAAAATTTTGGTAATTTTGTCCGGTGTGTCCACATTTTGTGCGGAGTGTCCACATTTTTTCCGGTGTGTCCACATGCTTATGCTAGTTTCTAAAGCTTTATAAGGCTCAAGCTCGATCCGTTTTCAGTAGGTAGTTTTGAATTTACAACGAAATACACACATATTTGATTACCCAAAATTCCTCTTAAGGTGATTACCATCGCCAAATTAGCAGCTCGATATTTGTCACTACGAATATCAACGGAAACGATATTGAAATAATATTCATATCAGCGCGCATTGCATAGTGGCTGTTACGACGCTCGCTGCGTCCTTGATAGGGCGAAATAGGAGAAAATTGTACTTTTTACACGGACGTGATTGTTCGATTGAATAATCATTTGTTATGTTTATAGCTATCAAGTTTATCTATTTATCAAAGCATAAATGAATTCAATCAGCCAAGCCACTTAGGAGCAGTAGGAAATTTAAGCCAAAAAACACCATTCAGTTAAAAAAATATTCATGTAGAAGTTTTGGTGGTATGAAAAAGAAAAATGTTGCATATGTTGTCTAAGAGTTGATTCATAATACATTTTTTCATTATTTTTGGTTTAGCCATAAACAAGAGTAGGCTTTAGAAAGTACCCATTTGGAAATAGTAAGGCCCTTAAGGTGAATTTTGCTGAAGCGTATTGTTTAGACGAACATATATCCGCTGTTTACAATTATTGTTACCCGTAATTCGCTTGAAGGCTTTGGCCATTGTAGGGTTGTGCCAAAAAACGCTTGGACGGTATTATAGTGTTCTCATTGTCCTAATTAAAGGGCCGATTCTAAAAGTCCTTAGGTCCCAAAAGTGGTGATTTAAAATAATACGGTGTAACTACAAAACGGTGTTTAACTTTAGACAGTGTTTAAATCTGTTGCTGTCACTCTTTTACAATATGAAAGAAAAGGCGACAACAACAGATTTAAACACTGTTTAAAGTTAAACACCGTTTTGTAGTAACACAGTTAAAGTTTAAACTGACAAGAACTCGTGCCACCAGGCAACGTGTCACCAAATAAGTCCCGCGGCGATATGGTATTAATATGACCCAAAATGCAAAACCTTAATTTGCTTCTTTCGTGATGCAACTCCATCATTTTTTTTGAACTTAGGTTTTGACACACCTAGAGACATCTTATGTAGACATCTTTGTATTATTTTGTTCAAATCTTACGGTAAGATAGAATATCACTAAGACAGTAAATAATTTATGGCTTACTAGCATCTGCCCGCGGCTTCACATTCATGGCTTCAAATGACATATTTGTTCCCAGAAATAAATATTATAAGCGCTCTCACTCCCTCCCAATTGAATATACAAATTGACAATATCCCAAACAAAGCTAGCGAGGCCGAATAACTTGCATGTTTGGACTAAGAACGCGCCTAGCTCGGCCTTCGGCCTTGCGGGCGCATTTTCCGTCCTCGCATGCTCGTTTTTCACTTGTGTAATAAAGTATTATAGTAGGTATGTACCTTGCCCGCGACCCCACCCACGTTCATTCAACTTTGCCCCGTTTTCAGCTAGGGCGTTAAATTACTAACAGCTTTTATAATCTATATGTTGAACAGGGTCACTAAAAAAACCGAATCCAAATCCATTTAGTGGTTTCGGAGATGTGCGTGAACAAACAGACAGACAGACAGATAGAAAAGAATTCTAAAAATCGCTGATTTGTGTTCTATTACTCTTCTTTAGTCACCCCCTTTCTATATTTATTACTTTTATTCAATGTACAGACACACCGGGTTCTACTGTTTTATTATATGTATTGATTGATGACTGATAAAGCTTCTAATTTTACTAAACAAATATCTATATCTCTAGATGCCGGCGTCCGATGGATACCTTCATACTGCGCTCTAAAGGAGCTGAGCGTGTCTGATTGTGCCGGAGTGACCGACTTCGGCCTCTATGAGCTCGCCAAGTTGGGACAAGCGCTCCGGTACCTCTCCGTGGCCAAATGTACTCAGGTGAGTTGTCCAGGATACCTAATGATAGTGCGGGGGCTGGGCTTGTCACGAGCTACTTGTCGCTTTTAACGCACACGATACAACTGCTAGGGATGAAACGATACGAGTAAATACAAGTAACTACTCGATACTTTTCTTTCGATACCAAGTACTTTTGGCATCGATACTTTAGAACTGAGTAACAAGTAGTATCGTGGACTAAGTACTTGTATCGGTACTTGGTCGGTCATTCCCTGAAGAATGTCAAAAAACTCGTGTGCACAAGATTATTTACGCTATGGTAAAGTGTCTAGTTTAAATTTTTGTTTCGCGAACGCATCTTTTCTGTTCTGTTAATCTGTCAGTGATTTTCGTCATTCATTCGTTAATTTAGTCAGTCATTCATCGCTTGGCGTGCATCGTTTGTTTGTTTGTTAAAACTGTGACTGAATTTGTAATAGCAATAGGTACCTAATCAAATCATTGTACTTACTGCTGTTCTTATTTGCCTCTAATACTTCCTACGAAGAAACTGCCCGATACAAGTAGGCATCGATACTTTTCATTCAATACCGAGTAGGTATCGATACCTCATGACCGATACGGTATCGAGTAAAAGCATCGATACCTAGATGGTATCGTTTCATCCCTAACAACTGCAGCGGTGAACTCTGCAACGGGTTGCGGCGATGGATGTGTGATAAATAATTTTGTTCCCTGTCAAAATGACAGATAACCAACAGAGCCACAAACTTATCTGTTCCAGTGGGTCTAACTAAAATGACTTCTATATTCACTGTGACAGTCTTCGCTCCCGGATAAGATAAGTTTGTGGCGAATACGATTAGGGAATGCGATCTCGAAATACCTAGATCTCGCAAATATATTGCAAGATCAATCACGCATCGTTATCAGTGCGAGATCTCGCAAGATTTGCAAAATCAAGCGGCAGCGCATATTACAGATGCAGGGCTTTAACGACACTTGAATAACTTGAAAAAAAGATAAAGCTTTGGATTTGCTTGATCTAGAAGACAATAACTGGATTTTGCATTTATAAAATCATCAACATCATTTTGTGGAACTAACTTTGTGGACTATAAACATGAAATTAGAAAGAACCTTGTTTGCGGCTAGGCTAGCCTATAGGCTATATAAAGTGAAAATACACACATTCTTTAAATAAAATCATTTACTCTACTCTACTGTTCACACTAAACAAATTTTCCAAAGAAATATAAATGCAGAGAGCATCGGAAATTATTTGTGATGCTCGGTGCTTGCATCGATGCTTGTCGTTAATAACTTTTTGCAACCCGTTGCACACTTTATCGATGCGGCGACGCATGCGTGTTAAACGCTAGAATTGTTTTGTTTCCAAGATAGTTTTGACGCAATCTGCTGAATTAGAGTTTTATGTGTAATACTTACATGTAGACAATTATATAATAGTATTTTTTAAACAATTCATGAAATAATAATTAAAAAGTTAACTTTAATTTCAGAAGTAAGAATACAACGTCAACATTTTTCTGACGTGAATAAATTACAGTCATTGCAATCAACGACAATGGTAAAAAACAGTCAAAAAAAAATAATAAAATAGGATATGTACTAGTGATTTTCTGATCATAAGGTCTCATTTTAAGTTTCATTATCTTAGACCTACCCGCATAAAACAAAAGATTGAAACCAACGTTTTTGCAGAAAATAACTTCCAAATTCTCGTCACAAAAGAACACGAATTTCTCGCAACCGTGTGATTTAACATCAGCACGTTTTAAAGTTTGCCCTCTTTGACGCTGTTTTTTGAGAACAGTATTTTGCCCGAATACTCGGATGTAATAAAAGTTTCACAAATAGAATTTCTCTTTCAATTTCTGCACGAAAGGTAACATTCTCTCGTTTTTTAACAGAATCTACACGTTTCTAACGTGAATAAAATTCTATATTATTGTTTGAAACAAAACGTCTTGGGAAAAATCTATTATTTTATGCATAACAAATCACAAATCACAAATATTTATTTACCAAAAAAAAAAGAAGATCACAATTCGCTTTGATTAAATTATGTTAATGTGTGTTCATGTTCATTCGAGATTTAGGTTTAATAAACCGTGTTTTAGAACTTGTGGTCTAAAAACCTCAATATGATGAACATTTTTACGAAAAAGCTGCAACTTCCATTTGCAAATGAAAATGTGACGTCACTTAAGAAATGGCTGTTTAGAAATGTGTGAAATGCTATCAAGATAAATTTATAATAATTTGCTTCAGACTGATTTGACAGATGGATGACAGATGAGTAGACATACAGAGACAGACCACTTTTTATAAGCAATCATGTATCACAATCAGTATAATAATGTTTAAAATTCTCAAGTGACGTCACTTCGGACAATTCTTTAAAAAATCATAAAAAAATAATGGTAAGTATATTCACCAAATGAATGAAGACTATGTCCTAAAATGAGAATATTTTCTGAAAAAAAAAGAAAAAGAATCTTTTAAAAATTAAGCTATGGGAGTTACGATTACACAGCGGGCCCCGCACTAGTAAGTTTGTAACGCTGGCTCCCAGATAATAATTTACAAAGAACACCTTTGTTCACAACTTTAAAGCTACTAGACTAAATATATAACAAAAATATATCTGAACTAAGAATAAAATATTCAGTTACAATTTAATTACAAATTACAAATGAAACTAAACATGCGGCAGAAAATAATAAAAAGGGTATATTTTTAGTGTAGTGTAAAGGTATATTATAAATAATCAATAATTAAAATACATAAAGTATACAATACATAAATATTTAATGTTTATTTTCGAGTTACCAGCAAAGATTCGGTTTGGACATAATTTAGTGTTAGAAGCAGTTTCTAATTTTGATTTTAGACTCCAAGTCGGAGCAACACTGGATTTTACAACAATTTAAAATTAAGATTATGTTTATTTTGCGAAAGCCATCGCTATGAATACTCTAAATATTATTAGAGTGCAATACAAACTAGAAAATATCAATCAGAAACAATTTAAAATTATTTTATCAACATTTGGAAATGCGTAAGGCTTAAAACGCTTGGTGAATTCAGTATTTACTTTTGGGAATTTGACCAAAAATACTCGTTTCGTAAAAAGGTCCTCATATTCAGGGCTGTCGATAAAAAGTCAGTGTTGAGGATGTAGGGTTGTCGTACTTTGAGAACTTTTGCGTCCGCTTAAAGAGCGTCAGTTGGGTATTGAAATGGTTTTCTTAAGGCGATACGTAAAAGTTTTAGCGTCCTTGTTACTCCATATGCGAAAAAACCCTCAGTGCGAGTGGGACGGATTCGTGGAAAAGTAGCAAAAAGTCGGTTTTTTATTAATATAAAATGTACTAAGCTATATTGTCAAAGATTTTCAAGGAGACTTTACAAATACATAAAATCCACATTTTGAAAGCAATTTCACAATGAAATTAGTTAGTATTTCAGAATTACAGGAAAAAATAAAACAATTTAGAGGTCTTTTCGGAATTAAATTCTATTGAGAAAATTTCATCCAATCGCGTTTTCCTTCAGTGAGAATCTTAATTAAATACTCAATAAACATTTACCCAAAAATGAAATACGCAGATGACGTTATAGTGGAGTAAATGGATTAAAAAAAACCCCGTTTTTTTTTGGTATCGCCTTAACAAGATTTTGAGAACAACTGTCTGTGCTCTCTTTTACATCATCAATGATATGATAATTTATTAATGGCGATTTGCAAGCACTTCCCCGCGCTTAAAATGCAGTACGTCAGAATTGATTGGCACATTAGTAGACCAACATCAGCACATCCACATGCGCCCCGTTTCGGAGAAGCTTCTTCACATAAATCATCCGTCTCACTCGACCCGAAAGAAAAACAATGTGGTCTTCGAACGATGGTTTCTCGTCGATCACTAACCCCAAGGTATTTTAAGGCGATATGCGAAAAAAATACGGTCGTTTCTTTTCTGTGTATTTCATGAAATACATGGAAAATTTTAATAAATTTCTGGTATATGCATTTTGACTATATAATCTAGGGTTTTGAAATTGGAAAACATGTTTGGATAAATTTTCCTCGATAGAAATAATTGTTGAAATGAGGTCTTCAAACACACTTTTTCTCCTCGTTTGACGAATAGGAACTATATACAGAATTCAAACATATTTTATTAGGTGTGTTTTAACAATATCCAGAGATTTAATATTTGAAACTTTGCTAGCTATTTTAGTTTTTTTAATAAAAATATAAAACCAACTTTCCGAATCCGCCCCTCTCGCACTGCGCGATTTTTCGCTTGAAGTGACAGTGACAAAAATAAAATTCGCATAGCCTCTTAACGAGGAAATCCTGTCTAAGAGTTTCCATACTGCCATGGTTTTGCCTTCAGTATTCGTTGCTAAAAGTGGATAACTACGAAAATGTTATAAAAACAATTTACCTCTATATAATTTCAGTAATTTAAAAATGACCCATGTTAATTAATATGTAATTAACAAAACAGTAGATTATGAATATAATGGCGTGTTGTTTTGATTGAGTAACTGGCGAAAATGTTTATGCAGTTTTCACGGAAGTTTGTTTTCCAAAAGATACGTTTTTACAAAAAGAATTATTTGTCAAAAGTTTTGCCCAAAAATAATATTCATTTACTGGTAATGTTCCGCACAAGATTAACTACTCAATCTGTAACAAATAATTATATTTCATACGTACTCACATAACATGAGCATTTACCACCGATTGCTCTATATACAAAACCTGTACTAAGTATTGATAAAGTTCGTTTTCACCAAAGAATACTCCTGTCAAAGTATTATGAAAAGATAAGGACGAAAATGCCTTAAGGGGCTATACTAGTTATTTATCTGCTCTTTTAAAGAAGTTCCAAGTAAAATAAATTAGTATAACAATTTTGGGACCTTTAACTAGATTTTGGTCTATCAGAAACGCGATAGGAGAAATTTCATTCGATAGAAATAATTATTGAAATCAGGTCTAAATTTACATTTTTTTTTGATATTCTGACAAATTAGGATAGCATACAGACTTGAAAAATATTTATTTAGATGGGTTTTATTTATACCTAAATTACTGGTTATGGAAAATTTTGTAGCTATTTTAGTTAATTTTGCATTAATTTAAAACCGACTTTTTGACAATTTTCCCCGATTCCGTCCCTTTCGCACTGCGGGTCTTTCCGCCTGGAGTAACGGGGACCTTCGCTAGCACGGTATATCACCTCTAAGCCGCGACTCCGTACACTAAACAGACATAAACATAAACATAAATACGCTTTATTGTGCACCAAAAGAAAAACAACAAAAAAGACAATACAAAGTTGGAAAAAAACAAAAATATAGGCAACAATGGGCGGTCTTATCGCTTAGAGCGATTTCTTCCAGACAACCTTTGGGTGGAAAATATTTTGGATGTACGTGAAGGCGTAGGCGGTGTACCTATTATAATCAAAAATACTTAAATAATGATCTGAACATATTTATGTATATATTAACTCAATACGTAAACTAGACACTAGACTACGTAAACTAAACTAGACAGACTCATAATAATCAACGTTATCTTCTAGGTATCCGACTCTGGTATCCGCACGCTAGCACGACGCTGCTACAAGATCCGGTACCTGAACGCGCGAGGGTGTGGTGCGCTGGGTGACGACGGCGTGGAGGCTGTGGCGAGAGGCTGCTCGAGGCTAAGAGCCCTGGATCTTGGAGCAACTGATGTCTCTGAGGCTGGACTACAGGTGAGAGAGTCCTTGGCACGACGCTGGTATCTGAACGCGCGAGCAGAGAATATAAAGTATTGGCGCGAGTGCGCGAGACGCGTTGGTATCCCAAAACAAGATTAAAAAACCGGTCAAGTGAGAGTCTGATTAGCGTACTTAGGGTTCCGTATTGTGGGTGATAAATTTAATTTTGTAAATTTTTTTCGTGAATTTCTCAACCACTCGATTTCTCCCGTTATCTTTACTTAAACACATTACCATGATTTTTTTCATATTTTTCGGAGATAAGGAACATAAATATTTTTGTGTTTTTTAAAGATTTCTCGAAACCAGTGCCATTAAATATGGTAAAAGTATACATTTTCACAATAAACTTTTTAATATCTACAATTTGATACCCTTATTGTATTTTTAGGATGATATTTTTTATTGTTGCCACTTTTCTTTTGGAAATATTTTGAATAATTTCAAATTATTCACATTTTTTCACACCCTAATATGTGGAAAAATTAATGCTATTTTTGTGCTAAATTTTACGTCTTTATCTTTAACGGTGCTAAAATTATGAGGCTGTGACGTACGGACGGACGGAAGAACAACGGAGTCTCACCATAAAGGTTCCTTTTGTACCTTTTAGGTACTATAGAACCCTAAAAACAACAAACCGCAACTATGATAGAAATAAATTTCTATGTTTGAACACTTGGCGATTTATCCATCGCAAGGAAATATAAATTAACATGATATCATTGCAGTATAGAAACGCAGGAAGAAAAGTAAATCTGGATGTGAGGAGCTCCGAACCGGGATTCGAACCCGGGGACCTCTCGCTTACCGGGCGTTTGTTCTACCAACTGAGCTATCCAGGTCTCAACACAACTCGTGAATCTACCGATGTGCTTTCCCAATGATATTTATAGATACCCACTTTACAGTGAGCCACTTGGCGCCTAGAGGACGCTAGTGTATTCAAAGCTAGTCAAAGACCATTATGCCCTACCGTCACCTGTTACAGCATCGGGTAGTGAAGAATAAACATTACTCTTCCCGAAACTATGATAGAAATGAATCTCTAGATATCGCACATGAAGTCTTAATATTTAATGAAAATCCAATCTGTTGTTCATATACACAAAGTGAAGTATTTGATCAATGTGTAAATAGAGAGGCAAACGGGAAGGCTTTTCATTTTGGTTTTCAATATCCGTTAAAAATTGTTTAAAAATAGCAGACTGCCGATTTTTACTTAAATTCATTTACTTTGTACACATATATACAACGTGTAACAGAAAGGTGTAACCATATTTGAAGAGCTTATTCAGTCAATGGTATAGAACAACTTTTACTATGGAGACAACCCTGTATCTCGGAAAAAAAAATCAACTATTTCATAGAAAATTGCAATGCCGCTCGGCCGAAATGTATAGAAGGGCAGTTTTTTTTTGAGATTTCAGGGTTGTCTCCATAGTAAAAGTTGTTCTATACCATTGCCTGAATAAGCTCTTCAAATATGGTTACACCTTTCTGTTTCACGTTGCATATTTTTTATAATAATTAAAATAGATTTTTGGTGCACAGTAAAGTTTTTGTTTTATCATATACTGAATTCATGACAAAGTCGTTGTAAAGGTAATGTTTAACCTACCTACATAGTATACTTTAACAAGGCTGTATTCAGGAAATTAATTACCCCTAATCATCGTTATCTTAATACATAGCGCAAACTTCTGTGGTTACTTTGTGGTATACCATGTTATACAAGCTAACCGCAACATGCGATGCGTTGCAAATTAGAGAGACCTATACTATGTAAAGCTACGGAATACATACTTGTATTTATTTATTTATTTAATTCATTGGGAAACAAACAGTTTTCTTAACACATAATACAAATAACAATAAATTAATCTTCTGTGTTAAAACCAAACAAGTTTCCACATAAATCTTGCAAGTAAATAAATTTATGTGCACTGCATTATAACAACGCAACAAGTACTTACGTTATAAGTTACTGTAATCGCGGGATTACAGAAACTGCAGGGCGGATGGGATTTGACACAGGAGAATTGTGGAAACAATGTGGGTGCACTGACTGACCTGTGTTATATGTTGTTCTTGGTGTTTTCGGTGAGCCGACGAAACGCGCCGCGTGTCGTCTCCCCTCGTTGAGCTGATTAATGCTGGCACTTTGGGCAGTGATGAGCTGGATGTCTTGAAGTATTACACAGCACTTATATGTTCACAAGACACGGTGAATACGCGAGATTGTTTGTATCGGCGGCACGAATGTTTATACACGTGTGTCGTTCTCTCGAGAGTTCGGACGCAACAGAATGAAGCCAGCGCCCGCGCGCGCCTCGACCGGCGCGCGGCGGGGAGGGGGTGGTCGTTCGCGCATGCGCACGCGAATGACACGTCATGTTCTAACGTCATGCTGGTAACGTAGTGTAGCGTGAACATCCTGGGGGGGCCGGGGCTGCGGCTCCTCTTGAGCTGAATCCAACGGCAGCCTGGCTATCTTGAACACAGGTCGTCGCAGATTTCCATGAGCTGTGTCCAGATCCACAACTCGTATCACTCCATCCTTGCCAGGTATCGTGCGGAGAATTCTTCCCAACTTCCATTGGAGCGGAGGCAGGTCATCCTCTTTGATGAGTACCAGTTCACCCACTTGAGGAGGGGAAGAAGGGGAGAGCCATTTGGAGCGGGTTTGCAGGGTATGGAGGTAGGATCTGGACCAGAGAGTCCAAAAGCGCTGAGAGAGCGCTTGAATGAGTTGAAACCGTTTAAGAGCAGATATGGGTCTGTCGTCAAAAGACTGCTCAGGTAGAGCGGTGAGCGGACGACCAATAATGAAATGTCCGGCCGTGAGAGGTTCAAAGTCCGTAGGGTCGGATGAAATTGGGCAGAGGGGTCTTGAATTGAGTACAGCCTCAATTCGAGCCAAAAGAGTAGAGAATTCCTCAAAAGTGAGGTGCTGTTCACCTATCACACGATAAAGTAGTTGCTTGGTGGATTTTACGTTTATTTCGTGCAGTGCGCCGAACCAAGGCCCTTTAGGCGGGTTCAGTAACCAAGTTATGTGCTGATTCGCGAGCTTGTGAGTGATTGCATCATTGTTTGACCTGAGGAAGTTCTGAACTTCAATGAGTTGATTCCTAGCACCTACATAGTTTGTGCCGCAGTCTGAACGAATGAGAACCGGAGTACCGCGACGTGAGATAAAACGTTGCAATGCCGCAAAGAACGCTTCCGTTGAGAGTGCAGAGACTGGTTCCAAATGAACCGCCTTTGTTGCGAGGCAAACGAAAATACAAAAGTACGCTTTTATGAGTTTCGCGTTCCGCAACGTGCTGGATTTAACGAAGAAGTGGCCAGCAAAGTCCGTCGTGACGTGACTAAAAACTGGCTGAGGAGTAACTCTGTCTGCTGGGAGATCAGCCATGAGCGGAGCCTTAGGCTGAGCGCGGCACCGGAAACATCTAATACATTTAAACACGCGGTGTCTAATAATACGACGAGCGGACAGAATCCAGTACTGCTGGCGTAATATGGCGTGTAATGTGTCAGCTCCAGGGTGGCAGTGTATTGTGTGATAGTGATCTATAATGAGATCTACGAGCGGACTGGAGCTGGGTAGAATGAGTGGGTGTTGAGCGTCATACCTAATTGACGCGTGAGAGAGACGACCACCGACTCTCAAGAGGCCGTCCTTTATGAAGGGCGAGAGACGCTGGAGCCGAACGGGACAAACTTTATCAGTCTGGATACGATTAATGTCTTCAGCAAACTCATTGTGCTGAACAGAGCGGACCCAGTGCAACAGAGCGTCCCTGCGTTCACTAGCTGTCAACGGACCAGAGCGCCGTGCATCAGGGCTGTGCCGACAATTGAATATGAACCTTTTAATACAAGCCGTCACTCCGACGAGCTTGTCAAGTGAGCTGTAGCGAGTGAGCAAGTCCAGATCGATATCTGGGACTGCTATGTGTGCTGGTACCTTTTTGGGCTTAAGACCTGGGAGAGCGTGATGGCCTAGAGCGGGTGGCATCTTGGGCCAAGTGCAGGTAGGTTCTTTGAGCCAACTGGGTGACCACCAAAGGTCATGAAGTGAGAGGGACTGGGCAGACATGCCTCTGCTTGCACAGTCAGCAGGGTTGAGGTTCGTGGGTACATGCTTCCACGTATGGCTAGTTGAAGTAGCTGTAATCTTAGCCACTCGATTGGCCTCGAAAGTCTGTAATCGGTGAGGTGAAGTGTTGAGCCATGCCAACACTATTGTGCTATCTGACCAGCATGTGTGTGTTTGAATGGCTATATGAGCTGACAGTTGGGCTGACACTCGAGTCATGAGCTGAGATAAAAGAGTCGCGGCTGACAACTCCAATTTCGGGATTGAGAGACGAGTCTTTATGGGTGCGACCTTGGACTTGCCAATGATTAGGTGTACATTGACATGTCCAGTGGTATTGCGCTCATGAAGGTAGATAACGGCACCAAAGCCAGCCTCTGATGCGTCCGCGAACCCGTGAAGTGAGTAAGTAGACGTGGGCTTGTACTTACAAATGTGCCGAGGTAAACGGAGGTTTGAGAGCTGAGGAAGATCCTCTGAGATGTGTTGCCACTCTGTGTGGACTTCTTCAGAGATAGGCTCATCCCATCCTATTTTCAGAAGCCAAAGCTTCTGGAGAAGAATCTTTGCGCGGAAGATGACTGGAGTAACCCAGCCATTGGGGTCATAGAGAGACGCTACTGTACTGAGAATGGAGCGCTTTGTGACTTGAGCATGAGTGGGCAAAGAAATGCGATAAGTGAACTCATCAGTTTGAGGAATCCACTGTATTCCCAGAACCTTAATGGAATTAGAGTCGGGACTGAAGTCAAAGTCCTTGGGCATGTCGCACTGGTCATCTGGGAATCGTTCAAGGAGCTGGGGCGAGTTGGAGGTCCATTTACTGAGCTGAAAGCCACCTAGGGCGAGTAACTCGATCAGTTCGCTTTGGAGCGACTGAGCAGATTCTACAGAATCTGCACCTGAGAGAATGTCGTCCACAAATATTGATTTGCGGAGGACCTGAGCAGCGTGGGGGTAGCGATGACCTTCGTCATCAGCCAATTGGAGTAAAGTGCGGATGGCATGGTATGGGCTGGACCTTAATCCATATGTGACGGTATTAAGGGCATACGTGAGCAGGGGCTGGTCGGGTGAAGACCGCCAGAGAATGAGTTGAAAACGTCTTTGCTCTGGGTGAATGAGTATATTTCGGAACATCATTCGGATGTCTGTGCTGAAAACTTGTGAGTGGGTCCTGAAGGACATGATAATGTCAACAATATCTTGTTGAAGAGCTGGACCTGTATGAAGACAATCATTTAAATTGACGCCGTTTGAGCTTTTACAACTTCCGTCAAAGACGCAGCGTAACTTTTCTGATCCTGGCTTAAATATGCCATGATGTGGGATATAGAAATGGGATTTATGAGCAAAGCTATTGGGGTGACACGGCGACATATGTCCCAATTTTATGTAATCTGACATGAACTCTACGTATTTCGAGCGGAAGGGCGGGTTCGCTTGCAGCTTCTTCTCTAAGTTGAGAAACCTGCGCAGAGCAATAGCGTGAGTGGAACCTAATGTCGGCGCGTTGTGTAGAAAGGGCAGTGTAACCACATATTGACCTGATGGTTCACGAGTAGTTGTGGTGCGGAAAATGTCCTCACACTGATCCTCTAATGGGCTGGTATGCTTGTAGGTTTGGGGTTCCTCAGATTCCCAAAACCTCTCAAGACTTTTGTGAATGTCATGAGTGGAATGCTCTGAGTCCGTGTGAGAGCCGACAATGTGAACGGAATTGACCTGATTCGTGGGTGAGGTGTGTAAATTTTCAAAAGGTCCAATCAACGTAAAATCAAATATCGTGCCGAAGGCTATAGGCTTGCCAGGGCCGAGCGAAACCTTGGTTCCGTCTAACACTTGACCAAGAATGTCAGATCCTAGTATTAGATCAACCGGAGCTGGTGTGTGATATTCTCGATCAGCAAGAGGAATCGGTGGGTGACCTGTTAACTGAGCGAGATCTGGAACCTTTTCCAACGGTAGGTACCCAGTTACGTTCTTCAATATATGGGCTGTGGCCGTGATCATAGGTGTGTCACGGTGAGTAGGTCGGCATACAATTGTGATTGATGCCTTTGAGTTTTGTGTGTGCTGATTTCCAACTCCTGCGATTTTTAGACATGTATGTTTTGATGGTAAATTTAAAACTGTGGCCATGCGCTGAGAACAAAGAGTTAGCATACTTCCACAGTCTAACAGTGCTCGTGCTGAGTGAAATTGACCATGTACGTCTGCTATTTTAAGTGAGACGGTTGGCAACAAAATTGGTGTGTTAGTGACGTTCACTACACGTTGTGCGGAGTTACAGGAATCTTCTGTTGGAGTTGAAGTCATTGAGTGAAAATGAACTGAGTGTGTATGTGCTGATTGAGTGTGTGATGAGTGTGCTGAGTGTGCTGAGTGTGCTGAGTGCTGGTCGTCCTCGCCTTCATAGTGCTCTGTTATTGTAGGTAGTCATTGTTGACTACCTACCCGAGACCTACTTGGCGATCGCGATTGAGTGGGCGAGTTGGGATGGGACGTATATGCCTGTGTAGCATGTGCCGAATGGTATTGAGGCTCATGCGCTGAGCGCTGTCTGGGCTGCTCACGTAGAGACGGAGGCAACAAATGAGCAGATGAGCGTGTCGGAGACATGGCCCCATGGCGATGCAGTGAAGTATGGTGGTCAGACCGCCCACACTCCTTGCATGCACGTGTAGACCTGCACTCGTTCTCATAATGAGGACCCAAACAGCGTCGGCACCGGTTGCGTGCGTTCACAAAGTCCCACCGACCTTGAACCGGTTGGTTATTAAATCCTGGGCATGCGATGAGTTTGTGTCCCCTATTCCTGCAGTATGGGCATGGCATACCACCAGTAGGGGAAGAAGGTTGAGCCGAATAATCCTGTCGGCGAGTGGGTGATGGGGATGATCGGGCCGAGTAAACTGGCGCTGTCTCAAATGCCATAAATGGTTGACGAATAGGACGGGGGGAGCGATTGTCCTGCCGAGGAGCTATGGGGCGGAACTCTTGATGAGCCTGGTAGGGCTGACGTGGAGTACCTCGAGTGGGTTGAAGCAGCTTATTGAGCTGAGCGAGCCTTTCTGACGGGCCGAGCCGTGATGAAGAAGGAGCCTCCTGTGACGCAAGGAACGATGACTCATTCTCCTTGCAGCGTGCGTGCTCTTCCAGAAACTCAATGAGGTTCTTGAGCGTGGGCAGAGTTGCACGAGATCCGTACTTCCGCTCAAAAAGAGTGCGGAGCTCGCCTTGTAGTTTTCGCACCACCATGGACACGAAAACATAGTCGGAATCTTTCATGGGCAGATCGAGATTGCGGAGAGCGCTTTGCGCTGAGATAAGCGGAATTAAGAATGATGTGCGGATATCCGAGCGCATGTGGATGTGCGGAAGGTTCATTATAATGTCCACAAACCGGTCAATGAGTACACGACGATTGTCGTAACGCTTGGTTAGAATTTCCATGGCTATGGGATAATTCTCGTTGGTAGGGTAGAGGTGTTTCACCATATCATGTGCCTCACCCTTTAGGGCGCCTAACAAGTAATGCAGTTTGACAGCATCCGAGACTGTAGCCATCTCACTGACGAGGCTCCTAAAAACGGCAATAAATGAGGGCCATTCTTCAACATTCGAATGAAACTCCGGTATGGGTATTTTTGGTAAAACACCAACGGGTGTACCTGAGCTGAGGGGTTGCGTCTTGTCCGGAAGGGCTGATTTTACTTTTAAATTTTCGAATGCTACTAGTATAGCATCATAATTGCTAAGTGCCGACTGAAAATTTTTTGTGTAGTTTGCCTCAGTTTCGTCGGACAAATCCTCATCGTCAAGGATCTCATAATATACGTTTTCCAGCTTAGTTTTAACGCTTTGTATGTTTGCGTAACGAGCGGTGAAGTCCGCCACAGAATAAGTTTTTCTGTCGCCTGCCTCTACCGCCTCACCGATCTCCTTTAACAGAGTTATCGCCTTTACGGCCTCACGAAACATCGCGGCTTGTGATTTCGAAGGCATTTTAATCTTGTTAAAGTAGGTGGTTGATTACTAAGATAAAATACTCAACGAGTTTGAGCTAAACTATAAGAGCGGACGTACAACTAAAACAATTGATGAGATCGATGAATAGAGCTGAGATACTTGCGCGGATGAAGTAACAATGACTATGTTCAAATGGAACACGGAACTCTTAAGTAAACACGACAGAGAGAAAAAAAAAAAAAAAAAAAAAAAAAAAATTTTTTTTTTTTTAACAACCTGTATATGAGCTGATAAACCAACGTGGAACACCCTATATGTGTATCACAAACAACAAGATCAGAGATGAGAAGAGAAAAAAAAAAAACAAATTGTTTACTATATTGTGCTATATATATATACCCGGGTAAAAAAGCAGACAATAACACAAATAAACGGTCCGGCAATATATTACTGCGACGTGAGATTACCGCAACACAAAAATATCGAAAAGGGCTGATGAACCTGTTCACTTTTATGTTATTTGCCTTGAAATCACGTGCCGACAATACGCTTTGGTTCTTGTTTAGACGAAAGTACCTTTACAACAACAACATAAGTCGTCGAACATTCTATTTATAGAATAAAATATCTACCTACTGCTTTGAGAGCGAAAACAAACAAAGAATGTGTTTACCTGGCAGAAATCGGATCTAAATGAGCGGACAATCAAATGATGCAGATCAAGCTTTGGTAACGTAATAATTCGTAAACGTAAACGTTCGTTACGTAATAACTTATGTATACGTGGGTTTTACGTATGTGCACGAAATAAAGCAAATACTCGCACCGAAAAAATATCTCGCAAAATCTCGTAAAATTTGGGTTTAATAAAGAAGTATAGTGGACTGTAATAAACAATTGGGCTGAATGAATATACTTATGTTATCTGAGCTGAATAATAATTACAACCGTGATGAAAATGAGTTATTCTGTAAAGGGGCGTGGGGGGGTCGGTTCTAACCGATAAATGGAATGTTCCAGGCGGCGGTTCAAATTATCTACCCGCGATAGGTATTCGAAACCACAAAAAATTTTTTGCCGGGAAAGGGGGCAAAATATGTAACCTGGTGAAAATGGACTGTAGTAAATCGACGGGGGCTGGTTCAAACAAAGTTACGGGCCGGCGGGGGGGAGGCGGGGGGTGATATAAACCAAAAATTTTCCGCTCGACGGACCAAAATTTTTCTTGTATTGAAAATGGACTGTAGGGGCTGAAAAGGGGCTGGTTCTAACGGTTCGAAGGGCCAAAATGTAATCGCGGGATTACAGAAACTGCAGGGCGGATGGGATTTGACACAGGAGAATTGTGGAAACAATGTGGGTGCACTGACTGACCTGTGTTATATGTTGTTCTTGGTGTTTTCGGTGAGCCGACGAAACGCGCCGCGTGTCGTCTCCCCTCGTTGAGCTGATTAATGCTGGCACTTTGGGCAGTGATGAGCTGGATGTCTTGAAGTATTACACAGCACTTATATGTTCACAAGACACGGTGAATACGCGAGATTGTTTGTATCGGCGGCACGAATGTTTATACACGTGTGTCGTTCTCTCGAGAGTTCGGACGCAACAGAATGAAGCCAGCGCCCGCGCGCGCCTCGACCGGCGCGCGGCGGGGAGGGGGTGGTCGTTCGCGCATGCGCACGCGAATGACACGTCATGTTCTAACGTCATGCTGGTAACGTAGTGTAGCGTGAACAGTTACTCAGTAAAGTTACACAAAAAAAAGTAAATTGAAAAGGGAAAAAATATATATAAATTACCAAATTAACACAAAGCAAAGCAAATTGAAGAGAAAAATATATATAAATTACCAAATTAACACAAAGCAAAGCAAATTGAAGAGAAAAATATACCTACTTTAATTAAAATTAACACCAACACAAAAGTTAAATATCATTATGAAAACATTTTGTTGCATATTAGGTGTTCAACACGTATTCAACAATATGCATTTCTATGGCCGTTTCGTATTTTTTTTTCAAACGCTATAGCGTTATAATGAAGACTCACTAAACCCCGCTCTAAAATAATATTTTACTAAGGCTAAAAAAAAAATATGCTTTTCGTAGTTACCGTAGCTTATTATTATATTTTCAATGCAAGTGCTCGTAAAGGCACACTTTTTATGCATCAAAACCGAACAGAACGTCGATTATTTTGCCCTAGGGCTTTATTATTATTTTTTTTTTATTTATTTACAATGGTTGGCTAACCTGCAGCCTTTCCTGTGTACCATAAATGTCATACTTTTTTTTTCCACTGTTTTACAGCTCTGGATACAGTCCTTTTGAGCCAATTATAATTTAAAGTTCACAAAATGATATTTGTTTTATTTCCTCACACTATGCATTGAAAAACGTAGGATGATACACGGGCGTAAGAGCAATAAATTACTCGCTACGCTCGTGTTTTAAATCGTCCTCGTAATTTATTCCTTTGCGCCCTTGTAGCATAAACTACTATTATGTGAAGGATAGTTCATTTCAATTTAAAATATCAAGGAAAACGTCTACCTACTTTCCGGATATAACTATTGTATTGTGGTGCGCACACCATGTACTCGGGGTCTTATAGGGATATTTCTGAATCACACCACTTTATTTTTAGTTTATCTTTTATATTTTCTTTTTTTCACTTCATATAGCCTATTTATCATGTGTATATTAAGGGAGGGGAGTTCTAAATTTGGTAGAGCACTCGCTTCTTATATTTCTTCAATAATTTATGGATGGAGAAGCACATCCGCACTAATCGGACTCTCTGAGGAATCTTGCTCGTGTTTTGTCTGAAAGATCTTTTATATTCGATCTGTATTTATTTTTGGAAAACACGAAATAATTCAGTCAATGCGACGTATGTCGATCCATAAAGGTTATCGATTGCCAACTAAACACGAACAAATAGTCCTTTAACCTACCTATAAAACCTAGCCTTACCTAAACCCAACATATTGCCTAGCTATATGTTACAGTATAACAGAGAAAAGTGGGTCAGCAGAATTTCCCTCATAGTTTGTTCTTTTTCTTCTTTTACTTGTCGTATGGTTAGTGGCTATCCTGTTTTCTGAGTTGTTGAGGCCGCCATACAGGCCTCCTTATGATATCAGCTGATAACAACAGCTTTAAGTGCTACCCGAGGGACAGAGACACAAAATAGATACTACCAGAAGGCCGACACCATACAACGAGCGAAAACAGACGCACACATGCATAGACGCGTTACGTATGATGATCTCGGCAGAATTTCGTATTGGCATTCGACCGACTTCGAACGATATCGTCGTACCTACGTACACGTCTATGTATGTGTGCGCCTGTTTTCGCTAGGTATGCGGAGTGAACCTTTTGTAAGTGGTTATTTTGTGACGGAGAGACCCAGATGTAAAATACCACTAATGGTCACCCATGTAAAGACTGACCATACAAAGCATTGTTTTACCGCGGATCGTTACTGATCACGCGGCCGCACCACAAAATAGATACTACCAGAAGGCCGACTCCATCCAACGAGCGAAAACAGATGCACACATGCATAGACGCGTAAATATGATGATCTCGCCAGAATTTCGTATTGGTATTCGACCGACTTCGACCGCGATCGTCGTACGTACGCTTCTATGTGTGCGTGCGCCTGTTTTCGCTAGTTATGCGGAGTGAACCTTCTGTAAGTGGTTATTTTGTGGCCGCCAGGGACTGTAAATGTTACCCATATTCGGTGTTTTTTAAGGGTTTTACAAAAGGGTTTATAAGTGTTAATCCTTATTTTGTGTTAATCCTTATTATGTGTTAATAACAACCCAGTTTTGAAAGGCTTAACAGGTAATGTTTGGCCGCACACTGCTACACAACCCCATCATATACCTACATATAGGATAGTTTGTTACTGTTATATAAAATATTTACAATGTTTGTTTACGCTACATTTCAGAAGACGTGACACACTTTAGGAGTGCAAATTGCTAGCGATCCCGCTCTGGGCACAGCTTCATGCATTTTAATATGAGATCACAATACAGCTCTTGAATCTTAATAAGATTTTGAAGTTTAAGGTGATGAGAACCTTAAGAGCGGTTTCGCAGCCGGATTGTGAAAAACCCGCCTTTTTCTAATTAATCGAAACAGAACACTTAAATTCAAAATTCACTCATTAGTTATTCAACAGAACCTTATTACCTATGTATTGTATATGCTGTCATCGCAATGTTTCTATTGGTTTCTGTAATTTAGAAGCTCAAATTTTTACAAGTTCAACATTTTTAAAATTCTTATTTACAGAAATCAATGGAAACTTTGCGAATAGAACACTTACTATTTTGATGAACTAGAAAAGAGCGGGTTTTTCACGATCCGGCTGCGAAACCGCTCTTAATAAGTTACCAAAATAATTACCTGTCCTTTTGTTTATAATAGTTATTATGAGATCGCGAGTTCAAATCACGTTTGGTCTGCGTGCTTTGGAAGGCATGATAAGTTGTGGGTCTACATTTTGTGACTGAAGTACGGCTATAGAGCTTACAGTGCGCGCCAATCTCTTAGTCGCCTCTGAATGAGTTACGAGTGCAAGCTTGCGCACGTACAGTCAAGGAAACAATAATATCAACGGTTGATTATTAAATGTTTACTATAAGTGGGGAGGTGTACTTGTTGTACCTACATATTTAATTATTTAATTATTATTTAAATGCAATCTTAACTATATAAATAAAACGCATTAATATAAACACCATTTTCCTACATTGTCGCCTTAAAACGCTATAACGTCCGCGAGGCATAACAACAACAATAAACTTTAACAAACTAAATCAACAAAACAACAAATAAAGGCAACAAAAACAATAACAAACAGATTCAACGATAAACTTAACGAATCATAGATTTTTTTCTTCAAAGGTACTTTTCATGCAACGCGCGCGTGTGCACTAACGTACGTAACGTACGTACGGACGTAGCACTAACACTAACGCATAGTGTTGACACCTGCTAAATGGCGAGCGGGGGGTGTCGTGCGGCACGCAGGCGTGTGTGGTCCGCGCCCTCGCTCCTGTAACGTCCCCCTGACACCGTAAAACGGCTATTGCGTCGCCTCTTGCGGCTTTCTTCAGAGGCGACTAAAAGATTGGCGCGCACTGTAACACCCATGGTCACCCATGGTGAAAGGGTGGGTGTACGATTGTGGACTATGACTAGCATTTCACAGTCCATACTCGAAAAACACCTCTGACACCCGCTCGGGAATTACGCCTCTTGCGGCTTTCTTCAGAGGCGACTAAAAGATTGGCGCGCACTGTACCACCCATGGTGAAAGGGTGGGTGTACGAGTGTGGACTATGACTAGCATTTCACAGTCCATACTCGAAAAACACCTCTGACACCCGCTCGGGAATTACGCCTCTTGCGGCTTTCTTCAGAGGCGACTAAAAGATTGGCGCGCACTGTACTACCCATGGTGAAAGGGTGGGTGTACGAATGTGGACTATGACTAGCATTTCACAGTCCATACTCGAAAAACACCTCTGACACCCGCTCGGGAATTACGCCTCTTGCGGCTTTCTTCAGAGGCGACTAAAAGATTGGCGCGCACTGTACCATCCATGGTGAAAGGGTGGGTGTACGAGTGTGGACTATGACTAGCATTTCACAGTCCATACTCGAAAAACACCTCTGACACCCGCTCGGGAATTAATGTTGTGATGTTGTATTTTATTATTATTATAACCTATTTTGATCTTAATTATTTTAATAAAGAAGCAAATAAGCGCACTAGCTATAACGTATAGGAAATTGTTAACAAAGTCGTTATATTCGTATATGTATACTTAAACCAATTTTTTTTTTTCATATCTAAGTAAGTAGTCATCTACTTGGATCCCATGTCTTATGGCGAAGTTATATTTATACATACATACATATACTCACGCCTGCATCTAGAGGGGTAGGCAGAGACTACAGATTTCCATTTGCTATGATCCTGACACGCCTCTTTCGCCTCTTCTACATCAATCTAGTCATACAAGGTCTTCTATTCCGGGTACTTTTGACACTGCCCTTCTTCAGTATGTCGCCAATAAGTCTTAAGGGGCTGCACTATGCTGAAATTCAGTCCTGCTCTAACGCGTTTATTTTTTGACTCTCTATCCTGCTGTAATCAGATGCCACGCACGCAAAACTTCAGTTATTTTGAAATCGTGGCTACATCATGACATTAACCCTTTTAATGTAATAAATATGTTTTTTTTTTTCGTTTCAATCGGTTTTGAAACATGGAAACTGAATCGCTTTTTTCGTGAAATTCATGCTTTTTTAAAAGTAATATATCGCCTTGAATCACAAAACAAGCTATATTTTTTTTAAATTTTACATTATTTTTAATCCAATACAAAGCTGATGTTTAGCATTGTGAAGCCCCTTACTAAGTGGAAAAGAACGTTAGGTAAAAAAATCAGGTAAAAAAGGTGATAATGATGGGGTTGTACGAGTAGAAATGTTTTATTTTACAAAGATTCTTAGTATTCTACGCCAAACGAAGCAAAATCAGAAAAGGTCACAAAAGGTGTACCTTTCCTCGTGTATCTTCCAACAATATCATAAAGAAAAGCTCCCAAAACGATCGTTTATAAATACGATAAACGTATGATTGCTTAGGTTTGGGGACGACTGTTTATCTAACGTACTGGTGGTACCGTTGGCTGTACATGGTGGCATTCATTTATACAGCCAAATTCATACTGAAAAGACTCGGTCAGTGCTCAGATCAAGCTTCGATGATCTTTTTTGTAAAATTCGTAAATTATATATACTTATTTTTCATGTTATATACCTACAACGCAAGCTGGCTTCGATTCAATTACTATGGGAGTTGAACATTTTATTTTGCTAAATTGAAAATAAGTTTTATCGATACTGATAACTTCAAGCCTCCTCCTCAAGTATATAGAAAGAAAGAAGAAAGAAAGAAAATGCGTTTATTTTAAGAGCTACACCATTACAAAATACCAAATACTCTAAATAATAAACAGTTTAAGTATACATGTAACTATTATACAGCCTGAGGTAGTTTTTAAGATGCAGCCAACAAAAAGGACTCTGACTCAGCAAAATGCCACAGCAGAACTGTGACGCTGGTCTTCCGCCAGAGGCCGCGAGTTGCGACACATGCGGTGTAACAAAATATAATGATAAAAGGAAGATTGTCTCTGTGTGACATAAGAAAATTTAATAATTTACAAACGTTAGAAAATTCACTACTACAACCGCAAATTTATAATTTTACTCTCTAGTTTAATAAAAATTCGTACTGTAGAAAATAGAAATACAAAAAAATATATAAAACATAAAAAATACAAAAACGTATCGTCACAGCATAATATCAGGAGTATCAGAGGTTTTTACAAGTGTGGGCTGTCACTAGAAACCCACTTTTCACCAACGATTTCATCGATCCAATGCAACGTGACAAGAGATGAGCCTTATCGCCGCACTTCGGGCACAGCTACAAGTTTTTAGAGCTTGCAGGTTGACTTCACGGTATTTTTCTTCACCGTCAGCAAGTGACAGGTATAAATAAAATAAATAAAAAAAAAATTATCCAACAGAACACAACACAAAATACATAATACTTAAAGACTATTTAGGATTAGACAGGTTCTGTTGAAAAGGTCGGTGACTCAGCTTATACAAATACATGCACATAAAACTCATTGGACCGGTAGGATTCGAACCAGGGTCTAAAGATTGAGAGTCCAGCGTCTTGCCAACAGAAACTGTTTACTGTCAACCGCTGCTGTTTTTAGAAATTTTCATACAAACTAGAACAGATATGTTTAAAAAATATTAAGGCCAATTACAGATTTCAATTTTGGTTAATTTTTACATAAAATAATAGTTCTTAAACAACAAATTACTTAAATTATAAAACAAATACAAAAAAGAAATAAAAAACTTAAGATAACTTAACAGTTTACAAGGGAAGGGACTAAATTCGCTCAGTTGTCTATCTGATCCTAATGATATGTTTAAAAAATGTTTTATCTACACTCATATCGTAAAATTCTGATATTAAACTGAAAAATAGTGCATTCGAATATTTTTTTTTACAAACGCATCTTATACGGAAAAGTTTATTTAAAAGAACAGTTTTCTTAACAAAATGATGCTTTTAATTAAATTTTTCTGCTATAAAAGTACAGTTACACGAAAATGGAAGGCAAAGGAAACTTAGCCCATACAGCCATGTCTGAGGTTTAATAGGGAACGGTTTGAATGCATGTACATTTATGACCAACCCTATGCGCTGTGGACTACGAATGATTTTAACCATGGTAGAATTCGTGACCGCACCCTAGTGTCACATGCGCGGTGAACTGCTGGATAGATTTTGTGCGGTATTTATTAATTTAATATATATTACTTCGAGGGGGTCTCCAAGTAATTCGGGGGAGAATAAGAGGACAGCTCACAGGCAAAAAACCAGGAGGCCCACCATGCCTGGGACCGATGGATGTCGGTATATCCATTCCTAATAGCCGGGCCTATGGAACAGACTGGTGACGGGCAGCGGCGTCACTGGTGCGAGGGTTCCGGCACCGCGCTCACCAACCCGCCTGCCCAGCGTTTGTGAGTATGGGCAATTCTTCCAGGATGACCGCCGGGAGTGGCAAAGTCATGGAAAGGCTTATGTCCAGCAGTGGACGAACTAGGCTGATGGATGGATGAATATATATTGGTTTTTTGTTTGGTTAGAGTTTTATTCTGGACAAAAATGTCTGACAGCATACCTATATACTGAGCAACACAAATGACAAATGAACCAGCAAAATAAAAAAAACTTACGACAATTGTTACCAAGATCTTATGGATTGGAAAATGGGTAGGTAACATTACGTGAATGTAGATTAAGTAGTGTATGAAACTACACATAACTAGTTATTAAAACACTCATGTATACTAATAAAAACTCGCCTACAGCTCATTTTTTAAACTCACACTCGTGTTTTATAACCTCTTTATGTGCCAGTTTCATAAACTCCTATTTCTCGTGTGTTTTTATGCTCCCTATGTTGCTGGTCTACGAGTTATTAGAAATGTAGTTTTATTGATAATATCCATCCTTGTTATACTGTAACATGACCAAGCCTAGGGGTGAAAACAGAAACTAACTACTATGTACATTGTACAGACAGCAAAGAAGTTAAGTAACTAGGCCCAGCGCAGACACTTTGATCCTGAGACCCACAGGTGAGCGATAGATGAGATGTGTAGTATTTTTATATTATTAAAACTCGCGTGAGCTGACATACTAAATTATTATTACATGCGGCTAGAACATTTACGTGTGCTTGTTGTCGACGGCTGCCAGTGCCCGTTTGACAACGATGGTCCTAAGAACGACACTCGCCTTGATAATGCCGAAATTGTATCGGTGAATCCCCAGCAGGTTAAAGAGAGCACAAATAAAACCCATTCACAAGAAAGGTACTAAATTAGATGTTAATAATTATAGACCGATTTCCTTATTGCCTATTCTTTCAAAGGTTTTTGAGAAATTAATGTCAAGCCAATTGTGTAAATTTCTCACTTCCCACAAAATATTATCTCAAGAACAATTTGGATTCCAAAAGGGTAGCTCTACTATTGATGCTATTTTTGACATGTCTGACTTCGTATCGGAAGCTTTGGATGGCAATGACAACATAGTAACAGTTCTATTAGATTTGTCCAAGGCATTTGATCACGTATTGGTTCAAATCATACCTCTGGGATCGACAGCAAAGTGTTTTACTTCCTATTATGGATAAAAATAAAGTTTTGATGAATAAAGAATCTAAAATCTCCGTAACAAAAAACGGTGTACCCCAAGGAAGTATTCTGGGCCCAATTCTGTTTCTTTTGTATGTAAATCACTTGCCACGTCTAACTAATAATAAGGTAATTATGTTTGCGGACGATGTGTCGGTATTTTTTAAGTTTCAAAGAGGTAACTTCGAAAATTTGGCTAATACTATCCAGCAGGCGATTCACTCTGTTATAGGTTGGTTTAGACGTTTGCGACTGAATACCAATGCCAAAAAACTAGTATGATTCACTTCAGGAACTACAACACCCCCATTGTAAATGCGAATGTAACTATTGAAAGTGAAAATATTGATTTTATATCAGAAGCTAAATTCCTAGGTGTATACATAGATGAGCATATGAGCTGGAAAAGACACATCAAAAATCTGGAAAGCAAACTAAGCAGTTTTTGTTATGCCTTGAGAACACTTTCTTATATAGCGACTAAACAAGCTGTACTCCAGGCATACTTCGCTTTCTTCCAATCAAGAGTACTTTATGCCTTGGCTGTGTGGGGTGGTAGTACAGATGCTAAAAGGATATTTATACTACAGAAACGTTGCATAAGAATTATAGAAGGGTTCAATTCTTACATGGAATCTTGTCGAAGTTCATTTGTAAAGCTGAAGATTCACACTGTAACAGCACTTTACATTATTGAGTTTTGCAAGCTAATCCGGCGATACCCAAATAAATTTCCCAGTCGACCTCCAGGCTATAGTGACCGTTTAAATAAGCGTTATGAAAATAATCTCAAGGCTATTAGTAGTAGAATAGCTTCTTACAGTAAAGCTACAAAAATGGCTGCAATAAAAATATACAATTCACTGCCTGATAAAATTAAAAGCCTAAATAGTAACACTTTTTACTACGAACTGAAAAGGTATTTGTTGATGATTTCCCCTTATGACCTCAAAGAATTTTATGAATTTGAGCAATAACTATATTTCTATTTTTTATTATTATTGTTATTATTTTTTTGACATTTATTGTAATATTGCTGAATTTGACATAACATTTGTAAATATTAAATTGTAATTTGTTGTTTTTCTTTTTTAGTTTTAAAAATTGCATGTAATTGTATAAGTAATTAATATTGATGCTACACCCTGTGAGTAGAATTACATTGGAACTCATAATTATTATTGTTACCATCTATGTTATGTATAATGTAATGACATGTAATTAATTGCAGATAATAAATTGAATTGAATTGAATTGAAACGGTTTGCATATAGTCAAAAACAATCACACGTGAGTGTTCAAGCCGTATGTAATAATATTTTGTGAAGTACTTTTTCAATACATACACACATGCACCACCAAGCCACAAAGTGTTGGAATGATATACCACCACCTTTAAGGGAATTAAAACCTAAAAATAACTTCAAAAAATCATACTTCAAATATCTTCTGAGCAACCAAACCAACACGAACTCATAAACCTTATTTATTTATTTATCTATGTAGATAGTTCTACATCTGCCTATTCTATAACTTGTATGTATGGCCACATATTGATTACTCACTTACTCGCTTATTATCTATGTATGTTTATTGTACACCATTATTGTTGATTACTAATGTTATATAATTAAAATAATAGTATGTATTTCACTGTAACTATTTGTATCTATGTAAGTATGCATTAAAATGTCGGAAGTATGCGTGACAAAACAATGGTTCTGGCATAATAACAGCGTTGTAGTCTACTTACTGGCTGCAACACATGCTGAGTCAGGGCCTTTTTACCCAGCAATTCATTTTGTTTTGTATTTAAAATGTGTTTGAAACTTCATTTTGTTTTATATCTAAAATGTGTTTGAATTAATTTGTTGAAAGTGCTGAGTAAATAAAGATTATATCTATCTATCTATCTATCTATGCACTATTTATTAATTATTTTTATTAATAATAACTCACCCGTGGGTCTTAGGATCAAGGTGGTTGTGCTGGGCTTCGTTATTTATCTCCTCTGCTGTCTGTACGTATAGACTTTTATTAATATAGTATAACAATTCTGCCATTATGTCGTTGTGAAAAGGTTGACTTTAGAATGAATCTGAGCTAACAGAGGATGCTATGTTTTGTACCTCGTTAGATCCACGTTTATTAGAAACTCAACCTTAATACTAAGCAGTAAGGCTATAGTTACCATCTAACTTAACTGAAATGAGGGTCACGTTCTCATATGAACATGATGTAAATATTAAACCCTGATCTTCCATAGTAAAACATGCAAATTACTTTGGAATATACAATTATTTGCTTAGCTTGAAAGATAAATCTTTCCCTTCTATAATGAGTAATTTGATGGTTGTCTGATTCATAGGGTTTGATAAAAATGACAACCCTTAAGGGGCTGCACAAAGCTAAAATTCAGTCCTGCTCTAACGCTTTTGTTTTTTAAGGCGTATTACCACGCTAAATAAGCAACTCGATATGTGTCGGTACAAATATCAACGGAAACGACATTGAAATAATATTCATTTCAGCGTGAGAAGTGGCTGTTACGACAACCACTGCGTCTCCGGCTAGCGCAAAATAAGAGAAAATAATACTCGTACTTTTCACATGGACGCCATGAACGAAAAAAAAATTTTGTACTTAAATTTTTTACATCTTGAAATTTCCTATAATTTGGTGAAATAATAATTAATTTGGAAGGAGTAAGAGAATTCTTGTGTTAATCATGTGAAACTTTCGATGACTTTAATTTTTTTTTTCTCAAAACTTACAATAGAAAAACAGTTTATGACACGTAAAATTTATTAACAGTTTATGAAACTTAAAATTTATTTTTGACTCTATAATGCCTATCATATATTTTTATGAAAATTTTTGGAACACCCGTGTGGGAGGAGTAGGCCTTCAAAGACAGGTCCAAATTGCAGTTGGCGTATCCATTTGCCTTAAAAGAATACTTTAGTCTATGTGTGTATGAATTGACCAAGTATTCCTCATCTCATCAATCACTCATCTGAATCAAGACCCAGGTCTTAGGATCAAAGTGTCTGCGCTGGGCCTGGTTACTTATCTCTTTTGTTGACTGTACATTTCCAGAAAATAACCTAACATATTCATTGATTTTTTTTTGTATAATATAACCCAAAAAAAAGGATTCACCTCAAAACGGTTTTCAATCTGCATACCTTTGTATAAATTACTCATTCGGAAACAATTCTAAACATTTTTGCATATCCCAACAAAAACAAATGTGTCACAGTAAAAACAAATGTAAATCTATCTATCCATGTCATTTTACCTTACATAAACAGATCTTACCATAGACTAGTTACAAATATAAAAGAGATTTCTCGCGTTTCGAGATTCGTCATCCACATGACGAGGTTGATCTATGATTGTGTACTTCCTCGCGAAGATTGTAAAAAGTTATTTGTTGAAAATTGTTATTGTTATAATTAGTTATTTGATTAGAACCGAAAAATTGTAATTGAAAGCAAAGAAAAAAATGACAATTAACCTCGTAACGCCCAAAGGACTTTTAAGAGGCCCTCAAGTTCAGTAGTGGATTATTTACTTCTTTGCGAAGATTGTAAAATGTTATGGCAAGTAATATTTAGCGTGGTCATACGCCTTAATACTAAAGTAGTATAAATAAAGTAATCTTCATGTCATCAATCACTCATCAGTGGGTCTAGAGTCAAAATGTTTGCGCGGGGCCTGGGGGTCTACCGCGTAATTCTCATTTTCATCAACATCAACTTGAGATTGAAATTTGTCGTGCGTGCGACGACGCCCGCCTAACATGCCATCTCTTTTGCACGCGTTGAATTTCGCATGCATTTGCTTGAAGTTGATACAAATGAGAATTACGCGGTAGAGCCCCTGGTTACACTCTCTTTTGTTTACCGTTTACATCATTTACAAGGTAGATACTGAAAAAATTATTAAGTAATGAAATAAACAAATAACATATAATAAACTTACTAACAACATAAGAGAACAAAAAAACCTAAAAATATAAAAGTGATCCAAACTATTTAAAAAATAAAATGTAAATAAATATCATATGTTGCTTTTTCGTCGTCTATTATAGTTTTATTTAATTATAAATAGAATAAAACAATTAAAATAAAAAAAAGTGCGAGACATTACTACATTTCGGTCCGTTCGGTTCCAGCATCAGTCACAATGAAATATGACATACAAGAAATATATCTCATATTTTTTCAATTTAATATTTTTTATGTTTTAAAAATAAAATAAAATATTAGTAATTAAAGATTACGGATCTTTCTTAAATATTAATTTATTAACGTCACTATGACGTTATTTGTTAGGCTGAACAGTTTATTTGTTAGGCTGAACAGTTTCTTTGTTAGGCTGAACAGTTTCTTTGTCCATAAACTTTTTAATAAGTAAATATTTGTTGACGACTTTGAAGGTATGAATTTTGAAAAATCGTGTAGCCGAGTCCGAGTACACCGCCAAAAAATACGTCACATTAAAAAAAAAATTGTTCATTGGCATTTATATTTTAATAGTTTACATGGAAACGGAACAAAGAATAAACAAATCGAAAATATAATCCTTATCCCTATTATAAATACGAACGTGTGTTTGTTGGTTTGTCCTTCTTTCATTAGAGCAATGGATCTACGTCATTTTTTGCACATTGGATTTCATACCTATCTTATATCCTTCTCTATAGTGACTAATTTAGTACTGCAAGTGTATAGCTTGATGTGTCTCCACTGTACAACTGTTTCTATTACATATATTACTTCATTTTCTCTGCCCCCTATAAAGAGAAAACACAACGTATTTCAAGCAGATCACTTCTATGTTGACGAAACCTGTACAATATTGTATGTATACTGTACAAAAAATTACGTTTTTGGTAAACTTCCAACAATTTATTTCCACCGAAAGGTTGTCAGGAAGAAATTGGTATATACGATAAGACTGCCAATTGTAACCTTCTTTCATAAGTTTGTTTTCATACTTATGTAACGTATTTGGTGTTCAATGAAGAGTATTTAATTTTGTCTTGTCTTGTAAATTTTCTTTACTAACCCAAACCCTTTCTTTTAGATCCTCGCCCGCTGCTGCCCGAACCTCAAAAAGCTGGCTCTTCGGGCCTGCGAGCTCATCGGAGACGATGGCTTAGAGGCAGTAGCTTATTACTGCCGAGGTCTGACACAGCTGAACATCCAGGATACCCCCGTGACCTTGAGAGGGTACAGAGCAGTGAAGAAGTATTGCAAGCGGTGCGTCATTGAGCATACCAACCCTGGGTTCTGTTAATATTGGTGTTACATCTGTACTTATTGATGTATACAATCTACATCTGTACCTTTCTTAGTGACCTTGAGGGTTTAAGGTCAGTGACGTATTGCAAACGGTACGTCATTGAGCATACAAACTTTGGTTTCTGTGAAAATTGGTAATGCATTTGTACATGTTGACCTTGACCTTGTTTTGTGACCTTAAGAGGGAACGAGATAGTGAAGAAGGATAGCAAGTGATGTCTTATTGAGCTAAAAAATCCTATCCTAGATTTGGTTGGAAATATTTATGTAAAAAGATTATTACACTGTTGTTATATCCGTATCTGTGAAGATTACATGACCTCGACCTTTATACTGTTGCCGTTGGGAGGGTATAAAGCAGTAAAATGTGTTACATATTACAAAGCGGCATGAATCCCATCAATCTCTATATATTTTACAGGTAAAAATAGATAAGTTCTTTGGTAAAATTTGCCGGAATCTCTGTGTTATTCACGTATCATTTCTCCAGATAAAAATGAACAAGCCTAAGGTCATTGAGCATACAAACCCTGGGTTCTGGTAAAATTGGTAATACATTTGTAATGTTGACCTTGACCTTATTTTGTGACCTCGAGAGGGAACGAGTTAGTGAAGAAGGATAGCAAGCGATGTCTTATTGAGCTAAAAAATCCTATCCTAGATTTGGTTGAAAATATTAATGTAAAAAAAAGATTAACACATTGTTGTTATATCCGTATTTGTGAACATTACATGAGCTTGACCTTTATACTGTTGCCGTTGGGAGGGTATAAAGCAGTAAAACAGTTTTACATATAACAAAGCGGCATAAATCCCATCAATCCTTATATATTTTACAGGTAAAAATAGTTAGGTTCTTTGGTAAAATTTGCCGGAAGCTGTCTGTTATTTTACGTATCATTTCTCCAGATAAAAATTAATAAACCTAAGCTAGTAATTATTGGAAAGATACGATCACTTAACTATGCTACGCCGCGAGCTGTTGCCGTTGTTTAGCTACGCAGTAGCTAGCGTGTAACTTCGTAGTTTTGCCTCCTCGTAGTGTTGCTACGGGCTACGCTTTACTTGCGTTGGGAAACTAGTTGTAGCGGATCGTTTAAATTTGCTACGGTCTGGCGTAGCAGCCGCTACATATTTACACTTTTCCCGCTTTATAGACACAATAAAGTTGTGTAGTCTGGACGATGGAAACGTGCTGGTATTGACTAGTCACAAACAACCATGGTTTAGTAGAACTGACTTGACCTGTCTCACTACAGCTTATGATATTTCTTAGAAATCCCGGAACTAATATTATAAATCAATATTATAGGTAACTAAAACAGCAAATTGCACAAATTTTAAGGATTCCGTAATCAATACAAATCCTGTAACTATGCCAGTTTGTCTGCAGCATCACTTAAAAACGGCTGAACCGATTTTGCTATATGGAGAGTTAACATAAAAAAATATTGAAAGATATTGATGACATGTCAAGCATATTTTCAGGTAGATTACGTTTACATTCAACACGAGGTCTGTTTTATTCCGGGTGAAAGAGACAAACTTATGCGAGTAAGCGGGGTAAACTGAAGTTGGAACATTTCCCCTTCAATTGGAACTTTCAACAGTTCCAAACTATGAGGTGCCATTCTTGCAATGAGAAAATTTCAAGAAGTCCCAAAGTACTAAGTAAATATTATCTTTTGTTGAAAAGTTTTGATTTTGATAGCTTTAGGGCCTGTTTTACCATTTGCCTGATAATAGGGGAGATGACAGGGTAAACAAAATATTATTATATTTAGTCTGTCATTTAGATTATCAAAAAATATTGGACACGTATTTTTTCGTATGTCAATCAAACAAAAAATGACAGAGATAAAGCGCGTCAAAGTTTGGGAGTGGGGGGTGGTGACGTCACGCCTAGGTAAAGTGTACTTAGGCGTGACGTCACGCGGAACTTTAGCGGGCTATATCTTCGTATTTTTTTGTTTAATTGACAAAAGAGAAAATACGTGTCCAATATTTCCTGATAATCTAACTGACAGACTTATTAGAATGTTTTAGTCATCATGCCTATTGCATTGTCCAGGACATAAGTCTGAAAATTAATCATATTTTGTATGAGTTGTGTGAACTTGTGTCACACATAAAAGTACTAAACCGCAAATTGTGAACCACGGCCTTCATCAGATTAAATTTTATTAGTAGAGACTGAATGTACTGACAAGTAAAAAGATTAACATTTGAAATTTTATGACGAAATTATCCGAGTTTCGACTTTTAGAGAGAGTTGTTATTTCAGCCACTGGGCAATTATTAAATAAATGCCGTTTCGAAAGTGTAAATGTTATGCCAATTTTAGGCCTGAGCCTAAAATTAAATTTATCTAAAGTTGTCGAGAAGTTTTAGAATTGATTAGTAAAAATACCTAGATAAACGTCTTAACATTTGTAAAATTGATCATGGTTTTGTAAAATATGTAATAATGTTATTTAGAATCGATGTAAGAATGTTTATCTTTTGAAGATAATTTTAATGTAAATGTCATGTGAACTATAAAATAATTACATATATGTAAGTATCCTCGATTGCCATTGTTGTATAGGTGTTATAATTAAATTATGATTTTCTAACAATTTCCGAAGTTTTAATGAATCTGAAGAGGCAAACTTGGTGAATTCTGCTTCCGTAAATAAAATTGATTGATAGATACAAACACGCTTGATAGGTTATTCTTTTCTTTTGTCCCTGACTTGTTTCACTGTTACTAGCTGCTTTGCTTATTTTGGTCACAGTGAAATTATTAATTAACGAGGTATGATTTACTATAAAGCTTTGTATAGTGAAACGGAGAAAGTTTTGGTACAGTGATCTATCAAAAAACCTGAAAATATTATCACCTGTCAGTTTTGACATCTGTCAAAAAATCAACGAAAAATTTAGTTGATAGAATAATTCTTCCTTAGAGATCTATTTAGTGGGACCACGACCTCATGATGCAGTTGTAGCTATCAGTGAGAATAAGTGATGGGACAACGAGCCTTAAACTGGTGGGACAGCGAGTACGGTGGGACAGAATAGGTTCCCACGAGTCAGAAACCAAACGGAGAGGTATGATTTACTATACAGTTTTGGTACAGTGAATTGTACATTATCATAAGAAAGCGTGCTTCATCCTTCACTTCTTCATCACTTGAAATTTTCTTGCCAGGATGTTCTTTTTTCATGGTTGGGTATGGATAATAATCGCAGGGAGCCAAGTCTGGACTATATGTAGGGTGGTCAATTATTTCGAAGCCTGACTTGTGTAGGCCAGCCAGCAACACGGTTCTTGCTAACAGGTGACGCCTTTCGTCAATTTTCCTCGTCTTTTCTCGTCAAAAAATAATTTAACTGCATATTTTGTGATTGAACTTGTAAGTTTATTTAACAAAGACTAATTAATAACGCAGTGGAAGTTATGCTGTTTTTAGTTACTTTTATTATAATTATCCTCTTTTTTATACCTACCTTTTGTTTTGTAATAACTCTTCATTGTTTTGTCATCACTGAATGTACACATAGGAAGGAACTGGCTTCTGTTACACGGTGTTTCCTTTTACAGAAGCTAGGGCTACAAAAGTTATGATAAGAATGAATGAATGAATTGACACTTTATTGTACACAAAAGACATATAAAAGAAAACAGAGTATTGAAAACATAATTTTGTACAAAGGCGGACTTATCACTTGAAGCGATTTCTTCCAGCCAACCTTTGGGTGGTGAAGAAATAGTCACTAGAAAAGTAAAAATAGGGGGATAGACGTAATAGATAGAGTAAATTAAATGAAAATCAATAAAGTGTTAATACAAATAACCTAACAAATTAAACTTAATTTTAATAGATATCATAGACTTACATAAACAAATACACAAGAATATATTAATAAATACATCTATAATATATAATATATATATGTATATACATTTAAATATCAATATAATAAGGGTAAATAAGTGATGAGACTACCAACCTAATGAAACTTCATAGTGAGATCTGACTTTCCTCTTAAATATCGCCAAAGAAGACGACATACGAATCTCAGTAGGTAACTCGTTCCAAAGACACACAGCCTTGACCGCAAAAGAATTCCCATATGCAGTAGAAGTGTGCTTAGGGATACTAAGCAGGTGACTTTCCCTGCAGCGTAAGGAATTGACATAATTGAATTTGTCGCGAAGATATTCAGGAGCAGAGGAATCATTTAAAACGTTATATAGGAGACTTAATATGTGAGTATTCCTCCGAAGGTGAATTGGGAGCCACCTTAAACGAGCACGAAATTCTGAGACATGATCATATCACAATCCGTAGATAAAGCGAATGCACAAATTTTGGAGACGCTCGAGTTTGCTCAGTAGCTCCTGTGTTAGGTCAAGATAGCTTACATCAGCGTAATCAAGAATTGGGAGCAGAAGAGACTGTGCCAGCATAATTTTAGTTTGTAATGGAAGAAAGAACTGCAGTCGTTTGAGCGAGTGGTAAGCCCCAAACATTTTTTTACTAATGGCTCCGATTTGAGGAATCCATGACAATGTGTTATCCATGATGATGCCTAAATTTTTTACTCTGTTAACAAATGGGATAACATTATTGTCATACTCGATATTTGGAGCAGCACTCAGATTCAATTTTGCCAACATTCTAGATGTACCGAAGATAATAGCCTGAGATTTGTTTGGATTAAGCACCAAGCCAAAGCATTTAGTCCATTCAGATATGATGCTTAGGTTGCAATTAATTAAATTGATGGCATCGATAATTTCATCGGGTTTAGTTCCAGTATAAAGCTGTAGATCATCTGCATAGAGGTGATAGAGAGAAGAAAGATGACTTGCCAGGATATTTATAAAAAGGGAGAAAAGTAAAGGAGATAGAACGCCGCCTTGTGGGACGCCAGCAAGGACTGGACACCAATCAGAACAACCAGTGTCAGTGCGAACACATTGCTGACGACCTTTAAGGTATGACTCAAACCAAGCTGTTGCTGCCGGAGATACGTTAAGCGAGCGTAGGATACCCAACAAGATGTCAAAGTCAACGGTGTTAAAAGCGTTGCTGAAATCTAGCAACGTTACAACAGTAACCTTGTGGTTATCCATATTCTCTCTAATATCATCTGTGATCTTAGTAAGGGCACTAACAGTACTGTGACCTTTGCGAAAACCGGATTGGAGGGGATTAAGGAGATTATTACAGGAGAGGAAACTACAAAGTTGTTCATGAACTAGTCGTTCAAGAACTTTTGAAAGTAGGGGTAGGATGGATATAGGACGGTACTGGGATAAAGTGGTGGGGTTATTAACCTTAGGGAGAGGAATGACAAAAGCTCTTTTCCAAGAACTGGGGAAAGTGCTGGATGTGAGTGAGGAGTTGAGAATATTGGTGATGTGAGGGAGGATAATATCAAGAATAGGACTTAACATTTTTATACTAATATCATCAGATCCTACTGCTTTACTGGTGATGTATAGTATGCATCGCTTAACGTCACGGCCATTGACATGCTTAAAATCAAAAGAGGAGAAATCTGGGACAGGCATGTTTGAAAGATATGATAACGTGTTATTTTTAATTGTTGCATCTAGCACGAAAGGTGGAGATGCGAAATGGTTATTTAGAGTAGTTAGATCGATGTCCGTAGAAGTAATATTCTGTGATTTACCAATGCCCAATGGTTTAAGAAAATGCCACGGATGTGAACTGTCACTAGAATTTTCAATACTATTGTGAATGTGTCGGCGTTTAGCATCTCTACACACTCTATTACAGCGATTTCGCAGTTCTTTATACATGTCACGATTGTGTTCAGTAGAGTCTTTTTTGTAGCGATATTTCGCATGATTCCTCTTTGCCATGAGATTCTTAATTTCGTCGGTAAGCTGGAAGTTGCTTCACTCTCACAGGATGATATGGAGCGTGTTTATCAAATAGTTGAGTGAGCAAGTTATTAAACCGCTCCACTTTCATATTAACATCCTGAATCAAATCAAGCTCTTTCCAGTCAATTTGAAGAGCATCCTCGCAAAGTTTCTGTAAATTATTTCTTTTAAAATTACGCTGGAGAATAGTACGCTTTTTGGGTTTAGGGATACGCACCTTGTAAGAGAGGAAGATGAGATCATGATATGAGAAGCAGTCGGCACTGAGTTGACCGTGGTTACTTACAAGGTCAGGAGAGGAGACAATCACGAGGTCTAAGAGAGTTGGAGCAGAATTAGGTGGGTGATGGGTAGCTTGTAGTGGGAGGATGGAGAGATTTATACCAGAAATAATTGAGTGTAGACGTTTAGAACGATGGTCGTTTTTAAGAAGGCAAGTATTGAAATCTCCCATGATAATTGTATTGTCAAAGAGTGGGGTGAGCTCTTCAAGGAGATTTTCGAAAGAATTGAAGTAGTGAACGTGACAGTCAGGACTGTAATAGACGCCAAGCAAAATATGACTAAAATTTAATGTGACCTCAAGAAATAAGTGTTCAGCCATCCCATCATATTCTCCAGGAGATTTACTTATAACGGTGAAAGGTATATGACTCCTTAGGTATATAGCCACTCCACCGCTACCAACGACTAGACGGTCATTACGTATTAGTTGAAAACCGGGTAAAGGGTACATAGTGGAATTGAGAGATGGCTTTAGAAAAGATTCAGAAACCAAAATTGTTGTCAAAGGATGTAAGCATATCAGAGTGATGAGGAGGAATACTCTGGGCATTTATGTGTACTACATTAAAAGTCTTATGAGAATCAGAAAAAACTGAAGTGATGCGAGAAGAGAGTGGTGTGTAAGAGCTGTCAAGGTCGCTGTCTGATTGGTCAGAGGAGGAAAAAGAAAAATAATTTTCGTGGCTACTAGCAGACTCATACTCGCTCATTTACAATCATAATAATTATTAAATTAGTGTTTATAAATATATAATATTTAAATAAATATATTAAAATAATAATAATAAATATAAAAACCGACTTTCTTTTTAAATTAAGATGGAATATATTCCATCACTCACCCGCCAATTTCTGAGAAAATGAATAAAATATAGACTGTACAGAAGAGCACAGTGGTACAAATAAACTAAATTTGACATCAGAAATGTGCAAATGCAATGTGTAAAGTTACATGAAATCGTTTTACTAATTAACAAAACATAGTGAATATTGATTTTGGAACACAACTGGAAAGCAAATAAGTGTCACATTGACATCTGCAAAGAAAACAAACATACCTTCAGAAAGTAATAACGAATAAAATGAAAATAAATAAGCATAGAAGGTAGTGCCGAAAAAAAGCCTGAAACTGAAAAGCACTTAATAACACTACTTGACTTTTTTCACATTCTGTCCGCGTGTTCTAGATTCCTTAAATAGGTAGCACAACTTTCGGATCCTTTGTTTGCTGCCCAGTCTTCTTCAGTTCCTTGGAAGCAGCCTCATTGGAGTCCTTGCGCAGAATGTCTGGGTTATCCTTGATAACCTGCACCAGCGCACCTAATGAGTCAATCTTTCTCCGGGAACCACCAGGAAGCAGCACAACAATTTGTCCATCCTGTGTCCAGCACCTCCTCATCTCAATTTTCCTGCGAGCCTCAGTGAACACCCTGTGTCTGCTCTTCGTGAGAAACTCTGATAAAGTGATAGAAGATCCCTTTAGTTGTGTCTTAACTTGCCAGAGTTTAGAGCGGACATCATAGTCCATAGAAGGTAGTGCCGAAAAAAAGCCTGAAACTGAAAAGCACTTAATAACACTACTTGACTTTTTTCACATTCTGTCCGCGTGTTCTAGATTCCTTAAATAGGTAGCACAACTTTCGGATCCTTTGTTTGCTGCCCAGTCTTCTTCAGTTCCTTGGAAGCAGCCTCATTGGAGTCCTTGCGCAGAATGTCTGGGTTATCCTTGATAACCTGCACCAGCGCACCTAATGAGTCAATCTTTCTCCGGGAACCACCAGGAAGCAGCACAACAATTTGTCCATCCTGTGTCCAGCACCTCCTCATCTCAATTTTCCTGCGAGCCTCAGTGAACACCCTGTGTCTGCTCTTCGTGAGAAACTCTGATAAAGTGATAGAAGATCCCTTTAGTTGTGTCTTAACTTGCCAGAGTTTAGAGCGGACATCATAGTCCTTGAAGCGAACAAGAACGGGATGCGGATTCTTGGACTTGGAGTTGGGACCTCCTAGCCGATGACAAGCTACCAGCATACCTGTGTTGAATTCAACTATACCGATTGATATAAGATGATTGTAAAAAAAAAGATATTTTATTTATTTATTTATAATGTACGAACGAATAAAAGTCGAGACAGCCACATACAATTTAAGAGGCTAAGTAAATTTTATTCTTATCGCTGTAACTCTATAAGCACAAAAAGTCTAAGCGCTGTGCTAGAGGGGCGGATTCAGGGAGAAAGAGAAAAAAACACGCTTCTTTATTTTTAAACTAAATAAAATAGGTGGCAAAATATCCAAAATCAGAAATCTAGATATTGTTAAAATCCATCTAATAAAATATGTTTAAATTCTGTACATGATTCCTATTCGTCAAACGAAGTAAAAGAGTCTGTTTCAAGACCTCATTTCAATAATGATTTATAACGAGGAAAATTTTTCCAAACATTACATAGTTAAAATGCATACCCATCTACGTATATGTATACACCAGAAATCTATTACAATTTTTATGTATTCCATGAAATACATAGTAAAAAGCAGCACTATTTTATTTACATAGCGCCTTAAATGTGTCCTTTTACACATTGTACCTCGTATTTGATTTTGTAAAATAGCCCCTTTGTAACTCGATTTAACAAATCACTTGTTTACAAAGCTCTTCCGAAACTTGTAATGAAATGACTTTCAACCAAAGTAATTAGCGTTTGGTTGCAGTATGTAGTGAATTAGTGGAATTACATAACAATGACTGTTTATGTGTAAACTCGTGTGCAATTTGTGTCCTCGGTGAGTATGGACAGACGTTCTATATACATACATACATGAATACATCATATATATAAAAAGAGAAGTCCTGACTGACTCACTCATTCACTGACTCATCAACGCACAGCCCAAACCCTTGGACCTAGAAAGCTTAAATTTTGCACAGAGCTTTCCTTTGTAATGTGGACAAGGAATAAGAAAGGATTTTTCGAAATTCTACCTCTAAGAGGGTGAAACGGGGGTCCAAAGTTTGTATGGAGAAACAAGATTAGTTAGACTATTTTATTCGAGACTTCACAGGAGTACTCCTATCCATAAATGAGTAAACATGTGTTTCAGGCCGAAGGCCGAGCCAAGTTCCACGAGGCCGAAGGCCGAGTAGTGTGTTTTTAGCGAGGCCGAAAAAGGAGCATGCGAGTTTTTTGGCCGAGCACTAGGGCAGAGGGAGTGAGAGCACTTATAATGTTTGTTTCTGAAAAAAATGTAATTTGTTTCCTATAGGCCTCGCGGGTGAAGCCGCGGGCAGAAGCTAGGACAATATAAAATAAAAATAATATGGTTTTCTCACTTTTCGGAAATAAATTTTATTTAATTCAAAAAATATATATCGTCAGGGGATGTCAGAGATGTTCTGATTGTGAACTGTGAAATGCAAGTCGCAGCTCATACTCGGTACACCCGCATTTCACCAACGATTATTACGACCCAACGTGATGGGTGGTGAGCCCTATCGCCGTACTTTGGGCATAATACACGTCAAGGAAACAATCATATGAACGGTTGATTATTAAATGTTTACTATAAGTGGGAAGGTGTACTTGTTGTACCTACCTATTTAATATATATTTATTATTTTAGTGCAATCTTAACTGTTTAAATAAAACAAATTAATATAAACACCGTTTTCCTACATTGTCGCCTTAAAACGCTATAACGACCGCGAGGCATTACATAACAACAACAATAAACTTTAACAAACTAAATCAACAAAACAACAAATAAAGGCAACACAAACAGATTCAACGATTAACTTTACGAATCATAGAATTTTTTCCACGAACGTACTTTTCATGCAACGCGCTAACGCATAGTGTTGACACCTGCTGAATGGCGAGCGGGGGGTGTGGTGCGGCACGCAGGCGGGTGTGCTCCGCGCCCTCGCTCCTGTAACGTCCCCCTGACACCGTAAAACGGCTATTGCGTCGCCTCTTGCGTCTATCGCAAAGCGCATTTTTTTAAAACTCCCCAGTTATTTCTTGCAAATATTTGCCGACGCGACGTTCAGCTTGTTGAGAACAGCGAGTCGGCGCAGCGTATATGGAAACCCTTCCAGTATTCAGAACCCCAGTAATTCTGAGCTGCGGGAGGGTTTACTAGCATTAATTCACAGAAAGTTACCTTAAACCATTCCGGTACTCAGAGTTGCGAATGATCTGGATTCGGGTATTGTTTCCGGTATAGTAATCGAGACTTGATGATTAAAAAGCTTCCTCTACTCAGATCCCTAGAAAGCATAAAAGTACTTGATCTGAAACGCGGGAGGAATTTCTGCGCTATGCTCCCCGATCTCAGATCGCAAACGGCACGTGCAAAGAGAGAGAGAGAGCGATACCATGCGCATCTCTATGTTGTTTGTTTTGATTTAAATTAGTTCCGTTACCGCTTTGTCACGAAAATAATTTTAAAACCGCATCTCTACCGGGAAACCTAAAAATATGCATTAATTATTTAAAAACAAGCAAGAATGTGCCTAACGCTCGACAATTTTGTTGTTAATAACTTGTTAATTCGCCTAACGTTAAAAGTTTTATGATTACACTGTCATAAGTTTTTATTACATTATCTTTATAATGCAATTCAGATTATTAGTATTTCTTTAATCTTCGCTCGTTTACATAGAAGTTCTTACCGGGCGTATTGCATCTTGGGTCGAAAACAGCACAAAGGAATTTTCATTTATTATTTACATAATTTTATGTTAAAAATTATAATTTATATGATTGTATGATTGTATGAGATAAAAATATGTTTGGCAACAACATAATTTTTTTTTAATTTAAAATTTATTCATTTATTTTCCTTTGTTTTTTTTGTATTTTCTCGCATTTTGGCGGGAAAATCGTCAAAGAGAGCTTTTGCAAAAAAAAATCTAATATACATTCTGCTTGCATATATTTTTATAGTTTTTTGATATTAAAGTAACAAAGAGTTCAGCTTTACAAGTACCCAATAAAAAAAGAGAAAAACTTTAGAAATGAAATTTTTATAGCAAATTAAATTGTTTTTTTTTTACTTGTTTTACTTGTAAAAGCCACCTTTCAATCAAGATTTTTTTTTTCGTATTTTTTTGGTATTTTTCTATCACTGTTTTCAATTTCATACAAATATAAAATCTCATGCATTTAAGGGATATACCTATAAACCACATTTTAGACTAAGTAGCGGTAGGAATTCATATCCATAACGCTAGTACTGCGTTTGTAATGCCTCCCGCATTACAGAACTAAAAGCTTGGTAGACTAATCTGAATAACGGTAGGAATTTATATCCATAACGCTAGTATTGCGTTTGTAAAGCCTCCCGCATTACAGAACTAAAAGCAGGGTAGCATTTAATCCATCAAACTGCGCGTTCACTTGCTTAAAGGCTCCCGCAGCTCAGATGTACTGGGGTTCTGAATACTGGAAGGGTTTCCATAAACGCGTCGGCGCACGTCTGCCTCTTCGACTGTTTCAGAGGCACGCTGAGAAGCCATGCGCTCTGCGTTCTCTCGACGTCGAGAAGCCGCCTCCGCTGATGTTTCAGAGGCTCGCTGGGAAACCATACTCTGCGTTCCCTTGACGTCGAGAAATCACCTCCTCGAATGTTTTAGAGGCACGCTGAGATGCAATGCGGTCAGCGTTCTGCAGACGTCGGGCATCAGCTTACGCAGATGATTCAGCCAACCGAACATTTTCCTGACGCTGCGCCTGCTCAATTCTCCGCTGTTCAGCATGAACTGACGATTCTTGCTGTCTAGCTATCTTTATAGCCCGAGCTCTTTGTGGGCTCTGTGAAAGATTCGATTTACGTTTGCGAGGCATAATAAATTTAAAAAGTTACGAAGGTTGTATTGTAACCTTAAATTAACTATTATAATCTGTGCCTTTACTACCAAATCAGTTGAAATATCGGAAGATATCCAACCCAACTAAACTAACCCTAACACAGTTATACAATTAATCCAAAGACTATACAATTTTTATATTTTCCGGTCCACCAGTTTTGGAGATAAGGCGGAGGGGACATACATTTTTTGTGGTTTCTCGAGGATTTGTCGAAATAGATGCGACTAAATGTGTAGCTAAACTATATATTTATACAATTAGCCCTTTAATACCTACAATTTGATACCCATATTGTATTTTTAAATAATATTTTTTTCATTTATTTTACTTATTTTTTTGTTTCTCATTTGTGCTAATTTTTTTTTTAAATCGCTATAGTTTTCCTGTAATTGATCAGTTATGATCTACAATAGACATTTTTTTTCATATTTTTCGGTCTACCAATTTCGGGGGACATACACATTTTTGTGGTTTTTTAAAGATTTCTCGAAACCAGTGCCAGTAAATTTAGTGAAAGTGAATATTTTTACAATAAGCTTTTTAATATCTAAAATATATTATACTCATATTGTATTTTTAGGAAAATAGATTTTATTTTTCTCACTTTTGCTTTGGAAATATTTTAAACAATTTCAAATTTCAAATTAGCGGTACCGGTAGTAAAGTTATGAGTATGAAAATAAACCTTTATGGTGAGACTCCTTTCTCCGTCCGTCCGTTATACTATATATTATACTATAACGGACGGACCGACAAAGCAGTCTCACCATAAAGGTTTCTTTTGTACCTTTTAGGGTACTACGGATTCTACGGAACCCTGATTACCGTCTCTGCATCTGAGAGCAGGATCCTCTTAATGGAGAAATCCTCTTAAAAATACTACACAATACAAGTATGAATTACACAGCGTACCTACATATTTGTTTATGTATTTTGAGAAAGATTAAACGATATCGCCATGTAATATACAAGTAGCGCCATCTGGTTTTTTGTAGCAAACGAATGACTGCGGCTTTTCAAGTAGATTGAGAAAAGTCAATCGCAATGTGTCGAATGTGTCGGGAGTACGTCAACATTGTAGAGGATTGTGACATATTCTTTGATTTGATTGCTAGTCCTGGTTGCTTTAAACATAAATTATTTTTGTTATTAGACTAAGCTTGCATGTTTTGTCATTTTGTTTGTGTAGATTTGTAGAACATTAACTTCATTATATAAATTTAATATTTACAAATTTTGTATACCTATATTAAAATTTAGCCTATGCGAATTTTATTTTTGTCACTGTCACTCCAAGCGAAAAATCGCGCAGTGCGAGAGGGGCGGATTCAGGGCAAAAGGGAAAAAGTTGGTTTTATATTTTTATTAAAAAAACTAAAAAACCAAAATTTCAAATCTCTAGATATTGTTGAAGCACACCTAATAAAATATGTTTGAGTTCTTTATATGGTTCCTATTCGTCAAACGAGGAGAAAAAGTTTGTTTGAAGACCTCATTTCTATCGAGGAAAATTTATCCAAACACGTTTTCCAATTTCAAAACCCTAGATTATATGATCAAAATGCATATAGCTACCAGAAATTTTCCGTGTATTTCATGAAATACACAGAAAAGAAACGCCCTTATTTTTTTCGCATATCGCCTTATTGTTCTAGACAAACGAAACAAGAACTTATCAGAAAAAGATCTAACAAAAATACCTAAGAGGAAAGTCGAGTCACAAAAGAAAGATGTCTGTTTTTGTTGTAATGTAAGTTGTGTTGAAACTATATCGCGATGTAAATACGTGCAGCGCCATCTAGTGAAAGTAGACATGAGACTGTGTCAAAGTGAAGTTATGGGCAACCGATATGAAAAGTTCCTCTTTGCATTTTTTTTATCTATCTAGGTTTAATATTTTGTTTTACTATTAATATGTATAAAACTATTTTCTGCGCTAATTAGACACCTGCTTTTTCTCTGGTTCTGATCTATCCCACTGGAACCATGCATTTTCCGGGATAAAAAGTAGCCTATATATTAATTAAGGGTATATGCTATATTCATTATAAATTTCATCCAAATCCGTTCAGCCGTTTCAGCGTGAAAGAGTAACAAACATACACACACACAAACTTTCGCATTTATAATATTATTATATATTATATTATACAACGTGTAACAGAAAGGTGTAACCATATTTTAAGAGCTTATTCAGTCAATGGTATAGAACAACTTTTACTATGGAGCCAACCTCGAAATATCAAAAAAAAATCTGCCCTTCCATACATTTCGGCCTAGCGGCATTGCATTTTTCTATGAAACAGTAAATTTTTTTTTCAATATACAGGTTTTGTTCAATAGTAAAAGTTGTTCTATACCATTGATTGAATAAGCTCTTCAAATATGGTTACACGTTTCTGTTACAGAGTGTATAAATCTGCCCTTCCATACATTTCGGCCTAGCGGCATTGCATTTTTCTATGAAACAGTAAAAATTTGATTGAATAAGCTCTTCAAATATGGTTACACCTTTCTGTTACAGGGTGTACGAGTATATATGTATATATTGTGATGGTTTTATTAGACATTTCAACCACCACTAATCGAGTTGCAATTTTTAAGATCTCGTCAAAAAACGTGACCTATATGTCGTATATTATTACAAAAACAATAACTGATTTATAGTTAAAGTCATATTATATTGTTTTCTTAATTGGTTTCAGCAAAATATTTTTTTTGCGGCAGCAATGGGAAATATGAAATATATTTATTTTTGTAATTTAGGTATAACAAATACATTTATTACAGGTCAGTTTTAATGTAATTTAAGTAATTAAATAATCTATATGTATAGGTAATAGTTTTATGTCATAAATAATAATATGGAGAAATACGCAGGGGAATAATAAAGTTTGGGTTTACTTAAATTAATTAAAAAAATACACTTGAATAAAATAAAAATATAGGAATAAGGAATAAATTATTTTATAAATATATGCAATACATATAATAAATATATGCCGAACTCCGCCCATTCGATTAGTCTTGCTAAGAAGAAGGGCAAAAAACTTAGCAAGGCTCCGTAGTCTTATTACATTTAGTGCAGAATTGGCATTTCCGGTACTTAGTATGAATTGAACAGCATAGCGGCGATTCGTATTTAGATATTTTTTAGACAGGTTTTATATCAGGGGTCTCCAAACTTTTTTGCCAAAAGGCCACACTAATTCCCCCTTTTAGAAAAATACGCATGATAACCTTTCTGTTAATATCGGTTGTGAGTTTTGATAAATTATAAATAGTAAATAGCATTACGTTATTATTATAAGTTTGTGAATTTTAATTAAACTATAGCGGACTAGAAACCGGGCATATCCGGCCAGTGACCGCGGGCTGGAATGGTGGTGCTCGCGGGCCGGTCTTGGCCCCTGTTTTAGATAATTGGAGAAAAGAGAGAAGGAGAAAATAATTATCACAGGTAGGGTACATAATTGGCCTATTTGAGAATTTACAATCTCATTTTTCGTTTTTCCAATTAACAGAACAGAAACAAGGTAATATAAATACTTTTTATTTTTTTGGCAATGTAATTTAATGAATGGACAACAAGAAAAAAATATCGTTTGTGACAATAAAATAATTAAATTGTTTTTCAATGCAAGTGCTCGTAAAGGCCCAATTATTTTGCCCTAGGGCTTTATTATTATTATTTTTTTAAATTTATTTGCAATGGTTGGCTAACCTGCAGCCTGTCCTGTGTACCATAGATGTTATACTTTTTTTTCACTGTTTAACGGCTCTGGATACAGTCTTTTTGAGCCAATCATAATTTAGAGTTCACAAGATTATATTTGTTTTATTTCCTCACACTATGCATTGAAAAACGTAGTATGATACACGGGCGTAAGAGCAATAAATTACTCGGTTACGTTTAAAACACTCGCTACGCTCGTGTTTTAAATCGTCCTCGTAATTTATTCTTTTTTGCCCTTGTAACATAAAACTACTATTACGATGTCTTTGAAACTGAATGAAGCAAAAAAAAAAAATGAAACGCCCCCGGACTATATGGCCTAATTTTCAAACAGAATTGAGAACTCTTTATGAATGGTTTTGTTTTTTTTTTAAGTTGAAGATTATTTAGACAAATTGTTTTCTTATAATTGGTTGTTTAGAATTCTCTTAAAAACAGACACAATTATTGTAGTTCTTTTGCTTTTCTTTTGTCTGTCTCCATTTAGCTCCAATCAGCCATTCTTATGTTATACTGCGAACGGACAGCTTCCATGAACATTCAGCTCCAATCAGCCATTCTTATGTTATACTGCGAACGGACAGCTTTCATGAACATTCAGCTCCAATCAGCCATTCTTATGTTATACTCCGAACGGACAGCTTCCATGAACATTCAGCTCCAATCAGCCATTCTTATGTTATACTGCGAACGGACAGCTTCTATGAACATTCAGCTCCAATCAGCCATTCTTATGTTATACTCCGAACGGACAGCTTCCACGAACATTCAGCTCCAATCAGCCATTCTTATGTTATACTGCGAACGGACAGCTTCCATGAACATTTAGTTCCAATCAGCCATTCTTATGTTATACTGCGAACGGACAGCTTCCATGAACATTTAGCTCCAATCAGCCATTCTTATGTTATACTGCGAACGGACAGCTTCCATGAACATTTAGCTCCAATCAGCCATTCTTATTTTATACTGCGAACGGACAGCTTCCATGAACATTTAGCTCCAATCAGCCATTCTTATGTTATATTGTGAACGGACAGCTTTCCTGAACAACGTTACTCAGCCCATCTGCCTATATCTAACTACTTATGTAATATTATATGTTTTTGTAGCAATTGTTAGGTATAAGAAGCAAAATGGTTTTCAAATCTGCGCGCCAAAGACATCTTACGCCGAGATCAGGTTTGATTGGTAGACGCAAGCATCGACCATTTTTCTATCCCCTCCTAACCACTTCCGCTAAAATCTATGCGATCGATATCCGCACGCTCCGGAGAAAATAATAAAAAATATATATAATTGTGTTCCCTAACTTGTGCTGAAGTGCCAGATATTCCGCAGGACACCTCCCGGAACCCAACCCAACACAGGTTAGTGCTTGTAGAATATCAACCAGCAATATCTATCGCGTTAGATACTTTATACAATGTGTAACAGAAAGGTGTAACCATATTTGAAGAGCTTATTCAGTCAATGGTATAGAACAACTTTTACTATGGAGACAAACCTGAAATCTCAAAAAAAAATCTGCCTTTCCATACATTTCGGCCGAGCGGCATTGTACTTTTCTATGAAACAGTTAATTTTTTTTTTTTTTGATACAAGATTTTTTCCATAGTAAAAGTTGTTCTATACTACACGTTGCATAAGAGTGCATTACAAACATTGACATAAAACTGGTATATCGATGATTGATTACAAACTACGAATAATTTGGGACTCGCACTCAAAGGGTTCCGTACCACCACACAATACGGGTACGGAACTCTAAAAATATTATGGTAAATGAAAAAATATATGCCATCGCAATATTAATGCGACAAAAACACGCCGTTAAAATGGTAGCGCCTGGCAAACGATTCGCGGCTCCCACTGAGTTCGGAACCCGGTTGGTGATCATTGAACCTTGTTCCTGGTCCCTGGCCGGGTCTCCGGTATGGGTTCGGGCGGCTGATTGGATTTTACCTTGTATAATATATATTTTACCTATCATTTTAATCGTAAATATATTGCTACATAAATTAAATAAACCTTTAATTTAGTTCATGTACATTTATTATTTTATTACATATATTTTCTTTATAAGATTAAATTTGACGTGTAAAAGTGTATATATCTATACCTGCTTTGCAAAATAAACTATTTGAATTTGAATTTGACCCTAATATCTCAACCAATATATTTTTTCTGTAATCTTTTTTTCATATTTTTCGGTCCACTTGTTTCGGAGATAAGAAGGCGGGGCACGATAACATTAATAGATGCTACTTTTTCGAGTTTTTTTTGTATGGGGGTCCTCTTGGACTTGATTTTTAATTGTATTTTTTTTACAGACATAAAACAGCGGAGGCTAGTAACTAATAGGGTCCCGTTTGGCACTCTTTGGGTACGGAACCCTAAAAAAGATCAATAAGAAACAAATTTCAAGTAAATAAGCAAGTATTTTTAATAATCTAACTTAATGAAATTATAAACTACAATATTTTACCACAGACCACTTACCCATTAGACATCTAACCAACAAGTGAGAATTTTTTTCGCCACTGCTGGGGTGTTGTGAGGTAATGCGGGGAGGGTACTAAGTAAGGAAATAGAGATGGGATAGTATGGAATGACATTTGTATAGTAGTGAAATTGCACTGATGTGTTGGTGATACAGGTTACGACGCGACGTCTAATGGCTAATATTGTACAATGTCACGCTGATATTACTTACTACATTATTTACGTATCTATTTATTAATTAATTAACAAGAAACTTAAATAACATGAATAATACTAAATTATAAATATTACTTCAAATAAACACCAACTATTAAAGAAAATAAAATAAAAATAGCCCGAATTAAATAAATAATTAAACTAAATAAAACACATTTAAATAAAATTAAAGTGAGATATAATTCGGGCCATTCAGGCCCGGCATCAGTCACAATGAAGTAAAAAGAAAAACAGAACAGAAAGGTAAAAAAAAATAATATTTACATTTAAGGGGGAACGATTCTTATCCTCTACGAAAAGCACAACTTAAGATGGCTCTTCTTATTTTTGAATTAAAAATATAAAAAAAACGGGATTTATAGCATTTCGCGAACATAGTTAAGATTCAGTTAGGCTTTTCCGGCAAAATTTTGTTATATTATGCATAACGTTGTAAATGTATGGGCACACATACTTAAAAGCGTGTTTTAAGTTTGTATGCCCATACATCTACAACGTAATGCATAATATAACAAAATTTTGCCGGAAAAGCCTAACTGACATTAAACTATGTTCGCGGAATGCTATAAATCACATTTATATAATATCTTTAATTCAAAAATACAAAGAACCATCTAAAGTTTGCGTTTCGTAGAGAATACAACTCGTTTCCCCTTAACCTATTTACAAAATATGACACAGAAAGTAAATGAGTCACATTGCGCCATCCCACCGTATCGATGCAGAATTTTGTGTCCTTTAGTTTGTTTTTCGTGATCAGTCTTTTATCTATATTTATAAGTATTATTATTTTTTATATTTTAATTTTTATTATAATTTTACCAATCTTTGATTGTAACCTTAGCTCAAAACCGAGCAGAAAGTCGTTTATTTTGCCCTAGGGCTTTATTATTTTTTTATTTTTTTTATTTACATTGGTTGGCTAACCTGCAGCCTTTCCTTTGTACCATAAAGGGTATCCTTTTTTTCCACTGTTTAACGGCTCTGGATACAGTCCTTTTGAGCCAATCATAATTTAAAGTTCACAAGATTATATTTGTTTTATTTCCTCACACTATGCATTGAAAAACGTAGTATGATACACGGGCGCAAGAGCAATAAATTACTCAGTTACGTTTAAAACACTCGCTATGCTCGCGTTTAAATCGTCCTCGTCATTTATTGTTTTCGCCCTTGTAGCATAAACTACTATTAAAAATAGAGTTCATCAGCACTTTCTTAAAACGCAAACTATTTAATCAGGTTTTTTGGTTCTTCTTTCGCACGAGTTAGAGTCTTGTCTTAAATGTGTATCTATTTATTAATATGCATATATATGTGTATTTATTGTATATATATATATATATATATATATATATATATATATATATATATATAATATTAATATTGCTTAGTAAGTAATGGTTTTTAACATTGTGTAAACTATTGATTGTTTAATATTTAGTTACTTATAAGCTTGTATCTATTTAATTATCATTTTATCATCTTTTCCGGCACTACCCTAATTTATCCACATCACCAAAGGTAAATTGGAAGATAATGCTAATTAGCATTAAGTTCGCCTTGTGTACTATATTTATAAGTGCAATAAAGAATTTTTATTATTATTATTAATGTTGCTTGTTTAAGCCTGGACCATATTGTGCACCAAGCGACCATATGAACGAACTCTCCCACGATATCGTTCAAAGGAGCTGAGGGTCTGTCACAGAGAGACATAGAATTAATGTTACCTAGCCATCCGAGGACCCCAAACCCCTCAATGCTGCCGAAGATACATACTCATAAATAGTACTTAGATCGCTGCCGCAGGGGATGGTCCTCGCAAGTTAATCCCCTGTCCGAGGTAGGCCCCAGCCCGCCGATCACCAGAAGCGTCGACCAGGTACGAGGATATTTATTATATAATTGTAACAATAATTTGATATAAATAAATATCTCTATAAATCAAATAAATCAATAAAATAATGGTTTGAGGATGTTGATGGGGCTGCCTCGCTTTTGCAGCGCATCAGGCATGTTTACCGAGGCTCGTATTGACAGCTGGGAGTCAATATTACGCAAGAGAGTGGCCTCCCTGATGCGGCTCGTGAGAGACAGTCCCAGCAGCCTTCTCAACACCATACTGGATCGGATGGATTGTCCGGTTGTGTAGCACTGGAACTTCTTACATATGGGGTCCAGAGCTGCAATGTTTAACATTAAATAAGGTTTTCATGTGTAAATATGTGTACTAATTGTAATCGCGGGATTACAGAACTGCAGAGCTGATGATAAAGGGAAAATGGATGGGTTGACACGAGAGAAGAAAAAGATTGTGGGATATAGAATGTGGGTGCGCTGACCTGGTTCGAATGTTTCGATGGGCCGGCAAATCCGCCGCGTTTCTTCTCCTCTCGTTGGGCTGATTGAGTTGACGGTGATGAGCAGTGATGAGCTGGATGTCTTGGAGTAATGTACACAGCACTAGTATGAACACAACACTGTAAATACGCGAGATTGTTTGTATTGGCGGCGCGAACGTGTACACATGTGTCGTTCTGGACGATTCGGACGGAACAGAGCGAGCGCCGGCGCGCGAGTCGAGTTGGCGCCAGGCGCTGTGTTGCGAAATTACTCATCCGAATGCGTCACGCTTGTGGCGTGAACATCCTGGGGGGGCCGGGGCTGCGACTCCTCTTGAGCTGAATCCAACGGCAGCCTGGCTATCTTGAACACAGGTCGTCGCAGATTTCCATGAGCTGTGTCCAGATCCACAACTCGGATCACTCCATCCTTGCCAGGTATCGTGCGGAGAATTCTCCCCAACTTCCATTGGAGCGGAGGCAGGTCATCCTCTTTGATGAGGACCAGTTCACCCACTTGAGGAGGGGAAGAAGGGGAGAGCTATTTGGAGCGGGTTTGCAGGGTATGGAGGTAGGATCTGGACCAGAGAGTCAAAAAACGCTGAGAGAGCGCTTGAATGAGTTGAAACCGTTTAAGAGCAGATATGGGTCTGTCGTCAAAAGACTGCTCAGGTAGAGCGGTGAGCGGACGACCAATAATGAAATGTCCGGCCGTGAGAGGTTCAAAGTCCGTAGGGTCGGATGAAATCGGGCAGAGGGTTCTTGAGTTGAGTATTATTTCGTGCAGAGCGCCGAACCAAGTTATGTGCTGATTCGCGAGCTTGTGAGTGATTGCATCATAGTTTGTGCCGCAGTCTGAGCGAATGAGAACTGGAGTACCGCGACGTGAGATAAAACCTAACAGGGCTCGTGCTGAGTGAAATTGACCATGTACGTCTGCTATTATTGGTGTGTTAGTGACGTTCACTACACGTTGTGCGGAGTTACAAGAATTCTCTGTTGGAGCTGGAGTCATTGAGTGAAAATGAACTGAGTGTGTATGTGATGAGTGTGTGTGTGATGACTGAGTGCTGGTTTCATAGAGTGAAAATGAGCTGAGTGTGTCTATATGTGCTGATTGAATGTGTGAGTGAAAATGAGCTGAGTGTGTATGTGCTGATTGAATGTGTGAGTGAAAATGAGTTGAGTGTGTATGTGCTGATTGAATGTGTGATGAGTGTGACTATATGTGAAAATGAGTTATTAAAAACTTGAGCGCTACCAACTCCAACGTGCGGATAGCTTGTAACTTGCGCGGGCCGAAATAACAAAGGCTATGTTCAAACGGAACACGGAAAATAAACCCGACAGAGAGAAAGAAAGAAAAAAAAAAAAAAAAAAAAAAATTTTTAAAAACAACCTGTATATGAGCTGACAAACCAACGTGGAACACCCTATATGTGTACCACAAACAACAAGATCAGAGATGAGAAGAGAAAAAAAAACAAATTGTTTACTATATTTGTGCTATATATATATACCCGGGTAAAAAAGGCAGACAATAACACAAATAAACGGTCCGGCAATATATTACTGCGACGTGAGATTACCGCAACACAAAAATATCGAAAAGGGCTGATGAACCTGTTCACTTTTATGTTATTTGCCTTGAAATCACGTGCCGACAATACGCTTTGGTTCTTGTTTACACGAAAGTACCTTTACAACAACAACATCAGTCGTCGAAAATTCTATTTATAGAATAAAATACCTACCTACAAGCCTCGAACGCGTAAACAAACAAAGAATGCGTTCACCTGGCAGAAATCGTATCTAAATGTGCGGACAATCCAATGATGCTAATCAAGCTTTAATCAACGTAATAATACGTAACCGTATAACGTGTGTACTTATGTACTCAACACACGTAACTTACGTATATATGTGACGTATATAAGTGCACGAAATAAAGCAAATTTATACTCGTTCCGAAAAAAAAAATATCTCGCAAAATCTCGTAAAATTTGGGTTTAATAAAGAAGTATAGTGGACTGTAATAAACAATTGGGCTGAATGAATATAATTATATTATCTGAGCTGAATAATAATAACAAACTGAGTTTATTCTGTAAAGGGGCGTGGGGGGGGCCGTTTCTATACCGATAAATGGAATTTTCTAGGCGGCGGTTCTAATTACCTACCCGCCATAGGTATTCGAGACCACAAAATATTTTTTGCCGGGAAAGGGGGCAAAATATTTAACCGGGTGAAAATGGACTGTAGTAAATCGACGGGGGCTGGTTCAAACAAAGTTACGGGCCGGCGGGGGATAGGCGGGGGGTGATATAAACCAAAAATTTTCTTGGATTGAAAATGGACTGTAATAAATCGACGGGGGCTGGTTCAGTAACGGTTCGAAGGGCCAAAAGTGTAGCCGCTGGCTACAGGATGCAGGGCTGATGAAATTTGAGTGGGAGAGCAGACAGGATAAGAAAAAGATTGTGGGATATAGAATGTGGGTGCGCTGACCTGGTTCGAATGTTTCGATGGGCCGGCAAATCCGCCGCGTTTCTTCTCCTCTCGTTGGGCTGATTGAGTTGACGGTGATGAGCAGTGATGAGCTGGATGTCTTGGAGTAATGTACACAGCACTAGTATGAACACAACACTGTAAATACGCGAGATTGTTTGTATTGGCGGCGCGAACGTGTACACATGTGTCGTTCTGGACGATTCGGACGGAACAGAGCGAGCGCCGGCGCGCGAGTCGAGTTGGCGCCAGGCGCTGTGTTGCGAAATTACTCATCCGAATGCGTCACGCTTGTGGCGTGAACACTAATATACTAAGTACTAATAAAAATATGGACTTGATCTGAAATAAAATTATATTATTATTATAAATACGATTAACTGAATAAACTGACGTCACTTGTAAATATATAGAGCAAAAAATATATAGAGTATATAAGAGTATAGATAAACAACATGGGAAAAATACAGCTTTCTTTGTAAGCAAATCAACAAATACCAATTTAATCCCTTGGACCCCGTTTAAAGGGCTTGTTCTAGTGTCCATTGTTATTTAATTAAGAATTTTCAGTAGGTATCCAAAGACTTCGCAAACGAAAGCGTAGTGCGGAACGAACTTCAGCCAGATGGCCCTTGGTCCACACGACATCCGGCGTCCGACGTCCGGTATAATCACCCCCGGTAATGGCGCTTGATTGGAAGTGCCACTAAATCGGACCATTGCCGGACCCGTCATTTACCGGTTACGGTATGCTCACAATACAAACACGCAAGAACTTGTCTACGGTACTGGCACAAAATAACCACTTACAGAATGTTTACTCCGCATAACTAGCGAAAACAGGCGCACGCAAACATAGACGCGTACGTACGACGATCTCGGAGATACTCGGGTGAATGCTAATACGAAATTCTGCCGAGATCATCATATGTACGCGCCTATGCATGTGTGCGTCTGTTTTCGCGCGTCGTCGAGTCGGCCTTCTGGTAGTATCTATTTTGTGGTACCGGCTTCGACCACACGTCCGTCATCCGCGATCTTGTGACCACTATCCACGCGATCTCTGTTCATAAAATGAGCTTTGCTTGATTCTATATCGGAACCAAAACCGGACTAGTGGACAGATAGCTTCTAGCAATGCTTTCGTCCACCGGCTCCGGCTTTTGACGGACGCAATAGGACCGTGGACGAAGGCACTAAGGCTCCTGAAAACATTCGCAGGATTTGGTTGGAAGAGGAAGGCCGAATTTGAAGCACGTATGTCCAGTTGTCCAGGGCTGCGTTCACTTCAATCGCTATGTGCCGTCCGCCTAACACTGACAGCAGGATAGCATATATGCAAATGTCTACCCGAGCAAAAGAGAGGGCATGTCACCCCACGATCAAATTGAACGTAGCCCAGGTGAGCCGGTGATAACGATGATGATGATGATGACAGCGATGATGTTCAAAAATATAACTTGCGAGTATTTTTTATTATTTAGACACAAGCAAAGAGAGCGTTTCATTTGAAAAAAATCTAAGAATGTCATAAATTTGTATCAGCGTAAGTAAAGGAATGAGCAGCTTTTATGAGCTTTTATGAAAATACTCATAATATCAGAACTCGTAAAAACGTCCAAGTAATGGATAGTTATATGGAAAAATTCCAATAACTTGGAAACACACAGAGTTGTTTATACTTGCTTTAAGGTTACCTTTGTGTGTAATTATTTTGTTGTAATTATTGTGTGTAATTATTTGTGTGTAATTATTGTGTGTAATTATTTGTGTGTAATTGTGTGTGTTTGTATTAGGAGTCGGTTGCGTTTTGTAAGTAGTTTAGTTGAACCACATCATAATTTTTCAGATTTGCCACAAGTATCACAATCCTCGAGAAAAAAGATCGGAAAGATCACTGAAATCACGGAAAACGTAATTTGGCGTTGTAACTACTAGTTGGATCAGAAATAAAATATTTTTTATCGAGTAAAGTAATGAAAGTAGCCTTTATTGATTTTATTATTTTTCATTTCCTTTCGTTATTTTAAAACTCAAACATTCAACATTTTACGTGTAAAGAAAAACGACGAAAAAGAAAATTTATGTTTGTTTTTCTTCCTAAATAACGAAAGGAAAAAAATATTAAAATATTATATGAACAAAGCACTTCTCAAAAGTTCTTTCTTTCTTTAAGGACTTCTTTACTTTACTTCTTTCTAATTTGGAAGAAAAAAGTTAATTTTTTTGTAGTTTCAACGCCAAATTACGTTTTTACGTTACTTTTTAGAAATCAGACCTAAATCTGAATCTGTTCTTTTTTTTATAAAAAAGGTACACCAACAATGTCAACACAAACAACATAAATAGATATACATTGGGCCTTGTTCTGGTGTTGCCATCAATGACAGGTGAACACAGCATTATCAGAAAACATTAGCATCAAAAGATATTACAAAAAACTAGTTAATATTAACAATCCAAACATACACATAAACTAATTTAAATCTAAGCTTAAAATCTAGACAGACAGTTAACACAAATTACTTAACAATATAATAAAATTAAAATATATATATCATTTATAAAAATATATATATGTGCACAAATATTTAATAACACAAATTTCTAAAATTTCTAAAAAGAGAGAAAAAAAATAATTATGTATATACAATCGTTAAATATTCAAATTTAAGGATGTAATATCTTATATTTAAAGTTACAAGCTTTATCAGAAAAAATATCAAGGGAGTGGGTCTTCCACATTTTGTTGTAAGTGCTACAAGATCTTACATCTGGTGCATTTCGACCAAGGTTTGTTCTACGATAAGGTATTGAAAATATGTCCCCCGCTACTCGTCGAGCATGTAATCGAGGAACAGCTAAGGTCACACCATGTTCTTTTATCAAAGAAAGAAAGAAAGAAAATATTTATTTGCTGTGATAAGGGTACATAGGTTATTAGGAGTATACAAAAGAACGCCTTCATCAGCTAGTGTTATAGCATGCAAATACTTAAATTAATGATAATGTTGTCAACAAATTATTTACAATTAAATACAATTACTAATTATGTTTTGCAATGCCTCTTTTTAAATAGCTATGTATGTTTGTAATTAGAAACTTCCCTAAATTATTTTATTGAATAGAAACAATGTGCCTGCAACCAATGGCTTGAGGTTATCAGGGATGCTATTGTAGATTTTTATGGCCATATATGAACAATTTGTTTGGTAAAATGTTGTCCGGGGTGTAAAGTCAACCACTAGTCTGTCAGGGTTCTTAGTATTTCTTTGGTAAAAATCACTTTCTTTTGTAAATAAGTCCAAATGCAGTTTCACAAACTTGCAAATTTCAAAAATGTATAGACACGGCAATGGGAGTATATTACATTCAACATAGAAAGAAAGAAAGAAAAGTAATTTATTTTAAAATACCACAGACACGAGGAAGAACATAAAAACATACAAAATAACAAACAATACAAATTAACAAACAGTACGAGTAAATATAACATTAGGAAAACAGTGGTAAATAAAAAAGGATTTCAGCTCAGCTTAATGCTGTAGTAGGGGCTACAGCGCTGGTATTCTGCTGAAATGTCTGACATTGTCGACTTCCACAGACTGCATCCGATTATGTAGATACAAATGGAACCATTCGCATGCTGACTGCGATTCTACGTTGTGACTCAGTTTTGCCATAAATGCATATGAATGTATGTGTTAACATGACTCTGCATTTAAATTCCACCCCCGAAAATGAGGGGGTAAATCTCTTATGATTTTATTTCTATAATGCAAAAAAGCTTTTAGTGATATTAAGAATGACGTCACATCTCCCTATCCCCTTTACACTAAATATTACATACTAGCTTCTGTGGCCTATAGGAAACAAATGTCATTTTTTTTTTCAAAAACAAACATTATAAGCGCTCTCATTCCCTCTTAATTGAATATACAAACTGAAAATATCCCAAACAAAGCTAGTAACGCTGAAAAACTGGCGTGTTCGGACTATGAAGTCCGGACTTGTTCTACGGAGCAACGGCTCGACACGTCATCCAAACATCAAACATCATTCAAAGGCAGTTTTCGATACAGGGCGTCAAAAGTATGGAATGATTTGCCCCCACACATCAGAGAATGCAAAACAAAGGCAATGTTCCGTATTAAATTGAAAATATACCTTTTTGACCAACAAAAGTTAAATTAAGCCTTGACGTAAAACAAAGGAAACAATTTCTCTTATTTCATAAGGTATATATTTTTTATTTATATATAAATTATTTTACACATAGCTCCTGCACATTCTTTTCCTTTTCATTGTTTAATTCAATATAAGCTACCAATATATAAGTATAGGTTAAGTTTTAATTTTAAATCAGGGTTCAGCAGAATACCAGCGCTGTGGTTCCCACTGCAGTGTTAAGCTGATCTGTTTATCCTTTTTTTAGTTACCGCTTTTTATTTAATGTTATATTAATTGTTTGTTATTTTGTATGTAAGTATGTATAATTTTACTCGTGTTGGGTGGTATCTTAAAATAAAGTGCTTTTCTTTCTTATTTCAGCTTATGTACAGAAACAGTTTCAGGGCCGGGAAGTACCTTATTCGGGAAAATTCTTTATGGAGAATTACCTATAGTTGTGAAACGGGTAAAAGTTAGTAAAACTCCTAATTCCACAAGGCGCGATCGTGTTCTATGTTAAGGTTAAACGTCAGTCGCTTAGCACAAAGTGCATAACCTAACTTTGTATTTCTTGTTTCGAAGTTAAAAATTGAAAAACATTTTGGTATGTGGCAGTTAACACCAATAATTCAGTATTAGTGAGGTTTGTAAAGCATGAGTTTGAAATTTATTGCACAATTAGTCATGATCTGCTCCAAACAAAGTTAAACTAGCATTTTAAGTTGGTCCGTTCCATGTCCATACTACGAGGTGGTACGGAACACTTTGTGCGCGAGTCCAACTCGCACTTGGCCGTTTTGATAGGTATTGTTCACATTGCCTACACACTTGGTAAAAGGAGGTTCCAATCCAAACGGTTATCTACGTATGACTTACCTAGGGTTGCCAACTTTTTTTAGAAGAAATAAAGTATATCTGATTTCAGGGAAGGTAAATAAAAAGTACGGTCACAGATTATATAGTAGTTACTACGGTCCTTTTAAAAAAAAGTATTCTTTATTCAAGGGAGTTCAAAGATTTAAAAAAAAAAATGTCTCGATAGGAAGGTAGGAACCAAGAAGGCCAGACTCCATACTAACATCTTCAAATCCTTTTGTGAAACTGTATTTTTTGTGCTATTTGCATAAACACAAACGTACAACATAAAAATATCATCCACAATGAAGGAAGTCATACATTTTCCCTTGGATTTCTTTACGGCTCTGTTTTTGTTTTCAGTTTACGTCTAATTTTATGTAAAGATTGAAATAAAGTATTTTCACGTACTTTATTGGTATTCAAAAGTATAAAGTACAGGGACCCAAAATAACGTAAGATACTTTATTTTAAAGTACGGTTGGCAACCCTAGACTTACCTATAATTTACTCAGCGGTAAATGTTCAGGTAGATAAATTCATCAACTGGCTATACGAAAATCAGAGCCGATATAGAAATCAATGATTTCAGTTTTCATAACACTCGAGTCTCCGATAAGGTGCTATATTGAATCCACTCGATGATTCAAATAAATATTAATTATTTAATACAATAATTGAATGAGATCCTATCTTATCTTCGGATATAGATATAAACGTACTCACGGTTGGTTAGGACGCGTTCACAGTTATACAAAATTATGAGGCCTGTAGTAACCTTTGATTAATTTAGTGAAGATGCGGTATAACCACAACGCGGTTGGATCCACAAATACAGGTCTAGCGGGCCTATCTTTGTTTAGTAGTATTCCAGGCGGCGTTTGTGTGCACGTAATTGAAAACACCTTTACCTATGCTATAAAATCCAGAAAAAACCTTCAGATACCTTCTTGTGCATTTATCGGGTGTACAAATCACTCAAGGACAAAAAACAAATTTCATGGTATCACCTTCAACTCGTAAGTACACCAAAACCAGAAAAATTCCATAAATTACTTTCTGTTTGTTTTGTTTACATTTCGCCATTTGCAGAAAAGGACGGTAATATTCAACATGAATGTGTGCGACGAGTTCAGTTGCGCTGGCGGCGACAGTCTTTCTCTTGCATGCCGCGTCATGTACAGAGCCACAAACTAATCTGTTCCGGTGGGCCAAACTAAAATGGCTTCTATATTCACTGTGTGACAGTTTTCGCCGCCGGAACTGATACGTTTGTGGCTCTGTAATCACACTAGACTTCACCGCTCGGCTCAGCTCGCTTTCTGTCGGCTTTGTAACGAACCGAGCCGGCCAAGCAATATCCTGTCTTGCTCGCTCAAAAGTCTTGTATCGTCAAACTATCTCTTTCGCTGATGCTAATTGCATATACATAGTACGAAATACCTGTTCCATTTCTTGAATCAGTCGAGTAAGGGCGTTACGAATCTTCACTTAATTAATCAAAGGTAGTAAACACGTATTGTGTGAAAATTTCAACTGGCTACCTATAACGGCTGAAGCTGTAGATCCCTGTGACAGACAGACAGACAGACAGCGCAAGCTTACTAATAGGGTACCGTTTGACACCCTTCCAGTACGGAACCCTAAAGAGCGGCACAGATGTTGTTACTCGTACAAAGGCAAAAAGTAATTACAACTGCTAGCGCAAAGGCGTAACTTTTCTTTACTAAAGTAGATACACAGAGAACCTTTTTAGAGGTTCGTATAAAAGTAGTCTATTTAGAGTATTTAGTGTTCTGTTCATTCCTACATCTAGGCTTGCCAACCGTCCCGGATTTTCCGGGACGTCCCGCTTCTGGGTCAACTTTGGGCCGTCCCGCCGAGACCCCCCGCGGGATGCCTTTTGTCCCGGAAATCAGTGATTATATCTATCTCGTACCAACTACCCTCAGCCCGAGTAATTGTAATAACTCGCGAGGAGCGATCGTTGTTCATAAATTATTTATGGCACCTGGTTTTCTACATATCTTTCAGATGGTAGCTTCGATTCCACTTTCAAATGCAGAGAGAGTGTTTTCTCTCTGTGGAAATGCCTAGACAGACAGCAGAAATAAGCTGTCTGTCGACTACGTCAAGGCTGAACTACAGATTAAAATTAATTTTTACCAAAAATGACGCGAATTTTTACAGAACAAAAATTTGTAAAAATGCGCAAAATCGCAAAATATGTAAAAAGTAAATTTAATTTAATAGTTAAAAATTAATGTCTTATTTTTTTCAATTTAATAATTTGTATGTTTGTCTTTCTAACCACGTTGTTTGTGGTGTGTCCCGCGTCATATACCCAAGTCCCGGATGTCGAGCTGGGTAATCCCGGAAATGCTTCTTTTGGAGTTGGCAAGTATAGTATTAAATGTAAAAAATAAATTTAATTTAATAATTGAAAATTTTTGCGTTATTTTTTTTATTTAATAATTAAATAATTTATATGTTTGTTTTTCTGACCACATTATATGTGGTGTGTCCCCCGTCATATACGCAAGTCCCGGATGTCGAGCTGGGTAATCCCGGAAATGCTTCTTTTGGAGTTGGCAAGTATAGTATTAAATGTAAAAAATAAATTTAATTTAATAATTAAAAATTTTTGCGTTATTTTTTTTATTTAATAATTAAATAATTTATATGTTTGTTTTTCTGACCACATTGTATGTGGTGTGTCCCCCGTCATATACGCAAGTCCCGGATGTCGAGCTGGGTAATCCCGGAAATGCTTTTTTTGGAGTCGGCAAGCCTACCTACATCCCTAGTCCTATGGAAATTTTATATTTGAGGTTTATACACGAAACGCCTCTGCGACCTAGTGGTAAAGCACGCGCTCGCTAACCCAGAAGTTATATCATATCATATCATATCATATCATATAGTTTATAGTTATATTGCATGTTCTAAGTAGCCAAGTCACAAGTTTAAAAGATGTTACATGAAGGAAATGTACAAGTGACGCCCTGTAGGGGCGCAACAAAAACAAGAGGGGCAACTAGATGCCATTTTACGTAAATATTACTTAACAAATATGTTATATACAATAAATTTTATACACAAACAAAAAGAATAATTATTTTTTGTACATACAACGTGTAACAGAAAGGTGTAAGCATATTTAAAGAGCTTATTTAGTCAATGGTATAGAACAACTTTTACTATGGAACAAAACCTGTATCTCGATTTTTTTTTTATTGTTTCATAGAAAAATGCAATGCCGCTTGGTCGAAATGTATGGAAGGGCAGATTTTTTTTTTGAGATTTCAGGTTTGACCCCATAGTAAAAGTTGTTCTATACCATTGACTGAATAAGCTCTTCAAATATGGTTACACCTTTCTGTTACACGTTGTATATTATTATTTGTCTCCTCGCAGGGCTATTGAAGTATTTCATTTAGTAATGTTATATAATTTTATCATTAAATTGGTTATGGTCCCCCCGCGGTGCACCATAATTTGTGTTCGATCTATGCATGTTTCAGAAGGCATGTTAAGAGGCAGCTAGCCGCCAACGACCTTGAGTCGACCTGTGTCGGTGTAAATATCGACACAAACTATATTGAAATAACGTTCATATCAGCGGGCACTGCATTACGACGTCGCTGGGTCTCCGGATAGCGCAAAATAGGAGAAAATAATACTTTTCACATGGACGCGAGGGACGGAAAAAAAACCTATAAATAATTTTTCCAAGCAAATTGTAGGTATTTTAGTGTAATAACCATACGAATACCATTAGTAGTTTCAAAGAAATAACCAATTTTACTTAATTTTAGTCTAAGAACAACTTGACTTTGAACAATATTTTCATGCTGTTACTTATACGAGAGAATAATTTCCTAAAATAAAGTTGTTTTTTATAGTTTAACTAACAATAATATTATATATTTCATAATTGTTAAATAGCTTTATCAACTGAATCATTTTCGGACGACAACGACGCTGGAAAAAGGCGCCTTAAGTTGTTGGTCCATTTGTGCCCGAAGTTCGGCGATATGACTCAGCAACCATCTCGTTTGGGATATAATAATCGTCGATGAAAAGCGGGTGCACTAAGTGTGGACTGTGACTTGCGTTTTTCAGTTCACACTTGAGAACCTGAGACCAGTGCCGGATTAGCCACGAAGCAAGAGTAGCAAATGCTGCGGGCCCCACGCATTTGGGGGCCCCGCGCACCAACGTTTTCTGACCATAAAAAAGTATTGGGTATTTATATATTAGATTTAGTCAAAATTACTAAGAAGAAAATATTTGCATTCATTCAACATTAAAACGTGTTAAAAATGAATTGAGGAACACGATGAGCCAACAACGTTTTAATCACCTCCTTTTAATGAATATTGTACATGATTTACTCCGAGAAGTCGATATCAACAGCATTATTTGTAAATTTGCCCAAATTAAATCAAGAAAAGTTTGTTTGTAACAGTTTTGTTTTATTCAATGCCATAAACTCGATAAGTATCTAACCAAAAACAGTCTAAGGGCCCCTTGATAGAATTTGCTACAGGCCCCGCGCTGGCTTAATCCGGCACTGCCTGAGACCCTCCACAATGTTTACCTTCACTGATCAGCAAGTGTTACTGAACACTGGTTGGTGCATGTTTGCCCGGCAGGAATTTAACCAGAGTAGATAATTTTGATAGGTTTAGATAATATTTTTTATTTAGTATAATGTTTTATTTAATATAATATTTTAATTAGTATCGTATAAGGTTTTAGGGCTTTTTCTTTTATATTTTTCATTTTTTTTTTCTTGGGATTATTTACTTTATAGTATTTGACTGACAAAAATGTACTATTTACTATTTTTGTGCCAAATTTAAAGTCTTTATTTCATAATATATTTTTCAAACCAACATAGTTATGACAATTTCCATAACAAGTAATTTAGGTATTGTTAAAACCAGGGTAGAGGACAATCCGGCTTTTTTAATGTTTAATTAAAGTAGAACACAATACTGTATTGATTTATTTAGTGGATATGTATGAATATCCGTCTACCCACCTTTGTAAAGATTTTGTTGTAAAACTGTGTGCAAAATAGTAGTTTATGCTACAAGGGCGCAAAGGAATAAATTACGAGGACGATTTAAACGTAACCGAGTAATTTATTGCTCTTACGCCCGTGTATCATACTACTTTTTTCAATGCATAGTGTGAGGAAATAAAACAAATATAATCTTGTGAACTTTTTATTATAATTGGCTCAAAGGACTGTATCCAGAGCCGTTAAACAGTGGAAAAAAAAGTATAACATTTATGGTTCATAGGAAAGGCTGCAGGTTAGCCAACCATTGTGAATAAACTAAAAAAAAAAAAAAATTATAGAGCCCTAGGGCAAAATAATCGACTTTCTGTTCGGTTTTGATGCATAAAACGTGGGCCTTTACGAGCACTTGCATTGAAAATAAATAAATACGGTCTATTCCTGTTTCTATCCCTCCTATATTAGTTGGTAATCTTTAATTCTAACGGAATATTCTAAATTCGAAGTGGCTGGTAACCGATCGGTTAAAAATCAAAAAATATTTATTTTACCAAAAAAACAATAAATAATTCTGTGGCCCCAATATAGGCATAGCCTGACCCGTGTGGGTACAGTGTATATATATATATATATATATATGGTTTAGTATTAACTGCATGTGGCAGGTGAAAGTTTCAAGTAAACAAAAAAAAACTTTTATCGTTAAGTAAAACAATAACGAAACTAGAGAATCTTAAAAATCTTAGAAAGAAGAAATAAAAAATATCACTTTCTTAACACATAAATTATAATTTATAAAGTGAACAAAATTGTAAATTGAAATTTAAAGTTTAAGGCTTATGACATTTACAAATTAGGTACACATAATTTATTATTATATATATAGCATATATACGAGTTGAATTTGTGAACATCGTCCAAATTCATACTTGAGCTTTGGTAAGGGATCAGCATCATCAACCAATAACGATTTTTATAAAATTAGTAAAATGAAATTACGACTTCCCATAGTGATTCACTCAGGACTGGGAGTGAATTACTGTGGGAAGTCGAAATTTCATTGTACGGATTTCACAAAAACTGTTATTGATTCATGATGCTGATCACTTATCAAACCTCCAGTATGAATTTGGACGATGATCAAAAAGTCACCTTGTATATAGAATATAGAATATAGAATTAATAAATACTATAATATAAGATTTTTATGTGGATTGATAAGTATAATTTGTATAAGGCAAGTAAAGATTTTATAATCCAAACCAAGAAGCCATTTTTGAATCTTGAATTTTGCTTCTCTACTTGTTGCATGTTTAATGTCGCAATTATTTACAATTTTGCTATAGATATGAGGACACAAAAAGAGGGCAAATATTTGCGCGAAAACAGTCTTTGTAACGGTAACTTTGGTTACGAAATTTCTTTTTCCAAGCATGTATTCATAGTCAGGGAGGTAATAGTTTTACGATGTTGGATTATCGTTTCTTTGAAGATAAATAGTTGGCGTATGGTCAAAACTTTACATTCTGTGTAGAGATCTGTAGTATGATACCAAATAGGTTTGTTGTGCAAAACTTTTAATACTGAGCGTTGAGCTCTTTCCAAAGTGAGCATATGAGTCTTCGAGGACTCTCCCCAGGATCCTATACAGTAGCTAATCAGTGACTGACAAAGACTCAAATAAACAACACGCAGAATATCCTTTGTGGTATTGTTTCTGAGTAGCCGCATGATATTTATTAACTTTCTTGCACGTGTAGAAACAGACGAGATATGTTTGTAAAAGGAAAGTTTTTCGTCGAGTATAATTTCGAGGTATTTTACATGGTCAGTTCTCTCTACGGTATCAAAGGAGCAGTGGGTCTACCGCGTAATTCTGATTTTTATCAACATCAACTTGAGATTGAAATTTGACGTGCGTGCGATCACGCCCGCCTAACATGCCATCTCTTTTGCACGCACGTCAAATTTCAATCTCAAGTTGATGTTGATGAAAATCAGAATTAAGCGGTAGACCCGCAGGTGTTCGTTAAACGGCCACAGGTATGGATTTTAATTGGCATAACAACTTTTTTTATTACCCGTCCAAAGATTTTATTTGCTTTTCATAGAGGCGATTATAAGTTGGCTCTTTGGCCTCTTTTTCTTGGACGCGTAATACTAGTGATCACGCAGCGAAACAACAAATTGGTGTGTTTTTAGCTGATACTGAAATATTTTGTAGGGAAAAAAATATTGAATTTAGGTGATATACCTTCATATTTCAATTACCTATTCCATGAAAAAAAAATCAAGTTGATCTTTTAACCGCGTTCTTGAAGCGAACGTTTGAAAACAAAAAAAAAAGAGGTTGCAAAACATTTTTTTGCGACAAAAGTATAAATCTTAGTACATTGTTTATACGTAAGATCCCTAGAGAAAAGATTAATAAACTAAATATATATTTTTTCAATATAAGGAGAGTCCGAATTTCTTCAAACGAATCCTAGATAGCCTGGAGTTGGTCATGCTCTAGGCTCAGGTACAGTCTTAAGTTCTGAGGCAGGTCTTGCACTGACTCTCCGCGATCGTGAGTATGTGCTTACCCCTGGTCATTCAGCCTAGCCAGCACAGATCTTTCAAATGAGGCAGAACCGCATCGGAAGCGGCATTTATTTCGGTCCACGTTATCCTCTAAGAATCAGTTAGTTACTTAAATAATTACAAGATCAGCACGGTCGAAACCACGAACAAATTCTATATTTACGAGTAGTTTAAATAAAACGATATTGGGCACTTTATTTATTCGACAAAATGTTCACTTAGTATTAAACAAACGAACTACTCATAAATCTAAATAAAAGTTACTAAGTACGAGAAGGACGATCAGAAGACCTTCTATTTTCATAAATGTTTTTTCAATGCATGTGCTCGTAAAGGCCCACTTTTTGTGCATCATAACCGAACAGAGAGTCGATTATTTTGCCCTAGGGCCTTTAATATTATTTTTTTTTAAATTTATTTATAATGGTTGGTTAACCCGCAGCCTTTCCTGTGAACCATAAATGTCATACTTTTTTTTCCACTGTTTAACGGCTCTGGATACAGTCCTTTTGAGCCAATTACAATTTAAAGTTCACAAGATTATATTTGTTTTATTTCCTCACACTATGCATTGAAAAACGTAGTATGATACACGGGCGTAAGAGCAATAAATTACTCGGTTACGTTTAAAACACTCGCTACGCTCGTGTTTTAAGTCGTCCTCGTAATTTATTCCTTTGCGCCCTTGTAGCATAAACTACTATAACCACAGAACATATGGTTTTAACTCTCATTTTATTTATTTGTTTATTTATTTATTTATTTACAAACAAGGAGTACAAACAGAGAGAGGCACATAACATCTTACAGTAAAGTTATAGGTAGTTGTTCATTGTACCACTATTTATTTATTTATTTATTTAGTTTTATTAGGGACATCAACAGCAATACATAAAACTTAATACAACATTAACAAAAAATACAAGAAATAAAGCCAATAACAGATATCCACAATAGTACATTAACGAAAGTACATAGAATTATGTATAGAATTATCCTTAGCATACTCACAGATAATATAAATGTTTGAAGTGACGCAGACAGGAGATAAAGATAAAAGTAATACTATATTTTTGTTTAAAGAATTATACTACAAAGCTAAAAAACAACCAATCTTAAAACTAACATGCACACAGAAAATTATAAAGATTAATTAATTGTCAGAAAGCGCTTTCTTCACTTGTCTTTTATAACACATATATGAACAATTATTGAAGTCGATATTCAAGAAATTCTCATTATGACTCTTACACATTCGGTATAGTATTGATTATGTTATGTTAAAAACTTATATATGAACAAAATAACGAAAATAACTATTAATACGCTTTTAGTTATTTCGTTCATATGTAACTTTTTAACATAACATAACCATTAACCACACTAGCAAGGGTGTGTTTTCGGGGTGAGACTAAACATTTTATTGATTAAGGCGATATGATCAATTTTCGAACGAATCAGCGAACGTAAAAAACATAGAGAGGCATTCTTACAAATTGTAATTCGGAAATGGTCAGACACTGAAAAGGATAAAAGACTCGTGGTGGTTCTTACTGTGTGTCTAGCGATAGTGGGCTAGCCGTGATTGACCGACTGACAGAGACAGTGAACATGTGGCCGGCACGGTTTTCATGGGGTAATTTCTCAACTCTAATCAAACTTCTATCGTTCTTTCTTTCGCTGATCCTAATCCTAATTTTTTTAACCTTAATTTTAATTAGTTTTTAACAGTTTTAAGTTTTGTGAGACATGTTTCACTTATGTAGCAAAACTACTATTATTATTTAATTAGGTATATATGATGTGTCTGCCTGTTATTGGGTATGCACTCTAATTTTAATCGTTACAGCTATGTTTATACATATCCATCCATCAGCCTAGTTCGTCCACTGCTGGACATAAGCCTTTCCAGGACTTTGCCACTCTGGGCGGTCATCCTGGAAGAATTACCCATACTGACACACGATAGGCAGGCGGGTTGGTGAGCGCGGTGCCGGAACCCTCGCACCAGTGACGCCGCTGCCCGTCACCAGTCTGTTCCATATAAGGCCCGGCTATTAGGGATGGATATACCGCCATCCATCGGTCCCAGGCATGGTGGGCCCCCGGTTTTTTGCCAGTGAGTTTGCCTCTTACTCTCCCCCAAATTACTTCGAAGGGGAATTTTTATACATATGTCATAGTGTAATATGTGTTGGCAAACCGAATAAATAAATAAATAATGCTATCATGACCCTAACTAATAATAAACAACGCGAACAGAATGGGTTCTAAAACACACCCAACAGGTATCTGGGAAAAATTTACTGTTCTATGTTAACGATGACGACGCAGTACTGCAAGTCGTCGTACAGGTCTGACAAACTTCTCACCAGGGTTGGATTCAGACCCTCGGAAAATTATTGTCTATAGGAATTAAAAATATACTACTTGGCTAAAATTATAGTACCTTTCGTTTTTCGTCGATTTTCGTTTTGAATTGAAATAAAATAGCCTATTTGTTAGTAAAGTTTTTAACAATTTACTAAAAATATTCATAATTTAATAAAATAGCCTATTAGTGAAATTAAAAAAAAAATTACTAAAATATTCATAATGCACAGAAATTCTCTATATTGTAGGGTAAATGTTAAAAAGCAAAACGTCTCAACCAATAAAACAAGTCAGTCGGCCTGAAGATAAAATTATGGTATTTTTAACGTAGTGTAGTTCCATTACGATACTACATACTACATGTCATGAAAATATGGTACAAATAGTATAATTATACTATGAAATCCAACCCTGCCTCTCACAAACACCTCAGCATCTGCAACGCCAACGTAATACAAGTAGCATAAACGCGGAAGATCTCCGGGGTTACCAAGAAATATATTATCACGAAGGCGAAGCCCGCAGGCAAAACACAAGTCTTGGTTAAGTGAAACCGGTAACGGAATTGCCTTCATCCACGCTTTGCTCTAGAGAACGAAACTGAGAAAATGAAACTGTAGATAACGGCTGCAGTTAGGGTTTGCAATTCGAATATTCGAATATTCATTTTATTCGAATATCCGCTCCAATTTCAAATTCGAATAATTCATTTAAATTATTCGAATAGTTGAATAATAATAAAGTTTTTGTTTTTGGTCTTATTCTTACTCTGCCCCTGAGTCCCACCCCACCTTGTGTTCATTTACTCGTTCAGCCTCGTTCGTTCGTTCACTCAGTCAGTCACGCGGCCAGCGACAGCGCGCACGCATCTGTGTTGTGTTAACTTGTGTTAACACAAACAAGAAAAATAATTAAAATACTTGATTTTATTTGAATAAAATTATGCAGCAATCAAACCAAACCACAGTCTAGCTGCTTTTGTTTGTTTTGAATTGATATTGTATTGTTTTCAATCAATGTTTAAAAATATTCGAATATCCGAATATTCGAATATTTGGCTCTAGAAGTATTCATTTTATTCGAATAGTAAAATTAAACGAATAGTGCAAACCCTAGCTGCAGTACAAAGAACATATAAAGTGCTTGGTGTATACCGCACACAATGTACGGGTTTCATCATTGTGTATGTAATAATAATAGCATTTTTTTTTGCATTGTAAAAAGAAGTATTTTCTATCAGCTGATTCAAGTACCTTGGGTACTCAGACATATTTAGATATATTAAGAGAAGCGGAAGATTTGAGGGGGGAATGCAACTGGGACAATAGGATACCAAAGCTCCAAGCAATGGGATTTGGATGGAATAGCTCCAACTGGAGAGACGACCATCCGCCTGTGCCCAGCAGGCGTCCCACCTCTAAATCAATCAGCTGATTTTTAGCACTGGGGAAATATTCGAGGGTGGTTTAAAAGGATTATTCATGCGATAAAATAGTATTTAATTAATTAGTCGAAATAAATAATTGGAGTACATCCTAATAAACATTTAAAGTAAAGTAAAATTTTTAATAAAAGATAGAAGATAGAATGTCAAAGACAGAACCGAAAATTATTTGAGTGGATACTTTTTATGCCGTCTCTTTACTCAATCACAAAGGTGATCAAAAGAATCAATGGCGACGCATTTTCTTCGAGGTCATTTTTTGATTTATTATTTAGATCAAATAAGCATTAATTTATCATGAGTACTCTAATAACTAATAAAACAACTAATCAGCGATTAAAAACGTAATAATCTAATAAGCAATCAAACTATCCTTCGTTAAAATAATTTTGTTTCGGAAGTGTTCTGTTCGGAAAAGTTCTGAACATGACCCCCTACGAGATTCGAACAAAGAAGTATCCACTTCAATACTCTTCGTTGTAAATGAAACAACTTGTTTGTAGATTTCCATAAAAACTTTTCATACAATGTGAACGCGCCCTTAGAAGTCTGAAAATCTAAGCTGCCAGTATTCCGCGATAGCCGGCAGCGTGACGTCGCGCGTTTCGTTCGGAAAATTGACTCGGCACTTCCCGCGGAAAGTAAAAAGTTTGGTGACGATTCGGAAATTGCTTTTGTGGCGGTTTTGATTTTGATTCCTTGTCAAGTGTTGTGGACTTGCGGTGTGATGAAATAAAATTGAGGATCAAGGAGCGGGAATTTCATGTAAGTTGTTACTTTATAGCACATTAGGAATAAGTTTTGGTTTTAGAATTAAATGAAACGTAATACTGAGGCGTAACGTCGTCGCGTAAACGTCTTCACTCGCCCAAATGAAGGCAGTCTAAATCTGCTGAAACTGGTCGGCTTTCCCGATCATAACACGTATTGAGGTGAGCCGTTTTTATATAAATCAAGTTTTGGTTGTTTTATTATACATAAATAAACATACTTTTATGAATATTGCAATATAAATTAAATAAAAAAGAAAACTTTCGATATATAGGTACTTCGACCCACTTGGGATCGTCGTCAGTCGAATATGGAACATACCATAAACAAAATAGAATTACCATTAAAATGACAAACTTAACCCATTCTCTTAACCTATTTATATTTTAATATTTTTTAAAATATTATATTATCATAGAATAATTTTTGGAAAAATTCCGACTATTTATTTAATAATTATATTTAACTAATTTCCGTTGCATAATAACAAACCTGTTAAAAAAAAATGGGTAGATTCTAAAAATTTTATAGACGATAGAAAATTATAATTATAAATACGTTTTGTTATTTTTTTGTACAAGTTACATTAATTTTACACCCGCGAATAATCAATTTTTTACAAACAAAATGTTTTAGAATCTAATTTTGCTACTTAAAACTTTCATAATCCAATGTAAAAGTTTTTAATAGCTAAATTAGAAAACATTTTGTTTGTTAAATACTATTAATTATTATACAAGGTGCAACAGAAAGGTGTAACCATATTTGAAGAGCTTATTCAGTTCTATACGAGCAACTTTTACTATGAAGCCGAGCCCGAAATTAAAAAAAAAAAAAGTGCTCTTCCGTACATTTCGGCCGAGCGGCATTGCATTTTTCTATGAAACAGTTGATTCTTTTTTTTCGATAGACAGGGTTTGTTCCGTAGTAAAAGTTGTTCTATACCATTGACTGAATAAGCTCTTCAAATATGGTGACACCTTTCTGTTACACGTTGTATATTAATTGATCGTGTAAAAAAAACGGAACAGAACGAAATTATAATACATACCACTAATGTAGTTATTGGTTCCCAAAAGTTTGAATGAATAGAAGAAAGTAAATATCTTTTTTCATTGGTTTCCAAGGAAAAATAGGCCATTATGATCAATGAAAGAAGTTAATACTTTTTCTTGTTGGTTCTTGATGAAACAGTTGATGTATGTAATTTTCTTACTGTTCATTCGTTTTAAATACTGAGTAATGTTTGTAATACGTAGTGAAACAAGAAAAGATACCAATTTTTCGAGTGATTATACCAAGCCATTTACAGCCGGTTTAATTATTTTAAACGTATCAAGAAATTAGGCAAAAGTATCTTGATATAAATATTGCGTTAAGTTAAGATCTATTCAATTTTGTGCCCATATTACGGCGATAGGGCACACCACCTATTACGTTTGGGACGTACCTATATAATAATCGTTAGTGAAAAGCGGGTGTACCAAGTCTGGACTATAACAAATGAAACACCTCTGACACCCCCACGGGGATTCGTGTCGTGATAATTTATAAAATTTATCTGCCTTATCTCAGACAAAAAGGATATACAAAAACTAAAGTTTAATTTTGCCATTTCAGCTTTAAACACAAGTAAATATAGTATTATAATATTGCCATCAATCACTATATTTAAAACAGTCACAAACCTAATAATATTAAGTAAATTTTAAACTTTCGATATTAAAACGACACCTCTTGAGCTGACGTAAAAATCACGATCAAACTTCTGTCAAAATAGAATTATCGGTCGATGTTCGGAAACTTCGGAGTAAGCGATTCGATCAAACTCCTGTCAAATACGTTTGTCGTTCGAAAATTGATTATCAGAGTACCACTCGCGTTGACATTACGATACTCGACCGAATATTGTACGATTGATCACGATCAGAGTAGACCCCCAGGTCTCAACACAACTCGCGAATTCACCCATGTGCTTTCCCATACCGCAATGCCTATGGTGCCTTATGACTTATGACTTTATGAGGCAAATTTGCCTGGTACCTCTGGTTTTAATTGATAAGGAAATATATTACTTTTCATTATTATTATTTTTCGCTTCGCTCTGAATTCAAAATAACGCCCTCGACGTACGAAATATTACTTGAGTTCCATGTAACACAAATAACTATTTTAGACCGGTTACGCAGCCAGATTGTGAAAACCCCGCCTTTTTCTAATAATCAAAATATTTTTAAAATCAAAATTTTTGGAGTTCTGATTAGAGATGAAACGGATATCCGGTTACTATCCGGTATCCGGCCTATCCGGCCATATTTTTGGTATCCGGTATCCGGCCGGATAGTAGTCGGTATCCGGCCGGATACCGGATACTTAACTCAACATACAAAAAGTCGTTTAAATCACAAAATAGTTGTATCAATGATTGAATTAATACATAAAGTGAATAAGAATTGAGCTATGGTAGATAAAGACAAGCTTTACATCAATTGTTGGGAATAAACGTTTATGCTTTTCTTCATACACTACACCAGCTTCTTTTGCTCTCACAATATACCGAATGTAACTCAACATGTATCTTTTAATAAAAACACATGGTCATACTGAAATCATACTAAACAACTTTTCCAAAGAAACATACTTGTGGAAATGAAAAAATATTTTCATGTTTCCATACTCATTTTGAAAACCTACTTTAAATTTTGAAAGGGCACTGGGCGGGCAGGTTCAATTTTGTTTTTTCAATATGTTACTTTGGAAAATTTGTTCAGTATGAACAGTATATTACGCGGTATCATTTAAAAATACCTGTCCATTTATATACAGTATACACCACTCCAAGGAGACAAAAGATACAAAAGATACATATTTACAAATTTCGTTAGGATTGGAAATTGTTTTGCGTTTGCAAACCAGCATTTGTATGATTGTGATACGATCATTTAGAAATGACCTTCATTTAAAAAATGCACGAATAATCTCGCCCACTTGCACCCGCACGCACCTTGGTGCGTAATATTTAGACTTGCTCAATTAGTGCGAAACGCATATCTTGAGCCGGATATCCGGCTGCCGGATATCCGGCTATCCGGCCTAGTGCCTCGCCGGATATCCGGTATCCGGTATCCGGCCAAATCACTATCCGTTTCATCTCTAGTTCTGATTCACAGAGACCAATGGAAACTTTGCGATGGCAGCATACACAATACATAGGTTATAAAAGTTTGTTGAATAACTATTGAATGAATTTTGAATTTAAGTGTTCTGTTTCTATTAATTAGAAAAAGGTGGGGTTTTCACAATCTGGCTGCGAAACCGCTCTTAAGGCGTGTGGCACTGAAAAATTGGCAGCTAAAACTTTAAAATGCACTTAAACTACTAAAATCTATGATAATTTGCCAATATTTGGCTTCTACACCTTTTCATGAACGCGATTCGTTACACTGCTAGACTCAAAGCGCGTAGTAATTCCAATTTTCCAATTAATTGGAATTTTATTTGAAAATTAAATATCGGAATTACTTGTATATTTGGAAATTAACGGCGCGCTAGCAAAAAATTTGAATAAGGTTTTGGTCAATAAATATTGAGTGAATTTGAAATTTAAGTGTTCTGTTTCGATTAATTAGAAAAAGACGGGATTTTCAATATCCAGCTGCGAAACCGCTCTGTATGTTTATGCCGAGTTTCAATTTCCCAAATCGACAAAATGCTATTTTTCGACATTCTAAAATATGAAAAATCAAGTCTTGACATAGACAGTTGCCTTAAATAAGAGATAATATACTGAAATACTTCATGCAAATAGCTTTCGGAATTATTATTACATACGGCTTGAACACTCACGTGTGATTATTGTTGACTATATGCCAACCGTTTCACCGATACAATTTCGGCATTATCAAGGCGAGTGTCGTTCTTAGGACGACGACGCGGCGTTCACCGTCGTTGTCAAACGGGCACTGGTTTGACAACGACTAATACTAATAATTTAGTATGTCAGCTCACGCGAGTTTTATAGTAGTTTATGCTACAAGGGCGCAAAGGAATAAATTACGAGGACGATTTAAAACACGAGCGTAGCGAGTGTTTTAAACGTAACCGAGTAATTTATTGCTTTTACGCCCGTGTATCATACTACATTTTTCAATGCATAGTGTGAGGAAATGAAAACAAATATAATCTTGTGAACTTTAAATTATAATTGGCTCAAAAGGAATGTATCCATAGGCGTTAAACGGTGTAAAAAAAGTATAACGTCTATGGTACACAAGAAAGGCTGCAGGTTAGCCAACCGTTGTAAATAAATAAAAAAAAATAATAATAATAAAGCCCTAGGGCAAAATAATCGACTTTCTGTTGAAAATAATATTATAGCTTTCGGAATATTATGTCGAAGAACTTATTTGCTTCAGTAAATAAATGTAAACGGAGTTTCTTAAGTAAATATAAAGCAAATTTTGTTTATACAGTCATATTGGTGACTCGGTATAAGTAATGAAAAACAAGGAACATTTACTTTTAGAGAATTCGCATCGTTAAACAGAAGCGGCAGTAGCTCAGGGGTAGAACGCCGGCCTCTCAATCTTGAGATCCAGGTTCGATCCCGGTCGGGCATATGCACCAATGAGTTTTTCGGAATTTATGTGTAAGGAACCCTGCATGCCCTGAAAAGCGTGTATATGTGCCCGAAGTACGGCGATAGGGCGCACACCCATCACGTTGGGAAGTAATAATAGTCGGTGAAATGTGGGTGTACCAAGTGCGGACTGTGACTTACATTTCACAGTTTACACTCGGAACATCTCTGACACCCCCTCGAGGATCCATGTCGTGACATTATTTTATTACTTCTAAGATATTTATAAACACTAAAATACATATTAAATCTGTTTAAAAGCACGGAAAATTTATTTTTGCAGTTCCATACCTACATATATATATGTATAGATATTATATATATATATATATATATATATATATATATATATATATAAATATGTATATACATATACATACATATACATGAATGTATATACATATATATCAATTTATTCCATAAAGTAGACAGAAGTAGCACATTGTAATTTTAAAAATGACCGTATTTGCCTCGTTGACCTCGTCAAGGGTCGAGGGTCCTCGGGGATTCATATCGTGACGATATATAAATAAAGTGCTATCTTTAAATAATACTCCACTGATCATACTGACCAACATTCCTTTATGGGTGCAAACGATCAAATTGTTCTCCTCTCTGTACTAACTTTAAGGCGAGAGTATTCGTGTTTTCCCGTATAAACGTCGCGTCGTATTCTTTTGTCTTTTATTTGGAAACTAGCTTTACGTCATCCTTTTTCCCCTGGGAACAGTGATTTTTTTTTCGAGATAAAATGTAGCCTATGTGCTAATTCAGGATATAAGGTATCTCTGCTCCATATTTGCTTTATGTTAGGTTTTGGACGATAAATCTCTAACCAAAATAAACATTATACAAAATATGATATAAAACGGTCGTCATATTAAATATAACTATCCCTCTTATTCCAAAATAATAAATAAAACACCTTAAAATCGCGAGATTTTTCGGTAGCCAGTTTCCACTGAGCAGGATTGTTTGCTCTGAATATTTCTGAGTAGTGGCCTTAAGATCAAATTGTGTAGGTACAGAAAGAACCATTATTGGTTGTTGTTTCAGTATTGTATAAATTTGGCTCAATCAATAATGGTCCAGGAGGCGCTAAACAAAAAAATAACTCATTTTGACATGGAAGCAAAGATTTCAAAAAGTTTAGATAAGCCCTGGCACCCAAAATCTATTGCATTGTTTTTGAATGTGAAATTTCGCACTTTTTGCTTTGTTCGTATTTCTTGAAGTGTAAGTGCTCTTTGAAAATGCACACAACGGCATATTGAGACCATTTTCTCGTAAAAATTCATTAAGGCGTCCAACTATCACTGTGTTCAGATGAGCACTGATTCCAAACGTGTGAGCCGCTGTGAGCGTCACCCATTTACAGGTGAAAACATTTTGGTGCTCTCATACTACGGCAAGGGCTTTTCTTTAACTTTCGAAATCATTGCATGGAAGTGGTTTGCTTCTCTGTTATTTAAATCTAAGTAGTTTCAGTTACTTATGTCAACGTCTCGCTAACTATAGCTTTTGCGTTTACCTAGAACGGGTCAAGTCTAAGTTTGATGTCTAGCGGCATGAAAGCAATTATACAGTCTGTCATTTCAAATGCAGCCTATTTGGTGAGTATACAGCAACATATAAAAAAAATCAGCCTTGTCGTTAGCATTTGAAATGACAGACCGTTTACTTGTTGCTTTCATGGCGCCAGACGACATCAAACTTAGACTTGACCAATTCTACGTAAACGCACATGGGCGCCGCGTCGGGAGGGGGTGCACCCTCCTCCCGGCGCTCCCTGACTTGGGGAAAACTAAACTAAAATAAAAAAATAAAAATTAATATACGACCTTTGCTCTCAACTATTTAGATTTGTGTAATCTATGGATTATTTTATTGATTTTCCAAAAAGGACTTGGACAGCTGTCGTTGGTCTAGTAAACACGAGACTGAGTTGTAAAAACCAAGAATATGTAGATTTTTTATTTAATTTAGTCTATTTTTAATTTTATATTCTTTGTAGTTAGTGTATATTTTAGGTTTTATTTATAATTTAGTATTATTTATGTTATTTAAGTTTCTTGCTAATAAAATTATCATCTAAAATTAATATTAATAAAAATAAACTTAATAATGACAAAAATATTAAAAATATTTTTTGAATTCATTTTATAAAAGAATGTGACTGACGTAACATAAATGCCCAAACTATATATTTTTTGTTTCTATATTATAATATAAGGATGCAAATAAGTATTATAATATAACTTTAAACTTTCGCGATTTTCACAAGTTTAAGCCCCGAATTAAGACCCGAATCTTATACTCATAAAGTATTCTATTATACTAGGTTTTGCCCGCGACTTCACCCGCGTTGATTAAGTTTTTGCATAGTCGTATCGAATCTGTAAACAATCAAATATTTCTATATAAATATTAATCAAATATATAAATATTATCTGTATCAAATTTGTAATCTGTGTCTCTTTGCCGGTCTTTGATAACTGATTTAATCACCTAGTATAGTATGGTTCACGAGGTTGAAAATGAGCCGCGTCTCTGAACGACACTATTTCTTGTTCTCATGGGAACTGATTTATGGGATAAAAAGTAACCTATGCCCTATTCCAGATCTCGAACTACATTTGGGCAAAGCTTCAGCCCAATCGAATCAGTAGGTACGTCGTGAAGGAGTAACAGTACGTCACTTTTCTATAGGAACTTGACACCCCATGGCTATCCCATAAGAACTGATTTATGGGATAAAAAGTAACCTATGTCCTATTCCAGGTCTAGAACTACATTTGTGCAAAGTTTCAGCCCAGTCGGTTAAGTAGTTACGGCGTTAAAAAGTAACAAACATCCACCCAACCATACATCCATATATTAGTGGGATTATTGGAATGGGATGGGATGGGATAATTTATGGGTAGATGCACCCTTCTGACAATAATTCTGCCGGCACCCATGTAAACGCAACAGCTGTGGCTAGCGAGACCTTGATATAAGTAACTGAGACTAGATTTAAATAATTACATGATAATAAAAAAATAAACTTTATATTTTCGATATATTTCGGCCTCAGCTTAAAACTATGCAAATAAAAGGCTAATACAGCTAAAATTATATTTATTCATAGATTTAAATAACAAAGAAGCAAAACATTTCCATATCAAAATTACTAATTTTTTTGTTCCGCGCCTCCTAGACCATATACGTTATCTTGTGGAACCCATCTTTGGCACACGCATGAAACAAATATAGCTAAAATATATATATTTTCCGTGTAACTATTTCCAAATAACATTTGATTTGGCCGTCTTATCTTCTGTTCCAGACCAGATATTAGATATTCTATATCAGGTAGAGACAAGCGGATATTACCTACTCGAGATAGAATACGTTACGCGTACATATTGTCTATATTAGATGTACGGTCATGGAAACTGAACGGTGTGCTGACTTATCTATATATAAGAAATTAAATATATTTATTTTCAATGCATGTGCTCGTAAAGGCTCACTTTTTATGCATCAAAACCGAACAGAAAGTCGATTATTTTGCCCTAGGGCTTTATTATTAGTTATTATTTTTTTTTTATTTATTTACAATGGTTGGCTAACCTGTAGCCTTTCCTGTGTTCCATAAATGTTATACTTTTTTTTCCACTGTTTAACGGCTCTGGATACAATCCTTTTGAGCCAATTATAATTTAAAGTTCACAAGATTATATTTGTTTTCATTTCCTCACACTATGCATTGAAAAACATAGTATGATACACGGGCGTAAAAGCAATAAATTACGAGGACGATTTAAAACACGAGCGTAGCGAGTTCCTTTTAGCCCTTGTAGCATAAACTACTATTATGCAATGCAGGTAGGTATACGAGTACATCAGATACACTTATAACACGTCGGTTTTAATGTAAAATAAAAACAATATAACTAACTAATATGTATAGAGTGTTAAGTACAAAATATTGTTATCTACAAAAAGTACATTTTTCAGGAGAGGAAAAAACGACTTATTAGTGTTTTTAATAGGATAAAATCAACATTATATCACTGCAGTATAGAAACACAGAAAGAAAAGTAAATCTGGATGTGAGGAGCTCTGAACCTTTTCTTTCTGCGTTTCTTTACTGCAATGATATCATGTTAATTTATATCTCCTTGCGATGGATAAATCGCCAAGTGTTCAAACATAAAAATTTATTTCTGTCATAGTTTTAGGATAAAATCAAATGAGCTATAATAGTAATAGTATTCAAAAATATATAGCAATTTCAATGATAATAAACATTAAAGATGCTAACTTATGAAACGATTCCTGCAAAATCGGTTCCCACTAAAACCTCATAATCAATAAAATGTAAGATAGCAGTATTTGGTACTTAGCCGCCGATATGTAGGTTTCTAATAGTTTTATATAATAAATATAGGGAAATACACAAAAAATATATATTATCTTATTTTTTGGTGAGTGTAAATAGTAAATCAAATGATATAGATATTTTTAATGATCCACACAATACATCTCTAGAGTAACCGCCATTCAAATATACATACAAAATATATACACACAATACATACAAAAGTAAATTGCTGAAATTATGTGACGAATCTTAATCCATTGGGTAAAAATATTTTAATGTGACATCCCCATCACTTAAGGCGCTACGGAAAAAAATCTTTTTTTAGAACTTCTATATCTACTTCGGTAAATAATGTATAATTTTGATAAAATAGTATATTAGTTTTGGAATCTTTCTCTAGGGATCTGTTAAAACAGAAACGCGATTGGAGAATTTCGGCTCGATAGAAATATTTATTGAAATGAGGTCTTTGTCGACACCAATTCTCCTGGTTTGACAATTTAGAATGACATATGGACTGCAATTATATTTTATTAGATGGGTTTTAACAGTATCTAGGACCCCGTTAAACGAAATTTTGATAGCATTTTTAGTACACTTTATATTAATAAAAAACCGACCTTTTGCTACTTTTCCACGAATCTGTCCCTCTCGCACTGAGGGTTTTTTCGTATATGGAGTAACAGGGACGCTAAAACCTGATCGAACTGTTTACACAACGTTGACCAATGAGAAATACTCTGTAATATGCATATTGTAAAGAATTCCACCACAACGTCTGGCTCAACTAAGTTCCATCGTTTACCGGCCACCATTTTTGGTTTGAAATTACCCTTCTGTTTTGTTGTTTTCATTTATTGCACGTTATTTTTAGACATGGTTGTAGTATACAATTATTTTCTTTGTTAGTTAGGATTTGTAAAAGGCCCTAGAAAATGCTTTACAGCGAAACCGGTCGGGCATAATAAAGTTTACTATATATGTGGATATATAAGTGTTTTTTTAAACAATGTACTGCACTCTCTTCTTGCGAAATAAATTCTATTCTATTATATTCTAATGATTGTCGTAGATAAAATGTAGGCACAGACACACCCTCGGAGATTCATGTCGTGAATGTATTTTGGGAAGCCTTACATAAACTGAGATTTAAGCACTGCAATAAGAGAAAATGGTTGTTTGTTCGTTTAGAATTGTACACACTAATTGCATTCTGTCTGGGTTCATGTTTTTCAAACGTGTGGAACATTACAACACATGAATTGAGATATCAACTGTGAATTTAATTTGACTTTATTAGGTACTATTAGAATAAAAAAAATATTAAACGTGGTGTAAATATTGGAATCGATATTATACAAAGTGTAACGGAAAGGTGTGGTCATATTTGAAGAGCTTATTCAGTTATCATTATATTAATGTACACTTAGATACAATTTACAAAATAAAATAACTGTTTATATTACTTATAGCACTGGGCGCCCTTTGGCGAAAATAACTTCATAGTGCTTCCGTGTTACGGAGAAATCTAGTATCGGAGCACACATATTCGAATTTATTATGATGTGCTAAGTTGTTAGTTTTACAGTCTAAGAAAGAATCTGTTAAGGGCCTTACTATTGCCAAATGGGTACTTTCTAAAGCTTACTCCTTGTTTATGGCCGAACCAAAAATAATGAAAAAATGTATTATGAATAATAAACTCTTAGACAACATATGCAACTTTTTTCTTTTTCATACCACCAAAATTTCTACATGAATTTTTTTTTTACTGAATGGTGTTTTTTGACCTCAAATTCCCTACTGCTCCTGAGTGGCTTGGCCGATTGACTTCATTTATGCTTTGATAAATAGATAAACTTTATAGCTATAAACATAACATAAGATTATTCAATCGAGTAATCACGTCCAAGTGAAAAGTATAATTTTCTCCTATTTCGCCATATCAAGGACGCAGCGAGCCTCGTAACAGCCACTATGCATTGCGCGCTGATATGAATGTTATTTCAATGTCGTTTCCGTTGATATTTGTAGTGGCAAATATCGAGCTGCTAATTTGGCGATGGTAATCGCCTTAATGTGTCGGAAGACTGCTTTTGTATTATTAGACCCAATTTTTTTTTCTATTTTTGTATTTTACTAACCCTAGGATAGGCCTAATTAAGTTTTTTCTGTAATACTAACCATTTAAGTAAATAAATAAATAAAAATAAATAAAGTTATTCAGTCAATGGTATACAATGACGCCAAACATGAAATAACGAAAAAAAATATATATGTTATATAATAGAAAAATGCAATACTTACTCGGCCGAAATGTATACGAGTAGAAGGGCAGTTTGTTTTTTGGAGATACCAGGTTTGGTTCCATAGTAAAAGTTTTTCTTTACTATTGACTGATAAGCTCTTTAAATATGACAACACCTTTCTATTACACGTATCATTTTAATAATCATAAGCAACAATCGGCACTTTTGTATGAAACCTGGTCTCACCACTAATACAATACTTGAATACCTATCTTAATTAACCGCTTTATTTTTCTGTAATTTATTACCATGATTTTTTTTTCTTTTTTTTCTGTCCTCTTATTTTGGAGATAAGGGGACACCTCCGCTCACTTATTACACGTCGGTTTTAATGTAAAATAAAAACAATATAACTTAATAATAAAGCCGATTCTGAGGGCTTTAATTTTAGTTTTAGTGCTGTCAAAACTAAATTTTCTTCGATACAAAATAGTCCTTAAAATTATTCCTTTAAATTTTAAGCTTTGACAGCACTAAAACTAAAATTCAGAATTGGCCTTCAGAATTGGCTTTATTGAAAATATATATATATTTCTGTAATTTTTACCATGATTTTTTCCTTTTTTCTGTCCTCTTGTTTCGGAGATAAGGGGAGGGGGGATGATTACGTTAAAAAACGATACTTTTAGAAGTTTTTTTGAATGGGGTTTAAATTTTTTATTTATTTTATTATTTGCTATGATGGAGGTATATTCACGAATTGTATGAAAATTTTAACTTGCTACCTGTAACGGCTGAAGCTGTAGACCCCTGTGACGAACAGATGGACGGACGGACGGACAGACAGACAAACAGCGGAGGCTTAGTAAAAGGGTTCTATTTGGCACCCTTCGGGTACAGAATCCTAAAAATGATACATATCAGTTGATTAAAGTAATTGGCTCCGACTTAATACCCAGTATTCCGAATTTGGCAGACGGGATTTTAGGAAATTCCCACGGGATCGGAAGAAACCCGATTCACGGGAGCAACTATTATAATTAATAATCTATAATTTTAATAAATAATAATGATTAGAAAACTAGTACCCAATATAATTATGGACATTATAAATAAGTCATAGGAATCGTTTAGTTCAACTGCGGAACCATTTTTTATGGCTATATTTATGAATGATGGACAGTTGTTTATAAATTATGGAGCAGAGAGTCCATTAGACAAAGTTCAAATGGTTTTCGGTAAATATTTATGAACGTAGCAAAATGGGTCGCCACGTGTCGAGAAAATGGCATTCGAGTTTTTTAAATTGTCATAATTCATTAGAAGAAAAGAAGTACAATAATTATTTTTAATTTAACAGTTTTTACAGAAAACATTTATTTAATTCATAAACAAAAATCCACAGCAAGTACAGTCAGATTACTAAAACATGAAATCAACTTATTGTGCCAATAACGGATTTTATTATGCTTCGCCGAATATAATGATTAAAAGTTAAGAACAAAACAAAAGTAATTTACATAATATACATTACATTGAGCAAAATAAAGCATTAATAACATGCCAATAACGAAGCTAAATTATTTGATAACTTTTGTACAATACTCGTAAAATAAACGAGGGTAATAGTAGTTTATGCTACAAGGGCGAAAAGGAATAAATAACGAGGACGATTAAAACACGAGCGTAGCAAACGTAACCGAGTAATTTATTTCTTTTCGCCCGTGTATCATACTACGTTTTTCAATGCATAGTGTGAGGAAATGAAACAAATATAATCTTGTGAACTTTAAATTATAATTGGCTCAAAAGGACTGTATCCAGAGCTGTTAAACAGTGGGAAAAAAAGTATAATATTAATGGTACACAAGAAAGGTTGCAGGTTAGCCAACATTTCGTAAAAAAAAAAAAATAATAATAATAATAAAGCCCTAGGGCAAAATAATCGACTTTCTGTTCGATTTTGATGCCTTTACGAGCACTTGCATTGAAAAAATATTAAATGTACAAAAGGACATTAAAGAAACTATCAAAATATAGTTGAGAAATAAATAATAATAGAATATCTAGTACGAATAAAATGTGGAGAGGGTACAAGGATAAGTGATATAGACGATGATATCTTTTTTGTGTGTTTCTTTACAAATGAATAAGCATACAATAGGACTTAGTACTATAAGTATTCTGTGTCTAGACATCCCCTGGCATAAGATGTTAAAGCAATCTTCATCGTGAATGATTTTTCACATCTTTGCTTAAGTAACATTTTCTTATGAGGTCCGTCAAAACTTGGAAATCATAATACAAGTTTCGTTGGCTGGTAAGGCCAAATTGCTCCGTGTAATAGTAGGCATTTGATAAAACCGGTCAAGCATAATAATAAAAATTTGTATAAGTATATTAATAATTTGTTACGAAACATATGTCATAGTATATGATATCGAAACATAGTATGAAACTTCAGTGATGGTGTTAAGAATAAAATGTATATTTTTAGAACGCATCAGTCGAGTGTTCGGTCAACGATTTTGTTTTTTGTGTGTGGTAACACTTCTCCCTCTTGGAGCTGTCAAAAACCTGGTATAGGACGTGTTTTTTGGTAAAGGTCGCGGTCGACCACATTTTTGGGTTTTAAAAGGATTTAATATAAGGGAAATCGATGTGGACATCGTACAAAACATTATTGGGTCAGGGTCTGACAATATTTTGGCGTGAAGACCACTATCAGTGTATTTCCTGTGTGTGTGTGACATAACCTGAACACGCGGTGTGCGACAAGTGGACTTGTCAATTACCATTTCTTCTGGGTTTGGATGCATCCCGGGGTAGGTGGGTCGTGTTTAGATTCTTCGTGGAAGGTGAACCACGTGCCACAACATCGGAACGCCTTGGGGTCCACGTGCGAAAGGACTTCGTGCGAGGACTAGCTGATGAGGTCATCATACAATTGTCTGGTAGGACATTTTTGTACTATATTTTGTAGAATATAAGATATTTGTAGATTATAGATCTGGGACAGCTTATGGGCCCCTGTTCCAGCTGCTAATATCGCCCTTTAACATAAAATTAGTGGTGTCTGAGCGTGGTTATGGAACCCTCGCACCAGTGACGCCGATGCCCGTCACTAGTCAGAAACATTACCACTCCTTTTTCAATCAGATGGCAAACGAAGATTTGAAACAAGTGTCTATCTGGAGTAAACAACATGATTGGACTTTAAGTAAATCCTAATAAGACACAGGTTGTCGTAGTTGGTAGTAATCTAGGATTGATTGGCATTTACTCCAGCAAATATGTTTTTATGGTACCCATGTCCCCATACAGCATTAAGGGGCTGCACTATGCCAAAATTCGGTCCTGCTCTAACGCGTTTGTTTTTTAGCTCTCTATCCTGCTCTAATCAGATGCTGCGCACTTCAGTTATTTGGAAATCGTGGCTACATTATGGCATTAACCATAATTTCTTTATGTAATAAAGATGGTTTTTACTCGTTAGTATCTGCGTGTGTTGGTTTCGTTTCAATCGGTTTTGAAACACGGAAACTGAATCGCTTTTTTTGTGAAATTCATGCTTTTTTAAAAGTAATATAAGTAACAGAAGATTGAAAGTATGTTTATTTATAAAGTGTAATTAATAATTATCTTGAGTCAAAAAACACGCCATATTTTTTTTAAATTTTTACCATCTACATTGACGGAACTGAATCCAATACAAAACTGATGTTTAGCATTGTGGAGCCCCCATAAGGTGAAAAATCTTGTAACATTTGTAGATGAAAGACTTACCTGGGGTCCACAACTCGATGAGGTTAGCCATAAATATTTGCCTCCGCCTTCTCTCTTAAAATACTCCGAAACTTTCTGCCAACTGCGACCAAGGTTGCGCTTGCAAATTCTCTCCTGCTCCCTATTCTAGATTACGCTGACTGTTGTTACCTAGACGTCACCGAGGGGGTATTACGTCTGAATGGGCGTTTGAGTGGGGCGCAGCCCATTCGGACGTAAACTGAAATCGACTACGTTCGAATGGGGCGGTCATAAAAATTTCAATGTAATATCAATAATTAAGTACAGTCACCTACAAAAGTGGAGTCACACCGCAAGGGAATTATAGTTTGATATAACTATCTATAAGTACTTACCGCTAAGTGTTTTATCCCATTTAATTCACAATCATAACGCACTACACGAGCAGACTGTTGCAAAAACTACAGTGAATAGACCGCAAAAAAAAATGCTTCTCGCCAGTCCTCTGACGTCATACTCGTCACAGATAAGCAGTTCGTTTGTGATTGGTTGACCAGAAAGGGTCATTGTTAAACTAGTTACTTGAGATCGTGCAAACCGGGTTATGATGATCTGTTTCTGTACGTATTTGATTTAAATGAAGTAAATATATAATTAGTGTAGAGTAAATCTTACTGATATAATGATAAAAAATAACATTGCCAAATGTTCATGTACTCCGCAAGTGACAGTACCGTTTAAAATTTTTACGACCGCCCCATTCGAACGTAGTCGATTTCAGTTTACGTTCGAATGGGCCGCGCCCAATTCAAAACGCCCCATTCAGACGTAATACCCGCCGAGGAACAACTTAATAAACTAGAGCGTCTTCAAAACTTTTCTATTAGGATCATATTTGGATTACGCAAATATGACCATATCTCACAACTTCGTTCTAAGCTTGAGTGGCTCCTTATCCGTCTTCGTCGTAATATTCTTTTTCTTCTTTACTCTGTTTTATTTAATCCTTTACATCCCTCTTATTTAAAAGACCGCTGTTTCTTCATACTAAGAACAGCCATAATCTGAGGTCATCTGAAAATCTTCGCTTAGCAGTGCCAGTTCATGCAACGTGTTTTTATGGGAACTCATTTTTTGTTGAAGCTGTAAATCTGTGGAATGCCCTTCCTCTCACAATAAGACCAGCTCCATCAGTACAGTCATTTAAAACATTAGTCAAACAGCATTATCTTTCTCTTTGATCTTAAAGTTGTATCTATTTCTGTTTGTTTCTATATTGATACATATTTATAAGTATATAATTTGTGTATATTTATCATTTATATACACAATTTTTATTATTATTAATACATACATATGCTCGCACCTGTCTCCCAAAAGCAAAGGGTAGGCAGAGACTACAGATTTGTAGCTTCATCGGTTACGATCCAGACACACCTCTTTCGCCTCTTCCACATCCATCAATCTAGTCATACAAGCTCTTCTATTCCGCGTACTTTTGACATTGCCCTTCTTCAGTATGTTGCCAATTTGGTCAGCATACGTCCTTCTAGGGCGGCCTAGTTGAGCTGTATCTTCCAACCATAAATTTCATTTGGCGAGTTTAGATGCAGGGAAATAATGAAAAATGTTCACGTCAAATTTAAATACACAGAAGTCTACTAGCATTGAAAAACGACCCCATGAAAACTGTGCCGGGCACATGTTTAGTGTGGTGTTGCCCACAGACATTGACCTAAATAGATGACGCGAGTGCATCAAAAAACCAAGCGTGTCACATTTTACTATGAAAACGGTTGATAGCGGTTTGAATCTTAGAAGGAATTTTAACAATTAAGAGGCCCCTTTACGCCTGTATTTTTCTTAAGATTCATACGAAAGGTAAAAACTGGATGTGAAGTCAACTACTTATTTTCTTAAATTTTTTTTTCATAAATATTAACTACGTCTCTATACAGCCCGAAAAGCAAAATTTGATGGAACACCATCATAACAGCTGTCAGGATATCGTGATACTTGCCTCGTTTTCACACAAAGGTATGCACGTTGTATAATTGAGAAATACAGACATCGTTAACGTAAAGAAAACTAAGTTTTTACACTTTTCTATAAATAAACAATTACCGTTTCATGGAAAACAGTTTTTACCTGAAACCATTTCACAAATTCGGTGCTTCTTGAATATCTCGCCATCTTGTCCTCCTGATGAGAGATGGGTCGGAGTGCGGTGTGGGTTGAAGGGAAACATATATTAAGATGTATGCAAAGAGATCAAAGCCATCAGCCACAAACACTTAAAGCATTTATATGGCTGATGAGCAGAATAGCCCACCTTAAGGTGTAGTATTAAACAAAATGCAGTTTTCGCAGACTAGGTATTATTAATAGGTATTAATTTAGTACCTAAAATTTCAAAAAAATACATGTAATTTTCAATGATATGTTTAAGTGTTCTAATTGACCAAAAACAGAATTACGATAATTTTTGTCCATTGAAAATATCACAAAAATGGGTCTCGAAACTAAAGAAAAACAGCTTTTTGGTCTGTTTTTTTTTTGAGGATAGCGCCACAAAATTTTCCTGACAAGAAATAGTTTTAATTATAAACAGCTAAATAGCCGCAAATTCAAAATAACTGTATTTTTGCTTGCAGTTTATTGAGGCAGGATGGATAAATCAAAAACAAAAGCGTTGGTGCAGGACGGAAGTTTAGCTTGATACTGACCCTTAAGACTTAAGAGTCAAAGTTGTAGGAGTCAATATCTGTGAAGGAAGAGCAATGCTCTCCCTTTTGGGGCGCTTTTTTGGCACGCAAAGTACATAATAATATACTCGCGTCATCTATTTAGATCTATATCTGTGGTGTTGCCTGTTATGGCGTTCACTAGTCTCTGCAAAGCAGCCAATCACGGTTGGCCCAGTGTCGTGTGACAAATTACTCGAATGGGGTGTGGTAACGTCACGTAAAAAAGAATACCTATTCAATATTGTCTTCCCCTGGATGTCGTAAAAGGCGACTAGGGATTTTAAAGAGGTTTGCCAACATTTGCCAATCTATGTGACTGTAGTATTGAGGTTATAAACCTACATTAGGTCATCGGATCTTGGTCCCCAGTGACGACGTATGTACATCTTTACTTGTACTGGTGGTAGGCTTCGACTATGGCTTTTCAACACCCTCATGACAAAATCATGCCGCCAAGCGACTCGTTGTGTTCCGACTTGGCGTCATGAGAAGCTATACCGGGACAGTGGTTGCAGGCAGTTGCGTAGGAAGTCAGCTTCCGCAAATTTTGCGGAAGTCACTGGATTATTGCCTCACCTGCTTTGAGGGCCGATGTGGCCAGCTTATGTGTCGGTGGGGCTTCAGAACCGATCCACAGTGTAGCTACGGAGAGATTGAGTCCATCCTCATGGGCAATTGAAGGAGGATTGAAAAAAATAACTCTGCAGATGACGAAGCCGTGAAATGGCTGACACACTCAATTCCGCTGCGACAAGCTAAAGACCATACGAGAAAAAAAACACCTGCTTTGACTCTCCTGCTTTCTAGGTGAGCGCGCTCCATTCTAGGTCTTATCGACGTTTTCCATCAGACTCGTTAATAGCCAAACGTATTTAAAAAAGGTGATTTGTTGGAAAATACTCTTCTACAGTTTTTTCTTTCCATGATGAAACAAAAAGTCGTTTTTTCAAAACAGATTAAATCTAAATTGACGGAACCTCTCTTGACAGATGTTTTTTTTTTAGTTCTTTGAAAAGTAAAGGGCTTCTTATCTCATCAACAACTTTGAGAGGCTTCAAAGAACGAATGTTTTATTTATTTACTAACTTAAGCTAGAATAGCGGCTAGAAAATTTGTGAAGCCTTTCAGATTTTCTCTTACATGAATATAAATTAAGATTTTAGAAACTAGAAGGAAAATGCCGGCCAAGTGCGAGTCACGCCTCGCTCTTTTAGGGTTCCGTACATATGACCAATTATTTCAAACTAGATATTTATGTAATTTTATGTAATGCTCTAATTTTGTCAGACATAATCACATTTATGTTGCTCGTAGTCTATTACAAACTTATTGGTTATAGCCTACCTACAAAATTCATGAAACAAAACTGCAAAATTAAGTTGGTTGAGTATTCGGAGACGTAAATCTAAAACTACATTATAAATCGGCGTTTCTAGTATTTGTTGTTTAAATAAAGCATAATTATGGTACAACATACACAGTAATTTCTAATTTCTAACTGCTTTGGCGTTTGACATAGACCCCGTAACAAAAATGGTCTAAAAATGGCAACTTTGTTTAATTTTTTTAATAAAAAAAAAAATAAAAAAATGTATTTACATTCTATTTAATAAGCTCTAGACAATGACTTCCGATATGCTAGGGCGAAAAAAAAATTTTTTTTTCGGCTTCATTTTCATGTATGAGGCCCTCCCTGAAAAATAATTTAATTACATTTTAAATTCAAAATTCGGTTTTACGTCGACATTTTACACAACATATAATGATTTCAGGTTTTTATCTCATTCCGTCTAAGAGCTAGAGACCCGTGACATACGGACAGACAGACGGACAGCGGAGTGACATTAATAGGGCTCCGATTTGCCCTTTGGGTACGGAACCCTAAAAACATGTTTTTATATTAACTTAATTTGAAAGATTTTCATGTTTTCCAATTAGAGCTTATCCTGAAGCTTTTGTACAAAAGCTTCAGTTGTAATAAGTGGGTAGTTCTTTTTTTATGACCAATTTGAAATAAAGGAAGTTTAATAATATAAAAAAGGTTTTGATATGTTTATATAATTAATATATATCATGAGCTTCGCCTAAGTGATAGCTAGATAATGGTACAGTTACATGAGATAATCAGCAACAATTTGCAATAATCGGAAAAAAGAAATTTTCGTTTCCGTTCCCTGCTTAATCGGAAAAGGGTTGTCCCTTTTGCACATGCGTCATGATTCGTAATTTACATGGTGTTAATTCGTGCAACATCTAATATTACTTAGTTAGTATAATTTAAGCCAGGAACAAGAACATTTGAAAAAACACTGTTAATTACGTTGATTTATTTACATTTAAAAAACACTGTTAATTACGTTGATTTATTTACATTTAAAAAAAACAGTTAATTATGTTGATTTATTTACATTTAAAAAAACACTGTTAATGTCTTTGATTTATTTACATAAAAAAAACACTGTTAATTACATTGATTTATTTACATTAAAAAAAAACAGTTAATTACGTTGATTTATTTACATTTAAAAAATACTGTTAATTACGTTGATTTATTTGCAAAAACTACAAACAACACAAAATTCTGACCTACCTCACGGTTTTTGCAAAGTATAAATAGAAATAATAAAATATAACAGGAACAAAAAATTCAAGGTATAAATAAAAATATATTACTCGTAAGTAGGTATATATAGGGCATTATAGCTCACTGGAATCGCGGAAAGGTTCACTACGTTCACCTTTCCTCAATCGATTCCAGTTGAGCTATAACCCCCTATATATACAGTGAGCTATGCCCCAACGAACCTATTCTTCGCTTACGGTGAGCTATGCCCCAATGAACATATTCTTCGCTTACAGTGAGCTATGCCCCAATGAACATATTCTTCGCTTACAGTGAGCTATGCCCCAATCAACATATTCTTCGCTTACAGTGAGCTATGCCCCAATGAATATATACTTCGCTTCTCTCAATGAACTTTAATCGCACTAAGCAGTTATAAATAAGACAATTGTAGTGAATTTATTACACTTGAGATATTTCTTTCTTCAAGCATACACTAAAATAAGTATGAAGTTCATAAAACAATCAAATTCACTAGAGCTCGATGAAATATGTATGGAAAAGAAAAAATCTGGTTTTCGTCACGGAAAACTTTTACCAAATACAATCCGGTGTATCGTTTGTGGACCGTCTAATTGTGGTAAAACAAATTTAGTTATCGGACTTCTTTTACATGTTGATGGGCTGCGTTTTCGTAACGTTTACGTTTACTCAAAAACTATTTATCAACCTAAATACATGTTTCTAGAGAGAGTAATGGAGCTGGTTCCAGAGGTATCTTACTATAAATATCGTGATAATGAACAAGTCTTGAGCTCAGCTAACGCCTCCGAAAACTCTATAATCATTTTTGATGATGTTGCATGTGAAAACCAAAACAACATTCGAGACTATTTTGCAATGGGTAGACACAAACATATAGACTGTTTTTATCTTAATCAAACCTATAGCAAAATACCTAAACAGCTTGTTCGTGATAACGCAAATCTTATAATACTTTTTAAACAGGATGATATAAATTTACGGCATGCATATGATGAACACGTGAATACAGACATGACTTGGAACCAATTTCGAGAAATGTGTTCCCATATTTGGAAAGATTCATATAGTTATTTAGTAATAAATAAAGATTGTCAGCAAAATGACGGATGTTATAGAATGAAGTTTGATACATACATCCATCTAGATAAATAAATATAATAAGCAGGGTTATTGGAATTTCACATAACCATTTTAAACTGCAAGAAGTGCACGTATTTTCATAAAAATGGTTAATGATAAATGTATTAAACAAAAAATTATTAATTCTGCGGAAGCTATAAGAAAAAAATAAGAAACATGAAGTATGATAAACAGGATAGTGAAATAGCGCTTGAAACTGTTTTAAAGCCTATAACAGATCCTTTAAATAAATTGGTTGGTAATAAACATAACATAACTGAAAATACTGTTGACTCAACAGAAAAAAAGTTTAAAATTGAAGATGAAAACAATATTCAAAATAATAATACACCAAGTAGTATGATACGAAAAAGAAAACTTTCAGACACCGATGATACTATGAAGCAAGATAACAATGTTTCCGTTGTCAGTGATTCAGATGAAAGCAACTTTGATACAGACTATGATGATGATAATGATGAAGAAAATAATATAACAGATTTACATTCAAAAAAATGCGATTCAATTTCAAATCATGAAAAAGAATTTGGTTCTTCATGGTGTTTAGCGTCTGATGTATTTGAAAATGTACCTTTTGGAGTAAGAGTTGATCGAGGGAGACCAATGATAGGCTCTGCACCTATATCAGTAACGGGTGATAAAATATCTGTTGCAGACCAAAATTATATTAAAACCCCTGGATTGATAGAGTTGATGTACAAAAAAAATCCTGATTTAAGTATTATAACGGAGGATGATAAACAAAATTATAAATCTATATTACTTAACACTAACGCTCATCGTCGAAAATACGATCCTGATCAACCTATCAAAAGCAACAGAGGCATCAAATATACCCAAATTATTAAACCACTGTTTAATGAAGCATGTTCAGAAAAAATATCAAAAGGAAAAGGATTGCCTAAATTGAAGAAAGTTATCAATAATTGTAATTATGTATATTGGGATGATCCGAATGAATTGATAGATCGACTTAAGTTACTTATCGCATCTCGCGATGCTGGTAACACAGGGTTGGAAAATGAAATAATTTCTATTATAGAAGAGTTGCGAGAAAGTGGGATCATAAACTAAATATATACGTACTCTTGATTTATTTATTTCATTACTTTCACATTCATAGAGTTATTATCATCATCAAGATGAATATCGATAAATTTGGACATCATGTACACAAACGACTGCGGTTCACAGATTGTTCAAATATTTACGAAAGAGTTTTATTCAGAAATATTCATGGTGACTATGATCTAAAATCTCATACGTTGAGAGGTTTAAAATTACCTCAGACATTTGATGAAGCTGTCAGTAAGGAATATGTTGATAAAAATAATAAATTGTATTGCAAGAAAAATGATGTAATGGTTGAACTGCAGAGTATAAAAAATCAAATACAACTTTTTCAAAAACAGTTAGATGATAAGTGCACAAGAGTGGAAGTGAGTAATATTCTCAAAGATCATTTGATATCTATCAGGGACATTAAACATGAGTAAACACAGCGTTGTTGAAGAAATTCACAAAGCAGCAAGACGCAATTTTAAACGACGATCTGTTATACTTAAAGGAATTGATGACTTGTGGCAAGCAGATCTTATTGATATTAAGAATTATCGAAAAGAAAACAAGTTATTCAAGTATATTTTGGTTGTAATAGATGCGTTTTCAAAATATGCTTGGGTTATTCCTTTAAAAACTAAAACAAAAAATGAAGTGTCATTAGCATTTAACAAAATTTTGAAAAATGGTCGCAAACCCAATAATCTTCAAACCGATATGGGTTTAGAATTCTACAACGATGAGTTTAAAAGAATAATGAGTGTAAATAACATTAACCATTATTCTACATATTCAACTAAAAAAGCATCTGTAGTTGAAAGACTGATTAGAACTTTAAAATGTAAACTATTTAAATATTTTAGTCTTGTTGGAAATTACAAATGGTTTGGAAAACCTTTAGATGATATTATAGAAAATTACAATAATACAAAGCATCGTACCATAAAATTTAAACCATCTGAAGTTAAAAGATCAAATCAGTCAGTAGTTGCAAGCAATATAAAAAAAACACAAAATTCATGTGACAAAAACAATAATAAATTTATTGTGGGTGATAAAGTTCGTATTAGCAAATACAAAGGAAGTTTTCAAAAAGGCTATACTCCCAACTGGTCGACAGAATTATTTACAGTTAAACAAGTAAATAACACATCTCCACCTACTTATCATATTGAGGATCAACACCGCGTAATGATAAAAGGCTCTTCTTATGAACAGGAACTAAAAAAGACATTTTACCCTGATATTTATTTAATTGAAAAGATACTAAAAAAACGTGGAAATAAGTACTTTGTGAAGTGGCTTGGTCTAAGTAACGATGAGAATAGTTGGATTGACAAAAATGTTATTGTGAAAAATTAAACAATCTGAATCATATTTTTATATGTATATTATGAGACATATTTTGATTAAGTTTCCATTACATTATTAGTTATGAAAGGAAGAGGACTTATTAATAATATAATAAATAGTTTACCGATTGAGTTGCATTTGCCTGGATATAATTATTGCGGGCCAGGAACCCGATTACAGGAACGATTACAAAGAGGTGATAGAGGTATTAATCAATTAGATAACGCATGTATGTATCACGACATAGCGTACTCTAAAAACACGAATTTAAAAGATAGACATATAGCAGATAAAGAATTAATGAACATGGCAAAAAAAAAGAATGAAATCAAAAGATGCTAGTAAAGGTGAAAAGATTGCATCATGGTTGGTAAATAAAGTCATGAAAGTAAAGTTAAAATCAAGTGCTGGTATTAAAGCATTCAAGACAGCAGTTTCCAAACTGAAGTCTCAACTCAAGAAATTGAAACCAAGAAACAATAAGGACTCTATAAAGTATGCGTACTTAGTGGCAAAAAAAATATTTAATAATAATGGTAAAATTCATCTTCCTAGAATTATTCCTATTCCAAAAACTGGGGGAATACTTCCATTAATTCCTATATTTGCTGGATTGTCAACGCTAGGGTCTCTGGCTGGTGGTGTTGCTGGAATAGCTAAAGCTGTAAACGACTATAAGATCGCACAAAAAAATCTGCAAGAATCTCATCGACACAATAAAGTGATGGAATCAGTTACAATCGGTAAAGGATTATACATCAAACCATACAAAAAAGGAAACGGCTTATGTTTACGTTTAACAAAAAACTAATAACGCGGCTACCCAAAAGAGCACTCACTAACATAGATATTCTAAAGTATAGTCGAGATATTCCATATTTCCGAGGGGTATTCATGAGAGATAGATTACCCAGCAAACCAATGCAAATTGAATGCGCAATTATAAATTTGGATAGTAGTGAAAACTCTGGAACACATTGGGTAGCCTACGCAAAAATAAACGACTATTGTGAATATTTTAATAGTTTTGGGGACTTAAAACCACCTTTAGAACTAATAACTTACTTTAAAAAAAATACAGATCTTTACTATAACTACAACAACAACCAAAAGTTCAATTCATTTAACTGCGGTCATTTGAGCATTAAATTTCTTGAAAATTTTTGGTCTAAACATTTAGTTTAAAATCATAACAAAAAGGTAATATTTTTTGCAATGTCATTTACACTATCAGTAACTGGGAGTGAAAGTTCTTTGACAACAAATTACTCTCCAGCACTACAACTAAATGGTGAATACGAATGCGGACTCATCTATTTTTCTACATTTAATTCGATTCCTAATATCGATAATAGAAACAATAAATTTTACTATGGCGATCATAAAGTAATAGAAATACCAGAAGGCTCATATGAGCTTGAAGACATAAAAGACTTTTTAAAAGAAAACGTTAAGGACTGCACATTTAATTTGATATGTAATAACAACACTCTAAGTACTCAAATATACTGCTCCAACGACATACACTTTGAAAAAAATAATTCCGTTGGTACTATATTAGGCTTTGAAAATATGATATTAAAAAGTAATATATTACACATGTCCAGCTTACCAATATGCATTTTACCAACAACTATCATTCGAATCGAATGTGATATTGTGAGCGGATCTTACATAAATGGAAGACCAAGTCATATTATTTACGAGTTTGCACCCAATGTACCACCAGGTTACCGAATAATAGAAATTCCAAAAAATTTAATATATTTTCCTGTGAACCAGAACAGTGTCAGTGAAATTAATATAAGAATATTAGATGTTATTGGTACCGATTCGGCGCAACACAACTAACAAGACTAACCTTATTTTGAGCGTCCCGTCTTTGTCTTTTCGATACAGAAAGAAAAGGACAGGACACTTAAATTAAGTTTAGTCCTGTCAATTGTGTTGCGCCGAATCGGTGTTAATAACAACTTAATTAATTTAAGACACGAAGAAGTACAGCTTTATTTGCATTTAAAACGAAAATGATTGATTTTAGTATAAAACTAGAGCCAAACAAAAAAAATATTAGTATAAGCAACACGGGAGTGCAGAGATCACATATAAAGAAAAAAAAAATTACTAAAGAAAACAAACAATTTCTTAAAATCCTCAAACTACTAAAATGAGTATTTTAAATATATCGGACTCATTCCTTCAAGACAATAGCATTGAAAGTTATCAGGTGCATTCATATAAACCTTATGTAAACAGTTTCGATAAAAATGATGAGATTCGAATTACCATCAATCAGCAGGACTTATATGTTTTACCTTCTGCAAGCACTTTGTACATTGAAGGTGTTATAACAGTACATGAAACTGCAGAAGCAAAAGAAAAAGTTAATAGCGTGGAATTTATAAATAATTCTATACTTTATCTCTTTCAAGATATCCGGTATGAACTCAACGGTGTAGAAATTGATAGAATTAAAAATGCAGGCATTACAACAACCATAAAGTCTTTACTATCTTTGAACGAAAATGAATCAAAAATGTCAAGGGTTTGGGGGTGGGATATTAATGGTGTAAAAAATACAATAGGGGGTCACTTTTCCGAGAGCATACCACTTAACAAAATTCTTGGATTTGCTGAAGATTATAAAAAAATAATAATGAATTGTAAACATGAGTTGATACTTCTACGCAGTAATACAAATTTAAATGCAGTAAAATTAAATACTAATGAAGTTCTTAATGATATAAATATAAGTAATATCTCATGGAGGGTACCTCATATTAAAGTCTCTGACCGTGAAAGAATAAATTTGCTGAGATATTTGGAAAGAGATAGACCTATCAATATTGTATTCAGGAACTGGGATCTTTATGAATACCCTCTTTTACCTAAAACAACAAAACATACTTGGTCTATAAAAACATCATCTCAGGTAGAAAAACCTCGATTTGTGATTATTGGCTTACAAACGAATCGAAAAAACGTTGGTACAAAGAATATGTCTCAATTCGATCATTGTCATTTAAGAGATGTTAAAGTATTTTTGAATTCTTCGTATTATCCCTATGAAAATCTTAATATTAAGTTTGGAGAAGATAGATATGCTTTATTATTCGAACAATATGCAAGATTCCAGCATTCTTATTATGGTCACCGTTGTGAACCCTTGTTGAGTTTCAATGATTTTAAACAAAAAGCACCGTTGTTTGTAATTGACTGCTGCAGACAAAATGAAAATTTAAAATCAGGACCCATTGATGTAAAAATTGAATTACAAAGTGATCAAGACATACCAGACCAAACGTGCGCTTATTGTCTCATATTAAATGATTGTATCGTTGAATATAAACCACTATCAAGTATTGTAAGAAAAACATCATGAATGATGAATTTATTTTTTGCGACATGCAAGGTTTTAAGGATAATAAAAATCATATCATTATAAAAGAGTTTTCACTCGCAACTACGATGTTTACGCAAACTTTCCATATAAAACCTCCATATCCATTTTATTCATTGACCAAAGATGAAAAAAGACGAGTCAAATGGGTTGAAAATAACATAGGTATTTACTGGTCTGATGGATTTATTGACTATAGAGAATTTCTTAGATTGATTAATAGATATTTAAATAATAAGAAAATTATTGTAAAGGGTACTGAAAAGGTTAAATGGGTTTATGAACTATGTAAAAACTGTATGGTAACAGACATTGGAGATGATACATGTCCAAACTTGCGAAACTTGCGAGACAAATATTGTGAAAATAATTTAATTTGTTTCAGCAATCATCTAAACATTTGTGCTCTCAAAAATGTACTAAGTATTAAAAGATGGTATTATGATGTTAACTTACAAAGGTTATAATTTTAAGAAATGTATTTAGATGTTAAATAAAACAAAGTTTTTTTATATCGGTGTTTCATTTATTACTTTTGTTATTTACACAATTAGGTTACAAACATAATTCAATAATCACAAGTATTACACAATCTCTTTGAAATTTTGTTAATTAAATTTTCTGTTGTGTCGAGTATATCATCTACTGGCTCAGTCACAATATGTTGAGCGCTTACTAAAACACTTTCACTTTCTTGCGATATATCGATTACTTCGATTTTTATCAATCGTCTGCCGCCGACACGTGGTGCTTTGCTAATCACGAAACACGATGATTGTTCTGTTGCCGGTCGTTTTTTAACTGCTCTAACTTTTTTTTTATTTGATGGTAGAGTATTCGGTGTGATAACTTCTTCTATTTCACTATCAAAACCATATAGCATATCTTGTGCATCTCGCGCGTAGAATGCTTCCGCAGCTTTGTCCATTATCTGACAAGATAAAATATTACAGATCCAATCTAGTCAAAGAAATAATCGAAACTGATGCAAAATTTACTCACCAATTTATTGTTTTGTATTTTCGTTACACTGAATAAACCTGTACGACTGTTACCTATGCAATGCAATGATTGAATATAAATACTTAAAATCATAATAACATTTGAATGTTATTTTGCAATATTACACAGGTCAAACTATCCACGTGTTGCTTACTCATCAGATTTGTAGCTATACGTTTCGGTCATGATCACAAAATACTTATTTTATATAAATCAGGTTAGAATTAGGATAAAATTCAAACTACTAGATATTTTTCAAAATAATAAATTTATTTCCAAAATAAAATTTTATAAAGTTTAAATATAACTTACAACAATAGACTTAAAAATATTTAGACCTATAAAAGAGTATAAAATCAGTATTTAACTAATTAATACACACAATTACATAAAAACAGTAATATTTTAGAAAAATTATTTATGACCCCAAGCTAATGTTGAAATCCTGTCACTCAAAATAATTTTTTTGTCATCATTAGGTGACAGTGCCACTTTATTCTGCTCTTGTGTAAATATATCATGTTTTAAAGATTTAAACAAGATATTCTTTTTCCTGATAATTTTTTTCTTTATTAACACATTAGAGTAGTCCTTAAAGTTAATATCTTTCATAAGACATTTTTGTACCCCTTTTGCTTTTTTAATTACATCGTCTTCAGTTTTAATGCAATACAATTTAGATCGTAATCCAACAAATTCTTTAATAATCTTTCCACCCATTTCATCTTTGAATAAACCAGGAATTTTTTTGTTCACACAATCAATCTTGTAAATATTATTTTCAGAATAATTGCTGGTATCAAAATACTCAAGAAATTGAGTCTTCAAATCTCTATAAAAGCCAGGTGTCTCTACATTGTAAAGAAACGAATCCGTATCAGAATAAGCAATTTGTATTCTCGATCCATAAAATGGTTTCATTACGGAGTAATGAAATTTGTACATATGATATTTTGACAACTCCAGAACAGAAAATCCTATGTATATCGGTTTATCTAAAACAACTTTTTCAGGTTTCATTTGTATACCTACAAAGTTTTCTGAGAATATCGTACAACTATGAAAATTTGGTCTTGCTATCAATCTGTCTGCAGTATATATTTTTTTTGTAACATTTGTTGTATCAGACCATCGGTTAACTAGTTTAACATTTACTCTATTTTCAGAATTTTCTAAAGTTTTACCAAAAATACTATTATTTAATAGCTTAAAAAAGTCTTGTTCAAATGTAGACTTCGCGGTTTGTCTTAATGAAGTATTCAAGTCTATGTACTGCTTAAGATAGGCACTCTGTCTTAATTGTATTACTCTGTGTATTTTAATTAACTTTAATCCATGTCTAACACACTCTTTTAAATGCACGTAATGAATTACATATTTAAACTTATCATATAAATTTGGAATTAATTTAGGTGTTTTAGAACCAGGAGGTATGAATTTTTGTGGGCAAAAAGGGAAGTCGTTATGCAAGTCATGTAAGTGTTCAGGATATTCTAAGTCAACTTCAAGTATGTACCCAAAGTTGTTATTGTTCGGTACTTCTAGTATATTTAAAATATGAATTTCCTCAATGCTTAGTAACTTAAAATCTGAATATGGTAGAAACGCACACATAGCAAAACCATACCATACCATAGTATAAGTTATTACAATCTATATAAATGAGATAATTATCAGGTTGCTTTGGATCATAGTCTGACAAATATTTATTATTAGATTTTGCATGTCTTAATGAGCACAAACAAATCCCTCCACGAATCCCATCTTGAATCATGCGAATTATTTCAAGATCTTCAATTAGCTCTAGTTGAACATTAGTTTTGAGTAACATCGCAGAATAGCTAAGGCTTGGGAGGCTAAAAAAGAAAGCGGGCTCTAGTTTATAATACTTTTTGCAGGTTTTACGAAAATTTTCAAAAATATCTGCTAGTAATAACACATCTATCTTAAGATATAAATCTGTATATTGACCCATATTTTTTATATCAAATGTTTTCCAAACTTTTTGTGCATGTTTGTAATTAGATACAGAAATGGTTTCATTGGTTAATCTATTAAAGAAAGAACTTATCGGAGGTAAACTCTCTTCCATATAAGATTCCCAAGTAGTCATGTGTTCATAGGGGTATACTCCTTTGCGTTTTAATAAGCAAAATAGATTTTTGTCTGGATAAAACTTAGATAAATTTATAAAGTTTTCATCATTCAAACTATCTGCTAACTTTTCAAGACTGCTATTAAGAAACTTCAACGAATCTAAAAATCGAACTGGCACAAATTCATCTTCAGTTTTAAAAAACTTCGTGAATGATATATAATTTTCTTTGGTTTTAGCAATGACTCTAATATTCCCAGGCATTGCACCCAATTCTCGTATAAATAAATGAGAGTCATATCCAGAAAGATTATGAAAGAAAATCGGAATAAATTTTGGTAGCGAATAGGTAAGGTTACAATAGGAATGAGCGGCTCCACGAAAGTACCCTGTTACGTGACAATGATCTCTTACTTTATCATCAAACAAGACTTTTGAACATATATGACAGTGCGTTGCAGTTTTGAAAGCTAAGAAATTTGCTTCGGTAAATATCATAGGTTTTGGATATTTCAGTATCTAATGTATTTCAATAATATCTTTTTGAAGATATGTTATATACTTTTGTACACAATCATGACCTCTATAGCTTACGTATTTATTAAGAGAACTATCGTGAGCACATACAATATAATAACCGAAAGCGGAAGGTATATGTTTATTTAAGTTTGTGGTGAAACCAGATTTGGTATTAGAGTCGGATTCGCTAGAACATGTTTCCAAAATAGATTCAAAGTCTGCGTAAATAACAAACGGCATGTCTTGCATTCGTTCATAGTGTTTAAACTGTATGATAGTTCCTTTATTTGGTAGCACAGTAGCTACACCTCCACATAAATGAGACTCTAATTTTGTTTCAGTATCAAAAAATAGTAAACAATCATCGCAAAAGTAAAGTTTCCCGTGATGTTTGGTAATCTGTTGTCTCACAAGACGGGTTAGGTTTTTGATCAAACAATAATGTATTCGTGTATTAGATTCTAACATCAATAAATTAATGTGATATTTTTTTCGACAATGTGTTTTATAAAGAGGACCAGTAACTTTTGTACCAGAAATTCCGTAAACGTTAACACTTATTTTAGGGTTATTTTTTTCAAATATTTTAATATCTGAGAAAGAAACAGGGAACCCCATATTTTTTAAATTAAAAACTGTATTAAAGTCTGGATAAGAAGTAGTCCTTTCAGCATTTTTCTTAACAGGGAACAGAGCAGCTAAAATACACCACACAAAGCAAAAGTTATCATTATTTTGGACATTTATACAAGATCGCTTATTTTTAAAATGCTTAGGTAATTCCATATAGTTAGAACCTCTCAAAGGAACATACTTGTTAATATTGACCTCCAAATAACAATTTTTGAAATATGACCACCCGCTATCACGTTCCTGGAATTCATCAATTTTTTTACTAATTGAGTTAATCATTTGCAAAAAGATATCTTGAAAGCAGTAATTTTGGTGCAGACTTACGTTCTTTGTAGCAAAAGATTTTAATTCACTAGATTCATTTTTTGGCAAAGAAAATTCAGCAAAATATTCAAAGTTGACTTTAATAGAGCTATGCGCCTGGATTTGTGTGTCAAGCAAATTTTTCAAATTGTAACGCAAGCGTTGGATATAATGAGTAGGCGTCAATTGATCTATCGTTTCTGATTTACTTCCACGGAGTCTATATGAAATGATACGATTACGATATGCTGAGCTTATCTTTTCAATATTGTGACTTTGCAAAATAGAATTCACATTTTTATGTAAAGTGCTTCGAAGGTGTGCAGAAAAAGCCTTACTTATAACAGATTTGTCGCAAACTGTGCAGTATATCTTTCTGTTAGACATAGTTAGAGACAGAAAACTAAGTAAAGAATGTAAGTAGGTATAATGTTTGTTAGATTGGTTATTATTTAGAAAAAAAAAAAAAACATTTCTCAGCTACAATAATAAACTACGAGTGTGTTGTTCTAAAATCAGTATTTATATAATCAATTATCAGTTAAAATGTGTAAAATATATTTCATATTTCAATAGATAATTTTAATAACCTTCTCATCGGTTGCTTTAAACTATTATTTTTACTTTAAAATTTCTTATAAGTTGGTTTGTAGGTTTAGTGTTGGTGGTGATAACTATATTTCACAATGAAACCACTTAACAGTTCAGGTAAAATGTCTATTCTGAGGTTCCACAAACTTGTTATAAGTCCACACAATAAAACACCTAACTATAAGAAGGAGTAAACAATAATTTTAAGCACGTAACAAAGCAAAGCAAAGCTAGCGGCGGCAGGCAAGTAAGTACGTGTCTACGACGGCAGAAGCTGGAGGCGAGACTGCAGGTCCGCGGCCCGTGCGCGGTGCATCGCTCGTTGCAGTCCAAGCGCACGCTGGTGCATGCCTGGCCCCGCGGACTCCTGCGGTAGGGGGGTGCGCGTGCACACCAAGCAACAGGTAGGCGAGGCGGCGGCCGAGGGTTCGCGAAGTATATTTGTTACGCGGTCCGTGCGGCGGCGCCCCCCTGGTCACGCGGCTGGCAGCGTGTTCGGCTAGTGGACGCTGCAGCTAGGTATGTACTCAGGAACGGAGCATCACGACTTCTGCGGCGTGAAGGGTAAGTCAGTCCGTCCTGTTTTAGCTATAATTACTTATATATTGTTGATATTATATTATTAATTATATATTGTTGATCTTATATTATTACTTATGTATTTATAGTTTATATTGTTTATTAAATATAATTACTTGTATATTTATGTATTGAATATAATATTATTTATAATACTTTTATACTTACTTACTTAGTTTAGTTATGTATGTATATTGTATGTTATATATGTAATAAATTGTAGATAACCGCTACACCACTCCCCCGCGGAGACCGTCACTACGGGCGATAGTAATCAGGGAATCGTATCTTCCGGCCTGAGCGGGTTGTGCGGGTTATCTCTTGTGCTCTTTCTTTGTCTTTCTCTTTTTCTGTTTCAGGACTTCTTTCATCTCTCTCCACATCTTTGGATTTATTATTTTCACAGGGTTCCTCCGCACTGCTGAGTATATATGCTGGTTTTAGGCGGTCTACAGATACTGTCGTCGGTTTCCCTTTTATTTTAATCTTGTAGACCTTGTCTCCTCGTTCCAGGACTTCATAAGGCCCAGTATAAGCAGGCTGTAAGGTGCCACGTAAGGCGTCATCCCTTACGAAAACATGCTGAGATGTAGACAAATCTTTAAATATGAATATCTTATTCTGTCTATGGCGTGATGCTGGTGATGGCTGGAGTTTTTCGGCAAACGATCTTAGTCGTGTCGTGTACTCTGACATATCAGCTGTGCTACGGTAGTCTGGGCTGAAAAATTCGCCAGGTAACCGAAGGGGTTCGCCATAAACTAGTTCAGCGGCTGATGCTTGTATGTCTTCTTTGTAGGCGCTTCTTATTCCGAGCAAAACTAAAGGGAGTGATTCTGTCCAGCTGCTATTTGCGTGACAAACGATTGCTGCTTTTAGCTGTCTGTGAAAACGCTCAATAAGTCCATTGCAGGCAGGATGATAGGCTGTTGTTCGTTTGTGCTGGAATCCTGCTATTTTGGAAAGCTCTTCAAAAAGATTCGACTCAAATTGTCGTCCTCTGTCTGTCACGATGGAAAACGGTGTTCCAAAACGTGATATCCAGCCTGACAGGAGTGCCTTTGCAACAGTTTCTGCTGTGATGTCGGGTATGGGGATAGCCTCAGGCCATCGCGTGAATCTGTCGATGACGGTAAGACAATATCTATTACCCTGAGAGGTAACTAGAGGTCCAATAAGATCTATGTGAATGTTCATGAAACGAGCGCGAGGCAACTCGAAAGTTCCCATTGGTGCGGAAACATGTCGAGAAATCTTTGCGCGTTGACACTGAAGGCATGAACGTGACCATTCTTTGCAATCTTTGCGAATTCCTGGCCAAACGTAGCGTTCTGCTACTAACCTTGCAGATGCCTTGGCTCCAGGATGGCTAAGAGAGTGGAGTGTATTAAAAACTTGACGTCGCATTGGCTTAGTGATGAACGGTCTGGGAGTGTGAGTGCTGACGTCGCAATAAACATCTGTTTTGCTTCCAGGTAGTCGTATTATCTCCAAGCGAAGCGAAGTTTGTCCTTCTAGAAACTGTTTGAGTTCCTGGTCAGAAGTTTGAGACTTTGCGAGTGCGTTGAGGTCGATCGGAGCGGTCAATTCATCAACACGCGACAAAGTATCAGCCACAACATTGTCTTTGCCTGAAATATGGCGTATGTCTGTGGTAAACTGAGAAATGAAATCTAAGTGTCTGAATTGTCTTGGTGAACAGTTTTCTTTCTGTCCGTGAAATGCAAAACAGATGGGTTTGTGATCTGTATAGATGACGAAGTCTCTTGCTTCCACCATGTGTCTGAAATACTTGATGGCTTCGTAGATTGCAAGGAGTTCTCGATCATAAGGTGAGTATTTTTGCTGTGATGGACTCAACTTATGAGAGTAGAATGCAAGAGGTTGCCACCCATCATCTTTCCATAGCTGAAGTACCGCGCCCAGAGCTGTGTCACTCGCATCAGTGACTAAAGATAGCTTGCTTTGACAGTCTGGATGTACAAGAAGAGCGGCGTCGCATAAACTCTGCTTACAGTCTTCAAACGCTTGTAAAGCTGCTCCTGTCAAATCAACCGGGTGATTGCCTTTGACTGAACCAGTTAATAGAGCATTGAGTGGTGCTTGAAGTTGGGCAGCATGTGGAATAAATCTCCGATAAAAATTAAGCATACCCAGGAATCTTCTTAACTGCTTGACGTTTTTGGGTGCTGGGAAATCTCTAATTGCTTGAACCTTCGTCTGTAATGGCTTAGTTCCCTTGGCTGATATGCTGTAGCCTAGAAACTCGACTTCTGACACTCCAAAAATACATTTCGACACATTTATGACGATTCCATACTCTGACATTTTTGAAAAAAGAATCCGGAGGTGTTCAATGTGTGTATTTTCGTCGGGAGAGTAGATTAAAAAATCGTCCAGGTAAGTGTAACAGAAGTCTAGACCTCTTGTCAACTCATCTACGAATCTCTGGAATGATTGACCTGCATTGCGTAATCCAAACGTCATAAATGGGAATTCAAAGAGTCCGAATGGTGTGGTAATCGCTGTCTTCGGTATATCTTCAGGATTTACAGGAATTTGGTTAAATGCTTTTACCAAATCTATCTTAGAAAAGACGGTGTTGCCAGCTATATTATGGGTAACATCGTGAATGTGACGAATTGGGTACCTGTCTGGCACGCTGCGAGCATTCAACATCCGGTAGTCTCCACAAGGACGCCATTCGTTGTCCTTCTTTGGCGCGAGGTGAAGAGGGGATGCCCATGGGCTCTTTGAAGGTCGTGCTGTACCGTTCTGCAACATAACTTGAAATTCGGCTTTAGCAATTTTCAACTTATCAGGAGCTAGGCGTCGTGGATTACAAAATACAGGAGGGCCTGGTGTTGTACGGATATGATGAACTGTATTGTGTTTTATGACACGCTGCGTACCTGATGGACGGGTGATATCAGGAAAATCCTTCAAGATGTCGTGATACTTGGAGTCTCCGGTCAATATCTTCACTGAAGATATGTTGTCCGAGTGACGTGCTAGCGTAGCATGTGTTGTGAGTGTCGTGGTATTGTCAATAAGGCGTTGGTGTCTGCAGTCGACGATAAGGTTGTAATATGACAAGAAGTCGACACCGATTATAGCCTTCGTGACGTCAGCCACGATGAAACGCCAGGTGAACTCACGACGCAACCCGAGGTTTAGTACCAGGTGTGCGTATCCATAGGTGTCAATGGTCGAACCGTTTGCCGCTGAGAGTTGGTAGTTCGTCTTGGGACGACGTTCTCGAAGAGCAGACCGAGGAAAAACGCAGAGATCGCTACCAGTATCAACGAGAAACTGCATTTTGGAAGTATGGTCTGTGACAAACAAGCGACCAGATGAATTGTTGGGGCAATCGTTAGTCGCCATTATCGACCGCCCTGAAAGTTTTCCGAACTGTAGTCGCAAGGTTTGACGCATTTATTCGCCCGGCTGCCAAATTTAGAATGGTACCAGCACTGCGGGAACTTCCTGTAGCTTGACTGCGATCTGTTTGATGCTGAGCGGTTGCGGTTTTGCGGTCTGCCTCTGGATCTGGATCGGGATCTTGATGATGAAGCCATTGTGTCTACTTTAGTAGTGAGGTTTTGCACTTGCCTGGTAAGTTCCGATATTTGTCTTGACATGACGTCAAATGAGCTTCCAGGTGTTGCATGTGAAATGGCTGCCACTCTTGGGTTATTGGGCACAATGTCGTGGATCCGGTCTGCTAGTTCAGCGAGCTCTGTCAAGGTAGCTTTCGCTTGTGAAGCAACAATTGTTTGAATGCTACTTGGCAGTCTGCTTGTCCACACAGTTTTAATAAAGTGGTCGGGCATACCTGGTCCTGCTAGGTGTTGCAGTTGACGTAGGAACTGTGATGGTTTCCTATCACCAAGCTCTTCATGCTTCATCAGCTGCTCGACCTTCTCCTGGTTAGTGGCCGACACACGCTTGATTAGCTCGTCCTTCAATGTGACGTACTTGTTTGTGTCTGGGGGATTGCTAATCAGGTCGTCAATCATGTTAGCATACCGCGGCTCAAGCTGTGACGTCACCTGGTAGAATTTGGTATCGTCGGATTTAATACCGGAAATTATGAATTGCGCCTCAAGTTGTGCAAACCATATATGGGGCTTTTCCGGCCAAAACGGCGGGACACGTACTCCAACTCTGTACACTTCCGCTGGCGTATGAGATGGTGCAGTGGAGTTGCGCTCTGTGTCTGCACTGCGTTTAATCGTTGGATCGACATTGTCTCCGGCCATCTTACTTCCAAAAACAGTAAATAGGTACGTACTTTTGTCCAGTGTACGGGGTCACCAGTGTAGGTTTAGTGTTGGTGGTGATAACTATATTTCACAATGAAACCACTTAACAGTTCAGGTAAAATGTCTATTCTGAGGTTCCACAAACTTGTTATAAGTCCACACAATAAAACACCTAACTATAAGAAGGAGTAAACAATAATTTTAAGCACGTAACAAAGCAAAGCAAAGCTAGCGGCGGCAGGCAAGTAAGTACGTGTCTACGACGGCAGAAGCTGGAGGCGAGACTGCAGGTCCGCGGCCCGTGCGCGGTGCATCGCTCGTTGCAGTCCAAGCGCACGCTGGTGCATGCCTGGCCCCGCGGACTCCTGCGGTAGGGGGGTGCGCGTGCACACCAAGCAACAGGTAGGCGAGGCGGCGGCCGAGGGTTCGCGAAGTATATTTGTTACGCGGTCCGTGCGGCGGCGCCCCCCTGGTCACGCGGCTGGCAGCGTGTTCGGCTAGTGGACGCTGCAGCTAGGTATGTACTCAGGAACGGAGCATCACGACTTCTGCGGCGTGAAGGGTAAGTCAGTCCGTCCTGTTTTAGCTATAATTACTTATATATTGTTGATATTATATTATTAATTATATATTGTTGATCTTATATTATTACTTATGTATTTATAGTTTATATTGTTTATTAAATATAATTACTTGTATATTTATGTATTGAATATAATATTATTTATAATACTTTTATACTTACTTACTTAGTTTAGTTATGTATGTATATTGTATGTTATATATGTAATAAATTGTAGATAACCGCTACAGGTTATTTGTTTATTTCTTATTAAAATTTTCAATTTATAACTGTAAAGGAATCACAACTTGTTATCAAACAAACATCAACTATCAAATGATTTATGGATAAAATATAGATTATTAAGTAAGGTAGTAAGGTTATATAAGATGAGACATAAGACGTAAGATAAGTGACAAAATTATTTCATTTAATTTTTGTTTATATTGTTTTTATTTGTTTCAACAGTAACTGTAAAAAATACATTAATAAAATTTATAGCTATAAAAATACATAAAAATGAAAATTAAAAAATAATGAAATGTTTCATAAATTACTTCTTTTCTATCTTTTTAGTAGAAAAAAACTTCCCTTTCTCTGTAAAATTATCTTTACAAGCATTAACAAATTTTCTCAAAATGCCCAATTCAGCGCTGTTGGCATCAGATCTGTATCGCAAGTTGAGAATTGTTTTCTCGGCCCGCTCCTTCCAGTCTAACCCTGCTATGTCTTTAACCTCATAGAATTTTAATTCTACAAAGAAGTCGCCCTCACGATCCGAGGTGTGGCGCAGCACCCCATCAGCACAGCGACGAGAGAGGGATGATGTTAGTCCTTGCAGCTGTCTTCCAACCTCTGCTTCCTCTTCACTCTCGGAGTCGAGAGACCACCACTTCGTATCGCCCTTTGTTCTCGAACTCGAACCTGCTGCAGGAGATTTTGCCGGTGTTGGTGCTCGGGGAGTTGATGATTCCTTTTTCTGTACCTTTCGCTTTTTTACCGCTGGTGATCGTTTTTTATCAACCCTGAAATACAAAAAACAATATTAGCATGCAAATATCGTAAATAATATATTCTTTAATTTACAAAGAATTTCTTTCACTGCTAATGCTAGAGTGTTACAGCAACTTAAGAGTTTATTGAAAGAAAAAAAAAAAGAAAAAAAAACATAATACATGACTATTCTACACAAATGCATATGATTTAAATTTAATAAATTCCACATAAATATTCAACATACCTTTCGTCGTCCGAAAACAAATCAAATTTTGATTTTTTGGATAAAGAGCTTCGTTCATAGTCAGATTCCGACCTAAAACAAAAACAGAAAGTATTAAATAATTAAACATATAAATTCTCTTTTAATATTATTACAGTGCACTACAAACTAAAAAATAGTTATAAGAAACACAACCTCGAATAAACAAATATTTTGGAAAGAATCTTAGGGTCAGGATTCGAACCTGTAACCTCTTGCTATCACAACAAACTTAAAATATAAATTATAAACAAATTTAAAATTAACAAATATTATGAAAAAAAAAATCTTCGGGTTAGGATTCGAACCTGTAACCTCTTGGTATCACAACAAACTTAAAATATTAATTAGAAACAAATCCAAATAAGCAGATGTATTGAAAAAAAATATCTTTGGGTTAGGATTCGAACCCGTAACATCTTGCTATCACAACAAACTCCCTTTTCACTGATATATTATTTATATAATATGGGAAATAAAAATAAAACTTACGAACATTATATCTGTTGCTCTGATCCTCAGTTTGAATGTTAGATAATATGAGTCTCCTTCGGGATGAATCCGCCAATCCGAGAATTATTCACTCACGAATACAATTCACTACTAATTCGAAGACTGGAGGCAAATGAAATGATATAATTTTAATTTCTGTATAGAGGTTTTATTGTCGTTAATTGCTTGCGATCGGAAAAACTATTTAACAGTTTGATAAAGTTAGGCAACTCGTATAAATGTGAGAGGGTTCCGTGTACAAATATTTTTTTGATCTTAAAAATTAAAAAATTAAAAACAACAAATTTTGATACAACTGATTAGATTGATTGTGTAAAAAAAAAAAAAAGTAAGATATTTCGGATTAAATGTTTCCATAAAGTATACTAAATAATACAGAATACTTAATACAACAAAGGTTGATGAATTTAAAATGTATTAAAACTATAAGGTTACTTAATGCATTTCGGTTTTAATGTTTTGATACGGAATACTAATTCGATAGGTATATGTATTGAATAATTTAACACGTTAAAGGTTGATGAATTCAGAAAGAATTAAGCCTATGTATATGGTTACTTTATTTGATACACCCAAACTCATCCTGAGGACTCGCTAAGTGATCAGAAACAGTAACAGCAAAAGAAAAAAAAAAAAAAAAAAAAAAGTGAGATATTTCGGATTAAATGTTTCCATAAAGTATACTAAATAATACAGAATACTTAATACAACAAAGGTTGATGAATTTAAAATGTATTAAAACTATAAGGTTACTTGATGCATTTCGGTTTTAATGTTTTGATACGGAATACTAATTTGATAGGTATATGTATTGAATAATTTAACACGTTAAAGGTTGATGAATTCAGAAAGAATTAAGCCTATGTACATGGTAACTTTATTTGATACACCCAAACTCATACTGAGGACTCGCTAAGTGATCAGAAACAGTAACAGCAAAAAAAAAAAAAAAAAAAAACATTATTTATTTATGAAATCCTATACTCTGGGCTGCGCTTTGTGATATAACAATAATATTAAATCAAAAATACTAAATTTTGTAAGCAGTCGTACTGATCACTTACCTACTTTCAAGTATATATAACTTTCGCTGTATAAATTAAAGTCATTTTATATGTGAGAAAACAAATTATAATATGGCACGCAACGTGTTAATGTCTTGGTCGAATTTATGTTATTTGTCAAGATTGCATTTATAAACATTGCAACAACAAATCGTTTTGCAATGTATTGTAACTTGATATCGTCCGGTCGCCCTATATGAAATACGTACTTTGGTCACCTTAAAATACAAATGAATGATTTAAAAATACCATGCGTTTAGACACGTGATTAATACTTTATTAGTTTTGATCTTTCAGCACCTCTTTAGGTTAGCTCAGTTGTCTAATTGTCATGGTTTTCGTAAACACTAAATTATACGATATACCTTTCTACACAAAACGCATGTAAATAATTGAAGTATTAGGAAAATTTATAATAATTTATTTCCAAACACAAACACAAATACATATATATTATATTCGTTTACATAAGTTGTCTTAGGTAGGTACTTTGCATTTTTACATTTTACAATAAAAAGTATTCTTGTGGCCCTAGACTAAGCAAGCTTGACTCGTTAGTACCACAAAGAAAAAAAAAAATAATAATAATAAAATCGCAACGGAAACCTGATTTCTTAGTTCTTACATTAAGGCGATACGTAAAGTTTTAGCGTCCCTTTACTCCATATGCGAAAATACCCTCATTGCGAATGGGATGGATTTGTGGAAAAATAGCAAAAAGTAGATATTTATTAATATAAAATGTACTAACCTATTTTGGCAAAAGATTTTCAAGGAGACTTTTAAAATACATAATATCCACATTTTGAATGCAATTTCACAATGAAATTAGTTAGGATTTCAGAATTACAGAAAAAATAAAACAATTTAAAGGTCTTTTCGGAATTAAATTCTATCGAGAAAATTTTATCCAATCGCGTTTTCCTTCAGTGAGAATCTTAATCAAATATTCAATAAACATTTACCCAAAATTGAAATACGTAGATGACGTTATAGTAGAGTAAATGAATTCGAAAAAACCCCATTTTTTTTATTGGTATCGCCTTAATTTTATCGATGATATTCATGACTGATTGTTAAAATTATTTAGAAAAAGACTGTTATAACTCCGTTATTTACGAAATGCATAATGATTGAAGGTAAACTTATTGCGATACACAGTCGTAGGGGCATAGCTCATTGTGATATGTCTATAGCTCACTGTAATAAACTCAATGCGATTAAAGTCCATTGAGAGAAGCGAAGTATATATTCATTGGGGCATAGCTCACTGTAAGCGAAGAATATGTTCATTGGGGCATAGCTCACCGTAAGCGAAGAATATGTTCGTTGGGGCATAGCTCACTGTATATATAGGGGGTTATAGCTCAACTGGAATCGATTGAGGAAAGGTGAACGTAGTGAACCTTTCCGCGATTCCAGTGAGCTATAATGCCCTATATATACCTACTCTCGTATTATTTCAAAAAGAAATTTCGTGAATGTTGTAATTTTTCATACTATAAAAATAATTTAAATATATTTTTAAATCATATCTAATGCATATTGAGGACAAATATATGGTAACAAAAAAGAAGAATTACCCAAGTAAAATAATTAAGTAAAAAAACATTCGATTGACATTAAGATTTAAATTACAATATTAATCTACCAACTACAAAGAAATACGTGGCAATAAAAAATATTGAAAAAAAAATAAAATTGTCTCTAGTGTTTACAATAAAACAGTCATAACTCGTAAAATCCTCTTTTCACCGACAATGTTAACGCAAAGTGATAGGAGATAAGCTTAATTATTTTCGCCTTACATCGATCGGGCATAAATATGTGTTTTTAGGGCATGCTTTTTAGGGTTATCTGTAAAAGTTGTATAATTTATGTAATATTTGTATTCTACAAGTTAATGTAAGTATTTATGTAAATATACGATGTGTTACAGAAAATACCACATCATATTTGAAGAACTCATTCAGTCAATGGTATACAACAAATTTTTATACAGAAATTGCGAAAAAAAAAACCGCTGTTGGATTGGCCGCAATATATAAAAGTGCATGCTGTTTTCTTTTCGCTGGTTCAAGTTGGTTCCATAGTACAAGTTGTTCTTTATCATTGACTGAACGAGATCTTCAAATGTGACTACACCTTTTTGTTACACGTTGCATCACACTAGAGAAAAGCAACAGTATTACGTTATTTTTGTAAAATTTTCTTTTTTCTCTATATATGCCTTTTCTTTAAGGAATAAGCCCGCCCTTGCCTTCTGTGTTATTCTGTACTCTGTGTTTTTATTTATTTTTTATTTTCTGTGCAATTAAGTGTTTATTGATAGATTGATTGAGGCGACTTTAAGTATCCACTTCAATAATTGAAAGTTGGGTCCATTTCGGACAAAAATAGTTGTTTAGTTTATTGACGTCATAAAAACGTTTACGTGGTTCTTACTTCTGAATATTTTCAGAAGTCCATTATTTCATGCGAATAAAATGAAAAAGTAGTTAATATTATTAAAATAAAACGTGACTGGTACTTATTAAAAGTAGCTCGCACCGAACTGTGAACTCGAGGACACCCAATTCCATATTTCGGCAACCTATTGACCGATTTAGCTCATGTTTGAGTTTAAAAATTATTTTAGTCTCATTTACTCACCTACCAAATTTCATGACATTCCAATCAACGATACTTGACCTATCGTCAGACAAACATTCATACCTACATACATATGTATATCCAAAGCCAAACATACATACATACATAAAAACAAACGCTGGATTGTTCAAGTAGGCTTCCGATAACACCAGAAACAAGTCTTTTGTAGAACGGGCTCTGTGGAAAATAATTTATTTAACGTATAGACCGAGAGCGAGTATTGCGAAAAAACGCTCTATTATGGATCATCGGAAACCGAGTCTAAGAAGTTAACGTGCATGCATTCCTGTACACATACCGCGTTAAATTTAATATTTACTTTCTGATCTTGTGGTGGTGTCTATTGCCCTCTTTCCTTCAATAGATACAAATCCTCTCGTTCTAATCTAGGTAAGATTTTTTAAAGTGAAAACTAGGCACGTTGAGTGATTTTTGGTATGGGAAAATCTTATGGGTTCGCGTCACCGACATGCTAATGTTAACATTTCATAGTTTTAAGTTATCACTTCTATTGGCAGTCCCCATTTTCATTTGTCCCTCATATTTTATATAAAAAACTACCTAGATATATTTTAAATTTAAAACTTTTCTTAGGATTAATTATAAAATATTTAATTTAATTTAATTTATTTATAAACAAAAATCCACAGCAATAAAAAATGTGTAATCCTTTTTTATTTACCACTGTTTTCCTAATGTAATATTTACTGCAACTGTTTGATAATTTATATTTTTTGTGATTTTGTATGTATGTATGTTTTTTCTCGTGTCTGTGGTATTTTAAAAGTGTCGGTGGATATTCGCTCCGCTGAATTCGTCCCGTTTTCTATTTTTGGGAAAATTCGACCCGCTTGCCTCGACCAGGGTAAATTCGTCCCGCAACCCATAACCGTATGTATGTATGTATCTTACATAACTGTTATGTTCTTGTATTAAAAAGTGAAACAATGGTTAGCCCAGATGTAATTGTTAAACTTACCAATTGTCATACCATCAGTGTATTTTTTGTAAAGAGCGGCGGGCCGCACACCAATGACTTTCCAGAATCCTGACTCAAACAAAGGACTCTGATGCCAATGACAAGTTAATAATGGGAGCGAGCTGATTTAACACATACTTAAATATTTCATGTTAGTAGTCCCTCCCTACTAAATAATCATTAAACTTTAAAGGGATAGTACTCTTATATAAAATAAATAGAAATTTAGGTACAAGATCCATTGTCAAGACGAAGGGAACGAATCGACGTACAAAAAGAGGACGAATTTTTATTTACTGAATATTTTTTTTGTAGCGGAACGAATTTACACCAAAAATAAATACTTTTCGGGACGAATTTTCTCGGGACAAATTTCTGGGGAGCGAATAGCCACCGACCCTTTTAAAATAAATTACTTTTCTTTCTTTCCTTCTGTTAACTTAAAAAATATTATTTGTAGATACTGCCAATAACGCATTTTAATAGATATGCATATTTTACAGTATTAACAGTTACTAGGAACTGGATAATTATTTCATTTTATAACATACAATGACAAAAACACAAGAGTTATCAAAACAGTGAAGGATGTATAAAGGTGTAAACCTCCCTTGAAAAAAACGAAGGATTAAATCCAAAATTTATTAATTGCCAATTCTATGTGAAACTACATTTGACAAATTAATTTTACTGTTCTTTCAAACATTTTGTACAAAATAATTAGTTTGTATTATAATTTAAAATTATTTTACTTTGATTTGGTACGGAACCTTCAGGGCACTAGTCCTACTCATACTTAACCGGTTATTTTAATGCTGCCTTTGGGTAACATTTTCCACTTGGGCTCCCGGTCTATAAGAAATGTGGTGTGGAGTGTATGTGGGAAGGGAAAGATGTTATCGCCAGAAAATTGAAGAAATAGCTGCAAAAACATACAGAAGTAATTACTTTTATGGTGATGTTGGTTTAGGCGGTTTTATGCTCCTTTATATATTGGATTCCAAAACAATGTGAAAGCGTAAATGGGTTTTATTAAGGCGAGGTGGGAAGATGATATATAATTAAATAAGATTGAAAATGGCGATGCGTTAGATTTTATTTAAACGCTTTTTCGCAGTTTTATTTGAATTTAAAATTCACCATTCAAACCGACACAACGTATGTGGTTTAGTAATATCGTGTGTGAGTTGTATTATATATCTATTATAGTCTTAGGCAAGTATAATAGGTATATTTATATATTACATACCTATCATTAAGGAGGGAAATGACTTTGACAGGTAAATTAAGAAATATATTTAAAGTTTTGATTTTATTTAAATGCTTTTTCGCAGTTTTATTTGAATTTAAAATTCGCTATTCAATCCGAGAATGTGGTTTAGTATTTTTTTAGTTATATTATATACGTATTATTAGTCCTATATACTTGCCATTAAGGTGACAAATTACTTTGACAGGTAAATTAAGAGATATATTTAAAGTATTTTTATGCATCAAAGTATGTTTTATTATTTTTTGAGTTCTGATAATAACTGCTTAAAATATTTTTCAATGCAAGTGCTCGTAAAGGCCCACTTTTTGTGCATCAAAACCGATCAGAAAGTCGATTATTTTGCTCTAGGGCTTTATTATTATTATTATTTTTAAATTTATTTACAATGGTTGGCTAACCTGCAACCTTTCCTGTGTACCATAAATGTTATACTTTTTTCCCACTGTTTAACGGCTCTGGATACAGTCCTTTTGAGCCAATCATAATTTAAAGTTCACAAGATTATATTTGTTTTCATTTCCTCACACTATGCATTGAAAAACGTAGTATGATACACGGGAGTAAAAGCAATAAATTACTCGGTTACGTTCGCTCGTGTTTTAAATCGTCCTCGTAATTTATTTCTTTGCGCCCTTGTAGCATAAACTACTATTATAATGAAGTGTTTTTATAGAAGTATATAGTGTAAACTGAATTGAAATATATAGTGTTATTTAAAGTATAAGGAAAAATATTATTTCTGAAAGTTATCTTGCGTTAAAAGGTATGAAAATATTGTTAAAAGTCAAGCTGTTTTTAGACTAAAAATAAGTAAAATTGGTTATTTATTCGAAATAATTAATGATATTTGTATAGTTCTTGCACTAAAATACAAGGAAAATATTGCTTAGAAAAATTATTTGTGGAATTTTTTTCCGTCCATCGCGTCCATGTGAAAAGTATTATTTTCCCCTATTTTGCGATATCTGGAGACCCAGCGACGTCGTAATGCAGTGCGCGCTGTAACAAATAATAAGATAGAGCTGTAACAAATAACGTTAAAAAATGCTCTTTTTTCCATGTTATTAGAGGCCATAGTAACACGTATTCCTTGAAAATTTCAACAGGTTACCTGTAATTGCTGATACAGTGGACCCCCGTGATAGAGGGACAGACAGACAGATAGACGGACAGACAGCGGAGGCTTAGTAATCTTAGTTAATGAGAACTGTGAATTTCTTAACTATCTGATGCAACAGGTATTGTAGCGACGACAGCGCCTTCTGTTCAGAATGAGCAAGGCGTGAAATCACATAACGCCCTCGTGAGCGTTCAGTATGTGCATTACAAGCTGGTATATCAAATAGTTAAAAAAATGCGGTGTACAGATATGGTGAAAAATTCGTCGTTCTAGATACGAACCTCGGTAGCGCAGTCGGTAGCGCGCCTGTCATGTAAGCAGGAGGTCGCAGGTTCAAATCCTAGCCAGAGGATTTTTTTTTTAATATTTGTGCTTTTAAATTTGTTTCTGATTGATTCCACTGTAATGCAAATGCACTGTAATAATAATAGGGTCCCGTTTGGCACCCTAAAACGGAACCTTTAAATCTATAAAAATGGTACATCTAAGGCATTCAGTTTATTCTGTTGTTGAACTTGTGTTATTCATAAAATTGCAAAACGTAGCCGTACACGAGGATATTGCTATCACATTAAAGATAAAGATACTTGAGATTTAAAAATAAAACTTATCTGGACATTGCCACTGATGTAGATAAAGTCACAGATGTGTTGTACATCTACCAATAACAATGTTCTTATTTGGAAAATTATATAGCATATCGAGGGTATCAAGCTGAAAAGACGTATCTACAAATATGTACAAGTATCGACTAGTTATTAGTAAATATTTTTCTTAAATCATAAATACGTATTTTCACGTCGTAGACTTAGGCATAATAGTAACTATAACCAGTGGAGCAACCGTTACTATTTCAGTATATCATAGAGCTAATAAATATGGAGATTTGCCCAAAAAAGTCGGAATTTTCGGAAATCATAAAATCTGTAGTTACGCCTTTTCAGTTTGATGCCCTCGATATCGTAAGCCTTTTGATGCAATTCACCTAAGATTTACTTCAGATACATAAAACACATATCCTCACACCTATAAATGGTCAGGGGGTGGCGAACGTGTTACCAAGTGTGAACGATATAATGACGGAAACATATATAGTTTTGAACTGAATCATGCAATGTTGCTAACTTGAACACTTATCTATTAGGTTGAAATGTTTTTTAAGAGGATGGCATACCCTAGCAACATTTTTTATTAACCGTCCAGCACAATAAGTCTAATGGCAAAGATCTTATTTGCTTAGGCGATTATATGTTAGCTATTTGGTCTCTTTTTCTTGAACGCGTAATACTAGTGATCACGCAGCGAAACAACAAATTGTGTGTTTTTAGCTAACACTGAAATATTTTGTAGGGAAAAAAATATTGGATTTAGGTAAATTCCCTTCATATTTCTATTGCCTATTTTATAAAAAAAAATCAAGTTGATCTCTTAACCGCGTTTTTGAAACGAACGTTTGAAAACCAAAAAAAAGGGGGTGGAAAACATTGTTTTTTGACAAAAGTATATATTTTAAAACATTGTTTATAGGTGGAATCCCTAGATAAAAGATCGATGGATCAAATATATTTTCTTCAATATGAGGAGAGACCTAGTTTCTTCCAATGACCCCTTGAAAACCTGGTGTTGTTGATGTTCTAGCGTCAGGTGTCCACTTAACTTGGTTATTTCTCAAACTTGCCAACAAATACGAGATTCAATGTAATCAAAAATAAACTTATCAAAAGCGAGTATGGTTCCGTATCGTGGATGAAAAAATTAATTTTGTTTTCGTGAATTTCTCAACAGCTATATTTTTCCTGTAATCTTTACGTAAGCACATATTACAATGACTTTTTTTCTTATTTTTCGGCCCACCTGTTTCGGAGATAAGGGGGACATGCATTTTTTTGTGCTTTTTCGAGGATTTCTCGGAATAGATGCAAGTAAATATAGCCTAACTATATATTTTTATAATCAGGTCTTTTATACCTACAATTAAATACCCATATTGTATTTACTATTTTATATTTCTCATTTGCGTAAATTTTTTTTTAAATCGCTAAAGTTTTTCTGTAATTGGCCAGTTATGACATTTTTTTCGACAATTTTATCATATTTTTCGGTCCACCAGTTTCGTTAATCCATATACATTTTTTTTGTGGTTTTTCAAAGATTTCTCGAATTTAGTGCAAATAAATAAGTTAAGGTATATATTTTTCCAATCAGCTTTTTAATATCTACAATTTGATATCATAATGTATTTTTAGGTATTTTTTCAATCTTTGTTTTGGAAATATGTAGAAGAATTTCAAAATTTTCAAATTATTTTTGACACCGGTTATCTAGACAAAGTAATGGTATTTTTGTGTCAAATTTCAAGTCTTTATCTTTAACGGTGCTAAAGTTATGACGGACAACGGAGTCTCACCATAAAGGTTCCTTTCTTACATTTTAGGTACTACGGATCTCTAACTAAGGATTGTTTTCTAATCAATTTTTTTTAAATGTACCTGCACCGGTAGCTTACGCTTACCGCACCTGGGCTCCAGTATGCTCCATCGATACCGTGTTTTTCTATCATACTCGCTCTCTCGAGGATAGATAGACGCTGTATCTCTAGTGCGTGCTAGCCAGCACTCTGATGGAAAGCGTCGATGTTACCTAGGATGAAGCGCGCTCTCCATAAAAATTCCGCATCTCTTTCTTTTATTCGACCTTAATTACATGATATTTAGTAGCTATTAGACTCGTCCAAGCTATTAGAGGATTCAAATGAGTTTTGGTACATGCTCTAAGCAAATGAGAGTAGAACTCTGAAGAGAAGCATTCCTTTCTGCAAAAATAGAAAAGGCTCTTTTCTTCCAAATAGAAACCTGAGATAGACAGGTTTAAGCTTGGCTGTCAGTTTTGCCGGAGAAAATTATTTCCCGGGATGACCTGATACGAGTAGGTTAGGACAATATTTCTTTTATGAAGGAAAACGAATTCTGACACGCTCTGTATTTCTTATTATACAGGGTGTCCCATGGCTATGCCACATGTAGGGAAAGTAACTTAAATATTATAGTTTTATATGTTTTTATGTCATAACCTGTCATGTCATCTACTTTTATATTAAATAAGGCCTTTCAGTTTAAATGGAAAGTAATTTAGGAGGTGATTCAGTATCGTTAATAGATCACATTCCACTGCAAAACACTTCTTTTTGCGCGAACTACTTTTTCACTTCTCAGTACGAAGTGGTCCGATCAGCTGACTCAGTTTGTATGGACAAGCGAAGAAAAAGTTCGCGCAAAAAAAAGTAATTTGCAGTGGAATGTGATGTATTAACGATACTGAATCACCCCCTAAATTACTTTCCATTTAAATTGAAAGACGTCAATGTCTATTTATTTTAATTAAGATACTCAACTGATGCCGGGTCCAGGTCGGACCCGAAATATATCTTGAGATTTCCTTATATTCATATATCCTATTTATCAGTAAATTTATATTTAAAAAAAAATATTATAGATGAAACATTTTACTGTAAGAAGACATTATTTCAATTTAAAAAACTATTTAAACTGCATTCATAGATTTTTTAAATAGTTACATGGTTGAACCGGGAATCGAACCCGTTACATGAGAAAAATATTTACCTTGTAGGTTTATCATATCGATCGAAAGGCTTCATCATAAGGATTAATTTTTGCTAAATAACATAGTCTCAGAAATAAAAGGAAGACCATGAATTTTAACATTTTTAATACAAAATTAATAAATTTTTCTCGTGTAGTGGGTTCGATTCCCGGTTCAACCATGTAAATATTTAAAAATCTATGAATGTAGCTTAAATTGTTTTTTAAATTAAAATAATGTCTTCTTTCAGTAAAATGTTCCATCTGCAATATTTAAGGTACTTTCCCTCCATGTGGCATAGCTGTGGGACGCCCTGTATAGAATAACTATACTTTTGTCGGCAGCTCCGCCTGCGTAGAATATAATTTTCTTGATACTTTTTCTATTCAGAAAGTGTAATCCAAACGCGTTTATTCGAGTTATATTCGTATAAATTAAATGTTAGAAACTAGACTAAAACATTAATTTTTTTTTTAATACATTGTATTCAATTAAAATTATTTATTTAAATTAAGGGATTTTAGGAAGCGTATAAAATATATAATTACATATATATACAAACAAAGGAGCTAGCGGTTTAGTCAGTAAAGCTATTCTTGCATGTTGTTCTATAAGACAAGACAAGACAAATACTCTTTAATGTGCACCATATAACTTAAAGTAGAAAACAAGATAAAGATAGATAGCAATGGGCGGTCTTATCGCTAAAAGCGATTTCTGTATTATTTAGAATACGTATAAACATACTTATATAAACAAAGGAGCTCTGGTTTAGTCAGTCAAGCTATTCTTGCATGTTGTTCAATATTATTTAGAATACGTACAAACATACTTATATAAACTAAGGAGCTCTGGATTAATCAGTCAAGCTATTCTTGCATGTTGTTCTATATTATTTAGAATATCTACGTATAAACATACTTATATAAACAAAGGAGCTCTGGTTTAGTCAGGCAAGCTATTCTTGCATGTTGTTCTATATTATTTAGAATATCTACGTATAAACATACTTATATAAACAAAGGAGCTCTGGTTTAGTCAGGCAAGCTATTCTTGCATGTTGTTCAATATTATTTAGAATACGTATAAACATACTTATATAAACAAAGTGTAACGACTGAAGTTCCTTCATTCATACAGAAATATATAAATTACTTTGTACTGCTTTTATTCGTTCTCGTATACCAGTAACTCCATCTATGATCGGCAATTTAGAATTAGACCCAATCTATTTTGAATAAGTGGGCGTAGCCAAATATTAATAATTTAATTGATATTTCGTTCGTATGCCTTCATGTTTAAGTTCAAGTTTGAACAACATTGAATTCACTTATAACCTTATGGAAAGAAATGTCACGTGAATTCCAGAAACAATTTAATAACAGCCTAAACTAATGTAAAGAAACAAGGACGTATTAGCGACCTTATTTCACAGCGTCACAAGGGTCAAGCTACAGGGCATGGAAATGCTTTCATCTATATTTTACTTAGCAATTGGCGCCAGTATGATTTTTTTTTTAGAGTTCCCATGCAATAAAACAAACATAAGTTTGGTCCTAGAGAATGTGTCAAGTTTTATGATGTTCGTATTTTTTGTGAAACTTGTAAAATCTTGGGAGAAGCCACAGATCTACAAATGTCGGAGAGGTGGTGTGTTGATAAAATTTGTTTAAAAACTTGAATTATGAAAGGTCTGTCATTTCATGTTCGAAGGCTGGGTCTGATGTAGTGATAATAGTTAAATGACTTAGAACACAAAAATATAAAATAAAACGTGTTTTACCTCATTTTCTTTAAATTAATCGATTTCATAAAATTCAAAAAGGCCCAAAATAATTTGCACCATGGATAAGATTAATATAGCGGTAATTGGACTAGTAAATTATTCAGCATTCTATATTTAAATGTTTATTTCCTTTTTGTCTATAGATTTGAATGGCACATCTAAAATTATTATAGATCTATGTTTCACGAGTTGAAAAAGAGATAAGTTTTAATGTATTTCACGCTCTTGACTGTTTTTGTTGAGTTTTGGCTAAACAAGCCTCAAGTAGTGTTTGACAACTAATTAATTTACGAAATAATGTGTCTGGAAGGAAGGCGGAGCTTAAAACTATGCAAAGTTTGGGAAAAACTATAGGTGGGGACGAGGAGAAAGAGTGGACAGTTGGGTGACGGGACACTTGGAAACAGGTCGATCTAGGAAACACGTCGCGTACGGTCTGGTTTCTTAGTTTAAAATAAACACCTCTAGGTCATAGATAGTCTAGGGATACTCAGGTTACGTGTGTACCTACGAGATCACCTGAAGTCTACATCTTTCACTAGTACGGGCGAAGCGGAACGTTTATAAGAAATCGCGTCGAAGTGTCGTCTTTGTTTGTGTTTTAAAGTTTTAGCGTCGGTTCTGAAGTAATTTATACTAGCGACGTGCACGGTTGCAATTCAGAGCTACGAAATTAAGTGTTGGGAGTGAAGTAAATAATATATTTTTAGTGTTAAACACGAACGCGATTTAGCTTTATATTTCAATTATTTGTTTCACAATTTATTTATGTATAGAATAATATATATGTCCCTCATTCCATCCAAAATTTAGGACCTTTAGAGTTTCTACGTCTAGCTGTGCTGCTTTATATTCGATTTACAAAAAGTCTGTGAGAAATTAGAGATTTTATAGGTACTGCGAGCTACGGGTGTCACACAACCATATTATTTCTTTCCCCTCTCACTTATCCACTTCTACAGGATTTTAGGTACAGGTACAAGAACGAAATTTCTGCATAAAATTTCTCACATGACTTTTCTTTACAATTTCCATTTTTAGGTCTTCATAATTTAGATTTTTGTTGTGTATGATATGGATACTGAGTTTTATGTTAGGAACCTTTTCTGGTTTAGGGACGGGGTCGTTGTGGACTGTGGTCTCTGGAGACGTCCGGGAATTCACATGGCTGTTAATTCTGATGGGAAGCCTTGCATAATGCTTGTGTCGGAACCAGAGTTGGTGAATTTTGCATCAGGGGCTCCTTAGGTTGCACCTACAATTATCCCGTCCACACGTCAAGCGTAGAAAATTAGAAATTGACTTGATCAAGTCGTAGGTGTGATGAATGAATGCTTTGGAGGCAGTTTTTGTGAGGTTTTGTATTTCTCTGTAAATTTCTGGGGATACTTAGGTTATAAGGTGTAGTCTAGGTTGTTTCGCAGGAATTTGTTCGGAAGCGGTGTCATTTTGTGTGACAACGTAGGGGTAATTATTTGGTTGGTCAGGGAGATTACCGTCTAATTTTGTAGGGCCCCCCACTTCATTCTGGACTCATCTGGGTCTAGAATCTCCTCAAATTGAATCACCTTAGCGCTTGCAGCTGCCGATCGTCGAGTATCTACGGTTCATCAACCTTTTTTTTTTCTAACCCAAACAACTGCAATATCATATTTTACACACACACATTTTACTATATTATCCGATAATTACATAATCATTTATCTAATTAAAAATATAACGTCGCGCGCAACATACGAAGTAATGAAAGTGTTATTCGTTTAACGTCTCACGGAGTGTCGAATCAAAAGTGGTTTTACATAGTGATTTAGTCATAATGTGTTTCGTTTTCCCTTGGATTTTTAATGGCAATAATAGCCTTGAAATATAGCTGAGTTCCAGAATACAGCTAAGTCGTATCATTTAACCAATAACTGGTACATTCGTTTTTCTTGATTACTTTATTTTTCTTTGTTGAATTATGATATACATTGTTTTAAGCATAACCGTTTTGTAACATAACGTGGTGTCCTAATCTACTAGACGATCACACAAATAAATCACGGCCAATGATTTAATTTGTAATAAATAAATCGATGTACTCCTCAAGTATGTCATAATAACGTAGCAGACGTAGAGAGGTCTATACATTACAATAAATTCTACGGATGGTGCCGCTTGCAGCGGTTATCTTTTAATTATTAAATAAATACATACTAAGTACTGTAAGTACACATAAGTACATAACACAAATGTATATACATCTATAAGCAGGTTATTTATTTCTCTTATAGTACAAATAGTCCATAAGAACCTATTTGTTACAAAAGGAGCTCTGGTTTAGTCAGTCAAGCTATTCTTGCATGTTGTTCTATATTATTTAGAATACGTACAAACATACTTATATAAACTAAGGAGCTCTGGTTTAATCAGTCAAGCTATTCTTGCATGTTGTTCTATATTATTTAGAATACGTACAAACATACTAATATAAACAAAGGAGCTCTGGTTTAATCAGTCAAGCTATTCTTGCATGTTGTTCTATATTATTTAGAATACGTACAAACATACTAATATAAACAAAGGAGCTCTGGTTTAATCAGTCAAGCTATTCTTGCATGTTGTTCTATATTATTTAGAATACGTACAAACATACTTATATAAACTAAGGAGCTCTGGTTTAATCAGTCAAGCTATTCTTGCATGTTGTTTTATATTATTTAGAATACGTACAAACATACTTATATAAACTAAGGAGCTCTGGTTTAATCAGTCAAGCTATTCTTGCATGTTGTTCTATATTATTTAGAATATCTACGTATAAACATACTTATATAAACAAAGGAGCTCTGGTTTAGTCAGTCAAGCTATTCTTGCATGTTGTTCTATATTATTTAGAATACGTACAAACACACTAATATAAACTAAGGAGCTCTGGTTTAATCAGTCAAGCTATTCTTGCATGTTGTTCTATATTATTTAGAATATCTACGTATAAACATACTTATATAAACAAAGGAGCTCTGGTTTAGTCAGTCAAGCTATTCTTGCATGTTGTTCTATATTATTTAGAATACGTACAAACATACTTATATAAACTAAGGAGCTCTGGATTAATCAGTCAAGCTATTCTTGCATGTTGTTCTATATTATTTAGAATATCTACGTATAAACATACTTATATAAACTAAGGAGCTCTGGTTTAGTCAGGCAAGCTATTCTTGCATGTTGTTCTATATTATTTAGAATACGTACAAACATACTTGTATAAACAAAGGAGCTCTGGTTTAATCAGTCAAGCTATTCTTGCATGTTGTTCTATATTATTTAGAATATCTACGTATAAACATACTTATATAAACTAAGGAGCTCTGGTTTAGTCAGGCAAGCTATTCTTGCATGTTGTTCTATATTATTTAGAATACGTACAAACATACTTATATAAACAAAGGAGCTCTGGTTTAGTCAGGCAAGCTATTCTTGCATGTTGTTCTATATTATTTAGAATACGTACAAACATACTTATATAAACAAAGGAGCTCTGGTTTAATCAGTCAAGCTATTCTTGCATGTTGTTCTATATTATTTAGAATACGTACAAACATACTTATATAAACAAAGGAGCTCTGGTTTAATCAGTCAAGCTATTCTTGCATGTTGTTCTATATTATTTAGAATACGTACAAACATACTTATATAAACAAAGGAGCTCTGGTTTAATCAATCAAGCTATTCTTGCATGTTGTTCTATATTATTTAGAATACGTACAAACATACTTATATAAACTAAGGAGCTCTGGTTTAATCAGTCAAGCTATTCTTGCATGTTGTTCTATATTATTTAGAATACGTACAAACATACTTATATAAACAAAGGAGCTCTGGTTTAATCAGTCAAGCTATTCTTGCATGTTGTTCTATATTATTTAGAATACGTACAAACATACTTATATAAACTAAGGAGCTCTGGATTAATCAGTCAAGCTATTCTTGCATGTTGTTCTATATTATTTAGAATACGTACAAACATACTTATATAAACTAAGGAGCTCTGGATTAATCAGTCAAGCTATTCTTGCATGTTGTTCTATATTATTTAGAATATCTACGTATAAACATACTTATATAAACAAAGGAGCTCTGGTTTAGTCAGGCAAGCTATTCTTGCATGTTGTTCTATATTATTTAGAATATCTACGTATAAACATACTTATATAAACAAAGGAGCTCTGGTTTAGTCAGGCAAGCTATTCTTGCATGTTGTTCTATATTATTTAGAATATCTACGTATAAACATACTTATATAAACAAAGGAGCTCTGGTTTAGTCAGGCAAGCTATTCTTGCATGTTGTTCTATATTATTTAGAATACGTATAAACATACTTATATAAACAAAGGAGCTCTGGTTTAGTCAGGCAAGCTATTCTTGCATGTTGTTCTATATTATTTAGAATACGTATAAACATACTTATATAAACAAAGGAGCTCTGGTTTAATCAGTCAAGCTATTCTTGCATGTTGTTCTATATTATTTAGAATACGTACAAACATACTTATATAAACTAAGGAGCTCTGGATTAATCAGTCAAGCTATTCTTGCATGTTGTTCTATATTATTTAGAATACGTACAAACATACTTATATAAACTAAGGAGCTCTGGATTAATCAGTCAAGCTATTCTTGCATGTTGTTCTATATTATTTAGAATATCTACGTATAAACATACTTATATAAACAAAGGAGCTCTGGTTTAGTCAGGCAAGCTATTCTTGCATGTTGTTCTATATTATTTAGAATACGTATAAACATACTTATATAAACAAAGGAGCTCTGGTTTAGTCAGTCAAGCTATTCTTGCATGTTGTTCAATATTATTTAGAATACGTATAAACTTACTGTTTAGAATAAAATGTATATTTCGGAACGTATCCATCAATGGTCTATATATTTTGTCTATGGACTTGGAGCTGTCAAATACGAGGGACGTGGACATTTTCTTGGTACAGATCGCGGACGATTTATAAAATGTGAGATTAACAATTTAACCCAAGGGAAATCGGTGCGGACATCGTAAGAACATCAGGGTGTCAAGGGCTGACAATATTTTGGCGTGAAGGCCACCTTTTAGTGAATTTCCTGTGTGTGTGTGACATAACCTGTGTCCACGCGGCTTCCGACAAGTGGACTTGTTAATTACTATTTCTGGGTTGGATGCATCCCGGGTTAGGAGGGTTGTGTTTAGATTCATCGTGGAAGGTGATCTACGTGTCACGGCACCGGAACACTTTGGACTCCGCAGCGAAAGGACTTCATGCGAGGATCAGTGGATGACGTCATCATACAACTGTCTGGTAGGACGTTTTATATTAAATATTGTAGAATATAAGATACTTGTATACTATAAATCTGGGACAGCTTATGGGCCCCTGTTCCAGCTGCAAGTATCGCCCTTTAGCATACAATTAGTGGTGTCTGAGCGTGGTTATGGAATCCTCGCACCAGTGACGCCGATGCCCGTCACTAGTCAGTATTACCACTTTTTATATGCTACAATTTCTGGTAGCAACGAGCGTTTTTTTATCAAACAATCTTTGGTAGCCAGATCGTGGTTAATCCCAACTTTGGTTTATATACATTTAAACAGCGGAACTGGGCGGCCCCAGTGTCATTGAACTGTTAACATAGCTAGGCTATTTACATGTACATGTAGCAATTACATTGGATATGTTTAGTGCTTTGAGTAGATAATTGATTACCGGAGGGTACCACATTGATGTGGTTCAGTAATATCAGTATAATTTGATAGTTTATATTATAGATTTGGAAATCAACTTGTTAGCTAATATACTGTTATCTTGGCTTGAATGTATGTTCTTACAAGGATGTATACAAGTGCATAGTGGAATGTGCATTCGGGTTTGTGTGTATTGTATACACCAAATATAATTTACATTTGATAATTAAATTATAGAATTAGGTAGGAACCTATTTGTTTGTTTTGTATTATTGATACAGTACCTACATTGTTGTAATTGGGAATTACATTTGATAATTAAATTCTGGAATTAGGTAGGAACCTATTTGTTCGTTTAGTATTGTCGGACAGTACATACATTGGTAATTGGGAATTAATTTTGCTAATTAAATTCTATTTATAGGTAGGGTATCTATTGAGCAGTGCTTCTGTATTTTGTGCCGTGTCCGGGTGTTTGCTAAATAGTTTTTATTTATACATTTCCCGGTTCATTGCGGCAAGATGTCCAAGTCTCACAAGGCTGCGTTGGCGAAAGAGCTCCGCTGGTTTACGACCGTCCAGGGATTGCTTTCTCGTTCGGATCGCGACAATGCAATCCTGGAGAGAGCCGAGCGGATGCATCAGCGGCTGGCTGATGCAGAGGCGGCTGTGGCAGCACTGCAGGAAAGTGACGAGCCTTTGAAGAGGTATGTTACGGATTTGGCTCAGATAAAAGGGATTAATGATGATATAACAGAGGCGGCCTCCATGGTCAAGAGGCGGCAATCGGGCTGCCCGGTTGTTAGCACACCTAGACCAATAGATGGCGCCACTGGTATGGCGCTGGTTATAAAGTCAAATAATATTGCTGATCTAAAGAGGCAAAATTCAGGAGGTCCTGTAGTTGTCACGCCTCAACCGGTAGATGGCGTGTCTAGTAGTTTGGCTAATTTAAAACTAAATAAATTCAATGGGAAAATGGAAGAATGGGTTTCATATAGGAATATGTTTACGTCATTAATAAATTCTAGGATAGATTTGACAAAGGGGCAAAAGATGGCATATTTGATGTCAACATTGGAGGGCGAAGCAAGGTCGCTCATCCAGCACCTCAGGGTAGAGGTTGATCATTATGATACAGCGTGGGGCTTATTAAATGATAGGTATCAGAACATGCGCTTATTGGCGGATGCGCATGCGTCTCAATTGTTGACGTTACCTAGGGTAACCGACTGGGCACAGCTGAGGCAGCAATTACTAACTCCGGTCACTGTGGCGTGTAATGCCCTTAGAACATTAGGTTTACCGGTGGACGAGTGGTCGTTTTTACTCGTTCACATTATTTTAGGTAGGTTGCCTAATGATGTGAGGTCACGTTTTGAGCGGGTGTCCGCAGGAAAAGATGGCAGCACTGTGCCCAAATTTACGGACTTAATGAAGTTTATTGAATATGAAGCTAGGGTAGCAGAAACATCACAGCTGGACTTGGCGCCATCTGGGGCGCAATCATTTTCGTCTGCTGGCTCATTGGAATGTGGGGAGCCCAGACAACCGCAGCAGTCGCGGGGACGCGATATGACGCGTTTGGCGGCGGTAGCCGTGGTCGAGAGGTCATCGACCTGTTTACAGTGTGGCCATACGGGGCATGACCTGCTGAGATGTCAGCAGTGGCGAAACCTGCACGTCACCGAGCGGCGACACATGGTGAAACGTAAGGGCCTATGTTTCGGTTGCTTGGGCAATCACTTCGAACGTGTCTCGAGCCACGACGTTGCAGTGGGTGTGAGGGGCCTCACCATTTATTGTTGTGTGCCAACAGATCTGAAGCGGCTTCACCGGTCCCGCAGCGACGGAGCCCTACGGGCGGGGGTGCTTCAGGGAGAACTTCCCCCCCCTTGGACAACGGGAGAGGTGCGTCAGGGAGAACTTCCCCCCCCCTCGGTCCAGGGAAGGCATGCTGTCGGGAAAAACTCCCCTCCGTCGGAACGGAGGACTGCGGCGCGAGGCGCGCCCCCTCACCGGGAGGTGAGTTATGTATATGCGCGTGGACCCGTAGGGGGCATGCCTACGGGCTATCACACATATGGCCATGTTGTGAATTGGGCCCCTACGGGCGGGGGCCAATTGGAGTTGGCAAGGGCTAGGCCCCCCCTCCCCGCGCCGGTTTTGGTGCCAGCTGGCATGGAGCACCGTGTTAAGACGGAGTCACGGGGTTACTCACCGCCGTACCGCGAGTACCCGCGGTTAGAGTACCACCCGCCGTACTCAGGGAGAGTTGGAGGCTACGCTCCCCCCATGGTGGGGATGTGCACGCGCCAGCCGTATTACTGCCAGTGGACTGGTCCTGCACTCCACAGGTGGGGTAGCCTGTAACTAGCTTGTTCAAGCCATGAGTACGGAACCGCGGACGGTTCTGTTGCCTACCGCGATGGCTCGCGTCTAGGGCCCCAGGGGGGATTGAGTTAGGGTAAGGGCCCTCCTCGACTTGGAAAGTCAAGTGGCGCACCGATTAGTTTTGAACCTGGAGGTTTCGTAGGTGCCGCTCCTAGGTATTGGTGGACTGGAGTTGAATCAGCGGCTGCAGCCATGGTTATAGACAATATTGTCGGCTGGCAGTCTTCTTTGGACCTTCCTCCGTCCATAATCTCATGCACGTCAGGTCTGCATCTGGCAGACCCACGTTTGTCATCCGGCCCCAGTCGATGTTTTCCTGGGCGCGGATTTGTTAGGATGGATCCTATTTGGTTTTTAAAAGACTCTGGGTTCTTCTTCATTGGTGGAGGTATCCACAATTTTGGATATTCGATATTTGATTCGATACTTGGATGATTATGTTCGGACTTAGGAAATGGCTTTCAAATAAACATAGACTGTTTGCAGATTTGGAGGATCCCAATATGATGGTGGTATTATGTTGAAATACCAACCAGTCAATGAAATTCATATATTTTGTCCCCAGCCGTGAGTGCAGAGGAGCGTTGGAGCGCATTGGTACACTGGGTTCGTGTACTGCAGGCGGACCTCATCAAGTTTAGACTTCGAGTTCTGCGCGAGGATCACGCCAGGCTGAAGTGAGCGGTTGCTCGTTTGAATCCTTTCACGGATTATGAAGGACTTCTGCGTTTTTGGAGGCTGATTTTGGAGAGCTGACCTGCCATACGGAAGTCTTCATTCTTTGCTTCTACCCAAGACGGACCTTTGGTAAATCTGTTGGTGTCGGATTGACACATACGTAATGCGCACGGGGGTTTTCCGCAATCGCAACGCTCGGGTTGTGAAAGCATACCTTGTGTATTTGTGTGCTTGGCCACCAAGGCCGTTCACTTGGCAGTGGTATCAGCTTTGATTACAGAGGCCTTCGTCGCCGCGTTGGATCGTTTCGTGTCGCGTAAGGATTTACCTTCACTTATTCGCTCCGACAATGGCACAAACTACAAAGGTACTGCTAACTATCTAAAAGATATTGATAATTTTTTGTTTTGTAAATAACTATGCTAGTTTAAGTTAAATCTTCGCCCGGAAAGGGGTAACTTGGCGGTACAGTCCCCCAAATTGCCCTCACTGGGGAGGGAATTTTTTGAAGCTGCCGTCAAGTCGGCGAAGACCCACCTCCGCTGCGTTATTGGGGAAACTGTCCTAACTTTTGAGGAGTTTGCCACTGTTTATTGTAAAGTGGAAGCGGTCCTCAACTCTCGTCCTCTCTGTGGTCAGACAGGACTGAGCATCCTAGGGAAGGAAATTTAATTCTTTTGAAGGATGTGAACTTGCTATCCTTGTTTTGGCGCCGGGGCCGTATATTAAAGTTGTTTTTTGGCGGAGACGGAACTCCACGCGTCGCAGAGGTGTTGGTCGAAGGTTCGATTTTGTGACGAGCCATGACAACTCTCTCCCGTCTCCCGGTTGTATGAGCTAGTGGTCTGATTGCTCAGCCCAGAGCGGGGGACTGTTTAGAATAAAATGTATATTTCGGAACGTATCCATCAATGGTCTATATATTTTGTCTATGGACTTGGAGCTGTCAAATACGAGGGACGTGGACATTTTCTTGGTACAGATCGCGGACGATTTATAAAATGTGAGATTAACAATTTAACCCAAGGGAAATCGGTGCGGACATCGTAAGAACATCAGGGTGTCAAGGGCTGACAATATTTTGGCGTGAAGGCCACCTTTTAGTGAATTTCCTGTGTGTGTGTGACATAACCTGTGTCCACGCGGCTTCCGACAAGTGGACTTGTTAATTACTATTTCTGGGTTGGATGCATCCCGGGTTAGGAGGGTTGTGTTTAGATTCATCGTGGAAGGTGATCTACGTGTCACGGCACCGGAACACTTTGGACTCCGCAGCGAAAGGACTTCATGCGAGGATCAGTGGATGACGTCATCATACAACTGTCTGGTAGGACGTTTTATATTAAATATTGTAGAATATAAGATACTTGTATACTATAAATCTGGGACAGCTTATGGGCCCCTGTTCCAGCTGCAAGTATCGCCCTTTAGCAGACAATTAGTGGTGTCTGAGCGTGGTTATGGAATCCTCGCACCAGTGACGCCGATGCCCGTCACTAGTCAGTATTACCACTTTTTATATGCTACAATTTCTGGTAGCAACGAGCGTTTTTTTATCAAACACTTACTTATATAAACAAAGGAGCTCTGGTTTAGTCAGGCAAGCTATTCTTGCATGTTGTTCTATATTATTTAGAATACGTATAAACATACTTATATAAACAAAGGAGCTCTGTTAGTTAGTTAGTCAAGCTATTCTTGCAGGTTGTTCTATACTATTTGCAATACGTTAACAGTTTTTACTTACATAAGGAATGATTGGTGAAAAATCTCAACGCAAATAGTTGATTAAAAGCAATTCAGCTGCTATTATGGCTGATATAATCGTACAAATGCATTTTGTTGCTAATACAGCTCGAATAGTACTTTTTTTCGCTTTTACTCTACATTTATAGCACTTTTTTGCTTCTTGAAGAACTCAGGCTAATTCCCGTCAAGTAAACGTTTGCAGCAGTACTCGAGTTATACTACTTATGTTTAGAATGACGTCACTATGCTTATCGTGTTTTGTCATCAAAACAAAGCGTGTGCGCTAAATTTTAGCACAATCAGTTGGCGGGAACCAGATTAAAACTCAGTTGCAAGATTTGACCTAGAATAACTTGAAGGAAAATAAAAGCTTTTAATAATTTTTGGGTAATTTCTATTTAATATATAAATTACCAACTATCTTTTCTGCTTGAGACTAAGTCGGTGCTTTACTGATGACTTAGTATACAGTGCCATCTTGTTGTTTACTACATGAACTAATTAACATGGACAAGGTGAATAAGTGAAGTGTTTCTATAAATCACATGTTATACTGATGCTTTACGAATTATAATATAGCAACCTTTAAAAAAAGGGTGCTACATTTTTAAAAGCAACTTTTTATAAAAATAATTTGTTAATATATTTTCACTTTCCATCCAAAGATTAACTGGGAGATATTGCTATTAGCAATAAGTGCCACCTTTGTACACAATGTTTGCTCTATCTATATGTGTTGTTGAATATGTGTGTAAATGTAAAAAAGTGTAATAAATAAAAATAAAAAAATAAACAGCACCTATCAAAAATTTAAAATTAGCATAATTTGAAAATTATTTTTTTTGTTTGTGAGAATAAAAGTGTTTAATAAATTCGTTAAGTTTGTATGGAACGTAGGCCTTTCGATTTCCGTATCATGGAAAGGAAGCTATATGAAACAAAGAGTAAAAAAATACGGGTGCTTTCATGAAATACACAGAAAATTGTAATCAATTATTGGTATATGCATTTTGACTATATAATCTAGGGTTTGGAAAACATGTTTGGGTAAATTTTCCTCGATAGAAATAATTCTTGGAACATAATTTTTCTCCTCGTTTGACGAATAGGAACCATGTACAAAACTCAAACATATTTTATTAGATGGGTTTCGACAATATCGAGACTTTTGATTTTAAAAATTTTGCTAGCTATTTTTATTTTTATTAAAAATATAAAACTAACTTTTTTAACTTTTTTCATTTGGAATGACAGTGACAAAAATAAAATTCGCATAGCCTCTTAAAATAAATAAATATTCAACAGAATAAATATCAGATACTCAAAACAAATTCCTCTTCTTTGTTTGTTGAGAATTTAAAGAAGATTGCCGTAGATTCTGCTACGGTAACGGAGATGCTGCCATAGGTCGTATATTTTGCCGTAGAACATGGCAATTTCCATAGCAATGGCAACGTCATCGGCATATAATAGAATTGGGCACATCACTCCACTTCGCTTTGCTCGGGTCCCCAAGTTTATTTATATTTAAACCTAACTATAATAATAATAAAATAAAAATGTATTTATTGGTCACCAATTGAGCAAAGTCAGTGTACAAATATCTTAGACTAAAAGTTTTCTAACAATACAGTAGCAGAGATACACAGGTTTGCAAATTGTCTAATATTAGAGACAGTAAAATGTTGCGTTGGCAACTGTTTTAGTTTGAACTGTATTACAGTCACCAGCGCCTTCCTGTAGTTGTAACAAGATTATAGGTCATACGTAACCGTGTTTGAGCAGGTAGTAAATTGATTAACAATTTAATTAGACACAGTGTTGATTAGACAAGCAGAAGACAATGTACAACAAATAAAAAGTTTAAAGACTAACAGGGATATATTAAAAACTTAAAGAACTACATCACAATTATAGCTAATACAGGTTGATAAATGGAGATTGAGTGTTTGGGGTTGAAGATATGTGAAAAGAGGTGTGAGAGAGGGTGTGTGTGTGTGTAAAGTGTATGTGTGTGGATGCGTGTGTGAAGTGTATGTGTTAAAGTCACAAATAATAAACGAAAAATAGTGTTGATTTTGGTTTTACGCTGTGCTTATGGTTTAGTATAGTATACTTATTTTATTTTGGAACTTCTAGAAGAGATTCAGTTTTGTCATAAGTGAGAGTGAGAAGCCAACTTCGAATTTCTGATTTACATTTGTAAAATGGTAACGAATAAATATTTAGTGATTTATTAGCCCTATTGTAAAGGCGGGAGCTTAAGACCGCATAATGCCGTGCAGCTAATTGTGTCCTGTGCGGTATACCTTTGCACACTAGATCCCTTCTCCTTCTAGCTTCGACGATAGAAGGCTCATATTTAAGGGAGGAGTGTTTCCGCAGAGTGGTAGCAAGGACAAATAGCTTTCTCACAGATAAAACCTCACAGTCACTGTATAGATCATCGGTACTGTACCAGTAAGGCTTGTTGGTCATTGTCTTTAGAACGGCCCTTTGTGCTCGCTCTAGCTTGACAAGAGCCGTCTTACAGGCGCCGCCCCATGCAACAATACAGTATGAAATTATGGACTGAGCCAGGGCAAAGTAAACGGTTTTGAGAATGTCTGGGTCCGCCGAGTTTTTAAGTTTTTTGAAAACATATATAAGTTTTCGGACACGGGAGACTAGAGACTCCAGGTGCTTGTGCCAGTTTAGAGTGCTGTCCATGATGACACCCAGGTATTTGATAGTGGAGGCACGGGCTATGGGCAAACAGTCACACACTCCACCAGCCAGGCCACAGCAATGAGCTATAATTTTGTAAGTGTTAGGATCGGGTTGAGTGTTAGTGTAGTGAGAAAAGGTGATAAACTTTGTTTTTTCTACGTTTAGGGTAAGTAAATTATGTGAGAGCCAGCCCATAACCCGCCTAAGGGAGGATTCGGCATTGCAACGTGCATGTTCCCAGTGTTTACCTTTAATCAAGAGCACTGTATCATCTGCATAAGTTATGATTTTGGTATTTGGGAGCGTCATTTGGCAAAGGCTGTTTATATATATGAGAAAAAGGGTTGGACCCAGAACACTACCCTGAGGCACACCAAATGTGAGTGATTCTATATCACTGGTGTAGGTGTTTATTTTGACATACTGGGACCGTTCACTCAAGTAACTTCGGAAAATGTCCAGTTGAATACCTCTGATACCAATGAGCTCCAGCTTTTGAAGTAGAATGGGAACAGAGACCGTGTGGAAGGCCTTTGAAAGGTCCAGGAAGATACCTATAGTTTTATTTTTATCATCTAACTGTTTAATTATATGGTTTGTTAGAAGCAGTACGGCGTCCTCCGTGGATTTTCCGCTTCTGAAACCAAATTGATTTTCGGCAATAATTTTGTTTTGGTCAAGATATTTGATGAGTCTTTTATTAAGTACTTTTTCCAAAATTTTTGAAAGGGCGGTAAGTACCGATATTGCGCGATAGTTGGAGACACTGTCTCTGTTTCCACCCTTATATATAGGATGTACAACAGCGTTCTTAAAAACTCTCGGAAAGACACCTTTTGTCAGACAGAGATTGAAAACCGTCATGATGGGGAGGACAAGACAGTGACGGGCAGCTTTTAAAACCTTGGTAGAGATACCATCCGATCCTGTAGCGCAGTCACTGCGCAAACCATTTATGAGAGAGTCAATCTCCGCCTCATCAACGTTGAGCAAGGACATTGAGTTACCCATGGGATTTTCCGTGTGGCTAGTGCAAAATTCCGGTCTTAAATGTGTAGGGCGCTGAAAATTTTGTTGGTTTTGGATTTTGGAGGCCAAGTTTTCGCCTATAGTAGCAAAGTATTTGTTAACCTTAGTCACAGATTGTGTTGGATCTGGCATTATACTCAGCAATTCATTAAGTGGGGTGGAAGGCTGTTTCATGTTAGCAATGTTTTTGATAACATTCCAAAGATTTTTCGAATTATTTTAAGCTGCTTGTAGTTCAGTTTTCTCATAGTTGTGCTTTACTTTTTTGAGCAAATTGTTACAGAAATTACGATATCTCTTAAAAGTTACTTGTAAGATTTTGTTCTCAGGGAATAATTTAGCCTTTTTGTGTAATCGATCTCGATTCCTTATGCATTTGAGGAGGCCAGGTGTTATCCACGGTTTTATGTTTCTCTGGGCACGAGGAATTTTTATTATGTGTGTATGAGCATTAATAGTTACTGTAATTTTGTTGACCAGTGTTTCAGCAGCTTGGTTGGGGTCGGTAGCATCTATAACAGAACTGAAGTCAGTATCAGAAAGCTCAGTAGTAACTGCAAGAAAATCCACACGAGTAGCAGTTGTTTTAGCTCTTTGTTCTTTAACTTTTAGATCCATACACAGCACAACTGGGTTATGGTCTGAATGAGAGAGTCAAGAACAAACGTAGTTGCAATGTTCTTGGTCTTTAACATAACGTGGTCCAGGCAAGTTTTGTGGTGTGTGGGGAATAGATGAGCAGGCAGCAGGCCATGGTCAGCTGTAGCTTCTAAGTACAGCTCTGCGTTACTGTCCTTTGAGTTAGGTAAAATGTCAATGTTGATGTCCCCAATTATTGCAACGTTGTTAAAGTAGGATAATGTATTTAATACTTGATCAAGACTGTGCATGAAAGGTTCGGCATTTGAGTTTTCTTTAGAAGGTGAGCGGTATACACCAACTATAGCCAGGTCATTACCACATTTCAGTACAAGACAGTTCCCTTGGCAAATATCCAGTTCAGTAACACAGTGCTTGAGACCAGACCTAACATAAATGATGACTCCTGCATTTTGGTTGACAAATTTGGATTTGTAGGACAGGAAGCCATCTAAGACTGGAATGTTCGTAACTTTAGAGTTCCAGGTTTCAGTAAGGATGATTATGTCAAAGTCTAGATCGATTCTGACCAATAGGGGCTCTAGTTGATCTAGGTTGTTATTTATGCTACGAATGTTAGTATGTAAGACTTTGAGGGGATCACTAGGTAAACTTTCATGATTTTTACAGCTTTCGGGGGTACATTGAAAAGATTTAGAGATATTAAACAGTTCTAAGTCATCTGAAATTATTTGTGTATTAATCATATAGTTTTAGTAAAGTTGAGAAAGATCCAGAACAGTTGAACATAAATACTTTCGTATTTCGTATTTTAGGAATGAGAAATGTACGAATCAGCCATGTTATTATATGAAGCAATCGGGCTGGGGGGGATCCACAGCAATTAAACATAGAATATAATTTGTTAAAGATATGTTCTTTGTATCTGGAGTAAGTAATGCATGAAATTTTTATTATTAAAGAAAAAACTAGATTATCATGATTCATTTTTGAGTACAGGAAAATTATTTGTGATTGTATAATATTAGATTTGTAGTTGTTTTTAGGTGTGTGTGTGAGGTGTGTATATGTGTAGTTTTTTACAATTATTTTATTTGCTCCGCTCATCGTCGCACCTATTTTTTGCCTTTGGTGATCTGCCCAATTCTATGATCTGCCCAATTCTATGATCTGCCCAATTCTACGATCTGTCCACGACAGCAACACTGATCTTATGGCGCAATGTTAAACTATGTTGATCGATGAGTTTTAAGAATATTTAGGTTTTCCCAAAAAGTACATTTATATTAAATAAAACAACAGTGTAAAACCCCACCCAATTACGGTCAATAGCTTTTATGTAAATCTTGGAGGTACAGATATTTCTGACGTTATTTCGGATAATTAACTTGTAATGTTTTTTTTTCCGTTGTTTAGAACCCTACCAACGAATTTATTAGTTATCTATAGATTATTAAACATTTTCAAATACACAATATATAAGTGAGCTAATGTTGTTTAGTATTTTATTTCATCTAACCATTTGGCGAATCTAACTAAAGATTTATTTCAACACTACTCTAAAATTTCGCTACGAATTTTCATGGTATCTGGATTTATGGCTTATTGTTTCTCGAAAACATTAATTCCGGACAATATTGTTCTAAGATTCCGGATAAATAAACTCGGATCTAGGAAAAGGGGACAAAAGCCGGTTCCCCTTCCCATCCAGAGGTGAAACGAACCGACATTTTTTAATTTTAGCCATTATTTATGTACTTTTTCGTAATGGATTTCATATGTATACCGATTGTGTATGTAAGTACACATTGTATATATTTTTGTATTTAATTAGATATTTATCATGATTGTCAAACCTTTTATAACGTTTAATTTTGTATGGCAAATGTTTTTTTATCGTGTCTTATCTTAACTATGATCGAAATAAATTTCTATATTTGACTTGGCGATTAACACTTGGCGATTTATCCATCGCAAGTAGATACAAATTAAGGGTCAGCGCTCGGGCTTGCGGGCAAAAACAGGGTTCATACATAATGTAACAATTTTTAAACAAAATAAGTAACACTAGCTACTCGATAGATGTAACACTAGGGTTAATAAGAAAATTGCAGAAAAATTATATAGTTACTTCAGAAAAAAATTGTAATTTCAATAAAAAAGCTCCTATATTCACGGTCGCGGTGTCAAGGTGAGGGGTTGATTTTCTTTTTCTGGCTTAAATATACAATTTTCTCATCAACTTGTACTTCTTCTTATCGTGTTATTACAACTGTTACTTATTTTGTTTATAAATTGTAACGTTTACCACCATCAAAAGTGAAAACGCTGATCCCTGTTTTTGCCCGAGCCCTAGTGCCGACCCTTTAGGGGCTGCACCATCCTAAAATTGTTTATTCTGCTCTAATCATATAAACTTCAGTTATTTTGAAATCGCGGCTACATTAGGACATTATAAGGTGAGGCGTAATGTCGCGTCGTCGCGTAAACGTCTTCACTCGCCCAGATGAAGGCAGTCTAAATCTGCTGAAACTGGTCGGCTTTCCCGATCATAACACGTATTGAGGTGAGCCGTTCTTATATATATATTTATATATACATATAAAATACATTATAACTATTATTTCTTTATGTAACAAAGAGGGTTTTTTCTAGTAGGCGTGTGTTGGTTTCGTTTCAATCGGTTTACAAATATGGAAACTGAACCCCATTTTTTGTAAAATTCATGCTTTTTTTTTAATAGTTATTTAATTGAAAGAAGATTGAAAGCATGTTTATTTATAAAGTGTAATTAATAATTGGCTTGAGTCAAAAAACACGCCATATTTTTTTCAAATTTTTACCATTTACATTGACGGAATTGAATCCAATGCAAAACTGATGTTTAGCTTTGTAGAGCCCCTTAACAAATCATATAACATTGCGGTATTGAAGCGCAGAAAGAAAAGAAATCTGGTAAGTAAATTCAGAGCTCTTCACATCCAGATTTACTTTTCTTTTTGCGTTTCCATACTGCAATGACATTATGTATTGTTAATTTTTATCATATCTTCTCACATTAGTCATAAAGCCCGGTCAGTTTAATATTTTCAATAGTAATTATTATATTGCTCCCCCACATTGTAGATTTTTCAAAGGATCAATAGCCTCAGCATGAAAACATCTCCGTACAGTTGAGTTCCGAACTACATTAAAATCGTATGGGATCTGGGAAACCGCTCCAAGCGGACAGTAGCGGAACTAACAGCTACGTATGGCAACCTAAGTTTAGTTTCAAACGCAACGATACGGAGATGTTTTCATGCTTAGGCTATTGGACAATATAAGTAACTCATGCAGACTCAGTATGCTCATAGTAATTGCTTGTGACTACGGCGTAGCTGATGTCTACCTGCTTGCTACGCTGCGCTGTGCCCTGCGTAGCAAATTTCGGCTTACTACGCCGCGCCGCCGCGCCGCCCGTGCCAGCCTGGCAAATACGGTCATTTTTAAAATTTCAATGAGCTACTTTTGTCTGCTTTATGGAATAAATTGATATACATATCTAGGTAGGTATGTAATTGTAAACATACATTTTCCGTGCTTTTAAACAGTTAGTATTTATAAATATCTTATATTGTCTCAGAGGTGTTCCGAGTGTGAACTGTGAAATGCAAGTCACAGTCCATACTCAGTACACTCGCGTTTCATCGACGATTAATACGTCCCAACGTGATGGGTGGTGAGTGGTGAGCCCTATCAGTGTACTTAACACAAAGACACGCTTTTTAGGGCATCCAGGTTTTCTTACGATGTTTTCCTTCACCGTTCAGCAAGTCGTAAGTAAGAACAAATACTAATCACATAAATTCCGGAAAACTCATTGGTGCATGCCCGAACGGGGATCGAACCTGGATCTCAAGTGAGGAGGCCAGCGTTCAACCCCTGAGCTACCGCCGCTGTATTAAAATTATATAATCATAGATATCTTATGATTTAGATATCCGGCTGATGCCGGGCTCGACTGTGGAGATACCACCATCTTACTTGGAGACCCCCTCGAAGTGATTCGGGGGAGAGTAAGAGGACAGCTCACAGGCAAAAAACCGGGTGGCCCACCATGCCTGGGACCGATGGATGGCGGTATATCCATCCCTAATAGCCGGGCTTTATATGGAACAGACTGGTGACGGCCACGGCACCACTGGTGCGAGAGTTCCGGCATCGCGTTCACCAAATCGCCTGCCCAGCGTGTGTGAGTATGGGCAATTTTTCCAGGATGACCGCCGGGAGTGGCAAAGTCCTGGAAAGGCTTATGTCCAGCAGTGGACGAATTAGGCTGATGGATGGATGGATGAAATTATCTTATAATATTATTGTCTACGTGTATTATGTATGTTCCGTTTTAACTTGAGAACCATTCAACATACTTAAATGCAGTTTTCTTCATTATTATTATTGTGACCCTACTCAACATATAGGCTATAAGAATTGATAAAATAACCGCTAAGCCGGGTGGAGCTGCGGGCGAAAGGCTAGTGTCAGAATAAAATCAAACCTCTTTATAAATGCAAAAATTCTATATTCTTTATACGAGCTTGTCCATATTGGTAACGTTATGTATTTTTTATCGTACGCCTTATGTTAGAACGACATAAACATGAAAAACTTCTTTAAGCCTTTTACTCAGTTTGAGTGTCGTTCACTTTCGCAGGCTAATATATGCTTTATAGCCTTAGATATAAAGTTTAGAATAAATAACTTAAAAAGGTGCAAAAAGGGTAGAGAAAGTTACAGTTGCTCGTTTTATCAGTCTTTATAGAGGTTGTTCGTAAAAATGGGTCAGATGTTCAAGAGTGGTGGTTTAGATGTCATAAGATACCCATTTATTTTATTGTTCTTTTATGAGCTGGATAGCTACAGAACCATAAAATAGTAGTTTATGCTACAAGGGCGAAAAGGAATAAATTTAAACGTAACCGAGTAATTTATTGCTCTTACGCCCGTGTATCATACTACTTTTTTCAATGAATAGTGTGAGGAAATAAAACAAATATATTCTCGTGAACTTTAAATTATGATTGGCTCAAAAGGAGTGTATTCAGAGCCGTTAGAAAAAAAAAGTATAACATTTATGGTACACAGGAAAGGTTGCAGGTTAGCCAACTTCTCGTAAATAAATGGAAATAATAAAACCCTAGGGCAAAAAAATCGACTTTCTGTTCGGTTTTGATGCATAAAAAGAGGGTCTTTACGAGCACTTGCATTAAAAATTAAATTAATTGTATCTAGAAGCCATGGGATGAAAGAAAAATTGCAATATGATCAACCAATCAATCAATCAAATATTTTTACAATAAAAGCGGACCAAAGCGAGGATTCCGTACTTAGATCGTGTTCTTTTAAATTCCTTTTCCGTTTTTGAGGAAAGTGGCTATATGATAGTTTGACAGACAGATAGACGGACACACAGTCAAACTGAATTTTATGACCTTATGATGCTTCATTAAGTCAATGTTATGCGAATGACATTTGCGAATGTGTTTTAAGAAAGAAAAAATTCGTCATTGAGTTTTTTCTGTTTTAAGTACTTGCAAATACGAAACAAAACAAATAAAAAAGGTCGCAAATCTTAATTCGTTTTAAATCCTTGCTTACACTTTTAAAATATTTTATAACTTAAATATTATTAGAGTGCATTACAAACTAGAAACGACCAATCAGAAACAAACCCAAAGACAAGAAAAAAATCCCCGGCCAGGATTCGAACCTGCGACCTCTTGTTATCAAGACAAGCGCGCTACCAACTGCGCCACCGATGTTTCTTCCATCATACTTGTCCACTGTTATTTTGCTTCTGCCTAATATACTAGCTTGTACTGCACATATAGAACGCTCACGAGGGCGTTATGTGATGTTTTCTAGTTTGTAATGCACTCTAATAATATTTAGAGTATTCATAACGGTTGATTTCGCAAAATAAACATGATTTTATAACTTCTTTTATTTCGGTGCACAATATTGTTATGTTTAACCCACTAATTTGAATTCACGATGCGTTTGGTCAACACATTTCTGTCAAATAAATTCCATTCAAAATCAAATACGATTTAAAAGTGTCGTGCAATCGAACCTACATACTTGGTTGGTAACGACGACGCGTTGCGGTGGTGTGAGGAAATATCACACCAATTGTATACAATATGATATATCAGTCAGTCAGTCAGTCAGTCAATCAGTCAGGACTTTGAATTTTATATATACAGATAAATTCTAAATTTATAGTCGAAAAGTCGAACAGCTTCAGCATTCTGACGTTTAAACTGGTCCAGTGAAGGAAATTTGCCTCTAGAAGGCACCTTCTGCATAGAGGGCTATCGGTGCCACCTGTGATGAAAACGTGCTTGTTTGGGTTGCAGTATCCAGTTACGATACCTACCATGTCACGTAGGTCGGACCGTGTTACCTTACCATTTGACTGCTTGTACCTATCATTAGTTTTGACAGCCGGCAAGTTCGTTCTGCCCATGTTTTACATATAAAATCTCGATATGAATCCCCGAGGGGGTATTAGACGTAGTTTCGAGTATGCACTGTGCAAAGCAAGTCACAGGACGACGATCCCAGCGTGATGGGTGATGAACCCTGTCGCCTTACTTTGGATACAAATATATTAGGTCTTTACCTATGAACACCCATAAAACTCAACGCACTCTTGGTATCAGAACCACTGTGTGATCTTTTCTCTGACAGATAAAGATAAAGATATTTATTTGCATAAATTGTGGTACATAAGTTGTTATAAATTATATATAGTTCAGCACAATTTGCCTAAATAGGCATGCAAAATTTAAAACTAAGATTATATTATTTTACAATTATAATAGGATAAGTATTAATTCTATATTCTTAATTTTATACAATAATAATCTCTCTAGGTCTAAGATCTATAAACTCTTTAATAGAATAAAAACATTTGACGAATGACGGATCTGGTGCGGGAATGCTTGAAGCCTCAATGACGATGTCCTTAGATACTAAGCTTTAGACAAAAAAATGTATTTTTATCTTGGTTACCTACTTTTTGTTGTTTTTTATGTTTCTGTAAATGTCGTATGCATATTATTATTGATTTATATAAAAACGGCTCACCTCAATACGTGTTATGATCGGGAAAGCCGACCAGTTTCAGCAGATTTAGACTGCCTTCATCTGGGCGAGTGAAGACGTTTACGCGACGACGCGACATTACGCCTCACCTTATAATGTCCTAATGTAGCCGCGATTTCAAAATAACTGAAGTTTATATGATTAGAGCAGAATAAACAATTTTAGGAATTCCGATTCCGAAAATTCTATAATGTTTATGTACTCGATATGCCTATAGAGTACATAAACATTATAGAATTTTGTCTTCGAAGCGGCTATCTGATCTGGCGTGGAGATTTTTACCTTCAAACTGACGGAGTGGCTATGGGTTCCCCCATAGCTCCGGTAGTAGCAAATATATTCATGGAGTGGTTTGAGCAAAAAGCTCTTCAGAATACACCGTATACTCCAAGATACTGGTGGCGTTATGTTGACGATGTTTTTGCCATTGTCAATCGTAATGAAGTGGAACACATCACAGCACACTTAAATTCCATCCATCCTAAAGTAGCGTTTACTAGTGAGAGTGAAGTCAATGGTGTTTTACCGTTTCTCGACGTGTTGGTGGTACGAAGTCCCGGAGGCAGGTTGGAACACACGGTGTACAGGAAACAAACACACACAGACCGATACCTGCGAGCCGACTCACACCATCACCCGAAACATCTCTCGTCCGTCCCTCGTACGCTTATTAACAGAGCACTGAGTCTGTGCGATCTGCAATATGTGGACGCTGAACTCAGTCATGTCAGAAACGTACTTGAGAGTAATGGCTACAACTGGAGGCAGTGTAACCGGATAGCGAACCAGTCCACCTATCAGCGCCCACATGTGGTTGAAAGAGCTCCGGTGTATCTTCCATTTGTGAAGGGTGTGACGGATAAAATAGGACATCTGCTTCGCCGGAAATACAGCATTAAAACATTTTTCCGTCCACCCAGTAGATTAAGGCAGTTACTGCGTTCGCCGAAGGACAAAGAGCCACTAAATACCCCCGGTGTTTATTCCATCCCATGTGACTGTGGCAAGAGTTACATCGGTGAGACGAGACGGAACGTGTCAACCAGACTGACGGAACACATTAGATGCATGAGAAAACTCGATTGCAACGGATCCGCCGTTGCAGACCATGTCGTAAATTCGGATACTACACATTTTATGAGATTCGATGAAGCGAAAGTGTTAGTTCGTGAAAAGTTATTTGTGCCACGTAAAATTCGCGAATCCATAGAAATAAGCCGACGTCCGAATTTCAAAATAGAGACAGTGGTTGGGCTTTGCCCGCGGTGTGGAAACCTGTGCTAAAAACAGTTACCGGATCACTCACAGACTTTACTGAAAGTGACGTAGATACTATAAGTTCCGCGTGTTTATCGTTGTTTGGTGTCACTCCGGTAAATAATAACGCAAGCCCGGAAGTAACTAATTGTGCGGACGCCCTACCGGTCCGACCACCAATACCATCTGCATCGATGTCATCCCGAGCCCTGCGAGCCGCAGCCCGCAGTGTGAGGCGTAACGTCGTCGCGTAAACGTCTTTACTCGCCCAGATGAAGGCAGTCTAAATCTGCTGAAACTGGTCGGCTTTCCCGATCATAACACGTATTGAGGTGAGCCGTTTTTATATAAATCATGAATTATCCTCAAGTCTCATTTAATTCCATATTATTATTATTAATTATTGTTAAAGTTTTAATTGTACAGCGCATTGGATATATCTGTAAATCTGTAATGCTGTGCAATGTTTTTGATAAATAAATAAATAAAATTGCCGTTTTCTCTTGAGAATTTGAAGGAAACTCAATTTTTGGTACTAACATTTTTGAATTTTTTTTAGGAATGACTAATCCAAATTATGTAATTTTGCTTGTGTATGAATGAGACAACATTAAGTTTACAAAAAAAAATATTTAATTTTTGAAAAGAGTCAGCTGTAAAAAATCATTACGAATCTTGTCATGGAAATGGATGGCATTTAAGACGAACTGTTTTTAAATAATATTTTTTTATAATCAAACTGAAAATAAAAACAAAATTTAATACGTTGATGTAAAACCTTGAAATTAACTTTCAAACAAAAATCAAAAAATAGAAATAGCTATTGAATTACAGGAATTATAAACTCAGGAATCTGTAAGAAAATTTCAGAAATTTTATATTAAAAGACCTATTGTGTAAATGTAATAACAGCTTAACATAGCCTTCTGAAACACGCAGACTGATAGGAATGTATCCCTATGGGATTTGTATCTGCGATCTCCAGACTTGGGGTCGAAACGGTCGAACTACACACGGGCGATTTTATTAAACCAATTTATTAGAACTTAATCAGTAACAAAAGAAGCCAGCGAGGCTTTGTGTTCGTAATGAATGAAAATTGCTGAGAGCAATTTTATTAAAAGTGTTGCAATACTACACCCAACTTCATCCAGAACCTTTACCTTTTCAGGCTTGAAGTAAGTTATAGAGGGTGTAGCATTTTTCACAGCCGTAGAAAAAAATTCTAGATTGTAAATAAAATCTCTACGCAGTTTAAGAATAATTTTAGCATCATACATACAATGTCATTAAAAAGTTCAATTAGCAATTATGTAAAACTAAATAAAAGTTTTCATTTAACTTTGGCGATAACAATACAGAGTGGCAAAAGCCACTTGAAAAATTGAGCTTTTGCCATATATTTAGTGGAAAAACTCAATTTGGAAACGAATTTTTTGATAATTATTTTGTTAGAGGGGGACGTACACTTATTGTTACATCGGTTTTTGCGGTACTGACAAACAATGAAGGTCCTTGTAAAACAGTTTTTGTTGTTGTAATTAGCTTATTGTATGGGAGTAGACAAAGGTAATAAATATCGTGTTATAAGATAGACTGTCTCAAGAAGACTGTCTTTTAATTCGAAATTTTAAACGACCGTATGAAAGGGACTGAAACCCTTTGTGACGTTAATTTAATTACTCAGAAAAAGGAACCCAAATAACTAATAAAAATCTTTCCAAAGAAAGAATTAAAAGCCCTTAAGTAACTTCCAATAACGTTTTTGTATCCATAACAGTTTTTGTTTGTGTTAGCAAGCAATCAATATAGCAAAAACAAAAAGTTTTGATTTAATTTTGTTTATTGGTAACTGTTATGTTAGGCTACAATATATTGTAACGAAGATGCGGAATAATAAACTTGATAGAGAAAATCAATGACTCTCTTTATTTTTCCAATTGTCAGTTTTTATATCCATAGATTTTGAATGTCAAAAAAAAGAAAAGAGTCCAATAGAAAGATAACAAAAACATGTCTCCACAGACGACTTTAACACTTCTCCACAGATAACCCAACTCTCCTCTCCTCTCCTCTCCTCTCCTCACCAACGCTCACGCCACCTCGCCTGGCCTCTCCCTAGTCCTCTCCTCTGCTCTTGTTACATTATACAGAGTAATCAATACAGGTAGTAGAGCTGATGCCAAGCTCGACTGTGGAGGTACCACCATCTTACTTGGAGACTCCCTCGAAGTAATTCGGGGGAGAGTAAGAGGACAGCTCACAGGCAAAAAACCAGGAGGCCCACCATGCCTGGGACCGATGGATGGCGGTATAAGCATCCCTAATAACCGGGCCGGGACTGGTGACGGGCAGCGGTATCACCGGTGCGAGGGTTCCGGCACCGCGCTCACCAACCCGCCTGCCCAGCAAGTGTGAGTATGGGCAGTTCTTTCAGGATGACCGCCGGGAGTGGCAAAGTCCTGGAAAGGCTTATGTCCAGCAGTGGACGAGCTAGGCGGATGGATGGTAGAACCAAATTGTTACTACGTGTGAAGACTTTTAAAAGACTTTCTATCATCTGTAGTAAATTATAATATTGTGACTGATGCCGGGCCCCCGAATGGCCGATTATTTAAAAATATATTAACTTAAATATTTAAGTTGATAGTGTAAAAATTATAAAATAAAAAAATATATGTTTTGATTCTGAATAAACCTTGCAACTAGTAATCTGGTTGTGTTAGAGTTATTTATTTCTATTAATTTTTTTCAATATTTTTGGTTCGGCCATAAACGAGGAGTAGGCTTTAGAAAGTACCCATTTGGCTATACCAAGCCACTTAAGAAGACAATTTTGCTAAGCGAACATATAAATTTTCTTTCAGTATAAAAGTGTCTCATTATAAGCTAAAGTTCATTAAAATGTATTAAATCCTAAGTTACCATTTGTACACTAAATAATTAAAAACGTGTGCCGGGCACCTTAAATAATCATGAGATACCTATAAATTAAATAACAGCTTTTGAGTACGATACAAAAATTAATTAGTGTTTCTAATTACTACTGCTATTTAATTAGGCATCAAAGGGAAGTCACATTTCAGGGTTGGCTCGGTAAATATTGTAAGGTTGACACAGGTGTCGATTCGGTGTAACACGACTTAATTTATTTGACAGTTGTGTCGATTCGGCGCTACACAACATAACTTATTTGACAGAACTAACCTTCTCTTGAGCGTCCTGTCTTTGTCTTTTCGATATAGAAAGAAAAAGACAGAACGCGAAAATAACACCGGTATTCAAGAACGTTACTTAGCTATGTGTATCCGTTCGCATTGCAAAGTGCCTGATTTCTCATAGTGCTGGACATGTCCATCCACTGGTTTCATAAACAACACTTAAGTATTTCAGAGCTCAGTGAATGCATAGGGAACAATTCAGCGTTGCGATTGGTTGATTTCGGAGCTAACTTCAAATTGTCATGTAAACGTCAAGTATTTTTTGTCAATAAATAAACATAACCTCAACGCGCTTCCCTTTTCATTGTGCCGTGCACTAGAGTTTTCATAAAAATTAAAAGAACGTTGGTCATGGAAAATACCTTTCCCTCTGACGATGGTGACAAACGGTAAACCTTCTAATAATAATAATCTACGTAGCTACCCAAACAATATTTTGTTGTAAGCATTCAACACATATAAAAACTTGTTGTATGATCGTATTCTTTTAATTTTTAGCTCAAAGAAAATAGCATATTCAATAGCCAAAAAAGACCTGCTTATAAGTTTAGTAAGTAAACGGCCTATAATAGAAAATAAGCAGACAAATGCGAAACACCTAGAACTAAAGAGACAGGCATGGGAAGAGGTTGAAAACGCCTACAATGCGGTTCTGAAAATCCTTGATAACACGCCTTATTAGCATCCTTCTTCGACGCGCTACTTGATCTTCTAAATAGTAATCAAATTCTTCCTCACTATCGGTCATTTTTACTAACCCAGAAACAATACAGAAATAAATAAATGGGTAACAATCACGTATCTTATCAAACTGAAGTCAACTTGTATTTATTTTGAGGCTATAAATTTGACAACGCCTGACACTATGCGTTCCATAAAGTAGCTAATGAGTAACTTTGGCCAAGGGTGCACTCAAGTAGGCTCATAGTGTCGCGCGACACTCAAGTGATGTTTCTGAAACGAGATTTCATGCACTGTGGGGCGAAGCCTACTGTGCGTTCTCATAGTATCGTTCTTGAATACGGGTGTAAGTTTAGTCCTATAAAAGTTTTTGCGTCCCTGTTACCCCATTATGCGAAAAAGCCCTCAGTGCGAGAGGGACGGATTCGTGGAAAAGTAGCAAAAAGTCAGTTTTTTACTAAAGTTGCTATCAATATTTGGTTTAACCAGGTCCTAGATACTGTTAAAACTCATCTAATAAAATATAATCGCAATCCATATGTCATTCAAAATTGTTAAATCAGGAGACATGGTGTGGAAAAAGACCTCATTTCAATCAATATTTTTATCGAGCCGAATTTCTCTAATCACGTTTCTGTTTAACAGATCCCTAGAAAAAGAATCCACAAATAATATACTATTTTATGAAAGTAATACCTTTTTTTCTGAAGTACATATACAAGTTCTAAAAGTGTCGATATTTTTTTCCGTAACGCCGTGTTACACCGAATTTACACTATTGACAACGTAAGTCCAAATTAAATAAAAAGTTAGTAACTTGGTGTTTTCAAAAGCTTGAAAATTTCACAGTTAACTTGTCATTTACCAAACCAAAGTTAAGATTATTAATTCTTACTGGAACTCAAAAGCCTCCGTGCTATTATATATAACTTTGTTGGCTTTTCAGCCTCCAATAAAAATACGGAACCTTATACAGTGTATCCCTCGTAAGAGTGCATTTCCGAAAAGAGGTGAAACAAGATCAAAATAAGTCGGTAAAAAAAAAAATTTTTTTTTTCTCATTTCTTGAAAAAATGTTTGTATGGGACGCGAGCGCAATGCCTTTTGTTAACCTTTGTCCTCGCCATAGGCAATGTAGTACCTACGCGTGAAGAGAATGTACAACAGAGAAGACACTATAGACTAGTTAACTTTTTGACATTTTTTAAATCTAGCATTCGGCCAATTGACATTTTTGTACTAGATTGGACACGGAAGTTTGATGTTGGCACGGCCAATTTTTTTGCAAAATTAACCGTTTACCGAGTATTTTAGAATTTTAATTATATAATTACTGCTTAAACAGTCGAACACCAATACTTTTGCGTTTTACGAAATAATTTAACACTAGATAATAGATAATATCGGAATCTTAATACTCTTGAATCTTGAATTCTAAACTTCCGGTCAAGATTTAGGAATGGCAACATCGAAATTTGTGTTCAGCAGATGCAAATTAGTAAAAATAGCTAAATGTTCCCTACAATGCCTCTGGAGCTCATAAAATCGCCATTATAGAAAAGCTAGTATGCGGACTTAAGTCCAGCATGTACTCTTGTAGGCAGTATTTTATTAACATGAAAATCCACACCCTAACAGCCTTATATGTAATAGAGCTATATTTGCTCATCATGCGCTACCCAAATAAATTTCCCTTCCAGCCTCCTGATCCAAGTGCGAGACTAGGAGTGCTTTGCGAACGACTTGAAGGTTCCCTCTCACAAGATGTCTACATACTCGAAGGCAACTAAAATGGCCGCAATCAGGGTTTTCAACAGTCTACCTGTCACTATCAAAAGCCTTTCTGAGAATAAATTTTTAAATTGCTTAAAGAGGTATCTCTCTGCACGGTGTCCTTATGACCTAAAGGAATATTATACAATTAATGAAGAATTTCATGATAAATCTGAATCAAAATTATTATGATAATGTATGAAATGAAAATTCAAATTTATGTGTAGAGAAATTAATATTATATGATTTAAGATTAGATTAAAAAATTTAATTAATTTAATAATAAGAATATTTATGTAAGAGTGTATTTTTGAAATTGCATGTACATAGATAAATGAAAAATTGCTACACCATCATGGTTGATACTGCACTGTATAAATATATTTTAAGACCTTAATTGACATGTGATTTATAGTAAATAAATGAAATGAATTGAATTGAATTGAACATGACCCAGTCTCATATAGATGTCATCTGCTTGTAAACAAGCTTCATTCGAGATGTTTTTTGAAAAGTCACTTCATAATTTTTTCTGTTTCCAAACACTCAATTTAAGCTAGGTTACAAAAAGTTGTTGTAATTAAACCATAAGCTCTCAAACTCCTGTTGTTGTAAGTGTAAGTGTCACTGACAAATAAGATATAAAGGAATAAAGTTCAATATTTTTTTTCTATTTTAACTATAACTAGTGAAAATTGTAACTGGCCGATGCGATGGCAAAGTTTAGTTACTTGCATTTATTTCTCAACGAACCAAGTAATTTATTGTGTAAATTTAACACAAAAGTGATTTTATAATTTTTACTAAAATATTTTTGTGTGGAGTGACGAATGAACAGACTTTTGATTTAAGGGTGTCCAAACTTTTGACGGATCTTTAAAAAAGAAAATATGGAAGGCATTTATTTTCTCGTCTCAATTTTAGTTTGGCGTTGCCTTCAAGCTACTGAGACGAAAATACCATTTGTCACGTGTCTTCGACGAAATAAATTATCGAGACAAAAAACATGAAAAAGCAATTTTGCTATTTTGTGGGCTAAGCTTAGCAAAGTTGTGTTATCTTATGCGTTACGTTGTAAATGATCCTGTGCAACAACTATCAACATGCTTTAAAGCTATGATGCAGGATCATTTACAAAGTTATGCATAAAATAAAACTTTGCTGGAAAAGCTTAATTTATATAAAACTTCATTTCTTTTTAATTTTTTATTCAAAAAAACTGGCCAAGTGCGTTTTGGGCCACCCGCAGTGCAGGGTTCCGTTAATTGACATAAGACATTATTTCCAAAGTTACAACACTTTCCGATATAAACGTAGTATGTAAGTTAGGTTCATAGATGTTGTTCTGAGGTTAGGTTGCATAATACCATTCGAGCTTTAACCAGCTCCACTGCTTGAACAGCGCTCAACCAATCTGTCATTATGACAGCTTAAAAGCTTATTTCAGAAAGCAGTTTAAGAAGAGTGATGAAAGCAGCAGCGGTGTGTGACAAACTCAAGTTAAATAACTTTGCAATTTAAGAAACTTACAGTATGTTACTGTATACTATGCTACATGGAGTTATGTTACTGAAATTTTAGACGCATGGGTTGTTCAGTTGAAGAAGTTAAAGAAAAGGCGGAGGGCAGAAGTGAATTGAGAAGACTTCACCAAAACAAGGGCACAGCTCTTAAATTAAATTGGGTTGTTCAGTAACATTCTACTGCTGGGTTATAGAGTTAATAAAAAGGGCTTTGGCTAGATGCTGCGCAATATTCAAGTAAGTCAGACTCGCTTGTAGTTATTATGGATTTTCTCATAATGCTAGTGGGAATATAACTCTTTGTTATAAAAAGCAATCTCGGTTTATTTGCTGTGTATATTACATACCTACTTCGCAGCAAGCATCAAACTGATGCATTTTTCTGCTACGTAAGATGAAGGAAAGACTATTTTTGTGAATTTCGCGATAAAACGATATGTGTCATGCTTACGGTATGATAGATAAAGCCATATTATTGAACGCAACAAACAAGCAACAAACATAAATCTCAAGTGGCAATCTCAGATCGACAATGGTGTCTATTCGGTGTAACACGACTTAACTTATTTGACAGGACTAACCTCATTTGTTGCGACTGTCTTTGTCTTTTCGATACAGAAAGAAAAAGACAGAACGCTTAAATTAAGTTTAGTCTTGTCAAATAATTAAACGTGTTACACCGAATCGACCCTAGGTGCTCCAACTACAACTGAATATAATCGCAAGCTCTATCATTTATCAAATATACTGCTTACCCTCGATTTCACGTTTGAGAATTTCAAATTATGAAATGCAGCTAGAATCCTTAAGGGGCAGGTAGTTGCCAACGACCTTGAATCGACTTTTGTCGGTACTAATATCGACAGAAACTATATTGAAATAACGTTCATACCAGCGCGCACTGCATTAGGACGTAGTCGCGTCGCTGGGTCTCCGGATAGCGCAAAATATAAGAAAATAATACTTTTCACATGGAAGCGATGGACGGGAAAAAAATCCATAGATGATTTTTCTTTTTCTTCATAAAATTATGAACCATAAAAAAATTAACGACCTTCTGATGCCATGTCCAAAATTGCGTCGAGGTAATACGATTGCTAGGTGAACCCGACTACTTAAGATCTGCTGAGCTTTTTCACACCCTACTTTCTAAACTCTCGATACTCAAAATGATCACGATGGCTTGACTTTGCTGCTACACGAGAAGATCTCGGTGAGGAACACCTCTTAGTACTTGCTGCCTTTCTTTCCCGTGAGGTTCACCTTCAAAAGAAGTTTGGCTACGTGGAACAGTCAACACCATCAACGTCTCGGTCTTTCGAAAGCGGAATACCCCGAGATAAGGTGCATTTATTTGCTTCATCATGCTTGGAGACACATAAAAATGCTAAAAATATTTCTGAAAATAAAAAACATTGTTTGTAAAAAACATCATACTTTGTGTCAATGTGACAAACCCAAAAATCGTGGTCGATGACAGGTGGCAATTTGTCATAGATAATAGGTTTGTCGTCGTTATCTTAAAAAGAGTCCCCATAGGTACTGTGATTCAAAAGAGTTATGTAACGAAGGTTCCACTTCAAAGCATCATACTCTAAAGGAATCGTCTTCCCCATTATCGCCAACATGTGTGAAAAGGTATTTTCACACATGTTGGCGATAATGGGGAAGACGATGATTCTAATGTCAATTAAGATGTATATACTCAAGCGATAATGGGAACGAAAATGATTATATCAGAGACACTCAAAAATCTTCTTCTGGTCTTAGTACTGAGGACCCAGAAAACTTGGTTTCAACCTTTCCTTTTGACCTCGTTGCCCATACTCAAGTCAACAACAAAACTTCCAATGCGCAGAAACAGACCCTTCGAAAATTACTAAAAATTGTCGCGGTTACAGTCACTGGCCCTTATGGCAATTTTGATACTTATGCACTTTTAGATGACGGATCCACCGGAACCTTTATCTGCAGTGAAACTTCCTCTCGTATCGGGGCTGATGGACCCGAACGCGAGCACCGCATGGATTGCGAGGGTGGTTTATCAAGGTAAACAAGGGTAAAGTATATTTTCATATAAAAGGCCGACACTCCAATGATACACATGAAATTAAAAGAGCACAATCCATAGATAACCTGGTCCATTTGAGTAAATCAGTAAGCAACAACCATATAGGTAGTTATCAGAACTCTGCTATTCCGATGCTACTTCAAAAATTATCATAGGTACCGATAACTGGCATCTTATTATGTCCTAAGACACCAAAAATGCACTAAAAATCAATCAGTAGCCATAAAAAGAGGTCTTGGTTGGGCTCTGTTCTATTTCATGTCTAGTAAAACTAAAAAAAGTTGAATTTATAAATCCGATAAATTATTTATCGGAAAAGGTGGTAGAGCTGATGCTGGGCTCAACTGTGGAGGTACCACCATCTTACTTGGAGACTCCCTCGAAGTGATTCGGGGGAGAGTAAGAGGACAGCTCACAGGCAAAAACCAGGTGGCCCACCATGCCGGGGACCGATGGATGGCGGTATATCCATCCCTGATAGCTGGGCCTTATATGGAACAGACTGGTGACGGGCAGCGGCGTCACTGGTGCGAGGGTTCCGGCACCGCGCTCACCAACCCGCCTGCCCAGCGTGTGTGAGTATGGGCAATTCTTCCAGGATGACCGCCGGGAGTGGCAAAGTCCCGGAAAGGCTTATGTCCAGCAGTGGACGAACTAGGCTGATGGATAATATCGGAAAACGATATACAATTTTAAAATTCTAAATTTTTCTGTAACTTTAATATTCTAATTTACAGAAACCTATAGAAACTGCGATGGCAGCTTAAACAATACATAGGTACTAAGTTTTTGTTGAATAACTATAGCAAATTTTGAATTTAAGTGTTCTGTTTCGATTAGTTAGAAAAAGGCGGGTTTTTCACATTCCGGCACTGAACCAGTTTCAGAATAGCAATCTACTCAGGGGTCTGAAGAAGTATTCGAAGAAGTAGTACCTAGCTCGTGTTTTGTTTTGACTGATCTTTTATTGACTTGCTTCTAATTTATGGAAAACGCGAAATACTTAAATCCGACATTCAAAATAAATAAAGATTTTCGATTGCCATCAAATAACAAATAACAACGTGGAAGAAGCGAAAGATGTGTGTCGATCAGATGCCGATTTATAGTCTCTGCCTACCCCTCTGTATGTGAATGAAGTCTCATTCTGAACTTTGATATTATTCTTCTCCTTCATAAATCTTATTTTCTCTATATTTTTCTTGTCTAGAAATTAAAATACAGCGTCTCTTTGTCACCTTTCTTAAACTTCAAAACTATCCAACGGATTTGTATGTGGTTTTCACAACTAGAAGGTATCTTTAGGAATGTTTGAGGTTAAATATTATTGCGCTAAAACCAGAGAAAAATAAGCATTTAAAATTTTGCTGAAATAAGTTTGAAAAAGTGGCTGAATGTGTTCCTCCAAACGAACTCTGCTGAAAGGGTTTTATTTTGAGAGGGACTCTTAAATAATAATGTCAGAAAAGCCAACAGACTTTCTTTAAAACTTCGATTCGCAATTCATTTTATTAGATTTGTTAAGAGGATACATTTGGATCACGATTCGGAGCTTTATTTGACAACGGACTGCCATTTGTATTAAGTTGAGAGGCTTTTATTAAAATACTGTTTCGATTGTTGTTGATACCAATCAATGTCTAATTTGAAATTAAAGATATATTTGCAATGTCCTACACAACTCAAAATATAATTAGTCTATTTGCAACGCCACGACATAGCAGGCCCTTATTTTTCCCGCCATGTCGTAATGACGCATATATCAGTCAGTTCGATGATGAGTGCTGAGTACCAAAGCCTAAAAAATGCTGACCTTTTGGATGCAAGTGGAAGGTACGGCTCGACCAGGCCCAGTAGCATAGTATTTAATCGCGCGCGACGCGGCTTAGTTGAATCACAGGTGCGAGGAGCGTGAAATACTGCTTAATCGCAAAAACATCGTGTCACGCTTCTCGCACTTGAGATTCAACTAAGTGGCATCGCACGTGATTAAACACTATGCTACGAAGCCAGGCCGCCCTATAAGGACGTATGCTGACCAAATTGACGACATACTGAAGATTGGTAATGTCAAAAGTACCCGGAATAGAAGAGCTTGTATGACTAGATTGATGGATGTGGAAGAGGCGAAAGAGGTGTGTCTGGATCGTAGCAGATGAACATTTGTAGTCTCTGCCTACTCCTCTGGGAGACAGGCGTGAGTATATATAGGTATGTTTTATACATGTAAGTTCTATTTTGTAAAAGAAAAAAAAAATGCATGAAAATGTCTGCTCTGAGGAATGCTACCATGCCATTGCGTCAACATTTTTTTTTTCAAATTTGTTTTTTTTCCAATTTGTTTTCTCTGTTATACTTGACCTTGTCAGTGCTTTTCCACCAAAAAGCTGCACGCCATTGAACGCAACGTTTCAAATCTCTTTTTATTATTTGTACAGCTGAGATGTGAAACTCGCTGCTGGTGCCCTTGTATCCAAATATTTACACCCTGTTTCTTGTCCCTGGCCAGCGGGCCTATTATGTATCTCTAGTTGCCATCTGGACTGGGTGCCTATCATCAAAAACATAGATATACTAACGAATTCTGATTGTCTAACGATATGTTCGCACTTGAAGTGACGACACAGTTCGTAAATAGTTCAATACCCACTAAAGGCAATTTTGAAAGTTCAGTTTTTATCTATGTTTTTGATAGTCCAGTTGGCAACCAAAGATACAGAATAGGGAGGCTGGTCTTCGGTATGGGTTCGGGCGGTTGATTGGATCTCACCTTGCATAATTATAGATTTTACCTATCATTTTAATCGTATATATATTGCTACATAAATTAAATTAACCTTTATTTTAGTTCATGTACATTTATTATTTTATTACAAATATTTTTATAAGCTTAAATTTGACTCGTAAAAAGTAATACACTATATTATACCTACTTTACAAAATAAACTATTTGAATTTCGAATTTGAATTTGAATTAACCAACTGCATTTATTTAAAAGGGCTTATCGACGCTTGTGTGGTAGAAAGTGATGTTAGCAGTTGGAACAGGGGCCCATAAGCTGTCCCTAATCTACGTCCATGTAAATTTAAGCTGCTTATATTCTACAAAAGGTAAATACAAAATTTCCTACCAGAAAATGGTACTTAGGAGATGTCCGCAGTAAGAGTCTCTCTCGTACACGGAGTCCAAATGTGTCCCGGTGTTGTGGCACGTTGCTCACCTCCACGGAGAACCCTAAACACAACCCACTATCCCTGGATGCATCCAAACCCAGAAGATATTGTAACCGGACAATGTTCCGCACTTGTTGCAAACCGCATGTATGCAGGTTATGTCACACACAAAGGAACCAAACTAAAAGTGGCCTTCTCGCCAAAATATTGTCAGACCCTGACTCACTAATGTTCTTTATGATATCCACATCAGTTTTCTCTGTTTTATACACTTTGTATACCAAAATATAAAATCGACCGCGATCTTCTCCAAAGTAGACCCCTCCGAGGCTTTTTGTGACAGCTCCGAGTGTCCATAGACAAAATACCATACACCACTATCGGATACGTTCAAAAACATACATTTTATCCGAAACAACGCTTTCTATAAAGTGTGGTAGGGCCAAGTGTTAGACCACTGCAGATAACGACATACTGGTGGTAGGCTTCAGCTTAGGGTTATCACCACTATCATGACGAAACCTTGCCGCCAAGCGACACATCCTGTACCAGCACAACAATGGTGACTACAGACAATTGCGTAGTATCCATCATGCATCCGCTACCGTCTTCAGTAGATTTTTTCAGAATTTCCTGGAAAGACTGATTAACTTGGCTGCTGTTGCTCTCCCATTTTCTTAGTGCGCTTCATCCTATGTGTTAATGAATTTTTCAACGGGCGTGGTAATGGCCAAGCGTAATCCTTTGTACGCTAAAAAAATGGCTTACTTACGGACATTCCCATTTTTTAAGATTTTTAAAGATCTTAAAAAAGATTTTTGTAAAAAATTTTTAAAAGTATATTCGCCATTTTAGGACATAGTTTTCATTATTTTAGTATATATATATTAACCATTACCTTTTCATAATTTTTTAAAGCATTGTCGGTTATGACTTATGACGTCACTTGAGAATTTTAGACATTATATTGATTGTGTATGTAATTGCTTATAAAAAAAGTGGTCTATGTCTCTAGTCTCTGTCTGTCTACTCACATACATGTCTGTCTACAAATCAGTCGGCAGTAAATTTTTATAAATTTACCTTGACAGCAAAGGACACATTTCTAAACAGCCATTTCTCAAGTGACGTCACACGAATGCAAATGGAAGTTGCAGCTTTTTCGTAAAAATATTCACCATCATGTGGTTATTTAGAGCACAAGTTCGAAAATACAGCTTATTAAGCTTAAATCTCGAAATAGTTTTTGAATTAACACAACTTAACATAATTTAATCTAAGCAAATTCCAAATAGCTTACGTAAAATAGCTTGAAATTACTCGAAAAAGAAATATTTTTCCCATATATACTAGCAAATATCTTTGAAATATTTTTAACGAAATAGACAACAACAGCTAAAATTCACTATGATTTATGCGAAAAAACCTCGACGTTTCGGTCAACTTAAAAGAGATATATTTGGCTGAAATCCAAGAGTTGTTAAGAAAAATTAAAATCGGTAAAATCATATGTTTGAAGTTTTTATGGTTTAGTAGATATACAACGTGTAACATAAAGGTGTAACCATATTTGAAGAGCTTATTCAGTCAATGGTTTAGGAATAACTTTTACTATGGAGCCAACCGTGAAATCTCAAAAAAAAAATCTGCCCTTCCATACATTTCGGCCGAGCGGCATTCCATTTTTCTATGAAACAGTAAAATATTTTTTTCGAGATACAGGGTTTGTTAAATAGTAAAAGTTGTTCTATATCATCGACTGAATAAGCTCTTCAAATATGGTTACACCTTTCTGTTACACATTGTATAGATATAGTAAGTACGCGACACAGCGGGAGTGCGGGCCAGGGGCTCTACCGCGTATTTCTCATTTGTATCAACTTCAAGCAAATGCATGCGAAATTCAACGCGTGCAAAAGAAATGGCATGTTAGGCGGGCGTCGTCGCACGCACGACAAATTTCAATCTCAAGATGATGTTGATGAAAATGAGAATTAGGCGGTAGACCCACAGTACATACATATATTAAGTATGAAATTGCCCACACTACCGCCTGTTGCGCAATGTACCTAATAGATAGACATATAATTTTTTTCAATGCAAGTGCTCGTAAAGGCCCACTTTTTATGCATCAAAACCGAACAGAAAGTCAATTATTTTGCCCTAGGGCTTTATAATATTTTTTTTTATTTATTTGCAATGGTTGGCTAACCTGCAGCCTTTCCTGTGTACCATAGATGTTATACTTTTTTTTCCACTGTTTAACGGCTCTGGATACAGTTCTTTTGAGCCAATCATAATTTAAAATTCACAATATTATATTTGTTTTCATTTCCTCGCACTATGCATTGAAAAACGTAGTATGATACACGGGCGTAAGAGCAATAAAATACTCGTTTAAAAAAAAAAAACACTTGTACTTATCCACATATTATTTATAACTTTATTATGCCCGACCGGTTTCGCTGTAAAGCATTTTCTAGGGCCTTTTACACATAAATAAATAATTAATTTACACTACAACCATGTCTAAAATGACGTGCAATAAATGAAACAACAAACAGACAGAAGTCTGTGATAAGTACAAGTGTTTTTTTTAAAACAATGTTTTATAAATTCCACCAAGTGCCAACAATCACTAGCATCTACTATAAATAAATTACTCGGTTACGTTTAAAGCACTCGCTACGCTCGTGTTTTAAATCGTCCTCGTAATTTATTCCTTTTCGCCCTAGTAGCATAAACTACTATTAAATAACTCTCAAAATGTCACGAGATGTAAAAATGTTAAAAATAAACAGGTCCTTGAGGCGATCTTGATAAAATGGGAAACACGCAACAATCTCGATGATATCGCGATGTTATTTTAACAAATACATATAGTTTCCAATGAAATGTATTTGCTGAATTTTTGTGTCTCTTGGAAAACATAGATAGATATGATATCTTTGGAAAACATAAATCATTAGTTGCTAACAAGTCCCATGATTCAGTGTTGTTACTCATACGGCAATTGCCGTACTATACGGTATTCTATGACTTTTTTTCAGATTGTACGGCAGGCTTTTCACGTACCGTTATCGTATTATGAAATACGGCATTTTTATTTGTTTATATAATAAGAAGTTCTTAAATAAATATACGGCAATTTGAAACTTTAGATACGGCAAAAATTTTACAATGATGACACTGCCAATGATTTTTCTCTGGAGAATAGTATGTAGAGCATAAGTAGAGTAAACCAATGTACCTATCAATCATGGCAGTAAACGTGTTGAATACACTACATATTATTAGAGTGCATTACACACTAGAAAATATCTATCAGAAACAAATCCAAAGACAAGAATTTGAAAAAATTCCCCGAGCCAGGATTCGAACCTGCTACCTCTTGTTATCAAGACAAACGCGCTACCAATTGCGCCACCGAGGTTCCTACCCAGACCGGCGATTTTTTTTTGTGTTGAATTCAGTTGAGAAATAATACAATCGTTTTAGATTTGAAACTTTTGTAATTAATCATTCATCATTATATACCTAAACAAATACACCGAGTGTATTAATGACGTGCTCAGAAAAATATACGACATACTCCACTGATTGTACTGAACCATTTTTACAAATAAACTGTCAAACTTCTTCTAAAATTACTTCCCCATATAAACTTTTAATACCAACTACTCATATTTTGCGCGATACGCTCGTGACATTTCGACCTTTGACCTAATAGACTACGGTCGTACAGTAGGTAACCCTATGTATCGAGTAACAATACGTGACTAATTCGTAGATATGTAGGAATAAAATACATCAAAATAAACGGGGTTGGCTGAGCGCAACCTGAAGCATTTTGTAAAGTCAGCAAAAAAAAATTCAACTCCACTTCTGTTTCCATGACAATATTTGAGAGCCAAATAAAGATTTAAAGACATTTTTATTCATAACTAGCTTTTGCCCGCGGCTTCGCCCGCGTTGATTAAGTTTTTGTATAGTCGTATCGAAACTGTAAATATTTTTAGTTTTAGTAGTTGACCTGATTTTGATTTAGAGTATTTAAAGTGTTTTTGGTTCTCATCATCTCTAATTTGATCCCTATGTAAAGTTTTTTTGGCGAGGCCGAAGACCAAGACACGTTTCCGTCTTTGCCGAGGCCGAAGCCCGAGCCGTTTTGCAGATCAACACTATTTTTTGTTCTCTGAATTAATCCTCTGCTAATGTGTAACGGCTGTCTTTGATAACTGATTTAATCCCCTAGTATAGCGTGTTTGGCGACGCTAAAAGCCGAGCCGCATTTCCAGTTGACACTATCTTTTGTTTCCTAATTAATTTTGATCATCTGCTTAAGTATCATTGGAAGTCTTTGGCGAAGAAGAAGGCCGGGCTGCGTTTCCGAAAGACACCATTTTTTGTTCTCTGAATTAATCCTCTGCTAAAAGGTCTTTCGCGAGACCGAAAGCCATGCCGCGTTTCCAAACGAAAATTTTTTTTGGTTACTGATTTGATATAAAGTAGCGTATGTCTTATTTCAGGTCTAGAACTACATTTAAAGCAGTTTCAGCCCTATCAGTTCGGGAGGTAAGGTGTGAAGATGTGTATCACTTTTCTATTGGAACTTGACACCCAATTGCCTCTGAACTGATTAATGGGATAAAAAGTGGTCTACTATGTCCTATTCCAGGTCTAGAACTACATTTGTGCAAAGTTGAGCCTAATCGGTTTAGTAGGTATGGCATGAAGGAGTAACAGTACATCACTTTTCTATAGGAACTTGACAACCCATTGCCATTCTATGGGAACTAATTTATAAATCGGATATAAAATAGCTTTTGTCCTATTCCAGGTTTAGAACAACATTTGTGCAATGTTTCAACTCAATCGGTTCATCAGTTACGGCGTGAAAGAGTAACAAACATACCAACTTTACATACAACTTTAACAACTTTATATCCATCCCAACATTCACATTTATAATATTAGTTGGATGTACCTTACATGAGAAGAGTGCATCCGCAAGACGAAAGAACATGAACTCATCCCTTAAATTTTTATGGACATCAAAACACTCATTTTCTATTCCTTTTATTGGGTTTAGAAAGTACTTATGAAAGTAAACACACTCCTAATACTTGCAATATTTGTGAGATACAGACATTAGGTCACTTCTAATTATATAGCCAAAAATACATACTCAAGACTCGGTAAGCGGTCAGTGACCCTTTTTGAGAAAAAACACAATAAAAACAATAGGTTTTCTATACTAATTGACTGGGAGTTATTCTTAAATTAGTATAAGGCACAAATTTTATTTTGTGTTTTTCGCTAAAAGGGTCATTGCACCTTGGTTTTGACCACTTACCGAGTCTCCCGTTTATACGGACGGACAGACGGACAGCCTAAATTACAAATTTAGTCATTTTACTTTGAAATTGAAGGACTTTCCGAAGACAAATTCATCCCCCTTTTCACCCCTTTGGGGTTGGATTTATCACAAACGCTGAGACACGTATAAAGTAATTTTCAATTGTCAGTCTAAACACATAATTTAAAGATCCTAACTTCGAAACAGACGAACTTTATAATAAAGAACTTTCATACGAACTTTCATTGTTTACCGTCATCTAGACCTCGCCGAGCCCTTTTCTTAGAGTACCTTGAACATGGGTCTAGCATCAGCCGTTTGGGAGATATGGGCCTGTAAAGTTTTGACACTTTCGGCAGACAGATCATCTCGTCGAGACCTTTTCTTAGAGTACCTTGAACATGGGTCTAGCATCAGCCGTTTGGGAGATATGGGCCTGTAAAGTTTTGACACTTTCGGCAGACAGATCATCTCGTCGAGACCTTTTCTTAGAGTACCTTGAACATGGGTCTAGCATCAGCCGTTTGGGAGATATGGGCCTGTAAAGTTTTGACACTTTCGGCAGACAGATCATCTCGTCGAGACCTTTTCTTAGAGTACCTTGAACATGGGTCTAGCATCAGCCGTTTGGGAGATATGGGCCTGTAAAGTTTTGACACTTTCGGCAGACAGATCATCTCGTCGAGACCTTTTCTTAGAGTACCTTGAACATGGGTCTAGCATCAGCCGTTTGGGAGATATGGGCCTGTAAAGTTTTGACACTTTCGGCAGACAGATCATCTCGTCGAGACCTTTTCTTAGAGTACCTTGAACATGGGTCTAGCATCAGCCGTTTGGGAGATATGGGCCTGTAAAGTTTTGACACTTTCGGCAGACAGATCATCTCGTCGAGACCTTTTCTTAGAGTACCTTGAACATGGGTCTAGCATCAGCCGTTTGGGAGATATGGGCCTGTAAAGTTTTGACACTTTCGGCAGACAGATCATCTCGTCGAGACCTTTTCTTAGAGTACCTTGAACATGGGTCTAGCATCAGCCGTTTGGGAGATATGGGCCTGTAAAGTTTTGACACTTTCGGCAGACAGATCATCTCGTCGAGACCTTTTCTTAGAGTACCTTGAACATGGGTCTAGCATCAGCCGTTTGGGAGATATGGGCCTGTAAAGTTTTGACACTTTCGGCAGACAGATCATCTCGTCGAGACCTTTTCCTAGACAAGTAGACACCCATCAACATGGGTCTAACTCCAGGCGTTTGGGCGATACAGGCCATCAAAGTTTTGACATTAAAAAAAAACTTTTTTGGCATCCCGTGGTCCAACCCCTAGGGATGCACTACCTTCCGTTTAAAGGATATTTTGCTTGGATATAGATAGATATAGATAGATAGATAGATAGATAGATAGACAGATAGACAGATAGATAGATTGTGGATATATACATCTATAGATATCTCAAAAGTAAAAAAATGGAACCCTAATAGGATCACTTGTGTGGCTGTCTGTCTGTCCGTCGGTTACAGCCGATTTGCTCTGGCACACATACTTTCAAGAATTTTCATGTCTACTATATTAAATTGCAAAATCGATGCCATTTTCATAATAAACGTCCCAACAAACCATAAAAACGACACTCGTATTGATATTTACACATTTCAACATTTAAACCCCATCGCACCCATATCATCGAGAGAGGACAGAGGGCGTTGTCGGTGAGAGCGAATATGTTGGCTCGCAGGTTTGCACGTTGCTCACATAATGTTAAAATAACTCTCTTCAGAGCATTTTGTACAACTTTTTTACACGTGCAGCCTGTGGGCTAACTATACTCAAAAGTCTAATAACGTCCTCCGCGTACAAAATAATAATGCCTTCAGGGTGCTGTTGGGGCTAACACGCTTCTGCAGCGCATCAGGGATGTTCGCGGAGATGCGAGTAGATTGTTTTTATGCAACGATGCGCAAAAGATGCGCTTCGCTGGTGCGCAGGGTGCGGGGTGGCACCAATAGCATTCTGAATATGATCGCAAGCAGACTGGACTGTAAGTACTTGAGTCATTGCTGCGGAACATCGGGGGGAGGGGTGAGGAAATAACGAACACACCACTTTCCCTAAATTTGTCTTTTTTGTATTTTTATTTTTTGATTGTAATTTTTACTAACATTTTTTATTTTATTTTATTTTTTAAGTTGTACTAACAAAGTTTGAGCCTTTGATGCTTTAATAAATAATTATTCTATTCTATTCTATTAGTGCCCTTTACAAGAAGAAAGGTTCAGACTGCAATTCCCACCGAGGTATTTCTCCAGGATATACTGCTGAACCCTGATATAAAATTAAAACTTGAACTATTACTATGCTAGGTGGTTTACATTTAAGTACAATACATAAAACGGAATGTGCAGCAGCTATGCAAAAATATTCATTTAAGATAACTTCTTTTTGAATTATATTTTACGCATACTTTTCAAACCCGCATCCATTGCACAATATCCTAAAAAGCAATGGAGAGAATAAAACCTGCAACAAACAAAAAGGTGATTCATTAAAACAGTAATTTACCCTAAATTTTGTACAACAGTAATATTTTGCTGATACATAATGAAACGGCTACTCATGATATATACCAACGAATGTCCAAAGTCTGACGGTAGTTCTGATGTGCTGATGTGACTATATGTGCTGATGTGACTATATGTGCTGATGTGACTATATGTGCTGATGTGACTATATGTGCTGATGTGACTATATGTGCTGATGTGACTATATGTGCTGATGTGACTATATGTGCTGATGTGACTATATGTGCTGATGTGACTATATGTGCTGATGTGACTATATGTGCTGATGTGACTATATGTGCTGATGTGACTATATGTGCTGATGTGACTATATGTGCTGATGTGACTATATGTGCTGATGTGACTATATGTGCTGATGTGAATATATGTGCTGATGTGACTATATGTGCTGATGTGACTATATGTGCTGATGTGACTATATGTGCTGATGTGACTATAGTGCTGATGTGACTATATGTGCTGATGTGACTATATGTGCTGATGTGACTATATATGTGCTGATGTGACTATATGTGCTGATGTGACTATATGTGCTGATGTGACTATACCTATGTGTGTGTGACTGACTAATGGAATGGCAATGGCACTAGGGTAAGCACCTCGGGAAAATAAGGCAAAATGTTTTGTTAAAGACGAGGCCTTCCTTAGGCGCAGAGCGGCTTTGCAATTATAACCTGTAGACTAACTTTCATAAAGTTGACAATCGCGTGCGCGAAAATGCGCGCGAAACGATTCAGAACGAGTCTAATTTTAAGATTAAAATCGACTAAAATTACAGTCATTTTTGAACTTACATTGGTTAAAAAACAAGATTTTCGTATTGATAGTAAAATATGACATATAAAAATCAAAAGGATTAAACACAAAACCAAAAAAACACTCAAAAAGAGATTATTTCAATAATAAAATCTATCGAGCGAAAGTTTTCCAAGTAGGTAACGCTTATTACAACGTCAAAATAAAGGTTTGAAAAAACATATACATAAGTTTCATATAGATTGCGTCTGTGGTAGATTCAGTACAATCGTTCAAAAACTGTTGAAAAAGGAAGGCCTCCCCTGAATAATTATTGTTGTAGGTACTTTATTTTTTCGTATGCATAATGTATAGAAATATAATCTTATTAACATAATCTTTTAAGGGAGTAATTTCACATTTACAGTTCTGTGCCTACCCAACTTAAAAACCCTAAATTGGATTTAAAAAAAAAATTAACGAAGGTTCATTTTCTTGTATTGCACTGTCTATCAAAGCTCAAAGTGGGTCAAAGGTAGGTTCACTTTTATTTCACAATACCTCGACACCTCTTCGGGGATACATTTCGTTACGATATTATACAAGATGAATTTGTGAACATCGTCCAAATTCATACTTGTGCCTTGGTAAGTGATCAGCATCATGAACCAATAATGATTTTTGTAAAATTCATAAAATGAAATTTCGACTCCCCATAGTAATTCACTCCCAGTCAAAATTTCATTATACGAATTTCACAAAAATTGTTATCGATTCATGATGCTGATCACATACCAAGCCATCAGTATGAATTTGGACGATGATCAAAAAGGCACCTTGTATAAATAAACAAACCTTGTCGGGTCCATTTTCTTACAAAATCCTTTTAAATGAACCGTATTTCCAATCTTTTGGTGGTATCCAAATGAAATTTGGGTTTTCAGTTGTTCGGTTGGTATCTTCTTTAAATTATCTAAATGACTGTGAAATTTAGGTACATCGGTTAATTTTACTTTCAGCTTCTTTTCTGTAAAAGAAGAAAAACTATTTTAAGACTTCTACCAACGCCAACGACCTTGAATGGGGTCTACTTTTATAAAGGCCACCAATTGGCGCCACTGGCACGTAAGGTATATGTCAAAGGTTTGTTAGGTTAGATTTACATAGAAGTTCGATTTTTTGTTTTGCTTATCCATATAATATATTTTTTTTCTTTCTTAAATGCGAATAAACAATGCCGCAGTGATGTGCAGTTCCGTTATGTTCCAAAACGAAAGGAGAACTTAAGTTTTGTTTTAGCCCCTCTTTTCTTTAGCTCTAATCTTAATTCATTTACTTTCATTGCACCGTACCTTGAATAATAAACCTGAAACTATGAATTTATGTCGACTAATACACAAATAACTAATAAAAAGCCATAGCTTTCGCCGTTTCGCGGGCATTTGACGTTTCTCTATACCTGTCGCCTCAGTGGCGCCACCTGACGTCGATAGTAGCCCTCATTAAGTAACTTTGTAACCATTTTATACGGTAACTATAGCATTTTAACAGTTTTAACAGAATTCATAGACAAAAAATCCTTATCATCATCTTATCATCACAAAAAGAAACCTTATATAACTCCCTCTCATTCATTTCCATGTGCGGTCTCTTTCTATCAGCTTTCTGCTGCTTTATATTCCTGTCTAGAGACGCTCGTCAGAGATATCTGTTTTGCTGTATGGACTAGTATCCAAAGTCGTAAAACAAGTTGAATAAAAAAAAAGTCACTGTTTTTGTTGGTCTGATTATAAGTGCTAAATATTAATTTTGTTGTGGAGAGCATTATTTTTGAAGAGTTTCTAATATTTTGAAGTCGTTAAAATTACTTTGTAGTTCAAACGTTTTTGTATATGTTTAAGGTTTCTAAAGTTATTTCCATTAATTTTAAAATAAATTTAATTGTGTCCCTTATTTATTCTTCCTTGTTTAAAGAATCTAGCAATACTACCTATATACAAGGTGACTTTTTGACCATCGTCCAAATTCATACTGGTGGCTTGGTAAGTGATCAGTATCATAGATCAATAACAATTTTTGTAAAATTCGTAAAATGAAATTTCGACTGCCCATAGTGATTCACTCAGAACTGGAAGTGAATTTCTATGGCAAGCCGAAATTTCATTATAGAAATTTCACAAAAATTGTTATTGATCCAAGATACTGATCACTTATCAAGCCTCCAATATGAATTTGCACGATGATCAAAAAGTCACCTTGTATATTAGGGAAACAATATATATGGCTCACCAATCATTATTGTTATTGAAACAGACTCTTTTAAAGTTATCCCAATATTGAGAAATAAAAAACCAAAGATAGTTCTGAAAATAGTTTTCATGTCGTTAAGAGGCCTCATACGATTTCGTTTCGCGCCCATATTGTACAAATGCTCGCTGAATCGAGCTCAGGCTCGCACGCAAAAATATTTTTTTTCTAGAAAATAAATGCGCTTAACAAATTATATTATTAAGTATATACAATAAGATGATTGTATTTATTGTATGTATGTATATATTATTTATATGAATATATAAAGAAATATATACAAGGTGAATTTGTGAACATCGTCCAAATTCATACTTGAGCCTTGGTAAGTGATCAGCATCATGAACCAATAAGGATTTTTCTAAAATTCATAAAATTAAATTCTGACTCCCCATATAGTGATTCACTCAGGACTGGGAATGAATTACTATGGGAAGTCGAAATTTCATTATACAAATTTCACAAAAATTTTCATCGATTCATGATGCTGATCAATTACCAAGCCTCCAGTATGAATTTGGACGATGATCAAAAAGTCGCCTTGTATATATATAATAATTATATAAATTATATATATTATAAATAAATTTAATGTTAGCCTGTACTGTAATTAGCTACCGTAAGTATGTAAATTGCAAGTTATATTTAAGTTCACTAAGAGCTCATCTGCCAACAAACTGTTATGCAGTTTGGCAGAATATAAATTGTAGTAGTCTTAACTTTTTTAATAAATAAATATCTTTAAAAAAAAAAAACGTTTTTGTGTTTAAGTTTTGATGTTTTTGAATGTTTGACAATCAATGATTTTTTTCATTTGTCAATAGTGCTTGAACTCAAGTTTATTACACAATTTTTTATTCTAGTGAAATAATGCTCTGAAAAGCCAAAAACAACGACTACTTTTGCTCTCTTTTCCGAAAATTTGGCTGTTTTGGATATTTTTTTCTTCTATAATTTTATATTAAAACAGTAAAAGATGCTTCACCTATTTCATGAAAAACTTTGTTACCTTTATTTTATTTTTGTCATCCGATTAATACTGAAAACAGCTTAGTGACCTGAGCCTGATATTAAATCTGAGCTTACAGCAAAATTTGGCAAAACTGCTTTTCTACAGAAATAAACAAAGATATAGAAAAAGTGGTTCACTTAATCGATTCAATTTGGAACGGGCTTTCATAGAGGTGGTAAAGCTGATGCCGCTCAACTGTGGAGGCACCACCATCTTACGCGGAAGCCCCCTGGAAGTTTTTCGGGGGAGAGTAAGAGGATAGCACCAAGGCACAACCAGGTGGCCCATGCCTGGGGCCGATTGATGGCGGTATAACCATCACCAACTGCCTTTTAAGGCGATTACCGTCGCCAAATTAGCAGCTCGATGTTTGTCTGTATGAATATCGACGAAAACGACATTGAAATAACGTTCAAATCAGTGCACAATGCGTGGTGGCTGTTACGACGCTCGCTGCGTACTTGAAAGGGCAAAATAGGAGAAAATAATACTTTTCACATGGGCGTCATTGTTAAATTGAATAATTCTATGTTATATTTATGGCTATCAAGTTTATCTACTTATCAAAGCATAAATGAATTAAATCACCTAAGCCGCTTAGGAGCAGTAGGAAATTCAAGCCAAAAAAACACCATTCAGTTGAAACAATTTTTCATATAGAAGTTTTGGTGGTACGAAAAAGAAAAATGTTGCATATGTTGTCCTAGAGTTGATAATCCATAATACATTTTTTCAATATTTTTGGTTTGGCCATAAAAGAGGAGTAGGCTTTAGAAAGTACCCATTTGGCGATATTAAGGGCCTTAATAAAACAGACTCGACAGCGGGGGTTTCAGCACCGCGATTACCACCGCGCTTGCCTGCCCAGCGTGTGTAAGTATGGGCATTTCTTGAAGGAGGACCGCCAACAGTGGCCAAATATTGGAAAGCCCTATGTCTAGCAGCGGACGAAGACAAGCTGATGGATGGATCGATGGAAGTAAATTATATTAAAATCTTCTCATTTCTTTAAAAAACATCGCAAAAATTCAAGAGATATTTTTAAAATTTCATAGCTCTTACGATAATTTAGGCATACAAATTATTTATGGATTACAATGTGTAAACTGTATTTAACTCTGAAACGAACAGATATTTCATAAACTTGTTGTTGTTTCTTTTTTACTAACAAAATTAGTGAAAAAAGTCGTCGTTTTTTTTTTTTCCAGAACCCGCCCCATTCACACTGCGGGCCTTTCCGAATAGAGTAACAGTGATCGATGCAAGCGTGATCTAATAGTAGATTATGCACTAAAGGAATAAAGCAGTGTCTTACTTCACGGGCGGCATATTGAACCCTGAGCGTAACGAGGGACTGAGTTAACTCCTGAGCGTAGCGAGGGAGTTATATAGAGTCCTGAGTAAAGCGAGGGGTTCAAGCTGCCCAAGACAAAGACCGGGTTTATTCCAGAGGAGCATACTCTACTTTTCACACCTTCTGCGAGACATTTTTTATCAACATTAATAATTCAATAAAATTCACTGACAATCACAGCACCAAACACCGTCTTTTGTTTCACATTCTTTGTAAACGCTTTTTTTCTTTTTGTTGAATTCTGCTTATAGTGGCCAGTTCGATTTTCGAACAAACCTCTTTACAATCTCATATGGGCATTTGTTTTCCACGAGTTTCCACACGAATTCGACGTTCCAAATTTAAATCACTTTAATCCCTAGGGATTACCATATAACTTTATATCCCTTGAGATATAATGCGTTACTTTACGTTGAGGTTGCATGATATGTAATTGGACATTGTCAAGCAGGTGGTGTGAAAAGACCCATTTTTATTTTTTTCTCAATATATTTTCATAGATTTAAGAAAAATTTTTGCGAAATTTTGCTGATTATACGTGTCCGCAGCGACAGAAATGAGCGTTCTGATGTAGACTTTCTGACGATATGAGTTCAAAAGCACTTAATAATATTGTTGTGTTCGATGGGCAGGGACTTAAGAGTGATCAAAAAGTTGTTGAAAACCTACCTATTAGATATCCCAAAGCGACGTCATCTGGTTGATCAATGATACTACATATTTTTCCGAAACTAGTTCGATGAGAACTGAAAACAAAAAAGAAATCAAAATCATCATTTACAATAAGGAGTTTTTCAGAAGTGGGATTAGAAATGGTCCATAGACGGCGTTATGCACATTCGACTAGTTATAAGTATGATGTGAATAGATCAGTGCTCATCAATGTTAATTACTAGGTGTACATATAGTAGTACATCACTATCGCGGCCTGTAATGGCTGCGTTGCTGGCAGCGCTTAAAATGATGGCCGAAAGCGCAGCTCCAGACTTACACAGCGCGGTCGACATTGCAGCCCTTCATGGACAAGCTGGAATAAAGGTGGAATTAAGGACCGAAGGTGTATGTATGTATGTATGTATGACTCATGCCGGTACTATCAGCAATGAGAGCGTGTAGATGAGCTAGACAGGTTTTATTTTTTTAGTATTATTTTAATTTCCCTGAAAATAGATATCGAAGGATTTCCTTCAAAATATTCGATAGGTAAAAAAAAACTTGATGTATTGTACAAACCTGAAATATGCTTGCATGTCCTTTACCATAGCTCTGCTTAAGCAAACTCCTGCCCCAAATGTGGCGTAATATGTAAATCTCCACATCTGTAATTAATCAAAATAAAAAATCATATTGTATTATATATACAGGATGTAATCGTTTAGTGTGACCAGGCGATTATTCCGTAACTATTACAGATATCAAAAAAATTTAAACTGATATCGAAAGTACCTTTCCTAATCAGTAAAATGACATCAATAACTTTTTGAAAATCAAACGAGAAGTATCCAAAATTTTGACATTAAACATTCCCATACATTTAGTATGAGATTAGTAGAAAGGTTTTAGTTTCCTTATTTTAAAAGGTTATTTTAGCTTAGTACTGATATTAAAGAAAACTGTTTATTAACCTAACGAAGAAATAAAACTATCTTTTAATTGAATAGTATTTATTTCTTAGCAAGTACCACATTTTGTATTCAAAGCAGATGTTCGAAGTGACATCCTTTTTGTGCGATACAATGTATGGGAATGTTTAATGTCAACATTTTGGATACTTCTCGTTTGATTTTCAAAAAGTTATTGATGTCATTTTACTGATTGGGTAACGTACTTACGATATTAGTTAATTTTTTTTTTTATATTTGTAATAGTTACGGAATAATCGCCTGGTCACCTTAACGAGTACAGCCTGTATACAATTTATCAAAAAATTAACCAATATCACACACATAACATTTTTTTTAAATTGGAAGTATTTTATTTGCAGTCTGTTGTAGCGTGATGTCGAAAATAGCAACAATTTAATTGCGTGCGATTAATAAGTATCTGTGCTTGAAACATTTTAGTACAGAAGGAGTTAATCAAGACTTACAGGTTGCACGTTGGTGCGCTGAAGTTAAACGTGGAAGAACATTTACCAAAAATGACCCTCGCTCGGATCGCCCCACAACGGTAGTGACCGAAAAAATGGTTAAAAAAGTCGAAAATATTGTTATAGCAGATCGTCGCATCATGGTACGTTTTATAGCCGAAGAAAGAAAGATTTCTACTGGTAGTGTGCATAACATTTTACACGAACGTTTGGAGATGAAAAAGGTATCCGTGCGCTGGGTCCCCAGAATGATTACCGATGCACAAAAAGGGGTACTAGCATGAACTTGGTATCGACTCGACATTGATTCGATAAATAAAAATGTAACTCTTATTTCATTGCAAAAAGGGTTATCGTTTAGAATTTATCGATTCTATCTGTCAAATTTATTACATTTCTCGAGCTTTTTTGGAAATGTTATAACAAGATACTGATTGTTCTTTGGCTTGATTTACAACCATGCATGACACGTGGTTTCACTTTTACGATCCAGAAACAAAATGACAGTCTATGACTTGCAAAAGACCATCATCTCCAACCCCTAAGGGATAGTAAAGAGGTCGTCATGATAGAATATCTCTTCCATGGAGCTACTGTTATGGGCTTTTTGTATACAGAACAAATGAAAAAATTGCGTACTGAAATTCGCGAGAAAGGGCTAGGCAAACTTGCAAAAATTGTTTTGTTCCATCAAGATAATGCCCCGGATCATAGGTGTGCCGTTGATATGGCTGCAATTGGAGATGCTGGCTTTAAAATACTTGAGCATCCTCAATACTCTCCCGACCTTGCCCCTAGTGATTTCTATCTATTTCCAAGGTTGAGGGAGTATCTGAGAGGACAGAGATTCGAAAATGATGAAGTAGTAGACGCTACAGTACAAGGATTTTTAGTTACTCAGAACGAAGAGTTATTTAAGGAAGCAATTTTAAGCTTAGAAAAAAGATTTCCCCAGTGTATTATGCTAAAGGCGACTATACAAGGTGACTTTTTGATCATCGTCCAAATTCATACTCGGGGCTTGGTAAGTGTACAGCATCATGAATCGATAACAATTTTTGTGAAATTCGCATAATGCAATTTCGACTTCCCATAGTAATTCACTTCCAGTCCTGAGTGAATCACTATGGGGAGTCGAAATTTCATTTTGTGAATTTTACAAAAATCGTTATTGGTTCATGATGCTGTTCACTTACCAAAGCTCAAGTATGAATTTGGACGATGTTCACAAATTCACCTTGTATATTGAAAAATAAAATAACATTTAATAAAAGTTACCGAGAACATACTCATTATTACTTTTTATTGAACGCCCTACGTAATTCATGTATTACGTGTATGCAGTGAACGAAACATTCGCCGCGTATATGTAATGTATTTACAAAAATAAATAACATGATTTGATTTTGTTCCATAACAGCGGTGAACGAAAAAAGCGTAGAATGTTAGACATCCCTGTTTAGTTTTAGGACATCGTTCCGTTTGATCGTCGGATGACGCCCAATTATTTTGCCATCCCTTTTGCACGCCTAGAATTTGCATTTGCTATCCTACTGTCAGTGTAAAGCGGGCGTCTTCTGACGATCAAACTGAACGCAGTCCATGGAATTTGCGCGATAAGGACAAAAAGAGTAAGCGAGATGGATATACAAAACGCCTACTACTGGCCTTTTTGTGAATAACATTTTGTTGAAAAATAAATACAAAACATATTGGTCACTAACGAAAATATAAATAAAATGACTATTATAGTCCGCTTTTTAGATTTGCACCGTTATTTCTTTTAAATGTGAACAAAACAGGAGCTCTACCGCGTAATTCTCATTTGTATCAACTTCAAGCAAATGCATGCGAAATTAAACGCGTGCAAAAGAGATGGCATGTTAGGCGGGCGTCGTCGCACGCACGTCAAATTTCAATCTCAAGTTGATGTTGATAAAAATGAGAATTACGCGGTAGACCCAGTGTTCGTACTTTGTCGACTACTAACAGCGTTGGCGGTTTTTTATAACTAGCGACCACCTCTTGATCGCTTGCAAGCGACAAGATGAGTTGTAGCCAATCCACCGAAACTTAAAGCGCAAAATTTTAGTTTAGAACACCATTGTAAAATATAGTACGTTTGAAATACCAAGGCCCCATTGCACTTTAGACAGCCATTAGGCGTTAACAATAGGATTTGTGATAACAAAAGATAAAGTACGTTTCAAATACCAAGGCCCTATTGCACTAGAAACTTAACAATGGGGCTCATAATGTTTGCCTTTTGTTATCTAATTTGGAGCACTTCAAATTGGCACGCCTATCTGGCCAGGTATCTTTTGTTATCACTAATCCTATTGTTAACGCCTAATGACCGTCTAAAGTACAATGGGGCCTTGGTATTTGAAATTTGAATTACTATACATAATAGTTCGATGCCAGAGAGTCTACGTAACTAATCAACCAATAAAATTAAAGCAAATCGTACAGCAGAGCAAAAGGCTCCTGATTGGTTAATACTGTGTGCCATGTGGCACTAGGCCAGCCGTGATTGGCCAACTAATACTGACAGTTAGCGCAATGCGCAGACTAGTCAGTTGTTGGTAAGTTTTTATGCGTTAAGGAACCAGCAAAATTAAACTTGAGTAGAATAGCATAATCTATTAATCTGCAGAATATCTGCAGATCTTACCCGTGTGTTTATGTATTGATATGTAAAATATTATACGAGTATTATAATTGTTATTGAATATAAGTATTTTTTTTTTAATTTAATTTAAGAGTACACGTCACTTATTTTATAATTTTAAGCCGATACAAAAAAATGGGGTTTTTTCGAATCCATTTACTCCACTATAACGTTATCTACGTATTTCATTTTTGGGTAAATGTTTATTGAGTGTTTGATCAAGATTCTCACTGAAGGAAAACGCGATTGGATGAAATTTTCTTGATAGAATTTAATTCCGAAAAAACTTCTAAATTGTTTTATTTTTTCCTGTAATTCTGAAATCCTAAATAATTTCATTGTGAAATTGCATTCAAAATGTGGATATTATGTATTTGTAAAGTCTCCTTAAAAATCTTTTTGACAAAATAGCTTAGTACAATTTATATTAATAAAAAACCGACTTTTTGCTACCTTTCCACGAATCCGTCCCACTCGCACTGAGGGTTTTTTCGCATATGGAGTAACAGGGAACCTAAAACTTTTACGTATCGCCTTAATAATTCCTGATAATATTTGCTACAAAAAAAATGCTTTAAAATTCGTTAAATAGTTTTTTGAACTATACGCATTACAAAAGAAGCGCGTGGTTTTGAAAGCCGTCACTGCACGTGATGTGAATCACATTGTGATTCATCATAGAATCAAAATGACTGCACCGATTTCAGAACAATAAATATCAGACAATATGTATTTATATCTTGTAATTTAAGACGTTTTATTACAACCGGCCAAGTGCGTGTTGGCTCGCAAACTCGCGTACCATATATTATCAGGATGATGGTGAGACTCCGTTTTCCGTCCTTTCGTCCGTCCGTTCGTCCGTCCGTCCGTTCGTCCGTCCATCCGTCCGTCCATCCGTCCTGTCACAGCCTCATAACTTTAGTACCGTTAAAGATAAAGACTTGAAATTTGGCACCAAAACAGCATTAATTTGCCCACGTAACACGTAAAAAATAATTGTTTGCTTTGTACACACACACACATATATATACATATGTATATATATATATAATTTAAAATTTAATCAATCGACCGAATTCATACTGGAGACTCGTTTAGTGATCAGGAACAATGTTTAATGACCCTTCAGGTGAATACGTAAAAATATTATTTTGTTCCTGTATTGCCAATACTAGGATTGTATTTGAACTAGTCCAGTTCGTATGGGAACAACAATTTTTTTATGAAAAATTCCTGTTTCCTGAGAAACATGGTTCCTAATCACTAACCGGGTATCCAGTATGAATTTCACCTTGTATATACGAAATACATACACTTATATATAAATAAAGCTTATAAAAGCAAATTATAATATATCTATTTGTTAACAAATACATACTGTGATACAAACAGTTTTCATTCGTTTTGTTTGTACTCGCCAAACAAATACATTATGGAGTTATTAATTTTTAGAGAACAAAATAAACGGAAATGATCGGAAAAACATTTTCTTACTAAGCCTTAAAGAATTTCCCAGTTACAGACAAACAGAGTTGTACACACAATATAGCAACTTGTTAAAAAAAACAAAAATATTTATTTATCAAAGCACAATATTCACACCATATTATACAAATACCCACTTAAGAAATAAAAAAATGAAAAATTTAGTGTACAGTATTGCGACAGACTATTGATTACTAGTTAAAATATTGTAACATTTGAGCGAATGGTAAATCCGCACTACTTATCTACGCGGGAGTTAACTACTTTTTCTCAAACAATGGCGTAATACGACCATAATTTAAAGAACTTTTCGGTTAAAAACAAGCCATCAGCAGCCAGCAATATAAGTATGAAAATCTATATCTGTTATTTTATCACGCAGGCAATTTCACTATGAAAACCCATAACTGTCGTGTTATTTGAATATAGAATGAGGTTTTGTTACATTTAATCACTAGCAATTTAAATGACCAAAGACGTTTTTTAATGTTACTGGCTGGATACAAATGAGGCAAAAAAAAAAAGCGGCCGCGTGCGAGTTGGACCTCGCTCTTTTGGGGTTCCGTACATAATATATGACCTAATATTTCAAACTAGATATTTATTTAATTTAAGGTGCAATAAACTGAAAATTTACCACTCTTTTAAAGTACTCTGCCAGGCGACCATTCTGCAAAAAAAAAATAGCGGTACTGGCACTCAGAACTACTTTCAAGTAGGATCAACAAACAATATCGAACTAAGGTAGTACTTATTGCTTCATTGCGAAAATCAAACAAAATGGTACTTTCATTTTTTTTACACATCTCTATTATGAAAGTCGATTTAACTGTTATTATTAATAGCTTAAGCAACGAATAATTTGTGGATGGAAAAGTCGAAAGCAGGATCTTTAACTTAGGAACTTTGTTTGGACTAGTTAGGAGATAAACATGCTAAAAGTCCTTGCCCCTCCGAGTCGAGCCCGAGGAGGGGGGGCACAAAGAAGATCCCGTTTTTTGGTTTTTTGCTTACATCTCGAAAACCGTGCATTGTACGAAATTTTGTTTTACTACATAATGAAAGCTGATACAATTTTCTACAACTTTAGCTTTCACACTTTTTATCTATCTCCAATCTTTGCCTAGCTATGAGCTTCGAAAAATGGTCGAATTTCAAAGCCTTTTTCACGTCCACGACGTTGGATTTTAAAACCGTTGTTGTTTTCGTAATCAGCGACCCGATAAACCATTCAAACGATACCCATGTTGATTTTCAAAATTTTTACCCCATTTCCCCCATTTAGGGGTTGAATTCTGAAAAAACTCGAAACACATTTATAGATAAGAGTACTCCTGTGAAGTCTCGAATAAAATAGTCTAACTAATCTTGTTTCCCCATACAAACTTTGGACACCCGTTTCACCCCCTTAGGGGGTGTATTTTGAAAAATCCTTTCTTAGTGGACGCCTTCACTATATAAGGTATCTATATGCAAAATTTCAAGTCTATAGAACCAGCTGTTGTTGAGATGTAAGCAAAAAACCAAAAAACGGGATCTTCTTTGTGCCCCCCCCCTCGGGCTCGACTCGGAGGGATAAGGACTTTTAGTATGTTTATTTCCTAACTAGTCCAATCAAAGTTCTTAAGTCAAAGACCCTGCTTTCGACTTTTCCATCCACATACCCTTAGAGAGCACTCATTTCTCAGCCTATAAGGCGTATGACCACGCTAAATAAGCAACTCGATGTGTGTCGGTACAAATATCAACGGAAACGACATTGAAATAATGCTTATTTCAGCGTGCCTTGAAAAGTGGCTGTTACGACAACCACTGCGTCTCCGGCTAGCGCAAAATAGGAGAAAATAATACTTTTCACATGGACGCCATGTACGGAAAAAAAAATTTGAACTTAAATTTTTTATATTTAAAAATTTCCTTTAATTTGGTGAAATAATAATTAATAAGAGAATTCTTATGTTAATCATGTAAAACTTTCGATGACTTTCGATTTTTTTTGTCAAAACTAACAATAGAAAAACAGTTTATGAAACTTAAACTTTATTTTTGACTCTACAATGCCTATTTTATATTTTTATGAAAGTTTTTGGACCACCCGTGTGGGAGGAGTAGAGGCCTTCAAAGACAGGTCCAAATTGCAGTTGGCGTATCCATTCGCCTTAAAGTGAGAATGAAAGACTTTCTAGCCATTGGGTGTAAAAAATACCTTACATACGGTACGGTAGGGCCGGGAATGCAGACGCAGTCTTTATTTTACAAAAGCCAGCTATACTTTGTAAAGCATGAATCACCGGGATTCATTAAGAGAAAAATTTAAGGACATTAAATATTAACGATTCCATATAAATTTTTAACAAGGTTAATAAGTGTGTCTGTAAGGTAAATAAATAAAATAAATAAATGATATATGTCAGAAAAAATATCAATACTTTCCCGAGGCTAGGTAGGCATATAGAAATCCGAAGTAAACATAAATTAGGTTTCCCAAAAGTCAGACTTGCCAAAGTAAGTACCTCTTTCGTATCAGTTTGTCAAAGAATAAGTAAAAACTTTATGAAGCAAGGCCTATTGAAAAAGGCATGTTATAATAGTAGTTTATGAAACTGAATCATAAATAGGTTATTAAAACACGAGTGTGAGTTTAAAAAACGAGCCGTATTACTTTGTAACTTTTCTTTGTATCAAAGATGATAAGATAAGAAAAAAATGGCATGATCTTGCTAAGTTTCTTGCCCTTCTTCTTAGCAGGACTAATCGAATGAGCGGGATTAGGCATGTATTTATTTGTAGATTTATACCTTTGTTGTATTTATTGCATTATATTACCAATATTTATAATATTACCAACATTAATTCCTTTAATTTTTTTTTTATTCAAGTTTTTAATTTATTAAATTTTATTAATTATTATTTATTATATAAAACTTTTATATGTAGAATATCTAGTTGTATTGTTTTTTTTTACATCATTTTGAATGTATAATACTTATGTATGTACCTTTAATACAAAATAATTTCATTTGAAGGGCTAACTGGAACTATCAAATGATATTGATCTAATAATTTATACTGTAAGGTATTGACTCCTTGATGGAACTTCATTCTAACACTAATCAAAGTCTTCTTGTACGAGTTCCACTATTTTATTTACTTAATTATTGCGACTAGTTTCGTCTATTTGACATCGTCGGGCTGATTGGAATAGGTAAACAGTTTACCTATTTACCTATTTTCACTGTTTACCTGATTGGAATATACCTAATATACCTATTCCAATCAGGTAAACAGTTTATTATTTTCACTGTTTACCTGATTGGAATATACCTAATATACCTATTCCAATCAGGTAAACAGTGAAAATAGGTAAAAAGGTAAACTGTTTACAAGACAAGACAAGACAAATACTCTTTATTGTACACCAAAGTTAATAAAATAAGGTAAAAGAACAAACTTATGAGAGAAGGTAACAAATGGCGGCCTTATCACTTATAGCTTATAGTTTACCTATTCCAATCAGCCCGACGATGTCAAATAGACGAAACTAGTCGCAATAATTAAGTAAATAAAATAGTGGAACTCGTACAAGAAGACTTTGATTAGTGATATTGATCTAATATTGCTTCTGTTATATTATATTATATGCTTCTCGATGACTTATGATTACTGGCGAAGTTCTCTTACCCCACGTTCATTAACTTTCTGACGAGAAGGTGTTTTTTTGTCGAAAAATCTGCGACCAAGGTACCAATTAGTTTTGTAATTATATTTTTCAAGTTCATCGACAAGATTGGGAACATTAACGTAGTTGTCGTCATCGAAGAGACAAAGCCACCTGAAAATAAAAAAAAACACCTGTAAAGTGTAGATACGTTTTGCATAAAGTACTTATCAATGAAAATGTTATCTATTTAAAAATATGTCTCGAACACACCCACAGATTTTCTCAATATTTTAAAAATGTAGAGACCCATATAATTTTTTCACCTATAATATGCAGAAATTAACTTGGCACCCAAAACCCCCCACCCGCAAGGTCTCCGCCTACCTTTGCGGGTAAACTGAGGTGCCGAGTTAACTTCTCCGAGTAAAACAAACTAAATCGCAGTACTAGCACAATTAGCTATAAATTAATACAATAGCCGCCTTTTTGTTCAGTTTTAACACGTGCATTTTTTGTGCATAATCATCCTTAGATTAAATTTAATTCCAGCCAACTCAAGGTCTGTTGGCCGGTGCCCCTTGTTTGGGCCAAACGAACCAAAAGAAGCAGGGCATTTCGTACTTTTTCTCGTATTTTCGAATTCTTCATAGCTTCGGCCTGGACGAGCCTCAAATTTTCAGAATAAGATGCAGATAGCAAACTTATGAAATACGCTAACTTTAATTTTGTCTAGCTTTTATATTTTGGATTTTATTAATACCTAAATACGTCGATTTCGTCACTGATTCACTGACTGACTGACTCACTCACTCATGATCATCAAAGCCTTTAGGGTACTTCCTGAAATCCTAGAAAGCTGATATTTGGTATGCAGGCTAAGATTTAGGAAGATTTAAGAAATTTGTCTTTTTCACCCTCCAACCCTTCGAAGAAATGACGATGCGGTTCTGTGTTGTATATACGGTACCTATATGTATTATATAAGAATGTCTTTCTAAACTTCTAAAAGTGCTAGAAAGCTGAAATTTAGTATGCAGGCTAGGATTAGCACAAAAACATATAAAGAAATCTACAACTTTCACTTTTCGACCCCTCATAAAAGGGGTCCGGTTCTATTTATAACAATTTCTACTCCAAACTTCTAAAAGTCCTAGAAAGCTGAAATTTGGTATGCAGGCTAGTATTAGCACATAAACAACAAAAAAAAACTGTAACTTTCACCCTCCAATCTCTTAGAAAGGAGGGGTGCAGGTGCAGGGTAAAATATTTTCTTACAAAAAGAAATGCGATCCCACCAAAAATATTTCATATAAAGTAGGTTGCCAAGACACATAAGCTCATAATGCTTTCACTGTTAAAAAGTAACCCTACAAGGCTTAAATCTAACAAACCTTTTAACTCCACAAACCCTACATCTGGTTCAAAAAGCATGAATTGGCCGTTTCATGGAACTATCGCATGACAAAAAATTAAAGACCAGTAACTTAATTTCTTACTTTAATGGGAGAGTCTGTATAGTGACCGCGAACCAGCCAAGCCGTACTTCTTGACCAAGATGTAGGGTTTGTAGATTTAGGGCTTGTAGATTTAGGCCTTGTAGAGTTAGGGGCGTGGCACTACATGAGATCTGAAATATTTTTAGCAGTGAAAGCGTTATTAGCTTATGAGTCTTGGCAACCTACTTTACATGAAATGTTTTTGGTGGGATACCATTTAACCAAAAGGCTGAGCGTCATTCCGCCCTGTGGTAAAGAGCTGTTTAGCAGCCAAAATGTGAAAAGCCCCTATTTTTCAAATTAATCAAACAGAACACTTTTATTCAAAATTAACTCAATAGTTAAAATTAACTCATTGCAAAGTTTCCATTGGTTTCTGTAAATTATAATTTTAAAGATTTAAATTTTAAAATTCCTATTTACAGAAGCCAATGAAAACTTTGCTACGGCAGCGGTGCTATTGGACCAAACATGTTTTACCCATTTAATTGTATATTACAATAAAATTAACAGTGGGTGGCGGCTGGATGAGGATGACTGAGGACCGCCAAGAGTGGCGTAATATGGGGGAGGCCTATGTCCAGCAGTGGACGAATACGGGCTGATGGATGGATGGATTAACAACAGATGCTAGTTTACCCATAATGGGGCGACATGTTCTTACTTTGTTTCATTATTTTGCGATAGATCTAAGTCTAGTTCCATTTCTGTTTTACAGCAAAGATCTTTGTGGCCATGTGTATTACCACAGTTGGTTGCTACGAAGTGTTTATCTGAAATATAATTATTATATATTATGTATACTCGTATAATGATTCGCCTGAAGACGACCCCATACCGTGGGTCGAAATACATGTTTTATTGCTTTCTTACTTATTAACTTTCCCAAATATTAATTTTTATTTAATATTTGTCAATTTACATTTATCATGCATAAGTAATCATTACATAAATAAAATATACCAATGATACTGAAATAAAATTCGGTAACCTCAATTAGACTCACTTTATGTCAAACACAAAAAAAAATTGATAAGAATATATCGATATATCTTTTTCGGTATGTGTCCTGTCTTTACGTTTGCGGAATTACTCAAACTAGGCTGAAAGGCAACTTAGGGGTCTTGGCTAGTCTTGCGAGTACGTTGGTTGGAGGACTAAATGTATTAAGAAAAACACCTGTCAAGAGCGAGCCAGACTCCGGTTAAGTATTTCGTCAGTAATGGCATTTAAAATCTTCGATTTATTTATTTGCTATACTGGCTACATCAACAGTTTAAATATAATTAGACACTTATGAAAAAAAAATAGAAATTGTTTAAAATTTAACAATATTCTTGAACAGGGTGATAAACAGAAGAAACAAAAAGAAAAAATACACCAACCAGTAAACCTTCGCCGGAATTTTGTGGAGAGTATGAAAATTGTACATTTCAGGAAAGGTTATAGTTTAAGCAATAATAAAAACAATGTTTCCATTTGCCCCGAGTTCTATGTGGCCACCATCTTGGATTTTACAAAATGGCTGACTTAGAGACAATTTTTTCGTTAATATAAATAATATAAAATATAATTTTGACAGCTAAACATATATTTTCTGGTCTAAGACATGCAATGGCATCCGAATAAATACTCTGTGATCAAATAATAATTATTTTAATTTATTTATTTGGTTTTTTTTTTTTAAAAAACTTAAATAATCAACAAGTTAAAAATTTTCTTACTCGAACTAAAAGTTTAATATTTTTGATGTTTTGAAAAACCAGAGAGCCCTCACAAATCATCATCATCAGTTTTATACGGGTTCTGGGTGTCCTCGTCGTTCTTAAATTCACTTTCGCACTGGCAAAGATCGGTACAGGGTAAGTTGTTTGCTCGGCAGGAATAGCTTAGACTTAATTCCAGAGTATTTACAGGAAGCATGTGCGGAACCAGAGTTTTTTTTTATATAATAATATAATATCATAATATGTTTATTCATGAAAACAGAGACACAACAAATTAGTAGGCTAACCAAAAACTTTGACCCAAAAACTTATTAAGTGATTGTTTGTTAAAATCACTTTCAGGAGTAACTGATTGTCATGTGAAAATTCCGTGATATGATAATTTGCAGTATAATTTTTAAGAGCTTAGATAAAATTCAAGACAATTAACAGGAAGCCTTTGCAGTATCAGACGTTTTAAATAAGAGAGTTTTGACCAAACAATTGTGTATGTGTGATTGTTTGGTTAAACCACATTCAGGAGCACTTGATTGTTTGGTTAAACCACATTTAGGAGTCTTCAAAATTCCAGTGTAGTTTCATCAAACAATCACTAAAACACATTTTTTTTATTTACGTATTTTTAAGGGGTTTGTTGTTATGATATTACTCAAATTTCACGATTTTTAAGCTAGATAATTTTAATGAACTCAGAATAAAATACTATAATAACATTCCATAGACACCCCATAATTTGGTGACGGCGTTTGTATGGAGGTTTGCGCGTAACAACCCCTCTTAAGAATCGATTCTATATAGAATAAATAAAAATGGTTTACAATATAAGTAATTATACATACTTTTAATGATATTATGGTAGCTTCAATATAATTGGATTTTCAATAAGAGTGAAATTAGAACAATAAAATTTAAAAATCCCAAATCACTCTTATAAAAAATCCAATTATTTTGAAGCTACGATAATATAATTTAAAATAAGTTTAATCATGAAGTGTACAATTGTTATACATTGTTTGTTTTTTTTAAGTTGTATATTAGCCTTAATTACATCTAAATATTTTGCAACAAATTCGGAAAATTGCTATTAGCGAAACATTATAAAATAAATACTTGCTTGTGATATTTTGGTACATCCAAAACATTCTTGTAGTACCGGCATCAGTAAAGAACCATATCTGAAAAAGAAGGTCACCCACATGGTAATTTGTTGTTCAACTATACAATTCTAATGTTTATGTACTTGTAATGTGCTCAAACTGTTCATCAATATCTGCTTAAACAAAATTACAGTCAAACTGAAGAGTTTCTTAAAATACATACCTAGAGTTATGCTTAACGTCACCTAGCTTTATTTATGTCAAACAAGGACAAACACACACTCACCAATAAACATCATACATCACCATCACACCTTCCACAAAAATACTAATTATAACACACACATAATTTTCCGTTAATTCTAATATAAATTATTTTTTTATATAAATCCTAATTTTAATGTTTTATCAAGCTCAATTTTATTTAATTTTAATTGTTTTAAAAATTACAGGAAAAATTAAAATTAAGTACCTAACATAAAAATATTATATCATAAAACCTATAAATATAAATACAGTAAATTTAATCTTAAAATTATTAAAATAAATAAAAAATGCTGGCCAGATCACCACCGTCGTTCGGTAGTGTACCCAGAAGGCTGGCAGCATTGCCTCGCTGAATAGCGAGGCTAATTCTTTGACCGAAATAGGCTCCAGCCCTCGGGTCACTGGAAGCGTCGATCAGGCGCGATGATATGTCTCTGTAGAGACGTCGCGCATCCGGTCCCCACGGTCCGAGTGTCTCCACTCCAAAGGGCACAAACATGTAGCCCTCACCTAGGGCTGCATATTTGCGCCGTTTGTCCGATTCCGCCGACGTTGCCGCCGCGCCCGCTCTGGAAGCGGTCGCTGAAAGGTGGGATGGCGCCATCGTATCGACGCAAGTTGCATCCCACACCAACGGCCGCCCATTTTTCCATGGGATGAGCGTCATACCATCCGGCCTCTTGCCATCGTCACGTGCTAAACCATTAGGCTCTAAAATAGCCGGCACGCTGACGCTGGCAAGGGCCCGACGGATGACGTCATTTAGAGCGGCGTGACGCGGCAAGCGGCCGGCACTGCGCTGACATGCCAGACCGTGGTGACCAAGCTGATCGACGCTTCTACCGCAACGGCAGCGATGTGGCTCATTTATCTTAGCACCGAGTCTCAGACTGATGGCCAAAGAAAATGTTGTTTTGTCCAAATGAGTCCCTAAATTTGTCGAAGGCAACGCATTCAACCAATATCCCGACTCCGGTTCCGCAGTCGCCAAAAGACGAGCTCGCTCTGCGGGGTTTTCTGATGTGTCCAAAAGGTTCTTTTGAACCTGAACACAGAGCGGCTCGTCCCACAGTCTCTGCGAAAACGGAATTGTCGGGACACTTTGACCTGGTCCAGCAACATCTATCCAGGCACTCTTGGCCTCAGCCAAACACGTGACCTCAATATCACCAAGTGATGGGTTAATAATTTTACCACAGAGGTCAAGCGTGCTGTGAGCTGAGGACAGGAAAGCCGGTAGCGCTACGTTGGACACCCTTCGGATGCCCAGGCCACCGAATCGGATTGGGAGGGTGGCCTGTGTCCAACTCTTATTATTGAGAGGGCAATTTAAAATTTCTATGAGAGTTTTTCGGATTAACTCATCTAAAATATCTAATAAGGAGGCATCTTTCCAAAGGGTAGTACAGCGCAGCACATAGATAAAGTTTGGCACAAACAAACAGTATTTTAATATGCAGTATGCCATGTGGGGACTTATTTCTTTTAGACGACTGGATGATTCCTTGAACCTTGAAATTTGCTCCGAAACAAAACATTGTACGGAATCATCCAGTACTGGAGCGCCCAGGAGACGAAGCGAATCTTTGTTTATTATTTTTATATTGGGGGCTAATTTGTTAAATTTTGTAACTATGTTAATTTTTTCATGAGATGAGATAGAGTCACTAATATATAATTCGCATTTTGAGGAATTTAAATTAAGACCGATAGAATTAAATTTTGTCATGAGGTTTTCTAAATCTGAAAGAACCGTATTTGCTTCGCCTCCGAGCGTCCCATCGTCTAAATACCATACATTAAATTTTGAAGACAATCCTGAAATGTGTGGATGTATGGCCAAACTAAAGATTGCCGGACCCAACGGGTCGCCCTGCTGACAACCAACAGCTGAGTGTACAAGATGGTTTTTGTACACTAATTTAGTTGGTGCGCTGTAACATTGCCACAAGTAATGGTAGACCGCCGGGATGTTTTCTTTTACTTGTGTCAGCAGGGCGCCCCGGTCAACTGAATTGAATGCATTCTCTACATCCACCTTCAGCAAAACCTCCCCCCCGCCGCGCGTCAGAAAGGTGCGAGCCGCGTGCACTGCCGCTTCACACCCTCCCTTGGTTCCAAAGCCAAGCTGGATGGGTTGAAACTTTGTGGATAGGTCGGTAGCAATGTGCTTGCAGCAAATCCTTGAGACCACACGGCGCAAGGTGGTACCAACTGCAATCGGCCGTATGCCCCCATCCTTTTTATTTAAGGCGCACAAATTAGCACCATATAAAACGTCAACGATTTGTTCACACACTTTTCCTGAGAGCATGAGGTTGACAAGTCTCGCTACATCCCCCAGAAGCACCCGACCGGTCTCTCCTGTAGTGCCATAAATAAGATCTTTTAAATGTTGCGGAGTCAAGCCGTCGAGACCACCGGCCGAACCATTTCCGAAGGATGCAATTGCGGCCTGAACTTCCTCCAGCGTTGCTTCAGGGGTGCGCTCGGAGGGATCGGGAGCATCCGGCAGACGCAATGTTGTCGCTGGAGGTGGATGTCTCGACTCCAGGGCTGACAGGGTTTCTGGGGTATCAGGGGCGACCGCATCACTAGAAAAAAGGAGTCGAGCAGCTCCCTTAATATCTCCGTCGTTTATTTTAGTCTCGACTTTTTTTTTAATATTGTCAACGTTGTGTCTAGTTGGATTTTGTCGACTATCGTTGATTTCATTTGACTGAGAGCAATTATTTTTAATTTTTTGAGTAAGGGAGCCGCCATTGTCTCTGTCCTTGGGTACGTGCAGTGTCCGGTACGAAAAAGTGAGTAAAAGCTCCCAGCTTGCCTTGTCATTTTTATTAATTACGTTTCTGATACAGGAGGACAAAGAGGAAGCCACCGCATGTCTCGCTCCCCGAGGGATCCGCTTGACGGTTGGTAGAGACGATTTATAATTGCTGAGGTCCAACCAGAGCTCATTACTTGTTTGGGATGATGCCGTCGCAGAGTTCGTGATATTGGACCCATTGGACACCTTTTTATGTGATCTCGATTTATGTATGTTTAAACCTCTCTGTCCCCGGTACAAACGAGAGTTAATCGGACACTCCGGACACCGTACGAGATCCGGTGATGCTGTCGTCGTGGACTGGCTACCCGTAGAGGGACCAGCAGTCTGAGACATATAAACAATATAAAAGCATAACAATAGAAAAAAGGAAAACAGGAAAATAAACAATGAATAAAAATTTACAAAAATTACAGAATACGGAACTGCACAGCCAAATCCGAGAAAAACTCTTCTAGCTTCTTCCCACAAGAGTTTGTGAAGAAAGCTTCTACAGAGTGGGATAGACTTAGAAGCCCGAATGTGTCAAAATTAGCTTGAAGGAGATCATTGGAATTGCTTCTATATGTTGAAATCATCTGCCGCCTGAAGTTCCGGGTCAGTATCAGCACGCAGATAAGGTCTGTTTAATGCGGTTGCTGCACCCGAGGATACGACACGGCATGGTTCTGAATGTGTTGCACCGAAACTTCCTTCTAAGATGCCTTCTGATAATTACTTTTAATTCGAGTGCTTTATTAGTTTTTTATTCTTATTAATGCTTTAATTTTAACTTTTATTAAAATTAATTATAACATAGTCTGTTACTGTAGAATGGGCCTGTGACCCTACGATACACGAATACGTAGGTTTAGGGGGCAGGAAACTTATTTTAAGTACCTCTTATTTTTATTTCTTAATAAATAAAATTATTATTATTATTATTATTTGTAATATAGCTGTGGTCCTCACATCACTCATTGATCTTGCTTTACTAGTTTCTTCTTTGACACAATTATAACTTAGTATCGTATTTATGATGATCTCAGGGCCCGTAGCACAGTGTTTAATCGCGCGCGATGCTAATTAGTTGAATTGAATCACAAGTGCGAGGAGCGTGACGTACTGTTTAATCGCAAAAACATCGTGTCATCAAACTTTTAAAGTTCTAATCTTCAAAATGCAATGGAAACTTTGAGATGGCAACATACACAATACATAGATAATAAGGTTTTGTTGAATAACTGTTGAGTGAATTTTGAATTTAAGTGTTCTGTTTAGATTAATTAGAAAAAGACGGGTTTTTCACAATATGGCTGCGAAACTGCTCTTAAACACTATGCTGTACATATATGCTGTAGTATACAGGCCCTGATGTACATACATGCTGTAGTTTACAGCCCCTGATGTACATATATGATGTATACGATACGCAGACAAGAGGATGACACAAGGTAACAGAAAATTACCAAATTCAATATTTTATGTTCAAGCCAACCCGATGTCACGTTGCAATTATTTCACGTTTGATTTATTTTCATGTTTCCAATATGAATTGTTTAGTCCTTTCTTGGGATTTGTTTAGCTTAGGGTATCGTCACATTGTAAAAAAATATTAAGTACCTGGTCTTTTGCTAAATTATACCAAGTGTTCACAATTATTGGTAATCTTGATAGTTCATTTTTTTGAGTCGTCTTCACAGATATGAAAATATTTTTTAGTTCCAAAGGGTAAGTCTGTATTGATGTAAAACAGAAAAATGAAATGACAATAATTGCTCGATTCATTATAACGTGAGGTTGATTGGATCGGAAAACAACTAATGTTGAAATTTATTGTTGTGTTTCACAACCAAATGTTTTATTGTTTTATTCTTTATCCTTTATTCTTCATTCTTTATTGTTCACATAAAATTATTGCCTTTGTACCAGTAATGTATATGTTAAAGCCAAAGTAAATAAATAGCGATTATACATAATGGCTTGACATTATATATATTCGCTAAACTGTGTAGATAATGTAATAAATTAATTACTTTATCTAGAGATTATTCATAATAGCTAGTTGGAATTGGCTAAAGTTATAAATAATTTTATATTTTAGTGACAATTTAATTTTAAGTTACTAAACTTGGGACGTCGCCTCGCTCTGCTCCGCTTCGCTCGGCTCCTTTTTTTATATTACATGTAAACCTAACACGCTCCTCTTTGCTTCGCTCGTCGTCGCACCTATTTTTTGGCTTCTGGTGAAATATTTTCGATTTAATACTTTAAATTCGCCCACTCAGTATTTTTAGTCGCTCGCTTTGGTATTTATTCCGGACACTTGAAGTCACTAATTATATTTTTATTCGCCTGTATTGTGTTTTATTACTTTATCCACGTCTTAGTATAGGTAGATATTATGTGTATGTATGTGTATGTAGATATTATGCTAGAATATTTGATTAACTCTGCTCCAATAATCACTTTGTCTAAATTAGGTAGTCATTATATATATAATGGCTGGAGAGTATAAATAATATCTAGATTAATAACTTTGGCTGTAACATATATATTAAATCATTGAATAGAATAGAGTTTATTTTTCTCAAAAACACAGGAAGAATATAGTTTAGGTACATGTTATATATAAATTAACATAATTTTCCAAAACAATATCTAACACTAAAATATACCTTACTAATATACATTACTCGCGGTCCTCAGACTAGGCCGAGCCTGATTCATGAGGGCCTTTATTAACGTGTGCACAGTTAATAGAACTTTCGTCGACAGTTTAAAATTTTGAACTGATGTCATATACTATTTGTGAATGTAAATATGAATAGCTTTTCAGTTAAACAAAGCTGTGCCTTTAGTAATTGTAGAAAAGTAACAATATAAATTTACTAAAGTAAATAAACAAAGCTAACAACATGGTATATAATATATTATATAGTAGTATAACAGATAAATGTAAGTTTTACCTAAATGAGTAAATAAATAAATATTTATATATATATTAACAAAAGCTATTGCACAATATGGAATAATTTTTCAGTATCATCATAATTCAGGTTAAATAAATATTTGGTAACCACCTTTTTAACATTAAATTGAGTTAAAGTAGTTATTTTGCAAAATAAATTTATTTTATTACCTATATAGAAAGGGAAAAAGGAACGAGGGAAAATGCTGGGCAAATTTAGTCCGACATAAGGGGGTCGTAAATCTTGGGCCTCTTCGTGAAAGTACTAGCTCTGTGGAAGCACTTCTATGTCCAGTAAGGACAGCTTTCAAGACATACAGCTGACGCACACGCAAAACCCCACTTGCTTCATAAAGTTTATCGGTGCAATAGCGATATTGTTTTCTGTGCATTTCCTTCAGGACTGAGCGCTGTGCTATTTCTACTTCAATAAAATGCGTTTTAGCAGCGCTAGCCCATACCAAGCTGCAGTAAGTCATTAGAGATTCACTAAGAGCTCGATACACATTTGTAAATAACGTTACAGACATTGAATTTCTAAGAAGTCTCATTATGTGTGCAGTTTTTCGTACCCGTCCGGATAGTTGTGAGATATGCGAAGAGAATGAAAGCCGCTCATCAAGCAATAGACCCAGGTACTTTATTTTATTTACCCTTTGCAAAGATGTACAACTACAGTCACAACTGGAAATGAGATTGCAATCAGTGCGATGTAATTTGATAGGCGTGTTAATATTGGGTTCAGTTGCTTTGCTGATATAAAAACTTAAATATTTAGTCTTGTCTACGTTGAGTGTCAGCAGATTATGATCAAGCCAGTGAGCAACCGCTGACATACCGTTGTTAGCCACTGAAAAAACATCTTCCCAAGATGTATCGTGTAAAAGCAATGCTGTGCCGTCAGCATAACAAATAACCTCCGCACCGCTCAAAGGCAGACTAGTAGGTCGTTAAGATAAATAACAAAAAGAATTGGACCCAATATGCTCCCCTGTGGAACTCCAAACCTACTAAGATTAATTAAGATTATTAAGATTATTAATAAGATAACTAAGATTCTATTCTGTAGAAACATTTACTTTAGAAGCCAATTTCTCCTCCGTTTGACCTAGTCGTTCAAGTATTTTTGAAGCGAACTTCTCACCATTAGTTGCGAAAAATTTGTTAGTAGCGTTAAGACTATGGGAGATATTACTTGAAGATTCAAGAAGTGCTTCAGCAGAGTTAGGTTTAGGCGTGGAGTGCGTAATACTGTTTATGCATTGCCAGAGTTTTCTAGGATTATTTAGATTTGATTCGATTTGATTGCTTTCATACGTCTTTTTTAGGCGATGTAATATGTCTGTGCAAAAATTACGGTACCTGTTGTATGTCAATTTGAGTAATGAATCATTTGGCCTTTTACGAGTTTCAGAGTGTAATTTATCCCTGTGCTTCATGCAACGGATTAGTCCAGGGGTAATCCATGGTTTCATGGCATACTCGCGTCGACTCAATCGTACAAAAGAGCTATGCTTAGAGATGGCTTGGTTAAGGGTTGACGCAAAAGCTGTGACAGTTTGTGACCAGTCTGCATTTCGTAATTAGTTGCTAACAAGTCCAATGATCAGTGTTGTTATTCATTCGGCAATTGCCTTAATATACGGTATTCTATGACTTTTTTTCAGATTATATGGCAGGCTTTTCACGTACCGTATCATACTATAAAAAACGGCATTTTTATTTATTTATATAATAAAACGTTCTTAAATAAATATACGGCAATTTGAAACTTTAAATCCGGCAATTCGAAATTTTACAATGACAACGCTGCCAATGATTCTTCTCTCGAGAAAACTATGTGTGCGTTATGCCAGCGGCATGTTGTCACTTTTCAGGATTTCAGCTTGACACATAATTATTGCCTTATCTCGTGTAATTGTGCCCAAATTTAAAATGTGTGCTTCCAGCCGATCCTAAGATATTATCGAAAAACAGATTCCGCTAGAGTAAACCAATGTATCATTGCAGTAAACGTGTTTAATACAGTTTTGAAATAATACAATGGTTTTAGATTTGAAACTTTTAAAATTTATCATTCTTCATTATATACCTAAATATACCGAGTGTATTAAAGACGTGCTCAGAAAAATATACCACATGCTCCACTGATTGAACTGAACCATTTTTACAAATAAACTAACTTCTTCTAAAATTACTTCCTCATACTTCTCATATTTTACGCGATACGCTCGTGACAATTCGACCATTGACCTAATAGACTACGGGCGTACAGTAGATAACCCTATGTATCGAATAACAAGATGTGACTAATTTGTAGATATGTAGGAAAAAATACATCAAAATAAACAGGGGTGGCAGAGCGCAACGTGGAGTATTTTGTAAAGTCAGCAAAAGAAAAAAAATATTCAACTCTACTTCTGTTTGCATGTCAATATTTGAGAGCCAAATAAAGATATGAAGACATTTTTATTAATAAATTTATGATTAAATATTGAAATTGTAAATCAATACACATTACATAAATGTAGCTAAAAAACAAAAATAAATTTAAATAATCAATTTGAATAAGTCAACATTATCTTATAAATAAATTCGTAAGTTTATTGGTACTTCCTACTGTGTAAGGTCTCAAGTCTGTCGACAGTGAGCACCTCTTGACAAGTAAGAAGGATGTACTAAAGCGTTGGGCAGTACATTTAACACTTTGGTCAATGTTGATTGATTAGTTGAACAGCATCACATCAGATTAACGACTCAACTTCCTCTTGCTACCGAGCTAGATGAGCTCTTGTCACGTGATGAAGTTGTCACAGCTATTAGACAACAGAAGAACAAACGGGTGGTTGGTACTGACTTTATACCAGGAGAATTGTTGAAGTACGGTGGTGAGGAATTGCATTCATTGGTATGGAAACTGTTTGTTCATATGTGGGAGGAAGAAAGAGTCCCGGATACTTTTAGAGTGTCTCGCATTATATTAGTGCCCTCTACAAGAATAAAGGGTCAGACTGCAATTCCTATCGAGGTATTTCACTATTGTCAGCCCCTGGAAAGGCCTTTGCCAGAGTTCTCTTGAACCGCCTCAGAACTTTATCTAAAAAGATCCTATCTGAGACCCAGTTTGGTTTCCGACCGTAGCACAAGTGTAGCAATTTTTTCCGATCGTCAAATGCAGGAAAAAATTAGGGAACAGGGTCGGTAGCTGCACCTCTGCTATTTTTACTTGGAGAAGGCTTTCGATAGTGTGCCCCGTGAAGCTCCCCCGGTTCTGCAGATAATACTGCAGAAGTTGGGGAGCTAAGAGAGGTGTGTTAGACTTTTAAAACTCCTTCACGATGACATGTCGTGCTGCGTCACCGGAAAAGGAAAACAGTCAGAGTTTTTCTCAGTTACCTGTGGGGTGAAACAAGGGTGTGTTTTAGCACCCACACTGTTCACGTTGTACTTCGCAGTAGTAGTCAAAGAGGTCTTGCAAACCTCTTTCGAAGGTATCCGCATCCGCTTTCCCACAGACGGTAGTCTTTTAATGTGCCCAGACTCAAAGCGTGTACCAAAGTGACGTACGCAATGATCACCGAGATCATGGATGCCGATGACCTGTGCTTGCTGCGATGGGTGCTGAAGCATTGTTAGAATAGTAAAGAGAAGTGAATAGATATGACTATTTCTACGAAAACGAATACACAGCCGTTTCAGCTGTGAGTGAAATTCAGAAAAATTGACATATTTACGAAGGCCAAACGATTGTGCTAACATTATTTTGGTTTCATAAGGACAGGATTTGCGAGCTTCTGAGTGAGTGGAACGTTCCAAATATCAACATCGTGGAAAGAGATTCAATTTGTGGTGCACAAGATAGTGTTTTATCAAATATAATACATAAATTCTTAATTGTGCAAGCATTCTTGAACTCTAGATTACTATAGCTTGAAATTTACTAGGATTAACTCGTAGTACAAAAGCCCACTTAGCCTACTCGGATATTACATGTAGTTATATTTTTATATAAAATTATATGTAATTTGTTTCTTTAGCGAACCATTTTAAAGTGTTATTAATTGAGTAAATATAACTGGTTTGCAGCTGTTGAACTTATGAAGGAAGCAAAAAAGAAAGAAAAGAACTTTATTTTATACTAGGAATGACGATACAAATTGGATGTACAAAATTAAAAATCAAAATTTACATAACTGTAAATTTAATGTAATAATAAGAAATAGGTGAATGCATCCAATGAGGATCCAGCCCAAAGACAATCTATCAAGCACTTATTGTGTTGATGAAACAGTCTTTGTGAAATATTAGTCAAGACAAACTTGGAAGTATTATGTTGGAATAATCCAAAGCATTAATGCAGACCGATTCACAATATTATTCTACAAAACAGTTGGCAGAAATAATGACTTGAAATTTGTAAAACCCAAAAAAAAAGACGTTGACATTTTAACATCAGTATCTATACTAAAAACTGTTGAAATTATGCATATTTCACAGATCCCAAAAGAGTACATTCTATACAACGAAGAAGACTTTATTTATTTTAAGTTTTTTCTCAGAAATGTCTTCTAAAATCATAAATACCTATTGCTCTATAATTTGTTATTTGCTTGATAAGTGAAAGAATGTAAAAATTAATGATTATGTATGTTTCCATTATGATATTAAGACTTATACAATTAAATGAGACTTTGAAAATTGAGTTGAGATTTTGGACGAATATAAAATAAATAAAAAAAGAGCAAATTGTTTTTTAAACTAATGGAGAGGGTCTTAGAACAAAGCGTAAGACTAAACTTTACCCAAAAAAAATTGAGTGTGCAGGAATACGTTGTTTAGAAATTATTAACAAATTTTCAGAAAAAAAAACTTACCAAATAGCCCCATCCTACGTTATGGGAAGAGGCCATCCGAGTATTTATTACCACGTTAAGTATAAAATTACCACAAGAAATAAGATCCAGTCTTAATCCTTAAAATATTAAAAATACGCTAAAAAGTCACTTTATTCCTTTAACTAGGAAATGAAATTGGAAAATCCTGCATAAGTCATTCAATTGCTACTTGCGCTGCGCCGCGATAAGAGCATCTTTTTATTTGTATACCATTGTTCGATCGACTTGTCATTTACCTTACAACTTTATACCTCTTAATTCTGTATTGAAATTCTGCAATAAGTCAAGATCGACTAAAATGTATTTTTTGCCTTTACTTATTTTTGTAACATCTACGTAACATTGCAATAGCAGCCGTTCGACAAACAATTTTCTACTCATATGTTGTATAATTAAAATTTGCATGCAGGTAGCTTCAGTATTTATTTGTTTATTTATTTATTTATTTTTTCTGCTTTTGGGGGCATAATCTCATGCACGAATATGAGTATTATTCACGAATTGTAGTATCAGGACAAACTCATGCGAGTTTATTGATACTATTCATCATGTAAAAAAATAGTGTAAAATTATGAATAAATAAATATATAAAAAACTATACATTTTAAGGATTTTAGGAGAAATCAAGGGTTTAATTCTGGAATCTTAACAATGTAGCTCCTATAAGTAACAAACTTTGAGTGAGATTTAAATAAAATGCAGAATACAGTTACAAAATTCACTTTTATTAAATCAATGCAGACAGAGAGGAGTCTTCGAAAATTACTAAATATAATCAAATTCCATTTAAATTAGGGTGAGTTGACATCATAAATGTAAAAAAAAACGATTTAGCTCACTTTTTATTATCAGTTACATAGGTGAAACAAAAGGCAATGTTAATGAAACAAAATGTGTTAGGCTTCTACAAGTCTGAAAGTGCACATACGAATCTTGATATAAACTGCTCTGCAGTGGCTGAACACGCCTTAATTTCTAGTCTAGGGTGCTAATATTACAATTTTTGAACGTTAATTCAGTCTTTCATAATCACAACGAGTCTTTAGCTCTACCTTCAAAGAATGCTAGTTTTAGTTTTATTTTTAAATAGATACGATAAGATGAGTTTATTCATGAAAGTAGGTAGTGTTACATTTGATCTTACGATAAACTGATGTGCTCTACACTCTGCCGAAAGGCGTATGAATATAAAATTAGTATACACAAAATTAGAACATCATGCACTCACATATATATATATATATATATATATACATTATTGATCTATTACCCCTCGGCCATAGCTTCAGGTTTCGAGAGGCGCGCCAAGCAGTTCTTCTTGCGACGGCGCCGGCGTAGTAGAGAGAACAAATGTATGAAGTTCTATAGGGCCGGCCCTTAGAATATAGTTATTATTCTAAGGGCCGGCCATGGGTCGCATCTCGCGCGTCTTGTCCGGCTTCGAGTGACTTGCGCTCTCTCGTCGGCGGTGTGCGGGGAGGCGGGGAGCCGCGCTAATGATCGAGCGCATAGGAAGACCCTAGTGTCGAGCGCTTTGAGCAAGCGAGCGCGCTATACATCCGATGCGGTGGAAGGCGCCGACGGGTGTCGTGGCAGGGCAAAGCCCGTCGCAAAAACCGCCTGGAAGCGCACCAAGAAGCGCCGCCAGAAGCCTGAAGCTATGGCCGACCGGTTAGACATTTTAAGAAAAGGAAATTGTATTTACAGAATTAATTATCTTGCAAATTGTTCTGGCTCCAGTCTCAGACAAAATAGCCTACCAAAGAAATAAAATACTTTAATGACAATAAAAAATAAAAATAAACTACAATAACAAATATCTATGTCACAGATAAAATTAAATTGATTTATCATTAATAAAGTCTTTCACAGTGTTATAACATTTTTCAGGTAGAATATTGTATAATTTGTTTTTAAATTCATTTATGCTGAGTTCTTTCCAGTTTTCGGAATTTTATAAAATAGTTTAGGGCCCATGACAAATATTTTTTTGTATAAAAGTTCTGTACTTATCTATAATAATAATGAAATTTAGAGATTTCAGTTGTTTTTCATTGTAAAAAAATAATCACAGCAAAACCATCGTGGGATTAATTCTTACAAATGAAATTTGAAGTCTGTATATTTGTTTGTTGGTTTATTTATTTAAAACAGAAACCAGAACCTCTATAAATACAAAAAACATGAAAAAAATGGGCTGCTATCGCACAACACGGCACAAATCACGTCATATTTTTCATATTTATCTGGAAACAAAATAAGTTATCCGTACATTACACATAAATTACAAATAAATTTATTACATTTGAATTTTATTTGGCATGTCGTTTTTAATTTAAAAAGTACCACATTTGTATAGAATTTTGTGCTGGAGACTCTTTATTATAATTACTTAGGAACTGTATCAGTGGCGTAGCTAAATAGGATACAGGTACAGGATACAGTGGTTGAACTTATCATTAGTAGGCTTAATCCATACGTCATCTCTATGAGGGGTAAAATCTCTGTGTTTATATAAAAGAAAATGGGACTAAATAAGCAACGACGCATTATAAAATCTTTATTATACAGATGAGATCAATAGATGACAAAGAAAAACGATTTTTAACAGAGTTCCCTGTGCAATTGACAACCTCTTGCGCGCTTTGATTTTTGCGAATTAGTCTATAACTTCACTTGAAAATTCTTGTGAGCAGGGTCGAGGTTTTCTAGCTTCAGGAGCTGGCGAATTGGCTGACCCGCTCTTTTCAAAGCTTAGGTTGGAGGGCCCCCTGAGCTCCGGGGCCCTGGTGCACTGCACCAGCTGGCCCTATGATAGCTACGCCACTGAACTGTATATAAACAATCAATACAGTAAACTAAAATGTTAAGATTATGAAAACAAATTTAGTCTAATCACCAGACCTAACTTTTAAACCTTAAGCTTAGGAGCTACTAGGCTTCATCTTGGGTAGCTAAGATATAATCGTTTTTTTTTTAACTTCAATTTGTGTGACATGGTAATATTTAAATATGTTTTTTGGCTACTGCGTCCAAGTCTCGCTCCCGGTTCCGTGGACGATCTCCACATCCACGTCAACAGTTCCAGCGCTCCCACTTTCAGTCCACTGGGGACCATCAATGTTGGTATCATCGTACTTTTGGTGAGAAAGCTTCAAAGTGTCGTTCTCCATGTAACTATTCAAAAAACTAGTTGATCGATCGCTAGTAGCGGCGAGTGATTGTGATTCCGTATCAAGCCGCTTGTTTGTGAGTGATAAAAAAACGAGCATTCAATTTTCGGTCGATACTAGATCTGAATTGTGTGTCAATCCAAAAATATTTGATGTCAACCCAAAATCAAATACTTGAAAGGACCTCATAGACCTAAAACTAATTATGATTTGTTTGCTGCAAATGGCACTGTTATACATACTTATGGTACAATAAGTATATAATTAAGTAGTCTGTATGTAGTTAGTCCTGGAACTTATTAGGGACCGTGTATATCTCATTTACTATTGGGGGAGGGTAATGTATCTACAGCTATACATATGTACAACTATACCTACAGACCTATACGCAGTGCCAATAAACCAGTCCTCCATTAGCCACCATGTTATCATTTACCGTTCCCGTTAAACATCAAACTTTTCACACCCGCATCCATTGCACAATATCCTAAAAAGCAATGGAGTGAATAAAACCTGCAACAAACAAAAAGGTGATTCATTAAAACAGTAATTTGCCCTAAATTTTGTACAACAATGATATTTTGCTGATACATAATGAAACGGCTACTCATGATATATACCGACGAATGTCCAAAGTCTGACGGTAGGTCAACTTTAGCGCCCGTAGCCAGAGAATATAAAGTATTACGTAGCATGCTACTTATTTGAATCACAAGTGCGAGGATCGTGACACGATGTCTTTGCGATTAAGGCGCTACGGAAAAAAAATCGACACTTTTAGAACTTGCATATCTACTTAAGTAAATAATGTATTATTTTGATAAAATGGTATATTATTTTTGAAATCTTTTTCTAGGGACCTATTACACAGAAACGCGATTGGAGCATTTCGGCTCGATATAAATATTTATTGAAATAAGGTCTTTTTCGACGAAAATTCTCCTGGTTTGACAATTTGGAATGACATATGGACTGCAAATATATTTTATTAGATGGGTTTTAACAGTATCTAAGACCTGATTCAACTAAATTTTGAAAGCAACTTTAGAACATTTTAAATTAATAAAAAAACCTTTTTGCTACTTTTCTTCGAATCCATCCCTCTCGCACTGAGGGTTTTTTGCATATGGAATAACAAGGACGCTAAAACTTTTACATATCGCCTTAAACACTACGTCACGCTCCTTGCACTTTTGATTCAACTAGCGGCGTTGCGCGCTATTAAACACTATGCTACAGGTCCTGGGCCCTGGGCCTATAGCAGTGTTTAATCACGCGCGACGCCACTAGTTGAATCACAAGTGTAAGGAGCGTGACGTACTGTTTGTAAAAACATCGTGTCATGCTTCTCACACTTGTGATTAAACTAAGTCGCATCGCGCGCGATTGAACACTGTGCTACCATATGGTTTTACTATGGTGCTACGGCTGCATCTTCAACGTCATCGTCAACGTCATTGTCAACGTCATCGTCAACGTCATCGTCAGCGTCATCGTCATGGTCATCGTCATTGTCATCGTCATTGTCATCGTCATCGTCATCGTCATCGTCATCTTCAACGTCATCGTCATCGTCATCGTCACCGTCATCGTCACTGTCATCGTCATCGTCACCGTCATCTTTACCGTCACCGTCAAAGTCATCATCAACGTCATCGTCATCGTCATCTTCAACGTCATCGTCAACGTCATCCTCAACGTCATCGTCAACGTCATCGTCATTGTCATCTTCAACGTCATCGTCATCGTCACCGTCATCGTCAACGTCATCAGCAACGTCATCGTCATCGTCATCTTCATCGTCATCGTCATCTTCATCGTCATCGTCATCGTCATCGTCATCTTCAACGTCATCGTCATCGACATCGTCACCGTCATCGTCACCGTCATCGTAAACGTCATCATCAACGTCATCGTCAACGTCATCTTCAACGTCATCGTCAACGTCATCATCAACGTCATCGTCATCGTCATCGTCAACGTCATCGTCAACGTCATCGTCACCGTCATCGTCAACGTAATCGTCATTGTCATCTTCAACGTCATCCTCATCGTCATCGTCATCGTCACCGTCATCGTCACGTCAACGTCATCATCAACGTCATCGTCATCGTCATCTTCAACGTCATCGTCAACGTCATTGTCAACGTCATCGTCAACGTCATTGTCAACGTCATCGTCAACGTCATCGTCTCCGTCATTGTCATCGTCATCGTCACGTCATCTTCATCGTCGTCGTCATCGTCATCGTCATCGTCATCGTCATCTTCAACGTCATCGTCATTGTCACCGTCATCTTCACCGTCACCGTCAAAGTCATCATCAACGTCATCGTCATCGTCATCTTCAACGTCATCGTCAACGTCATCGTCAACGTCATCGTCATCGTCATCTTCAACGTCATCGTCATCGTCACCGTCATCGTCAACGTCATCATCAACGTCATCGTCATCGTCATCTTCAACGTCATCGTCAACGTCATCGTCACCGTCATTGTCATCGTCATCGTCACGTCATCTTCATCGTCGTCGTCATCGTCATCGTCATCGTCATCTTCAACGTCATCGTCATCGTCACCGTCATCTTTACCGTCACCGTCAAAGTCATCATCAACGTCATCGTCATCGTCATCTTCAACGTCATTGTCAACGTCATCGTCAACGTCATCGTCATCGTCATCTTCAACGTCATCGTCATCGTCACCGTCATCGTCAACGTCATCATCAACGTCATCGTCATCGTCATCTTCAACGTCATCGTCAACGTCATCGTCAACGTCATCGTCAACGTCATTGTCAACGTCATCGTCAACGTCACCGTCAACGTCATTGTCAACGTCATCGTCATCGTCACGTCATCTTCATCGTCATCGTCATCGTTATCGTCATCGTCATCGTCATCTTCAACGTCATCGTCATCGTCACCGTCATCGTCACCGTCATCGTCAACGTCATCATCAACGTCATCGTTATCTTCAACGTCATCGTCAACGTCATCGTCATCGTCAACGTTATCGTCAACGTCATTGTCAACGTCATCGTCAACGTCATCGTCAGCGTCATCGTCATGGTCATCGTCATCGTCATCGTCATCGTCATCTTCAACGTCATCGTCATCGTCATCGTCATCGTCATCGTCATCGTCACCGTCATCGTCACCGTCATCGTCACCGTCAACGTCATCATCAACGTCATCGTCATCGTCATCTTCAACATCATTGTCAACGTCATCGTCAACGTCATCGTCAACGTCATTGTCAACGTCATCGTCATGGTCATTGTCATCGTCATCGTGTTCGTCACGTCATCTTCATCGTCATCTTCATCGTCATCGTCATCGTCGTCATCATCATCATCATCATCATCATCATCATCATCATCATCATCAACGTTGTACAACGTTATATCTTGAACTCCATAGTAATTGTTTAAGGGCTAAAAAGAAGAATTCAAGCGCTTCTGTACCCCAAAAAGAGTAAAAATACTCCATAGTACGGTGATTGTTGATCCCAAAGCGTTGTAATAGTGGTCACTAGCGCCTTTCTACTTCTTAAATCGTTTAAATGGATATAGTAAACGTCTAAGCCAGTTGTAGCAAGCCGCCATTACAGTTTTTGATAAAGAAATTAATCATGTCGAAAAATCGATCACTTTTCTTACCTCAGGCCATAATTTAAAAAATAAACATACCCATTTTACATGTAATGCTGTAATAAAATCACAAAAAGACCTAATGCCTCATTCGAGAAGAAATTACAAGTTAACCTAAAAAAATTATTGCACTTCAATAACATAAATGACTAAAAATTCCACGAGTTTCGCAAGCGCATGAAATATTTAGCTAAATGAATGCATATTTTGTCAGTAACCTGATGCTCGCACTAGTTTTTTACGTATGTGAGTGAAAATTCATTCCAATTAATTACCTATATTTATTCGTCCATTATTGACATTTATCAGATCACTTTTTAAATCATCTTATAACATATATTCCTTTCACTCATGCTATTGAAAATGTAATAAAAAAACACTTGAGATTTATTTCAGTGTTACAGTCACGTCGCAATCATGTTTAAATTCTATTAAGGTGGTATAAGAACTTATTGTATTTCTTTTACCTCCTACAATCGCTTTTCACGCACCTTTGTATATGTGCATATTCTATTAAGGTGGTACAAGAACTTATTGTATTTCTTGTACCTCCTACAATCGCTTTTCACGCACCTTTGTATATGTACATATTCTATTAAGGTGCTACAAGAACTTATTATATTTGTTTTACCTCCTACAATCACTTTTCACGCGCCTTTGTGTGTGTGCAAATTCTATAAAGGTGGTAGAAGACCTTATTATATATCTTTTAGGTCCTACAATAACTTTTCACGCGCTTTTGTGTCGTTAAGGCCCGTATAAAGTGGGCCCTTTTCGGTGTTATAGAAGTGATTGAGAAGTTCTCTATCGCTACTGTAGCGCTTGCTTATGATGGTTAAGCCGTTATAAACCTCTCTTAAGCGGCATTTGTAACGCTCATTATACCGCTTAGGTGCTACTTGGGCAGCGATGTCTATCCGAAGGCATTTTTCCGAACATATTAAAGAAAGCTATTGTTATACCCATTCACAAAACAGGCCCAAAAGATGATTTGAACAATTACAGGCCCATCTCAGTACTACCATCGATATCTAAAATCTTAGAAAAGATCATAAATATAAGGTTGGTTAATTACCTTGAAAGCAATAATATCCTATCAAATAATCAGTTTGGTTTTAGAGCGCAAAAGTCAACGAATGACGCCGTCCACTTTTTAACTGACCATGTGTCCTCCAATCTGGACAAGGGCTTAAAACCTTAGGAATATTTATAGATCTAGCGAAAGCTTTTGACACAGTTTCTGTCCCAATATTATTGGATAAATTAGACAAGATAGGTATTAGAGGCGCTCAATTAAATTTATTTAGAGATTACCTCAGCCACCGCTCTCAATGTGTTAAAATCAATAACTATATTAGCTCAGACCTCATGATAGAATTTGGAGTCCCTCAGGGTAGCATCCTTGGCCCGACCTTGTTCTTGATATATTTAAATGAACTTTGCAACATTGAATTACAACATGGCACCTTGATATCCTATGCCGATGACACAGTGCTACTCTTCTCGGGGAATACTTGGAATGACGCTTACAACTATGCAGAGAAAGATTTCTCTAATGTGACTAACTGGCTTCAACGCAACTTACTAACATTGAATACTGATAAGACTAAATACATAGCTTTTTCAATAAGAAACCCTCAACAACCATTACTAGATAAAACAATTAGAGCTCACCACTGTTCCTCTTCCAATCGGCAAGTATGCAATGCATGTCCTCTCATTCATAAAATTGATTCCATCAAATACTTGGGCGTAATGGTAGATGCAAATCTTACGTTTCAACAACATATAAACCTACTTGCTTCCAGGGTCCGAAAGCTTATTTTTGTCTTCAAAAAACTACGATGCCTCGCTCACAAGAAACTGCTCAATCAAGTATACTCAGCCTTATGTCAGTCCATTCTAACATACTGCATTTCATCATGGGGCGGTGCTGCTAAGACTACTCTACTAACACTTGAACGAGCACAACGTACGATACTAAAGGTCTCAACTTTTCGGCCTTTTTACTTTCCAACCAGGGAACTATATCAATCCTGTAAAGTCCTAACAGTTCGCCAACTTTTCATTTTGAAAATAACTCTAATGCAGCATAAATCCACATCATACAATCCGGAAATAACAAACAAAAGACGCATGGACAAAGTCTACACTCATTCACGCACCGAACACGCTTTTGCACAAAAATTCTTCTTATTTCTAGGCCCGTATCTTTACAATAAAATAAATAAAATAATCAACATATTCGACCTTACCAGCTTTAAATGCAAAAATAAAGTCTCAGAATGGTAAAAAAGTCTGTCCTACGATGAGACGGAAAACCTACTCACTGTGGTAAATAAGATGTTGTAAGATGCTATAATTAGTGTAAGTTGATAGTCTATCTAATTTAATTTTAAGGTTTTGTCTGAAACATTTAATTAATTCTTAAGTATACAAATTGTTATCTTTAATCTGACCTATTTTATATTCTGACCAATTTTTAATGCCTAAAATACAGGCTACTTTCGTAGTTTAGTTTAGGCAATAACCTTTCATTAGCCGTAAGATGTTATCTTGAATGTACTACTCTTAAGTTCCTTTTACTCAAATAAATATTATTATTATTATTATAGTACTACCACAGATAATATAGGTACTACCACAGTTTCCGAGAGAAGATGGAATATAAATAAGTCTATTTAAGCTAATTCTATTAAAAAATAACATTTCATTATAAAAATAAGGTGCGAGACCTCGGGAGATGTTGACAAATATGTGGCAAGAAAATGTCAAATTTCGCGATAAAAAGCCGCGCGCGTGTTTGTGGTGCTCGAACCCTATTGTCACGAATAAAGTCGCACGCGCATCTTGCATAAACAGCGTATTTGTCATGCTCGCTTGACGCGACAAACTACTGGGTAGGAAGTTATATCGCGAATTTTGACGGATTGTGCGCTAAAAAGCGCGATAAACGGAATCACACGTGACCATGCTATGACTTACCCTGCGTTCCGAAATAGAATTATATCGCTAAAATCGATTACGAAAGTATGAAGTGAATGGCTTATGATCCATTGTAATTCTATTACGGACCGCAGGGTATATGAGTGTGTGACTGATTAATGGAATGGCAATGGCACTAGGGTAAGCACCTAAGTAAAATTGTTGTTAATAATTATTGTTGTAGGTACAGTATTTTTTCGTATGCATAATGTATAGAATTTTATTAACATAATTCCACATTTACAAAGGCTCATTTTCTTGTATTGCACTGTCTATCAAAGCTCAAAGTGGGTGAAGGGTACGTTCACTTTTATTTCACAATACCTCTGACACCTCTTGTCTTCGGGTATTCATGTCGCTAAAATTCAAAAATTCAAAATTCAAAAAGTTTATTTTGCAAAGTAGGTATATATAATACACGTTTCACAAGTCAAATTTTAATCTTATAAAAATATATGTAATACAATAATAAATGTACATGAACTACTTAGATTAAATGTTTATTTAATTTATGTAGCAATATATATACGATTAAAATTATAGGTAAAATATTATTATACAAGGTGAAATCCAATCAACCGCCCGAACCCATACCGGAGACCCGGCCAGGGACCAGGAACAAGGTTCAATGATCACCAACCGAGCCCCAGCATGAATCCAGACGGCCAACCAAATCCCATCCTATATACTACATAGTAATAGGTTACATATATAAATACATGCCTACCTCCGCCCATTCGATTAGTCTTGCTAAGAAGAACGGGCAAGAAATTTGGCAAGATCATGTCTTTTTTTAACATAAACTTAAACTATACATTGAATTACTTATATCTACTTTAACCAAGGGATAAGAAAATACAAGACAGCAGGAATTCAGGTTAATGAAAAAAGAAAAACATATATATCTTTGCCTACCTGTCTCATATAGTCTATTTCCTTTTACAGTCTGTAATTAATTAATGTTAACTCTTAAGAGGAATCAAAAGTTTGGAAATTATATTAATTAATTAAATTATTACCTACTATCATCAAAATCAGTATCACTATAACACCATGCTTCACCATCATCCATATACGATACATATTCTATAAATAAACAACAAACCTAGTCGGGTCCAGTTTCTTACAAAATCCACTTAAAGAAATTGTATTGTTACTCTTTAGGTGGTATCCAAAAGAAATTTGATTTTCCAATTGTTCGGTTGGTATCTTCTTTAAATTATCTAAATGACTGTGAAATTTAGATACATCGGTTAATTTTACTTTCAGCTTCTTTCCTGTAAAAGAAGCAAAACTTTTTAAGGAGGTATTTTTACATGTAATACTTACGAAGTAAAGATGATGTATCAATTACATCGTATTACTTTCCTTTGGTGAATATGGCAAGACGACATTTAAAGGAACCAAAATAGCTAGTGTTTTATTGAGAAATCCCCGCAAAATCAGTATTTATTGAGATGTAAAAATAAATGATAGTAAAATACTTTTTTCGATTTAGATATTTAAACATCTCTTGGGGGCCCCGGGGCACTACACCGCAAAGCCCTCCGATAGCTACGCCACTGGTTTTGGGACATTTTCCTTTTGTATCATTATGTTGAATGTTGAATGAAGTTTCTAATGTTGAGTAAACTCACACTTGATTTTTATTTTTAAACCAAATTTGAAATGTACCTCATCACTAAATGCAGCTGTCATAAGTGCCATCACTCAGTGGCCCTACTTTAGAGACGCTCGTTAGAGATCTCTGTTTTGCTGAATGCACTAGCTCCAAAGTCGTAAAACAAATTGAATAAAAAAAAGATACCGTTTTTGTTGGTCTGATTATAGTGCTAAATATAAATTTTATTGTGGAGAGCATTATTTTTAAAGAGTTTCTAATATTTTGTAGTCGTATACATTACTTTGTTGTGCAAACGTTTTTTTGTATATTTTTAAGGCTTTTTCACGACATTTCCATTATTTTTAAAGTAAGTTTAAATGTGTCCCTTATTTATTCTTCCTTGTTTAAAGAATCTAGCAATACTACCTATATACATATATTATGGAAACAATATATAAGGCACAATCTTATCGAAACAGAATCTTTTAAAGTTATCCCAATATTGAGAAATAAAAACCAAAGATAGTTCTGAAAATAGTTTTCATGTCGTTAAGAGGCCTCATACGATTTCGTTTCGCGCCCATATTATACAAATGCTCGCTGAATCGAGCTCAAGCTCGCACGTTTTTTGTGTTTAAGTGTTTAGATTTGATGTTTTTGAATGTTTGACATTCAATGACATTTTTTTTTTGTGAATAGGCCTTGAAATCAAGTTAATTTTTGGCCTATTCCACAAATCCCTTGCGAAGATCGCCTGCGCCGGGGATTTTTGGACTTTTTGTCCAAAAATCCCCTTATTCATTTATTTTTTATGTTTTTATTAAACAACTAATAAGGTAATCACAGTTTATATTTTTATAGATAGGTACATAACCATTAACGATGAAACTGTTTAACTCACATAAAATATGTTATCTCTTTACGAGTGTGGACTAAAATATCTCATATATTTACAATAATAAACCAAATCTCGTAATCATTAAAATATCACAGAAAATCTGTTTTCAGTTATCCTCCCATAAATAAGTTCCATAATCACAGATCATTTGTACGATAATATGGATCGATGGAAGTAAATTATATTAAAATCTTCTCATTTCTTAAAAAAACATCGCAAAAATTTCTAAAGATATTTTTATAATTTCATAGCCCTTACGATAATTTGGGCATACCTATATATTATTTATTTATTTTATTTATTTTATTCATAAACAAAAAAAAAATATTTATGGATTACAATATGTAAACTTTATTAAACTCTGAAACGAACAGACATTTCATAAACCCTTTAGTTGTTTTTTTTTTATAATAAAATTGGCGTAAAAAGTCGTTGTTTTTTTTTTCCAGAATCCGCCCCTTTTACACTGCGGGCCTTTCCGATTAGAGTAACAGTGATCGATGCAAGCGCGCCGATCTAAAGACATTTAAAGATCCATTTTTATTTCTTTTCTCAAAACATTTTCATGAATTCAAGAAAAACATCGCAAATTCGCTGGTGATACGTGTCCGCAGCGCTTGAAGCGAGCATTCTGATGTAGAATTTCTGACGACATGAGTTCAAAAGCACTTAATAATATTGTTGTGTCGGATGGGCAGGGCCTTATGAGTGATCAAAAAGTTGTTGAAAACCTACCTATTAGATATCCCAAAGTGACGTCATCTGATTCATTAATGACATTACATATTTTTCCGAAACTAGTTCGATGAGAACTGAAAACAAAAAAAAAACAAAATTCTCATTTACAATAAGGATTTTTCTAGAAGTGGGATTAGAAATGGTACAGTGCGCGCCAATCTTTTAGTCGCCTCTGAAGGGACTTAAAAGGGGAGATGAAGTATAGTAACAACGTATACACATTGTTTTATAGCATTACTGCGACATGCCGCTACTGACTGCAACATTGCGACGCATACTGCTTATTTAGCAATAAGTAGGTATATTAAAGAATATTGTACAGTTTTCGGGTTCTCTCTATTTTGGCAGTTGACCATTAAACATGTCAACTTAACGTCTGTGTTTCAATCACCACTCCAGACTTCTACACTACAGACCCTTAACGAATCCTGTTATTTGATGGCGACCCATACCAGTTACCTGTGAAGATTTTCTGATTAATAATTGAAGAAGCGAAGGCAAAAAGAAGATGACTTATCAACACCAAGGAACGAAAATACTACAATACCAGAAGATCAGGAGACCAGAAAAACAGCATCAATTGTAAGAAGAAAAAATCAAGCAAGAAACTTGGATCTTAGCTGTAGCAGACAATATTATAGAAGAATCGTGCATAAGAAAAGGTTGGTGCCGGGTGCCGGGAGATATGCTCAAGCCTAATAGGAGATTGAAGGACATGCAGGGCGCCGGCAGATACATAGTACGGGTCAAATAAGGAGCAGCTGGAAGCCTGTTCGAGTCCGATGACCGATGACCACCACAGCACGTTTCAACCGACGTCAGCGTGACCTACATAATGCTAAGCGGTAACATACCTAACTGCGCACAATTCTGTAAGTTTTTGAACAAAAGTTTTTGCATTCAACTTAAATGATTTAATTTAGTAGTTTTGCTTATCATGCCGTAATTTTAATTGTCGATTCATTGTAATATGTCCGATCAGTTAAAGGAATTACATATTAAAATAAATTTAATTAAGGAATACTTGGTAAAAATCGGTCCAGAACGTCGTAAGAAAGATATAGCGTATAAGAAGTTACAGGAAGCTGAAAATGAATATAAAAACTCGATGGTATTTTGACTCAGTTGAACCAAGAAATTATAGATGAGCAGCTAAGCACTGAATCCACAGATTTATTTCAGAAATTGATAAATGAAATAACTATTGCTTATAATAAGATTGTTAGTTTACTATCAAAAATAGATAATAGTTGCCAAACTGGGGAAGGTAATTTTGTAGAAATTGAGCCTAAGTTATCGCAAAAGTTATCAAAAATGGCTGACTCTTTTGATATTAAAACGGCTATTTCCCTGTTGCCTGTTATGAATGGCCAGGAACAAGTGACGAACCAGCTCGTCGATGGCATATTGTTGTATAGCTCTCTTATTAGTGAATCTAGTAAAAATCTGCTTATTGAGTTTGTGTTAAAAACGCGACTTTCAGCTTGTGCAAAGTTGCGACTGAAAAGTACTTACAGCAGTGTCCAATATTTAGTTAATGATATTCGCAAGTTTTTACTTCCGAAAAAATCGACTGTTGCTTTACAAACGCAGTTATTTCAAATTACACAAGGTCGTAGGTCTATTGAGAAGTTCGGTACAGAGCTGGAAGAGTTATTTGTCAATCTGACGATTGCTCAAGCAGACGATGAACCGTCTAAGTTTGAGGTCTTGCGCCCTCTTAATGAAAAAACTGCTATCAAGCGGTTTGCGGATGGTTTGTCCGACCAGCGGCTTAGTACTGTTATCGCGTCGCGACAGTTTGATTCGCTACCCGAAGCTATTAGGGCAGCAGTAGATGAACAATCTATGTCTACCCAGCCTCAGAACCAAACTATGCATTTTGGGTCCAATAAATTGTACCAGCATAAACGCTATCATAATCGCGGTTTCCGTGGCCGAGGAAATTATTCGAATAAAAATTTTGTTCATAATAATAGCTCCAATCACAACAATAATCGAGGTCAACAAACTTCCTTTATAAGTGCAGGTTATCGAGGTAGACACAAGAATGGTCAGCGTCAGCAAACACGCGGCGGCGGCCACTCACGTTTCCAGCGCATTCAGCATAACGCGTTAGAGTACGACGGCCAGGAAAGGCTTCAAAATAATAATGAACGTATAGAGTTTTTTCGTACCTAAACCGAGCAATCATTTTATTTTTAGTTTTAACAACTTTTGTGTTATTACTTGCCAGTTAAGGGATGGTGATGAGTTAAATTTATTAATTGACACTGGAGCCAGTCTATGTATTTTGAAATATGAGTGGTTATTAAAAAATGGGGATTTATTGAATTTAATACAACAGGATAAGTTGGTAATTAAAGGAATAAGTGGTAATTTAGAGTCTATTGGCTATATTAATTTAGATATTATTATTAAGAATGTGGTTTTTAAACAAAAGTTCTACGTTTTCAAGAACTTATCTTGCACCGCAGAGGGGATACTCGGGCAAAATTTTTTCACGCGATATTCCGCGATGTTAAATTATAAAGATGGTACTTTGAGTTTAGAAAACCAAGACCAGTCTATTGTTGTACAAGTAAGTGGAAACTTGTTTACAATTCCGCCACGATGCGAAATGATCAAACACATCCCGACGACACTATGTAGTGATTGCGTAATTTTAGCTAGGGAAATACATAAGGGAGTGTATACAGCGGGTGTCATTTCGAAACCACAGAATGGACTTATTCCAGTTAGAATTTTAAATACCACAGATAGTTCAATTAAGGTAGATATTTCGGATTTAGAAGTCATTAGTCTGAATCATTTTGATGTTTGCAAGTTTGACAAAGATAGTATTAGTTCCAATAGAGTTCGAACTTTGCTTAATTTACTTGATTTGCATTCTTATTTAAATAAAGAAGAGCAAAAGAGCATTGAAAACGTGTGTGCCAAATATGCCGACGTTTTTCATTTACCAGGAGATACGCTCTCCACAACTAATTTAATTAAACATTCTATTAAATTGAAAGATAATACATCCTCAGTGTACGTGAAGCCTTATAGATTGCCAAATGCAATGAAAGGAGAAGTTCAAAGGCAGATTGATGAAATGCTTAGGAATGACATTATTGAGGAGACCACTTCTGAATGGTCAAGCCCTGTACTTTTAGTTCCTAAAAAGACTGATAAGTCAGGAGATAAAAAATGGAGACTTGTCGTTGATTATCGTCAACTCAACAACAGAATACAAGACGATAAATTCCTTTTACCCAATATTACAGAGATTTTAGACTCATTATCGAACAGTATCTACTTCTCAAAGCTAGATCTCAGTCAAAGTTACTATCAATTATCTCTTGAAGAGCAATCTAGGAAGTATACAGCATTTACGACGGATAAACAATACCAAATGAAGCGATGTCCGATGGGTTTAAAGACATCTCCGAGTGCATTTTCTCGTCTGATGACGATTGCGATGTCTGGTTTAAACTATAAAGCTTGTTTTATTTACCTAGACGATTGTATTATAGTCGGAAATTGCCTAGAAACGCACAATAAAAACCTAATGACTATTTTAGAGCGCTTACGTGAAGTTAACTTAAAATTAAATCCTCTAAAATGTGAGTTTTTGCGTAAGGAAATCGTTTATTTAGGTCATAAGATAACTTCAGAAGGTATTTTCCCCGACCCAACTAAAGTAGAATCCTTACAAAACTACCCTACTCCACAGAACACTGACGATGTCAAAAGATTTGTAGCATTTGCAAATTATTATAGGCGTTTTATACCAAAGTTCGCAGAGATAGCCCATTCTCTGAATGCATTATGTAAGAAAGATGTAGCGTTTGCATGGACGGATCAATGTGAGAGCGCTTTCCAAAAGCTTAAACAGACACTCATTAGCCCGAAAGTACTAGATTATCCAGATTTTTCTGATAGAAATACGTTTACTCTACAGACGGACGCCTCAAAACTTGGGTTAGGCGCAGTACTTTCAAATAGCAATGGCAAGGTAGTAGCGTATGCGAGCCGTAGTCTTAAGCCCGCCGAAACACGTTATCCAGTAATTGAGCTTGAATTACTTGCTATTGTTTGGTCTGTAAGACATTTTAGGCCTTATTTATATGGTAAAAAATTCAATATTAAAACGGATCATAAGCCGTTGATTTACTTATTTAACATGACTGATCCTTCAAGTCGACTTACTAAATTCAGACTCTATCTAGAGGAGTATGATTTTGAAATAAGTTATGTTCCGGGACGGCAAAACGCAGCTGCAGATGCATTGAGCCGTATTACTTTAACTTCCACCGATTTAAAGAACATGCACGAACATGTAGTATCAGTCATCACCAGAGCAAAAGCTCGTAAGTTGCGTAGTGACATCACTGCCACGACTCCTGAGATTCCCGCTACTCCAAGGTCTGATCAACCAAAAGTAGTGGAAATCCTCAAGCCTCCAGCAGAGAGCATAGAATTAATTATAGGTAATATGAGTACTCAAAGACAAATACAGAAACTGAAGCAAATCACTAGTGATAAAGGTAATTGCATTTTTGTGCCTGAAAAATCAGCCATATTCGTAATGTCTCGATCGTTTTCTACCGTAAGTGTGCTAGCGAGAGAATTACATGATTTTTGCAACAAATTAAAATTAGATGAGCTCGTAATTATTAAATGCAAACGATATGAAGAATTAATAAATATTCTCATAAAGGAAATGAATAAATTTGAATTCAATGGTATCCTTAAGTTACTAATTCTCAAAGACGTCATGAGAGTAACTGATAGAGACACCAAAATTGTGATCATGAATGACTTCCATCTGTTACCCACAAGTGGCCACGCGGGGGTAAATAGGATGTTGAATAATATAAAAAAATATTACTTTTGGCCAGGAATGACTAACGATATAAGCGAATTTGTTAAAAAGTGCAACAATTGCCAGATTCAAAAGCATTCCAATAGGCATACAAATGAGCCGATGGTGATTACATCTACGGCTTCCACAGCTTTCGAAAGAGTTAGTTTAGATTTAATGGGTCCTTTAAGTTTAGATAATTTAAACCATAAATATATTTTAACTTTACAGTGCGATTTGACGAAGTATGTCGAAGCATATCCACTAGAAAAGAAAGATACGGTTTCGGTAGCTAGGTTATTTGTAAATAATTTTATTTTAAGATACGGTATCCCGAAAGAAATAGTAACTGACATGGGGACAGAGTTTATGTCGTCAGTTTTTTCAGAAATTTGTAGCTTACTAAATATTACTAAATTACACTCAACCGCGTACCACCATGAAACCCTAGGAGCCTTAGAGAACACTCACAAGCATCTAGGAGCTTATCTTAGGATACAGTGCGATAGCAACAATACTGACTGGAGCAGTTGGCTTCCATTTTGGTGTTTTTCCTATAACACCGCGGTTCATACTGAGACAAAATACACTCCATTTGAGTTAGTGTTTGGAAAAGTCTGTAACTTACCAAGCAATTTACAGAACCCAGTCGTAGAACCATTGTATAATCCCGACTCTTATCCTTTGGAACTCAAATACAGGCTTCAAAGAGCACAACTTGAAGCTAGAAATAATTTATTAATGAGCAAGGAACTAAGGAAATTACATTTTGATAAAAATGCCAATCCTGTAAAGTATAAGAGTGGAGATTTAGTTGTAATTAGAAACCAAGTTGGTGATAAGTTAGATAAGATTTATTTAGGTCCATTTAAAGTTATACAAGATCTGGAACCGAATGTTAAAATTTTAAGGAATGGTAAAGAATATGTAACCTATAAAAATAATACAAAGTTATTTGTAAAATGAAATATTTAAATTTTAAATTATTATTACATACGGCTTGAACACTCACGTGTGATTGTTGTTGACTATATGCCAACCGTTTCACCGATACAATTTCGGCATTATCAAGGCGAGTGTCGTTCTTAGGACGACGACGCGGCGTTCACCGTCGTTGTCAAACGGGCACTGGCATATTTTAATAATATTATATTTAAATTTTAGCAATTATTTTATAAGAAAATTATACTTAGATAAAAATGTGAACCAAGTAGTATGCCTCACATTTTTTTTGCAGTACCCCGGGAATGAAGGGACTTAAAAGGGGAGATGAAGTATAGTAACAACGTATACACATTGTTTTATAGCATTACTGCGACATGCCGCTACTGACTGCAACATTGCGACGCATACTGCTTATTTAGCAATAAGTAGGTATATTAAAGAATATTGTACAGTTTTCGGGTTCTCTCTATTTTGGCAGTTGACCATTAAACATGTCAACTTAACGTCTGTGTTTCAATCACCACTCCAGACTTCTACACTACAGACCCTTAACGAATCCTGTTATTTGACCTCTGAAGATAGCCGCACGAGGCGACGCAATAGCCGTTTTACGGTGTCAGGGGGGACGTTACAGGAGCGAGAGCGCGGAGCACACCCGCCTGCGTGCCGCACCAATCCCCCCGCTCGCCATTTAGCAGGTGTCAACACTATGCGTTAGTGTTAGTGCTACGTCCGTACACTACACATGCGCGCGTTCCATGAAAAGTACATTCGAGGAAAAAATTCCATGATTCGTTAAGTTTTTCGTTGAATCTGTTTGTTATTGTTTTTGTTGCCTTTATTTGTTGTTTTGTTGATTTAGTTTGTTAAAGTTTATAGTTGTTGTTATGCCTCGCGGACGTTATAGCGTTTTAAGGCGACAATGTAGGAAAATGGTGTTTATATTAATGCGTTTTATTTATATAGTTAAGATCGCACTAAAATAATAAATAAATAATGAAATAGGTAGGTACAACAAGTACACCTTCCCACTTATAGTAAACATTTAATAATCAACCGTTGATATTATTGTTTCCTTGACTGTACCTGCGCAAGTTTGCACTCGTAACTCAATCAGAGGCGACTAAAAGATTGGCGCGCACTATACATAGACGGCGTTATGCAAATTTGACTAGTTATAAGTATGATGTGAATAGATCAGTGCTCATCAATGCTAATTACTAGGTGTACATATAGTACACTACTACCGCGGCCTGTAATGGCTGCGTTGCTGGCATCGCTTAAAATGATGGCCGAAAGCGCAGCTCCAGGTGTACACAGCGGGGTTGGCATTGCAGCCCTTCATGGACAAGCTGGAATTAAGGACCGAAGGTGTATGTATGTATGGCTCAGTTCGGTACTATCGGCAATGAGAGCGTGTAGATGAGCTGGACAGGTTATATTTTTTTGCATTATTTTAATTTCTCTGAAAATAGATATTGAAGGATTTCCTTCAAAATATTCGAGAGGTATAAAAAAACTTGAATATATTATACAAACCTGAAATATGCTTGTATGTCCTTTACCATAGCTCTGCTTAAGCAAATTCCCGCCCCAAATGTGGCGTAATATGTTAATCTCCACGACTGTAATTAATCAATAAAAAAAATCATATTGTATTATATATTTAAATTTATCAAAATATTTACCAATATCACATAACATTTTTTTAAATTGGAAGTATTTTATGTGCAGTCTGTTGTAGCGTGATGTCGAAAATGGCAAAAATTTAAATGCGTGCGATTAATAAGCATCTGTGCTTAAAAAATTTTAGTATGGAACGAGTTAATCAAGACTTACAGGTTGCACGTTGATGCGCTGAATTTAAACGTGGAAGAACATTTACCAAAGATGACCCCCGCTCGGGTCGCCCCACAACGGTAGTGACCGAAGAAATGGTTAAAAAAGTCGAAAATATTGTTATAGCAGATCGTCGAATCACGGTACGTTTTATAGCCTAAGAAACAAAGTTTTCTACTGGTAGTGTGCAAAGCATTTTAATTTTACACGAACGCTTGGACATGAAAAAAGTATCCGCGTGCTGGGTCTCCAGAATGCTTACCGATGTACAAACACAAAACAATTCTCAAACTTCATTGGAACTGTTATAACAAGATACTGATCGTTCTTTGGCTCGATTTACAACCATGGATGAAACGTGCTTTCACCATTACGATCCAGAAACCAAATTACAGTCCATGACTTACAAAAGACCATCATCTCCAACTCCTAAGGAATTTAAGGCGAATCGTTCCGCCGGAAAGATCATAAACTCTCTTTTCCGGGATAGTAAAGGTACGTACTTTATATTCTCTGGTAAAGGGGTCGTCATGAAAGAGTATTTCTTGAGTTAAAAGCACTTGTACGTTATAGTTTCAATTTCATTGCTTTTAACTCAAGATGTGTTTCAAGTTTCACCAAGTGCGACAATCGCAAGTATAAATATAATATTTCTACCATGGAGCTGCTGTTACGGGCTCTTTGTATGCAGAACAAATGAAAAAATTGCGTAGCGAAATTCTTGAGAAAAGGCGAGGCAAACTTGAAAAAAAATGTTTGTTTCCATCAAGATAATGCCCCGGCTCATAGGTGTGCCGTTGCTATGGCTGCAATTGGATATGCTGGCTTTGAAGTACTTGAGCATCCTCAATACTCTCCCGACCTTGTCCCTAGTGATTTCTATCTATTTCCAATGTTGAGGGAGTATCTGAGAGGACAGAGATTCGAAAATGATAAAGCAGTAGTCGCTGCAGTACAAAGATTTTTAGGTACTCAGGACAAAGAGTTATTTAAGAAAGAAAATTTAAGCCTAGAAAAATGGTTTTCCCACTGTATTATGCAAAAGGTGACTATATTGAAAAATAAAATAAGATTTTAGAAAAGTTACCGAAAACATACACATTATTACTTTTTATTGAACGCCCTACAGTGAACGAAACATTCGCCGTGTATATGTAATGTCTCTTTTTTACAAAAATAAATAATTTGATTTGATTTTGTTTCATAACAGCGGTGAACGAAAAAAGCATAGAACTCGCGGTTCAAACAAGTTGTCATTTAAAAATGGTACCAGAGACCAGAGACATACTAAACTATAGACTCGCAATTCCTTGTTTAGAGCGGTTTTGCAGCCAGATTGTGAAAATCCCGTCTTTTTCTAATTAATCTAAACAGAACACTTAAATTTAAAATTTACTCAATAGTTATTCAACAAAATGTTATAACCTAAACTGCTGCCGTTAATTCGAGAGAATGATGACAGATGGAGTGTGGCGATATCTCGAAAAAATACTACAAGTCAACAAGAGCTTCTTCACGACAAAAATAAATAAAGGCACGTTAAAAAAATATCAACGGTACAACAAATGGGACGAAATAAATCCAAATCATGATTATTTAAACTTTTTTTATAAATAAAAACCCTGGAATAGAATATATATACGATCTTATTATTTGGTAAGGTATATCAGTTTTATAATACGACAACACTGCCTTCCACCGCAGATATTATAAACCTTTTTCTGAAATGTCTATTCAAAAAGTCGAGGATTCATACTGCAGGCATTATGATTGCTGATTTTACAGAAATAACTTGACAGTATCGCTAATAGACAACTTTTCGCCAAAAATAATATTTTTTGCGCTTTTTTTTAACTTTTACGTAGAAATTGAGTCAGCTGATTCATTAAGTTTTGTACTAGGAAGTGGAAAATATATACGACAAAAATACTTTTTATTAACAAATGGGACCTTTTAACGATATACAATCAACCCTAAAATCATCATGATAAATATAAAATATTGAAATGCAAAACAGTAAAAAAAAGGTTTTATCCCCTGACATTTGCAAACGTCACCATTCTCTCGAATGAACGGCCGGAGTTTATATATGGTGTATGTTGCCATCGCAAAATTTCCAGTGGTTTCCGTAAATTTGAATTTATACAAAATTTTATTTAAAACTCTAATTTACAGAAACTAATAGAAACTTTGCGATGGCAACATACACAACATATAGGTAATAAGGTTTTGTTGAATAACTATTGAGTGAATTTGGAATTTAAGTGTTCTGTTTCGATTAATTATAAAAAGGTGGGTTTTTCACAATCCGGCTGCGATACCACTCTTAAAGTTATGCTGTCAGGACATCGTTCCGTTTGATCGTCAGATGTCGCCCTATTATTTTGCCATCCCTTTTGCACGCGTAGAATTTGCATTTGCTATTCTACTGTCAGTGTAAGGCAGGCGTCTTCTGACGATCAAACTGAACGCAGCCCAGGGAATTTGCGCGCGAGAAGGACAAAATGAGTAAGCGAGATGGATATACGAAACGCCTGCTGGCCTTTTCTACGATAAAACACCGTTTTATTGGAAAATAAATACCAAACATATTAGTCACTACTAAAATAAAAATTAAATGACTATTATAGTCCAATTTTTATATTTAAACCGTTATTTCTTTTAAATGAGAACAAAACAGGTCGTATTTTGTGGACTACAGCGTTGGCGGTTTTTTAAAACTAGCGACCACTTCTCTCGCTCGCTTGCAAGCGAATAGATGAGTTGTAGCCATTGAAGACGCTCTTATCCCAAAATCAGTAATTTCAAAGTCAAATAGAACTTTCAAATATCGTCTAAAACTTCCAAAAAAAATACGCAATATAGTTCGAACCTTTATCTAGGTCTTCCACGCATGTGTTACACGATCAAATAAACTTTGCTTGATAGAAATAATTCACGAACACAGCATGTAATATAAGACCTTTCAAATCATGCCATTTCCATAATTCCACTCTTTTATTAACGAAACATATCTGGTAATATTGCTCTTTAAATTTTCTAGGTCGACCACGTAAGTGGGTTTTAATAAACATATCCCTTATTTTTGAACAATTTAAAAACCGATAAAAACAACGAAAAAGTACAAAAGTGTGGTTATTTTCTTTACTCCTTACACGTAAAGAAAAAAACAGAGAGTCACTCTTCTGGGATAAGAGCGCCTTAACCAAAACTTAAGGCGAATGGATACGCCAAATGCAATTTAGACCTGTCTTTGAAGGCCTACTCCTCCCACACGGGTGGTTCAAAAACTTTCATAAAAATATATGATATGCATTATAGAGTCAAAAATAAATTTTAAGTTTCATAAACTGTTTTTCTGTAGTAAGTTTTGACGAAAAAAAATCGAAAGTCATCGAAAGTGTCACATGATTAAGACAAGAATTCTCTAACTCCTTCCAAACGCCTAAAGCGATTTTAATAATTATTTCACCAAATTATAGGAAATTTTTAAATAAAAAAAATTTAAGTTCATAATTATTTTTCCGTTAATGGCGTCCATAACTGTCGTGTTATTTGAATATAGAATGAGGTTTTGTTACATTTAGTCACTAGCAGTTTCAATGCCCAAAGACGTTTTTTAATGTTACTGGCTGAAAACAAATGAGGCAAAAAAAAAACCTTTGGACCTCACTCTTTTGGGGTTCCGTACATAATATATGACCACTTATTTCGAACTAGATATTTATTTAATTTAGGGTACAAAAACTGAAAATTTACCACCCTTTTAAAGTAGTCTGCCAGGCGACCATGCTGCAAAAAAAAAACGGTACGGCACCCGGAACTACTTGAACAAATAATACGCTAAGGAACATTTATCTTTTTATTTATGTTTTATTTAGAAGCAGTTTTCCCAGATTTTTCCCTAGAAGTTATATTTAAGGCTTTTAAAGAGTGTAATTATTTTATTTTAAGAATTCAACACACCAAATGAACTAGCGAAGTATTGAGAAAAGCTTAAGCCCGGCGCAAACGAAATGTATCTGAGATTATTAATAATAACAGGTAATGAAATACTGTATAGAGGGCATCATCAAAATCAATGGCATAGTGTAAGAAATTGCTATTTGTCTAGTGGCATGGGTAATATTGAGGTATATCAAATAGTAATCGATAATAGAAGCCCTTTGTGGAAGACTTAGTTCAGCCTTAATTAGAATGAGGCAACTTACTGATGTAGCTACTGCTAGATTAGTGTATTTTAATTATTTTCACAGCATTATGTCATATGGTATGCTGCTGTAGGGTAGGGCCGCGGATGCAGACGCATTATTTATTTTACAAAAGCTAGACTATACTTTATATAGCATGAAGCAGCGGGATTCATTAAGAGAAAAAATTAAGGACATATATTTAATATTACGGTTCGTTATGAATTTTTACCAAGGTTAATAAGTGTGTCTGTAAGGTAAATTAAATAAATAAATAAATGATATAAGTCAATAAAAATATCAATACTTTCCCGAGGCTAGGTGAGCATATAGAAACCCGAAATAAACATAAATTAGCTTAGCTTAGCGTATTACTTTGTAACTTTTCTTTGTATCAAAGATAATAATAAAAAAATAAAAAAGGAAAAATTGCATCATCAGCAGGAATAATCGAATGAGCGAGATTAGGCATGCATTTATTTGTAGATTTGTACCTTTGTTGTATTAATTGCATTATATTACCAATATTTATAATATTATTATTCCTTTATATATTTTTTTATTCAAGTTTTTATTTAATAAAATTAAATTAATTATGAATTAGTAGATATATAAAACTTTTATATCTTGATTATTTAGTTGTATTGGATTTTTTTTACATCATGTTGAATGTGTAATACTTATGTATGTACCTATAAATTACAAAATAATTTTATTTGAAGGACTAACTGGAACTATCAAATGATATTAATCTAATATTGCTTCTGTTATATTGTTTTATATGCTTCTCGATGACTTATGATTATTGGCGAACTTCTCTTACCCCACGTTCATGAATGACCTTATGAGAAGGCTCGTCTTTGTCGAAATATTTGCGACCAAGGTACCAGTTTTTTTTGTAACTATATTTTTCAAGTTCATCGACAAGCTTGGGAACATTAACGTAGTTGTCGTCATCGAAGAGACAAAGCCACCTGAAAATAAAAAAAACACCTGTAAAGTGTACGTTTTGCATAAAGTACGTATCAATGAAGATGTTATCTATTTGAAAATACTCGTATGTCTCAAACACACCCACAGATTTTCTCAATATTTTAAAAATGTGGAGACCCATATAATTTTTTCACCTACAATATGCAGAAATTAACTCGGCACCCAAAATCCCAAAATCCCTGCCGCAAGGTCTCCGCCAACCTTTGCGGGTAAACTGAGGTGCCGAGTTAACTTCTCCGAGTAGAACAAACTAAATCGCAGTACTTGCAGAATTTTAGATATAAATAAATACAATAGCCGCTTTTTTGTTCAGTTTTAACACGTGCATTTTTGTGCATAATCATCCTTAGATTAAATTTAATTCGAGCCAACTCAAGGTCTGTTGGCCGGTGCCCCTTGTTTGGGCCAAGACGAACCAAAAGAAGCAGGGCATTTCGTACTTTTTCTCGTATTTTCGAATTCTTCATAGCTTCGGTCTGGACGAGCCTCAAATTTTCAGAATAAGATGCAGATAGCAAACTTATGAAATACGCTTACTTTCATTATTTCTAGCTTCCATATTTTGGATTTTATTAATACCTAAATACGTCTATTTCGTCACTGATTCACTGAATGACTGACTGATTCACTCACTCATGATTATCAAAACCTCTAGGTTACTTCCTAAAATCCTAGAAAGCTGAAATTTGGTGTGCAGGTTAAGATTTAAGAAAATTTAAGAAATCTGTAACTTTTACCCTCCAACCCCTCGAAGAAAAGGGGATGCGGTTTTGTATTATATAAGAAATTCTTTATAAACTTCCAAAAGTGCTAAAAAGCTAAAATGTAGTATGCAAGCTAGGATTAGCACTAAAAAGCACCTTTCACCCTTCAACCCCTCATAAAGGGGGGTCCGGTTCTGTTTATAACAATTTATATTCGAAACTTCTAAAAGTCCTAGAAAGCTAATGGTACGCAAGCTACTATTAGCAAAATAAAAACGAAAAAAACTGTAACTTTTACCCTCCAATCACACAGAAAGGGGGGTCTGATTCTGTATTATATAAGAGTTTTTTTTCAAACTTCCAAAAGTGCTAGAAAACTGAAATTTGGTATGCAGGCTAGGATTAGCACAAAAACATCAGAAAAATTAGAAATCTGCAACTTTCATCCTTCAACACCTCATAAAGGGGGTCCGGTTCTGTTTATAACAATTTCTACGCCAAACTTCTAAAAGTCCTAGAAAGCTGAAATTTGGTATGCAGGCTTATTGTATTATGTATTACACACAAACAACAAAGAAATTAAAAAATCTGTAACTTTCACCCTCCAATCACTCAGAAAGGATGGGTGCAGGTCTGTACATAATATTTTCTTACAAAAAGAAATGAAACCCCACCAAAAATATTTCATATAAAGTAGGTTGCCAATACTCATAAGCTCATAATGCTGTCACTGTTAAAAAGTAACTCTACAAGGCCTAAATCTAACAAACCTTAACTCCACAAACTCTATATCTTGCTCAACACGTATGACTTGGCCGTTTTATGGAACTATTGCATGACACAAAGATAGTGACTTAATTTCTTACTATAATGGGAGTGTCTGTACAACGGCCGCGAAACAGCCAAACCGTACTTCTTGACGAAGATGTAGGGTTTGTGGATTTAGGACTTGTAGATTTAGGCCTTGAAGAGTTAGGGGCCTTGCACTACATGACATCTGAGAACTTTTTAGCAGTGAAAGCATTATGAGCTTATGAGTCTTGGCAACCTACTTTACATGAAATGTTTTTGGTGGGATACCATTTAACCAAAAGGCTGAGCGTCATTCCGCCCTGTGGTTTTCAAATTAATCGAACAGAACACTTATATTCAAATTTTACTCAATAGTTCCTCAAAAAACCTCATTTCCTATGTTTTATGTATGCTGACATAGCAAAGTTTCCATTGGTTTCTGTAAATTAGAATGTTAAAGATTTAAAATTCCTATTTACAGAAGCCAATGGAAACTTTGCTACGGCAGCGTTGCTATTGGACTTAACTTGCTATAATTAACAACAGCAGTTTAACAATAGTGGGGCGACATGTTCTTACTCTGTTTCATAATTTTTCGATAGATTTAAGTTTAATTCCTTTTCTGTTTTACAGCAAAGATCTTTCTCGCTATGTGAATTACCACACTTGGTTGTTACGAAGTGATTATCTGAAATAAAATATGATTATTATATATTGTATACTCATATAATGATTCGCCTGAAGATGACCCAATACCGTGGGTTGAAATATATGTTTTATTGCTTTTCTGAATTATTAACTAATTTTTCTTTTATTAATCTTGATCTCTCTATTATTTTCTGATTAGTATTTACACCTCCAAATGTTAATTTGTTTATCTTTCTGTTAGCTATCAAGGGTTGCCTGGAAGATATTGCTATTAGCAATAAGTGCCGCCCTTGTACACTGTGTTTAATTGTTTCTTTTGTCTTTTAAGTTATTTGTGTAAATATGCAAAAAGTGTTATAAATAAATTAATAAATAAATAACTTCCCAAATATTAATTTTTATTTAATATTTGTCAATTTACATCATTAGTAATCATTACATAAATAAAATATACCAATGACACTGAAATAAAATTCGATAACCTCAATATGACTCACTTTATGTCAAACACAAAAAAAATTTGATATGAATATATCGATATATTTTTTTCGGTATTTGTTCTAATTCGGTATTGTTTCGGTATTGGTTTGTGGAATTACTCAAACTAGGCTGAAAGGTAACTTGGGAATCTTGGCCAGCCTTGTCAGTACGTTGGATGGAGGACTAAATGTATTAAGAAAAAAACATGTCAAGAGCGAGCCAGACTCCGGTTCCGTATTTCGTCAGTTTTAAGAGCAAAATGGCATTTAAAATATTTTATTTATTTATTTGCTATACTGGATATACACACAGTTTATAGATAATTACACACTTATAAAAATCATAGAAATTGTTTAAAATTGAACAACATTCTTCAACAGTTTGTTTTACAAAAGAAACAAAAAGAAAAAATACACCAACGGAAGCATAATTATTTAAAGTATTTAGACCGTTCGTCCAAGGGGTTGTTTTCTTATGTATAAGATTGTGCTTGGAGACTTTAATATGATTATGCGCACATGATTGGTGAACTTAAATATCAACTTCTGTTGAGCCAAGTAGGAAAGAAGATGGCATACCCTAGCAACTTTTTTTATTACCCGTCCAGCACAATAAGTCCTACGGCAAAGACTTTATTTGCTTTTCATAGAGGCGATTATATGTTGGCTCTTTGGCCTCTTTTTCTTGAACGCGTAATACGCGTAATGTTTCGTTAGGTAATTATAGTATTTTACATTATTTTCTTATTATCTTAGATTCATTCATTTTAATGAACTTAGATAATAAGAAAATAATGTAAAATACTATAATTACCTAACGAATGTTATTCATAAAAATATTTTAATATTAAGTAGAATGTTTTAATGTCAAGTAAAATATTTTTACTGTAAACCTTTAAACCTTTAACATATACATAATCATAATATAAGATGTAGTGTGACTATTAATGTAAATTACTATTGACGTGTAAATACTTTTATTTACCAATAAATTGAGTTTGAGTTTGAGTTTGTGTGTTTTTAGCTTATTACTGAAATATTTTGTAAGAAAAAAAATATTGAATTTAGGTGATATACCTTCATATTTCTATTACATATTTTATGAAAAAAAAAAAACTCTTAACCGCGTCCTTGAAGCGAACGTTTGAAAACCAAAAAAAAGAGGGTGCAAAAATTTTTTTTTGACAAAAGTATAAATCTGAGTACATTTTTCATACGTAAGATACCTAGAGAAAAGATTAATAAACCAAATATATTTTTTTCAATACAAGGAGAGTCCGAGTTTCTTCAAACGAAGCCTATATAGACTGGAGTTGGTCATGCTCTAGGCTCAAAAGTTGAAAAATTTAAAAAAATTATGTACTTAATTGTCTGAGAAGTCTATCTTAGAATGATTTTGAACCATTTTGAACAGCATAGACTAAATTCCACAGTATTTACAGGAAGCATGTGCAAAACCAGAGGTTTTTTAGTATGAATGTTTTGACCCACAAACTTTTATAAAGATTGTTTGATAAAATCACTTTCAGGCGTAACATGATTGTCTAAAAATTCCGTTTACTGATAATTTGAAGTATTATTTTTAACAGCTTAGACTAAATTCAAGACAATTTACAGGAAGCCCGTGCAGTATCGGAGGTTTTACATAAGTGAGTTTTGAACAAACAATTATGCTTATGTGATTGTTTGGTTAAAACTTATTCAGGAGCACTTGATTGTTTGGTTAAACCACATTCAGGAGCACTTGATTGTTTGGTTAAACCACATTCAGGAGAACTTGATTGCTTGGTTAAACCACATTCAGGAGAACTTGATTGTCTTCAAAATTCCATCTTTGGATAATTGGCAGTATAATTTTGAATAACATTATTATACTGCCAATTATCAAAAGATGGAATTGTTACTCCTGAGTGTAGTTTCATCGAACAAACACTAAAACAAATATTTTTTTACTTATATTTACATATTTTTAAGGGGTTTGTTGTTAAGATATCACTCAAATTTCACGATTTTTAATTCCACTTATACATAGATCTAGATAATTTTAATGAACTCAGAATAAAATACTATAATAACATTCCATAGACACCCCATAATTTGGTGACAGCGTTTGTGTGGAGGTTTGCGCGTAACAATATTTAGAGTATTCATAGCTATGGATATCGCAAAACAAACATGATCATTGTTTTTTTTTCTTAAAGTTGTATTTTGGCCGTTATTAATTACATCTTAATATTTTGTAACAAATTCGGAAAATTGCTAATAGCGAAAAATTATAAATAAATACTTGCTTGTGATATTTTGGTACATCCGAAACGTTTTTGTAAAACCGGCATCAGTATAGAACCATATCTGAAAAAGAAAGTCACCCACATAGTGATTCGTTGTTGAACTATACAATTCTAATGTTTATGTACTTGGAATATAGCTGTGGTCCTCACATTACTTATTGGTCTTGCTTTACTAGTATCTTTTTTAACACAATTATAACTTTTGGGCACCACGGCCTTCGTATCTTGCCAACGTAGTGCTGGTCGCTTGTCGCGGCATGCCAGCCTTAATGATGTCATCTTGAGGGCCTTTGTCACCGTCGGCGTGCCAGCTATCCTAGAGCCGAAAGGCCTTGCACGCAGCGATGGCAAGAGGCCCGAGCCAGTGGCGTGCACAGAACTTTTTGCTGGAAAAGCAAACAATTGGTCAAGAACAACAATAAAAAAATATGAAAAAATTTAAATATCACATTGAAAAAAAAAAAATTGTATGACGCCAGGGTAGACAATGTCTACCCTAGAGTGAAAATTTCTTATACAAACTTTTTTTTTCAAAGTGATATTTAAATTTTTTTTTATTTTTTTATTGTTGTTCTTGACCAATTGTTTGCTTTTCCAGCAAAAAGTTCTGTGCACGCCACTGGGCCCGACGGTGTGACAATCATTCCTTGGAAATACGGCAAGTCACTGGTGTGGGACGTAACATGCGTTGACACTCTTGCTGCGTCCCACATCCAAGTCACGGCTGCCAGGGCTGGCGCAGCAGCGGCAGCGGCCGAGGGATCCAAAAGGCGCAAATATGCAGAGCTCAGTTCTGAGTACGTGTTTGCGCCTTTTGGAGTCGAAACCCTTGGGCCGTGGGGTCAAGAGGCTAAATGTCTTTTTAAAGAAATTTCCTCACGGCTGGTTGACGTTTCGGGGGACCCAAGAGCTGGCGCATACTTTGGACAACGCCTTAGTTTGGCAATCCAAAGAGGAAATGCTGCCAGCATTCTGGGAACCCTGCCACAAGATGGCAGCGATCTGGCCAACATTTTTTACTTAGTTTAATTTTACTTTAGGAGACATTTTAGTTTTATAGGTAAATTTGTAAGGTTTAATTTTAGTTTTATTTCATGTTATTTAAGTTTTTATGTTTCTGTTAATAAAAAGTACACTTAGTATCGTATTTTTGATGATCTCGGGGCCCGTAGCACAGTGTTTAATCGTGGGCGATGCGACTTGGTTGAATCACAAGTGCAAGGAGCGTGACGTACTGTTTAATCGCAAAAACATCGTGTCACGGTCCTCGCACTTGGTTTCTGAATATAATATATATATTTTTTTAATGAAACAATTTAAAGTTCTAATCTTCAAAATGCAATGGAAACTTTGAGATTGCAACATACACAATTCATAGAAAATAAGGTTTTGTTGAATAACTATTGAGTGAATTTTGAATTCAAGTGTTCTGTTTCGATTAATTAGAAAAAGGCGGGTTTTTAACAATCTGGCTGCGAACTATGCCCTGATGTACATTTTGAACAAGGACACGCAGACAAGAGGTTGAGATAAGGTAACAGAAAATTACTAAATTCACCAAACATTTTATAATAAAGCCAACCCGATGTCACGTTGCAATTATTTCACGTTTGATTTATTTTCATGTTTCCAATTTGAATTGTTTAGTCCTTTCTTCGGATGTTTTTAGCTCAGGGTATCGTCACATAGTAAAAAATATTACCTGGTCTTTCGCCAAATTATACCAAGTGTTCACAATTGTTGGTAATCTTGATAGTTCATTTTTTTGAGTAGTCTTCACAGATATGATAATATTTTTTAGTTCCACAGTGTAAGTCTGTATTGATGTAAAACAGAAAAATAAAATGACAATAATTGCTCGATTCATTATAACGTGAGGTTGATTAGATCGGAAAATAACTAATGTAAGAATTTATTGTTGTGTTTCACAATCAAATGTTTTATTGTGTTATTCTTTATCCTTTATTCTTTATTGTTCACATAGATACCATAACAATTGCATTTGGAAATAATTTGTATAATTAAATTATACAACCGCTTTGTTAAATAAGTAGCCCAAGTAGCATTTTACTCCATTTAAGAATACACATTTAGTTCCCAGGTGTACTTGAAGCATTATTACAGTTCACTCGTGATGTAGAAGCTGCATTATTGCGATTAATAACACCTACACCTGTCTAAGGGACTTATAGAAGTGTAGATTACTTTTATACGATTGTTGATGTTATATTACTCTAACAACTATCCTTTAGTCAGCCGTCTGACTAAGAGCATTATAGGAGGGTAGAGATACGGCAACCGCTGTTTAAAGGCCTACTTGTACGATGTTATAGAGCTAGCATTTTAATAGAACACACGTGGTCATTTATAAAGCCAAAGGCTGTTATGTTTACTTGTTTTAGACTGTTATACAGCTAGTAGCTGTAGTAGGACTTGTTTGTGATCATTAAAATAACCTTTTTTTACTATCTGTACAGAAGTGTTTAAATGGTTCACATGTGCACTGTAGGCTGTTAAAAGGACTACATGTGTTGTCCATTAACATCAATAGCAGTTTATTTGTCCACAAGTACTACTCTTATTTGCTGTAAGCTGAACATGAATGTGAATGTGATATTCTATTACACTTATCCCACTGTGTATCTCACACGAAAACAAAAAGTGATTTTTGTTAGTTTGTTACAAAATTTGTGCTTTAGGTACTCATACTTGTCTTAGTACCTGGGCTAGGCGATTTAACGGATAATAATTACTATTGCGGATCTCTAAAGTTTCAGTATATATTGCAAGAATTAAACGATGATACACAATTGACCTGAAATACATCTTAAAGCTGTACATAAGTTCACATTAGAATAAATTTATAGACATTGGCTCTGTAGTGGTACAAATGTGGGACTTCATATAGATAACAGCATTCTAACAGAACACATGTGAACCTATATACGCTCACCGCATTAAATTGGAGTTATAACAGTTCACATAGCCGTTTTTCATTTCCACCATGTTGATCTACGTAACCTAAAATATTTACCAAATAAATCTCCAAAATTATCATGCAGATTTATCACAAAATACGCAGATAGAGCGATTGAGTTTTGGTTTCATGTTATAATTAATAACTGTAGTATAATTATAATGCCAATATAATATCAAAAACTGAAAATTATAGATTTCCTCTCAGCCAGTTTTAAATATTTTAAAATGAATATCGCGTTTTTTCAGAGGCGCGTGAATATTTTAGCTGTAAATATGTATACATTTCACGATAAAGTTGCATTCCCATGGCATTTACATTATTAAGTATATCGCGTGTTATCATAAATTTTTATCCTTGATCAGCCGGAGTTAATGTTTCTGATGGCACACACAAAAACAAACCAATCTAGGAAATTCATAATAAAATAAAGAAATAATAGGACACATGTGAATTTGAGGCTGTGTATTTAGCCACTTGTTACTCTTTATTACACTCATGTACGTTGTATGGTTCACACTGCGTCCCATATAGTGCCGTAAGTCAGCCTTAAGTCCGATGTTACTACTTAAACTGCTATTATAATGCTATTATACTGCTAATGTACAGCCATAGTGAACTTAAGGCTGTCTAATTTGTGCCCAAACTGGTTCTATAAGAGCATTATAGCAAGCTATACAGCTCTTATACAGCTGACTTACACAGCTTGTGGAGTACATGTGAACGACTAGACATCTTATATAGAACCCCGAATGCTACTTGGGAGATATACATACGTGTACACTAACTTACATAACATAACGTACTATTAAATAAAATAAAATAAATATTGTTTGATTTTTTTTGTAATTTTGAAATCATTATTGTTTTACTATAGGTGGTAGAGCTGATGCCGGGCTCGACCGATAGGTGGTAGAGCTGATGCCGGGCTCGACCGATAGATGGTAGAGCTGATGCCGGGCTCGACCGATAGGTGGTAGAGCTGATGCCGGGCTCGACCGATAGGTGGTAGAGCTGATACCGGGCTCGACCGATAGGTGGTAGAACTGTGATGCCGGGCTCAACCGATAGGTGGTTGTGCTGTGATGCTGGGCTCGACCGATAGGTGGTAGAGCTGTGATGCCGGGCTCGACCGATAGGTGGTAGAGCTGTGATGCCGGGCTCGAACGATAGGTGGTAGAGCTGTGATGCTGGGCTCGACCGATAGGTGGTAGAGCTGTGATGCCGGGCTCGACCGATAGGTGGTATAGCTGTGATGCCGGGCTCGACCAATAGGTGGTAGAGCTGTGATGCTGGGCTCGACCGATAGGTGGTAGAGCTGTGATGCCGGGCTCGACCGATAGGTATAGATCTGTGTTGCCGGGTTCGACCGATAGGTGGTAGAGCTGCGATGCCGGGCTCGGACGATAGGTGGTAGAGCTGTGATGCCGGGCTCGACCGATAGGTGGTAGAGATGTGTTGCCGGGTTCGACCGATAGGTGGTAGAGCTGTGATGCCCGGCTCGACCGATAGGTGGTAGAGCTGATGCCGGGCTCGACTGATAGGTGGTAAAGCTGTGATGCCGGGCTCGACCGATAGGTGGTAGAGCTGTGATGCCGGGCTCGACTGTAGAGGTACCACCATCTTACTTGGAGACCCCCTCGAAGTAAGTCGGGGGAGAGTAAGAGGACAGCTCACAGGCAAAAAACCAGGAGGCCCACCATGCCTGGGACCGTTGGATGGCGGTATATCCATTCCTAATAGCCGGGCCTTATATGGAACAGACTGGTGACGGGCAGTGGCGTCACTGGTGCGAGGGTTCCGGCACCGCGCTCACCAACCCGCCTGTCCAGCGTGTGTGAGTATGGGCAATTCTTCCAGGATGACTACCGGGAGTGGCAAAGTCCTGGAAAGGCTTATGTCCAGCAGTGGACGAACTAGGCTGATGGATGGATGATTATTTTAGTGTGTAGTGTGTGAGTGAAGTCTTTTGCTTTATTTTTAGTTAGTCAAAGGTGTAATTGCATTCATTTCATTGTCATTCGAAATTAAAAGAATACCTACCTAGTTTTTGTGTAAAATAAACCGTCTATAGTGCTCAATTGTTATGGAAAGTGGCAGTGATGGTCATGAAAATGACGAAAGACCGGGAGTATCACGCCAAATTCAAGCCCTGGGCTTGCGCAGGATCTTTTAATAGATCACGTACCTCAGTGTCTTTCTGTATTTGCTTTTAAACATATTAATTCATTAACTGTAATTAAAGCATTTAAATCGCTTAACTTGAAAAAAACCGAGGACTTATGGGGCCTATCTGTGAAAGTTATAAGTTCTGTTATTGATTTAATAGCTCCTTATTTGGCATTAATTTTTAATAAATGTGTAGATGATGGTATCTTTCCTGACTTAATGAAGTTTAGTAAATTGATCCCCCTTTTTAAATCAGGCGACAACGGGGACCCTTCAAACTATAGACCTGTGTCAGTTTTACCGGTATTGAGTAAGGTTTTTGAAAAAATAGTTTTTAATCAATTGTTATTTCATTTTAATTTAAATAAGTTGCTTCACTGTGAACAATATGGATTCACTAGAGGGAGGTCAACCACATATGCAGGAGTTGCTTTAGTTAAGCACATTTTTGATGCTTGGGAAGAAAAGCAAGATGCATTTGGTGTATTTTGTGACCTCTCGAAAGCCTTTGATTGCGTTAATCATGAAACACTCTTATGTAAATTGGATCACTACGGAGTGAGGGGCAAATCTTTGGCGTTATTGAAGTCATATCTTAGTGATCGTATTCAAAAGGTAGACATTAACGGGGTAAAATCATGTGGAGCATTAGTTAAAATGGGTGTCCCACAGGGTTCCATATTAGGGCCCCTGCTGTTTTTAATTTACATAAATGACCTTCCTTATTTAGTTAAAGACTTAACGAAGATAGTATTATTCGCAGACGACACGTCACTTATTTTTAAAGTTAATAGACGTAAAGATATCCTTGACGGCGCGAATACAACTTTATCACTAGTGCTTGATTCGTTTACTGTAAATAATTTAGTTTTAAACGCAAAAAAGACAAAATGTATAAAATTTACGTTACCAAATGTAATTCAAGTGGATGGTAATTTGCTTTTGCAGGGGTCCAAGCTGGAGTTAGTTAACGAAACTAAGTTTTTGGGCATTACGGTAGACTCTCGTCTTCAGTGGGGTCCCCACATAGAAGCCCTATGTGGTAGACTTAGTTCGGCCGCATACGCTGTTAGACGCATAAGACAAATTACTGATGTAGATACTGCTAGACTAGTCTATTTTAGTTACTTTCACAGCATTATGTCACACGGCATGCTGTTATGGGGTAGAGCCGCGGATACAGACGCAGTCTTTGTTTTGCAGAAGAGAGCAATTCGGGCTATTTATAATATGAAGCACCGGGATTCATTAAGAGAAAAGTTCAAAGAAATTAATATATTGACGATTCCTTGTGAATATATTTACCAAGTCCTTAGATATGTCAGAAAAAATGTTGAGTCTTTCCCAAGGCTTGGTAAGCAACATTGCAAGGAAACCAGAAATAAGCATAAATTGGCTTTTCCAAAAATCAGACTCGCTAAGGTGAGTACTTCTTTCGTAGGACATGGTATAAGATTTTACAATAAACTTCCAAAGGAGGTCCTTACTTTGTCAGAGAATAAGTTTAAACTGTATATTAAGCAGGGCCTATTGAAAAAGGCATCTTATAAAATATATGAATATTTGGATGATGGTGAAGCATGGTGTTACAGTGATAATGATAGTAAGTTATATTTAATTAAATAGTATAATTTCTTAACTTATGATTCCTCTAAGGTGTTAACATTAATTGATTACAGACTGTAAAAGGAAAAGGACTATATGAGACAGGTAGACAAAGATATATATGTTTTTCTTTTTTTTCATTAACCTGAATTCCTGCTGTCTTGTATTTTCTTATCCCTTGGTTAAAGTAGATATAAGTCATATATTGTATAGTATAAGTTTTATGTTGAAAAAAAGACATGATCTTGCTAAGTTTCTTGCCCTTCTTCTTAGCAAGACTAATCGAATGGGCGGAGGTAGGCATGTATTTATATATGTAACCTATTAGTATGTAGTATATAGGATGGGATTTGGTCGGCCGCCTGGATTCGTGCTGGGGGCTCGGTTGGTGATCATTGAACCTTGTTCCTGGTCCCTGGCCGGGTCTCCGGTATGGGTTCGGGCGGCTGATTGGATTTTACCTTGTATAATATATATTTTACCTATCATTTTTATTTATTTATTTATTTATTTACAAACAAGGAGTACAAACAGAGAGAGGCACATAATATCTTACAGTAAAGTTATAGGTATTTTTTCATTGTACCACTATCCTTAGCATACTCACAGATAATATAAATGTTTGAAGTGACGCAGACAGGAGATATAGATAAAAGTAATATCATATTTTTGTTTAAAGAATTATAACAAAGCTAAAACCCACAACCAATCTTAAAACTAACATGCACACAGAAAATTATAAAGATTAATTAATTGTCAGAAAGCGCTTTCTTCACTTGTCTTTTATAACACATATATGAACAATTATTGAAGTCGATATTCAAGAAATTTTCATTATGACTCTTACACATTCGGTATAGTGGATCTCTTTTACCTGTTTCTTTTTTTACAGACTTTAGAACAAAGACAACTTTAGGTATGGTACTACGAGTGAGCAACTTAGGAACTCTAAAATTTATCTGATGTAAAAGTGTAAAAGTTTTAATCGTAAATATATTGCTACATAAATTAAATAAACCTTTAATTTAGTTCATGTACATTTATTATTTTATTACATATATTTTCTTTATTAGATTAAATGTGACGTGTAAAAAGTGTATATATATATAGGTATAGACCTGCTTTGCAAAATAAACTATTTGAATTTGAAAGAAGAAACGTGTGAGTAGAGGCGATATGGTAGAGAAACAGAAACATCGTCAACAAAAGTATAGGCCGGATTGGGAAAAGGACCCCAAGTTTATTAATTGGCTCACCCACGACCATAAAAATAATCTTAAAGCGAGGATATGCTAAAGAGATTAAATTCTCAGCAGCTTGAATCTGATATGCAAGAGCTAATAGACTTACAAGAGTAAATTTTTGATGTTGATTTTAAATATTTTAACTATTGTTACATTAGTAATTAAAAGTACTATAATTTTGTACGAAATACTATCCTTTCTGTATTTTTGTGTTATCTTTTTCAACGCACCTAAATCCAACCCTCAGTATTTATTTGTTTCTGCTTTTGTGGGCATAATCTCATGCACGAATATGAGTATTATTCACGAATTGTAGTATCAGGACAAACTCATGTGAGTTTATTGATACTATTCATCATGTAAAAAAATAGTGTCAAATTATGAATAAATAAATATATAAAAAACTATATATTTTAAGGATTTTAGGAAGAATCAAGGGTTTAATTCTGGAATCTTAACAATGTAGCTCCTTTAAGTAACAAACTTTGAGTGAGATTTAAATAAAATACAGAATACAGTTACAAAATTCACTTTTATTAAATGAATGCAGACAGATAGGAGTCTTCGAAAATTACTAAATATAAACAAATTCCATTTAAATTAGGGTGAGTTGACATCATAAATGTAAAAAAAAACGATTTAGCTCACTTTTTATTATCAGTTACATAGGTGAAACAAAAGGCAATGTTAATGAAACAAAATGTGTTAGGCTTCTACAAGTCTGAAAGTGCACATACGAATCTTGATATAAACGGCTCTGCAGTGGTTGAACACGCCTTAATTTCTAGTCTAGGGTGCTAATATTACAATTTTTGAACGTTAATTCAGTCTTTCATAATCACAACGAGTCTTTAGCTCTACCTTCAAAGAATGCTAGTTTTAGTTTTATTTTTAAAAAGACATCTATGCCGCGACTTAAATAGAAAAGATAAGATGCGTTTATTCATGAAAGTAGGTAGTGTTACATTTGATCTTATGATAAATTGATGTGCTCTACACTCTGCCGAAAGGCGTATGAATATAAAATAAGTGTACACAAAATTAGAACATCATGCACTCACATATATATTTATATACATTATTGATCTATTACCCCTCGGCCATAGCTTCAGGTTTCGAGAGGCGCGCCAAGCAGTTCTTCTTGCGACGGCGGCGCCGGCGGAGAGAACAAATGTATGAAGTTCTATAGGGCCGGCCATGTGTCGCATCTCGCGCGTCTTGTCCGGCTTCGAGTGACTTGCGCTCTCTCGACGGCGGTGTGCGGGGAGGCGGGGAGCCGCACTAGTGATCGAGCGCATAGGAAGACCCTAGTGTCGAGCGCTTTGAGCAAGCGAGCGCGCTATACATCCGATGCGGTGGAAGGCGCCGACGGGTGTCGTGGCAGGGCAAAGCCCGTCGCAAAAACCGCCTGGAAGCGCAGCAAGAAGCGCCGCCAGAAGCCTGAAGCTATGGCCGACCGGTTAGACATTTTAAGAAAAGGAAATTGTATTTACAGAATTAATTAGCTTGCAAATTGTTCAGGCTCCAGTCTCAGACAAAATGGCCTACCAAAGAAATAAAATACTTTAATGACAATAAAAAATAAAAATAAACTACAAAAACAAATATCTATGTCACAGATAAAATTAAATTGATTTATCATTATTAAAGTCTTTCACAGTGTTATAACATTTTTCAGGTAGAATATTGTATAATTTGTTTTTAAATTCATTTATGCTGAGTTCTTTCCAGTTTTCGGAATTTTATTTATTTATTTTATTTTTATTTATTTGTATTACAAAAATACTAAACAATACAGGAGTGCAACAAAAACCTGTGGGGGTTTATCCGTGCACCCCGTTCCTCTTAACTACTTAAATAAACAACACTTCATAACCTTAATCAAAAGTAAAAATAAATAATTAACAGCTAACAAAAAAAAAACAAAGCTTACATTCTAAAGGTAAGAGAATGACATATTCTTAAATGATTAGTTTCTGCTATCACGCCAAGATAAGAAGAAAACCAGTTCGAAACGAAAACCAGTTACAAATTTAAATTGTATTTATGCAAGAGTTCTTATACAAGGGCAACAAAGCGCAGATTTGTATGGAATGTTATCATCTAATAGTTTACAAAGAGAGCTTGCACTGGTCTTCGCTAACATAACATGTAAACATACAGGGTGATGCATAATTATAAAGGAAAATTATTTGTGTTAGTTTGTTCATCATACCTACGACTAATAAATATTTTGGTAAGTTAGTATTATATGTTACTAAATTATATTATAATAAATAGAGGTATATTATGTTATACTTTGACTTATTGTAATTTTATTTTAGATTTTCCAAAAAGTACTGTTTAAGCTTTTGTTTTAGGTTTTTATGATAGATTTCTTGTTTGAGTGTCAGTGATAAACTATTTATCAATTTAGGAATAATATATTCAGATGTTTTCTGGCCATAGAAATTATTCATGAGCGGTACTTCAAGCTTTTTGTCGGTAATTTTACGAGTATATATGTTGTGCGTTACATATTTTTGTATGTCGCTGCGAAAGTATTGTTCTTTTAAAAGCACCAGCTCGACCTTATGATTTAAATATGTATTTAAATAGACCCATTGGATTATCACTGTATTTCTCTTTTATTTTGGATTAAATATATATATATTGCTACATAGAGCACTTATTTTATTTTATTTTTTGTTTAATTAAAACAATAAATATATAAAAATTATTTTCGAAATATATTTCGGCCCACTTTGGGGCCGGCGTCAGTCGAATTAAAAACGGTAATTTACCGTTTTTAATTCTTTTATTTTGGCAGGTACTATTAACTTGAGCATAAGTAATTGTAATAGATCTTGTCCAGATATGTATTATTCGTTCTTCCATAGCTACTTAAACCATAAGAAACTATAGATTCAGATAGTGAACTATATATACATAACAACACGCTAAAAGGGACTTTGTTTTTAATCAGGTATAATTTGGCCATCACAGCTCTTAATTTATTGCACACGTAATCTATATGTGCACCCCAGCTGAATCTATCGTCGATTATTACGCCTAGGTACATTTGCTGGCTTTCTTGCTTGATAGTCGGACAGCTACAGTGCATACTGTTGCTATGCATACAGTCATGGGTATGAGCAACTAAGTGTACGTTGTCCGCAACATTGAGGTTATGACTAGATAAAATATTAGTTTATAAAATAGTTTAGGGCCCATGACAAATATATTTTTGTGTAAAAGTTCTGTACCTTATTTATCTATAATAATAATAATAATGAAATTTAGAGATTTCAGTTGTTTTTCATTGTAAAAAAATAATCACAGCAAAACCATCGCGGGATTAATTCTTACAAATGAAATCTGAAGTCTGTATATTTGTTTGTTGGTTTATTTATTTAAAACAGAAACCAGAACCTCTATAAATACAAAAAACATGAAAAAAATGGGCTGCTATCGCACAACATGGCACAAATCACGTCATATCGTACAAAATCTTTCTATTTATCTGGAAACAAAATAAGTTATCCGTACATTACAAATAAATTACAAATAAATTTATTACATTAAAATTTTATTTGGCATGTCGTTTTTAATTTAAAACGTATCACATTTGTATAGAATTTTGTGCTGGAGACTCTTTATTATAATTACTTAGGAACTGTATATAAACAATCAATACAGTATCAAAACGAATCTGTTGAAATTCATTGCTGGGTAAACTAAAATGTTAAGATTATGAAAACAAATTTAGTCTAATCACCAGACCTAACTTTTAAACTATAAGCTTAGGAGCTACTAGGCTTCATCTTGGGTAGCTAAGATGTAATCGTTTCTTTTTTAACTTCAATTTGTGTGACATGGAAATATTTAAATATGATTTTTGGCTACTGCGTCCAAGTCTCGCTCCCGGTTCCGTGGACGATCTCCACATCCACGTCAACAGTTCCAGCGCTTCCGCTCCCGGTCCACTAGGGACCATCAATGTTGATATCATCGTACTTTTGGTGAGAAAACTTCTTGTCGTTCTCCATGTAACTATTCAAAAACTAGTTGATCGATCGCTAGTAGCGGCGAGTTATTGTGATTCCGTATCAAGCCGCTTGTTTGTGAGTGATAAAAAAACGCTAAATTACTTAAACGCTAAAACAATAAATTTTTGGTCGATACTGGATCTGACTTGTGTGTCTACCCGCTTAGTTATTTGAAAGGACCTTATAGACCTACAACTAATTATGATTTGTTTGCTGCAAATGGCACTGTTATACATACTTATGGTACAATAAGTTTATGCTTAGATTTTGGCTTGCCCCGCACCTTTTCTTGGCGTTTTGTAATTGCAAATGTTAGTAAACCCATAATAGGGGCAGATTTTATTTCATACTACAGTTTTCTCGTTGATATTCGTCACTCACGCTTGATTGATAATGTGACTTCGCTTACTTCAGCCGCCTCACTCACTTCTGCTTGCACTTGCCCGCAAAATCAATTTATCACAAGATACTACAACAATATCCGGACTTGACCAGACTTGCTGGTTACCCAGTTGAACGTAAGGTTAAAGATTACTACTCAACATTTACTCAGATACTCAACATTTCATCAGAACTACTCCTAGGTCACCTGTTTTTAGCCGTCGAAGACGTCTCGCGCCTGTTATGGATATTTAATATAACTATATTGTGAACATATACGTGTTTAACTTGTAAACCTGTCCAACAACACCTACAAAGTTATGTTCAAAAAACGGTTTAGAACGGGGGGAAAATGGGAAAAAGGCATTGTTTTAAATAAAATTGGTAGCAAAATGTTTAAGATTAGTTATGGCACGGAGAGGCATAGGCGACATGCTGATCAACTATACAAGCGTAGTACTGATGAGAAGGAGAATGTGTTTGAGGACCTGGGAGGTTCACCTTCTGCAGAAGATAACCAACGCAACGACGTGAATGAGCCTACTCCTGAGTTGACTGACGAGCAAGTTCCATCTTCACCCGAGAGAGGTGACATTCAGCAGCTCAGAGCATCGGTCTCCGGCCAAGTTATATCAAGCGCAGCAAGCGTAGCACGGACCAATGACACAGCATGCCAGCAGCCGATGAAGTCACAACAAGCCGGTGATAACATCGTCTCCGATGACATCACCGAGCTGTATTTTTGAATCATTCGAATTTCAATTCGCATATGAATCCGCATGATTCGCATACGAAAACTTGAAATCAGTATTTTTGGAAATTCTCTCCGTGAATTCTGCAACGAGTGATCTGACCCACTCGTTTTCCGATTTCTACTAGTAGAAACTAAGCAAGAATGACAAAAAGAAAATGTCGATGTCTATGCATCGATGAGACTGACATGACATTACAACTTTTTAATTTACGTTCCGTACACCTCCATTCATTACCGGTTTTTAAAATCAACGAAATATAGCTTTCCGGTTTTAATTTTTTCTGCGTGAAACGACAACCAATTACATTGATTTCTACTAATTCAAAAATACATAAAATCGTGACCAATAGAATTGAATTTCGGTTTTAATTTTTTCTGCGTGAAACGACAACCAATTACATTGATTTCTACTAATTCAAAAATACATAAAATCGTGACCAATCGAATTGAATTTCGCACGTGAATTTTTTTTGTGCGTGAATATATGATTCACGGCGAGTGATTCAAAAATACAGCTCCAGGTCTATAACGGACCCAAACGCATTATACGCCCTCCTTGCCGATGGGGTTATGATGATAATAATAAGGCATAAAGGATCCTTTTATATATAGTTATATTATAATTAAGTAGTCTGTATGTAGTTAGTCTTGGAACTTATTAGGGACCGTGTATTTCTCATTTACTATTGGGGGAGGGTAATGTATCTACAGCTATACGTATGTACAACTATACCTACAGACCTATACGCAGTGCCAATAAACCAGTCCTCCATTAGCCACCATGTTATCATTTACCGTTCCCGTTAAACATCAAACTTTTCACACCCGCATCCATTTCACAATATCCTAAAAAGCAATGGAGAGAATAAAACCTGCAACAAACAAAAAGGTGATTCATTAAAACAGTAATTTGCCCTAAATTTTGTACAACAATGATATTTTGCTGATACATAATGAAACGGCTACTCATGATATATACCGACGAATGTCCAAAGTCTGACGGTAGGTCAACTCCAGCGCCCGTAGCCAGAGAATATAAAGTATTACGTAGCATGCTACTTATTTGAATCACAAGTGCGAGGATCGTGACACGATGTCTTTGCGATTAAGGCGCTACGGAAAAAAATCGACACTTTTAGAACTTGCATATCTACTTAAGTAAATAATTTATTATTTTGATAAAATGGTATATTATTTTTGAAATCTTTTTCTAGGGACCTATCACACATAAACGCGATTGGAGCATTTCGGCTCGATATAAATATTTATTGAAATAAGGTCTTTTTCGACGAAAATTCTCCTGGTTTGACAATTTGGAATGACATATGGTCAGCAAATATATTTTATTAGATGGGTTTTAACAGTATCTAAGACCTGATTCAACTAAATTTTGAAAGCAACTTTAGAACATTTTAAATTAATAAAAAAAACGTTTTGCTACTTTTCTTCGAATCCGTCCCTCTCACACTGAGGGTTTTTTAGCATATGGAATAACAAGGACGCAAAAACTTTTACATATCGCCTTAAACACTACGTCACGCTCCTTGCACTTTTGATTCAACTAGTGGCGTCGCGCGCTATTAAACACTATGCTACAGGCCCTGGGCCTATAGCAGTTTTTAAAAACCCGCGACGCTCCTTGCACTTGTGATTCAACTAGTGGCGTCGCGCGCTATTAAACACTATGCTACAGGTCCTGGGCCCTGGGCCTATAGCAGTGTTTAATCACGCGCAACGCCACTAGTTGAATCACAAGTGCAAGGAGCGTGACGTACTGTTTGTAAAAACATCGTGTCATGCTTCTCGCACTTGTGAGTAAACTAAGTCGCACCGCGCGCGATTAAACACTGTGCTACCATATGGTTTTACTATGGTGCTACGACTGCAGCTTTATGTTATACGGTAGTTATATATGTGCATTAGACACTCATGTGGATATTTGTTATATTTCGCCTCACTGTAAATTGTACATTGTCTTCGGGAACAAACAGGATTACTCGTCAGGCGAAATATAACTAATTACTTTAGTTTTAATTTGTCTATTGTTTATATTTTTCTTTGTGTTTCTTCTTTTTCATTAAAGGCTAAGGCTGAAAATCGGCGGCGTGTTTTGTGTGTTTTGAGACAAATAAACAGCTTTTATTATTATTATTATGTAGGTACACTTTTCAGTCACGGGCCCATAGGGACCCGGTTATTTGAGAGGCATTCATGGGGCCGAAGCCAACATTGAAGAGGCCTTTGGTACCATTTAACCTAAATGTGAGATGGCTGCATTCATGGGGGCCTCTCCCTCAATGTATCATTGAGATACACTAACGGACAGTCCCCCACAGTTGCCAAACTATTGCCAGGAAGGAAGCGACTTGGAGTGGGCTATGAGGATGGGATGCTAAATGGGCCGGATAACTGGGCTATGGAGTGAGATAACGGACATCTGCCTCGAAAATCTCTCACAAATTTAAGTATGGCAGATGGTGACTTGCTGCTTGATAACTATCCAACAGGATAGCCGTTGTGGGCCCCCTATCTAGCCACCATGGGGTGGCCAGGAGGCAACACTATATAAGCAGCTAAGGTTGTCGAGAGGTGAGTCTGCGGGGCGCAAGATCCTTATACAGTCAAGTGCCCCCGGCGTTATGACATTTTACACTTCCAACCTGGAGCATAGGTTCCGCTCTTGCATCTCCACTCTGGCCGGCGGTTAAAGCAAGCGCAGAGGCAGGGGGTGTGTTGCTGTGTATGTGTGTGTGTAAGCGCATGTGTGATAGTGTCCCCTGAAGGTAGGGTCCGTGGTGTCGCCACTCACCATCGGCTCGCCACAAGCCGCCCTGCGGTGACTGATTGTACCGGACGTACTGGACGTACCAGAGGGCGATGGGGTCGTCACACCCCTACGCCTTTATTATTATTATTATTAAATACGTACTGCCTACCCTGGGCTTGGCTTGGCAACCAAGGCTAACTAACTATTTATTTAAATAAACAGAAAGGTGCTACGCAACTATTTCAACATTATATATGATTGATGATTAGGCACCAGCGAAGTTTCACCCATTCTTTAAAAATACTTCCATAATTGGCCGTATATTACTATAGTACTACCACAGATAATAAAGGTACTACCACAGTTTAAAATTACACTGTAGTACTACTAGCGCAACGGCTCAGCAGCGCCATAGTGAAAACGCGCATAACTGATCTCATTTCCTAATCTCTCGTATGTGTGCGTCTGTAACAATAATCAAGTGACGTCTGCTGCTCGCATGAAGTGCTCGCCAAGCCACGCATACATTCTCATAATATCGGTGAATACGCTAAGTAATGTATCGCTTGATCGGAGTTTTTTGACTGACAATTAGCGACATCTACAATTCTACAGCTCAGCAGTACGCTAAGCATTATGCATTTTGTACAATTTGTGTACAAAATGCATAATATCAGTCAGAGCAGTAGATGTCACTAAAAGTCAGTAACTGGCTTGTGTATTATTTCAATCACTTGCTTGGATACCTGGCCGCGTAGCATGCCCTTATCACGCGCCACTGGCACATCTCGCGGTGCCACTTGACATTTGTATGGAATCGATTGAGATCATGTTGACTCAGAGACGCGCGCGGCGGCCAGAGCACTGCGCGACGCGATGTGATGCGATGTCATAACGCAGCTCTGAGTGTGATCCGTTTTGCGCATCAAGGTGTTAACGCAATTTGATAGTTTTGTGCTACATGAACGCATTACATGAATAAAAACAAATCAAGTGCAAACAATCGCAGCCATTGTTTTATTTTCTTAAAACTTCAAGTGCATTTGAAAAAAAAAAACATGATTTGGGTCGTTATCTTGGAACATATCGTTATCATCTTCAAATTCAGAGTAAAAGTCCATTCCGTGTATGTAAAAAAATATAATCTAATTGCGGCCTTTAAACAGGCAGTATTAATAATGATATTGATGATTGATAAATGAAATTGGTGTGTAAAACAGAACGCATCCTCTTACAAAATGACCCTGTGGCGTTTTTTTTATACTTGACAACATTGAATTGAATCATTCCGAGAGAAGATGGAATATAAATAAGTCTATTTAAGCTGATTCTATTAAAAAATAACATTTCATTATAAAAATAAGGTGCGAGACCTCGGGAAATGTTGACAAATATGTGGCAAGAAAATGTCAAATTTCGCGATAAAAAGCCGCGCGCGTGTTTGTGGTGCTCGAACCCTATTGTCTCGAATAAAGTCGCACGCGCATCTTGCATAAACAGCGTATTTGTCATGCTCGCTTGACGCGACAAACTACTGGGTAGGAAGTTATATCGCGAATTTTGACGGATTGTGCGCTAAAAAGCGCGATAAACGGAATCACACGTGACCATGCTATGACTTACCCTGCGTTCCGAAATAGAATTGTATCGCTAAAATCGATTACGAAAGTATGAAGTGAATGGCTTATGATCCATTGTAATTCTATTACGGACCGCAGGGTATTTGTGTGTGTGACTGATTAATGGAATGGCAATAGCACTAGGGTAAGCACCTCCGGAAAATAACGTAAAATTGTTGTTAATAATTATTATTGTAGGTACAGTATTTTTTCGTATGCATAATGTATAGAATTTTATTAACATAATTCCACATTTACAAAGGCTCATTTTCTTGTATTGCACTGTCTATCAAAGCTCAAAGTGGGTGAAGGGTACGTTCACTTTTATTTCACAATACCTCTGACACTTCTTGTCACTACGATATTCTATAAATAAACAACAAACCTAGTCGGGTCCAGTTTCTCACAAAATCCTCTTAAAGAAATTGTACTATTACTCTTTAGGTGGTATCCAAATGAAATTTGATTTTCCAATTGTTCGGTTGGTATCTGCTTTAAATTATCAAAATGACTGTGAAATTTAGATACATCGGTTAATTTTACTTTCAGCTTCTTTCCTGTAAAAGAAGCAAAACTTTTTAAGGAGGTATTTTTACATGTAATACTTACGAAGTAAAGATGATGTATCAATTACATCGTATTACTTTCCTTTGGTGAATATGGCAAGACGACATTTAAAGGAACCAAAATAGCTAGTGTTTTATTGAGAAATCCCCGCAAAATCAGTATTTATTGAGATATAATTACGAAAATCTAGTTCCCATTTTAAAAGGCTTAGCTTTAAAATCAAAACCTTGCACTATAATAATAATATTTCGAGCATTAATATATTTGCACTAGAATTTTATTACATTCAGCTTTCTCTTCCTTAAAAATAATTTTGTGCAATAATCAAGTATTAGTATTGTAGTGCATTTATTTATCTTTATATAGGTAGATAATCTTTTATTTGTCGGCATCAGGAAATTTACGAAAATCTTTCACCAAAAGTCAATAATAGGTACGATGACGAGCGAAGCTTACATGTAAAATAAAGTAAGGAGCTGAGCAAAGCGGAGCGGAGTTAGGCGACAGCCTTAGTTTTAGCAGACTTCATGATATACACAAAAAAACCTTATCATCATCTTATCATCACGAAAAGAAACCTTATATAATTCCCTCTCATTCATTTCGGTGTGCGGTCTCTTTCTATCAGCTTTCTGCTGCTTTGAGACGCTCGTCAGAGATCTCTGTTTTGCTGAATGGACTAGCTCCAAAGTCGTAAAACAAGTTGAATAAAAAAAAGATACTGTTTTTGTTGGTCTGATTATAGTGCTAAATATAAATTTTATTGTGGAGAGCATTATTTTTAAAGAGTTTTTAATATTTTGTAGTCGTAAACATTACTTTGTAGTTCAAACGTTTTTATATATGCTTAAGGTTTGTAAAGTTATTTCCATCAATTTTAAAATAAATTTAATTGTGTCCCTTATTTATTCTTCCTTGTTTAAAGAATCTAGCAATACTACCTATATACATATATTATAATATAAGGCACAATCTTTTAAAGTTATCCCAATATTGAGAAATAACAACCAAAGATAGTTCTGAAAATAGTTTTCATGTCGTTAAGAGGCCTCATACGATTTCGTTTCGCGCCCATATTATACAAATGCTCGCTGAATCGAGCTCAAGCTCGCACGTTTTGTGTGTTTATGTGTTTAGATTTGATGTTTTTGAATGTTTGACATTCAATGACATTTTTTTTTTTGTGAATAGGCCTTGAAATCAAGTTAATTTTTGGCCTATTCCACAAATCCCTTGCGAAGATCGCCTGCGCCGGGGATTTTTGGACTTTTTGTCCAAAAATCCCCTTATTCATTTATTTTTTATGTTTTTATTAAACAACTAATAAGGTAATCACAGTCTTTATTTTTATAGATAGGTACATAACCATTAACGGTGAAACTGTTTAACTCACATAAAATATGTGTGGACTAAAATATCTCATATATTTAGAATAATAAACCAAATCTCGTACTCATTAAAATATCACAGAAAATCTGTTTTCAGTTATCCTCCCATAAATAAGTTCCATAATCACAGATCATTTGTACGATAATATTGAATTGTTATACCTATACGAGTTACGTAAAAATACTAGTAGTGGTATGACTGGTAAATAACTTACAACAATTTTTACATATTATGTACTCCACTAGAGACAGAATAAAAATAATTGAATTTCGATCAGTTTCGTGTCTGACGTATTCCTTTATTAATTTTGATCGAATTAATTTATTAGTTTTGATACAGAACTGCTTCTCTCAGCGACCTTCTGGATTTCTATCAACTTTGGACCATCCATGGGGATTTGGACAGTACAAGAAACTTCGTTAATATTTTGCCGTTGATACCAACGTGCTTATGAGCCACAAAAGTAAGCAATTCTTTTTTTGATGCTCAAATCCCAACTCCCAGATTGGAAACCAGGGACCTTCAAATGCAATTTCGAGGAAACAGTAATAAACGCGATGAGAAATTCATTTGAAGATGTCTCAATCGCTGGCTGTTTTGTCCACTATAGAGATGCGATATGGCGAAAAGGAAAACAATTGGGATTAACTAAACAAACATTTCTGAAAAGATAAGTGGCGCTAAGTGCAATTTTGCCTTTGCTACCACAAGACCATATTTTACAGGGTTGGTTCTATATTGCTTCCCAAAGTCCCACCGACGACGACAAAAGTAAAGCGTTCAGGCATATACGTAACATGCTAAATCGTTAGTTAAAAGATGATTTCATTAAAGTATGGTGTGCATTTGGTCAGCAAAACCATACTAATAATCCGATTGAATCCTGGCATACCAAAATAAAAAACGGATAGTGAAAATATCCTAGCCTAACGGCTACTCACTACATTAAATTTGTGGATATATTAATAATTTGCAATATTCCGCTGGACACTCTTACCATGCTATTCAAAATGCAGACTCAAGCACCGCCCGCCCTCCCGCATAAAACATGCACAAGCAAAGCAAGCAGTACGAGCACAAAATAAAGCAATCTTAAATAACAAGCAAGAAAACTTATCGACACGTGTTTCGCCTCTAAACGAGGCATCTTCGGGATGTGTAGTCCACCCAACCGCTCGACAGCAAAAATCCCGCGGGATTATTAATATATCCACAAATTTATGATGGACTTCCGCAAAGTAACGCCTTTTTCAATAAATTTTACTCACTACATTGTCGGAATATGCATCATTTTACAGTGTTCGCACCACGCAGTTTCTTAATAATCAAGAAAGCAAATCAACGCGATCACAAGAGAGCATTTATCGTGATCAATTCATTGAAGAAGTCCAAAGGGAGTTTGTTAACTGTGAAATAACGGTTGGGCACAGAAAAACTGTTGATTATCGAACTTAGTAATTGTCAGAACGAGTGAAAGGATAACTGTAAAAATTTGATTTACTGTGATATTTTAATTATTCCGAGGTTTGTTTTGTTATGGTTATTATATGAGAAATGTTATCTCTACACATATGAACATCGTTGTAAATAATTTATCATTGATACCACTACTAGTATTTTTACGTAACTCGTATAGGTTTAATTATTCAATATTATTGTACAAATCATCTGTGATTATAGAACTTATTTATGGAGGATTACTGAAAACTGATTTTCTGTGATATTTTAATGAATGCAAGATTTAGTTTATTGTTGAAAATATATGAGACAGTTTATCATTTATGTCTACACTGGCAAAGAAAGAACAGATTTTATGTGAGTTAAACAGTGTCATCGTTAATGGTTATGTATCTTCGTATAAAAAATAAATACTATCTTTACCTTATTAGTTGTTTTAATAAAAATTAATATGAGGATTTCTAGAACTTTTGTCCAGAAATCCCCTTCCGTTTTCCTTGAGCGCCGGAAGAGGATTTCTGGATAAAAAGTCCACAAAGTCCACGCAGAGGATTTGTGGAATAAGCCGTATTTTTTATTTAAATGAAATAATGCTGTGGATAGCCAAAAACAACGACTACTTTTGCGATCTTTTCCGAAAATTTGGCTGTTTTGATTATTTTTCTCTTCTATAATTTTATATAAAATTTGTAAAAGGTGCTTCAATGATTCCAAATTTTTTAGTACAATAATGGCTTCAGGATGCTGTTGGGGCTGCCCCGCTTCTGCAGTGCATCCGGTTTGTTTGTGGATGAGCGTACTGATGACTTTTATGCCATCATGAGGGAGAGAGCAGCCTCGATGCTCTGTAGGGTGCGGGCCAGCTCCAACTCAATCCTGAGGGCCATCGGTGGGAGGTACGACTCGCCCATAATGCGCCACCTTGCGGGGGTGCTAGCTAAATACAGATGTGTATCTGAACAGCACCCAATCAGCAGTAGGGAAATGTACGAAGTTATTTTGTGTTTAGATTAGGAATACTAACATAGGGTAAGATCATTGTTACTAACCAAACTGGACCACATTGTAGTCTGATCAATAAACGTTTATATTATTGTATTATTATAATTATTCCATAGAAGACTTTGTTACCAATGGACTTTATTTTTGTCATCCGATCTAAACTGAAAACAGCTTAATGACCTGAGCCTGGTGAACCGAGGACGCTCCGCCAGTCCTGTGACGACCTAGGTCGCCTCTTGGGATTTTGGCGTGAGCTGGGCTGGCTAGAATAGACGGCCCCACACTTTTCCTCGCACAAAGGTCCAAAAAAGACACTAGTTGCGGAAACTGAGCCCACCAAGAAGAAGAAGAAGACTTGAGCCTGCTATGAAACCTGAGCCCCTTACGGCAAAATTTGGCAAAACGGCTTTTGTAGTGAAATAAACAAAGAAATAGAAAAAGTGGTTCACTCAATCGATTCGATTTGGAACGGGCTTTCATACCATGTATGTAATGAGGTGGCAGAGCTGATGCCGAGCTCGACTGTGGAGGCACTACCATCTTACTCGCAAACCCCCCGGAAGTTAATCGGGGGAGAGTAAGAGGGCAGTTCCAAGGCACAACCAGCGGGCCTATTATATATCTCTAGTTGCCTTCTGGACTGGGTGCCTATCATCAAAAACATAGATATACTATCGAATTCCGATTTCCTAAGGATATGTTCGCACTTGAAGTGACGACACAGATTGTTAATAGTTCAATACCCAATAAAGGCAATTTTGAAATTTCAGTTTTTATCTATGTTTTTGATGATACGCACCCAGTTCAGTTGGCAACCAAAGATAAAGAATAGGGGGGCAGGTGGCCCATGCCTGGGACCGATTGATGGCGGTATAACCATCACCAATTGCCGGCCTTTTAATAAAACAGGCCCGGTAGCGGCGTCACTAGTGCGAGGGTTTCGGCACCGCGCTTACAAACCCGCCTGAACAGCGTGTGTGAGTATGGGCATTTCTTCCAGGAGGACCACCAACAGTGGCCAAATATTGGTAAGCCCTATGTCTAGCAGCGGACGAAGACAGGCTGATGGATGGATCGATGGAAGTAAATTATATTAAAATCTTCTCATTTCTTAAAAAAACATCGCAAAAATTTCTAAAGATATTTTTATAATTTCATAGCCCTTACGATAATTTGGGCATACCTATATATTATTTATGGATTACAATATGTAAACTTTATTAAACTCTGAAACGAACAGACATTTCATAAACCCTTTAGTTGTTCTTTTTTTTATAATAAAATTGGCGTAAAAAGTCGTTGTTTTTTTTCCAGAATCCGCCCCTTTCACACTGCGGGCCTTTCCGATTAGAGTAACAGTGATCGATGCAAGCGCGATCTAAAGACATTTAAAGATCCATTTTTATTTTTTTCTCAAAACATTTTCATGAATTCAAGAAAAACATCGCAAATTCGCTGGTGATACGTGTCCGCAGCGCTAGAAGCGAGCATTCTGATGTAGAATTTCTGACGGTATGAGTTCAAAAGCACTTAATAATATTGTTGTGTCGGATGGGCAGGGCCTTATGAGTGATCAAAAAGTTGTTGAAAACTTACCTATTAGATATCCCAAAGTGACGTCATCTGATTCATTAATGATATTACAAATTTTTCCGAAACTAGTTCGATGAGAACTGAAAACAAAAAAAAATACAAAATCCTCATTTACAATAAGGAGTTTTCCAGAAGTGGGATTAGAAATGGTACATAGACGGCGTTATGCAAATTTGACTAGTTATAAGTATGATGTGAATAGATCAGTGCTCATCAATGCTAATTACTAGGTGTACATATAGTACATTACTACCGCGGCCTGTAATGGCTGCGTTGCTGGCATCGCTTAAAATGGTGGCCGAAAGCGCAGCTCCAGGTGTACACAGCGGGGTTGGCATTGCAGCCCTTCATGGACAAGCTGGAATAAAGGTGGAATTAAGGACCGAAGGTGTATGTATGTATGACTCAGTTCGGTACTATCGGCAATGAGAGCGTGTAGATGAGCTGGACAGGTTATATTTTTTTGCATTATTTTAATTTCCCTGAAAATAGATATCGAAGGATTTCCTTCAAAATATTCGAGAGGTATAAAAAAACTTGAATATATTGTACAAACCTGAAATATGCTTGTATGTCCTTTACCATAGCTCTGCTTAAGCAAATTCCCGCCCCAAATCTGGCGTAATATGTTAATCTCCACGACTGTAATTAATCAATAAAAAAAAATCATATTGTATTATATATTTAAATTTATCAAAATATTTACCAATATCACATAACATTTTTTTAAATTGGAAGTATTTTATTTGCAGTCTGTTGTAGCGTGATGTCGAAAATGGCAAAAATTTAAATGCGTGCGATTAATAAGTATCTGTGCTTAAACAATTTTAGTATGGAACGAGTTAATCAAGACTTACAGGTTGCACGTTGATGCGCCGAATTTAAACGTGGAAGAACATTTACCAAAGATGACCCTCGCTCGGGTCGCCCCACAACGGTAGTGACCGAAGAAATGGTTAAAAAATTCGAAAATATTGTTATAGCAGATCGACGAATCACGGTACGTTTTATAGCCTAGGAAATAAAGTTTTCTACTGGTAGTGTGCAAAGCATTTTAATTTTACACGAACGCTTGGAGATGAAAAAAGTACCCGCGCGCTGGGTCTCCAGAATGCTTACCGATGTACAAACACAAAACAATTCTCGAGCTTCATTGGAACTCGCGTAAACGTCATTACTCGCCCAGATGAAGGCAGTCTAAATCTGCTGAAACTGGTCGGCTTTCCCGATCATAACACGTATTGAGGTGAGCTGTTTTTATATAAATTCATTGGAACTGTTATAACAAGATACTGATCGTTCTTTGGCTCGATTTACAACCATGGATGAAACGTGCTTTCGCCATTACGATCCAGAAACCAAATTACAGTCCATGACTTGCAAAAGACCATCATCTCCAACTCCTAAGAAATTTAAGGCGAATTGTTCCACCGGAAAGATCATAAACTCTCTTTTCCGGGATAGTAAAGGGGTCGTCATGTTAGAATATTTCTTGAGTTAAAATCACTTGTACGTTATAGTTTCACTTTATAGCAACGTAACTAATAAACGATAATTCGCTGCCTATAAATATGCCGGTTTATAAAGCAGTTACCTAAATACTTCAACTTTTTTTAGACTGTACTTCACAAAAATCAACGCGACTCAATGTTGAGGGAGTATCTGAGAGGACAGAGATTCGAAAATGATAAAGCAGTAGTCGCTGCAGTACAAGGATTTTTAGATACTCAGGACAAAGAGTTATTCAAGAAAGGAATTTTAAGCCTAGAAAAATTGTTTTCCCACTGTATTATGCAAAAGGTGACTATATTGAAAAATAAAATAACATTTAATAAAAGTTACCGACAACATACACATTATTACTTTTTATTGAACGCCCCACAGTGAACGAAACATTCGCCGTGTATATGTAATGTCTCTTTTTTACAAAAATAAATAATTTGATTTGATTTTGTTTCATAACAGCGGTGAACGAAAAAAGCGTAGAACTCGTGGTTCAAACAAGTTGTCATTTAAAAATGGTACCAGAGACCAAAGACATACTAAACTATAGACTCGCAGTTCCTTGTTTAGAGCGGTTTTGCAGCCAGATTGTAAAAACCCGTCTTTTTCTAATTAATCTAAACAGAACACTTAAATTTAAAATTCACTCAATAGTTATTCAATTAAACCTTATTTCGTATATATTGTGTATGTTGCCATCGCCAAATTGTCATTGGTTTCTGTAAATTAGAATTTAAACAAAATTGAATTTAAAACTCTAATTTACAGAAACTAATTGAAACTTTGCGATGGCAACATAGACATACATAATATATGACCACTTATTTCAAACTAGATATTTATTTAATTTAGGGTGCAAAAACTGAAAATTTACCACCCTTTTAAAGTAGTCTGCCAGGTGACCATGCTGCAAAAAAAAAACGGTACGGCACCCGGAACTACTTTGTAGTAGGATGAACAAATAATACATACATTGAGGAAAATTTATCTTTTTATTTATGTTTTATTTAGAAGCAGTTTTCCCAGATTTTTCCCTAGAAATTATATTTAAGGCTTTTAAAGAGTGTAATTATTTAATTTTAAGAATTCAACACACCAAATGAACTAGCGAAGTATTGAGAAAAGCTTAAGCCCGGCGCAAACGAAATGTATCTGAGATTATTAATAATAACAGGTAATTAAATACTGTATAGAGGGCATCATCAAAATCAATGGCATAGTGTAAGAAATTGCTATTTGTCTAGTGGCATGGGTAATATTGAGGTATATCAAATAGTAATCGATAATAGAAGCCCTTTGTGGAAGACTTAGTTCAGCCTTAATTAGAATGAGGCAACTTACTGATGTAGCTACTGCTAGATTAGTGTATTTTAATTATTTTCACAGCATTATGTCATATGGTATGCTGCTGTAGGGTAGGGCTGCGGATGCAGACGCATTATTTATTTTACAAAAGCTAGACTATACTCTATATAGCATGAAGCAGCGAGATTCATTAAGAGAAAAAATTAAGGACATATATTTAATATTAACGCTTCGTTATGAATTTTTACCAAGGTTAATAAGTGTGTCTGTAAGGTAAATTAAATAAATAAATAAATGATATATGTCAATAAAAATATCAATACTTTCCCGAGGCTAGGTGAGCATATAGAAACCCGAAATAAACATAAATTAGCTTTTCCAAAAGTCAGACTTGCCAAAGTAAGTACCTCTTTCGTATCAGTTTGTCAGAGAATAAGTAAAAACTTTATGAAGCAGGGCTTATTGAAAATGGCATGTTATACTCGTGAGGCATGTCTTCGTGAGGGTGTCGCACGCGCCGAAGCACCTCGCGAAGCCTGATGAAGGTCACTCTTATGTTGACCGAAACGTCGAGTTTTTCTCGCATAAATCATAGTGAGTCTTAGCTGTGTTATCTATTTCGTTATAATAGTAGTTTATGAAATTGACACAAAAATAGGTTATTAAAACACGAGTGTGAGTTTAAAAAACGAGCCGTATTACTTTGTAACTTTTCTTTGTATCAAAGATAATAAGAAAAAAATAAAAAAGGAAAAATTGCATCATCAGCAGGACTAATCGAACGAGCGAGATTAGGCATGCATTTATTTGTAGATTTGTACCTTTGTTGTATTAATTGCATTATATTACCAATATTTACAATATTATTATTCCTTTATATATTTTTTATTCAAGTTTTAATTTTATAAAATTAAATTAATTATGAATTAGTATACAAAACTTTTATATCTAGATTATTTAGTTGTATTGGATTTTTTTTACATCATGTTGAATGTGTAATACTTATGTATGTACCTATAAATTACAAAATAATTTTATTTGAAGGACTAACTGGAACTATCAAATGATATTGATCTAATATTGCTTCTGTTATATTATGTTATATGCTTCTCGATGACTTATGATTACTGGCGAAGTTCTCTTACCCCACGTTCATGAATAACCTTATGAGAAGGCTCGTCTTTGTCGAAATATTTGCGACCAAGGTACCAGTTTTTTTTGTAACTATATTTTTCAAGTTCATCGACAAGCTTGGGAACATTAACGTAGTTGTCGTCATCGAAGAGACAAAGCCACCTGAAAATAAAAAAAACACCTGTAAAGTGTACGTTTTGCATAAAGTACGTATCAATGAAGATGTTATCTATTTGAAAATACTCGTATGTCTCAAACACACCCACAGATTTTCTCAATATTTTAAAAATGTGGAGACCCATATAATTTTTTCACCTACAATATGCAGAAATTAACTTGGCACCCTAAATCCCTCCCGCAAGGTCTCCGCCAACCTTTGCGGGTAAACTGAGGTGCCGAGTTAACTTCTCCGAGTAGAATAAACTAAATCGCAGTACTTGCACAATTTTAGATATAAATAAATACAATAGCCGCTTTTTTGTTCAGTTTTAACACGTGCATTTTTGTGCATAATCATCCTTAGATTAAATTTAATTCGAGCCAACTCAAGGTCTGTTGGCCGGTGCCCCTTGTTTGGGCCAAGACGAACCAAAAGAAGCAGGGCATTTCGTACTTTTTCTCGTATTTTCGAATTCTTCATAGCTTCGGCCTGGACGAGCCTCAAATTTTCAGAATAAGATGCAGATAGCAAACTTATGAAATACGCTTACTTTCATTATTTCTAGCTTCCATATTTTGGATTTTATTAATACCTAAATACGTCTATTTCGTCACTGATTCACTGAATGACTGACTGACTCACTCACTCATGATTATCAAAATATCTAGGTTACTTCCTAAAATCCTAGAAAGCTAAAATTTGGTGTGCAGGTTAAGATTTAAGAAAATTTAAGAAATCTGTAACTTTTACCCTCCAACCCCTCGAAGAAAAGGGGATGCGGTTTTGTATTATATAAGAAATTCTTTATAAACTTCCAAAAGTGCTAAAAAGCTAAAATGTAGTATGCAAGCTAGGATTAGCACTAAAAAAAAAAAAAAAAACTGCACCTTTCACCCTTCAACCCCTCATAAAGGGGGGTCCGGTTCTGTTTATAACAATTTATATTCGAAACTTCTAAAAGTCCTAGAAAGCTGATGGTACGCAAGCTACTATTAGCAAAATAAAAACGAAAAAAACTGTAACTTTTACCCTTCAATTACACAGAAAGGGGGGTCTGATTCTGTATTATATAAGAATTTCTTTTCTAACTTCCAAAAGTGCTAGAAAACTGAAATTTGGTAAGCAGGCTAGTATTACACACAAACAACAAAGAAATTAAAAAATCTGTAACTTTCACCCTCTAATCACTCAGAAAGGATGGGTGCAGGTCTGTGTATAATATTTTCTTACAAAAAGAAATGAAACCCTACCAAAAATATTTCATATAAAGTAGGTTGCCAATACTCATAAGCTCATAATGCTGTCACTGTTAAAAAGTAACTCTACAAGGCCTAAATCTAACAAACCTTAACTCCACAAACCCTATATCTTGCTCAACACGTATGACTTGGCCGTTTTATGGAACTATTGCATGACACAAAGATAGTGACTTAATTTTTTACTATAATGGGAGTGTCTGTACAACGGCCGCGAAACAGCCAAACCGTACTTCTTGACGAAGATGTAGGGTTTGTAGATTTAGGGCTTGTAGATTTAGGCCTTGAAGAGTTAGGGGCTTTGCACTACATGAAATCTGAGAACTTTTTAGCAGTGAAAGCATTATGAGCTTATGAGTTTTGGCAACCTACTTTACATGAAATGTTTTTGGTGGGATACCATTTCACCAAAAGGCTGAGCATCATTCCGCCCTGTGGTTAAGAGCGGTTTAGCAGCCGAAATGTGAAAAGCCCCCCTTTTCTAATTAATCGAACAGAACACTTATATTCAATATTTACTCAATAGTTCCTCAAAATCCTTATTTCCTATGTTTTGTGTATGCTGACATAGCAAAGTTTCCATTGGTCTCTGTAAATTAGAATTTTAAAGATTTAAAATTCCTATTTACAGAAGCCAATGGAAACTTTGCAATGGCAGCGTTGCTATTGGACTTAACATGATATAATTAACATCAGCAGTTTAACAATAGTGGGGCAACACGTTCTTACTCTGTTTCATAATTTTTCGATAGATTTAATTTTAGTTCCATTTCTGTTTTACAGCAAAGATCTTTCTCGCTATGTGAATTACCACACTTGGTTGTTACGAAGTGATTATCTGAAATAAAATATGATTATTATATATTGTATACTCATATAATGATTCGCCTGAAGATGACCCAATACCGTGGGTTGAAATATATGTTTTATTGCTTTTCTGAATTATTAACTTTTTTTTCTTTTATTAATCTTGATCTCTCTATTATTTTCTGATTAGTATTTACAACTCCACATGTTAATTTGTTCAACTTTCTGTTAGCTATCAAGGGTTGCCTGGAAGATAATGCTATTAGCAATAAGTGCCGCCCTTGTACTCCATGTTTAATTGTTTCTTTTGTCTTTTAAGTTATTTGTGTAAATATGCAAAAAGTGTTATAAATAAATTAATAAATAAATAACTTTCCCAAATATTAATTTTTATTTAATATTTGTCAATTTACATCATTAGTATTCATTACATAAATAAAATATACCAATGACATTGAAATAAAATTCGATAACCTCAATATGACTCACTTTATGCCAGACACAAAAAAATATTGATATGAATATATCGATATATATTTTTCGGTATTTGTTCTAATTCGGTATTGGTTTGTGGAATTTCTCAAACTAGGCTGAAAGGTAACTTGGGGATCTTGGCCAGTCTTGTCAGTACGTTGGTTGGAGGACTAAATTTATTAAGAAAAAAACATTTAAAGAGCGAGCCAGACTTCGGTTCCGTATTTCGTCAGTTTTAAGAGCAAAATGGCATTTAAAATCTTTTATTTATTTATTTGCTATACTGGATATACACACAGTTTATAGATAATTACACACTTGTAAAAAAAATAGAAATTGTTTAAAATTGAACAAAATTCTTGAACAGTTTGTTATACAAAAGAAACAAAAAGAAAAAATACACCAACGGAAGCATAATTACTTAAAGTATTTAGACCGTTCGTCCAAGGGGTTGTTTTCTTATGTATAAGATTGTGCTTGGAGACTTTAATATGATTATGCGCACATGATTGGTGAACTTAAATATCAACTTCTGTTGAGCCAAATAGGAAAGAAGATGGCATACCCTAGCAACTTTTTTTTTTACCCGTCCAGCACAATAAGTCCTACGGCAAAGACTTTATTTGCTTTTCATAGAGGCGATTATATGTTGGCTCTTTGGCCTCTTTTTCTTGAACGCGTAATACTAGTGATCACGCAGCGAAGCAACAAATTGGTGTTTCGTTAGGTAATTATAGTATTTTACATTATTTTCTTATTATCTTAGATCTTAGATAATAAGAAAATAATGTAAAATACTATAATTACCTAACGAATGTTATTCATAAAAATATTTTAATATTAAGTAGAATGTTTTAATGTTAAGTAAAATATTTTTACTGTAAACCTTTAAACCTTTAACATATACATAATCATAATATAAGATGTAGTGTGACTATTAATGTAAATTACTATTGACGTGTAAATACTTTTATTTACCAATAAATTGAGTTTGAGTTTGAGTTTGAGTTTGTGTGTATTTAGCTTATACTGAAATATTTTGTAAGAAAAAAATATTGAATTTAGGTGATATACCTTCATATTTCTATTACCTATTTTATGAAAAGAAAAAACAAGTTGATCTCTTAACCGCGTCCTTAAAGCGAACGTTTGAAAACCAAAAAAAAAGAGGGTGCAAAAAATTTTTTTTTGACAAAAGTATAAATCTTAGTACATTGTTTATACGTAAGATCCCTAGAGAAAAGATTAATAAACCAAATATATTTTTTTCAATACAAGGAGAGTCCGAATTTGTTCAAACGAAGCCTAGATAGACTGGAGTTGGTCATGCTGTAGGCTCAAAAGTTGAAAAATTTTAAAAAATTACGTACTTTATTGTCTGAGAAGTCTATCTTAGAATGATTGGCAGTATAATTTTGAACAGCATAGACTAAATTCCAGAGTATTTACAGGAAGCATGTGCAAAACCAAAGGTTTTTTAGTATGAAAGTTTTGACCCACAAACTTTTATAAAGATTGTTTGATAAAATCACTTTCAGGCGTAACATGATTGTATAAAAATTCCGTTTACTGATAATTTGAAGTATCATTTTTAACAGCTTAGACCATCGAAATAATTATAAATATTTCGATGGCTTAGACAAAATTCAAGACAATTTACAAGAAGCCCGTGCAGTATCGGACGTTTTACATAAATGAGTTTTGAACAAACAATTATGCTTATGTGATTGTTTGGTTAAACCTTATTCAGGAGCACTTGATTGTTTGGTTAAACCACATTCAGAGCACTTGATTGTTTGGTTAAACCACATTCAGGAGCACTTGATTGTCTTCAAAATTCCATCTTTGGATAATTGGCAGTATAATTTTGAATAACATTATTATACTGCCAATTATCATAAGATAGAATTGTTACTCCTGAGTGTAGTTTCATCAAACAAACACTAAAACAAATAATTTTTTACGTACATTTACATGTTTTAAGGGGTTTTTTGTTATGATATCACTCAAATTTCACGATTTTTAATTCCACTTATACATAGATCTAGATAATTTTAATGAACTCAGAATAAAATACTATAATAACATTCCATAGATACCCCATAATTTGGTGACGGCGTTTGTATGGACGTTTGCGCGTCACAACCCCTCTTAAGAATCAATTCTATGTAGAATAAATAAAAATGGTTTACTATATATAATTAAACATACTTTTAATGATCTTATGATAGCTTCAAATAATTGGATTTTCCATAAGAGTGAAATTAGAACAATTAAATTAAAAAATCCGTAATCACTCTTATAAAAAATCCAATTATTTTGAAGCTATCATAAATCATTTAAAATACGTTTAATCATGAAGTGTACTATTGTTAAACATTGTTTTTTTAAATATTATTAGAGTGCAATACAAACTAGAAAATATCAATCAGAAACAAACCCAAAGACAATTGAAAAAATTTGAAAAAATTTCAAAAGAAATTTGAAAAAGTTCCCCGGGCCAGGATTCGAACCTGCGACCTCTTGTTAAGACAAGCAATATTATTTTCAAATTCTTGTCTTTGGGTTTGTTTTTGATTGATCTTTTCTAGTTTGTATTGCACTCTAACAATATTTAGAGTATTCATAGCGATGGATATCGCATAACAAACATAATCATTGTTTTTTTTCTTAAAGTTGTATTTTGACCGTTATTAATTACATTATTATTTTGTAACAAGTTCGGAAACTTGCTATTAGCGAAAAATCATAAATAAATACTTGCTTGTGATATTTTGGTACATCCGAAACGTTTTTGTAATACCGGCATCAGTATGGAACCATATCTGAAAAAGAAAGTCACCCACATAGTGATTCGTTGTTGAACTCTCAGAATAAGGAATACAAATAGAAGCCTGACTAAAATAAGAACTGGGCATTAGCCATTGTACTCATCTAACGTAAATTACTCCTGTGTACGAGTGAATGAAACGACGGACCGCACTTACTTTATATTTTTTCCTGGTGTGTCACTAGACTGAACCAAACAAATGTCAGATGGATGTAATTTGGATGTATTTTAAATATTATAATACCATCAAATTAAATATGTCTCATCATTGTATCGTTGTGTTGTAATATCGTTCGTTGCGTGCATTTGGTGGCATCGAAATGTCTATTGCATTTTGCGAAAGTTTACAGCTTCACCGAGAGAAATTAAATATTTTGGTGCTCTTCCTCTCAAAATTCGTGAAAGTGTGATTTATTATTGTTTGTGTTAATTGTTTTTTTAACATTGTAATAAAATGTCTTGTGCGATTGAAGGCTGTAAATCGCATACAGGAAGAAAAGAAAACAACAATGAAGCAATATCATTTCATCGGTGAGTTCTGATAGTTTTTATGTTAATAAATTTCAGGATCATACCTAAAACTCAGTAACAATAATAGTAGTTCTTGTAAATCATACTCGTGTTCAATTCTACACCGATATTTGCCTGTTTTATATAGATTTTCTGCCGACTATGAGAGGTTATATTTTTTCGTATAGTGATGACTAAAGTCCGTGTGGCAAACTATCGAACATTGGTTCCCGCGGCAGCCGTGCATAAAGGATAATACCGCAGATTAATTGCAGCGCGAGTTAAAACAAAAATAATGCCGAATAAATATCGCTATATTTTTTTGTTACAGAATTCCAAAAAGGGAAGAATTAAAAAGTGAATGGCTTAGACGAATAATTTGACCAAATTGGGCAATTAAAAAAAGCGGTCATATTTGTTCGAAACACTTTACGTCGGATTCTTTTGGACCAAACGAAAATTTAAAATGGAGACTTTTAAAAGCAGATGCCTTACCAACGTTATATTTACCAGATACAGACACATTGGTAACCTTTAAATAATTATGTATAATTGCATTATCAATCTTGTTTGTAGGTACGTGCTTGTACTATACTATAGTATGTTAACTCGATAATTTTTCAATTTTAGGCAACAGAACCAGTACCTATGGATGTCTGTGGTTTAGAAAAGTGCATACTTCTATGTTCGCAAATCGTTCTGAAAGGCCTGTTCGTTCACGTTACTGCCGTGATCGACTTCACGAAGAAATTCCGCAGATCAAGGCATTTTCGTACTTAGTGGTTGACAATAAAAGTACTTTGACAGGGTAGTTCTATCGTGAAATGATGGGGAATGCTTATTGACTTGAACTGCGCATAATTTGATTTCTTATTACAGGTTATTAGGTATTTTAATCGATCATTATTTGTTATTAGTTTTTATTCAAGATAAGTTGATGTTTATTTGATAGAAATAAAAAAAAATGAAATTACCTCTGTAGTAATTGCGCTGTCATCGCTCATCATTGACATAATATTATTATTACGAATCCTATAAGTCTATGATTATTATGATTTCTATTGTTGCGATTAATTCCTTTTTCCTTGATTGAACAAAGACGCGAAATCAACGAACATCTATTTGATTGAGTTAAGAGGCGACTTAAAAAGTATCCACTTAAATAGTTTACGGTTGTATCTCTGATACAAGCTATAGCATTTTTTGTACTAGAAACAAGCACAATTTTGGACTTAACTTATATACGAGTACCTACCTGCCTACGATATAGTAATTTGTACTTAATAAAAAATATTATGCTAAACGAAAGATATCCTTTTATTAATTCCTTATTTACACAATATAACATGTGTCCCACTGGGGTAGACAGAGACCACTTTGCTATTAATTCTTTTGGCCTCCTTCCAAAGCAAGAGGATGTCACCAGAAAGGTCAGTGCCTCCTGCATTCTCTTTTTTTTCACACTTTGATACGATATGATGTGTGGTAAGGAGATTGGTCGCGGTTCATTTCGATTTGGTTTATTTATCGTAGTCAAAAATCGACATTGTTACATCACTAGCAAAGCAACGAACTAGTGACAACCTACCTAATTAAGAAAAAACTAATACATATCCATCTCTCTCTAACGCACTAAAATGTCGTAAGAAAATCAAGGATAGGTGTCTTTCTCCGCGTATTATTTTAGCCAGGTTTCTATTTGTATTCCTTATTCTGAGGTTGAACTATACAATTCTAATGTTTATGTACTTGGAATATAGCTGTGGTCCTCACATTACTCATTGATCTTGCTTTACTAGTATCTTCTTTAACACAATTATAACTTAGTATCGTATTTGTGATGATCTCGGGGCCCGTAGCACAGTGTTTAATCGTGCCCGATGCGACTTAGTTGAATCACAAGTGCAAGGAGCGTGACGTACTGTTTAATCGCAAAAACATCGTGTCACGGTCCTCGCACTTGGTTTTTGAATATAATATATATATTTTTTTAATGAAACAATTTAAAGTTCTAATCTTTAAAATGCAATGGAAACTTTGAGATTGCAACATACACAATTCATAGAAAATAAAGTTTTGTTGAATAACTATTGAGTGAATTTTGAATTTAAGTGTTCTGTTTCGATTAATTAGAAAAAGGAGTTTTTCACAATCTGGCTGCGAACTATGCCCTGATGTACATTTTGAACAAGGACACGCAGACAAGAGGTTGAGATAAGGTAACAGAAAATTACTAAATTCACCAAACATTTTATAATCAAGCCAACCCGATGTCACGTTGCAATTATTTCACGTTTGATTTATTTTCATGTTTCCAATTTGAATTGTGTAGTCCATTCTTCGGATGTTTTTATCTCAGGGTATCGTCACATAGTAAAAAATATTACCTGGTCTTTCGCCAAATTATACCAAGTGTTCACAATTATTGGTAATCTTGATAGTTCATTTTTTTGAGTCGTCTTCACAGATATGATAATATTTTTTAGTTCCACAGTGTAAGTCTGTATTGATGTAAAACAGAAAAATAAAATGACAATAATTGCTCGATTCATTATAACGTGAGGTTGATTAGATCGGAAAATAACTAATGTAAGAATTAATTTTTGTGTTTCACAATCAAATGTTTTATTGTTTTATTCTTTATCCTTTATTCTTTATTGTTCACATAGATACCATAACAATTGCATTTGGAAATAATATGTACAATTATATTATACAACCGCTTTGTTAAATAAGTAGATATACATACGTGTACACTAAATTACATAACATAACATACTATTAAATAAAATAAAATAAATATTGTTTGATTTCTTTTGTAATTTTGAAATCATTATTGTTTTACTATAGGTGGTAGAGCTGATGCCGGGCTCGACCGATAGGTGGTAGAGCTGATGCCGGGCTCGACCGATAGGTGGTAGAACTGTGATACCGGACTCAACCGATAGGTGGTAGAGCTGTATGCTGGGCTCGACCGATAGGTGGTAGAGCTGTGATGCCGGGCTCGACCGATAGGTGGTAGAGCTGTGATGCCGGGCTCGACCGATAGGTAGTAGAGCTGTGATGCAGGGCTCGACCGATAGGTGGTAGAGCTGTGATGCTGGGCTCGACCGATAGGTGGTAGAGCTGATGCCGGGCTCGACCGATAGGTGGTAGAACTGTGATGCCGGACTCAACCGATAGGTGGTAGAGCTGTGATGCTGGGCTCGACTGATAGGTGGTAGAGTTGTGATGCCGGGCTCGACCGATAGGTGGTAGAGCTGTGATACCGGGCTCGACCGATAGGTAGTAGAGCTGTGATGCCGGGCTCGACCGATAGGTTGTAGAGCTGTGATGCCGGGCTCGACCGATAGGTGGTAGAGTTGTGATGCTGGGCTCGACCGATAGGTGGTAGAGATGTGGAACTTTTTTTGTTTGTTTGTTTCCTTAGAAAATCTGTTATTTAATTGATAAATCATTGCAATTAATCCCGCCAGATATACTTGTAGAAGCTATAATTGCAAATGACAGGCTCTTGCCGCCAAAATCAAGAGATAACGTATGAAACTTATAAGTTATTGCCTCCTTACCGCACTTGTAGCATAAACTACTAAATTATTATTTGATAAATGATTTAAAATCCTAGTAAATTATCACGTTTCCGAACGAAATTATTTCTTGATATTTCATTTGATGTCCATGCAAAGTGTATTTCGGGAGGCCGAATGCCAAGCCGCGTTTCCGAATGAAATTAATCCTCGATAGCTAAAGAAGAAACCTGAAATTGTGACACCCCATTGCCATTGTATGGAAAATTATTTATGGGATAAAAATTAACCATAGATTACTCGTAGGAGGGGAAACGAACCCCTTCCAAAACTCGGTTCAACTCAGTTCACGACAGTCGCCGTCGAACCGTCGTTACGTACGCACGTTGTCGCATTGACACTGTAAGCCGCTCACGACATCGTAAGGAAACCTGCATGCCCTAGAAAGCGTGTATTTGTGCCCGAAGAACGGTGATAGGGTTCAACACTCATCTCTTTGGGACGTAATAATTGAAACACGGATGTACCGAGTGTGGACTGTGACTTGCATTTCACAGTTCACACTCGGAACACGTCTGACACCCCCTCGGGGATTCATGTCGTGACGATATATATTTACACAGTTTCTCGGAGAAAATAATTAAAATTTAACGTTAAAACTACATCAAAGTTTACTTTACTTCAATTTAATTATCATACATTACAATCTCATTACTCGACTTAATCGAGGGACGAAAAGTCATATTATTTTAGTGAGTCATATTTCCCTTTGTAATAATTACTAGAACTAATAGACAGCAATCGTTTTGGTGTAATGTTTTAAGACGATATATAACAGTTTTAGTGTCGCTGTTACTCCATATGCGAAATAAAAAACCCTCGGTACGAGAGGGGCAGATTCGTGGAAAAGTAGCAAAAGGTCGGTTTTTTATTAATATAAAATGTTTTTAAAAATCGCGTGAGCTGACATACTAAATTATTATTACATACGGCTTGAACACTCACGTGTGATTGTTGTTGACTATATGCCAACCGTTTCACCGATACAATTTCGGCATTATCAAGGCGAGTGTCGTTCTTAGGACGACGACGTTTGGCATATAGTCAACAACAATCACACGTGAGTGTTCAAGCCGTATGTAATAATAATTTCATATAAAATGTACTAAAAATGCTATCAAAATTTCGTTTAACCAGGTCCTAGATACCGTTTAAACCCATCTAATAAAATATTATTGCAGTCCATATGTCAATCTAAATTGTCAAATCAGGAGAATTGGTGTCGATTAAAACACCTCATTTCAATAAATATTTCTATCGAGCCGAATTTCTCCAATCGCGTTTCTGTTTAACAGATCCCTAGAAAAAGATTCCAAAAATAATATACTATAATATAATTAATACTCGCGTGAGCTGACATACTAAATTATTATTACATTGCCGAAATGCCGATATTGTATCGGTGAAACGGTTGGCATATAGTCAATAACAATCACACGTGAGTGTTCAAGCCGTATGTAATAATAATTTAATAATATACTATTTCATCAAAATAATACATCATTTATATAAGTAGATATGTAAGTTCTTAAAGTGTCGATTTTTTTTCCGTAGCGCTTTAAGAGGCTATGTGAATTTTATTTTTGTCACTGTCACTCCATGCGAAAAATCGCGCAGTGCGAGAGGGGCTGATTCAGGGCAAAAGGGACAAAAGATGGTTTTATATTTTCATTAAAAAAACTAAAATAGCTAGCAAAATATCAAATCTCTAGATATTGTTAAAACACACCCAATAAAATATGTTTGAGTTCTATATATGGTTCCTACTCATCAAACGAGGAGAAAAAGTTTGTTTGAAGACCTTAATTCAACAATTATTTCTATCGCGGAAAATTTATCCAAACATGTTTTTCAATTTCAAAACCCTAAATTATATAGTCAAAATGCATATACCAGAAAATAATTAAAATTTTCCGTGTGTTTCATGAAATACACAGAAAAGAAACACCCGTATTTTTTTTCCATAGCGCCTTAAGGTTTCGTACCCGAAGTGTGTCAAACGGAACTATTTGCTATTCGATAAATAATGAAAAATCACGTTGCTCAGGCGCTGAAACCCCGAACTCCTCCGAAACAAAAAAATTAATGAAATAGGTTAAGAAAATAGGTTAAGTTTTTTTCTTTTTTAATTTTATTGTTAACTCTATTTTATCTATTTATTCCATATTCGACTGACGACGGCCCCAAGTGGGTCGAAATATATATCGAAAGTTTTATTTTTTATTTGTTTAAACACAGCATTTTTTGTTTACTTTGGTCTGTGAGACAAACAAAACGATCTGAAACTGACAACTTCGACAACCTATCATTTCTCTATTTTTGAAGATATATTTTTTTTGCAAATATTTTTATTTATATGTTCCACTTAATGAGCTCTAGACAATAACACCCCTCCCCCTCCACACGCCAGGGTAAAAAAAATTTTTTGTTCTTCTTTTTCATGTACAGTGGAGACCGCATCAAGTAAGACACATTGGACTTTGTACCTATCTTATATCCTTCCCTATAGGGGCTAATGTCGTACTGCAAGTGTATAGCTTGATGTGGTCTCCACTGTACCTATGAAAATATTTAAATATGATAAATAATTTTATTACATTTTAATTCTATCCAGTTTTAGGTCAACATTCTACTAATATCAAAATTTCAAGTCTCTTTCTTATTCTGTCTAAGAGCTAGAGACCCGTGACATACGAACGGACAGACAGACAGGCGGATAGCAGAGTGACAAATGAAACGGTTTGGACTTTCGAGTACGGAACCCTAACAACGACCGAAACTCTATATGTTAATTTAAGGCAATTTCAGTTAGCAACCACGTTATTCTGTGATAACGGTGATGTGATAACAAATCAGAGATTCTATTTTTAAACCACATAATTACTTCATGAGTATTATCGACATGATAATGTGAATTTAATTACCCAATGGAGTATAATCCCAGCAAATTGCTAATGCGCTCGGATGTCATTTGTTTTTGGCCGTTTAGTACCGTTAGTATCACTATCGAGTATTTTTGTTTTTGGCCCTTAATATAAATGGTTTTGTCTCTTTGTCTATGATTTGTCTTTCATGTAATCTGTCCTTCATTAATGATTTTTCAGACCGTTTTTTAGGGTTCCGTACCCAAAGGGTATTCAACAGGACCCTATTACTAAGACTCCGTCTGTCACCAGGCTGTATCTCATGATCCATGATAGTTAGACGGTTGAAATTTACACAGATGATGTATTTCTGTTGCCGCTATAACAACAAATACTAAAAAACAGAATAAAATAAATATTTAAGGGGGCTCCCATACAACAAACGTGATTTTTTTGCCGTTTTTTTAGATTATGGTATTGGACCCTTCGTGCGCGAGTAGGGTTACCATATGTAAATAGAGGGATGCCTGTCTATGGTACCTAAAATGCCTGATTTTTCAGGAAAATAGCCGTCTAAAGCAAAACGCTGTAATAAGTAAAAGCTAACAGATAATAATGAAGAAGGATATTTATTACTGATATTTGTCAGAGGCCATTTTTTTTAATAGTTCTTTCTTTTCTAATACATAAACGTAAAAATCTTCACAAGATACAATTTTGTAATTTTCCTGAGTAATCAGTATTGCTTTTACTGATTCAATTGTCAGCCGATTTCTTTCCTTACTTCATTGAGCGTTGACGAGAGAAAACATACGTTCTACGTTCGCATTGTGTGCCAAAATAGAGAACACAAACTGGCAGATTTTCACGAATTCTGTAATGTCACCATTCACTTCCCTACTTTTGAGAAAATTGAACCACTATGTAGTTAAGCTTTCAGAAAAAAATATGCTATCACAATTCCGCGCTGCGCACGCGGGCACCAAATTTAAAAATGCCTGTCTCAGACCAATGCCGGCCGCACGCCTGTCTCTAAACCTTAAAATGCCTGTCAAATGCGGCAAACTCCTGTCATATGGTAACCCTACGCGAGTCCGACTCGCAATGGGCCGGTTTAAAAAAAAATGTAATTTCGAATTATTTAGACAGAGTCCCAACGCATTAGCAACTTGTGATGGTTAGTATATCAACATAAGTGTTATGATTTACGTTTAATAATTTTTTGTAATATTACTAAAACTCGTGTGAACTGACATTCTTAATTATTATTGATTGCGGCCTAAGAACGATACTCGCCATGAAAATTCCGAAATTGTATCATTGAAACAGTTGGCATATAGAGGTAGTCAACAATAATCAAACGTGAGTATTAAAGTCGCATTAAATAATAATTTTCCATTGTTTTATCGAATCTTTGGTAGTAAATAGAGAAGTACCCATAATTTAAACAATCTGGACGGTGATTAGTTGGCAAAATATTTTTTTAAACCCAAATGTGAAAACTTGTTAATTGTTTGTTAAATACTTTAAACCAATATGAAGGCGATTACTGTCGCCAAATTAGCAGCTCGATGTTTGTCGGTACGAATATCGACGACAACGACATTGAAATAACGTTCATATCAGCGCGCATTGCATAGTGGCTGTTACGACGCTCGCTGCGTCCTTGATAGGGCGAAATAGGGCGAAATATTGCTTTTCACATGAACTTGGTTGTTCGAATGAATAATCCTATGTTATGTTTATAGCTATCAAGTTTATCTATAACTCAAAATATAACAAATCGACCAAGCCGCGTAGGAGCAGTAGGGAATTCAAGTAAAAAAACACCATTCGGTTGAATTTTTTTTTTATATAGAAGTTTTGGTGGTATGAAAAAGAAAAATGTTGCATAATATGTTGTATAAATTGTTTTCAATATTTTTGGATTGCCCATAAACGAGGAGAAGGCTTTAGAAAGTACCCATTTGGCGATACTAAGCCCCTTAACTTAGCTGCAAGTTTTCCGAACAAAATAAAATAAAATAAAAACGCGGAGTTGTCGGCACACACCCATTCTTGGTTCGTGATTATTGAACCTTGTTCCTGGTCCCTGACCGGGTCTCCGCTATGGGTTTGGGTGGTTGATTGGATTTCACCTAATACATATTTTACCTATCATTTTAATCGTATATACAGGATGGAAAAAATTCAAGGGCCCTGGAGGGGAACTACCTTCAATCTTTTAGTTAGCTCATTTTACTGAAAAAAACATTCCTTTATTTTTTAAAAGAAACAAAACTGCATTTAAAGATCTTCTTAAATTTGCTTGTCTCACCCGCGAACTGAACCAACTAAAAATTTTAAAAATAGACCCTCGCTATTTTATTATACGAATCGGTAGGATTATTGTTCAGGATAAAATTTGTTTAATAAACATTTAGTCTTACACTCATTAGTTGTACGAGATACCCATGAAATTGAACAGACTGGTGACGGGCAGCGGCGTCACTGGTGCGAGGGTTCCGGCACCGCGCTCACCAACCCGCCTGCCCAGCGTGTGTGAGTATGGGCAATTCTTCCAAGATGACCGCCGGGAATGGCAAAGTCCTGGAAAGGCTTTGTCCAGCAGTGGATGAACTAGGCTGATGGATGGATGGATGGATGGATCTACCCTTAGATCAAAGAAAGTAAAATTCCGAGAACCTAAATATACGTAAAAGTGTAAATTACTAAAGATTCTATACTTAGGAAAAACTGTCGAAAAATACAAACATGTTTGTTGTCTCTGCGTTTAATTCTGTATACATTTCTCTTTTTGTTACAGGTTGACAAGAATCGAAGAAAATGTGAAATCAATTCACAATGGATGAAACCTGACGTAGTGATGTGAAGTGATCGTTGGTTTTCGTTGTCGATAAAATGGCGGGATGTGTTTTGTGGCTAGTGTTGTGCTCGGTGTCTTTGGTATACGGTCAGAACTGTCGAGGTGAAGAGCCTAGACAGAGAGAATGCGAATCGTTGTGTGATACCCAGGGAGTTTGCAAGATTAGGGCAGCCTTACTGTTGCCCAAAAACACGACGTATGATGCATCGTTGTCTAGTGTAAGTACAAAGTTTATTTGTTCTGAGACCCTGCCTTATTTTTCCTTAAGAGACCTCTTTACGCCTGGATTTTTCTTAAGATTCATACAAAAGGTAAAAAATGAATGTGAAGTCAACAGCTTAATTATTTTCTTATATATTAATTATTATTTATTAATTATATATTAATTATTTTCTTCATATTTTTTTTCGTAAGTATTATCTAACGACGGACATCTAAGTTTCTAAACAGCCCAAAATGCAAAATTTTATAAAACTATTGTCAGAATAGCTGTCAGGATATCGTGAATATTGCCTCGTTTTTACACAAAGTTATATAATTAAGTAAGTAACCAAGTTGTATAATTTTCATTTATACTGGAAATAAAAATTACAATTACACAATTTATTAGATGGGTTTTAACAGTACCTAGGACCTGGTTAAACGAAATGTTGATGGAATTTTTAGTACATTTTATATTAATAAAAAACCGACTTTTTGCTACTTTTCCACGAATCCGTCCCTCTCGCACTGAGGGTTTTTTCGCATATGGAGTAACTTTTACATATCGCCTTAAAACCGGTAAAACACGAAAACTGAAACGTCAAAATTGCTCTATTTGTATGTTTCTTAGTTTTTTTTAACTTTGTCTGCTTCCCACCCTGAATATTTTCTGCTTTTATTAGGCTGGCCGATTGAGCTGAACTTTGGGTTGGCAATGTAGATGGGTAACTAATCTCAAATGTTCTTAATGAAATTTATGTTATGTAATTAAGTCGATATGCAAAAAAAATACGAGTGTTTCTTTTCTGTGTATTTCTTGAAACTGACTTTCTTTCTTATATTATTTTAATGTATCGTAGACTCCAGGACCAAGACAAACCAAACATGGTTTCATGGTACTGAATAATGTTAAAATATTGTACTTGTGACTGAAAATAAATAAATAAATAATAATTACAAAAGTACAATGAAAGTTCTAGTATCGTTGTTCTATGAAAAAGTACCAAATATAAATACCGATTTGGGTATCCATGCACTCATCTAAATATGTGTTAGAATTACCATAATAGTTTTCTAAATATGTACCTTTAAAAATAATCAAATACCTACTATTGTGATAGTTTTCAAAACAAAGACGTTGTGTGGAAGTTGAATAGCTTCTTTTCAATACAATATATTAAATAAATTCCTATTTTATTTGATGGCATAGCTGACAGAATAAACATCCCACATAATGATTAATGCTCTTGTTTCATGAATTTATTCTTAAACCTGCTTGTTAATATTAAAAATTAACTAAAAGAGTAGAAATTAAAAGAATTACGAATAATTAGAAAATTGCGATCTATTTCAAGATTACAAGCCAAAAACATAATGACAATGACATAAAAAAGCCGATTCTGTAGGCTTTAATTTTAGTTTTAGTGCTGTCAAGACTTAAATTTGTCCAAAGTAATTTAGCTTCTGTGCTTCACACGCATGAACTATTTTGCAATGATGAAAATTTAGTCTTGACAGCACTAAAACTAAAATTAAAGCCTTCAGAATCGGCTACATTAGGTCAAATATAGTTAAAAACCATAGACCGGCCGATTGCGGCAAGTCGCCAACACTGCATTATTCAAAAAAGCTGTGGGAAAAGAGTAGTCAACACACATCCTATGTGGAAGGTTCGACTCCTGATATAATACCAAATAACAAATATTATCTAAAATAAGAAATATAACACAGATTCCAAGCGTAATTTAACACGCGCGAGTGTGCGACTGTGCAACCCGTCGGTTGCACATCTAGGTAGAGATCGCTAAGCCCAAATGACTCGCCCGTAATATTTATTAATACTTGTATTATTTTTTTGCATTACTTAACTTTTTTTGTTGTTTTATCCATTAATTTTAAATTAAGTTTAAATGTGTTCTTTAAATATCTATCAAACATTTGGCCAACTTTTCATATGCATGTTTTTGGTGGGTCAACTTTAACAGATATATGCATTTTCTTTTCACAGGTGCAACCAGTGTTCGACCTAGCACTCAACGATCCGAGGATCCAGCAAATCTTGCCTTCCTGGATCCAAGTCGAATGGATGACATATGACGTCACGGACTGCGACGCTGCGTACGCTATTATCACAGCGATTGACGCGTACACCTACGACTGTGCTCACGTCTTTTTTGGACCAGCGTGCGATTTTGCTCTCGGTAAGTAGCCTTTTTTGCATTATAATTGTATGCAACATAAAAAAAATAAGTCATTTACGGTGTTACTACAAAACGGTGTTTAACTTTAGACAGTGTTTAAATCTGTTGTTGTCGCCTTTTCTTTCATATTGTAAAAAGTGACAGCAACAGATTTAAACACTGTCTAAAGTTAAACATCGTTTAAACACCCTTTTGTAGTAACACAGTTAATATTTATCGTATTTATACTCAATTTATTAGAAACATAATTAAATTAAGAAAAGTAACTTAAATTTGAAACTAAATAATCCTATGAAATATTAAAAACTTATACATAACTAAACTGCTAAAAATAAATATATTACAAACTAAACTAAATAGAAGACTTAATTTATCGTATTTAATACGTGACATAAATACAACTACAAAAATAAATAGGTGGTCAAATATGCACCTAGCTGATTTACCAGGTATGTAACACTCAATCAATCAATATGTTTATTTGCTGAAAAACAGGTTACACGTGTTAAAGGTTTGTATATAGGTGTTTTTACAATATTGTATGTTCTGCTGTGATTTGCCTATTATATAACATGCAAAAAAAATTACAGTCTGCATATCTAACGGATCAGAGCACATAACTCGAGATTGCGGCTATCACTGCGTTAGGGTGCTAATTCAAGGGTATTACTTGGAGATTACCAGAATACCCACCTGACCTTCGATCCTGGCTTCATCACCATAGAACTCCTCAACGGATGACAGCACATAACTTTGGATTGCGGCAATCAGTTTGTGTTAGGGTGCTCATTGCAGGGCATTGCTTGAAAATTGCCAGTGTACCCACCTGACCTACGATCTTGGCTTCATCACCGTAGAACTCTTTAACGAATGACAGCACATAACTCGAGATTGCGGTAATCATGTTGTATCAGGGTGCTGATAGCAGGAATCTACTCAAACATAGCTAATTATACTCACTTGAACTTCGTTTCATATTAACACCACGTTTGCAAGAACTACCCATACTTCACAATTTAACCCAGCAACACTAAAAAATGTGAAATAAAATAAACTTTTAACAAAAAAATAGCAACCGACTTCAATAGTAACAGCAGTCATTCACTAAAAAGTTAATAATAATTCTATAAAGACCGATGGTACCGAAGCAACACTTTTGCCGACTTCTTTCTTCCTGAAACGTTATGTTATCTAGAAGTCGGCGTTCTTATATTGGTTTTTATGTTGCTATATCGTAGGAAATACGCCGACTTAGAACGTGAACGCCGCGCGTGAACAACTGTTTCAGGGATGACGCTGCTTTATAAAACGACCGTATCTCGGTGCGTTAAGATTCACGCATTTTTTTCTCCCAGAGGGATAAGCTAAGGCTACAGATTTTCATCTGCTACGATCCAGACACACCTTTTTCACATTTTTGTTTAAAATTCAAATACTGCCTGAACTAATGGTTTGCGCGGGTATGTTTCTTGGGAAAAGTTGTTCAATATGATTGGTAGAATATGTGGTTTTAATTAAAGGTATCAGTATGTTTACAAAACGGTGCACAAAAAGATATAAAATTAGATATGCCGCCTTCATATTAACACACCTCTTTGAGAATGTAAGTAATAATTTTATTCGTACGCTCTTTTAAGACAAAACAACATTAAATTCACAAAAGGCATACGAGAGTCTTCAACTCGAGTGATTTTGAAACGGGGCTCTGAAAACATTAATTAAATACAAGGTGACATTTGTTTATAAAGCCAAATTGATACTGAAGACTCGGTAAGTGCTCAGTATTAAGTTCGATGACACTTTTTCGTGAAATTCGTAAAATTTTTCTTGTTCCTTACAAACGGAAGCTTTGCCCGAGTCAATTACTATGGGAGGTCAATATTTTATTTTGTGAAATTAGCAAAAAGTGTTATAGATCCACGATATAATAAAAAGCATATTATTCGCTTAAGGGGGTATATCGTCAAAATCAACACTTTTTTGAAGCTATTTATCAGCTGTTCAAACCAAGTCCTAAGTAAAATAAATTATTATAACAATTTTGGGAGCTTTTTCTAGATTCTGGACTATCAGAAACGCGATTGGAGGAATTCCACTCGATAGTGAAATGAGGTCTAAATGTACACTTTTTTTGATATTCTGACAAATCGAGATAGCATACAGACTTCAAAAATATTTATTTAGATGGGTTTTAACAATACCTAAATTACTGGTTATGGAAATTTTCATAGCTATTTTAGTTAATTTTGTATTAATTTAAAACCGACTTTTTGTCAATTTTCCCCGATTCCGTCCCTCTCGAACTGCGTGTCTTTCTGCTTGGAGTAAGCTTGTCTGCTTTGCACAGACGATATATCACCTTATTTTTATTTTTATCACTGTCACTCCAAGCGAAAAATCGCGCATTGCGAGAAGGGCGGATTCAGGGCAAAAGGGAAAAAAGTTGATTTTATATTTTTATTGAAAAAAGTAAAGTAGCTAGCAAAATTTCAAATATCAAATCTCTAGATATTGTTGAAACACACCCAATAAAATATGTTTGAGTTCTGTATATGGTTCCTATTCGTCAAACGAGGAGAAAAAGTGTGTTTGAAGACCTCATTTCAACTATTATTTCTATCGAGGAAAATTTATACAAACATGTTTTCCAATTTCAAAACCCTAGATTATATAATCAAAATGCATATACCAGATATTTATTAAAATTTTAATTTTAAATTCATGAAATACACAGAAAAGAAACACCCGTATTTTTTTCGCATATCACCTTAAAGAATTTATGGATGACAAAAATTTTGAACGCTTCGCTTCCGTCTGCCTATGATATATTAAATAAAAATATTAACTTTCATTGTATAATAATAATAATCAGGCTAATAATAGTCAGGGTTTATGCTTGGATCTAAGTCTTATAATGTACGTACCATCTATGTAACAGCATAAGGCAATAAATACTGAATACTGATCACTTGCCAAGCCTCCAGTATGAATTTGGCTGCGCAGAACGCTCACATCGTCCCACCTCGCAACGACCGCAACAAAGGCAGGCAACAACGGCATAATTTCATACCGCTTTGTTATAATATATTTATTTATTTCATAAAAATAAACGAAAATCCAGTTTTACCCGCTTCGACAAACTTTTAAAAATAGAAACCAAGGGAAAAAGTGCCATACGGCCAGGCCAGCTGCTCGTTTTTCATCACAATTTTTTGACAACACAGACATGCAAGGTATCTAGCCCGAGCTAAGTGGAGAGCGGGTCACCGGGTCCGTCAGGGAGTCATCCCTTAGTTTTAACATATTCATGAATCATGATATACACAACAATCCGGCACCTATTTCATTAATTTTTGTTGCCGCGCCTGTGCTTCAGGCACAGATTTCCATTTTTTTTAAACTCTATGAACAATAGCAGAAAATTTAAGAAGTTTTGAAAATGTACCACTTGTATGTGTATGTTAGAGCTGATGCCGGGCTCGACTGTGGAGGTACCACCATCTTACTTGGAGGGGGTCTCCAAACGTAACTGGTGCGAGGGTTCCGGCACCGCGCTCACCAACCCGCCTGCCCAGCGTGTGTCAGTGTGGGCAATTCTTCCAGAATGACCGCCAGGAGCGGCAAAGTCCTGGAAAGGCTTATGTCCAGCAGTGGACGAACTAGGCTGATGGATGGATGAATGAAAATGTGGTATTGTGGCGCGTAAAACTTTCTTAATGTCTTGTAAATACTTCGAAAAATGGGTTGCAGTGAAGGAAGTATAACGTCAGTGGTAGCGCAGACATAGATAATATTTTGAAAGAAGAAACCAATTTCGTCATAGAAAATTTGCTTCCAGCTAAACAAAGTAAAGGTGTAACCTAGTTTATGTGTTATTTCCATTAAATTACTTCATCTTTTACAAACGCATTTTTTTATTGAGCATGTTTTGTTCGAGAAAAGCACTATACAAGGTGACTTTTTGATCATCGTCCAAATTCATACTGGTGGCTTGGTAAGTGATCAGTATCATGGATCAATAACAATTTTGGTGAAATTCGTAAAATGAAATTTCAACTCCCCATGGTGATTCACTCGGGACTGGAACTGAATTTCTATGGGAAGCCGAAATTTCATTTTACGAATTTCACAAAAATTTTTGCTGATCCAAAATACTGATCACTTATCAAGCCTCCAGTATGAATTTGGACGATGATCAAAAAGTCACCTTGTATATGCCTTGGCAGAAACGGATATTGCCTGACTGGTATTTTGCCTCGGCCTGCTAACTCACCTCGTCAGGCAGTACCCTTCTTTCCAACCCTCTGATACAATGTACTATATATTTCATAAAAAAAAACTGTTTTAGATACGTAGAGTTTGTAGAATGTATTCTTATTTAGCTTTTTTTGTATATTGGAAATCACTTAAAGACTTTTGTAAACGAAAATACTTATATAAACACTTAAAGGCCTATTGCACGAACGTCAGATTAGATTTAAAGGTTGACGTAAACTCTTGCTATCACTTAATTTTATCCATTTCATCCCACCCATGTTAATGTCACTCAAACTCAATCTTCATTTTATGAAGAACTAGAAGCAAAATACTCATGGACATATTTAGGGGAACGCAATAAAATGATCTATTCAAGTTTTTATAGTAACATGGTGGTACCTCCACAGTCGAGCCCGGCATCAGCTGGACCTGCTGGACAAGAATATTGTTTACAAATTAAATTTTTAATTGACTAAACCAACGAAATAAGTATAAAAACTCTGGATGAGGGAATTGAAACTACAGAAAATATTGAAGAAATGGTGTTCATTATATTATTTAAAATTAATTTATGAGTCCGAAACTTTTAAAAGTAAAATTATATATTACTTTTGGAAAGCCTAACGCAAAAATTTAACTCTAGACTAAAAAAAATACCATGAAAAATTCTAGTAACTTCACCATTTCTTTTTTGCGTTCCTCTATTTTTTTCCCTGAGTGTAGTTTTAGAAAATTTATGCTTAGGTTCAAAGATACAAAATAAACGCTGTTCTTTATGTTAGTTGATCACAATGAGCGTTTTTCTCGTTGTTTTTTTTTCTTAGTTCTTAGCTTTCCTCCAGATGTCGCTGTCCATGTCACCATAGATAAAATATGTTTCGTAACAATCAATGTCAAAGTGGTTTTCAGTTTGTTTGAAATCTGTGCAAATTTTGTCTTTGATTGTGTTGCTAAAGTATATAACAGTGCACTGAAAAAACGAAGCTTTAGCAAAGTACCTATTTGGCTTGGTTAAAAATTACTCAGCTACATTTAACCAAGACTTATCTAAAACGTGCAATATAGCTTTGTTAATACAAAACAAGCAAGTATGGCTAAATGGTGTTAGCTATTATTAACAAAGTACTGGTTTATATCCAAATAAGCGTATCACTAAATGTACCCCTTACTGAATTCGGTTACAAATAAACAAGCTTACACTGTTATTTACATACAAGTATGTTGTTTGATTTTTGCACCAATTATATTCGGGTGAAATTAGATAAGTCACTATGATGCAAATAATCATGTAACTTATTAAAAACACTTAAGTTACATATCTATCGCTGAATAAACTCAGCTAGGCTCATAACAACCATGTAACTTATAAAAAGACAAATGAATTACATACTTATCGGTAAATAAGCGCAGCTCGGCTGTTAATAACCGTGTAACTTATTTAAAAAACAAAGAAGCTACCTTTCTATCGGTAAATAAGCGCAACTCGGCTTTTAATAACCGTGTAACTTATTAAAAAACAAAAAGTTTCTTATCTAACCATCCGTAAAAAAGCGCAGCTTGGCTGTTAATAACCATGTAATTTATAAAAAAAAATAATAAATTACATATCTATTGGTAAATAAGCACTGCTCGGGTGTTGAAAACCGTGTAACTTATTTAAAAAACAAACAAGTACTTATATATCGGTAAATAAGCGCAGCTCGACTGTTAATAACCATGTAACTTATTTAAAAAACAAAGAAGCTACCTTTCTTTCGGTAAATAAGCGCAGCTCGGCTTTTAATAAATGTGTAACTTATTAAAAAACAAAAGTTACTCATCTAACTATCCGTAAATAAGCACAGCTCGGCTGTTAATAACCATTTTACTTATAAAAAAAATAATAAATTACATATCTATTGGTAAATAAGCGCTGCTCGGGTGTTAAAAACCGTGTTACTTATTTAAAAAACAAACAAGTTACTTATCTATCGGTAAATAAGCGCAGCTTGGCTGCTAATAAGCGTGTTACTTGTAAAAACAACCAAGTTATTTATCCATCAGTAAATAAGCAAAGCTTGACTGTTAATAACCGTATAACTTACTAAAAAAACAAAGAAGTTACATATCTATTTATAAATAAGCGCAGCTCAGCTGTTATTAACCATGTAACTTATTAAAAAATTAACAAGTTACTTATCATTCGGTAAATAAGAGCAGCTTGGCTGTAAATAACCGTGTAACTTACTAAAACACCAACAAGTTACATATATATTGGTACCTAAATAAGCGGAACGGAGTGAGTGATTGTGATTACTACTTTAAGTAAGTAAATTATTTAAAAGTTGATGAGAGCTCAGCTAGGTAGAAAATTCTGTCTAATTGAAGCTGAGAGTAGCTGTACCTGACACGCGTATGGAAAAATAATGAAAAAAAGATTTTTTCCATTCCCGTGTCGGGTAAAGTTACTCTCAGCTTTCATTAGACCGATTTCAGGTATTTTATTCTGAACAAGTAAAGTACTAATTTAATTTTACCTTATTTGTTCATTTATTATCAACACATTGATGTTTGTTTGAAAGTTAATGAGAGCTTGTTTAATTCTAAAAAAGTAAATTACTGGTTTAATTTTAACACAGTGGCTCGTCTATTGCCAACCGAGTGACTTATTTAAAAATAAATGAGTAGGTATACTACTCATTTAACGTTACCCGAGTAACTCATTTAACATTAACTAAAAAACACTGGTAATCTTTCGGCTCACTCATTCGTTCAGTGTTGCAAACGTACAGCCATTGCCGTATCGTTCGGCAGTTCTGCTCAAATAAGACGATACGCACGGTGCACGGCAAGGTATGTACTATCTTATAAATATTTTACTTGCATATACTTTTATAGTTTTTTGATATTAAAGTCAAAAAGAGTTCAGCTTTAAAAATCATCCTTTTTCAGGTAGGGGTGGGTCGTTGCAGCTTTTTTTTGCAACGAAACGAGACTGTTTTTTCAGCTAAACAATCCGGTTTTAAAACTTGTTGCATCTTTTTTGAATAAACTAAACTTTGCTTTTTTACATTGTAATGGAGATATAAGGATGTTCTGAATACTTTTGACTGATAATGATGGATGAAATGTGTATGTACCAACCTTTATCTCGAATGTCAAGCAAAATTGTTCAGAAGTAAACTTTTATGTAAAACAACATGAACTTCCCTTCATACATACTTTAGTTGCACTCGTTTTTTTCACGGACAGCCAAAAAAGCAAACAATTTTCTCCAACCAAGTGTCAATTGGCACTAAATAAAACAAATAAATGTTATTAATTAACTACTTTGTCTTTAAAATTTAGATTTTTATACACACCTAGTTACTTAATAAAATAACACAAAAAAAAATTATTGAGATACAGTCACATTGTGAATCACGTCATCAGTCACGGGAGTGGCCCGAAATATTTTTTCGTGTTATTTTATTAAGTTTATATATATAAAATACTATAAATAAAACAAACAAACAAAACGAAACCAAGACAGTTTTTCTTCGTTTCGTGTCCGTGGCGAGGAACAAGCAAAACAACTATTTATCTCTGTTTTACACTGTTCATTGCCGCACTAAATAAACGCGTTTGTCTCTTTCTCTCACTTCCAGGGCATCGTCTGAACAGGACTGCGTTCAGTTTGATAGAAATGTTATAATCTCCAGGCGTTAACGGGCTATAAAACTAGTTTCATTTTGCAACTAGGTACTTTATCCAACCATGAGAAACGGTTGCATCGTTGCGCTTAGAAAAACTGTTGCAAAAAGTAGTTCGTTCAGCTTATCGTCCGAAATTGGTAGAGCGCGCTGGCAGTGCAACACATTTATCTGCGAAATTTAGTTATTCAAACATTTTACTTTTTATACTTAAGTAATTTAGGTATTTAAATCATCTGAGGTGCGACGACGACACGACGCCCTAGCCGTCCCTGATTATGTCGTGATTTTGTGAGTCGCGTGACTTTGTAGGTTTTTGATTTTGTGCAAATTTGTAAGTACCTAACTACAATGGATGAAGACGTACAAAATCTTCTGAAGGCCGGGTCTGGAAGCAAACATAAACGTGCCAGAGGTGAGTAAATAGTTTGTTCATAAAGGTTTTGTTTGTTGTCTAATAATTTAATAGGTACCTACTCGTATAGTAGGTACACGTGGGAGTGCGGGCGAGTACATCCTGGACGAATTAACTTGATACCCCGATTTTCTTGTTCTTCCTGGAGGTACTAGCTACGGGATATATTTATCTCTAGCTCTCCAGCCAGGTATCATTTGCCCGACTTGTACATACATGTCAGTATGATGGAGGCTGTACACGACGCGCGTCTTGCGTGGCTCCCGTCACGTAGAAGCTCTACACAACAGCTCACCATGTACACACGCATTCGGTGTATCAAAATTGAGCTCCAGAAGACGCCCGCTGCGTTTTCATTGCGAGACTCTCGAGACCCGTTGACTCGAGCGCAAAAGCGACAAGGTTACCATGTCTTGTTTGTGGTGTCTCGACGAGCGTGTACAGCCGCCATTAAATCGCCCGCACTCCCACCTGTCGCAAAATATGCCTACCTAGTCCTAAATAGCTTATTGTTGTGCATCCTTTATTTATTATTATTATTATTATTATTATTTGATAGGACTTGGGCTAAGCTACCTCCCATAACCGTTTGATTCATTCATTATGGAACATCTTGTATAATTGCAGTATGGAAACTCAGAAAGTAAATCTGGATGTGAGGAGCTCTAAAACGGGACTTGAAGCCGGGACTTCTCGCTCAGAGCTCAAGCAAAAGGTCCCAGGTTCCAGTCCTGTAGGCCTACCATGAGTTTTGCATACGATACTCGTTTACATTAGCGTAAAATATTTTGTATTGGAAACTCTGGTTCTACACGTAAACCGCTAGGGGCGCTGCACGATTTTTATATAAATATTTTACGCTCACGTTAACGAGTATCGTGTACAAAACTCATGGTAGGCCTAATGGTTCAGAGCTCTTCACATCCAAATTTACTTTTCTTCTGCATTTACATAACTACTGCATCATATATTTTGAATTAGATTTTTCATAATTTAAGATGAATTTTGTGAAATGTTTTTATAAATATTGTTTCAGCATCAGAAGAAACCTACAACATTGCAAGTGTTAGTAACTAGTATTCGCTTAAAAGGAAAACAGAAAAAAGTGTGGCGTCCGTCTAAAGCAGAGGTGTAGGAAGGGCCTATAAGGCATGTTATAGATGATTATAGATGATGGAACTGCTGATTTTATTTTTTAGTTGTCTTATTTGGCCCCATAGTTTTAGTTTTTTATATTGATTGGTACTTTCACCCCTTTCAGTTTTCGGGAGCGGTCTTTTTACCCCCTGTAATGCTTTGTATATCTTATAACTTTAATTATGGAGCGGGATTAAAAAAATATAAGTAAAACAAATTCATATTGTACTTAAAATAAATAATTAAAAAATGTATGTTAGCTATTAAGCTAGAAACGTAATATTGCTTGTAATTGCACTGTCATTGTATTTAATTATAAGAATAAATAGTAAAAAGACTTATTCCAGTGGTTTATTATTTATGTTTGGTATCTTTAGCAAATTTACTTTAAAGTCATAGCAAATGTACAATGAATCCAGAACTAATTATTTAAGGCAGATACAGCTGAAATACTTTGCAGCTTTAAGTATTAACAGCCAGTTAATACTTAAAGTTGCAAAGTATTGTAGCTATTTCTGCCTAAGTGATCAGTTCTGCATACATTGTACGTTTGCTGTGGCCACAAAGTAAATTCGCTAAAGATACCAAGTATGATGGCTGTGGCTACGTAGCAAACTGATTCCAGATACCGAGTAAATTGGATAGGAAAACCAAGTAACTCGGTATCTGGAATCGATTTACTGTGTAGCCATAACAGACTTTCTCGGTATTTACTCGGTTTTCTTACCGAAAAAGTCTGTTATGGCTACACAGTAAATCGATTCCAGATTCCGAGTAAATTGGATAAGAAAACCGAGTAATGTAGCTGTAAATACCGAGAAAGTCTGCTATGGCTACAAAGCAAATCGATTCTAGATACCGAGTAAATCGGCTGTAAATACCGAGAAAGTCTGCTAGGGCTACAAAGCAAATTGATTCCAGATACCGATTAAATCGGCTGTAAATACCGAGAAAGTCTGCTATGGCTACAAAACAAATCGATTCCAGATACCGAGTAAATCGGCTGTAAATACCGAGAAAGTCTGATATGGCTACAAAGCAAATCGATTCCAGATACCGAGTAAATCGGCTGTAAATACCGAAAAAGTCTGCTATGGCTACAAAGCAAACCGATTCCAGATAACGAGTAAATTAAGTAATAAAACCGAGTAAAATTGCTGTAACTACGGAATAGACCGGCTGTAAATACCGAAGAAGTCTGCTATGGCTACAAAGCAAATCGATTTAAGATACCGAGTAAATTGGATATGAAAACCGAGTAGCATTGCTGGAACTACCGAGTAAATCGGATGTAGTGTTCGAATACATTGGTTCCAACTACTGAGTTACATTGCTGTAACTTGTTACATTTCTTAGGCTACAAAGTAAAATTGGCTAAATGTAGCCATTTTTAATCTGTGGTTTCTAAATAAGCTTATTATGTTAATAATAAACAAGTATTTTTAACACATTCTAACGGTTAATATTTCACAAGTAACGATAACAAAGTTGACTTATTAGTTTTTAACTGCAAACTTTGCAGGTGCTATATTGACAAACATGCTGGGTTATTTTCAGCAGTATCTTGTTTATTTTTAGCCCTTGCGTTTTTTCAGTGTGCCATCTAGGAATTTTATTTAACACTAAATTTGACACAAGGAAAGACGCTCATTCGCACCACACTTCATCACTATTCCATCCAAGAGTGGAATAGATTTGCATCGTAATTGCTACATTAAAATTTTACTCAGGTTATATTTCAAAATTAGGTCTTTCAAGGCACTGCTTATATTAACTAAAGTATAAACTTAAATATATGCTTTTTTCTGAAGGTTTATTTTGTACCCCTCATTGATTAAATAATTGTGTACTTACTTTTAAACTTATTATTGCAAACTGCCCGAATAGATCTGTAAAGAGAACAGTTTTCGTTGTAATTTGATCGCTTTTAAGGGCAAAGATGAAGCCTTAAAAAAGAAAATATTTCACTATTTACCTCATAATATAATATATACCACATATCTCTACAATTTCTATAGTAAGGTAACATACATACCTAATACGGATTCGTTTACGAGCGACATGATTACCAGTTACGGCAAAAGCTATAAAAATCAATGACGCCATGATTGTAATAAACCGACGAAATGAATGTTATAGGTTTATGGAGGCATGGAAAAGCAATTTTGATGTGGAAAGTAAGAACAAAATAAAAATGTACCTATAATGTCAAGCAACGCAGTCTTCAAACGCTAGCGAAATTTTTTGATGACGTTATTCAAATACAAAATAAAGCGCATTTTAAAAGCTGAATATTGATTGGAGGCGGTTCACAAAATTGCGCATTTTGCATGGTTTGTCCTCCTGGATCGTAATTTACTTGGAATTTGAAGCAATTTTATAGTGTTTTTTTTTTCGGTATAGTTAAATGAAATGATTGTCAATAAAATTACTGAATTCAATTAATCAATGATCATAGGTTATTCTGACGTGAAATTTTATTTATTTATTTATTTATTAAAAAGGGACGCTAACACATAACAACACAAACATAAAAATAACAAACAGATAAGGCTTTTTTTTTTTTTTTTTTTTAATAGTTTTACGGCTCTGGATGCAAGTCCTTTTGAGCCAGTCGTTTTTATTATTTACACTTTGTGAGCACTTTATATGCACATCTTTTTATCACTTATACAGTAATATTTACATCCAATTTAAACAGATAAGGCCTTGATCTAGTGTTGCCATCAATTACAAGCGTCCACAAAATTATCTAAATTAGATACGAAACCTAAAACACAAAATTATAGACATTAATTAAATAAATTTTAATAAAAGAAAAAATAAACAGAAACGTTACGGAAAAAAATATATAAATAAAAGATATTAAAAAGAATTATTATGTTTTCATGTTGTATTCAATATAAAAATCGCGGTAAGGCAACATTAATTGGGAAAATTTAAGAAATTATTTATTTCACTAGTTATCTTTTGAATAATACAGATTCTAATATTTCTAATACATTATGTCTCAAAAAAATTTACGTCTGATGTTTTTGCAATTTTTTTTTTTTTTAACAAATTTATTGAATTTTTATGAATATTTTATTTGTATTATTTCATTTATGTCCTTAAAATTTACAATGTAATTAGTTTTCTGCAAAAAAAGTGTGAAAGATTGATCACTGCAAAAAATACAAAGGAGTGTTTGGAAATGTGGGACATTAACTGTCATTAAAAAAGATCGGTCTATATGTTTGTCATATACTCAAAAGTCCTTCTTTAGTTGATAAATTGGGCACTTCAAATTTTAGTTTTCTCGCTAAAAAGCACGCGTAACGAAATCTCAAGACGATATAGCGTTTGCGTCTCTTTATGCTACGGCGTAGCTAGTGCTACGATTTTAGAATATGCGCCAGCATCGAGTTACTAGGTGGTGCACTTGCAGCCATAGACAATACAGCCCAGAAAGACGTCTATTGTTCAACATCTTGCGTACAAATAATTCTGTCAACAATCGAAACGGGATACTGCAATCCTATTGGCTCTTCCAATCTTACGTATAGCGCCACAAACTTATCTTTTCCGAAGACGAAGACTCTAACGTAAGGAATATAGAAGCCATTTGGTTTGGCCTACCGAAACATATAATTTTGGAGTGGCGAATTTTATCTGCTGGTTCAGTCAGATGTGTTGACAGAAATCGGTCACCTAGTATTAGGAGTCTGTAGGCTGTATTCGTCTATGCTTGCAGCCCTTGGTGCAAAAATGTACATGAAAAACGCAAGGTTTATTTTTGTGACTTGCAGTTTACATGTCACACTAAAAAATACTCTGAATGCCTCTGACTGCCCCTCGGGAATTTATGTCGTGACGGTATACATGTCACAGTAAAAAGTCATAACCGGTCGAAACTAATTTTGACTGCGAAAATCAGTCACAATTAATTTTGTCCGACGTCCTTACCCAACCAACAATTTTGCCCTATAACAAATCCTTATACCTCAAAAAAGCTGGGTATAAAGGTTTTAGCGGTAACCGAAGGTTGTGTAATAGCGTTTGACAATACAGTTTAGCTCTATAAGTTTATACAGCAAAAACTACCTATTATCAAGTGTTGTAAAGGCTTACATCGCCACTTTATATTTCTGTTATAGGCAGATGTTATTGCAAGCTCCAATGTGACCAGTATATAACGAAATAACTCTATACCAGTGTTTACTGTCGCCATAATGTGGCTGTTTTACGCTATAAAGGTTCTGACTGTACTTTAATAGATCTTACGTTATAGTAGAGATAAAAACTCAACAATAGGTCAAAATTGTGATATTGTGGTTTTGTAGAACGTCGTTACAACACATGGCACTATAGTGAGCACAAAAACTCTGCAACAGAGCTATTTCGTGATACAGACGAGTTTCAAATTACCATTATGTAGCTTAAATTTTCCTATAAAGGTATGCTAAGGCCCTTTATAGTTCCAGTGTTAACATTGTCACAAAGACACTTTTTTAGAACAAGATTGTTTTTTGTTACTGTTATAGCCCTTCTTTTACACCACAGTGTTATAAAAGGAGTTCTTTCTCTTTTAAAACATAAATAGGGTATGTAAAGGTACGCTTATTACTTTTAAACGATAATTCAGTTTTGTTAAGGCATTTCTGTCACTCTTTTATACCTAATCGCCGTTTTTATTTAGCGTAACTAATGAAACACCTTTGTTTTTTATAAATAATAAAAAATGGATTTTGAAGCCTGGAAAAGATTTAAACGCAGTGGGACTTATAGACGAGAAGTGAAAAGACAATACAAGGAAACAGTGACTTCGTCCACTATTCAAAACTCTACTAGTCAAAGCCAAGTTAGAGACCAAATTGTACAAAGTGGTTCCGTACCAAATACATTTTTTGCTTACGAAGAACTAGACAACAATTCGAATGTGGACAGTGATTCTTCAACAGATGACAAAAATCGGCAACTGCGAGATGGTTTAAGAAATTGGGCCGTCAATTATAATATATCGCAAGATGCGATTAAAACTTTAATTGTTATTATAAATGATCGAATACCAAATATATTGCCAGCAGATCCAAGGACGCTTTTAAATACAGAAAAATCTGTCACTACTCATCCTGTGGGAAATGGACGGTATTGGCATAACGGCTTGACAAAAACTTTGAAGTGCTATCTACAAATGATTGATAGTAGTTTATCTATAATTTCACTGAATATTAACATGTATATTACTAAAATGTATATTACTTACAGCCCGCTGCCTGCTTTTAAAAGTTCAAAATTGCAGTTATGGCCAATTTCTGCAATACCAAAACTGCGACCCATTGTAATCGGAATTTATTCAGGCACTGACACACCATCGGATTTAGATGGTTACCTAAGAATGTTTTTAGATGAAATAAAACAACTTCTTTCTATTTTATTTTATTCTAACAAAGACTTATTTTTTTAATTGAATAAAAACATATCGCATTTATGTATAGCACTAGAACAAGCACAAACGGAACCCTAATTTCATGTAATGGTGGCTGTGGTCTGTAATGACGAGTGCTGTAGTGGACTTCAGGACGCTAAAAATATGTTTATGACTTTAAATTCGTAATTTTTTAAATAAAATCTCAATAATTCGAAGAGGGCATTAAAAATTCACTTAATATGCTTTCTCAGTAACTAACCTTCCCGCACATCATTACACATGTAAGAGACAAATAATTTAATTACAAAATAAATTCTTACTTAACAGGATATCCTCGTATTCTTCGTTTATTATTTATTTTCTAAAAAACACGTGTTTACTGGAGTACTCCAGCTGTGAACGAATGAAAAACGAGCATGATAAATTAATAGTGTAGTAATGGAATCATAAACTCTTTTACAGTACAAAAAGGTACTTTAGAAGCGTTGTGGTGGCTTGTATATCACCAAATGGAGATTGCGTTACTATTACATCAACTGTATAGGCCAAAATTGTGATGCTTGATGCCGCTATAGTTCCACTTTAGAGCTGGATGGAGATATAATTGTGCCACTTTCTTTGTAGGTTCACCTTCTTAGGCCCTTTATTTCACCACCCATTGGTTTTTAGGAGACGTTCTATGGTCTTTTATAGAACCACCTTTTGCTGGTTGGGTAATAAAAACAACTTTCTTTGTTTTCTGCCATCTGAATACCAAACTAACCCGAATTTTGTTGACATTTATCGCACGCATGAAAAATGTAAACAACATTTAAAAATTTCAAAATATATATTTTTTATCAAATTTTACATTTGAAAATGCTTATACGCGAAACCGGTTGGGTGTAAAAATAACATAATAAACGTTTTGTGGACAAGTACAAGTGTTTTAGTACAACAAAGATATATCTATAATTAATTTATTTTTTTATTTATTAGCCAATTTATTCTAGTTTAACAGGTATAACAAATTTTTACACTAAAACATGCTAAATACTTAGTACTATTAATATGTACAAAAATAATTATTATTATTATACTAGTATAGAAATTACTGAGTATAGCATGAAATACATTATTAAGGCGATTACCATCGCCAAATTAGCAGCTCGATATTTGTCACTACAAATATCAACGGAAACGACATTGAAATAACGTTCATATCAGCGCGCAATGCATAGTGGCTGTTACGACGCTCGCTGCGTCCTTGAGAGGGCGAAATAGGAGAAAATTATACTTTTCACTTGGACGTGATTACTCGATTGAATAATCTTATGTTATGTTTATAGCTATAAAGTTTATCTATTTATCAAAGCATAGATGAATTCAATCGGCCAAGCCACTCAGGAGCAGTAGGGAATTTGAGGTCAAAAAACACAATTAAGTAAAAAAAAAAAATTCATGTAGAAGTTTTGGTGGTATGAAAAAGAAAAATGTTGCATATGTTGTCTAAGAGTTGATTATTCATAATACATTTTTTTATTTTTTTTTTGGTTTGGCCACAAACGAGGAGTAGGCTTTAGAAATTACCCATTTGGCAATAGTAAGGCCCTTAAGCATAAACTAGAGGTCCATATGACCTTGGCCTCCCTCATCGATTTTCGTTTTATTTTGCAGGTAAATTTTTCCTAGTTCCTTCCACTTTTCTCTGTCTAGAGCGACATTTATCCAGTCTTTACCATATCTATAATAAGTTATACTATATTATCTGTGGTTATACCAAGTGCCGACAATCGCAAATTCACAACCATCAACATTTTACTCCAAATTTCTTATTTGAAGAGTCAATGGAGTCAACCCTGAAATCGCAAAAAAAAAGTCTGCCCTTACATACATTTCGGCCGAGCGGCATTGCATTTTTCTATGAAGAGAGTAATTTTTTTTTTCGATATACTCTATTTTAATACGGCAAATAATGTTTGTAAACAACTTTGTAACCTAAGTGATGAAATATGATGTAAGAAAGCATTTTTATACCTATACATTTTGGTTTAAACTAATAAAAGTGAACTCACGTACATTAATATGTTTAATTGTGCAGCAAAAATTGTAGTTGAACATATATTTCATCACTTTTAGGTTATAAAGTTGTTTACAAATCATCCACCCAAAGTTTGTCTGGAAGAGATCGCTTTAAGCGATAAGGCCGCCTGTTTGTGCTGCATAATAAGTTAGTTAAAAATTAAGTATTTATATTTCTGTTCCTTTTTATATGGTGAACAAATAAAGTTGTATTGTATTGTACTGTACAAACATTATTTGCCCTATTAAAATAGAGTATACAGGATTTGTTCCATAGTAAAAGTTGTTCTAAACCATTGACCGAATAAACTCTTCAAATATGGTTACACCTTTCTGCTACACCTTGTATATTTTCCTCGGTCTACTAAAAACTGTGACTTAACTTTCAAAACAAATAATGTTGAAGTTTTTCCTCTGTGAAGTACCATACTCATACGTAACTAAAGAAATACTCTGATTTAGTTTTCTTTTACAAAACAAAGTTTTTCACAAAAGAGTAAGTAGAAACGTGACAGAACGTGTTTTAGGAATAAGTTCCGTAACTTTGTAAGAAATTGTTTGATTGGATTTAAGAAAATACAAGCGTTACTCCTCGGCCATAGCTTCAGGCTTCGAGAGGCGCGCCAAGCGGTTTTTCTTGCCGCGGCGGAGAGAACAAATGCATGAAGTTGTATAGGGCCGGCCATGGATCGCATCTCGCGCGTCTTGTCCGACTTCGAGTGACTTGCGCTCTCTCAACGGTGGTGTGCGGGGAGGCGGGGAGCCGCGCCAGTGATCGAGCGCATAGGAAGAACCTAGTGTCGAGCGCTTTGACCGAGCGAGCGCGCTATGCATCCGATGCGATGAAAGGCGTGGCAGGGCAAAGCCCATTGCAAAAACCACCTGGAAGCGCAGCAAGAAACGCCGCCAGAAGCCTGAAGTACGTACTATCAGTTTATGATGCTATTAGGATAGGACCTTGTGCGTTTTGATAAGGGTTGCCTACCGTTCTGTTTTCCCAGGACGTGTCCGTGTTTTGGGAGTCCTAGATAGTTTTTAAGGCGAATGGATACGCCAACTGCAATTTGGACCTGTCTTTGAAGGCCTACTCCTCCCACACGGGTTTGCGCTAGCCGGAGACGCAGTGGTTGTCGTAACAGCCACTTTTCAAGGCACGCTGAAATGAACATTATTTCAATGTCGTTTCCGTTGATATTTGTACCGACACACATCGAGTTGCTTATTTAGCGTGGTCATACGCCTTAAGAAGCGTCCTGGGTTTTTTTAAGTGTCCAGGCCCCGTAACAATTTAGTAGAAACACCGGTGCGAGGAGTGTGACAAGCTGTCTTATCACGCCCTCTCCCTTGTAATTCATTTTAAACTGCTGAGTTTACAGAACGAATTCAATACGTTCTTTGTCAACGGTTTAAAAACTGTATAACTTACGGTGTTACTACAAAACGGTGTTTAACTTTAGACAGTGTTTAAATCTGTTGTTGTCGCCTTTTCTTTCATATTGTAAAAGAGTGACAGCAACAGATTTAAACACTGTCTAAAGTTAAACACCGTTTTGTAGTTACACCCTTTTAAATAAAAACTGTATTTAAAACAAGTTTAGATTTGAAAGCCTTTGTAAAAAAGACATGTAGACACCGAGAGCTATAAACGCAGATTCCGAAGGCTTTAATTTTAGTTTTAGTGCTGTCAAAACTAAATTTTGTTGATTGCAAAATAGCCTTTAAATGTTGTGAACAGAAGCTAAATTGACTTGGAATAAATTTAGTTTTGACAGCTCTAAAACTAAAATTAAAGCCGTCAGAATCAGCTACATTGTCGATAAACTGCTGAGCAGTTTGGCTTAAAAATTGTAAAAATATCATGTAATTGTCTTTTATAAATAAATAACATATTTATCTATTTAAACTAAAACTAAAGCCTTCAAAATGTCGTACTTACAAAGGTTGTCTTTTAAATTCACAAAGCGTAAACTATCCTCAAATCCCAGCTTTGGCTTTAACATAAAATAAATATAAATCTGCTCAAACTAATCTTATTATCCACGTTTTAATTACAAAATTGAGCCAGATTAGTCGATCCATGAAGTCGTAGGACCTGTTAAATAAAAATTATGAAAATAATTTTTTATATACTTATTGTTTTAATTAAACAAAAAATAAAATAAAATACCCTTGTTTGATTTTATATAATCTCCGTATTATTTAAATTGGATGACAAGCTTCTTCCTCTTTCTCTAGCCCTCTTCCCAGTTCAGCTGGGGTCGGGCCTCCTCGTATGTCGGCGCCAGAATATTCTATCCCGGGTTGTTATTGTGGGCAGGTTCTGGTCTTTAATTTCCCTCTCGATATTGGACCACCATATTTATGGTGGTGGTCCTCTGTCTCTTGGTTTATTTGGAATGTTAAAAGCTTTTTTTACGACGTAATTTTCCACAGTCCGTACCATCTTAATCTGCTTTCCGTTAAGGCTATCATTGAGGATAGGCCCCGCAAAAACATCAAAGTTCCCTTATTTATTCTTCGTGGTTTGAAGAATCTAGCAATACTATAAGTGAAAAAAATATATATATTTCTGCCTAGAATATGATGCACACACTTAGCGAAACAGAATCAACTGAAAGCATTTCAGTAATGAGTTAAAAAACAACAAAGATTGCTCTTAAAAAAAGTTGTCATGTCGAGGTTTAAGATTACTTCAGCAAAATTCCATACATATTAATTATGGATTAAAACCTGTATGAACTTTATTACACTCTGAAACAAACAGATTTTTCCTAAAACATTTAGTTTTTTTTTTTAATAATAAAACTTGCGAGTAAAATTCTTCCTTACGAAACCTCTACTTAGCGTGGTCTACGGTGTTATGTCAAATTGGTCTTTATCTGTTCAAGTGACGCGACGGTTGAGTCTCCGATCTCCACTGCCCACGGTTTATCGCGGCCGCGGGCTCTAACTTAATGATTCCCTTAAGGCGTTCTTATCCCAGAAGAGTGACTCTCTGTCTTTTTCTTTACGTGTAAGGAGTAAAGAAAATAATCACACTTTTGTACTTTTTCGTTGTTTTTATCGGTTTTTAAATTGTTTAAAAATAAGGGATATGTTTATTAAAACCCACTTACGTGGTCGACCTAGAAAATTTAAAGAGCAATATGACGAGATATGTTTCGTTAATAAAAGAGTGGAATTATGGAAATGGCATGATTTGAAAGGTCTTATTACATGCTGTGTTCGTGAATTATTTCTATCGAGCAAAGTTTATCTGATCGTGTAACACATGCATGGAAGACCTAGATAAAGGTTCGAACTATATTGCGTATTTTTTTTTGGAAGTTTTAGACGACATTTGAAAGTTCTATTTGACTTTGAAATTACTGATTTTGGGATAAGAGCGCCTTAACTTCTCAGTAATAGTCGCAACATTGGATCACATTGGAAACATTGGATCACACACTAGTATATTATGTTTGTTACTATGACATGCTATAAATCAAAACGAAATGATGTACTGATCATACTGTTATGTTTCAAGATTAAGGCTTCTATCAACGCCAACGACCTTGAACTTGTAACCATTTTATACGGTAACTCTAGCATTTTTCAACAGAAGAAAAATACATAGTAATCTGCATGATACAATAAGTGATGTGGTTTTTCCTGAATTTCATTATAACATACAGAAGTGAAGCAAGAAAATTCTAAGTTTACCCTTATTTCTCGATTTTTTGTTCACTTGTAACAACATAACTGATGCAGTTTTTATCGAAAAAGTTTGAAAATTTATAAACTTCTAGATAAAATAATACAAAATGATTTGGTTTTCTCAGTTCTTGGAAATTAATTTTAAAACAAATTAAAAACACATTTTTTTTCGCAATTATCAGCCGCAGCGATTGACGTAACAGCCATGTTACAGTGCGAGCTGATAAGGACTTTATTTCAATATAATTTTGTTTGAAATTCCAACCACCACGAATCGAGTTGTTAATTATTCCGACGGAGCCACCTTAAGAAAAAAAAAACGTTCGTTTCGTAAACAAGCACATCACATTATGTTACAGTTGCACAAAATACTATTGTAGTACGCATACGAGGATGTATGACTAACAGTGATCGGAATAGGTAGAGGTTTCTAACATAAACTTCTTGGAACATAGTCATAAAATGGAGACTTCTATACGACAAAATTTTAATTTTATTTTTAGATTCGGGATATTATTTTACTATATTCGCCACCAATATGTTAAAAACTACGAAATAGGCAATTAATATCCGTGGTTGCGTCAGCCGCCATTTTGGTTTTAAATGGGAATTGTTTTTGCTCAATAACTCCGTTGTTTTCAATATTTTTAGAAAAATTGTGAAGACTTAAGTTGTTCTAATATTTTTTGTTGAAAACGAACGAGTTATTGAGCAAAAACAATTCCCATTTAAAACCATAACGGTGGCATTTTGTACATCATAAATATTACGACACGAATACCCGACGGAATGTCAGAGGTGTTCCAAACGTGAACTGTGAAATGAAAGTAACAGTCCACACTCGGTACAACCGTGCTTCACCGACGATTATTACGTCCCAACGAGCCCTATCGCCGTTCTTCGGGCACAAACACACGCTTTTTAGGGCACGCAGGTTTCCTCATGATGTTTTCTTTCACCGTTCAGCAAGTGAAAATTAATAATACAATGCACCTTAATTCCAAAAAACTCATGAGTTTTTCTTCTTATTTATTATTTACTAGCTTCTGCCCGCGGCTTCGCCCGCGTGGCCTACAGGAAACAAATTACTATTTTTTTTCAGGCCTTCGGCCTCGCGGGCGCTTTCGCCGTCCTCGCATGTTCGTTTTTCGGCCTCGCTAGATACTCCCGGCTTCCGCGACGTACTAAAATCACACAATTACTCACTGAACGAATAGATTCAGATGTTATTGTGTAAAGTATTATAGTAGGTATGCGTCTTGCCCGCGACCCCGCCCGCGTTTATTCAACTCTGCTCCGTTTTCGGCTCGAGCATTATTTTATTAAAACCCTTTATACCCTATACGTTTAACATACAAGGTGACTTTTTGATCATCGTCCAAATTCATACTGGAGGCTTGATAAGTGATCAGTATCTTGGATCAATAACAATTTTTTGCGGAAATTTGTAAAATGAAATTTCGGATTCCCGTAGAAATTCACTTCCAGTTCCGAGTGAATCACTATGGGGAGTCGAAATTTCTTTTTACGAATTTTACAAACATTGTTATTGATTCATGATACTGATCACTTACCAAGCCACCAGTATGAATTTGGACGAAGATCAAAAAGTCACCTTGTATATGTCAATGTACTGACGCACCGGGTTCTATTATATGTATTGATTTAAACTGTTTTTCTGTGTTCAATAATGAATAAAGAAAATATTTTTGAAATGTCATTTAATTTTTCATATACTTTTAACATTTAATACTTTTAACAGTCAAATATTATTTGCGAAGAATGTATACATTTATAAGGAACGTACTATCAATGTTTTTTGTATCTTCTGCAAATGTATCTTAAATAAATAAATAAATAAAATAAACATTAAGAAATGTTTATACATTCAGTATGTTTAGTATAAATACAGGAACACTACAAAAAACAAAACTGTGTGTTAAATTAAAAGCCTTTTAAAGGTTTATTAAAAAAACAGATACAAACATGTATCACAATTTGATAGACAGATTTCAAGAATTCCCAAAGGCTTTTAGGAATATTAATCCCATATATTTTGCGAAGGTGCGGTTGTTTCAGCCTGTTTATTTTGTAATTACGCTGTAATTGTTAACAATACATTAGTTGTTAGTATGTAGTTCAAATTTATGTAGGTAAATACAATGTTTTCCTCTGCGTATTTCAGTAATATAATTAGATTTGTAGCTATTATTAGAGTGCAATACAAACTAGACAAGATCAGTCAGAAACAAACCCAAAGACAAGAATTAGAAAAAATTCCTGGGCCAGGATTCGAACCTGTGAATTTCTTAACTGTCTGAAGCAACAATATTGTAGCGACAACAGCGCCATCTGTTTCTTAAGAACAAGGCGTGAAATCACATAATGCCCTCGTGAGCGTTCTATATGTGTAGTACAAGCTAGTATATCAGGCAGAAGCGAAAATAACAATGGACAAGTATGATGGAAGAATTCACCGGTCTGGGTAGGAACCTCGGTGGCGCAATCGGTAGGGCGCTTGTCTTGATAACAAGAGGTCGCAGGTTCGAATCCTGGCCCGGGGAATTTTTTCAAATTCTTGTCTTTGGGTTTGTTTCTGATTGATCTTTTCTAATTTGTATTGCACTCTAATAATAGTTAGAGTATTCATAGCGATGGATTTCGCAAAATGTACATTTGTAGCGTTTGAAACAAAAGAAAAAAAAAATAACAAAATGTTTCTAATACTTTGTTGGGACACCTGACGCTAGAACATCAACAACACAAGGTTTTTAAGGGTTCATTGGAAGAAACTATCGTAGGTCTCTCCTTATATTGAAGAAAATATATTTATCCATCTTTTATCTAGGGATTCCACCTATAAACAATGTTTTAAGATATAGACTTTTATAAAAAAAAAAAAATTCCACTCTCTTTTTTTTTGTTTTCGAACGTTCGTTTCAAAAACGCGGTTAAGAGATCAACTTGCTTTTTTTTATAAAATGGGCAATAGAAATATGAAGGAATGTTACCTAATTCCAATATTTTTTTCCCTACAATATATTTCAGTATTAGCTAAAAAAACACCAATTTGTTGTTTTGCTGCGTGATCACTAGTATTACGCGTCCAAGAACAAGAGGCCAAAGAGCCAATATATAATCGCCTCTATGAAAAGCAAATAAGGTTTTTGCCATTACACTTATTGTGCTGGACGGGTAATAAAAAATGTTGCTAGGGTATGCCATCCTCTTAAAAAATGTAATACGCTGACATTTTAACTTATTCTGCTTATGGCGACCCCACACAAAGGGCTGAAATATAAGGTGATAGAGGGATTTAGTATAGTAACAAGGATTAATAATAAAAGTGGCGCAGAGGGCTATGGAGCGAGCGATCTTCGGAGACCGACAAAAATAGCCTGGAGAAGAGGCCTATGCCCAACAGTGGGTGGATGTGGGCTGAATGATGATGATGAACAAGGATTAAAGAATCCGGTCAAGTGCGAGTGGAATTGCGCTTTGAGGGTTAATAGACTTAAATTATTCGAACAAAACTGACAAACTTATCGCCTTCAAAATGTATGAAACAAAACTGCAAAATTATACCAAAATAAACATTATGGTAAACCGAGGACGAGCTGGATAGGAACACGGATTTCGAGATTGAGAGTCCATGGAAAGGGCGCTTTCACATTGGACGAAAACGACACGATTTCTCGGCTGTACCGTTGTCCGTCAACGATATCGTCGCCGACAGCGACCGACATCGATATCGGCGACAACACTATGAGGGGTGAAGGAGAGCAGCGGGCGGGGTGATACGCGCCGCACTAATGCGAGTGAAGGTGACTATATCGCAGATGGATTGTATAATCAGTGGTTTTATAAAATGTAAAACCGCTAAACGTTAACGCGCAGGATTTTATAAACGTTTTGCGTTATTTAATGCAGTGGGTGAACGTTTAGCGGTTTTGTAAAAGAGCGTCAAATTAAACGTTGGATTGTAAATTTTGTTAAAAACTACAGGAGTCACCTCGCTCCGCTCTGCTTCGCTCGGCTCCTTATTTTATCTTACATGTAAACCTAGCACGCTCCTCCTTGCTTTGCTCGTCGTCGCACTTATTTTTGACTTGTGGTTTAAGACTTTTTACATTACGTCTAATCTAAACGTTGGTAGCAGTATTGTCAAACGTAACGTAATGACAATCCAGCTGTTTTACATAACGGATCTATTTTGTAAAACAGCTGATTCTACAATCCAACTTCGACAACGATATCGACCCAGAATATCGCTGTCGTTACGGCTGACAATAGGTCGGTGTCGTGTCGTTATCGTCCAAACTATGACAGAAATAAATTTCTATGTTTGAATACTTGGCGATTTATCCATCGCAAGGAGATATAAATTAACTTTATATCATTGCAGTATAGAAACGCAGAAAGAAAAGTAAATCTGGATGTGACGAGCTCTGAACCGGGATTCGAACCCGGGACCTCTGAGACCTCTGAGAGGTCCCGGGTTCGAATCCCGGTTCAGAGCTCCTCACATCCAGATTTACTTTTCTTTCTGCGTTTCTATACTGCAATGATATAATGTTAAGTTATCGTCCAATGTGAAAGCGACCAAAAACGTGATATCGCCCGCGCTAAACTTTATGTGAATGAAGTCAGCTATGGCAGAGAATATTGGCGAGACGGATAGAGAGAACATAAACGAACTTCAGAGGCGCCTGCCGTTTATATCTATGCCGCGTGCTACTCTTTGGAAAGGCTTAAAGGATATATAAAGCTTTTAACAATGTTTGCTAAGAGAATCTCCAAGTACCTATTCAAGTTAGTCGCAAATATGGATTATTCCACTAAGAGCATACGAACATTAGGTGAGAAGTGAAAATTGTGCAACATTGTCTATAAAGGCCCTATGTGCTGCTAAAGTGCTGCCACATTATAGAAAAAAAGCATTTCTTACTTACTATAATAATTATTGAAAAATGTCTAGAAATAGCAATGAATGAAGCAAAGCTAAAAAAAACGGCCGCTTTTAGCACAACTTAATAAACGGAGAGCTAGCGACCAAATCGGTCATGTGGCTTCAGCTGTATTGAAACTCCGTTAGCTACTTCCCTGATAGTGGAGTATTTATAGCCATACACCAATATTTTCGTCATTAAAGCATGAAACTTGGCATACTTGTTACTTAGCTGTACTGGAGTAGAAAACGCCCGGGATACAGCGGGTAACACTCTGCTGGGGGGGGCTAGAGAGGGGGGAAGTTTCCTTACGCTGCGCCCTCTTTTGAGCCTCATATCTGCTCATTTAGAAAAAATTGTTGTTATTTTGTATGATAGGTAAATGTTGTTGTTTTGTTTTAGATCTAGCTCATTCTCGTGTGTAAAGAATTTGCGATGCGATGGCAATAATAGAAAAATTTGTTGTTATTTTGTATGGTAGGTAAATGTTGTTGTTTTGTTTTAGATCTAGCTCATTCTCGTGTGTAAATGAATGCCGAAAGCACCTTTTAACAAAAAAAGACGGCCAGCTGGAAAACATACCACCCACAAAAGGAGCTCTGCACCAGCATTTCCTGCGAGCAGTGTGTCCCTCGTACAAGTGCACATCCGAAAAGGGGTGAAACTAGACCTTATTTTATCTACAAAAAAATTTTTTTTTTGGAAAATCTTTGTTTATAAATTTACGTTTTAAAATTTTTTTTGCCTACCGTGGAGATTATGTATAAAATAAGTCATAACTTTTGGTCTATCGAGAGTAATGCAATGAATTAAAACTGTTATAATTCTTAAGAATAGACGTTGCATATCAAATCAAAAACAAAACATAATTAACTACCATTACCATAAAAATAATATCCAAAAATATTATTTCTTTAATTTTTCCGTCTTTTTTTTCAGTAATAGTAAATTTTTTCAAAATAATGTCCTCGTTTCACTAATACTTTTATTCCTATTTATCATTGCCTATTCCATTATCTTTCTAACAAAAAAAAATACAACGTTCTATCATAAATACAATTTTTTCTACGAGCGGTTAACCAACTGCGCTCGCTTCCCATACAAAGATACCCAAGCGGAGTATTTTTTCAAGATAAAAAAAAAATCTTTATTTTTGTCGATATATTTAGATCTAGTTTCACCCACTTTCGGATGTGCACTTGTACGAGGGACACACTGTATATACTTCTAACCAATTTTTTTTTTTTTTTTTAGAACGTGGTTAAGGGATCGACTAGATTTTTTTTTCATAAAATAGGTAATAGAAATATGAAGTCAATGTACATACTTACATTAAATATATTTTTGTCTACTAAATATTTCAGTAGTAACTAAAAACCCTCCAATTTGTTGTTTCGCTGCGTGATTATTTGTATTAATTATCCATCGAACTATTATAGTCAATAATTTATACTTGATAGTTCGATGAATAATACTAATAATCACGCAGCGAAACAACAAATTGGAGGGTTTTTAGCTAATACTGAAATATTTAGTAGGCAAATATACAGGCTGCTTGGAAATTCGACCTATTCCTTTAAAGAAGTTATACTAGGAATCATTTCCAACAAATAATGCCTATCAACTAGGGGTCGAAAAATATATTTCTTTTTTAAGTAATCACTTCATCATCACTCATTTATCATTAATCAGAAAAATAACTGGTATAAAACAACTTTTACTATGTAACAAACATTATAACTCGAAAAAAATAATTTACTGTGTCATAGAAAAATGCAATGCCGCTCGGCCGAAATGTATGGAAGGGCAGATATTTTTTTGAGATTTCAGGGTTGGCTCCATAGTAAAAGTTGTTCTATACCATTGACTGAAAAACCTCTTCAAATATGGTTACACATTTCTGTTACACCTTGTATATAGTTTTCCACTTCGTTTTTAATACGCCTTCCTAATAATGTGAAATAAGATTGAAAATTAGAGAAATGTGCAAAGAGGTTAGGTTAGATATTTTGTTTATTTTCTAAATTATCGGCTGCAACTGCAACAATGTAGTGCTCCCTCATTCTTTTTAATCATGAAAATTCTTTCGTTCTTTGTCGTTAATATCTGTAAAGAAACGATAATTTCGATGAACCAAATCAAGAAAAAAAAAATTACAATTGCGGAATATTTCTTAGTAGTTTTATGAACGAACAGTAGTTCTCTGAGCATTTTTTACGTCGACAGGACGTGTATGAGCCGTAGAAAGTGGGTGACTAAGTTTTAGAGCGATATAATAGCGGTTTATGTAGCCAAATTATGGCCTTGATAGCAGTTGATCATAAAGTTTTAGGGTACGGTAGCAAATATATAATGATTTAAAATTAAATAGACTGTAAAAGCTTTTAATGATTTTTGTTTTAATATAAATAGGTACTAAAGCCGATTCTGAAGGCTTTAATTTTAGTTTTAGTGCTGTCAAAACTAAATTTTCTTCATTGCTAAATAGTCCTTAAAATTATTAAGCAGAGAAACTAAATTACTTTGGAAAATTTCAAGTTTTGACAGTACTAAAACTAAAATTAAAGCCTTCAGAATCGGCTTTACTGATAGATATGATAATTTAAATATAAATACAGTTATCTCAAGATAAATTTAGAGTCCAACCTAGACCCGGCATCAGTTGAGTATCTTAATTAAAATGAATAGACATAGACATATATAATATAAAAGTACATGACATGACAGGTCATGACATAAAAACATATAAAACCTAGACTACCTATTTAATTTTTTTAATAGTATTAACTATTTATTAATAATCATCATCATATCATTATATCATAACATATCATATCATAACGTATCGTATCGTATACTTTATTTATACAATTTCCTATTTATTTATTATCATCATCACATCATCATATATATCATATCATATCATAACGTATCGTATCGTATCGTGCCGTGCCGTGCCGTACCGTACCGTATCGTACCGTACCGTATCGTAGCGTATCGTATCGTATACTTTATTTATACTATTTATTTATTTATCATCACCATCATCACCGTCATCGTCATCGTCATCGTCATCGTCATCGTCATAGTCATAGTCATAGTCATAGTCATAGTCATAGTCATAGTCATAGTCATAGTCATCGTCATCGTCATAGTCATCGCCATCGTCATCGTCCCGCCAGCTACCGCGGGCCGGATTAGTGGTGCTCGCGGGCCGTTCTTGGCCCGCGGGCCGTGGTTTGGAGACCCCTGCTGTAGACTGTAGATCATTGTAAGTAGGCATTACGTTTTTTAATTACATTAGGGTCGGGGGTGATAGTTTTATTTATTTTTAGAACACAACTCAAAATATAATGTGACCTAACCGTTAAAACATTATATTTTTAGGGTTCCGTACCCAAAAGGTAATCAACGGGACCCTATTACTAAGACTCCGCTGTCCGTCTGTCACGAGGCTGTATCTCATGAACAGTGTTAGTAAGACAGCTGAAATTTTCACAGATGATGTATTTCTGTTGCCACTATAACAAAAAATACTAAAAAACAGAATAAAATAAATATTTAAGGGGGCTCCCATACAACAGACGTGTTTTTTTTGCCGTTTTTATAGATAATGGTACGGAACCCTCCATGCGCGAGTCCGACTCGCACTTGGCCGGTTTTTATAATACATAATGGTACGGAACCCTTCGTGCTTGAGTTCGACTCGCACTTGGCCGGTTTTTTATAGAAGTATTCTTTGTGTAAGTAACTTTTAACATCATCGAAAAAAGAAATAAAAAGTTTTAAAAAGTAACAGGTTTACCTGCTTCGAAGTACATCGACATGGCCACCGTATGTACAGTGGAGACCAGCGGGCCTATTGTGTATCTCTAGTTGCCTTCTGAACTGGGTGTCTATCATCAAAAACATAGATACCGTAAAAGGGGGCTAATTGGTACAATTTTTTTATAGAACATAATATTCTACCAAAACAAAAATCCTTGAGGCATTTGAGTATTAAAGAAAAAGTAAATCTCACTTTTCTCTTTCATTATCTCTTATCAGATTTGACATATATGCATAAATTTCAGAGCAGTAGCGTTATTTTATAGTGCTTCCAAATATCGCCAGTATGGGGCTTTTTGGAAACTGTACAGTCTTGGCATAATAAATCTCATTTTTCTCTGGCTATTTCAATTATGGCAAGATCAGCGATATTCGGAATTAATAAGTAAGGTATAAGCTTGTTCTTAGCATACATATTTTTTCTCTTACCTTGCATTTTTTAACCAAAATCCAATTAAATAGAAATATAGGATATTCATCCAAAAGAAACTTTCGGGGCTACTTGGAATCTTTAAACCAGTACATAGTATAAAAACACCGACGGAAAATGCGATAATTGGAAGATTTAAGGGGAAGTTGCAGTAACTAAGTAAAGTTATTATTTAAGGGACTTTTTGAAATTAAGAAAGAAAAAAAATGAAAGCTACCTACAAACTTTAAGAAATTTAACAAAATTAAACAACAATAGGTTTTTACAGTCTTCTATTTCTATTTACCTAGTGAAAAAAAAACTTATAAGGTTAAACGTCAGTCTCTCACTGAAAAGTTCACAATTTAATATTGTTTTTCTTCTTTTAAGAGTGTAAATTTTCTTTCCAATCTTCGGCAAATATCTCTGGGCAAAAATTCTTAGGTCCATTGTGTCAAAGAGAAATCACCAGTGTCCTACAGTCAACATAACTTGAATGAAGCCTCTTTCCTCTTCGGGAGAAAATAGAGTGGGGTGACCAGCTTTCTCTTGGGAACAATTTATCTTTCTTGATTTTCTGCTTAATGTGCTTATGGGGATATTATAGGTTTTAGACGCATCACATATTTTTAGCTTTTTATTTTGTATTTAATTTTCTTCTATAGCCTTTTTTAAGTCTCCTTTTCTATAGCTTTGATATGGTATGTCTTACCTTTTCTTCTAATGGGAATTCAACTCTTTCATTGCAACCCTGAAATAACAAAAAAATTGCTGAACACGAGGCAAAACAAGCAGTACTGCCCCTTAAATAGGTAATTATAAGCTGTTGGGGCTAATCAAGAGACCACACGAAATGTGCTTGAACCATCAAACTAGGAATACAGGGGGTTATTTGGAAGGAACTTCCAAAAACCCCAAAACTGACTCCCAAATAGCCCCATCCAAAAAAAACATAAAAAGATGGCGTCTAAACAGAGCTAGAACGAAACTAAAACTATGACTGAAATCCTTGGAAAACGGAAGCAAAATGAGTATAAAAGGATTTCACTCACCTCTAAAAAGTTTTTTTGTACACATGAAAGTACAACCACTTGAAATTTCGTCCGATTTACAGCTTTTTCTTAGAATAATATTTCGACTTAATGCGTGAGGTGCACAAACTTCAGAATTCACCACTGACAAGTGACAGATAAAAATAGTGTTGCCAGTTAAAAAAAAGCATACGATACGCTAATTTTTAGAAATTATATGACTTCAAATATTTTATTTCATTCAAACCAAAAAGCCCCGTTGATTGCAAAAAGCCCCCTTTTACGGTATACTATCGAATTCCGATGTCCTAAGGATATTTTCGCACTTGAAGTGACGACACAGATTGTTAATAGTTCAATACCCACTAAAGGCAATTTTGAAATTTCAGTTTTTAGCTTTGTTTTTGATGATAGGCAACTCGTGCAGTTGGCAACTAAAGATACAGAATAGGGGGCCACCGCATCAAGTAAGACACATTGGACTTTGCACCTATCTTATATTCTTCTCTGTAGGGGCTAATATCGTACTGCAAGTGTATAGCTTGATGTGGTGGCGTTACGGGTGGTACAGTGGAGTCCACTGTACCACCCGTAACGCGGGGACGTACATGTACAACCCTGTTTATATTTTATAGAAATATTATACAAAGTCTCATGAGTATTGAACGGAGGCCAAAAATTTTTTTCAATGCAAGTGCTCGTAAAGGCCCACTTTTTATACATCAAAACCGAACAGAAAGTCGATTATTTTGATCTAGGGCTTTATTATTATTATTTTTTAAATTTATTCACGAGAAATTGGCTAACCTGCAACCTTGCCTGTGTACCATAAATGTTGTACTTTTTTTCCCGCTGTTTAACGGCTCTGGATACAGTCCTTTTGAGCCATTAACTTGCAAAATTGTAACAATGTAACTTTCAACTTTAATAATTAAATTGTTTTCTTTGATTATATGTTTTTCTCCTCCCACTATGCATTGAAAAACGTAGTATGATACACGGGCGCAAGAGCAATAAATTACTAAGGGGAACGAAAATACAAACAGAAATAAAATGTCAGCTTTCGGATGATTTTGTTGCAATAATTAGGTTACGTAAAGCCATAAAAAAAATACATGTTTTTGGTTGAACTTTAAGGTATTCATTTTCCACAAACCACGTTAATCGATTCATATTTGTACTGTGAATGAATTTTTTTGTAACCCTCTATTGCACACTTCTTATCGATTTTGTTTCAGGTATCGCTTTCGCGATTTTGTTGGTTTTTTTTTAATAAAATTAGTGTGAATGATATCTATTCATTTTCCAAATACCACGTTATTCGGGTCAAAAAAAGCACCCCCTTTTTCCAAAAATACGTAAATCCACTGATGCAGTCAGCGGCAGCAAGATATTGTCAGTCTACGCCTAGCGTTGGCGCCCGTAAGACGTGGAACCTGTGCCCTTTTTTGCAAGCTATAAATATCTCCCAAAACTACTTCAAAACACATTGAAATTAATTTTATAAAGTAATATTTCGAGGAGCATCATATTCCTGCCGTTAAAAACTCAACAAAATATGCGTATGAGTGATTTAGCTACATCGTGCCATAGTCATAACAACAAAACCGAATGAATTTGGAATGAATTCATACTTTTATGCGGGAAAATAATATACGAGTATGTTACTCTAAAAGAAAAATTTTGTGATCGTTATTGAAACCCAAATTAATTTACTTATACTTACTGAGATCTGTAACAAAGGTCAATGACCTTTTCGTGAAATTACCCTCTAGTATTGGCTCACCATTTCAGATCCAATAAGTGAAGTTTTTTGCAAATTATATAGGTACACTTACTTGGGATAAATCGCCAAGCATTTAAAATATAGAAATTTATTTTGAAATATTTACAGTGCATGGCAAAATTATTAGATCGTAGATAATCCTGTCGGTACATGTTCAGGTTCTGTTACGCAAAATGAAAACAATGAAACTCTTTTAGGATTAATTTGTTATTCCTATGTTTGTCTGTCTGTCCGTTTGTCTAGACAATTTTTTCTGGGTAAAATTAATAAATACCAATATAAACGGCCCTCTATAGAGCTGTAAAAACATACTTTTGACGTTTTTATTTATATTACGATTTAGGTTTTCACGGTTTTTTTTTTACGTTTTTCATACAAATTTTCTCACTATGAAAATGCAGGGATGAACACTTGAGATAATATTTTGCATTTAAAAGTCAACACAGAAAGGAATTGTTGAACAAATAATGTAAAAAATATGAAAACCATGTTGTTCTATTCTAAAGGGATTAATTATCTACTGTTCAATGTGGCGATAGCTTTGTTTATTTTTTTCCTTGAATTATTTTTTACTAAGGTAACAAATAGTTTAATACAAGGTTTTCCTTAAGAGGTCTATTTAACCCTGTATTTTTCTTAAAATTCATACAATAGGTATAAACTGAATGTGAAGTCTACAGCTTATTTTCTTCATATCTTTTTTCATGAGTATATTCTAGTGACATCTAACTACGTTTCTATAAAGCCCAAAAAGCAAAATTTGATAAAACAACATCATAATAGCTGTCAGTATATCGTCAATATTGCCTCGTTTTTACACAAAGTTTAACAAGTTCGTATATTTTTATCTATACTGGAAAAAAAAAAAAAAAGAAAAACAGGCGTCGTTCATGTTAAGATGACTAAGTTTACACACTTTGCTAAGTATAAGCAATTACCGTTTCATGGAAAACTGTTTTGACCTGAAACCATTTCACAAATTCAATTAACTTATTTTGAATATCTTGTCATCTTGCATTTCTTGATGAGAAATACAATTTCAATAAGTAATAATACAACTTTTAGTTAAGAAAACTTATAGTTAAAAGTCTGCTGTATGCATTAACATATTTTTAATTATATTACAATAGTAATAAAATAATTGGCTTATCCGTCGTCGTGATACCAGCCGTAAATTTCTAAAATAATCTGATATCACGCTTATGGAAAACCCAATTATTTTGAAGATACCATAATATCATTAAAATATGTTTATGCATTTAGCAAACTTTTAACAATAAATTGTCTTAGCTAAAAGTTGTACTTTACCGTTATAATTATTTCTTAATATTTTGTTACAAATTCGGAGAAATAGCCCTTAAGGAAAACCTTGTATGAAAATATTTGTTATCTTTGTGACAAAGAAAAAAAAAAATAAACAAAGCTATCGCCACATTGAACAAACAGTAAATTATTAATCCCTTTAGAATAGAAAGATATGGTTTTATATTTTTTACATTATTTGTTCTACAGTTCCTTTCTGTGCTTTCTTTCAAATGCATAATATTATCTGAAGTGTTGATCTCTATATTTTCATAAGGAGAAAATTTGTATGAAAAAGTTAAACAAAAGGCCATAAAAACGTTATAATATGTATATTTTACAGGGCTGTAAATATTAGCATTTATTGATTTTACCCAGAAAAATTGCCTAGACAAACGGACAAACAGACATACATAGGGACAACAAATTAATCCTAAAAGAGTTTTGTTTTTTCATTTTGCGTAAAGGGACCTGAACATTTCAAACTATAATACAAATATATTTCTATATTTTAAACACTTGGCGATTTATCCCAAGGGTAAACAGGTGTCCCAAAAGTCAACGCTTTCCCTTGGAAGGCTGGTAGGCCAGCTCATGACTGACCAGAATATCAAATTATGACCTCAGCAAAAAGTAGATAGTCTTCGAGTTGATGGTACTTTTATAAATTCGAATAGATTTTTGAGGGTCAAAGCTAACCAGTTCTAAATTCTAAGAATAAAATTTTTGTTGCGCAACTCTGAATAGTCATGCTATTGATAAAGTCAAAAATAAACCTTGAAATGCTGTTACATCAGAAAGAAAAATAAAAATCCAATTTATGAGCAATTTTTTGTAATTAGGTTAGTTCGATACCACACCCTGAAAAAAAATGTCCTATGTTAGTTTTGCAAATTGTCTTAAATAACGGCTCATCAAATATTGTTTTTCAAATGATCTGGCAATTTCTGTGTATTACTTTTGAAAAAAAAGTTATTGCTATTTTACTACCAAAGGAGCTGCGTATTTTTTAAAATAATTAGAATTTAGAATGAAAGAGTGGCGGGCAGTAAAAATATTTGACGTTCATTAGAAATGCCATTTAACACGCGTTAGAGTGAGATAAATAGTGACGCTATTTAAAATGAGTTGGAATGAGATAGTAACGCAGTTAAACGTGGTTGAATGAGAGAGGCATAATTGATATAGGCTACAGTGAGATATATAGTGACGTGGTGCATTCCTTCTGAGAATATTTGTTAGTTTCCACTTTTTGTAATAACAACTTTAGTAAAAAATTTTTGTAAAGAAATTTTTGGTCCAATTTATTTTCCCGCAAGTGTAAAACCAGCTCAACGGGCGAAAAATATTTAAAGAATGGGTAATGGTGACAATTAATCGTCACAATATTATTATGTATCTCTAAAGGAGTGTCTGAAATGTTCCGAGGGTCAACTGATAAATCAAACACTCAAAAAACCACTTTTAGCCGACCATAATAAATTTACGTCCCGACGTGATAGCAAGTAGGATCAATGCCGTGTGACGATGATCGAAATACACTAATAAATTAGATAAAATAAAATACGTATTACTTTTGACCCTGCCTCGTCCACTCTATTCGTATTTTTGCTATGGTGACGCGAGCTTAGAGACCGGGACGAATTTCCCCCCGCGCGCTATCGTAAAATAGAATAAGCCACGCCCGGAACTGGTTTTTGTTTTGGCTATGTCATACTCTTTATTCCTTTTCGCCCTTGTTGCATAAACTACTGTTACAATTTTAGTCTATTTATATTGTATGTTCCGTTTTAACTCTGAAGCACTCAAAGGATTTGTATGACTTTTTTTTATTATCATCGTAGTGATCCTGGCCCGGTAGCATAGTGTATGTTAAGGCGATACATAAAATTTTTAGCGTCCCTGTTACTCCATATGCGAAAAAACCCTCAGTGCGAGTGGGACGGATTCGTGGAAAAGTAGCAAAAAGTTGGTTTTTTATTAATATATAATGTACTAAGTTATTTTGTCACAAAGATTTTCACGGAGACTTTACAAATACATAATATCCACATTTTGAATGCAATTTCACAATGGAACTAGTTAGAATTTCAGAATTACAAAAAAAAATCAATTTAGAGGTCTTTTCGGAATTAAATTCTATCGAAAAAATTTCATCAAATCGCGTTTTCCTTCACTGAGAATCTTAATCAAATACTCAATAAACATTTACCCAAAAATGAAATACGTAGATGACGTTATAGTGGAGTAAATGGATTCGAAAGACCCAATTTTGTTCTTGCACTTGTGATTCCAGTGTTTAACCGCGCGCGACGCCACTATCGCGCGCGGTTAAACACTATACTCTATTTCAAAACAGAAAATAATATTTGTAAACAACTTTATAACCTAAAAGTGATGAAATACATCAAATGATGTATATGTTCAACTGCCATTTTTGCTGTACAATTTAACGAGTTCGCTTTTATTAGTTTAAACTAAAATGTATATATTCATAGATAGAAAAATGCTTTTTTATATCATATTTCATCACTTTTAGGTTATAAAGTTGTTTACAAGTATTATTTCCTGTATTGAAATAGAGTATAGGTATGCTTCGGGACCTGGGGATCTAAAAAGGCCGACTTGAGTGAATCATAAAATGATTTGAAAGTAGGACAGAGTCAGAGTTATTTCACACGTGCAAAAAAGACAGCATTAGAACATAATCATAATGTGATTCATGCAAAACGGCCTTTTTAGAAGACCAGACCCGGTAGTATAGTGTTTAATCGCGCACGACGCGGCTTAGTTGAATCGCAGGTGCGAAGAGTGCGACACGATGTTTTTGCGATTAAACCGTACGTCACGCTCCTCACACTTGTGATTCAACTAGTGGCGTCGCACGCGATTAAACACTATGCTACGCCCGCAGGTCAACATAACAACCGCTAAACCGAAACTGTAATATTGAAAGACACTTCCACGCAAGCGAAGCCGCGGGCAATAGCTAGTGCAAGATAAACGTTCTGTCCTTGAAATATTAAAGCTGATCCTGAAGGCTTTAATTTTAGTTATAGTGCTGTCAAAACTAAATTTTCTGAATTGCAAAATAGTCCTTATGTGTTAAGTACAGAAGCTAAATTACTTTGGAAAATGTAAGGTCTTGACAGCACTAAAACTAAAATTAAAGCCTTCAGAATCGGCTTTATTGGCTGATATATGAATAAAAAGGTCGGTAAACTATACGTATAATTATCATTATTTAATTATTTTATCAATACGGATTATAAATAAAAGGTTGAATAAAGCAAACTTTATATTTAATCATATAATAAACTCGAACCAAAATATAAGCATATCGTGCTGTTTTCTTAGTTACATAGTAGGAGTTACCGAAACTAATTTTTTTTTACAATTTCAGCACCTAGAAAGTGTTCTTCAATATCAATATCTTCATCTAATTCTTCTTTAATCTGAATTCTGTTTTTAACAGACGGATTATTACTCGCTCCAGCCAATTCATCGTCCATGTCCTCGTCTTCATCATCATAACAATTTTGTTTTATTAGTTCAGCACATTGAACGTATTCTTCATTATCAATATCTTCATCTAATTCTTCTTTAATCTGAACTCTGTTCTCAGCAGACGAATTATTACTCGGTTCAGCCAATTGATTACCCGTGTCTTCATGTTCAACATATTTACATCGTTTTGTAATTTTAGCACCTTGAAGGTATTCTTCAATATCAATATCCTCATCTAATTCTTCTTTGTTATGAATTATATTTTTAACAGATGGATTATTACTTACTCCAGCCAAATCATCGTGCATGTCTTCATGTTCATCATCATTACATTTATGTTTTATAATTTCAGTACCTAGAACGTATTCTTCATTATTTTTATTAAAATCTACATCTAAGTCTTTGTCAATCTGAACTATGTTCTCAATAGACGGTTTATAACTTGGTACAACCAATCCACTGTCAGCTATAAATTCTGGATAACTGTCATCATAAAGAATGTGCTCTAAGTTCTGATTCTCTTCCTTCATCTCTATTTCCCAAAGTGTATCCCTGAGTTTATTTACACGCTCAATTTCTTTCTTCCATTCGTTAACTCCCATATCTTCAAGTATTTCCAGACATAAATCCTTGGGGTTTTTCATGTCTGACTGCATCTCAGCAATCCTATTATTCAAAGAATGCCAAATGTATTCAATGGGGTTCAAGTTATCATGAAAAGGTGGCAGTCTTAAAACTTCGTGGCCAAATTTCTTTAGCATTTCATCTACAGTATAAACTTTTTGTAGGCAAGCTGTCCTTACTAAGTAGAATAATTCTTTCTTAGTCATATTACACTTAAATTCAATATAATTTCGTCTTAGCCAATTTATCATAACTTTTTTTTCATCAGACATCTGTGGTCGAAAATTTTCCTCATGGCAGTGATGAGCAGCAGTACTACTTATGACAACGATGCTATTTAACGGAAGATTACGTAAGAGTTCAATTGATATCCAGCCAGAAAATTCATTGGCGTTCATAAACTGATCCTTGGGATAACTTAACTTAACCATGCTTACTAAACCTGCACCCTCAATGAATCCTTTATCTCCTCCTGCGTGCGCGATCATCCATCTATTGTTTTTATTGTCCCAAAACTCACTAGCATTTGAATTAATTAATATTGTTTCACCGACATAAATAACTGGTCTTTTTTTCCATGCAGGAAGCTTGTCATTCTCTCTCATTTTTCGTAAATATTTAGCCCTAGCCGCCGCAATCATTGGGTTGTCCATTAAATATTCTAAGCCCTTATTATTTGTAATGCGATATCCCAAATTTTTCACAACAATGTCTGATAAATCTTCACTCGTAATATCGAAGTCTAATTGGCTCCTGACTTCTTCTAAAAGTTTTGTCATGTTCCGTGCTTCTTCTTTTAAGACAACACTTCTTATTTTAGACTTCGCTAAGTTATCCAAGATGGCGATAGGCTTTGAATCAAGATACATTAATTTGTTTAAAAGTGATTCATAACTTACATTTGGTCTCGTTTTTAAAATAAACTCTTTATTCCCGGTGACTCTTATTCGATATCCTAGTTTTTTTGTAACGATTTCTCTTAAAACTTCACAAGACGTTTGAAAATTTAATCTGGCTTTGACTACTTCCAAAAGTTTATTTATAGTGCTTGCATCTCTTAGTTGGATTATATCATTTATCGCACAGATTGTAGGGGGTTGCACAACTATATCGGGAATTGTTTCAGTATTCATATCCGAGCTCGTGCAGTTTTGCTCGTTTGAATCCATATTTTTTATAGAAGTTCTGAAAATTGAAACATCATGTCCGGTCGCCAAAAAAAATCTTTTTCTGTAAAAACCTACGGGTAAACTTATACCATCACTTGCTTCATCTTTAATAAACTTCAAGACATCTTCTAGTAATTTACGCTCACGTTCACTTTTTGTGTCAATTTCTGATACATGAACTCCAGTCGCCAAATGAAACCGTTGCGCCCATTGTATAACCGGCACTACAACACCAACTTTTTTCTCACCTTGGAAGAACAAGTGGACATTCTGGAGTATATTATATTCCAAATCATCCATTATTCCGTGATTAATATTATTTTGCTATTGATGAAAATTCACACGTTTAGCACGTAATGAAATCGAGCGTAGATTCCATTCCACGCGGGAACATAAACGGTACTGCCGGCTGGCTGACGTCAACGACGCTTGCGCGGTGCATGGCACCGCTGGGCGCGGGGCGGGGAAGGGCGAGAAGTGCTAAATGTGCAACGTTGCCAGATTTCACGGTGTATGTATGTGTGCGTGCACTGAGTTACAACGCCTTTTCTTGGATAAAATAATAATAAGGAGAAAAACGTGTATGGCGCACGCAAAGTATTGAATATTTTGGCTAACAAACAAATGTACCAATACAGAGAGGTAAAACAGAGGAAAAAAACTTTAGATTTAGATATAATTATAACCTGTGTTGTCGGTGTGATCTACATTATTTGCATTTTATAGATAGGAATTCAAATGAAAGTACTGAAACAATTAAAAAAGTCATTACCAAATAGGTAAAAGACCGCCGGCTTGTTAAAAATATTGGCACTCATTTATTTTTACGGCAGGTAAGTACCTAATCGAATCATTAGAGTACTTAAATAAAAGAAAGTGAGGCCAAGTCTACCCTCAGTAAACAGTTATAGTAGGTATAAATAAAAACGGATACTTACCCAATACTTAATAAAAAAAACTCGCGTTTTTTTCCGCTAAGTATGTAAGATATTAGCTCGAGCACAAAAAAGTCCAAAGGACAAATTACTTACATTGATTAACATGGTTAAGACATCATTTATTTACTATACATATTTTCACAAACTGCTTTTTGATGCCTAGAATTTAATATCTATTTTGTTTCGGTGTGTAACTATCAGAATTACCTGTATTATAGGTTGACTAGGTTTCATATTAAATCTTCGTAAATATTCGTGACCCCTACATAATTGACAAATGCTTTATTTCTGATGCATCCAGACATTTGGCAAATGTTAGCAAATGTCTACGAATCCCATATTTGAAGAAGTATGCCAAATGTCTGTTGAGTGTCGGCGGTCTCCAGTTATCTTGTAATCCTACGAGATAAATGGTGAATACTATTACTTGGTGTTAAAGTCGATTATTGGTTAGTTTATTCTTCTAATTTGCTTGGTCGTTTACTGCATATCTGGCAACGCTTCGATCATAGAATCGTTTTTATAGGTACGAGTACTAGACTCACAAATTAGCCAATAGCCATACATATTGAAACCATTAGATCTTGTTACGTATTTAACGTTTAAACAGTACACTTTGGTTGTAATAGCATAAAAAATATCCGGAAGAAAATTGTCATCAATGTCCGGAAAAAAAAAAGAAATAAGATACTTGTCGTGGCTTTGTAAATGTATGTTAATGTTAACTAATGTTACATCTGATAGTTTAAAATTACTTATTAAAACATACAAATATGGCAGCTTTTTTTTCAGAATCACTTGGTGTGCTGTTGGCCTTCTGGCCTTTGCAAATTTTAAATTTATTAATTTTACAAATTTATTTTATTTTTTATTTAATTTTAATTTATTTATTATTTATTTAGAGAGCACTATAAGCTTGTTGCTCTATGTATTATATTATGCTACTCTATGGTGGCCTAGAACGATGGAGGGGAATGAACCGCACTCCCCTCGTCTCACCCGCGCCCGCCCGCGCCCGTGTGGTGTGGCTATCTTTATGTGGCGTGGCGTCATCATTGAACAGGAATCTATCCAATATGACCTTTAAGTTCTACGATATAAGTGTCAATTGTAATGACTATATTCGATAACCCGTTGCATGGGCTGACTTTAGGCACCTGAATGAACTTGATCGTACACTTATTATTTTCCCTGCGTTCCGAAATAGAATTATTTCGCTAAAATCGATTACGAATGAATGAGGTGAATGGCTAATAATCCATGAGTGAAGCAAATGCGTTCATTCATTCGTATGACTTTCGTGGCTCATGCGACGGAGGTGAGGCGATGTGAGCGATGAACGGAATGGAATGTCAAATATTATTTTCGCTCCATTATTTAAGCAGTTCAGATCAGACAAATCATGGTATATATGTTTTATTCGGCCATGAGAGAAACAAATGAAAAGTCGTGTGGAACTCTTCGTCGTAAAGGAAGAATTTATGAATTTATGAATATTTTTTTTCGTCGCTATCTTAGTCTACTTTGAAGAACAATGCTACAAACTCTTCTTGTTCCATCACGAATCACGGCACTTTGACGAAATAAAATAAAATAAACGTATTGTATTCTGTAGTAAGAGGTTATGGTTAAGTTGTATCTTTTTTAATGCGGTCCGAATCATAAGCTATCTTTCACATCGTTTGCTAGTTCACAAATTACGGACCAATCATCGCTCACACTTCAATTCATTCATAGCTTTTATCGATGTAATTCTATTTCGGACCGCACGGTTTATGTAGTCGGTCCGCCGGCCGGCAGTTGACACATACTTATCACGTAGCGTAGATTCTATGGGTTATTATTATTATGTAGGTACAATATCGGAGGGCTATGCGGTGTAGTGCCCCGGGGCCCCCAAGATATGTTTAAATATCTAAATCGAAATAAGTATTTTATTATCATTTATTTTCCTTTAGTTTAATTTCGTCATTGTTTTGTTTTAAATTAAATATTATTGCGTAACTTGGCGACCTCAAACACGACCCATAAAAAATGAGAAACTTAAAAAAAAAAAATATTTGTTTCTATACGAATTCTATTGCACAATAAAGCAACATTTAAATCGAAAAATAATAACCGAAGCAAGTAGTACATCACTATATTCACTATGAACAATGAAGTGTTACATTTTTAATTTCACACTTGCTTATAAATAATTACGATACTTTATAGGCATTTAAGCGTCATAGGCGCCATCACATCACTCAGTGGCTCTACTGTAAACTACTATTAACTTGTTATTATCAGTAGTAACGATTTTACAAAAAAAAAAAAGAAAAATGAAATTGAAAAAAAAACCAAAATTTCAGATGTTCATTTTATTACAAATCAGTAGATTATTATTATTATTAAGTAGCCCATATACATAGCTATAATATGAATCTAGTTTTAACTACATAGCTTATTATAGTCAAAAAGAAAAAAAAAAATGAATTTTTTGTTTTGAATTTTTTGAACATTGTCAAAAATTACTCAAAGAATACTCTATGACCTCAAAAATTGCTATTTACCTGTTACGAGGGAATTTGGCAAAAAAAAACAAAAAAGAATAAAAAATACTATTTTATTTGAAATCTGATCTGCGTGTAGGGTTACCATTCATCCGGATTTGTCCGGACATGTCTAAACTTCTGGCATTCCATCCGGACTTTGTCGGGTTTTTTAATGGGAACAATATTTTCTGTCAGTCACATACATTTAGATTTGTCCCCTAATTATAATATATATTCCCAAGAAATATGAATCAAAACGGTCTCTTAGTATTAATCAACACATTAATGTAATTATGTATCTTAAATTATAGTTTGATCACTTTTTCTATAACCTGAATATTAGGAATGTCTTCGAAAAATTCGTTTAATTCGCTCAATCCTGAAAATTATATATCTATCACCTCATATATTGTACATGAGTTCCTTAATTCAATGAAAAAATGCTGAAAAAATTTGTAGAATCGGGCAGATTGTAAAATATGAAATCAAAAATCTTTCACAAAAAGTCAAAAAATAGGTGCGACGAAGAGTTGAGCGGAACGGAGCGAGAAGGAGCATGTTAGGTTTACATGTACATACATTTGGGGAGCCGAGCGAAGCGGAGCAGAGTGAGGCGACCCTCCTAATTTTTACAGAAATATGGTATGCTTGGGCATAAATAAATTTTCACGTTAACATTTTTGCATTGTTTGGTGATTAAATTTTGGTGACACTTCTATTATTTCGAAACCCAATACAAATATTTGATGATTTATTTGTAAGTAATTCTTAATAAATATTTAGGTATGCGTTTTGATATTATATGGTGATTCAATTTAGGTGGCAGATCTACTATTTTAAGAACAAATATTTTTTATTGGGTTATTGAAAATGCATTTATTAGGTAGTTGATAAGATCACACCCCTTTTCAATTTGTCCGGACTTTTGACTTACGAGGGAAAATTATTGATTTAGGTCAAACGTCAGTTGCTTAGTGCAAAGTCCATAACTTAACTTTGTATTTCTTGTTTAGACCCAATAGTTCAGTATGTGTTAGTGAGGTTTAAAAAGCATGACTTTGAAATTTAATGCACAATTAGTCATAATCTTGTCTAAACAAAGTTAAAACAGAATTTTAAGTTGGTTTTGAGAAGATTATGACTAATTGTGTATACAATTTCACTCTTGCGTTATAAACCTCACTAATACTGAACTATTGGCGTCCAATGCCACAGACCAAAATACTTTTTAAATTTAAATTACTAAACAAGAAAAACAAAATTAAGTTATGCACTTTGCGCTGAGTTACCGACGTTTAAGAAGATGGTATACTCTAGCAACTTTTTTTATAACCCGTCCAGCACAATAAGTCTAATGGCAAAGACTTCATTTGCTTTTCATAGAGGCGATTATAATATACAGGCTGGAAAAAATTTAAGGGCCCTGGAGGGGAACTACCTTAAATCCTTTAGTTAGCTCATTTTACTGAAAGGAAACATTCCTTTATTTTTTAAAAGAAACAAAACTGCATTCAAAGATATTCTGTAATTCGCTTGTCTCACCCGGGAATCGAACCAACTAAAAATAAAAAATAAAACCGTCGCTATTTTATCATACGAATCGGTAGGATTATTGTTCAGAATAAAATTTGTCTAATAAACATTCGGTCTTACACTCATCTGTTGTACGAGATACTCATGAAATTAAATATTTATTACAAGTTCTTTGTTAACAATACCTAGTACTGTTCACTTGTAACAAGTAAATGACACGTTATAATTTTCTTATCTCTCTTACATCCAAAGACATTGTATGAAGTACAAGCTTGCTAATGTTATTTATCTTAAGTACCTTGTTGAATACTTCAATAAGAAAATCGTTAAATGGTAATAATAAATGTATGCAGAGCACAATTACTTCTTGCACTAGGCGTACTGATGAAAAGTTTAAAAAAGGAATGTATTTTTTTTGCAACGCGGAGCAACAAATTTGAAGTTCGAACCATACTTACAAAATTTTTAAAATCGATAAAAGTATTCGTTCGAAATTCAAATTTTGTTTTGTTTTGCTTTCATTCCGTGCTGTCATTGTGTAATAATGACGTATAATTATTACTTTACAAGTGAACAGTACTAGGTTTTGTTAATAAAGAACTTGTAATAAATATTCAATTTCATGGGTATCTCGTACAACAGATGAGTGTAAGACTTTAGTTTAGTAGACAAATTTTATCCTGAACATTAATCCTACCGATTCGTATAATAAAATAGCGAGGGTTTATTTTTTAAATTTTTAGTTGGTTCAGTTCCCGGGTGAGACAAGCAAATTTTAGAAGATCTTTGAATGCAGTTTTGTTTCTTTTAAAAAATAAAGAAATGTTTCCTTTAAGTAAAATGAGCTAACTAAAGGATTTAAGGTAGTTCCCCTCCAGGGCCCTTTCATTTTTTCCAGCCTGTATATGTTGGCTCTTTGACCTCTTTTTCTTAGACGCGTAATACTGGTGATCACGCAGCGAAACAACAAATTGGTGTGTTTTTAGCTAATACTGAAATATTTTGGAGGGAAAAAATATTGAATTTAGGTGATATACCTTCATATTTCTATTACCTATTTTATGAAAAAAAAAATCAAGTTGATCTCTTAAGGGTCGGAGTTCCGAGATTGGACAAACCAGGGTTCGGGATTATGGCTTTTTAAGATAGTAAAATGTTAATTTCTAAACAAAATAAATACTACTTGTTACCTTACAAGATGAAGTACAGGTTCATTAAAAAAAATCTTGGCATTCATGTTTAGTAACTTCAGAAAAAAAAACAGAATTGTCAAGTTCAGGTTACACCCGTAGCGCCGCAATGCTATTCAAGAGATTTTCTTGAAATTCCTGGTTTTCTTCTGAAGTTATTACTATACATTAGTGCCGTGATTTTTTTAATGAATCTGCACTTCAACTTATAAGGTAACAAGTGGTATTTATTTTATTCAGAAATTTTAATTTTTACCGTCTTAAAAAACCATAACCCCGAACCCCGAATCTCGGAACGCCGACCCTTAACCGCGTTCTTCAAGCGAACGTTTGAAAACCAAAAAAAAGAGAGTGCAAAAATTCGTTTTTTACAAAAGTATAAATCTTAGTACATTGTTTATACGTAAGATCCCTAGAGAAGAGATTCATAAACCAAATATATTTTTTTCAATACAAGGAGAGTTTGAATTTCTTCAAACAAATCCTAGATAGACTGGAGTTGGTCATGCTCTAGGCTCAGGTACAGTCTTAATCTTAATTTGCATCGCATAGGAATCCGTGTAACGCCTGTACTATCACTTTTTGTAAAAAAAATGTTCGGAATTTTTTGAAATTAACGGATTTTTCAAATTTCTATAAAATAATATGAAATCGACACCCAGGTAGGTTCACAATTTCGAAATATTTAAGAAAAAGTCCAGATATTTTTTTACAAAAAGTGATAGGAACAGGCGTTACAGAGATCAATGCAAAATCTTAACATAAATCAATATTCTTCCAAGTATGTGAACTATAAAATAAAATTTCCATGTTAAGAGGCTAAGCTTCAAAATTAATACTTTCTGTATAAATTAATTTAAAAAATAATGGTTCCCACTGTAAGCTTTTTACAGAAACTAGCATAGAAAAGAACCCGCAGGTTAGGTTGGAACTTCGTGTTTTTAAGGGTTCCGTACCTAAAGGGTAACCAACGGGACCCTATTACTAAGACTCCGCTGTCCGTCTGTCACCAGGCTGTATCTCATGAGCCGTGATAGTTAGACAGTTGAAATTTTCACAGATGATGTATTTCTGTTGCCGCTATAACAACAAATACTAAAAAACAGAATAAAATAAATATTTAAGGTGGCTCCCATAAAACAAACGTGATTTTTTTGCCGTTTTTATAGATAATGGTAAGGAACCCTTCGTGCGCGAGTCCGGCTTGCACTTGGCCGGTTTTTTTTCATGACGGCCGGGTCTCATTATTACCACTGAGAATAATCATTGACGGTTATTCTGATACTACATGTATCACTATTTCCATTGCGTTTTTAAAAACGCGACGAAGACTTCACGGTCGCTTATCAGGCGCCGCAATTTCCTCTACCAATAGATAGGTACTGGCCACTGAGAATGTTTTGATGGATTAATTGTCAATAACTCGACAGTGATCTATTTCCATTCGATGTTTTTCACGTCAATGGCTATTGTGAGACGGATTTGCATAAATCTGGCAGTATCAGAAATTCCATTCCAATGAAAAATGGAAATAATGAGACCCACCCTTTATGACAACCCAGAAAACGTAATAGTGCGGAACATTAATTTTATAGAGGAAAGTATAATTTTTGAAGGGCGTAATATTTGTTTATAGTTGTATTCTTATTTGTGGTGCTTTATGCTTTTTTATTATTTCCATTAATTTTGAAGTAAGTTAAATGTGTCCTTTTAAATAAAATGGCAACCATTTACAAATCTTTATCTGTTACAATAATTAGCAGTTTGGGTACATTTTACCAACGAGTTTATTATTTATAAAATTAATATGAAACTTTTTCAGTTTTGGTGCTGTCAAAGCTTAAAATTTTCCAAAGAAATTTAACTTCTATACCTAACTCTTAAGAACTATTTTGTATCGAAGAAAATTTAGTTTTGACGGCACTAAAACTAAAATTAAAGCCTCCAGAATCGGCTTTATTAAATAATTAAATGTCTTCTTCTACTTCACGCTTCTCTTGTATTACAATATGGTCATCACCTATTACAAATTCTTCAATATAAATGTCTTCATCAGGTTCTTCCTTGATTTGAACTTTGTTTGTTACAGAAGTAGATTCTGTACTCGGTTCTAGTACTGTATTTTCACCTTCAACACTATTCAAACATGGGTTACTATTTTCAAAAAGAAATTTGCTTGGTTCTAGTACTGTATTTTCACCTTTATCACTATTAAGACATGCGTTACTATTTTCAAAAAGAAATTTAAAAACTTCATCTTGATTAACACTTCTAAATTCAGGATTATCATCGTCATATATAACATATTCCAATTTCTGATTATCTTCTTTCATTTCTATTTCCCAAAAGTACTGCCTTAGCTGATTAACATGCTCAATTCCATTCTTCCACGCATCTTTGCCAATTTCTTTAATTGTATCAAGATACAAATCTTTGGGATGCGCCGTTATTGATTCCATTTCTGCAATCCTCTTTTTCAACGACTTCCAAACGTATTCAATAGGGTTCAGGTCATCGTGAAATGGTGGCAATCTCAATACATCGTGCCCAAATCTGTTGAACAATGCGTCTATACCATAAACTGTTGGTATATTAGCTGTTTTTACCAAATAGTATAATTCTTTTTTCGTCATGTCCAATTCAAATGCAATCTTGTTTCGTTTCAGCCAGTCGAATATCAAGTGTATAGAAGCAGATAAAGGAGGTGGTTTGTTGTCGTTACAGCAATGATGAGTAGGTGTACTACTTATGACAACAATACAATTTCTTGGAAGATTAGGTAAAAGTTCGACTGCTACCCATGCACTAAATTGGTTTTGGTCCATTATTTCTGAGTCGAACTGCTTTGTTTTTAGCCTGTAGACTAAATCTGCACCTCCAACGAATCCGTTGTCTCCTCCTGCGTGTGCCACTGCCCATCTTTCTGCTCTTGCATCCAAATAATAATTGGTGTCTGGGGGAATAAATATCGTTTCACCAATATATATAACAGGTCGTCTTTCTTCATCAGGAAGCATGTCATTGTTTCTCATTTTTCGTAAGTATTTGGACCTACCCGCGGCAATCATTGGATCATCCATGAAATATTCCACACCGTACCCAGTTCTGATGTGATACCCAAGTTTTTTTGTGACAATTTCCTTTAAAACTTCGCTAGTAACGTAGAATTCTAATTTTAGAAGTTCTGTCATTGTCCGTGCTTCCTTTCTTTGAATAATATCCCTTATCTTGCAGATCGTTAAGTAATCAAAGCTAAAAATATCATTATCTTTCGATTTTAAATTTTTTAAGATATATTCTCCGTTATTCAAAGTTTTGGTGTGATATCCCAGTTTTTCTACGATGCCTCGTAAAACTGCAATAGTCGTACGAAAATTTAATCTCGTTTCGACTACTTTTAAAAGCTTATTCAAAGTTCTAGCTTGTTTTTCCTTTAAAATAGTCTTTATCTTACTAAACACTTCAGGATCTATAAATTCTTTATTATTCGAAACAGAGACCTTTCCAAAATTTACATCTGAGCTCGTACTTTGTCGATGATCGTTTGTTTGAACACTTTGTTGATGCCCATATGTTTGAACACTTTGTTGATGCTCATCTGTTTGAATATTTTGTCGTATGTCTTTTATTTGAAAACTTTGTTGAGGTTTGTTTGTTTGAGTATTATCATTAATGACAACTGTAAAATCGTTCTTGCCGCCGGGGACATTCAAAAACGAAAGTTCATGGCCAGTCGCCATACGAAATATTGTTTTCACATTACTAATTGGCACCTTCTTACCAAAAAACTTTTCGTCTCGAAAGAACTTCAATATATTTTTCAGTATTTTGCCTTCGCCTTCGCTCTTTCTGCCGATTTCCAAAGGGTGAACTCCTGTTGCCGCCTTAAATCGTTTCGTCACACGATGAAGAGGCACTTTTATACCACTTTCCTTTTCTTCAATGAAAAACTTGAGAACTTTTTCTAGTAATTTGCGTTCGCGATTCATGATGCCACAAATATTTACCAAATATCGCAAGTTTAGAGCGTGTTAAATTAAGCGTGGATTCAACGCGGGAGCATAAGCGACACTGGCGCGCGGCGGAGGGGCGGGCGGGGCGGTTACGTGGCGAGGCCACTCCGACTCCGATCCAGGCCAGCGCGGCGGGGCTGTGCGGGACGCGGGGGGCCCGGCTATGAAGACCGACTGCAATCGAGCCGAGCCGGGTCGACCGACACAAACACACACAAACAGCGAGCTCGAGGCGTGCGTGAATGAATGCATGCACAGCACAGGCGACCGACCGATACGACGACAGCGCGCAGCGGCAGCTGCGGCAGGCAAAGGTGGCGCGAAATTGTTGGCCTTGCGGGTGAGAGTGCGGGTAGCGGGCGGCGGGGTGGTGATCGTGGGGCCGCCCGCCCCGCCACCCGCTGCCGCGTCTCCGCGCGTTCGCTAGTAAGTGACGTCATCGGGACCGGTTCTGACTTCTTGCATTTTGGCTTGTATGACGATAATAATAAAGACGTGGGAATTCTTTGTAATCGCGAGCTCTATTTATATAGGCGGACGCGGAATAAGAAGATATCATACAAACTCAGAGAGATCATTTGCAAAGGTTATTTGATATTAGGGTATTTACATATAAAATTGCCGTTTTCTATATTAAGAGAATTTGAAGAAAACTCAATTTTCAGTAGGTACTTAACATTTTTGCACTTTTTTTTCTAAGATGACAAATCTATGTTGTGTAAGTAAGTACTTAATTTTTTTTGTGTATGAATGAAACAACAATAAGCTAACAGCCTAACAGCATCATTAATTTAATTTTTGAAAAGTGTGAGGATGACATTTAGGACGAACTGTTTTCGAAAGTTAAATTTTGGTTATCAAACTGATAATAAAAACAAAATTTAATACGTAAGTAGGTGTAAAACCTTGATATCAACTTTCAAACAAAAAACAAATACTTAGGTAATTGTAAGGTTATGTTCAAATAATCGACGCAAAATTGTTCTTTTAAGATGTCGTAAGTACTTCCTAGGTTCCCGCGGTACAGACCTAATCTAGTTTGGGGACCAATAGATATTGTGTAAATAAGTGATAATTAGAATATTGTTATTTTGAAGTTTTTGTTATCTCTTTTGGTAAAATAAACTATTCTTATTCTTATTTTTATTTTTAATATATAATTACTTACAGGAATTAATTATGAACTCATGAATCTGTAAGAAAATTTTGGCAAGTGCATATGTAAAGACCTACTTATCTATTAATTGTAATAAAATCGAAAAGCTAGAAATGTACCAAGTTCACGGGAAAGAGTGAGATGGCGCTCTACACACCTTTGTCTGCGCGTATCAATCTCACGATTGATCTGGGGTTCGGTTTACTTCGGTTCGTGCGTCGTCATTTTTCGTAAACAAGCTAGTTGGGTGTGTTTCGTGCGATTTCAATTATGTAGAAAAAAAAGCCTGCACCATTGAGTGCGGTTCGGGCGTCCAGCCAGCCAGTATTACTGATTTCAATGGGCCCGGCATAGGATATTTTTATAAAAGGGCCCATTGAAATCAGTAAAATAACTGGACGCCCGAACGCACCCAACTAGCTTGTTTACGAAAAATGACGGCGCACGAACCGAACTCAGATAATCTCACCAACACCAAAATCACGAAAAAATGATTAAATTCGATTCCTTGTTGGAATATTTGGCATAAGTTAAAATCTTAGCTCATCAAAGACGTTGTCTGTGAAAACTATGCTATTTAAAAATAGTTAATAGCTATATCTACGCGTAACTTGTGCAGATTTTCAATAATTATTCTAGTATGTAAATAATGTTTTTTTTTCTAAAGTGGCAACCTTAACACATACAGTATAATTATAACGGCAGTCGGACGAACAAAAATACCTAATGTAAATTCTTAGGCACGGTATATAACCCGGGTCCCGGAGCAATGAAGACAGGAATCTTAGATGGCGCCCATCATCATCCCCTCTCACTCGCACAGTATATCTGTCTTCAGTCGCACACCTGCGTACTGCATGCAAAAAAAATAGTCTGGATTTGCCGCTCAAGCTTACTCCACTCGCTTTATTGCGAAATCCCAAAAAAAATATTTTTCTTCCTATGTGAACTGGACTAGTTCAAATACAATTTCTAGTCTAGGCAGTATAGGAGCAAACATTTTTTTTTTCAAATTTCGCCGGTGATGTCAGTAGACATTGTTCCTGATCACTAACCGAGTCTGCAGTATGAATTCTGGCCGTTGATTAAATTTCACCTTGTATATTAAAATATACCAAAAATATTACAAAAAAATATTAAAGAAACAACTGAGCAATAAAATCACAGGTACATGCCGCCATTTTAGATTGGTTATACCATAAAACGGGCATAAATGGAAAAGGTTTGCCGTTTCACCGCAAAAATGGAATTTGGAAAGAGATGCAGGTATAGACTGAGGCTAAAATGTCCCATTGCAGCGTCGTCCAACCTCAAAATTCGTTTTATTGGACTATAAACCCTCACGCAAGCGAAATAAGAACTACTATGCATATAAACAAAAGAAGTGTCCATTGAAACTTGTTTACCTTGATTAAGAGGCCTGCGGAGCATGCCTAGTTCATTCAAACGAAATACCAAAACGATTTGTAAATCACAGATATTCTTAGGATATCGTGTGTTTATTCCAATTGAATAACATAATATCTAGGTTCCCAGATATATGTATATGAATTAATGACGACATTTATAAGCAAAGTAAATTTTCATATAAAGCTTATTTTTCTCATATTTCATGTTTAATTTAGTGTTCTTATTTAATGTATATTTAGGAACCTAGATATTCAGTAATTCAATCGGAATAAATACACAGTACCTTGAGAATATCTATGATTTACAAATGGTTTTGGTATTTCCTTAAGGCAATACAACATGCAAAAGAGCTGCTAGTTTATATAAAAAAAAAAAAAACACTTTTTACAAGTTAGAACACTTATTAATTTTAAAACAAAAATACGTTTTTACTAGTTCGATATATTTCGGCCCAGTCGAATGAAAACGGCCCCATACCGTGGGCCGAAATATATCGAGTAAAACGTATTTTTAATGTTCTTAAATTAATAAGTAAAACAAACCAAAGCTTAAAAAAGCACAATATATATTTATTATCTTGCTAGAATAAATTATATCTCAAATTATTATTATTATTCTAGAAATAGCAATGAACTATTTTAACATAGCAAAGTTTTCAGTAACAACGTCTTTTAATAGCTAAAATTTTAACATTTATTAAAAGCGGCCGTTTTAAGAGGATGGTATACCCTAGCAACTTTTTTTATTACCCGTCCAGCACAATAAGTCTAATGGCAAAGACCTTATTTGCATTTTGTAGAGGCGATTATATGTTGGCTCTTTGGCCTCTTGTTCTTGGACGCGTTACTAGTGATCACGCAGCGAAATAACAAATTGGTGTGTTTTTAGCTAATAGGTACTGAAATATTTTATAGGGAAAAAAATATTGGATTTAGGTAACATCCCTTCATCTTTCAATTGCCTATTTTATTTAAAAAAAAAAAAAAAAAGTTGATCTCTTAACCGCGTTTTTTGAAACGAACGTTTGAAAGCAAAAAAAAGAGGGTGGAAAACTTTTTTTTTTTTTGACAAAAGTGTAAATCTTAAAACATTGTTTATAGGTGGAATCCCTAGATAAAAGATCGATAAATCAAATGTATTTTCTTCAATATGAGGATAGTCCTAGTTTCTTCCAATGAACCCTTGAAAACCTGGTGTTGTTGATGTTCTAGGGTCAGGTGTCCCGTTAAGCAAAAGTTAAAATTTTAGCTCATCGAAGACGTTGTCTATAAAAACGATACTATACATAAATAGTCCATTGCTATGAATCGTGTAACACACCTTAACTTATTTGACAGGACTAAACTTAATTAAAGCGTTCGGTCTTTTTCTTTCTTAATCGAAAAGACAAAGACAGAGACAGGACGCTCAAAATAAGGTTAGTGCTGTCAAACAAGTAAAATTGGTTATCTCTTTGAAACCACAAATGGTTTTTGCATGTTTCGTGCACTAAAATACAAGAAAAATATTGCTTAGAAAAATAATTTAATGTGAAAAGTACTTCTTTTTTTCTATTTTGCGCTATCCGGAGACCCAGCGAGTCAGCGACTCGACGTCGTAATGCAGTGCCCGCTGATATGAACGTTATTTCAATATAGTTTCCGTTGATATTTGTACCGAAAGAGGTCGACTCAAAGACGTTGGCGACTACCTGCCCCTTAAAGCGGCTCTTCTCAACCCAATCCCAACGTCATCCAAAAATGACTCTATTGATAAAGTTATTTCTCTTAAAATAGAACAACTTAATTTTAGGAAATTATCCTCGCGTATAAAAAACAGCAGGAAAATATTGTACAAAGTCAAGTAGTTTTTAGAGTAAAATTGGTTATTACTTTGAAACCATTCTGGTATCTGTATGGTTCTTGCACTAAAATATATTGCTTAGAAAAATCATTTATGGAATTTTTTTTCGCCCATCACATCCATGTGAAAGGTATTGTTTTCTCCTATTTTGCGCTATCCGGAGACCCAACTGATCCAAGCGACGTCGTAATGCAGTGCATACAGACTCAAGGTCGTAGGCGACTACCTGCCCCTTAATGTATTTATTGCTCTACCTCAAGAGACAAAATTCTACAACAATTTTACTAAGTTCTCTACAGCATTGCAGCAGTCAAAGTAAAGTCTTCGGATTTGTAACAAAAACTAAAAATCCAGTCAAGTGCGAGTCAGACTCTAGGTTCCGTATCATGGATGAAAAATTTAATTTTGTCATTTTGTTTTCGCGAATTTCTCAACCGATATATTTCTCTTGTAATCTTTACGTAAGCACATATTACCATGATTTTTTTCTTATTTTTCAGTCTACCAGTTTTGAAGAGAGGCCCCATTATCATGAATTTTTTTGTGGTTTTTCGAGGATTTCTCGAAATAGATGCAAGTAAATATAGCTAAAATGTATATTTTTACAATCAACTCTTTAATACCTAGAATTTAATATCTATTTTGTATTTTTATAAAAAATATAATTTTTTCATTTAGTTTACATTTGTTATATTTCTTATTTTGTTTATCTTTTTTAAATCACTATAGTTTTCCTGTAATTGGCTAGTTATGGCCTTTAATCGACATTTTTTCCATATTTTTCGGTCCACCAGTTTCGGTAATAATTTATTTAACTTTTTTTAAATTTCTCATTTTAAATCACTTTAATAGTTGCACAACTATAGTTTTCCTGTACCTAATTATTTAGTTATGACCTATAATCGATTCTTTTTTCATATTTTTCGGTCAGATTTATTTTACTTTTTTTTTCATTTGACATTTTAAATAGTTTTATCACTATAGTTTTCCTGTAATTGGCTAGTTATGACTTGAATTTATGACCTAAAATCGAAATTTTTTTCATATTTTTCGGTCCACCAGTTTCGGACATACAATTTTTTGAGGTTTTTCAAAGATTTCTCAAAATCAGTGCCCGTAAATACCTATCTAGTTACAATCCGTGGGTCTACCGCGTAATTCTCATTTTCATCAATATCAACTTGAGATTGAAATTTGTCGTGCGTGCGACGACGCCCGCCTAACATGCCATCTCTTTTGCACGCGTTGAATTTCGCATGCATTTGCTTGAAGTTGATACAAATGAGAATTACGCGGTAGAGCCCCAGCTCTAATTTGGTACCCATATTGTATTTTTATGATTTGTTTTTCTCTCTTTTGTATTGGAAATATTTAAACAATTTCAGATTTTTCTATTTTTTTGCGCTTTGTTATGTGGGCAAATTAATGCTATTTTTGTGCCAAATTTCGAGTAATATTTATCTTTAACGGTGCTAAAGATGAGGCTGTTACTAGGGAATGCAATCTTGCACCTAAATATCAATCTCGGTATTTGCAAGATTAAAAAAAATCAATCTCGCAAGATCTCGGTATTAGCGAGATCTTGCACTAATGAAAATTCTTTCGAAAAAATATTGTTTCTACTACTGGTTAGTAAAAAAATTAAAACAAGATATCAATCCAATTAAAGGGATGTATTTAAACACACTCAATAGTTAATTATATTATTCTACTGATCATACTCGAAAACTTTCCCAAAGAAACATGCCAGCGCAAATGAATTTTTTTCCATAATAACTTTAAAAACCAACTGTAAATGTGTTTTTTTTTTCATTTGCTTTGTTATGTTTTTTGGTAAATTTGTTTAGTGTGAACAGTAGAGTAGAGTATATGATTTTATTTAAAGATAACATATGTTTTTACTTTATATAGCCTATAAGCTAGCCCATCCGCGGACAAGGTTCTAATTCCATGTTTGTAGTCATCAACTAATCTTATGATGCAAAATGCAGTTACTGTCTTTTCGACCCAGCAAATCCAAAGCTTTATCTTTTTTTTAAGTAATTCAAATGTCGTCAATGCCCTGCATCTGTAATATGTGCTGCCACTTGATCTCGCAAATCTTGCGAGATCTCGCACTTATAATGATGCGTGATTGATCTTGCAATATATGTGCGAGATCTCGGTATTTTGAGATCTCGGTATACCGAGATTGCATTCCCTAGCTGTGACATACGGACGAACGAACAATGTCCCAAAAAGTGATGCCGAAACCCTAGCACCAGTGACTTAACTTCCTTATTATTATCAATATGTTCTGTGGGGCCGCCGCCGCTGCCCGTCAGCGTCACTGTGTGAGTGTGTACATTCATAGTATTTTATATATTTTCAATGCAAGTGCTCGTAAAGGCCCACTTTTTATGCATCAAAACCGAACATAAAGTCGATTATTTTGCCCTAGGGCTTTATTATAATTATTTTTTTTAATTTATTTACAATGGTTGGCTAACCTGCAGCCTTTCCTGTGTACCATAAATGTTATACATTTTTTTTCCACTGTTTAACGGCTCTGGATACAGTCCTTTTGAGCCAATCATAATTTAAAGTTCACAAGATTATATTTGTTGTATTTCCTCACACTATGCATTGAAAAACATAGTTTACTTTATACCCGGGCGTAAGAGCAATACATTACTCGGTTACGTTTAAAACACGAGCGTTCTAATTTATACCTTTTCGCCCTTGTAGCATAAACTACTATTACCTATCTGCATTTTATTAGGTGGAATATTTATGTATTTAATAAAGCCGATTCTGAAGGCTTTAATTTTACTTTTAGTGATGTCAAAACTAAATTTTATTGATTGCAAAATAGTCCCAAAGTGTTAGGAACAGAAGCTAAATTACTGAAAAAATTTCAAGTTTTGACAACACTAAAACTAAAATTAAAGCCTTCAGAATCGGCTATAATATGTATTATTAATATATATTGTTAAATAATGTTATTATACGTACGTTTATTTTGAACAATTAAGTACTGTTTATTTATTGGATATAATTATATATGTAAAAGTATATGTATATTTGCATGTATTATTGCTTGTTCATTTAATTCCTTTTTTTTCTATTAAAGTTTCTGTTTTTAAAGTTGTGCACAATTGTTTGCCCACCATTCTCACTACCTTTTCACCACATTGAAGGTTGGCTGGAAGAAATTTCTTTAGAAATAAGCTCGCCCTTGTACACATTTTTATTCATGTATGTTATATTATTTGAGTTTTTTTTGTGTAATAAAGAATAAAGCATTCTGCATAGTATCTATCTATAACCGGGAGCAATAAAGAAAGGAATCTTAGATGGCGCCCATCATCATCCCCTCTCACTCGCACAGTATATCCGTCTTCAGTCGCACACCTGCGTACTGCATGCAAAAAAATAGTCTGGATTTGCCGCTCAAGTTTACTCCACGCGTCTAGTTTCCCAACACATTGTTACTTGTTTCTTGTTAAATTTCACTCGTTAACACTTAACACTTAACTTCAAATATAAGGTGAAATTTAATCAACCGCCACAATTCATACTGCAGACTCGGTTTGTAATCAGGAACAAGATCAAATGACCTTTTTTTGCGAAATCCCAAAAAAAATATTTTTCATCCCATGTGAACTGAACTAGTTCAAATACAATTTCTAGTCTAGGCAGTATATTCTCGGAGCTAAATAGCTTTAAATTTGGAAAAGGTTTACTTGAACGCAATAATCAGCGCATTGGCAGTTTTTGTTTAAATAATATTTAACTACATATTTATAGGTTTTTATATGAGAAAATGAGAAAATAAATTTATTTTCGCGATTAAGTTTCGTTTGGAAAGTGGTTCAATATAATTTTCACAAAAGAGTATCCGATTGTGTCTTGTCTTTAAAAAAAAAACCGGCCAAGTGCGAGTTGGACTTGCGCACGAAGGGTTCGGTACCATTATCTATAAAAACGGCAAAAAAAACATGTCTGTTGTATGGGAGCCTCCTTAAATATTTATTTTATTCTGTGTTTTAGTATTTGTTGTTATAGCGGCAACAGAAATACATCATCTGTGAAAATTTCAACTGTCTAACTATCACGGTTCATGAGATACAGCCTGGTGACAGACGGACAGCGGAGTCTTAGTAATAGGGTCCCGTTGGTTAACCTTTGGGTACGGAACCCTAAAAAGTACCTACAAGAATTTCAATCAAAAAAGGATCTGCCCGCGCACAATACCAATCATACAGAACATATAAATAACACAACTCCTTTTGCTCGGGCCCCGTGTGACATATCAGTGAAACTGACTCCTTCTATGATATTGTTGATCTAAGCCTCCTACAGAAGTTTATGGCCCCATGGTGCTGTAAAAATATTAGACTCCTTAAGGCGCTTAGTATCGCCAATTTGGCGCCAATGGGTACTTTCGACAGCCTACTCCTCGTTTATGGCCAAATCAAAAATATTGAAAAAATGTATTTTGAATTACCAATTCTAAGAGAACATATGCAACAATTTTCTTTTTCATACCACCAAAACTTCCATAGGAAAAAAATTTTCAACCAAATTGTGTTTTTGGCTTGAATTCCCTACTGGTCCTAAGCGGCTTAGTCGATTTAATTAATTTATGCTTTGATAAATAGATAAACTTTGTAGTTATAAATATAACATAAGATTATTTTAGTATTCATGTAAAAATAATAACAGTGCTAATTATTAGCTAATTTTCAATTATATATTTAGTGTCTAGTTAAATTGTTCTATGTACTTTCGTTAATGTACTATTGTGGATATCTGTTATTCGCTTTATTTCTTGTATTTTTTGTTAATGTTGTATTAAGTTTTATGTATTGCTGTTGATGTCCCTAATAAAACTAAATAAATAAATAAATTATTCAATCAAACAATCACGTCCATGTGAAAAGTATTATTTTCTCCTATTTCGCCCTATCAAGGACGCAGCGAGCATCGTAACAGCCACAATGCATTGCGCGCTGATATGAACGTTATTTCAATGTCGTTTCCGTCGATATTCGTACCGACATCCGACAAACATCGAGCTGCTGATTTGGCGAAGGTAATCGCCTTAAGGTCCTAACTCAACGCGAAAAATAGTTATTGCGCTTTAAATAATCAATTAGAAGCTTGAAATCTCGTTTATAGGTGGGTCTTATAACACACGTACTTACAGGAAAAAACCTGAAAATTACCAATATTTAATTATTTAGGAAATTATGATAGACCAACTTAAGGCGATATGCGAAAAAAATACGGGTGTTTTTTTTTCTGCGTATTCCATGAAATACACGGAAAATTATAATCAGTTTCTGGTATATGCATTTTGACTATATAATCTAGGGTTTTGAAATTGGAAAACATGTTCGGATAAATTTTCCTCTATAGAAATAATTTTATTGTTGAAATGAGGTCTTCAAACACACTTTTATATATAAAAATAAAAATATTTAAATAATGCATGTTTAGTTTTAGTTGTTATTATATAATGTTGTGCATGTAAATGTAAATTTCTTAACTTAAAATGTCATGTTATGATTAGGTTTATGATTGCCGATGTATCAAAATTTCAATTATATTTATTTTATGTGGACCTTTACCCTGAGAGGCGGGTTTTTTTCTCAGTTCAGGGTAAATTTAATACTTACATTATTGATGCTGCATTTTTTATGAGGATAATAAATAATTTGTATTTGTATTTGTTGTATTTGTACTTTTTCTCCTCGTTTGACGAATAGGAACCATATACAGAACTCAAACATATTTTATTAGGTGTGTTTTAACAATATCTAGAGATTTGATATTTAAAATTTTGCTAGCTATTTTAGTTTTTTTTAATAAAAATATAAAACCAACTTTTTTCCCTTTTGCCCTGAATCCGCCCCTCTCACACTGTGCGATTTGACAGTGACAAAAATAAAATTCGCCTAGCCTCTTAAAAAGACCCTTTATACACGTAGAGTTGAATAGATCGTAAGTATCAGGTTAAGTTGGTTTTTCAAAACTGCAATTAGAATTATTTTCCACAATAGTTTTAGGGTTGCATACCCGTATTCTGTGGTGGTGAACCCTTTGTGTGCGAGTCTAACTCGCACTTGGATGGTTATTTAAATAGTTTTCAGACATTAATGAATATTAACGTGATCTTAGTAAGTCCCACTGGACGAAAAGTTTTTCAGTGGTCCCGACTATGGAAGCCCATAAATGTTTCGTACATCGAAAAGTCTAATGAGCCTCCATTTCCCTTTGCCCACAGCATCGGTGGCAAGAATCGCCAAGTTCCTGGGAAGCACTGGTACCCCAATGCTGACTACTGGTGGCTTCACCTTTGACTTTGTCCAGCCCAAGTTGACCTGCGAGGATGAGTTCTACATGCTGGTGCGGACTGGCATGCTGGGGTTCAAGGACGTTGCCTACTTCATAATCAATGTTATGCGGCAGTAAGTAGGTTTTGCTTGTTGTTTATTTCTAGGCGCTTTCAAAAGTATTTCAAAGGTATTGTAAGTATTTGGATCGAGTTATCCCGCTGCATTACAATGTAAGTGTTTTTTATACTGTTGGATATGTTGCTTCTTAGGGGCGCAAGTTTCGTCCAAGGGCGCAAGTCAACGGTATACTTGCTCTGTGTTCCGACGTTCAGGTGGCACGCAACAACACGATTATTTTTGCACTTCCACCTTTTACACCCTGCGGTCCGAAATATAATTACTATGGATCATAAGCTTATCATAAGCCATTCACTTCATACTTTCGTAATCGATTTTAGCGATGTAATTCTATTTCCGACCGCAGGGATAGTTACTGTTGACTTTTAGTATTTGAATGTCACGTAATGAATGAATTAAATGACAAGGCGGTCAATAAATCAACGGTTAAGGCGCTCTTATCCCAGAAGAGTGACTCTCTGTCTTTTTCTTTACGTGTAAGGAGTAAAGAAAATAACCACACTTTTGTACTTTTTTGTTGTTTTTATCGGGTTTTAAATTGTTTAAAAATAAGGGATATGTTTATTAAAACCCACTTACGTGGTCGACCTAGAAAATTTAAAGAGCAATATTACCAGATATGTTTCGTTAATAAAAGAGTGGAATTATGGAAATGGCATGATTTGAAAGGTCTTATTACATGCTGTGTTCGTGAATTATTTCTATGGACCAAAGTTTATCTGATCGTGTAACACATGCGTGAAAGACCTAGATAAAGGTTCGAACTATATTGCGTATTTTTTTTTTGGAAGTTTTAGACGATATTTATTTTGAAAGTTCCATTTGACTTTGAAAATTACTGATTTTGGGATAAGAGCGCCTTAAGACTGTACCTGAGCCTAGAGCATAACCAACTCCAGGCTATCTAGGATTCGTTTGAAGAAATTCGGACTCTCCTTGAATTGAAAAAAATATATTTGGTTTATTAACCTTTTCTCTAGGGATCTTACGTATAAACAATGTACTAAGATTTATAATTTTGTTAAAAAAAAAATGTTTTGCACCCTCTTTTTTTTTGGTTTTCAAACGTTCGCTACATGAACACGGTTAAGAGATCAACTTAATATTTTTTTCATAAAATAGGTAATAGAAATATGAAGGTATATCACCTAAATTCAATATTTTTTTCCCTACAAAATATTTCAGCATTAGCTAAAAACACACCAATTTGTTGTTTCGCTGCGTGATCACTAGTATTACGCGTCCAAGAAAAAGAGGCCAAAGAGCCAACATATAATCGCCTCTATGAAAAGCAAATAAAGTCTTTGCCATTAGACTTATTGTGCTGGATGGGTAATAAAAAAAGTTGCTAGGGTATGCCGCAAAACGATAATTTATTCTTCCTTGTTTGAAGAATCTAGCAATATTAAAAAGAAAAAGTACTTCTGTCAAGAATATAATTCACACTCTTCTCGAAACAGAATCTTGAAAAGTCATTCTAGTATTGAGATAAAATAAACTAAAGACGGCTGTAAAAAGTTTTCACAAAAACCCGTCATATTATTTATGTATTAAAATTTGTATTATCTTTATTTAACTTTTAAATCGAACATATATTTTCATGCAACTTTCTTCCAAGCATGCAAACCTTTAGTCCGTATATGTCATGTCACAGCCTCATACATAACTTTAGCACCGTTAAGGGGCTCCACAATGCTAAACATCAGTTTTGCATTGGATTCAGTTCCGTCAATGTAGACGGTAAAAATTTGAAAAAAATATGGCTTAAAATAAAATGACTTTTCATAGTATATCCTAGACTTGATATCTATAGACTTGGGATCTAGGGCACACACAGTGGCTTGCATTACCTATAAGGAATCGGAAACCAAAAATTTTCTCATTTCCCAAAAAGGACCATCGAACCTTCATATCGATTACTTACCGAGTCTTGGTAATTTGGCTGCATGAATTAATGTAACCTATATCATTTTTTAGCTATCTTATCTTGCTTACAAGATAGCATAACTCACAGTGTAAACATGTGAAACAGCTGTGTGAGACAGTGGGTGTGAAAGGGACCAAAAGCAAATGGTTTGCTCATCACTTGTCCGGAGAACCAGCTTACAAACATAGATGGACAACAGAAGGGCTCCAATAGAAACTTCCAAGCCCAAAGGGGTAACTTAGTTACAGATTTGAGAGATCTTGTATAATCAAGTTATAGACTGATCGAGGCCGGCTGGACCGGAGCTAGGGTTCCCAACTCTCCCGGAATGCCCGGGAGACTCCGGGAATATTGTTCAAGCTCCCGAGCTCCCGGAATTACTAAAATAAAATAATTTGTCATTAACGAAATGGATAAATCACGCGAAATAAATAATTTAATGACGAAATAATATTTGATTTTTCATATCAAATATGAATGATGCTTCTACAAAACAAAGCAAATTAAAAATAACAAATACTTCTCCAAATAATCTCCCGGGTTGGTTCCTCCGAGAGTTGGCAACCCTAACCGGAGCACAATTTGACCTTTGAAATAGGATCTTAGATCTTTGAATTAAAATAGGAAAATGGGTTACTATGTTTTTGTACCTATATCTACATTTAACATCACATAGAATGCAGCAATATCATGACCTTGTTAGAGCTAACGCACTTTTTTGGGGTTCAGTATCCGAAAGGGACTCTATTACTAAAGTCTCCGCTGCCAGCCCTGTCTGTCCGTCCGTCTGTCTGTATTGGCAATTTTTGGAAAAGCTGATTTATGTTTATTGTTGGTTTTATTTTCTCATTATAAATGATAAGAATAACATAAAACAACGTAAAATGAAATTTTAGTCAGATATATTTCGGGCCATTCGGGCCCGGCATCAGTCATGAAGTAAGAGAAAAATATAATACATAGGTAAAAAAATAAAAAAATAAATAATAAAAACTATTTACATCTAACCTATTTACAAGATATTAAAAGAATTTTTAATGTTGCTTGTTTAAGCCTGGACCATGGCATATGGTGCACCAAGCGACCATATGAATGAACTCTCCCACGTTCTGAGTTGAATGTCTGTTAGGGCTGGTATGAATGATTTTAGAATGCGGACTGTGAAACACTGATTAAATTTTGTTTTGTGGAGACGAGTATGTGTGGGGATGGGTAGCGTGTTGTTAGTTATAGAGTCGGACGTATGTCTGTGATGGTTCATTCTAACGTTTAATGCGTTTTTTGTCTCACCCACATAGAATGCAGGGCTGTGCCTGCAGGGCAGTGCCTGCATTCTAGAATGTATATGCAGTTACTTGTTGTGCATGTGCTATTGGGTTGGGCTTGATATGTATTTACTATGTGGTGTGTGTTGATGGCAGTGGCGGTGTTAATGATAGCACATGTCTTGCATCGAGGCCGTCGGCATGGTGAGGTTCCAGGACTTGAAGTGGTATTGTTGTTGTGTGGTGCATTTGTTTTGGTAAGTATTGACTTTAGGTTTGGGTTTTGTTTATAGCATATCTGCATGTTTCTGGGTAACAGGTTTTTAGTGTCATCATTTTGTGTGAGTACAGGTAATAAGTCTTTTATTAGTTTTTTTAGCTTGTAGCTACCGTGGAAATATGTTGTGATTAGACGCAGTTGGTTTTGTGTGTTGTTTCTCTTAGGTCTATTGTTATGAATGTGTTGTCTGGGTCGGTCATGAATGTGTTTTATTAAGAAGTTGTTAGGGTAGTTTATGTGTAGTAGGCCAGTGTGGATTTTATTTTGGTAGTTTTCCAGTGTTTCTTGAGTGTTGCAGATCCGACGGCCTCGAAGTGATAATGAGAAAGGGATGGATTTTTTTATGTGTAATGGATGACAGCTGTCCAAATGGAGATACTGTAATTTGTTTGTTGTTTTGAAATGGACTGATGTGATGAGGTAATTTTCGTTCCCAATGGATAGATCAACATCCAAGAATGTTATTGCGGTGGTTGATATTTCATGCGTGAAGTTTAGGTTGCTGTGTTGGTTTAGGCGGTGTAGAAAGTCGTCAAGAGATGGCCGGTCGTATGGTCAGATCATGAATATGTCGTTTAAATATCGTTTCCAGATGAGTAGCTGCCAAGGCTCTGTAGATAAAAAGCTTTTTTATTTTCTCAGCAATTCATTAATACATCCGGTTTTAATAAATATAATAATAATATCATCATTTAAATTTTGGTCTTGCCTTTCACAATATAATCAAAGAGATATGAATGAATATGAAAAGATAAGATGCACGACTAATTTTGGCAATTTGGATTTTCAAACTGAAATTATCTGAACTTTTGCGAAACGAACGTGCATTATTTAAGTACATTTAAGTACATTATTTAAGTACATTGTAATACTTTACCTCTCAGTATAAGAACATTATGTACCAAATAACGCAAATAAACTATATATTCTATAAAAAAAAAAAAAATTTAAGGAAAATTTAACCCTCTTCCAAAGAAAAGTAAGGGGGGCGGGGTGAAATACACCCCCAGACCCTCACATATAGGGTTATCAGATCAAATAACGTGAATTTTTAACAAAATCTCTGATTATTCAATAAATTTCCTGACATTTTTCATAAGAGTTTGATATTAATGCGTAGGTAGCGCGATTTTCAACAGTTTTCGTTCCAAAAACAATGTTTCTTAAAATAATTTTGAGTATTTATTCATCCTCTTAAAAAATCCTAACAAATCCAATTTTTTCCTGATTTCCTGACAGAGGGATAAAATTCCTGACATGTCAGGAAAATTCCTGTCATCTGGTAACCCTACTCACATAAAACGTAGGACAATATTTGTGTTATATGAAGGGCAAAGGGTACGACAAAACATGTAATATCTGCACAAGATTGTCTGGTGTACGAGTATGGTTTCTTTTTATTAAACGCGTCTATATTGCGTGGGTGTTAACTTGAATTCAATTGGAGAGAGCCGTCAAAAGTAGGGAAAATTCTATTATTTTTCCTTCTTTGGAGAATCTATAGTTATAGGTACATATACAAAACCGGTCAATTGCGAGTAAGACTCGCGCCCTGAGGGTTCCGTACCAATAAATAAGTTAATTTACTAAATAATTTAAACAGAAATTACAAACTTATAAATTGTATGAAACAAAACTGCAAAATTACGTTGGTTGAGTATTTGGGGACGTAATCCTAAAGCTACATCATAAATCGGCGTTTTCAGTTTTTGTTGTTTAAATACAACACAATGGTACATAACATACAGAAATTACAAATCCCTAACTACTTTGGTCTTTGAGATAGACCCCGTAACAAAAATGGTCTGAAAATGAAAACTTTGATAGCCTACCATTTCTTTATTTTCGAAGATAAAAAAAGTAAAAAATACATTCCCACTCTCCTTAACGAGCTCTAGACAATAACACGCAAAATTTTGGGGTAAGACGAATTTTTTTTCGGCTCCATTTTCATGTGTGGAAAATTATTTAATTTAATTTTTAATTTAAAATTCGGTTATGGGTCAAAATTTTATACAACATATCAACATTTCAAGTCTCAATCTCATTCCGTCTAAGAGCTAGAGACCCGTGACATACGGACAGACAGAGAGACAGAAGGACTGCGGAGTGACATTAATAGGGCTCCGTTTTGCCCTTTGGGTACAATCTTATCGTTACAGAATCTACAGAAGTCATTCCAATATTGAGCAATAAAAAAACAGAGATTGCTCTAAAAAAGTTTTCATGTCGAGGTTATTTGAGCAAAAACCCGTACATATTATTTATGGATTGCCTGTTGACTCTATAAACTCTGAAATGAACAGATATTTCGTACAAACTTAGTTTTTTATTTTATACTTTACTAAATTATTATTACATATAACTATAAGCCAACTATATGTTGAGCAACCGTTTCACCGATACAATTTCGGCATTATCAAGGCGAGTGTCGTTCTTAGGACGACGACGTGGCGTTCACCGTCGTTGTCAAACGGGCACTGGCAGCCGCCGATCGGCAAGCTGCACGCATTGCTCGTGCGCTAAGCGTTGGCTGCGTCGTCGAACGAGGTGGGATGGTAGTTGCACTTGATTCTTTTAATTGTTCCAATTATTCATTATTAGGGGTGGTTATTAAACAGACCCAGTTCACAACGTCGTCACTGTCACTGGGCAATGTACTAAAGTTGCTCGATCCATCGAGAACCGGTTTCCATTACGGAGCCAGCTGCCAACCATGATCCCTGTTGAAGTTGGATTGACGACTTACCTCGATGGCTTCGTGTATTTTGCGAGGAATGGTATATTTCTCCTTCACTAATACTGTAGCCTTTTAATCACACGTGAGTGTTCAAACCGTATGTAATACTCGTAATAATTTTTAATAAAATTATCATTTTGCAACTTCTCCAGAACTCGTTCCTCTCGCACTGCGGGTCTTTCCGCATGGAGTAACAGTGATTGATGCAAGCGCGTCCTCTTAATAAACGAACAATTTTTCAACGGAAATATTGTTATCTAAAAATAAATTATCAAGTCAGATATTTTGTGAAAACGATATTTTTTTATAAAGGCTTCTTATTTTTCAGACGTGAATAAGGCTCAAGTTTCAAAGTCTTTAAACAAAGTTTTATAAGCTTCGGTAACTTGCTTTTATCTTTTAGAAAAGGTTAAACCCATTGTAGCGGCACAGATTGCTTTCGTATTTTATTTTATAAACCCTTGGCCACTACCACGCTGATGACATATAGGATGAAAGCCGCTCGCCTGGAGACTGAAAGCAGGCAAGGCGTTTGCATGTCTGTTCGGGGACATCCTCTCCTTTTCGGAATTTTTACTGCAAAAAGAATCATAAATTGTACGGGAACAATAACAATAACATCTTATTTAATTTTATTATCTATAAAACCTTTGAAAATGCTTGTACAGCGAAACCGGTCAGGTTAAAAGTAATAATAATAATATAAAGTGGACAAGTACAAGTGTATTTTAATCACAATCATTGTCACATCTTTATCAATAGTTTCTATTAAGCTCACGTGACTCACTGCAGCGAACGGAGCTAAAATGACAATGGTCCAATAGCTTCATTATCTGGTTATCAATAGCCAGCCCGGCTACTTGTGTTACTAGAGGTCAGTTGTTTATTTTATAAGGAGTCCATAGTCTATGGTCCGGCGGGATTCCCTACACATTGGGAGGCTAGACGCAGGATTTCGAAGAGTTTACCTTGTCTACGGTATCCGCCAAGCTGTAGGACCGTGTATACAGTATTACGGTAATAATGATAGCAGGTTATAATTTAATTAAGTAGTATAATTTCCTAACTTATGATTCCTCTAAGGTGTAAACATTAATTAATTACAGACTGTAAAAGGAAAAAGACTATATGAGTCGAGGCTTCGCCTCGGGCCTCAAACTACACCCTCGTTGGTAATCGTCGCCTTTCTTCCCTCGGTGAACAATGTACTATTATTTTTTAATTATTTTTTACCTATCTGTTATAATTTCCTTACTTCATTGTGACTGATGCCGGGCCCGAATAGTCCGAAATATATCTCACAAAAAAATTTGTTTTTGTTCTGTTTTTCTTACATAATGTACGACATATATATGAGAGTAAAAGATAATGTATGTTATCCTTACAAACAAGGAATTCCAGTCCTTGCCTTCAAATTATAAGACATCTTTTTCCTTTCCTCAAAGAGGCAAAGAAAACCCTTCTTATCCGAGAAATTGCCTGTGAATAGCCTCATTTGGGTCTGAATTAGGGTCTGAATGTGGCTGCCATACACACCTCTGCCACGGTTTCTTTGAAATGATGTATTGTGTCACTGTAAGGAGTGTTAAATTAATAGTAGTTTATGCTACAAGGGCGCAAAGGAATAAATTACGAGGACGATTTAAAACACGAGCGTAGCGAGTGCTTTAAACGTAACCGAGTAATTTATTGCTTTTACGCCCGTGTATCATACTACGTTTTTCAATGCATAGTGTGAGGAAATAAAACAAATACAATTTTGTGAACTTTAAATTGTAATTGGCTCAAAAGGACTGTATCCAGAGCCGTTAAATAGTGGAAAAAAAAGTATGACATTTATGGTACACAGGAAAGGCTGCAGGTTAGCCAACCATTGTAAATAAATTAAAAAAATAATAATAATAAAGCCCTAGGGCAAAATAATCGACTTTCTGTTCGGTTTTGATGCATAAAAAGTGGGCCTTTACGAGCACATGCATTGAAAATTAATAAATGAATACACTAGCGTCCTCTAGGCGCCAAGTGGCTCACTGTAAAGTGGGTATCTATAAATATCATTGCAGTATGGGAAAGCACATCGGTAAATTCACGAGTTGTGTTGAGACCTGGATTGCTCAGAGGTTAGAGCAATCGCCCGGCAAGCCAGAAGTCCCGTGTTCGAATCCCGGTTCAGAGCTCCTCACATCCAGATTTACTTTTCATTCTGCGTTTCTATACTGCAGTGATATAATGTTAATCTATACCTCCTTGCGATGGATAAAACGCCAAGTGTTCAAACATAGAAATTTATATCTGTCATAGTTTTAATTAATAATAGGTCTTTACGTATGAAATTGCTGAAATTTTCTTACAGATTCATGAGTTTATAACTCCTGTAATTCATTAGCTATTTCAATTATTTGTTTTTTGTTTGAAAGTTGATTTCAAGGTTTAACATCTACGTTTTAAATTTTGTTTTTATTTTCAGTTTGATTTTCAAAATTCAATCCTCAAAAACAGTTCGTCCAAAACGCTATCCATTTCCATGATAAGATTTGTAGTAATTTTTACAGTTGACACTTTTCAAAATTTTAATTTACGTTGCTGTTAGCTTAATGTTGTCTCATTCATACACATACGAAACTACATGATTTGGATTTGTCATTCCTAAAAAAATGCAAAAATTTTAGTACTGAAAATTGAGTTTCCTTCAAATGCTCTACAGAAAACGGCAATTTCATTTGTAAAGACCTAATATTCGAAATTGAGGGTAATTTGAGTCTCTTCAGTTATAATATAAATCAATAAGTACGAATTTTTAAATACGTATTTAAATTTTATTATTTAATCGTTCTATTACTCTTTTTTATTCACCCGCTTTTTATTTTTATTACTTTTCTTCAATGTACAGACACACCGGGTGCTATGCTTTATTTTTGTTGTATATATATTGATATTGATAAGATAATATGACATAATCAAGGGAGGAAGTCAGAAATTTCTCTCAGCAGTGGTTTGAATTTATTCTTGTTTTCCTAGAATGCAAATCACAGCCAATTATATTTTCCGCCAATTTGAAAAATATCTCAAAGGGAATACGTAGATGTATGACGCAGGCATGGCAAACTACGTATTGGTAGTTCTTATTGCCACGTGGTAGCGGTTAAAATCGTTTGCAAATATGGGCTTGTTCTGCAGACGGTGTACATTCTGTATGACGACGAATTGATATTTACATAATAATTAATATTTACATCATTTGCTTACAAAATACGCTTACATTTTTGGTATACCTTTTCAATACATGGCATACTACAAGTTTACGTACATCGATCGACACGATATGAATGCCCGTGGATGTACAAATACAATACAAATACGTTGAAGGAAATAATAGTAGTTTATGCTACAAGGGTGAAAAGGAATAAATTACGAGGACGATTTAAACGTAACCGAGTAATTTATTGCTCTTACGCCCGTGTTTCATACTACGTTTTTGAATGCATAGTGTGAGGAAATAAAACAAATATAATCTGGTGAACTTCAAATTATAATTGGCTCAATAGGACTGTATCCAGAGCCGTTAAATAGTGGAAAAAAAAGTATTACATTTATGTTACACAGGAAAGGTTGCAGGTTAGCCAACCATTGTAAATAAATAAAAAATAAAGCCCTAGGGTAAAATAATCGAATTTCTGTTTGGTTTTGATGCATAAAAAGTGGGCCTTTACGAGCACTTGCATTGAAAAAACAGTTACATACAATATTGTTGAATTACAAATGTAGCCTGGACTAGACTTTTCTGATTCTCATATGTAAACTGGCCATGTTTACATATTAGATCGTAAACCTTATTGATAATCTACATTTTTCTATTTTACTTTTTATTTCATTTTCTTGCCACTAATAACATTGTAAATGCAAAAATCTACATCTATGTTCTATTACAAAATGTGAAGAAGTACAGTGAATATAAGTAAAAACTAAGTCTGAAACAGTTAGGAACATCTTGCTGCCTAATTTAAAATGAGTTTGTTGTGATAATAATTAACCATTTTAATATTACATTACATGATATGGGAAGGACATGTGTCAGAGATATTTTCGAGTTTGTAGTATGAAATGCAAGTCACAGTCCACACTAATACACCCATGTTTCACTGATGATTATTACGTCTCAGCGTGATTTGTGAGCCCTATCGCCCTACTGTAGGCACAAATGGACCCACTACCATCCATCCATCCATCAGCCTAGTTCGTCCACTGCTAGACATAAGCCTTTCCAGGACTTTGCTACTCTCGGCAGTCATCCTGGAAGAATTGCCCATACTCACACACGCTGGGCAGGCGGGTTGATGAGCGCGGTACCGGAACCCTCGCACCAGTGACGCCGCTGCCCGTCACCAGTCTGTTCCATATAAGGCCCGACTATTAGGGATGGATATACCGCCATCCATTGGTCCCAGGCATGGTGGGCCTCTTGGTTTTTTGCCTGTGAGCTGTCCTCTTACTTTCCCCCGAATTACTTCGAGGGGGTCTCCAAGTAAGATGGTGGAACCTTCACAGTGAAGCCCGGAATCAGCTCTACCACCTGTTAGATCCACCACGCAGACCCAAAATTAAATGTGCCCCTATAAGGGATTTGAATCGACGACATCGAACCAAAAATTCTGAATATGTATTGACTTTAAAAGCAGCGATAGCTCAGGGGTAGAACGTGGGTAGAACGCTGGCCTCTCAATCTTGAGATCCAGGTTCGCTCTCGGTCGGTCATGCACCAATGAGTTTTGCGGAATTTATGTGCATAGGTATTTGTTCTTACTTAGCACTTGCTGAACCAAAGCCATTTTCCATATCCTTAGACATACAATTCTTTTGCCTATGAAAAGAAAACGATGTTATAGAAACAACAAATTAAATTTCTAGGTTTTTGTCACGGGGATGGCGTAACACAAATTTGTACGAGCACAGCTGTCGCCGCGTTTTGGAATAGCGTTAATATTACCTAGTTAGTAAACATACGCGGCGCACACATAGATTCACCCGTCTTCATACAGCCATAATAACACCGTATTTCTATGGAACTTAGATGTAAAATATCAAACACGTCATGGCACTGTGCCAAGGTATTATACATACGTGTAAAAAGCCATGACCAGCGGCCGTACTATGACACAGTTAGGTCCGGGTTGATAATGTTTGAAAAAATATACTTTGCGGCGTTAAGGCTAGACGGTAAAACTTACGCGCGCGAGATTTGGATTCTTACAATTGTTATAGCTGTTTCGGTCATTCGCGGCCGGCACGAGCGCACCCTCCCCGCGCGCCCGCTCCCTGCTCAGCACTTGTTAATTTTGTACTCACAGCTTACTCTTAGATCCAGATCAGGATATCCTTTCGTACTTTCGTTTTTAGTGCTTTTGTTTATTTAATTCAAAATAGACAACATGCAAAATAAAAAATTAATGATCTCTTGTTCCTGTTTGTCTAACGAAGACAATATAATAGTATCATATAGTATGTAAAATATTTTGGACGATTACTGTTTTATATGAGTAACTAAATGGATATTTACTGTGAAATTCAATTGGTTTTGGAAACGGAAACTGGTGGTAATACTCGTCTAACGAACAATTTTTACGCTTTATTTTGTGCTCTTCTTCTTTAGATAACTATACAGGCCGTTAACTTAATTATGTGCTTCCCAAAATATGTTTTGACTGAAGGAAAAGTGAAATAAATTGAAAAATATTTATGAAGAAAACTATGGTAATATGTGTTTACGTAAACATTAAATGAAAAATAAAGCGGTTGAGAAATTTACGAAAAAAATTACAGAATTAAATTTATCATCCACAATACGAAACCCTGACTCGCACTTGGCTGTTTTTTTTTTAAATGTAGCAATCATAAAGATATCATAGAGTTAATAAAATATTATTTTTATCAATAAGTGTAATAGGTAACAATAAGCTGATTGATGTTGTAATTTTTCAGTTTATTAATTACGTTGTAATCTACTTATTTATAGAGGTTTCGTTAGAGTAATCTTCAAGAATACTCTAAAAAGCTAGATTCGCTCAAAGACAAATAGAACAAAAATTATAAATTATCCAGATATTATTGCACATAATAACATCGGAATGTTGAAATTTTTTTTTTTACTATTTTTGTAATCCCTTGACATTTTTTTATGCGGAACCGGCCGGATATTTAGTTAAGGAAACGTTATTATGGGATATACAGTATTTTTTAGTAACCATTTTTTGTAAATTCTAATAAGTGCCGATAATAATTTACAAGGATAAGATTATAAATGAAAAATGTGATGTTATAATGATTTTTTAATAATTTCTATTTTAAATTACCTGATAATAACATTATTGCAGGCATATTTCTAGGTACTCCAGAATCAATCAAATCAAGTTTCTTAGAGGCGTTTGCATTTTTTCTTGATAAATTTATCATTTCTTTTGATTTTTTTGTAAACCAACCCATGTAAACTCCAAACAATAAAATAGCAATAAGCCCATTGTGGCACATGAAGATGACCTTGGACCTGATAATAATAGTTATGTTCTGTTTTCAGTTCTATGCCTTGAGTCGTCACCTTACAAAATGTGATCAATCCCTTTTGAATTGCATCTGCAGGATTCATTTCCGAGGCTACAAATGGGCATTTTATTTCTACAGGTCCTTTATTTTCTATGAGTCCATCCGGACTAGCTGCCAGAAAACCATCCACAGGATCGACAAATGACCACTTTGATCTACCTTTAGACCGGTATACTTTTCAAAGTCATGGATGGCGCGATTTTATCTGCGTATTTACCTAATAAATATTTACCTGTATAATTTTGACCTTAAGGTTTCAACATCAGCATTACAGTGCTTTGGTTGACTGCTGAGTGTTCTATTTTCTTTTGATATACGCCTGAAATTCAATGTGATGAGCGTTAAAAATGTTTAGGTTTTCGCATCAAAAGCTTGATCGGTAGGACGAAAGTTGGTTTTTTTTTTAAACTCTATCTTAGTACAGTATACAATACATATTTATACTAACTTGATAAGTTTATAACCCTTTTTTACATCTTTTTTTTCGTTTTGCTGATAAACGTACCTTTCCTTTTTTTACCTCGTCGATATAACCATCTGAAATTCATAGTAATAAAATAAAGTACCAGTAAAAATTATTTATCCGAATTTTACTTATGTTTTCTTAGTTTACTGTTTTGTATATGATCTTTTGATTAAACAGAAAAAATCTCTCAGAAGCGGCAACATAGATATTTTAACTCCTGTATAGGGTCAAATTATAATGTGTCCTTATGTAAATTTAATATTGACATTTTTCGTTTATTATAATATTTAATAATCCTATACTTCAGATTATAATTTTAATAACTTTTTTTTAAAAAGTTAATAAAAAAAACAGATAAACTTATCAGATAAACTATATAATAAACAGGCTGGAAAAAATTTAAGGGCCCTGGAGGGGAACTGCCTTAAATCCTTTAGTTAGCTCATTTTACTGAAAGGAAACATTCCTTTATTTTTTAAAAGAAACAAATTGCGTTCAAAGATCTTCTAAAATTCGCTTGTCTCACCCGGGAATCGAACCAAATAAAAATAAAAAAAAAAACCCTCACTATTTTATTATACTAATCGGTAGGATTATTGTTCAGGATAAAAAATTGTCTAATAAATATTTGGTCTTTGAAATAAAAAAGTGAAAACTAGTATTTATTTTATTTTATTTAAGCTTCTAATAAATCGAATTATTCTTGATACGCCATTATTACACAATGACAGCACGGAATGAAAGGTAAACAAAACAAAATTTGAAATTAGACCGAATAGTTTTATCGATTTTAAAAATGTTGAAAGTTATCGTTCGAATTTCAAATTTGTTGGTCCGCGTTGCAAAAAAAAATACGTTCCCTTTTTAAACTCTTCGTCAGTACGCCTAGTGCAAGAAGGAATTGTGCTGTGCATATATTTATTATTAACATTTAACGATTTTCTTATTGAAGTCTTCAAGGTACTTAAGATAAATAACATTAGCAAGCTTGTACTTCATACGATGTCTTTGGATGTAAGAGAGATAAGAAAATTATAACGTGTCATTTAATTGTTACAAGTGAACAGTACTAGCTATTGTTAATAAAGAACTTGTAATACATATTCAATTTCATGGGTATCTCGTACAACAGATGAGTGTAAGACCAACTGTTCATAAGATAAATTTTATCCTGAACAATAATCCTACCGATTCCTGTAATAAAATAGCGAAGATTTATTTTTTTAATTATTAGTTATTTCGATTCCCGGGTGAGACAAGCGAATTTTAGAAGATCTTTGAATGCAGTTTTGTTTCTTTACAAAAATAAAGGAATGTTTTTTTTCAGTAAAATGAGCTAACTAAAGGATTTAAGGTAGTTCCCCTGCAGGGCCCTTGAATTTTTTCCAACCTGTATAAATATCAAATAATTTTGCAGATAAACGAAAGTATGCTTTTGAACTTTGCCGATCATCCTTAATAGATAGTTATTAAATTTAGCACCAGTAGTAGTTATCTGAATACCTTTATTTCCGCAGTTCACTTTTTTATGTGATCTATAAGTTTCATAGAATAATCTCTCAGAATAAAAAGGGACTACATAATTATTTTTAATCCTGTATAGGATCAAATTATTTTGCAAACCTAAAACAGACATAGGTACTAATCGTCGTTATGAACAGTTTTTGTATTAGAGGCTGAAATGAAATACTTTTTAGGATTCCGTGCCTCAGAATGAAAAAGACGGAACCCTTATAGGATCACTTTGTTGCCTATCTGTCTGTTATTTTCTTGCTGTCTGTCATTATGAGGAGCTTTTTGCGATGTGTGGAGAGAACAAATATATGAAGTTATAGTTGTTTATATCCAAAACGAATGTACTAAAGTGCGGGAGCGCCACCCACTACTCGACACGTGACTGTAGCGGCGGCGTTTTCTTTGATAAAAGCCACAGTAGACACTTGGCGTGGCATGTCATTGCGTGTTGCATGGCAATGGCAGGATAATAGTTATAAGGAGTTGCAGACCAATCAAATTAATGGCCAAATCCAAGATGCATGACCTAATTTATAAACGAAATACATTTTATTTATAAGGTAAAAAATACAAATAGTACTCACCCATTTTTGCACGAAAAATCTGTCCACCATACTCAATAATTTCTCCATTACCATACACTGGTACAAAACTCTTTGATAATGCACCGTATCAACAAGTAAGGTGAGTGAAACGAGTGACCTATCGCTCGTCCAGTCTTCTCCCCCCGCACGCCTCCGCCACCCCTGATGCGACAGAGTGAAATTCTAGATTTATGTAATTTGCGCCCGCGATTTCGAATGCCAGCCCATAGTTATTTACTGAAATCCTATACTTTCTACATACAAAATGACTGCATTTTCCAAATATTTATGAACTACCACGGGTCCGAAATTCAATATATATTGTTTTTACTTGAGAAATGCTTAAGAAAATCGAAAAAAAAATGGAAAATTTTGGAGCTTAAAACATAGATTTCCAAGTGCTTGTATTTCCTAAGCGTGTTGATTTTCTGAAATTTAAAGTTAAATCGGACTTGCAGGTTGTGAAAAAGATGAAGTTACTCAAAGTTTTATTTGATTTAATGCATTAGCGTACAAATAAGAAGCTAAATCGTTTTGTATGGCCGCGGAGTCTTGCGCTCTTCTTAAGGGCCTTACTATTGCCAAATGGGTACTTTCTAAAGCCTACTCCTCGTTTATGGCAAAACCAAAAATAATGAAAAAATGTATTATGAATAATCAACTCTTAGACAACATATGCAACATTTTTCTTTTTCATACCACTAAAACTTCTAAATGAATTTTTTTTTTACTGAATGGTGTTTTTTGACCTCAAATTCCCTACTGCACCTGAGTGGCTTGGCCGATTGAATTCATCTATACTTTGATAAATAGATAAACTTTATAGCTATAAAAATAACATAAGATTATTCAATCGAGTAATCACGTCCAAGTGAAAAGTATAATTTTCTCCTATTTCGCCCTCTCAAGGACGCAGCGAGCGTCGTTACAGCCACTATGCATTGCGCGCTGATGTGAACGTTATTTCAATGTCGTTTCCGTTGATATTTGTAGTGACAAATATCGAGCTGCTAATTTGGCGATGGTAATCGCCTTAATATTCTAACTCAATGTGTGACACTTTTTATAACCTGCAATGGACAAAATATTGTCTAATTTCAACGCTAATCGCTACAACGATAAATATTTCATGGTATTGTTGAAAATTAATTTACCGCAAGGTTTATTCTGTAAATATCATAATAAATACATGTTTAAAGTACTTACGAGTAAAATGAAATTCCTTTGGATGTCTTATTTGCGTTATTCGAAGAGTTTGAACAATTTGCCACGCTGCGATACACCATTTTTACAATATGTTTGTTCTAACGCGTTCGGTTGAGAAATGAGAGGCCCGCGGGTTATGCCTTGACGTATTAATCAAAGCGGTGCATTGCAGTCACGGCTTTCATGCATATTTCATGGCATTTATATTCCTTATTAATATGTTCTGTGGTTTTAGTTAACTCTAAACTGACAGGTAGCACCACGTAGCACATAATCTACCTATCATACTAAACAATATTCCCAAAGAAGCAAACCTGCTGAAACGAAAAAATAAAATTTTTGCGTTTCCTTACTATTTTTAAAACATACGAGGGGCGTTAATTATAAAGTGATAATGAGGTACAAACTCTTTGGAACCAAAAAAAGTAAATACTGGCTAGTAAGCTGGAATATTGATTAGATTTTTAAAAAGAAAATAATTTTTAAACCTTTTGTTTTTAAAAAGTGGAAGTACTTTGTTTGCAATATGTCGTAGCGAGTTGTCGAAAAAAAAAAAAAAAAAACTGCGCGCGGTTTTAAGTTTTAAGTGGCTGGCGATTAATTTTTGTTGTAATTGGCAAATGTATGTAATAATTAAAATCATAAACAAAACGGAATAATGACATAGTCACACAAAATACAAATGAACGAGTGATATATGCTCCACCACCCAACTGACAGCGGAGGGAGGGAAGGGGAAGAAAAAGTGAATTCACCCAAACCTGGTTAGTGTGTAGCGTGTCAAGTCTATTGAAAAAAAAACGCTTAGTTTTTTAGGTGATGAAATATTTAAAAACGGTTAGATGGCTATTGCTAAAATTTGCATGCTCAGTACCGTATAGCTCTGAACGGACTCGGATTTGGAACTGGGCGCCATAGTATCTTGTATTCAGATTCAAAAGAGCTATGCAACTATGTATCACATACAGTTATTGGAGTGGGGTACCAAAATTTGCATCATCCTTTGATGAACATGAAAAACAAATCGCGTGTTGAACAGGCAATATAATTGAATCCACAAAACATTTGATGTTGATAAATATGTCACATGACAATCCACTCAATGTGAAAATGACGGATGCTTTTACGCCTCTCGAGATATAAATAGAACACTCAGGTACTCACTCAATATAACACTCGTATTCGTATTTGCAAATTTTTCATCGTTATCAATTTCAGAGGTGCACAACCTTTTTTGCTTTGAAAAAGATGATATTCACGAATAGTACTGAGAGGGAGGGACAAAGGCTTAAGAGACATATCGCAGGCGGATTGAAAAACATCTGCCTTTTGTAATTAATCAAAATTGGACATTTAAATACAAAATCTGCTAAATTATTACCATACAAAATTATAATACCTATGTATTGTGTATAGTAATAGTAAGTATAGTATCATCGCAAAATTTCCATTTTTTCCTTTAAATTTTCAAGCCTTAAATATTAAAATTCTAATTTATAGTTATGTTTAATTACAAAAAAATGGGTTTTTAACCCGAAGATATTAAAGATCTTCAGTTACTACGTTTTTTACACACCATTTTGCGACACCTACAAAAATTACAAGAAAACTCTAAAACCTAAAAGGTACAAAAGGAAACTTTATGGTGAGACTCCGTTGTCCGTCCGTCCGTATGTCACATCACAGCCTCATAACTTAGCACCGTTAAAGATAAAGACATGAAATTTGGCACAAAAATAGCATTAATTTACCCACATATAACAGTGTGAAAAAAAATATGAAAAATTTGAAATTGTTCAAAATATTTCTAAAACAAAAGTGAGAAAAATTAAAAATATTATCTTAAAAATACAATATGTATGTCAAATTGTAGATATTCAAGCTGATTGTAAAAATATGTATTTTTGTAATATTTACTGGCGCTGGTTTTGAGGAATCTTTAAAAAACTACAAAAATATGTATTTAAGGCCCTATCTCCAAAACTGGTAGACCGAAAAATATGAAAAAAAATCATGGTAATATGTGTTTACGTAAAAATTATAGGAAAAATAAAGCGGTTGGGAAATTCACAAAAAAATTACTAAATTAAATGTATCATCCACAATACGGAACTCTAGGTATGCGAGTCTATCTCGCACTTGGCTGGTTTTTTTTTGTTTAGAGAGACTCTTTATCCAAAAATTGTTATTGAAAAACACTTTTACCAAGTAAGGCCAAAGCCAGAGTTATTAAAAATTCTTCACTCAACTTCTTCTAAAATTAAAAAGTAGCTTACAAAAACCGTTTTTTTTGGATACTTCAAGTTTTTTCTCTAAACTTTAGCTTTTATAGCGTTTATCAATTTTGTGCGTAAAAAGTAAAAAGTCAAAGTTATAGTTCGGCCAAGCGTCCTCGTTTCAAGGTTTGCGTCCTCATTTTAAGGTTTGCCGTAATCAGCACACTGGCAGAGGGATCACTTTTGTGATCACATGTCAGATTTTTTTGTACGGAAAATACAGTAAATTTAGATGTATTGAGCAGCAGTAGCAATGATATTAATATCATTGAGCTTTAATTTTGTAATTTTCAAATTTCTTTCTATAAAGACTTACCTGCAAATTTCAAGTTTCTAAGTTAACTGAAAGTGCTCTATAGATTTTCATGGTGATCAGGTTTGTGTGAAATTGATTATGTAAAGTGAAAGAACTTTTTTCGCGTCGAGTTAGAAGCCCTGATTTTTGTACAGCACCATGGGGCCATAGACTTATGTAGGAGGTATCAGTTTTAACTTGATATCTCATACGGAGACCGAGCAAAAGGGTATTGACAGATAGACGAACAGACAGACAGACGGGCAAAAAAATTATCCTATAACAGTTTCAATGTTTCATTTTGAGGTACCCTAAAAGTTAACTTTTCATTGGATATCCATACCAAGAAGACCAAAAAAATTGTCTGGGCGAAGGCTTTTTCTCGCATATAAAATGTAACTATGGAGAATCGTGTGCCATTTTAGATACACAACGGCTAAAAAAACAGTATCCATTTGGTTACACAAGGTTTTAACGCTGCGTATCCATATGGATCCTCATGGCGCTGAGGATGTTAAACTCAAAGATTTCAAAAGTAAAGATAAGCCCTAACCGTAGTATGACAGCACCAACATGTTTCCACCTTTAAATGAGTGACGCTCACACGTTTGTGCACACAATCAGTGCTCATCTGAACACAGTGATAGTTGGACGCCTTAAGTGCACTTAAAGTTAATCATTTTAACAACTTTAGTAGTCTGATCAGTTTGCTGACCGTAGGTAGACAGATGCGCACCCATAAGTGTGCACGCGTCTTCATTTTGTTAACGCACACATTCAAAAACAATGGAATAGATTTTAGGTGCTTAGGCTCATCTAAACTTTTGAAATCTTTGGTTAAACTGTGCTATAAGCACTAGCCCGAAGGAGAAGGTGAGGCTACTTTAGCGGAGGTAGTTATTCAGCTGTCCTCGCTTTTTGCAACATTATAAAGATTTATTCTGACAGGTATTCACATATCGGTCAGATTATTTAGACATAGATACCTCATAATAGGGTACCACGGGTACCCCATATACGTCAAATTTGACAGAATCCCCATTAGTTTACTACCTCGGGTTTTCCTCATTATTTCCCTTGCAGTAAATACATTACTGAATTTGTTTACCTTTTTCCTTTAACCAGGGTGTTCTGCCCGTTTATATAACAACTTTTACTACGGAATGTCTGAATGTGAGTTAAAAGTGTTACCATTCCCTTGCTTATGTGTTTGAACTTGCCACTTTTGTCAGACAAAATACTTACCTATTTTTTAAAAAGGCAAAAGACATTTATCTCAGAAATATACGAAACCCAAATAGATTGGTTATCGAACACAAACACGGATATCGATTGGATATCGATGAACACAAACCTAATACTGAACTTTATAATTATATTCCTATTAATAGGGATATATATATTCCCAATAATATTCCTAATACTCGTGGTATTTTGTGTTTGTTTGCGATTTTGCACTGTGTGCTGTTTATAAAATTATGATTATAATGTGAATTTAGTAACTGAATAATTAAGTATGTGACATGTAAATTTCATTGATGTTTTTAAAATATTTGCATGCTAACTTATTATTGGCTGAATAAGGCGATTTCTGTGCATAACTTTGTTCCATCATATGCATAACCCTTTTCTGTGCAAATAAATGATTTATGTTTTATGGGGCAAAAAAAATCAGCTGATCCATAGAAAAGTTAAATACATACTCGACCATGTATAAAACAGCTGATTTCATTTTTGCAATTTCAGCCGTTCATATTAATGGTTAGATCACCCTATTTTAAGGAAAAAAGTTTTCATCTAGTTGTAATCCTTTCTTTAAATATTATGATATATTAACGTTGCCTTCATTGTGTATACTAGAGATTTGTAAAACAAAATCGTGGCCTTTTTGAAAATGTAAAAGTTACCACAATTCATATTTATCTTCGTCCACGAGATCTTACTAAAATCTGCCACCAACACACAAACACTGCATTACTGGCAAAAAGTGTATTTGGTATGACACCAATAATCTCATATAAAAAAATTCAATTCCTGACTGACTGACTCATCGTCGCACAACTCAAACGGCTAGACCCAGGAACATGAAATTTTCACACTGTTCGCGCCACTTCTTGTGGCTCTCATACTGCGGGGTAGTTGTGAATTAATATTTTCAACTGTCATTTTCGCTGCATCTCCACCCGCTTAGTTTTGGACGCAAATCAATCAGTCGTCAATCAGAAGCCTTTCACGCCGGAGGTATACGCTGATTGTCATTCGACTAGGTCCTACCTCGACCCTACCGCCCGCCATTTTGAGATCGCACCCGCTGTGCGCCTCATTTTCCTCTATTACTATTACGAAGAAGATTAGCCGAGAAGAGCGCAACCAGGCACGAAGAGGAAGAAGAAAACCATCTTGGAGAACACCAGAGACTTGGTGGCTCAGGCGAAGCGTGGTTTGTGGTGCATGCAGCTCCTTCCCAAGGTCAGATCTTTCATCTTCGTAATTATTTCTCTTCACTTCCCGCTATTTTTAAAACCTATGGTGATACAAAGCACTGCCGTCATATCGCGTGCTCATTTTTTGGTCCTTCGAGCCGGATCTAGATCCATTTTAGGCCCTTTGATCTGCGATCTATAACCATTTTTTGGTATTTCCAACCGCTATCTTCATGTTCTTTGTCTAAAGAACACGTGAATTCCGCTCTAATTTTCACTCTGCCCGCAGTATTACCCCGCATTCCCGCTCTTATTTGCATTATCTATGCATTAAAACCCCGCATTCGTCAAAATATTAGTGATTCCATTTCCTATATACTGGAAATTATAAATTATCTACAGTGAATTACGCCATTCTGTTAATTTATCCGCTGCGATTATACCATTTGATCATTTCACAGAAAATATTATCTGCCTACCTGCTAATTCTTAATATTATCGAGAGGTACTCGTACACAGGTTCGTCCGCCGCCCGTGTTATCTCTAACTCATTAGCATTATTCTATGTTGTAGTCAGTATAAAACTTTCAATAGTTCTGGTACTTGCCTAACTTTGTACTATATAACATGCCAAATTCCGCAGAAGCTGCAAAATTAAAGATGTCGTATAGTTTAAAGAAGCTTAAAAATAAAAGGCAAGAATTGTTTAATCGCCTTCAGAGAGTTTATGACTTTTCTAAAACCGCTTTAGAGGATGTTTCTTCGGCAGAATTGTTTATGGCCAATGTCGAAACTTTGGATACTGTACGCTCAGAAATTCATGTAATCATAGATGAAATTAATGACACAGAGGTATTGATAAATCCTAATTTTGAACCAAATTATCAAAGTTGGTCAGCTTTTGAGGATCTTTACTCCCATTGCAAATACATCAACCGGAAGTTATCACATTCTTCGAAATCGGCTGACTCTAAAGTTAAAGCTCCACTTGACATGGAATGTCCCAAAAAACCTACTATCAAGCTTCCAAAACTGGAACTCGTTGGTTTTTCTGGTGAAGCTACTATGTGGCCAACATTCTATGAAACATTTAAAACCACGATTCACGATAATCCGGACTTGACCGACAACGAACGAGTACAATACCTGATGGGTAAACTTTCTGGCCGGGCACTTTCGATTTGTTCTGGAATCACACCGAACGCAACTAACTACGACATAATCTGGAAAACACTCGTTTCTACTTTTCAAGACTCGCGTAGTTTAGCCACTACTTATTTGGATCAAATGTTTGAATTTCGCCCTTTAACTACCGCTAGTTCAAAAAACTTGGACTTGTTTTTAGACAAGTTCTGTTCCGCTGTTTCGTGTTTAAAATCACTGAATATTAAAGATCTTTCGGATTTTATCCTTATGTATTTGGCCCTTAAAAAACTTGATGTTGAAACCGCTCGTTCATTTGAAATGTTTAAACGTGGTTCCGATTTACCCCATTATGATGAATTAATATCATTTTTACGTGAACAAACTAAGATACTGAACCGCACTGCACCCGCAATTACCGCTCCCGCTCCGAACCGCTCCGCTAATAATAATAACAACAAAACCGGGTACAGTACCAAGTCAACCCATGCTTTTGTCTCCGCTTCGACCAATAATAATTGTTGTCCGCTATGTAAACAATTAAAACACTATAATTTATATAAGTGTCCCGAATTTGTGAAACTAGATATCGAGAAAAGATTTCAGTTCATCAAATCTAATAACGGTTGCACCAATTGTTTAAGTATTACGCATAACAATTCCGCTTGTAAATCGTCTTATAATTGCCGCCATTGTAATTGTAAACACCATTCGATGTTGTGCCGCAAACAAAATGTGATGAATACTCACACCGCGCTTGGTCAAAATATTACCGTGTCTCCACGCACACATACGCAATCTTCGAGGTTGGTGGATCCTGCCGTATCGGCGACTAACACAGAACATATGACTAATGATTCTCAATCCGTACCAACTGCGAGTAATAATATTTCTTTATGTAACTTACAGCCTAACTCGCAGCGTAATGAAACATGCCTTTTAGGTACAATTCAAGTGATCGTGAAAGATTCTAACGGTATGTCAGTCCGTCTACGTGCGCTCTGCGACCCTGCGTCACAATCCAGTTTTTCGACGGTTTCCTGTTGTGAGAAGCTTAACTTAAAATATGAGAAAATTCCCCGCGCTTTTGTTAAGGGCATCGGCTCTTCATCAAACCCAATTAAGGGTGCGACAAACCTTAAATTGTTTTCACGATTTGATGATTCGGTTTCAATTTCGCTTGACACTTATGTAATCGACCGTATTACCGACAACTTACCATCGGTGCAGGTCGATTTGTCTACGCTTTCATATTTAAAAGGTATCACACTTGCTGATGAAACCTTTTACTTACCGGGCGAGATTGATATTCTTATCGGTGCATCTTTATTCGCGGATATCTTGTTATCAGGCCGCGTCTCTGGTCCCCCGGGTACGCCGACGGGATTTCAGACCATCTTCGGTTTTACGCTAATTGGTAATACGCCTGTTTACCAAAATACCGCATGTTCAATTTCGTTATGCTCTTATATGGAGATTGAACCGCCAATAGATTTTATTTTACAAAAATTTTGGCAATTAGAAGAGGTGCATTGTGAACCTGCTTCTAGTCCCGCAAATGATGAATGTGAAAAATTATTTATTAACAATGTGTCACGTGACCCCGCTGGTCGCTATTCGGTTTCTTTACCGTTCGCACGGAATCCTAACATACTAGGAAACTCGTACCATCACGCAAAAAAGTGTTTTATGTCTCTTGAGCGTAGGTTTGTTTCTAACGCAGATTTACGTTCCGAGTATAACAATATAATAAATGAATACCTAACTAAAGGTTACATATCCCCGCTTCATAATGATGACCAATTATCTCTTGGTTATTATATTCCGCATCATCCCGTAGTGCGTGTTGATAAATCAACGACAAAGGTGCGTATTTGTATGAATGCCAGTACTAAGACTGACTCCGCTGATGGTACTCGTGTCTCATTAAATGACACGCTGCACACAGGTGCTAATTTGCAAAACGATTTGTTTTTAATTTTACTTGACTTCCGCTTGTATGAAATCGCTTTTACCTCGGATATCAAACAAATGTTCTTACAAGTTTTGGTTAACGCCGATGATCGCAAATTTCAAAAGTTTTTATACCGCTTTGACACGTGTTCACCGCTTATCGCTTATCAGTTCAATCGCGTCTGCTTTGGACTACGTAGTAGCCCTTTCCTTGCGATGAGAGTAGTCAGGAAACTCTGTGAGGATGGGAGTTCAGCGTACCCGCTCGCCGCTACTGTAGCCGCACGAAACTGTTACATGGACTACATCTGCTATAGCACGCCCACCGTGCAGGGCTCCTTACAGCTCAGAGATGAGCTGGTAGGATTGCTTAAGGCCGGTGGCTTTGAGCTCGTCAAGTGGTCTAGTAACTGTCAACAGTTACTTGATACACTGCCTGATACTCACCGCTTAAATTCTAGTAAGAATTTTGAAGAACAAACTCAAACTCTTAAAGTTCTTGGCTTACAGTGGTCGCCTGATTCTGACGAGTTCTCTTTTACTGTATCGCTAGATAGTCGCCCATGTACTAAACGCAATGTTTTGTCCGTGATAGCACGTCAGTACGACGTCCTCGGCTTTACCGCTCCTGTGATCTTGTACGCAAAATTACTCTTGCAGAAAATCTGTATTTTAAAATTAGACTGGGATGAAACACTACCCTCTGATATTGCGCAGATTTGGCAAAACTATTTGAAGGAGCTACCTGTTTTGCGGGATTTACGTATTAAACGCCACTTAGACGTGTTCCAAAATTCGAAAATTTCGATAATATCATTTGCAGACGCAAGTGAACGTGGATACGGATGTGTCGTATATATTAGAGTACAAGATGACTCAGACACTTGCACTAGCATTCGGCTGGTATGCGCAAAGTCAAAAGTCTGTCCGCTCAAGACCGTCAGTGTCGCCCGCCTTGAGCTTTGTGCCTCGTTACTCATGTCGAAATTAACTCGTCGTGTAGTTGACGCTTATAAAATACGTCACAATATTGAACGTATTTACTGTTTTACCGATTCTATGGTAACTTTACACTGGATACATTCCTCACCGCACAGGTTTAAAACCTTTGTCGCGACGCGTATAACAAAAATAATATCCGCTATTCCCGCTGAATGTTTTTACCATACAGCTGGTTCTCAAAACCCGAGCGACTGTCTTTCCCGTGGTCTCACTCCCACGCAGTTGATGAGTCACCCGCTCTGGTTCACTGGACCTGCTTGGCTTTATCTGGACGCTAAAGAGTGGCCAATCAAAACAATAGAATCAGCTTCTATTGAAGAAAACTTGCCGGAATCAAAAACAATTTCTCTTCCCGCTTTTAGTAATGAAGAACCGCATCCACTTCTTTCTCTTTCGGAAAGAATTTCGTCATGGCTTGTGCTTTTACACACAATCATTTACATCTACCGATTTTTACGTATTTTACCGCGCTCTAATATTTTTACCGCTACCGATATGGATTTCGCTGAAGTTGCATTGATTAAAGCTCTTCAAGCATTTTATTTTCTTGATGAAATAAAAAGATTAAAGTCAAATAAACTTTGTTCTCCCGCTTTAAATCGACTATCGCCATTTTTAGATAAAAATGGATTGTTACGCGTTGGTGGTCGACTTCGCAACACAGACATGACGTTCGATCAACAACACCCTGTGTTGTTACCTCGTAAAAATCATATTGTCGAATTGATTATCATTCATTATCATCGCAAAAATTGTCACACTGGACCAGTGGCTTTAATGTCAATAATCCGCCAAAAATTTTGGATACTTTCCTGTCGAAATATTGTTCGTCGCGTAATACATAGCTGCAATTATTGTTTTAAGGCGAAGCCGAGACAAACCTTCCCTTTCATGGCAGATTTACCATCATGCCGCGTTAATGAGGCTAAAGCTTTTGTCCACTGCGCTGTGGATTATTGTGGTCCTATCAGTATCACTCCGTATCGAAAACGTGGAGTCCGTCCCGTCAAATGTTACCTCTGCATATTTGTATGCCTGGTGACTCGTGCAGTTCACGTTGAATTGGCAACTGATCTTAGCACGAACACTTTTCTTTCCGCGTTCAAACGTTTTTTATCTAGACGTGGAGCAGTGTCTTTCGTATATTCAGATAATGCTACGAACTTTGTAGGCGCTAGAAATGCCCTCTCAGAAATTTACAATTTGACAAACTCCGAAGAATTTAAAACGTCTTTCGCGAATGAACTTGCCGATCATAGAATACAATGGAAATTTAATATTCCACGTAGCCCACATTTTGGGGGACATTATGAGATATATGTCAAAGGATTTAAGACGCATTTGCATAGAGTAGTAGGTACTCAACTGTTGACCTACGAAGAATTATTAACTGTAGTTACGCAAATAGAATGTGTCATAAATTCTCGTCCGCTTACGCTGCTGAGTGAAGATCCATCTGAACTTAGCGCGTTAACTCCTGCACATTTTCTGATGTCAACTCCTTTAAAAGAATTACCCGCTTGTAAGGTGGCTGATGAGCCAGTTAATTTATTACGTCGCTACGCGTTGCTTGATCAAATGGTAGAATCGTTCGCAAGGCGATGGAAGAATGATTATCTCCATCTTCTCCAGTCTAGAGGAAAATGGAATACACCTTCCAACCCAATCAAAATTGGATCTGTTGTCGTTGTAGTTACCGATAACACTCCACCGCTTCAATGGCCGCTCGGTGTTATTGTAGCTGTATACCCTGGCAAAGATAATGTCATTAGGGTAGCTTCTGTCAAAACGACGACAGGTGTTTACAAACGACCTGTCGTGCGTCTTTGCCCTCTCCCATCTCAATAACTCCTTTCTTTGCCCCCGCTTCAAAATTTCGTTATTCTCTGTCTTATTTTTACTTTTCTATTCTTATTTTAAAACCAATGGTTTTAACGCCGGGGGCAAATGTTCGCGCCACTTCTTGTGGCTCTCATACTGCGGGGTAGTTGTGAATTAATATTTTCAACTGTCATTTTCGCTGCATCTCCACCCGCTTAGTTTTGGACGCAAATCAATCAGTCGTCAATCAGAAGCCTTTCACGCCGGAGGTATACGCTGATTGTCATTCGACTAGGTCCTACCTCGACCCTACCGCCCGCCATTTTGAGATCGCACCCGCTGTGCGCCTCATTTTCCTCTATTACTATTACGAAGAAGATTAGCCGAGAAGAGCGCAACCAGGCACGAAGAGGAAGAAGAAAACCATCTTGGAGAACACCAGAGACTTGGTGGCTCAGGCGAAGCGTGGTTTGTGGTGCATGCAGCTCCTTCCCAAGGTCAGATCTTTCATCTTCGTAATTATTTCTCTTCACTTCCCGCTATTTTTAAAACCTATGGTGATACAAAGCACTGCCGTCATATCGCGTGCTCACACACTAAGAAAGGATTTTACAAAATTCATCCCCTAAAATAGGGCAAAATAGGGGATGAAAGTTTGTACGGAATTTCGTTAGTATTCTTGGTAATACCATGAATATAATATGAAGCATTTTGGTAGTTAAGAAATTAAGCAGTAGATTGCCGTAGACTCTTTACTACGAAATCTAACCAGCGATAAAAAAAAACGGTCGAAACGTGGCCCGGCCTTCTGGCTCACCAAATACCTGGGAATCAAATAAGAGATCGATGTTGTTTCATTCGGAAATGCAGCTTCGCCTTTGTCCTCTCCAAAAACACTTTAGCAGAGGATTAATTCATAGAAAACAGAAATTACTACAGAATTTTTAACTTTTTAAATTCTTTACTACGGAATCATACCAGTGTCAAAAAAATCGATCAGAAACGCGGCTCAGCCTTCGGCCTCGCGAAAGACACTTCAAAAGTGGATCAAATCAGTGAACGAGAGAGAATTTCGTTCGTTAACGAAGACACTTACGTGTAAATATAATAAGGGATCAAAATATAATTTCGTCATCTGCAAACCTTCGAGAATATATGTACATATGTCGTCACGATAATTATGTTTTATACAAGGTGAATTTGTGAACATCGTCCAAATTCATACTTGAGCCTTAGTAAGTGATCAGCATCATGAACCAATAACGATTTTTGTAAAATTCATAAAATGAAATTTCGACTCCCCATAGTGAATCACTCAGGACTGGGAGTGAATTACTATGGGAAGTCGAAATTTCATTACATGAACTTCACAAAAATTGTTATCGATTCATAATGCTTATCACTTACCAAGCCTCCAGTATGGATTTGGACGATGATGAAAATGTCACCTTGTATATAAGGTTAAATAATATTAGTTGGCGAAACTCAAAACAAAGGTAGTACTAGTCTATACGAGTATGAACAACTGGTTGTATGGGAGCTAAGCGAAATTCGTAACTTTTTTCACTTCCCCCATACGAATTGCCCCGATCAGCTGACTGGTCTAGTATGGAAAGGTGAAAACAAATTTCAAGAATTTTGCACAATCCTAATTAACAAAAAGTTGTTCATATGGACATGGTGTATATGTTTCCAATTTCGCTAACTAATTTAATTTAACCTTGTATATGGCGTATGTGTCGGTTATCCCCTTTGCCTTTCAAGTGTCGATGCATATGAAACACAACGTCACAGAATAAATAAATAACGCAACACCTGTCTGACTTAGTAGGTGTATATACTTATCTTTTGAGAAGATCTGGTTTTGACTCTGGTTTTACCCCCAGCTAAACCATTTTAATAAATTATATCGAAGTACAAGGGGCGGTGCGGTGGAAGGGTTGAATTTATCTTTCAGCGCGGGCGGGGCCGCTTGAAAAAGGTTAGTAAAACAATAATATCTATCTAAAACCGTTTATCATAATCATAAATATTTTATTATTATGGAACGCCTCCGGGGTTTAATTTGGAGGACGCCATTGGCGTACCAGTATGTCAATCAAATCCTCTATACGCAGGCACATGAATAGCATTTTGTGCAACTGTGAAATAATGTGAGAAATTGGGACACGAGTGTTCTTTCGTTTCGTAATAGACTTGCACGAGTGTCCCAATGACTAATTTTGTCCAGTTGCACACAATAACTTTGTCTACGACCATCAAAAACAATTTTACAAAAAATGAGAAACATATCACATATCACTCGTCATGATACTGTAGTTTTTAGGGTTCCATACCCAAAGGGTAACCAACGGGACCCTATCACTAAGACTCCGTTGTCTGTCTGTCTGTCCGTCTGTCCGTCTGTCACCAGGCTGTATCTCATGAACCGTGATATTTATAGGCAGTTGAAATTTTCACAGATGATGTATTTCTGTTGCCGCTATAACAACAAATACTAAAACACAGAATAAAATAAATATTTAAGGGGGCTCCCATACAACAGACATGTTTTTTTTTTGCCGATTTTATAGGTAATGGTACAGAACCCTTCATGCGCGAGTCTGACTCGCACTTGGCCGTTTTTTTTTATCGTATTGTCTTTAAAAAACTGAAAATCAGCTGCAGTTGTTTAACTGTCCACTCGTAGTTGAGTTCGGCCCTTTTCAGTTACCCTAATGTTTTTTTAAATATCAAGTTGTTTAGCATTGCTAAATATAAGGTTTAGTTTACTAAAAAGAAATTTTGATGGTAATTGAATAAAACAATTTTTATTTTTATTTTATATTTAGCCAGTCACAGCGGAATTGAGTGTATCAGCCATTTCACGGCTTCGTCATCTGCACAGTTAAGCTTTTCTAATCCTTACATAATTAACAGAAAATCACTTGTACTATCCCACAAATTTATTTAGTAATTCCTGACCGGTTTCGCCTTTATGGCATTATCAAAGGAATTACTATAAGATATTAATTACAGAATAAATAGTTTACATCAGCCAGTGCGATCGATGATACTAACACTGTTTTATTATGTATTGCAAGTTCCATCAAGTTCCACCAAGTGCCAACAATCAACAGTATAATAGTTATTTGTTATGCAAGGCTGGAAAGTTAATTTTTGGCGCGAGTACCTTGTATTGAAACCTGAGCAAGCGAAGGATTCCAGGATTGAACCACGAGTGAAGCGAGTGGTTCAAATATAGAATCCTGTGCGTAGCGAGGGTTTCAAAGGTATGAGACGCTAAATAACTTTGCTGCCGAGCGAAACACACAATTTTTCACCTCACTAAAGCGAGGAAAATGTTAGGTGCAAGAAAATATATATATCGTACGCTTTTATGTATTTTTCGCGCATTTTTTCCGGAAGAAAACTCAACTCAGCATTATGTACCGCTTGCATTAATTCTGCAGGTGTTAAATTTATATCTTCTTCGCTGCTAGCCTCGCTCATATTTTATTATTTCTTTCGATTTTATCAAAAATCAAACCAAAATAATGGAAGGAAACTGAATTGAATAAAGAGAAGCAAATTTGAAAGTTTTTGTTTTTTTCTTGCTGGCCAGTGCGATTATTATTAGAGGCTGGCGCATGACTTAAAATAAGTATTTGCATTTCAGTGGACTGGCTGCAGAGAATATAAACTATTACGCAACCAATGAGGTTCTATATGTAATATTATTGTACGAGACCTTTACTGAATAAAAATATTCGAATTTTAAAAACACTTTCCACGCTAGCGGATAAAGTGCGCTTTTCCACCCAGATTTCGAATGATGAACAGAGCCTTTCCGAGCTTGTGAGGTGGAAACATTCTTTTCCAATCCTCCTTCAATTGCCCATACGGAACAGCTCTCTGTGAGGTGGCTCATGGACTGTATCCCTTCGTAGCTACAGTGTGGATCGGTTCTGAAGCCCCACCGACACATAAGCTCCGCACATCGGCCCTGTCTGTATAGCTTGGTCCAATATTTACGTGGAATATGGAAGCCAGGGACTACAATGTTAGGATCAACTGTGAGATGTTCTATCAAGAAATATCAATAAACTAGCTTTTGCCCGCGGCTTCACCTGCGCTGATTTCGTTTGCATTTTCCCGGTATGAAAAGTAGCCTATGTCACTCCACGGCCCATAGACTATCTCTATGCAAAAAAACACGTCGTCGATCCGTTTCTCCTTTGCTGTGTGAAAGAAGGACAAACCAACAAACACCCTTCCGCAATTTATAAACGGGTTACGGATTACGGATAATGTCAATTAGGTACCTATTTTTGATTTTACTATTTTTAAAATTTAATTTTTAGTGAAAAGGGATTGTTATTGATCACTTAAGAGTCTCCAGTATGAATTAATACCTCTATGTAGGTACCAGGTCCTGTAAAAATGTGTTCTCTGTTCCGTGGTAAAGATGCATCAATGATAGGTAGTACCTACTGGATATGCATTTTCTATTACTTACCTAATTACCCATTTATCATACGAGAGATAGCTAGAGATATAGAGAGATATACGAGAGATAGATACATCACTAGGGTCACTTACTCGGTGGTACCGTTTAACTTTAAAAGACCTACAGTACCACCAGGGGTATGGCCAGGGGTACCGTGGGTCTGAAATGGTGTTTAATCGCGCGCGATGCTACTAGTTGAATCACAAGTGCAAGGAGCGTGACGTACTGTTTAATCGCAAAAACATCGTGTCACGCTCCTCGCACTTATGTTTCAACTAGTGTCGTCGCGCGCTATTAAACACTATGCTACGGGTGCAGGTCGAATAATTTCTGAGATCAAAACAATGACACAGACAGTCAGGATAAAATTGTAACCTCTGAAACATGATGTAATTAATGAACGAGTCCTTGCTTGTTTTCAATAAAAGCCTTTGCTAGTGATTCTGAAAAGTCACAAACAACGGAGGCAAGTAATAGGGTCGACGAAGGAAAAGGGCTTTTCATTAGCAAAGTTAATTTACTGGTATCTGAAAGACTTACTTTCCTTTAGGCGTGTCAAGGTAGAAACATGGCCGGTCTTTATAATACCTCGGTAGAGTGACCATTTGAAGACTGGGTCTAGTGAGAAAAAGAAGTCTCAGACACATTGATGAGGATGTTATTATTTTGGTGAAAAAAAAAACTATGAGAATAAAATTCATAAACGTCTTCTCAAGAAAAAATACCCAGATCACTTTTTAAGAAAACATATATTCAAAAGACCAAGATTTCACCACACTAATAACATAATCATCAACAACAACACCAACAACAACCACAACAGCACTAACAACAATTTTAACAAGAACAATACTTATTTTAACTAATAACAACATATTTCCATGGAAGTCAGAAACTTAAAACGCTAAAACTCCACAAATATACTACCGACAGAACCCAAACCTCTAATCCCTTCTCACCAAAACGGAACAGCAACCACTACAAAAAATCAAGAGCACTACATCTCCTGACAACTCAACATGTCGACGACCACGGTGCAAGACATGCGCAATCATTAATAAATGCACACAGATCAACACACACCACACTACCAGTACATACAAAACTCAACCCAATACCAACTGCAAGACACAAAACTGCATTAACCTACTAGAATGTCGATACTACTCGGCATTCTACGTAGGTGAAACAGGCAACGAACTAGACATCCGCATTAATCATCACAGACAAACATCAACCACCCATTATAACAATCTCCCCATCCTCATCCATGTCCGCTCCCATAACCAAACCTTCAATAACTGTTTCACCATCAGAGTCATAATAGTAGTTTATGCTACAAGGGCCAAAAGGAATAAATTACGAGGACAATTTAAAACACGAGCGCAGCGAGTGTTTTAAACGTAACCGAGTAATTTATTGCGTTTACACCCGTGTATCATACTACGTTTTTCAATGCATAGTGTGAGGAAATGAAAACAAATATAATCTTGTGAACTTTAAATTATGATTGGCTCAAAAGGATTGTATCCAGAGCCGTTAAACAGTGGAAAAAAAAGTATAACATCTATGGTACACAGGAAAGGCTGCAGGTTAGCCAACCATTGCAAACAAATTAAAAAAAAATAAATAATAAAGCCCTAGGGCAAAATAATCGACATTCTGTTCGGTTTTGATGCATAAAAAGTGAGCCTTTACGAGCACATGCATTGAAAAATCATTTAATCCACCACTGACAGACATAAAATTGAGAAATTGGGAATGTTCCTACATAATGGTCACTTGGTGCGCACTACGGACCAGGACTAAATAAACAACACTGACTTGACCAACAGACAAACGGGACAGTCACGAGTACATATATGTATAAATAAGGACCAGGGTGCATAGATAGCTTCTCTATAAAAACGTAATGTTTTTTGATATTTTTTGATTTTCTATTATTTTTGTTCAAAAGTAGGTTACACTAATTAATTAGCCATAAGGTTATATACAAGGTGAATTTGTGAACATCGTCCAAATTCATACTGGAGCCTTGGTAAGTGATCAGCATCATGAACCAATAACGATTTTAGTAAAATTCATAAAATGAAATTTCGACTCTCCATACTGATTCACTCAGGACTGGGAGTGAATGACTATAGGAAGTCGAAATTTCATTATACGAATTTCACAAAAATTGTTATCGATTCATGATTCTGGTCACTTACCAAGCCTCTAGTATGAATTTGTACGATGATCAAAAAGTCACCTTGTATACATATATTTTACTTCATGTCATTCAGCATTCAAATTTTTCACTCATTCGACTGATGCCGAATTGGGCCGAAATATATATCGAAAATACCTTAATTGTAATTTTTCTTGTGTTTACAAGTATTAAATTATATAAAAGTACACATACATACGTGTATATAGACTAAATAACTATTATTAATGTAAATTTAACCTACTGTGTATCTAAAATACCTACATAAATATTTTTTCAATGCATGTGCTCGTAAAGGCCCACTTTTTATGCATCAAAACCGAACAGAAAGTCGATTATTTTGCCCTAGGGCTTTATTATTTTTTTTTTGTGATAAGATACATATATATAGCAATACAAACTTTATAAATAACCCTAGGAAATACAATAAAAAATATTAAATTTACCCAAAAATTTAATAACGTAAAGAAAAAGATACTCATAAAAGTTCAGCCGTCTTTTGATTACATTCTGCAATGGACAATCCCGAATGTTCGAGAAGATTCAATTACACAGTCTATTTCATAAAAAAAAACAAGGTTTACTTACTAACTTTTCGCAATGAATAATATTATGCGGAATCATGGCAGTATTTTCGAAATAAAATTTCGAAAATTGTTATTTTTACTGAGACTTTATTTGACTCTAAGGACCCATGGTGTCATTAACAATTTGAAAAGTTTGTTAAGAGTATACCTTGTATACGATGTACAGGGGATCTAAAAAGGCCAACTTGGATGAATCATAAAATGATTTGAAAGTAGGATGGAGAGAGTTTTTTCACACGTGCAAAAGAGACGGCATTAGAACAGAATCATTATGTGATTCATGCAAAACGGCCTTTTTAGAGGACCTGTGGGTCTACCGCGTAATTCTCATTTTCATCAACATCAACTTGAGATTGAAATTTGACGTGCGTGCGACGACGCCCGCCTAACATGCCATCTCTTTTGCACGCGTTGAATTTCGCATGCATTTGCTTGAAGTTGATACAAATGAGAATTACACGGTAGAGCCCCAGGTGGTCCCATCACTAAATAAAATACACTATGATAACGTCCCACCCAACGTGATGGGTGGGTGAGCCCTGTAGCCTAAGCATGAAAACTTCTCCGTATACATAGTTGCATTTCAAACTACATCAAAATCGTATGGAATCTGGGAAACCACTCCAAGCGGACAGTAGCGGAACTAACAGCTACGTATTGCAACCCAAGTTTAGTACCAAACGCAACTTTACGGAGATGTTTTCATGCTTAGGCTACTGTAGCCCTTTCGTTGAGTTTCAAACTACGTCAAAATCGTACGGAATCTGGGAAACCCCTCCAAGCGGACAGTATTGGAAATAACAGCTACGTATGGCAACCTAAGTTTAGTTTGAAACTCAACGAAAGGGAGATGTTTTCATGCTTAGGCTATTGTTGCCGTACTCCGGGAACAAATCTTTCGAACACAAATGTGCATCTATGGTATATTTGAACCCGCGACCTCCGGATTAGTAGGTGAATACTCGACCCACTAGGCCACAGAGGCGGCCCCACATAAAATAAAAAAATATTTCTCAGGATTCTTTCTACGTCATGCCAAATTTCCGCTCAATCGATTTTAAAAGTGGTTTACGATTTGCTATAATTAGGATTCGCTGGTTTTCCTTAAGGCCAATATTACACTCAGTTTTCTTTGATCAATGTTTTATTTTTAAATTTGTAGCCAAATATTTTACTTATGTCAATTTTGTATGAAAACGACATGTTGTAATAATGGATCAGTTTCCATAGACAATATTTGGCGAAGGATCGTTTAAAATTGATAGTGTGATATCGGCCTTAACAAACCGAGAGAAAAAGACATGGAACTCAGCAACATAGTAGGGCGTGTTTGTTTTAAGACCAAACAAATTACTTGTTCAAACCCTAAAATTCATTCCGCAGATAAAGTTTACTCCGTAGATAAGAAAAAGTACTGCTGAAACTTGAATTAACAATTAAAGGCTGAAACAACAAAGTTAACTGAAACAATATCAGAGAGAACAAAATGATGATTGTAGCTTTCAAATTAATCAGCATCGGCCTCCATTTCCGTAGGATTTCGGAAGTAATTAACGGTTTATATTGTGTTGTTAATATTTTTGTTGATTTTATTAATTGAGAAAAGTAAATTTTATTAAAAAATTGCGGTAGGAGAAAATGTCTGTTATTTTAATTCAGAAGTACCTTCTACCTTTGTACGTATAAAAACTTTGGAAAATATGCAAAAACAAATTACTTTCCCAAATAAAAAATTACGAGTACTTAAGAACCCGGTTCAGGACGACGCCAACTCCGATGCGAAGCGAGACGTATCGCGACAATAAAGCGCATATTTGGCTGGCTGATCTAAACAAGCGCCTCACGCTTTGCCCCACGCCGTTCGAACTGTGCTGAGCGAGTCTCGCGTTTTGCATTGGAAATAATAATTATTTCCGAATATCTTAATTGTGCCACGATTACTTGTTACTTTTTATTCTGTTTTAATGAATTAGAATATTGATGATACTTCCAAGTGGTGTATGTGCTTACTTTGCTTGTTAAATGTTCATAAGTCACTTAACGAAGCCTTGTAAAAGTAGTAGATTCTAGGGCGAAAACCCATTATTTTAAATATTTTTCTGGTCTTTAACGCGATGTGTGTGAGAAAATCAGGGACATACACCACTTCATATTGACCGTCTAAATGAAAACCTAAAATTTACTTGATTGAATTGTTCCAATTTCACAAGTTATTAAGGTTTTTAGATATGTATGAAGTACGATTCGGAGCGGGTTCTTAATTAAAATTTATATGGGGAACTGACTTTTTTATCGCGTTTATTCAAAAGTTTTTCTGTATTTTCAGTATTATCAGTTGAGCTGGTGGTTTTATTTTCTGTGTACGTACACCGTGTATGAAAAACACCAAGTTTTGTATTGTAAAAGTATTTTACCCCCCAACCAAGCACCATGGTTTTTGCACGTGTGACAGCTTTGCACTAACACCAAGCTTTTCCACCGTCTAGCTTCACCTGGAAGCAGCTCCTTCTCATCACAGAACCTGACGCTCAAATCCAAGTCGCTGGCAAGTCCACCTGCCATCTCATGATGAAGACCTTCGCAAATTTCCTCAAGAAAGAAGACATCCTGTACACACCATGGGACACTACCTCTGACGGCGGGAAGAATAATACTGAAAATTTGAAGTTCTATCTCGGGTACAAGTACACAAGTAAGTGAGATTTTTTAAATTGTGGATAATGCTACCGTTGATTTTTCGCGTTGGTTTTGTGTGGAAAGTGAAAGTTCGGACAGCAGCGCCATTGCAGATTTCGAGGTAAGTAACTTTTTACGTACTTTCATTCCCTACCTCGTGTTTAACTAACCCTTTTATAGATGGCGCCACCTTACAATATGCTATTTTAGTACCGCTATTCGATACTAGAGGGCTTTTATTTGACTTTCAAATGAATAGGTCTTGCGACTCGCCGTCAGATGGCGAGACGGAGTAATTAGGTGGCTCATCACTTGGCGTATTCGCTTTTATTCGTGTAGTGGTGTTTGGATCCTTTGAAGCCGGACTTAAAACCGACAACAGAACGGAAAAGCGTATTCGGTATTCGCGTATTCGACAAATACAGCATAAAGGGAAAACGAACACACGAAATATGGTTGTTTTTAGGCTAATACACAAATACGCAACGCCTAGCGAGGAGCCGGCATTATACGAACATAGCTAAGACCAATCAAAGGTGATTAAATTCCGGAATCTAATTGTTTTATATGACTTTGTTTACAGATTCGGATGGGGTCGTGTCGCCCTTTTGTATGAAACGAATGCGTACAGTGAAACGGTCGGAAGTGGTGGTGGCTTCTTATTGGCCAGTACTTTGCATGATTACGTCCTTTACGAGGGATTGGAGATCCTCGGGCGTGAAATGCTGCCATTTCAAAATGTTGAGGATGTGCTGCTGCAGACTGTAGGGAATTATTACGCGAGTGAGTTCGTTTGGTGTGTCAGCTTTTTTGGTGTTGGACTGATGAATTTGTAAGCAATCGTGTGTGTAAATAGGTATCAGTAGGTAATTGTGTCGACTCAGTGTAACACGTTTTAACTTATTTGACAGGACTAAACTTAATTTAAGCGTTCTGTCTTTTTCTTTCTGTATCAAAAAAACAAATACATGACGCTTGAAATAAGGATAGTCCTGTTTAATAAGTTAAGTCGTGTTACACGGAATCGACAACATTAGTAATTAATGTAGTTGCACAATCTTTCTAACACTACCTACCTTCAACGTTTTCAGTAACTTTAGTGAAAATAATTTCCATTTTGCGTTTATATTTTCATCGTTGTTCATCCTTTGAAACTACATAATAATATTTTGAGTTCATTAAAATAAAGAAAACATACTTTCCAAGAATAGTTACTTTGCAGTCGGGATTCGAAGCCGCATCTTTGCATTTTAATTAACATAAATAATGCATGATTGTGAAAAGCGAGACGAGTGCTTTTTTTGCCAGTGCGATTCATCCTAACATGATAGAATGGGATTAAATTCATCGTAGAGTTTGTTTAGCGAATCGTAACTACCTGCAACTTTACATGACACGGGTATGGAAAAAAAAATCTTCGTGTCACTGTCAGGTAAAGTTTATTGCCATTGTTTCACTTCGACGGGAATCATTTGTTGGATGTAAAATAATAACTATGTTTTAAAAGTTTTTAATAAAAATAGAGGCTAGAGAATCGAAAGATCTCTAGATTGATCTAGAGAAACGAAAGATCTAGAGAATCAAAAGATTTAGAGATCGAAAGATGAACTTTTGCCTGTCCTTGCCAAAAAAAACAGCGAAGCACCACTTAGATCGTGCCTGCTTTACCTTTTACAAAGAACTCTGCAACTTGCAAGATTATTTGCAAGACCGTCTAAAATATCTGTCACTTTTGACATAAGTATATAATATTAGATAAGCTGAGATCGGGAAGTCAGTTGAAATCTTTCAACATATGACATTTGAAACATCTGTCACTTTTGATACCAATAAAATATCGTTTTCGCAAGCTTCTTCTCCCGATGTACACTTGTGGCCGTCAAGTGAAATTAGAAAAGGTTTTTTTTGCTCATATACTGCCTATACTCAATGATTAAATCATTGCGGATACGAGGAATTGTATTTGAACTAGTCCGGTGTGAATGGGAGCAAAATTTTAAAATTTTTATATTATATCGAAAAAAGTTATAATTGAACCTTGTTCTTGTTCCTGGCCACTTTTTGACTAACCGTGTTTCTGGTATGGGTTCGGGCGGTTGATTAGATTTCAGCCTGTATAATTATAAATTTTACTTATCATTTGAATGGTATATATTGCCGCAAAAATTAAATAAACCCTTAATTTAGTTCATGTACGTTTATTATTTCATCAAATATGTTTTTATATGATTAAATTTGACTCGTAAAAAGTGTATTACTTTACAAAATAAACTATTTGAATTTAAATTTGGCATCGCAGTAAAGGAAGCTTTAGGTACGTGGAAAGTGTTTTTTTTTTTGGTCGCGTGATTGGGTGATTTTATTTACACATTTTTATTTACATGTTATTTTATTTCATTACCTATTTCATCGATTTCATACTCCACGATCTGCCTAGGCAAATCGTGATATGCCGAATTCTACGACATGCCAACGACAGAACGACCACTTTCGTCGAACGACCCTTTATAGTACCCCCGATACTGAAGCAGAAGGACAGGGTTCCCTGTCAAACAAAATCGCGCAGGAAATCTTTTCGAAATGTTGCGTTTGAATAATGCTATGGAGTTCTATCTAACAAGGATATTTACATTCGCCTCATGTGTACCAAAAGGGTTCAACATTAATTTCCGTTGGAACGACATGAGATGTTAAAGGGTGCGACGTCTTGGGCCTTTTGCTTAATATCTTTTGGGTTTCGCCCTTCACAATCAATCTTTGTTTAATGGGTTTACTAAATTTAGTGATGTACCTACTGACAACGGATTTGCTTGTCGCTTTAAGGCGATATATGAAAAAAATGCGGGTGTTTCTTTTCTGTAGGTATTTCATGAAATACACGGAAAATTATAATCAGTTTCTGGTATATGCGTTTTGACTATATAATCTAGGGATTTAATTTTTGAAAAACATTTTTGGATATACTTTTTTCGATAGAAATAATTGTTGAAATGAGGTCTTGTAACACACTTTTTCTCCTCGTTTAACGAGAAGCAGCCATGTACAGAACTCAAACATATTTTATTAGATGGGTTTCAACAATATCTAGATTTGTGATTTTGGAAATTTTGCTAGCTAGTTTAATTGTTTTAATAAAAATATGAAACCAACTTTTTTCCCTTTTGCCTTGAATTAATTTTTCGCTTGGAGTGACAGTGACAAACATAAAATTCGCATAGCCTCTTAAAACAAATGATTAGTGAAATATCCCAATCGCGTTCCATATGCAATTTACTTTTCTTGAGGGATTGAAATGAAATACACTGTAAAAATATTTGCAATTGAATATTCATTACAAAAAAAAAAATTGTTTAATACAAGAATAATAGTTTACCTTTTGTTACACTTCTTTGTGTTATTTTTTAAAAAGAAATTCTACGAACATCAACTTCAGTAACTGAAATTGAGCTTCGTCAAATCCTACAAGTGTTATATTTGTCCAAACAATTCATTTGTGCCCGAAGGGCTTAGACTTTACAAAACAAAATCCCTTTTGTATCATCCAGACTTAGTCAGCCCTTAAAACCTAGGGTCAACCGACTTAGTTTTAAGCTCCCAGCCTCAAGGTTAAAGGTTACTTTAGGGTTATGCACGGCAAATGATCCTTGGTGACAAAGGGCCTAATCAGGTATCACGTTTCAAGAAAATGTGCCATGCATGATTGACAGTGATGAATTTGGAGCAATCATGTTATGAGCGGTTTCGCATCCGGATTAAAAAAAACCCGCCTTTTTCTAATTAACCCTTAACCACCTACCTCGGTCTCAGAGACCGCAACGGATTTTGTTTTTCAATTTATTCGGCTAACGTAAGCCGTAGATATATGTGCGTCTATGTACCTTTTCGTCGATCCTTTGCAACAATTTGCAAGAACTAGTCAGGTGTATTCGTGCGCGAATCCTCTGCAGGTGGTCAGAAAAAGGTCGCGAGTCGGCATTTCCTCTATGTAAATCTCATGGGTTTTTACATCACATTGAACTTACAATTTAGAAGTGATTTTTGTTTTGAGTTTACTGTTACTCAATTATTTAAGTAACATTGTATTTTATTGTTTTTAATTAAACGATATGGATCTTGAAATACGTACATATAAAAATAATATTTGTTTTAACTAGTTACTAAGGTTTTTGACATGTGATAAGCGGTCTCTATGACCGCAGGTAGGTGGTTATGTGACAAAAATAGGGGGTAAGTAGTTAAGGGTTAATCAAAACAGAACACTTAAATCCAAAATTTGATCAATAGTTATTCAATGATAGAAAATTTAAAAATAGGTGTACCATGTTCCACTATTTAAGCACGATTACGCTACCGGTTTTATCGATTTAATCGACATCTTCACGCGAAAACAATTAGAAAACAGTCACAATCACATATTTGTCTGTTAATTATTATAAATAATGTTTACAGATATGTCTCGCAAAATTTTAGTTCATATTTTAAATAATTGTGCCGTTAATTAAATTGAAAAGCTCATTATAGCAATATACACGAGTATATTTATAAAATTAAAAAGAACGGTTTAAAAGTGATTAGAAGATAAATTTCGCACATCACTAATTTAAAAGCACCTGAGTTAAGAGCACTATATCAGAATTACACATTTTTACGATGCACTTGTGTTGGTTTTTACAGTTTTCAGTGCACTTCTCGAGTGGTGTTCCATTTCACATTTTTTTACCCACGGTGTGAGAATTTTAGTTATTAGAAATTAGAAAATATAAATATCGATTTGTTATTTATATTATTATACCTACATACTTACTACATTAATGTTAAGACGAGGCCTTCCTTAGCGGCTTTGCAATTATAACCCGTAGACTAACTTTCATAAAGTTGAAAATCGCGTGCGCCAAAATGCGTGTGAAACGATTCAGAACGAGTCTAATTTTAAGATTAAAAACGACTAAAATTACAATATTGCATTTAAGTCATTTTTGAATTTACAAAGATTAATAAACAAGATTTTCGTATTGATAGTCAAATATGACACATAAAAATCAAATGGATTAAACACAAAACCAAAAAAACACTCAAAAAGATACTATATTCAAAAATAAAATCTATCGAGCGAAAGTTTTCCAATTAGCCCTGCGGTCCGTAATAGAATTACATAGATAAAAGCTATGAATGAATTAAAGTGTGAGCGATGACTGGTCCGTAATTTGTGAGCTAGCAAACGATGTGAAAGATAGCTTATGATTCGGACCGCATTAAAAAAGATACATCTTAACCATAACCTCTTATAACAGAATACAATACGATTATTTGATTTTATTTCGTCAAAGTGCCGTGATTCGTGATGGAACAAGAAGAGTTTGTAGCACTGTTCTTTAACGTAGACTCAGATAGCGACGAAAAAATATATATACATATAAATTCTTCCTTTTCGACGAAAAGTTCCACACGACTTTTTATTTGTTTCTCTCATGGCCGAATAAAACATATACTATGGTTTGTCTGATCTGAACTGCTGAAATAATGGAGCGAAAACAATTTTTGACATTCCATTCCGTTCAACGCTCACATCGCCTCACCTCCGTCGCATGAGCCATGAAAGTCATACGAATGAATGAACGCATTTGCTTCACTCATGGATTATTAGCCATTCACCTCATTCATTCGTAATCGATTTTAGCGAAATAATTCTATTTCGGAACGCGGGGTAGGTAACGCTACTTACAACGTAAAGATAAAGATTTGAAAAAACATGTATAAGTTTCATATTGATTGCGTCTGTTGTAGATTCAGTATAATCGTTCAAAAACTGTTCAAAAAGGAAGGCCTCCTCTTAAGGGGAACGAAAATACAAACAGAAATAAAATGTCAGCTTTCGGATGATTTTGTTGCAATAATTAGGTTACGTATAGTCATAAAAAAAATACATGTTTTTGGTTGAACTTTAAGGTATTCATTTTCCACAAACCACGTTAATCGATTCATATTTGTACTGTCAATGAATTTTTTTGTAACCCTCTATTGCACACTTCTTATCGGTTTTGTTTCAGGTATCGCTTTCGCGATTTTGTTGGTTTTTTTTAAATAAAATTAGTGTGAATGATATCTATTCATTTTCCAAATACCACGTTATTCGGGTCAAAAAAAGCACCCCCTGTTTCCAAAAATACGTAAATCCACTGATGCAGTCAGCGGCAGCAAGATATTGTCAGTCTACGCCTAGCCAGGGGGGTGAATGTTACCTGTTAGCATTAGAAAATAAAAAATGTACGACAACTTCTGCCATCTAAGACACAGGGAACATAAACTTGGACGCTAGTTACACTTTTAGCTACCTAGATGTCGTTGTGTTAGTTTTGTTGTTTTTATTTTTATGAGGCAGCATTATGATTATGACCAGCGTTGCCAATTTTTGAGGAATTCCCCAAATTGCAGGGAATCTCAAGTTGATTGGGGATTGATATGTGGCAGGTAATTAGTTTTCAATTTGCCGTTCCGCTAATTGAAAAATTTATTTTCTATAAAGCCGAACTCGAAAGTCTTTCAACAAAAAGTGAAAAACAGGTGCGACGACGAGCGGAGCGAGAAGGAGCCTGTTAGGTTAAAATGTCAGTACATATTGGGAGCCGAGTATATGTCGTAGACAAATAGTAAAATTCCGCCGTTGACACCGTAAACTGAGACTTGAATTTTTTTACGATAAAATTTATAAATTTTAAATTTACTTATTTTTATTTTAGCGTCGTCTAAGTATTCTCCTTGCCATTATTTTTAGTCATACTCGTATAAGATTTTACCGTACCTCTTACCTTTCTCGAGATATAAGTCACACAGATGTTCTTTTTATTATATCTCGGTATACAGTACTTAATTACAGGTGACTTTTAATGTAACCCCGATAATTTGATAGATTGAAGAAGAATAAAAACTTGTTTCATAATAAAAAAATTAATAAAAAGAAGTTAGAGCCACTTAAATATTTTAAATACTTTATGTACAATCCAAAGAATTGATGGTCGCCTGAAGAGAAATGACAAATTGATCGCACGAAATTATTTTAATTGTAGATCTCAATATTTTGGACTATTTTAAACTTAAATTAACATTATATATCATTGTAGTATAAAAACGCAGAAATAAAAGTAAATCTGGATGTGAGGAAATTCTGAACCAGGATTATTTTGAACTTGTTCCGTATGGGAATGACTACATGAATATAATGAATAACCACAAATTATATTCCAAAGTTACTTATTTTCACATTTTTGAGTTAAAAAAAGTATTCTACGTCTATGCTTTTGACCCTCTCATGTTACCTTTATACTTAATACAATTAAAAATGTTACTTTTACGACCAAATGTTTTTATGTTTCCTATAAAACAAAAAAAAATATTGTGAAATTGCGCACTTGATTTTGTGACCTGCGTGGCACAGAGAGCGGTCATGTAACCACCATAAACCACTATTTTCTACTAAAAACATGTTAATTTTTAAAGGAAATGTTAATTTTGTGGTGAAAATGTTACCTACTTCTTGTTCTTGACTGTCTGCCACTGGCAACACTGCTCTGACCGGGAATTTGATAAATTAGCGTTGGCAACCCCGATGTTGACAATTTTTCTTGAACTTGAAACGAAATTTTCAGTTTGAATGGTATCTTATTTCGTAAATTGCTCAATATCTCTAATAATTTGACAACTTTAGCAGTTTTTGGTTTTTGTGATATAGTGCTTACCTGTCACATAGTGCTTGCTGACTCCGGACACCGAATTGCCTACGAAAATGCCTAGAAGATCGTTTACAAAATGTCATTTCGGATGTGAATCTGATGGTATGTATAAAATCACAGATTTTAATAAAAACCATTGGTTATAGGTACACTACTAAACTAATCTTGCATTATTTGGTTTGTTTCAGTTCCTATTCATCACTTTCCGTCATATGAATATCCACATGAAGAAAGATTTCAGTTGTGGAAATCAGTGCTAGATTTAGCTACGCAAAATAGGGGCAATGCATACATATACAACAGTATCAGATTGTGTCACAGGCATTTTGATAAAATGTATTGTCTACCAAGTAAACGGCTGACGGCGAATAGTATTCCAATTTTAAATCTCCGTAAGTAACTTGATATGGTTGCAGTGTATTTTATTGTGACTTAATTTGTATATCCAGCAATTAAATAATTCAGATCAAATGTTTTAACTAAATTATGATCATTTTCTGTTTATCCAATGACTAATTTTCTGTATATTAACTTTTATTATTATATTTTCAGCGTCTTCCTCGGGCTTCAGTAACCAGTCGTCTCATTCAAAACAGCCTTTTATTGAAAATGCATTGTCTTCACAAGAATTACATGGCCAAGTTTCTACAGGTAAATACCTACATGCTATTATTTCTTCACCTTCTGCGGGGCGAGCACGGGTGTTCCAAAGACGTTTTTGACAAGACGTGATAAGTGTAAAATTTCTTGCTAATTGTCTAAAATGCTATTATGGGTCAACCATGTGACTCGTTCTTGCGGCTCGACATGACTTTCTTGTTATTAACTTCATAGTGTGAGTTCATCTGAATATGCTACCAAATAAAATAATGTTTATAAGAATGCAGTTCATACAGCTAAATAACATTTTAATCTTTCTGGGGACTAGTTCATTTTTGACACATGTGTAAATAAAGCTTCTTGAGTTTGACAATTATTTCTCATTGTTGTTTGATACAAAAATATGGAAGGAAAAAAACAGTATCTGTCAGAATATATATATTTAGATAGCTTGTACAAGATGTAAACTTGTAAACTTAATTATGTACTTCCTACAATGAGGGGAACAAAAAAAAATAATAAAAAAAGAACAAAAAATATCTTTGTTACACGAAAATAATAATACGAATAAAAAAACATTTAAAAAAGTAACAGTTTTCTTCTAGTTAACATCCAAAGTACAAATTATATGCTAGTTTGATCAATTGAAAAAAAAAATAGGCTTGATATTAAAAAAAAAGAACAAGATTCTTTGAATGCAGTTTTACTTTTTCAGCGCATCCACCGGGCCTGTATATTCATTATTATTATTACTATTTCTGTATTTAATATTATATTTTCAGCATCTTCCTCGGGCCTCAGTAACAAGCCAGAAAAATGAGAACAAAAGTTTTTAAAACTGTCAGATATGCAATATGACATGCAAGAGAACAATACCTCCTCAAGAAAAGGATTTAATCTTAACTCTAGGAAAAGGTCACTTACTCATCCTTCGGAGCATATTACTGAATGCCTTAATGAATTGTTCAAAGTTGTTCAGACGTGCCTCAAAGAATTCCCCAACAAAAATGATTTGACAATTAATATGAAAAATTTCATAAAAATATTTTGTCATTTTAATTTTGAATGGCCAATTCATAAAACATTCATAAAACGTCTCGGAATAGATATCATTACTCACAGCTGGGTAAAAGGGGTGAATAAAATATTATTTGGTAAAATTAGTAGATTTGATAGATTCGTAGATTAGTAGATCTAGTAGTAAAAAAAGTTTTCATAGTTAATTCCTTGTTTAATTTCCTTGAACTGCAAATATATAAAATATGTAAGTGGGGGATCCATTTAAAGATAAATCATTTTTATCCTTAATTGAAATTCTCAGTTCGTCATGTTACGATACGGTGAGATTTTTCATGTAAGGATAAAATGATTTATTTTTAGACTTAAATGGATTGGAAAAATTATACTAATAAAAAGTGACATCTAGCGACATTTTCAAGAACTAAAATAACGCCATCTATTACTTAGGGTTATACAACAATACACAATGGAAGTGAGAGTGGCGCATCTATTCTGGGTGTATTATCTATGCGCCTAGCGTTGGCGCTCGTAAGACGTGGAACCTGTGCCCTTTTTTGCAAGCTATAAATATCTCCCAAAACTACTTCAAAACACATTGAAATTAATTTTATAAAGTAATATTTCGAGGAGCATCATATTCCTGCCGTTAAAAACTCAACAAAATATGCGTATGAGTGATTTAGCTACATCGTGCCATAGTCATAACAACAAAACTGAATGAATTTGGAATGAATTCATACTTTTATGCGGGAAAATAATATTATGTTACTCTAAAAGAATAATTTTGTGATCGTTATTGAAACCCAATTAATTTACTTATACTTACTGAGATCTGTTACAAAGGTCAATGACCTTTTCGTGAAATTACCCTCTAGTATTGGCTCACCATTTCAGGTCCAATAAGTGAAGTTTTTTGCAAATTATATAGGTAATACAAATTTTCTCACTATGAAAATGTAGGGATGAACACTTGAGATAATATTTTGCATTTAAAAGTCAACACAGAAAGGAATTATTGAACAAATAATGTAAAAAATATGAAAACGATGTTGTTCTATTCTAAAGGGATTAATTATCTACTGTTCAATGTGGCGATAGCTTTGTTTATTTTTTTCCTTGAATTATTTTTTACTAAGATAACAAATAGTTTAATACAAGGTTTTCCTTAAGAGGTCCCTATACCCCTGTATTTTTCTTAAAATTCATACAATAGGTAAAAACCGAATGTGAAGTCTACAGCTTATTTTCTTCATATCTTTTTTCATGAGTATATTCTAGTGACATCTAACTACGTCTCTATACATCCCAAAAAGCAAAATTTGATAAAACACCATCATAATAGCTGTCAGGATATCGTCAATATTGCCTCGTTTTTACACAAAGTTTAACAAGTTTGTATATTTTTATCTATACTGGAAATAAAAAAGAGAGAAATACAGGCGTCGTTCATGTTAAGATGACTAAAGTAGTCACAATGTAATAGGTCCGTTTTGACATATGTCATCGCAACGTATCTAAGGATGTGAACCATGCAAATTGGTAACTATGTCAACCGATTCTCACGAGAAATCGATTCAAAATATTATGAGTTTGTTATCGTTTGAAATATTTTCAAGTTTATTGGTTATAATTTCCAGAATAAACATAATTAATTGCCAAAGTCAACGTGAAAAAAATATAAACAGTTCAAAAGTAAAGCCTAAAGTCACAAGAAAAAAACACTAAAAACAAACGGGAGCACAACGACTTCCAATATGGTGAAAGAAAGATATTTCGGGTGCTAAAACCAGCTTTTAATTTTTTTCTCTACGAAAAGAATCTGAAATGGAAATTTTTACGTGCCAGTAATATTTTGTAATGTTGTACTTCACTGACCTTAAATTAGATAGAGGTCTGAGCGTTGATAGATATAAAATACTGGCCAGTAAGAAAAATATGTAGGCTTCAAGATGAAAAAATTGCTCCATGCCTTATAAAAAAAAATACTGCCATATTTCTTACCAGCCAATCTGTCTATTGATAGGATGATTCATGGAAAACTGCCTGTAAACCAATTCATTAATTAAAAAAATGGGACTTTAAGCAATAAATGCATGTTTTTTATATACATACTCGTATATTTTGTTTTTGTAAACTATAAGTTTAAAAGCTAAGTGGTATGTAACATTATTTAGCACAATTATTATATTATATTTTTCGGTAAACGCGACACCGTTACAAATACATGCAAATGTTCAAATCTAAAAAGTTTATATTTGCAAAAAAAAAAAGGAAATTTAAACTTGGCTTTTTGTGTACTGGTCTCACAAAAGCTAACTACAGATCATTACAATTATTTTATCAATATTAAAACAAGTTAATTATTTTCACGTGGAATCGAATTGAGTCCGTGAAATTAGGCGATTATCTGGTTACAACACTATTATTAAGAAAAAATTGACTGAGAATGTAACTGTTTTTGAGACATTGTGTAGTAATTCAAAATTGCATTTTATTTTGGAATATGCGTGAAAATAGTACTTGAAATATGTTCCGTGATAATTAAAAAACGTTTATTTATTTTCTTTAAACCCAATAAGTTAATAATTATTTGTTAACCGTTTCATTTATTACATGTAAAGTTATATTCTATGGTCGTTCTTATCTGTCAAAACGGGCCTCTTATTTTGTGGCAACTGTAAGTTTACACACTTTGCTAAGTATAAACAATTGCCGTTTCATGGAAAACTGTTTTGACCTGAAACCATTTCACAAATTCAATTAACTTATTTTGAATATCTTGTCATCTTGCACTTCTTGATGAGAAATACAATTTCAATAAGTAAAAATACAACTTTTAGTTAAGAAAACTTATAGTTAAAAGTCTGCTGTATGCATTAACATATTTTTAATTATATTACAATAGTAATAAAATAATTGGCTTATCCGTCGTCGTGATACCAGCCGTAAATTTCTTAAATAATCTGATATCACGCTTATGGAAAACCCAATTATTTTGAAGATACCATAATATCATTAAAATATGTTTATGCATATAGCAAACTTTTAACAATAAATTGTCTTAGCTAAAAGTTGTACTTTACCGTTATAATTATTTCTTAATATTTTGTTACAAATTCGGAGAAATAGCCCTTAAGGAAAATCTTGTATGAAAATATTTGTTATCTTTGTAACAAAGAAGAAAAAAAAAATAAACAAAGCTATCGCCACATTGAACAAACAGTAAATTATTAATCCCTTTAGAATAGAAAGATATGGTTTTATATTTTTTACATTATTTGTTCTACAGTTCCTTTCTGTGCTTTCTTTCAAATGCAAAATATTATGTGAAGTGTTGATCTCTATATTTTCATAAGGAGAAAATTTGTATGAAAAAGTTAAACAAAAGACCATAAAAACGTTATAATATGTATATTTTACAGGGCTGTAAATATTAGCATTTATTGATTTTACCCAGAAAAATTGCCTAGACAAACGGACAAACAGACAAACATAGGGACAACAAATTAATCCTAAAAGAGTTTTGTTTTTTCATTTTGCGTAAAGGGACCTGAACATTTCAAACTATGATACAAATAAATTTCTATATTTTAAACACTTGGCGATTTATCCCAAGGGTAAACAGGTGTCCCAAAAGTCAACGCTTTCCCTTGGAAGGCTGGTAGGCCAGCTCATGACTGACCAGAATATCAAATTATGACCTCAGCAAAAAGTAGATAGTCTTCGAGTTGATGGTACTTTTATAAATTCGAATAGATTTTTGAGAGTCAAAGCTAACCAGTTTTAAATTCTAAGAATAAAATTTTTGTTGCGAAACTCTGAATAGTCATGCTATTGATAAAGTCAAAAATAAACCTTGAAATGCTGTTACATCAGGAAGAAAAATAAAAACCCAATTTATGAGCAATTTTTTGTAATTAGGTTAGTTCGATACCACACCTTGAAAAAAAAATGTCCTATGTTAGTTTTGCAAATTGTCTTAAATAACGGCTCATCAAATATTGTTTTTCAAATGATCTGGCAATTTCTGTGTATTACTTTTGAAAAAAAAGTTATTGCTATTTTACTACCAAAGGAGCTGCGTATTTTTTAAAATAATTAGAATTTAGAATGAAAGAGTGGCGGGCAGTAAAAATATTTGACGTTCATTAGAAATGCCATTTAAAACGCGTTAGAGTGAGATAAATAGTAACGCTATTTAGAATGAGTTGGAATGAGATAGTAACGCAGTTAAACGTGGTTGAATGAGAGAGGCATAATTGATATAGGCTACAGTGAGATAGATAGTGACGTGGTGCATTCCTTCTGAGAATATTTGTTAGTTTCCACTTTTTGTAATAACAACTTTAGTAAAAATTTTTTGTAAAGACATTTTTGGTCCAATTTATTTTCCCGCAAGTGTAAAACCAGCTCAACGGGCGAAAAATATTTAAAGAATGGGTAATGGTGACAATTAACCGTCACAATATTATTATGTATCTCTAAAGGAGTATCTGAAATGTTCCGAGGGTCAACTGATAAATCTAACACTCAAAAAACCACTTTTAGCCGATCATAATAAATTTACGTCCCGACGTGATAGCAAGTAGGATCAATGCCGTGTGACGATGATCGAAATACACTAATAAATTCGATAAAATAAAATACGTATTACTTTCAGGGTCGCCTCGTTCACTTTATTCGTATTTTTGCTATGGTGACGCGAGCTTAGAGACCGGGACGAATTTCCCCCCGCGCGCTATCGTAAAATAGAATAAGCCACGCCCGGAACTGGTTTTTGTTTTGGCTTTGTCATACTCTTAAACCCATTTGATAAAGCTAAAAATGCTGTCGGTTTCGGCAGTACAACATTTGGGGAATACTCTTACGAAGACTTTATTTATTTTTGTTCCGAACGGGTCTTGTCTTGTATCTTGTCTATCAGTATCCAAGTTAACAGAATAAATTAAGAGGCTTCAGAAGCAAAACTGCCTTTAGAGACGTTTTTGAATTGCTTTAAACTTTCTATATGAGTATTACAAAACTTAAAAAAAATATATGAAATTTATTGACCCATGTCCCGTAATTGTGATGTTTTAAAACCTTTAAAGAAGTTAATACCTTTCAAATGCTTCAAAATGGTTTTAAAAACTGATAAAATGTTTCAACTTTTAAAATTCAAAAAAGTCAAAGTTAAAACTTGAACACAGACACGAGCAATACAAAAGTAATAAAAAAACTTTTAAATATCAAATGCAACATGTGTAAAAAGTATTATTTTCTCTATTTTGCGCTATCCGGTGACACAGCGATCGTCGTAACAACTACTTTGCAATGCACTCTGATATGAATGTTATTTCTATTTTGTTTCTGTTTATTATGTATGTATTTAAAATCATAAGTTGATATTTTATTCTTTAACTAGCTTCTGCCCGCGGCTTCGCCCGCGTGGCCTACAGGAAACAAATTACATTTTTTTCAGAAACAAATATTATAAGTGCTCTCACTCCCACTGGGAGTCAAGGTGTAGTGCTCGGCCGAAAAACTTGCATGCTCAGACTACGAACGCGCCCTGCTCGGCCTTCGGCCTCGCGGGCGCGTTCTCCGTCCTCACATGCTCGTTTTTCGGCCTCACCAGAATGCCAAACACGGGGACTCACCGATCAAAGTTTTTCCGAAAGAGTGTCAAACTCCCTATCAGTTGTCAAAAAATGTCAAATTTGAATACAGCAGCGTAATTGGCGACCCCGAATGCCCCTTGAGTTTTATGCAAATCGGAATACTTTTTTGGACCTGTCAAAAAGCTGTCAAAACCTGTCAAATTTAATTTTTTTTGGTCATGTAGCCCCAGCTTGACCAATCACAAAAGTTGAAACCCGAACTCCCTACAATTAGCCGTTCGGGAGATATGGCCGATCAAATGTTTGGCAATTTTTTTTTCGACATTTTTTTTCTAACGTCGTCTAGATCTTGCCAAGCCCTTTTCTTAGAGTACCATGAACATGGGTCTAGCATTAGCTGTTTGGGAGATACGGGCCTGTAAAGTTTTGACACTTTCGGCGGGTAGATCTCGTCGAAACCTTTTCCTAGACACCCATCAACATGGGTCTAAGTCTAGGCGTTTGGGAGAAACAGGCCGTCAAAGTTTTCACATAAAAAAAACTTTTTTTGGTACCACCGTGGTCCAACCCCTTCAACCTTCCATTCCAAAGATATTTTGCTAGGATATTGAAAGATATAGATAGATAGATAGATAGATTGTGGATATATAGATAGATAGATACCTCAAAAGGAAAAAATGGAACCCTAATAGGCTGTCTGTCTGTTCGTCTGTTACAGCCGATTTGCTCTGGCACACATACTTTCAAGAATTTTCATGTCCACTATATTAAATTTCAAAATCGATGCCATTTTCATAATTAACGTCCCAAAAAACCATAAAAACGACACCCATATTGATATTTACACATTTCAACATATCAACCCATCGCACCCCTACAGGGGATGATGGTACTACGTTGGATTTAGAAATCGTTGTTGTTTTCGTAATCAGCGACCCGATAAACCATACAAACGATACCCATGTTGGTTTTCAGACTTTGTCACCCCATTTCCTCTTTTTAGGGGTTGAATTCTGGAAATGCCTTTTTTACGTCCACTACGTTGGATTTTAAAATCGTTGTTGTTTTCGTAATCAGCGACCTGATAAACCATACAAACGATACCCATGTTGATTTTCAGACTTTGTCACCCCATTTCCCCCTTTTAGGGGTGGGATTCTGAAAAAACCTGAAACACATGTTTACTCATTTAAAGATAGGAAGGAGTACTCTTGTGAAGTCTTGAATAAAATAGTCTCTAATCTTGTTTCCCCATACAAACTTTGGACCCCCGTTTCACCCCCTTAGGGGGTGAATTTGGAAAAATCCTTTCTTAGTGGATGCCTACACTATATAAGGTATCTATATGCAAAATTTCAAGTCCCTAGGACCAGCGGTTTAGGCTGTGCGTTGATATATCAGTCAGTCAGTCAGTCAGTCAGTCAGTCAGTCAGGACTTTGAATTTTATATATACAGAAGATGGATGATGTAAAATCGAATGACACATGCATGTCGCGTCCGCGTGACAGCTTGGGTGAGCGGCCAGTATACAACACTGTTGATATTTGTACCGACACATTTTGAGCTGCTAACTAATCTAGCTTACTGAAGCCCCTTAAGTAACAGATAAATACGATACGGTTACGACGTTTCGACTAGTGGATGTGATACATTCACATGACCTTATGGTTTTAGAGCCCCATTTACACTTCGGTAAGTGCAATGGCGGGTTAAGTTGCAGCAGAGCACCATCAACCGCCTACTTTTCAATTAACGCTGCTTTGTTCAAGACACAAAGGTGAACACTGTAGGTGGTACTCGAGGTGTAAATGAGGCTTATGAGGAGTCAGTTGCAAGCCGCACTACATTAAAAGTACACATTAGTTTAATTAAACGAGCGAGCGAAAGTCTCCGGGTCTACTTGAACAATCCCGCGTTTTATATGGTTTTTTAAAAAATTCAAAAATTCTTTATTCACATTACAAAATGTAGGTTTTGAGGGGATGGGACTCCCTTTTTAAGTTTTACAACCTGTTTTAAGGGAGACCCGCTCTTTCTACGGATCTCATTTTACAAATTTGTATAAAAATTAGGTTTTGCTTAATACATAATGATAAGTTTAAAAATCTTTTCATTTGAATAAGTGTAGGTATTTATATAAAGAAAAAAATGTGTCTGTATGAGGGTTTATGTTATGAAATAATATAACTACAATAGAGTTAGTGTCTTGTGTATGTGTATGTGTATGTGTGTATATATGTATTGTGTATATGAGAAAAAGGGTATGTGTGTGTTATTTAAAGTGGTTCCCTAGCCCTACGACCGTAGCACAGTATAAGCAAAGACAGTAGGGAAACTACCTGTAAGCGCTCCGATTCGAGCCTCAGACATCAGACGCGTGCTCTACACGCCGTCTAAGCAGACATGGGGGGTCAATCGCTGGGGCCGCGGTGGCGCCGCGCCGCGCTTGCCTTGCCAGTACGCGCAGACGTAAGCGGGTGATAGGACGTGGCGTTTGTAAAGTCTGTGCCGACCTGAACACGATGTCGCAAAGATATTGTTACGCATTTGGATGCCTAAATTCGTCACGAAAAAAGGAAATCGCCTATTTTAAACTTCCGGCTGATGTCCAAAGGTAAGACTAAAAAATATCACTCAAGAGTAGTACCTACTTACATTACAAATTAAATTTTTGAAATTGTCGCGTTCTTTTTATGTATGTTCATACTGTCTGTTACCAGGGCAAAATAAATAGTTAATAGATTTAAGTACGCTTGTCAGAACAAAAAGCAGGTTTCTTTGAATTTGAATTTGACTTTTTTGTCGGTTGTCGCCGCCGTCGCCGCCGCCGCGCTGCCGCAAGCAAGTCTAGCCAACCAATCGGTGGAGCGGCGCGCGGTACTTTCAATCAAACGGCAGATACGACGAATATGCGGAATATGTCTCAGAGTAAATATATTTATGGTATACAACTCCGCTATTATAGAATTTGCTGGAATGGGTCAGAGTAAATGTGGAGGAAGTTACCGTGGGCAATCATTACGTAAACAATCATCTATCTTTAGCTATAGTAGAAAAAAAGTCATGTCTATCTGTACATTAAATATTTTTTATGAAATTTAAAATTTAACGAGTTATTTATTAGTAAATATTTTTGTACTGAGGCCAAAACTACAATTTTTGTCTCTCTGTCTATCTTTCTGTCTTAAATTCAAATTCAAATTAAAAAAATAGTTTATTTTGCAAAGTAGGTATATACAAGATGACTTTTTGATCATCGTCCAAATTCATGCTGGAGGCTTGATAAGTGATCAGTATCTTGGATTAGTAACAATTTTTGTGAAATTTCATTTTACGAATTTCACCAAAATTGTTATTGATGCATGATACCGATCACTTACCAAGCCACCAGTATTTCCAGTATTTAAGTTCGCCGGTACAAGCCCGCGAGCGCGAAGCGCGAGCGGGCGCAGTTCCTAGGGATGTCCCCGGTCACTAGGGATGGGAAAAATTGACATTATTGACAGAAAGCTCGCCGGAACAAGCCCGCGAGCGCGAAGCGCGAGCGAGCGCAGTTCCTAGGGATGTCCCCGGTCACTAGGGATGGGAATTTTTTTTTTTCTAAAATTTGTTACAAAAAAATTTTGTTTTGGCCATATCTTCGGAACGGAAGGTGGTACATCCCTAGGGGTCCGACCATAGGGTGACAAAAAATTTTTTTTTTTTTTCAAATGTCAAAACTTTAACGGCCCGTATCTCCGAGACGGCTTGAGTTAGACCCATGTTGATGGGTGTCTAAGAATGTCTAAGATGGGTGTTTAAATTTGGGAAAGCTTATTGACTTGATCTGCTCATTAGGGAAGGATAATTTAATTTCTTAATACAGATTATTACTACGTTTTTTAATCGTTCATTATTTATTATTTAAGATAAGTTAATGCTTATTTTTAATTTTGATATGACGATGACGAGTCTTATCGTATCTCGAAAAACCCAAGTAATGATATGAGTGAGCGACAGCCCTAACGCTTCGGTGGCGCGTAGGTATTTAACTCAGGAATTCGGTTCAATTTCCCTACTGTCTTTGCTTATACTGTGACCGTAGGCTCGGGATATATTGTTTATCACTCTAGGGGGGGATGTTAGTTAATGTTAGTTCCACGATAGTTATAATGTTAGGTCAACGATAACTCGAGTATCGTTGATCGGAACGTTATAAAATTTGGTAGTCAAGTGAATGAGACAACAATAATTTTTATATTCGAACGTGAGCCAAATCGGTCAAGGGTTTGTCGAGATGTGGGGTTGGGGTTCCGCGAGTACACAGTTCGGGTTGAACTGCTAGTTATAGTAAGTATGCAACTTTAAGTATCTTGGATTTTTTTTCATACTTCCTGATGGAAATCATTGATGAGACCAAGGGTGAAGGGCATTTGCGTAGAAAGGACAGTGAAAGCAGGCGAGGCCTAAGTACGGTGACTTTCGCAAAATATCGGAGGTCTTTAAAGGACATCAGCTGCCTGTGTAGATGTCGTGGCCATATTTTAGAATCGACCATTTCATGATCTGGTTGGGCAGATCGTAAAGTATGAAATCAAAAGTCTTTCACCAAAAGTAATAAATAGGTGCGACGACGAGCGAAGCGAGGAGGTTATAGGTTTACATGTAAATACATTTGGAGAGCCGAGCGAAGCGAAGCGGAGACAGGCGACCCTCCCAAATACAGAAATACGATATGGTCAACCAGATCATGAAATGCTCAATTCTGCGATATGGCCACGACATAGACACTCTCACGATGAAATAATGAGACACATTTTGATCAAAGTCCACCAATTTGGTACATTTAATAATAATATTCGTAAATGCCGTAGGTATATGTATATCCAATGTAGGTTTCTTCCCTAATTTTTCAGGTTAAGAACGCTGTTACAAAGTAACGATTCGACCGCGATAAGTAGATGACTGTCGTAAGTTGACAACTAATCTGAGAAAATTGATGATGATGATGATGATTCATCCGACCGAGTTCGGTCACGGCGACTGTTGTGGCTGTGGAGAGCGTCGGTCATGTGCCCTCATGTGACTTATGTAGCCTATCTTGTTCGTGAAAGTGCGGTTGCACAGGCTACATGTAAGTTTTCCATTGCAGTAGTTGTAATGTATGGCAGCTGGTGGTCTACATCGGAGTTCATCACGTCTGGCGTCAAGAGCAGCTCTTCGTTTAGCCTCGAACTCGAAGATGTTAGTGTTGACTGTATCCCGCCACACAGTTCGGTCTTCAGCCTGGTCCTCCCATGTCAAATGTTCTATATTGCAACTTTTCATGTGGCGTTTCTGCACGTCCTTAAACCTAAGGAACTGCCCGCCTTGTTTGCGTTTTCCACTGCAAAGCTCGCAATATAAAATGCGTTTTGCCATTCTATCTTCTGGCATACGTCGCATGTGGCCACACCAGCGCAGCTGGCGCCTCATCAGGTAAACCTCGATACCACCTACATTGCAGCGTCGCAGTATTTCCGTATTTCTGACACGGTCCGACCATTTGACTTTCAGAATGTTGCGGAGACATCTTAGATGGAATCTGTCTAGCGCGTGAATGTGCTTACGATATGGGCACCAAGTTTCAGCAGAGTAGAGGAGATTTGGGAGAACAATCGCCATGTATACAGCAATTTTGGTTGATAGCCTGATGTCATGCGAGCTAAACACTTTAGACTGCAGCTTGCCGAAAGCTGCAGCAGCAGCTCCAATTCTGCTGTCGATTTCAGGATCAAGATCGTACTTTGCTGATACAGTACTACCCAAGTACTTGAATTTCTTGACTTGTTTAAGTTGATGCATGCCAAGCTTAACGCTGAGTGTTAAGTCGGTGCCTGCTTGACTGTCCATGGCCATAACTTCCGTCTTGCCGACACTGATTTTCAGGCCAAACCTACGACATGCCTGGTCGAATACGACTATCCACTGTTGCAGCCCCTCCACTGAATCCGATACAAAGCACAGATCGTCGGCGTACATTATTTCTCTGATGGTGTCACAGGATACTTTGCTACGCGCTTTTAATCGGGCGAGGTTGTAGAGTTTCCCGTCTGTTCTGAAGCGAATGTGGACACCAGCTGTTGATTCGGATATCGATTCCTTAATTACTGCTGCAAAGTATAGAGCATACAAGGTAGGTGCAAGTACACAGCCTTGCTTCACACCACAGGTGACGGAGAAGAAGTCAGATTGCTCGCCGTTTGTACTGACACAGCACCTCATGTCATCGTGCAGCAGTCGAAGAATCCGGACGAATTTGTTGGGGCATCCTAATTTACCCAGTAGCAGCCAGAGAGCTTCGCGTGGCACACAGTCGAAGGCCTTTTCAAGGTCAACGAAACAGAGGAACAAAAGTTGACCTTGTTCTCTGCTCTTTTCCTGGAGTTGACGCAGGCAAAAGATGGCTTCGCATGTACCTCTTTCTGGGCGAAAGCCAAACTGAGACTCCGGTAGAATTGTTTCAGAGACAGGTATGAGGCGATTGAGTAGGATGCGGGCAAATATTTTCCCAGGAGTCGACAGCAGAGAAATTCCTCGGTAAGCATTGCAGTCAGAACGATCACCTTTGTTCTTGTATAGTGCACAGATAAGCGACACAGTGAAGTCATTTGGGACTTGTTCCTCGCTCCACACTCGCACAAAAAGCTTCCAGAGATTGCTGTGGAGTTCTGCGGTGCCATATTTAAGCAACTCACCTGGGATGTTGTCGATACCAACGGCTTTGTTATTCTTCTGCTGATTGACAGCATAGATTACTTCACTGAGTGTTGGTGGTTTATCAAGCTCAGCTACCTTCACGCACTCCGGAATGGATCGGATGTGTGCCAAATCAGCAGAACGGTCCACATTGAGCAGGTGGTTAAAATGTTCAGCCCATCGCTTGAGAACGTCTTTTTTGGACGTAAATCTCTCCGTGCCATCAAGAGACTTAAGGGGCACGTTTCCGTGGTATCTGGTGCCAGTCAATTTCCGTACCTCGGCATAGAAGGCACCTAACTGTTTTGTGTCAGCGAGAATTTGCATATAACGTGCTTTTTCTTGCCACCATCTATCCTTGGTATCTCTAGTGAGCTTTCTTAATTCTCGAGTGCTGGTCTTGATCTCCTCTTGTAAGTTTGTGGGATTATCTCTACGTTCTTGATTTCGCAAGAGTTTTCGGTGCTTCTCGATAGCTTCTACCAGAATCTTGTTGTTGTCGTCGAACCAGTCTTCGTGAACACGTTTTCTGAGTCCTAAAGTTTCAGTAGCGGTCTCAACAAGAATGGAGCGTAGAGATTTCCATTCTTCCTCAAGATCTTCAGCAGAACCATGTGATGTCATTTTGCTGTTCAGAGCTTGCCCAAAGGCGATTTGAGTCTGACGGCACTGGAGCTTCTCCAAATTAAGGTGTAAGCAAGCTGCTTTACCACGGCGACTTGGTGACTGAAGCCGCAATTTCGCCTTGATAATGACTAGTCGGTGGTCTGTCCAGCATTCTGCTCCTCTCATAACTTGAGTGATTTGCACTTGAGGTAGATCTCTTTGACGTACAATGGCATAATCAATCAAATGCCAGTGCTTTGACCTCGGGTGCATCCATGTAGTTTTGTATTTGGCTGGGAGTCTGAAACAGGTGTTGGTAATGGCCAGCTCGAATTGGGCACATAAACTCAGCAAAAGTTGGCCATTGCTGTTCATCGTGCCAATGCCATGTCTCCCGAGCACCTTTGGCCATGCTTCGTGGTCTCGGCCAACGCGCGCATTAAAATCGCCCAATATGAGCAATTGCTCTCTAGGACCAATTTTTGCAATCGCATTGGATAGCTCTTCGTAAAATTTCTCCTTAACTTCGTCGTCTTTATCCAATGTTGGAGCGTAAACGCTAAGGATGTTCAGGTAGTTGTTATTATTCAAGTGTAGACGCAGTGAAATGACGCGGTCAGAGGTGTAGACAGGGAATTCTTCCATTCTTCTTGCTATCTCGTTTTTTATAGCAAAACCAACGCCAGATCGCCGGGGCTCAGATGCAGCAGTTCCCTTCCAGAAAGAGGTATAGCCACTGCCGTGCTCTACTATCTGTCCCTCTTCTGCAAGATGGGTCTCGCTTAGTGCGGCCACGTCCACGTTATATCGCCGAAGTTCATGGGCAACGATAGCAGTCTTCCTCTCCGGGCATAAGTTGGTGTCACGGTCTAACAGAGTGCGAACATTCCATGCAGCAAAGTTCATGGATGGTCTTATAGTAGTTTTGTGTTTTTTGCTTCTTCGACCGCGAGTTTGGGATGCTCAGGCAGCCGCGGTTGCTACCTCCCCTTTAGATTGGGATAAACATTTGTTTGGGACACCTTTTCTAGCCCCCTCCACGGCTGAGCGTGGGAAGCAGTGTTTCCCTAAATAGGGCTGCTTCGTCGCTCAGAGTGCTGCCGAATCCACGCAGTTATCCCTGTTCTACGCAGAAGCGACCACTCTCTCTGAGCCGCCTGTGTGCAATATCAGCCAAAGCCCAGCTTGCATCGCTACCGAACCTCTCTGCTTCAAATTGTCGCCACAGGGCTTTGATGGTGATCGGAGTCCATTGTATTCGCCAAAACAGTCAAGTGCGCAGGAAATATTTAAGTGCATAAACGTGCGCGCTTACGCAGATGCACCCTCTCCTCCTCGCCCTCCTTTATCTAATGGAACGGGGACCGTTACGATTAGAGAAGAGCTTGGCCGCAGTGTCTGGCCGCCAGCAGCTCTGCCCTCTACTGACGCCCTTGGCCTTTCACGATGCCTTGCTACCTCACCGCATCCGCCAACATCTGTCGCTTATCAGCTGTTGAGTTGCCTTCTACGCCGAACTAGTCTTCATGCACAGCGCGGGAGGTAACCGCGTTAAGACCTGTCCGCCGAAGCGTGCAGGCCCCCCTCGACCAGGTTTAGCCCACGAGCCGACGTGGTTTACCGGGGTGTGGCCGCTGCGTGCACAACAACTACTTGGAGCCACTGGTGAGAGATTTGAAGGACGTCTGTGGCCCAGTGTGATCTCTACACAATCCCGCAGGAAAGCCGGCTGTAGGGACCTGAAAGGTACTACCACTAGACGCCCCACTACACCTCATGAGAAAATTACCAACTAACCGAAACCATATTCTATAAAAGATAAGATTATCGTGTTACAGTAAATGTTTAGTGAAGTTTCTTTCTATAACGTGTTCTTTTTCGACGTTTGTTCAAAAAATTCAAATTTTTTTTACTTAAAACTTAGTATTTTTTTCTATATAGGACTTTCATTAATTTTTTTCAAGTCCTCGAATTGTTTAGATATTTGTACCGATAATCACTCTGATCTTTCTGTTTCTACGGGAGGAGGGTTTTTTGGAAAAAACAAACTTTAGAACTGCTGAAGTTCAAGGTTTTAGGTATCTAAATAATGTGTCTAAATTTGCTGTATTTGTCGGAGTATGTACCGAAAAAGTGCCGAAAAACAGAGAAAAATTCAACAATTTGACCCTTGCTGTCCTTAATCGGCTCAGCTCTGTTCAAGTAATGTTTCAGACAGACAGACCGTGAGACTCTTAAACGTTATTACTCGTTACATGAGTTTTCGTTTTATAGGGTTCCGTACTCTTGGAAACTTGGAATAACGGCGGTTGGCGTCACTCACGTCCGTCGGTTTACCCTTGAGACCCGACACGTGATCGCCGGGTGGTGCTTTGTAACAAGTGACAAAACTTTATTTATTTACTCAGATTGTAAAGAAGTCTCTAACTCTCGGAGACACCCCGGTTGGGACTATGGGCACAAAATAACCTTACAGAAGGTTTACTCCGCATAACTAGCGAAAACAGGCGCACATAGACTCGTACGTATGATGATCGCGGATGAAGTCGGTCGAATGCCAATACGAAATTCTGCCTAGATCATCATACGTACGCGTCTATGCATGTGAGCGTCTGTTTTTGCTCCGTCGTCGAGTCGGCTTTCTGGTAGTAATATAAAATGCATTGCTTTGTTAAATTCAGTGAGATTTTATTGTCCAGTTAATATTACATTAACAATAAAAAACGCGCATGTTTGCATATAAAACAATCTTTATTCGTTTTAATAATGCAGAAAATCGCATAAAATGTTTTTAGATCAAAGCTTCGCACGATTTAAAATTCATTGTTATGAGAATCTCGTATACTGTCAGTGAACCGTATACTGTACAATAATGTTTTTTTTGTATTTGTATTGCAAATACAGCATACTCGGATTAGGGTTCCCTTGAAAATTGAAAACTCTTTTAGTTGAGTATTCATCCAAAAAACTTTGAATTCTTCCTCCTCTTCAAAAACATTTTTAGTTTGACGTGAGTAATACAATAACTAAATGGTGTCATATATATTAAAAGGTGGTAGAGCTGATGCCGGGCTCGACTGTGGAGGTACCACCATCTTACTTGGAGACCCCCTCGAAGTAATTCGGGGGAGAGTAAGAGGACAGTTCACAGGCAAAAAACCAGGAGGCCCACCATGCCTGGGACCGATGGATGGCGGAATATCCATCCCTAATAGCCGGGCCTTATATGGAACAGACTGGTGACGGGCAGCGGCGTCACTGGTGCGAGGGTTCCGGCACCGCGCTCACCAACCCGCCTGCCCAGCGTGTGTGAGTATGGGCAATTCTTTCAGGATGACCGCCGGGAGTGGCAAAGTCCTGGAAAGGCTTATGTCCAGCAGTGGACGAACTAGGCTGATGGATGGATGGATGAATGGATGGATGGATGGATGGATGATTTTGGGAAGTAAAAATAGTAATATAATAAAATTTCATCTCAATTTCACCTTTTTTTGATAACATCAAACTATTTACATTTATAACCTTTATTCAATTTATTTGTTCTTACTTACCACTTGTTGAACGGAAAAGGAAAACATCGTAAGGAAACCTGCATGCCCTAAAAAGCGTGTTTTTTGTACCTGAAGTACGGCGATAGGGCTCACCACCCATCACGTTGGGACGTAATTATTGTCGGTGAAACGCGGGTGTACCGAGTGTAGACTGTGACTTGCATTTTCATGTTTCACACTCGGGAACACCTCTGATACCCCCTCGGGGATTCATGTCGTGACGATATATATATATATATACAAGGTGTAACAGAAAGGTGTAACCATATTTGAAGAGCTTATTCAGTCAATGGTATAGAACAACTTTTACCATACTAAAAGTTGTTTTATACCATTGACTGAATGAGCTCTTCAAATATGGTTACACCTTTCTGTTACACGTTGTATATAATAATTAATTTGATACGACCAATTTATACATTGTAAAAGATTTATAGTGTTTTTAAATTTGGAAGAAAAAAATTCAATTCATATAAAATGGCGAACCAGCCATTTGAAGATTAAATGGCTTAATTGGATTTCACATTTTCAGGAGCCCTTTAAAACGAGTATCTAGAGCTAGAGCAATAAAAAAAGCTATAAGAGTACTTGGTCTTTACCCACCACATTGCTAAGAAGCATTTTATTTATGCTATTTTTATTTTGAGCGTCGTAAAAGTTCATGCGGCAGCTAGCAAATTGAATTTACTTACCCAATTCATATTTTTATTGTAATTTTATGCTGGCATCTCGTACTTGGGAAATGTTTCTCTACTTGCGGTTTTTGCACCTGACCCTAAAATAAAGTAGCGTGAAGGGTTCCAGAAAGTCCATTCTGGTCACGTTCACGTGTTTGAACCACACAGTTTGGAAACCTTTTATAAAATCCTCCATTCATTTTTAAGCAGCAAAAAGCATCAACCTTTTTCGTACCAACCTCCTCGGTTTGAGACTTCGATCTTCTGTGGTCATAACGCAAACTTTTTGAGTTGAAACTTTCTCTGTTACGCTCTATACGCCAAAATAAGAGATACATTATTGACTTTTGTAAATAGTCCTCTTATATATACGTTGTGTAAATTTATCAAATTAAATAATATTAAATTATAAAAAGAAATGTACTTAATATATGCTTCTTAGATTAATAATTTTAATATATATATATTTCTTTAATATACATAATATATATATTTGGTATTCATTACTGTTACCTAAGTATATAAATATTTATTTATTTTGTTGTACTCATAGGTGTAAAAGTGTACTATATTCTATGTTTGTAGTTTCACGCTTGAAAATTCAAGTTTAGGAGGGGGGAAAAAAAAATCTACTGTAAGCTTCCTATGAGTCTTTTCGCTTAAAACAAGATATTGGCGGAACTAATGTGCGGAGACACGTTTAAAGAAGCCAGATAAAACGGCTTTGAATTGACATAAATTTTCGTCAACCGAGGCACAGTATAGATAGTAAAACAGTATGCTGTAAAACATATTTTACACATAAACATACATAGTTAAACATAAGCATATTTAATTTTATTTCATTGTAATTTTATTATTATTGTCATTTTTACCAATTGGATATAGTTAATAGTAGTTTATGCTACAAGGGCGAAAAGGAATAAATTACGAGGACGGTTTAAAACACGAGCGTAGCGAGTGTTTTAAACGTAACCGAGTAATTTATTGCTCTTACGCCCGTGTTTCATACTACGTTTTTCAATGCATAGTGTGAGGAAATATAACAAATATAATCTTGTGAACTTTAAATTATGATTGGCTCAAAAGGACTGTATCCAGAGCCGTTAAACAGTGGAAAAAAAGTATAAAATTTATGTTACACAGGAAAGGTGGCAGGTTAGCCAACCATTGTAAGGTAATAAAAAAAAAAATAAAGCCCTAGTGCAAGATAATCTACTTTCTGTTCGGTTTTGATGCATAAAAAGTGGGCCTTTACGAGTACTTGCATTGAAAAATAATTGTGTAAATGTAATTATGTTGTGATACTAGCCTATTTGTTTGTAAGATGTTTGGTTTATTTTAAAATGATTTGTGTAACACTTTTGGTGTCATTATGCAAATAAACAATATAAATATGAATATGTGGCTAATAAACTTACAGGTTCTTGAAATGTCAAAGAAGAATGGGAGTAAAATGAAGTTAAATGATATGAACCCTATTTTAATTTGAAAAGGATCTTACCACGCAAATCGGCAACCAGACATCCATCACATGGTCCCACTCCCAATAAAAAAGTAAAAAACAAATAATTGGTTATTTTAGTATACAGGTTGTTCGTATGGACGAGTACTATCACCAGTTTCCGGCTTCCGCAACTTCATCTTAACATCCAGTATTTTTAAGAGCCATGAAAACCAGACGACCACCCGCAAAAGGATCTCTGACAGACAACAATATAAAGTAAAAGAGAAACAGTAAATAAAAACTCAGAAAAACGTTAAGAGGGAAGAAATGTAAAATATGGGGGGGGGGGGTACTCCGTAGCTGACGGATGACGTCAAACCGAACTGTCATGTTTTCGGTTCGCTATAATCTATTTGCGATCTCATGATTTTTGTGACGTTTCTTAGGGTCTACTATTAGAGGTTAATTTTGATAAGCCACGAAATCCCCACCAGATTTTTCACCTCACCATGACTTCTAATGACTAGAAATAAAGACTACCAGCTTTTGCCCGCGGCTTCGCCCGCGTTGATTAAGTTTTTGTATAGTCGTATCTAAATCCCATCCCATCCCATCTCATTAATGCCACTATCCCATCCCATCCTATCCTCACTGTCCCATCCCACTAATATTCAACGGCATGAAGAAGTAATAGTACATCACTTTTTTATAGGGACTTGACACCTCATTGCCTCCCAATGGGAACTGATTTATGCGATAAAAAGTAACTTTGTCCTATTCCAGGTCTAGAACCACATTTGCGCAAAGATTCAGCCTAATCGCTTAAGGCGATATGTAAAAGATTTAGCGTCCCTGTTACTCCATATGCAAAAAAACCCTCAGTGAGAGAGGGGCGGATTCGTGGAAAAGTAGCAAAAAGTCGGTTTTTTATTACTATAAAATTTACTAAAAATGCTATCAAAATTTCGTTTAACCAGGTCCTAGATATTGTTAAAACCCATCTAATAAAATATAATTGCAGTCCATATGTCATTCTAAATTGTCAAACCAGGAGAGTTGGTGTCGATAAAGACCTCATTTCAATAAATATTTCTATCGAGCCGAAATTCTCCAATCGCGTTTATGTTTTAACAGATCCCTAGAGGAAGATTTCAAAAATAATATACAATTTTTTTTAAATATACATTATTTACCGAAGTAGATATAGAAGTTCTGAAATTGTCGATTTTTTTCCGTAGCGCCATAAGTAGTTTCGGCGTGAAGGAGTAACATCCAAACTTTCGCATTTATAATATTAGTGATTAGTGATGATGATGATGATGATGATGATGACTTTTTTAATAGAGTCCCAAATATCGCGATGGAATGAAACGTCACAGGTATTATTGGTATGTATCACGAATAAATAATTATTTTGTATTTGTTATATGACGAATTTTAATGTTATGTGTAAACTATATGTTTGTGAATGTTTTTATTTGTATTTGTAAAAGCTTAATTATACAGTTCAATGGATATCTATCTGTAATGCTGTATAAATAATAAATAAATAAATAAATAAATAGAGTATAGCCGTAGGTACTAGTTTTCCAATTTTATCGTCTCCTTGCATGTATGTAGTGGATCGGCCGTCCATAATCAATTCTAGGCGCTAAGTCGGCTGTATAACTGTCTGCTATAAAACCAACCCTTAGGGATTCTTATTTCACTCCTTTTCTTACTTTACGAGGAATGGATCGTAAAACTTTACCAGACCGAAAGGGTTGATATGCAGAACAAAAGGCCTTACTTATGGTTCTTTTTTATTCGCATGGTTTAGATGAAAGATTATGAAAGGTGACCGACTCTGAATTTTTATTGTTTGTCGTAACGATGCGAGAGCCTGAAAGGCTTTGAAATTGTGAAGATGTGGTTTTTTTGATAATAAAATATAAACTCACTAATGAGGATCATTGAGCATGATCTGTGAAGAAAAGAGAAACTCTACCTCACTCTCTTTAATAAATGGGTTACTGCATTTAACTATAAATTCCATATTTTTTCATCACACCTATTCGAAAAACGTTAGAGGAGAGCGGGAGCTAAAGTCAAATTTATTCCCATGGGAATTTGCACTTTCTCTTTTCTGATTGGTCTCGTTCGTGCTTCTCATAGATTAGCGTCATTTAATCAAAGAGATCGAACGCATTATTTATGAAGAAGTTACTGGCCGGTTAGGCTATGGCGAAAAAGCGTGCGGAAAGAAAAACTATCTGTGTGTTCTTCTTTCTTTTCATTTCTTTTTTTGCAGAACTTTTCACTTTTCTTAGCCTTTGCTAGTTCAGTTGAGTTCAAGTGGTGATAGTGATATATTAATTCCTGAAAACATAGTCAATGATGCAGCTAATGTGGTGCAAAAATTATTACCACAAAATACCAGGTACTCATAGCTTTTTCTTTTTCTCATAAGTAGTGATGAAAAATAGTGTGTATCTATCCGGGCTCAAAAATTTTGTTCTCGAGAGGCGTATATTTAATTCTTCGCTTCGCTCTGAATTCAAAATAACACCCTCGACGTACAAAATATTACTTGGGCCCCTTGTAACCCAAATAACTATTTTCATATTTCTTCGGGACCGTTGACAGCATGATCAGAAGACCTATAGACAACACTGATTTTTTTTGTGATGAGATATAAGCGATATTTATTCCTTTACGTGTTTTATTTCAGTTTATTTATTTCAGTATTTTCCGTTACCACAGCTAACAAAATATGGGTACATAACTCACGATAGGAAACGAACGTCGGCCTTTAGATTGAGAGCGTGAATTCTATCGACTGAGTTACCGCCGCTGAAGTTTTATATTACTCCGTTAAAAAGTTCTTTATAATAAACTTTTAGAGATGCCTACATTATTAAGCGAAAAAGTTGCGTAAGTGGTTTCTCCAAACATTAAAATTTTGGAGTAGCCTTAAAGCTACTCCAAAGAGTACTTAAGGCTAGTTCATAGTAGAGTAATTTGGGTAGTGCCTAGGTTACAAGGGTAGAGTAGGAGGTCGAGTGCGTGAAAATGAGCGTTTTTCTCGTTGCTTTTTTTTCTTAATTCTTAGCTTTCCTCCAGATGGCGCTGTCCATGTCACCATAGATAAAATGTGTTTCGTAGCAATCAATTGGTGCACATTTTGTATTTGATTCTGTTGCTAAAGAATACGACAGTGCCATCTAGGAATCTTATTTAACAGTAAATTTGACATAAGAAAAAACGCTCAACGATAGTAAGATAGTTCTAAAAATTGTATTTGTGTATGTTGATGCTTAAAAATCAAAAGAAATGAAAAAATATCGAAGTGAATGAAACTTGAGTATAAAACATGATTTTGCAAAACGGCTCACCACAATAACTATTTTGATGCGGAAAGCCGACCAGTTTCAGTAGATTCAGACGGTTTTCTTCTGGGCGAGTGAAGATGCTTCCGTGACGAAGTGACTTCCGCCAGTGCGAGGCGCAACGTCGCCGCGGAAGCGTCACTAGCCCAGAAGAAGGCAGTCTGAATCTGCTGAAACATGTCGGCTATCCCGATCAAAATAAGATATTGAGGTGAGCCGTTTTGCAATAAGCAATAACAAAGACTAGTTGAATAAATAGTTACGCATGTTACTCTACTACAAACTAGTCTTAAGGCGATACGTCAAAGTTTTAACGTCCCTGTTACTGCATATGCGAAAAAACCCTCAGTGCGAGTGGGATGGATTCGTGGAAAAGTAGCAAAAAGTCGGTTTTTTATTAATATAAAATGTTCTAAGCTATTTTGTCAAAAAGATTTTCTAGGAGACTTTACAAATATCCACATTTTGAATTCAATTTCACAATGAAATTTGTTAGGATTTTAGAATTACAGGAAAAAATAAAACAATTTAGATGTCTTTTCGGAATTAAATTCTATCGAGAAAATTTCATCCAATCGCGTTTTCCTTCAGTGAGAATCTTAATCAAATACTCAATAAACATTTACCCAAAAATGAAATACGTAGATGACGTTATGGTGGAGTAAATGGATTCGAAAAAACGCATTTTTTTTGGTATCGCCGCAATGTAAACCTGGCTTATCTATTTATTCAACTGGTCTTCTTTTATCGCCTTATACCCAGCTACAATTTTAGTATCATCTTGCAATAGTTTTTACATGACGCTACCCGTTTCACTCGGCATAAGACGTAGCTTCACTGCGCTGGGACTAAATAGAACCTTTGACTTCCGCCGCTTTTCTACGCCTGTCTTGAGAAACCTTTTAGGTAGTAGTTAAAGTAGCATCCAATTCCGTACAGTGGTTCTCAAGTCAAATGTATATATATATTTTTTTCAATGCAAGTGCTCGTAAAGGCCCACTTTTTATGCATCAAAACCGAACAGAAAGTCGATTATTTTGCCCTAGGGCTTTATTCTAGATCGACTAAATTAATTAATTTGCCTTTACTTATTTTTGTAACAACTATTGTAACATTGCAGTAGCAGCCGTTCGACAAACAATTTCTCTCGTCATCTATTGTAAAATTATAATATGTATGCAGGTAGCTATCAGTATTAGTATTTATTTGTTTCTACTTTTGTGGGCATATCCCATGCACGAATATGAGTAGTATTCACGAATTGTAGTATCAGGACAAACTCATGTGAGTTTATTGATACTATTCACCATGTAATAAAATAGTGTAAAATTATGAATAAATAAAAAAAAAAAAAAAAAAAACATTATTATTATTTTTTTTATTTACAATGGTTAACCTGCAGCCTTTCCTGTGTACCATAAATGGTATACTTTTTTTCGCCACGCTCGTGTTTTAAATCGTCCTCGTAAATTATTACTTTGCGCCCTTGTAGCATAAACTACTTTTAAGGAAACACACAGTACAAAATATAGCTATTAATGGTCCCACTAAAATTATAAATGCCAAAGTTTGGATGGATGGATGGATGGATGGATGTTTTTTTACTCCTTCAAGCCGTAACTACTATATCGATTGGGCTGAAACTTTGCACAAATGTAGTTCTAGACCTGGAATAGGACATACGCTACTTTTTATCTCATAAATCAGTTCCCATGGGAACAAGAAATAGTGTCGTTCTGATTAATTCAGAGAACAAAAAATAGTGTCTATCAGAAAAGCGGCTCGGCCAAAGACTCTTTACATGGGGATCAAATTAGAGATGATGAGAATCCAAAACACTCCATATCTCTAAATAGAAGTCAGGTCAACAACGTACTAAAAAAATAATGAGCTGAAAAATATTTACAGATTCGATGCGACTATACAAAAACGTAATCAACGCGGGCGAAGCCGCGGGCAAAAGCTAGTAATAAATAAAGAAACGTAAAACCAGTAAAGTTTTCACAGATGGAAGTACGTAAAGGAAAAATGGTAGCATCTTAACATGAACATGTGAATTGTTGAAAACATTTAAATTTATAACAACCATACCCAAAAGTTGTTAAATAATTATCCTTTCGGTTTTTTGCTTGCTTTTATCGACGAAAGTGATAGAATTTTTAAATTAAACCACAATTAAACTAAATAAATCTTACGATTAAGGTTAAACGTCAGTTGCTTAGTGCAAAGTGCATAACTTAACTTTGTATTTCTTGTATAGAAGTTAAAAATTGAAAAAGATTTATATGTGGCAGTTTGGTATGTGGCATTTAAATGCCCAATTAGTCATGATCTTGTTCAAACAAAGTTAAAACAGCAATTTAAGTTGGTTTTGAGAAGATCATGACTAATTGTGTATACAATTTCAAACTCTTGCTTTATAAACCTCACTAATACTGAAGTATTGGCATCAAATGCCACAGACCAAAATGCTTTTCAAATTTTAAATTTCCCAACAAGAAAAACAAAGTTAAGTTGTGCACTTTGCGCTAAGCTACATTGTAATTAGCGTTGTGTTCAGATAAAGCTCTGAGTATGAAATATAATATACAAGGACTGACAACCCCATACAAAAAAACGTACTCTGCTAGAAAGCCAAAATCCTGTATTATTCCTAGATGTCACTACTATCTCGCCCGCTAGCTGTACATACAATGGATGCTTGGTACTTAGGCAGAAGGCATAGTATAATTCATCGTAATATCCACGAGTAATCAGAGATGGCGCTTTTGTTGTTTACGAGCGAAACATCGCACACACATAACATAAGTGTAGTACACAATACAAATGCATGTGCACGTCAAGTGTCGCATCGCAGCATAGACATAATCGCAGGTATAAATGCGCGCGCAAAGAGAATGGGATAAAGATAAGATAAAAGAAAAGCTAGGTTACGTTCCAAAACTAGTTAATATAAATTTACCTCACAAGAGTCTGTCCCTTTCATACTTTATACATTTACCATACGCTACTCGTATCTTGTTGTCAGGGTAAAAATTACTCTCCCGGATGTCTTTTGGAACGGCTTCGAAATTGAAAATTACAGTACTAGAGCGAAGTGGGTTACTAAGAGCAGTTTCGCAGCCGGATTGTGAACAACCCGCCCTTTTCTAATTAGTCGAAACAAAACACGTAAATTCAAAATTCACTCAATAGTTATTCAACAAAACCTTATTACCTATGTATTGTGTATGTTGCCATCGCAAAGTTTCCATTTGTAATCAGAATATTTGAAGTCATAAGTAATTAAATCTGAATTTTAGAACTTCAAAAATTTCAAGAGTTCCAATTTATAGAAACCAATGGAAACTTTGCGACGGGAACATACACAATACATAGGTAATACGGTCTTTTTGAATAAGTATTGAGTGAATTTTGAATTTAAGTGTTCGGTTTTGATTAATTAGAAAAGGCCGGGTTTTTCACAGTCTGGCTGCGAAACTGCTCTTAAAGAAGTTATAATTATTAAGCTTTATTTATTTGTACCATAGTTACTCCTACTCATATAGGTATGAAATTGTTCAAAATATTTCTAAAACATAAGTGAGAAAAAAAAATCTAAATAGCTATTATCTAAATAAATAAATAGCTTTTTATTATATTAAAAAGCTTATTGTAAAAATATATACTTTTACTATATTTACTGGCACTGGTTTCGAGAAATCTTTAAAAAACCACAAAAATATGTATGTTGTCCCCTTATCTCCGAAACTGGTAATATGGAAAAAATTACAATTATAGCTCATAACTGACCAATTACAGGAAAACTATAGCACTTAAAAAAAGTTGAGCACAAATGAGAAATATAAAAAAAGAAGAAAAATATATTAACAAGAAATATTTTACCTATAAAATACAATACGGGTATCAAATTATAGGTATTAAAATGCTAATTGTAAAAATATATCGTCACCTTAAAGGGAAAATTACATAAGTAACATTTTTCCAAAACACGTTTTATTGCATTTTCTAAACGCCCGATTTTTTCTCCAGCTTTTGGTCTGGGAATCGTTTTCCTACTCCCTTTATTTCCTGCGATAGCTGTTTGTGGCCAAATGGTTAATCCGAAAAACTACTAGAAAACTGATTGGGAAAACTATATTAAAATCACTTATACAAAAAGGATTAAAGAGATTGACTCTACCTGTAGTTTTTTTCATTAGGATAAAAAAATAACTCACCTTATTGAATTTTGGCAATAAAAATATTTCGAACTGATGATAATAACCGAAAGGCAAAAATACATCTTATTGAAATGGTGTAAACAAATATTTAAATCGATGTTAACCGTACCTTAAGGAAAAAACGAATAATAGTCTTTTTATTTATTTTTCGCTTGTAAAGGTTATCTGGATAGATGCAATTGAGCTTTTTTGTGTGTTTATTTAATTTTAGTAAGCAGATTATATTTGAGCTTAAGTAATTAATATTTTTTTATTGGAATTTCGCAAAAATATTTAACTTAAATATTTCCCAACGGCGAGCGCGTTTACTTCACGGACGCTCACCTGTGCGATTGAATAGTGAACCGCCCACTACCGCACTCACCGAGTTTTTCCGTCTGTGCCAGACGGACGAGTTTGCCAGAACTTTGCCATATGCGGAAGTGCCAAAATATAACGCATGGAACGCTTCACGGAAAGCGTGGAAGCGTCGTGTGCAAGGCAACCCCGTCGAAGGCTGGCATGATGTGAAGACGTCAGATGCCCTGGGTGGAATTGGTACCGTGCACTTAACACACTTTGAGTGTTACTGCTTACGGTTGATACCGACCCGCGTCCAAGGCCCCATCAGTTTTCAGGCCCTCAAAACAGTCGAAGGACAGGAAAAAACTACGTTCCGAGAAGCGTGTGAGGCAATGGGACTTTTAGAAGATGACGGCCACTGAAACTCTACGATGGAGGACGCCGTATTGTGTAGATCAGCGGCCAAGTTGAGAGAGCTTTTTGCTATCATGTTGAGCACCTGCGGATTCTCAAACCCCCTGCAACTTTGGGACAAGTATAAACTGCTATATCGGAAGATATCGCACACAAGTACCAAGGGACAGCACAGGCCAACGACGATATATATTTTAACGAAGCGCTAAAATTGATTGAAGACAAAGTTTTCTCAATCGAGGGTAAACGGCTGCCTAATTTCGGCATGGCTACCCCACAACAAACAGGAAAGTAGTCCACTGATTTGCTCAGAGAGCTCAGATACGACACCGCAGCCTTGGGGGCTCAAGTCGCTCAAACTGAGCCCCAGCTATTACAAGAGTAAAGGCAAATTTTCAATAAAATTGTGAGCCGGGTGAAGAGCGGAGAAGGAGTCTTTATTTCTTAGACGCAGGCAAGACATTCCTGCTAAATTTGCTGCTGGCGCAGTTGCGCAAGAATAGAAATGTCGCGCTAGCTGTTGCGTCTTCTTAAATAAAACTATAAAAAGTCTTTATACATGTTAATTAGCTCCCTAGTTATAGATTAAAATTTTAGAACAGCTCTTATTAAAATATTTGCTTGTTAATTTTAAAATCATTCTAAGTACCAGAAAAGGTCCATTGGCAAATTCAACAACCATGAAAAATGGCGAACTATAAAATGGCAAACATAAATAAGGCTACTTAAAAGTCACAATTTTTTCTTTATCGTACGGCAAAATTCAATAACAAACGTAAAACTAAACAACTGGGCATAATTTTAGAAAAGTATTTTCGGCAAAAATGAATATACGGTAAATCATGGATATAGGAAATTATTTTCCAATATTATAAAATGTACAACTTAAGAACTTTCTAAAGCCCACAACATATAAAAAAATTAGAATTTTAGCTTTCTGAATAACGGAGATATGAATTTTCTACCGAAAAAAAACACAAAATTGCGATTATCTCGGATTTTTTTTTTGTTGGTTATTTAATTTTCCCTTTAAGGTGACGATATAGTATGGCTATATTTTATTGCACCTTTTTCGAGAAATCCTTGAAAATCCATAAAAATATTATGATCCCCCTCCCCTTATCTCCAAAACTGGTGGACCGAAAAATATGAAAAAAGTCATGGTAATATGTGTTTACGTAAAGATTACAGGAAAATAAAACGGTTGAGAAATTCACGAAAAAAAATGACAAAATTAAATGTATGATCCACAATACGGAACCCTAGCTAGGTACGCGAGTCTGACTTGCACTTGACCGGTTTTTTTAAACTGTGATCTTCCTTCACCCAGTAGAGAGTACTTACACGGGATTACTTCGGGAATAAAGTAAACTACCAAATTGGTTGAGCCGCATCGAACTTAGTACACATCTGTTTTTGAATTCTGACAAAAATTACGTACTTATCCGAGTTCCGAATCCAAAGGTGGTAGGTGGCCGTCGTCGTTAAGAGGCTATGTGAATTTTATTTTTGTCACTGTCACTCCAAGCGAAAAATCGCGCAGTGCGAGAGGGGCGGATTCAGGGCAAAAGGGAAAAAAGTCAGTTTTATATTTTTATTAAAAAAACAAAAATAGCTAGCAAAATTTCAAATATCAAATCTCTAGATATTGTAAAAACACACCTAATAAAATATGTTTGATTTCTGTATATGGTTCCTATTCGTCAAACGAGGAGAAAAAGTGTGTTTGAAGACCTCATTTCAACAATTATTTCTATCGAGGAAAATTTATCCAAACATGTTTTCCAATTTCAAAACTCTAGATTGTATAGTCAAAATGCATATACCAGAAATTTATTAAAATTTTCCATGTATTTCATGAAATACACAGAAAAGAAACACTCGGATTTTTTTCGTATATCGCCTTAACGGGAAAGCGAAACATCAATACTTCTCTACTTGTTTTATTACATTTACAGTAGGCGCACTTTGCGTAACTCATTTTACACGGTCGGAATTTAAGAGGATAGGTTCCGCTTGCATACTTCCCTGTTACTCCGTGCGGAAAGACCCGCAGTGCGAGAAGGACGGATTCTGGAAAAAAGTCAAAATGACAACTTTTTTCACTAGTTTTATTATTTAAAAAAAAAGCAAAGTTGCTTTAAAATATCTGTCCCGTTAAGAGTTTAATAAACTTTATACAGAATTTAATCCATAAATAATATGAACGAGTTTTTACTTTAATAAATTTAAAATTCGACATGAAAACTTTTTTAGAGCCATCTTTGGCACTTTATTTCTCAATACTGAAATGACTTCTGAGGATTCTGTTTCGATATGAGTGTGTATTATATTCCTGAAAGAAATATATATTTTTTTCTTTTTTATGTAGTATTGCTAGATTCTTCAAACCAGGAAGAATAAATTATGGTTTTGCAGAAACTATCCTCTTAACTATGAATCAAAAGTTCGAGCACAAACACAAGCACCTGACCTCTCATAAACAACTAGAAAAACACACGGTTAATCGCTTGTCGCAAAGAAAAGTTCATCAGGCAGGAACCATCCAAAAACGGTGATGTTCGTTGGTGTATTATTACATTACATTATCATAGGTATATAGATAGCAAAAATGCATTCAATCAAATTAAGACGTTATTTCGTCGAAATAACATTCAATTTCAGTTGTATACAATCGTTATTACATCCAATTGGAAATGAGCACTGACCTCATAAACAAAGACAGTGTGATCAGATCTAGTATTATATTACCTTTTTAGATGTTCCGAACAGTACGCGCCATTTCTCATAGCTATGCCTGTCGCCATTGAGTAGGCGCGTGCGAGCGATGTTAGTTTCATTTCATTCACTCTCAAGTATTTGATTACTGAAAGAGAGGTACGATAAAACGGGCACTGTCGCGGTGAGCAAGTTGTTTGTTCTTAGGAAATCAAATTGATTTAAACAAAATCTTGATTGTCAAAAGTGGTAGATACATTACATTTAGTAATTTTGAAAGAATAGGCAGCGGCTCAGAATAAGGATATTCCTTATTCTGAGGGCAGCGGCGAGCGTGAACCGAAGGGCGCGCGCGCTTATACCGCCATCTTTCCGAAATTAAGCGGAACCACTACGAACCTACCTTTACTAGGAAAGAAAGTAATCTCCACTTGAGCCGTGAATCCGATTGTTTTGAACCAGTAGCTCTATCTAGCTACAAATTTGAAACTAAAAATCGAATTACGCTTCAAAGTAGGGCGGTTGTCACTATATGTTATCCAAACTAAGCCAACAGAGACACAACAAATGCGTTTAGTATTTTCTTTTATTTGCTCAGTAAAAAGGTTTTTTGTTTATTTTATGTAACAAGGTTTCGCTGTGATTGAGCGCAACGTTTACTAACTTGGACAAAAGGAGGTTTTATATGAAGTTATTTTTAGGTCCATCCATTTTAGGTCCAGTCTGTATTCGTCGACTGATGTACATAGTCCTTAACAATATTTCGCCACTCTTGGCGGTCTTCCGTCCTACTCATCCAGCCGGTACTCGCAACATCCTTCAGGTCGTCGATCCAGCGGCCACGAGGTCGGTCTATGCTACGCTTTACTATACGTGGTCTCCAATCTAACGCTTTTCGGCCTCAACGGCCATCATGTCGGCGAGAGATATCGCTAGCCCACTGCCAGGTTGCCACCAACTTACTGATCCAGCAGGCTATGTCGATCACTTTCGATCTCCGACGAATCTCTTCGTTTCAGAATTTTTTAGTTGTATTAATGAATTCAATATTTGTTTAGGTGGTTCGTAGGTACTGCAAATTCAAAAAAACCAGCCAAGTGCGAGTCAGAATCGCGTGCCTTGGGTCCTGTATTGTGGATGATAAATTTAATTGTATTGTTGTTTTTCATGAATTTCTCAACCGCTTTATTATTCCTGTAATCTTTATGTAAACACATATTACCATGAATTTTTTCATATTTTTCTGTTTACCAGTTTTGGAGATAAGGGGGGGGGCGGACATACATATTTTTGTAGTTTTTAAATGATTTCTGGAAATCAGTGGCAGTAAATATAGTAGAAATATATATATATTTACAATCAGCTTTTAATATCCACAATTTGATACCCATATTGTATTTTTAGACTAATATAATTTTTTCTTACTTTTGTTTTGGAAATATTTTGAACGATTTCAAATTTTTCATATTTTTTTAGATTTACACCGTGATATTTGGGCAAATTATTGAAATTTTTGTACCAAATTTCATGTATCTTTAACGGTGCTGACGGACGGACGGACGGACGTATAGACGGACACCGGAGTCTCACAATAAAGATTCTTTTAGTACCTTTTAGGTACTACAGAACCCTAAAAATTGAGATTTTTTTAAGGACACAAAAAGTACATCATTAGGTTTACAGGCTGTATATTGTAGATAGAGTATTGGTCCTGAAAAAATTGTAGACGAAGGTCAAATTGAAATCGGTTTGGACAGTCTGCCAAGGGCGGATCCGGGGGCACAGGAGCACCCCCCCCCCTTTACAACCAAAACAACGAGCTGAGAGATGAATACGTTTTATTATTGTATATAAGTACATGTACTACCGTAAGTTGCGTATTACAAAATATCAAAAACGTAATTTTTCATTAAAAAAATTATCTATTCATGGTTAATTATGTATATCATTGATTAATCCCAAAGATACGTACAAATACTCACGCCTGTCTCACAGAGGGGTACGCAGAGACTACAGATTTCCATCTGCTACGATCCTGACACACCTATTTCACCTCTTTCATATCCATCAATCATCCCAAAAATACCTTAAGTGCAACACTATAGGAGACACTCCTTCCCTGTGCCCCCCAGAACTAAATCCTAGATCCGCACCTGGACAGCCCTGACGGATTAGGTAAAAGGGTTTTCCAGTAAGCCAATAAAAGACAAAGTAGGTAAATCCTGACACTCTTTCTGACTCGGGTCTGTTGTTTTGGGAAAGTGTTAAATTACAATAGGGTTCTGGGAAATACTGAAAATGTCGATGGTAAAAATATTCAAAGAAGCGTAATGTGAAATGTCAATGTGCTGCGTCCGTCCATCTGTCTGTCACAGCAGATTTTCTCCGGAACCACAGAAGAAATAAGTATAAATAAATCTTTGACTAAACCATAAAGGAATACCGGCTACCGTCACACAAATCTCTACTCAAAAACGGCGCGAATACCTGCGATGAGATTTGTTGGTGTCGGCCAATCTAGTATCGCGTAGAGCGCTACCCCACCCCCCTCTCCTGCTGAACTAATAGGCCACCGCGGGGAGTGTACTAGAATAATTCGGACCATTCAACTGGTTGTGTTTTGAAATGGCCGCTCTCTAGTCGATCTCTGTAAAATATTCTGCTTTTAAACAAAAATAATCAAAAGCAAAGACTTTTTGACATACTTACGCATGATATGTGACTCCATCATGTTTTTTACATTTCGAGTAGTAAGTTTTGCACTTATCAAAAGCGAATCCAGGCATTTTCAGCGTAAAACAACAATAATCACTCGGGTATAATGCACAGCTATCCTCCAAGACGTTCCGCGAGCGACTAGAGCGAACTGCTACGATTTGTGTTAGTTTTGCTCTGCCACTCATCGAGGCCGGGTACCATGCCTACGTATGCTTTAGTCAAAGAAATAAATAGAAATAATATAAAACAAAAAGCTTGACATCCTCAGTGCCAAGGTCATTTTTGATCAATTATTTTACAGGCCGCAGAACTACAGTTTACTTTGTTTTAAAAAATGAATTTTTTACTAGATACCCACCCCGAATATATATAGATATATAGATAGCAGACCGAAGGTATATAGATAGCAAAAATGCATTCAATCAAATTAAGACGTTATTTCGTCGAAATAACATTCAATTTCAGTTGTATACAATCGTTATTACATCCAATTGGAAATGAGCACTGACCTCATAAACAAAGACAGTGTGATCAGATCTAGTATTATATTACCTTTTTAGATGTTCCGAACAGTACGCGCCATTTCTCATAGCTATATGCCTGTCGCCATTGAGTAGGCGCGTGCGAGCGATGTTAGTTTCATTTCATTCACTCTCAAGTATTTGATTACTGAAAGAGAGGTACGATAAAACGGGCACTGTCGCGGTGAGCAAGTTGTTTGTTCTTAGGAAATCAAATTGATTTAAACAAAATCTTGATTGTCAAAAGTGGTAGATACATTACATTTAGTAATTTTGAAAGAATAGGCAGCGGCTCAGAATAAGGATATTCCTTATTCTGAGGGCAGCGGCGAGCGTGAACCGAAGGGCGCGCGCGCTTATACCGCCATCTTTCCGAAATTAAGCGGAACCACTACGAACCTACCTTTACTAGGAAAGAAAGTAATCTCCACTTGAGCCGTGAATCCGATTGTTTTGAACCAGTAGCTCTATCTAGCTACAAATTTGAAACTAAAAATCGAATTACGCTTCAAAGTAGGGCGGTTGTCAGTCCTCTAGTATTTCGTCCATGATACAAGGTGACTTTTTGATCGTCGTCCAAATTCATACTTGAGCCTTAGTAAGTGATCAGCATCATGAATCGATAACAATTTTTGTGTAATTCGTATAATGAAATTTCGACCTCACATACCCTGCGTTCCGAAATAGAATTATATCGCTAAAATCGATTTCAAATGAATGAGGTGAATGGCTAATAATCCATGAGTGAAGCAAATGCGTTCATTCATTCGTATGACTATCGTGGCTCATGCGACGGAGGTGAGGCGATGTGAGCGTTGAACGGAATGGAATGTCAAAAATTGTTTTCGCTCCATTATTTCAGCAGTTCAGATCAAACAAACCTTGGTATATGTTTTATTCGGCCAAACAGAGAAACAAATGAAAAGTCTTAAATGTGAAGTCGTGTGGAACTCTTCGTCAAAATGGAAGAATTTATATTTGTAAATGTATTTGTGGACTCAATAAAAAATATATAAGTTTGAAATTGAATCAGAGTCAATACGATCGAACTTCAAAGGGTAAGTTGCATTGTGCATAAGTGGCTAATGATGCGCTGATCAGCTTCTTCGTAGCTAGTGTTTGATTCGGATGTAGAGCTGTGCATCAGTTCGCCAAATTGGCTATCGTCGCTATCCGAGTCTACGTTGAAGAACAGTGCTACAAACTCTTTTTGTTCCATCACGAATCACGGCACTTTGACGAGATAAATAAAATAATCGTATTGTATTATGTGGTAAGAGGTTATGGTTAAGATGTATCTTTTTTATTGCGGTCCGAATCATAAGATATCTTTCACATCGTTTGCTAGCTCACAAATTACGGACCAGTCATCGCTCATACTTTAAATCATTCATAGCTTTTATCGATGTAATTCTATTTCGGACCGCACGGATAGTGATTCACTCTCAGTCCTGAGTGAATGAATCACTATAGGGAGTCGAAATTTAATTTTATGAATTTTACAAAAATCTTTATTGGTTCTGATCACTTACCATGATGCTGATCACTTACCAAGGCTCAAGTATGAATTTGGATAATGTTTACAAATTCACCTTGTATACGCTAACATACGTACATACAGCATTTTATATGTGGATAAAAGATACTGTGATTCTAAATGTGTAAAATTGCTATTAAAATCTATTATTTTTATTTATATATCTGCAGCTTTTTTGGAATTGGGTGCAAACTTCTAACGCAAAAACAATTTATTGTCGATTACGAAACTGCTTAGGATTTGATATTTATAAAGTTTATAATATATAATATGTAAATGCTGATACCTAACTACTTGGCTAAAGTAAATAACGTTAAAACATAAATCCAATAGGTTTCGGTGATACAACAGCTTAAAACCCGGATCAAGTGTCCCGGATATATTTTATTTATCCTTAGAAATAGTTTGCTAAGACTTTTTTTAGTATAATTTTGCATTGTCTTTCAGTCATGTTTTGTATATTTTTTGTATAATTTTAAGTTAGTTATTAGGTTAAAGGTTTAGGTATGTATGTAAATTTGTCTATATATTATTATAGGTATATTGATTTTTTAATTCTTGCTTTAAATAATATGTTTGCTTTGAGTTTATAATTTAAGGGGTTAAGTATCGTGAATGCCCTTGAGCGTTTGACCTCTAACCAACATAAAACGGGAAGAGTGCCGTCTAGCAAAATGCTCATGTATATGACAACTAAATGTCTACAGATGCGATAAATGCAACAGAGTTTTTACCTAACTATGCCTAACCTAACTAACCTAAATATGAATGTTGTGAACGCCTGTAACTGGTCCGCATATCAGAATTTTTATTTTGTTAATAATTTGTTGTGTGTAATATGTGTTGGTGTTCCATTTTAAATAAAAAAATAAATAAATAAATAAAACTCGTTACACATATCATGACTTGAAAATAAAAATGTAAATATTACACTAACACCATTACAAAACCTACTCACCCGTGCCGCTTCCTGTTTTCTTTCAATTTTAATACAATACCAAATGATGTGCTTGGCAAAACGCCATACGTTCATGCATAAACAATCAATTGCCACGAAAAACGGGGATCTCACCATCAAAAATCCATTAACTTACCCAAACACACTTAACAAAACACTTGGCTTATGTCCAAACGGCCTTGAAGATTTTCTTGTGCCTTGCTTATCATCATATTGTTCGACATTTCTTTGTCAAAGACTTTTGATCGCGATCTTTGTATTTCATGAAAGTTTTATAGAAGAGCTTGTTTGACTAGGTTGATTGATGGATGTGGAAGAGACGGAAGATGTGTGTCAGGATCGTGGCAGATGGAAATCTGTGGTCTCTATTTACCCCTCTGGGAGACAGGCGTGAGTATAAGTTTGAAGGTGTATTTTTATGAAACTATTCCTTCGCTTGCGGCCCCACCCGTGCTATTGAAACGGGTCCCGATTTACTCTTAAAATTGAACAATAGTACATAGTTCACCGACGGATGAATATATTTATTTTAGAGTAATTGGCGCTATATTGTTGACATAACTGAGTCATGCGAAGCAATGTGAGGTATTATAGACTCGATCGACTCGAGCCTGTAATTGGTAATTTTCATCATGTATGTGAACCTGGCCCGACCCACTCAAAATATTTCAATTTGAGGTATGTAGATCGTTTTTTTATAGTTTTTGAAAACGCTGAAAACATCGTTTGTTTGGAATTCCAAGGACGATTTTTAAAAAATTATTTGGTTGCGGCTAGGTTCTTCACAACCCGACCCAAAGTATGAAAGGTTTGTTTGATGATAGATTCAGGTTCTACACCGTTTGTTTCATTGAAAACATCGTTTGTTTGGTTTACCAAGGGTGATTTAAAAAAAAATATTTGGGTGCGGCTAGTTTCTTCACAACCCGACCCAAAATATGAAAGGTTTGTTTGATGATAGATTGTAGCATTGCAAATTTTGTAGGGTTGGTTATCACAAAAAGTTACGCGTCGTAGTTTTGCTTGATGTTAAATTTCGGTTTACCCTCTTAATTAGACATGAAGTTGCTCGCGTGACTGCTGCATTGCCCGAGGTTTTTTCTCGTTCATTTGTCGGCCGGAGTTATTGATGTCAACTTGTGTTGAGTGTTTCCTGATTTTATGGCGTTCAACGGCGGAGGAAAATGGCGGATGTGCCAACAGGAGTTGTGTTTTGATATATTTGGTGGGTTTCGTGTTCAATTTGGTTAATTATTCATTTGTGTGGAATAGTTCTATAATATTGTTTTTGTATTTCAGGAAGATTATACATATGCTTTCGGATGATTTAGAAAAGGAATTTTTTCGTCGGGTTGGTGGGAGTTCTGACTATCGTCAGATCATGGTATGTATTGCTTTCTTTGTATTTTGAGTCACCGGAATTTTGTTCTCATTGTTCCGTGTGGTAAAGGTTTTAATATTGTCTTTTCTCTTCTAATTCCAGGGTGTTTTCAAGATGTTTTCAAGATGTTTTCAAGATCTTCATGTTTTCAAGATCTTCATGTTTTCGAGATTTACCAGATTTTTCAAGTTTGAAGTTGTATTGCCTCGTTGGTGATTTATCCGGCTGGCAGAGGAATGATCGCCGCGTGGTGTACGCAGTAAGCAGTTCCTTTGTCTGCGTGGACGAGGATCGTTGACCTTGAAGGGGGCAGCGGACGGCGTGTCATTTCCTGTGGTGTTTATTGGAGAAATTCAAGTAGGTGTTGGAATTTTTACTTTTATCCACACACAATTAAGATACCTAGGACGGTATGTTTTCAGGACACTTAGTTATGTGTCTTATTAGTAACCAAGGGTAAATTCTTCTTCCTGTTTCACCGAATAACCCAAACTGTAAAATTTTATGTTCCGTAATATTTTTTTTCCTGGTAGAACTGAATGGTGTACCAGACGATTTGGTTTAAAGAGTATGTACGACAAATATTTATTGTTTGTAGGATCTACGGCTCCCCTGAGCTAGATTTATTTTTTGGAAATTAATTCCCTTGTATGTTTTCAAGTTTTGTTACCCTTAAAGTTTTTTTTGTTAATGTATTTCCACAAGTTTCCATGTAATCTAGTTACCTGTGGTTAAGGCGGTAACAAACACATCTAGTTATCACTTAAATGTTTATTTTTTTTTTGTCTTGGCAATACTAATTCCAATGTAATATTACTACCTGATGTTAAGGCGGTCCCTGACACAACTATTTAAAGGTATTTAAGGTTTAGTAATGTCTTGGCAAGATATATGTCAAATGAAGGTCTTGGCCAAAAGCTTGTAACTAAGTATAATTTTTCTGTAACACCTTTGGCTTGTGGAATTGACGTTTTGTTTTGTGATAAAGTTAAATACACTTAATTGTAAAGTACCTCGAAGTTTTCTTCAGAACCTTTTACCATCGATTAGGTTACAATTAGGTCACTGTTTAATTTTATCTTGCCAGTTGCACGACTGGTGGAAAGACCGGGTACCCGCCGGTCGTGCTATCTGACAAGATTAAGGTTACAAACGGTTTGTTTACGTTCGTTTACACAAAAAATGCGTTTGTTTGATAGCGAAAGAGTAAAAAAAAATATTTTGAAAACGGGTCGGGCCAACTTCCCGTGAACCTGGCCCGATCCACTTTAAAATATTACAATTTGAGTTATGTAGATCGTTTGTTTACGTTTGTTTCATTAGAAACATCGTTTGTTTCGTATCCCAGGAGTGATTTTTAAACGGGTCGGGCTAACTTCTTGTATTCCGACCCAAGAGTAAAATCGTTGGTTTGACTTTGAACATGGTATATTTATGTTTGTTTGTGATTGTTAACCATGAATTACTGTTTGTTTGAATACCCTGAAACCTTCTTGAAGAAATGCTCTACCTTACAATGAAAATTGACCGTACAGACGGACAAACAAACGAACAGACGTTGCATTTTTGTGTTAAGAGAGAAAAACCGGTCAATTGCGAGTAGTACTCACGCCCTGAGGGTAACGTTCCATTTAATAAGTGAATATACTTATATAATTAAACAAAAATTATAAACTTAACAAAATTTACTCAATTACAACCTTATAAACGTACAACGTATCCCAAAAACTACATAATGAATAGGCGTTTTCAGTATTTCTTGTTTCGATATTTACTTGCACTGATTTCGAGTAATTTTTGAAAAACCACAAAAAAAATTTGTCCCCCCCCCCTTATCTCTGAAACTGGTAGACCGTAAAATATGAAAATATGAAAAAAATGGTTTGAAAATGACAAAATTCACAGCCCCCATTTCTTTATATCTGAAAATAAAAACATAAAAACATAATATGTATATGAGCTCAATGAGCTCTAAGCTAGGGTAAAAAAAAAGATCTGCTCCGTTCTGCTCCATTTTCACGGTATGAGGCCCACCCTAAAAAAAATTGTATTTTAATATAATAAAAATCAAAAATATTTGCTTTTTGTTATATTTATAATTTGTGTTTATTTTATTTTTAAATCGCCATTATTTTCCTATAATTGGCTAATACTGACCTATTTTTTATATTTTCATATTTTGCGGTCTACCAGTTTCAGAGATAAGGGGGGGGGGACAATTTTTTTTTGTGGTTTTTCAAAAATTTCTCGAAATCAGTGCAAGTAAATATAAACAAAGTATATATTTTTACAAAAAAATTTTAATGCCTATAATTTGATACCCATATTGTATTTTCATAAAATTTATCTTTTATTTTTGTAACTCTTTTTTTGTATTTCTTTATTTTAATTTTTTTTTGAGTTGGCTATAGTTTTCCTGTAATTGGTCAGTTATGGCCTATTATCGAAATTTTTATTCATATTTTTTTGGTTCACCAATTTCGGAGATAATTAAAAATAGCAAGGAACTTTTAATAAACGTATTAGACGAGCAAAAACTTAAAATTTTTATAACACGGCTGATTTCAACATTAGTTTAAATTTTAGCTATAAATAGACATCGCTTATGAAAATGTAAAAATATTTTATTGCTATTTGTAGGCATTTAAGCAGACCTTTAGTAATTGTTCTGGTTAGTGAGATTTATCTATGTACAGTGTCAGTACTTTAGCCGTTCTTACGTCTGATATAGAAAAAACTGGCCAAGTGCGTGTCGGACCACGCAAAATGCAGGGTTTCGTAGTTGCCCATCACAATATGCCGACTTAGAAGGTACATAAACGTATATTTACTATCTGTATTACACAACTAACAACGTAATATTCAATGGAATTTTTACAAAATTTTAATTTTCGATTGGCGACTGTTACTTGGTAACTTGTAAAGCCTTCTTAGCCGTCTTAGTTCCCCTTTAATTTCGTCATAGTTTTCCTTTTAATTTTTTCACATTTCCAAATACAACTGTTTCGTTGGCAGGGGCGGGACAATTAAATCTAAAAATGGTCTTCTAACGCAACTAATATTTTAAAAAGACTTATCCAATGACACCCCACACTAAGGGATAGAAGAGAAAAAAAAATCATCTCCAATTAACGTCTAGAGGAGGTACCCTAAAAAAAATATTTTTCAAAGTTTTATTCTACCACTTTGTCGGCGTGATAAATATGTATACTCATGCCAAATTACAGCTTTCTAATACTAATAGTCTCTGAGCTAAGCCGCGGATGGACAAACAGACAGACAGACGGACATGGCGAAACTATAAGGGTTCCTTGTTGTTGACAATATATTGTACGTCCGAAAAATAACAAAATAAGTTGTATTTGACAAATTATTTTGTTATTTTTCGTCCACTTTTTGAAACGGCAAGCGGGTTTTAATTTTTTTAACTCTTAATTACATATCATAAAATATGTGGCAGTATTTCTGGGGATAATGCAACATTAGTTGTTACCTTACGGTAAAGCCCATCATGATGGTCCCAAGTTTGGGAAGCAATTTTTTTAGTGTAGACAGTATAATGTCCTGGCCTATAAGTGACAACCCCAGAAGCACGTATTTTTTCCCAGCCACACTAAGGGAAAGCGGCAAATCTCCTTACTTATGTGTTTAATTATGTTTAAGATGTTGAGACCCAAGGTAATCTACATTTATAATCAGGTGATTTTGACCACTCACCATAAAGGTTGGGGATCCTTTGCATTCATTAATGCACGTTGATACCTATTTCAAAAGTTTTTTGTACTTCATTGCTGCTTTTTGAACGTGTAAGTATTAACGATATAGCTATTGCGTCCGCAAGGTACGCAAATCCTTCACACAAAATGGTTTTAATTTAATTGTATCTATGACTTCATAACTTATCTGTTTAGAGCGTTTGCAAGTGTTTTTTGTACATTGAATATTAACATGCATACTCTAAATACTCTTCAATAACTCTTTAGCCATATTGGTTACGTTACTCCATCCATCGTGATGCAATGCTACCATGCTGGTATTTTTTCCTGGTACTGAAGGAAGAGTATACGGGGACCTAATCGATGCTAAAGTCTCTGTACGCAAGAGGTAGAGAGCAAGCACAGCTCCCACAGTCGCTAAACTTCGAGCTGTCTGGAGCAGATAATTTGAAGACTGATCTAGAAAAGAACGGTATAACTCTATTTCTATATATCCATTGGCTATGACTGTTGCCAAAGCATCAAATGCACACGTATTAGAGGTCATGACGTATGTGTTGCTGTTGGTTTTTATGAAGCCTGTCTTATTACCATAAATAAGAAGGTTATTCCGTGGCTTTTTTAAGCGTTGGACATGAAGAGCAGTGTCAAGGTCAGGGCAAGCTGTCATGTACTTTGATTTCTGTCTTTACATCTTTTTTGTCCTGTGTTATTGCTCCAGTTTCCGTAAGAATGGAGTTCATCAGCGGATTCATGTGAAATCATTATAGGTTTACTGTCAGCTACTGTGGGCTCATTTTCCTCTTCCGGTAAATAATTATGTCTAAAGTGATATCTCAACTGATTCAGCAATTTTACTTTCCAATGGAACTTGTTTGGCAATATTAGTGCTACTTTTGATCGATGCAGCAATTTTCATGCATCCGAAGATGGACTGCAGATGCTTCCTTACCAGTTTATGCGGTTGCATTGGTTTTTTTCTCCTAATAGAATTTTATGTTTCAAAATTTCAAACACCTCCTCAAAATGTATCACCATGACTGCTGACCAAAAGGTGAAATCATGGCAACACAAAGAATATGACAAATTTAAAGCTAAGTAAAGCTGGCAACTCAAATATTACGTGAAACGCAACATTTTCAATTTATTTTGATACCTAAGAAGGTAAACAAATAAACATAAAAAGTATATTTTTATAAGTCAAACAAACGATTTTACTTTTGGGTCGGAATATGAGAAGTTGGCCCGACCCGTATAAAAATCACTCCTGGGATACAAAACAAACGATGTTTTCAATGAAACAAATGGTAAACAGACGATCTACATAACTCAAATTGTAATATTGTAAAGTGGGTTGGGCCAGGTTCACGGGAAGTTGGCCCGACCTGTTTTCAAAATTTTTTTTTTTTACTCTTTCGATGTCAAACAAACGCATTTTTTGTGTAAATAAACGTAAACAAGCCATATATAACCTGAATCTATCATCAAATAAACCTTTCATACTTTGGGTCGGGTTGCGAAGAAACTAGCCGCACCCAAATATATTTTTTAAAAATCACTCTTAGGAAACCAAACAAACGATGTTTTCAATGAAACAAACGTAAACAAACGGCGTAGAACCTGAATCTATCATCAAACAAACCTTTCATACTTTGGGTCGGGTTGTGAAGAAACTAGCCGAAACCAAAATATTTTTTTTAAAATCACCCTTGGAATTACAAACAAACGATGTTTTCAATTAAACAAACGTAAACAAACGATCTACATATCTCAAATTGTAATATATTGAGTGGGTCGGGCCAGGTTCACATACATGATGAAAATTACCAATTACAGGCTCGAGTCGATCGAGTCTATAATACCTCACATTGCTTCGCATGACTCTGTTATGTCAACCATATAGCGCCAATTACTCTAAAATAAGTATACGGTTAAAGTGAATTCTGTGCTAAAAAACGCAGCTCAGGTGTAAAACGCTGGCCTCTCAATCTTGAGATCCATGTTCGATCCCCGATCGGGCATGCCCCAATGATTTTATCGGAATTTATGTGCATAGTATTATTCTGACTTGCCACTTGCTTAAGAGCGGTTTAGCAGCCGTGTTGTGAAAACCACCCTTTTCCTAATTAATCGAAACGGAACACTTCTATTAAAAAACTCAATAGTACCTCAACGCAGGGCGAGGACTTTTATATACGAGTCCAGGGAGAAATTTTAAAGTTCTAATTTATAGAAACCAATGGAAACCTTGTGATGACATTTTACACAAAACATAGGTAATAAGTTTCAGTTTTTTTTTTCGAGATTGAATTTGAACACTTTTTAGTACATACCTTTTAAACAAAATATATAAAATATTAGTGATTTCAGATTTTTTAGGTAAGTATTATAAAATTTCTTAATTTTACTCTTTCTGTTGTAAATTCCTTTGTTCGTTTTAAATAAATTAATATTAAAGAGAACTTATTTGTTTTTTATTCAGTTTACAGTATTTATTTATATAAAAACACTTTGTTACAACATTATTTTCAGATGTATTTGGACAACTTGTCGGCATCCATATAAGAAAAATTATTACAGCATTAAATATAAGTAAAATATATATAATAAATAAGTACTTAAACAAACTAAACTTCTAAAAATAAAAACGTATTACAAACTAAACTAAAAATTATTACAGCATTAAATATAAGTAAAATTTATATAATAAATAAGTACTTAAACAAACTAAACTTCTAAAAATAAAAACGTATTACAAACTAAACTAAAAATAAACAGAACCCTAAACCTTAAGGCGATTACCATCGCCAAATTAGCAGCTCGATATTTGTCACTACAAATATCAACGGAAATGACATTGAAATAACGTTCATATCAGCGCGCAATGCATAGTGGCTGTTACGACGCTCGCTGCGTCCTTGAGAGGGCGAAATAGGAGAAAATTATACCTTTCACTTGGACGTGATTACTCGATTGAATAATCTTATGTTATGTTTATAGCTATAAAGTTTATCTATTTATCAAAGCATAGATGAATTCAATCGGCCAAGCCACTCAGGAGCAGTAGGGAATTTAAGGTCAAAAAACACCATTCAATAAAAAAAAAATTCATGTAGAAGTTTTGGTGGTATGAAAAAGAAAAATGTTGCATATGTTGTCTAAGAGTTGATTATTCATAATACATTTTTTCATTATTTTTGGTTTGGCCATAAACGAGGAGTAGGCTTTAGAAAGTACCCATTTGGCAATAGTAAGGCCCTTAAAATAACGTATCTAAACCTACTATGAAAACAAAATTACCTCACAAATAAAACCCTAACCATCAAAATATATTAAAAATATTGTTCATTTTACTTACCTATACCTGATTGAATAAATTCAATTGTACTTCAGCTCCAATCAAATACAGAATGGATCGGACTAGATTCTATGGCCTAGATTCTAGGCCCTAGAATATCAATCTCCATCTATTGAAACCGCATTTCACACCGCCTGTGAAGCGATTCCAGACCAAAAATCGGTTCAAAGGTTTGCGTCTAATTTATTGGAAACTAAACACGCAATTTGTTGATTGTAAATCAGGTTGAATTAACTCACATAAGTAATCTCTGATAGTGTCAGAGGCCTTTGATTATCTAATGCAACCGCTTTTCATCGATGAATATTAGGTACGTCCCAAGTCCTAACGTTATAAGGGATAGATACTTCTTGGTATTATTTATTACTCGATCGAACTGTTTGACTAATGCGGGCCGTGGGCCGAAAAATATTTTGATAATATCTTTTTATATGCTTTTTTTCCACTTTTATAAAAAATAAAATACATGAAGCGCTCTATGTAGCAATATACATATATATTTATTTATTACACTTTTTATACATTTACATACATAATTAACAACACATTTTCACATAAAAGACAGATATTGTGTACAAAGGCGGTACTCATCGCTGATACGAGTAGCAATATCTCTCAGGCAACCTTTGGGTGGAATGAAAAATATGTTAACGAAATTAAACTTTTTTTTTTAATGGGTAGCGTTCATTTTAACAAAGTAATATTAATTAACATAATTATATTAATCATCATCAGATAATCCCTTTACGTTCCTAAATTCACATATGTGCTACGCTGCACTGTACGACTATCTGGAACATACTTCCTTATTAACTCGGTTAAACCAGTTGGAGCCAAAACAATGAGCAACATCGTTGCCGTTGCTCAGCTCGCTCACCACGACTTATTCTGTCAGTGTAGTGCCGGGCGCCTGCCGCACCATGCCGCTTTAAATGCAGAATCTACTCTAATGAAGATTCATTATAATTATAAAACTACTAACGAAGAATCTACTATCAAAATTAAATTAAACCTATCTAAAACTAAAATAAATAAAAAACCTTGTCGAGGTTGTCGCTGCCGCATGGCAGGGTGCCCAAGACGCTAGCCGCGTTACCACGTTGTATGGCCAAGCTAATGTGTTGGCCAAAACAAGCTCTTGGGTCACCTGACATATCAACCAAGGGCGACAAAATTAGTCGGAATAATCGTCGCGCTTCTGGACCCCATGGTCCGAACGTTTCCACGCCAAACGGCACAAGTATACAGCCTTCACTGACAGCTGAGCTCAGAAGCCGTTAGCGCCGCCGCGCCAGCCGTGACAGCGGTCGACTGGACATAGCATAGGACGCAGCCAGGGTGTCGACGCAGGTCGCATCCTACACCAGGGAACGACTGGTCTGTTTTGCGCTAGTTTTTGATCTGGTCCTATAACAGTTTTTTTATTTATAAATCATTCAGTAAACTTTATCTCTGTGCACCACGCGCAAATCTCTAGCCCTTCACGGGCCTGCAGGACGGCAGGTGAATTTTTTATTCGAAACAGACCGTCTCCTAGGTAGAATGTCAACCCATGCCTGACGAAAGTCCGTCTTAGGGTCCAAATTTGTTTAAAGTGGCGGCTGCAACATACTACGATGACTGACTGTAGTATGATGGATGACTGTAGCATGACACACTTTCTCATATTTTTACTATTATGCTTGCTTGGAATAATATTAAATGTACTATTTTTAGTAATTTGTCACTGTATGTTGTGGCATTAGAAAAGCATAAAGAATTATGAAAAATTCCTGCCATTGTTTAAATTTTTTCATTATTGCGATCAAATAAACACTAATTTATCATAAATGATATGATAACTAATAACAAATAATGAACGAGTAAAAACGCACTAATCTGTCATTTCCGCAGATATATTTCTTTGGGCGAGTTGTACAGTATGATCAGTAGAGTAAGATACCTGTCCATTTACAGTCCATTATCCAGTACAATTCTGTGTCACATAAAAATTGTTTCCAAATATCGTACAAATCTACCGTTATATCCATGTCACATCTGAAAAACATGTGTCTAACATGTGTTAGCAGCATGTATCAAACACGGACGTTGAAAAAATCAACGTCCGTGGTGTCCAAGAAGCTTAAAATAACCTTCCTAGTGGTGTCAAACATGTGTCTAAATAGAAGTTTATGCTACAAGGGCGAAAAGGAATAAATTACGAGGACGATTTAAAACTCGAGCGTAGCGAGTGTTTTAAACGTAACCGAGTAATTTATTTCTCTTACGCCTGTGTATCACACTACGTTTTTCAATGCATAGTGTGAGGAAATAAAACAAATATAATCTTGTGAACTTTAAATTATGATTGGCTCAAAAGGACTGTATCCAGAGCCGTTAAACAGTGGCAAAAAAAGTATAACATTTATGATAAACAGGAAAGGTTGCAGGTTAGCCAACTTCTCGTAAATAGATTTAATAAAAAGCCTTAGGGCGAAATAATCAACTTTCTGTTCGGTTTTGATGTATACAAAGTGGGCCTTTACGAGCACTTGCATTGAAAAATTACTTAAAGCTATATAAAATATAGTGTCATTAGTTTTAACCCGAAAAGAAACAGATGTTTTATTCTACGAAGTCTACTTACCTATGGTTGTAGTAGTGCATGCACACGCACTTTCTCTGGTGTGCGTAACCTCGGGAGCGCTTACAAAACGCGCAACACACAGAATAGAATAGAATAGAATAAGTCTTTATTTGCATTGATCAGGGTACAAAATAGTGGTGTTATAAATTATACAGAAAAATGAGCGCCTTAATCAGCTAATATTAATTAAGACCTTAATAAATTTAATTAATTAAGCATGCATGTCAAATCTCTTTGATTTTTGACTCGCGGCTCACATTTCATGAGCATCTGTTCTGTTGGCACTAGCGACTAGTTGCTTTAAAAGGTTGGGTTTCGTTATCCGGAACAGTAGAGATCTACATGATACTCAAGCCATAAAGCTGCTCTACACATCACTTGTGAGGACAAAACTTGAAACTAGTGCCATAGTATGGAACCCTCACGAAAGCACCTATACTTTAATGATAGAAAAAGTTCAAAAGGCCTTTCTACGATACCTTTATAAAAGGAAATTCGGATACTATCCCTTCATGTATCCAACCCTGTATTTACTCGGAACTCTGGGCTTTAATTCGTTAGAAGTAAGGCGCAATGCGAACCTCTTACTTTATGTAAGCCGTGTTCTGAGAGGCGAATCCGACTGCCCACAGCTGGTAAATGCTGTGACCTCTTTGTTCGCGCCCGACAAGTACAGACGTGCGCGCCGACATAAGCTACTGCATCAACCCTCCTTCAAAACTGTAGCTCGGCGTTATTCCCCACTCCCGCGCGCCATCGAGGGCCTAAACACACTACTGTCAGAAAAACCAAAGTGTGATATTTTTGCTGATAGGTTGATGGATGTTTATGTTGATGAATGCTTGGAGTTATATGAGAAAGATGCAATAAAGAGTAGTATAACCTAATTGTATTTGTTATTGTGTAATTGTATTTTGAATTATTATTATATTTTAATGTTAATAATTAAATGATAATTTAATATTTATTAAAATAATTGAAATGTATAGCGTAATAGATTTCTGTAAAGCTGTACTTTTATGTAAAATAAATAAATAAATAAATCTCAAATAAGGACATAAAAAAAAGAAAAAAATAATAATAAAAATTAAACAGATTACATTCACACAAAACACGCGTATCTGTACACGTCACTACTACAACCATAGCCAAGTAGACTTCGTAGGATATACCTAACATCTGTATCTCACGAAGTCCTTTTGGTTATGGTTGTAGTAGTGACGTGTACAGATAAGCGCGTTTTGTGTGTGTTGCGCGTTTCGTACCGCTCCCGAGGTTACGCACACTAGAAAACGCACGCACTACTACAACCATAGCCAAAATATCTGTATAAGAAATAACCTTATAAGTAAAGAAAGCTGTCTCTCTCATTCCGGGAATAAGTCGCACTTAACGGACACACAACCGAATATGGGAAGAAAGTGATTTGGGTACAACCAAAAAGAAAGAGGAAGTACAATCAAGCCGAAATGGTTTTTATTGGAAAATAGTACATGTGAAAGAAAACAACTGTGTCTGTCTGTACACCTGAATGATATTCCAAAAAAAATAGTGGCGTAGGATACTGATACAAAAAAATGGGATTTTTGTCGGTATATCATGCATCAAGGAAAAACTACTGAATGGGTTTTGATGCGGTTACCACTGTACAATCCTCAGCAGTGAAACATGGATTAGAAAGAAAGAATTAAGAGAGATCACTGTTCGATAACTTATTTATCCAACTTAAAAACTGGGATACTTTTTACTGCGGGATTCCCAAGGGATTACACCGTGGCCGCATTATCTTCTTTCACGCGGAAGAAGTTGCGGGCAACAGCTTGTAATGAATAAAGATTAAATACATGTTTCGTTTGCCTCGATTGTACGAGTGCTTCTTCTTTCTGTAGAAACGCAAGATCCTTTTGTTTGTTTGTTTATTTATTTACTACTCAATCACGTATATACCAACTCAACAAACTTGTTGTGTAGTTTTGGTACTGTTGGGAATCAAGAAGTTCTATGAGGAAAGTATGAAAGTATTAAATAATATATGATTCTAAATATTATTAGAGTGCAATACAAACCAGAAAATATCAATCAGAAACAAACCCAAAGACAAGAATATGAAAAAATTCCCCGGGCCAGGATTCGAACCTGCGACCTCTTGTTATCAAGACAAGCGCGCTACCAATTGCGCCACCGAGGTTCCTACCCGGACCGGTGAATTCTTCCATCATACTTGTCCACTGTTATTTTTGCTTCTGCTTGATATACTAGCTTGTACAACACATATAGAACGCTCACGAGGGCGTTATGTGATTTCACGCCTTGTTCTTAGAAACAGATGGCGCTGTCGTCGCTACAATATTGTTGCTTCAGACAGTTAAGAAATTCACAGTTCTCATTAACTAAGATTATGTTTATTTTGCGAAATCCATCGCTATGAATACTCTAAATATTATTAGAGTGCAATACAAACCAGAAAATATCAATCAGAAACAAACCCAAAGACAAGAATATGAAAAAAATCGTGAGCGTTCTATATGTGTTGTACAAGCTAGTATATCAAGCAGAAGCAAAAATAACAGTGGACAAGTATGATGGAAGAATTCACCGGTCCGGGTAGGAACCTCGGTGGCGCAATTGGTAGCGCGCTTGTCTTGATAACAAGAGGTCGCAGGTTCGAATCCTGGCCCGGGGAATTTTTTCATATTCTTGTCTTTGGGTTTGTTTCTGATTGATATTTTCTGGTTTGTATTGCACTCTAATAATATTTAGAGTATTCATAGCGATGGATTTCGCAAAATAAACATAATCTTAGTTAATGAGAACTGTGAATTTCTTAACTGTCTGAAGCAACAATATTGTAGCGACGACAGCGCCATCTGTTTCTAAGAACAAGGCGTGAAATCACATAACGCCCTCGTGAGCGTTCTATATGTGTTGTACAAGCTAGTATATCAAGCAGAAGCAAAAATAACAGTGGACAAGTATGATGGAAGAATTCACCGGTCCGGGTAGGAACCTCGGTGGCGCAATTGGTAGCGCGCTTGTCTTGATAACAAGAGGTCGCAGGTTCGAATCCTGGCCCGGGGAATTTTTTCATATTCTTGTCTTTGGGTTTGTTTCTGATTGATATTTTCTGGTTTGTATTGCACTCTAATAATATTTAGAGTATTCATAGCGATGGATTTCGCAAAATAAACATAATAATATATGATTGTTCAGAATTTGCACACAAAAGTCCTTTGGTAAAGCCCTTTACACACAAAAGCCGCGAAATACTAAAATGGAGCGAATTAAGGGGCTAAATGTTGCGAAAGTGCTGCCACTTTATAAAAAAAAAAAAATTAGCTTACTAGAATGGTAATTGAAAATCTCCTCAAGTAAATGCGTAGATTGCTATATCTACGCATTTACTTGAGCAGATTTTCAATTACTATTCTAGTAAGTAAATAATGATGTTTTTTCTAAAGTGGCAACACTTTCGCAGCATAAGGGTCGGTGTTCCGAGATTCGGGGTTCGGGGTTATGGCTTTTTAAGACGGTAAAAATTCAAATTTCTGAACAAAATAAATACCACTTGTTACCTTACAAGATGAAGTGCAGGTTCATTCAAAAAAATCACGGCAATAATGTATAGTAACTTCAGAAAAAAAACAGGAATTTCAAGAAAATCTCTTGAATAGCATTGCAGCGCTACGGGTGTAACCTGAACTTGAAAATCCTGTTTTTTTTCTGAAGTTACTATACATTAGTGCCAAGATTTTTTTTAATGAACCTGTACTTCATCTTGTAAGGTAACAAGTGGTATTTATTTTGTTCAGAAATTAATATTTTACTATCTTAAAAAGCCATAACCGCGAACCCTGTTTTGCCCAATCTTGGAACTCAGATTCTTAAGGACAAAACGCAAAAATAGACAGCTATAGAGATGTAACCACAGATTTGATACATTTCTGTGATTGCAACATACGCGATATGTTTTCACAATGCCGATTGAGACGGAATTTATCATATCACAGTTTCGCTACCAAGTTTTGCGATGTTGATCGTGTGCAAAGGGCGTCAGGAATAAATTTTTTCCCTCTTTTTTGCTTATAGTTGTCTAACAGGGATCCTTTTGCGTATAGCTGTTGGCCAGCCGGCTTTCATGACGGCCGACACAAAGAAAAACATGACGTTAGTCCGATTTGGATGGTTGTTTGTTGGAATGCGCAGGCGGATCCTTTTTGGACTGACTTGTTTTTTCATATAAACAACTCTTACTTCAGATACTTAATTTTGTAAAATAGATGCATATAATACACTTTTTACAAGTCAAAATTAATCATATCATAATCCGTGGAGATATAAAAAATAATTAAAGTTAGAATTACTTACACAAGGTGTTAAAATACCCATATTTGAAGAGCTTATTCAGTCAATATTATAGAACAACTTTTACTATGGAGCCAACCCTGAAATATCAAAAACAAAATTGCCCTTCCATACATTTCAGCCGTGCGGCATTGCATTTTTCTATGAAACAGTAATTTTTTTTTTCGAGTTATAGGGTTTGTTCCATTAGCTCTTCAAATATGGTTACACCTTTCTGTTACACGTTGTATATAATCAAATAAAATTGTATAATTACTTATATAATACATTTATTACATAAATATTTGAAGCAATAAATACAAAAATGTGATAGATAGATAAGCTTTAAATACCTAAATTTATATCTAACTCCGCCCATTCGATTAGTCTTGTTAAGAAGAAGGGCATAAAACTTAGCAAGATCATGTAATTTTTAGGGTTCCGTAGTCAACAACAAGGAACCCTTATAGTTTCACCATGTCTGTCTGTCTGTCTATCTATCTGTCTGTTCGCGGCTTAGCTTAGAGACTATTAGTACTAGAAAGCTGTAATTTAGCATGGGTATACGTATTTATTACGCCGATGAAGTGGTACAATACATTTTGAAAAAGATTTTTTTTAGGGTACCTTCCCTACACGTAAAGTGGGGATGATTTTTTTTCTCGTCTATCTCCTTGTGTGGGATATCGTTGGATAGGTGATTTAAAAATATTGGGGGTGTGAGAAGACCATTTTTCGATCCAGGGTTCCGTTTGCGAAATACTAAGCTTAAAAGTGTTAATTTTTGTTAGAGTCAAGTGTCCCCCCCCCTGTCAGCGAAACGGTTGTATTTGGACTCGTGCAAAAATCACGGCAGTAGTATAGATAACCAAATTAAAAGGAAGGCTATCACAGCTAAGTAGGCTTTATAAATTAACGAGTACAGATCGCGCCAAACTTTTAGTCCCCTCTAAACACGGTGCGATTCGCATCAGCAGGAACAAAATGTATGGGCCGTTCTTGGGAAGAGCAACTTCCGAGCGTACTAGAAGTTTGGCGCGATCTGTATTATTATAGATAATGGTACGGAACCCTTCGTGCGCGATTCCGACTCGCACTTGGCCGTTTTTTTATATATTTTTCCTTTTAGGGTTCTGTACCTCAAAGGGAAAATACAGAACCCTCATATCACTTTGTTGTCCGTCTGTCTGTCTGTCTTTCAAGGCCCTTTTGCTCGGGCCCTATATGAGACATTAAGTTGAAACTGATACATGAATAAATATAATTGCAGCTATATTATTACCCTTTTATTTATAGATTATGTCTATTCTGCCAAATCCATCGCTATGAATACTCTAAATATTATTATTTTTTATATACTCCACATAAATACAAACAATTAAATGGTTTTAGTCGCTATATTTCGACCCCTCAGTGGGGCCGTCATCAGGCGAATAGGAGAAAATATTAAATGACATATATGTATAGGTATTTGAAGTAAGAAAACCGCTGACATCTATTGATATAAAAATATAAAAAAGTATACTATAAATCATGAACCAGACTTTTTGAGGGAGAATTTAGTCAGCCGGCGCTAGGTGACGTTATCATACAGAGTGCTCCGATTCTGAATATTTTGTTATATAAAAAAATAATAAAATAAAATAAAAAATAAAATAATAATAATAATAAACTGTAAATTTGGATTTGTCAGTCAGTCAAGTTAGTCAGTTAGTCAGTCAGTCAGTCAGTTAGTCACTCAGTCAGTGTTGTTTGTTCAATCCAGGTCCATAATGAGCTCCAAGTGACCATATGAATGATGTCTCCCATGTCCGTAATTCAATGTCGGTTAATGGAGGTGTGAATGATTTAATGATACGTAGGGTGAAACAGTCGTTAAAGGTCTGGTTGTGGAGTCGCGTGTGTGTAGGTATGGGAAGAATGTTGTTTGGTATGCGATCTGCTGTGTGTCGGTGTTGGTTCATTCGTTTGTGTATTGGGTTCTTGGTTTCACCTACGTAGAATGCCGGGCAATGACAGCATTCTAGTAGGTAAATGCAGTTGCTGGTTTTGCATGATGTATTAGGCTGTGTTTTGTATGTGTTTGATGTGTGGTGAGTGTTGATGTGTGAAGCTGTGTTAATAATGGGACATGTTTTGCACCGAGGCTGTCGGCAAGGAGCTGTGCCAGGTGATGGGTTGATGAGGTTGATGGGTTGTGTTGTTTTTGTTTTACTGAATATGTGTTTGAGGTTTTGGTTTTGTCTGTAACAAATTTTTGGATTAGCGGGTAGTAGATTTTGGGTTTCGTTGTGTTGTCTGAGAATTGGAAGGGATTCTTTAATAAGTGATCTGAGTTTGTGACTGCCGTGGAAGTAAGTGGTGATGAGACGCGTTTGGTTGGTTGTGTTTATGTTCTTGTTTTGTCTGTAAAAGTGTGGTCTGTGGTGTAAGTGTTTTTGGAGAAATTGGTTTGGATAGTTTCGTTTGGAGAGAGCATTGTGGATTTTGTTATGGTAGTAATTAAGTGAATTTTGATTTAGAGTGAATTATTAGAGTGCTGCAGAATCTAACCTTAAACGCCTTCAAACTACACAAAATAAACTTATAAAGGTTCTTCTACAGTTTGAATACTTAACACCTACACGTACATTATATAAAAAGACCAAATTATTCAATCTTAAACAAATATACACATATAATACTTGTATCCTTATATGAAAAATTCTAAATAAACAAATTCATACAGAAATTAACCTGGAAAAAAGAACATTTAAACATAATCTCAAAAGAAAAAATATATTAAAATCACATTGTCCAAGGACTGAGTATGGAAAAAGAAATTTACTATATGGTGGAGTGCAACTTTATAACAAATTACCAAATGACATAAAAGAATGTGAATTGATATCTAATTTTAAAACTAAGCTTAAAACTTACATTGCAATAAACGTGTTTTAAAGTAAAATATTACCTACCCACATGTGTACACTGTCGACAAATCATAGAATAAACTAAATGTTATTTAGGCAAAATCATTTTAAGTGAATTATGTTCTTATGAGAATAAAGATCTTAACCATTACATTATAATATTATTAGAGTGAATATAGGAATTTGACAAATCATACCTTTTTTCAAAATAAAATCAAAAACAATGTAATTGTGGTAACGTGCTGGCTGCTGGCTACAATTTACAATAGTTTTGGGGACAGATATTTAATTTGCAATATTTTGTGCATGTTTTAACAGTTTATAGACAGTACAATATTTTATACATCGTTTTTTTATACATAATTCCGAACATCGGCCACAGCATCCATGCGTATCCCAAATTTGTCTCTTCTAATTAATTTCAAACCATAAAGTTGTGATATTTTATCTCTGAAAATAATATTATTTTAGATACATCCTTTTCGCAGATTTTTTGCGGTTAAAAACGCGGTACGTTATACAATGCTTTTTTATACAAATTTGTTCAAATAATTGAAATGTATAGCATAATATAATTATCTGTAAAGCTGTACTTTTATGTAAATAATAAATAAAAAAATAAAATAAATTAAAAATATGCTCGATCTAAAAAAATCCTTTTTTTTATTTATGTAAAATTTACATTACCAAATTGTATGAAAATTACAAGACATTAAAGAAAAGATAATTTAGTATACACTTTACCGAATACTTTTTTGAAAAATTTGCCGCGAAAACGTTTTTTGAATGAAAAATGTGTTTTATGAGAACTAGCGATGTTTCGTTTATTGTAATTGCCACGGCTCAGAGCGCGCTATTTAAAAAAGCAATGAAACGTCATAGAGTTCAGTTCAACTTGATGCACAATGAGGTGTTCAATGTCAGGGACAAGGGCACAAGGGGCCCTTAAGGGGCTGCACTATGCTAAAATTCAGTCCTGCTCTAACGCGTTCGTTTTTTTACTCTCTATCCTGCTCTAATCAGATGCTGCGCACGCAAAACTTCAGTCATTTTGAAATCGTGGCTATATTATGACATTAACCATACTTTCTTTATGTAATAAAGATGTTTTTTTCTCGTTAGTATCTGTGTGTGTTGGTTTCGTTTCAATCGGTTTTGAAACACGGAAACTGAATCGCTTTTTTCGTGAAATTCATGCTTTTTTAAAGGTAATATAAGTAATAGAAGATTGAAAGTATGTTTATTTATAAAGTGTAATTAATAATTGCCTTGAGTCACAAAACACGCCATATTTTTTTTTTTATTTTTACCATCTACATTGTCTGAACTGAATCCAATACAAAACTGATGTTTAGTATTGTGGACCCCTTTAAGTGCATTCCGAAGTACTAAGATCAAAATGTGCCCCCACCGCAATTGAATTTTGAAAAATTTTTCACTCTTGTAACGGTTAGACTGTTAGACTATAGTTTTTTTAACAAAATTTATACTTGCGATTGTCGGAACTTGGTAAAACTTAATTTTTTAATTCAAGATATAGTTTTTTTTCCTGGGGACGTGCAGTTCCCTTAGGACATAGTCATTAATTCATCTCTGGAACTAGTTAACCGATTTTGAAGATTCCTTCACTGTTGTAGTAATTATATTTTTTACTTGGGCATAGGATATGATTTGTTCTCTGGAGACGGATAGTTCCGTAGAGACATAGAAATTAGTAGCATTCGCGCGGGTATTATCTGAGCCACCACACTGTTTTTTTTTTTCAGGTATGTAATGTTTAGACACTTTACCTGAACCTAGGCCTTTGTTATCTGGGGACGAGAGGACTTCTATGGCCATCCATAAATTTTTTTTTCGCGCGGGTGGAAACGCGAGCAAAAAAACCAGTTCTTTTCAACCAGTAAAGTCGGCGGAAGTCGAATTGTAAACCAATAGTTACCGAGAATCAATAATTCTAGTGATTAATTTAAACAATTTAATAAAGTTTGAGTGACGATCTTTCAACCAGTCCTTCATATTATTAATATTGTTTAATATCTCAAAAGGAAGGAAAGGAATCAAAAATTAAAGCCACGCCAAAGTTTGGGACAACTTTCAAAGGTATCCCTGTTAGTGAAGGATGTTTGATCGTCACCGAAGTTAAACTTTCATGCAATTACCAAGTTTTGGAATATTTCATTAGGAGAGGGATCTGAGAAACTTCCAGTATATTGTAGATATTACCTATTAATATTGATTTTCAACAATTTGAACATTAGTTTCGTGTCGAATTTGGAGGGAAAAAAGGATTTATGTAGTTGGAATTGTTTTATACATACATACAGATTACCATCTGCTGTGATCCTGACACACCTCTTTCGCCTCTTCCTCATCCTTCAATCTAGTCCAGCCATACTCAACGTTCTTTTTATAAGGGCCAAAAAAAAAGGTTTAGTTATGGTGCCGCGAGCCGCAACACAAATTTATTTAAGTGGTTATTAATTCAATTGCTTATTTATTTTAATTAAAAAAAGAAAATGAGTGTACGATTAATCTGACTAGTTATAAAGTTTTTATAAATCTTGAAAAGTTTATCATGCAGCCACAAGTGATATTGACAAAATAATAAAAAATAAGTTCAACTTTAGCTTTAATAAGATATTTCTGAAAATGGCTTGTTGCTCCATGCTAACCTTTTTATATTATCCAGATGGAAGACTGTAAGTTTGTTTCTGTACACATTCTTTTATTTAATTCACGAAAACGACGATTCGCAAACGTATGTAGATCCAAACGTTGTTAATAGAATTTTGGCACTTCTTTGTATGGTTTTATATTTTTGTCATGTCGTATCTATCATGTTTGTCATTCCTTGTTCATAAAAAAATAAATGAAAGTGTTTTTAACCAAAGTTTGTTAGGCTCATCAATCGCTTTAAAAATGATTGACAATTTATATAACTCGCAAAAGTTCGGCGGGCCGCATACGGCCCGCGGGCCGCAGGTTGGGTACTAGACTCTAGTCATACAAGCTTTTCTATTCCGGGTACTTTTGCCCTTTTTCAATATTTCGCTAATTTGGTCAGCATACGTCCGCCTGATTTAATTTTTTGAAATAATTAATTAATTTTGATTAAATTAATTTAACTTATCAATTAATTTTAAATAAATTATAAATTTTTAAAATTGGAATGGCAAAATTGGGTTTTGAATTTTCAGAATACGTTTCATTAACTACAATCTGACTTTTAATTCTGCTAACGTTTCAAAATTTTGTAGTTAGTGATTTGGGTTAATTCGACTCTTGTTCGAATTTTGAAACTCAGCTTAATTAACCCTTAACCACTGACGTACGTATGTGGTACGTCATCGTAATAGTTTTTCGTTCAATACTTAATTTTACGTAGGAATTTCGGCGCATCCTTTTTGGTAGCTTCCTAGTTGCCAGCAACGTGTGTGCGGCGGGGGAGAGTGTACGCGTAGCATGCTCCTAAGCAGGTAAATTTAACCCCGCGACGTATGAGGTACGTACGTCAGTGTTAATGTGACTTTTTTGAAAATACTTATTTATGTTTGTCAGCAGACGAAATGCATCGTAAGTGGTCAAATTTTTCTTCTGGGCCATCTACATCAAAAAATTACGAGTTCAAGTGAATAATGCCAATAACGAAGTAGTTATCGAACCTTATCTTCGTGAGCCTGACGAATCATCGGCAGATGAAAATGATTCATTCAGTCGGATCGCGATGTGTCTTCCGAGGACGAAAATTTTAAGGATGAAGTGGCTCCTGCTCGTGATTCAGAATATTTTGAAAGTGAACAGGCTCTTGCTTGTATATATATATATATATATATAGTGGATAAATACCCGATAAAGCTGTAAAGCTTGCCGTAAACCGGTCAGTTTGCAGTGCTCTAAGGCAACCTGCAACAACTGCTGTTAAAAAGTGCCTTTTAGTAAGATTTATGGCGATTGTGATTATTTTCTAATTAAAGCCATCCTTAATAATTAATACATCTCAAAAAAGAAGTTCCTATTGTGACAAAATATTTTTGTTTTGATTTTGAAAAAATGTCTATGTTACTTTCATTGCCTCTAAGGTTGTTAATTAATCTATATTTTCCTATGAATATTATAACTGTGATTTTATCATCCTTATATCATTTAAATATGTGTTTATAAACTCACTGCAATAATCACCATAGGTACCCTCCATTCTTGCATCAGGAGGGTTTCAAAATTAAATACGTATCCCGTACGTACGTCAGTGGTAGTGTAACAAAATGACACGTCAGTGGTTAAGGGTTAATGAGAACGAAATTAGTCTATTATAGAATCAAAGAATATTGACTATTAGTTACTACCGTATATCTTCGTAGAGAAGCGACACTCCCCAACATTAATATTGTATAGTTTTTAAACAGGTGGTAGAGCTGATGCCGGGCTCGACTGTGGAGGTACCACCATCTTACTTGGAGACCCCCTCGAAGTAATTCGGAGGAGAGTAAGAGGACAGCTCACAGGCAAAAAATCAGGAGGCCCACCATGCCTGGGACCGACGGGTGGCGGTATATCCATCCCTAATAGCCGGGCCTTATATGGAACAGACTGGTGACGGGCAGCGGCGTCACTGGTGCGAGGGTTCCGGCACCGCGCTCACCAACCCGCCTGCCCTGTGTGTGTGAGTATGGGCAATTCTTCCAGGATGACCGCCGGGAGTGGCAAAGTCCTGGAAAGGCTTATGTCCAGCAGTGGACGAACTAGGCTGATGGATGGGATCGATGGAGTCTTTATTTGACAAAATTTAGTCACTCGACTTTATATGGCATGGTATTTATCACGCCATATCCAAAAGTCAGAAGTGTTTACAGTATAATAAATGCCATACGATGTAATTGAGTGACTAAAAAAGCGGGCAAGTGCGAGTCGTGTTTCGCTCTTTTACGGTTCCGTATATATGACCTTTATTTAAAACTAGACATTTATTTAATTTTATGTTATTCTGTCAGACATAAAAACTGAAAAATTAATAAGGTTCAGTATTCGGGGACGTAACCCTAAAGCTATTTTATAAATCGGCGTTTTTAGTATTTGTTGTTTAAATACAGCATATGGTACCTACATACAATATATACTATATTTGTTGTTTAAATACAGCATATGGTACCTACATACAATATATACTATATTTGTTGTTTAAATACAGCATATGGTACCTACATACAATATATACTATATTTGTTGTTTAAATACAGCATATGGTACCTACATACAATATATACTATATTTGTTGTTTAAATACAGCATATGGTACCTACATACAATATATACTATGTTGTTGTTTAAATACAGCATATGGTACCTACATACAATATATACTATATTTGGCCTTTGAGATAGACCCCGTAATAAAAATGGTCTATAAATAGCAACTTTGATTTCTTAAAAATAAATATAAATATATATTTATACTCTACTTAATAAGCTACATGCTAGGGAAAAAAAAACTTTTTTTATGTTTTTTTTGTCTGCTCCATTTTCATGTAAGGGGACAATAATCCTACCGATTCGTATAATAAAATAGCGAGGGTTTATTTTTTAAATTTTTAGTTGGTTCGATTCCCGGTGAGCCAAGCGAATTTCAGAATATCTTTGAACGCAGTTTTGTTTCTTTTAAAAAATAAAGGAATGTTTCCTTTCATTAAAATGAGTTAACTAAAGGATTTAAGGTAGTTTCTTTCCAGGGCCCTTCGATTTTTTCCACTCTATATAAATATATATAATATAATCTGTAAAGATTTCGACTTGGCTACCTATTACGGCTGAAGCCGTAGTGTGACAGAAGGACGGATAAACAATCGGACGGTCAGACGGATGGACATACAGACAAACAGACAGCGGATGATATAGCGGACTACTTTCCCGTAAGGCACTCTTTGGATACTCAACCCTAAAAATAACTGATTTTTGTCTGGATAAACAAGTATTAGGTCTTTACATATGAAACTGCTGTTTTCTACAGAGAAATCGAAGGAAACTCAATTTTCAGTACTATCAGTACTTGAATTTAATAATAATATAAATGATAAGAATAACATAAAACAACTTAAAATAAAATTTTAGTGAAATATATTTCGGGCCATTCGGGCCCGGCATCAGTCACAATGAAGTAAGAGAAGAATATAATGCATAGGTAAAAAAAAAAAAAAAAATATATTTACATCTAACCTATTTACAAGATATTACAAGAATTTTTAATGTTGCTTGTTTAAGCCTGGACCATATTGTGCACCAAGCGACCATATGAATGAACTCTCCCACGTTCTGAGTTAGTTATAGAGTCGGATGTATCTATAACTAACAACACACTACCCATCCCCACACGTACTCGTCTCCACAAATCAAAATTTAATCAGTGTTTCACAGTCCGCATTCAAAAATCATTCATACCAGCCCTAGCAGACATTCAACTCAGAACGTGGGAGAGTTCATTCATATGGTCGCTTGGTGCACAATATGGTCCAGGCTTAAACAAGCAACATTAAAAATTCTTGTAATATCTTGTAAATAGGTTAGATGTAAATAGTTTTTATTTTTTATTTTTTTACCTATGCATTATATTTTTCTCTTACTTCATTGTGACTGATGCCGGGCCCGAATGGCCCGAAATATATTTCACTAAAATTTTATTTTAAGTTGTTTTATGTTATTCTTATCATTTATAAAGACAAAAAAGTCAGTATTTAATATTTATTTACATAATAATATAAAGTAATAAAAAGTATAATTTAATAATATATAAAGTATAATTTGTTAACCAATGTAAATTATGTGTATTTTGTAAATGCGTAATGTATTGTAAATGTGATCTCTCGATTTAATTGCTATTGTGTATTATTTAAATTTTATTGTACGTGTGGAACATTTTTTGCGACGTTATGTTTATTATTGAATAATAAATTAATCTAAATCTGAATCAATTTTGCAGTTTTTTTTGGAATGACAAATCCAAATTATGTAATTTCTTTTGTGTATAATTGAGAGAATATTAAGCTAACAGCAACATTCGTTTCATTTTTGAAGTGGATGGCATTTAGGACGAACTGTTTTTGAACATTAATTTTTTTATAATCAAACTGAAAATATAAACAAAATTTAATACGTAGATGTGAAATCTTGACATCAACTTTCAAACAAAAAACAAATTATTGAAATAGCTATTGAATTACACGAATTATGAACTCATGAATCTGTAAGAAAATTTCGGCAATTTCATAGGTAAAGACCTATTATATTGATATTTCATTACACTTGGTTATAATAATATATAATTTTATTTCAGACCAAGTCCATATTTTGTTAGTAACAGAATTGTTTAAAAACTATTTACACTTGAAAACCTTATTTAATGTTAAACATTGCAGCTCTGGACCCCATATGTAAGAAGTTCCAGTGCTACACAACCGGACAATCCATCCGATCCAGTATGGTGTTGAGAAGGCTGCTGGGACTGTCTCTCACGAGCCGCATCAGGGAGGCCACTCTCTTGCGTAATATTGACTCCCAGCTGTCTATAAGAGCCTCGGTAAACATGCCTGATGCGCTGCAAAAGCGAGGCAGCCCCATCAACATCCTCAAACCATTATTATATTGAACTCTCAGAGCACTGAGCGATTTGGGAGTACAGCCCACCCACAGGCTGCACGTGTAAAAAGTCTGGCAGTTATCGTAGACACGTTTCTATTATGTGGTTTTCGCAGTAAATGTATTATGGAGAACTTTATACTCGAGCAATTTCAAGTACGATCTTCTCGAGTATCCTGCGTCATCTTGTAAAGAACTGTTATTACTATTTTAGCATATTCCTATCTGGATGAAAAATTATCATCTGCCCTATTTTGTGTATTGTTTTATCCCGAGTACCTCTTTTAAGGTTCCGTAACCGAAGGATGACAAATGGTATCATATTACTAAGCCTCCGCTGTCTGGCCGTCCGTCCGTCCGTCCGTCCGTCCGTCCGTCTGTCATAGATGTCTACAGCTTTAGGTATATAGCCAGTTGAAATTTTCACAGAATACGTGTTATTACGACGTCTATCACGGAAAATAAAAAAGTGAAGCACAATTTAATAAGGTTATTATTTTTATTTTTATTTATTTAATTTACATCTATCTTTACATGACTAACCTAAGACGATAGTGTAGCTACTAACTTAAACATTAAACAATTTACAACAAAAACACAAAATAGAAAAATAAAGAAATGAATATACACAACAGAAAATAATAGAGATAACACAAAGATTTAGACCTGATTTATGCATAACACAAAACACACAATGTAGCTTTTGTGAATTCATTCAAAGAGCAATGAAACACGTCAATGTTTTCCGCCATTTTATTGATGGTACGAAAGGCTCGTTCGGGCGCGTGGCACGGTCAGGAGGCACGGCTGCCGCCACACGTAGCGCACCAGCACACACACCTTGGACAAACAAAACCATAGATATCCGTGAACAAAACAAACTAAATGAGGAATAACGCTTTGTTTCATTATGTAATATAAAAACTAAAAACATTTACGAAAGTTACAATAATTGTTTATTAAATGGGTGTTTAACACAGCTCTTCCAAAAGGCCTAGCAAGAAACAGGTCCTCTAAAAAGGCCGCTTTGGATGAATCATATTATGATTCTGTTGTTAGCCATACACTAAGTCAGCTGAATATCTGTTTATTGAGTTATATCTCCATCACACTAAGGTACTTCTGGGTGTCTTATACAGTCCCTCCCTCAAGATTGACTACTTTGCTAATGTTGAATCTCTGCTTGATGAGTTAAGTCCTCTATATGATGACGTCATTGTTCTTGGTGATTTCAATACGTGTCTATTGAAAAACGATCATCGCTCCAAGCAACTTAATTCCATTGTTTCCTCATTAAATATGAAAATACTTCCTCTGTCTGCAACTCATTATAAGCCCCATTGTGTCCCATCTCTTCTGGATTTAATTATTGTCTCTAATCCCCCAAAAGTAGCCACTCATGGTCAGTTCACATCTCCTTTCTCATATCATGATTTAATTTTCCTTTCGTATAAAGTACGCCCCCCCAAACATAAGCCCAAGTTTCTTCTTCTGCGGAGTTTCAAAGGGATAAATCTGGAGGCGCTTAGAGCGGAGGCATTGGCCATAGACTGGACTCCTGTTTTATGTTCTCAAACTGTAGATGCCAAGGTGCATAACTTTAATCAAATACTTATTTCTTTATTTGACAAACACGCATCAATTAAAAGAATTAAAGTCAAGCATCTGCCAGCTCCATGGCTCACACAGAACATACGAGATGCTATGGCGTTGCGAGACAAGGCCAAGCGTAATTATAAAAAATGTCCTAGTGAAATTAATTTTGAAATTTACAAACAGTTGCGCAATCGCTGTACAAAGATGTGTAGAAACGCAAAGAGGCACCATATTCACAAATCTGTCAATAGCCCTGCTCAGGTCTGGAAATTCTTAAAAACGCTCGGAATTGGCAAATCATCCGAAACCCATCCAGGGACTATTGATTTGAATGCACTTAATCAGCATTTTTCTAAACCGCCTGTCTCCTTAGAAGACAAATTAAAAAACAAAACTCTCCTAAACCTTCGTAATAAGCCCAAACCCGACTGCGATCATTTTACCTTCAAGACTGTTTCTGAGTGTGACGTTAAGAGAGCAATTCTTTCTATTACTTCAAAGGCTGTGGGTGATGACAAAATTTGCTCTCAAATGCTGCATCTTATACTAGATGAACTTTTACCTGTCCTAGCTGACGTTATCAACTGCTCCCTTGTCACCAGCTCATTCCCCACAGCCTGGAAAAATGCACATGTCATCCCTCTTCCAAAGACTACAAACCCTTCATCGTTTTCTGAGTATCGTCCAATTTCCATTCTTCCTATCCTTTCTAAAGTTCTTGAGTCTTTAGTCCACAACCAACTTTCCTATTTCCTATCTAAAAATAGTTTACTCAATCACTTTCAATCTGGATTTCGCCCAGGGCATAGCACCGTCACGGCACTCCTGAAAGTCTCCGATGATATAAGATTAGCTATTGACAATAAGAAACTGACTATACTGTCAGATGGCACGACCGGCAGGTACCCGGTCTTTCCACCGGTCGTACTACTGAACAAGATAAAACTAAACAGTGACCTAATAGTAACCTAATCGATGGTATAAGGTTCTGAAGAAAACTTCGAGGTACTATACAATTAGGTTTATTTAACTTTATCAAAACTACAATCTAATATTCATAAGAAAAGGAAAGATGTTAACAGAAAAATTTATCTTTGTTACCAGTGTTTGGCCAAGACCTTCATTTGGCAATTCTCTGCCAAGACATTACTACGACCTTCCGTACCTTAAAATTGTTGTGTTAAGAGCCGCCTTAACATCTGGAGTAATATTACATCGGTATTAGCAATGCCAAGACATAAATAAACATTTAAGTGACAACTAGGTGGAATTGTTCCACCTTATCCACTGGTAACTAAATTACTTGGAATCTTGTGAAAATTACATTAAAAAAAAAAACACTTTAAAAGAAACAAAACTTGTAAACAAACAAGGGAAACAATTCCCTAAATAAAATCTAGCTCAGGGGAGCCGTAGATCCTACAACAATAAATATTTGTCGAACATACTCTTAAAACCAAATCTTCTGGTACACCATTCAGTTCTACCAGGAAAGAAAAAAAATAATATAGAACATTAAATTTTACAGTTTGGGTTATTCGGCGAAACAGGAAGAAAATTTAACCTTTGATACTAAAAGGACACATAACTATGTGTCCTGAAAACATACCGTCCCTGGTATCCTAACTGTGTGTGGATAAAAGTAAAAATTCCAATACCTACTTGAATTTATGCATTACACTCCACGGAAATGACACACCGTCCGCCGCTCCCTTCAAGGTCAACGATCCACGTCACCGCAGACAAAAGGAACTGCTTACGGCGTACACCACGCGGCGTTCATTCCACTGCCAGCTGGTAAATCACGAAAACTGGTACACTCGGTAACAAGAAGATCTTGTATACTGAAGATCTTGAAAACAAACACCCTGGAATTAGAAGAGAAAAAACAAAATTAAAACCTTTACCACACGGAACAATGAGAACAAAATTCCGGTGACTCAAAATACAAAGAAAACAATACATACCATGATCTGATGATTTCAGAACTCCCTCCAACCCGACGAAAAAATTCCTTTTCAAAAAATCAATCCACACGCATATGTCAAATTTATCTGAAATACAAAAACAATTTTATATAACCATTCCACACAAATGAATAACCCAAATTTAAACTCAAAACAAACCTTAAAACTTATCACGAAGTCGTGTTGGCAAAATCCGCCATTATTGTAAAAAAATAAGACACAAGACACGTCTTGACAACCCAAAAGACTGATCGAGCACTGACCGGAAATGGTCTCGCTACTCCACCAGACAAAACGAACGAAGTTCATGTCAGCGAACAGAGGGTAAAACCGAAACTTTCCGGCAAGCAAATAAAACGACGCGAAAACTTTGTGATAACCGCACCTACAAAATTTGCAATGCTACAATACTCACACTATTGGATTTCAGTAGTGCATTTAACTGTTTAGACTTTGATGTACTCCTTAGCATTCTTAGCTCTCTTAACGTATCTCCTCTTGTCACAGAATGGTTTGATACTTATTTAAGGGGTCGCCTGCAGTGCATACGCTCGGACGAGGTTTCCTCGGAGTGGTGCCAACTAACTGCTGGCGTACCTCAAGGTGGTGTCCTCTCTCCTCTCCTTTTTTCAATTTTTATAAATTCTGTTTCCAATGTTCTTTCTTCGAACTACCATCTTTACGCAGACGATTTACAACTCTACCGCCACTTTGACGTAACTGAGGCAAATATTGCTGTCTCAGAAATGAACAGCGATCTTTCAAACATTCACAGGTGGGCGGAGGCTTTCGGACTTTTGGTTAATCCCAAAAAATCTCAAGCCATTATTTTGGGTAGCAGATATATGACTAGCCTTCTCAATCAAACGGTAATTCCACAAGTAGTTTATAACGATATCCCTATTGCCTACACTAAATCTGCAAAAAATTTGGGTGTCATATTTGATTGTAATCTGACGTGGGCTGCGCATATTAATGAGGTCAGCAGGAAAGTCTGCCACATTTCATTCTCTTAAGCGTCTCCAGAAATTTCTCCCCTTTGAAACTAAAGTTACTCTCGCACAATCTCTACTTTTGCCGATCATCAACTACGCTGATGTCTGTTTTTTAGATGCCAGTCAGGAGCTGCTTGGTAAACTTGAACGTTTACAAAATCTGGGAATCAGGTTTATCTATGGACTAAGAAAATATGATCATGTATCTCAGTACCGTGAACAATTAAAATGGCTTCCCATTAAACAGCTTCAGTATGTTCATATCCTCTGTTGCCTTTTCAACATTTTAAAGAGTCCCACTTCTCCTCCATACCTCCGCGATCGTTATGAGTATATTTTCCTTAGAGACAAGCAAGTCAGGTCTCATACAGTCTCACTTTTAAAAACACCTTCTCATAACACCGGGGCGTATGGAAACTCTTTCACTGTTAAGTCCATCAAACTGTGGAACTCCCTTCCTCACACTATCAGGGATAGCCCCTCCATTGGTGTATTCAAAAGGAAAATAAAAGAGCACTATCTTCGACAACCTATCGTGTAGGTGTATGTATATATATCATTTATTGTGTATTTATTTACTGAATATGTATTGTTATATTTATTTATACTATGTAGGCATGTAAATTTTATGTAGTTTGTTATTATTTTTAACTAATTAGGTATCTACTATTAATTTAATCTTATTTCTGTATAAATATTATCGTGCACAATATGAATATCTTATTTATTTCAAATATCCTTATCACCCTTGGTTTGCTGGAAGAAATCTCATTATTGAGATAAGCACGCCATTGTACATAACTTTTATTATATAATTTAGAATTAAGTTTTCTGTGTGCAACAAGAATAAATATATAAATATAATTTTGTCTCTTTTGCACGCATGAAGAAACTCTGACTCTATCCTACTTTCAAATCATTTCATGATTCACCCAAGTTGGCCTTTTTAGGTCCCCAGGGCTCCGTTAAGACCGATTTTATAAATTAGTAATTTTGCCACAAATTTACGTTATAAAAATCAAATACTGTGGCTTTATATAAACTAAATACGTTATACAATCTTTTGTTCTGAACAAGACAACAAATTCTTCTGTAAACTTTTCACCTAAAATTACTGAACTACATTAAGAGACAATAGTGAAAATAACAATATAAACGAGCAAATATTTAACAAAACTTTTTGCTGATTATGGGACACTAATTTATGAACAACTCCGAGTCAATAAGTATAGTAAGCCCAAATTTTATTTTGTGTTTTTCACTAAAAGGGTCATAACCTAATACTGGGTGTTAATTTGATAACCTTTTTCCTTTATTCATCCCATTGATATGAACAACTTTTCTATGAGGCCAAAACTGTAATCGCGAAAAAAAAATTAGCTGTTCCATAGAAAAGTTAAATATCTGCTCGACCAAAATGTATGAAACAGCTGATTTTGTTTTTGTGATTTCAGGGTTGACCCCATAGTAAAAGTTGTTCATATTAATAGTGAGAACACTCCGTTTTAAGAAAAAAAATTGTTATCTTAACATCCTGTATAAGCGTCCCATAATAAAAGAAGCTGCCTCTACATTGAGCGCTGCATACAGAAAGCTTTAGGTGCTCGGAGCGCAAGCCGGCTTTGTGCCATATAGTCAAATTTCTCTTTGTAATTTTTTTTTAACAATGAGAAGATAATGAGCGTTCATTACAACTGTTCAAAGTATTATCATGTATGTTGTACTTGTTACATTTTACTTTTGATAAAGCTCTCTGTTATTTGTAAAAGGTGTGCACCTGTAACGTTACAACACGCGGATGCTAACCCTTTATATTTACTAGTATTATACTTTTTGTGTATGTAACATTGGTGCTCCTAATAAATAAATAAATACAATTCATTACAATTGCCCAGGGGCTCTACCGCGTAATTCTCATTCGTATCAACTTCAAGCAAATGCATGCGAAATTCAACGCGTGCAAAAGAGATGGCATGTTAGGCGGGCGTCGTCGCACGCACGACAAATTTCAATCTCAAGTTGATGTTGATGAAAATGAGAATTATGCGGCAGACCCACAGTTCCTGATTTAGAAGAATCCTGCTGATAAGTGGCACTTAAGCTATCAGCCAATCATACGCTGCCTTAGGGAGTTTTCCCAATTTCGTCTCTTTTCAAAAACATTTTAAGCCATAAAATTGTGATAGTAAAATTTTGAAAATTGAAAATGTCAAAAATCACTCTTTGATCTTAATATTTTGGCCGTTCGATACGCGATTACTTGCATTTCTCTGTATCCAATAAAATTGCAAAGATAAGCCTAAACTATGATGTATAGGTAAATATAATTTTATTTAAGTAATGTTATTTATACCATAAGACTTATAAGTACCAAAATAAACGTGGTACAAAATGAAATATAAAACGGCCATCATGTTAAAAACTCATCCTCTTATTCCAAAATAATAAATAGAAACACTTTGAAATCGCGAGACTTCTAAGCGGCCCGCTTGCACTGAGCAGGATAGACAAGTGTAAATTGAAAGCGTTGGAGCAGGATCGGTTTCTCCGGATACCCTAGCTTTAAATTGAAATTCTCAAACGAAATAGGTGGTGATTTATATAAAAACAGCTCACCTCAATACGTGTTATGATCGGGAAAGCCGACCAGTTTCAACAGATTTAGACTGCCTTCATCTGGGCGAGTGAAGACGTTTACGCGACGACGTTACGCCTCACACTGCGGGCTGCGGTTCGCAGGGCTCGGGATGACATCGATGCAGATGGTATTGGTGGTCGGACCGGTAGGGCGTCCGCACAATTAGTTACTTCCGGGCTTGCGTTATTAATTACCGGAGTGTCACCAAACAACGATAAACACGCGGAACTTACAGTATCTACGTCACTTTCACTAAAGTCTGTGAGTGATCCGTTAACTGTTTTTAGCAAAGGTTTCCACACCGCGGGCAAAGCCCAACCGATTTCCCGATCATAACACGTACCTATTGAGGTGAGCCGTTTTTATATAAATTATGAATTATCCTCCAGTTTCATTTAATTCTATAAGAAATAGGTAGTGTTTCCCAAACCCCAAAATCAGATGATGCCATAACATGAAAAGTTGATGCGATTTGTAAAATTACCAACAACGGAGGCTGTTAGTGAGATAGTTGGACTTTTTGAAAATGCTGTTTTTTGGGTTCCTTTAACAAACGAAACCCTTTTCAAAAGGCTCAGTGTCTCGCCATTTGTCAAGGTATAAGTTAAAAAGTTCATCAATTGTAGATAAACTTTACTAGAAAAGATGTATGCTTCGATTTGCTCTACATTAAGCCATTTAGTATTGTTTCTACGAAACCTTTCCCGGCACTACCCAATAACGATCCACAGCACCAGAGGTTAACTGGAAGACAATGCTAGATAGCACTAAGTTCGCCTTCTGTGTAAATTTTTAGTTCAATAAATAATTTTATTATTATTACATTTATACGACTTTGATTGAACTGACCGCAGCCGCACACAGTGAATACACGGAAAAAACACAATATGGCTACGGAACCCTAAAAATATAATGTTAAATAACAACTATTTAGATGCCGTAGCTATATTAAAGCGAGAAAAAAAAATCCGCTAAAATGGTAGCGCCTGGCAAACAATACGCGGCTCCCACTGAGCACGCTAATACCTACTAATATCTGAACCGCTATATTATTTCTATCGCAGCCAGATTGTGAAAAACCCGCTTTTTTAAATTAATTTCACTATAGTTATTTAACAAAATCTGGTTACCTGGGTATTGTGTATGCTGTCATCGCAAAGTTTCCAATGGTATAAATAAGATTTTCTAAATTTTTTAAATTCAAAATGTTTCAATAAATTTCGATTTGATTTTACTTTGTTTGAACCGTTGATTGATTTAAGAGTTGTAAGGTGGAAACAGTGTTGCCATCTACGGCCAAGCGCTTGTAGCTAAATATAGCTCAAAAAGTAGCCAGATTGGTTAATTTTACCACCTAAAGTAGCTAAATGTATGGAGCTTCAGTCCTCAAAAAGTAGCCAAATGTTTGAAACTTTCAACAATTTTAGTAGCTAAATAACCCTAAAAGTTGCTAGATCAAGCTACAAAGTAGCTAAGATGGCAACACTGGGTGGAAAAGGCGCCTACTTTTGGATTGGTATCTTGAACACAAACAAACACTTCGATTATTCGAGTGTAAATAATCAAAGCATAAACAGAATTTTCATTTCGTTACTAGTCAAAAGACTGGTTGAGTTGTTGATAGTTGGTTTTTTATAGAGCGACGATGAAAGTGACAAAATAAAAAGATATTTTTTACGCAAGGTATCACAATAAACAATTTTTTAATGCAAGTGCTCGTAAAGGCCCACTTTTTATGCATGAAAACCGAACAGAAAGTCGATTATTTTGCCCTAGGGCTTTATTATTATTTATTTTTTTAATTTAGTTACAATGGTTGGCTAACCTGCAACCTTTCCTATTGTTGTATCCTTTATAACACAGCAAAAGTAAGATGCCCAAGGATGGTGCTAAATAATTAATAGCACTTGGGTAGGCTTCACAACTATTTATTTAATATTTTATAAATAAGACATCTGTCTGACACCAGCGCTGAATACCCAGGGGCGAGGGGGGAACATCGTTGCCATATATAGAATAATTACCACAAAGGCGTAATGTTGCCACACTCTCCCCTGTTACAATTTAAAACAATAAAGTTGTTTTTATTTTATTTTCTTACATAAGATACTTAAACTAACTAAATTAAACTTATCCTAAACAATATATATATTTTTTATTCAGATCTATGGGTTCTGATTAATTGGTTTGCATGCCTCTTCCAGACTTGCCCATCTACTTTGACTCGATAAGTAACACCTTCTGTTAAGACTTCGGTTATAATTCCCAGAGACCAGTTTTTACCATTTTTCCTAAAATCTTTAGCCATGACTTCTTCCCCAACATTAAAAGAGCATAACATAGAACCTTTATGGTGTTTTCTTTGTTTTTCTTGCTCTATTGCAATTTTTGAGGTAATTGGTTGAGGTCTTAAGAGAGAGAACCTGGTACGCATCTCTCTACCCAGAAGTAGTTTAGCAGGGCTCATACCGGTAGTTTTATGTGGGCTACATCTATAATCAAATAAAAATAGATCTAAGGCCTTTGTTATACTAACACCTCCCTGCATGATTTTCTTTACATGAGATTTGAAAGTTTCAACAAATCGTTCCGCAGCTCCATTCGTGGCCGGGTAATGGGGAGCTGTGAAACTCTGACGAACTCCTGTGGATATGCAAAATTCTCTGAATTCGAAGCTAGTAAAAGCTGATCCGTTGTCGGTGACTAAGTGAAGTGGAAAACCAAAACGAATGTATAGATTATGAAAAATAGAAATTGTTTTAGCAGACGTTGTACTATTCATTAAAAATGCCTCTGGCCATTTTGAGTAGGCATCTATAATCACAATGAACATTTTACCATAAAAGGGTCCAAGGAAATCGGCATGTAATCTTTCCCAAACATTAGATGGTTGATTCCATGTGTGCAGGGGTATTTGTGGTGGGTTTTTGCGGTTTTGTAGGCAAATTATGCAATTGTTTATGAGATCTAAAATGTCACTATCTACATTAGGCCACCAGAAATATGACCTGCTAATTTCTTTCATGCGTGTTGCTCCAAAATGACTCGCATGTAAATCCTTAAGAACTGATTTCCTTAAGGATCCTGGAATCACCACACGATATCCCCATAAAATGCAATCTCTATCAACAGATAATTCGTTTTTCTTTTTAAAATAAGGAGTCAAGTCACTACCATAGTCATTATTAGAAGGCCAACCATCCATACAAAATCTAATTATTGTATTTAAAATTGAATCTTTTTTTGTCTCTTTTTGAATTAATTTCCAGTCTAAAGTCTTAACATCAGAGTTAACAATATAATGCATGTAACTAATATGGCCACTTTCACAAATGGGGTGGCACTCTGAAATTGGTTTAGGATCTGAAGGATACCTGGACAAAACATCTGCTGGATTTTTACTGCTGCTTATATGCCTAATACTGTAGTCAAAAGCTGACAAAAATATGCTCCAATGTTGTAATCTTTTCGCTGCTAATTTTGGAATACTTTTTTTAGGACCAAATATTTTTGATAAAGCCTCATTATCTGTTTCCAGTTCAAAGTGACGGCCAAATAAGTATTCATAAAATTTGTTAACACCAAATATGATAGCAAGCCCTTCTTTCTCTATAACTGGATATTTTTTTTGAGCTTCATTTAATAATTTACTAGCAAATGCAATTGGTTTTAGTACACCAGTTTTATCCCTATGTGACAGAACACAAGCTACTCCAATTTCAGATGCATCACATGTTAATATTACTGTCAAATCAGGGTTAAAATTTGCACAAGTGCCTGCATTTTCTAAAGCAGACTTAATTTCAATGAAACATTTATTACACTCAGCTGTCCACTTAAAGCTTTTTACTTTTAGACAATTGTATAAAGGTTGCAGTGTTATTGACATGTTTTGTAAGAACCTACCATAATAGTTAACTTTTCCGAGGAACGACCGAAGCATTTTAATATTTTTAGGTACTGGTAGTGAAAGAATTGGACTAATTTTATCTTTAAGAATTTTAACCCCTGATTTGCTCACATTAAATCCAAATACATCCAAGTTATCACAAAAGAATTTACATTTATCAAATTTTATCTTTAAACCTGAATCATTAAGTTTACATAACACTTGTTTTAGTTTTGCTATAGATTCATCTTTGCCCTTGGCTATTATATATATATTGTCAATGTAAACAATTATTCCTGGGATATGTGCAAGGCTCTGAGCCATTAATCTCTGGAAAGAGCCAACCCCTGTGTTCACACCATAAGGCAAGAATAAATATTTATAGATACCACACTCTGTTACAATCGTTGTAAGCTCCTGTGAATCTCTGGATAATGGTGCCTGTAAGTAGGCTTCCTTAAGATCAAGCTCACAATAACAATCTCCCTCTTGCATTTTCACCAATATTTGTTGAATTGTTGGTAAGGGGAAATGATCAATTTCTAAATATTTATTGATGGTCACTTTGAAATCTCCACAAAGACGGACAGACCCATCTTTTTTTATTATTGGTACAACTGGGGTACCCCAAGAGCTATATTCAACAGGCACCATACGCCCACTTTCCACTAAACGTTTAATTTCATTACTGACCTTATCTTTCAATGAGAAAGGGACTGTGCGAGCTGGCAAAAACTTTGGCTCGGCATCCCTTTTAAGTTTTAATTTTATTTCTCCACCTTTAAAGTTACCCCAGCCTGCAGTGAACAAAGGTTTGTACTCTTCTTTAAGATTGTTTATCAAATAATTCGTTGATACTGTATTTACTTGATTAATATTTTGTTCAAGTTTCAGTGGCCACAGGTTCAGAGATTTTAACCAATCTTTACCTACTACACAAGGTAATCCATCTTTTACTACAAATAATTTTAGGTTATTGTGTTCAATGTCTTTATAATTTACAATGATAGGCTCGATAATGCCCAAAGGTGTCGAAACTGATTGGTCAAAATTCCTGAACAGCATTTTACATGGTTTTAATTTATTTTGTTTAAAAAGTTCAAACATTTTAGAGTAATTTAAAGTAGACACATCGGCCCCGGTATCAATTTCAAATTTGCAAATTTTATTGTTGATACATACCTCCAAGTACATAGGCTCAATTTTATTGCTTCTACTAAGGGTATAGATTTGGTACTTATCCGAGTACTCTTTGTGTTCCGCATCGACAGAAAAATCACTTTCATTATCACTTTCATTTGTTGGTTCCTGCAGTTCAAGATTCTTTGTTGAAGCAAATTGCTTCTTATTTCGGCACATTTTGAAAATTTTATTTTATTTTATTTTATTTAGAAAAACAAACAGTCTTACAAGAAAATACAAACAGTGAAATGATAAGTAGACTTATTATAGACAGATAGTTTTTCCAAAATTATCACACAGTATATCTTTATAAAAATACCGAAACGTTAACAGTTAAAGATTAACAGACTTATTAGTTTAATAGACTTATGAACTTAAAAGAACAGAACATTTTCAAGAAGTACGTTATTATGTAACTTGATATTAAACATGAAATAGTAAAGGCACAATCGTGAGTCTGTTCACTCGAGTTTTTAGTTGGGTTAACTATGACGGAAGAAACCTAAACATTAAACAGATTATTATAGACAAAAATAGGTTCTCGAAAACTATTACATAGTGTGCTATATATAAAATTACGAGACATTAACAATGAAAGCACTTACTGATGAAGTATTATTAACTTAAGAGAACAAAACAATTTCAAGAACAAAATTAAAAAATTACCTTATTGTTAAACACGAGATATTAGGGGCACAATGGTGCTACAAAAAGAGGTACATGTTATTTAAATTTATATAAATACTGACGCACCAAATGAGACGCACAATAGTAAGTTATTATATTAAGAACGAACTTTTAACAGAAATAGGTATGACTATTTATTTAATTATGATTTGGTTATAACAAATACAAGTAACGAAAGAGAAAAGCAGTTAAAGATTAATTACAGGAATATTTCAGTGGTTTTCCTTTTGAACACATTTAAAGACATTGAAAAAGGGTCCAGATCACTTAAGGAGTCATTGTACAAACTGCACACTCTGCTGATGAAACTGTTTTTAGAATAATTTGTTCTAGAAAATGGAATTGAAAAAAGATTTTTTGAACGGGTCATTAGGTATGGGACTCTAAAAGGGATTTTTTCGAGGAGTGAGGGGGAGTCGATCATACTATTGACAATTTTGTACAGGAAAAGAGCATCATATTGCTGTCTTCGTCCATGAAGCGAAGGTATATTGTGATATTTACATGAGGATTGGTAGTCAAAATGTTGATGTTGAGTCCGGTAATCTAATGCTTTAACGAATTTCTTTTGTAATCTTTCAATACGCTCAATGTGAACATTATACTGAGGGTGCCAGACTACGGAGGCAAATTCAAGAACACTTCTGACGTAAGCAAAGTATAGAAGTTTGTAAGTGGATGCCAGTTTAAAAGGTTTACCAAGACGCAGGATTAGTCCAAGCTGCTTATAAGCCTTATTTATAATAAGATCAATGTGTTGATTAAACGACAATTTAGAATCTATTAAGATACCAAGATCCTTAACGACATCAACTCTGCATAAAGGAACATTGTTCAAGGTATAGTTATACGTTATTATATTACGTTTACGTGTAAAGGTAATAACATGGCACTTAGTAGGGTTAAGAAAGAGTTGACTTTGTAAGCAATATGTAAATATTTTATCAATATCAGTTTGAAGTTCCATGCAGTCAGAGGGGCTTTCGACAATTTTAAATATTTTTGTGTCATCTGCGTAAAGCAATGAGATAGATTTATCCATTACGCCACACATATCGTTTATGTAAATAGTAAAGAGCAGAGGCCCCAGATGGGATCCCTGAGGGACACCTGAGCTAATTGGCATAAAAGATGACGTGTGACCTTTAATAGTTACTGCTTGGGATCTGTTACTAATGTAGGACCTAATCCACCTATAAAGATTTCCATGAATTCCCATTAAATTTAACTTCTCTAATAAACAATTGTGATTTATCTTGTCAAACGCTTTAGCAAAATCTGTATATATAACATCCACTTGTTTGTTTTCATTCATGGCTTTAAGAATAAAATCACTGAAATTTACCAAATTAGTGTCAACACTACGTCCCTGAAAGAAACCATGTTGGTTCTGGGTGATGTGCGGTTTAATTACTTGAAATAAGACGTTACATATTATTTTTTCAAATACTTTGGCAAGAATACATAGTTTGGAAATGGGTCGATAGTTTTTTATATCATGCTTATTACCACCTTTAGGTACTGGAGTTACAAACGCAACTTTCCATACTTCTGGAAAAACACCTTCAGAAAGAGATTTCTGGAAGATCCATGCTAGCGGTATAGCAAGTTCTTCAGCACAATGAAATAAAAATAAGGGATGAATTCCATCAGGACCCGCACCCTTGTTCCTATCGAGATTCTTTAGAAGTATGCTAATAATACCTGAGGTAATTTCTATATCAGATTCAGAAAGATCAATGGGAGTATTGTTACAAATTGGCTCGCTACTCTTAAATTTAGGGAGGCCATCGCTAGGTTCAAATACAGAGTTAAAGTATTCATTAAACAGATTACATATTTCTGAGGGGTCTGATGAAGATTTTTTATCATAATTCATAAGTTGTGGTATATCATTAGATCTTTTTGTATGTTTGATGAAACTCCAAAAATATTTAGGATTACATTGTATTTTTAACTCTGAATATTCAACAAAGTTAATGAAACACTTTCGCTGCATACGTTTTTCTCTGGCCCGGAGGAGTGAAAACGTTTGGTAATCAAGAGGATTCCCAAATTGCTTCCACTTCCTATGATACTTAGACTTTTCTTTTTGTAGTTTAATTAAGGGTTTGGAGTACCATGAGGGGTGTTTATTTCTTCCAGAGCAGCATTGATGGGGAACATATTTAAGAATTATATTATTTACTATTTCATAAAAGGAGTCCAGGGCATCCTCAACACCATTACTGATAGAAAAAAGGGCACTCCAGTCAACTGACCGAAGTTCACTCCGAATTAGATCATAGTCGGCTTTGTAAAACTGCTTGACAATTCTTACATTTGCTGAGAGTTCTCGGTAAAGCACTTCGCCAGAGTCAACCTGTATGGTTACTGATTTGTGGAAGCTATCTTCACGAGTGAGTGGTGAATCACATTCTCTTACGACGCAGCTAACATTGGCAAAAATTAAATCTAGAAGACGGGAAACACTGTTTCTTACTTTATTAAATTGGCTTAAGCCAGTTAATGACATGAAATCACTGATTAAAGTGCTATGAGTTCCACCGTTTGCTTCAATTTCAATGTTTTCAGTTTCTTGGTATCTGGGTTGGAACCATGTAGCATGGGGCACATTGAAATCACCAATAATAATAAACTTGTCTTCCGGACGTGAAGTTATTATTTCTGAGGTATGGTCAAAGAAATTGGTCAACATGGTAGTATGACTATAACCTGTGGGTGGGGGACTGGGAAAATACACACAAGCGAAGTTTAAACATGGGCCTGCACTATTATTGGTAGTTGGGATACTGAGCCACAAGTCCTCCGCTGGAGCGGGTGATAGCCATTGAATTCTAATAAAAGCTGAAATCTCTTGCCGTACTGCAATGATTACACCACCACCGCGTTGTTTTCCTGTCGATATAGTATCACGATCGCGACGATAGACAACATAGCGACTGTCAAAGTATTCAGCATTAAGGAAACCATCATTCAACCAAGTTTCGGTTAAACATATTATATCATAGTTGTTAGCTAAGACACCAGATAAAAATTCAGATGATTTAGTGCGCAATCCTCGAGTGTTTTGATAGTAAACTGATATGCTTTTTCTATTTATATTTATGTACTATCGAGTGGGATCCATCTGATGAAGGAGTCCCACAAGACAGCACCCACTATATAAATTATTTTTTTTTTCCATTATTATTTGGAAAAGAATAAAGAAGTTGGACGAGACATGATGAATAAGAGCACCATGTAATTCACACAATTTCCTATACGTATTTTTTATGGCACTTGAGTAAACATTAGTATGATAGGACTCTACACAATTAAATGGGTTTATTAAATTCAAAATTTTAAAGAATTTGTTACCTATTACAGCAATGATTGAATATGTGTACTGGACCCCTCTATACAATAACCTATATGACCAAGAACAAAATGTCCTCTCCTCAGTGCAGGTACAGAACTTATTTGACTCCTCTACAAAATAAAATGGGTATATTAAATACAAACTTTTAGAGAATTTGTAACCAATTACAGCAATGATTAAATATGTATAACGGACTTGCCTGTACAATGACCTATATGACAAAAAACAAAATTTCCCTGCCACAGTGCAGATACAGAACTTATTTGACTCCACTACAAGATTAAATAGTTTTGTAATATTCAAAACTTTAAACAATTTATAACCAATTTTGGCAATGATTAAGTAAGTGTACCGGACCTCTCTGTATAATAAACTATTTGACCAAGAACAAAATGTTAAACAAGTATAGGTACATAACTTATTAATAAGGCTATGCTTTAATATATTTTTAATCAAAAACCTCAAACATGAAAAGGACCTTCACTGAATTTTAAGAAGATCTTGTTCGTTTCTGATCAAGATGGCAGGTCTGCCTTCTTGCTTGCGAACAAATATTTTACAGTCGCGAACCCAGATGTAGGCATAATTGTTCTTTATCTTGAGTTTTCTAGCCTCTTTTAGGAGAACCTTATTCCTCGATGTAAGATGCTCGTTGATGTAAACATTACATGATGGTCCAGTGAAACCGAGGTCTGCTGTAATGAGTGTTCTACGAGCACGGGCTGCAGCCAGAAACTGATCCTTCCGAATGTGACGGCAGAATTTCAAAACAATTGCAGGTTCACGGAGACCAGACATGTTGGAATCAGTTGCATTGTCACTGGTGGAGATATGTTTCTTTTCAAGGGCAGACGGGTGTCTTCGCACTCGTGTGATGTCATCAATATCAGTTTCCTGGAGAGTGAAACCAATTTTAACCGATATGTCTCGTAGAATTGTAATCAGATTCTCTCCCTTTTTGAATGGAACTCCGGATATTTCAACATTGTTTCTTCGCAGGTATTGTTCCCTTTCCAACAAGTCAGATTCAATGAGATGGATCTTAGATTCAACATCAGAGAGGCGTGTGGTGAACACTTCCATTTGCTTCTGAACATTTTCCATGAAGGCGAGATTTTTCTGTTTGATAGTTGCTAGGTTTTCAAAATCGGTACGCAGGCTTCGGATCTCGATCATGATGGATTCTAGGGTGACTTGGTTTTCTTGCGATTTTACAGAACAGTCTTGTGTTACAGCTATATTCTTATTGCTTGAGCTAGGAGTACTCACGGGCTCGTTATCATTCTTTGCTTCTTTAGGCTTAGATGCCTTGCACGTAGGGCAGATCCAGCTTCCGTTTTCCTGCAGAGACAAGCCATTTGCTCCAACACACAATTCATGGAATTTGTAGCGGCATGTTGAGCAATGCAGCGCTTGATCATTCCTTTTTAATTGTTTTTCGCAACACGCATATGTACAATTCATATCAATCCTTTTATTGATTTTCTTCTTGTCGGTACTCATCTCGGATCTGAGCTTGCTCCAAAAAGAAACCCGTGAATTTCGTATTTTCAGAGCGTCCAAAGTCGCCGCTGAAAGCTAGCGCTGAAGCGCTGCAACTGCTAGACAGTGGTTAACAAAAATGACGCCGCAATACTTCACAGATTTAAGTTCTTAATTCACGAAGACTGAGCACTTCTATTGAAATATTCAAGCGCGCAATGAACGATATATACGTAATTCACCAGTAATTAGCGATTTGGCGTAGTAAATTCACAAAACTAAATTAATTAAAATCGGCACGGCACAAAATATTTGTTGACGTTTCGGCGGTGTTGCCAGGTGACCACGTTGTCCACATTCACTACAAAATTTTTCTTTCAAGCTGCAGTCATTTTTGAAATGGCCTGCCTTGCCGCAACAAATACAAATTTTTGCCTTTTCATTGTTATTGTTTTTCCAACTTTTCCACTGATTACCTTTTTTGATAACTCTGGTTCTATCATTGACTCTGACTGTCTTTGTTTCAGACACTTGAGGTTTGTCCTTCCAAGCCATTTCCATCAGCTTAGCTGTTTGTACCATGTCATTCAAAGGCTTTTCACTAATTTTCAATAGTTTATAGGTCGTATATGCATCGGATAACATAGATAATTTCATAAATAATAACTTGCTATTCATGTGACATCTGACTAATAAAAATTTCTTCTTCTTCTCGTTTCTCGTTATTGAAAACAAGACTTTAAATCTTCCTTTCCTAAATAAATAAATTGCTGCCACAAATGGTGACCCCGACTAGGAAATATGGAAGACGATCTTGCTAATAACCTACCTAAAGAAATTCCGTCTATAAGTTCCCAACGAAATGAACTTGCGGCTATATCCGTACAGTCGAGACTACTACCGTTTTGGCGTGAAATTCCAAGGGCTTGGTTCGTACAATTTGAAGCAGTAGTTGATCCATTGAGAACATCAGACGATATGAAGTACAGATATGTGTTGCAACAGCTACAACCTACGGATTTACAACACATCACCGACATTCTATATCGACCACCAGAGACTGATAAGTATACAACTATTAAGAAACGTCTACTGGCCGTCTATGAAAAGTCTGATATCAACAACTTCAAAAAACTTTTAAGAGGACTAGATCTTGGTGACCAGAAACCTTCCCAGTATTTGCGTAAGATGCGAGAACTAAGCAACGGTATGATAACCGAAGAAGGTTTGAAGATAGAATGGCTTGTTCACCTGCCCCCGCAACTTCGTGTCGTTTTGTCAATGAATACAGAATCATCACTCGATACACTTGCTGCCATGGCGGACAAAATGGTTGAGTATTCGGAACCCTTCACAATCGCTGCAATGTCTACGTCAACGTCAACGTCAACTTATGAAGCTACCGTTTCCGCACAACTCCACGTCTTAAGCAAGCAAATGGAAAAGTTATCGCTTGAAGTGGCTGAACCACGAGCGAGTCGTCAACGCCATCGCCGTAACTTTCGCTCTCGATCGCGCTCGAAGTCCGTTACTCGCAGGAATACTTCAAAACCTGGCGACGCTACATGGGAGTGCAGATTTCACTACAAGTTTGGAGACAAAGCGAGACAATGCGAATCACCATGCTGTAGAAGGAAAACCTCGTCTTCGGAAAACTAACTTCGACTCCGACGGTGGCGGACGTCGGTGGTCCCAGCTTTAGCAACCGCCTATGTATCTTCGATCGCAACACAAGAGAACGTTTCCTCGTCGATACTGGTGCCGACATTTCCGTGCTGGCAGCCACCAACTCAAGAAAATCAAAATCAAGCAGCGTCTATAAATTGTATGCAGCAAATAATTCTACAATCAATACGTATGGAGAAAAGACATTACGACTTAACCTGGGACTCAGACGCAGCTTTCTTTGGACATTCGTTGTGGCAGATGTCAAGACTTCCATTCTCGGTGCCGACTTCCTACGCAACTTCAAGCTACTAGTTGACTTGGACAAAAAGAAGCTAATAGATAGAACTACCGATCTCTTTGTGGATGCTATAGAAGTTCGCACTAATGCTGAGTCTATATCTGTTGTCAGCTCCGATCAAATCTATCACGACATTTTGAAGCAATTTCCCAACGTACTACGACCTATGTCATTAAAAGAACCAGCCAAGCATGATGTTATGCACCATATCGAGACGACTGGCCCTCCATTGTACGCAAGACCACGCCCACTGCCACCAGATAAGTACCAAGTAGCAAAAGAAGAATTCGAACGCATGGTAGAGATGGGCATATGCAAGCCATCTAAGAGTCCATGGGCCAGCCCTTTACATATTGTAAAAAAGAAAGAAGGTGGTCTTCGCGTATGTGGTGACTACAGACGCCTGAATTCAGTCACTCTACCTGACAGATACCCAATCCCACGTATCCAAGACTTTACGTACCAGCTACACAACAAGAAAATTTTCTCTAAACTGGATCTGAAGATGGCATTTTATTGGATTCCTTTAAAAAAGGAGGACGCTGAGAAGACAGCGATCACAACACCATTTGGGCTGTTTGAATTCAACTGCATGACCTTCGGACTACGAAATGCCAGTCAAACCTTTCAACGGTTTATGCATGAAGTACTGCGATGCATCGAAGGTTGTTTCTGCTTCATCGACGATATTTTATTGTACACAGAAGACGAACAACAGCACAGAACACTCCTGACGCAAGTTCTTGAGCGCCTAGACAAGTACGGTGTCTCACTTAACGTAAACAAATGCGAGTTTGGGAAAGAAAAAATCAACTTTCTGGGCTATGAAGTATCTGAGGCTGGAATCAGACCAACAGAAGAACGCACAAAAGCCATTTCAACCTACCCTAAGCCAAAGACTGTTATTGAGCTACGTCGTTTTCTTGGAATCTTGAACTTCTACCGAGACTGTCTACCACGCCAAGCTGAGCTGCAGAGCAATTTAAACAAATTTTTACATAATCGCAAAAGGAACGACAAGACTCCAATCGAACTGTCGCCTGAAGATGAACTAGCTTTTGAAAACTGCCGCCAAAGCGTTTTAGAAGCTACCACTCTTGCGTATCCAGTTCATGGCTGCCCTCTTGGAATCATGACAGATGCTTCAGACCACAGCATTGGCGCTGTAATACAACAGAAGGTCAATGGAGTCTGGAAACCAATGGCATATTTCTCAAAATCAATGAGTGAGACGCAGCGACGCTACAGCGTGTATGACCGCGAACTCCTAGCGATCTACACGGCTGTAAAACATTTCAGAAGATTAATAGAAGGCTGCGATGTGATTGTTTACACAGATCACAAACCACTCACGTCCGCACTAACCAAACAAGCAAGTAGTAGCGACACACCACGACGTGAGCGGCAACTACAATTTATCAGCCAGTTTTGCTCAAGCATCCACTACGTAAAAGGAGAAGCAAACTCAGTGGCAGATGCACTATCTCGCATAGAAGACATAGAATGTCCTTCAGGCATCGATTACGTTAAACTAGCTGCTGACCTTAGCCGAGACAAGGAGTTGAAGCAGCTAAGATTACAACCAAATTTGAAATTTGCTGACGTCATGCTGCCTGGTATGAGTCAACCGATCATTTGCGAAACCTCTGCTCAGACACCCAGACCATATTTGCCTGTTGCATATCGTAAAGCAGCATTCAAGGCGCAACACGAACTATGCCATCCAGGAACACGAGCTACTAGAAAGCAGATCACTTCAAAATACTTCTGGCCATCCATGAATAAAGATATTGGCATATGGACAAAGACCTGTGTCAACTGTCAGCGTTCTAAAGTTCATCGTCATGTCGTTACTCCACTCGGCGAGTTTCCTTCATCACAACGTTTCGAGCACATACATATCGACATTGTTGGACCTCTAAAATTATCAAGAGATAACCGCTACTGTGTTACTATTATCGACCGCTGTACAAAATGGCCAGAAGCAGTACCAGTGCAAGAAATCACGGCTGAAGTCGTTGCCAAAGCCCTGTACGAGAATTGGATAGCCCGATTCGGCTGTCCACTACGTATATCAACAGATCAAGGACGGCAATTTGAATCTGCATTGTTCAACTCATTGATGAAGCGTTTCGGCATCAAGAGAATCCACACTACGGCATTTCATCCGCAATCTAATGGCATGATAGAACGATGGCACCGCACTTTTAAAGCAGCTCTGATGGTCAGAGGCGCCACCGTAACATGGAGCGAAGAACTGCCCACTGTACTATTGGGACTACGCACTGCAATACGTGATAACAATCTAAGTCCCGCACTCATGACTTATGGAGCAGCACTGCGAATGCCATCAGACTTTTTCGTACCTACACCGTCGAAAATTGAAGATGCAGACTACGTTCGCCAGCTTATGGAAACATTGGCATCAGTAGCACCAGTACAGAAATCACACAAAACCAATGAGCGGCCATTTATCTACAAAGATTTAGAGACGTGCAATCATGTCTTTGTGCGTAATGACACAGTTCGGGCACCCCTTATACCTCCCTACGATGGCCCATATGAAGTTTTAGAACGTAACGACAAACACTTCAAGCTAAAATTACCACTGCGGACAGCAGTAGTGTCTCTGGACAGACTTAAGCCTGCCTACATGTACAATGATGAAGCTGAAACCTCTGAAGCTACTACTGCAACTGCAACTTCACCTGTACCTGAAAGTAGTACTATGCGAACTACTCGATCCGGAAGAATCATTAAGCCAAATGTACGCTTCGCTTAAGGGGGAGTAATATAGGTCGTATATGCATCGGATAACATAGATAATTTCATAAATAATAACTTGCTATTCATGTGACATCTGACTAATAAAAATTTCTTCTTCTTCTCGTTTCTCGTTATTGAAAACAAGACTTTAAATCTTCCTTTCCTAAATAAATAAATTGCTGCCACAAGTTCAAATCTTAAAAGGTTGTCTTCGACACCATCTATTATTTTTTCCTTAATTTGTTCTTCCACGTCTTTGAAGTTACATTTCTTGGCCAGCTGTCTCAGTGCCATTACATATTCTTCAAATTTTTCCCCAGGTTTTTGTTTCCTCTGTCTGAATTCTGTTTTGTGAATCAAGACATGTTCACGCGGATGAAAATGAACTTCAAGTTTTTTACGCAATTCTTCATATTGGATACTTTTGGGTACCTTCGGAGCACACAACGACGTTAAAATGTCGTACACATGGGGTTTCAGTTTGGTGATTAGTAAATCCACACGTTTAACGTCGATAATGTCGTTGAGGCTAATATAGGAATCTAATTGTTGTTTATATGCTTCCCAGTTTCCTCCGCCAAAAGTTTCCAATTCACCAATTGCACTCATATTTGTTGATGATGACGTAGGCGTGATTTTCAATCCTTGTACGTACTCCCTAACCAATTTTCGCAGGGAGTCGAGAGTTTCTTCACTTCCGACAACTATTCCCAACTGCTTCGCGACATTCACTAAGTCGCTTTTGCTAAGTTCTTGGATCCACGAAGTTTTTCTCTCTGCAATTGCGTCTTTGATTGTTTCACTAATTTTAGCCATACGTCAAAATTAAATCGATGTTCCGAATTGCGTTCCGTAACACAACGTTGTTGACGCTGTTGCGTGAAATGATCGATAATGGCGGAATGTCAATTTCCAAGCACGCCACGCCGAGGATTCGCTCGAAAAGTACTTCGATTCTCGTCGCCAATTTGTTGTATCCTTTATAACACAGCAAAAGTAAGATGCCCAAGGATGGTGCTAAATAATTAATAGCACTTGGGTAGGCTTCACAACTATTTATTTAATATTTTATAAATAAGACATCTGTCTGACACCAGCGCTGAATACCCAGGGGCGAGGGGGGAACATCGTTGCCATATATAGAATAATTACCACAAAGGCGTAATGTTGCCACACCTATGTACCATAAATGTTATACTTTTTTCCGCTGTTTAACGGCTCTGGATACAGTGCTTTTGAGCCAATCATTATTTAAAGTTCACAAGATGATATTTGTTTTATTTCCTCACACTATGCATTTAAAAACGTAGTTTTTCGTCGCTACGCTCGTGTTTTAAATCGTCCTCGTAATTTATTCCTTTTCGCCCTTGTAGCATAAATTACTATTGTGCTGAATTTCACGATAAAACCACTTACGAGGCTGTCGTTGGCGTTGGGTAAACTCACATAGCCGATTTTACACACAGTAAGGAGCAGTAGTGAGCCTTTGGGCTTTTTTAGTGTCTGGTATCATTTTCGAATTGCACTTTGTAAGAAACGCATCTTCTATGTTTTTTTGTTCTTCCTCAAAATAACTTTGAAAACCGCATCAAACAAAATCAGTCTTGTGGTTGTCAAATTCGCAAATCATACTCGTATTACGTAGGGCGGCTGACATGTAATCTCCTTGGTCAGAAATATATACAAAAATAATGCTGTTTGGTATGGATTTATATTAGTTTGTTATTCTATTTTCAAAATGTATTACATTCAATTGTTTATTGCATCACGTTTATTTGTCTCCTACAATTGTTTCGAACATGTCGGTAGAAAAAGTGAAAATGGATAAAATCGAGCAGCGTGCGGTGATTAAGTTTTTGAATAAAGAAGGGAATACGCCTTCGGAGATCAGACAGCGTATGTTACGTGTCTTTGGCAGTTCGTGTTCTTCCGAATTTGTTATAAAGTTTTGGTCAAGGCAGTTTAAATTAGGTCGTGAGAGCCTCGAAGATGATCCTCGTAGCGGAAGACCAGTTTCGGCCGTCACCGATGAAAATGTAGCGAGGGTGAAAAAAATTATATTAGAGGACCGACGAGTGAAGCAGTGGGAGATAGCTAGAGATGTGGGCGTCAGTAAAGAGCGAGTCAATGAAATAATTCATGAGCATTTGAACATGTCCAAGGTTAGTGCACGTTGGGTCCCTAGAATGTTGACTGCATTTGACATGGAGAGGCGTGTCAAATGTTGCGAAGAGTTTTTGGACATGAGTCGAGGGAAAGAGGAAGAAATAATTTCTAGAATTGTAACATGTGATGAGACTTGGATTCGACAATGGGACCCAGAAAGTAAGCAAAAGTCGTTACAGTGGAAATTTAACGATGAGAAGCCGCCTCGGAAATTCAAGGTCTGTCCATCGGCCGGTAAACTTATGGCTACAATCTTTTGGGACACAGAAGGGATTTTGCTCATAGATTATTTACCGAAGAAAACTATAATGAATGCTGATTATTACTCAAACTTATTATACCAACTAAGAGAGACAATAAAAGAAAAACGGCGAGGTAAACTAAGCAAAGGAATTCTGATTTTGCACGATAACGCACCAGTGCATACCGCACGCACAACAAAGCTAGCAATTAAAGACAATGCCTTCGAAACCATTGATCACCCCCCTTATAGTCCAGATCTAGCCCCCTGTGACTATTTTCTGTTTAGACTTCTCAAGAAAGACCTCAGGGGACGAAGGTTTATGACCGATGACGAAATGAAGGCAGCGGTTTCTGACTATTTTGACGACAAACCGTTTTTTTTTTTTAATGGCTTAAATTCAATATTTGAAAAATTTAATAAGTGCATTTTATTAGCAGGGGACTATGTAGAAAAATAAAAATAAACTATCCAGTTACGTCATTTCTTTCATAGTTAGGTAGATTACTTTTCAGCCTCCCCTCGTACCTATCAGACAGACAGATGTTTTTATTTTTTTTATTTTTATTTTTATTTATTTATTATTTACATTTATACTCCACAATCTTTGTAGTATAAAATATATAAAATGTAGATGCTTTGAATAAATCTTACCTCTACTGATCACAAAAAATTTGCCTAATTTGGACAAATTGTGCTGAACGGTATCACTTCTTATGTCTAACAAGCTATGTACCGCAATTTAAGCAAATAAAATATTTTTATACTACACCTGCTCGGAAAGTACCTTCTTTCTTTGTTGAAAACGATGCAGAAAGTACGTCATTACTGTCATACAAATATGCGGGCGGCAAAAGTGTATGAAAATTCATTGTTAACGTGCTTGAGCGGGCAGAAAAAGTATATGCAAATCCATTGTTAACGTGCTTTTTTTTTTTTTTAAATATCATAAAGAATGAGCAAGTGGCCAAGTGGCCAGTATTATTTTGCGAACTCGTACATAAAACTCGAAAAATGATACTGGCCACTTGCTTTTCCTGCACATAATAAAAAATAAGAAGGAAATAAAAGGTTGGAAAAAAGGCGCGAAGACGTGATGGCGTCGTTTTTTTGTTTTATTGAAAAAATATTGCATTTTGGGTGTTTTGATCAACAATAGTGATAGGATATTGTGAATTAAAATCGCCGTAACCTGTGTAGTGTGTTGTTCAATGGAACAAAAGTGCGGGCTGTGCCTTTTCGTGTGTTTTTTCTAACCCTGTTGTATTTGCGTTACAAGGCTATCATTATAGCGGAAACGACAGGACAGTGACTTAGACAGGACAGACCTTTCAGATGATCCTCAACAGAAGAGGATAGTGCATATAAACATAAAAAACTATAACGTCAAACATGGCTGTATGGGCTAAGATCCCTTTGCCTTTCCACTTAGTGGGAAAATGAAAAAAAAAAAAAAAAAAAAGTGACAATCGCACGCGAGTCAGTCGGTTTCTTTTATTGTATCTTGATTAAAAGTAAAATGATACTATTTCCTCGCAGGTGTAGTATAAAGCACTATGTATCACTCGGGAGAAAGTGCGATTCCCAACTCGTGTGTATTGAGGCCCTTGGCTTCGCCTCGGGCCTCAAACTACACCCTCGTTGGTAATCTTCCCCTTTCTTCCCTCGGTGAACAATGTACTATTATCTTTATAAATTTTGGAATTGCTCATACAATATTCACTGCAGGATTTAAAATTAGTAAGAAATACAAAATATTTTTTATGGACAACTTCATCTTTAAATTTTAATGCCTTTGTAAACAAAGCGACTTTTATATCAATATATTTTCCCGGGATAAAAAGCAGCCTATGACACTTTTCAGCCCAGAAACTATCTCGGTGCAAAAAATCACGTCGATCCGATGCTCCGTTGCTGCGTGAAAAAAGGACAAACAAATAAACCAACAACCACGACCAACAAACATACTTTCACATTTATAATGGGGATACGAACTATGAATAAAAATACGAGATAACCTCTACTTGCGATTGTCGGCACTTGATGAAATGTGGATAGCATCTCGATTTTTACCAAACACTTGTACAATTTTTTTTATGAATTTACGAGAGTTGTAGGACACAGGGTTATTGGAACGAAGTTCTTTTTGCTACTGACGCGCACACCGCACATCTATACTGCAGTAATACTAGAGGTATATAAGTATATAGAATCGACATAATACGCTTGTAAACACATAAACAACATACTATAGCAAAAGTGTCGTGTCGGTCGAAGTCTTACACTTTTTTCGGCCTGGTCTGGAGTGTAACGTGTGATCTGAGCCTAAGTACTACCTTTTCACAGTAAAAACCGGCCAAGTGCGAGTCGGACTTGCGCACGAAGGGTTCCGTACCATTGTATACAAAAACGGCAAAAAAACATGTCTGTAGTATGGGAGCCCCCTTAAATATTTATTTTATTCTATTTTTTAGTAATTGTTGTTATAGCGGCAACAGAAATACATCATCTGTGAAAATTTCAACTGTCTAACTATCACAGTTCATGAGATACATTCTGGTGACAGACGGACAGCGGAGTCTTAGTAATAGAGTCCCGTTGGTTACTCTTTGGGTACGGAACCCTAAAAATACGATTTTTACATTAGGACCTTGTCGTAAGATGGCGCTTAATTGCTAATATTAATATAAAATTTTCTTATGACCTGTCTTTATAATATTAACTAATATAACATCACTTTGTTATACAACCAGAAGCACACATGATAAGTTCTAACCACAATACAAGCGATAAATCATCAAACTATTTACCCAAGTAACCGGTTTATTTACGTAACTATAAAAGATAACTTTGATTGATATAGCCAAATTCATACTGGGGACTTGAGAGTAAAAGTGGACGTTACAAACCGTAAACAGTTTCTGTAACTAGGTATTTATTGGTGTTATAAATAAAATATGGTATTTGGTTTTACAAGAACTATGTTTTGCAAAACCATGTATTGGCGATACCGACCGAACGACACTCATTAAGGCGATGTGCGAAAAAAATACTGGTGTTTCTTTTCATTGTATTTCATGAGATACACGGAAAATTTTAATACATTTTTGATTTATGCATTTTGACTATATAATCTAGGGTTTTGAAATTGGAAAACATGTTTGGATAAATTTTCCTCGATAGAAATAATTGTTGAAATGAGGTCTTCAAACACACTTTTGCTCCTCGTTTGACGAATAGGCACCATATACAGAACACAAACATATTTTATTAGGTGGGTTTCAACAATATTTAGAGATTTGATATTTGAAATTTTGCTGGCTATTTTAGTTTTTTTGATAAAAATATAAAACCAACTTTTTTCCCATTTGCCCTGAATCTGCCCCTCTCACCCCGCGCGATTTTTCGCTTGGAGTGACAGTGACAAACATAAAATTCGCATAGCCTCTTAATACCGAAGCTTGATACGACACGGACACCACGCTAAAGTTTCGTAAGAGCGACACACAATGCATAAATAAAATATACACACTAGTACGCACACTACTAGGTACTATGTCAGTTAGGCGACCACATGCAGCAGGCGTTAGAGGGAGGTGTGCGGACGGCGGAGGGAGGTGCTTCCGCCCTTCACCTTGGCCTCCGACTGTATTGACACTTATTTCTAATGTAAAATATGCATTTATTGAAAAAAGAAACGTAATAACTGGGTACTCGTCAATACCTTTAGTTATTTAAATAACCAGTTTCAAAACCAGTTATTGAAAACCATACCAATACCTAGTTTCGGAATTGCAAAAACACGTATCGACCCATCTCCTCTAGTGAGAATAGTGAATACTTGATGTGTATTGTGTTTGGGACCGAGGTTCCCTTTTACCAATACGAAAAATATTATATGTGCCCCTATAGGCATATATGCCCCTACTTACGAACGACACCGAGTCAATTTAGTGTAGGAAGGCTAAGATTTATATTTCGTTTTTCACGGAAAGTGTGATTGGTCACTTACGGGTTTATTAATAGTCCTGCGGGTTTATTATGTATCTTTAGTCACCAACTGGACTGGGTACCTATCATCAAAAACATTGATATACTATCGAATTCTGATTGTCTAAGGATATGTTCGCACTTGAAGTGACGACACAGTTCGTAAATAGTTCAATACCCCCTAAAAGAAATTTTGAAAGTTCAGTTTTTATCTATATTTTTGATGATAAGCACCCAGTCCAGTTGGCAACCAAAGATACATAATAGAGAGGCTGGTAATAACAATAGAGAACGAAGCTTTGGACAGATTCGCAGTCAATCTATGAAGGTTCCATATTAATTTTAGTAGTACCTAACACTGTTGTTAGTAGCTATTTTGAAAGAATTTGGGACCTTCATACTTACCAGTCTAAATTATGTTAATAAGATCTTATTTTGACGATTCTCTCGACCGAACCGGTCTCATGAGGCTGTTCACCAAAAACTGTGAATGCTCGCGTCTCGTTCGTTCATATTGCCTTCAGCCAGTCACCATTTTGTTTTAGAGGGGAATGTACGTCCCTTTGCGCGTTTACGCGGGAAATCGGAAAACTCGCGAGTGGATGCAGTTTCTATAAGTAACTTTGGAAAGTCTTAAATATTGATTGAAAAGTTTTAAAGTGAGTTTTGTGTCAATAGCCAAACAGTGTAGATGAAAAAAGCAAAAGTTTGAGAAGAAAAAATCATGATATCAGTTTGATTTGCGTCATCATCGAGTGATTAAATCAACCGTTTTGGTTTTTTACTTCATGTGGCCGGTGTTTATTTGGATTTTGGTTAAGCGTGAGTTGTAAAAATGTATTTTGCGAATGCTATGATCATCGTATTGAAAAAAAATATTTCAGCTGTTCAAACTGAACAGACGGTATCAACTATCACGTGGTTGATGCAAATTCCTTTACGTGTACAAAAGAATTTTAATTTCTGTCTTACAAATAGGCGACGAGGCGATGCCAAAAATAGAACTTTGTCACAAGAATAACTTATTTATTGTACAAAACGTCTGTAATGTTATTGTGTATTTAAATTTGGGTAGATAATTATTCTTATCTACGTAAAGACCGGCTAATAATACTGGCCAGAAAGAGATCGAGCGAAGAAAAATAAAATAGTATTCGATTATTAAAAAATATGCAATATCAGTGACTTCTTTATACTTTATATCAAACTTTTTTCTTTGACCTTCGTAGAGGTTCACATACATTGTGTAAGCCAGTCAACACTCAGCTGTTTTTACCACGTGAAGAATTTCAAGGCGCTTAAATATACATAACTTAGCATAATAACATGGAGATTCCATTTTTTATATGATGTAGGTATTTATTTTATTCGCGTAACTAGTTAGTCAAAGGATACCTACATAACTTGTTTCATTTTTTTTGGAAAAATACAATAGCTGTCTAGGTTTTCGGTTTTCATAAGTTTCGTATAATATAGGTATTTATATTGCCAGATAAGATCATAAAAAATTAATGACTCAAAACAATCACACCCGATTTTTCATTGTAAAAATTTAGTATGAAATTACGTACAAGAACAAACTCTTACGAAATGTTGTTTAATTTGAAAAATAAGGCTCTATCGCTAATGCTTGATAAGTAATAGGTCTTAACATATGAAATTGCCGTTTTCTGTTGCCGTTGGAGAATTTGAAGGAAACTCAATTTTCAGTACTAACATTTTTGCATTTTTTTAGGAATGACAAATCCAAATTTTATAATTTATTTTATGTATGAATGAGACAACATTAAGCTAACAGGAACTTTAATCAAATTTTTGAAAAGTGTCAGCTGTAAAAAAAATATTACGAATCTTATCATGGAAATAGATAGCATTTAGGACGAACTGTTTTTGAAGATTTAATTTTAGTTATCAAATTGAAAATAAAAACGAAATTTAATACGTAGATTTAGAACCTTGAAATCAACTTTCAAACAAAAAAACAAATAATTACAGGAAATATGAACGAATGAATCTGTAAGAAAATTTCGGCAATTTCATATGTACAGACCTATTATATTAATATATTATTTATATCAGCGGAGTCTTAGTAATAGGGTCCCGTTGGTTACCCTCTGGGTACGGAACCCTAAAAAGTGATTGACAATACAAAAAAATAATACACATATAAACATTATTACCACTTTAAAAAACCTTACACATACATAAATAATACGTTTGCACTACAAAGTAATGTTAACGACTACGAAATATTCGAAATATTCGAAATACATCAAAAATAATGCTCACAACAAAATTATTATTTCGCAATATAATCAACCAACAATTTTTTTTTCCCCCACTAAGTGCGAAGGCAATGGGAACTTAGCTCATACAGCTTTGTCCGGGTTGGAATGAAACGGAAATCGACATCATTTTATAACAAATAATTAACATGCCAATCATACTGATAACCAATATAATATATAATGTACCAAAGTTACTTCTGCAACTGCCGCGGTGGCACTGCGGGAAATGTAGCCTCTTCGCCCTTGCTTACGCAAGAAATACAAGCACCCGTGCTCACCTCCGCAGCATCAGCTTACTGATTACCCGCGGCGACCAGCCTCAGCCACTACGGCTTACATGGGTGCCTATACTTTGCTACTGCGGGCGAGGGCTGCTCTCCCTCCGCGCCTATGGCTTTTTGTATCTGGCTTTTTGTATACACTCTATGGGTAGTAACAACAAGGCTGCGTGGAGTCGGGGTGCTCTTATTCGGTTTTGGAACAGATTCAACCTATTTTCTGAATGGAGTCGGGATGGTAGGGTGACCTGACAGGATAGCAACAAAAAGAGGATAGACCAAGAAGTTTATAACGTAAAGCATCTTGGTACAGACTCTTCAGGTTATCCTCAAAAATAGAGGATAAAGTTACTTTATACCATAGACTTAGGATATATAATCCTAATCCTATGCTTTATACAGATATTAAGAACCTCAAAATAGGCTGTGTGTGTACGGGCGAAATTCCCTTTGCTATTCATTACATCTATGCTTTATACAGACATTAAAAACCTCAGAATAGGCTGTATGTTTGTGTAGGCTGGCTGTGTGGGCAAAATTCCCTTTCCTATTGTATTATTTTTAACGAAATTTTACAGCTGAAAGTTTTAAAATTATAGTGCAAACGATTATTTACTCGTATAAAAAAGATAAATTTAAAAACTGAAAGTATTACTATCATCGTGCAAAGTATTAATTTTAAAGCTAAGCTTTTTTAAGGTGGGAACTATTATTATAAAAGTTCATTAAATTTATATAATAGGTATATATCCCCTTTTAATTGTTGATTATCTCGTGACCTATTGGAGAAAACGATATAGGACTATCACAGAAAATTTTTCAGGCCCGCTTTTCACTGTTATTACAATCATAAATCCTCTACGTAGTATTTCCCGATAGTATAGTTTAAAGTTACAGTTCTTGTTCCTGTCTGAAAGGTAGTACGCAACACTTTGAAGCTAGAATGTGCTCTTACTCACTTCGCTAATGAAAACCCTCGAAACGACTTGCACGTTTGATGCTTGATATCGTAGGTTAAGGCGCTCTTATCCCAAAATCAGTAATTTCAAAGTCAAATAGAACTTTTAAACCTCGTCAAAAACTTCAAAAAAAATAAATACACAAGGTTTGAACCTTTATCTAGGTCTTCCACGCATGTGTTACACGATCAGATAAACTTTGCTCGACAGAAATAATTCACGAACACAGCATGTAATAAGAACTTTCAAGTCATGCCATTTCCATAATTCCACTCTTTTATTAACGAAACATATCTGGTAATATTGCTCTTTAAATTTTCTAGGTCGACCACGTAAGTGGGTTTTAATAAACATATCCCTTATTTTTAAACAATTTAAAAACCGATAAAAACAACGAAAAAGTACAAAAGTGTGGTTATTTTCTTTACTCCTTACACGTAATTTCTTTACGTGTAAGGAGTAAAGAAAATAACAGAGAGTCACTCTTCGGGGATAAGAGCGCCTTAAATAGTTGCCAAGGACGAGAAGTAAATTTCGAGAGACTAAGAGGAAACTGCTTGGGGAGCAGTTTTCATGAAGAAAGCTGCTTTGAAGCAGTTTTCCTTTCCCTGTTCATTTTACGGTAATTTATAATAAAAGTAACTATATTATGTAAAATCTGAAATTTATTTACACAAGGTGACTTTTTGATCATCGTCCAAATTCATACTGGTGGCTTGGTAAGTGATCAGTATGATGGATCAATAACAATTTTTGTAAAATACGTAAAATGAAATTTCGACTCCCTATAGTAATTTACTCGGAACTGGAAGTGAATTTCTATGGGAAGCTGAAATTTCATTTTACAAATTTCACAAAAATTGTTATTGATCCAAGATACTGATCACTTATCAAGCCTCCGGTATGAATTTGGACGATGATCAAAAAGTCACCTTGTATAATGAGCTTTGGAGTTGCCGCAATCGACAACATTTAAAACTAATAACCCCAATAGTAGTTTATGCTACAAGGGCGAAAAGGAATAAATTACGAGGACGATTTAAACGTAACCGAGTAATTTATTGCTCTTACGCCCGTGTATCATACTATGTTTTTCAAAGTGTGAGGAAATAAAACAAATATAATCTTGTGAACTTTAAGTTTATGATTGGCTCAATAGGACTGTATCCAGAGCCGTTAAACAGTGGAAAACAAGTATAACATTTATGGTACACAGTAAAGGCTGCAGGTTAGCGAACCATTGTAAATAAATAAAAAAATAATAATAATAAAGCCCTAGGGCAAAATAATCAACTTTCTGTTCGGTTTTGATGCATAAAAAGTGGGCCTTTACTAGCACTTGCATTGAAAAATAATGTAAAAAAACAAGGGATTTGTATTTTACCCTTTTGCATAATTTGGATTTTGACATAAATGAATTTCTAGTCTTGGATTTTTAAACAAAAGCGTTGTGGGCGTAATGGCTCTCGTACCTTTGCCAGTAACTATTTTTGTACGTATAAAAAAATGGCGTGACCATAGAGCATGATATATCAAATGTCAGTGACACTTGATATTGACAGCAATTTTTTTTTTATTGCTATATATATTTTATTTTTTTCTATTGCTATAGCCTTTAGCCCATATCTTTTTTAAAAATATCTCTAAAGCTAATGAAAAACAATACATTGAAACGTGAAATAAGCATACAAAATATGTCTCATTAGGTTTTTGAATATCTTATGCAACAAGAAATGAAAACTTGTAGATTGCGAATTTAGATGTGAATTCCAAATATGAGCAGCGGGTTGTGACAGAAATACAATCGTAAATCACTTCTTATGCTCTATACTCAAATATAGAGGAAGAAATGAATGGCGGCGCATTCGATCACGACGTAATTTCAAAGTGTTTATCATCTTTTTATGAATACCTAACTTTTGCCCGCGGCTTTACCCGCATGGTATTTAGTTTTTTTGTACAAAGTCAAATCGGTCAATATTTTTGGAACCAATAATTGACCTGTTGCAGGCAATATGCCTGCACGTATCCCGTGGATAACTTAGGAAAATAACAAGAAACTTAGCTTATTTCTTACATTACAAGGTATATCAACATTACCTTGATCTACAAAATAAACAAATGGGTCAACTCTAAATCGTGTTTAAGGTTATAATATTTGTTTAACCTCTCGTAAATACTATTTGTTTTTATATGATAAAGAGAAACACTAAATCTTTAACTACCGGCAGTTTATTATATTTAAATAATACCACCGAACGATATCGGCGCGCACCCGTCAGTCTGTCTGTCTCATGAATTCACGTTCTCCGTCGACTGCCCGTCAAACCGGCCCCTCGTGGAAGGCTTCCGCGGGTAGCTGAGGGGAGGCGCGCGGGGCAGAGACATCACGCCACTTCAACTCGCGGGCGACCACGATGTTGATTCCTTACAGTCGGCCGTCCTGACGACCCTGGGCGTCCCGAACAGTTCTTCTCCTGACTCATCCAGCCAGTCCTCAACCTCTTACAGTTACACAGTTGGTCCGCCTCTTAAGGCCTACAACTCAAACTCTACTACTCGTCTCTAAATAATAGCAGCACTTGGTCTCACCTCTTAAGGTCTTCATAGGTCCGCCTCTTAAGGCCTGCTATTGGATACCTGACCTCTGAAGGTCTAACTGGTCCGCCTCTTAAGGCCTGCTATCGTATACCTGAGCTCTGAAGATCTAACTGGTCCGCCTCTTAAGGCCTGCTATCGTATACCTGACCTCTGAAGGTCTAACTGGTCCGCCTCTTAAGGCCTGCTATCGTATACCTGACCTCTGAAGGTCTAACTGGTCCACCTCTTAAGGCCTGCTATCGTATACCTGACCTCTGAAGGTCTAACTGGTCCACCTCTTAAGGCCTGCTATCGTATACCTGACCTCTGAAGATCTAACTGGTCCGCCTCTTAAGGCCTGCTATCGTATACCTGACCTCTGAAGGTCTAACTGGTCCGCCTCTTAAGGCCTGCTATGAAATATTCATCAAAAGCTCCTTCAAGAGGCACCCCATTATAGCGCTATGTACCTATTAATTTTAAAAACAAGACGTCCAACATTGAACCAAATATGTATTTAATACAAAATCTTTTAGATTTAGAGCTCTTACAAATCAGTACTGAATTTAACATCACCATGGTAACTAAATATTGTCAACATAGACCTAACAACAAATATATATGTATATATATATATATTAAGACATGAGATCAAGTTGAAAATGTTTTTAACAGTTTACAGCCGTCTCTTAAGACTTGCTTAATCACAAATAAATCAAATCATATCATATACTCGTACTAAGTAATAACAACATTTCTTACAAACTTCACAACACAGTTCTCAATCTGTGTCCGATCAGTGACTTTACTGTGCAGAAAAAGCTTGAGCTTGTCTCTAGCTAGGGCATTCTCATATTTGCGACCAGTAGTGTTTGACCCTCTTATTACATAACGGTCATGTGGAAGAACTTTGACCACCACATAAGGCCCATCATAACGTGGCATTAACTTGCCACTCCTCAACCCTTTTTTAAAAAGCTTACGCTGGGCTAGCACTAACTGCCCGACCTCAAAGGGTGCTTCAGTGCGCCTTTTACGATCAAACGCAACCTTCGAACGTTCAGCAGCAGCCCTAGTTCTCAAGGCGACAGACTCACGCAAATCGTCAAGGACACCAGACCGCACAGGCATGAGCAAATCGCCCGCCAGACGGGGCCGGAATCCGTACAATAATTCCAACGGACACTTCCTTGTAGTGTTATTTACATTTGAGTTTAATCCCAACTGAACTTTTGGCAAATGCATTTCCCAATTGTTCTGGTCATCACCAACATAAGTCACGAGCGCATCAAGTATTGTGCGATTGTATCTTTCAATCTGGCCGTTCGCCCTAAGGCTGGCCACAGCATTCATGACATGTTTAATCTGCCGCTCAGCACAATACTTTTTGAATTCGTGACAGTCAAAAGCCTTATCCCGATCGCTAATAATCCTACTGGGCAGACCAAATGTCTTTATAAATTGATCCAACGCCTTCAACGCGTTTGCACAGCTTGTGTCACGCACCGCCTCGATCCATATAAACTTTGTAAAAGAGTCTATAATAGCAAAAATATACATTTTGCCAGTAGGGCTTTTGCAGAATGGACCGAGATGGTCAACATGGACCGTATGAAATGGCACAGCTACCTTCTCTATCGGGTGTAAAAGCCCGACTAAACGACCAGTAGGCTTTTTGGCATATTGACATGAAATACAGCCTCGAACGTATTTTTTTTGGATGAAACGACGCATGTTACCAAACCAGTACTTAACCTTCACAGCATCATAAGTTTTATTAAAATTAACATGACCGTTGTTGTCATGAAAAGCCTGAACAATTGACCAACGTGATTGTTTAGGCACAACGACCTTGTTGTCGCCGTTAACCTTTCTAAAAAGGACCGCATTTTCCACAACGTAATCCGCAGCTAACCCTTTCGAGTTAACGCTAATTAGCTCTTCCTTCAGCTCACTAATGATTGAGCGTATTAAGTCTTTCGATAAGATCTTTCTCAACGCAACGCATGACAGTAGCAACAGGGTTACGGCTCAATGCGTCAACGTAACTCATTGATGATCCAGCACGATATTCAACGTCAAAATCAAAACCTTGAACTTCCAACCACCACCTTGCGGTACGTGGATTTAAGTCACGTTTTGTCAAAGTCCATCGGAGGGCGTTGCAGTCAGTGACAATAACAAATTTAATACCACTTACGTACACTTTAAATTTTTGTAAACTCATCACTACCGCCATAGTCTCCAGTTCGAAACTATGATATTTCTGCTCGGCAAGCGTAGTTTGCCTACTAGCGTATGCAACAGGTTTCCACGCGCTGTCCGGTTGCTTCTGAAGTAAAATTCCGCCTAGACCAGCCTTCGAGGCATCCGTGTGAATTTGTGTCTCGTATTCCGGATTAAACAAGACCAATACGAGGCGAGTAATAAGAATAGCCTTCAATTGATCAAAAGCGAATTGTTGATCATCACCCCAGACCCACAGCTGGTCCTTTTTAGTCAAAACAGTGATAGGGCGCGCGATATTAGCAAAGCCACGAACATATTTCCTAAAATAATTTGCCAGTCCCAAAAACTGACGGCATTGGTGCTCATTTTTTTGGTACTGGGAAATCGCGGATTGCATTTATTTTGTGCTGCGCAGGTTTTACTTGACCCTCACAGACTTCGTGACCTAGATATTCTACACGGGGAACTAGGAATGAACATTTATCAATCCTTAGTTTCATATTGGCCTCCCTTATCTTTTCTAATAGATCTTTGACTATAGCACGCATATAGCTACGATCCTCTATCGACATTCTATAAGGTCGATAATAAATCGGCTTGTCGTCGGTGAGCTCTATTTTCATTTTCACCGCACACTTACCAATCATTTCATCAGATTCAGAGAAACAATCGGAGAACTCTTGTAGTATTCGTTTAAGTTCTGCCTCAACAGATGGTTCTAATTCCTGTTCAATCTGACAGTTACGTCTCAAATCATCAACGACAGTAGCACGTGCCACACACTCGGTGCTCGGTATATTGATCGGTTCAGAACCCAAATTAAAAACCCTAACAACCACTCGGCCATCGATTACTTCTGTGTTATGTTTAGGTATAATAAATTCTGAGCGAGGTTTGAGATGTTCCGATTCGTGTATTTCTAGCGGACCGTTTGCGTATTTGTGTTCGAACTGGTTATACCACGACTTTTCAACCTTAGGCAGTCTTCTTTAACATGACCCATTTTGTTACAATAGGAACATTTGCGCAATTTTGAAAAACAGTTATTTTCATTATGTCCCTTTTTGTTACAAAATGCACAAACCGTCACAGGAGACTTTTCATTTTTGTCACGAATTTTATACGTACAACGCGCGGCGGCATGTCCACGCATTTTACACGTATGACACTTTATTTTGGCTTGAAAATGGTTAGTAGGGGTACCACCGTGTCGTGAACTCACAGAATTCAGCGCGTTGCTGTGTAGAGACGATAGGTAATTTAATAAGGAGTTCGGATCGCGGCAACCCGCGGAAATCGCGCCGATTTCAACAAGTTCACTACCGATCGTGCCGATTATAGACTCGGTAATTAAAGCCGGGGAAATGCCGCACGCGTTACCCAATGCTAATTTATCGTAATAAAATTGTAAATAATCAACATTAGGTGATCGGATTACATTCACTAAATCACGCATCATATTCAATTTACTTTTATGGGATGGAAAAGCTGTAAGTAACTTCGCCTTAAAATCAACCCACGAGAAATTAATTTCTTGTAATTGATCGTACCAACGACGGGCGTATCCCCTTAACTTAGATGAACAGTTAAATACCAGCGTTTTCTCGTCCCAACCATACATATTCGATATTCCTTCGACCTTGCGCAACCAAATTTCCATTGTAATCAATGAAGATTTAGGGTCGAATTCCGGAATAGGATCACTACGGCCGACATATCGCAAATTCGAGTTATTATGAGTATGATCTACATACGTAAAGTCCAACGGTGCATGGAGCGGCGCGGACGCGGTGGCACTCGGCAATGACGTACCAGAACTATGGCAAAACGCCGGCGCGGCGTGCGCGCGCGTTGCGACCTGTGCAGATGCATACGGCGCCAGCGGCGGCGGCGGCGCAGCGCTGGCAGCCCCATACAATAGTGACGGTGTATGCGTCGCCAGCGGCGCCTCTACCATGGCCGGCACGGCAGTCAGCACCGTCGTCGGTTGAATCTGTGACGTACCCGCTGCGGCAGGCACCGATTGCCCAGTCGAGGCACAGTTGCCACACGAGTAGGCACTCCGTGGCGGCTGCATAGCAACCGTACTGGTCAGTGGCAGCTGCGGAAATCCAAACGGCGGAAAACCCACATCGGTAACCGGTGGCGGTTGCGCGGGTGGCACGTCACGGTGCTCACAGTTCAGCCCGCCCGCAACCAGCTCCGGCGGCAGGTCCTCTTGAGGTGTGGTTGTCGAATCCCTTGCTACATTCAACCCGGGGTTTGAATGTGGTAACGGTGGTGTTCCAGCACCATCATCAGAGTGCGAGCGTGCGCGCGCATGCCTCGACGCACTCGCACTTTTTAGAACGAGATTTTCGAGTGAAGCAATGCGATTTTTTAACCGGCGTGTTTCTACTTCCGCCAGGAGTCTACGACGCAATTTTCGTTCACTTTTATCGTTTTTCTTTTTATTTGAACCCATTTCACTTAATACACTTCACTAAATTGATTCTTTCCACTTCTGAGATAAAGAGAAACACTAAATCTTTAACTACCGGCAGTTTATTATATTTAAATAATACCACCGAACGATATCGGCGCGCACCCGTCAGTCTGTCTGTCTCATGAATTCACGTTCTCCGTCGACTGCCCGTCAAACCGGCCCCTCGTGGAAGGCTTCCGCGGGTAGCTGAGGGGAGGCGCGCGGGGCAGAGACATCACGCCACTTCAACTCGCGGGCGACCACGATGTTGATTCCTTACAATATTTATATGTATTAGTGTATGTATTATTAGGATATAGAGGTAGTATATGTATTTGATTATAAGTTACCTAATTATGTATTTTACCTATATAATAATTTTAGTTATAATTAATTATATATTAATATACCTTGTCATAATACTGTTTCCTCATCGAACCACTACCCTTGACAAGTTCTACATCGCCAAAGGTTAGCTGGAAGAAAATGCAAATTAGCATTAAGCTCGCCTATGTACATGTTTTTATTTGTGCAATAAAGAATTTTTAATAATAATAATAATAATATGCTTACGTGATTTCCTTGCCAATTTTTTCATTGGTAGTACCTACTAACACTTTTCGGCACGCTGATTTAAGGCGATTACCGTCGCTAAATTAGCAGCTCGATGTTTGTCTGTATGAATATCGACGGAAACGACATTGAAATAACGTTCAAATCAGTGCACAATGCGTGGTGGCTGTTACGACGCTCGCTGCGTCCTTGAAAGGGCAAAATAGGAGAAAATAATACTTTTCACATGGGCGTCATTGTTCGATTGAATAATTCTATGTTATATTTATAGCTATCAAGTTTATCTATTTATCAAAGCATAAATGAATTAAATCACCTAAGCCGCTTAGGAGCACTAGGAAATTCAAGCCAAAAAACACCATTCAGTTGAAACAATTTTTCATATAGAAGTTTAGGTGGTACGAAAAAGAACAATGTTGCATATGTTGTCCTATAGTTGATAATCCATAATACATTTTTTCAATATTTTTGGTTTGGCCATAAAAGAGGAGTAGGCTTTAGAAAGTACCTATTTGGCGGTATTAAGGGCCTTAACTCGGATCTCATAAAAACATTATGGTTGCCACATGTGTCGTTGCTAATTTGGAATATAACGGGAAACGGAAAAATAGGCTCAAGGACAATCGGCCATTGCATATTATCTTTCCGATAAACGTTATAAAAGATAAGTTTCGCCCATAATAGAACATTGTATCTGCCTAAGCCTGCTATGATACGAGTCAGGCAATGTCCCTTTCCACCGAAGCATAATATTGTGCTTTTTTCAAAAAATGCGAGGCAATAAAATATTAGTTTGCAATAGAGCAACTAATATAATAGAAATAATAAATAAACTCGATTATACCTTTTTTCGCTTTAGCTTGAAAGCAAGAATGGACTCCTTCTTTCATAGTAGTTTATGCTACAAGGGCGAAAAGGAATAAATTACGAGGAGAACGTAAACGAGTAATTTATTGCTCTTACGCCCGTGTATCATACTACGTTTTTCAATGCATAGTGTGAGGAAATAAAACAAATATAATCTTGTGAACTTAAAATTATGATTGGCTCAAAAGGACTGTATCCAGAGCCGTTAAACAGTGGAAAAATAGTATAAAATTTATGGTACACAGGAAAGGTTGCAGGTTAGCCAACCATTGTAACTAAATAAAAAAAATAATAATAATAAAGCCCTAGGGCAAAATAATTGACATTCTGTTCGGTTTTGATGCATAAAAAGCGGGCCTCTACAAGCACTTGCATTGAAAGAACTATTATTCTATTCGGATCTTTTTAATCGGTCTTCTAATACATTTCGGTCGTACGAAGCAAACGATACATGAAAGAAAGACTGAGAACGGAAAGAGATTTGAAACAATTTTTTTAATACAGTTGCTCAAAAAGTGGTGTATTGCAGGGACGTATAGCGTTCGGGATGTGGGCTATTACATACTCGAGCTTTTTCTTTACCTTTTCCGAACTCGTGCGTTCTCTTTCCCAACTGTCAAAATAATGTCTATTAAAAAGAAAAAAACAACCACGAAGTTTTTACTAAAAAAATTCATAGAAGTTTTTATGATTCATGCAAATATTTCTAAAAAGAAGCTACTAATTTGTTTCAATATCAGATTTAATGATTTGATTCAATGAGTTAGGTTACGTTTTATTTCATTTCATCTCATTAAATTTCATTTTCATTTCATATCAATAAAAAAATTCTGCTGCAGACTTGGATGTATGGGCATAGTTCCCTTTGCCTACCCAGAATGGGTGAAGAAAACAAAAAAAAAACTCTGCGTATATTCTTTTACGGTTGGCGCCATTTTCTAATAATTTTCTTTGCGGGTTTAGTTGTTTGTTGCACAAAATGAGTAATTTCAACGATATTTTATTTGAATTAACACTACCGATCGGAACTCAGTATAATTGCACAAAATGCTTCGGAGAACATTTTACCGGAAAAGTCAAAAAGTCGCTACATATCTACATACGACGAATTTATTGTGTGGAGTATTAGTTAGTTGAGTTTATTGTGTTTTTATTATTTTATTAAATTGCTTCATTTTTTCGCAACTGTATTAAAAATAGTTGTTCAGTACACGTGCGGAACCGTCATTGCAACTTGTTCCGACTGTCAACCCTCACCTTCGGCTGCGCCTCGGCTCGGGTAAACATTTGTCGGAACTCTTTGCAATGACAGGCTTTCCGCACTCGTAATGAAATATACTATTTACCTTATGGCAACATTATGTTATACCCTCTTCAAGTCAGCACAAATAACATGTAATTTTGATGAACCCGAGCAAAATTCCTCGAAGTCGCGTACATCTAAATAATAGCATGTTGCCCTCTTAAGTTACTTATGATATATTTTTATATCATCAATAATACGTTTGTTTGTGTCTAAGTTTGTTAAAGGTACAGAAACTAACAAAAAAAACATATCGACATGAATTCCCAAGAGGTAGTCAGAGGTGTTACCAAGTGTGAACTGTGAAATGCAAGTCACATTTCACACTTAGTTCACCCATTTTTCACCGACGATTATTACGTCTTAAACGTGAGTAGTGAATCCTATCGCTGTACGAGTACGGGCAGAAAGAATTTCTTTTGTTTGACAACAACAAAAATTATTGTCAATGCTAGAAAACTATATTAGTCGCTAAACTCTGATTTTTAATTCCTTAGAATTCTGCCATTTCAGGGAAAGGGATGGCGCTGTGCTAGTAAAGGAGAAACGATACAGTTCATCTCGCTTACTTGCACAGTTCCATCCCTTTCCTTGAACTGTCATAATTCTTCGGAATGAAAAATCAGAGTTTAGGAACTAGTTCCTTTGAAACTAGGCTACTCCCATCCCTAGGTCTTTATCTTTATAGTATGGACGAACAAAAATTTATTTCTGTGCAGGAAAAACCGTGAGCATAAGACTAGCACTAAATAATCTTCATATTAACGTACAATCTGTTTTCGAATCAATTGACGAAGAATGCCAGTTCCATAGAGGATCATATTGCGTCTACATAAAGGCTATAATCAAACAAAATGTCGTTTGAAGAGACGGTAATTTACCTCCCCAGTGGTTAGTTGAATGGAGTTACTTTTCTCAGAATAATTACCAAACATGTTTTGAACAGACCGCCTCTGTGGTTCAATGTTTCGAGACTCGACTATTTCGAAAGTCACGGGTCCGAATCTCATAGGGGCGCATTTGTGCCCGAAGTCCGTCGTTAGGTCTCACCACCTATCACGTTGGGATGTAATAATCCTCGGTGAAACGTGGGTGTACGTGTGTGGACTGTGACTTCCAATTTATGCTCGGGAATACCTCTGACACCCCTTGCTGGAATTCATGTCGTGACGATGAACTTCTTATATAACTTATAAAGAAATAAATAACCTTTATCTTTTCTGATTTTGCACGCAGCTCCACCCTTAACAAATAAACGCTGTCGCCCTAAAAGTGTATTTTCACTTAATTAGCGCTTTCATAAGCTCACAGCGTAATGATATGAATCCAAAAATAAAAATAGGTAAATATCAATTAACATTATATTATCATTGCAGTATAGAAACGCAGAAAGAAAAGTAAATCTGGATGTGAGGAGTTCTGAACCGGGATTCGAACCCGGGATCTCTCGTTCGAATTCCGGTTCAGAGCTCCTCACATCCAGATTTACTTTTCTTTCTGCAATTCTATACTGCAATGATATAATGTTAATTTATATCTCCTTGCGATGGATAAATCGCCAAGTGTTCAAACATAGAAATTTGTTTCTGTCGTAGTTTAGGTAAATATCGTGTAGCCGATTACCTGTTCAATAGAGTGTGCTTTAATTTAATTAAAATTTCGTAAAGTACATATAATACACATACACAGATATTCCATACACATAGAATCTATAAATAGTGACAGCAGTTAAGGCGAGTCTGTAACGATTTTAGATTACAGTAAAATATATCCCACCAAAAACATTTCATGTAAAGTAGGTTGCCAAGACTCATAAAGCTTTCGCTGTTAAAAAGTTATCATATCTCATGTAGAGCCAAGCTCCTAACTCTACAGGGCCTAACTCTACAAACTCTAACTCTAAAAACCCTGTATCTTGCTAAAAAAGTATGGCTTGGCCATTGATTGATACGAAATAATAAAAATACGTAAGCATGTCGCTTTGTATAGCCGTGATATAAATAATATATTAATAATAGGTCTTTACATATGAAGTTGCCGAAATTTTCTTACAGATTCATGAGTTCATAATTCCTGTAATTCAATAGCTATTTTTATTATTTGTTTTTTATTTGAAAGTTAATTTCAAGGTATTACATCTACGTATCAAATTTTGTTTTAATTGTCAGTTTGATAACCAAAATTAAAATTTCAAAGACAGTTCGTCCTAAATGCCATCCATTTCCATGATGAGATTCGTAATAACTTTTTACAGCTGACACTTTTCGAAAATAAAATTAATATTGTCTCATTCATACACAAAAGAAATAAAATAATTTTGATTTGTCATTACTAGTCTAGGTTTTTAATGTTATTTAAGTTTTATACTATTAAATAAAAATAAATACATTCCTAAAAAAATGCAAAAATGTTTTTACTGAAAATTGAGTTTCCTTCAAATTCTCTACAGCAAACGGCAATTTCATATGTAAAGAGCTAATATAAAAACTGGTTGGATTTACACCCTCAGTGTTTTCTGGTTGTGAGTTTGCGATGCAATCGTTAAAATGTCACACATTTTGCGAACCACACTCGCCTTAAATTCACACCTGCACCTATAAAATGATTTATTGACATTTTAACCTTCAATTTACTGTTAATAAATTCATAATTAATTTATGAAATTGGTAAGTTTGCTAACATAAGTGTTTTTCATATAATGTATTGTTCTTCCTGAAACTGTCTGCATAAGCTACTAGGCTGACACAGATAAGATTGTTGCAGAATGTGAGGGTCTAGAGAAGGGAGGCTGGAACTGTGATATCTATTTAATTAATCTGAATGAAATTACATTTTGTGACTTCGATTGTTTTTAAACTTCAATGTTCTATTTTGTCTGCTTTTTCGAATAAATATATCAACTTAGGAATGAAATTTTAATGATACATTTTTTCGTGCTTTTTAAACCGATTTTATGATTATTTTAGTATTTACAGGAAGTGATGCCAGCATATTAGGTGGAATGAAAAATATCGCTTTTTTTCATTTAAGCTTATTTTAAAATCTGTCAGTTAGAAAAAGGTAAGAAAACGGTTTTCGAATCGTAAATATCGGTGAAAAAAAACCAATTTAGTAAATAATGCCATTGAATCTTGCCTATAACTTAACAAGCCTCCAGTTTGAATTTAGCGACATAAATCAAAGACACATTATACAATAATGTCACCAAAAGTGGAATATTGCCCAACTTGGCCGTCCCTTAGAAACTTTTATTACCTCTTTATCTCTAATTAATAGTGAGCGAAGCTGTATAAATGTGCGAAGATTTCTGTCCAGATCCCTCTTATCCAGATCTTTATCTTCCTCCAAAGTGTCTTGGCCTTCGCCTTGACCCTTACAATGACTGGATAATGCGTTGATAAATTAACTTAACCGACTTTGCAACCATATGTGGTGTAGGTTATGTCAGGTTTATTACTCTTGTGACTTATGATTTATGAACGTAACAAAAAAAATGGGTAAGTGCAAGTAGAACTCGCGTCCTGAGCGTTACGTACCATCTAAATTAATATACTTAAATATTTTAAACAGATATTACAAACTTATCTTGCCTACAAAATGTATGTAACAAAACTGAAAAATTAAATAGGTTGAGTATTCGGCGACGTTACCCTAAAACTATACGTCCATAATACGGAGCAGAAAGTAAGCGTTGTGGAAGGAATGATAAAATGAAGTTAAAGTATTAAGAACAATTGTATTTTTAGATAGTAAAAATAAAATGTGGACAGCTAACGAGAAAATATTTTTATAGACGGGTGAAAAATCTTGACAAGCGACACATTACAAAAATGGCATAGCAGCCAGTATACACTTGATGTTATACGATCTCTTTCAGTACATTTACTTATTTCCTCGTAGCCAAACTCTCCTTCTGAGTCTCCTTTTTTTTGTCTTTAGTAACAAAGATGATTTATTTTTTGTACAGATTTTGTAACTGATGTCAAAAGATGATTTTTTAATGAGACTTTGACAGATGAATTTTTTCAAATAATTTTTGACAGTTGAGTTTTTCATTGATTTTTTGACAAATGTCGAAAATTTAAAAAATATAAATCATGTGTCAACTTTGACATCAGCGTAAACAGTAAATTATGTGTCACCTTAACATCTGTCACAAAACCTATAAAAAATACATCACTTATCACTTTTAATATCTGGCGAAAAATCCTAAAAAAGGAAAACATCTGTCAGTTTTGACATCTGGCAAAATTTTTAATAAAAATAAATCATCTGTCACTTTTGACATCCGTCACAAAATTTGTATAAAATTAATCATCTTTGTTACCAAAGAGCAAAAAAAATCGCAGAGGTTCCATCATGGACCTACAATTTAAAGGTATGATCCAGAAGGAGAGTTTGGCAAAATACTTTGGCCACGAGTTGGCATATGCTCTAAGGCCACGAGGAACACCTCGATTTTTTGACTACATTATTATTAGATAAACTAGATAAACTCTTCTATAGTGGCCTGTCAAATTAGTTTGCTTTAATGTTCTCGGCGCTGAGCATGGTCAGAATTAATGTCATCACAGTTCGTTCTGTAACTTAAATTAATTTTTAGTCCCACAACGGTTGCATTTGCTCTTGTAAACTTGGGTGGAAACTTAATAATAAGTTTTTGCTGTTTTGCAACTTCAGAAGAACTTAATGCGGTATCAACTTAAACAATAAATATATACTACTGTATTTATTTATGTTGTACAGACGCCTGCAGTTCTAGCTCCCAATTTGTTAACGATTAAGAAGAACTGCCAATAGGTAGGTAGCCTGTCATTTGACGTCCGTACACAATACTCTTTCATGTTTGTGATAAAGAAATATAATGTTTACATATTAATAAAAAATCCATAAAATTAACAAATATAACTGAAATAAATTAAACTAATAATCGAATGTAAATAAAAAAATATATATAATTTACGAAAAGTGATGAAAAACTAAGACAAGACCGCTGTCATCTTGTGAGGATTTTACCCCTGGGGCTTTGCCTCGTTGAATTTTACTGACGATTGTAATGTCCCAAAGTGATGGGTTGTGGGCCCCTTCGCCGTACTTCGGGCACAAATATGGAGCCAAAGCTTATTATGCCGTCCGAAGTACGCAGACCAAACGAATGTTCTCCTACGGGATTTGATCCCGCGACCTACGGATTAGTGATCGACTACTCGAACCACTAGACCGAAGTGGTATTCTTAATTTTTAATTAATTTATTAAAAACAGATTTTCTAGATTAAGGGGCTTGGTATCGCCAACGTATAATTTCAAAAGTCGACTCCTCTTTTGAAAAAAAATAAAATCATGAAACTCTAACAAAACTTATGCAACATATTTCTTTTTCATACCACCAAAAACTCTCTATAAAAAAAAAATTTACCGAATGTTGTTTTTTGTACTGAATTCCCTACTGGTCTTATGTGGCTTGGTCGATTTAATTAATTAATTTATTTATTAATTTACTCATAGGAAGATTAACAGACAAATAGGTACAGTAAAAATTTTGAATAAATAACTGCCGATAATAATAAAATGCCGATAAAAAATCTTCACCTAATGGATGACAAAATTAAATAGAAGTGAGCCGTAGGGGCACAACAGTTTAACTTAACAGTTTAAATTACAGTTTTAGCTTACATATAAGCACAGTATATTTCTTATACTGTGAAATAAGTGAAATAAGTATTTGAGTAATAGATAAACTTGATAGATACAAACATAACATAGGATTAGTCAGTCGAACAATCATGTCCATGTGAAAAGTGTCTTTTTCTCCTATTTCGCCCTATCAAGGACGAAGCGAGCGTCGTAACAGCCACTATGTACTACGCGCTGATATAAACGTTATTTCAATGTTGTTTCCGTTGATTTTCGTACCGATAAATATCGAGCTGCTAATTTGGCGACATTAATCACCTAAGGTGAGAGACAGGGGGTAATCGGAAAATAACTTTCTACTTTAAACAACATGGGTAAAGCCGTAGGCGACGGGCTGTTTTCGCCATGAAACTTGCTCCAAGGAACTTTATTTCATCTTATATAAGTCTACTTCTAAGAAACGAAAACTTCGTAAATTCCAATTAAAGATCAACATAAAGCTTGTAAATGTCAGCCCGCCTAAGCTTTTCGTTTCAGTAAAACAATTTTGTCTTAATTAGAACTTTGGAGGGTCTATACGATTACTGTTCATGTATTTTTGTCTTATTTAGAACTTTGGAGGATCTATACGAGTACTGTTCATGTATTTTTGTCTTATTTAGAACTTTGGAGGATCTATACGAGTACTGTTAATGTATATTTGTCTTATTTAGCACTTTGGAGGGTCTATACGAGTACTGTTAATGTATTTTTGTCTTATTTAGAACTTTGGAGGGTCTAAACGAGTACTGTTAATGTATTTTTGTCTTATTTAGAAATTTGGAGGGTCTGTGTGAGTACTGTTCATGTATTTTTGTCTTATTTAGAACTGTGGAGGATCTATACGAGTACTGTTCATGAATTTTTGTCTTATTTAGAACTTTGGAGGGTCTATACGAGTACTGTTAATGTATTTTTGTCTTATTTAGAACTTTGAAGGGTCTATACGAGTACTGTTAATGTATTTTTGCCTTAATTAGAACTTTGGAGGGTCTATACGAGTACTGTTAATGTATTTTTGTCTTATTTAGAACTTTGAAGGGTTTATACGAGTACTGTTCATGTATTTTTGTCTTATTTAGAACTTTGGAGGGTCTGTGCGAGTACTGTTCATGTATTTTTGTCTTATTTAGAACTTTGGAGGGTTTATACGAGTACTGTTCATGTATTTTTGTCTTATTTAGAACTTTGGAGGGTTTATACGAGTACTGTTCATGTATTTTTGTCTTATTTAGAACTTTGGAGGGTCTGTGCGAGTACTGTTCATGTATTTTTGTCTTATTTAGCACTTTGGAGGGTTTATACGAGTACTGTTCATGTATTTTTGTCTTATTTAGAACTTTGGAGGGTTTATACGAGTACTGTTCATGTATTTTTGTCTTATTTAGAACTTTGGAGGGTTTATACGAGTACTGTTCGTGTATTTTTGTCTTATTTAGAACTTTGGAGGGTCTGTGCGAGTACTGTTCATGTATTTTTGTCTTATTTAGAACTTTGGAGGGTTTATACGAGTACTGTTCATGTATTTTTGTCTTATTTAGAACTTTGGAGGGTTTATACGAGTACTGTTCATGTATTTTTGTCTTATTTAGATATTTGGAGGGTCTGTGCGAGTACTGTTCATGTATTTTTGTCTTATTTAGAACTTTGGAGGGTTTATACGAGTACTGTTAATGTATTTTTGTCTTATTTAGAACTTTGGAGGGTCTATACGATTATTGTTCATGTATTTTTGTCTTATTTAGAACTTTGGAGGGTCTGTGCGAGTACTGTTAATGTATTTTTGTCTTATTTAGAACTTTGGAGGGTCTATACGAGTACTGTTAATGTATTTTTGTCTTATTTAGAACTTTGGAGGGTCTATACGATTATTGTTCATGTATTTTTGTCTTATTTAGAACTTTGGAGGGTCTATACGAATACTGTTAATGTATTTTTGTCTTATTTAGAACTTTGGAGGGTCTATACGAGTACTGTTAATGTGTTTTTGTCTTATTTAGAACTTTGGAGGGTCTATACGAATACTGTTAATGTATTTTTGTCTTATTTAGAACTTTGGAGGGTCTATACGAGTACTGTTAATGTATTTTTATCTTATTTAGAACTTTGGAGGGTCTATACGATTACTGTTCATGTATTTTCGTCTTATTTAGAACTTTGGAGGGTCTGTGCGAGTACTGTTTTTGTATTTTTGTCTTATTTAGAACTTTGGAGGGTCCATACGAGTACTGTTAATCTATTTTTGTCTTATTTTGAACTTTGGAGGGTCTATACGATTACTGTTCATGTATATTTGTCTTATTTTGAACTTTGGAGGGTCCATACGAGTACTGTTAATGTATTTTTGTCTTATTTTGAACTTTGGAGGGTCTATACGATTACTGTTCATGTATATTTGTCTTATTTTGAACTTTGGAGGGTCTATACGAGTACTGTTAATGTATTTTTGTCTTATTTTGAACTTTGGAGGGACTATACGAGTACTGTTAATGTATTTTTGTCTTATTTTGAACTTTGGAGGGTCTATACGAGTACTGTTAATGTATTTTTGTCTTATTTTGAACTTTGGAGGGTCTATACGAGTACTGTTAATGTATTTTGTCTTATTTAGAACTTTGGAGGGTCTATACGAGTACTGTTAATGTATTTTTGTCTTATTTAGAACTTTGGATGGTCTATACGAGTACAATCCATGTATTTTTGTGTTATTTAGAACACTGGAACACTGGGAGGTTTTATGAAGAAATGCGCAGTTATTCCAGAATTCCTTATTTAACATTGTGTCATCAGAGAATCAGAAAAAAAAATGTTACAACATGTTACATACCTAGAAATGAATTTAAGATCTTGTTTACGTTTGTGGTTTAATTATTTACAAATATATTCCATTGATCCATACTCCTATTTTTAATGCGAAAGTGTGTTTGGTGGTTTGTTGGTTTGTTCTTCTTTAACGCAGCAACAGATCGACGTGATTTATGCATAGACATAGTTTATGGGCCGGAGTGACACTAAAGCCGATTCTGATGATTTAAATTTTAGTTTTAGTGCTGTCAAAAGTGCTGCCTTAAGTGTTAGGAACAGAAGATTAATAACTACGGTAAATTTTAAATTTTGACATCACCAATACTAAAATTAAAGCATTCAGAATCGACTTTATAGGCTACTTTTATCCAGGGAAAATGCAAACGAAATGCAAAGCCGCGGGTAAAAGCTAGTTATAAATAAATTAAATCACAAACGTGAACAAGATCTCATATTCAGTAATTGCTGTCGCAGCCTTTTAACAATATCACAGTATAAGGAAGTAAACAGTATTCTATCCTCATACAAATGGGCCGAAATAAATTGGTCCTCTAAAAAAGCCGCTTTGGATGAATCATATTATGATTTCGTTCTAATGCCGTCTCTTTTGCACGCGTGAAAAAACTCTGACTCCATCCTACTTTCAAATCATTTTATAATTCACCCAAGTCGGCCTTTTTAGATCCCCAGCTCCCAAAACTCGGTTCAACTCAGTTTACGACAGTCGCGGTAATAAGTGTTCTGTGGTCGGGGTCGTGCCGCAGTTGCACGTTGCCGCGTTGACACTGTAAGCCGCTCCCACGCACTTTCGTTAATTATGGCACGAAATTATAGAATATGTTGTGCATTGTATTGTTGTTTAAATTAAATCATGCGACAATTTTTTAAAGCATAATTAAATACGTAACAGTCAGTTGGCAGCCCTAGCGCGTGTTTAGGCAGTGAGCGGCCGTAGGTATTGATTTCAAGGACACCGCCCAGTTAAACTACTGTCTACTTCCTTATACTGTGACAATACTAATTTTAATGTTCAATGTAGGTACGTAAATAACACACTTAAGGGCCTTACTATTGCCAAATGGGTACTTTCTAAAGCCTACTCCTCGTTTATGGCCAAACCAAAAATAATGAAAAAATGTATTATGAATAATCAACTCTTAGACAACATATGCAACAATTTTCTTTTTCATACCACCAAAACTTCTACATGAATTTTTTTTTTTACTGAATGGTGTTTTTTGACCTCAAATTCCCTACTGCTCCTGAGTGGCTTGGCCGATTGAATTCATTTATGCTTTGATAAATAGATAAACTTTATAACTATAAACATAACATAAGATTATTCAATCGAGTAATCACGTCCAAGTGAAAAGTATAATTTTCTCCTATTTCGCCCTCTCAAGGACGCAGCGAGCGTCGTAACAGCCACTATGCATTGCGCACTGATATAAACGTTATTTCAATGTCGTTTCCGTTGATATTTGTAGTGACAAATATCGAGCTGCTAATTTGGCGATGGTAATCGCCTTAAGTACTGTTTTGTTATTTTCGCCCTAAATATAGAGAGACATTTCAAAACTTTATTAAATCTGTCTATTAGTATGGACTAGAACTTCGGATAGATTAAACGTACATGCAGACATACATACATCTTTACATATTTTCTCTTTTAGTCTAAGTTAGTGCGTCGTTTCCATCAAAATCTAGGAAATATATCAAAATAATGTTTGCGGATATGTTTGTTTACATCATAAGCATACAAGTATTAAACTTTTGATAAGAAAGCAATAAAATTGACATAAAACTGAAAGTAGTGGAGATTTTCCAGTGTTTTTTCATAGTTGACACACATACATATACTTACGCCTGTCTCCCAGAGGGGTAGGCAGAGACCCACAGATTTCTATCTGCTACAATCCTGACACACCTCTTTCGCCACCTCCACATCCATCAATCTGGTCATACAAGTATTTTGCAATGCCCTTTTCATCTCCATCCATCCATCAGTCTAATTCGTCCACTGCTGGACATCAGCCTTTCCAGGACTTTGCCACTCCCGGCGATCATCCTGGAAGAATTGCCCATACTCACACACGCTGGGCAGGCGGGTTGGTGAGCGCGGTGCCGGAACCCTCGCACCAGTGACGCTGCTGCCCGTCACCAGTCTGTTCCATATAAGGCCCGGCTATTAGGGATGGATATACCGCCATCCATCGGTCCCAAGCATGGTGGGCCTCCTGGTTTTTGCCTGTGAGCTGTCCCTTTACTCTCCCCCGAATTACTTCGAGACCTCCAAGTAAGATGGTGGTACCTCCACAGTCGAGCCCGGCATCAGCTCTACCACCTTTTCATCTGTATAGAGCAGAAATCAAACAATAAAAAATAGTCAAACGCGAAATCGACCACACACCGAGGGTCATTCCAAAATGTTTTTTTCTTTAACTATTTATATTACGTTGCACAATAATATTTTGAATCCTGGCAAGTGGGGTATCGTTTGAAAAGGGTATTTTTTGACCCTTCTAAAACGACGTTTTTTTTTGCATGTTCCAGCAATTTTACAAAATGTGTTTTCAAAGCTCAAAATATTTTTTTTAAACCTGTTTCGAGAGAGTGCCAAGAATGATGTATAGGTAAATGATAATAAAAGAGCAAGGATGAAGAAAATTTTCGACTTGTTTCTCATATCAAGTCTCACAATATATATTATATAGGCGTGGTGAGTGATACCTACCACAAGCAAACAAAAATGCGAGAATTATTGTATCTTCAGTCTTCTATTTTTAGGGTTCCATACCCGGACGGTGCCAAACAGGACCCGATTACTAGCGTCCAATGTCTGTCGGTCTGTCCCTCAGACTGTCTGTCTGTCACAGGGGCATATAGTTTCAGCCGTTATAAGTAGCCAGTTGAAATTTTCATAGAATATGCGTTATGGCCTCTGTCAAGGATTACAATAAAAAAATTAAACCCGAGAGGGTTCGTTATATAAAGAACCACGAACAAGTTAGATTTATCTTAAAGACTATAAATAAAGTAAAATAACAAATGATAAAAAATTGTCAGGTGCTATAATTTTAGCGCCTTGTTTTTCTGCGCCTTGATGTTGCTGTGGCATTTAAATTGTTGTAATGTACCACAGAACATTGTGTTATGTTCGATAATGTTTTACCACCCAAAACATTTGTATGTTAGGGTTTGTATACGAGTCCGTCATGTACTTGACTAAATTAGTTATGCTTTGTATCAATAACATTAGATATTTACATATGAAATTGCCGTTTTCTAAGGTATAGAGAATTTGAAGGAAACTCAATTTTCGGTACTAACATTTTTGCATTTTTTTTAGTAAAGACAAATCCAAATTATGTGATTTCTTTTGTGTATGAACGAAGCGAAGCAATATTAAGCTAACAGCAACATTAATTTAATTAAAAAAAATATTACGAATCGTATCATGGAAACGGATGGCATTTAGGACGAACTGTTTTTGAAATTTTTATTTTGGTTATCAAACTGACGCTAAAAACAAAATTGAATACGTAAATGTAAATCCATGAAATCAACTTTCAAACAAAAACAAAAAATGGAAATAGTTATTAAATTACAGGAACTATGAACTCATGAATCTGTAAAAAAAAAACGGCAATTTCATCATATAAATACCTATTATACTGTCGCGTACATAGATCTCGATGGTCCAGTGCTACTTATGGAACGACTATTAATGGATTTGCCATCTCTGACATAGAGAAACAAGTGAATAAACAAAAAGAAATACATTTCTCAAAATTCATATTAAGTATTCCCTAAACTTCGCTCTAAGTTTCTGTGGTACCTGTAACTTACATAAGTAATGCCCACAGAACGTTTCAGTTAGTTTATACAAGTTGTACTGAAATTGCAGTTCTATTCAGAGGTCCTATTCAGTACTTCCATTGAGGGGCTATTCATAACAAAGTTGTTCTGCGAAAGGCGGCTTTCGCTGTGCAATAGTTAACAGAAGCTTATGAACTGATTGAACTGTGCTCATGGAAGTATGTATAGGTATACATACTCTTCCCAATAAGCTTATTATAGACTTTTCTTAGTGCTTTTTAAGTTTATTTTATTTGTTGTAGGTATAAATAAAAAGGTATAAATAAATTAAAACCTACTTACACTACCAAAAACCATAACAACACGCAAAAATAACAAAATTATTGATTGCTAAATAATTAATAATACATTATTTTTGCCTCATATACCATTTTCAGGACCCAAGAGAATCGGCACGGTAGTTTTCAAGTGATGACTGGTAGCTAAAAGTACTCATAAATGAGACGCATCAGGTTCGAGTGTTAAAACTAAAGTTTTATCCTAAACACTTCTAAAATTCCCGTCAATAAATATAATAAAAAAACATTGCTCGCTTGGATCCCGTTTCTCCCGATCCCGTGGGAATTTCCTTAAATCCTTTCTTAGCAGATGTCTATGTCATACAAGGAACCTACAGGCCAAATTTCATGTTCCTAGCTACCACCGTTTGGTCTAGGCGTTGTTATATATAGATTATTCGATCTCTTTGCATTTCTAAACATAACCTCAAATACGTCAAACTTTGACTTGCAAGCTTTGAATCACCAAGTGTGCTATCGGAGATAATTGCGCAAGCCTACTTTTCAACTTTATTACGAATGAAATAAGAGCGAAATGTGGACTTGCAGAGCTTTTCTGAATGCTACATGAAATAATCGATTTGCTTGCGTGTTTGGCACGTACTCGTACTAGCAGTTAAGTGACAAACATCAAACATACCGCTGTTTATGGCAGTACGTACAGTAAACTGATTAGCAGGGATCTGTAACATTTGCTATAGATGACTGGTCTGTGACGTAATTTAGCGTGTTTTTATCATAGGTACATCAAAATTGATAATAAGTAGGTATAAGTACTTACTTATCTAAACTCTTTACATTATGTGAAACATGAGTCAACACTGTCATTGTCGCTTGAGATGGTACTTCAAAGTAAATGTCATTATTTATAGATTATTTAAGGTTTCTCCCAACGCAAACAACCTTGAACTGAGTAACTTTATAACCATTTTATACGGTAACTATAGCATTTTGTAATAGAGGAAAAATACATAGTAATCTACATGATACAAAAAATTATGTGGTTTTTCCTGAATTTTATTTTAATATACAGAATTGAAGCAAGAAAATTCTAAGTTTACCCTTATTTCTCGATTTTTTGTCCACTTGTAACAATATAACTGCTACAGTTTTTATCGAAACAGTATAAAAATTTATAAACTTCTGAACAAAATAATATTAAATGATATGGTTTTCTCAGTTCTTGAAAATTCATTTTATTTTAGATAAAATAAATTAAAAACACACTATTTTCGCACTTGTCAGCCGCAGCGACTGACGTAACAGCCATGTTGAAGTGCGAGCTGATAAGAACTTTATTTTAATATGATTTTGTTCGAAATTTCAACCACCACGAATCGAGTTGCTTATTTTTCCGACGGAGCCACCTTAAGAAGCTATGGAATAATTTTGTCAGCAGTTTCCCTTTCTTATAATATACAAGGTGACTTTTTAATCATCGTCCAAATTCATACTTGAGGCTTGATAAGTGATCAGTATCTTGGATCAGTAATAATTTTTATGAAATTCGTAAAATTAAATTTCGGCTTGCCATATAAATTCAGTTCAACTCCCGAGTGAATCACTATGGGGAATCGAAATTTCATTTTACGAATTTCACCAAAATTGTTATTGATGCATGATACTGATCACTTACCAAGCCACCAGTATGAATTTGGACGATGATGAAAAAGTCACCTTGTATTTATATATATATATTATTTTTATAATAGTGAGAACGTTTACTGCTCCTATTGTCAGCAGATTTTAACACCAAGACTTAATTTTACTGAGAAGTACTAATGCTTTAAGAAAAGCATGAATTTCAAGTAAAACCGATTGAAACGAAACCAACACAGATACTTACTAGAAAAAGCCACCTTTTTTACATAAGGAAATAATATTTAATGTCCTAATGTAGCCGCGGTTTCAAAATAACTGAAGTATTGCATGCGCGGCATCTGATTAGAGCAGGATAGACAGTTAAAAACAAAAACGTTAGAGCAGGACTGAATTTCAGCATTGTGCTGTGCAGCCCCTTAATAAAACACCGATCAAAGCTGCCGAGAAAACGTTAAATTTTACGATAGTATTTGTTGCGCAAGTTATTGAAGCGTAACCTTATTTACAGTGACCATGATTCATTTTGTGTTTGTTTACTTTTATTAGCTTTACTTTGATTGATTTGAGCAAAGAAAATTTCCTTTTTCTGATGGGCGATACATTTCTTTGTAAAATTTCGTAATTGATTTTCGCAATATATAAACAATAATATAAGTAGAAAGTATCTATTATTATTTAACTAGATTTGCCCGCGGCATTGCCCGCGTTGAAAATATAATAAATATTAATAATAAAAAAAAACAAAACACTTGAATCACAGAGAGGAGATGGTTGTGAGTGATATTGGATGTAGGAGATAATCTCTGGAATTAATAAATCAATATAAATTTAAATTATTAAAATTAATAAATTTAATTCTATTATAATTATTAATTAATATAAATTAAAAGTAATTTGATGTGCCATACAGATCTGTCGTTTCTGAAACGCGGAACATTGATTTCATAATTTCATTCTTTAATTATTAAGCGATTACGTATCCAAACCCATATTGTTTATACCGGTCATAATTTTCACAATACAAAGAATCAAATTGCATCGTGTTTTTTCGCGATATTGGCGTTCGTGTGAGTGATAAGCGCACACAAAGGTGTGTAGAGCGCCATCTCACTCTTTCCCATGAATTTTGTTTCGATTTTATATAATAGAAGATATCACTGCACTGGAATGACAAAAGGATTTTCTAAATGTTGCTACAGTCAATGACCACGCTATTGTATTTTGGCTACTTTGACGCCATCTAGTTTTTGGCTACTTTTCTCGACAGATTCAAATTTATTAGTGACTAGACATATACCATAAATTTAACTAGACTTTATCTGTGCTGACCTCCAAACATCTAACACAGTTACGCCATCTATTTTTACACTCCATGAACTAATAAAATCAATCTTGATGTACAAAAACGTATCGCCACCTATTGGGGAAAAATGTAACTATATTTTTGACGTTTTTTTTTCAAAAATGTCAATTTTTAAAATGACCTTTCGTCACTCCAACGACATAAAGTTGCACAAAAGTAAAACCCATTTAACTCCGTACGGAGCCACAAACGAACCTGTTGCAATGGGCCAAAATAAAATTGCTTCTATATTCACTATGTGACAGTCAACGGAACAGGTAACTTTTTGGCTCTGTACCGAAGTTTTTAACTTAATTGCATTCATACATACACACAGGCAGACATAAGTGTTTGATATATTTTTTTTTTATAGTTCAAAAGGCCTCAAGAAATCTTCTTTATTTTTTTTTCTCCTGTACTGACAAGACCCTATTTACAATTTTGTTTTAATGCTTTTTAGGTTATTCCTACGGGCGATTTTATTTTTGTGTCACCATCCTGTGTTTAAAATACATTTTTACAGTTCCGAGCTATTTGCTTTGTATTGAGGACTAAAAGTAAATAAAATTCAAATTAATTTTATAAAATACCGTTATATGACTTTACTGTGGTAAATTATTATCATATAAAAATGCTGATAAAAATGGGAGAACACGACAAGTATTTTATGTTTTACAAATATTTCTAAAAGTCCCCCCCTTCCCAGTTACAAATCCTGGCTACGGCCCTGCCATAGACCCTGTCTGTCGTTATAATCGAGATGCAGTTATGATATTCTGTTACTTATGTACGTATATTCTTTTACCTATGTATGTATATTTATTGCATAAACGCAACTCTGACCACATAAATAGCATTGGTTAGATAACTTAGTCATACTGCAATGAACTTCAATAGAACTGCCACGAATGAAGTTTCGCGATTTAGGCATTTTCAACATTATTCCTTTAAGATAAGAACTTTGACAGGGGACTTCTTTTATGGTGTTCACTTTATATTATGGTATTTTTTTTGTCGCGGCTTCGTCAGCGCTAAATATAATTTTTATAGCTCTTAGTCGCTTTTTCTCGACTTGTTTCCTTAAACTAGGATGGTGATGATGATGATGATAATCACGATGATAATGATGATCACGCTGATGATGATGATGGTGATAATCACGATGATGATGATGATGGTGAAGCGAATAATTACATATTCTATTCTAAATAGTCATTGCTTCCTTAGTTACATTTTAACCTGTTCAGTTATAATTATAAACTTTTTAAAACAATTTTGAAGAGCAAAAGATGTGGGGCGCGATCGTGCCAAGTAAAATTACACCTAATTACCTGAAAATGAATACTGCATCATAATATATTAATAGTGCTAGCGGTTGTCCAGCCAGTAGGACGCCAGTGACTGGTGGCCAGTATGACGCCAGTGGCTGGCGGCCAGTCTGAATCAGAGCGTCCGTGGGTGATTACTGTCACCGAGTGTGCATCTAGTTTACGATCATGTATAATATTATTGGCACGGAATAATCATCAGCATTGGAATGGAGACCACGTACAGCAAAGCGTAGCGTAGGCCACCCTCGTGCCCGCTGGACTGACGATCTGAAGGACGTTGCGGGTGGCGGCTGGATGAGGATGACTGAGGACCGCCAAGAGTGGTGTAATATGGGAGAGGCCTATGTCCAGCAGTGCACGAATACGGGCTGATGAATGTTGGGATGGAATAATCAGCAAAAATTGGAAAAACGAGTGCTAAGCCGATATTATGATGTTTTTTTGTATGATTGTAAAAAGGGATAGTTTCCATAGACAATAATATTGACGATGGATCCTTTAAAAATGTTAATGTTATGTCCGCCTTAGACAGTTCAGTTAATATTTAGAACACTCTTGACACTGGTATTGTCGTATCAAAGAAGTCTATTTTTTTTCATACAAGGTTCTGTGTCATGTTATCCATTACTTGAGTATTAAAATTCCTGTTGCCTTCCTCAATAAACGCTACCTTGTTTTAGTAAATAATTATTAGCTAAGCAATTATGCGTTTATATAATCTAGTTATTCTATCCGCATACCAAATTGTTATTACCTTGTCGATCATTTGAATTATGTAAACTAATTTATAAACTAGTCTTTGTCTATGGCAATATTTGGATTACAGGAGTGATTTGGGTGGCGTATCTCGCCCCAAAATCTTTGGTTTTCAAAAAATCTAAAATGGTTTTAAAAAAATTATGTTGATACGTCAAGCACCTGTTCATAACTTAAATAAAAAAATGGCTGGAATTCGACGCGTATTACATGTATTACAAGCATTTCTAAAAACTTCGTCTCCCTCGATTATTAATCCTAGCTACGGGCCTGTGGTTAGATAGTATTTAAGTCCTACTTTTATCAGCCAAATTTATTTTCATAAAATATTCTACAACGGAAATGTCATCACCATCTGTTGAGTTGCTGGAGTATGAAATCGTTGTCATATAGGTTTAATATAAATTCTCTTGTCAGTGCAGTATTCGTCTTTTAGTTAAATAACAATTATTTTAGTTCTTGGTACGAACTAATTATCACCTGTATTTTCAGATGTTCTTATATGTTCTTCTCTGTCTTTCTCGTCTTTTTTTTCCTTCTAAAATGTTTACAAGATCGTTGCTTGAAGTGTCATGATTTATTTACTCCCATGTTGTCTATGGGCTCCTAACCTTAAGATTTCTTTATTTGTAACTTTAAACCTTTTAAACAAAACCAATAAATTAACGTATTATACATTAAAATTAATGCATAATTAGAGCTCCTCACAACTTTTTCTTCCACGTTTCTATACCGCAACGAAAATTAAACCAAATTTGAAGTCTTAGAAACTGCTTGTATTATGTATAAATTCTAAGAAACTCTTGGCTCCCGTACCAATAGCAGGTATTCAATTTTCATAAATGTCACGATACCCAGATTTACTACATAATTCGAGGTTAAAACCAAAGTTTTATTTTAAGAACGAACTTGTTTACATATGTCATCTAATTTTAGACTCTAGACGAATTGTTTTAAGACAGTGAGGTCATACCTTTGTGATGATTTTAAACCAAGGTTTATAATCGCGTGACTCAACTTTGTGTCTTTTTAGGGTTCCGTACCCAAAGGGTAACCAACGGGACCCTTTTACTAAGACTCCGCTGTCCGTCTGTCACCAGGCTGTATCTCATGAACCGTGATAGACAGTTGAAATTTTCACAGATGATGCCGCTATATAAACAAATACTAAAAAACCGAATAAAATAAATATTTAAGAGGGCTCTCATACAACAGACAAGTTTTTTTTGCCGTTTTCCCGACTCGCACTTGGCCAGTTTTTTATGTTTTTAACACCATAAATATTTTTTTTTTGGTGTTTTCGTCTACCTATAAAGTGTATATCGCAACGTCATCAAAGTTCATTTTACAACCACCTCGTAATTCAACTCTTGCTTTTAGACCAAACTGTATAAAAGGATGAATATTTTCGTCTGGAAAAACGTTTGTTATTTTGTTAAGGGCCCGTTATGCCTGATATTGAGCACCTCATTTAGGATCAAGTAGAACTGAACTCTATTATCTTTTATTATAGTTTAAAATAGCGCGCTCTGATCCATGGTTGTTACGACAACCGAAACATCGCGCGCTCTTAAAAAACACGTTTTTCACTCAAAAAACATTTGAAATTTTCAGAAAACTATCCACAAAAGTACTTACTTAATTATATTTTCCTTAATTTTCTGTAATTTGCCAACGATTTGGTAATGTAAATTTTATATAAAACGAAAAAAAAACATGAAAAATCGACCAAATTTCGTTTTTTTTTTCAATCGAGCAAAGTATAACATATCGCGTTTTGAACCGCAAGAAAATCTGCAGTAAGAATTTTACTAAAATATATATATTTAGGATAATAAATATCACAATTTCGTGAATAAAAATGAATCAGTAAAGAGACAAAATCGGGATAAGCCCTCCTTAAATTTGTTATTTGTCAAACGTTTGTCATTGCCCGTAAGTATCGTGTCTAGTAGAAAGCCAAGGGATTTATCAACCTATTAATGTATTATTATTATTATAACTAGTGTTTATAGTTCTTTCTAAAATCAGCAATATAGTGTGGATTTATAATTGACATTATCCGAGGATATTAATTTTATTTATAAGTTACAAAGCGTAAAAAAACACGAAAACAAAATTCTTAATATTTAACATTTATATTAAACAGCCAAATCCACTGTCTGTTTTCTGCCTCTATTGCAAAGGGAGGAAGAACAAAAATAGAACCAGCAGCAATTTGTTCGAGGGTACCTTGTGTTTTCTTTATTTAGTCACATTCATGATAAAATAAACCGATATAGCAACACCATCAACATCCGATTTTTGTCGTTCAGGCATCCGTACCTCAAAATGAAAAAAAAAAAACGGAACTCTTATAGGATCACCTTGTTGTCCGTCTGTCTGTCTTTCAATATTGTCCCCTATTGCGTGGTGGTACGGAACCCTTTGTGCACGAGTACTACTCATACTTGACTGGTTTTTTACACTACACATAAAGTGGTCCGAGGCAGTTGCATCATATAAATCATTCGTCTGTTACCGGTTTCGAAAATTTTGCAGAAGTCGCTTGGCAGACTGTTTAAAACCTTGCTTTCACTCTCTCGATTTCTGGGCGAGTGCCCTTTATCCCAGGTCTTATCTACCAACGTTTTCCATCTGCCGACGCAACACAAAAACAGTCTTTCCTTTTCGCAATAATATCATACATTCGGTTATACACACACATAGACGAATCCTCGTTTCTATAAATAGGTCTTTCTCGGCCACTTAAAGGAGTTCTCGCCGAAATTGGTCCTTCTTGGAACATAAAAGACAATAGCTTTCACGCTTTCCTCTCAAGGACCCTGTACTCGGATTTCTCACGTAAAAAGTACCAGTTTGTATGGAAATCCTGAATAAGATACCCAGAAATTGATAATTTTCGGGGCAATTACTTTTGTTATTACGCACAAAGTTAACTGAATCTATCGTCTACAATCAGATAACGCTGAATGTTTTTGAATTCTATTGACTAGACAAAATTTAGAATGAAAGAGTTCGGTAACTTTAAGTATATTGTATCTCTATATCTCGCAAATAACGCAAATATCTTATTTTTTAAATAACATGTATTTTACCAGTTTTTTACATTTATTATACCATGACAGAACTGAATGCGTCCGCGTTAAAGTGAAGCATCTTCGTTTATATCGTAAAAACCAAAATAAAAATTAACATTGTAAGGAAATTAGGGCCTGTGTTTCCTAAAAGAGTTATCAATAAATGTCCTGCAATTACATTAGCTTTTAATCGCACAGCTAATGTTCCAGGTTGAATTACATTTCTAATAGTTTCAATTAATACTATAAAAGGTATTAAAAACCTAGAGTATTAAATGACTAAATATACAGAGTGAATTTTTGAGACGGGACAGTAGGGGCAGGTACCTTAACCGTTATAGTTACAGGAAAACGCTCTTAGGAGACTATCCATAAATTTTTAAGATATTCTGAACTGCATATACAGATTTTGGAAAAAATGTACAGTCAGCAAGAAAATTGTCATTTTAAACAAAAACTTTTTTTATGCCAATCGATCCTGTTTCTTATTAGGATCAAAAGTCTCTACTGGACCGACTGAGGTTTGAGTACTATAAATGTCAGAAATCGCAAAAAACTTTTTCCATACATTTGTACGGAAATACAGGGGCATAAGATAATTACAGTTTTTGTCAAGCTGGCCTCGTGGCTTACTGTACCTAGAAGCAAAAGCGCCTACCTAAGTAGACAATCATCATAGTTGCATCGATAATCTTCTACAACATTAGAACTAAAACAAATAATAATAAAATAAATCATTTTAATATGTATTTTAGACACAGACAAACATAACTTACATTTAGATGATCTACGAAATGAATTGCTCAAAATGACCGCCGTTTCCACGAATACATAAGTTCACTCGTTTTTGTACTGAGCTAGTAGCAGCCGATAATTTTCTTGGATGGATGTCATTTAAAATCTTTTAGGTAGCCCCACAGAAAAAAATCGAGAGGCGTTAGATCTTGTAATGTATGAGAAAAGTTTTTCGCGATTTCTGAGATTTCTAGTTCCAAACCTCAGTCGGTCCAGTAGAGACTTTTGATCCTTATAAGAAACAGGATCGATTGGCATCAAAAAAAGTTTTTGTTTAAAATGACCATTTTCTTGCTGACTGTACATTTTTTCCAAAATCTGTAAATGCAGTTCAGAATATCTTGAAAATTTATGGATAGTCTCCTAAAAGCCTTTTCCTGTAACTATAACGGTTAAGATACCTGCCCTTACTGTCCCGTCTCAAAAATTCACCCTGTATGTTGAATATTATTGATTCATCCATAAAATATAAATCCTAATCATAAAGGTAAAGAAATAGAAAGAGTTATTGTTAAATGACTAGTTCTAGTAAAAATATAAGGAAAAATTCCTAAAAAATAATTAAATATAACAAATGTAAATAAAGAAATGAAAATGAATGTAGATCCATTAAATCTATTTTTTCCTAATAGTGTTTTAAATTCATTATGAAGTAATCAATATGAAGTTATATGAAGTAGATATTTATCTCTGTTTATTTGTTTTATAGTCGACTTGGTTGCATGTTAAAAATGTTTAATAGCCGTGAGTATAAAAACTAAAATTAAAGCCTTCAGAATCGGCTTTATTATGTGTAATAAAAATAAATTTTAACATCTGCCATACGATAAATAAATAGTCGATTTTATAAAATGCATGGTGCCGTAGAAGTTTGCCAGCTTTGGTTGATATTGGTACCGATTCAGTGAAGCACATCTTAACTTATTTGACAGGACTAAACTTAATTTAAGTGTTCTGTCCTTGTCTTTTCAATAAACAAAGAAAAAGACAGGACGCTCAAAATAAGATTAGTTCTGTCAAATAAGTTATGTCGTGTTACGCCGAATCGATATAATTATTATGTGCCCAAATAACGTAATTATAATATATTCTTCCGTTAGTTGCGGGAAGTTCCTTCTAAATCTGCTCTTAGGCTATTCAATTCATTTATTTCCACAATCAAACGTAATTGTATAGTACATTTTTGGGAACCCATGTTTTCCCTGTTACTGTATGAGATTATTATATGATGTTATTGTATTATTTAAAAATACATTTTTCTTAAACTGTATTTTTTATTCTCTTTTAACATCCGGGTCGACACCCACCTGCTAAGACGTCCTTTCGTTACCCTTCATTTAAACAAGCATATTACAATATATAAAAAACAGGTAATTTGCAAAATAATATAGGTAGTAATCAAAAAAGTACAGGTGTTTTGAATACAAATATAATACAAGAAAAAGATCGATGAAATACCGTTGTCAATCAGAAAAAATACAGGTATATCCAGAACAAGTACAATACAGGTTATTTGCGAAGGAGTACCATTATTTATTAAAAACAATATAGATATATTGAATACCGGTAATTTTACAACGGAAACGTTATGAGTTATGACTGATACCTGTTGATACTGTTAATTATTTTTAGTATTAAAAATTATTTTAATATATCTCTGAACGGACACGGATTTGAGAGGTCACCTTATTAAATATTGCTGCACTAAGTAAGACCTGTTAATTGACACTAGAATCATTTCTATTGGAGTTGGTACCAAAATGGTACTCCTTTGGTCCCTGTTGAAAAATGATTTTCCTTTACGTTTTCATAATTCAACTCCTTACTTTGTAAGAACATAACATAACAACGTCTTGTTTACTAAGTAAAGTATCCATTTCATAAAAATATAATCCAGTTTGGATGATATATTATTTGTTTATATAATCATATTATAGTACATAATTTGGTCATCCTTAGGATACCAATCAATCAATTCTTCTCGGCCGTTTTCGGTCACAGCGACTGTCACTGCGGCGCTGGTGAGCCCTCACGTGGCTGACGTAGTCGATTTTTGCAGTGAACGTGCGACCACATTCACTGCACGTCAACACCCCTCCAACTATAACCAACCAACTAAACCTATACAGGTCTTACGCGGTTACCTCCCGTTTTTCTGTTGACCTGGCGTGAAAGGCAATTCTGCATATTCTGCATTCGGCTGATAAGCGTAGGATATTGGCAGACGCGGCAAGTCAGCACGGCCTAAGTGGAAGGCCTAGGGCAGCGTTTGAGGTCTCAAGTGAACGTCGGCCAGAAACTGCATCTGAACCTCTTTCTGATTGTAGCGGTTACCCGTTCCATCAGGCACAGAGAGGTTTAGACGAGAGAGTGGACCTGTGTTTGCGCACACACTTGTGCACTATAATATGTCCTGCGTAATTGACTGTTTCTGCCTTAGGATACACAAATATACTCACGCCTGCGTCCCTGAGGGGTAGGCAGAGACTACTGATATCCATCTATCATGCAAGCTCTTTTATTCATAGTGCTTTTGACTTTGCCCTTCTTCAGTATGGCGCTGGTCGGCATACGTCCTTTTATGCTTCACCTTTCACTTGCGCATTAGGTAATTTAGATTTTTTTAAATGCAAGTGCTCGTAAAGGCCCACTTTTTATGCATCAAAACCGAAAAGAAAGTCGATTATTTTGCCCTCAAAAGGGCTTTTTTTATTCTCTTATTTATTTAAGTTGGCTAAACTGCAACCTTTCCTGTGTACCATAAATGCTATACTTTTTTTCCACTGCTTAACGGCTCTGGATACAGTCCTTTTGAGCCAATCATAATTTAAAGTTCACAAGATTATATTTGTTTTATTTCCTCACACTATGCATTGAAAAACGTAGTATGATACACGGGTGTAAGAGCTATAAATTACTCGGTTATGTTTAAAACACTCGGTCCTCGTAATTTATTCCTTTTCGCCCTTGTAGCATAAACTACTATTAAGAAAATCGTTTTGCTTCTGACAATTTAATTGCGCACCTAATGTCTCTAATGAAAGCTATATTAGGAAATAGTGAGTCAATGATTCTTAAAATTCTGTAGTTTTCCATACAAAAGTCTAATCTAGTTTACGGTCTCAATACGTACTCATGCATTTTTCAGTGATTTAGTAAGCAGACTTGTCGACCTTGCATAATGTACTACTAGTCTATTTCTGTTTAATACGGTTTTCACGAGAAGCCGTGTTATTTTGAATTTAAAATAATAATAGGTCCTTACATATGAAATTGCCGAAATTTTCTTACGGATTCATGAGTTCATAGTTCCTGTAATTCAGTATAGCTATTTCAATTATTAGTTTTTTGTCTGAAAGTTGATTTCAAGGTTTTACATCTACGTATTACATTTTGTTTTTATTTTCAGTTTGAAAAATTATCTTAAAAAACAGTTCGTCGTAAATGTCATCCATTTCCATGATAAGATTCATAATAATTTTTTGCAGCTGACACTTTTCAAAAATTAAATTAACGTTTCTGTTAGCTAAATATTGTCTCATTCATACGCAAAAGAAATTACATCATTTGGATTTGTCATTCCAAAAAAACTAATGCAAAAATGTTAATACTGAAAATTGAATTCAGTTCAAATTCTCTATAGAAACGGCAATTTCATATGTAAAGACCTAATATTTGAAACACGCACATGTCACAAAATTATTGACATTTTGACTAACGTCCAAGTCGAAATGTGCGTAAAAAAAGAGAAAATTGTGGTTCCAGAACGTTTAAGATGAAGATTTGTGGTCTTTACTTAATGGTACAAGGGTAAAACACGGTATGTCACAGAAACATATCTTTTTAGAATTAACATTTCATTGTTGTTGACAGATGGATTTTCCTTATTTGACAGATGGACATTCCTTTACACAGGGAATTAAAAAATCCTCAATTTTCCCCGATTCCGTCCCTCTTGCACTGCGGTTTGTTGCGCCTGGAATAACGGGGACCTTTGCACGGACAATATATAGACTACTTATAGACGCTTTCCTTCAGGCCAAGCCTAAAAAAAAGAAAAAAATATACAAAAAAACATTATTTCCATTATTACCTAACAGTCTTTATTCAAAGTGACGGTCGTTCCCTTGCATTTATTTGATGGCACAGCTCGTTCTGGGAAGTTCTCACAATCACCTCATCGCATATTCTGTCCGCTACATTTAACATCTTCCATCTCAGCGAATTTGTTGGAAATAAATGAAAGAGCCAGTTTATTTTCAATTGAAATTCCGGATTTGTTATTTGAGGTTATTTTGTGTTTGTATTTGTTTCTTGTAATCGGATAAGTTAACGATCTAAACAAAGAAAAGGTTGTGCTGATCAATTTGTGCTGGGGGTGTAAAAAGGCCGACTTGAGTGCATCATAAAATGATTTGAAAGTAGGATGGAGTCAGAGTTTTGTCACGCGTGCAAAAGAGACTGCATTAGAACGAATTCATAATATGATTCATCCATAGCGGCCTTTTTAGAGGACCGGATCTCTGAAAAATACATAATTTGATTATTAGTAGGAACGGGACTGTTAAGCTTTACTTTTTATGTTTTTCCACATTTTCGGCAAAGTTACATCTCCCATGGTCACGGTATGTATGACCGTCATGTCATTTGTCAAAACTTTTTGCCGAAATTCGGAAAAATGTGAAAACTGAACACAGTGAATCCCGTAGGTGCATCTACGTATACTAATTTTTATAGTGACATTAAAGCTGATATTAGGTTTAGTGCTGTCAAAACAAAAAAAAATGCAAGGTAATTTAGCCTGTATTACCTAAATTTAAGTACATTATTGGAATGAAGAAATTTTAGATTTGACAGCACTAAACCTTTAACCCTTAACTACCTGACGTCAGTCTCAGAGACTCCAGCGGCTTTTGTTTTCCAATTTCATCGGCCAACGTAAGCCGATTGCGCAATTCTTCTGTAGGTGATTAAAAAAGGTCGCAAGTCGGCACGTAAATCTCATGGGTTTTACCTCACATTAAGGCGCTACGGAAAAAAATCAACACTTTCAGGACTTGCATATCTACTTCAGTAAATATTGTATTATTTTGATAAAACAGTATATTATTTTTGGATTCTTTTTCTAGGGATCTGTTAAAACAGAAACGCGATTGGAGAAATTCGGCTCGATAGAAATATTTTTTGAAATGAGGTCCTTTTGGACACCAATTCTCCTGGTTTGACAATTTATAATGTCATATAGACTACAACTATATTTTATAAGATGGGTTTTAACGGTATCTAGGACCTGGTTAAACAAAATTTTGATAGCAACTTTAGTACATTCTATATTAATGAAAAACCAACTTTTTGCTACTTTTCCACGAATCCGTCCCTCTCGCACTGAGGATTTTTTCGCATATGGAGTAACAGAGACGCTAATACTTTTACATATCGCCTTAAATTTACAATTTAGAAGTGATTTTAAAACCTAAAATATTATTAAATTTTATTAGCTTAATTTATTAGCTTAAGCTGGTAAGACGCCAGACCCAATCAAAGAGCTCGGGTTCTATTTCCGCCCGTCGCCACGCTTCGCCGGAGCAAGAACTGATGAGAAATAATGAATGACATTTTTTTTTTGTTTTTTGATAGCACTTGGTGGAACTTCTTGGAACAAGTAATTTGGTACAGAACCATCCAATGAAGTCCTCTTCATTTCCCCTGGTTCGAAAAGTATGCTAATAGGAGTGGTCTTGTTCTGAATTTTAGACTGCGTTCCGGACACATTCTATTAAGAGGATGGCATACCCTAGCAACTTTTTTTATTACCCGTCCAGCACAGTAAGTCTAATGGCAAAGACCTTATTTGCTTTTCATATAGGCGATTATATGTTGGCTCTTTGGCCTCTTGTTCTTGGACGCGTAATACTAGTGATTACGCAGCGAAACAACAAATTGGTGTGTTTTTAGCTAATACTGAAATATTTTGTGGGGAAAAAATATTGGATTTCATGCATTCCTTCATATTTCTATTGAATATTTTATAAAAAAAATCAAGTTGATCTCGGTTAACCGCGTTTCTTAAACGAACGTTTGAAAACCAAAAAAAAAAAGGTGGAAAACATTTTTTTTTTGACAAAAGTATAAATCTTAAAACATTGTTTATAGGTGGAATCCTTAAACAAAAGATCGATAAATCAAATATGTTTGCTTCAATATGAGGATAGACCTAGTTTTTTCCAATGAACTCTTGAAAACCTGGTGTTGTTGATGTTCTAGCGTCAGGTGTCCCGTTAAATAAGTTTGCTTATATGATGCGCAAGTCAGATACCCCGAACTGTATTGAATGTGGGGTGGTTGAAGACGTATATCATATTTTAAGAAAGAAAGAACGGAATTTATTGCCAAAAAAATACAGTAAAAAATAAAACAAGACATTATAATACTAACTTAAATTCTAACAAATTAACCAAGAAGGCAAGTTACTAACAAAATTAATTACTTACAAATAAAGTGTTACATGGTTAACCATACATCCTTAAGCTAGCATACATTGAACAGCTTTTGTTTGGCAAAAAGTGGCCCGCTCAGCATTTGCTGTCGGAAACTTGTCGAGAGTTCCTACAGCGCTGATTTTCAGCGAGCCCCTTTGTTTGGATACGTTTAAAGTTTTTTGATTTAAGTTTAAATTTTGAAGGATTGTGTGCGAAACGAGACTCAAAGGAGACAAATATATCACAATATTTGAACTGGGTGGATGTAACAGCGCTTTAGCTTCTTCATATTTGAACTGGGTGGATGTAACAGCGCTTTAGCTTCTTCATATTTGAAGTGGGTGGATGTAACAGCGCTTTAGCTTCTTTATATTTGAACTGGGTGGATGTAACAGCGCTTTAGCTTCTTCATATTTGAACTGGGTGGATGTAACAGCGCTTTAGCTTCTTCATATTTGAACTGGGTGGATGTAACAGCGCTTTAGCTTCTTCATATTTGAACTGGGTGGATGTAACAGCGCTTTAGCTTCTTCATATTTGAACTGGGTGGATGTAACAGCGCTTTAGCTTCTTCATATTTGAACTGGGTGGATGTAACAGCGCTTTAGCTTCTTCATATTTGAACTGGGTGGATGTAACAGCGCTTTAGCTTCTTCATATTTGAACTGGGTGGATGTAACAGCGCTTTAGCTTCTTCATATTTGAACTGGGTGGATGTAACAGCGCTTTAGCTTCTTCATATTTGAACTGGGTGGATGTAACAGCGCTTTAGCTTCTTCATATTTGAACTGGGTGGATGTAACAGCGCTTTAGCTTCTTCATATTTGAACTGGGTGGATGTAACAGCGCTTTAGCTTCTTCATATTTGAACTGGGTGGATGTAACAGCGCTTTAGCTTCTTCATATTTGAACTGGGTGGATGTAACAGCGCTTTAGCTTCTTCATATTTGAACTGGGTGGATGTAACAGCGCTTTAGCTTCTTCATATTTGAACTGGGTGGATGTAACAGCGCTTTAGCTTCTTCATATTTGAACTGGGTGGATGTAACAGCGCTTTAGCTTCTTCATATTTGAACTGGGTGGATGTAACAGCGCTTTAGCTTCTTCATATTTGAACTGGGTGGATGTAACAGCGCTTTAGCTTCTTCATATTTGAACTGGGTGGATGTAACAGCGCTTTAGCTTCTTCATATTTGAACTGGGTGGATGTAACAGCGCTTTAGCTTCTTCATATTTGAACTGGGTGGATGTAACAGCGCTTTAGCTTCTTCATATTTGAACTGGGTGGATGTAACAGCGCTTTAGCTTCTTCATATTTGAACTGGGTGGATGTAACAGCGCTTTAGCTTCTTCATATTTGAACTGGGTGGATGTAACAGCGCTTTAGCTTCTTTATATTTGAACTGGGTGGATGTAACAGCGCTTTAGCTTCTTTATATTTGAACTGGGTGGATGTAACAGCGCTTTAGCTTCTTCATATTTGAACTGGGTGGATGTAACAGCGCTTTAGCTTCTTCATATTTGAACTGGGTGGATGTAACAGCGCTTTAGCTTCTTCATATTTGAACTGGGTGGATGTAACAGCGCTTTAGCTTCTTCATATTTGAACTGGGTGGATGTAACAGCGCTTTAGCTTCTTCATATTTGAACTGGGTGGATGTAACAGCGCTTTAGCTTCTTTATATTTGAACTGGGTGGATGTAACAGCGCTTTAGCTTCTTCATATTTGAACTGGGTGGATGTAACAGCGCTTTAGCTTCTTCATATTTGAACTGGGTGGATGTAACAGCGCTTTAGCTTCTTTATATTCGGAAGAAATATTAACGATCATATTCGTTAAGTCTGTTAAGAGAGGAATTAAATTAAGAAGCACTGTGTAATCTAAAATAAAGTTAAGGGTGATAAATGTTTAAAGTGTAGGTACAATTAGGGTGACGTAGTCACTATGTGACCAAACCCTTTAAATAAGAAAATAAAAATAAAAAAAAACTTCATTTATTCGCTGCAATAACAAGTAAAAAATAAAATTAAGTAGATTAAAAAATTAACAAACACAACACTCACATACACAATGATCAGTAACACAATAAAAATAAAAACAAGAGATGTTGTGTTGAGGCAGCGAAAAAGGTCTGACTCAGGACAATGCGATTTAAAAAAATCTCAGTGCCCTGGTATTATGTCAGGCCTGTTATCACACAGAAGGCTTTAAAGAACCGATGCAATACTCTTATTTATTATGTTAATAAATAACATTATACATATAATATACATAAATTACTTACTTACATTACAACATGAATATTAAATTAATTTTGTTGTGTATAAAGATCACATATAAACATACTGTATACATAGAAAAAGAAAAAAAGAAGAAACAGCTAACGAATTAAAATGGCAAGAATATAACTTGAATGAATACAAATATTTTTTTTATTTATTTTTTTTTTCCCAACTTACACCTACCATTACAGGAATGCAACCTATTGCGATAGGATGTGTTTGACTTATTTTATCTTATAAATCTACAAATTAACACCATTAACTACATATTCCATCAAACTTACTAAACCTACTTATCTTTATAACACAGTGTATATAACGCTATTTTAGTGAATTCACTTAGAGCACAATTAAAAAGGTCTATGAGTTCCGCGATAGAATTGAGAATGGTAAACGCGCGCGTCAGCGGCGCCTCCGCCATCAGTGCGGTGCGTGAGCGTGGTACGAGCAGCAAGGGCGGCTGGCGGCGCCGCCACATGTACCTGGCAAGGGACAACTAAAAACTAAAAACAATTAACATTACGGCAACTTATATTAAAATACACTTGTACATGTTCACCGGAATCGCACGCTTGAAACAGTGGTCAAATGTATGGAATTCCAGTGTGTTTGGACAAAATCACGTGACAATACATACTTACACTATATCTAGTGATAAGCGACAAACATACATTACATATGTACTGTACATAGAGACAGCCGTTGTATTTTTTGTGTTTTAAGAAATATATCATTTAGTTTGTTTTTTTTTCGAACGGAGCCCTAAAAACAGCTATAAAAGTAACATTTCAATCTGAAAAAGATTTGATGCGAAGTCAATAAACTCGTAAAATAAGACGCAGATCACTTATTTTTACGGTTTATTCAAACTTTTTGTTGGAAACCATTTTCTTTTAGAGTTTACATCGAAATAGTATTTTGTGCAAGTGTGTTGGGGTGTCAGTGCCCGATGTTCCTTGATCTTTTGGACGGAAGTTCTGACGGGATAGCTCGAGTAAAATAAACGGAGTGTAATTTTGGGTGCTGTATTCTCAGGATAATACTGGTAGTATCGCGTACGTGTATGTCACAGATAGAGAGAGAAGAGAATGACTCGATTAAAAATGAATGATTGAATGAATGAAGACTGATTGAATGAATGAATATAATTCTAACGCGCGCACTTATAAATTAGCCTAAAAGCCGCGCGGCGGCCGGTACCCGTCACGCACCGGCTTGAAGATTGTCTGCAACAAAGTGATATTTAAAATTAAAATAGTGGAGTACATTTAAAATTTTGGTTAAGAATAAAAAATCAAGTGTGAGTTTACTCAACATTAGACACGTCATACAACATTCAACATAATAATACAAAACATAATGTGCCAAATCTGCTTACAAATTAGCCATAAAATCAAAAAAGTGAGTGGTTTACGATTATAAAGTTTGAAAAGAGACGGAGTCTTAGGGGTGGACAACCCTTTATTTATCGATTGCGATTCAGTCACTATCACTCCCCGTTGAATTGCCTTAAAATGTCGAACTTTTGAGTTTAAAAAAATTAGAAATTTTTGCTATCAAGTATTTTTTTCTATAACAATTCTACTGCAAAATGACGGCGACATGAAAATCGAAAAATAATAACCGAAACGAGTAGTACATCACTATCAACAGTGAAATATTAGGTACATTGTTTTATTGACACTTACTCATAAATAGTTACGAAACTTGGTAGGCATTTAAACGTCATAGGTGCAATTATAAGTCGATGGCGCTGTTTTGTCCCCCCAACTTCACCTAGACATAGGTAATTTTGAAAACTGACACACTTTATTGCGAAAAAGAATCAGCCTTTCTACACATTTCGGCAGCTGACTAGGTATTGCACTTTTCTATAAATTTAAAGATATTTTTTTTCGCGATTTTTAGGTCGGCTCAATACTTGAAGTTGTTTTTTACAATTGGCTGAAAGAAGATCTTCAGATATGTGTTATATGTTACATAAGAAAAAGAACATTTTTCATGATATTTCAGTTGTTTCCAACCATTAATCGGACTAACCATTAAAGCCAATGTTGCAGAAAATTGCTAAAAAAAATCGACCATAACAAATAAAATTGTTTTATACCTACTCCTTAATAATATTTATAAAATGATTTACTATTGAATAACCAGTTTTATACAAAGCATTAGTTTTGTAATATTTCTTGTTATTTCGTAAGAAATCTTGAAAATATGACAGAAATAAATTTCTATGTTTGAACACTTGGCGATTTATCCATCGCAATATAAATTAACATTATATCATTGCAGTATAGAAACGCAGAAAGAAAAGTAAATCTGGAATGTGAGGAGCTCTGAACCGGGATTCGAACCCGGGACCTCTCAGAATCAGAATCTCAATCTTGAAAACATAGACACATAATACCTATACATGTACCCACGCCTGCCTCCCAAAGCGGTAGGCAGAGAGAAATCATGAAGACAATCTTTGACATCATGAATAACATTAAAACACCTAAACATTTAAAAAATGTAATATCAAACAAGAATTTTCGTAGTTTATTTCTATGACTTCGCTTTAAAAATCAGTTTTTTGTTGCATCGCTAAAAATATCAACACTTGAATAAATGATATTGCTGCAAATAACCAGGCACCAGACAAAGACATGGGTATGAAAGGGTTTAATTTAACAGAATACTAGAAACGAGTTCACGAACATAATATCCCTTGAATTCTCTTGTCACCGGTGCAACGTGCAGTTTCTGTTATTGACAGTTTCCGAGAACACGTTTGTCAGTTCCGCAGCACGTTTAAATTGTATGGAAATTATTTTGTATCTGAATTTGAAATGCTTTAGGTTCATATAACTTTGTGGCAGTGAGAAAATGTATTTGGGGCTTCATCACTACATAGTATAAAACAACCTCCCTTCCCGCTGTCTGTCTGTCCCTATGTATGCTTAGATCTTTAAAACTACGTAACGGATTTAGATGAAGTTTTTTTTAATATATAGAGTGATTCAAGAGAAAGGTATTATATGTATAATATGTATAATACATGCATAATATAGTAGAGAAACACTGATAATTTTAGAGGTTTATAATGTGTAATATATAACAGCAACATAAATTAAATTTTTGAAAAGTGTCAGCTGTAAAAAATTATTACGAATCTTATCATGGAAATGGATGGCATTTAAGACGAACTGTTTTTGAAGATTTAATTTTTCTTATCAAACTGAAAATAAAAACAAAATTTAATACGTAGATGTAAAACCTTGAAATCAACTTTCAAACAAAAAACAAATAATTGAAATTGCTATTGAATTACAGGAATGATGAACTCATGAATATGTACGAAAATTTCAGCAATTTCATAGGTAAAGCCTATTATTATGTAAAAAACTTGTTCAGCGTGAACATAGAAACTTACCTAAAGTTATAAAGCACGTCACAATATACTTACATGCAGCAATTTCTGAAAAAGTACAAGGTCCTAACCCTCTTCTGACTAAAGATACCGGTTCAAAATCTAAATTTTCCAGCTTCTGTGATAATGCAAGTGAAATTGTAGCCATCAGCAAGCTTCGGATCTGATTGAAGCCATTTCCGGACTGTAAATGGTTTCAATGAAGCAGAGCCTCACTTAGGGGCAGAGTAAAGATAATAAATTCACGACATCTCAATGTACTGTAACATATAGCTAGGCAATATGTTAGGTTTAGGTAAAGTTAGGTTAAAGGACTATTTGTTCGTGTTTAATTTTTCAATCGATAACCTTTATGGATCGACATACGTCGTGTTGACTGATTTATTTCGTGTTTTCCCAGTATAAAAGATCTTTCAAACAAAACACGAGCAAGTTTCCTTCCGGAGTCCTCTAGAAGTAAACGTGACTCCCTTTTGCTTTCTCCTTGGAGAATTAGTGTCATTCTCTTTAAATATACTTAATTTTTATAATATTATAAAGAGCCCACTGTCCCCTTCTTATTTACGTGATCGCTTTCAATACCTGTATTCTCAAGATAAGCCCCAACGTCCTTCTAACATGTTCTTGTTAAATACTCCTGTACATAACTCACTGGGGCTTACAGCAAATCATATAATGTTACAGCAATTGGACTGTGGAATTTATTACCGCACAGTATTCGTAACTGTCCTACCAAGAGCCTTTTCAAGAAAAAGCTCAAAGAGCACTACCTATCACTGTCATAGTAAATAGGTAAGTTTATGTATACTTAATATGTATTATAGGTAAGTAAGTGTAAGTAAGTATATTATAATTATATATGTATATTTTGTTAAGGTATCGTAATATATATATAAATATATTATTTAGGATATATCTTTTGTAATACACGTATGTATGATTGCTTATTTTAATAAAATTTCCCTTTCCCGCTTAGGTTTGCTGGAAGAAATCTCGTTTTAGAGATAGGCTCGCCTGTGTACGTATCTTTTTAATGTATTATATGTTTTAACTGCTTTTCTGTGTACATTAAAGAATAAAGAATAATTTATCGTCGTAGTGCCTCCGGCAAGACAAGCGAGTGTTTTACGAAGCTCAGAGCTCCCCTACCTTAATTTACACCCATGTTAGTAATACTTTATATTCTCTGCCCATGTTAACCAAGGAACTTGATATCGAAGAATAAAACAAAGACGCAGAGTACAATACCTCGTATAATTCAAGAAGAATCTTAGTAGGTCCCGTAACGAGCTGGCCTGCTCGGTATAGCACATACCGGGTGGAGATTGAAAACCAACATTAAAATGTACATCAGGGGTGGGATTGTGTAAGGAAATAGTCATGAAATCGTCTATCGCTATTACTTTAAAAGGTAACGTGATTGGCTAGAAATGACGTGACTCATCACTTCTAGCCAATCACGCGTACTTTTGAAAGCAATAGCGATAGTTGTTGAAGTAAGACAATAAGGCAGTTTACTGGTTGTACTAAACAAGTTTTTTCTAGTGATATAATAGTGCAGTTAGAAGAAAATTAATGACCTCACTTTTAATCCTATCGCTCTAGAGGAAATTGTAACGCAGTATTTTAATACGATCCGCGCAAATTTTTGTTATTTTTTTGTAGATCTACTTATATAGAAAATAAAAATATATATTTAAATTTAGACTATAACATTATAAAAAAATGTGTACAGAGAGTTGTATTTTGGGCGTTAAAAATATTTCTTACGATTTCGTAGAAGAAAAATTTAAGAATAGACTTTATTACCCGAATCAATATACCTTGGGAATAAAAATGGCCGCCCGCTGTTGCTGTACTGTCAGCATAGACCAAACGCACATCCTACTATTACATCAAAGTATGGGATTTGAGCGAACGACAATATATATAAGGTCCTACAATAATAAGTGAAAATAATTGTATGGTAGATTACGTATCGTTGACTGAGCACATTGCAGTAGAAATAAAATTTTTGGGTTACATTTATTTTACAGTTTCCAGTACAAAGTAGTTCAATCAGTTGAGTCAAATTCTATAGAAAAGCGAAAAAAAAAACCGCGAAAGTAAATTAATTTTCTTTGGTATGTGAATATGAATACTGGATCACCCCTGATTTTTCTTCGCTTTGATTTGTAGGACCTTATACATTGATTGCTATTGATTTTAATGATATCTGTATTCCCATGTGCGAATACAAACGGAGATTATGTGCGAGGTGAATAAGACGGTCGCCAGTTTTAATCCCCAGGTCTATTGATTCGGGTTATACCTATCCGTCTATTTAAGAGTTCATATAATGTCAAATGCACAACTTCAAATTACTATTTCACATTGCGTTACTTACATCGGTTTAATAAAAATAGTATGGATAGTAGACTATACTTCTGATGGGCATGTCTTAGCAAAAACGCAATAGCTTTCAGTTTACTCGATACAAAAAACATGGCGAAGCCTGATGAAGGTCACTCTTAAGTTGACCGAAACGTCGAGTTTTTCTCGCATAAATGATAGTGAGTCTGCTTAGCTGTGTTATCTATTTAGTGATTTAAAACATTACTACTAGTGACCTCTAAATTAATTGTTTTTAACTGTAAAAAGGCCTCCCTCAAATCATACAACCTTGAAATTTGTAATAAAAATCAGTGAACAAATGATTCCGTAGGTGAGTCTAAGAGTATTTTAATAATTTAATCTAAAACCGAGTTATTAAATAAAAACTCGGTTTTTCGTCAGCGCGTGTTTCTTGGCGGCCGTAACAGCCACGGCTAAAAGCGCGCTATTTTAAACTAAAAGAAAATGTCAGAGTTCTGATTGGTGCAAAATGAAGTGAATCTTACTTTATATTGGTCAGAAAACCTTGTAGCAAATAGAGTGCATCAGTGCACGCACTGTCTCGATCCCATAAACGCACAACTTATTAGTATTTTTTTTTATAATGAATAAAAATTATTAAACTAATGTGATTTACGTATGAAATTCGACAACTATAGTTTTTACATCAATAAGCGATTTTCAAGCAAAGCTGTGTTATTTTATGCATTACTTTGTACATGAGCCTGCACAAAAACTTTCTACAAAGCACGCTTTAATTTGCTTATCTTCAAATATACAACTAATAAAACAAACTTGTTAGGGTTTCAATCTCTAGAGGATTCCTGAAATACCTTTGCTAACCCTAGCTATCGGAATTCCTTTGATCTAACTTAATTTAGTCAAATTGAATTAACTTCAGTCAGATGCCTGCAAATTGCTTTTTTGTCATGATTTTATTAAAGTAAATTCTCACTTCATACTGTCCTTTTAGTCGAAATATATATTATTATGTTACATATATGTACAAAGAATATCATAGAATCTAGGAATATATAATAATATATATTAATATAATTTTTTCAAATGTTTTAATGTCGTAAAAAAAACAAATCCGTAGTTGATATATTTGTAAAATTATATAAAAAGATAATGTATACAACAACTTTTAGTATTTCTTAATAATTAATCAAAATTTTAACATTAACTGACCTTTTTCATATCAATAATTCAATAGGAGGTACTTATACTTACATACATGTACATACAAGAAACTATAAGAAAATCTGACAATAATTAGTTTGTTCAAATAATTTATTTATTGTCACATGTCTTAAAAACATAAGAAATTGTTACATTGAAATAATAATTCCTGAAATTCCTCACTTACAGTATTTAATTAGTGATAATAATAAAGCCTCCGAAAAAAAATTAAATCCCAGCGAACTGCTGCACAAATTAGTTATCGAAAAATGTACTAATTTAACTGTGTAACATCTACCGACAAAATAAATTAAACATAGCAAACTAAAATTTCTGATGAACCTCCGAATAAATTACTGAACTTGCGAAAGAACTTACCGAAAAAACATACTCAAACACAAAACTATGAACCAAAAGTCAAAAATAGGTGTGACGACGAGCGAATCGAAGAGGAGCGTGTTAGATTTACATGTAAGATAAAATAAGGAGCCTAGCGAAGCGCAGCAGAGCGAGGCGAGTTCTCTAGATTTAAAAGAATTCATGACATACATAAAAAAAAATCGAAGATCTACTATAAAAATAGCTGACAGTGGTTTTCGGAATTTTCAGTATTTAATTCGGTAGTTTTCGTATATTTGTTAGCACAGAAGTTTTCGGTAGATTAGTATTTAAAGCAGTAACATTCATAAATTGAACATCCACATTTTTAATTTAGTTTTCGGAGCTTTTATTACTACCCTTTAATTAGTGCATAGAATTGTAACATGGAACTACTCTCCTTTAAATCACGGTACTGGAAACGAAAAGCCGGGCTTACCTTCGTCCACACGAGTCCATATGAATTCAGCAATCAACTCCGCACAATGTTGGAATTTCGAAAGAGATTGGCGTATCGCTTGAAAAACACGTTCTCAAAACGAGATCGGAAATAACAGGTTTTTGGTAATAGTCCCATCCCAAGCACGTTTGGGATTTAACAACCGGTGCACGGTGTACCTACCAAGTGTGGACTGTCACTCCCTCGGGGATGTTTTGTTTTTTCTTTTTAATGTGCTGTTAAATCGTATGATATTGGTAAAAATACCTGCTCTGCTTGAAATTGTATATAAAATCTGTACTAAAACGTGGCTATAAATATTAAAGAACAAACCATCTATTAATATTTTGGTTTTAGAGAGCTTATACTTGGTTTTTCTATCGAGAGAAATAAATGTTTTCGGTTCGGTCGTGCCCAAAAGTATAATTTTGTATTTTTTTTTTTGCTTCAATCACAGTTATTAGCTGTAGAACAAACTTGAAGATAAATATTAGTAATTATTGCATCTGCAATAGACTTGACTTGTAATGACAAAGCTTTGCGGAGCACAGTCGGAAGCCCGCCCTGTTTCCATAACAAAAAGTAATTCTTGAAGTTTGCATGGACTGACTCAGTAAACTCTTAAATTTGACTTTGCCAAAGCAGGGCTTTAAAAACTCTAGCCCAAAATTGCAGTTTGACTGAAATAAGCGAGAATAATTGTTTTAATTCAATCAACTAAAAAATATTGAATAAAAGGTTTGAAATTTTTGCACTTTCATGTACAAAGTAGATACTAAAAATCAGTGGAAATAAAATTAACAACTTCCGAGATTTTCTCCAGCGTCTGCAATGTTGAACGCTCGGAATAAAATTTTTCTTTTTCAATATAAGATTTCCAATATTTTTTGCGAAGAAACCTCTGGTGACTACTGCTTGTAATTTATTATAGTATATTTTCAATCAAAGTATATATAGGTTTTTATAGTTTTCCGTTTTACCACTACCATATACGACTGTCCTAAAGCTGAAATGTAAGAGTATTTTATTTACTAAAATTTCTTTTACCTAAGTCTTACCCAACCACAGATATCAGGACATATGGTAAGGGGGTGTGGCGCTTGCGAACGCATGAGGTCAAAAATTGGCTTCATGCGAGATCCAATGTCAATAGAGATGTCATGTTAACCGTGGCTATAGGTTGATGCACCGCTCTCTTTTTGCATGTGTACTATTAGTGGGCGTGAGAAATATGAGTACATATATGTGTGCGGTCTTCATAGTTTTAATGTTACGCGCTCGCTCCTTCACAAATTCTTCTGTAAAATTATCAATTTTTGTAAAAGAAGCTTTTATTCGTGTTCGGGGAAGATATCTTGGTCCTGATGAGGGTGATGAGACAATCCTTTTAACTGTCCTTTCCGGAACATTGGTGAATATCGATGTTTCTTTAATTACACCTTTTTCGCCCATTCGATTTAACAAAGTTTTATAAACACTTATCACCACATCTTGAGCGTCCTTGCTTAAAAATCTTTTCTAACGTTGCTGCGAACTAACTTCACCACTAGACGGGTCACTTATGGATGTTACCCAAGGTCGAAACATTGTTATTGACAGTATACGTGTAATCACTAACGTAGTCAGATGACAACTAACATGAAATATTGTTTACATTCATAAAGATTACTTGGTTAAACGATCAAGATCATTAGGTTGCGTGTAAAATACCACACCGCAAAAGGGTCTGGCCAGGTATCTTTTGTTATCACTAATCCTATTGTTAACACCTAATGACCGTCTTAAGTGGAATCGGGCCATGGTATTTGAAATGTACTATACCACGGGCGACCCGCCAATTCATAACATTCCAAATAACTTAAATGAAAGTTGGTAAAAAATCAAGGGAATTGTATTTTACCTTAATTTTTTTTATCTTGGATTTTTAAACAAAAACCTTGTCGGCATAATGGCTCTCTTCTTTGCCAGTAACAAACTCCGTATGTATTAAAAAAAAAACAATGGTGTGACCATAGAGCATGGATGTCAGTGACATTTGACATTGATGCTAGGCAAAGGTATTGTAGCTTCCTTGACTTTTTTTTCGCGTATTATGTAAATAAATATACAATATTGACTTTTTTGTCTTTTTGAATGATTAGAATTATGTAAAACACATTTAAATAAAATCTTAGTGATTTTATCAATCTTATTTCGGGCTATTCGGACTAAGATTGTGACTTTTTTTTTCAAAATATCTCTAAAAATTATGAATAGAAATATTATTGAAACGTGTGTACATTAAAATATATTAATATATATTAAAACCAAATTGGCGATATACTGTAGAAGAGCCATGGCAAAAGTACCCGGAATAGAAGAGCTTGTATGACTAGATAGATGGATGTGGAAGGACGAATGAGGTGTATCGGGATCGTAGCAGATGAAAATCTGTAGTCTCTGCCTACCCCTTGGGAGACAGGCGTGAATATATGTATGTATTTATGTATGTGTTTAGTATTAAGCATAGAAGGACATCTCAATGGATTTTTCATTATCTTACATAACACGAAATGTAAACTTGTGGATTGTATGGTTTATCTATTGTCAGCTCATCAGTGTGATCAGTTAAATAAGTGGTTTATGTTTTGTGATACGTCACAGATACACATGGAGTAAATAAAAAAATTATATAATTTTTTAACGTTTTTTGCACAAAGAGAAAAGTTGCACTTTTCCACGGACGCTTTTTCTGAGCCCTCATTAAAGCAGCAATGGTGTTTAAAATTCATTAGGGAAGCCGGTGAACTGCCTCTTAATAGAGAGGATATTATAATTCAGTCTATTGAAGCAGGAATATTAATTAAGCATACCCTATGCAGTTTTCAGGGTTCCATTAAAACACTTAAACCCTGTTCATAGTTTTTTTCGGTGCAAATTGGAAGCGTTGCTTTTATCGGTGCAGGCAGATAACAAAAAAAAGTTTGAACTACTTTTTAGCCGTTTCTTCATGTTATAAAGTTTTTAAACTCTAATAACTTATTTAAACAAACTTATTCGGCCTTTTTTCAAAATTAAAACATAAGGAAATGGCTACTCGTTTATATTTTCCACGTAGATGATTTTTTATTGAAGTCGCGTATATTTTTTGCAACAAGAAACATGATAGTGCATACAATTGTTTAACAAAATATTTTTTCAAAGGGTTTTCATTTCTAGATGGTACTCTAAGACTAAGACCTCACTTATGCTCTAAAAGTTTCTCACCCTTACCGTTTGCCACAGATGTTCTGAAGGACGACACTTCTTTTAACAATAAGCCCGCATATACTTACGCCTGGCTACCAGAGGGGTGGGATTGCCCATTTGCCCTGTAGATTACGGGCACAAAATATCCACTAACAGAAGGTTCACTCCATACAACTAGCGAAAACAGGCGCACGCACACATAGACGACGACGATCTCGGACATAGTCGGGCGAATGCCAGTCACGAGTGCACGCGCTTTGGCGATACCTGTGATTATTGTTTGAAGTGACGTATTTAATGCTATACAAAATGAGTAAAGCATATCGAAATTGTTGCGTATATGGTTGTTTGAATACAACAATAAACCGAAGGGACGTGACTTTTTTAAACTACCCAACATTGCAGAGATTTAATTTATATTTTGTAATTTACTTTGTTTTCTTCTCTGTTGTATAAATAACGCGCAACTCGAAATTTTCAAAGATTTATCGTAAACTAGCCTTTCGCCCGTGGCTCCGTCCACGTTCATTTAGTCTCTGCACCGTTTTCGGCTTGGGTTTTATTTTATTAACAACCTTTATCACCTATGTGTTGAACGGGTCACTACAATGATAATAAAAAAAACCGTATCAAAATCCGTTGAGTGGTTCTCAACTTAAGACAGAACATACGTATAGACAGATAAACGAAAAAAAATTTACTACTTTATTATTAGTACATAGATGACAGCCCTAGCGTTACGGTCGAGCGTAGGTAATTAAAATCAAGGTTACCCAGAGTAGGCCTTCTATTAGTGATTATTTTGTGCTACGGGCGTACCGTGGGTGGGTAACCCTATGTATCGAGTAATAAGATGGGACCAATAAATTCAAAGACGTGTAGAAAAAAAATACATCAAAATAAGCAGGGTTGGCTGCAGCATTTTGTACAGTCAGCAAAAAAAAAAATTCGTCTGTAAGTAACAAGTAAAGCAATACTACGTTCGATAGAGCGTAACAAAAATAAAATAAGGTTTGCACGTCATATGTTGGTACTAACATAAGTCAGCCTGATTTTATCGAAGATCGATTTATTTGAAAAAATCGATTCAGCATCGTTTTCTGTGACCAATTCGTAGTTGTGTAGAAACAAAAACTATATCAAAATAAACAGATCAAAATAAACGTCTCAGCGTGATGGGTGGTGAGCGCTATCGCCGTACACGGAGACCGAAAACGGATGTGTCCCTACAGATTTAAGGCGTATGACCACGCTAAATAAGCAACTCGATGTGTGTCGGTACAAATATCAATGGAAACGACATTGAAATAATGTTCATTTCAGCGTGCCTTGAAAAGTGGCTGTTACGACAACCACTGCGCCTCCGGCTAGCGCAAAAGAGGGGAAAATAATACTTTTCACATGGAAGCCACGAATGAAAAAAAAATTTTGAACAACAATTTTTTAGATCTTAAACTTTTCTATAATTTGGTGAAATAATAATTAAAATCGCTTTAGGCGTTTGGAAGGAGTAAGAGAATTCTTGTGTTAATCATGTGAAACTTTCGATTTTTTTTTGCCAAAACTTACAATAGAAAAACAGTTTATGAAACTTAAAATTAATTTTTAACTCTATAATGCCTATCATTTATTTTTATGAAATTTTTCGGACCACCCGTGTGGGAGGAGTAGGCCTTCAAAGACAGGTCAAAATTGCAGTTGGCCTATCCATTCGCCTTAAACCTCCATTTTAGTGGCCGAGAGGGATGAGGAATACTTGATAAGGTCTTGAAACCCACAAGTGAGTGATAGAGGAATACTTGGAAAATACATACACACATGTACTATTGATTAAGTATTTTGTATTCTTCATCTCATCAATCACTTTTCAGTAGATCTTAAGATCAAAGTGTTTGCGCTGGGCCTGATTACTTATCTCTTTTGTTGACCGTACTTACTTACTGTATTCAAGTTCGAAGTCTGGTAACCTTTCGATCCGAACAAAGATCAGTTGCTCAGATTACGGAACCCAAAGGTACGTGACCACCGTCCATGACGAACCCTAAACTAGTTCCAAGATAATATCGACTAAGGCTTGAGGCTTTCAAAGCTAAATTTTATATCAAGCTCCGAGTTCAAATCCTCGTGAAGACAATTTTATGATTTGTAAGCCTTTTCAGATTTTTCTTTGGGCCATTTGTGGAATTCGAGTCTTTCTGTATAAATTCTTTTTCGTGCCTTTTGTGTTCTGCAAAATGGTAATCTCTTTCATTGGTGCGTTTGTTTACATAATGAAAATTGTTAATTTTTTGTGGGTTTACTCTAGTATTGTTATTTATAAAATAAGTTATAATTGACTCCTTGTCTTTTGAGTAAAATTAATCTGTTGAGTTCTCATGATCACTAAAACAGTATATACATTAATATTAAGGCGCTACGGAAAAAAAATCGACACTTTAAGAACTTGCATATCTACTGCGGTAAATAGGATATTATTTTGATAAAACAGTATATTATTTTTGGAATCTTTTTCTAGGGATCTGTTAAAACAGAAACGCGTTTGAAGAAATTCGGCTCGATAGAAATATTTATTGAAATTAGGTCTTTTTCGACACTAATTCTTCTGGTTTGACAATTTAGAATGACATATGGACTGCAATTATATTTTATTAGATGGGTTTTAACGGTATCTAGGACCTGGTTAAACGAAATTTTGACAGCAACTCTAGGACATTATATATTAATAGAAAACCGACTTTTTGCTACTTTACCACGAATCCGTCTCTCTCGCACTGAGGGTTTTTTCGCATATGGAGTAACAGGGACGCTAAAACTTTTACATATCGCCTTAAGGCGATTGCCATCGCCAAATTAGCAGCTCGAATCGAGCTTTGTCGAGCTTTGTCACTACAAATATCAACGGAAACGACATTGAAATAACGTTCATATCAGCGCGCGATGCATAGTGGCTGTTACGACGCTCGCTGCGTCCTTGATAGGGTGAAATAGGAGAAAATTATACTTTTCACTTGGACGTGATTACTCGATTGAATAATCTTATGTTATGTTTATAGCTATAAAGTTTATCTATTTATCAAAGCATAGATGAATTCAATCGGCCTAGCCACTCAGGAGCAGTAGGGAATTTGAGGTCAAAAAACACCATTCAGTAAAAAAAAAATTCATGTAGAAGTCTTGGTGGTATGAAAAAAAAAATGTTGCATATATTGTCTAAGAGTTGATTATTCATAATATATTTTTTCATTATTTTTGGTTTGGCCATAAACGAGGAGTAGGCTTTAGATAGTACCCATTTGGCAATAGTAAGGCCCTTAAGCAAGATTGTGGCTCTATTTTAAGAGCAGACATCATGGCGCGACTAACTCAGTTGTGGGTGCGGCCAAATGACGGTGTCATAACATGACATGTTTCATTTTGCTATAACATACACGCGCCATGAAACTTGCGAAGGCAATACAATCGTGCCGATTTCGTCGCGGGCGCAAAATTGAAAACTTGTTTCAGGAAAAACATGATTTGACAAAATTGTGGACGTTATCAGACGTTTTTGGTTCATTTTAATCAAAAACATTAAAAAAAAATTAAGAAAACGGTTAGTGTTTCTTAAAAGTAAAACTAAGTAGAAAAGGTATACTAAAAGTAGAAAAGGTATACTTAGGGAGTAATCTATAGATAAAAATAACAACACGACAAAAGGATGTAGCTCAGCTATGTGCCATCCAAAACATGCTTTGGTTGGCGCTGGTTTTCAGCTACCTTGAGTCGTTTTTTCCAGTAATAATAATAATATTATTATGGCCTTGTATGATTTTATAGTTTTTTATAGTTTACAGTTGTTTCCAGTCATTTAAAATAATGAATTGCTTCTGCTTTGTCTGCGTTGTTTTAAAATAACTGTTGTAAAATATTTGTTAATATTTTCATAATTTTCCGTTTTAAACTAGAAAATTATTTTTGAAAGAACATCTCATATAGGGTTAATAGGAGAACAGAACTACGAAGAGAAAAATTACTCCAAGACCCTGGCAATGGAAAAATTACATAACATATTTATTACCTATAAACACTTACTACGTCGGTACGTAAAACCAACAATAAAAAGCGTGTGCACAGATGTTCAGTTGTTAATATTAATACTTTAGGGGGGTTATATGTGTGTTGTCCTTGTTATTAGCACTTATGTCTGCGGTGAGAGTAAGGCTGCCAGATGGTCGGTATTCATCGGGATTGTCCCGACATTTCATATGATGTCCAGAGTCCTGACAAAATACAAATTGTCCCGACAAATAACAAATAACAACGATTGGCGGGCAAAAAATTATTTTGTTGTAATTACTTTAATTTTAATAATAAAAAAAAAAATTTGATCGTAATATTTATTTGTCCCAACCATAAACCCAAAATCCCGACTTTTTGAAATTTTGCCCAGATGTTTTGGTTTTCTTATCTGGCAACCCTAGCTGATAGTGGGTATAAATAAAAGCAGGAAGTTACATTATCACGTATATTGTCCGATATGGTAGTGACGTATACACAGCAACGACTGCTCACAATACGAGCGGGGAAGCGACTGTGGAGGCCGGGCTGGTTCGCCAACATGTACACTTCTGACAAACATTGTTAGGAGCGGTTTTCCATTCAAATTTAACTCAACATTCTGAATAAAAAAAAAAAAATCTAATTTACAGAAACCAATGAAAACTTTGCGATAGCAACATACACAATACATAGGTATAAGATTTTATTGCAAAACAGCTCACCTAAATAAGTATTTTTAATCGGGATAGCCGACCAGTTTCAGCAGATTCAGACTGCCTTCTTCTGGGCGAGTGAAGACGCGTCCACGACGACGTTGCGTCTCGCACTGCGGGCTAGTGCTCGCGCTGCGCGGGACGTCATCAGTGCAGTTGGCGTGGATGGTCAGACATATTGGGAGTCAGTACAATTTATTACTAACGGGCTTGCGTTATCTGGACTGTCATCGAACAGCGATTGACACGCAGAACTCACGGTACTATCAGTATATTCTGCGCTTGATCTAGTTACTGTTTTAAGCATAGATTAATTTATTTTGATTTTATATATTTATAATATAAGCAACTGTGGTGTAACGAGAGCCATTCGGATTCGAGTGCTATTTACGTAACGAATGAAGTGAGACCTTCTTTTTGTTTGAAGATACTGTCCGTACAACTTTGCAGTGTTCACAAAGTACGACTATAGTGACTCTAGTAGAGTCGTAGACTAAGTATTACTACGTATAGACTAGCAGTTCCCATACATCAGTTTGTAGCCACAAAAAAGGTGTAAAATTCTAACGAAATCCAGATGGCGTTGCTAAATCCTCTAACGAACACGATGCTAAAAAAGAACAATTAGTGACGCTAGTGGCACAGCGATGTCACGTAACATAAAAATAATTCCCACTTCGATAATAGATGACGCTGAAATATTCAATGTTAGTGTCGCCAACTTAGCGCCATCTAGTTTTTCTAAGCAAAGCTATTACAGCCACATGTTTACTTGGTAACCATGAGAGTTTACTTGCAGCCAATTAAACAAATTATGCTTCTTTGCAACACTTGGCGACACCCAGTGTCGTAAGGGCGCATAAAAATTTTGGTACGCCTTGTTGTATGGGAGTTGTCGGTTGTAATACTTATTCTATGCTCCAGTACACAGACTAAAGTAGGTAAATAATACAATTATAAAAAAAAATACAACAAAATACAAAAATTATTTATTGAATCAAAGAACATACAGAAGCACTTATCCAATACAAACAATAGCATGCAATTTGTTAAGATTGTTAGTCAGTCTCCCAGCCAATACTCAGGTTTTGCTGAACATCTTTTCCTAGAAATATATCTCCATCGTACCAAAATTCTTCTTGGTGTATTTTACCCTCCCGATCGCAATGTAAATTACTTTAGCGTCTTTGAATCTCAGCTTCAAGACTTAAGCCCCCTCTATGATGAAACAATAATTTTTGGTGATTTCAATACGGACCTTCTCAAAACTGACTCTCGTTCATCAAAGCTTACATCCATCGTGTCCAGTTTTAACTTACATATTTTACCCCTTTCTGCCACACATCATGCCCCCCATTGTAAACCTTCTCTTCTTGACCTTATGATCGTCTCTAATCTTAAAAAAGTTGTTGCCCATGGCCAACTTGATGCTCCGTTTTCTTATCATGATCTGATTTTTCTGTCGTATAAAGTGCGACCTCCCAAACAAAAGTCCAAACTCTTGCTTCTTCGTGGTTTTAAGGGTATGAATCTGGAGGAGCTCCGAGCTGATGCTGCTGCTCTTGACTGGTCCCCAGTCATTGACAGTGTGACAATCGACGAGAAAGTAGCAAATTTCAACAGACTCTTATTGAGTTTGTTTGATAAGCACGCTCCAATCAAAAGTGTTAAGGTAAAACATCTTCCTGCACCCTGGTTAACTGAAAGCATACGCAACTTAATGGCAAAACGGGATAGGGCTAAGCGGAAGTACAAAAAAGACTCTTCTGAAGAAAACTTTTTGCACTTCAAGAAGCTGCGTAATCGCTGTAGTAGAATGTGTAGAGATTCTAAGAGACGCCACATTCATGAATCCATAGATAATTACAATCCTGCACAGGTATGGAAATTTCTTAAAACACTAGGTATCGGCAAATCTTCTGAAACCATTTCAAGTTACATTGATTTTGATGCACTTAATCAGCATTTCTCCAAATCTCCTGTCACTTTAGAAGACGACACTAAAAATGAAACTCTCTTTAATCTTAATAATAAGCCGAAACCTAGTTGTACACCTTTCTCCTTCATAACTGCTACTACGAGTGACGTTAAGAAAGCCATTCTAGCCATATCGTCTAAAGCCGTAGGTGACGATGAAATATGTTCGCAAATGTTATTTACGATTCTGGACGAACTCTTACCTACCATCACCCATATTATGAACTATTCTATGGTAACCTGCTCCTTTCCTACTGCCTGGAAACAAGCTAACGTCATTCCTTTACCCAAAACATCTAACCCTTCCTCTTTCTCACATTATAGGCCTATCTCAATCCTTCCCATCCTTTCCAAAGTCCTTGAATCCCTTGTTCATGATCAGCTGACATCTTACCTCTCCAAAAATAACCTACTGAATCCATATCAGTCAGGATTCCGTAGTGGACATAGTACAGTTACTGCTCTACTTAAGGTTACGGACGATATTCGTTTCGCAATCGACAGCAAACAAGTAACTGTATTAACATTATTAGACTTTAGCAGTGCGTTCAATTGTGTCAACTTTGACGTACTGTTAGGGGTCTTAGGCTCTCTTAACGTATCTCCTCTAGTAATAGAATGGTTTGATACCTATCTTCGTGGTCGGCGGCAGTGCATACGCTCTGGTGATGTTACATCAGGGTGCTGTGAACTCACTGCTGGCGTTCCTCAAGGTGGCGTTCTCTCTCCTCTCCTGTTTTCAGTTTTTATTAACTCAATCACTGACACCTTATGTTCTCGCTACCATCTCTATGCAGACGATTTGCAGCTTTATCTCCATTTCCCAGTGAATGAAGCAGAGTCCGCAATTAGAAAAATGAATGATGATCTTGATAAAATAGAAAAATGGGCAAAATCTTATGGTCTACTCGTCAATCCAAACAAATCGCAAGCTTTGCTGCTCGGTAGTCCATACATGTTAAGGCAACTGAGTAACTCAAATATACCAGGTGTGACGATGAATGGGGTTCCTATTGTGTATGCTAAAACTGCTAAAAACCTGGGTGTTATATTCGACAGCAGCTTGTCTTGGGCTCCTCACATAAATGGGATCAGTAAAAGAGTGTTTGGAGCATTTCATGCTCTGAAGCGCCTCCAGAATTTCCTTCCCTTTAAAACTAAAATCTCCCTTGCACAATCTCTTCTTCTTCCCTTGATCGATTATGCCGATGTCTGTTTTCTTGATGCCAATGAAGAGTTGCTAAATAAGCTTGAGCGCCTTCAAAATCTGGCTATTCGTTTCATCTATGGCTTACGTAAATTCGACCATATATCCTGTTTTCGCAAAGAGCTCAAATGGCTCCCTATCCGTCAGCGTCGTCATTTACATATCCTTACCCAGCTTTACAGCATTCTCAGTAATCCTCGCTCCCCTTCTTATCTTCGTGAACGATTTGAACTTTTGTTGTCTTCTAGGGACAAGCCGGCTCGTGCACGTACTGTCTCTCTTCTCAAAACTCCTGTGCACAAATCGTGTGCTTTCGGCCAGTCCTTCACCGTCATGGCCATAAGATTATGGAATTCGCTTCCCCATAACATTAGAGACTGTCCTACACTCGGTATTTTTAAAAACAGAGTGAAAGAGTACTACCTTTCAACTCCATGAGTATCTGTAGATAGCACAATTTTATTTTAACTATTGCTATGTATTTTTATCTTATTTTTTGTAAATATTATATATATATATATATATATATAAGTAAACATGTTTATTGTTTAAATAGTTACTTAATTATTATTTATGTAGGTATATTGTTGTTATTTATGTAAGTATATTAACATATTTAGTGTACACGTATGTATGTCTACTTTTTATTACTACTTCTCTTTTTTCAATCCGGGTTTGCTGGAAGAAATCTCTTTTTAGAGATAAGCTCGCCTCTGTACATGATGTATCTAAGTACTATGTAAAAATGATGTTTTGTGTGTACAATAAAGAATATGAATAGCATGCAATTTTATGTTTTCCAAAATATAAAGATGTGCTAATTGTATCCTAAAACAATCTAGACAAAGACAGTCCCTATCACCTACACTGACCTAAAAGGCCGTCTCGAGAGTGACATTTACCAAAAGCGGCTCACAGCATTTGGGATATCTATTAGTTTAATTTGATGACAATATTACTATATAATATAAGTATTTATAGTCTATCTTATATAAAACACAAGAAAAAAAGAAAAAAAATGTATTTAATAACATGCAAATATGCCATGAAAAAGTCTTAACATCTGTTTCAATGTGATGTTATTGTATGAGAGAAAAGTGTGTGTGTAAGTGTAGTGTAGTGTGTGATTGTGAAAGTATATGCGTGTTGTGAGGGTGAAGATAGATGAGTAATTGTAAGAAATACGAAAAGAAAAACCTAATAGATTGACTGAGTGATATATTATCAACGAACACCCAGACCAAACGGTCGGACCTGGGAATATGAAAGGTCAGTAGGGTAATCGTTAGACCTAGACATCCACTGAGGATACTGCCACGGGGTCGAAACTGCTAGACGCCCACTAGTTTTTCTCTATTTCATTATTTCTCATCTAAATACTTACTATTACACGGAAAAGTTAAACCGACAGAGGAATGATTGTACCTTCCTTAAGACCTTAAGACCTCTGTTGATTAGAGTATTGAATCAAGGACAAGGACATAGTTCACATCTCTTGCGTGCAGCGCGTGTTATGAATCCGACAAAGATGTTTGTTAACTTATGAAAGATCTGTCACAAACAGAGATAATTTGCTTAAAAGGCTATTTCAAGAACTTCGTTATCTCCTTCGTAGATAGACAAAATAGTCAGACCCACATAAAAGTTTTCCCTATTTGCGACGCGCTTGTTCTGGATGAAAATTTACCGGCTTACACGATATTAACTTTTGTTTATTTTGTAGAGAAACCTGAATATATTTTCAAGTTATTTCAAAAAGTTCTTGACGATTTTGTCTTTTTTCAAATTCATTCGAGCAGCCGAAATATTAAGATCAAATAGTGAAGTATATAAAGTTAATTTATATATTTCACTATTTGGTCTTTAATTATTTTAGACAGATTATAAATATAAATAAAACAGTAATAAAATTATTTAAGAGATATATTTCGACCAACTGAATTCGACTGACGTCGACCACAATTTGGTCGAAATATATCTCGAAAATAATTAATACTTTTTTATTTACATTTATAATATGTCTTAAACAATTAAAAGCCAAAAAACTTTTTAATAATATTTATTCAACCATTTGATCTTGATATTTTAGCCAGTTGGTACACGATTACTTGCATTTTCCGGCATCCAATAAAATCTCAAAGATAGGCCTAAACTATTATTTAAATATGATTTCATTTGAGTTATTTAGGTTTTTGACGATAAAACTTATACCAAAATAAACGTCGCACAAAGTGTGATATAAAACGGCCGTCTTATTAAAAACCCATTCCTTATATTATTTTACTTTGAAAGTGGTTCAGTTTTATCAGTAGACCAATTCAATTTTACTTAAGAGCTGTGCTGTGTTCTTGTCGGTGGAGTCCTCTCCATTCACTTCTGCACTCCGCCTTTTCTTTAACTTCTTGATACGACACAACATTTACTTTTAATCATGTGGTTAAATATTTAATTTATATTTTAAACAAGGTAACTTTTGTTTATTTAGCCAAATTCATACTGGAGACTCAGTCAGTGTACAGGACCAAGGTGCAAAGATCCATTTTGAGAAATCGAAAAAAAAAGATGTTGTGCCCTATTAACTCCGAACAACTCCGAGTCAATTAGTAAAGGAAGCCAAAATTTTATTTTACTGTTTTTAAAAAAAAGGAAATTTATAAACAAAAGTCACCTTATATACATAAATAATATAAAATAATTATAGAATTAAATGAGACTTGAGGATAATTCAATTAAAAACGGCTCACCTCAATACGTGTTATGATCGGGAAAGCCGACCAGTTTCAGCAGATTTAGACTGCCTTCATCTGGGCGAGTAAAGACGTTTACGCGACGAAGTTACGCCTCATGAAGGCAGTCTAAATCTGCTGAAACTGGTCGGCTTTCCCGAACATAACACGTATTGAGGTGAGCCGTTTTTATATAAATCAATATAAAATAATATAAATAAATAAATAAAAATATTTAGTTGTTCCGTTTTAAAATTTGTGCACATTTATTAATTGCTTACTGTCCTTAACATATTGAAGATTGCCTGTTATAAATTTCTATAGATAAGATCGACCTAGTATGACCCGTGCCAATAAAGAAGAATTTAATAATTCTTTTTTATTGGCACGGGTTATACAAACTATTATTCATGTATATCTTTAAGGCTTTTCTGTGTATTTCATGGAATACACGGAAAATTTTAATAAATTTCTGGCATATGCATTTTGACTATATAATCTAAGGTTTTGAAATTGGAAAACATGTTTGGATAAATTTTCCTCGATAGAAATAATTGTTGAAATGAGGTCTTCAAACACACTTTTTCTCCTCGTTTGACGAATAGGAACCATATACAGAACTCAAACATATTTTATTAGGTGTATTTCAACAATATCTGGAGATTTGATATTTGAAATTTTGCTAGTTATTTTAGTTTTTTTAATAAAAATATAAAACCAACTTTTTTCCCTTTTGCCCTAAATCCGCCCCTCTCGCACTGCGCGATTTTTCGCTTGGAGAGACAGTGACAAAAATAAAATTCGCATAGCCTCTTAAGTACATAACTCATAGCATAAAGACAACAACCTGAGGGGGTTTAGCACACGCCGCCGTCGATACAGTGTTTTTCCATCATATTTGCTCTCACGCATATCGAGAAACGCAGTATGCGTGCGAGCGTAAGCAGCGGGCCTATTGTGTATCTCTAGTTGCCTTCTGGACTGGGTGTCTATCATCAAAAACATAGATATACTTTCGAATTCCGATGTCCTAAGGATATTTTCGCACTTGAAGTGACGACACAGATTGTTAATAGTTCAATACCCACTAAAGGCAATTTTGAAATTTCAGTTTTTAGCTATGTTTTTGATGATAGGCACCTCGTGCAGTTGGCAACTAAAGATACAGAATAGGGGGGCTGGATAGCCGATGTATCTTTGGCGCGTGCTACCTCCACTTCCACTGGAGTCTCGAACGAATGTTACAAAAATAACCCGCCTCCACGCACGACTACGGTCTCGCCAAGTTATTTTTAGACGCGACGGTCATTGCAGAGTCATGGCCAAGTTACGATATTCAACTTGACGTGTTTAGAACAAAAAACCTGATCGTGTGATACATACACATACGTAATAGCCGGAGTGTGTATGTCTGTTTCGTCTTAGTGTGCATCGTTTTATTTGTATGTTGATCCTTCAATTTTGTAGCGAAATTCAAGATAAATTCATAATATCATGTAGTCTTAGTTAACCTGTGGAATTATTAGCAAATTTTTTTTTCCCGCCAATTTTTCACGCCAATTTTGTTTTTGGATCTATGTACTAAAGTAATTGTCAGGACTAATGCAGTTTTCTTTTTCTAAAACTAGATTGAATTTTCTACAAGTAAAAAAAAATTAAAGTAAAAAAACATTTCATTCAAATACTGGAGAAAACAATTTTTTTTTGATAAATCGCATGCAATTGCAAAATGACATTAAGGTTACGGAAAAAATGTGAAGAAGGAAATTCTTACCCTTTTTAGGGTTCCGTACCCAAAGGGTAACCAACGGGACCCTGTTACTAAGACTCCGCTGTCCGTCTGTCTGTCTGTCTGTCTGTCTGTCTGTTACCAGGCTGTATCTGTTCTACATAAAATATAATAGCTGCGCACGTGCTGTGAAACGAAGCATGAAAAATCTCTTTTGAAATGACAGAAATCATTGTGTTGTGTATGGGTATGTATGACTGTTGCTTTATATGTATGTATCGTGGGTAGATCGGAAAGTATGAAATCGAAAATCTTTCACTAAAAGTCGAAAGGAGCGAGGAGGAGCGTGTAAGGTTTACATGTTGATTTTTAAGTTTTTACTGAAATATGATATGCCTGGGCAGATTTTATATAATCAAGCCAAGTCAATTCTTACTAAGACTTGAAAAGGACCAAGTATCAAGGTTCGATGACCCTTTTTATGAAAATAGTTAATTATTTTTTTCTTTTTCCACAAATGTAAATTAAGTATGAGGGTCAACATTTTATTTTTGCGAAATTAGCAAAAAGTGATATCGATCTGTGATACTAATCACTTACAAAGCCATTTGGCTGCATAAATTAACATCACTTTATGTTTTTAATTATGGTTTTACTTTTATCTAAATATCATAACGTAACGCTTGTAATCGAAAAAAATAAACAATACCTAGCTAAATTTGAAACTTGTTGTACTGCATGGTAATGTGTATTAGGGTTCCGCGGGAAAAAGCTAAATGTTGAAAAGGCTTAAATTTGACGTTCACTTTAAAAAAAATCATTTTTTATTTGCTAGAAAAAATATTGAAAATCTGCTCAAGTAAATATTTAGAAATAGCAACGAACTATTTTTCGTTATACATGGTGAATTTGTCAACATCGTCCAAATTCATACTTGAGCTTTGGTAACTCATCAGCATCATGAACCAATACCGATTTTTGTAAAATTCATGAAACTAAATTTCGACTCCCCATAGTGATTCACTCAGGACTGGGAGTGAATTACTATGGGAAGTCGAAATTTCATTATACGAATTTCACAAAAATTGTTATCGATTCATGATTTTGATCACTTACCAAGCCTCCAGTATGATTTTAACTTTTGCTAACAACGGCCGCTTTTGGCAAACCTAAGTTAAAATTCTAGCAACAAAAAGCAGACGTTGTTTTATAAAAAAAAAAAACCAAGGTGGCAACACTTTTGCTTGTTGAAACGCCTTAAAAGACCTTTAAGAAAGTTACTTTTGTATTTTCTGCCTTATTAAAAGCTGACAATTTTATTATAAATACTAACCGTTAGTCATAAAATTTCGTGTGGCATTAATTTGAATGATAATGCGTGAGGTACGGAACCCGATGTACCGAATAAATCTCATACTTGTCTGGTTTTTTAACCTTAAAAGATTTGTTAATTGCACTTCCAAAGACCTCCAGCAAGATTGGGGTTATTAAGGAAAATTGCTGTTATTCTTGTTTTTGTTTGTCTGAAGTATTTGATTTACTGGTGTTCAAGGTGCCCGTTATTTCAATTAAGAAGATGTTTACTGCTGGTGATTTTGAAAAGCCATAGATCAGATGTAAATGATGTAAAAAAAAATTAAAATAATAATATAATAAATTATTACCTATACAATATCATAAAACGAATACAGAATTCATTAGTATTTTTAATTTTTGTAAAGAACTGTAACTAAATCAACTGTAACTAAATAAATACGAAAACAAGGTGAAAATGAAGACTTATGCAAAAAAAAATTGAAACTGTCAAATTGAAGATCAACAACAAATGAGATCACCCGATTCTTTTGAAGAACACTAAAATCATTGTTATTTAATTAGACGTTTGTAGCTTGATGTCCATTGTCCCCTAGAGCAACGGAGAAACCAGTGTGGGACGAGCCATGCATGTAAGAGTGTGATTTTTTTTTAATGGTTTTACAGCTCTGGATGCAAGTCCTTTTGAGCCAACCATTTTTATTATTTTCACTTTGTGAGCACTTTATACAACGTGTAACAGAAAGGTGTAACCATATTTTAAGAGCTTATTCAGTCAATGGTATAGATAGAACAACAATATGGTACAACTTTTACTATGGAGCCAAACCTTAAATCTCAAAAAAAAAAAATTGGCCCTTCCATACATTTCGACCAGGTGGCATTGCATTTTTCTATGAAACAGTAAATTTTTTTTTCGAGGTACAATGTTTGTTCCATAGTAAAAGTTGACTGAATAAGCTCTTCAAATATGGTTATACCTTTCTGTTACATGTTGTATACACATCGTTTTAACACTTATACAGTAATATTTTACATGTAATTTACAGTTCATCCACTGTGTTTTTAATATATTTTCAATGCATGTGCTCGTAAAGGCCCACTTTTTATGCATCAAAACCGAACAGAAAGTCGATTATTTTGCCCTAGGGCTTTATTATTATTATTTTTTTTTTATTTTTTTACAATGGTTGGCTAACCTGCAGCCTTTCCTGTGTACCATAGATGTTATACTTTTTTTTTTCCACTGTTTAACGGCTCTGGATACAGTCCTTTTGAGCCAATTATAATTTAAAGTTCACAAGATTATATTTGTTTTCATTTCCTCACACTATGCATTGAAAAACGTAGTATGATACACGGGCGTAAAAGCAATAAATTACTCGGTTACGTTTAAAACACTCGCTACGCTCATGTTTTAAATCGTCCTCGTAATTTATTCCTTTGCGCCCTTGTAGCATAAACTACTATTAAAGAGAGGCATAAAGCATTTTGATCCAGTTAATAAGTCTTGAAGGCATATGGGAACATCACAATTACCACAGATTTTTTCTAGTTCTGACACAAGTTTAGTCTATGAATTCCAAAATTTAGACAGTTAAAAAATAACGAGATTCAAATCAGTATTTGCATAGCCACAGTAATCACACGAAGAATCTTGTATTATGTTCTGTCTTTTTAATTTTAATTTAATAATCGATGCAGATGGTATTGGTGGTCGGACCTGCGGGTCTACCGCGTAATTCTGATTTTCATCAACATCAACTTGACATTGAAATTTGACGTGCGTGCGACGACGCCCGCCTAACATGCCATCTCTTTTGCACGCGTTGAATTTCGCATGCATTTGCTTGAAGTTGATACAAATCAGAATTACGCGGTAGACCCGCAGGCCCTCTAAAAAGGCCGCTTTGGATGAATCATATTATAATTCCGTTCTAATGCCGTCTCTTTTGCACGCGTGAAAAAATTCTGACTCCATCCTATTTTCAAATCATTTTATGATTCACCTAAGTATGCCTTTTTAGATCCACTGTAGGATACTACACATTTTATGAGATTCGATAAAGCGAAAGTGCTAGTTGGTGAAAAGTTATTTGTGCCACGTAAAATTAAAAAGATTTTTTCAATGCAAGTGCTCGTAAAGGCTCGCTTTTTATGCATCAAAACCGAACAGAAAGTCGATTATTTTGCCCCAGGGCTTTATTATTATTTTTGTTTTTTAATTTATTTACATTGGGTTGGCTAACCTGCAGCCTTTCCTGTGTACCATAAATGTTATACTTTTTTTTCCCGCTGTTTAACGGCTCTGGATACAGTCCTTTTGAGCCAATTATAATTTAAAACTCACAAGATTATATTTGTTTTATTTCCTTACACTATGCATTTAAAAACGTAGTATGATACACGGGCTTAAGAGCAATAAATTACTCGGTTACGTTTAAAACACTCGCTACGCTCATGTTTTAAATCGTCCTCGTAATTTATTCCTTTTCGCCCTTGTAGCATGAACTACTAAAATATTTCTGCAGTAGCCAAACCTCATGCGGTTTATTATGGTAACAAATAGGGTAACTGCATGGCCTAAAGTTGAAAATCCCGTCGCAGGTGGTTAAATATCAAGATTTTTTGAAAAATGAGCCTTTTTAGCTAGCAATAAAACTCAATAGATTGTAATTACGCTTTATTACTTAAATAAACATTTATTTCAACTTATATTTTTGGCCGTTAGCAATAACAGCTTTCAAAAAGTTGATTTCCCCACTTATTTTATTGTAAAAATATTCACAACGAAGTAATGTTTTTAAAATTCTAATATGTCTAGAATAGGCTCAACTGATAACCTGCTTTTTTCTTTTGTCTATTTAAATGTCAAATGTATTTGAGTCATAGCGTCTAATTTAAACTGAAGGAACAATATCACAATGCGTATGATTAATATTCTGATGCGGCTCACAATTAGTTTTAATACCTCATATCCGTTCTACATAAATGGTCTGATGAAGTATAATGGTGTGGTCGCTTACACTATGGCATTGTCGCTAGAATATACTAATTCTGGTACTAACAAACCTCAAATTTAATTAATTGACTATACTTGACGAGCACAAAATAAGGTTACCCCTTGTGAGTCACAAGTCACAAGATTGACACAAGTTGTGACATTTCAAAGTTTAACTGTAGCTGGTTTTTTGTCAAATTCCCTGAATACAAATTTTTTCTTTTCATCAAATCCAAATTTAAATAGTTTATTTTACAAAGTAGGTATATTTATAATATATATATAATACACTTTTTACACGTCAAATTTAATCTAATAAAAATATATGTAATAAAATAATAAATGTACATGAACTAGATTCAAGGTTTATTTAATTTATGTAGCATATACGATTAACATGATAGGTAAAATATATATCATACAAAGTGAAATCCAATCAACCGCCCGAACCCATACCGGAGACCCGGCCAGGGACCAGGAACAAGGTTTAATGATCACCAACCGAGCCACCAGCACGAATCCAGGCGGCCGCGGCCGACCAAATCACATCCTATATACTACATACTAATAGGTTACATATATAAATACATGCCGACCTCCGCCCATTCGATTAGTCTTGCTAAGAAAAACGGGCAAGAAACTTAGCAAGATCATGTCTTTTTTTAGATAAAACTTATACTATACAAATGACTTATATCTACTTTAACTAAGGGATAAGAAAATACAAGACAGCAGGAATTCAAGTTAATGAAAATAAGAAAAACATAAATATCTTTGTCTACTTGTCTCAATAACGTTCTAGGTAAGTAGATAAATAAGAAGGTTGTATGTAACTAGAAATGCGGGATGTAAATTCGTTTTACAGCCCTAGGGATGCGTAAAATTGAAAATCGAACATGGCTTCTTTACATTCACTGTAAGATTAGGCAGAACAGATATTTTCCATAGCAATTTAGACAGCTAAATGGCTATGAAAAATAACTGTTCTGCCTAATCTCTTTTATTTTGTTATTCTATATTTTATTCATATTTATCTTTCCTCGCATTAGTAATGAAAAGTAGAATGTTCAACTCGGGTATTATAAGTAATCAATTACATCCGATAAATTTGGGCGCACGAGCGAAGCGAAGTTGCTTATAGTTCGAGAATGTACTTAATTGATTACATATTGCAGAGTTGATCACTACTCTTCCTTTAGCATTCTAATATCAATATTAAAATAAAATTGACTTTTTGTCCTATAATTTAATAATAAACACAGAATATAAATATTATTTTGTATAGGTTTGTAAGATATATTTCGACCACGTCGCGTCGGCATCAGTTGCATGCATAACATACTCGTATAGTATTTACAATTAAATATATAGTTATATTTAAGTTATTCTAATATTAAATAAGTTGAAGTGAATACAATACAAGCAATTTGCATGAGGGTCAGTGCTTCTAAAATAGACGGCAACTACTTTAGATTCTTTACGTATAGTCGTTGTCGCAGGTCGTAAAGTAACCTATATGATGTGAATAGATTGTTTGCCCAAAAAACATGATATTGTTGGATAAACAAATATATTGTTTGCGCAGTGAGCCTAGAAGACCTTACAGTTTGGGCATTCACATTTGTTACCTTTTGTAGTTTAGTCTTCTCTGTAATAAATCTTCGCCAATATTATAAAGAGAAAGTGTTTGTGAGTTTGGATGGAGAAGATAATAATATTAAAAAAAAACAGAAGTACTGTTTCGATTCTGAAAATTCTTTCACTAATAGGAAGCTACATCATGCTTGTGTGCCATAGGCTATAGTTTGTTCCCTGGAGACGGCAGTTCCCTAGGGACATAGCTATTAATTACATTCACGCGGGTAATCTTTGGTACTACTGATACGATTAAAAAATTCTTTCACTATTGCAATTTTTAGACCTTTTACTCGGACATGGGCTATAGTTTCTTCCCTGGGGACGGGCAGTTCCCAAGGGACAGAGCAATTAATAAACACGCAACCGATTTTGGTAATTCTTCCACTTTTCACTTGGAAAAATGCTATAGTTTGTTCCGTTGGGGCGAGCAGTTTCCTAGGGACAGGGAAATTAATAAAAGTCACGAGGGAACTACTCAACCGATCTTAAAAATTTTTTCAGTGTTGTAATAGTTGGTTTATATATATACTTGCATATATACTATAGGCTATAGTTTATTTCCTGAAGATTTGCCATTCCTAGGAACATAGTCATTTATAACTACTGAGCCTATTTGGAAAATTCTTTCACTCTTCATTTGGATACAGACATATTAAATAATTTTATGAAAATCAAAAGTCAAAGTCACGTACTATAAAATGATTGGTCCGAAAAACATTAAAAGATTCGATAGGACTAACCAAAACTAAATCAACGCGAGCGAAGCCGCGGGCAAAAGCTAGTAAGTAAAGATAAGATATTTGCAAGCCGCAATAACAAGGACACAATATCATAAACCCACGCCAGTCTGCCAGAGGCGTAGGCAGGGATTAAAGATCTTTTGCTAAAGTTATTTGCGTAAGTATTTTAAATATGATAAAATAATAATGTAGATCGTGCATTTTCTTTTTAAATACTAGTTATACCTATTTAAATATCTTTTTTACTTTTTATTTCTGAGTAGGTATGGAGGCACGACTGATGTTGGTAGACTGAAAATTAATTAATTAATAAAAATTAATTTAATAGAACGACATACTTTCTTTCTTTCTCAATTCTTTATTGCACAAAACTACAGTTAAATGTACAACAGGTGGACTTAATGCTAAAAAAAATTCCTCCCACTCAACTCGACAGGAAGTACAAGAAAGTTACAGAGGCTTTGCAAAAGGCTTTAAAAAGGCTTTAGCTGGTAGAGAATACTAAATAGTATTAAGCTCGCCTATGTACGAAATTTTTATTTTGTGCAATAAAGAATTTTATTATTATTATTATTATTATGAAATTTTTAAACAAGAAATAATAATTAAAAAATACATTTATGTACTGATAGATAAGTTTTGTAATTAAGTACTGATAATATAAAATAGTAAGCTTTAGATAATTCACTGTTTATTATCATGTATTGCACTGGATAAAATCAATGATGATGATGGTTTATAACCGAAACCGGTTGGGTAAAAATAAAGTTAAGGAGAAAGGTATCGCTAAATGGGTACTTTCTAAAGCCTACTCCTCATTTATTGCCGAACAAAAATAAAATAAAATATGTATATGAATTATCAACTCTAACACAACCTATGCAAATTTTTTTTTTCATACCTCCAAAAAATCTACATGAAAAAATATTTCAACCGAATGGTGTTTTTTGGCTTGAATTCCCTACTGCTCCTAAGTGGCTTGGTCGATTTAATTCATATATGCTTTGAGTAATAGATAAATTTGATAGCTATAAACGTAACATAGTATTATTCAATTGAACAATCATGTTCATGTAAGAAGTATTATTTTCTCCTATTTCGCCCTATCAAGGACGCAGCGAGCGTCGTAACAGCCACTATGCGGTGCGCGCTGATATGAACGTTATTTCAATGTCGTTTCCGTCGATATTCGCACCGACAAAAATCGAGCTGCTAATTTGACAACGGTAATCGCCTTAATAAACTGTAACACAAGTACAAGTGTTGCATTTATTTATCATGTTGAAATGGAATGGTTTAACGTCAGTAGCTTAACGCAAAGTGCATAACTTAACTTTGTTTTTCTTGTTTAGAAATTTAAAATTGAAAAGCTTGTTGATCTGTGCCATTCGACGCCAATATTTCAGTATTAGTGAAGTTTATAAAGCAAGAGTTTGAAAGTGAATACACAATTGACCATGATTTTCTCAAAATCAACTTAAAATGCTGTTTTAACACTGTTTGGACTAACTGTGTATTACATGCTTTATAAACCTCACTAATACTGAACTATTGGCGTTGACTGCCACATACCAAAATGTTTTTTAATTTTTAACTTCTAAACAAGAAATACAAAGTTAAGTTATGCACTTTGTGCTAAGCGAGTGACGTTTAACCTTAATGTTTTATTTATAGTTCACACATACGTCAACGTTGAAGCTTAGATAAGTCGATGTACTGAATATATTGTTGTAACTAAGAATATAAATTCCGAAACGCATCGTAAAAATCGAAACAAAACCAACAAACAAACAAATAAACCAACTATTAGATAAGTGGGTTTTATTCAGATTATAATTTTAGGAAGACCATAGTGAGACAAGTTATTTTATCTACTCCCAAAAACATCAAAAACTGTTTTGTAAGTACCTACTTTGTTTGTCCGATGTCAGATTATATTTTTTAGTTATAATTATTTCCAAAATATAAAATTATAATACAGTGATATATCTATATAATATATGCGTTGTGATTGGCCCAATTTATTATAAAACCGTAGAGAAACAATCAGCAGCAACAAAGAGAAAAAAAGACCCGCTCTTGTTTCTTAAGCCCCGCCTTCTTTTCTCATCGATGCCCCTGATTAGTTCCCTAGTGGTCACAGGCAGCAATACCGTACAGACGCACCTCAACATAATGAATGAGTGTTCTTTTTCTAATTTTTAGTGAAATTGAAAAAAAAGACGCCGTAAGGCGCATCTCGCAAAGCCTAAATACGTGGCTGACCGTGACCGGTTATTGTATATTTGAATCCATTGAAATACATTTTTTTTTCTTCTATGATTAATTTGGAATAAATACATATTTTGCTTTTTAACCGACTTCAAAAAGGAGGTGGTTCTCAATTCGACTGCACGTTTTTTTTTTTTTTTTTTTTTTTGGCGTTGTTACTCCATAACTCCGTCATTTCTGAACCGATTTGAACAATTCTTTTTTTATTTGAAAAAGTGTACTTCCAGGTAGGTCCCATTTTAGGTTTGGTCATTATGGTCTGAAACATTATGTTATCTAGAAGTCGGCGTATTTCCTACGATATAGCAACATAAAAACCAATATAAGAACGCCGACTTCTAGATAACATAACGTTTCAGGAAGAAAGAAGTCGGCAAAAGTGTTGCTTCGGTACCATCGGTCTTTATAGAATTATTATTAACTTTTTAGTGAATGACTGCTGTTACTATTGAAGTCGGTTGCTATTTTTTTGTTAAAAGTTTATTTTTTGTAAACTTTATTTAGTTACAGGATAGTAGGTAGATGTTATTTATTTATATAAAAAGAAAATTTTATTTTATACATACATATTTTTTGTCCCTAGGTACGGTCGAAGGAATTACAACTCATACATGTCGGAAGTATTGTTTTCTTAAATTAAGGGCCTTACTATTGCCAAATGGGTTCTTTCTAAAGCCTACTCCTTGTTTATGGTCAAACCAAAAATAATGAAAAAATGTATTATGAATAATCAACTCTAAGACAACATATGCAACATTTTTCTTTTTCATACCACCAAAACTTCTACATGAAATATTTTTTTAACTGAATGGTGTTTTTGGCTTGAATTTCCTACTGCTCCTAAGTGGCTTAGCCGATTGAATTCATTTATGCTTTGATAAATAGATGAATTTGATATCTATAAACATAACATAACATTATTCAATCGAACAATCACGTCCTAGTGAAAAGTATAATTTTCTTCTATTTCGCCCTATCAAGGACGCAGCGAGCGTCGTAACAGCCACTATGCATTGCGCGCTGATATAAACGTTATTTCAATGTCGTTTCCGTTGATATTTGTAGTGACAAATATCGAGCTGCTAATTTGGCGATGGTAATCGCCTTAAGTATCATAATACTGAGGAGTGAATGAACCACTTTGCATCGTCTCGCTAAATACGGTATAGCTGTCTTATGGACTTGTTGATTCATCAGTTCTATATTGGTTCTATTGATTCATAAGGTTTACAAATATGGCATGAGCTAATTTAGAACTAAATATTAGGATCTTTACCAGGGATGGGCAAACTACGGGCCGCGAGCCATCTCCGGCCTGCGAACGTTTGCAATCCTGCTCGCAACCATTGGCCCAGACGTAGATAATAAAATAACATGACATGAACCATGAAACGAAGAATCATCAAGTGAAGTGTCACTCCACCAATCAATCAAACTATTTTACACTGTACCTGATTTGAATATCTATATCATTTAATTTTGCATAAAAAAGAGATCTTTTAATGCTGTTGAAACCTACCATATAAATTCAATCCTAAGAAGTTTTACTGCGGTTAATAGAAATATTTGCATTTCAATAAAAAATTGTATTAAAATTTATATAAACAGGGCTCACCTCAATACGTGTTATGATCGGGAAAGCCGACCAACTGGTCTCTCACACAGTGTGAGGCGTGACGACGTCGCGTAAACGTCACTCGCCCAGATGAAGGCAGTCTAAATCTGCTGAAACTGGTCGGCTTTCCCGATCATAACACGTATTGAGGTGAGCCGTTTTTTTTATATAAATCATGAATTGTCCTCAAGTCTCATTTAATTCTATAATTATATTATAGCAAAAAATCAAAAACATGCCCCCCAAAGATGCTGTTTGCAAATATTGGCCCGCCTAGGAAAAAAGTTTTCCCATTCCTGATCTTAACTCTTTTGACAGCCTTTTATGTAGTCATTGTGTACGTTCACATGAGGGCGACTGTACGTACTCATAATAATAAAATGTTTATTTGTGATTGTTCAGATTTTTTTTGCGCGATTGTAGTGCTGTTCGTCATTTTGATCACGTAAACTGCAGATCTACTGTATGATTTACGAGCACATTATAGCATATAATTATCTTATTGCGTATGATATTGCTCGTGGTCACCGTGACTAAGTTTTTAATGATATTTTGTATGATGATAAAAAGTCTAGCCTTTGTCTTTGTTGTGATAAACAACATACATGTAAAACCACGAAATCTATAGTTCATTCAGAGATCATAGCATTCGTAAAGAATCATATAATAATAAATAAAAATACGTAATTATAATTTTATTTATGTTAGTTAAAATGAAGTGAACGAACTGAAGAAATTACAAACAATAATAAATTACAGTCAAACAATGAGTTAAAACAAACAAATAAAATGAAAAAGGAAATCGTGGATACGATTCTCCTAAATAGTGAAAGTGAAAATGAAAGAAGAAGAAAAACGTACATTGAAAAGAGAACAAATATCAAAAATTGTAGAAAAAATGCAGTTGAACAAATCAATGGACATTTGGACAAAGTTCAAGCACACACGCTTAAAAATAGCCAAAAAATAACTGCTAAAACCCTAAAAATACCAAGTCTCCTTTCATTCCTTATAATCTACTTGTGTATTATAAATGTGATAGCTTTGTGTGATGTTAGTGTTAATGATGTACATAATATAAAAAAGTATAAATATGAAGACAGTATAATACAAAATTCAAGGCATATCTATCATGATAGAGCCATTAAAGATCAAAGAAGTAATCTTCGTAAAGGAAGAGCTTCGAGCAGAGATGGAGATGACGGCAAAGGTACAAAATATCTCAACCCTGATGAACATGAACATGAAAATCCCATGTATAAGTACCTCAAAAATAGCACAGCAATAAATATAACTGGTCTACAAGAATTCTACAAGTTCAATAGTTACATAATCGATGACTCGCACGCCCTTGGCTACCCACATGATTTGATTAATAATCCTTACTATGTGAAAAAGATCAATTTCAATTTAACGCCACAAAGACAACAATTTCATAATAAAATTGTGAAACTGGGCGTGCTGCTTCCGGCTGATCCAAAAGAAGTGTTTTCTTTGGTGAAAGTCTTGCCAATTTTGGAGATGGCAATACCAGCTGTGACGAGAGATGATGGCCCACTACCAGGATGGACTATACTGGTTGATTATAGAGATACCCAATGCTCCTCCGTTTTTGGACCTCTGGCAGCTTTTGAGTTCTTTGTCAATGGTTCTGCTGGTAAGTTTACTTTATATTTTTTCAATATAGGAATCTCTTGCTAAAATTTTTGACGAAACAGTAATAAATCTAAAAATATAACTCTTTATTACCATAAGTATGAATCTTTCTATTTAAATTTGTTCTCGTTTTTTTCAATGAACCGTTTAACGATAAAATAAAAACTCTGCCTTTCCAAGAATAAACTCGCAACTATTTGCACTATTACTGTTCGTGCGATGTATGCGACGAATCGACGCAAAACTTAGGATTGTTTTTTCCTATTTTTGAAAAAAAAAATTATAAACTAACTGTGATTTATGGCATTATGTGACCATAATTTAATGTCAATTAGGCTTTTCTAGCATTTTTGTGTTATTTATTACATTACTTTGTAAATGATCCTGTACAACAACTCTAAAGCGTGTTTCGAGTTTTTGTGAAGGATAATTTATAGTGTAAAGCACAACCTAACACAAAATTAAATGCTAAGTCTAATTTTCATAAGAATATGCTCACTTACCGCCATTAATTACATTTATGTAATACTTCTTATAAACGAAAAAAATAAACAATCATAAGTTTCGCCTTTGAGAACGCGATCCGTCATAACCACGGAATTTCCTTCTAAAACTCCCTCCCCTTTCCAGATGCCTTTATAGGCCCTGGCTGTGACTATGTCATAGCCCCCGTAGCAAGGTACGCTGGAACCTGGAGGATTCCAGTTCTGACTGCTGGGGCTCAAGCTGAGGCCTTCCTCCACAAGAACACCAGCTTCTTCACCTTGACACGGATGATGGGAAGCTACTCGCAGGCTGGAGAGATCATCAGCAGGATTTTCGAGGTGAGTTTTTTTTTACTTTAAAATATTTTTTTGTAACGCGACTGAAGGTAAGATTACAGGCACTTCTTCGAGAACAGCAAAATGTAAATGGCGTCACAAAATGTCACCAAAATTCCAAAATTCTTTAAAAATAATTTGGCTTTTACTATATTGAGGTTAAATTGAATATAAGAACGTAGCTATTTACTTTTGAGTGGAAGCATATCTATACATATATTCACGCTTGTCTTCCAAAGAGGTATGCACTTCCGCGAAATCTTCCTTCTGTGTCCTCTTTTAGTTTAACTTGAACAATTATTACCTTTCATCTCTCTGATTGACTCGACTGACTATACTACTTTGATTGTTTTTATGTATATATGTATTAGTATGAAATGTATTATATTTAAATATTAGGCTTGAATATTATTATCCACCCGGGGAATTTTTTCAAATTCCTGTCTTTGGATTTGTTTCTGATTGATATTTTCTAGTTTGTAATGCACTCTAATAATATTATTATTCTTTTTGCACAAATACGCTAATTTTGGTAAAATTTTCTGTTCTCTCTATACCATCGGTTGACTGGAAGAAATTTCTTTCATGAATAAATCCGCCCTTGTCTTCTGTGTTCTCCTGTACTCTGTGTTTTTATTCAAAATGTCTGTGCAATAAAGTGATTATTGATTGATTGAGGTAGGTAAGACTACAAGTCGACATATATCTGCTACAATCCGGTGTGTCAGGATCAATCCGCGTGACCTTCGCTTCTTTCACATTGATTAGCCGACCTGTGGGTCTACCGCGTAATTCTCATTTTCATCAACATCAACTTGAGATTGAAATTTGTCGTGCGTGCGACGACGCCCGCCTAACATGCCATCTCTTTTGCACGCGTTGAATTTCGCATGCATTTGCTTGAAGTTGATACAGATGAGAATTACGCGGTAGAGCCCCTGGTCTTTTTATTTCTGCGTGCTTTTATTTATTTATTTACTCAGATTAACTTGGCTCTTCTTCTTCAGTATATCACCAATTTGGTTGGAATATGTATTTAATAAGATTGGTATGTATTATAATATTTTTTGAACTAAAAAATGTCGCAACAATCTTAAATATTTAACGATGAAATCAGCCTTAGTCAGTCTTATGACATTGAGAACATAAAATAAAGAAACATAAAAGGTAATAATTCTACCAAAAAAATATATAATACTAAAATAACTCATCTTCAACACCTAAACAACTCGAACAAGTAGGTACTACGTGCTCAAGGCATACATATTTTTTACATTTATGGCAAGAAAACGGTAAGGGGCGTGGAAAAAGGCAGCTACTCGAAATCGCAATGTAATTCGATGAACGGTAAAAAAAATATTAGATTTTTTCTAACTACCCGGTCTCACAGACATAACGTCACCATTGGCGGGTTAAGATATTTCAAGGTACACTGCAAGTATTACATGGGCTAAAATCAATTTCATTAATGTACACAAGTTTAGTTTGCTATAAAATAATTTTATTATGTGTGAAAAACATGAACTGTTTATTATTCACCTCCTACCTCCTCTTTTATTACATAAACAAACCAACTATAAACAGTAGACGACATTTAAACACAATATCATGAAATTAAATTTAAATTTTAACCTTGTTTTTATATTAAAAGTCTTGTTTATGACTTAATATAAAATAAGAAAAGAATTACCTGTCACGTAAAGTTAGAATAATATTAAATTTTATTCAATGAAAATCTTTAGGATTCCGTAATACAAGATAAAAAAAGATCACCGATCATCGAATTCCGAAGTCGCGAAAGCCGGAAACTGGTGATAGTACTCGTCCGTACGAATAACTTTTGCTATAGAAATATTGATATATATAGTGGTTTATTGATATATATAGTGGTTTTTTCCAAAGTAGGCACCGAGCGACCAGGCCTTAACAAACAACACTAAAACACAAAAAAAAAAAAAAAAATTGTCTTTTATATTTATAATGTCATATATCTATTGTCAATGCAACTGATGCCGAGTCCAAAAGGATTCGAAATATATCTTGCTCATATTAATTAATGTATATAATTTACAAAAAAAATTGTCTTTTATATTTATAATGTCATATATCTATTGTCAATGCAACTGATGCCGAGTCCAAAAGGATTCGAAATATATCTTGCTCATATTAATTAATGTGTATAATTTACAAAAAAAACACTATATATATCAATATTTATAAAGAAAAGCCGAATGGTAACATTATATTTTATTATTTTACTATAGAACCAACACTCAAATCGCAAAAAAAAAAATCAGCTGTTGCATAGACAACTTTCATGCCTGCTAGATCAAAATGTATGAAGAAACTGAGTTTTTTCACGACTTCTCGTTTTTTTTTTTTCGAAATGTTGTTTGTATCGACAAATACTATCACCAGTTTTCGGCTTCCGCAACATCATCTTAACAATCTGTATAAGCGATAAAATTTAAAAATATCTTTTTTAGTCCCACTTTTATCAAACATAGGCTGCGTTCCTAAACGCTGGGGTACTTAAAGGTAAAAATTAACTGTCACCCGTTCCACAATCACCCGATTGAAAACGAAGAGCTCCGAACAGTTCACTTTGGTATTTGTCATAACATTACGCGCCAATTTTCAGTTTCTGGGTTATAGAATTCTTCGGAATTATACGAAGTAAACTTTTCATTTACCCCGGCGTTTAAGAACGCAGTCCTAATTTCTTTTTTCTCTTACTCTCTTAAAAACCAATAATAATACAAGTATAGAATAATGGAGATACTAATAGTTGTTTATGCTACAAGGGCGCAAAGGAATAAATTACGAGGACGATTTAAAATACGAGCGTAGCGAGTGTTTTAAACGTAACCGAGTAATTTATTGCTTTTACGCCCGTGTATCATACTACGTTTTTCAATGCATAGTGTGAGGAAATGAAAACAAATATAATCTTGTGAACTTTAAATTATTATTGGCTCAAAAGGATTGTATCCAGAGCCGTTAAACAGTGGAAAAAAAAGTATAACATCTATGGTACACAGGAAAGGCTGCAGGTTAGCCAACCATTGCAAATAAATAAAAAATAAAAAAAATAATAAAGCCCTAGGGCAAAATAATCGACTTTCTGTTCGGTTTTGATGCATAAAAAGTGGGCCTTTACGAGCACATGCATTGAAAAATATATTATTATACAACGTGTAACAGAAATGTGTAACCATATATGAAGAGCTTATTTAGTTAATGGTATAGAGCAACTTTTACTATGGAGCCAACACGGAAATCTAAAAAAAAAAATCTGCCCTTCCATACATTTCAGCCGAGCGGCATTGCATTTTTCCATGAAAAGGTTATTTTTTTTTCGAGATGCAGGGTTTGTTCCATAGTAAAAGTTGTTCTATACCATTGACTGAATAAGCTCTTCAAATATGGTTACACCTTTCTGTTACACTTGTATAATAATATATTTTAGTATCTCCATTATTCAGTGAAGTGATGCATCAGTAATTTACAAATATGAATAACTCTTTTTGGAAATGAACTCTCTGTGTCCATGCAACTCGCGCTTTACCAGTTTTACTAGAGTCCAATCTATGGTTATAATATTTCGAATAATAAATAAATGTCTAAATGGTCGCAATTAATTAAATATGTAAATCTAGCTATAATTCATAAAATTGCTAATATCATGACCTTCCTATCACCACTGGGGGCTTTAAAGATATATTTAACCTAACCGGTTATAACTAAATATAGTTCAGCTAAAATTAAATTTGATTTTACGAGAATAAAACATTTCGGTCAACCAGTGTTGCCACCCTCGGTAAACATTCTCTAAATTTGACACTTTTCAGACACGTTTCTCCTAAGCATTTAATTAAAGAGTAAAACACTATTTAAGGGTAACTATTATTGAACAAACTAGGTATAAAATTCATTAGTTTAATCGAAAAAATATCTTTTATTTGTTGCTAGCGATAGACACTGCACAACACGTTCCGATATATGCATTCTTAACACAAAATTCGTCCCAAATAACTTTCCCTTAAAAAATAACCTAAATAATTTTATACCCTAAAAACATAACATGAAAAAATGCCCTAAATTTAGGGGAAATTACTTATAAGTGATAGAAATCAAACCACATGCTCTATTGATTATTTTAAACCATGTAAATAAATGCCTATTTAAGGGTGCTAAAAAAAATCCACGAAACTGTTTCACCTGGGCAGCCACTCTATAATAAGTCTTTTTCACTTAAAAAGTACTGGTTTATGCTTGCTACAAGCAGACTAAAACTACGCGTTATGCTCTAGTGCATAAAAGTATCTACTTCTTCTAAGACTATGGAAATAGGCTATACAGCCAAGTACACAGTACAACTGCAGAGACAAACTTTTTAAACTGACAGGACAGAAGGTTCAGATGATGCTCAGGAATATATACAGTGACTCTTAAGTTAGATAATATAAAATAAATAAAAAGGCATGCATGTCTTATTATTTATTTAGGTTATTTAGACATGGCTGTATGGGGTAAGTTCTCTTTGCCTTCCCACTTGGTGGAAGCATTAAAAAAAACAGTGGAGAGAAAGAGCTGTTGCATATTGCTTGATTATTTAAATTTGCATTAAGTATTACTGAAAGTTAAATATGTCATCCAGTGATGATAAAATGATACTGTTTCATTTCCTCACAATGAGCGTTTTTCTCTGTGTTTTTTTTTCTTAGTTCTTGACTCTCCGCCAGATGTCGGTGTCCATCTCACCATAGACAAAATATGTTCCGTAGCAATCAATGTCAAAGTGGTTTTTGGTTTGCTTGGAATCTGTGCAAATTTTGTCTTTGATTCTGTTGCTAAAGTATGTGACAGTGCCATCTAGAAATTTTGTTTAACACTAAATTTGACACAAGGAAAAACACTCATTGAAGTGAAAAGTAGAGTATTGAACTCAGCTACAAACGAGCCATATTACCTCGAACTATAGCTGCCTTCGCGAAGGCTTAAGCAGCTAAACATCTCGGGTAATATGGCTCGTTTTATGCATTCGTATAACAATCTACTATTTATAGAGTGGTGGTCCAGGATAAACATTTTTCTATGATATTTCTTGGATTTCTCTGATTTTTGTTTGAGCACACGCTAGGTATGAAGAACTAAAATAATTTCTAAGCCTATTAAATGTTGCATCTACTAAGTAAATAAAATTACCGTTCTTGTAACTTTCCCTTCAGCTGTTTCCTAAGAACATCTCAAAGGATGTAATTAAATTATTGTTTAGTGAGCACATTAAATTTGCGGTCTTGAAATATGATGCAATTACTGCTGCCTCCTTGAGAAAATGGCGTCACTTAGTACTTTTGATTATCCTTGTTAATATTTTTATTAAATTACAAAATGTGACGAAATAAGGAAATATAATTATTACGTAACATATTACATAAGGAAATGTAAATGTAAATTATGGGTAACTTAGCTGGAATAAAATAAATTTATTTGTTATTGTTATTATATACATACTGAATTAGTTGGAAATCGGTGCCTAGAGCTTTTTAGAGCATACAGTTATTAATATAAGAGTGCATTACAAACTTGAAATCAATCAGAAACATAAATAAGGCACTTAAATAACATAAATAAAACTAAATTATAAAATATTACTTAAAATAAACACTAATTACAAAGAAATTGTCAAAAACAAATTTAAAAGGACAGGCTGTTCAAAAATTTGGTGTATATATAATATGGTGAAAAAATTCGCCGTTCCAGATTCAAATCATGGCTCGAAGATTTTTTTTTTAAATATTTGTGCTTTTAAATTTATTTTTAAATTATAGTAATAATTTGAGTATTCAAAGCGATAGATTTCGCAATAAAAACATATAATCTATACATACAGTCTTTAAAAAAAAAGAAATTGAACAAGAATCTAATAGAAATCTCGCAAAGCTATAGCTACTACAAATAGAAACCGTGTCAAGATTTCAACTCAAGCTAGTTCATATAATTTCAAAACCTTGACTCCACTATAAAAATAAAAATGCAGTGTGCGGAACCAATCATTCTATATATCCGAAGAAATACGTGAGTCGACTCGAAAACAGGAAAACTGTACGCAACAGTAATTTATCTTGAACTATTTATATAGAGAAGTTTAGTCAATTCCTTTCCTAAGATTATGTTTACAGTTTGGAGAGGACTACTCAGCAAAAAATATTCAAGACCCACACAAACTCACATAACTTACATGAAGTCAGCAGGGGAGTACGAAAAACCACTTCCACAATCATTTAATAGTAGTTTATGCTACAAGGGCGCAAAAGAATAAATTACGAGGACGATTTAAAACACGAGCGTAGCGAGTGTTTTAAACGTAACCGAGTAATTTATTGCTTTTACGCCCGTGTATCATACTACATTTTTCAATGCATAGTGTGAGGAAATGAAAACCAATATAATCTTGTGAACTTTAAATTATAATTGGCTCAAAAGGACTGTATCCATAGCCGTTAGACGGTGTAAAAAAAAGTATAACGTCTATGGTACACAGGAAAGGCTGCAGGTTAGCCAACCATTGTAAATAAATTAAAAAAATATATATATTAAAGCCCTAGGGCAAAATAATCGACTTTCTGTTCGGTTTTGATGCATAAAAAGTGGGCCTTTACGAGCACATGCATTGAAAAATCAGTAATCTTCAAATTACTTAACTCTCAATAGTGTAGGTAGAACTGTTTCCCACAAAACATTTAAATGTTCTTTGGATCAAAGATAATGTAGGTGTCGGTTAAACATTTGATGTTGTGATTTTTTTTATTATTGAAGGCACGTACGTTAAGGCGTGTAGATGTAGGATTATTAGTTAAGAGTCCCTCAATTTGTACTCTGAAAAACACTTTTTATTTTGTTTACAAATATATCAATCCTTCGTTTGTCCCGTAATACATTCAAAATTCAAAATTCAAAAAGTTTATTTTGCAAAGTAGGTATATATAATACACGTTTCACAAGTCAAATTTTAATCTTATAAAAATATATGTAATAAAATAATAAATGTACATGAACTACTTAGATTAAATGTTTATTTAATTCATGTAGCAATATATATACGATAAAATATTATAGGTAAAATATTATTATACAAGGTGAAATCCAATCAACCGCCCGAACCCATACCGGAGACCCGGCCAGGGACCAGGAACAAGGTTCAATGATCACCAACCGAGCCCCCAGCACGAATCCAGGCGGCCGACCAAATCCCATCCTATATACTACATAGTAATAGGTGACATATATAAATACATGGCTACCTCCGCCCATTCGATTAGTCTTGCTAAGAAGAACGGGCAAGAAACTTGGCAAGGACTAAGGAACAAAGGAACTAACCCACAGCAGCGAAAATATGCTTGGTTCGTTCGAAATGAACGCCAACTTTTGTCGCACTTTAACGTGCTCTGATTGGCTAGGCCAACACCATGCGGTGATATAAATAGTGAATCCCCTATAAGTGGGAGTGAGATGCTTATCGTCAAGTCTATGCAAAAACACTGATTAGTTAGCGGAATCGGACGGACCGGCGGCATTTCTCTCTCGATGTCTCGTAGAAACGAAGTCCCAAAACAAGTTACTGTAAGACAGTTTATCTGACTGAAAGCACCATATTTCGTGTAAGGCTCTGGGCTTATACAAGTGACAAGGTTCCATTTAACAAGGTTCAGGAACATTTTTATGTTATGTGTGTTAATAATTATTTTTATTTACTCCCATATAATATGGTAATTAAATATCTAAAGCGGTTTTATAAATTGAAATTGAAATTGAAATTGAAATTATTTATTTGTCTTTCAAACATAATTATATCACACAGAAATTTGTTTTAAAAATAATGCGACAAAAAGGAACGAGCTCAGCTATATGCTGTGATAGAAAAATAAATTGGTCTTCACAGCGCTGATTTTCAGCTTGTCCCCGTTCTCGCAGAATGTGCACATATGCGGGTTGAATATTGGGAAAAAAGATTTAACATTATTATATAAATATAGCATGCATTACATTTAAAAATAGAAATAATAAAATAACATGAATACATTAAAGAACAAAAAAAAAAAAAAAATGTTAATTGATACTAACATTGTTTAGCCGATATTATATTATTACATTATAACACCACAATTCTGCGCTGTGATTGGCTAAGAGTGGTCGAAGGTACGGGCCTTCGATGATTGTACATCATTACCCGGGCTTCATCTCCGCGGGCTACAACCCGTGTGTGATTGGCTAAGAGTGGTCGAAGGTACGGGCCTTCGTTAATTGTACATCATTACCCGGGCTTCATCTCCGCGGGCTACAACCCGTGTGTGATTGGCTAAGAGTGGTCGAAGGTACGGGCCTTCGTTGATTGTACATCATTACCCGGGCTTCATCTCCGCGGGCTACAACCCGTGTGTGATTGGCTAAGAGTGGTCGAAGGTACGGGCCTTCGTTGATTGTACATCATTACCCGGGCTTCATCTCCGCGGGCTACAACCCGTGTGTGATTGGCTAAGAGTGGTCGAAGGTACGGGCCTTCGTTGATTGTACATCATTACCCGGGCTTCATCTCCGCGGGCTACAACCCGTGGGTCCGGGTTGGTACAAGGTTCCAAGACGGGAACGGCGAAAAATAAGGGTAGGGTCAAGCGGCAATACCGAAGAGACGGAATTTATTAGATTCAAAGAAAAATATAAGAAAACTTTGAATTTATAATGTAAATGCCATGTAGATCCTAAGAAAAATATTACCTTAAGATTTAGCTGTAAGAAAATCAAAATCATGATAACTCACTTCGTTCGTTTCGAAAACAAGCACTCGTGTCCCAATGTCTTACATTATGTTACAGTTGCACAAAGTACTATTGTTTAATATATCTACAATTATAATTGTGGAACATGTGGATGCTTTAAATAATTTTAGGGCGTACTCGTAGCAAAAAAGTTCGTCTAGTGTTGCCATCATCAAAAAAAAAATCAGCGCGTTTACTTTTTTTGTAGCAATGGTAATAAGAATGTTGATAAAAAAATTAATACTTACAATACATAATTACAGTTTATGGCATCCATATTGTTCTTATTTACCATAATGATTTTAAGATTCCGTACCCGTATTGTGTGGTAGTACGATTTGCACTTACTTGCCCGAATTATTTTCATTTAAAACCTGTACTACATAACGTATTACAAAAGTACTACATGCGATAAAACCTCCAAATGTCCCTTGCAATATACCTATTTAAGAGCAGTATTCCCAAGATCCCAGAACGTATGTGAGACAAGGGTTTTATTAGGCGTTTAACGTAAAATAAAAGACCCGGTAGTAAAGATGTAACGAATGATATAACGCTGTGATTTGACGACCGACATCTCGTGTGTAGGAGCTGTAGCTTCCGGGTAATAAAACATAATGTTCATTCTTTTTTGTGTCGAATGTGATTGATGGCGGTATATCTATCCGCAATTGCAGGACAAAACAAACTAGTGGCGGGCTGCGGCGTCCGCGTCACAGGTACAGTACAGTGCACTGTACAGTGTTTCGTCACCGCCCTCACCAACCCGCCTGCCCAGTGTGTGTGAGTATGAGTGTCGCAGGCAAATCAAAGCGGTGGCATTTAGCACAAAAAAAGTAACTTTTGAAAGTTATTTTTTTTTTTGTTACGTTGTTTTTGAAAACTTTTCTATGTAAAATAGGTCATTGCTTTTTCTAGGCATTTAATTGAGCAGATTTTCAATCATTATCCTAAGTAAGAATCTTTTTTTTTTTTTACTAAAATGGCAGCACTTTTGCCGCATATAGCGCCTTAACTTAACAGAAGAAAACCTCATCCAAAAACGTTCGTAATTTCAATCTAGTTATGAGCCAAGTAAGAAAAATTTCTTGAAAAATTCAGCGAAAACAGACTGAACTTTACGCAAAGTTTCTTTTATTTAGCTTTCATGAATATTTAAACAGTATTTCTTATTTGAGTGAGGGCTTTTACACAACAAACGATAACACTGGTGCTTTTTCAAGCTTTTTTTCTTTTGAGGAACTCAAAACTAAATAAAACAATTTGTAAATTGTGAGGCGATTATCCGGATTTGTAACAAGATATTAAGAAATATTAGGTAACTTTCAAAACACAACTTTTAGCTAAGAGCAATGTATAACAATAGTTTATTACATTGTGGAAGCTTTAAAATTCTTAATTTAATGTTTCTAACTTTACTCCTACGGAAAATCCAATTATTTTAAAGATAACATAATATTATCGAAAATACGTTCATACTTATAGAAAACTATTAGCATACATTGTTCTCAGCTAAAAGTTGTATTTTATCTATTAAAATTATTTCTTCGTATATCGTTATACCTATATATCCTAAGAATCGATCCTTAAGAAACAAAAACTAGAAATCATCAATGTATTGTAATGTAATGTAATGTATTGTAATGTTATCATTTCATATCGTAAAGACAAGCCAGTAAGTACTTCATCCTGGAGAGCTATTTCAAGTATCCAGTAAGGGTCTCAATAAGTAAAGACAAGCCAGTAAGTACTTCATCCTGGAGAGCTATTTCAAGTATCCAGTAAGGGTCTCAATAAGTAAAGACAAGCCAGTAAGTACTTCATCCTGGAGAGCTATTTCAAGTATCCAGTAAGGGTCTCAATAAGTAAAGACAAGCCAGTAAGTACTTCATCCTGGAGAGCTATTTCAAGTATCCAGTAAGGGTCTCAATAAGTAAAGACAAGCCAGTAAGTACTTCATCCTGGAGAGCTATTTCAAGTATCCAGTAAGGGTCTCAATAAGTAAAGACAAGCCAGTAAGTACTTCATCCTGGAGAGCTATTTCAAGTATCCAGTAAGGGTCTCAATAAGTAAAGACAAGCCAGTAAGTACTTCATCCTGGAGAGCTAGTTCAAGTATCCAGTAAGTGTCTCAATAAGTGTCCAGTAAATTCGTATGAAAATCCATTACATACCATATGTTTATATTTAAAACACTCCGTGTCTATGATTTTAGAAGACAAAGGAGTTTGGCAATCATAAGGTTTTAAGCGGCCAGTTTAAAAAGAAAAATAAAATTAATTGCAATTTCATGTTTAGAATGTTTGCTTTATTTTATAATTGCAATAATAATAACAAATATATATTAATTTTGTTAATTTCATATATTTCAAACCATTAAACACTGAAATATTTAACTACTCGTATATGTTATGCGCATTCTTCTATCCGCATTCTTCTCTTTTTGTCATACTGTGTGTACTACATATTTGCTTATTGATCATTATGACACAAACTATCGATATCGATAAAGTTTGCACATTATCACGTCGCATCACTTAGACGCTGACTTAGAAGCAACAACGCGTCGTGTTAGTTTAGCCAATCAGAGCGCGTTATTTCAAGACGAACAAATTTTTCGAACAAACCAAGCGTCATCGCTACTCTAATGGCTATCTCCTATTTGCCTCAACGGCACACGATTCTATACATTTTGTATGCAAGAAAAAATCCGTAGCCTAAACAATTTTTTTAGTGTATTCGGGGTGGGTATCTAGTAAAAAAATCATTTTTTAAAACAAAGTAAACTGTAGTTCTGCGGCCTGTAAAATAATTGATCAAAAATGGCCTTGGCACTGAGGATGTTAAGCTTTTTATTTTATATTATTTCTATTTATTTCTTTGACTAAAGCATACGTAGGCATGGTACCCGGCCTCGATAAGTGGCAGAGCAAAACTAACACAAATCGTAGCAGTTCGCTCTAGTCGCTCGCGGAACGTCTTGGAGGATAGCTGTGCATTATACCCGAGTGATTATTGTTGTTTTACGCTGAAAATGCCTGGATTCGCTTTTGATAAGTGCAAAACTTACTACTCGAAATGTAAAAAACATGATGGAGTCACATATCATGCGTAAGTATGTCAAAAAGTCTTTGCTTTTAATTATTTTTGTTTAAAAGCAGAATATTTTACAGAGATCTAGATCAGAGACTAGAGAGCAGCCATTTCAAAACACAACCAGTTGAATGGTCCGAATTATTCTAGTACACTCCCCGCGGTGGCCTATTAGTTCAGCAGGAGAGGGGGGTGGGGTAGCGCTCTACGCGATACTAGATTGGCCGACACCAACAAATCTCATCGCAGGTATTCGCGCCGTTTTTGAGTAGAGATTTGTGTGACGGTAGCCGGTCTTCCTTTATGCTTTAGTCAAAGATTTATTTATACCTTTTTCTTCTGTGGTTCCGAAGAAAATCTGCTGTGACAGACAGATGGACGGACACAGCACATTGACATTTCACATTACGCTTCTTTAAATATTTTTACCATGGACCTTTTCAGTATTTCCCAGAACCCTATTGTAATTTAACACTTTCCCAAAACAACAGACCCGAGTCAGAAAGAGTGTCAGGATTTACCTACTTTGTCTTTTATTGGCTTACTGGAAAACCCTTTTACCTAATCCGTCAGGGCTGTCCAGGTGCGGATCTAGGATTTAGTTCTGGGGGGCACAGGGAAGTAGTGTCCCCTATAGTGTTGCACTTAAGGTATTTTTGGGATGATTGATGGATATGAAAGAGGTGAAATAGGTGTGTCAGGATTGTAGCAGATGGAAATCTGTAGTCTCTGCGTACCCCTCTGTGAGACAGGCGTGAGTATTTGTATGTATCTTTGGGATTAATCAATGATATACATAATTAACCATGAATAAATTTTTTTTTAATGAAAAATTACGTTTTTGATATTTTGTAATACGCAACTTACGGTAGTACATGTACTTATACACAATAATAAAACGTATTCATCTCTCAGCTCCTTGTTTTGTTTGTACCGTAAAGGGGGGGGGGGGGGGGGGGGGCTGCTCCTGTGCCCCCGGATCTGTCCAAACCGATTTCAATTTGACCTTCGTCTACAATTTTTTCAGGACCAATACTCTATCTATAATATACAGCCTGTAAACCTAATGATGTAATTTTGTGTCCTTAAAAAAAATCTCAATTTTTAGGGTTCTGTAGTACCTAAAAGGTACTAAAAGAATCTTTATTGTGAGACTCCGGTGTCCGTCTATACGTCCGTCCGTCCGTCCGTCAGCACCGTTAAAGATACATGAAATTTGGTACAAAAATTTCAATAATTTGCCCAAATATCACGGTGTAAATCTAAAAAAATATGAAAAATTTGAAATCGTTCAAAATATTTCCAAAACAAAAGTAAGAAAAAACTATATTAGTCTAAAAATACAATATGGGTATCAAATTGTGGATATTAAAAAGCTGATTGTAAATATATATATATTTCTACTATATTTACTGCCACTGATTTCGAGAAATCATTTAAAAACTACAAAAATATGTATATCCGCCCCCCCTTATCTCCAAAACTGGTAGACAGAAAAATATGAAAAAATTCATGGTAATATGTGTTTACGTAAAGATTACAGGAAAAATAAAGCGGTTGAGAAATTCATGAAAAACAACAATACAATTAAATTTATCATCCACAATACAGGGCCCAAGGCACGCGATTCTGACTCGCACTTGGCTGGTTTTTTTGAATTTGCAGTACCTACGAACCACCTAAACAAATATTGAATTCATTAATACAACTAAAAAATTCTGAAACGAAGAGATTCGTCGGAGATCGAAAGTGATCGACATAGCCTGCTGGATCAGTAAGTTGGTGGCAACCTGGCAGTGGGCTAGCGATATCTCTCGCCGACATGATGGCCGTTGAGGCCGAAAAGCGTTAGATTGGAGACCACGTATAGTAAAGCGTAGCATAGACCGACCTCGTGGCCGCTGGATCGACGACCTGAAGGATGTTGCGAGTACCGGCTGGATGAGTAGGACGGAAGACCGCCAAGAGTGGCGAAATATTGTTAAGGACTATGTACATCAGTCGACGAATACAGACTGGACCTAAAATGGATGGACCTAAAAAATAACTTCATATAAAACCTCCTTTTGTCCAAGTTAGTAAACGTTGCGCTCAATCACAGCGAAACCTTGTTACATAAAATAAACAAAAAACCTTTTTACTGAGCAAATAAAAGAAAATACTAAACGCATTTGTTGTGTCTCTGTTGGCTTAGTTTGGATAACATATAGTTATTTTTTCTAAACAATGCTATTTATTAAAAAAACAAATATTCTACTGATTATACTGAACAGTGATTTCCTCAGTGCTGTTTTCTGGGTGGAATTAAATAATTATTACAAGACTGATGCCGAATAATAGTTCGAAATATATCTCTTTAAAAGTGTTTTTTAAATATATATAAATATAAATGTGTAAATTATAATAAATATATATAAAACCTAAATATATATAAATATTATAATCTTAATAACGACAAATAAGTCTTTACTCTTTAATTTTTATTGTATATATATTTAAGGTATACATTTTTACAATCAGCTTATACCTACAATTTATACCCGTATTTTATTTTTAGGACTTTTCTTTTTCTCTCATTTGTATCGGAAATATTTTGAGCAATTTAAAACCTGCCTTTTCTAACACAAAGTCTCTCAAAAACATCCTTTGTAATAACAAAGACCAACCAAAAACAATAAACAGACAGGTAGGTCATTTGAAATCCGAATCAAAGAACATGTAAGTAGCTGGCACAATGAGGTTTTATACACTAATAGAGAAGCAATTCCATACATTCTGATTTTCAAAATTAGTAACCATCAGTGACACGACTTGACGACGGAGCTGTCAAAATAAATTGCCAAACGAAATGAAATATCTTTGTCTCATTCAGAATTCTTTGTCGTAAATTGGGCTACTTTAAAATCAAACAGATAGATAGCCTGTCGCAACTTTGTTAGATTTTTTGTGAAAGAGCTTCGTTAATGTTTTGATCTCGCTTTTTCGCGAAAAAAGCAGAATAATTTCGTATGATCACGTAATTATAGGTAGTGAACTTTTACACCATTATACAGTTTTTCACGAAAAAGCCGTTTTTTCGCGAAAAAGCAGTTTACGCGATCATAATGCGACAATCAAAATACTCCAAATATTTTGAGAAATAGATAGAACGTTCACGCATTGTCGTTGTTGACTACGTGTCAACTATTTCACCAATACGATTTCGGCATTTTCTAGGCGAGTGTCGTTCTCATTCCAAGAAACAACTTCAAAAATTAAACAAATGATAGGAGAGAGAGATCTTCCTTGTTGTATCTGTCTTAAATTATTTTTTCATACATTTTATCTAATGGTAAGTTTATTTTTCGGTGAAACGGTTGGCATATAGTCAACAACAATCACACGTGAGTGTTCAAGCCGCATATAATAGTAATTAAGTATGTCAGCTCACGCGAGTTTTAATAATATTTAAGTTTATCTTTGTTCAAATTACTCAAGTTTACTTACTTATTTGATATAACAGTAACCTCAGGTTGCGAGTCCTACTTAGGAAAGTGTTGTTGTATCGTTAAAATTAAGGGTGCTTATAAAGTCAGATTGAGCACCTCATTTTGCATCAATCAGAACTAAATTCTACGAATATCTACGATTTCAAGTTTTTTCATCTACGTAATAAATTTTGTTTTTATTGTCAGTTTGATAACCAAAATTACACTTTCAAAAACAGTTCGTCCTAAATGACATCCGTTTCCATGATAAGATTCGTAATAATTCTTTACATCTGTCACTTTTCAAAAATTAAATGAATGATGCTTAATATTGTCTCATTCATACACAAAAGAAATTATATATTTTGGATTTGTCATTCCTAACAAAAATGCAAAAATTTTAGTACTGAAAATTGAGTTTCCTTCATATTCTCTATAGAAAACGGCAATTCCATAAGTAAAGACCTAATATGTGAATATTATATTACCCAAATTACAGAAATAAGGTATTTATTTTCTTTCTCTCATTCACATTACATAAGACGTCCAAAACACAAGTTCAAAAATGTTACGTATTTTGTATAAGTTACGTGACGCAACAACAATAACAACATTGGTGAACAATAACAACAACAAACACTAATTATATCAATATTGACATACAAATTTCTTTGTCACGTATTTCGTTCGAAACAGCCACTTTCTGAAGACAAATAACTCGGGGTTTATTAGGTAGGACGCTGTTGAAAACAAAGATTTCAAAAGTAAAGATAGGCCCTTACTAGTATGACGGCACCAAAATGTTTTCACCTTTAAATGGGTGACGCTCACTCGTTTGGAATCAGTGCTCATCTGAACACAGTGATAGTTGGACGCCTTAATGAATTTTTACGAGAAAAGGGCCTCAAAATGACGTCGTGTGTATTTTTAAAGTGCACTAACATTTCAAGAAACACGAACAAAGCCAAATCAAATCAAATCAGCGTTTATTTGTTCAATTTTCGGTAAATTAATTGTTACATTGGGGATGATTATGAGTCCTCAAAAATCTGCCAATGAAGGCGTACAAATATTTAGTACCAAAAGCATGTATCGTTGTCATATTAAACATTTTAATTGTATAATTCCATAGTATTTACAATGTCCAAAATAATAATGAAAAATGTCAAGAAAGAAGTTACAAATAATATAAACTTATTTCGTGGAATATGGATATAAATGTCAACCATTTCAAATTCTCCTCATAAGCAAAAAACTCCTTTACAGAGTAGAAACAGTGACATTTCACATTCAAAAACAATGCAATAGATTTTAGGTGCCAGGGCTCATTTAAACTTTTGAAATCTTTGGTTGAAAACACCAGTATTATTAGCGCCATTTTCCGGGTTCTAAGAAAACGTAATTTATTAAGAGTTATTGTGACCCTAGCTTGTTTTCGTATTTATTTGCGTAAAATAGCAGTTTATATCAATAGCAGCGATAGCTCAGTCGATAAACACCGGACTCTCAACCTTTCAACCCGGGTTCGATACCTTGTTGGTTTTTATAATTGATGTGCGTAAACTCTATTTCGAGAAATCCTAAACCATAAAAAATATGTCGCCCCCTTATCTCCAAAACTGGTGCACCGAAAAATATGAAAAATTCATGGTAATATATTTTTACGTAAAGATTACAGGAAAAATAAAGCGGTTGAGAAATTCACGAAAAAAAATTACAATTAAATTTATCATCCACAATACGAAAACGTAGGAGTCTGACTCGCACTTGGCCAGTTTTTTTTTTGTTAGATTTATTGGAAAGACAGAGATGTGAGAGGCCTTTGCCCAACAGTGGGATGTCTGAAAATGAAAATTTTCACAAAAAGACATTCGTTAAGACATAACATAGCATCTAAGCAACAAAACTTTACAAAACACAACGAAACAAAAAATTTCTTTATATCAAAAATTTTTACTTGAAATAAATTAAATACAAAATCATGGAACTCAGAAACTTACAAACAAATAGAAATATTATCCTAACAATATTTTAAATATTACTCTTATTATTAATACAGTTAATGCTATGACTTAAGAGGCCGGCGAAGCAATCCTAGATCATGCAAACGAAATACCAAAACCGTTTGTAAATCATAGATATTCTAAGGATAGTGTGTTTATTCTGATTGTATTACAGAGTATCTAGGTTCCCAAATATATATTTCGAAAGGACAATGATTTAAAGACGACATATAAGCAATTTAAAATTTCCATAGAAAGCTTTTAATGTCGTTTAAAGGATTTCTTAAAATAGATACAATTAAATATAGTCAAACAACATATTTTCAAGATAACCTTTTTAATACCTACAATTTGATACACATATTGTATTTTTATGTAATATTTTTTTATTTATTTTATTTCTTTTTTTATATTTCTTATTTGTGCTTAAGTTTTTTCTAATCGCTATAGTTTTCCTGTAATTGGCCAGTTATGATCTACATATAATTGATTTCTTTTTCATATTTTTCAGTCTACTAGTTTCGGAAATAAGGGGACATACATATTTTGGTGCTTTTTTTAAAGATTTCTCGAAAACAGTGCCAGTAAATATAATGAAAGTATACCTTTTTACAATCAACTTTTTAATATATACAATTTGATACCCATATTGCATTTTAAAATAATATTTTTCTCACTTTTGTTTTGGAAATATTTTGAACAATTTCAAATTTTCAAAATTTATTTTTTACATTGTTATATGTGGGAAAATTAATGCTATTTTTGTGCCAAATTTCATGTCTTTATCTTTAATGGTGGTAAAGTTATGAGTCTGTGACAAACGGACGGACAACGAAGTCTCACCATAAAGGTTACTTTTGTACCTTTTAGATACTACGGAACCCTAATAATACAAGAAACTCTTTCTTTGTCAACAGGAGTTCAACTGGAGAAGTGTCGGATTGCTCTATCACAACAATGATATGTCCTCAGGGGCAGGTAACAGCCCTTGTTACCTGACCCTCAGCGCTCTCTTCTCGATCCTGCACAACAAGGACAAGGCCCGTCCGATCCCGAACATTCCCTTCGACGAAACCAAGACAAACTCGACGAAGCTAAAACAGCTGCTGACCACTCTGTCTTCGAAAACCAGAAGTAAGTATGTACTTTTTCAATGCAAGTGCTCGTAAAGGCCCACTTTTTATGCATCAAAACCGAACAGAAAGTCGATTATTTTGCCCTAGAGCTTCATTATTATAATTTTTTTATTTATTTACAAGAAGTTTGCTAACCTGCAACCTTTCCTGTGTACCATAAATGTTATGCTTTTTTTTCCACTGTTTAACTCTCTCTGGATACAGTCCTTTTGAGCCAATCATAATTTGAAGTTCACAAGATTATATTTGTTTTATTTCCTCACACTATGCATTGAAAAACGTAGTATGATATAAGGGCGTAACAGCAATAAATTACTCGGTTAGGTTTCAAACACTCGCTACGCTCGTGTTTTAAATCATTCCTTTTCGCCCTTGTAGCATAAACTACTATTATGATTTGGCGTCATCGGATTTACGGAAAAAAAGCAGCGGTTTGTGTCAGAGATTTACAGATGTAAATTATTTAAGTGGATACTTCTTAAGTCGCCTATATTCCTTCCTCTTCCTCTTTTCAATCAAAGAAGAAGGAATTAATGGCGGTCATATAAATCGTTTTAATAATATATTAGTGATGGCAGCGCATTCGCTCCCAAAGTCATTTCAAAATTTTCATTAATTCTATTAAATAAGCACTTACTTATTTTGAATAATAACTAATAGCAAATATTAACACCGATTCAGCGCAACACAACTTAATTTATTTGACAGGACTAAACTTAATTTAAGCGTTCTGTCTTTTTCTTTTTGTATCGAAAAGACAAAGACAGGACGCTCAAAATAAGCTTAGTGCTGTCAAATAAGTTACGTTGTGTTGCGCCGAATCGACACCATTGTAGCCGATTCTAAAGGCTTTAATTTTAGTTTTAATGCTGTCAAAACTAAAACTAGTCCAAAGTAATTTAGCTCCTATTCCTCAAACTTGACGACTATTTTGCAATGACAAAAATCTAGTTTTCACAGCACTTTAACTAAAATTAATAAGCCAGCTCTAATAAACAATTAAAAAACGTTATAAAAAAAATCTATAATTAGAAACTACGTATAAATTACCCCTTGTTAAAAAAGTTCGTATCAGAAGTGACGTACACATTCTGAACATTGCAATGCGAGAACTACGAGATGCGGTTAAAGAAGTATCCACTTCAAAAGTAATTTTGCTAAGTCGATAATTATTTCGAATCAAAGTCAATGCACGCAACATTACACAAGTCGCAACATGAGAAATTCATTTTAATTCAGTTATAGCATAAAACGGAAACATTTTATCATGCTAAACGAAATCTGGGGGCACGGTAGTGCCCCCGCCAAGTCTCGCATCGTCTTTACGGGAATTGTTTGCTGTTGCGTAATTTGACTGACTATTTAATATAAATAAACAAATAATTAAATTTATAGGTTTTGGGATATGTAAATAATAAAGGATATATGGTTATTAAGTTTACTGTTTTATTTATATGAGAGAAAATTTAACCCTGCAGCACTAACTAATCTATATACATGCTTCAGTAAGTAAAAAAGGTTAATATTATATACTTTAATGTTTTATAATAAAATGTGTAGTCATAACGACGAATATGTCTAATCTTTAACTTTTATTATGTCACTCGCAAAAGCGATATATATGTCACCGGAAAATAATAAGAATCGTAAGTTGATCAATTCACTATAGGTTAGGTTAGGTTAGTTTATAAATTACAGTGAAAAAACCTGCCGTGAAATTATAAACTACCTAGTGAATTAATAAACTTACGATTCTTGTTATTTTATTTGTTACATATATATTATATATCGCTTATATCGAGTATAACAATCCTATATATAGGATAAACTATTTTTTGATTTTAATAGACAATGTCTTTGATGAGCTAAAATCTTTTTCTAAAACGGCCGCCTTTGGCATAAATAAAAAATTTAGCTCATCAAAGACATTGTCTATGAAAACTATGCTATTTAAAAATAGTTCATTGCTATATCTATGCAATTAACATGAACAGATTTTCATTAATTATTAAAATTAGTAAACAATGTTTTTTTTTCTAAAGTGGCAGCATAAAGCGCCTTAAGGCGATTAGTGTCGCCAAATTAGCAGTTCGGTGTTTGTCGGTACGAATATTGACGGAAACTATTGAAATAACGTTCATATCAGCGCGCAATGCATGGTGGCTGTTACAAAGCTCGCTGCGTCCTTAATAGGGCGAAATAGGAGAAAATGATACTTTTCACATAAACGCGATTGTTCGAATGAATAATACTATGTTATGTTTATAGCTGTCACTATTATCTATTACTCAAAGCATAAATGAATTAAATCGACCAAGCCATTTAAAAGCAGTAAGGAATTGAAGCTAAAAAATACCATTTGTTTGAATTTTTTTTTCATATACGTAGCATTGTTGGTAGCACTAAAAAGATTTTTTTTATTTTTTTTACACTTTTTGCACATTTACACAAATAATAAACATACAAAAATTATAATAATATTGGATATTTGATGTCAAAGATGTGTACTCTGTTGAGAAAAATTGCTTCACTTTTATTTTAAAGTGTTTGTATTTTTCAATGCCTGAATTGACACTGGTAAGCGATTCCAGAGTCTTGCAGCGTGTGCCAAAAAATGTTACAATTCATATACATTCTTCCAATATTTTTGGTTTGGCCATAAAAGAGGAGTAGGCTTTAGAATGTACCCATTTGGCGATACTAAGGCCCTTAACAAGAAGATAAGAATTGAACCGGGGCTATCGCTTTCAAGGTATCGTGATTGGCTAGAAATTACTTCACACATAATTTTTAACCAATCACGACAGATTTGAAAGCGATAGTTGTTAAAGTTGAACAAAAAGACCCGCCCCTCTATTATGAATCTTTAGTTGCCAACTGAACTGGTTGCCTATCATCAAAAACATAGGTAAAAACTGAACTATCAAAATTGCCTTTAGTGGGTATTGAACTATTTACGAACTGTGTCGTCACTTCAAGTGCGAACATATCCTCAGACAATCGAAATTCGATAGTATATACGAGTACCTTCATGTCATATCCTTAGACAATCGGAATTCGATTCTCTAAGGATATGTTCGCATTTGAAATATATCTATATTTTTAATGATAGGCACCTAGTCCAGTTGGCAACTAAAGATACATAAGTAATAGGCCCTCTGGTTACAATAGCTGCTTCCAGACCCGAATATGTTTATGTCTATCTCATTGCGTCTATGGTTCATCGACGTCGTGATGATATTTGTTATTATTACTGACATAGTGAAATTAACAGAATTTTAGTTACTTACATTGTATTCGATGTTACTGAAAATTCATATTTTGTTGTACATTTTTGTATGCGGTTCGTAAAAATCCTAAAAAATACTTGTATGTCGGAGTATATCATGACAATTTTCACGAAAGAATCTCTTCATAATGTGAACATATACAATGCGTACGAAAAGACTCGACAAAAATGTCGACATTGTTACTAGCGAACAAAAGACATGAATTTTTACAAGAAATGAATATTTTTCGCAGGGTTTGCTCACGGCTGACTCGTAGATAAAATAACTGAAAGAAAACGCGAGGTTACTGACTTTTTACCAGACAATTTTAATCTCTGGTGCTTCAATAAATCCTTTCTAAAGAAAATAAATTTAAGAGGCGACACTTTATTCAGTCCTTTGTATGATTAAAACAATGTTGATTTATGCGGGTAATTTGTCAGAGTATAGTATAATAGCACGTTTAAAATGTTGAGAATTTAAATTTCATATCTTTGATTTTGATATGGATAAAGTATCGATATGTTATTATGACTTCTGAATATCAGATCATTGTTACACGAAGCTAACTCTTTGGTTTTTGTTGAAATGCGAGCATAATAATACGAGAATTTATGCAGTCATGGGGACTGCATTTCATTTCTGAGGTTGTGTACTTTATGTCCCCCTCTCTCCAGTGAAGGCAAAGTTGTAAAGGCAAAAAGGCCAACAATAATAAAAAGAGAGGCAAAAAAAAAATTCTCAACAAAAGTGACAACTTTTCACTGCTGGCCAAGCGCAACACGTCATAGCATGTCGGTGACGTGAACCCATAAGATTTTCCCCTACCAAAAATCGCTCAACGCATCGAAACAAAGTTTTTTAAGGTCCTTTCTATTGAAACTATGACAGAAATAAATGTCTATGTTTGAACACTTGGCGCAAGGAGATATAAATTAACATTATATCATTGCAGTATAAAACGCAGAAAGAAAAGTAAATCTGAATGGGAGCTCTGAACCGAGATTCTAACTCGGGACCTCTCGCGTGAAGAGAGGTCCCGGGTCCGAATCCCGGTTCAGAGCTCCTCACATCCAGATTTACTTTTCTTTCTGCGTTTCTATACTGCAATTATATAATGTTAATTTTTCCTTTCTATTGAATAAGTAAAACTCGACAAGTTTTCTTAGTCAATTATTTGCATATATGATGTAACCGTTGTATATTGCCGCAGCTATGACTTATGAAACTTCCATGGAAATCATTATCTCATAATCATCATCTCGATTATTTTTTTAACGAAGCCGACAATCCTCTACTGTCTTTGTACCGAACTCGGCCCGTTTTTCACATTTATGTTTTTGGTGGTTCTAGTCACTACATCTTCTTTCAGGCCAACGATCCCGTAAACAACAACGGGTACGCTTAAAATATTTTACCTGCCAAATCCTTTCTTCATATAATCCTTAGATAGTACAACTTTTCTTAAGCTCTCAAAAAAAATATCATGCATAAGGTACTATGGACTCGCACAAATGCTCTTAAGGCGATTACCATCGCCAAATTAGCAGCTCGATATTTGTCACTACAAATATCAACGGAAACGACATTGAAATAACGTTCATATCAGCTCAGCGCGCAATGCATAGTGGCTGTTACGACGCTCGCTGCGTCCTTGATAGGGCAAAATAGGAGAAAATTATACTTTTCACTTGGACGTGATTAATCGATTGAAAAATCTTATGTTATGTTTATAGCTATAAAGTTTATCTATTTATCAAAGCATAGATGAATTCAATCGGCCAAGCCACTCAGGAGCAGTAGGAAATTTGAGGTCAAAAAACACCATTCAGTAAAAAAAAAATCATGTAGAAGTTTTGGTGGTATGAAAAAGAAAAATGTTGCGTATGTTGTCTAAGAGTTGTTTTTTCATAATACATTTTTTCATTATTTTTGGTTTGGCCATAAACGAGGAGTAGGCTTTAGAAAGTACCCATTTGGCAATAGTAAGGCCCTTAAGGTGAGGCATCGAATTTTCAACGGGCAGTGTCACTCCAAGTGACAAAACGCACAGTGCGAGAGGGACCGATGCAGGGAGAAAGACAAAAAGACCTTTTTTTTATTTATATAAAAAACTAAATTGACTAGAAAAATTTCCAATTACCAAAATATAGATATTGTTTTATTTTATTATTACCCATGTAATAAAATATGTTTGGGGTCTGTACATGGTTATTATTTGTAAAACTATGAGAAAGCGTGTGTTTGAAGACCTGGGGATCTAAAAAGGCCGACTTGCGTGAATCATAAAATGATTTGAAAGTAGAATAGAGACAGGTCATTTCACGCGAGCAAAAGAGAAGGCATTAGAACATAATCATAATGTGATTCACGCAAAACGGGCTTTTTAGAGGACCTAATTTTAATAATTATTTCTATCGAGTGAAGGTTTTGTATTACAGAAATCTAGAAGAAGGTTCCGAAAATATTACTAATTTATCAAACTAGTAGCTCTTACTCAACGCAGTAAAACGACTCCAAAAGTGCTAATTCTTCGCGGCGTCGCTTTAAAATAGACTCAGGTCAAAGGTTTATAAGTCTGAAGACAGTTTAAAACTTCAAACTCTCGCGTGTCGTACAGTACATTATAATATTTTCAATGCATGTGCTCGTAAAGGCTCACTTTTTATGCATCAAAACCGAACAGAAAGTCGATTATTTTGCCCTAGGGCTTTATTATTAATATGTTTTTTTTATATTTTTTTCAATTGTTGGCTAACCTGCAGCCTTTCTTGTGTACCATAAATGTCATACTTTTTTTTCCACTGTTTAACGGCTCTGGATACAGTCCTTTTGAGCCAATTACAATTTAAAGTTCACAAAATTATATTTGTTTTATGTCCTCACATTATGCATTGAAAAACGTAGTATCATACACGGGCGTAAGAGCAATAAATTACTCGGTTACGTTTAAAACACTCGCTACGCTCGTGTTTTAAATCGTCCTCGTAATTTATTCCTTTGCGCCCTTGTAGCATAAACTACTATTAATCGAGTCTGCCGCGATAGTTATTGTTAAATTTTTTTTTAAGAAAGAGCAACCCGATGTTTTGAGGCAGTTACATTGGTCATTTCGTGATCCACGAGAAGAGTCAGGTGCCTTTTCTAAAAAAAAAACCGGCCAATTGCGAGTCAGACTCGCGTATCTATGATGCCGTATCGTGGATAATGAATTTAATTTTGTAATTTTTTTACGTGAATTTTTCAACCGCTTTATTGTTCCTTAATCTTAACGTAAATTTTTTTTCATGTTTTTCGGTTTACCAGTTTTGGAGATAAAGAGGGTACAAACATTTTTTTGTATTTTGTTTTAAGATTTCTCGAAACTATTTGCAGTAAATATAGTAAAAGTATATATTTTTACAACCAGCTTTTTAATATCTACAATTTGATTCCCATATTGTATTTTTAGATTTTTTTTTTTTATTTTTCTCAGTTTTGTTTTGGAAATATGTGGAACAATTTAAAATGTTTCATATATTTATTTACACCATGATATGTACGCAAATTAATGCTATTTTTGTGCCAAATTTCAAGACTTTATCTTTAACGGTACTAAAGTGATGAGGCTGTGACATACGGATGGACAGACGGACAACAAAGCCTCACCATAAAGGTTCCTTTGGTACCTTTTAGGTACTACGGAACCCTAAAAAGTTAACAATAAATATCGCGGTAGATCAGATTAACTATTACAATCATAAAACAGTTCTTTGGAAGGACACGTCACGTTGTGTTGTGACATAAGTCACAGTTTTGATCCAGATATTTTGAATTCCTTTTTTGGCTGTAGCATTTTTATTATTTATAATAAAATGCACAAATCTGTGACTACCGTAACCTCACTTGTCGTGAAGCTAAACAAAAAGTTAGTGAGACTCTTCTCGAGATGTCATACGAAGAATCTGTGGTCATTCTAAATTTCACTTCCTAAGTAACCCCACAGAAACGATTACACAGTTAAAGTAACAGAAAGGTGTAACCATATTTGAAGAGCTTATTCAGTCAATGGTATAGAACAACTTTTACTATGGAGCCAAACCGAAATCTCAAAAAAAAAATTTGCCATTCCATACATTTCAGCCGAGCGGCATAGCATTTTTCCATGAAAAATTTATTATTTTTTTCAAAATACAGGGTTTGTTCCATAGTAAAAGTTGTTCTATACCATTGCCTGAATAAGCTCTTCAAATATGGTTACACCTTTCTGTTACACCTTGTATATTCTGTTACCTATTGTTTCTTCTATTTATTTGGTATATTTTATTTTAACTACATTGTCAATGTTATTTCACTCGTTGTATTCTTTAAATTATGTATAATTTGTAACCTTGTATTGTTTAAGGTTTCAAACTCTTGCCTGTCTTTCTCACCCTTGTTCATGTTACCCTGTGTGCGAAAATGTTCAATGTCTGGAAATCTTTATTGTTGGTACCCACGAGTCAAGCTCGTTTAAACTGCTGCCGTTAATTCGAGAGAATGATGACAGATGGAGTGTGGCGATATCTCGAAAAAATACTACAAGTCAACAAGAGCTTCTTCACGACAAAAATAAATAAAGGCACGTTAAAAAAATATCAACGGTACAACAAATGGGACGAAATAAATCCAAATCATGATTATTTAAACTTTTTTTATAAATAAAAACCCTGGAATAGAATATATATACGATCTTATTATTTGGTAAGGTATATCAGTTTTATAATACGACAACACTGCCTTACACCGCAGATATTATAAACCTTTTTCTGAAATGTCGATTCAAAAAGTCGAGGATTCATACTACAGGCATTATGATTGCTGATTTGACAGAAATAACTTGACACATTTTATTGATTAAAAAAATTACTTCATTCGGCTTCTATCTTTGTCCTCGAATGTTATAAATATGTGATCCGTGTTTGTGTATTAAATATATAAGGTATAATAATATTATATAAGGTTATATTAGGTTCTTATATAAGGTTCTTAAATTCAAGTGAACACAGTATCGCTAAAAGACAACTTTTCGCCAAAAATAATATTTTTTGCGCTTTTTTTAACTTTTACGTAGAAATTGAGTCAGCTGATTCATTAAGTTTTGTCCTAGGAAGTGGAAAATATATACGACAAAAATACTTTTTATTAACAAATGGGACCTTTTAAAGATATACATACAATCTACCCTAAAATCATCATGATAAATATAAAATATTGAAATGCAAAACAGTAAAAAAAAGGTTTTATCCCCTGACATTTGCAAACGTCACCATTCTCTCGAATGAACGGCCGGAGTTTAGTTTGGGCACAAAATAGATACTACCAGAAGGCCGACTCCACGAGACGGAGCGAAAACAGACGCACACATGCATAGACGCGTTCATATGATGATCTCGGCAAATTTCGTATTGGCATTCACCCGAGTATCTTCGAGATCGTCGTACGTACGCGTCTATGTGTGCGTGCGCCGTTTTCGCTAGTTATTCGGAGTAAACATTCTGTAAGTGGTTATTTTGTGGTTTGGGGCCACAAGGATAACAACTTTTTCGTAAAATGTTATAAAAACTATATCTATTTTCTCTTTCTTTTGGCAACTCATGTACATTTAATGTTGTTGGTATGGTTCTTGGAAAATAAATAATTTTGAAATTTGAATTTTGAATTTTTCAATTGAATTTGTAGACGAGTCGTTAAATCGTTGAACGGACTCTAATTTTCATTTGTTTGAATGTTTTCTATTGAAAGCGCTCCTAAAAAACTTGGTATGGCAGTAAGGTGAGGCGTACTTTGCACGTGAGCAACGCATCAGCCTGGTTCGTATACTGCTGGATATAGGACTTCTCAAGATTTTGCTATTCTTGTGTCTTACAACATGACTCTGTGGTGATTTTTTTTCTACTTGGCAACATTGAATTGAATCATTCACTTCAAATTCTGAGAAAAGATGGAATTTAAATGAGTTTATTTTAGCTAATTCTATTCACAACAAACGTTTAATTATTAAAAAAAAATTTGTTCAAAAACTAAATCCCGACTACTGTAATATCACGCTCTAAAAAGTATGAAACAAGAAAATATTCTCATCTGAAATTGTTATGTACAAACGAATCAATATTTATCGTCTATTAAATAAACAACTTACACGTAATATATTTTTATGTATTTAATAAATATTCATAGTGATGTTCAGAGGATCGCCGTGGTCATACTCGTATGTCACTGCCCTAAAGCTTATGATAGCTGACGAATGAATTGTTTTTTTTTTTTAGATTTGGTGACATACTGCAATATTAAATAAAACTTCTTGGTACTCGGTTCCACAAATATAATAATGTTTAATTACTTTTTAAGTTGCTACCGGTTTCGTCGTTTTACGGCATATGACCACGGCTATCCTTTGAACATCACTATGAATATTTATTAAATACATAAAAATTTATTACGATACATAGTGATTCGTTTTTACATGACAATTTCAGATAAGAATATTTTCTTGTTTCATACTTTTTAGAGCGTGATATTACAGTAGTCGGGTTTTAGTTTTTAAACTTATTTTTTATTTAAATTATTTTGGGGTTATAATTTCGTGATAACGTATGTGCAGAGCCGCTTTACATATTATTTACATTCGTATTTATTATGTAATAATAATCGCCGTATTCGGGTAATTAAGGTGCTAGAATATTATTATCCTCAAAATAATTAAATAATTAAAAGCCTATTATGAAGAAAAATATCTGCGTCGCGACCTTGGGATATGTTGATAAATATGTGGCAAAGGAAATGTAAATTTCGCGATAAAAAGCCGCGCGCGTGTTTGTCGTGCTCGAACCCTATGTCGCGCACGCGCATCTCGCATAAACAGCGAAATTTGACAGGTTGTGCGTTAAAAAGCGTAATAAACGAAGTCGCACGTGTGAAGTCGCCCTTGAAAGACGTATGCTGACCAAATTGGTGACATACTGAAGAAAGGCCATGTCAAAAGTATCGGAATAGAAGAGCTTTTATGACTAGATTGATGGATGTGGAAGAGGCGAAAGAGGTGTGTCTGGATCATAGCAGATGAAAATCTGTAATCTTTGCCTCGGAGGCAGGCGTGAGTATGTATGTATCTATGGATGTATGTATGTTTGTATGTATATTTCTCCAACCGCTCGACATAACTCTCGAGTAAACAACAAATCAGATAATCGAGCACTTCGTGTAATTTCTCTCGATTATTGCCATCGCTAATGTCGGTATCATTGATAATAAAAATTAGGGTTCCGTATACAGAGGGTGCCGGATCATTTATCGGGCGTTTCCATTTTAGCGCCTTGTTTTTTACACCTTGGTGTTGCTATCGGTATTGTTGTTATGTATCATAATGTTTTTAGGGTACAGTACTTATATTGTGTGGTACAACGGAAACCTTTGTGCACGAATCCGACTCGGCCTTGGCCGATTATTTTATAAATAAAAGACACGAAATAGCCTTATAAATAGCGAATGGTTTTTTACTATAATTAAGAAATGTTGTCAGACAATGCCGGCGATTACAAGTTTTATTGCGTATTTATTTTACAATAAAAACAGTAACTAGACTAACTAGTACCAGACTAACGAGTTTTTAATAATGTGCTAACTGTTCCATCCAAATACTAGGTAAAATCTATTTGTGTCTCTCTTTATAACCAACTTAAAAAAGAAGGTACTGAATAATGGCGTTTGTGTATAGATATGTTTGTTACCGTTTATAACATGGAAAATTTCAGGTAATAAACAAAAAAGTATATCCAGAACAGGATCGATGATTATTGTGCTAAAAATGTATGTAAATACTAAAATTGGGAACGTTTCATGTGATTGTGGATGTGCGAATTACGAACACGCAAAAAAAACGCCAAATTTTGGTTCTAGTCAAAAAAAGTAGAGCTAAAATACGTACTGGCTACCAAACTTTTTGCATAAATTTTTCAGGTACTACAACCAAATTATTATTTGGAAAGAATTCGTAAAAAATTCACAGCATTTTGGTTGTTTATAAAGCAAAAATATATCTACTGAAATACAGCCAATATGTAATGTAATATGTTTTTTATCAATGCTTTTCGTCAGTCGCGGTGGTGGACAAACAAAATGGAGTAATAAAAATATATACAAGTAGATTTTCTTATGATAACGTAGTTTAATGCAGTGACTGCGTCCACTGACGAAAGACACTCGCTCGCTTAAAAACGAATTCGGAAATAATTCGAATCATGTCGCGTATCGCGAGATAATTTTATCACAGTAGAGAAAAGTAACAGTATTACGTCTGGACAGTGTCCTTGAAATGACGCTCGGGAGAGGCACGCATAACCCCTCAGCCACAGCTTCAGGCTTCGAGAGGCGCGCCAAGCAGTTCTTCTTGCGACGCGACAGCGCCGGCAGATAGACCAAACGTATGAAGTTGTATTAGCCGGCCATGGGTCGCCGCTCGCGCATCTTGTCCGGCTTCGAGTGACTTGCGCCCTCATTGCGGGGAGGCGGGCGGTTGAAACAGTGATCGAGCGCACAGGACGAACCTAGTGTTGAACGCTTTGATTGCGCGAGTGCGCTATACATCCGATGCGGTGGAAGGCGCTGACGGGTGTAGTGGCAGGGCAAAGCCCGTCGCAAAAACCGCCTGGAAGCGCAGCAAGAAGCGCCGCCAGAAGCCAGAAGCTATGGCCGAGGGGTTAGGGCTGCCTACATAAATGCGCGGGAGTCGAGGTAGGGTCTCACACTCTGCGTGTCCGTATTTAACTGCGGCGCACCCTTACTACCGATGTATGCCGAGATTTGGAAGTGCGCGTTTCGGCCGTTTTATATGAAGACGTAATACTGTTACTTTTCTCTACTGTGATTTCATGTAGGTAAATCTTACCGTTTTTAGAGTTTCGTACCCAAAGGGCAAATCGGAGCAATATTAATGTCACTCCGCTGTTCGTCTGTCTGTCCTTATGTCACGGGTCTCTAGCTCTTGGACGAAATGAGATAGAAACCTGAAATTTTTATATGTTGTGTATAATGTTGACCCCCAACCCAATTTTATGAACCAAAACCAATGCAAAAATGGTCTAAAAGTGGCAACTTTGATAGCCCCCCAATTCCTTTATTTGTTAAGATAAAACAAATATATATATATATATATTTATACTCTACATAATGATTTCTAGCTAGACAATAACACCCCACATGCAAGGGAAAAAAACATTTTTTTCGGCTCCATTTTCATGTAGGTTATGTAAAAATACATTAAAATACTACTCATACTGAACGTTTGTCATGACCTTGACTGACCTGTGCCGATCGGCACAGTTATAATTATAAGCATACGGGTATTAAAAATATTAAAATGAAGTGCTACAAAAATAGGGCTTCAACACAAATACTAAGCACCTATACACAACAATAACAATTTTGTGTACTTGCATGAGGGTGTGTTTGAGTGTGTAAGAGGGTGTATTTTATATGACAGAACTAATATCACTCATATCAGTCAGAGAGTGATCTTAGCAACATATTCTAATATTGGGACCTCTTTAGATCATATATATCAATTTATTTGAATTTTTTATTAAATGTTTTACCTAAATTAGAAAAAACGAAGAAAGAAACACAATTATTACTGCAACAGCCACACTTACAATTACAGTTTACACTTACACTTACACAAAAATACATATCCATAGTTACAAATTATCAGTATTACATTCACGATGTTGCTGTAAAGGGCAACTAACTCAGCGATGTGCTGAAAACTTGGGTATTCGCTTCATCTATGGTTTGCGCAAATTTGATCACGTGTCCCACTTTCGCTCTGAGTTAAAATGGCTCCCTATTCGCCTTCGTCGCAATTATAATATCCTCTCTCGCCTATATAATATTATAAAGAGCCCAGTGTCCCCTTTTTATATATGTGATTGCTTTCAATACCTGTATTCTCAAGAAAAGCCCCAACGTTAAGTTTATGTATACTTTATATGTATTTTAGGTAATTAAGTGCAAGTAATATTTTGTTAAGGCATCGTAATATATATATATATATATATATATTATTTAGGATATATATTTTGTAGTACACGTATGTATGATTACTTATTTTAATAAAATGTCCCTTTCCCGCTTAGGTTTGCTGGAAGAAATCTCTTTTTAGAGATAAGCTCGCCTGTGTACATATCTTTTAATGTATTATATGTCTTAACTGCTTTTCTTTGTACATTAAAAAATAAAGAATAAAGAAAAGTGTGAGCCCTCAGCGCTGATTTTCAGTCAATGCATGGTGGTGACTAATGATTGTACCAGGTGCAGCCGGCTCTGTACAGTGGGCAATAAATAAATATTAACTATAATATGCATAAAGTATATAATAAGTACTACTTGAGCTAATATAATGCGATATTAATTAAATATATAAGTATACACAATTTAAGTTAATTTACTTTAAAAATATAATAAAATAAAAGATATGAAGTGCAGGACAACTCAAGGTCGTTGATGCGATTTATGTCAGTCAGACTAGCGGCGAGAAGTTTAGACAGGAAAAGGGAGTCTCTGCTGCTCAAGCAATTATGCCCTGAGCTTGGGCCCAAAATCATACTAGTCACTTCACGGACTGGGGGAGGAATATTGTTCCAGCACTTAGACGCCGCATACTTAAAACCGCCACGGAATGCCATCGTTCTGTGTGCGGGAACGCGAATCCTCTCTGTGGTAAAGATTTCAAAAGTAAAGATAAGCCCTGACTTTAGTAAGACAGCACCAAAATGTTTCCACCTTTAAATGGGTGACGCTCACACATTTGGAATCAGTGCTCATCTGAACACAGTGATAGTTGGACACCGTAAGTGCACTTAAAGTTTTGAATTTTTACGACTTTAGTAATCTGATCAGTTTGCTGACCGTAGGTAGACAGATGGCGCACTCATAAGTGTACGCGCGTCGGCATTATGTTAACGCACACTTTAAAAAACAATGCAATAAAGGAGAAGGTCAGTTCCCCATAAGCAAAATGCCTTAAGAGTGTACACAAATATATTGTGGTCAATGATAAAGAACAAATTCAAAATAACACGGTTTGACTATCCATTTAAAACGGACACCATCTTATAATAACTTTTTATGATAAATCGTTTTTATTTTGAGGTTATTTTCATATGGCATTGCGAAAATAAACTTAAGCGCGTTTGAAACGTTCGTAGTTGTAACAATGTTTCACGATGATTCTGATATATTTAAAAGGGTATACTCGAATGTCAGTCGTAATGTAATCTCTATCAAAATCCAGAAGAGAAGCATGAATCGTGAAATAAAAAGCTGTGACTGCCGATTGCGTCACGCATGACTCTATCAAAGCACGCGGGAAGCGTAGTTTGTGGACTATTTGGTAGATGGCGCCCTTTCGTTTCGTTCGGTGTTCGCTCTCATGACTGGCTGCGACATTAAGTACTTATATTATTTTAATATGTGTGTCCGTGTTATTATGAAAGTGAAACTAGCTACGAATAAATCTAAAAGAAATTATAGTATAAATTTATTTCATGTACGCGGTTAAGGCCGATTCTGACCATCTCCTTTTAAGTGCAAGGGCACATATAAACTTTTGAAATCTTTGCTCTGTGGACGTCGCGCTGCGCCGCCAGGACGACCTCTTGAGCTTGCTGCTGCATAACGTCACAAAATAACCACTTACAGAATGTTTACTCCGCATTACTAGCGAAAACAGGCGCACGCACACATAGACGCGTACGTACGACGATCTCGGAGATACTCGGGTGAATGCCAATACGAAATTCTGCCGAGATCATCATACGCAATGCATGTGTGCGTCTGTTTTCGCTCCGTCGTCGAGTGCGTCGTCTTCTGGTAGTATCTATTTTGTGATAACGTATTGCTGCTATTTATCTATAAAATAATAGTCATTATATTGAATTACTTTTAGCATTTGAAAAGATAATTTTAACTGCAGTTTGTTACAAAGGTATTCATTTACAACCGTGGAGAAACATTTCATGATGAGATTGATAAGAAAATTTTATTACAAATCTGTCCGTTTTGTACTGATATAATGACATTTTGAATAATGACTTAACTGTTAGAAGAATATGTTATTCAAAAATCATCTTTATTTTATGTGCAATGAAGGTCCAGATATGTGTGTAGTCATGGTAGTGGAAACGTACGCAGTTGGCTAATTCCTTAGAGCTCTATAGGGGCTCTGTGACAAATGTACTATCGCGGAAATTTGGGCTTGCAGTTTAAACCTTACAGCGCAGTGACGCCCTTAATGCTTCATAGGGTTCCTTTGAAAGTATTGACTCTTTTTAACTTTCATAGAAAATTTTAGTTTCATAGAAAAATGCAATGCCGCTCGGTTGAAATGTATGGAAGGGCAGATTTTTTTTTTTGAGATTTCAGGGTTGGCTCCATAGTAAAAGTTGTTCTATACCAATGACTGAATAAGCTCTTCAAATATGGTTGCACCTTTCTGTTACACGTTGTATAACATAACATAAAAAAATATATATCTTTATTTGCACAAAATACAATGAATATCTGATCCCTAAAAAAGTGTAAACTGTAAGGAGTCAGCACATTCCCATAATTTAAGGTTGTATATATAATTTCTTATAGCCAAAAGGTACTAAAACTAAAAGTTAGTTTATTTTTGTATTAGTGTATTAGCTGCATGATTTGAGAACAAGAATATGTCGCTTATAGCTATTGGATATATGAGTTAAAGTTAAGGCGATATGTTAATGTTTTAGCATCCCTGTTACTCTATATGAGAAAAAGCCCTCAGTGCGAGAGGGGAGGATTCGAGGAAAATTAGAAAAGTCAGTTTTTTATTTTTATAAAATGTACTCAAGTTGCTTTCAAAATTTCGTTCAACCAGGTTCTAAATACTGTTAAAACCTTAGAAGTTAAAACCCATCTAATATAAATGGTGTCGAAAACGACCTTATTTCAATTAATATTTTATCGAGCCGAATTTCTCCAATCGCGTTGCTGTTTAACAGATCCCTAGAAAAAGATTCCAAAAATAATATACTATTTTATCAAATTACCTTCTTTACTGAAGCAGATATGCAAGCTCTAAAAGTGTCGATAATTTTTCCGTAGCGCCTTATTCATTTTTTTCTTATTGGAGTTTTGTTTATTTTACCCTTATTTAATAGTAAAAAAATTGCAAGACTCAAAACGTTTACTAAGTAGTTACTTTGGTAACTAGTTATTTATTAACTAGCGAACGCCCCACAGTGTTACTCGCGTGGATCCCCTTTCCCTTGGATCTCCTCAAAGTGGGGTACGCGAACCCCCAGGGGTTCACCTGTTGATCGTAGAGAGTTCGTGATAAGATTTACGTTATAGCGATTGACTGGCTAGCTCAAAAATTTAGCAAAATTGCTCCGAAAATCGACTCAATTTGTGACAAAAACAAGCCCAACTATCAACTATTAATTAATTAACAATTTTACTTTGTGACTGTATTATCTTTTATATTTAAATAAACATCCTTTTATGGCAAGTTTGTTTTAAAGGGGTTTTCAGTCGACTGGGAAACTTTATAGGGGTACGGGGGCTATAAGTTTCAGAAAGCGGATGTCTGTTTGTTTGTCTGGATGTTTCTAAGCGGATGTCTGCGTCATACAAGGAACCTACAGTCCAAAATGTTTCTAGGTTCACCCGTTTGTTCTAGGTGTGGATAAATCAGTCAGTCAGGATATTATTTTATCCTCCTCTCAAAATATACGTTTTGGTGGGAGTGGGACGGTGTGGATGTCTGGATGTCGGTGTGCGCGGGCGATTCCTTCTCCTTAAAAATGTTTACGTGGTATTCTTAGTTTTGAACAAAAAGTTAATTACATCCATACATACATAATAAAGTTAATTATTTCATTATAAAGACGTAGTACAAATTAAGGTAACAATAGATGATTAAATACCTTTTAAAGCTTTACTTTGAAACTCATATAAAGTTCTACTATAGGTAAGTGAGTTAGTCAAGAGTTGTCACAAGTAGGAGTGGGCTTAAACAAATTAATTTTAATGTAATTAATTAGCCAGGAATACGATGAAGTTTGTCAATGCTTTCAGCTTCAAACAACTCGTGTTTTTGTTTTGGATAGTAATTTTGCTACTGTGACAACCCAGCATCAAACTGATAGGCACTTTTTTTGAAAAACAATAAAACAAAATTCATTTAACTTTTTACGATCCATAAAAAACAAAACTTTTTTGTAGACCCTAATTTTTATGCTTAAAAATTACTATCGATAAGTAAAAGAGTTAACGGTTAGCAAAAACCTTTTGTTGTTTGTGATTGACTATTTTTTCCATTAAAAGTTATCACTGATGTCAAGACCAAACAAAAAAAAAACGACCAGCTGTTACCAATTTATATGAAGGCATAATTCGCCAAATACTGGAATGATTTAAATAAGTGGACCCAACAAAGATTTTTAGACTAAACAATGTTTTTTAAGCTTTCCCTAAGAAACATGAAATGAAAAATAATTGACTAGCCCTTAAAATAAGTCTAAAATAGGTTTGAGACCCATTTTTATTGTTTTGATGTTAATAAATAAACAAAAGAAATAAATAAAGCTTAAAAAAAGCAAAACATAATGTATTTAATAATATCAATTCAATAATCAATCAATTTTAGTCAATTATTTTTCATTTCATAAAGTCTAAAATATATTATCCTTCATTAAAGTTCTTCATACAATTATTACGAAAATATATTATCGAAAATCACTATGAAAAACCCTAGTGTAAATAAATGTAATAGAAATCTTTTCTTTCAAATTAAAAGGTTAATACGTTTTCTGATTATAAGTAATTTTACGGTAATAGCTTCTTCGAAAAAAATTATCTTAGTGAGAGATAGAGTTGATTGGGAAATAGTAAATCTGTTTGAAAAATCTCTTTTCTTGCTTACCGTACATTTAACAAAAAAATCATTATTAGGTCATTATTATCAATGACATCAAAATTTAAGAATGACTCCCAACCTGTATGCTAGAAACGTAGGTACGTTGGTTTCAAATGAAGCGAGCTTCGTAGAAGATAACAAGCCAGTTTGTTAGCTTTGAAGCGAGAAAAATAACATCCAAAGCTTCAAAAGTAAATAAACTCGAAACTTCCATGTCGCTCTGGCTTATTTACGTGAATAACTCAGCATTATATTTTGTGACTTTCTATCTCGTGAAAAGCTTCCAAGTTGGTTTGACTTGGATTAATTTTATTTGCTTACAATTTGTAACTCTGTGGCCGATTGGTAGAGCGCTCGTCTCGCGTGGTCGTGGGTTTATTCCTCACGCTGCACTTTCCAAAAAAACATTACAAAAAATACAGTGAAACCAAATTCAAATTCAAATTCAAATAGTTTATTTTGCAAAGCAGGCATATAGCATAAAGCAGCATATATACACTTTTTACACGTCAAATTTAATCTAATAAAGAAAATATATGTAATAGAATAATAAATGTACATGAACTAAATTAAAGGTTTATTTAATTTATGTAGCAATATATTTACGATTAAAATGATAGGTAAAATATATATTATACAAGGTAAAATCCAATCAGCCGCCCGAACCCATACCGGAGACCCGGCCAGGGACCAGGAACAAGGTTCAGTGATCACCAACCGAGCCCCCAGCACGAATCCAGGCGGCCGACCAAATCCCATCCTATATACTACATACTAATAGGTTACATATATAAATACATGCCTACCTCCGCCCATTCGATTAGTCTTGCTAAGAAGAAGGGCAAGAAACTTAGCAAGATCATGTCTTTTTTTCAACATAAAACTTATACTATACAATATATGACTTATATCTACTTTAACCAAGGGATAAGAAAATACAAGACAGTAGGAATTCAGGTTAATGAAAAAAAGAAAAACATATATATCTTTGTCTACCTGTCTCATATAGTCCTTTTCCTTTTACAGTCTATAATCAATTAATGTTTACACCTTAGAGGAATCATAAGTTAAGAAATTATACTATTTAATTAAATTATAACTTACTACGAGTATCATTATCACTGTAACACCATGCTTCACCATCATCCAAATATTCATTTATTTTATAATATGCCTTTTTCAATAGGCCCTGCTTAATATACAGTTTAAACTTATTCTCTGACAAAGTAAGGACCTCCTTTGGAAGTTTATTGTAAAATCTTATACCATGTCCTACAAAAGAGGTACTCACCTTAGCGAGTCTGATTTTTGGAAAAGCCAGTTTATGCTTATTTCTGGTCTCCTTACAATGTTGCTTACCAAGCCTTGGGAAAGACTCAACATTTTTTCTGACATATCTAAGGACTTGGTAAATATATTCACAAGGAACCGTTAATATATTAATTTCTTTGAACTTTTGTCTTAATGAATCCCGGTGCTTCATATTATAAATAGCCCGAATTGCTCTCTTCTGCAAAACAAAGACTGCGTCTGTATCCGCGGCTCTACCCCATAACAGCATGCCGTATGACATAATGCTGTGAAAGTAACTAAAATAGACTAGTCTAGCAGTATCTACATCAGTAATTTGTCTTATGCGTCTAACAGCGTATGCGGCCGAACTAAGTCTACCACATAGGGCTTCTATGTGGGGACCCCACTGAATACGAGAGTCTACCGTAATGCCTAAAAACTTTGTTTCGTTAACTAACTCCAGCTTGGACCCCTGCAAAAGCAAATTACCATCCACTTGAATTACATTTGGTAACGTAAATTTTATACACTTTGTCTTTTTTGCGTTTAAAACTAAATTATTTACAGTAAACCAATCAAGCACCAGTGATAAAGTTGTATTCGCGCCGTCAAGGATATCTTTACGTCTATTAACTTTAAAAATAAGTGACGTGTCGTCTGCGAATAATACTATCTTCGTTAAGTCTTTAACTAAATATGGAAGGTCATTTATGTAAATTAAAAACAGCAAGGGCCCTAATATGGAACCCTGCGGGACACCCATTTTAACTAATGCTCCACTTGATTTTACCCCGTTAATGTCTACCTTTTGAATACGATCACTAAGATATGACTTCAATAACGCCAAAGATTTGCCCCTCACTCCGTAGTGATCCAATTTACATAAGAGTGTTTCATGATTAACGCAATCAAAGGCTTTCGAGAGGTCACAAAATACACCAAATGCATCTTGCTTTTCTTCCCAAGCATCAAAAATGTGCTTAACTAAAGCAACTCCTGCATCTGTGGTTGACATCCCTCTAGTGAATCCATATTGTTCACAGTGAAGTAACTTATTTAAATTAAAATGAAATAACAATTGATTAAAAACTATTTTTTCAAAAACCTTACTCAATACCGGTAAAACTGACACAGGTCTATAGTTTGAAGGGTCCCCGTGGTCGCCTGATTTAAAAAGGGGGATCAATTTACTAAACTTCATTAAGTCAGGAAAGATACCATCATCTACACATTTATTAAAAATTAATGCCAAATAAGGAGCTATTAAATCAATAACAGAATTTATAACTTTCACAGATAGGCCCCATAAGTCCTCGGTTTTTTTCAAGTTAAGCGATTTAAATGCTTTAATTACAGTTAATGAATTAATATGTTTAAAAGCAAATACAGAAAGACACTGAGGTACGTTATCTATTAAAAGATCCTGCGCAAGCCTAGGGCTTGAATTTAAATCTTTAGTTGTTAAGGAACAAATTTCAGTAAAGAATTGTTCAAAGGCATTCGCAACTTCTTTATCTCCTGTAACGACTTCATTGTTAATACTTAACTTAAGTTCGTTATCTCGTTTCTTACTTTTCCCAGTTTCAGTATTTATGATGTTCCATACTGTTTTTACTTTGTTATCGGACCTTTTAAGTTTTTTATTCAAGTAGATACTTTTTGCTTTTAAACACACCAATTTAAAGATGCGTGAGTAATTTTTCACGAATTCAGTAAATTTAACATTATTATTGTAGGACTTTATGTCGTATAATTCGTATAAATGATTTCTGCTTTTATAAATACCTGGTGTCGCCCAGTCACTGAAGGTGATTTTACTTTTGTTAGAAAGTTTTTGCATCTTAAACGTATTTTCGAACTCTTTAGAGACTATGTTGAAAAGGTCTGTAAAGAGAGCGTTTGGATCGTCTTGGAGAAGATTAAAATGTGCTAATTTAACTTCTAGATTTGCTTTGAAACAATCTACTTTGAGAGTTGTAATAGGTCTGCAAAAGACTTCTTTGGGCAGTTGTTTTACGCTTTGTTTAATGGTTATAGTTTGGCCACTGTGATCGGACTGCAAGCGGTTGATTACTTTATTGTCTGAATACTCACAATCACAGAATATATTGTCGAGGCATGACGCAGTATCCCGAGTAATTCGAGTAGGTTCTAAGAACACATTAGACAAATTAAATGATTTGAATAAATGTAATAATTTTGAGCGCATAATCGATTTTTCTAGTAAATCTACGTTAAAATCTCCACATATAATAACTTTTTTCTTTGTATCAAATAATAATTTTAAAACCTCTTCCATTGCTTTTTCAAAAATGTTGTAATCTTGTCCTGAGGGTCGGTAAACACAGAGAATAATATATGTACTCATTTCTATGCAAGCTAATTCTAGTTGATGTTCTACAGAAAGTTTTACAATGTCTTTTCTTTCCTTTGCTTTTATACTATTTTTTACAAGAATCATGGAGCCACCTTTTTGTATTTTTAATCTATTGTAGCAACTAAGAACACTAAAATTATTAACATTAAAATGCATATTATGTTCATGTAGATGATGTTCGGTTACACACAAAATATCTGTTTTTGATTCCTCTAAGAACAACTCGATTGAAAGTATTTTGCTGAGAAAGCCGCCTTGTATGTTTTGATGTACCAGCTTTAATACAGGCGGCTTTCCCATTGTCTTCAATTCTAAAAAGAATTTTTTACAATTTTGTTAGTACTTGTACTAACCGTGTCAATATTTTTATAATTTATATATATATATAACCATTTTTATAATGCGCATGTTGTCGGCACATCCTAGAATTGGGCATCATTATCATGATCTGCCTGCAGGCGGAATTTATTTCTGTTAAAACTAGGAGGGTCGCTTTGCTCCGTTCCGCTCCGTTCACCTGGGTCGTGAGTTTATTCCCCGCGCTGCACATTGCGAAAAAACATTACAAAAAAATACAGTGAAACCATTTTTATAGTGCGCATGTTATCGGCACATCCTAGAATTGGGCATCATTATCATGATCTGCCTGCAGGCAGATTTTATTTCTGTTAAAACTAGGAGGGTCGCTTTGCTCCGTTCCGCTCCGTTCACCTGGGTCGTGGGTTTATTCCCCGCGCTGCACATTGCAAAAAAACATTACAAAAAAATACAGTGAAGCCATTTTTATAATGCGCATGTTATCGGCACATCCTAAAATTGGGCATCAATATCATGGTCTACCCGCAGACAGATCTTATTTCTGTTAAAACCAGAAGGGTCGCTTCGCTCGGCTTCCCTGATTTATTTACATGTAAACCTAACACGCTCCTCCTCAGTTCGCTTCGCTCCGCTTGTCGTCGTGCCTATTTTTGACTTTTGCTCAAATATTTTTGCTCTACCATCTGCCCAATTCTACGATCTGCCCACGACGACGCGCATACAATTCATCGCCAATGTTCGAAATTATAAATTGTAGCATTTGGAAATAAATAAAAAAAAGAAATAATAAATAAGAAAGGTTTATTGCCAAAAGAAACTTTAAACTAAACTAATATGGTAAATTTGTATACAGGTTAAAATTATTGGAGAGAAAAGTTTTAAACATTCCTGGAAAATGAGAGTCAAAGTAATTTTATAACATGTGCAACAAATTGAAACCGGAAGCAATAATGGGTGTCATTTTGGCTGTCTATATGCGACCGGAAGTGAAATATCTGCTATGAATTGTGTAGAAATCGGAAATACGACCTTTGTCAAAGAATGGCGACGATTGCCTAATTTTCCTGCACGCAAAAATTAAAATAATGTTTTTACTGTGCCTTTGAGCGTATGTAAGTAGAACTTATAAGAAGAAAAAAAAATCGGCAATTTTAAATAATGTACCAGTACCACACAATATCACGATACGATTTGTTGAACTAAAAATACACTAATCTCGTGGATACTTACGCTGGTCGTTGACCTCTGATAGCGTCAATAGCACAGAACACAATTACTCAATGTGATCGGTCGAGACCGCGCTACGGGGTCAATGAACTGCGTTGATAAGCCATAGCTTAGAAAAATAATAGAATTTTTGTTAAGAATTTAAGGTGTATTTTTTTTATCGATATTGTACCGGTATCGTTTGTACTTTCATACCTTTGCATTAACACCCTGTATGAAGAAAACATTTCCTTTTTTTGTTCCTGGAAGCAGACTGGGGATGTTAGACAGAAATACCCGATTTCCATCTGCTGCTGCAGAAACTTATGTTATTTTTTCATTTTATTCGTGTTTATTCAGTAAGGTATCGTGAGCTCGTTCAACGAATAACATTTTTGATTTGTTTTTGATGTAATCAATCAGTGAGCCGATCAGTTTTTAAAAACAAAACGTTGATTGCTCGTCAACATTATTAAATTAGGACTTTTAAGAAATCACGCATTTACGTAAAATAAAATTCGAATAAATCAGCTTGCAGATAAAAAAAAAAAAAAATCTCTAGTAAACAATTTTTGTATGAAATTTAAAATATTTATATCTCAGAGTGACATCGTAAAATCCGATAGTTTGTAATTTCACTGGTTAGGTTAAGTTAATTGATAAACAACAGTTGAAAAACCCACCGTGAAATGATAATCTCAGTAGAGAAATTATAAACTGTCAGATTTTACAATCTTACGGTGACATATGTAATAAATAACATATATAATTTGCGGTTGAACACTGCAAATAGTAGCGTTTAAAAAAGAGGCCTATAACCAGCAATAAAATCATCGCTGAGCCTGCCAAATCTGATTTGTGTTTGTATTACTCTCGAATTAAAAGTGTTTTGTGTAACTGTGTCATAATGTGAGACATTGGGACACGAGTGCTTTTCGATCGTTTCGTAATAAACTTGCACAATTGTCAAAATTCAAAAAGTTTATTTTGTAAAGTAGGTATACATAATACATTTTTTACGAGTCAAGTAATTTAATCTCATAAAAATATATGTCATATATGTCTAATTATGTCCAGCTGCACACAATACTTTATATACGACCAAAAACAATTTGACTTAAAATGAGAAAAAAAAAACACTTGTCATGATATTGTAGTGATACTCGTCATGATACCTGAGCCCATGGAATTAGTATGTAGATATCTGAGACCGATCAAAAGCGAGAAAAATAAAGAGGGCGTGGCTTGAGAAATTAAGCTAGTCCGTTATCGCTTGTGATTGGTTCTCTAGCGCTGTTATAATAAATTTGGCCGATCGTAGCGCAGAATTGTGCCGTTATAATGTAATATTATAACAAACAATTGTAAAACTGTTTTTGATTTTGTAATTACCTTATCGCAGTATGGGAGTAGATAAAATAAATAACAATAAGAAATAAAATCGCATCACAAAAATGAAACACACATCAGACTTTGAAGGCGCAGCGATGAAATTTTTATGACACGATGACGATTATGACGTTGACAATGATGAGGACAACGGCTAACTATGGTCACAATACTACGTACAGAAAAATCACATTGCAAAGACATTTAAACAAATAGCCACTCTCGCTGAGCAGCAATAAAGTGCAAACTAATTCGCACCCGTGCTTCGACATCTTTTTATAATAGCCTGCTGCATGCGGACAAGCGAGAAAGTATCGAATTACTACGCGCGAAAGCTTCTTTTACACTAACCGTCACAACTGATGTTAACTCAAAGGGGTAATTTCGAGTCTGTCGAATTAGTCTTCTCGACCGTAAAAACCTGTTTTTATGTCGAACTTGAGTTATTTTTAGCTCGAGTTTTAGACGGAAACCCCTGGTATAGCACCCCTGATCGTGTGCCGGCGCGGGGGAAACCTGCTATGGTACAAAAGCCGTCTTTGGAAACGACTTCAATCTTGCAATAGTTGCGTTACAACTTGTCAACATGTCACTGTTAGATTTTAAACTCCGACAGTTTATAATTTTACTAGTCAATGGCTTAACATATTTTTTGTGGCACTCAGACCCTATGGAATTTAAACCCGCTACCTCTTTTTTAGAAAATCTAAATTCAACCACTGGGCCACACAGTATTTGCGATTAAAATCATTTTCATAATAAAATAAACACGGTAAAACTTTTGTTGAAAGCTAGGCTGTCTATATTAGTCTAATAAAGACTACAGACTATACAAAAATAGAAGGAAAGGAAAATTTCTGCAAAACATTACTTTATTTTTGGCTGGTGGAGGTTTCTTTTCTCTATTAACACTAATAAAGTCTTTTTGTACTAGTTCCACTGTATTTGGGTATTATTATAAATTATTTGCTAATAGTTTTGTCTATTATCTTTTATATTATACGAGTATATGACGAGCGGAGGGGCGAAATAAAATGGTAAATAAATAAATAAACAATACGTACAAAAAAGTGTACAATGTATCCTGCGTTTTGATTCAATGAATATACTATCTACATTTCATACAAATATTGTATGTAAAAATGACAAAACTTAAATCAAATTTGAGACTTAAAATAAAAGGGTTGTATTTACCACAACAGAAAATACTAAAAGTGGTACTACAGTGATCTATCAAAAACACTAACTGCACGTAATAAAAATACTAACTGCACACAAAAAATACTAACTACACAGCAAAAATACTAACTGTGCTTTTACAGGATTTCTTGGTTGTCATAAAAAATAATACGAAGGTTAGGTAACCTAACCTACCTGCTTTATTATGTGCTGAAGGATTTCTGATGGCGATATCTAGATATTATTGTACAAAATAGTATTTTTGACGTGCAATCATCGAAATAATAAGGAAAGGAAGTATAATCTCGGTAGGAAACGCCATTAAAACGTGACGCCACATTTTGAAGGTTGTGTGCTTTGTGGTGTACGACAGACGCTTAGCTCATTGGTCAGCAAAAATCACGTGATGCTATCTCCCCACCTCTGTATGCCTAGCAAAAAAGTTTTTTAAAGTAAACGTACATGTTACTACTTCGCAAATTTAAACTTTTTTTCATGGTTGTACACCTTCAACAGTGATTCCAAACCAATTGACAATCATCAAGTAAGCGACAGTATCGTGGTCCTCTATCAACACGCTGTGTGTGAAGGAAACAAGACAACAAAGTCGAATGACGCTCTAACCAAAGCATCTCGAATAGGCCGGATTATCCGTCATGAAAATGGATATGTTTATGCAACATTGGGCAGTGATCAAGATTATTAACAAATAACACTGATCAACAAAGATAATTATACTTGTTTTTTGTTAATACTTGAAATATTTTAGATATTCTTGTAGAAATTTGTGTGCTGAATCTTATCGAAAAACTTTTACGTAGCAATAAGGATAATAAATAAAATACCAGTATTAAAGTAATAAAAAATATATAATACAATAACTACAGATTTATCCTTTACTTATGTACTACACTTAACTAAAAATATTTTTTCATTAGATGCTGGAATCAAAATACAGAAATGTTAAACAACAAAAAATATTTTTTTTAAAACGTTAGATACGCGGCTATAAAAAGGGTTGAGTACGTGATGTATTTGAAAAAAATCGTATTTCTATTTGTATTTCATGTATTATATTTTATTATCAGAATTTGGGAAATAACCAATTTCACGTGATTTTATATTTCTCACTTGCATATTGTCTTAAATCACTTTAAGATTGCTATAACCTATTCAGACTCTTAGTTTCTTAATTTTTAGGGTTCCGTACCTCAAAATGAAAAACCGAATCCTTATAGGATCACTTTGTTATTCGTCCGTCTGTCTGTCCGTCTATCCGTCTGTCCGTCCGTCCTTTCGTCTGTCTGTCTGTCTGTCTGTCAAGACCCTTTTTCTCGGGCCCTGTACGTTTTACGTTTAGGTCTTATTTTAGGTTTATTATATAGAAAAAATATATTATAGTTACATATGTTTAATTATTTTGGAAGAAATAAAGGCCAACTTAAATAGATACTTTAGGTACATAGAGTTTAATAGATTGTATGTGTCAAGTTAAGTTGGTCCCTCATAACTGCAGTCTGCAAGTGGAATTATTTACCATAATGTTTCAAGGGGTCCGTACCCGTATGTTGCGGAACGGAATCCTAGTGCACGAGTCCGACTTTTTAGTTTCGGCAATACAAAAGGGCATATATTATTTATTACCAGTTACATTTTTGAAAATATTTTTTATATAATTTTACTTCACCTTGGAATTAATACGTACGTAAGAGACAAGGCATTTGCAAGAAATGCAAAATAAATTTTTCCGCATTAATTGTTACTTCAATGGAATAGATCACTTAACGATACAAAATCACCAATTTAGGTATGTAACATTTAAAAATTAGGTTATATTTATATAATTGGAATCTGCATAGTACTTACCTATTTCAAAAACAATAAAATTAAAAAGTTTGTCAAGTCATCATTATTTGTTTTTGAACAATGAATTAAATTTTTGGTATCGGTCTATCTATCTGTGAGTTGCGAATAAGGGAATTAAAAGTAATATAAGCTATAATCCGTTATGTACCTCGAAAAATGGTTAGTTTGTTTAGCTTTTGTCTAGAAGATGCTCTATGGAGAATGCTCTTTCATGCATAACACCATCCAATTCTCGTGTACCACGTCTAGGGCGGCAGCTCCACGCAATTTAGACTCTTTTGTTATCTTTATTGTAACGTGATAGGGACTAAAATGCTACAACTAACTATAAACTTATGTGGTTAATTTTAAATTATTCTTAGGTTATTTATTTTCGACTAATGTTTGAAAAATTATGTAAATTTTCATACTTACGCATAGAAACTTATACCATCACACTCGGAATGTTTCGTGGAGTTGCTTAAACACCATTTCACAATGCAACTAGGCATATTGTGGCTTTTTTCAAACGTTTCATGTATATACTCGACGACTTAGTTCACGCACAGCTGTCACGAGACTGCTTGACGTGCGGCACTTATAACTAAGCACATGCCCACCACGGCAATTATTTAGTGGCGTCAATTTTCAAGCGCGTTTATACTTCCATTCCTTATTATTTCGATGCGTGCAATTTAATATTATCCAAAATAAAATGCTAATAAAACAGAATCTGAAGGCTTTTATTTTAGTTTAAGGCGATTACCGTCACCAAATTAGCAGCTCGATGTTTGTCTGTACGAATATTAACGGAAATAACGTTCATATCAGTGCATAATGCGTGGTGGCTGTTACGACGCTTGCTGCGTCCTTGATAGGGCAAAATAGGAGAAAATAATACTTTTCACATGGACGTGATTGTTCAATTGAATAATTCTATGTTATATTCATAGCTATCAAGTTTATCTATTTATCAAAGCATAAATGAATTAAATCTCCTAAGCCGCTTACGAGCAGTAGGGAATTCAAGCCAAAAAACACCATTCAGTTAAAACAATTTTTCATACAGAAGTTTTGGTGGTACGAAAAAAGAAAAATGTTGCATATGTTATTAAGGGCCTTAAAGGGCAGTTAGTCTCCAATGACCTTGAGTCGACTTGTGTCGGTACAAATATCGACAGAAACTATTCTCGTCTCCGGATAGCGCAAAATAGGGGAAAATAATACTTTTCACATGGACGCGATAGACGGAAAAAAAATTCCATAGATAATTTTTCTAAGCAATATTTTTGTTGTATCTTAGTGCAAGAACTATACTAAAACCATCAGTGGTTTCAGAGAAACAACCAATTTTACTTAATTGTAGTCTAAAAACTGCTTGACTTTGAAAAATATATTCATACTGTTCTTTTAACTCGAAAATAATTTTCAGTAATCGATTTTTTTTCTTGTACTCTAAATAATACTATGTATTTTTTTTCATAATTTTTAAACATCACATTTAAGAGAGATATATCGTTATGAGTAAGACTAATTTTCGGAAGACGCTATAACATATATAAATGTATATTATAAATTATAAGGTGGTTTGGTTGGATATGTAGAGAGGATGAATGAAAGTAGAGTGACGAAAAAAATTTATGCTGCGCAAATGCTGCAAAGTACAGCTCGACCAGGCCACCCTAGAAGGACGTATGCTGACCAAATTGGCGAGATATTAAACAAGGGCAATGTCAAAAGTACCCGGAATATAAGAGCTTGTATGACTAGATTAATGGATCTGGAAGAGGTGAAAGAAGTGTGTCAGGATCGTAGCAGATGAAAATCTTCAGTCTCGTGACAGGCGTGAGTATATGTATGTATATTGTATGTACAAATTATCAGATTGATTGATTTAATAATGAATAATAACGATTATGATTTATTTATTGCGATAATAAATATTAATAAATATAATTTTAGCTATATTAGCTTTTTATTTGTAGTTTTAAGCAATTATAATAATTGCTTGAAACTACAGATAATAAATATTGATAATTTAAAATTAATAAATTGTCTAAGATTGCAACGTTACCTATTCAGTGTAGCATTTGCTTGACCATTAATCCATAAAATGAAATGAAATGAAATATAATTATTTATGTAATTCAAGATACACTTACGGATTTATTGTAATATAATTGAATCATCTATATCTATCTATAGATAATAGTTTTATATAGTAAATAATAACCTAGGGAAATGCATAAGGAAATAATAAAGGTTGGGTTTACCTAAGAGCAGTTTTGCAGCTGGATTGTGAAAAACCCGCCTTTTTCTAATTAATCGAAACAGAACACTTAAATTCAAAATTCACTCAATAGTTATTCAACTTAAGGGGAACGAAAATACAAACAGAAATAAAATGTCAGCTTTCGGATGATTTTGTTGCAATAATTAGGTTACGTAATAAAAAAAATACATGTTTTTGGTTGAACTTTAAGGTATTCATTTTCCACAAACCACGTTAATCGATTCATATTTGTACTGTCAATGAATTTTTTTGTAACCCTCTATTGCACACTTCTTATCGATTTTGTTTCAGGTATCGCTTTCGCGATTTTGTTGGTTTTTTTTAATAAAATTAGTGTGAATGATATCTATTCATTTTCCAAATACCACGTTATTCGGGTCAAAAAAAGCACCCCCTTTTTCCAAAAATACGTAAATCCACTGATGCAGTCAGCGGCAGCAAGATATTGTCAGTCTACGCCTAGCGTTGGCGCCCGTAAGACGTGGAACCTGTGCCCTTTTTTGCAAGCTATAAATATCTCCCAAAACTACTTCAAAACACATTGAAATTAATTTTATAAAGTAATATTTCGAGGAGCATCATATTCCTGCCGTTAAAAACTCAACAAAATATGCGTATGAGTGATTTAGCTACATCGTGCCATAGTCATAACAACAAAACTGAATGAATTTGGAATGAATTCATACTTTTATGCGGGAAAATAATATATCTTTCTCTAAAAGAATAATTTTGTGATCGTTATTGAAACCCAAATTAATTTACTTATACTTACTGAGATCTGTAACAAAGGTCAATGACCTTTTCGTGAAATTACCCTCTAGTATTGGCTCACCATTTCAGGTCCAATAAGTGAAGTTTTTTGCAAATTATATAGGTACACTTACTTGGGATAAATCGCCAAGCATTTAAAATATAGAAATTTATTTTGAAATATTTACAGTGCATGGCAAAATTATTAGATCGTAGATAATCCTGTCGGTACATGTTCAGGTTCTGTTACGCAAAATGAAAACAATGAAACTCTTTTAGGATTAATTTGTTATCCCTATGTTTGTCTTTCTGTCCGTTTGTATAGACAATAATTTTTTCTGGGTAAAATTAATAAATACCAATATAAACGGCCCTCTATAGAGCTGTAAAAACATACTTTTGACGTTTTTATTTATATTACGTTTTAGGTTTTTACGTTTTTTTTTTTTACGTTTTCCATACAAATTTTCTCACTATGAAAATGTAGGGATGAACACTTGAGATAATATTTTGCATTTAAAAGTCAACACAGAAAGGAATTGTTGAACAAATAATGTAAAAAATATGAAAACGATGTTGTTCTATTCTAAAGGGATTAATTATCTACTGTTCAATGTGGCGATAGCTTTGTTTATTTTTTTCCTTGAATTATTTTTTACTAAGATAACAAATAGTTTAATACAAGGTTTTCCTTAAGAGGTCCCTTTACCCCTGTATTTTTCTTAAAATTCATACAATAGGTAAAAACCGAATGTGAAGTCTACAGCTTATTTTCTTCATATCTTTTTTCATGAGTATATTCTAGTGACATCTAACTACGTCTCTATACAGCCCAAAAAGCAAAATTTGATAAAACACCATCATAATAGCTGTCAGGATATCGTCAATATTGCCTCGTTTTTACACAAAGTTTAACAAGTTTGTATATTTTCATCTATACTGGAAATAAAAAAGAGAGAAATACAGGCGTCGTTCATGTTAAGATGACTAAGTTTACACACTTTGCTAAGTATAAACAATTGCCGTTTCATGGAAAACTGTTTTGACCTGAAACCATTTCACAAATTCAATTAACTTATTTTGAATATCTTGCCATCTTGCACTTCTTGATGAGAAATACAATTTCAATAAGTAAAACTACAATTTTTAGTTAAGAAAACTTATAGTTAAAAGTCTGCTGTATGCATTAACATATTTTTAATTATATTACAATAGTAATAAAATAATTGGCTTATCCGTCGTCGTGATACCAGCCGTAAATTTCTTAAATAATCTGATATCACGCTTATGGAAAACCCAATTATTTTGAAGATACCATAATATCATTAAAATATGTTTATGCATATAGCAAACTTTTAACAATAAATTGTCTTAGCTAAAAGTTGTACTTTACCGTTATAATTGTTTCTTAATATTTTGTTACAAATTCGGAGAAATAGCCCTTAAGGAAAATCTTGTATGAAAATATTTGTTATCTTTGTAACAAAGAAGAGAAAAAAAATAAACAAAGCTATCGCCACATTGAACAAACAGTAAATTATTAATCCCTTTAGAATAGAAAGATATGGTTTTATATTTTTTACATTATTTGTTCTACAGTTCCTTTCTGTGCTTTCTTTCAAATGCAAAATATTATGTGAAGTGTTGATCTCTATATTTTCATAAGGAGAAAATTTGTATGAAAAAGTTAAACAAAAGGCCATAAAAACGTTATATTTTATAATTATATTTTACAGGGCTGTAAATATTAGCATTTATTGATTTTACCCAGAAAAATTGCCTAGACAAACGGACAAACAGACAAACATAGGGACAACAAATTAATCCTAAAAGAGTTTTGTTTTTTCATTTTGCGTAAAGGGACCTGAACATTTCAAACTATGATACAAATAAATTTCTATATTTTAAACACTTGGCGATTTATCCCAAGGGTAAACAGGTGTTCCAAAAGTCAACGCTTTCCCTTGGAAGGCTGGTAGGCCAGCTCATGACTGACCAGAATATAAAATTATGACCTCAGCAAAAAGTAGATAGTCTTCGAGTTGATGGTACTTTTATAAATTCGAATAGATTTTTGAAAGTCAAAGCTAACCAGTTCTAAATTCTAAGAATAAAATTTTTGTTGCGCAACTCTGAATAGTCATGCTATTGATAAAGTCAAAAATAAACCTTGAAATGCTGTTACATCAGGAAGAAAAATAAAAACCCAATTTATGAGCAATTTTTTGTAATTAGGTTAGTTCGATACCACACCCTGAAAAAAAAAAATGTCCTATGTTAGTTTTGCAAATTGTCTTAAATAACGGCTCATCAAATATTGTTTTTCAAATGATCTGGCAATTTCTGTGTATTACTTTTGAAAAAAAAGATATTGCTATTTTACTACCAAAGGAGCTGCGTATTTTTTTAAATAATTAGAATTTAGAATGAAAGAGTGGCGGGCAGTAAAAATATTTGACGTTCATTAGAAATGCCATTTAACACGCGTTAGAGTGAGATAAATAGTGACGCTATTTAATAATGAGTTGGAATGAGATAGTAACGCAGTTAAACGTGGTTGAATGAGAGAGGCATAATTGATATAGGCTACAGTGAGATAGATAGTGACGTGGTGCATTCCTTCTGAGAATATTTGTTAGTTTCCACTTTTTGTAATAACAACTTTAGTAAAAATTTTTTGTAAAGAAATTTTTGGTCCAATTTATTTTCCCGCAAGTGTAAAACCAGCTCAACGGGCGAAACATATTTAAAGAATGGGTAATGGTGACAATTAACCGTCACAATATTATTATGTATCTCTAAAGGAGTGTCTGAAATGTTCCGAGGGTCAACTGATAAATCAAACACTCAAAAAACCACTTTTAGCCGACCATAATAAATTTACGTCCCGACGTGATAGCAAGTAGGATCAATGCCGTGTGACGATGATCGAAATACACTAATAAATTAGATAAAATAAAATACGTATTACTTTTGACCCTGCCTCGTCCACTCTATTCGTATTTTTGCTATGGTGACGCGAGCTTAGAGACCGGGACGAATTTCCCCCCGCGCGCTATCGTAAAATAGAATAAGCCACGCCCGGAACTGGTTTTTGTTTTGGCTATGTCATACTCTTAATAGTGTACTGTGTATGCTGCCATCGCAAAGTCTCCATTGGTTTCTGTAAATAAAAATTTCAAAATTTTTGAAAACCAAATGAAACTTTACGATGGCAACATACACAATACATAGGTGATAAGGTTTTGTTGAATAATATTGACTGAATTTTGAATTTAAGTGCTCTGTTTCGATCAATTAAAAAAAGGCGGGTTTTTCACAATCCGGGCTCCGGCTGCGAAACTTACACATCACGTGAAGCCCCAATACTCCCAAACTTTCCAGCTGTTTCGGGGTTTAACTTAACTTGTTTGTTACAACAACACAACTTTCGTGATATTGTTGTTTTGTGCAAAGCCACATAGCTACATATGTACGCTTTCCTTGTTTGTAGACCTTATTTGGTTTGATTTCTAGGCTTCTCTTCTTTTGGACTTTGTCACGTTGATAGTAATAACACCTAGTGGTGTAATAGTCTTTCTCAGTCTCCTTAACAATCGGTGAGTTAATTAGTAATCAACAGCTAGACAGGTTAAGCTATGATTTGACATATACGTGGAAAAACAATGGATAGTTAATAGGTTAACCATCTAATAATAAAACACACATTTACACACCCTCTCACATACACCCTCACCCACATTTTCTTTCTTTTGTTAGTGAACTTGGTCTTAAATCAAATTAAAACTAAACAAATTTATTGTATAGAAAAAAACTATTTGTAAATTAACATTTACTACAGTTACTGGAAGAGCGGATCCTCCTGGTACAGACAAAACATGCTTAAAAGGAGGCTCCATTCACTAATTTATGTGAAACATGTTACGTTTGTTAAAGAAAAATAAATTTTTATTTTATTATTTATTTATTATTTTTTTATTAGTAAATGCTAGATGAGCATCTAAATTACCAAGTTGGCATGAACTAGGTTAGGTTTCAACATATTATTTTTGATGCAAACTTAGTAATTTTGATGCTGATTATTGTATTTTTGATGGTCTGTTAATTATAACCCAAAAATAATGTTGATGGACCCCCATAAAATACAGATATCTTTGGTGACGTCACATTATTTTTATTTTAATGGTGATTACATCTATCATGTAATAAAACTAAATAAAATATATAATAATAAATATTTTGACTTTAAAAGCTTTTTTAACCGTTTTATTATATATATATATATATACAGATTCTTATGAATATTAAAGTAGAAATTGAATAAAAAAGAAAATTTTCGAGATATATTTCGACCCACTTGGGATCGTCGTCAGTCGAATATGGAAAAATATCATAAATAAAATAGAGTTAAATTTAACTCTATTTTATTTATGATATTTTTCCAAATTTAACTCTATTTTATTTATGATATTTTTCCATATTCGACTGACGACGATCCCAAGTGGGTCGAAATATATCTCGAAAATTTTCTTTTTTATTCAATTTCTACTTTAATATTCATAAGAATCTGTATATATATATATATAATAAAACGGTTAAATAAAATATATCAACGGAACCTTTACGTCATGGTGTTACAGAATACATACATCATTTATACAGTTTTTAATTATATTCCTTATGTTTTTACTAAAGCCAGCTTTTTAGAATTTTGTACCTAAAAATATTTTGCACCTACACTTTATATTCTCTACTTATGGTCTCAGATGGTTTGTACCCTCTGTTTTGATGTGAGATTTTTAACAACATTCGTGATATTCTGTGACCAGTGATCAACCTGGTACCAAGTTTGTTCAGGTCTTCATGTCCTTTTTTGTGGCACTGAGAAACCAAGATGTACTTACTTTTAATGACATGATCAAATACCTGCGTGGATCCTTACACCGTTACACTTTTTTGGACTCCTTTTCGAGATTTGATTTTTAAGGACGTGCTACAAAATATTATATTTTATTCTAATATGTACTTGATTTCAGCGGTCTGCTCCTGCGCAATAAACGATACCCGTGTCAATAAAGTGCTAACAATCACTAAAATACTAAGCACATAGAATAATTTTCCCTGTGAAATGTTACCGCACTAGTGGAAATGGTATTTATGTATATAACTATTATAAAACAATATTAATTAAGTAGATGTATAAATCTTATGAATAAGGTATAAGGTCTGAAGTATTCAAGTACAGATGGTAAAATATTTTGTCAGAATGGGCAAGGCTTGTTATCACATAACGCCCTTGTGAGCGATCAGTATGTGCATTACGAGCTGGTATAACTAGAAGAAAAAAAAAAGCAAAAATAAAAATTCGATGTAAAGGGTATGGTGAAAAAATCATCGTTCTAGATACGAACCTCGGTAACGCAGTCGGTAGAACCTCGGTAAGAGTAATTGAACCTCACAGGCTCAAATCCTGACCCTAGGAATTTTTTCAAAAATCATTGTTTTTTAAATTTGTTTCTGATTGATTGCAAGTTTGTAATGCACTCTAATAATAATTAAATAAAATTTATACTTGCGTTTGTAATATCATTCTTTACGTTGCTCAGAGCTAGTGCGTAGAGGCAATGAATTGTATTTTAATTAACATCTTCCCTTGAAAATGGTGTAAATTCCGAAACCGGTTGGAAGAAAACATAAATAAAGTGAAACCAATGTACAAGTGCTTTTAACTCAAGATGAGAATTAATTAAATATTTCATCGTTTAGTACAATACGTACAATAAATTTTCTATTTTCATTCCTTCCTTCTTTTTTTTCACTTTGCCTTAACTTATTTCTTTTACCGAGAAGGTCCCTGTACTAACTAGTAAAAGTTGATTATTTTTATTATTTTTTATTATACTTAGATCAGTTTTGTCAGTGAAAAAGGCAGATCGGAAGTTTGAGGACAAGTTTTCTTTTTTTTTTCAATTTCTTTATTCATGGTTTAAAAAAAACACACACAAGTAACACATGGCAAAAACCTCGCAGGGTTTATCCGTCATGAGTTGAGACTTGAGATCATCTTAGCTCGATACAATGTTGTTAGGTGAGGTACAAAATTAGGTTTTACAATATATTTTATATATGATTATAATACTTAAAAAACTTATATAAAGATTAATTCGTAATATTAAGATTTTATTTATACACGTATTGCCTCTCTATTGGTTTAAGCTACCTATAAGATTAAAGTAGTAGGTTTTTAAAATTAATTTATGTTTGTTCGTATTACTGTTTAGATCACTTTGTATTTTGTCGGGTATGCCGTTTAGAATTACAGGTAGTAGGTACTCCCAAGTTCGCGTTCCGTAGGTGTTATTGTATCTTGGTAGGATATATCGTTGGCTTACTATTACGAAGGTCTATGTAAAAAAAATTGGAATAACACAAGGTTCTATGTGTCATTCATTAGCTATTGTCACATAGAACCTTGTACTATTCCTATTTTTTTTTCATAGAACCTTATAATAGTGAGCCAACGATATGTAGGTAGGTACGTTGTATTTCTTAGTTGTGTTGGGCGAGTTCTTTTAATAAGTAACAATATGAATAAGTAAGTTGACCATAATATAGTTAAAAGTAAAATTTTTGTTTCAGTTGTGGTAGTCTGCGCCAACCCAAAGACAGTGAGGAACATCATGCTGGCAGCTGATGATCTCAACATGGTGTCATCTGGTGAATACGTCTTCTTCAATATTGAGCTGTTTTCCAAGTAAGTCATAACCATCTGCCCATTAATCATTAATGATGCATGACTGTGTGAAGATGCCAAGTGATTATTTGACGTTTATTTCAAGACTAATTATATTCATAATAACGTATACAAACTAAATTGGCAAGCTTTGACTGCTTTATGTTCGTATTTTTATACTAATGCTACATAAACTATTGCAACATAAATGAAATAAACCTTTAATTTAGTTCTTGTTCATTTATTATTTTATTACATATATGTTTATTACATTAAATTTGACGTGTAAAAAGTGTATTATGTATATCTATTTTGCAAAATAAACTATTTGAATTGGAATGCACGAAAATAAAAATTGGTCCAGTAGTTTTTGCATGATGCTTGAAAAAAGAAACAAACAGATAGCCAAAAACAATTGGACCAGTGCGAGTTGGATTCGCGCACAATTGTGGTAAATAACAGTAGATGCAAATAGGGCGTTTCTTCATTGCACGGCCCGGCCCCGGCCCGACACCGATATGTCCTTGCCGGCGACGGCATGTTGTCGGCAGCGAGGTTCCCACTTTTGTTTTCTACCCCGCTATAATATAGTTTATTTCGTGACGAGTACAAAATGGCGGATTTTCTTACCCGAAGAATGAAGCTAGTTTCGTCGTGAACCGAAGGCGAACGTCGACAGCTTACATTCCGAGGGTAAGAAATCCCATTTTTACTCGTTGCGAACGATACTTTTTTTACTACCTGATTTATGTATTTAAATGTTTAATTTGTCCTTTCAAATTTAATGTATTTTATGACTTTGCAAAGCGCGGCGTGGTTTTTACCTTTTTTTTTTCAGGCTTCGGCCGGCGGCTTTTATTTGTGGCCAGTATCATTTTGCGAAAAAAGAGTGTCAGACGCGATATAATCGATTATATCGTGAATCGGAACGCAGGGAATTTCGATTGTAAAGACAAACTAAGGACGTCAAAAAGAACCTAATTTAGCATGAAATGAAGACAAACGTCAAAAAGAACCTAATTTTGCAATAAATGAAATTTCAATACGATATTTCAAACTGACCTGATAGTCATTCCGCAACGGGGCCCGGAAATTTCAATTTTCAAAACTAATTTCGAGTGTTAAATGGAACTTTTTCATAAAGGTAGTAGAAAATTATATATTTCACATCTCATTAAAGTTTTATACTTTTCTAAAACGTATTTTTCAAATCTAATGCACCATTTGGGCGTAATAAATGGCCATAATTTTGAAAAAGCCGTCCTGCTCCTTTCCCTAGATGGAAAAATTTAAAAATATTAAAACATTTTCATGGTAACAGTAGTAGTTTCATGGTAAAAGTAATAGTTTTTAGGGTTCCGCACCCAAACGATGCCAAACGGGACTCTATTACCACAAAATTACCATTTACAGAATGTTTACTCCGCATAACTAGCGAAAACAGGCGCACGCACACATAGACGCGTACGTACGACGATCTCGGAGATACTCGGGTGAATGTCAATACGAAATTCTGCCGAGATCATCATACGCACGCATCTATGCATGTGTGCGTCTGTTTTCGCTCCGTCTTTGAGTCGGCCTTCTGGTAGTATCTATTTTGTGTTATTACTAAGCCTCCGCTGTCTGTCTGTCCGTCTGTCTACAGCTTCAGCCGTTATGGGTAGCCAGTTAAAATTTCCATAGAATCGTGTTACACGATGATACATAAAAAAACCGGCCAAGTGCGAGTTGGGCTTGCGCACGAAGGGTTCCGTACCATTATACAATACAATACAATACAATAATGTTTATTGCGTTCCACAAATGGTAGTACATGGTCTTAGATTTATGTAAATTGTAGCTTTAAAACATTTGTAGACCCTGTTGGGCACAGCAATCTGGCGTAGGAGAGGTGAAGAAATTCATTTTATTTAAGTACTAGGCAATTTATAACAGTATAATTAAATATTTATGTTTATATTATATATTTATATAAAAACACTTTGCTTTAGCGGTTTTTAATTATTATTGTAAATTTACCCTGAGCATACGGGTCTTTGGGAAACAAGGATAGGAAAGTCCTCGGACCGATATGGATGGTATGAGATCGGCCCGAGGGGAAAGAATGAGCACTCACCCTCTTGTAGTCTTGCAAAATTCTCTCCCTTTTTAATAATATTTCATATGTCTTATTATTTCGATGGTCTTTTCAATTTTTGTTTTATATTTTTCTCATTTTCTTGTCCAATTTCAATTTTTCGTTTTTCTTGACTGTTTGACTTTTTTTTCTTTTTTTCTTTTTGGATATTTGCGAGGCGAAGATGAGTGCCAAAAAATGAGGTGAAATGTAAAGGAAATGAGTATGAGACCACGTATGCTTGGATTTGGCTTAAACATCCTCCGCCACCTTGAGAATACTAAATACTTAAGTATGCTCAAAAGAAAACTTTCTTCTTATTTATCAATTTTAATATCGATTTTTTATTTTTTTTTTGTTTTTTTTTTTTTTATTTTTTTTTTTATTATTATAATTATTTTTTTTACATATATCGTTTTAATTTATTTTTATTTTGCATATAATATTTATTTATTGAAACATAAATTAAAATCATTTTCTTTGAAAATAAACGCTAATCATCTTCTTTATTTATTTATAGTTTTAAATATTACTGTGTAGGTAATGGACACAGTTTAACAATCGGTCGCTTAAATGAACCAGATTGTGTTTTCACGGTCGCGACGCGTATAACACCGTCTTTGCCGGGATGTACCTTTTCAATAATACCAAGAGGCCACCGCAATGGTCTCAGATCATCTTGATGTACAAGACAAATAGTCCCTACTTTTACGTTGTCGGAATTTTCAAACCACTTTTGTCTTACTTGCAAATTGTGGAGATATTCTATACGCCATCTCTTCCAGTATGATTGAACCATGTGATCCAATAATGATTTACGATTGACTAAACTTCTTTCACTTTCGTTCGAAACATCATAAGATGGCAGAAACTGAAGCGGTGAAGACATAATAAAATGGGCCGGTGTGAGAGGCTCTGGATAAGGCTCCTCGGATAAAAGACACAGTGGTCTAGAGTTTAAAATCGCTTCTATTTGAATGAGGACAGTTAACAATTCCTCATATGTTAACAAATGAGGTCCAACAACGCGGTAAAGATGTGTTTTTAAGCTTTTTATATTCGATTCCCATAATCCGCCAAAATGTGGGGCGCGGGGCGGTATCATATGCCATTCAATACGACGGTTTATCAGTTCTTGTGATAGAGCATCAGTATAAGTTGAAGAAGATAACAAATTGTACAATTCATTAAGTTGTGCTTTCGCACCAACAAAACAAGTACCATTGTCACTATATAAGTTTTCTACAGGACCTCGTCGAGATATAAATCTTTTGAAAGCCGCCAAGAAAGAGTCTGTTGACAGATCAGTTGTCAACTCTATATGTATTGCCTTCGTAACAAGACAAATAAACAGGCAAATATAGGCCTTTTGACTTTTTTGACCTCTGCGTCTACACAATGTTATATTTATAGGGCCTGCATAATCGACACCTGTATGTACAAATGCCTTTGTTTCGCGGACACGGTATGTAGAAAGATCAGCCATCTTAGGGCAAGGATGTGAAGGTGCATTTTTAAAACAAAAATTGCACGCATGTACTCTTTGACGAATAATATGTCTTCCACATATAATCCAAAATTTTTGTCGGATTAGCGAAGATAGAAGATTGGATCCCGTGTGACAGTTGACGCGGTGAAAATGATCTATAATAATATTTGTTATATGATCGTGTTGTGGCAGTAAAGCAGGATACTGTGCTTCGAATGGTAGATTAGCGTTAGAAAGCCTCCCACCGATTCTGATTATTTCGAAGTCATCAAGGAAGAGGTTTAATTTAAGAAATTTCTTATCACGTAATGTATTTTTCTTTAAATCTTCCTTGATTTTGGAAAAGAAGACGTTTTGTAAGGCACGGATAACGTATTTTTCCGCAATGCTAATATTAGTAGCAGTTATGCGGTCCGTATAAGTTACGATACGTAAGAATCGTAAAACAAGTGCTGTTGATCGTAAAACTTTATTCCATGTGGATAAGTTGTGAGCAAGATCGTAGATCCGTGATAATGTGCCTGAATTTTCTAATACAGGTGAAGTTGAGGCGGGTGCAGAAGTTTGTGACTCTGATACAGTAGTAATCAGTGTTTTAGTGTTAAATTCGGGTAACTCTTGGGGTTCAGTAGGAACAAATGGCTCTATAGGCCATTCTGAAACATCTTTGTTGAGCCAAGCTGGCCCATTCCACCATAACCCATGCGACACTAATTGTTGAGGTAAGAGACCTCGTGAAAGACAATCACTAGGATTGTCAACTCCTGCCACATGATAAAAATGTTTACTATGTAAATTATTTTGACATTTAGCAACGCGGTTGGCTACAAATTCCTTCCAACGTGTTGGAGAGGAGTTGATCCACGAAAGAGCAATTCTTGAATCTGAGAATGCGAAAATATTATCAATTTGAGTCCTTTTAGAAAAGGCATCAAAGACTAATTTCGCAAGTTTAGACATGAGAACAGCAGCACATAGTTCAAGTCGGGCCAAGCAGACTACTTTTACTGGTGCCACCTTTGATTTGGCACACACTAAACGCACGTGTATGTTCCCTTCGGCATCTGTTACGTGTAAATAAATTATACTTCCGTATGCTTTCAGACTTGCATCTGCAAAGGCAACAATATTTATTTTACAGCCTTTTGTGACTGCTAAATGGCGCGGAATCTTTAATGAACAAAGAAGGGGTAGTTGTTCCCTAAATTGCTTGAATTTAATCACGATATTTGCAGGTGGAGTTTCATCCCACCCTACATTATTTAACCATAATTCTTTTATTAAAAGTTTCGCAAACAGTATTACGGGTGCAGCGAAACCGAGCACATCCCATAAACGAGCAATTGTTGACAGTATTGTTCGTTTAGTACATTCGCGATCATTTGAGTTTGTTTGAAACACAAAGGTGTCATCAGTGGGGTTCCATTCAATCCCTAATATCTTTAAAGATTCGTGTTTGTCAAATTCAACTTGTTGGCTGAGTTTGAGCGTATCTGGTATTTGTTCTAGTACTTCTTTAGAATTACTTGACCATTTGACCAGTTCGAAACCACCAGATTTAAAAAGATTTATTAGTTGGTTAGACTCTTCGATTCCTGCTTTGATATCTAAAACCGATGTGGCTAAATCATCCATGTAAAGTTCCTTTTCGGCAGTAGCGGCTGCCTTTGGATATTTTTGACGTTCATCTTCACAAAGCTGGCGTAATGTGCGCATGGCTAAAAAAGGACTTGATTTTAAACCAAATGTCACTCGATTGAATTCGTATTCTTTTATTGGTTCAGAGTTATCGAACCGAAAAAGTATTTTTTTGATACTTTCTGTGCTCCGGTTTTACAAGTATTTGAAGATACATTTGTTTTATATCAGCAGTTAGAGCTACAGGAAATAACCGGAAATTCAGTAGCAGCAAGAATAAATCAGCCTGGAGATTCGGACCCGTGTGTAAAATGTCATTTAGCGAAATGTCATTGTGACATTTGGCACTAGCGTCAAGAACGGGACGGACTTTAGTTGTTGATTTATCTTTCCTCACTACAGCGTGATGTGGAATAAAATAACCACTGTCCTCCTCATTATAATTAGGTGTTATTTCTGTAATGTACTCTTTCTCAATGTAATCTTTAATCACCTCATTATAACTTGCACGGAGCTCAGGGTCTTGTAATTTTCGCTCCAATGTGAGGAAGCGGCGGTGCGCTACGGTATAAGAATTCCCTAATATGCTGGGATCCCTACTAAAAGGTAATGCGGTGCAGTACCTGCCAGTAGAGTCGCGTGACACGGTATCACTAAACATTCTTTCACACTGTTTTTCTTCATCAGTAAAAAACTTTTGCGTAGGAATTTCTTCAAGTTCCCAGAACTTGCATAAAGAATTATCAATGTTTTCAGCAGTGGATGTGAAGAATGTTGACGATTTTATTTTAGCGGGGACTGTTTTATTACAGTCGGGAGCGGTTGGAACGTCTCCTAGTAGAACGAATCCAAAAACAGTTTCAATTGCGTGTGGTGTGAAAGGAGCTATTATCTTACCGCCTAACAGTAAAAACGGAAAGATTTGTGCACCAAGTATCAATTCGATTTCTCCTGGTATATACCATAGAGGATCGGCAAGTGGAACATTAATAAAATGTTCTATTACAGTAGAATCGATCTGTTCAGCTGGCAATTTATCGGTAATACAATCTACCACTAAAGCCGTTATAATGAACTTATGCTTATTATTTTTTGATTTAATTTCAAAATTGACATGACCTTTAATTGGACGTGAGGTCAATCCAACACCCTTTAAGAAAGAGTTTGCGAGTGGAATTATCGTAAGTTTAAGTTTCTCACAGCAAGAAGTGGTTATAATATTATTTTGAGAGGCATTATCTATTAAACATCTTACTGAAACATCTTTCTTATTGGTATTACTTTGTATATAGACTTGCGCAGTTGAGAGAAGGACAGTTGTGTTTGGTTTTGAAATATTGGCCACGTTACTGTCAAGTGCGCACAATGAAACTAGATTTTGTTGGTGTTCTTTATTACAAGTAGCATCACGTGACTCACTCGCTGGCAAAGATGGAGTAGTAGCGAACAGCTGATTGGGTTTTTGTTTGTTGAGATGTGAATCACATTCATCGACGGTTATAGCGAAACTAGTGCCTTCACCTGGCGCTGCTTGTGGATTTAATGTTTGTTTTTGTAAATTTAAATGTAGCATGGAATGATGTGTTTTGTTGCAAAATTTGCAATTATACCTTGAGTTGCATTGAGACACTGTATGAGACAGGCTTAGGCAATTTATGCAACCCCGTTTGTTTTTAATATAGTCGAACCTGTTCTGGTTAGTTTGTAAAGCTTTAAATGCACTACAGTTGTATAGTTGATAATGATCTGTTTTATTGCACATTGGACAAGTTTTAGCGAGTTTTAGTTTGTTGATTTGATCATTATGGTTTTGGTTTTGAGTGACGAACGAGTGGACTGTATTTTGCGGTTTTGCATTAATATTTTTACCCTTATTGATGGGTTTAGGTTTATCTTGGGGTGATGCGGTTTGATTTGATTTTCGTTTAAGCACATTGACTCTTTGCTTTAGAAAATTGACTAAATCTTCGTAAGATGGAAAAGCCTTTTCTCTTACGGCCATTTCAAAGGTTTCTATTGTATTGGAATCTATTTTCCGTAAAGCCAGATGTAAAATGATGAAGTCTTTGAGGTCGTTTATATCGAGAGCAGATAGGGCTAAAAACGCTGCATTAAAGTTTTCAATAAACTGTTCCAATTCGGATGCGGTGTTTGTCGAAGATTTTATGTCAAACATTAGGTCTAAGTAGTGCGTCGCAAGTGTTCGTTTATCTTGATATTTGTCTATCAAAGATTGCCAAATGTTTCGATAGTTACTAGCCGCGGGAATTACACCAGCTGTTAGTTTAAGAGCTGATCCGGTCAGTTTGCCCATTAAGTATTGTATGCGTTGAGCATCGGTTAGATCTGGATTATCATGAATATTAGACCGAAAAGACTCGTAAAACACGGGCCAGTTTTCTATTGAACCATTGAATGAAGGAATAGTTATTGGTGGAAGTTTAATGTTTTGTGTTTTATCATTGTTGCCTTTTTCAGAGCCTGACTTAATGTTACTGAACTTCGTGGAAGCCTGGGCTTCGATTTGTGAACGTTGTCGTTTTATTTTAGTAAAGATGTCTTCAAATTGCGTAAGATCATCATATTTCGGTACGAAGTCAGGGTCTAACGTTATTTGGATTTCGTTAATTGCATCTAAATTTTCAATATATTCCTTTCGGATTATCTCCAAAGATTCCGTATCTGCCATGAAGTTTTCAGTAGAACGAGTTTCAAGCAGAATTGTCACCTTTTTACAAACTTCGAAAAGTTTACTCAATCGTTCAAACGAGGCATTATTTTTTGCCTGCAAGATCTTAAGTTTAGCGGTTGCCATGGTGATGAAAGAATGACGTAAATATGAACGGAGCAAAAAGTTCAATTGATTAAAAGGACAATTCTAAGACAACGACAATGGTAATCAAATGTCAAAGATCTGACATAAAATAACAATTTGAAAGCAGAACAACATGCGGTATGAACTTAAAACACAATGTAAACAATGTTTTAAATATTTGAATGTTTTTATGTTTATGCGGGCGGGGATTGATTAAATAGATTAATCTTTTTTATTTCAGAGAAGCTTATAAATAGCGGTGCGGTTTTTTGCAAAGACGTTCTTACGAATCGTAATTGCGCGGTTTTAACGTAGGTTTTAAAGCGTTTTATATGGCTTCTCTAGGCGGTTCATTTTTAAGCGATTTATGCGGGTTTTTAAGCGGTTTATTCCATTATTATTATTATTGTTTTCATCCGGCTCGAAGGACCAAAAATGCTTTAGCGGTTTTTAATTATTATTGTAAATTTACCCTGAGCATACGGGTCTTTGGGAAACAAGGATAGGAAAGTCCTCGGACCGATATGGATGGTATGAGATCGGCCCGAGGGGAAAGAATGAGCACTCACCCTCTTGTAGTCTTGCAAAATTCTCTCCCTTTTTAATAATATTTCATATGTCTTATTATTTCGATGGTCTTTTCAATTTTTGTTTTATATTTTTCTCATTTTCTTGTCCAATTTCAATTTTTCGTTTTTCTTGACTGTTTGACTTTTTTTTCTTTTTTTCTTTTTGGATATTTGCGAGGCGAAGATGAGTGCCAAAAAATGAGGTGAAATGTAAAGGAAATGAGTATGAGACCACGTATGCTTGGATTTGGCTTAAACACACTTATTAAAATAATAGTTTCCAGATATATTTCGACGAATAGTCGGCTTCAGTGGAATTAAATTTGATACAATTTATATATTATTTTAAAATGTCATAAAATGAAGTGAATGATTGACAGACAAATGAGAGACAAAAGAAAAAAAAGAAAAAAAATATAATCATGAAAAATAAAAAGTATATATATATAAATAAATAAATATAAAAATTAATAATCAATCAATAACAAAGATAAATAATCATCCACCCATTTCCACACTCCAATTCAAAAACTTGTTATTGATGCATGATGCTGATCACTTGCCAGGCCACCGGTGTGAATTTGGACGATGATCGGGGGGTCACCTTGTATATATATATAATTATATATATAATGTATATTATGATGTGTTGAGTGGGTAGGTTTTTGAATTGGAGTGTGGAAATGGGTGGATGATTATTTATCTTTGTTATTGATTGATTATTAATTTTTATATTTATTTATTTATATATATATACTTTTTATTTTTCATGATTATATTTTTTTTCTTTTGTCTCTCATTTGTCTGTCAATCATTCACTTCATTTTATGACATTTTAAAATAATATATAAATTGTATCAAATTTAATTCCACTGAAGCCGACTATTCGTCGAAATATATCTGGAAACTATTATTTTAATAAGTGTTTTTATATAAATATATAATATAAACTGAATAAAAAAAAACAAATAAGTTATCTTCAATATTAAATATTTATGTATTAGATTTGTTTATTTTAATTAAGTAGTTAGTTTTGTCTATAAAATATATATTTATCTATAAAAACAGGCAAAAAAAACATGTCTGTTGTATCGGAGCCCCCTTAAATATTTATTTTATTCTATTTTTTAGTATTTGCTGTAAAAGCGGCAACAGAAATACATCATCTATGAAAATTTAACTGTCTAACTAGCACGGTTCATGAGATACAGCCTGGTGACAAATGGACAGACAGACAGACGGACAGCAGAGTCTTAGTAATAGGGTCCCGTTGGTTACCCTTTGGGTACGAAACCCTAAAAATAAACAATGAAACCCAAGGAGAGTCTTCATACAAAAACCTCAAAAAGGTAGCATTGTTTTAACGTTGTAATTTGTTTCAGCTCTATCTTTAAGACCGTAATAAAGACAAGTTTGAAATTTTAAAGTAAAACAACAAATGATAAATTAGCGGTCCGTTCTTACAGGGTGCCGAATTGTTTGTCAGGCGCTACCATTTTAGCCCCTTGTTTTTTCGTCGCCTTGATGTTGCTTTGGCATCAACATTTTTGATAATTACCATAATGTCTTTAGGATTCATTTAAGATTCACATGATCTGTGTGTGCACAGAACCCTTGTGCGCAAGCCAAATTATTTTATTGTGAAAACCAAATTGTGAAAACATTTAACAATTACATTTATTAGAAAAGGGGTCTCCAAACTTTTTTGCCTAAAGTCCACAATGATTTCTCCACTAAGTCCCGAGGGCCAAGACTATAATAGCTCATGATTCCAAAATACTGTAGTTTTGACGCGCAAATTTAACGTATTGAGATTAGCTGGTCAGTGAGATATCTATTGTGCAGCGGGCCTATTATGTATCTCTAGTTGCCTTCTGTACTGGGTGCCTATCATCAAAAACATAGATATACCATCGAATTCCGATTTCCTAAGGATATGTTCGCACTTGAAGTGACGTCACAGATTGTTAATAGTTCAATACCCACTAATAGCAATTTTGAAAGTTCCTTTTTTAGCTATGTTTTTGATGATAGGCACCTAGTACAGTTGGCAACTAAAGATACAGAATAGGGGGACAGTGCGCAGGAGTGTACTCCGCTCCGTTCGCAATTTCGGTTGGAACTGTGACACGCAGTCGCTCTGTTCGGGATCTAGCAGGGGCTCTACCGCGTAATTCTCATTTGTATCAACTTCAAGCAAATGCATGCGAAATTCAACGCGTGCAAAAGAGATGGCATGTTAGGCGGGCGTCGTCGCACGCACGTCAAATTTCAATCTCAAGTTGATGTTGATGAAAATGAGAATTACGCGGTAGACCCGCAGGAATCTTCTTGAATTATACGACTTTATCTCAATTTGAGTTCTTGTATTATTTCCTTTTTTATATTTTTTCCTAATTAACATATGCACATTAAGGAAGAGGAGCTCTGAATTTCGTAGGGCACTCGCTCGGAGGTATTTAACTTCTCGAGGACTCCAGGAGGAATATTATGGAGTCACGTTTACTTCGTCAAGACTCTAGAAGGAATGTTTATGGAGAGTCAGCTATACTTCAGCAGGACACTCGAAGGAATCTTGCTCGTGTTTTGTCTGAAAGATCTTTTGTACTAGATCTGTATTTATTTTTGGAAAACACGAAATAAATCAGTCAATGCGACGTATCGATCCATAAAGGTTATCGATTGCCAACTGAACACGAACAAATAGATCTTTAACCTACCTATAAGACCTAACCTTACTTAAACCTAACATATTGCCTAGCTATATGTTGCAGTACTTAAGGGCCTTACTATTGGCAAATGGGTACTTTCTAAAGCCTACTCCTCGTTTATGGCCAAACCAAAAATAATGAAAAATGTATTATGAATAATCAATTCTTAGACAACATATGCAACATTTTTCTTTTTCATACCACCAAAACTTCTACATGTTTTTTTTTTTTACTGAATGGTGTTTTTTGACCTCAAATTCCCTACGGCTCCTGAGTGGCTAGGCCGATTGAATTCATCTATGCTTTGATAAATAGATAAACTTTATAGCTATAAATATAACATAAGATTATTTAATCGAGTAATCACGTCCAAGTGAAAAGTACAATTTTCTCCTATTTCGCCCTATCAAGGACGCAGCGAGCGTCGTAACAGCCACTATGCATTGCGCGCTGATATGAACGTTATTTCAATGTCGTTTCCGTTGATATTCGTAGTGCCAAATATCGAGCTGCTAATTTGGCGATGGTAATCGCCTTAAGGCAACATTAACCATTGCGACGGAGTTAGCCGCAGCGCGTGTTGTGCGCAGACCTTGAAATAGGGTTGTAAATAAAATTCTTATAATAACGCTCCTTTTAGACAAATACGTATAATAAATATATATAAATAGTAATAATAATAAATATAAATAGCATCACGTTAATATTATATGTTTGTAAATTTTAAATAAGCTAAACTATAGCGGGATAGAAACCGGGCATGTCTCGCCAGCGACCGCGAGCCGGATTGGTGGTGCTCGCGGGCCGGTCTCGGCCCGCGGGCCGTTGTTTGGAGACCCCTATATTAGAATATCCAATGACGCGTTTTATAAATTTTTTCAATGTCTCTCGACAGCCTAGCATCAGCATCGTCCAAGGAGCCATGGAAGCTGGACGAAGAGACAGACGACCAAAATGAGAAGGCTCGTCGAGCCTACAGTGCCGTACTCACTGTCACCAGTCCTGCTCCAGAAAAAGAAGAGTATTGGGAGTTTTCTAATCAGGTAACCTTTTCTTTTAGAATGAGAAAGTTTCTTATACAATAGGTAGTTAGGGTGCTGGTGAGCATTTTGGGATATGATTTGCTCATTTCATATCAATATCTAAATAAATCGATTTAGTCCAGTCACTACGTTTTCACGCTACAGCGCTTTCAATTTGTAAAGAAAAGGTGTTAAATCATTTTAAATTGTCTGCCTTTGGGGTTGATGTTCAAAATCATCCTAAAAACGAAGAGAATTCATGAAGCAAACATCCAGGGTGCTGCGTTTTGACGCAACGTAGTTGTCAAAATGTAAAACAAAAAAGGTCTTTGTAAGATGCTCTTGTTTTTAGTAGCGCAAATTCAATTAATTCGATTCATTATGACTAGGGCTCGGATAAATATGTGCTATAAATCCCAAAATATGTAAAATAACATGGACCTAAAAAACGGAAATATGGAAAAATATGGACTAAAAAGACAACTTATACGAAACAAAAAACACTTTATTTTAATATAATTGTTTGAAAAAATATTTAAAATATCAACGAAATTAAATTGGTTGACAGCTGATTCCAAACACAAAATACTTTATTCTAATATAATTGTTTGAATAAATATTTAAAAATCAACATAATTAAATTTCTTAGCTTAAATTTAGTCTGCCTCTGTATTCGAGTTGTTGCAGTATACAACAATATGATTCTTTAAATTTTCAAAATTGTAGCTCCTTCTGTTTGGTCGGAAAAACGCTTTATATTGGCTAAATGACCTTTCTACGTCACAGAAAGAAACTGGATTAAAAAAAAATTATGCAGTTTTTACTAGTTTAAGTACTAAATATAGGAAATATGGAATAATGTGATTAAATTCTAAAAATATGGTCTTAACCCTAAAGTATGGAAAAATATGGATTATAAAAACTTCATTTTCCAGCTCAAATCATCATAATTTATGTAGAAAACCAAATAATTAATGCAAATTATTCAAATAAAAAATATGTGTTTACATATTTATCCGAGCCCTAATTATGACTTATTGAATAGAAAAAAAATAGCAGACCATTTGTTATTTTAATTTGAACAGTATAATTTTTTTTTACATTTTTTTTGTGTCATGGTTTTGAAATGATTTGAATTAGTTAAATGGACGCTACTAAAACTAATAATGGAGCCTTTTTACAAATTTGAAGCGACTGGATCGAATCGATTCGTTTTGATCTAAACTTTAATCTGTATGGATATGAAACATGAGCAAATGATTTAGAAATTTTACTCGCCAGCTCCCTGACTATTAACTCTTACAGAGCCGACTTAAACAATGAATAGTTGTAGCGTTCAGGCAGCTGCACTGGGTAATGCAATTGGAGTAAGAGTGACTCCGATCTGAAAGGCTTTTTGATCTAAACTTTAATCTGTATGGATATGACACATGAGTAAATGATTTAGAAATTTTACTCGCCAGCTCCCTGACTATTAACTCTTACAGAGCCGACTTAAACAATGAATAGTTGTAGCGTTCAGGCAGCTGCACTGGGTAATGCAATTGGAGTAAGAGTGACTCCGATCTGAAAGGCTTTTTGATCTAAACTTTAATCTGTATGGATATGACACATGAGTAAATGATTTAGAAATTTTACTCGCCAGCTCCCTGACTATTACAGCGCCGACTTAAACAATGAATAGTTGTAGCGTTCAGGCAGCTGCACTGGGTAATGCAATTGGAGTAAGAGTGACTCCGATCTGAAAGGCTTAACGCTGTACAAAGGATCTCTTATTTATTTATCATTAAGGACCGTTTCCTTCAAACATGCTTTCGTGTTTGGACAATTAAGCATTTTAAATCAATATATTTTTAAAAAGTAATTTGAAATACATCATGTATTTTTCAGATTTGACACAAGTATCGCAATCATGGAGAAAAAAGTCGGAAAGAACTACATAGTATGAATTTGAAACATTGACGTAGTTTCTATGCCTTTGATTCGAAACTATCTAAAGTCAAAGATTTCAAAAGTTTAGATGAGCCCTGGCACCTAAAATCTATTGCATTGTTTTTGAATGTGCGCATTAACATAATGCCGACGCGCGCACACTTATGAGTACGCAATTTGTCTACCTACGGTCAGCAAACTGATCAAACTACTAAAGTTGTTAAAATGATTAACTTTAAGTGCACTTAAGGCGTCCAACTATAACTGTATTCAGATGAGCACTGATTCCAAACGTGTGAGCGTCACCCATTTAAAGGTGGAAATATTTTGGTGCTGTCATAGTACGGTAAGGGCTTATTTTTACTTTTGAAATCTTTGTCTAAAGTGACATTTTTATTCACAGGTAAAAGAACTAGCAGCAACCAAATACAACTACACATTCGGCAAAGATGAAGTAGTCTCAACTTTCGTAGCGGCTTTCTATGACGCTGTGCTCCTGTATGCGCTAGCGTTGAATGACACGCTGCGTCAAGCAGCCGACCCTCGCGGGCCGTTAGATGGCGCTGCCATCATACGCAACATGTGGGATCGGACTTTTCAAGGTAATTACCAACGTTCACGAAACCTCCTTTTTACTATCGATTTTTTCGGAAGTAAGCCATTTTTTATGCATATGAATTGATTGAAAAGTTGCCTCCGGTAGATGACGCCGCTGTCACAGTTTATGAGATAGGAATAAGCAAGGTAAACTTTTTATAGGAATATACTTTGTTGGTTTTGGCCGTGTATTATTTTTGCGTCACCCATGTTACAAAACTATGATCGTGGTCGGTTACTTAGATGTAACATTGCAAGTATTATAAGGTTACAGCATACACAAATTGTATTTATTTATTTATGGTAATACAAGTTAATATAGACACGTTTTTAAATTGTTGACATATTTTTTATGGTGACTCTATAAATAGCAAAATATAACATATAATATAAACATAAATACTCTTTATCGTGCGCCGAAATAAAGAAGTATAAATATTTTTAATATAGGTGGTACAAGAACTTTTTGCTGGATAAGCAAGCAATTGGTCAAGAATAACAATAAAAAAATTATGAAAAAATTTTAATATGACTTTGAAAAAAAAAACGTATGACGCCAGGGTAGACAACGAGTGAAAATTTTCAATACAATTTTTTTTTTCCAAAGTGATATTTAAATTTAAATATTTTTTTTTATTGTTATTCTTGACCAATTGCTTGCTTTTCTAGTAAAAAGTTCTGTGCACGCCACTGGGTACAATAGGCGATCTTATCGCTTAAGTGATTTCTTCCAGACAACCTTTGGGTCGAAGATAATGTAAACTAGAGGATAAGGCGTAGGTGGTGTAAAGGAAATATACCTAATAAATCATCTAATTTCTTATATTATCTAAATATTAAATTATCTACATGTCAATATACATACTAATACATAATAGACAATATTATGTGTACACTAATATATGTATATTAGTGTACACATAATATTGTCTATTATGTATTAGTATGTATATTGACATGTAGATAATTTAATATTTAGATAATATAAGAAATTACAGTTGCCACAAAATAAGAGGCCCGTTTTGACAGATAAGAACGACCATAGAATATAACTTTACATGTAATAAATGAAACGGTTAACAAATAATTATTAACTTATTGGGTTTAAAGAAAATAAATAAACGTTTTTTAATTATTACGGAACATATTTCAAGTACTATTTTCACGCATATTCCAAAATAAAATGCAATTTTGAATTACTACACAATGTCTCAAAAACAGTTACATTCTCAGTCAATTTTTTCTTAATAATAGTGTTGTAACCAGATAATGAAACTAATTAACTTGTTTTAATATTGATAAAATAATTGTAATGATCTGTAATCAGCTTTTGTGAGACCAGTACACAAAAAGCCAAGTTTAAATTTCCTTTTTTTTTTTGCAAATATAAACTTTTTAGATTTGAACATTTGCATGTATTTGCAACGGTGTCGCGTATACCGAAAAATATAATATAATAATTGTGCTAAATAATGTTACATACCACTTAGCTTTTAAACTTATAGTTTACAAAAACAATATATATATATATCTAAAAAACGTGCATTTATTGCTTAAAGTCCCATTTTTTTTTATTAATGAATTGGTTTACAGGCAGTTTTCCATAAATCATCCTATCAATAGACAGATTGGCTGGTAAGAAATATGGCAGTATTTTTTTTTTATAAAGCATGGAGCGATTTTTTCTTCTTGAAGCCTACATATTTTTCTTACTGGCCAGTATTTTATATCTATCAACGCTCAGACCTCTATCTAATTTGAGGTCAGTGAAGTACAACATTACAAAATATTACTGGCACGTAAGAATTTCCATTTCAGATTCTTTTCGTAGAGAAAAAAAAAATTAAAAGCTGGTTTTAGCACCCGAAATATCTTTCTATCACCATATTGGAAGTCGTTGTGCTCCCGTTTGTTTTAGTGTTTTTTTCTTGTGACTTTAGGCTTTACTTTTGAACTTTTTATATTTTCTTTCACGTTGACTTCGGCAATTATGTTTATTCTGGAAATTATAACCAATAAACTTGAAAATATTTCAAACGATAACAAACTCTACTATTTTAACAAAAAAATAACAAACTATTTTGAATCGATTTCTCGTGAGAATCGGTTGAGCTAGTTACCGATTTGCATGGTTCACATCCATAGATACGTTGCGATGACATATGTCAAAACGGACCTATTACATTGTGACTACTTTAGATGATTCACCTTGTATATTCATATAGCAATATCATAGAGATGAATATATCTACATAATACGTACCTTAAGGCGTTACAAAACGCAAAAGTGATGCCACTTAAGAAAAAAACATTTTTTTTCCTTGCTAGAATAATTATTGAAAATCTGCTCAAGTAAATCTCTAGAAACAGCAATGAACTACTTTTACATAGCAAAGTTTTCAAAAACTACGTCTTTTTAGAGCTAGAATTTTAACTTATACCAAAAACGGCCATTTAGCAAAAGTTAAAATTTTAGCTCATTGAAGACGTTGCCTATGAAAACTATGCCATGTAAAAATAGATCATTGCTATTTCTAGGCATTTACTTGAGCAGATTTTCAATCACTATTCTTGCAAGCAGAAAAGGTTTTTTTTTCAAGTGGCAAAACTTTTGCATATTGTAACGCCTTAACTAATGGGACGAAAAATATTCTTTAATTCATTTTCTGAAAATATCTAAGGAATGAGTAGATTTTACAAAATAAACCGGCCAAAAGCGAGTCGGACTCGCGCATGAAGGGTTCCGTACCATTATCTATAAAAACGGCAAAAAAAAACATGTCTGTTGTATAGGAGTCCCCTTACATATTTATTTTATTCTGTTTTTTAGTATTTGTTGTTATAGCGGCAACAGTAATACATCATCTTTGAAAAATTCGACTGTCTAACTATCACGGTTCCAGAGATACAGCCTGGTGACAGACGGACAGACAGACGAACAGACAGACGGACAGCGGAGTCTTAGTAATATGGTCCCGTTGGTTACCCTTTGGGTACGGAATCCTAAAAAGGGTAAAGCATTCCACAAAGTGTACGTGTATGTATCATATTGCAATTTAGAAACCCATATTTTGAGGTTTTGTAAATCACAAAGGAGGTTACCCTCTACATGACATAGCTAGTTAATTGAATAACGTCATACATTTTAAAAGACTGAACGCGGGCTGAGTTAGTGCAAAGTTTGGGAACGTGCCAAATTCCTTTGTTGTACTTTACAAAAGACTGCAAATGCAGCCAACTCGAGATTTGAACACACTTTCATTCTTGTCTGAAACTGAATTATTGATGCTACGTGACTTTGAAAGTCCGTATTAAAGACTTTGAAAACGTAGCGAATTACATAAAAAAAAATGTTGTTTCTTTCAGCCGACATAATCCAAAAACGATTGAAACTACCCTTTTAGCTGTTGATATGAAAACAAAAACGATTGGTTAAGATCTTGTTAAGGCAATCGTTTACCCCTAAACACAACACGTTTTACTTTTATTGTATAAAAGAGTACCTAAAATAACATTGCGGTAAAATTAACTTAAATAACATTAAAATAATAAAAAAAAGGGGACTAAAATAAATGAAACTAAACTTAAAAGTTATTTATATTTACATAAGGTATAAAATGCTGGCCAAATCGTCGTCATCGCCGGAGAGGGTGCCCAAAACGCAATCCCTAATAATAAAAGTAAAATAAAATAAAAATAAATTAACATATTTAATAATAGAAAACAACTTGCCGTCAAATGAAAGCCGTCTCTAGTTCTTGCGTAAAATAAAAATTACAAATACATATTTTTTTGGTTGGCATTACATGCCCAAAAATTTATGAAAAAGCCTCATGCCTGGAAATGACACATGTCACCACTTGCCACACCTAACAGCAGGTAGTTAGAGGTGTGGTTTCAAATACCACTCGACTGAAATTCAGTCGTTATTTTAACTTCAATGTGCAATTTTTGTCTGCTTTTTGGAACAAATAGATAATTTCAGGTTTGAAATTTCAATAAAACATACTTTAGTGCTTTTAAACCGATTTTACAAGCATTGTAAAGCAGCGGTAGCACAGGCTGGGCCTTTCAGTCTTGGTACCCAGGTTCGATCCCAGGTCGGGCATGCACCAATGAGTTTTTCGGAATTTATGTGCATAGTATTTGTATAACCTAATATTTAGCACTTGCTGAAACGTGAAGGAAAACATCGTAAGAAAACCTGCATGCACCAAAAAGCGTGTATTTGTGCCCGAGGAACGGCGATAGGGTTCACCACCCATTACGTAATCGTCGGTGAAGCGCAGGTGTACCGAGTGTGGACTGTGACTTACATTTCACATTCACACTCGGAACATCTCTGACATCCCCTTGGTCGTAATATTTATGATGTACAAAATATCCTAAATAAGGATAAACAGTTTTAAGCTTTATCCTGTTATTTCCAGAATACCAACATAACGATTAGTAAAACCAGTTCGCAGAGTGCTTAGTAAAACCAAGTAAAACCATACTATGGTAAAACGATGTCAATGCTATCTCCTAGATGGCACTAGTTACTGTTGTTGAAAAATAAAATAGGTACTTATTTAAATTAAGGAACAGTTCGCTCATACAAATGTCTTGTTTGTACAAAAAAGTTTCACAAAATAATAATTTTGACTCTGAACCTCGAATTTATGGATTTCTCCAAAAACATACATATCTCAAGCCTAAAACCAAGTATATTATCGGTTTTCACATGATACTGGAGATTTTTTTTATATGTGTTTTATAACCATGTTTTTTTTTACAGGCATAACTGGAGAAGTGGTGATGGACAGAAATGGAGATAGAGTTGCATCATATTCTCTTCTCGATATGAACCCCATCACAAACCAATTTGAGGTAAGAAATTTGTTATTTATCTTTGTGCAGGGACTATATTTGTGCTCAATATTGATGGGTTACGGAAAAAATCCCCATGGGAATTTACCCAGGTAGAAAGAGAAACCCTAAATGTGTATTAACCAGGGTAACTGTAACTAAATGAATAAACAAATATCAAATGAGTATTTAATACGTTTCGAGACAACCAGCTTAAGAAATAAAACAATTTCCTCCGAAACTTACACTCTTTAAAATAAATAAAAGGAAAAAATGCTTATTACTTCAAATCCAATTTTGAAAACATCACTTACGTACTTTTTTTCTTTGGTGCTTCAAGTTTAACAATGCTCTTCTCGGTTATTTAGGGATGAGTGGCAATGGACTTTAATTTATATCAAAAATAAACACATACTTTCTGACAAATGACAAAATAATAGATTAAAATAAATAGATCACTGCAAATCTTTACTATAAACCACATAAATGACTTAATTTTCATCTTTGTTGTTCAGTACTAACTAATGGAATACAGCAAGATGCGTCTAATCTAATAAAAAAAATCGTATGATAACTCCTAATAGTCCTAATATACCACGTAAAAATAGTAAAAACATAAATACCCAAATAAAATAACCATCGGGTAGTTTAGATGGGAGTTTATCGGGAATTTACCCGAAATCGTAAATTTACCCAAAGTACGGCGACAGGGGCTCACCACCCATCACGCTGGAGCGTAATAATTGTATGTGAAACGTGAGTGCCAGAGTTTGGAGTACTTGCATTTCATAGTCCACACTCGGAAACACCTCTGACACCCTCTCAAAGATTCATGTCGTTACGATACATAATCCCACTCGGCAACTGGATAATATTCCGAAGCGACACATTTCTAGATTCATCAAAGATTTCAAAAGTAAAGATAGGCCCTTACCGTAGTATGAGAGCACCAAAATGTTTTCACCTTTAAATGGGTGACGCTCACACGTTTGGAATCAGTGCTCATCTGAACACAGTAATAGTTGGACGCCTTAATGAATTTTTACGAGAAAAGGGTCTCAATATGCCGTTGTGTGCATTTTTAAAGTGCACTAACATTTCAAGAAATACGAATGAAGCCAAAAGTGTGACATTTCACATTCAAAAACAATGCAATAGATTTTAGGTGCCAAGGCTAATCTAAATTTTTGAAATCTTTGAGATTCATGACCTGTGTATCGCATTGCAATGATTTGGTATATTATGTAGGGTTGAAACCTAAGTGAGGTAACCAAGCCCTTACTGGCTATATACTAGTTACCTCAATTATGTGACCGACCGTACATAGCAGTGGTAGTATAATTTTGACTAGCTTTTGCCCACGGTTTTGCCCGAGCTAAAGGAGTAAAGTTTGAATAACTGTATTGCACTTTTAGGACTAGAATTTCGAAAAATCCTCTCTTAGCGGTTACCTGAGCCTGCATCGTATAAGGAACAAAGACATAAGCTCTATGGTTCCTGAGATTTTGTGATCAGTGAAAGAGTGGTATTTTGTTTTTATTCATCTACATGTCTTCGGCACATCGTAGAATTGGGCATATCATGATCTACCTGAGCAGATCATGCAGATCATATTTCTGTTAAAACTAGGAGGGTCGCCTCGCTCCACTTTGCTTTACTCGCCTCCCCAAATTTATTTACATGTATACCTAACACGTTCTCCCTCGCTCCGCTCGTCATCGCACCTATTTTTGAATTTTAGTGAAAGATTTTCGATTTCATACTTAAGAGCGGTTTTGCAGCCGGATTGTGAAACTTCCGCCTTTTCTAATTAATCGAAACAGAACACTCAAATTCAAAATTCACTCAATAGTTATTCAACAAAACCTTATTACCTGTGTATTGTGTACATTGCCATCGCAAAGTATCCATTGGTTTCTGTAAATTAGAATTTCAGCTGCGAAACCGCTCTTAACGATCTGCTTAATTCTACGATCTGCCCACGACATATATATATATATATATATTATACGGATTGAAAAACGTCATTGTTTTGTAATGCGGCTACCTCACGTTCAGCCGGATTGTCATTGCGTTACTTTCGACAATTCGGCTATACACGCTTAGACGTAATGTAAAAAGTATTTCAACCAAAAGTCAAAAATAGGTGCGACGATGAGCGAAGCGAGGAGGAGCGTGTTTGTTTGAATGTAAGATAAAATAAGGAGCCGAGCAAAGCGGAGCGGAGCGAGGCGAGGTCCCTAGTTTTTAACAAAATTTACAATGCAACGTTTAATTTAACGCTGTTTTACAAAACCGTTGCGCCTGTTTGTATGTGGGCGCCACGTTACTAAGCCGTTTTGACGAACGCGAAGTGCTCATACAATGCGGCGTACTGTATTTCAGCCGAATTGAAATCCGGCTGAACGTGAGGAAGCCGCATTACAAAATAGCGACGATTTTCAATCCGGCGCGCCTTTTTGTAACATGGCGTGTTATACGATATGGCTGCGATATGTATATAAATAAATAATCCTGTAAAGTGTAATTTTTTTTTATATGAAACCCTCATTTTGCAGCAGGCTCAGTGTTTTAACAATATCGAGGCTCTAAAAGCCCTTTTTAATACTCTTGTTCGGAGTCAACTCGAAACGAGTGCAGTTATTTGGAATCCGCATGAAGCTAAATATAGCTACATGCTGAAGGAAATTTTAAATAAATTTATAAGGTTTATGTATTTTAAATTATATGCAGTTTACCCTTTCTTTCCACTTATGTATCCAACCCTATTTATTTTGGGTGTGGTTGGATACAGTAAGCTTGAAGTGAGAAGAAACCTGGCGCTAGCAGTGGCGTGCACAGAACTTTTTTCCGGAAAAGCAATCAGAAGGTCAAGTACGACAATAAAAAAAATATGAAAAAATTTAAATAACACTTTGAAATAAAAAAGTTTGTATGAAAATGTTCACTCTAGGAAAGGCAGTGCCTAACCCTGGCGTCATAAAAACTTTTTTTTTTCAAAGTGTTATTAAAAAAAAATCATATTTTTTTATTGTTGTACTTGACCTTCTGATTGCTTTTCCGGAAAAAAGTTCTGTGCACGCCACTGGGCGCTAGTAATCTATTTCTTCAAACTTATATATAAACTTATAAATATAAGACTGCTCAACTTCCTCGAAAAATTTCATATCTTATCCCCTTCTCAATATGGATTTAGACAAGGAAAATCGACAGAAGATGCAATAGAAACCTTGACTTCTTTGGTGGGAGAGCAGCTCGACAATCGAAACAAATGTATCTCAGTATTCTTGGATCTAAAGAAGGCCTTCGATACTGTCTCTATCCCAATCCTTGTTCATAAGTTGGAAAAGATTGGAATAAGGGGTACTCCACTCAATTTGTTCAAAGACTATTTATCTCAAAGAGAGCAGAGAGTCAAATTAGATATTCACTCTAGCAAACCAACGGAAGTAACTTACGGCGTACCTCAGGGAAGTGTTCTTGGCCCTACGCTTTTTCTTATATATATCAATGATCTCTGTGATATGCAAATTCCAAACGCTAAAGTCATTTCATATGCAGACGACACCGCTGTTGTCTTTAAGGGAGATTCTTGGGATACAATTGGGAATTCTGCTGAACAAGGACTACAGTTAATTGATAGATGGCTACGATGTAACCTTCTCACCCTAAATACCAGTAAGACAAATTATATCTGTTTTAGCATCTACAACAATTCCCAGCCTCCCAAAGATTTGACATTGAAGATACACGGTCCAAATTGCGTGAATCTAGGAAGTAGACCAAATTGCACCTGTCCTACTCTAGAAAAGGTTACACACATCAAATATTTGGGCGTTATCGTTGACCAGCGGCTCTCCTGGTATCCGCATCTAGAACACGTGATTCAGAGAATCAGAAAGTTAACTTGGATTTTCAAGACTCTACGACATGTAGTGCCAAGCACAAATGCTAGTCTTCAAAACTTATCCAGGGACCTCCTCAAAGAGATCTACATATCCTTGGTTGAATCAGTATTAAGATACTGCATTCCAATATGGGGTGGAGCCGCTAAAACAAGATTTCTTGGAGTTGAACGTGCACAACGGGGACTGATCAAGGTTATGTATTTCAAAAAGAGGAGGTACTCAACTAAAAGATTGTATGAACTGTGCGGACTTCTTTCAGTTAGAAAGTTATACATTTTACAAATTATTTTAAAAAAGCATAAATCTATGACATACGACCCATCTGTAATTAACAAGAGAAGAAGGTACCACGTAGCAATCGCCCCCATAGGCAAAACAAAATTTTCGAATATGCAGTACCTACGACGTTCTTCTTCTTTGTACAATATCATAAATAAAAAACTCGACCTATTTAGTAAACAATATTATGTGTGTAAAAAGGAAACCAAGAAATGGTTGAATTCAATTGATTACGACACAACAGAAAATCTACTAATCAATTAAACGATTATATTAACACTCAAACACACACCCTCTCCCTCACCCTCACACCATCCCTCACCTACACACACTTACTCACTTCCTTACTCTCACAAATGTTTTTGCTGCAGCACTAAACTTTGAATTTGTATAATTTGTATTTCATTTATATTATGTTTTGTTTTTTTTTTTTATATTATTTTTTTGTTTTTTTATATTATTCTTTGATTGTATAATGTTAGTTTTTTTTAGTACTCTTATTCTTTATTACATAGTTAATACTAGAGTACACATATAGATATACGTGGAAGAGTGGGGTCTTCTGGCACAGGCTGCTCCCAGCTTAAAAGAAGACTCCGGTCACCACCTTTCTAATTTTTAAGAGCTTTTACAACGAATAAACCATTTTCATTTTCATTTTCATTTTCATATTCGTCGAAAACAAGACAATCCACAGGCGTTACTGTCGATAGGGCTGTTTGTGCCGAATAATTACCAAATAGCAAGAACCCACAAGCTGTTCGATGAGCCTATCGTGCGGACAAATATGCTGAAGGAGGCACCAGTTACGAAAGCTATCCGATTTTTGAATAAAATTGATCAGGAGACGGATATTGACGTTTTCTACTGTTCGCTGACTGACTTTACAAGGGTAGCATTGTGTTTGTTATGTAAATAGGTAGTTATGTAATAGGTGATTTAGTTAATATTTTTTTTATGTGGTTTATATTTTCATGTTTATTAAGATCGTAGGTTTTCTAATTCTTTTTTAATTTTTAACAATATTGCTTTAGGTTAACTTGTCATAATGTTGTTAAGTTATTAGTAAATAAATAAATCTTGAATGATGGCATACACATTTTACTGCAAAAAGGGGTAAGTGTAAAATTAAAAGCTTGCACAACAATAAATTATTACTGAGTCAGGTAGGTAATTTATTTTGTGAAAGTGAAATATTTCTCTGTCATATTAGCAATCCCTCTTGAGAATACATAACCTCAAAACTCGTAAATAACTTCTGAAGACAGGTTTAAATAAACGAAAAAGCTAGGTACGGTCAGAAACATAATTAAGTTCAACAGAACATTTATTACCATAAAAGAAACCGTTGTTGTACAGACGCTAGCATGACTGGCTACCTTTTGGCAGTCCTCATAGACGTTAAACATTTCGTTGAACCTATTCTACTTAAGGGGCAGGTAGTTGCCAACGATCTTGAGTTGACCTGTGTCGTTACAAATATCGACAGAAACTATAAAATAAACTTGAAATAAAGTTCATATCAACGCGCACTGCATTACGACGACGTCACTGAGTCTCTGGATAGCGCAAAATAGGAGAAAATAATAAGTTTCACATGGACGCCATGGACGGATATTTCCATGAACAAATATTTTGAGCAATATTTTTCTCGTATTTTAGTGCAAGAACCATACAAATACATTAGTGGTTTCATAGAAATAACTAATTTTACTTAATTTTAACCTGAAAACATCTTGGCTTTGATTCTTTTAACGCAAGAATAATTTGCAGAAATATTTTTTTCCTTACACTTTAAATATATTTTTTATAATTTTTAAACATTTCATTTAAGAGAAGTATCGTTATCTATCAGAAAGAGTAATTTTTGAATGATGCTGGAACAGGCACCTTAAATACCTAAAGTATTAACGTAATGTTGCAAGTTTCTTTCCATTATCGCAAATTGCTAATGCGTTGGGACTTTGTCTAAATAACTAACAATAACGTTTGTTTAGTTAAGAACGGCTAGAAAAAGAGTAACAAAACATTTACAGAAAAACTTGGGATCATAGTCATTTCAGGCTGTACATATGAAATTGCCGTTTTCTATAGAGAATTTGAAGGAATCTCAATTTTCAGAACTAACATTTTTACATTTTGTTTTGAAATGACAAATCCAAATTATGTAATTTCTTATGTGTATGAATGAGACAACACTAGCTGACATCAACATTAATTTATCTTTTTAAAAATAGCAGCTGTAAAAATACGAATCTTATCATGGATACGGAAGCATTTAGGAAGAAATGTTTTTAAAAATTAAAATTTAGTTATCAAACTGACAAAAAAAACAAAATTTAATACGTAAATCAACTTTCAAACGAAAGACAAAAATTGGCAATAGCTATTGAATTACAGAAATTATAAACTCATGAATCTATAAGAAAATTTCGGCAATTTCATAGGTAGTGGATTATGGGTTATAGGGTCCAATTTCATAGGACCTATAGGTCAGGGTAGTGACATATAGGTTAAGAACAAAATATATTCGACAGCGATGTTATCACTACGCGGCCGAAAACAAATTACATCCGAGGGCATTAGCAATGGGAAAGAAAACCAAAAGCTTTTACGGTAGAGGGCGCTGAGTGTTTGTGTCTTATCACGCTCTTGTAAAAGACGCTGATAGATGATAAGATATTATTTTTGCATTCCACATTTGTAAAGACTTGTACCTTTTTTTGTTGGTGTATTCGTCATGTATTTTACCTGGTGTATCGCTCAGTTGAAGGAGGAGCTAAAGAAAAGAGGTTTTTCGCTGCGACGAAAGAAAGGAAACCTTTTACATCCAAAAGCCACACAAACACCCATTGCTTTAACTTTTCAATGAAAATAAGAAATTATTCAATTATTTGTATGTGAACTGACAATAAGCTTACAGACACAAACACACAGTGCCCTCTATGCGGTACTAATTTGACAGTAGGCATTCCCATTTGCGGGGATTATACAGTGCTACAAGGATGTTTTGGCGGGTGGATTGCAGTGACAGGGGCGCGCAGCAAGGGATATGGTAGCGGTGTTAGTTCCGATTTTAGACACAACCAACCAACGCGCCAAAAGAGCCTTGTAGCATTATACATCCATCAAAAAGTGATGACGTCGTTCTTTAAAAAATATACAGGTTTGACACTTATAAACTGTAACGTAGACAATTTGCGTCGAATAAGAAGGCGGGTGTAAAATTTAACTGTCACTTAAACAATATCACCCGCTTACCCCGCTTTCCTCTTCGAAGTTCCGAAAATCCACAACTGCGTTGCTATCTGTATCTATACTCACCTATATTCAGTTAGGTTGAATAGGCCCTTTATTGAAATATTCCAAATATTTACTCAGTAGTGGATCCAGGGGAGGGCTAGTGGGCTGAAGCACCCTTCCAATATATTCGTTCTAGAACTCACAAATTCCTTTTATACTACTATATTATGGCAATTTCCTTCTTATCTTGTACTAAGAGTCTTCAATTTACTTAGTACAGGATTTACTATTATTTCTTGAAAAAGCTCGATTAAACCTACCCTCAGCCGCCCTCGAATATGTTTCTAGATCCGCCACTGCTCAGTAAAACCTTATTATACATGGTTCAGTAAAGAAGTTTACGTTTTTGGCAGATATTGAATCGTCTGATGAGACGTTTTCATATTATTTTCCAAGAACAAATATTTAATCAGAATCAAAAATTTAGACTGGCAATACGAATACGTTTTTGGAATACATTTTTGAGACATCTCAGACTTTTATGTTTAAAATTTAATAAAAGAACCGTTCCTGTGATTTTTATGTTTGAAATTTAATAAAAAACCTCACCAGCTCGAAAATCGCGCCTTTCTTGCTTAAAATCAGTGAACAAAAGTAAATTTTTCTCACTCAGTGAAGAAAAGTGTCTTCAATTAATAACCTGTAAATTGAAGTTTCGTATTTCATTGGCTAATGAAACGTTCAGCAACTCCATAATTAACTGCTCGTGGTGGTTATCTCTTTCACTCTATAAGGATTCCATACAAATTGGGAGGCTACACACAGCTATGCAGCTTGTCGGATACCATAGACAAGGTAAACTTCTCGTAATCCTGTGTATAGCCTCCCAGCGTATATGGAATCTGTACCATAGACTATGAAAAACTAATGAGTTTCTACCGGAAACAGATAGAGTAAAACAACCGCGTGATGACTTTGTTGATTTGCGTTTTCGATCGGTTTATCAGAGATTTTCCGTTTTTTGACGGCTTTTGGGATTCAATTAACATTCCTTACATTTTTTGTCATGTGCAATATTTTATATGGTGGATTATTCAAAGAAAAAAACCATTGAATTCTTATAAGTTCGTTCGAAAATTAGTGTCTTTACATCTTGTGTTTTCTCGCTAGTGAGGTGATTAGTTGTAGGTATGTGTCACTCAGTGTCACTCACTACGCTCGGGATTCAATTATAGAATCCTTCGCTAGCTCAAAAAAAAAAAATATTCTCTTATTGCACAAATAACAATTTTGCCACAGTTGCAGGAATATTGAGTTTTTCAGAGTTTGACTGTGTAACGTATTCTTCAATATGCCGAGCATTTCCTGTACTGTGGAAGAAAACAATAGGATGAAATTTCCATGCTCTGAAAATATGTAACTATGAAAAAACTAACTTTTTCCACAGTACTTATTTATTTGTACTACTTAGCGATCGGTTTCGTTCAACACATCTTCAGGCACTAACTAGGTCTTAAGGTTAAGAGTTAATTACTAGATTTTCTAATGATTTGTAGTTTTAATTATGTAGTTGTAACAATGACATGACAGTGGAACTAAGTAAGTTTTTTCATTGCTTTAATGCAGTTCTATCAAGAACCAATGGTTCTGAACCATTAACCAAATCTTTTAATTATTTTTTACAAATGTAGGTAGGTATCTATGTTTGCCCCAAGAAGAATGGTAATATATTGATAAGCTCACACCTAAACATGTTATGACGCAAAAATTCTGAAACAAGGGTGTAATAATGTTTGCTGTTAAAGTGATAAACAAGAAAAAAAACCGGCCAAGTGCGAGTCAGACTTGCGTACCTAGGGTTCCGTATTGTGGATGATAAATTTAATTTTGTAATTTTTTTTGTGAATTTCTCAACCGCATTATTTTTCCTGTAATCTTTACTTAAACACATATTACCATAGTAGATGCTAGTGATTGTTGGCACTTGGTGGAGTTTATAAAACATTGTTTTAAAAAAACACTTGTACTTATCCACATATTACGTACAACTTTATTATGCCCGACCGGTTTCGCTGTAAAGCATTTTATAGGGCTTTTTACACATCCTAAACTAACAAATAAATCATATAAACTACAATCATGTCTAAAATGACGTGCAATAAATGAAACAACAAACAGACAGAAGGGGAATTTCAAATCAAAAATGGTCGGTAAACGATGGAACTAAGTTGAGTCAAACGTTGTGATGGAATTCTTTACAATATATTACGGATTATGTCTCATTGGTCAACGTTGTGTAAACAGTTGGATTAGTAAGAGTTTAAGTGATGGGGATGTCATATTAAAATATTTTTACCCATAATGGTGGAAATTGACCAATGAGACATAATCCGTAATATACGAGTATTATATAGAATTCCACCACAACGTTTGACTCAACTTAGTTCCATCGTTTCCCGACCATTTTTGATTTGAAATTCCCCTTCTGTCTGTTTGTTGTTTAATTTATTGCACGTCATTTTAGACATGATTGTAGTTTATATGATTTATTTGTTAGTTTAGGATGTGTAAAAAGCCCTAGAAAATGCTTTACAGCGAAACCGGTCGGGCATAATAAAGTTGTACGTAATATGTGGATAAGTACAAGTGTTTTTTTAAAACAACATATTACCATGATTTTTTTCATATTTTTCGGTCCACCAGTTTCATACATATTTTTGTGGTTTTTACATTTCTCGAAACTAGTGCCAGTAAATACAGTAAAAGTATATATTTTTACAATGAGCTTTATAATATCTACAATTTGATACCCATATTGTATTTTTAGAATAACATTTTTTGTTTTTCTCAGTTTTCTTTTGAACAATTTAAACATTTTTTATATTTTTTTACACTGTGATAAGTGGGCAAATTAATGCTATTTTTATGTCAAATTTTATTTCTTTATCTTTAACGGTCCTAAAGTTATGAGGCTGTGACATACGGACGGACGGAAGCACAACGGAGTCTCACCATAAAGGTTCCTTTTGTACCTTTTAGGTACTATGGAACCCTAAAAAGCGTAGTGTGAGTGGAGCGGACTCAGGGCAAAAAAAGAAAAGGGGATGATTTTTAGTTTTATTTCAAAAGAACTCAAATAGCTGGCAAAATTTCCAAAATCAAAAATCTGGGTATTGTGAACATCCATCTAATAAAATATGTTTCAGTTCTGTACATGATACCTTTTCGGCAAACGAGCAGAAAAAGTGTATTTGAAGGCCTCATTTCAATAATTATTTCTATCGAGGAAATTCTAACCAAACATGCCCTGGTTTATATAGTCAAAATGCATATTATCAGAAATTGATTAAAAATGTTTTGTGTATTTCATCAAATGCACAGAAATAAAGTAGCCCTATTTCATTTCCATAGCATTAAGAGGGTTTACGTCTTTGTTCATTTTTGTTGTGTGTGAACTCTATTTATGAATAAACTTATTTCAATTCTATTCTAAGATTGAAACGCAATTTTCTTATTGTTTATGCAACCCAACAGCCACTTTATTAAAAGAGTATAACAGATACAAACTTGCAAATCACTGACTTCTATTGTTCTGGGAATGAAACAATGCCGGAATGATATTTTACTACTCAGCGCTGGAAGTAACTGCGGGTCTACCGCGTAGTTCTGATTTTCATCAACGGAAAAAAATACGGGTGTTTCTTTTCTGTGTATTTCATGAAATACATGGACAATTATAATCAGTTTCTGGTGTATGCATTTTGACTATATAATCTACGGTTTTCCTCCATAGAAATAATTGTTGAAATGAGGTTTTTCAAACACACTTTTTCTCCTCTTTTGACGAATAGGAACCATATACAGAACTCAAACAAATTTTATTAGGTGTGTTTTAACAATATCTAGAGATTTGATATTTGAAATTTTGCTAGCTGTTTTAGTTTTTTTAATAAAAATATAAAACCAACTTTTTTCCCTTTTGCCCTGAATCCGCCCCTCCCGCACTGCGCGATTTTTCGCTTGGAGTGAGTGTCAAAAATAAAATTCGCATAGCCTCTTAAGAGCGGTATCGCAGCCGGATTGTGAAAAATCCGCCTTTTTTTAATAAAACGGAACACTTAGAATTTTAACATTTTTTAAATTTAACATTTTTGAAACAAATTTACAGAAACCAATAGAAACTTTGCAATGGCTACGAATACACCATACATAGGTAATAAGGTTTTGTTGAATAACTATTGAGTGAATTTTGAATTTAAGTGTTATGTTTCGTATTCGATTGTGGTTTTTCACAATCTGGTTGCGAAACCGCTCTTAAGTTCTAAAAGAAATGTCGGTGCAACCAAATAATGTCGAAAATCCCCTCTACAAATCCTCCATTACCCAAAAATTTTACGTGAAGCTATTGAAATAGAAAAAACCATTAAAACCTTTATACTAGCGTTGGTTTGGTTTTTATTCCAATACACAACTTCCCTAAATGTTGATAAATCATAAAAATTATTAATAACACTATATAATTAAACATGTATAAGTATATAAAAAGAAAATGTAGATTGGTTATTGGCGATCCGCGAGTGGCACGTTAAAACTTGGCTAATTTGCAAACCTGAACTCAGTATCGCGTCGGCGTCAGCGCAAAACGAACGTCGCATGGGACAATAATTATGACTATATATGAATTTAATGAAACTTGAGGATAAAACATGGTTATTGCAAAACGGCGCACCTCAAATGACTATTATCCTGATCAAAAATAGTTATTGAGGTGAGCCGTTTTGCAATAGTCATAAGAAAGCAACACCACACTTTGACAGCAATCGACATAATGACGTTTTAAAGTTAGTGTTGCTAGTAGAAGAAATTAGTTCTTTTGGTTTCCTGCAATATTGCGAGTAGGACCAAATTTAAAAACCGGCCAAGTGCGAATTGGACTCACGCACGAAGGGTTCCGTCCCATTATCTATAATAATACAGATCGCGCCAAACTTCTAATACGCTCGAAAGTTGCTCTTCCCAAGAACGGCCCATACATTTTGTTCCTGCTGATGCGAATCTCCCCGTGTTTAGATGGGACTAAAAGTTCGGCGCGATCTGTACTCGTTAACTTATAAAGCCTACTTAGCTGTGATAGTTTTCCTATTAATTTTGTTATGTATACTACTGCCGTGATTTTTTTCACGTCTCCAAATACTAACGTTTTGCTGGCAGGGGGGGGGGACACTTGACTGTAACAAAAATTAACACTTTTAAGCTTAATATTTCGCAAAGGAAACCCTGGATTGGAAAATGGTCTTCGCACAACCCCAATATTCTTAAATTACCTATTCAACGACACCCCACACTAGGGGATAGACGAGGAAAAAAAATCATCCCCACTTTACGGGTAGGGGAGGTACCCTAAAAAAAATCTTTTTCAAAATTTTACTGTACCACTTTATTGACGTGATAAATATGTATACCTATGCTAAATTACAGCTTTCTAGTACTAATGGTCTCTAAGCTAAGCCGCCGACAGACAGACTGACAGACAAACGGACATGGCGAAACTATAAGGTTTCCTTGTTGTTGACCACGGAACCCTAAAAATCACACTACCTACAGAGCTCTGGAGTTTCTATTTACTGGGGCGGCGTAGGTCGTAGCGTCAATGTAGCAATGTTATTGTCGTAGAGTGGCTACAATCGAGTGCTACGAGCGGAACTGTTACTGAATCGTTTTGTTTACACGTCGGGTCTCTTCGTGGTAATTATTCGCTTCATAGTTCCACTCTTATTTTGATTCTGTAAATAATATGTCATGTTTTTTAGTATTATATACATTACTTTCGTAGATATATTTTTATGACAACCCTGAACCACTTTAGCCTAGGTCAAACTAGTTTGTCCTGAAATCGGGTTTGGCTGGGAACAAACGTTAAAACTTTCAAAATAAAATATAATAACACCAGACAAATAATATCAGAAAATGAAAAGCTTCAAAGCATATACAAATGAGAATAATTAAGGCTTTACAAAAATCCAAGCCTCCTGTAAACTTTATAAGCTTTTTACACATATTGTCTTGACAAGAATACCAAGGAGCCTAGAATTTCATTGACCAAACAAACAACCGATTTACACATAACCTCTCGAAATTGGATCACGTTTTCACACTGACCTAAAAATTGTAGATACAGTGAGTACGGTAATAAATGCCTCTACATAGCATTCGTCGACCACTCTAAAGCGTTTGACACCCTAAATCGCATGAAGCTTTGTCGCTTCACAAAGCATTTCTAAATTGATACTCCAACATGTATATGGTGGCGCGTTGAGATGGGTCAGTAGAGTGAAAATCGAAGCTAAATTCAAATTTAAATGTTTATTGCAACTAAACATTTACAGATATTACATTTTGTTATTAAACTTAGCTATCCATATCGGTAGAGAAAGCTGAAAGGACGGCCGCCATTGATTGCGGAGATGATTAAAAAATTACTTTCAAAGACAAAAATTTTTTTTTTTGTATTTTTTGTAATAAATTTTATTTTAATCTATTTTTTCGTCTTTTATAATTTATAGAATTATTTTTATTGCCAATCAATGCAATGCAATGCCTAGCCGAAAACGGCTTGAAATATATTATCTTGGTTTAATTCATATAATGTATATATTTTAATAAATATTCTTATATCAGCTGTTGTGATACCTAGCACAAAGCCAAACCTTGTAACATTCCAACTTGCCAATGATGTGCAATCTACTGTCTTAATGAGTCAGTTACTGAAGATATGACTGTAAGTGGTTGAAATTTTAATTAACTAAACAAAAGTTTCCTTGTCAGTGGTTCCATTTCTATTGTTAGGAGTCAAAACATTTTCTTGCTACTAAGATTTTCATGATAAAATGAAAAGTGAGAAATAAAACAACAAATTTTGCATATGAAGTACAAACCATTTCTCACATAAAAGAACACAGGGAAGAAATATGTTTACAGCTGGATCTCGTAAATCTTCACTATAAATTACCATCATATTAAGGCTTCTCGCTAGAATAAAATTGCTAGAAGAATAAATTCGTGGCAAATTAAAATTATGGCTTGGCGTTCCGCTCAGTCTTCCTAATAGGAAATAATATTTCTCAATGAAACGCGAAAGAGGCAATTTGAATAGCCCAATATTTTTCAAGATGAATCCTTCTTGAAATATTTATCTGGTATTGTGTAAACAAATGTACATTTACACGTAAATGTAAACAAAAAACATAAATTAATATAAACTTATCGCCAAGACATCGAATCCCCGAGAGGTCGCCAGAGGTGTTTCCAGGTGTGAACTGTGGAATGCAAATCACAGTCCACACTTGGTTCACCCACATCTAGATGTAATCTACTTAAGGCTGAACCTGAGCGTAAAACATGAACAACGCAAGATTTTTGAGGCTTCGGTGGAAGAAATTAGCACCCTTCTTATATTGAAAAAAAATATATATTATTAAGGGAACGTACTAATAAAAAATGTGTTAAGATATATACTTTTGTGTAAAGTAAATTAATTTCAAACCAATTTTTTTTTTATTTTTAAATGTTCCTTAGAAGAACACGGTTACGCAATCGTTTTTTTTCATAATATAAGTATTACAAATATGAAGTGAATCTACAAAAATCCAAATAATTTGGCCATAAAATATTTCAATATAAGCTAAAAACCCTCCATTCTGTTGTTTCGCTGCGTGATTGTTAGTATTACCCATCGAAGACATAAAGGCTAAAGAGCCAACCAATAATCGCTTCTATTAAAAGCTAATAAAGTCTTTGTAATTGACCTTTTTGTGTAGGACGGGTAGTGCAACGATATTAGAAGAAAGTATAGATAGGTTACCTACACAAAAATCGAATTTCTAAAACGGCACACAATATAAATTAGTATTTCAGTGTCACAATAACACGTGGAAGTTATAATTATCGTGAGTGAAAAAGAGACAAGACCTTTATTATGTGGCTGTGCGTCGTTCCGTACGACATCCGTCGTGCGCTGACGCCGACGCAATACTGAGTTCAAGTTGGCAAATTAGCCAAGTTTTAACGTGCCACTCGCGGATCGCCTATAACCTATCTATACATTCTTCTTATATCATTGGAGTAGTCACATTTTTTGCTAGAGTATGCCATACTCTTAAATACAACTTTTACACAAACTTTAAACAAAACTTTTTAAACAATTTAGATTTTCTGTTCATTTTAAGTATTGGTTTCGTTGGACCATGTTGCAAAATTTGATATTTTTCATCAAATATTGATTTTATTAAAAAACAATAATAATATTCGTTAGGGAGCTGAGGAGATTTGTTGCAACATCTTGTAACTTTTTTTTTATTACAATATATTGTCAGTCATATTGATTAAGAAAACCTTAGGAAAAATATCCTGGTAACTTTTTCTCTTTTGTACATTTTTACAGTTTTGTTTTATTAAAAAATCATACACTTTTTATATAAAACTAAACTGAAAAACCTTCTCTTCCCTTTTTACTTACCAATTCCAAACCAGATAATTTTTAAAATTTTATTTTTGAGCATTTTCCAAACTCTCATTTTGATTTCACATTAAAACGCAATTGTGCGTTTTAGGGTTATGTGTCTAGGCTCTACGCAGTGGCGTGCACAGAACTATTTTCCGGAAAAGCAATCAGAAGGTCAAGTACGACAATAAAAAAAATATGAAAAAATTTAAATAACACTTTGAAAAAAAAAAGTTTGTATGACGCCAGGGTTAAAATTTTAAATTTTTTCATATTTTTTTTATTGTCGTACTTGACCTTCTGATTGCTTTTCCGGAAAAAAGTTCTGTGTGCACGCCACTGGCTCTACGTCTTGCATATTTAACCACCTGTATTAACTACTTCTGTTTAACGATGGCATAACTAGAATTCTAGCTTTATTTCCATGTCACTTCTTTGAACATCTGTTCACTGCAGACGTTGCTCCGCACGACTCATCCCTTACAAAGGGAAGAAAATCGTAGGCATTAGAAAGAAGTTATTCTTTCAGAAAACTTAAGTTTTTAGGGCTTTTGTAACGTGGACCGTTTGTGGAAAATTTGTACAGAAAAATATTTGGATTAAACAGTTTTGTAAACATAACTCGGACAGTTCATCGCAAAACAAATAAGAAGAAAAAATATTGGAGTAGTGTTTACATATTAATTTTAGGTTTGAACGTACATATAATTAAAACAATTACAATCATTTATACAACAAAAGATACCATGGAATGATGTCATGGCATATTGGCGGAAATTAAAAATGAAAATAAATCTAAGCAAAACTCATCGTTCTTTGTTTCTACCATTTTTGTGATTTTTTGTGGTAAGTTACAAAAATACAAAATACAAAAATGATTATTTACGCCAACAATATTTTAAGTTACAATATTGTTGTTGGGACTTCCTTTTAAGTATAAAAATACCTGTAACAGGAAGCCCCATGACATGACATGCTCGTATACACTATATTTGTGAATATTACAAATTCAAAAAAATATTTCACAAGTATCTTCACTGTACGACAGCTCCGAATAATCCTTGATTCATTTACTTATAGTTTCTTATTTCGGCATGATTCAAAAATAATAAGCAAAAAACAGCTACAGCAACATCACTTTCACAGAATGACGGGAATAGTTTTTCAATGTCAAAACAAAATTCTGACAATATTATCTTTGAACATGTAACACGACTGCAATAGTTCTTGTTCTATTTCCGTTTTGCAATTGTTTTGCGATGACCAATCTGAGCTTTAACTGATATTATCAAAAGAGAAATGCGGAGTAAAAAGGAGGCTTTCTTGAGTTTCATTGTTTTTTGAGATTGAACATATCATTTTATTAAAATACTACTAAAGCTTGTATTTTTTAATAAGAAAATAGATAAAAATGAATATCGGACTGTGACTGAATCATTACATATTATTAGAAACAGAAGTGTTTTACAAACAAAGATAAATATAACAAAGAGATTACTATTAATTTTCTGTCATTTACCAAGAGTAAAGAACAAATCAACCCGAATTTAACCACACAAGATGACACTTTATTTACGCATAAACACCGAGCACACAACACAACTTAAATATAATTCAGGATAAACAATAATGCCCACTTTAGACATTGCTGAATTAGCAACGCTAAATTTGCATTCAGTGATGCTAATAATAAAAAATAAAATAAAAATCATTTATTTCAGAACTGGGTTCCATAAAAAAAAACACAACATCATATTACTCAGAAAATACAAAAATGTCACAAACAGTATGTCAATAAAATAAATAAAAATGTCAATAAAATAAAAATTAAAACTCATAGAAAACCAGGATAAAACAATTTTGATGATTAAACATTATTTAACGTGTAGTGTTGTCCAGTGATGGCTGATATTGACACCCGCACCTACCTCCCACTACTTTCAGAATAGTATTGCGGCTACCGCACACTCTGTGCATAAGAGAGGCAACTTTTTTTCAATTCAGCAACAAGTCTTCTTCCCAAGAAATCACCGTAGAACATGTTCCGATCCTTCCGCTCTGAGTGCCGATGAATAGAGAGACAGCCGCGCTGTCATGCGCCGCTTATATAGGCAGTTGTGTCGATTCAGAGTAACACGACTTATCTTATTTGACAGGACTAACCTTATTTTGAGCGTCCCGTTTTTGTCTTTTGGATACAGAAAGTAAAAGACAGAACGCTTACATAGGGTCCTGTCAAATAAGTTAAATCGTGCTACACCGAATGGACACAATAAAGTTAATGCTGACAATAATATTGACTGTTTTCACCGGGTGAGCCTTATCGGCGTACTTCGGACACAAATACACTCGTTATAGGGCATTTCATACACACATTCTGAAAAACTCATTGACAGTTGGGGGTTGAACCTGGGTCTCAACTGAAGCTGGTCCTGGGCGGCCATGGTTTTATCCCTGAGATACCGATACGCTTTTATTAGGAAATATTAGCTCAATTAATTCCTTAAATTTTATTCTCAGGATACAGCACAAGATATTTTTTATCCCAAACTAACAATAGGTAGATCTTTTATAAACACGAAAAAGTTTAATAACACTTGGCTTTGTTTCACTGCTAGAACAATGGTAGTAATTCTGCTGAGCAGCATTCAAATGCACTGACCGTCATCACTACTTGCCTTGTTTGTTGAAAAGGGCCTCAGAATTGCAGATTTCAACGAGTATTGTTTGTGAAATAGTAGAAAACTTTGTGGTGTAGGTTTTTTTGTTGACCTTCAAAAAAAAAACAGAGGATTTGTTTCTAACAGTTTTTTATTTGAAAATGGTACCAGACACTAAAAAGCGCAAATAGCTCATGATTCGTTCGTACTTGTGTCATGCGATACTAAATTACTAACAGTGCGTTCCGAGTCCCGACATTATATCGGATCTATCGTCGTTTCGAGTCACTGTGGCACAGTATAAGCAAAGACAGTAGGGAAATTACCTGGAAGCGCTCCGATTCGAGCCTCACACACACAGACGCGTTCTCTACACGCCGTCTAAGCAGAAATGAAGCGTCAATCGCTGGGGTCACGGCGCCGCGCCGCGCTTGCCTTGCCAGTACGCGCAGACGTAAGCAAGCGATAGGACGCGACCGTTTGTAAACCCTGTGCCGACCTGATCACGATGAAGCAAAGATATTGTTGCGCATTTGGATGTCTAAATTCATCACGAAAAAAAGAAATCGCTTATTTTAGACTTCCGGCTGATGTCCAAAGGTAAGACTAAAAAATATCACTCAAGAGTAGTACCTACTTACATTATAAATTAAATGTTTGAAATTGTCGCGTTCTTTTTATGTATGTTCATACTGTCTGTTACCAGGGCAAAATAAAGAGTTAATAGATTTAAGTACGCTTGTCAGAACAAAAAGCAGGTTTCTTTGAATTTGAATTTGACTTTTTTGTCGGTTGTCACCGCCGTCGCCGCCGCCGCGCCGCCGCAAGCAAGTCTAGACAACCAATCGGTGGAGCGGCGCGCTGTACTTTCAATCAAACCGCAGAGTCTTATCGTATCTCGAAAAACCCAAGTTATGTGAGCGACAGCCCTAACGCTTCGGTGGCGCGTAGGTATTTAACTCAGGAATTCGGTTCAAATTCCCTACTGTCTTTGCTTATACTGTGACTGTGGGCCCGAAAACGATAGCCCTACAATGATCGCTATGAGGTGATAAATGACATCATTAGTGACGCCATGTTGTGCTATCATCGCCCATGCATTGGACTGTGAGCGATCTATGAAAAGTGACAGCTGGCCGGTGGCAATTTTAAAAATAGGTTTTTCGGAGCATAAGAGTTTATTATGAGACCATGATTCAAAGATTGTAGTTAGAATAAATCACTTCTTAGACATAGTAAAAAATAGTCAAGTATTCGAGTAAAGTAAAAAATGTCTACAAATTCCGTCACTTTCAAATTCCGAGGTCTATGTCAAGTTCAAAAGAGTTTCGAATGGATCGCAAGTTTAAGCAGTGATGGTCGCCATTTTTCATTCGGAACGACTTGATGGGCGTGAGAAGTTTGATGGTGGTTTTACAAACCGATCTACGCTGCTGCTAAGGTTTTACTTTTGGTCAGAATCAGAGAACAAAAAAACATAGAAGTCGGATTAGCATTGCTGAGAAATCTAATTAAATTATTATTTGAACATGAATAGTAAAAATGATTTAGTGCCAGTAAAAATAAATTGCAAACTACCTCTTGAGAATAAGCTTCCTTCACAGAGATCTCAGAATTTTGTGCGACAGTTACAGTTTAATTTTTTTCGGAAACCATAACCATGTAGCTATACCGTTGTATTAGATGCAGAATCAAGCACTTTTAAACATTATTAGGAGTACGGGATTCACCGTGTTTGGTTTTTATATTTTCCCGAATTTTCGCCAGAGTTACATCTGCCATGGTCACGGGGTGACTGGTTGGTGCAGCGATCAGGACAGGCTAGGAAGCGTAGTGATCTACCCTCCGTGTCTATCGTTTTTTTTAACTTGCGGCGACGACTGGATTTTCTTCATCTATTGACTATACTGACGGTGTTTGTTCGGAAATCACACGATGTTGTACGAGCTTGCTCTTGCACAACTCAATCACTGGATTCCAGGTACTCAAAAGATTGAAGCCATCTTCCCGGTAGAGTTTTAAGTTTCTTGATTTCAACTTCTTCCCTCACCAATCTTGTGATATAATGACGTTGCGTCGGCAGAATACTTGGTTTATGCAGCTCAATCTATTGATTGGTACCTGTTCCAAGTAGATGTTCTGCTATGGCTGATTTGTTGATTTCACGATTCTTGACCGCTCTGATGTGCTCCTCGGTACGTCGGGACACGGTTCTTTTAATCTGACCAATGTACGAGCTTCCGCAGCTGCAGTCAATTTTATAGACACCTGGTTTTTCTAGTTGAAAAACATCTTTGGGAGTCTTCATGTAACCTAATACTTTTGCTTGGGGAGTAAACACGGCCTTAATGGAAAATGTTCCTAAAAGTCTACCTGCTTTGTCACTCCCTTAACAAAAGGTAAGAACGCTGGCTGTCTCTTTGCTGTCAATATTTTCTTCAGTTTCAGTGAGTCCCATACTCCTGGTAATGTTTATAATGACCGTGTAGCACTTTTCTTATATAGGCCTTAGTTTTCATTAAAAGTACAAGCAAGTTGCAAAATAATGTCATATAATAATGTCATTATCATTGTTTTTATTATCACGAAAGCTCTAAAACTAAAGGAAATTAGACTCTAATAGTGTACGTTACAAATGTTTTTAGTTTTCTGGGCAGCTTCGTTCGAAGAAGCCCACATAGGGGGACTCCGTAGGACAAATTAGCAACTTGATCCGTGGTGGTTGAAATTTCGAATAAAATCTTATTAAAGTTAAGTTCTTATCAGTTCACATGGCTGTTATGTTACTCACTGAGGCTGACGAGTACGAAAATTAAAAACAGTGTGTTATGTATTTATTTTAATTAAATGAAATAAATTTCCAAAAAGTGGAAAAATCATATCATGTTTATATTATTTCGTCTGAAAGTTTATAACTTTTTATTATATTTTGATACTAACTGCAGCAGTTATATTATTACAAATGGACTAAAATCCGAGAAATAATGGTGAATTTACTTTTATTTTTTTTCACTTCTGTAATTCAAATAAAATTACGAAGTTACCTCCAAATTTCATGTTTTCAGGGTTAAAGTTTCTTCCTTAAATTATACAGCCTTGCAATTTGTATTAAAAATAAAAGACCAATAACCCTGTCTAACCATTTTGGAATTTTTGATAACTTCGTCTTGAAGCAGAGTTATTTACAAAAAACGTAGTTATTCGTGAGCACGTGTTTCTTGGTGGTTGTTAAACCACATCTGAGAGCGCTTTAAAACTAAATGGAAAAGTCATAGAGTTCAGTTCTGATTGATGCAAAATGAGGTGCTCAATCTGACCTTACATGGACCCTTAACATGCAGACTGAAATATAATAATTATTATAGTAATTTCCGTATTTCAATGAAACTCTAAAAATGTACCTTTTACCACTACGTAGAAATTAATTAAATGGTTGGCAGCGTCGATGTGTTCAACGGACAGCGAATCCTTTGCACTACGAATATATCAAATAACAAAAGCGTTTCCCATGTATCGTGGAGAGAAATTGAAAACTGCACTCCCGTTACATTCAAACCAGCTTAAACCGGATGGATGGACTAAAGAACCGTCGTTACAATTTTTGTGAAAGCTACGAGTAGAACATGTAAGTTGAGAGCTTTTATAGACCACTCTTTATTAATGGATTTGATATATTTTTGAAAAATATTATTTGTGGCCGCATAAAATATGTCGGTTTGAAACGCGGCCCAGCTTTCGGCCTCGCCAAAAACACTTTACCTGGCGATCAAATTAAAAATTAACATGTAATTTTGTTCGAGAACTGGACTCGTTCTTCGGCCCAACCAAAGATACTTTATCTCAGAATCAATTCAGAAAACAAGACAGTTCATAAACGTGGCTCTAGTGACCGTTATTTAATTTGTTGGCATGACGACAGGGCTCAAAATTTTCACATTGGGACGTAATAATTGTCGGTGAATCGTGGGTGCACGAGTGAACTATGACTTGCTCTTCAATTCGTACTAGTGACGATTTATTTTCAATGATCTCAGTTTTTTTGAAAATATATAATAAAAAATAATACATTTCTTTTATATTAACCTATGAGAACTTGGAATACTTAGCATAAAGTCAGGTGTAACATACCGTATTCTGTGCTTTTTTTCATCCATGGTAATCGTTTCCAGACGCAAACAAGGTCCCAGGCATATCTGCCTATGCGAGCACGTACGCTTCGATTAGATAAATTTGACAGATGGAATCGGTAAATTCCAAACGATAACCCTTATTGCAATGAAATAAGAGTGAGAATTTTATTTATCGAATCGATGTCGAGTCGATACCAAGTTCATGCTAGTACCCCTGGTTCGATATAATCGATAGAGCATGTGGTTGAATTTTCTGAGCACGTTATTAATACACCAGTATAAGTGAATTCCAAATTGTTCATGCCCTCCACCATTACCCGTATAATGTAACGTAATTCATAAAATCAACATAAGGTACGTGTTCCTATCAAAGCACGGACTCAATATTGATGAGGTATGCTTCATTTTCTCAAAACAGCCTGCTTGCTTAATAAAACATGAGTTATTGACATTCAGGCGCGAGGGCATTTGAGATTTGTTGGTGGAGGGGGGGGGGGGTCAAGAGCTATTAGAAATGTACTGTTTTTTTTGTGTGTTGGCGAGGGCTGCTATTTTAAGCGCCACTTTTTGCCACTGTCAAGTCAGATTCTGATATATTTATGTTAAAATGGTTAAAAAATCCATCACCTAACTCAATTTTTCAAATATCGTTACACCGTTCTGTTACACATTTTATAAATGCCACTAAATATCAGACTTCTATCAGAGCGACTTTTTAGTATATCAGACATATGCTGTGATAGTTAAAATATTATGTCTGATATACTAAAAAGTAGCTCTGATAGTGAACAAATTATGTCTGATATACTAAAAAGTAGCTGTAATAGTGAACATATTATGTCTGAAATACTAAAAAGTAGCTCTGATAGTGATTTTTTTTTTCTTCTGGTGGTTTAATTATGTAGTAGAGTAATAATTTATTTGATGAGCATGATCTCTTGAGCTGTATAAAACATCAAATTAAACTACTATTGTTTAGAGTGTTCACCAGGACGGAGCGACCCCTCTGGCGATACTGATTATTTCGTAGAAATATGAATATTAAGTGTCAAGTGAAATTGGTCACTCATACTCATAACAGCATGTGGAATAAGTTTGTTTTAAACGGTATTTACAGAACCCTGGACACGAGTCCTACACGCACTTAACTGTTTTTTTTTTGAACAGTTCACCCACATTTTTTAAAATTCTAAGCTGCGTCTAAATCAAAATTGTTGTATATATATATTGAATTGCAGCTATTTGCATAAAGAAATATCATACACACATAATCTTGTTTTGCAAAAGTAAAATATTGTAGTTAGATGTAAACTAGATCTCAATTACAAAACTTCAGTTAATCTATTTCTGCTGGTTCTTCCTATATCAGTCGCATCTTGAAGCAATTCCTGCTAAGCTGCTGTAACTTTAACTGCAATAACTTGCAATTTATAATTTGTACTGCAAGTAGAGGCAGTCTGGGAATTACGTGATATTACTTTTGTGATTAGAAACTTCCTTTGATCGTATGGTTCTGACTGAATCCGACTTCGGGGACCCCATATATATACATATATGTATACCCACGAGTAATCCGACTTCGGGGACTCTATATGTATACCCCACGAGTAATCCGACTTCGGGGACTCTATATGTATACCCCACGAGTAATCCGACTTCGGGGACTCTATATGTATACCCCACGAGTAATCCGACTTCGGGGACTCTATATGTATACCCCACGAGTAATCCGACTTCGGGGACTCTATATGTATACCCCACGAGTAATCCGACTTCGGGGACTCTATATGTATACCCACGAGTAATTCTGATCGACCTGTAAAGTGTATAACATCAAAATTCAAAATTAAAAAAAAAAACAAAATTCAAAAAGTTTATTTTGCAAAGTAGGTATATATAATACACGTTTCACAAGTCAAATTTTAATCTTATAAAAATATATGTACTAAAATAATAAATGTACATGAACTACTTAGATTAAATGTTTATTTAATTTATATAGCAATATATATACGATTAAGATTATAGGTAAAATATTATTATACAAGGTGAAATCCAATCAACCGCCCGAACCCATACCGGAGACCCGGCCAGGGACCAGGAACAAGGTTCAATGGTCACCAACCGAGCCACCAGCACGAATCCAGGCGGCCGACCAAATCCCATCCTATATACTACATAGTAATAGGTTACATATATAAATACATGCCTACCTCCGGCCATTCGATTAGTCAGTTTATGGATAATATGCAGCACTGCTTTTGTTCTTCTTATATACAACGTGTCACAGAAAGGTGTAACCATATTTGAAGAGCTTATTCAGTCAATGGTATAGAACAACTTTTACCATGGAATAAAATGTGTATCTCGAAATTTTTTTTTTACTGTTTCATAGAAAAATGCAATGCCGCTCGGCCGAAATGTATAGAAGGTATAATGGTATAAGGATGTATGTATATTCATAAATCCGAGTATTACGTTGGAAACCGTACGGTATTCCGTTGACTAGTGAAACAATTTTAAAACAATAAATTCATTTAACACGTTCATGCAAGCATCAACACTTTGCTCACATTGAGTTATCGCACGAAAAATCTCCATACTAATAACATTGACGTGTTATACATAGCGTTTTATCACAATCATTGTTGACCGTTGCGTTACTGCGCTTCGTTCTATCGCGTCAAACGTTTTATCACGTTGCGCAACATCATATTGGTTGAATTAACCTATGATAGAGCGCAACGTTCAATGTTCGGAAACTGTTGACATCTTTAGATAGATAGATAGATAAAACATTAATTCACTATTACAATACGTACACAATTCACATTCAACATAATTAAACATTTACATTAACAATAAACGACACGGAACAAGTTTAAACAATAATAATAATAATAATAATAATAATGAGACAGATACATAGTGTGTCCATATTACAATAGTAAAAGGGCTCCGACTCTGTTTTTGCTGCCAAGATTGTATGACATGCAAATTTATTACCACATTACTCAGGGAACAAGAAAAGCAAATTTTACATACATTTTGAATAGTTTATAAAAAAAAAGTTGAAACTATTGTTTGTCATTTAAATCATTAAATCTTATCAAAAAATCTTGGTGCTCGCACGAACGTGTTAAAGGAATTTTCAAAGAAAGTACCTTGGTAACCGAGTTATGCTGCTATAATTGTTTTGATTTGTTTCTCTGCATGAAACGCGTCGATGCAGTTCGACAAAACGGAAAAATCAAATCTTAACATCTATGGATGTGATTATCAAACTTGAACAAAGCAAGACAAGATGGGATTTGCTTGTGAAAACTCACAGGAATCGATTTTTCACTAGGATGGGAAAAATTGTGCTCCATTTTACTCGATAAAGAATTTTCGAGAAATCAGACATTCAGCATAAAAGAGCAATAAATATGCAATAGAATTGAATATGAAATGAGAAATAAATCTTCACTGCAAAACGACACTGAATTTTATTTATATAGTAGTTCAGGACTTGTCTTTTGATTAAATGAAACTGTTTATCTATAAATAATTTTGTACGTCAGTAGCGCAATGTGCATAACATTTTTCTTTTTTATAAATTTAAAATTTAAAAGCATAATGGTCTGTGGCATTTGACGCCAATAGTTCAATATTTGTGATGTTTAAAAGAGTTTGAAATTATATACCCAATTAGTCATGGTCTTCTGAAAACCAAATTAAAATTTGAATTTGAATTTGAAATTGAAATTCAAATTTTAATTTAAATTGAATTTGAATTTGAAATGCTGTTTTAACTTTGTTTGGACAAGATTATGACTAATTGTGCATTTTATTTCAAACTCATGCTTTATAAACCTCACTAATACTGAACTATTGGCGCCAACTGCCATATACCAAAATGTTTTTAAATTTTTAACTTCTTTACAAGAAATACAAAGTTAAGTTATGCACTTTGCGCTAAGCGACTGACGTTTGACCTTAATAAACAAAAATTTTACGACGGTCTAGCATCCGAAGTAGTACACTCAGCGTTATTACCAGTTTTAGCACAAAGCTCAAAAAGTTTGTCAAGTATTTGTTTTTTCAAAATTAATGGGTTCGGTAATTACTTTCTTTTAAGTTTAATTACCAGTAAAAGTTACTTGATTTCGATGAACAGGGACAGTCTATAATCAGCGGCTGCAGCTCAAAGATGCTGCGAGTCTGCCCCTTTTTGTTACAATATAATAGACCGATGAATAATTTAGGCTTAACAATTGCTCTTGTTATACATATATCAATAGTTAACTATGTGATTAAACATATTTTTAATGATATAATGCTAGCTTCAATATAATTCTTTTTTCCATTTTCGACTGATGACGGCCCCATAGCCACACCGGGGGTCGAAGTATATCGAATAATATTTTAAATTATTTTACTACTAATTAATCCATCCATCCATCAGCCTAGTTCGTCCAATGCTGGATATAAGCCTTTTCAGGATTTTGCCACTCCCGGCGGTCATCCTGGAAGAATTGCCCATACTCACACACGCTAGGCAGGCGGGTTGGTGAGCGCGGTGCCGGAACCCTCGCACCACTGACGCCGCTGCCCGTCACCAGTCTGTTCCATATAAGGCTCAGCTATTAGGGATGGATATACCACCATCTATCGGTCCCAGGTACGATGGGCCTCCTGGTTTTTTGCCTGCGAGTTGTCCTCTTACTCTCCCCCGAATTGCTTCGAGGGGGTCTCCAAGTAAGATGGTGGTACCTCCACAGTCGAGCCTGGCATCAGCTCTATCACCTGCACTAATTAATAAACAAAAGAAATAAATAAAGCAAAATATAATATATTTATTAACATTTTCTATTAGAGTGATTTTAGAACAATAAAAAAAATATCACACTCCTGGAAAATCCAATTATTTTGAAGCTACCATAGTATAATTTTAAATACGTTTTAAACTATTGTTCTACATTGGTCTTGTCTAAAAGTTGTACTTTGGCCGTTATAATTATTTTGTTACAAAAACAGAGAAAAGACACATAAGGTTTTTCGTTTTTTTAGGGATCTCTACAAACCATGACAACAATCTTCTGTGTGGGAACTGTATAAAAAGGTTAACGCCACAGACAATAATAATTCGTAAGAAAGTGGGCGGTTCCACTTTGGTCACACTTATTTTTGGGCATGTACTTTTTAGTAAAACATTTATAAATATATTATATTTTACTTTTATGAGCTTTTGATTATTTATTAGTATTAAAACAATTTAAAAATAGTAGTTTATGCTACTAGGGCGAAAAGGAATAACTTACGAGGACGATTTAAAACACGAGTATAGTGAGTGGTTTAAACGTAACCGAGTAATTTATTGCTCTTACGCCCGTGTATCATACTACGTTTTTCAATGCATAGTGTGAGGAAATAAAACAAATACAATCTTGTGAACTTTAAATTATGATTGGCTCAAAAGGACTGTATCCAGAGCCGCTAAACAGTGGAAAAAAAGTATAACGTTAATGGTACACAGGAAAGGCTGCAGGTTAGCCAACCATTGTAAGCAAATTAAAAAAAATAATAATAATAAAGCCCTAGGGCAAAATAATCGACTTTCTGTTTGGTTTTGATGCATAAAAAGTGGGCCTTTACGAGCGCTTGCATTGAAAAAAATTATAACTATATATTTCGGTCCTCGGTATGGGGCCGTCATCAGTCGAATATGTATTTAATATTTTAGTAAAGCATATTTTATATTAATTTTTTCAAAAATATATTGTAATGTCATCATTTCATACCGTAAAGAAAAGCCAGTAAGTGCTTCATCCTGGAGAGCTATTTCAAGTATCCAGTGTCAGTGTCAAATCTGAAAAATAATAATGTAGTTCAACTTCTTAACTACTTACACAAATTTTTTTGTTAAAAATATTTTGTTTTAACATGTTAAATTGTCCAAACGCGAGAGCATGTTTGGCGCAACCGAGCCTTAAACAATTATGATTTAATTTTATGCTATACTGCTGTCAGTGTAAGGCAGGCATCGGCGTCGTCAAACTGAACGCAGCCTACACTAACGTCCAAGTTTGAGAAAAAATAAACACTTATTAAAATAATAATTTCCAGATATATTTCGACATTCAGTCGGCTTCAGTGGAATTTGATACAATTTATATATTATTTTATTTTATATAAAATAATATAAAAAAATAATATATAAATTGTATCAAATTCCACTGAAGCCGACTGTATGTCGAAATATATCTGGAAATTATTATTTTAATAAGTGTTTTTATATAAATATGACGGCGCTTTAATATTTCTCTTGTTGATTATATAAGAAAGACATTTCAGTCTTTAATGTAACACCGAAAACTAGAGTGTGGCAACACTAGGAATAAAAAAAGAGAGAGAGGGTCTATGACGGGCAGCGGTCAGAGGGTCGATGACGGGCAGCGGTCAGAGGATTTTTGATGGCTTTTTCAAGTAAATGGAAAAAGACGAATGTTTTGGAGGAAGAACGATTGAGTACGGGTGTAGCACGCGCTAAGTTTTCGGTGGAACATTATTATAATTCCGTTTTCAAGTGATTATTTGTAAAGTCCAACTAGCAAGACTGATTGAAAGGAAACCTTTCTTTTATTCTCCTCACCCGACTACTCACGCCACAGTGTAGTTTCGTAGCAATGAGTGACGACGAGGATCCGACTATTACTCTAAAACCCACATCAGAAGATGGGACGGAAGGGCAACCGAAACCTGAGGAGAATGGTCTTGGTCAAGAAGCTACAGCGATGAGTCTATTGAATAATATGGATGCCTTGTTATCACGCTTCCTATTAGCTGCTTCCAACCCCCCACCAACAAGTAATGTGACTACGCAGTTAGTGCGGTTTGACCCAGATGAAACCGAAGCGGATGTGGAGGGCTGGTGCAATATTACTGAGATAATAGTCGAAAGTAAGAAGCTACAAGGTGCGGAATTGTTATTGGCTCTAACTCATGCACTCAAAGGCCGAGCTGCTACTTGTCTCACTAAACTGCAATCATCTCAATTGACGTGGCCAAAAATTAAGGAAATTTTGCTGGCAAAGTTTTTGAAGCCTATGTTGCCACAAGATTATTTTGATGAGATTCTCCAGTTTCACATTTTACCCAAAGAAACAGCAAGCGAAGTAGCCATGCGTCTCTGGGCGCTGATAGAACGCCTTCCAAATGTACAAATGACAGAAGACATGATGACAGGATTGGTGGTATCCGTACTATGCCAGAAAGACAACTCTCTGCGCCGCGACCTGAATTCACACACAGTGGTGAATAAATCACAACTTTTCCGTATTTTGAATTGCTTATCTCTAAAGAGACGTCGTGAGAATTCAGAAAATAATGAAACTGAAGTTAAGAGGGTCCGCTATAATGAACCAAGATTCCAAGGAAATTGTTACAAATGTGGTTTGCAAGGTCACAAGTCACTTGATTGTCGCAAACGTCGTGAAGACACTAATATGATCCTGAGGGCAAAAGAACCCGTGCAGCGTTCTCCGATGAGGGTTCAACCAGCAGTATGCTATGTGTGTAAGAAACCAGGGCACATTGCTCCTACGTGTCCAGAACGAAGAGATGCTAAGGCGCCTACAGCGGTTAAGGAGGTACATGTGTGCGAAAAAAGTTCAACGCGAGGAAGCTTGAACACATCATCGGGTGAGACCGTTTCTTTCTTATTTGATAGTGGTTCCGCTTGCTCTTTAGTAAAGAGTGGCATTGCTGAAAAGTTTCTGGGTACAGTTCACAATGATTTAGTTTACCTAACTGGCATCGGAAGGAACGATGTAGAATGTTCATCACAGATTCTCAGTCCTGTCACTATCCAAGGCATCCCTTTGTCGCTGCTATTTCATGTAGTCCCAGATGATAGCATTACAGAATCAGTTTTAATAGGCAGAGATTTGTTAGGCAAAGGTATCCATGTAGAGCTTGAAAACAACAAAACTACATTTTCTTTATGTAGGGAAGTAAATACAGTTCAGAGTACATCTAACAGTGATTTTGAACCGACATCCATAGACACAGACTTAGAGGGTGAAGATAGGGCCGCGTTGATAAAAATATTACAAAAATATAGAGAGTACTTTATTTATGGCATTCCCACACGGCGGGTGACAACTGGGATGATGCATATTGTACCGGTTGACCCAAATAAAACAGTTCAAAGACGTCCATACAGGTTATCTCCTTCTGAAAAGGAGGTTGTTAGGGAAAAAATTCAATCACTGTTAGATGCTGGTGTCATTCGAGAGAGTTGTTCTCCATTTGCAAGCCCTATTCTTTTGGTAAAAAAGAAAGATGATACAGATAGGATGTGTGTGGATTATAGGGAGTTGAATGCTAACACACTACGTGAGCATTATCCTCTACCCAGAATTGATGAGCAAATCGATCGATTAAATGGTGCACACTACTTTAACTTATTGGACATGGCCTCAGGTTATCATCAGATATTAGTTTGTCCTGATGATGGGAGCATTGAAAGAACCGCGTTTGTAACACCAGAGGGCCAGTATGAGTTTGTGGCTATGCCCTTTGGGTTGCAAAATGCTACCTCTGTCTATCAAAGATGCATTAATAAAGCGCTAGGATCTCTAAAAGATGTTTCAGCTCAGGCTTATGTTGATGATGTCCTTTGTCACTCTAGTGATGTGAAACAAGGCTTAGAACGTTTAGATGCCACTCTTAAGGCTCTCTCTGAAGCAGGGTTTTCTTTCAACATGCGCAAATGCCATTTCATGAAAAGGGAAATTGAGTATCTCGGTTTTGTCATTAAAGCGGGTAAAGTGACGCCCAATCCTAAAAAGATTCAAGCTCTAGTAGATGCTCCGACTCCAAAAACGGCGTCGCAAGTCAGACAATTTCTAGGTCTTACTTCATATTTCAGGCGATTTATACCCAATTACACCCGGTTGGTAGGCCCCTTGTACCCGCTCACGAAACTTAAAGGTCAGATTAAATGGACTCAGACGCATGATGAAATTCACAAACAAATCGTTAAGATACTTACCTCAGAACCAGTCTTGACGATCTTTGATCAAGACTTACCTGTAGAGCTCCATACAGATGCGAGTGCCGAAGGCTATGGAGCCATACTGATACAAAGAAAAGATAATATGCCCCATGTGGTCTCATATTTCAGCCGCCGTACGACTGATCCGGAATCTCGGTATCATTCATATGAACTAGAAACGTTAGCAGTCGTTCGGGCGGTAGAAAACTTCAGGCACTATTTATATGGTCGCCACTTTACCGTCTTCACTGACTGTAACTCCCTGAAGTCATCTAAATCTAAAACCGATCTTACCCCACGCGTACATCGTTGGTGGGCATTCCTACAGGCTTATGATTTCGAAATAATATACAAGCAGGGTAGTAGCATGGAGCACGCTGATTACTTATCGCGCAACCCATTACCTAACCCTGAATCGGATCATTCAGAAACTAAAGTCAGTGAGGAGCCCGAATCGAATAAATTCGTACACTTTGTAGAACTTCACCAAGGTTGGCTTGCTGTAGAGCAGAAACGGGATCATGAGATTCAAGATCTTGTTAACAAACACAAAAATAACGAACTTCCTGAACTGCTGGCTCATACTTATGATGTCAGAGATGGAATTCTTTATAGGAAGGTCCAGCGCAATGGGGATAGTTCTTGGCTTCCCATTGTGCCGCGTTCACTCACGTGGACTTTGATCAATCATACACACACTGAAATAAAGCATCTGGGTATTGATAAAACGTTAGACAAAATATATGAACAATATTGGTTTCCAAATATGGCCAAACAGGTACGACAGTTCATAGAATCATGCATCGTATGTCGGGCGTCCAAGGGAAGCTCCGGAGCTCAACAAGTCCAACTTCACTCTATCCCAAAGGTTGCAACACCCTGGCATACCATACATGTTGATGTCTCAGGGAAACTCAGCGGAAAAAGTGATCGCAAAGAATATTGCTCAGTCATAATAGACGGTTTTACAAAGTACTTTCTTTTAGAGTATACGCCCTTGCTTGATTCAGCCAGTGCTATTAAAGCTCTTAAGAATGCAGTCTCTCTCTTTGGGGCTCCCAAGAGGATAATATCTGACCAAGGACGTTGCTACGTAAGCTCTGATTTTAAAAAATTCTGCTCTAACCACGGAATAGAACTTCATATAATAGCCACGGGGGCAAGTAGGGCCAATGGTCAAGTAGAACGGGTGATGCGGACCCTGAAGAGCTTACTTACCATTGTAGAGAATGATCCTAACAAAACATGGCGTGATGAACTACCTGATGTCCAACTTGCGCTTAACAGCACTCGTTCAAGGGTAACTGGCTTCACACCTACAGAACTGATGTTTGGTATTCGTGCACAATCATTAGGATTAGCAGCAATATCAACCTCTGAATCAGAACCACGCTTAGATGTTGAAATGATTCGTAAAAAGGCATCTGAAAATATCAAAAAGTTTGCACAACAAGACGCTGAACGCTTCAATCGAGGCAAGGCCACAATTAAACCATTTGCTGTAGGTGACTGTGTCTTTATTAAAAATAGTGAACGTAATCAAACAAAGTTAAACCGAAAATTCAAGGGACCATTCGTTATTACCCGTGTCTTGGAAAATGATAGGTACGAGCTTGAAAATCTTGAAAGCTCAAATAGAGTGTATAAGTATGCACACGAAAGTCTCCGCGCTGTACCCAGAGGCTATGAAGGCTACGTTGACATTGCCACGAATATTAATTATGAGGAGGCCGAGACGGCGAGTCATGATCCTGAAAATGACGGGGTACCACTCGATGATGACAAAGACACAGAATCGATGACTTGTTCGCAAAGCACCTCGACCAACAATTATGATACTTTAGTTGCTACAGGTAAGCAAGGAACACCCACATTTTCATCATGAGTTGTTTTGTAACTATTTCTTTTAGTTGAGCTATGCGTATAAAAATTGCTAGAAGTGTTAGATTACAAAGGATGTTTGTTAATTATAGTCCTACATTAGCATGACATTTGACATTTATTGACTATGTTGACCATTGATGTGTGGAGTCATTGACGGGCTTGGCTATTAAGAGTTTTGTGTGACGCTGAGGCGCGTCGGAACAATTGAAAGTTCGGTTCACTGGTTGAAGGGACGCCGGCAAGTAGTCCGGTTCAAGTCATACCACAGGACCGGTGTTGATCTTGATCGAAGGGACGCTTCGTCTGGTTGTCCGGGCCAGTTCACTGGTCGGAAGGGCTGGAAAGTAGTCCGGATCGTGTCACACCATAAGGTGCTGAGCTCGATTGAAGGGACGCTTTGCCAGGCTATCTTCCGGGCCAGTTAGATCACTGATCGTAGGGATACTCACAGGTAGTCCGGGCCGTGTCACACCGTCTGGTGCTGAGCTCGGTTGAAGGGACGCCTCGTGGAGCCATCCGGTTCAGTGGGGGTTGGGCGAAAATGAGGACGGTGAGGTGAGGTAACTATGTTGAATGAGGAGGGTGACTTTTATGACGAGTACTAGCATGTCAGGACGGACGAGTGGTGTTCTACTTAATGAGATGAGGGTATTTATAAGAAGGATATACTGATAAATATCGACGTTACGCTTTGGTATTAGATACTGCAGTAGGTGATCTCTGATTGCTCTTCTTTGCAGGACAGCACAACAATTAAGAAGAGTAAGAAACGCACGAGGACGTGCGTAATGTCAGCATGGCCGTGACGGCGCTTTAATATTTCTCTTGTTGATTATATAAGAAAGACATTTCAGTCTTTAATGTAACACCGAAAACTAGAGTGTGGCAACACTAGGAATAAAAAAAGAGAGAGAGGGTCTATGACGGGCAGCGGTCAGAGGGTCGATGACGGGCAGCGGTCAGAGGATTTTTGATGGCTTTTTCAAGTAAATGGAAAAAGACGAAGGTTTTGGAGGAAGAACGATTGAGTACGGGTGTAGCACGCGCTAAGTTTTCGGTGGAACATTATTATAATTCCGTTTTCAAGTGATTATTTGTAAAGTCCAACTAGCAAGACTGATTGAAAGGAAACCTTTCTTTTATTCTCCTCACCCGACTACTCACGCCACAGTGTAGTTTCGTAGCAATGAGTGACGACGAGGATCCGACTATTACTCTAAAACCCACAAATATATAATATAAACTGAAAGAAAAAATAAACATGGTGCTCATTTGTTGTGAAAAAATATTTTTATTTTGCAGTGTAAATTGAATTTTCTGCCTACAAATGCTCGACTCAAAACGAATCTTTTTTCGTATTTAACATTTTGAAGTAAGTTTAAATAGGGCTTTCTCATACCCCTTCATGAAATATGAGCAACGTCACTTTCTATATAACTCTTATCATATAGACCTACTATAAATTGTCTTGTTTTATTTTCGAGAAAAGCGCAATACTTTCTTTGACCGTAATTAGCCCTTCCTGGCCTGGTTTATAAAAGTCCTTGCCCTGCGAGCTCGGACTTATAACTTACTCGGCCAGGGAGAGCTCAGTTACTTGATCTCAGCAGTAATATACTATAACGCGGTCATGTTTCTTTTGGGAAAGTTTTTCATGATCATCAGTAAAGTATGTGGTTTCAATGAATATACTTTAACACACTGTATACAAAGTGTACTCGTAATCATGAACGTTCCCATAGAAAATTACGAGTAGGTATTAAACATTTATTTTTATTTATTTATTTAAACTAAAACATACAACTCTTTTTACGGGTCTGAACTTAATACGATAGTGCTGTTAAAACATTAATAATACTTAATTAGTTATTACATTTAAATGGTTAAATAATCATATTGGAAAGTGAACATTAAAAAAAAACGATGGAAGTAGTTCAGTGTAACCTGGAGGTCTAGCACGCGCCGTCAATACAGTGTCTTTTCATCATACTTGCTCTCTCGTTGACAAACGCGGTTTGCGTGAGAGCGTAGTAGAATAGAAAGACGCTGTATCGACCGCGTGTGCTAGCCCCACAGAAGAGCATTATGCTTTAATTTTATAAACTCGTCCTTCAAACAACCATTATCAATCACTTCCCCATGAAACATTTCAATACATACTGGCAAATTTCTTTTTAATTTAATTTAACTTAAGATCTGTGCTCTTGTAGGTGTAGTCCTCTCCATTTATTTTTAAAGTCCGCGTTTTCATTGACATCTCGATACGACACGACATTTATTTTCTCTTTTAAATTTCAAATTTCTTTGGGAAGATAAAGATTATGTTTTTATTGCAAAATCCATCGCTTTGAATAGTCTAATTATTATTAGAGTGCATTACAAACTTGCAATCTATCAGAAACGAAATTCATATAAAAACATAATATAATCTTATTTAATGAGAACTGTGAATATATGTGTAATGTATGTCGTTTTGAAAGGGGCAATAGAACTTTTACATATCTTTAATGTTCTGTTTTAATACAAGTCTCCGCAAATGAAGAGAATCCATTAAAATTTTGGTATAGGATGAGTTATTTACATTTATGTACATTTTGCTTCAGTAGCGCCATCTAGTTCAACAACTTCAGATTGGTTTCCTCTTTTACCACCTTAACTGTCTGATGCAACAGGTATTGTAGCGACGACAACGCCTTCTGTTCAGAATGAGCAAGGCGTGAAATTACATAACGCCCTCGAGAGCATTCGGCATGTGCATTAGAAGCTTGTATATTGAGTAGTTACAAAAATTCGATATGGTATGGCGAAAAAATTCGTCGTTTCAGATATGAGCCTCAGTAGCGCAGTCGGCAGCGCGCCTGTCATGTAAGCAGGAGGTCGCAGGTTTAAATCCTGGACCAAGGATTTTTTTCAAATATAATAGTGCTTCTAAATTTGTTTAAAAATAAATTAAAATAGTTTACTACAGTCAATAAAATCTGTGATATAAGTTTAAAAAGCACATTTCATATACAACTTGAATACAGAAACAATTTTGCGCACTCTACTCTGGATTTAATTTACCACAGCCCCGTTATATGGATAATCTGGCGACCAAATCTGATTTAAAGTTTATCTGGCCTGACCATCTGGCTTGTTTGTATCAGAGAATTTCAGTTCGTTTACTCAGACTGCTGTTCTGCGTATGAATAAATATATGGGCAGTAAATACCATTACATTTACATACCAGAACATTTACAATAGTAGCTATACAGGGTGTAATCGTTAAGTGTGACCAGGTGATTATTCCTTAACTATTACAGATATCAAAAAAAATTAAACTGATATCGAAAGTATGTTACCTAATCAGTAAAATGACATCAATTACTTTTTGAAAATCAAACGAGAAGTATCCAAAATTTTGACATTAAACATTTCCATACAGTTAGTATGAGATTAGTAGAAAGGTTTTAGTTTCCTTATTTTAAAAGTTTATTTAAGCTTTGTAGCTTTTTTAATATTAAAGGAAACTGTTTATTAAACTAACAAAGTAATAAAACTATCTTTTCATTGAATTATATTTAATAAAGTTAATACTTGCGATTGTCGGCTCTTGGTGACATATCATCATGGATTAAAACAAACACTTGTACTGTTTCCCAATTTACTTTATAGCACAATTAACCCCAACTAGTTTCGCCTTATCGGCATTCTCAAGGGAATTACGTAATAATTTAGTTATCGATCAAACAAGATTTGATTCTTAGACAATGCTTGTTTGATAGATAACTAAATTATTATGTAATTCCCTTGAGAATGCCGATGAGGTGAAACTAGTTAGGGTTAATTGTGCTATAAAGTAAATTGTAAAATAGTACAAGTGTTTATTTTCATCCATGAATAATATTTATTTCTTAGTTATTTTGTATTGTTAAATTTTGTATTCAAAGCAGATGGTCGAAGTGGCGTCCTTGTTGTGCGATACAATGTATGGGAATGTTTAATGTCAAAATTTTGTATACGTTTCGTTTGATTTTCAAAAAGTTATTGATGTCATTTTACTGATTAGGTAACGTACTTTCGAGATCAGTTAAATTTTTTTTGATATTTGTAATAGTTACCCAATAATCGCCTGGTCACACTTAACGATTACATCCTGTATACTGGGTGACTTTCAACCAAACCCCGATAATGTTAGAGGTCATTATGAAACGTTAGTAAAACACATTTTAAATGTAAAAACAATGAAAATTTTAAGTAAAAAAATGTTAAAAGACGTATCTTTGAAATAAAATCTATGGTTATCTTACCCATTCTCTTGCGGCAAAAATTCAAAATGGTCCAAAATAGTGAGATCAAGAATAAAAATAACTTTTTGTATTTATATTCTTTTTTTTTGTATTCAGGTGATTTTGCGGAAATCTTCAATTGGCTCTAACTTTTTTTTAAATTAATGTAATACATTTTGGGTGTTTATTATGAAATCAATTTATAGTCTTCTGCAATCTATCAAATTATCGGGGTTACGTTAAAAGTCACCCTGTGTATACATATCTCAGGTTAGCTGGTAGAGAATACTAAATAGTATTAAGCTCGCCTATTTACGCAATTTTTATCTCGTGAGGAGAAAACGATCAATCGATAATGAGGTCAGTAGTAAGTAACATACAGGATGCATCGGCGACATACAAAAACTTACGCAGTAATAAAATATTGAGAGACTATCAGAAAGAGTGGACTATACACCTGTTAGTATAATTTAAGCTGCAAAAGAGTCGTTCAAATTTGCCACACTTACATCAGACAAAAAAATATACTAAATAATAAATAGCAGTAACACAGCAAAACATGAAGTCGTACCTCAACTTCGTTTTCTGTGTTTATTTTGTGCACAATAAAGTGTCTTTTTATTAATTAATTCATTAATTTACTCATTCATTTGCCGTCGTTCATTTGAAACGAAGCGCTAGCATAGCAAGAAGAATATTAAAATCACAGAGTACCTTTTTAAATGGGAAATTTGAACTGATTGGATTTCGAAAGGAACGATTCGTACCTCTACGAAACGGACAACTTAAGATGGTTCTTCGTATTTTTGAACTACAGGTATTACATAAATTTGAATAAAAACACGCTTTTAATTTTGTGTGCCCATAAATTAACAACGAAATGCATAAAAGAACAACATTTTGTCAGAAAAACCTAACTGACATTAAACTTTGTTCGCGAAATGCCTTCAATCACATTTATTTAATATATTCAAAAATAAGAAGAACCACCTAAATAAGTGCGTTTCTTAGTGAATACGAGTCGTTTCCCCTTAAATCAGAATATTCTTATTTCGCAGGTATTCGTAATCATCCACAAACAAACGACTAAACTGTATTAAAGATTAAACACAGATTTGATTAATTGCCCACTCGTTTCGATCATTATTTAACCATGACATTATATGTGATTAATGTTTCCCAATTCAAGTGGTAATTTGTTCATTATTAAGGCGATATGCGAAAAAAATACGGGTGTTTCTTTTCTGTGTATTTCATGAAATTATAATCAGTTTCTGGTATATGTATGTATATGCATTATGACTATATATAATCTAGGGTTTTGAAATTGGAAAACATGTTTGGATAAATATTCCTCGATAAAAATAATTGTTGAAATGAGGTCTTCAAACACAATTTTTCTCCTCGTTTATAGGAACTATATACACAACTCAAATATATTTTATTAGGTGTGTTTCAACAATATCTAGAGATTTAATATTTGAAATTTTGCATTAGTTTTTTTTTAAATTATAAAACTAACATTTTTCGCCTTCGCCCTGAATCTGCCCTCTCTCACTGAGCGTGTTTTCGCTTGGAGCGACAGTGACAAAAATGAAATTCGCATAGCCTCTTAATCACTATGTATACATCTTTATAAAAAGAAATGTAGAGTCCTCAATTCAAATATAATAATCGAATGTTTTGCGAATATTGAGGAGTTTCTGCAAGTCCATTTTCACCCATATTATGACTACAATAAAAGCTAAAACGTGATAGTTGACTTTTGGGCGGTGATATTCGTATACCGTTCGTGGTGTACAGGTTTCATTTATTAACCAAAACCAATTAACCAATCACTTCCGTGAATTGTTCAAGTCGATATTGGTATTTAAATTTTAAACACCTACGTGAAGAAACTTTCAAAAGTTGGGGTTATTTGTGAACTATTGTTGAAAACTTTTCATGTTTTATCAAAAACAGAAACCCCTTATTTAGACATTTAATTGTTCGTAAATAGGTCTTTTAATCCGCGAAATTACTCAAAAACACTTTGTTGTTGTATTATATAACATATATACAATGTTGTTTTATATATTGTATATATTATATTACCAGCCAAACCCGATATTAGAAGAAACAAGGGGGAAACTTGTTTTGCCTATACTGGTTCTTGAGTCATAAAAAATAACAATGAAGATTATGTATGGCGGTCGCTCCCCTACATTTCGTGACTCGCCATTCTAACCTTCTAGCCTAACTTATAGGTTCGCTTCTGCGCTGAAGAATTTCCGAACAACTAGTTGTGCATAGGCAAAACTAGTCTGCCCTAAAATTGGGTACGACCGGTCGCAAAAACAGTTTTGTTGCAACCTATATTCTGAATCGCAGCATTCGAATATTCTGTGACGTGTCGTGGTGGAAACCCCCGCCACCTCACCCCTCTTGCCTACTTTATATGCATATTTCATGGATCTCTCTCCGAGACAGACTAAACAAGAATTGAGAAAATGATATTTGACTCAACCTCGTCTAGTGTCGGACCGAAAATATGAAAGGCTTTTTCTGTTCGCACCGAAACTTGATTTCGGTTAACTTACCGCTTCTTCCAATTTTGTCGTAAAATAAAGTCTTTTGTCGGTGGTTTTACTGACGGGGAATAATTAAGTTGCTGCTACGTTTTCTGCAAATTACACATCTTTAGGGACTTCACGTATCTAGAAAGAGTAGGTGGTTGTTACGTCCATAGCAAACTACACATCTCTAGGAACTTCCCGTACATAGAAAAAGTCTTGCGTTAAAAAGTACCCTAAATATGTTGAAATGGTGAGCATGGCCGGTACGACAGATAAGGATTTAGATTTTTACAGTATATATTTAACTGTAAGTGCAAAGAGCACAATTTTGAATGAACTGTTAAAGTATAATTGTGTAAAATAAAATTTATTGCTTTTCCCGAAAATTTTAACTGAAACCTTTTATTAACTGGATGTTTCACTTTCTAAGTAAACTAAACCTTTGAATTTGTTTACAATCTCCTTCTTCTTTGCTAAGATTATAAATTCTTGTTTGCTGAAGATTTTGCTGGTATTTAACTTTGATTTCGCCTTAGGATTATTTATATTTTTGGATTTTCATTTCATTAAGTGAATTGACTTTTTCAAATATGTATCCATGTGTTTGTTTGTGTGTACAATAATGAATAAAGTAATAAAGAATTTATAACGTTATTTAAATAATTTATATGTTTCACTAACTTACTTTAAAACTGTACCAGTGTATGAAAGTTATAAACAAAGATATAAAGATTAAACTTCGCGTAAAAATCACGCTCGATTCAATTACGAGTGTGTTGTTGTAGTTAGTTGTCAAAAGCTTCTCTTATTACAACATGTGTAATGAACCCTTGAAAACCTGGTGTTGTTGATGTTCTAGCGTCAGGTGTTTTCTAGCAACCGGTCATGATAAATGGAAAAAACAATATGTGTTTTGCTCAGAAGTAGTCACAAAACACACTTTGTAATCATGTCAAATGAATAAATTGGTTTGTTTGCTTTCCCCAAGGGTTGGAAACGAGAACAAATAAGTATTTTTATTGGCACACATAATATACGACTTATTTGCGTTTGATGCTTACCTTCCTTTTAGTATATCGGGGAAAGTTCCTCTGACCTACTTTATAATGAAGGTGAAAAGTAGGTCTGCGCAAGAACATCGTTTTAAAATGTTTGAATAAGACTAAAATTTATGCTTCTATTTATGTAAATCTGAAAGGTGTGAGCTTGCAGAAAAGTATGAAAAAGATTTCATAGTTGCTATTCTTACGTGCAATATAAAAAAAGTGTTACAATAACAAATGAAAAAAAAAACATTTGTTTTACCTTGCTAAGTCTACCTATAGAATTGAACTTATGTAACCAACTTAAGGTGCTTAAGGCTGCCCCGAGCGTAGAACGATTAGACACCACGCTTGTTCTCGTTATCGTGATCGTGTCGTTTATTGAATTTAACAGAAAAAATCATATTTAATTTACCAGACAAAATTTTAAAAATGTGAAACGGCCCAATTGTTTTTTATAACGTTTGTGATTGACTTTTAATTGTGGTTGAGACAAAATTCGACAGTTAAGTTATTGAAATTACTAAAACCCCAATACCTTTTTTAGATTTTGGGCCTACTTTAGATAGATTTGTTTCTTACACCATAAGTTATTTTTAATATTCGCTGCGGCGGAAGTGTAGATACATTATCTGTGATAATAAATATAAATTTTATTTATTTATCATTGAAATATTATTCAATCAATCAATTTAACAGTGACTGTCGTTTTAGATTTTTTTGCTCGGCGCCCTCTTAAGCCTTTTTTACATTTGAACGAGTTTTGTAGCGAGTTAACTGGCGTCCCCACGAGTTAAGCTCCTGGCCTCGTTTAGACAGCAAAAAACGGGTTCAGTAGTCAGTTACCAGTTAAGCTGCTTGAATAGAAATTATTTCTATTTTTTGGATAGTTATGTATGGAGAACCTCCTCACCCCCGCCAGTTTTACTCGCGCTATTTTGCCGCGCATCTGAACAGACGAGTTATACCCCAATTCAGAAATCGAGAGTATCGTTTGACGTTTACTGTGATACCAGATGACGACGAAAAATAAATAGAGATGTCCTAAAGGTATTAATTAAATTCATTCACTTAGTGAACGAATGAATTATTTTTGTTTCATAAAATAATTAATTAACTTAGCGAATGAATCGATTGACATATTATTGGTTTTTGTTGTTTCTACATTTAATAACAATATGATAAATAAAACAATCGAGCTTTTAAGTGTCTAAATTTATTAATCTGAAAAGTCTGTGTCACTGTCAGTGCTGGTTTCATCATTAACATTGATTATAAAACTATCCAACACGCCATCAATTAGGTGGTCAAGACGGCACATTTTGTCCTCTTCTTTAATAACATGAGTCACGCAGTCACTCCATTTTTGGGGTGTTACTTTTTTTATCCCTTCTTCTAACAGGCCTTTTCCTTCCGCCATTTTAAACGTTTTGTTATTCATGGCAACATGACTTTTTACCTGCGCCCATACCAGTTCAATGGGATTGAGTTCGCAATGGTACGGAGGCAGGCGTAAGATTGTGACTCCGTGCTCCGCTGCCATCTCGTCCACAACATAGTTGTTGACACATTGGTCTTTGTTCTGCCGTACGATATCTATTAGAGTGGCTTTTGTATTTGTAGCATCGAATGCTATATTTTTGCTTGTTAGCCACTCCTGTATTCTTCCTTTAGTCCATGACATCGCAGGCAGCAACTCCACTTTTGGCATCAAGGAGGTAAAGGTAGGAGATAAGTATGTGAGGTAGGAGGAGGTAAATCTCTGCTCTGTGTAGTGTAATGAGTCACATACAAGTAGGTTGCGTTTATGCTGGCAATGTATGATGTCTACTGTAGTGTAGATGTCCGTCTACTTTGTATTAATTTAAAAATAGGTTTAAAATATGGAATTCCATGACAGCGAACCTTAGTCAATAAGTAGGAATGAAACAAATAAGTTAAAAAGAAATAATAAAGAAATCAAAAATATAAATCTTATTAAAAGTTATAGGTTTTAATTTAAACAAAAGGTACAGAGCCGCTACCAACGGTCTTGTTACAGTAGTTCGTTGGAGGTAACTCGTATTAAAACTCTTGCCACCCACTCAGAGGGAGAAAAAGCGATTTTTTGCATTTCGTAAGTGCAAAAAACCGCCTTTTTTCCTTGAACACGTTAATGGTGAAATGATCAGAACAGAAGCATGAATGTTTTCGCAGATATCGCCCAATTTTTAGTTTTAATATCTACCCTAGTTGCTTTAATCCACTTGGTTCTCAAAGTCTAAAGTGTGATGTACTTTATCATTGCAACCTACAACGGCACTTGTGTTCGCATTTTGTGTTCTAAATACTACCCAGAAAGAAATACTACTTTCACAAAACTTAAACTTAAAAAAGTACCAAACACCATAGTCTGGCTCAACTCTAGTTTGTTTATGGTCTCTGCATAAACTTGACACTTCGTTTTCTGAAAACTTCTACTAGCGCTAACTAAACTAGCGCCTTCTTATTCATTTTGATGAAACTCAACTGACAGCTGTCAAGGAAAACGGCTCATTGGAGCTCTCTCAATGTTTGATTTTTTTCTAAAAACAAATATCAAACCCTTTCATTTGATATCCATATTGAGGAAGTAGTCAAAAAATATTTAATCAGCCATTCTTGGATTTACAATGACAACGAATGTATTAAATTATATTATCATCAGAACTAAAGGTGCGTACCAAATTGCAACAGGAAGGGGGTCAAATTTCAATTACTAGATTTGACCCGAATAAACAAGGCAAGCTAAATAAAATCGTTTAATAAAACCATTACAAGGAGGACGTATGCTAAGAATGTTGTTATGTTGATTAATCATAAATATTATATTAGTCAACATATTATATTTCTGAAATCACGTCGTTATTAGTAAAATTTGTCTCTTGACTTAATGAATTTAGTCATTTTTCTATACTATTGAACGAATTGAATGAATTAATTTATCGAACCCATCATTCATGCAAACACTAGTGAAATAAATCTGGTCACATTATTCAGGGAAATGACAGTAGTGTCTGTCAAACGATACTCTCGATTTGTGGCTTGGGGTATAAGTACAGTTCATTTTGTTGTCAAAGTGAAAACGCGCGCGTTGTATTTGAGGTTATCTTTTGAAGGTTATTTACAACAATTTTAAATGAAATGGTCGGTACCGACCACTCACTAATTTTTCAGTGAGTATTTGAAGCATGAGTGTTTGTATAATATATAAAGCATCAGATCACACGTTTCACGGTGACAACCATCTATGAGCGTGTTTGACGGCAAATGTAACTTACAACTAAATCTATCCAGCGAATGTTTGGACGGTACTTACTACTTAACCAAAGAACGAGTTAACCTGCCAACTGTGTTCTGTCCTTAACTCGTCCAAATGTGTTTACATAAGTAGAAGCCTTTAGTACCGTCAAATGAGTACTTCTTAAGCCTAAGGTATATTTCTCGTTTATGGTTGTATCAAAAAGCTCATAAAAATGTCTTATCAACTCTAAGACAACATATGGAAATTTTATTTTCGTATCACCAAAGCTCCAATTTAAAAAGTTTTCAACAGAGTGATTTTTTTGGCTTGAATTACCTACTTTACTGCTCCTCGGCTTGGTCGACTTAATTATTTTATACTAATAGGTAAGTAATATTTAATAAGTAAACATATAGTTATGACATACATCGCGAAAGGGGTGTCAGAAGTGTTTCTGGGTGTGGACTTTTACTTAAACATTCAATTTCTAAAAACTTATTGGTGCTTGCTTGATCGATAGGATTCAAACCTTGGTTGGAAATTTATCTCCTATGATTATTTATTAAAAATATTATTACTCGATATACTCGTATTTCGACCCTCGGTATGGGGCCGTCATCAGTCGAAAATTTAGGGACGCGTCCTACCACCTGAGATACCGCTGCTACATTTAATAAATTTAGAGACGCGTCCTACTACCCGAGATACCACTGCTACATTTAATAAATTTAGAGACGCGTCCTACCGCCTGACATATCGCTGCTATATTTTAATAAATGTAAATGACATTAGGCAAACTTGTATGGGTGTTGGTCCAAGTGCTGTCAAGATTAAGATGTATATTAAAATAAAAGGACATAATGTAGTCCTGAAGCAAACAAAACCCCAACGAAACAAAAAAAATATATATATATATATATATTCGTTCAGATTTTTACATTTGCAAACACATTCGTCAGGGACCCGTCTTAATAACAAGAAGTACGGGGGTTGTAAAACATAATTAGTCATATATCGAAATCTCTCGGATAGATTTTGATGTGGTTCTGCTTGCTTGAGCACTACATTATGTCCTTTCATTTAAAATAAGTCTTCATCTTGGCGGCGCTTGGACCGAATTTACCCACTGTCATTTATGTTTAAATCAAATAATTTAATCATTTAAAATTAATCAATTATTTATTAATCAAATAATTTAGAATGTGAACACGAATAGTTCAAGTTGTATAGTGACGATGAAGCTCATCGTCCATCACGCTGAGACAAACGGAGGTGAAACGTGGGTGTACGACTTGAATTTCATATAGTCCTTACTCGGAAACAAATCTGGCGCCCTCTCGGGTGTTCATGTCGTGACGATATATTTATACTAAGGCACTACGGAAAAAAAATCGACACTTTAAGAACTTTCATATCTACCTAAGTAAATAATGTATTATTGTGATAAAATAGTATATTATTTTTGGAAACTTTTTTTAGGGATCTGTTAAAACAGAAACGCGATTGGAGAAATTTGGCTCGATAGAAATATTTATTGAAATGAGGCCCTTTTCAACACCATTTCTCCTGGTTTGACAATACAGAATAACATATGGACTGCAATTATATTTTATTAGATGGGTTTTAACGGTATCAAGGACCTGGTTAAACGAAATTTTGATAGCAACATTAGTACATTTTATGTTAATAAAAAACCGAATTTTTGCTACTTTTCCATGAATTCGTCCCTCTCGCACTGAGGGTTTTTTGGCATATGGAGTAACAGGGACGCTAAAACTTTTACATATCGCCTTAAAGTCAAATTATGTAACTTGACTCGAAACTTGATAGAAGTATCACTTTTACTTACTACTAGTGTGGCAACACTACTATTGTAGTTGAAAGAAAACTAGAACATAACATAGAACATAAGATTATTACTTGTTTGAGTTTGAATTCCAAACTTAAGTTCGAAAAAGTAACAAATGGGATCCAGAAGCGTGGCGACTTTATAAAGAAATTTCGACGCGCTTGGTCGACGCTTAAGGTGACTGAAGGTCTGGAAACTACTTTAAGAATTAGATTAGCCATTCAACGTGGCAACGCCGCCTGCCTTTTGGGCACCCTTCCTAACGACGACAGCGATCTGGCCAGCATTTTCTATTTATTATAAATATTTCAGATTTTAAGTTTACTTTGTTAGGTTTTTAATTTAGGTCATCTTTAGTTAAGTTTTGGATGTTATTTTAGTTTTTAGTTAAGTTTTTTATTTTTAAAATAAATAATTATACTCTACATAAAAAATTCCTTTCCGCTCGAAATAAAAATCTAATTTTACATCATTCCATTGACGGCAACCGTTCATTTTGTGGGATGAATAGACGTACAACCTAAACTGTGGTGACCCACTAGAGAAATTTATCATATGAGTACCAAATATCAGAATTCTTAAGGCGCTACGGAAAAAAAATCGGCACTTAAAGAACTTGCATATCTACTTCGGTAAATAATATATTATTTTGATAAAATAGTATATTATTTTTGGAATCTTTTTCTAGGGATCTGTTAAAACAGAAACGCGATTGGAGAAATTCGGCTTGAATATTAATTGAAATTAGGTCTTTTTCGACACCAATTCTCCTGGTTTGACAATTTAAAATGACATATGGACTGCAATTATATTTCATTAGATGGGTTTTAACAGTATCTAGGACCTGGTTAAACGAAATTTTGATAGCAACTTTAGTACATTTTATAATAATAAAAAACCGACTTTTTGCTACTTTTCCACTATTCCGTCCCTCTCGCACTGAGGGTTTTTTCGCATATGAAGTAACAGGGACGCTAAAGCTTTTACATATCGCCTTAAGCGGCTGTTTAATAATTACGTTAGGATGAATTGGCCATTTTTAACCCACCCACCTCTATGTCAGACTACATAAAACCTCACCCTTCTGACATAAATTATTTTGTTTAGAGTTTACTAAAAAGCACACGGCTGCCTTTGAAGCACACTCCCAGGCGAATTTCGGCTCGTAATAAAATATAACGTAAGAATAGCTTTTACCCTGTCCTCCCTGAAGTAAGGTTATGTAGAGATTTTTTAACTCCCCCCCCTCTTCCGGGCCCTTATGTCATAAATGAACGGCCGCTAACCTCCGCTAACTGTCACCTAGAAACCAAACGTAATCAAACTTCACAATGTAGTTTCCTCGATCTGACTCCAGGATTGTCCTTTCACAGGTGGTAGCAACATACGTGGCAGCCAACTCTTCACTTCAGTTCATAGAAGGAAGACCTATACACTGGGCGGGTGGCAGAACTACCCCGCCCCCCGACACCCCGGAGTGTGGCTTCGATGGATCTTTGTGTCCTGACAATTGTAAGTGAATCTGTATACTTAATTATATCATAAGGGTTCTTTCTGTCAAGAAAAAAAATCCTTAGGCAGAGTTAATAATTATGTCTATAGAGTAGTGAATCATAGAACAAACGCTCTGATTTGACCTCACATACACAGATCTTTACGCCTTTATTGACGCGGTTTGTACAAACCTACTTAAGGGCCTTACTATTGCCAAATGGGTACTTTCTAAAGCCTACTCCTCGTTTACGGCCAAACCAAAAATAATGAAAAATTGTATTATGAATAATTAGCTCTTAGACAACATATGCAACATTTTTCTATTTCATACCACCAAAAATTCTACATGAAAAAATGTATTAACTAAATGATGTTTTTTGGCTTGAATTTCCTACTGCTCCTAAGTGGCTTGGCCGATTGAATTCATTTATGCTTTGAAAAATAGATAAACTTGATAGCTATAAACATAACATAGGATTTATTCAATCGAAGAATCACGTCCATGTGAAAAGTATAATTTTCTCCTATTTCGCCCTTTCAAGGACGCAGCGAGCGTCGTAACAGCCACTATGCATTGCGCGCTGATATGAACGTTATTTTAATGTAATTTCCGTTGATATTCGTACTGAAAAATATCGAGTTGCTAATTTGGCGATGGTAATCGCTTTAATACATGTTATAAGAACATATGTAGGTAAATGTTTTGGTAACTATAAGTATCCTGATTATATTCAGGTAATATGTTGTACTACAAAGTCTGTCATATTATTTTCCGCCGTTTTTGAGCCGGCGTAGCGTGTATTATAATACGAGCTTTCTTTCATTATTTCTCTCACATATGAAGGAAGTAAATGTATTATTTTAAGCACGGCACTCACCGTATTTTGTTTTTATATTTTAGTATACATAATAAAACTAAACACGGTGAGTCCCGTATTCCTAATAATATTTTTAGTGACCGTGTAAATTTAAAATCTTTTCCAGAAGTCATTTTTTTTTCCTTATTGTTACAATAAGGAAAACCACATGACCATATATCAAGGTCATTCTTAAAGCTCCGTATCAAGCCAAATGCACATTTTATTTACATACTATTGGTAGTTTGTTATCATATTTAAAATACAAAAAGACTATATGTTATAAAAGAGGACATATTTAAGACATGTGTATATCTAAAAACGTGATTTCATTAACTTCGCTCGATGGAAAAAAATCGCAAAGTTAACTCTATAAAACATCTTAAAATGACGTTAATAATTCGTTTTTTTTTACAAGTCCTAATGTAGCCGCAAATATAAGATAACTGAAGTTTTGCGTACGCAGCAGTTGAATAGACAATTCAAAAACTAAAGAGTTAGTGCAGGACGAAAGTTTAGCTTGATACTGGGCCTATCGGTGTAAACTAGGTATTATATTTCATTGTTCTCATTAGGTTTGGAAAACTTAAAATATTTAGATGATATCTATACGCTCTCAGCAGTGGCGTGCACAGAACTTTTTGCTGGAAAAGCAAACAATTGGTCAAGAACAACAATAAAAAAAATATGAAAAAATTTAAATATCACTTTGAAAAAAAAAAGTTTGTATAGGAAATTTTCACTCTAGGGTAGACATTGTCTACCCTGGCGTCATACAAAATTTTTTTTTTCAAAGTGATATTTAAATTTTTTCATATTTTTTTTATTGTTGTTCTTGACCAATTGCTTGCTTTTCCAGCAAAAAGTTCTGTGCACGCCACTGGCTCTCAGATATATAAGGTCTTTCAATTTAAATGGCAAGTAATTTAGGAGGTGATACAGTATCGTCAATACATCACATTCCACTGCAAAGTACTTTTTTTTGCGCAAACTTTTTCTTCACTTGCCCATACAAACTGAGTCAGCTGATCGAACTCTTTGTACTGAGAAGTGAAAAAAACTTCGCGCAAAAAAAGTGCTTTGCAGTGGAATGTGATGTATTAACGATACTGAATCACCTCCTAAATTACTTTCCATTTAAATTGAAAGACCTTATACAAGGTGCAACGGAAAGGTGTTACCATATTTGAAGAGCTTATTCAGTCAATGGTTTAGAACAACTTTCTGTTACACGTTGTATACTTACTTATGTAGATGCAAATGAAAATAATGTCTTCAAAGATTTAATGACACGTCAATTCAGACAAGCTGCGAACATAATCAAATATGATTCAGTCTATTCAGAGTCACATTAAAGTCTTTTCATGGAATTAAGCCCTTCATAATCAAGACAGGACGGCTATTCTGACAAGTGCGGAAAAATTGCATAGGCCGATTTCAGATGATTTTGAAAGGGATTTTAAAATTGCTTTTTTATTAATTTAAAACGTATTTTATTACTTATTTTTCATAGATTTTATTCGATGAGGCTTAGCCTCTCCACTGAACATCGCATGTAAACAAACAGTTTTGTAAACAAAAGTCGAACGACTGATGTTGCGAGAGAAAAGTAATGCCAGAATAGCCGCTCTGAAAGGTAATCTTCGAATTACTCGTATTCGCATTCGAAATGTAAGTTAAATTACATTTACATGTAATTTTACATTTATTATCAGATATTTTGCTCTATTGCCGTATCTCAAACACTTTACTAACCAAACAAAAGTACGCGCGCGCATGTACTTGTCGCGTGCTATCTAATTAGATTTATTTACCTCAATATTTCAATGTTCAAAGTAAAACAAACACAAAAGTATAATTATTTTCATATTTACGTTGTAAAACCCTTGAAAGTGCTTTTATAGCGAAACCGGTACCTGTCGCGTACTATCTAATTAGATTTAGTTACCTCAATATTTCAATGATCAAAGTAAAACAAACATAAAAGTATGTATATTTTCATATTTACGTTGTGAAACCCTTGAAAGTACTTTTATAGCGAAACCGGTACCTGCCGCGTACTATCTAATTAGATTTAGTTACCTCAATATTTCAATGATCAAAGTAAAACAAACATAAAAGTATATATATTTTCATATTTACGTTGTAAAACCCTTGAAAGTGTTTTTATAGCGAAACCGGTTCTTGTCGCGTGCTATCTAATTAGATTTATTTACCTCAATATTTCAATTTTCAAAGTAAAACAAACATAAAAGTATAATTATTTTCATATTTACGTTGTAAAACCCTTGAAAGTGCTTTTATAGCGAAACCGGTACTTGTCGCGTGCTATCTAATTACATTTATTTACCTCAATATTTCAATGTTCAAGGTAAAACAAACACAAAAGTATAATTATTTTCATATTTACGTTGTAAAACCCTTGAAAGTTCTTTTTAAAGCGAAGTCGGTTGGGTGTATAAAAGTAATAAAACAGTGGACAATTATACTTTTAATCATAAGTCCCACCAATCGCTGAGATTCACAAACATTATCTAAAACAAACACAATAGATTACGTGACAAACCACTCCGAATTACAACTAAGAGACCCATCGAAGCCGCAGGCTGTCGGATTACGAGGGGACTACAAAGGCTCTATCACTACACATTACAGTCCCACAAGTACAGTCAGCAAAAGATATAGGTATACAGGCCCAGCGCAAACACTTTGTTCCTAAGACCCACCAGGGTCGGACTGGCCATAGAGTTATGGTGGCGATTGCCATCCGGACCCTAGCCTGCGCGGGCCCTCCAGCTTTACTATACTACCTACACGCAAAAAAGTTCACATATATACGAAAATAACTTTTCAAAATTTTGAATAAATTTTTAATTTAAATTTTGTCTAAAGGTTAAGCAAAACTACCTACCTACCTAAATCACATCATATCAATAAACGAAGCGTGTTTTTCGAGATATTGGGGTGAAAAACTATAATTTTTTGTAATAAATTAAAAATTTGCATATTATTGTCTACGTTCGTCATCGTGCGTATTAAAAACATAAAGCCGTTAGTTCCCCGGGTGAATGCAAGCTTGAATAGGAAATATGAAAAAAAAAAAAATCGCCATCCGGGCCCCTTCGGCCAAGTGCCACGCTGAGAACCACAGGTAAATGATAGATGATATGAGGAAGACTTAGTCAATACACACACACATGCACTATTGATTGAGTATTCTTCTTCTCATCTGTCATCAAACTAAAATGTTTGCTCTAGGTGTGTATACCTACATCTTTTGCTGACTGTACATATATGTAGGTAAAATGAGCAGACTTCGGTGTTCCGGATATGTACATAATATGTGACGTATTACAAAACCAAATATAATCTACAATACTACAATCTCTTATCACCTTTCCGGTATGTTAGGCATATATTTGTTATTATTATTATTATTATGTTATTAATAATTTTTCGGGGTTAAATTAATACCAATATTAAAGCAACCTAGTACGGGACACAAAAACCTACGCAAAGACCATAACGATCTCAATGCGCCATCTACAGGCATAATTTGGCCCCATGGGCTACGAATAAATTCATAGACATGGGATTTGCTACGTTTAAAAGACGTCCATAGCGTGTAAAAGAGATTTCCTACCTTTATGAACACCTTGCAAGAGAGAAAGAGACGCACAGCAAAGAACAGCTATGTCAATGTTTTTTCGAGTAAGCGGCCATAGCGTTCCGCTTGCTTGGGTATGATTGCGGATTTTATAATAATATTTAAATAATACGTAACTAAATTGATAAATAGTGATTGGTTTAGAAATGGTTTTTTGTGCAGTGAGTAATTGTGATGTGACAAGGAGAAATATTCCCAGGTAAATATGATTTTTTCATTAGAATGTTTTGAACCACATTTTTCCTATTTCTCGTATTAATCGGCCCATAAAAAAGGTTTTTACAATAACGTATTGATTTTCTTTGTTGTGTTTAGTAGTTATATGCAGGATTTTCCAAAATATTAAGTAAAATAGTAAATGTGATAGTAATGTCATAGTATTGTGCATTTTTTTTTGGTATCATTTTCTCTACTACATTGTTTATCTTTTACATTCTAAATCTATGGATAAATTATCCACACTGCCAAATTATCCCTGTAGGTGGCGTATCGTTGATCCGGTTATGAAAATCTGTGATTTCAGTAAATTGTTTTGGTTTTTTCGTAGTTTTTTGTGATTTTCGATTAATTTCTTGGAATAATGCTTTTGTGTGCCGTACCAGGTTGCTTTAATAATGGTATTAATTGATTCCCGAAAAACCCCAAATTAAAAATGAACAACGTAATAATAACAATAACATAGATTGGAGTATAATTGAAAAGAGGAAGTAAAGATATTGCAGAAAAACAGTAGGAAAGTTGGAACACACATAACAACAAAGTTCGACATAGCCGGACCGTAGTATTTATTGGCTAGAGCTATGCTAGCGACATCTGTAATTAGCGTTGCTTGTAGATCCCCATTGAAGTAAAAGAATTAGTTAGTTGGATCTTGGTCTATCTGTCCGAGTTACGAAAGGCGTAAGTATCTGGGGTACTTAGTTAGATATATGCCTAGATAGATAATAGTAGTTTATGCTGCAAGGGCGAAAAGGAATAAACTACGTGTGTAAAAAACGAGTGTTTTAAATGTAACCGAGTAATTTTTTGCTTTTATGCCCGTGTATCATACTAAGTTTTTCAAAGCATAGTGTGAGAAAATGAAAATAAATATAATTTTGTGAACTTTAAATTATGATTGGCTGAAAAGGACTGTATCCAGAGCCGTTAAACACTGTTTGTTATATAGCCGTTAAAGCCGTTAAACACTGTTTAACAGTGGAAAAAAGTAAAACATCTATGGTACACAAAAAAGGCTGCAGGTTAGCCAACCATAGCAAAAAAAAAAAAAAATAATAAATCCCTAGGGCAAAATAATCGACTTTCTGTTCGGTTTTGATGCATAAAAAGTGGGCCTTTACGAGCACTTGCATTAAAACAACTTTTTTTATCGTAACAACACAAAAATAAGTAGACGATACAATTTTTATACTAGAGCATAACCAAAAATACAGATAATTTATAATAAAAGTAAATGGATGCATCATGTGTCGCGGCAACAAAAAGGCCCTGGCTCAGCATAATATCATAGTTTTACCCGCACCGAAAATTCGAAAACATTTTTGTTGGTCCCGTACTGCCTATACTATAAGAATTTTTGATAAAATGAACTCCAAGCCGAAAACGGGACAAAAATTTATTAAACGCGGGTGGAGCCGCGGGAGAAAGGCTAGTAATACATATAGATTGTATTTTATAGAATCTATAGCTCATCCAATTTTCCAGTCGGAATAATAACGATTAATATTTCCTGCAAATAAAAACCGAGATAAAATCGCGAATTTATGATTTCGTATCACGAAGTTGAAACTCAACTGGGTTCTACGATATCGACAATATAAAAGAAATTGAATCACATATTCGCTCTAATGGACGCTATTTCCGTTACCCAAAAAACGCGAAGAACCAGAAGGAAAATTGAACACGGAAATACAAAAGCTGAAGAACATGTGATATATCGAAACATTTGTGTCGTTTTTGATTGGGTGCCTCGATAATCGGGTAGTTTATTAAATGTTCTTCTTTTTTATGATTGGTCCATTCGAGAAAAAGGAGCAAATTTGGCAGAATAATTGGATTTACCCGGTGAACGCATCATTCGTAGGATTGAAATGTTTTGAAATGAACCTATTCGTACACGAGAGAAGTAATTTATGTAAAGTTATGTACCTACATACATATGAAATACTGTCTTCATTATATAAACTTAGGTAAAATTTGTCTGTTCGTTTATAAACTTCAGAATCAGGGGATTTCGGTGCGGTTTTGATTGAATTACATAAACATAACACATACATATATTCGCGAAGGGGTGACAGAGGTATTTCCGAGTGTGGATTATCACTGGAACACTCAATAAGTACCATCTTTTCACCGACAATTTTTATGTCATGCATGATATTGGGTGACCCTTATTGCCTTACTTGGGGCTCGAATACGCTTTTCAAGGCATGCAGGTTCACCTTGCACGTTTTCTTTCATCGTTCAGCGAGTGGTACGCAAAAAAAACCTTTCAATGAAAATTCTGACCCCTCATTTTTGCCGGGAAGTTTCGAACTCCGATTGTGAGAGTCCTACCACAAAATAGATACTACCAGGGAGGCAATTCCGAGTCTGTCGAATTTGCCTTCTCGACCATAAAAACCTGTTTTATCTGTCAAACTGCATACATTTTTAGCTCGAGTTTTACAAATCTTGCTTCGACTGTTTCTTCGGAATAGCTCCGGAATAGAAGGCCGACTCGATGACGGAGCGAAAACAGACACAAACATGCATAGACTCGTACGTACGATGATCTCGGCAGAATTTCGTATTGGTATTCGACCGACTTCATCCAAGATCGTCGTACGTACGCGTCTATGTGTACGTATGCCTGTTTTCGCTAGTTATGCGGAGTAAAAAAGTGGTTATTTTGTGGTCCTACTAACTGGAGTACGTTCTATCACTACCCCGCTGCAGTGAAGAACGTGTGACGAATAAGTGGAAAAACCGGAGTCTTAAATTGAATGCGGGCGGAACCACAGTCAAAAGACTAGTTCTTGTATTGTTGTGTTTTACCCAATGATATTAGAAGAAAGTGTGGATAGGTTATAGGCGATCCGCGAGTGGCACGTTAAAACTTGGCTAATTTGCAAACCCGAACTCTGTACCGCGTCAGCATCAGCGCACGATGGACGTCGCACGGGACGACGCACAGCAACAAATAGGTCTTGTCTCTTTTTCTCTTTTTCGCTCGCGATAATTATGACTTCCGTGTCAATGTGATATTGCAATACTTCGTAATTGACTGAAGTCATTTATGTTGTGTTTTAATTGTCTCTTTTTCTCTTTTTCGCTCGCGATAATTATGACTTCCATGTCAATGTGATATTGCAATACTTCGTAATTGACTGAAGTCAATTATGTTGTGTTTTAGTTTTAGAAGTTCGAATCTAGTGTAGATAACCTATTTACACTTTCTTCTAATATCATTGGTTCTACCGGAGAAAGTTCCGCTAGCCCACTTTTCGGTCCTGTTTGAATACGAAAACATTTCGACCCGCTGATAATATAACCCAGCTATTTTTGCTCCAAAAGAAACATTGTTTTAACACTCGCAGTCCCTTTTTCTGAATAGTCCAGGAGACCCTAATATTTTAATTCCTTCAAAAAGTTCACCTCTTTTCCAATGGCGCTTGTGATTATTATAATAATAAAAAAACGGCAAAACCAACATTTAAAGCAGGTATTTAAATTTTCAGTCAGGAATTTTTAGCGCGGGTACGTTTTGTGGGAACAAAAGTTTATATGTTTATACTATTTGTCGGTGGAGTAACCGCCATCTTTCTTTTAATAACGATTTGACCTCTTAATATGTGGATGCCTTTAATTAAGAAAACAAATAGCTGTATACATTTTAAGATTATTCCATCTAAGTAAGTTTATTGTATTTCTTGTTGGTGTTCCTAAATGAATAAATAAATAAATATGACATTAAATCAACTTTCTCTTTCACTTTCACTTGAGTGCGCCTAGGTCTTCCTCTTCCTTTTTTCCCCTTGATCTTTCTTCTCGACCTTTAATTACTCGTATCATTTCGAATCAAGTAACCGATCATCTTCCCACTTCTATTTCTACAAGGATTATTTTTATATTATACGAGTGTAAGGATTCTATGTATTTATACAAGGATTATCAATAAAAAAAATCTCCGTCTTTAAATTACCTAGAGATATATATGTATATTTTTTTAATTTAGAGTACCCTAAAATAGAACGGCAGTCTTAGGACAAGGGCTCCCGGCTTATTCCGGAATAATTTGTTGCAAACAGAAACAATCCCCAACACACCAAGTTTCCCGGGATTGCGGGCCAACTGGTTACACGATCTGTAATAGCCAATAAGGATTAGCAGATTGGACTCGAGTTGGGGATAGTTCTTAACGAGCTGTACATGTCATAAAAGACTCAACATGTGTTACATTAGCTAGGTCTATTTATGACCTGGTTTTAAGACTTCTGACCAGATATGATGTATTTAGACGATTTAAGGATTTGGAAAAATAATTCCTTCAAATTCAATAGTAGGTGATAGAGCTGATGCCGGGCTCAACTGTGGAGGTACCACTATATTACTCGCAAACCTTAAGGGCGCACCGAGCGTTTGCCTTTGTCTATGTCTTTTTCTTTACGTGTAAAGATTAATGATAATAACCAAACTTTTGAACTTTTTCAATGTTTTTCGTTGTAATTTTCATTATTTTGTTCTTAAATAAAAAACTACCGTGTATAAACGCTTCAGTCATCTATGAACTTTATATTAGTAAATGAAACATAAGAGTTAAGTAGGGAAATAGAGAAAAAAATTACTCGAGAAAAGGCAACTTTGCGAATTTATTCTATCGAGCCAACTTTATGAGATTGTATTTCCATCGTGTATACAGTCTAGTATATATACCTAATAATACCAATATATTTCCCTAGATTTTAATTTAATTGTTTACTACTTCAAAAAAGAGTTATAAAAATGTGTTTGACTGTGTAAAAAGCTCGGTGCGCTCTTAAGTTATTAGAGGAAGAGTGAGAAGACAGCAATCAAACAGGCCAAACCAGGTGGCCTGATTGAAGGCGGAATATCTATCTCCAATTGCCAGGCCTTAAATAAAAAAGACTGGTAACTGGCAGTGGCGTCACTGGTGCGAGGGTTTCGGTACCGTGCTAACCAACCAATATTAGAATTCATTCCAGAACGAAAATTACAATGACCAATGTGGTTAAGGATTGTATCTCCGGATCGTGATACCAGCGTAAATTCATTAAATAGTCTTATATCACGCTTATGGAAAATCCAATCCGCGTTTTTTTGCGAGACTCGGCGGGGAGATTATTTTGAAAGTACTGCATATTGCGAACTTTTAACAATGAGTTGTCTTAGCTAAAAGTTGCATTTTGCCCGTTATAATTATTTCTTAATATTTTGTTACAAATCCGGAGTATCGACCCACCATCGCATCCACCTTTTGCTACGACGTAGCAATTGCTACGATCTCATTGGTTTGCGGACCCACTACGCCCCGTAGTCCGAACACAAATGTGCGTAAAGGGCAACGTATGTGTTGATGAGTATACCAATAATTTGACCCCGTGCAAAGCTAGTAAAATTATAAAATAATGGTTATAGAATAGAATAGAACAGAATAGAAGCCGTTTTTTGTCACAAATGAACACAATATTATAAAAACAAAATACACAAAACACACATTACAAATCGGTCTAAGGCTCGACTTATGGCTGTTCGTTAGAAACAAAAACCGTCGATCTTCCGCCTTAGCCTATTACAAAAAGGAATATAAAGTCAAACAAAAAAATAAATAAATTAATGAACAATAATCAGAAAGTAAACTAAAATTACATTTAAAAAACAGATGGAATAACAATTATACCTAATACGTAATCGTTGATTATCTTACAATAATTATTTGTGCAGTGCAACTGTGACATAGAGTGTGACATTGGGACACAAGTACTTGCTTACGTAACAAACGAAATGATTGTCTCAATTGTCTAATTATTTCCAGTTAGACACAATACTTTATCTACGACTATCGAAAATATCGTTTTCGCGTGACATTATTTTCAAATAACAATTTAACAATAAAAAAGAAAAAAACTCGTTCATGAACCTCAGGTGCGTCATCCAGTATTGCTGCCTGAGGGCCAATCAGAAGCCACAAGGAAAAAAAGGACTGGCTTAAGAAACATTGGCTGGACTAATTTCTCGTCGCTGTCGTTGATTGGCTCTCTAGTGGTGTTATAATAAATTGGGCCAATTACAGCGCAAAATCGCGGTGTTATAATGTAATTTGTTGGGAGTTGATAAACTTACTTTCAAAAATCACTTATTTACTAATACAGTAGACCCCGGTCCAGATCGTGGCTCGGATTCATCGTGCAGATTAATATGATTGCGGAACCCTTAAATAGAAGAGAACGATGTTAACTTAACGAATATATTAGTTCAGAGAATGCCAGGTTTACCCTCAAGAAATTTATATCAAATTATATAACCTATTTAAATTGTTGACAAGTAAACTTGAAAACATAAAAGTTCATCATAGATTTCATAATTAATTAACTAACATAATTGTTGAAATTATTAATTTTATAGAGCAACTGTCCGGTTATTAATAAAAAAGAAATATATTTAAAAGCGTTTAAATCATATTCGTAAATGTAAAAATGTACCAGGATATGTACATAAAATAAGGCAAAGACATCAGCGACTTATACAATTTAACATCATAACACAGAATGTTTTCCTAAGAGGTTTTTAAAGTTGTTTGCGAGTGTGGAATGTTACTCAAATAGCCACAAGTACTTTAAAGTTCCACCGATAATTTTTTCCCCAACATGATAAGAGTAGGCCTATGTACAGCCAACATACACAAATACACGATTTAAGAGCATATGGATTTCATCACAGTATTTGTCTTCACTGTTCAGCCAGTGTAAGTATATACAGAGTGTAAAAAGACTGTAACCTTTAAATTAAACGACATAGTCTAATTATCATACTGAACAACTCTCTGAAGTAAAACACATGCGCAAAACATCAAGTTGAAGATATTCAACTGTAACTCGTTGAACACTTTAACTAGAGGGAGGAAGGTCTATTTTAGAACGCTGCGCATGAACAGCTTTTTCATGGATGACGCTGCCTCGAAAAATGCACGTATGTTGTTGCGTTAACGTTCACGCATTTTTATTTGAAACTCAAATATTTCCCAAACTAATGGGTCACGTGGGTATGTTTTTTGGTAAAAGTGGTTCAGTATGATTGGTAGAATATGTGGTTTCATTTAAAGGTAGCAGTCTGTTTAGAACCGATATATACAAATAGTGAATATGCACATTCTAGTAGATTCTGGATGAATGCTGACGGGGTTGAAAACTGGAAACTAACTCCTTACCTAAAAAGAAAATACCCTAAATACAAAATACCTATTTGGAATCAATAATTTCTTATAAGGGCCTACTGTCACGTCTTTCATTTAGGGATAAGTCTAAAAGAAGCTTTACGACGAAACAGCTGAAGATAAATCGACATTGTCGGTATTTGTTTTTGCCTCCTGAAAATTCTTACAGTAAATATTTTTCAGTCTACTGAATCGACCCTGATAAACTTTGGTGTAAGACTTAACGTTCAATATATTATGTATATGTAGTTAGGACACGGGTTCTACATATTTGTTATGTTATCGATTTTTGCATAACATTTGAAGAACAATAGATATGGGACTAATCGGTCCTTCCGAAGGGGAACAAATCAATAAATTTCGTTCAGATCTATGAATAGTTGAACTTTCTGTACTTATTAATTATGTATATTTGTGGCTTTTACATGATAGAAAATTTCTGTTGTTTTCTGCAGCATCTAAGCATCAAGTCCATCTATTCATCCATCAGCCTGTGTTCGTCCATTGCTGGACATAGGCCTTTCCAATATTTTGCCAATCTTGGCGGTCATCCTCATCCAACCGCTACCTGCGACCTCCTTCAGGTCGTCGGTCTAGCGGGCACCAGGTCAGCCTACGCTATGCTTTGCTGTACGTGGTCTCCATTCTAACGCCTTTCATGTCAGCGACAAATATGGCCAGCCCACTGCTACTTCAACTTACTGATTTGGCAAGCTATGTCGGTCACATTCAATCTCTGATGGATCTCCTCGTTTCTGAATTTATGAAACATAGATATCCCAAGCATAGACCGCCCCATAGCTCATTGAGCGACCTAAAGTGGACCAAGATCTTGTTAAGAGACCACGTCTCAGCGCTGTACGTCATCACTGGAAGGACGCACTAATTTAATACTCTAGCATTTAAGAGGCCTGCGGAGCAATCGTAGGCCCATGCGTGCCTTGAAAAACAAGACGTAACTGACACGACCTTTAGCCTCGCTAGGATAACAAAAACCACAAAAAGAACAAAACAAAGGAAAGCTTACCAAAAACTTCCCATACATTTATGTTGACGACCAAATGTGACACCAAGATCTCATACAAAATAGAATATAATAGAATAGAATATCATTTATTTCGCAAGAAGAGAGTACAGTACAAGTTACAAGAATTTAAGCTTAAAATCTAAGATACACATAAAGTACTAATAACAAATGTACGCTGTTATGCTAGATAGGATTTTACGCCTGTAGAAAGGAATAGCAGCCCCGTTTCCTAAAATAAGGTTAGGGAAAACAATTACCTTTTATTACTCTTACACAAAGCCCACTGTCATTTGTGGTTTTTACGGGTATGTTTATTCATTTATTTATTTATTTATTTGGTCTACCAACAGATGATACACTTAACAACATACAATTAATCTAGCGTACAGTAGGAATAGAGTGTAACTCCAATAACAGGTAAACACTGCATGCTATAAAAAATGAGAGGAGTGACGTGTGACGCCAGTTGGCGGAAGCAGAGACGTCTGTCTCGTCCTCCGCCAACCAGTGCTGCTCGTTTAAACATTAATTATTTATATACATACATATATATATATATATATATTTTAATGTGTACATATGTAAATTTTATATAATGAAATAAACAAGAGCAAACTTATAATTAATATACATTTACATTATAATTAAGAAAATATTGAAACAATGTAATAATTTCGAAACACAACGAAAGAAAAAAAAAAGAATCACAAAATCATATTAAACGTACAAAAAATTACTTAATTAATGAACTTTTAAAAGAACTAAACGACATAACGTTGATGTCTATGCTATTTTTATCTTTTACAACAAAATTATGTGCGCGGCAAACTCTATTTACAATACTCTCATGCCCTAGGTTGGTTTTAGATTTTTTTAATGCCAGTGTGCGACGATTTATTAATCTAGAATTTTTTCGTGGTACCGATAAACTTATATTTTCCAACACTTGCGGACAATCTACTAAACCTCTCAAAATTTTAAATAGAAATATCTGGTCCGACATCCAGCGACGGCTTTCGAGAGAATTTATTTGGAAGAATTCCAACCGTTTTTCATAAGAACGTATTTCTTTGAGTTTTTTCTGATGGACTGTAAGAAAATACAAGAATCGTCTTTGGATTGGATTTATTATTCAATAATAAATCCAATCCAAAGACGATTCTTGTTTTGAATATTTATTCAAAGGGATAAGTTTCACTGACTCAAATGGTACTTCCTGTACTCAAAAAGTATTTCACTTTAATTTACTTTGAACGTCTTCAATACGGGAACTAACTTCGCATCTTTTAATGTTTTTTCAATGCATGTGCTCGTAAAGGCCCACTTTTTATGCATCAAAACCGAACAAAAAGTCGATTATTTTGCCCTAGGGCTTTATTATTATATTTTTTTTTAATTTATTTACAATGGTTGGCTAACCTGCAGCCTTTCCTGTGTACCATAGATGTTAAACTTTTTTTTCCACTGTTTAACGGCTCTGGATACAGTCCTTTTGAGCCAATTATAATTTAAAATTCACAAGATTATATTTGTTTTTATTTTCTCACACTATGCATTGAAAAACGTAGTATGATACACGGGCGTAAAAGCAATAAATTACTCGGTTACGTTTAAAACACTCGCTACGCTCGTGTTTTAAATCGTCCTCGTAATTTATTCCTTTTCGCCCTAGTAGCATAAACTACTATTAGAAAAGGCACCGCATGTGTAATTAATTACTATCTTGGCTCAAATATACGTTCAGGCGCCAGTTACGTTGAATAACAATTCGTTCAGTCAGTCGTCGCTTCAAGGGAAGCCACAGTCTGCCAAGCTGTTCTAAACTCTACATTGGCATCCCATTTAGATGAAACCATTTCTCTATTACGTTTAGTAAAACTCATAACTAATAAAACTGTTCAGCATGTTTCGCTTTTCAGTTTCGGTGTTCAGCATTATCAAGGGTCATCAATCATCCATCAGCCTAGTTCGTCCACTGCTGGACATAAGCCTTTCCAGGACTTTGCCACTCCCGGCGATCATCCTGGAAGAATTGCCCATACTCACACACGCTAAGCAGGCGGGTTGGTGAGCGAGGTGCCGGAACCCTCGCACCAGTGACGCCGCTGCCCGTAACCAATCTGTTCCATATAAGGCCCGGCTATTTGGGATGGATATACCGCCATCCATCGGCATCGGTCCCAGGCATGGTGGGCCTCCTGGATTTTTGCCTGTGAGCTGTCCTCTTACTCTCCCCCTAATTACTTCGAGGGGGTCTCCAAGTAAGATGGTGTCCACAGTCGAGCCCGGCATCAGGTCTGCCACCTCAAGGGTGTTTTCATTTAAAAATATAATAATTTGAGTTATTTGTTTGTCCACCAGCTCCACCGGTGTACGCGATCCTGAGCATCGTGCTGAGCTCCTTCGTGGTCGTCCTGGCCGTCTTATCTGTTTTTATATACAGGTCAGTGTCATCTTTTTGTATAATATAAACGAAGAAAAATAGTTAAAAATTGTGACTAACCGAACAAAAAGTCGATTATTTTGCCCTAGGGCTTTATTATTATTATTTTTTTTAATTTATTTACAATGGTTGGCTAACCTGCAGCCTTTCCTGTGTACCATAGATGTTAAACTTTTTTTTCCACTGTTTAACGGCTCTGGATACAGTCCTTTTGAGCCAATTATAATTTAAAGTTCACAAGATTATATTTGTTTTCATTTCCTCACACTATGCATTGAAAAACGTAGTATGATACACGGTCGTAAGAGCAATGAATTACTCGGTTACGTTTAAAACACTCGCTACGCTCTTGTTTTAAATCGTCCTCGTAATTTATTCCTTTTCGCCCTTGTAGCATAAACTACTATTATGTATTAAAATATCTTAATATCACCCGTTTAATTGAAAATATCACTATTTCTCTTTTTTATATAGTAGAAGACGCCATCAATAATTACTTTAATGAATAATATGTAGGGAATAAAGGTACGATAATTAATTTATATGAGTCAACCAATGAATATAACAATATAATATAACAACGCCCGATCAGAAATCTAATCCCCGGATTATCCATATTAAAATCAATATAGCACAAGTACCTAATAAATCACACTACCTAATTCCGACCTCTGCAAAATTATTATGAAATTTTTTTATACATCAAGCTATTGTTAATATAAGGGAAGACATATGTAAACATCTCTTCCTCGATAAAATACTCCTTGTAAGAAAGCATTATTGCTTCTAAAACATTTACGTAGCAAAATAAATAAATAATTTATATGCTTCTATATCATCCAAAAGAAAGGTAGTAACAATTTTTAGGATTTCTTCAACAATAAAAAACAATTTTCGTGCAGCTTTTTAGCCGTCTGTTCGCCTTGATTTCAACAAAAATTCTGCTTAAATTTGGTGTGTAAAGAAACGATGAATGAAAGATTTTTCAAAATCATCGATGGCATTTTCAACGACATGATTTTTTACCAAATTCGTTTTATAGCAGGTAAGATGAATATCAAATCTTTAACTCCCATTTTTTGTTTTATATAAATATATCATCACGACATGAATCCCCGAGGGGGTGTCAGAGGTGTTCCCGAGTGTGAACTGTAAAATGGAAGTCACAGTCCACTCAGTACACCCGCGTTGTACTGACGATTAATACGTCCTAACGTTATGGTTGGTGAGCCTATCGCTGTTTTTCGGTCATCAAAACAAGCTTTTTGGGGCATGCAGGTTTCCTCACGATGTTTTCCTTCATCTTTTAGCAAGTGGCAAGTATTAGGTAAAACAATTACTATATGCACATAAATTCCGAAAATCTTTTTGGTGCATGTCCGTCCGGGAATCGGATCTGGGTCTCAATATTGAGAGGCCAGCTTTTTACCAACTGAGCTACTGCCGCTTTTTATAATTCATACATTCGAAATAAAATGAAGCTGTATATTTTACTGTTTTTAATAAAAATTGCCCCAATCCTTCATATTCTTCGGAAAAAAAGCTTTATTATTACCAACATTGAGTATAATACGATTTTTCCGGTACATTATTTCGTAATAAGGATTTATTTCTTCCCTTTCGTTTCTTTCAGGACGCCAATATCAATTTTCATCTTCAGTGTTACTCGTATATTATGTTTTGTTGAAAGGATTCTATCGTTCAATAAAACTAAAGCAACATTCTGATAAGAACCAATAACAAAATAATGGTTTTTGTTTTTCAATTCTGAAGACCTATAATAAGTTTATCTGATATACCTTTATAACATAAATAAAGGGACATCGCCTCGCTCCGCTCCGTTTTGCTCGGCTTCTCATTTTATCTTACATATAAACCTAACACGCTCCTTAGATTTACATTTGAATTTAGAGGCGGTCTTTATTTACATTATTATTTACAAATGAGAAGCCTGTTAGGCGACAATTATCGAAAGACAAGGCTTTTCATCACTACTAATGTAAACTTCCGGATCCATGTTAGTCTTTAGAAATAAAAATATAGAACTAGAAATATATTTAATATATTTCTTAATATATATTTCTAGAAATAAAAATTTAGAAATAGAAAAATATTTAATATATTTCTATTTCTAAAGAATAACATGGATCTGGAAGTTAATGAAGGAAGTTAATTTAATCAAATTCAATTCAGTTAAAATCGTTTATTTCAGAACTGGGTTCCATAAAAATAAAAAAAATAATAAAAAAACACAACATCATATTAGACAGAACAGAAAAATACAAAAATGTCACAAACAGCATTTCAATAAAATAAAACAAAATGTCAATAAAATTAAAATTAAAATTAAAACTCGTAGAAAATTAGTATTAAACATTAATAATATAGAAAAGGAAATATTTTTATATATATTAAATATTAAATATATTTCTATTTCTATATTTCTATTTCTAAAGAATAACATGGATCTGGAAGTTTACATTAGTAGTGATGAAAAGCCTTGTCTTTCAATTATTGTCACCTAACAGGCTTCTCATTTGTAAATAATAATGTGAATAAAGACTGCCTCTAAAGTCATATGTAAATCTAAGGAGCGTGTTAAGTTTATATGTAAGATAAAATAAGAAACCAAGCAAAGCGGAGCGGAGCGAGGCGATGTCCCTAGACCTACTTAAAATTAAATTGTCACTAAAATTGAAAATTATTTGCCTGAGAGTTATTCAACTCAACTCAAATTTGTATTTTCAAGACGTCGTTTTCAACATTTTTATTCGCCCATAGTCTTTCGCCTACTTAATATTTTGGGATGCTATATTCAATATTTTTGACATCTTAAATTTGAATTTATATTCGCTCGTTTAAATACTACCCTTTTCCTTATTTTTGAATGAAAAGTAATGAATAAAAGTGATTACAAGGTGGTAGAGCTGATGCCGGGGTCGACTGTGGAGGTAACACCATCTTACTTGGAGACCCCCACGAAGTAATTCGGGGGAGAGTACGAGGACAGCTCACAGGCAAAAAACCAGGAAGCCCACCATGTATGGGACCGATGGATGGCGGTATATCTATCCCTTATAGCCGGGCCTTATATGGAACAGACTGGTGACGGGCAGCGGCGTCACTGGTGCGAGAGTTCCGGCACCGCGCTCACCAATCCGCCTGCCCAGCATGTGTGAGTATGGGCAATTCTTCCAGGATGACCGCCGGGAGTGGCAAAGTCCTGGAAAAGCTTATGTCCAGCAGTGGACGAACTAGGCTGATGGATGGAATAAAAGTGATTCATGGCATTACGTGACCAAATTCTATTAGGCTTTTTAGCGAAGTTGTGTTATTTTATGCATTACTTTGGTAATGATCCTGCACAACAAGAGAGCACAAATGTTCAAGATTGCAAGCCGGGTCATTCGAAACTGCACCCCAAGAATTTATTTGATATCGTGCGCCAACTAATTCCTAGGGCTGCTTATTTCATCTTCTTCTACAGCCACTCTTTCACAGGTTTCAGCTGTGGCTTGTCACCACCCTTAAGGTTAAACATGTTGCCAAATTATTATGCCACCATTACCACCTTACCTCCTGTTACTCTCTGAGTTTTCGGGTGATCGCCTCCATCCTAGGTCTGAACGAAGCTTTCCGTCAGGCGTGATAGTAGCTCATTTTATGCGTTAAAAATAATGTGTCCACTGCTAGACATAGGCTTTTCCAAGATTTCGCCATTTCGCGGTCCTCCCAGAAGACATGCTTATACTTACACACGCTGGGCAGGCGGGTTGGTGAGCGCGGTGCCAAAACCCTCGCACCGGTGACGCCACTGCCTGTAACCAGTCTGTTCTTTATAAGGCCTGGCAATTGGAAACATGGGTGGATCTAGGATTTGATTTCGGGGGGGGGGGGGGGGGGGCATTTTTAGACGCCTTAGGCCTTGAGGTGCTTACGCTAAACCTATTTATACCTTATATACCTATGCTGTGTAAGAGTGCACCCGAATCAAAACTAAAAGTCTTGTCCAATGTATGGAATCCTTGGGCATCTGGGAGGGCATGGCTCCCGCCCCTTTATCTGCCAATGATTGGAGATGGATATACCACCATCAATCGTTGCCAAGCATGTTGGACCACCTAGTTGTGCCTGTTTGATGGCTGTCTTCCCATTTTTCCTCAAATTACTTTGGGGAGGGGGGGGTTTGCGAGTAAAATGGTGATACTTTTACAGTCGAGTCCGGCATCAGTTCTACCACCTACATTAAAGGATATCCACTAATAATTTCACTTTCTACAGGCATTACAAGCTAGAAGCGGAGATAGCCATGATGACGTGGAGGGTGAGTTGGTGCGACGTGTTGCTCCCTGGAGGGCGGCTACGAGGCAGCATGCACTCGCTCGCTCGAAGGTACAGCACTGGGGTAAGTTGGTACTACATCATTTTCTTCATCAGCCTGCAACCAAGTAAATCCTCTCCAAAAATGGCGTTTCCATAGCTGAAGATTGTCCATGGCGTATATTTCACCTGATGGCTTTGCCTCCAACAGTTCGTTTTCAGAACCCCGTCTGATAGGGAGCGGCGTATTAAGTAGGTTTAAGAAGGTGAGATATTTCATTTCATTTTATTTATTTGTTACGCTTTTTGTACATTTACAAACCTTATTTACAACACATTTTCACATAAAAAACAGACATTGTCTACGATGGCGGCACTTATTGCTAATAGGAATATCTTCCAGACAACCTTTGGGTGGAATGAAAAAGATGTTAACGATAAAAAGGGTAACAAAAAAGCAATGTGCTAATATTAACCAAAATGTAATATTAATTAACATAATAATCTAATGAGTATATATTTTATATTTAACATAAAAAAATACATACACATACAAAAATTAAAATTAATAAAATAAACGTAAATAAATAAACACGTATATATACTTTAATAGTTAATATTAGGGACGGGATTTTTAGATGGAGTTCAATTTTGACGGGTATTCAGAATGAAAAAAGTGCTTCACTTTGATCTTAAATGAGTTAACATTTTTCTACTTTTGGATAGAAAGGGGCAAACGGTTCCAGAGTCGTGCATGTTTAATTTTCGGTAACAAGATTTTTGGCTTCCGATTATTGGTAGCCCCGTTTGTGCGCCTAAACCCTTATTTTTTGTTTTTCTCCCTTGGTTAAGGCTTTAAAAGCTGTGAAAGTGCCACTACTTTAGAAATTAAATCATTTCTTATTTACCAGAATAGCATAGTTTTTATAGAACAAAACGTCCTTAGCGAGCTAAAATTTTATCGGTGTAACTACAAAACGGTGTTTAACTTTAGACAGTGTTTAAATCTGTTGCTGTCACTCTTTTACAATGTGAAGGAAAAGGCGACAACAACAGATTTAAACACTGTCTAAAGTTAAACACCGTTTTGTAGTAACACCGTATAAGTTTAAATTTTAGCAAGAAAGCTTTCCATTTTTAAAATAGTTCATTGCTTAAGAGTCGGAGTTCCGAGATTGGGCAAAACAGGGTTCGGGGTTATGGCTTTTTAAGATAGTAAAATATTAATTTCTGAACAAAATAAATACCACTTGTTACCTTACAAGATGAAGTACAGGTTCATTAAAAAAAATCTTGGCACTAATGTATAGTAACTTCAGAAAAAAAAACAGGATGTCAAGTTCAGGTTACACCCGTAGCGCTGCAATGCTATTTAAGAGATTTTCCTGAAATTCTGTTTTTTTTCTGAAGTTACTATACATTATTGCCGTGATTTTTTTTAATGAACCTGCACTTAATCTTGTAAGGTAGCAAGTGGTATTTATTTTGTTCAGAAATTTAAATTTTTACCGTCTTAAAAAGCCATAACCCCGAACCCCGAATCTCGGAACACCGACCCTTAAGTTTTAAGAATGTAAGTTTTTTTTTTTTCTAAACTGGCAGCACATTTGCAGCTTTAAGGGCTACAATTTAACAATTTATTCCCACGCTGCAGGTCAAAATTCACACTTGTCTGTGAAGGTATAGTAAAGAAAAAGCTGCCGTGAAATATCTTTTTTTTTTGTTTAAGAGCCGTTTAGCAGCCGGATTGTGAAAAACCCGCTTTTTTATAATTAATCAAAACAGAGCACTTAAATTCAAAATTTGCTCAATAGTCATTCATCAAAACCTTATTACCTTTGTAGCGTGTAATCTGTCATCGCAAAATTTCCTTTGGTTTCTGAATATTAGATATTTAAAATAAAAAATTCCAATTTACAGAGACCAATGGAAACTTCGCGATGGCAGCATACACAGTATACTGGGTATTAATATGATAACATTTTTCTTCAAACAGATCGTTCTACCCATGAATAAGAACAAATTTTACTATGGGGCCAACACTGAAATCGCAAAAAAAAAATCACCTGTTCCATAGACAAGTTAAATACCTACTTGAACAAAATATATGAAACGGCTGATTTATTTATTGCGATTTTTGGGTTGGCCCCGTAGTAAAAGCTATTCATAATAATGGGTAGAACACCCCGTTTTAAGAAAAAAGGTATAATGGTTAAAATAAGTAATATGGTTTTGTTGAATAACTATTTTGTGAATTTTGAATTTAAGTATTCTGTTTCGATTAATTATAAAAAAGCGGGTTTTTCACAATCCGGCTGCTAAACGACTCTTAAAGAGCATTTTAATTAAAATGTCTATGAGAGTGACTCTTTTGAAGTTTCGTTCAGTTGTTTCATTTTAATTTGCATGGGTCAGTTCTTTTAAATTACGGGTGCGCGTTTTTACCTTTGAGGATTACGTGAGGACATGTTTTTAGGGTTGCATACCCAAAAGGCAAAACGGAGCTCTATTAATGTTACTCTGCTGTCTGTCCGTCTGTTTGTTTATCCGTCCCTATATCACAGGTCTTGTAGATGGAATAAGCCAGACTTGGGATATTATAAGCAGAATGGTGACTTAAAATCGAATATTTAATTAGATATTAAATTTGATCATTTTGTTAACATAAAAAAGAGCCGATTTTTTTCTTAACTTGGCTTTTATCTTTCTGTAGAGCTCACTCAGCAGAGTACAAATTGTATATTGTGTTATTATACAAATTTTATATTGGTAGACTTAACCCTTTTTAGTTTTATTTTATTTATTTATTATTAATTTAGAATTGCACATTATAAAATCAAAGATTTCAAAAGTTTAGATGAGCCCTGGCACCTAAAATCGATTGCATTGTTTTTGAATGCGTGCGTTTATATAATGCCGACGCGCGCACACTTATGAGTGTGCAATTTGTTTACCTACGGTCAGCAAACTGATCAGACTATTAAAGTTGTTAAAATTCAAAACTTTAAGTGCACTTAAGGCGTCCAACTATCACTATGTTCAGATAGCACCGATTCCAAACGTGTGAGCGTCACCCAATTAAAGGTGGAAACATTTTGGTACGGTAAGAGCTTATCTTTACTTTTGAAATCTTTACAAAATACTGATAATGACGATTATTTATTAATGTATTTTGTAAGCTGTAACAAAATCAAACAATCATTCTTCTATTTTCATGACTTTCCCTAAATTTGACGAAATACGGAACCCTAGGTGGGCGAGTCTGACTTGCACTTGACCGCTCTTACACAATATTCATGCATTTAAAGTGGCTGTAGAATAGGGTGTGTCAAAATTCCACTTTTATTGAATTTCATACTGTAATTGTGGAATTACTTTGAAGGGATCTATAAAAAGCTTGAATAAAAAAAATATTGGACGAAGTCTTCAGCCCCTCTATTCTGTATCTTAAGTTGCCAACTGCACAGGGTGCCTATCGTCAAAAACATAGATAAAAACTAAACTTTCAAAATTGCTTTTAGTGGGTATTGAACTATTTACGAACTGTGTCGTCACTTCAAGTGCTAACATGCCCTTAGACAATCGGAATTCGATAGTATATCTATGTTTTTGATGATATACACCCAGTCCAGAAGGCAACTAGAGACACATAATAGGCCCGCTGCTCGCTTATTCAAATTCAAACTTTTACAAAATGCATAGAAGAAAAAAAAATTTTTTTTTTCACTTTTCTATTAATTTTTGTTTTTTATAGATACCTACAAAGTCAAAGATTGTCAATTTCAAAGTCAATTTCACTATTACAATATGAAATTCGAAAAAAGTAGAAATTCGACACACTCGAAGTACGAGTGTTTGATTGTTTTGTCATTACTCAGAAATTTCGCTGTTTTGATATTGTTTCTAACGTTTTGATAAGATAACCAAAGAAAGTTAGTCTTTACGCCTTATTGAATTGAAAAACGAACATCCTTTTGTTCTTTTGCAATAAAGAACATTCGTGCAGCAAACTTCGATATTAATGTACAGAAATCGACATGAATTCTTTATGATTGCTTTTTGTGCAAGATTGTAGGATCGTTTCCTGCTTTTCTTTTATATTATTGGATATCTAACGAGAATAATCCACTTTATCTGAGACCGCTTTCCAAGTAGAAGTTATTTTATATGACGTATTTAATTATGTAGGAGTGTATGTTTGTTTGATTTTATGTCGGTAAATACAACTTTTGTTTTTGGACAACTTTTTATGTGAGGTGTGGTATTCCTCAACTTTTTTCATTGTGTTTCTTCTTTCCACCGTAGATTTGCTCGCCAGTTATTTGTTTTTCGTCGAAATTGTGTGTAGCTTTGTTTAGTAAACAAGCATTCGTATCCCAATGGCCCTCATTAACATCACAGTTGCACAAAATACTATTTTGAGTTACCAATATCTGAACCTCAGCTTTGTACGTCGTTTAGGTCATTTAAGGCGATTACCATCGCCAAATTAGCAGCTCGATATTTGTCACTACAAATATTAACGGAAACGACATTGAAATAACGTTCATATCAGCGCGCAATGCACAGTGGCTTTTACGACGCTCGCTGCGTCCTTGATAGGGCGAAATAGGAGAAAATTATGCTTTTCACTTGGACGTGATTACTCGATTGAATAATCTTATGTTATGTTTATAGCTATAAAGTTTATCTATTTATCAAAGCATAGGTGAATTCAATCGGCCAAGCCACTCAGGAGCAGTAAGGAATTTGAGGTCAAAAAACACCATTCAGTAAAAAAAAAAATTCATGTAGAAGTTTTGGTGGTATGAAAAAGAAAAATGTTGCATATGTTGTCTAAGAGTTGATTATTCATAATACATTTTTTCATTATTTTTGGTTTGGATATAAACGAGGAGTAGGCTTTAGAATGTACCTATTTGGCAATAGTAAGGCCCTTAAGTGTGACATAAATACATTTCGTGGTTTTTACCTTGGATACGACTGGACTACGTCCCCCTAAAAAAATAAAGTTTGCCTTATATGATTATTCTTCAGTGCTGTGGGTGTTAGCTTCGACATAAACTAACTATGGTGGCATTACTGGCATTTTTTACTTTACAACGTAGGGCAACTTCGGTTGCGTAGGTTTGCTACGACGTAGGCCAACTGCTACGACGTAGCTAAGTATGAGGACGTGGGTGACGTAGGTTAGCTACGACGTAGGCCAACTACGATGGCGTAGATATGCTGTGACGTTAGCTAACTGCTTTGATGTAGTTAACTATGGTGACGTAGGTTAGCTACGAGGTAGACAAACTGCCGTGGCGCAAGTAAGCTGCGTCGTAAGCCAACTGCTACGACGTAGCTAAGTATAAGGACGTAGGTGACGTAGGTTAGCTACGACGTAGGCCAGCTACGATGGCGTAAATAAGCTGCAACGTTGGCTAACTGCTTTGATGTAGCTAACTATGGTGATGTAGGTTAGCTACGAGGTAGAGAAACTGCCGTGGCGCAAGTAAGCTGCGTCGTAAGCCAACTGCTACGTTATAGCTAAGTATGAGGACGTAGGTGACGTAGGTTAGCTACGACGTAGGCCAGCTACGATGGCGTAAATAAGCTGCAACGTTGGCTAACTGCTTTGATATAGCTAACTATGGTGACTTTGGTTAGCTACGAGGTAGACAAACTGCCGTGGCGTAAGTAAGCTGCGTCGTAGTTCAAATGCTACGACGTAGCTAACTATGGTGACATAGGTTAGCTACGAGGTAAACCAACTGCGGTGGCGTAGGTATGGTACGTTGGAGTCCAACTTTTCGAAAAATTACTGACGTTGTGTATTATTGCACGAATTGACTCCACTGACCTACTTTATCTAGTTCTTGTCCATAACGCTCTTTTGCAGACAAAAATAAAATATCAGAATTTATGTTTTCGTGATAAATATTGTAAAATTGTATTTATTCCTTTTGAGGTTCTGAAATCCCAAGGAAAATGCGAGTATTTTGGTTACTACATTTTTACGAGCGTACTAATAATAACAAATGTTTGTCTTTGGCCCAATAACCTAAGAGGCAGCAAATGTTTTTGAAAAAAAAAACTTACTTTCTGTTGTTTATTCAAAATTCTCATCTTACCGAACAAAAAAACCAGCCAAGTGCAAGTCAGACTCGCGTACCTACGGTTCCGTATTGTGGATGATAAATTCAATTTGGTAATTTTTTTTTCGTGAATTTCTCGACCGCTTTATTTTTCCTGTAATTTTTACGTAAACACATATTACCATGATTTTTTTCATATTTTTTGGTCTACCAGTTTTGGAGATAAGGGGAGGGGGACATACTTATTTTTGTGGTTTTTTAAAGATTTCTCAAAACCAATGCCAGTAAGTATAGAAAAAGTATATATTTTTACAATCAGCTTTTTAATATCTACAATTTGATACGCATATTGTATTTTCATAAAATATATTTTTTTATTTAGATAGAAAGATAGATGTAATTTTTATTTACTCAGCACTATAAACAAATTAATTGAAACACATTTTAGATACAAAACAAAATGAAGTGCTGGATAAAAAAGCCCTGACTCAGCATGTGTTGCAGCCAGTAGACTACAACGCTGTTATTATGCCAGAACCATTGTTTTGTCACGCATACTTCCGACATTTTAATGTACATACTTACATAGATACAAATATTTACTGTATAATACATAGTACTATTTTAATTATATAACATTAGTTATCAACAATAATGATGTACAATAAACATACATATATAATAAAATAAGCGAGTAAGTGAGTAATCAATATGTGGCCATACATACAAGTTATAGAATAGGCAGATGAAAAATAGATTATTTATTTTACTTCTTTTTTTATATTTCCCATTAGTGCTGTTTTTTTTTAATCGCTGTAGTGTTCCTGTAATTGGCCAGTTAGTGTCTACAATTTTAATTTTTTTCATATTTTTCGGTTTACCGGTTTCGGGGATAAGGGGGGGACACATATTTTTAGGGTTATTTAAAGATTTCTCGAAACCAGTGTCAGTAAATATTTTTAAAGTATATATTTTTACAATCAACATTTTAATAACTACAATTTGAGACCCATATTGTATTTTTATAAAATATTTTTTTTATTTATTTAATTTCTTTTTTGTATTTCTCATTAGTGCTGATTTTTTTTAATCGCTATAGTTTTCCTGTAATTGGCCATCTATAATTGACATTTATTTCATATTTTTCGGTTTTCTAGTTTCGGAGATAAGGGGGGGGGGGGACATACATACTTTTGGGGTTTTTTAAAGATTTCTCGAAACCAGTGTCAGTAAATATATTAAAAGCATATATTTTTAGAATCAAATGTTTAATACCTACAATTTGATACCCATATTGTATTTTTAGACTAATATTTTTTATTTTTCTCACTTTTGTTTTGGAAATATTTTGAACAATTTCAAATTTTTCATATTTTTTTTACACCGTAATATGTGGGCAAATTAATGCTATTTTTGTGTCAAATTTCATGTATGTATCTTGTACGGTGCTAAAGTTATGAGGCTGTGACATACGGACGGACGGACAACGGAGTCTCACCATAAAGGTTCCTTTTACCTTTTAGGTACTACGGAACCCTAAAAGACAGTCTTGGGGATAGTGTTGGCATACTTCCTTTTTCCGCTCTCAATGACGTTTGCTCCAAGCAAACTTCGTATAAATTTTAAAGTGAGATAATAAAGAATTCAGGAATAACTGCAGTCGCCCATATCCGTATGAGTAACTATTTTCATTGAACGTCACTTGCGTTGGAAAAAAGTGGTCGTTTTAATAAAAATGTATACATTCGAAGCTAAACATACACTCAAATCAGTCACAAGCTTAAAACCCATATCTACTAATTTTAAAATTAAGCCACTGGTAAATAGATAAAAACCCGGTTGATTCGAAAAAACTTCGAATTTGTCAAGTAAATGAACCACAAACAATTCAGTTCATCCGACATACTTACTGGAAAAGGCTTCATCTTTTTTACAAGTCAAGTAGAAACAATTTGTTTGGGGAAAGCAATTAACCCCGTGAATAAATCCCATGGAGCGTAGTACAGGTGTTTTTATTCCAGATAGTGTTCAAGTTCAATCAAGTGACAAAAAACTGGCCGAGTGCGAGTCGGGCCTCGCTCTGTTAGGGTTCCGTGTAAACCAGATATTCATTTAATTTTAGGTAATGCTCTAATTCTGTCAGACATAATCCGTCTATCACGGAATAAAAGCATCATACAAACACTGGTACCTACGTAGGTTTTATAACAAAATAAATTCACACCCATCGAAAAATGAATTTATTACATTTAATAGACTTAAATAATTTAAACAGAAATTACAAACTTAATCATTGCCTACAAAATTCATGAAACAAAACTGCAAAATTATGTTGGTTGAGTATTCAGGAAAGTAACTCTAAAACTAAAACTCTAAAAAAAGGCGTTTTTAGTATTTGTTGTTTAAATACAGATGGTACATAATCTACAGAAATTTCAAATTCCTAATTGCTTTGGTCTTTGAGATAAACCCTGTAACAAAAATGGTTTAAAATGGCAACTTTGATAAGTTTCTGTATATTTATACTCTACTGAATGAATTCTAGATAATGACACCCCACATGCTAGAATGGGAAAAAATAATTTTTTCGGGTCTGTTTTCATGTATGAGGCTCCCCTGAAAAATAATTTAGTTACATTTTAAATTCAAAATTCGGTTTAGGGTCAACATTTTACATAATTTAAAGTTTCTATTTCATTCCGTTTAAGAGCTAGATACCCGTGACAGACAGACAGACGGTCAGAGGAGTGACAGTTATAGGGCTCCGACTTGCTTTTTGGGTACGGAACCCTAAAAATTACAGTAATAATGCTGTAGATAATGTCAGTAAGAAGCGGTAGCTATTTGTTTATTTGTGTACAGCCACTTGCTGTATGGTGAAGAAAAAGACTAGGTAAACCTGTAGTCCCAAAAAAGCATGTATTTTTGCCCGAAATACGGCGAAAAGGCTCACCACCTATCAAGTTGGGACATAAAAATCATCTGTGAAAAGATGGTCTTACGAGTGTTGAAAGTGTCACAGAGATGTAATGTCGTGACGAAATGTTTTATATTCTTCATCGGTGTAACTACAAAACGGTGTTTAACTTTAGACAGTGTTTAAATCTGTTGTTGTCGCCTTTTCTTTCATATTGTAAAAGAGTGAGAGCAACAGATTTAAACACTGTCTAAAGTTAAACACCGTTTTGTAGTTACACCATATCTGTGTTACTACAAAAGAGTGTTTAAGCGATGTTTAACTTTTGACAGTGTTTAAATCTGTTGCTGTCACTTTTTTACAATATGAAAGAAAAGGTGACAACAACAGATTTAAACACTGTCTAAAGTTAAACACCGTTTTGTAGTCACACCATATCTGTGTTACTACAAAAGGGTGTTTAAGCGATGTTTTACTTTTGACAGTGTTTAAATCTGTTGCTGTCACTTTTTTACAATATGAAAGAAAAGGTGACAACAACAGATTTAAACAGCTAAAGTTAAACACCGTTTTGTAGTAACACCGTATATGTTTTAAAACTACGTATACTATTACCTTAACTAGAACACAAACCGTTTCGTTGCTGAAAACATTGATGTCTCTTCCACTATAATGAATCTTGGTTGGAAAGCAGCCAAGTAAATTATCCCTCATTATTTGGGTAATCATTCCTCGTCTCATATGGTGTGGTGGCATTTATGATGATGACAAGAACATTCCAACATCTTAACTATACACGAAGGCACATTGCTGCGACGCCTAAGAAGTCTAATATGTTACGTGGATCTGAAAGCCAAGCAAAATTGTGTCGGAAAAATTGCAAGGATGTAGAATAATTACACGTTATAACTGTGGCATTTTCGAAAATTCAAAAGAAATTCTTAAATTTATAAGGCAAATTCTCAAAACTACTTTATTTAAGACATTTTGAGGTAAGTATTATTTTATATATAGGTATATATTTATACAATATATAAGGTGACTTTTTGATCATCGTCCAAATTCATACTGGAGGCTTAGTAAGTGATCAGCATCATGAATTGATAAAATAATTTGTAAAATTTGTGTTATGAAATTTCGACTTCCCATAGTAATTTACTCCCAGTTCTGAGTGAATCACTATGGGGAGTCGAAATTTCATTTCATGTTTTTTACAAAAATCGTAATTGTTTCATGATGCTGATCACTTACCAAGGCTTAAGTATGAATTTGGACGATGTTGACAAATTCACCTTGTATATGTAGATACGCCTTAAATATATAACGCCTTACCCATACCATTACGCCATAATGCCTTAAAAAACGTAGTTTTTTTTCTCTCTTATCCTTATGTTACTGTCGCTTTAAAACTAACTTTTTAAAACTCAAAAGGATAAGAAAATCGTATTTCTGAAAATAATTATAGCACTGCATAGCTTTTAATAAATGACGCTCGAAATAAAAATTGTGTATTGATTTTATTTCCAATTTTTTCAACATCCCGGTTATCATCAAAGATGGCATTTGATATGATGTTGGTAACACTTTCTACGCCCCCGTACTATTCTAAAATAGTTTCTCTTATTCCTATTTGGTTTCAGTTTTCTAATATAACCTTTTTTGCTATTAGTGTTTCTGAAAATTGTGTATTTATTTTATTTTTTGTTTAATTAAAACGGTGTCTAAATACGTATTTTCGAAATATATTTCGGCCCATTTTGAGGCCAGTCGAATTATAGACAGTAAATGACATAAAATATACAGGGTGTAATCTTTAAGTGTGACTAGGCTATTATTCCGTAACTATTAAAGATATCAAAAAAATTTAAACTGATATCGAAAGTACGTTACCTAATCAGTAAAATGACATCAATAACTTTTTGAAAATGCAAAGAGAAGTATTCAAAATTTTGACATTAATCATTCCCATACGTTTAATATTAGATTAGTGCTTTGTGATTTATTATGCACTCTTATTATAATATCAAGAGTTTGTCAAGCAATATATTTCGCTGTTAATCAAACAATCTTAGTTAATGAGAACTGTGTATTTCTTAACTTTGTACCCGAGGCTACACATATTGTAGCGACCACAGTGCCATCTGTTTCTCGAAGTAATAAGAATATATATACGTATATGTGGCAGGCAAATTGTATAACAAGTCAGTTATATTGCTATGAGCAATAAGTGCCGCCTCTGAACACCAATGTTTTTTTTCTGTATGTCGTTATTATTTGTGCAAAAAGTGTCATAAAAAATGTGCCTGAACAGTAGATTTGGCTGAACTGAACCTTGATATCTTCCCCCAGACAGCATACTCTGATGACGCCGCCTCCATGGCTGGAGATCGCCAGGTCTACACTCCAACTGGGCTCTACAAGGGTTGCAGGGTTGCACTAAAGAAAGTGGATAAACAAAGGTAAGCTTCAGGGCAAGCGAAGCCAGATTTTAATAGCTATAGGGCAGCTGGAAAAACAGTACGCATCATAAGAAAACGAAACGTCAATTTTGCCTTACAATTTTTATCGCTTTACGCATATTACTGCGTTTCTGGTATGGGGTCCAAAATGTGCAAAGGTGACCGATTTCCCAGCGGCCCTCTAAATGACGTAACTTTTGTGTCAAAGAAATATTATAATAATGAAATTATGCATTAACTGAGTGATTTTAATGTTAATAAATACCTCATTATATTCAAGCATGCACCGTTGAGTTTTTCAGAATTTATATTATTGCTTCTGCCGACGATGAAGGAAAACACTTTTGTGTGAACTTGCATGTCCTCAAAAGCGTATATTTGTGCCTGAAGTATGATCGTTATCAAGTTGGAACGTAAAAATCGTCTGCGTAAAGAGGGTTTACGAGTTTTGACTGTTTCTGTCAACAGTCCACACATGGAAACACCTCTGATACGCCGTCGCGTAAACATTGAATGAAGATATAATTATGTTTTAATTTACGGGGAAAAGGCCGAGAGGCACCTGGTTGAACCACGTGCATAGTAATAGTACATTATAATTGTCCGAGCGGTGGAAATAAGGGTTGTTGGAACTCATTTGTGTTATTTATTATTTATGACTGATTGACAAGTTTTCGGTTTTTTCCAACTTAGACAGATGACAAGAATATAATTTGCTAAAAGTCCACAATTTCGAATATTTTATTTTTATCAGATTTCTTTTAGTAGTATACATCCATTTTCAACAACTGGCGACCGTGAACCTGCAAAGAAATATGGATGAATTACAAAAACTTAAAAGAGATAGAGCAACCTGGAGAAGCTCATTTACGAGGCTTGTGAACAAGATTAGCTTAGCCCTCAAGAACACTGAAACCGAAGAAATCGGAACAAGTATAAAAATCCTCAGAGATAAGTATGAAAAAATAGAAACAATGGATAATACGATAATCCAAATGATGTTTGACGTAGATCTCCCCCAAGACCAACAAAACACGGAATTAGACGAACAAGACGAATACAAACATAAGTTTCTGGATGTCACAGAAAAAGTAAATAGAATAACACAAGATATCGATGGTGACAGCTCCGCTGGAGGAACTATAATGTCAAATGAATGTCAGAAATGTCTAGAATCTTTAAAATTATCGAAACGACAATTTAAGCTCCCAAACGTCGATCTTGTAAAGTTTTCAGGAAATGTTATGTCTTGGATACCCTTTTGGGGCCAATTTAAACGCATACACAATGACGACACACTGGACAACCATGATAAGTTTCAGTACCTACTCACAGCAATACCTGAAGGCTCCAAGGCTCGAGAGCTTATAGATAGTTTCCCACCATCAGCCGAGAATTACGAAACGGCTGTAAAACACCTACAAGAACGATTCGGACGTGAAGACCTTTTAATAGAGGTCTATGTTAGAGAACTGCTGAATTTAGTTCTATCACAGGTAAAAAACGAATATAAACTGCCAGTGTCTTCACTCTACGACAAACTGAATACACAACTTCGTGCTCTAGAAACAATGGGACTTACCAGCGATAAATATGCAGCAATACTGAGTCCTCTCGTTCAATCTGCACTATCTACAGAAATATTGAAGGCATGGGAACGCACCCGGCAAGGTACCATTAACGATGCCCAAGGTAAGATACTTGATAATCTTTTACAATTCCTCAAACATGAAGTAGAAAGTTGTCAAAGGATTTCTCTTGCTAGAGAGGGATTTGCCTCGAAAACAATTAATCACGATGAGGAAAACAATACCTCCGTACCAACTGCGTCCTGCTTGTACTCTGGAAATTCCAGTAACAATAGAGATAAGTGCATATTCTGTGAAAAGGATAACCACACTAGTATCCAGTGCAATAAAGCAGCGAATCTTAGTATAGAAGAGCGTAAGAAACATATATTTAATGTTAGGGCTTGCATCAGATGTCTCCGACTAGGCCATAATTCATTCAAATGTCGCACCTTTGTCAGGTGCCTAGCTTGCTCAAAACAACACAATATACTTATGTGTCCAGAGATTGCCAAATCTGCTGTAAACGCATCAGAAAGCAAACAAAGCGAAATAATAGAGAAATCAAGTAATGAAAACAATGACACACAACTATCACTTTCAAATAAATTCAAACCAATGGTAACTTATCTACAGACATTACTTGTAAAAGTCTGCTATTTAGATAAAGAGATCACAGTTAGAGCTTTAATTGACAATGGAGCTCAAAGGTCATATATTAAACAAGAATTAGCTCAAAAACTTGATCTCCCAATTGTCAAGGAAGAGATGATGGGCCATGTTGTTTTCGGTGGAGTAAACACAAAACCTGAAATACACCAATTATATAATGTAATGTTAAAAAGTATGGACAGTTCTTTTATCTTCTCAGTACATGTTTTAAATGAGAACAAAATATGCGGCGATCTTCCTAGAGTTTATGAAGCAGAACTTCTAGAAGAATTATGGAAACATAATGTAACACTCCACGATGTAGGAAAGGAGATCCCCGAAATCAGTATATTAATTGGAGCAGACTACTGTGGGAGACTCTTAACTAACAAGATACTCCAACTCAAAAATGGCATGACAGCCGTAAATACTAAATTGGGCTGGACTATACAAGGTGTGAAAGTAGAAAATTACAAATCCTATCCATCAACAACCTTAACTACTACCTTGCACATTTCACAGTTGTGGGATTTAGAAACCCTAGGAATAAAAGATCCAACTGAAGTAAAGAGTGAGATGCAAAAAGAGAAGGAAATAATGAAGAAGTTTTCTGATACAATTTCTATCAATGAAGAGGGTAGATACGAAGTTGAATTACCATGGAAAGAGGGTCATAAAGAGCTCAACAACAATAAAGAACTGGCAAAGGCAAGATTAAAATCAACAACTAAACGTTTATTGCAAACAAAAAATTTAGAAGCTTATGATCAAGTCTTTCAAGACTGGTTAGTAAAGGGAATAATTGAAGAAGTAAAAGAAGATGACGAAAGTGGGCATTATCTTGCTCATCACGCTGTCATAAAAAATACAAGTACAACTACACGTGTACGACCTGTGTTTGATGCGTCGGCCAATGATAAAAACGGCAACTCTTTGAACAAATGCCTAGAAAAGGGCACAAACCTTTTGGAACTTATACCAAAACTATTAATCCAGTTTCGGCTGAGAACTGTAGGTATTTCAGCAGATATTGAAAAGGCATTTCTACAAATATCGTTAAACTCAAGTGACAGAAACTATCTAAAATTTTTATGGTGGAAAGATGGAGAAGTTATTACTCTAAGACATCGCCGTGTAGTCTTCGGCCTTTCGTCAAGTCCGTTTCTTCTTGCTGCGACGATAATCTACCACTTGTCGAATTGTCCTATAACAGTACAAAAAACGGCCAAACACCTGATGAAGTCATATTATGTAGATAATTGTGTAACAAGTCTCGAGAAGGACGAAGTTATAAATTTTGTCGAAGAGTCAAAACATTTGATGGCTGAAGGAAAATTCAACCTCAGAGAATGGAATATTTCACAAATGACAGGTTACACACCAGAAAAGGAAATTGTTTCGGTTCTTGGTATAATATGGAACACAAAGGAAGACAAGATTTATATCAATGTACCCGATAATACGAAGGAAAAACTAACAAAAAGGACATTATTGTCAATTGCCCAAAAGATATTTGATCCTATAGGATTCACATGCCCCACTACGCTTATACCCAAACTGTTGCTACAACGAGCGTGGTCCAATGGTGGAGGATGGGACACAGAGCTAGCAGAAGATATCAAGGATGATTTGAACCAGTGGCTCAAAAACATACATTTGCTGAACCTTTGCCATTTACCAAGGAGACTTACAAGAGAGACAGTAGAGAAATGTGAAAGGAGTATTCATGTCTTCAGTGACGCAAGTCAGAAATCATATGGTGTGTGCATATTTCTACGAACTGAGTATCAAGGTTCAATCACCGTACAGTTAATTTTAGCTAAAGCTCGAGTTGCCAAACCAAATGTAACAATACCTCGATCTGAATTAATAGCTGGACTAATAGCAACCAGGCTTGGTCAACAAGCAATTGAAGCTCTCGACATTAAATGCCCAATTTATTACTGGACCGACTCAACGGTGCTATTAACTTGGATAAAAAAGGAAGCTTTATGGGCGGTTTTTGTTCAAAACAGAGTAGAAGAGATCAAAGCTAACTCAAATCCTGATGACTGGTATCATGTTCCTGGTACACTCAACCCAGCTGATCTGCCATCTAGAGGGTGCGATGCCAAAACTTTGGTTGAATCGACCTGGTGGGAAGGACCCGATTGGCTAAAAGATGATAAGACACACTGGCCGTCATCAAAAATTGAAGCTTTTGATGTTAACGCTGAAAAGGAATTGAGAAAAACAAACACCGTTTGTTTAAATGCTGTCCAAAATAATACAATAAAGAATAATTGTGAAAAATTGTTCACGGAAGAGAATTTCACACATTTTTCAAAATATTCAAAAACTCTCAGAACTCTTGCATACATTTTGAGATTCAAGAGACATAATCATGGAAATATAGACACAAATAGAAAGCTGGTTGGAGACAAAGAACTCAACTGTTCTGAACTAGAAGAAGCTGAAATAAGACTATTCAAGATAATACAAAGTGAATTTAAATATTACATTAAAAATAGAAAACTTGCATATTTTGAAGATGAAAATGGTTTATTGAGAGTACATACTAAACTTTTGAATAGTGAAGAAGAAGATAACTTTAAACAACCTATTATTCTACCAGATAAAAGTACAATAATATATAGATTGGTGAGAGATACACATGAAATAAATAATCATGCTGGGGTATCAACCTTGGTAGCGATCTTAAGAGAAAGATACTGGATTATCAAAGTTCGGCGTCTAACTAAAAGTATCGTTTCTCATTGCACCAAATGTAAAAGACACAACGCAAAACCCTGCATGGTACCATTTGCCCCATTACCACTGAATAGATTAAATATGTACGCAGCACCCTTTGAAACGTGTGGCATAGATTACGCAGGACCACTTCACCTACGGTCAGGAGAAAAATGTTATATAGCACTATATACTTGTGCTATTTATAGAGCAATACATTTAGAACTGGTACAATCTTTATCAACACAATCCTTTCTCATGTCACTAAGACGATTCATAGCTCGCAGAGGCCGACCAAATACGATTTATTCAGATAATGGTACATGTTTCACTGGAGCCAATAATTTATTGGAAAATATAGACTGGAATGAAATTCAAGCCTATTCTACAATTCACCGAATTAATTGGATATTTAACCCCCCGACAGCTGCTTGGTGGGGAGGATGGTGGGAAAGAATGGTCCGCACTGTAAAAGAAATGTTAAGAAGAATATTAGGCAGATCCATTGTAAATAGTATAGATATGGAGACTATTCTGTGTGATTGTGAAGCAATAATAAATGCTAGACCACTAACATATGTCACAGAAGATACATTAATGCCTATTACTCCAAATTATTTCCTGCAGGGAATACCTAGGAACGACGTCCCAGATTTAGATGTTCTTGACAGAAAGAACTTGAATGAAAGAGTAAAATATGTACAGAAGCTACGTGAGGATTTAAGACAAAGATTTAGAACAGAATATCTGGCGCTTCTTGTCCATCAGGGAAAACAAAGCAAAACCAACTTATGTGTTGGAGATGTTGTTCTCTTAGAATGCGATAAAAAACGAGTCGACTGGCCGCTTGGCTTGATATTAGAACTGTATCCAGGTACAGATAAGCACACACGAGTGGCAAAAATTAAGACTGCAAACGGTGAGAGGATTCGTCCCCTACAAAGACTTTACCCGTTAGAGATCACGCATCCTTACATAGAAGTTCTTGAAGTAGATACAGACATAGAAAGACCAATCGATGAAAAAGCGCATGTTGAAACTGAGAGACGTACCCGATGTGGACGTGTTGTAAAAGTTCCACGAAGACTTGACTTATAAATATAATAATGAAATTAAAGTGAAGTGACAAGTAGCCAGGGGTCCTAAAACTTTGTATTTATTTTGGATGAATTTCCAGGGGTACTAAACATTTTTTTTGTTATTGTTCTGAACTTAAAGTGAATTGAATTACTTAATTAGTGACTGTGTTTTTTAGGGAGTGGTAATTTTTTTGTTTTCTTTTGTTGTGGAGCGTGTTGGAACTCATTTGTGTTATTTATTATTTATGACTGATTGACAAGTTTTCGGTTTTTTCCAACTTAGACAGATGACAAGAATATAATTTGCTAAAAGTCCACAATTTCGAATATTTTATTTTTATCAGATTTCTTTTAGTAGTATACATCCATTTTCAACAAGGGTATTGCCTGTCGACGTGAGTTAGCAGGCCGAGGCTTTAGCCGAGGCACCGTAATCGGATGCTGGCGCTACAGATAAGGAACTAATGCTCTTTACCTTTTCCAAAATTGTTAAAAAAAAGCTTTTATGCTCCTAAGGAATAAAATGAATTTGCCTGTCACAGAATAGGATAAAATGTAAAAAAAATATTCACACCGAGGCGTCGGCTTAGCTGTATGGTATTTTTACTCTTGGTCTCTATTTTCAAAAGTTTGTCATAGCGAGTAAAAATGAATGTATGAAAACAATTTACTCCTTAGGGTGTAGGTGGATTTTTATACGTTTATTTTTCTCCTAGGGCAAAAAAGAGGCCTTTCCCGTCTTTTTGAGAAAAATGCAATTTGTAGAATACTCTCTGAGCCTGTTAACAAATATTTTCCTTCACAGGATCGACCTCACCCGTCCTCTCCTCCTTGAACTCAAAAAGATGAAGGACCTAGAACATGACCACCTGGCGCGCTTCTACGGCGCATGCGTAGACCCTCCTCACTGCTGCTTCCTCACAGAGTACTGTCCGAAGGGCTCCCTCCAGGATATCCTAGAAAATGATACCATAAAGCTGGACTGGATGTTCAAAGTCAGCTTGATGCATGATATTGTTCGGGTGAGTTTGTTGGCAGATTAACTGATACAGATATACGACTATTAGAGTGCATTAAACGAAGAAAAAATCTATAGAAATCCCTGAAAATTTCGAGGCTCGAACTAAGGCCAGGAACATAGCTAAAGTTCTGAAATGAAAATCTAGTTTTTTTTATTTTGTTAACAATTGATACACCAACCAAAATCGTTCATGGGTATGGTGTGTATTTCACGGCTGTTTATTTAACCCCTTATTTAAAATACCTATAATTAAATAAGAATTATTATTAGTTTAGTAACTTAAATTGAAACGAAATAACATACAAAATAAGAAAAATATTAAAACAAAGTCGAATATTATAATATTCGACTTTGTTTTAATATTTTATGCTGCAGGCAGCCCGCGTGAGTTGTAATTGTTCTTTGTTGTACTCTATTCATTGTTGTTTGTTGTTGCATTTAGTTGTTGTTGTAACTTTTTCGTTAACGTGACAGGACAAGGTATCGAGTAAAAAACACGTTTGAAATTGAGTTGCAACAAATTATCAGACGAAATTCAAGTAATGGGCAGAAGTCAATTGTATCACGAAATGTCATCGGCCATGATCGGGTGGGAAAAAAGTCATCGGTCATGATCAGTTTTCAAAATTGTCATCGTCGTAACCGTAATAGCGCGTTGAAATACGTGTGGCAACTTTGATTCCATTGAAATGGACTAATATTTTGCTATTGTGTACTCTAACAGTTGTCAAAGGTCCAAAATGTACACGGTCGAAATGTGCTGGAACCAACTTTCAACGGAGTCGAATCCCGCTAAGCCCAATCTCAAACGTTTTCGAGATAGGTCCAAATGAAACAGTCTTGTACTGCCCCCGGGGTTAAGTGAACTCGGCCTCATGAACTCACATACTCGGCCTTCGGCCTCGTATGTTCGTTCATCGGCCTCGCTTATACTCGGTTCGGCCTTCGGCCTCACAAGCTCGGCCTCCGGCCTCGCCGCTTGGTACTGTTTGGCCTCCGGACGATTCCTCCGGAATCGTCCTCCGGGGTCGGCCTTCGGCCTCCCTAGAATGACATCAGATATGACTCTGGTGGCCGCGGTGTCGTGCTCGGCCGAAAAACTCGCATGTTCGGTCTCCGAACGCTGCCAGCTCGGCCTTCGGCCTCACTGGCGCGTTCTCCGTCCTCACATGCTCGTTTTTCGGCCTCGCTATAAAGACACTTGTAGGCTCGGCCTTCGGCCTCGCCGGGATCCTTTAAGCGAAATGTTTCCTCTGACAGCTGTCAAGTGTCCAAACTGTCAACGGTCGAAATGTGCTTGAACCAATTCAACGTAGTCGAATCCCGCTAAGCCCAATCTCAAAGGTTTGGGAGATATGTCCAAGTGAAACAGTATTGTAATGCCCCCGGGGTAATGTGAACTCGGCCTCATGAACTCACATACTCGGCCTTCGGCCTCGTATGTTCGTTCATTGGCCTCGCTTATACTCGGTTCGGCCTTCGGCCTCACAGGCTCGGCCTCCGGCCTCGTAGGAATCGTCCTCCGGGGTCGGCCTTCGGCCTCCCTAGAATGACATCAGATATGACTCTGGTAGCCGCGGTATCGGCCGCGGTATATGAAAGACACTTGAAGGCTCGGCCTTCGGCCTCGCCATTAGATCCGAAAAAATGTCCAATCCATTTTTTTTCGAAAAAGTATCAAAATACCTGTCGGTTGTCAAAAAGTGTCAAATTTGACAGTGGATTCGTAATCAGCGACTCCACTTGCTCCTGGATACCGAGTTTCAAGCGAATCGGAGCACTTTTTTGGACATGTCAAAAAAATGTCAAAACCTGTCAAATGTCAAATTTTTTTTATGCGGTCGGGTAGCGCTTGGCAAACCAATCACTAAAGTCGAAACCGCAACTCGCTAGGACTTACGGTTCGGGAGATATGGCCGATCAAAGTTTTAGCAAAAAAAAATTTTTTTTTCGTTTTTTTTTTTTTTTTCATTTTCAGCTAGAGCTCGCCGAGCCCTTTTCTTAGAGTACCATGAACATGGGTCTAGCTCCAGCCGTTTGGGAGATACGGGCCGTTAAAGTTTTGACACCGGGGGGGGGCTAGATCTCGGCGAGACCTTTTCTTAGACACCCATCAACATGGGTCTAACTCAAGCCGTCTCGAAGATACGGGCCGTTAAAGTTTTGACATTTGAAAAAAAAAAAAAACTTTTTTGTCACCCTATGGTCCGACCCCTAGGGATGTACCACCTTCCGTTCCGAAGATATGGCCAAAACAATTTTTTTTTGTAACAAATTTTAGAAAAAAAAAAAAATTCCCATCCCTAGTGACCGGGGACATCCCTAGGAACTGCGCCCGCTCGCGCTTCGCGCTCGCGGGCTTGTTCCGGCGAACTTTCTGTTAAAAATGTCAAAAATTTCAATTTTTCCCATCCCTAGCGCCCAGGTACATCACTACGAACTTCGCCCGCTCGCGCTTCGCGCTCGCGTGCTCGTTCGTAGGCTCGCCCTTCGGGCTCGCCTACTCACTCGCAAAACTCCCATACAAAATCCCATATAACGACCCGCCTCACTAAAATGTCAAAAACCCATGTCAAATGTCAAAAAATGTCAAATGTCGAGGTTTTTCCCCACTCAGTATTAGACACCCAACATTCCATACATACATCACTACCACCCCAAACGACTCCTTCCAACTAAACTACCATGTCAATGAGTCAGTGAGTCAGTTACCGTTTTGTAGCTTTATATATAGTCAAATCAAAATATATATATCACATTCTACATCTTGCCAAAAGTTTCATTAAGAAAACGCAATTCAAGTGCGAAAAATATACTCACGCTTGTCTTCCAAAGCGGTAGGCAGAGACTTCAGATTTTTTTCTGCTATGATCCTGACACACCTTTTTCGCTTTTTCCACATCATCAATGTAGTTACGCAAAATCGTATATTCCGGCTACCAACTTTTAACTTTGCCCTTCTTCAGTATGGTGCTAATGTAAGGTCGACGCATAAATGTATATATATGCCCAATCAAAATTTAGAACTGACAAAGGTTGTATCATCGCCTGTGTCTGCACGTGAACGTGTTTTGAGAAATGTTTATTAATTGACGGTAGTTTTACTAGTGAATTTGTGTTCTCGTGTTTAACTGAAATATTGAACAGGTGAATTTTGAAAATAAAAACCATTATATAATGTGTTTATGTGTTTGTGTTTATTCTTATTGCACACAGAAAACTTAATTCTAAATTATATAATAAAAGTTATGTACAATGGCGTGCTTATCTCAATATGAGATTTCTTCCAGCAAACCAAGGGTGATAAGGATATTTGAAATAAATAAGATATTCATATTGTGCACGATAATACTTATACAGAAACAAGATTAAATTAATAGTAGATACATAATTTGTTAAAAATAATAACAAATAATAATAGTATAAATAAATATAACAATACATATTCACTAAATAAATACACAATAAATGATATATATACATATACCTACACGATAGGTTGTCGAAGATAGTGCTCTTTTATTTTCCTTTTGAATACACCAATGGAGGGGCTATCCCTGATAGTGTGAGGAAGGGAGTTCCACAGTAATGTCTACCTGTCTTTCTTTCTAGGCATAACTAAAAAAAAGTTGCACTCGTTGTTGCGCGCTATATATATGCGGCGTCTTTTATTTTGTTATTTAAGGCTATCGTTGTCTATAACCATAACTTTAATTAAGTATATAAGCTAAATATGAATCACGTGAGGTTCGAACAGTGAGAGAAGGGGTCGGAAAAACATCATGTTTAATCACGATGGGGGGCGCCCGAGTGGCGTGCACAGAACTTTTTGCAGGAAAAGCAAACAATTGGTCAAGAACAACAATAAAAAAAATATGAAAAATTTTTAATACCACTTTGAAAAAAAAATATTGTATGAAGCCAGGGTAGACAATGTCTACCCTAGAGTGAAAATTTCCTATACAAACTTTTTTTTTTCAAAGTGATATTTAAATTTTTTCATATTTTTTTTATTGTTATACTTGACCAATTGCTTGCTTTTCCGGCAAAAAGTTCCGTGCACGCCACTGGGGGCGGATAACCCATATTTTCAATTAAAAAAATGCACCTGGAGGATGGGTAGCCGTAAACCTCACGACGTATCACCAATAGGGAGGAGGGATATAAAAGTGGCATACGAACCTCACGTGGTTATAGGACGGCTCCTTAAGGAACTGTGTGTTTCCTAAATATAAAACAGATTACAAAATTAAAGTTACAAAAACATTGTGGACGACTTCCGAACAGACTGTTATTCAAGGGAAATTATCTATTAAGGCGCTACGCAAAAAAAATTTACACTTTTAGAACGTTTATATCTACTTCGGTAAATAATGTATAATTTTGATAAAGTAGTATATTATTATTGGAATCTTTCTCTAGGGATCTGTTAAAACAGAAACACGATTGGAGAATTTTGGCTCGATAGAAGTATTTATTGAAATGATTCTCCTGGTTTGACAATTAAGAATGACATAAATGGACTGCAATTTTAATTAAGTAGATGGGTTTTAACAGTATCTAGCACCTGGTTAAACGAAATTTTGATAGCATTATTAGTACATTTTATATTAATAAAATACCGACTTTTTGCTACTTTTCCACGAATCCGCCCCTCTCGCACTGAGGGTTTTTTTGCATATGGAGTAACAGGGACGCTAAAACTTTTACATATCGCCTTAAGGAAATCTTTTTCCCCAGGGAATGCATTACCTCCATGGCACTGACATCAAATCCCATGGAGCGCTCAAGTCCAGCAACTGTGTGGTAGACTCTCGCTTTGTGCTGAAGATCACGGACTTTGGGCTTCACGCGTTGAGGACTCCGGAAAAAGACACGGGAGCACATAGTTATTGGACTCGTAAGTATTAGGTCTTTACATATGAAATTGCCGTTTTCTATTGAGATTTTGAAGGATACTCAATTTTCAATACTAACATTTTTGCATTTTTTTAAGGAATGACAAATCCAAATTATATAATTTCTTTTGTGAAAGTATGAGATAACATTAACCTAACAGCAACATTAATTAAATTGTTGAATAGTGTCACATGTAAAAAATTATTAAGAAGCTTATCATGGAAATGGATGGCATTTAAGACGAACTGTTTTTGAAATTTTAATTTTGGTTTTTAAACTGACAATAAAAACAAAATTTAATTCGAAGATTTAAAAACCTTAAAATCAACTTTCAAACAAAAAACAAATAATGGAAATAGCAATTAAATTACAGAAAATATGAACTTTTGAATCTGTCAGAAAATTTCCGCAATTTCATATGTAAATACCTATTATATGGAATTTTTTTTATGTTGGCAGAGTAAGCGTCGTGTTTCTGATTATCTTCACAATAAAAAGTTCTTCAGTATGTTGCTAATTTGTTTGGCATACCTTTTAGGTCGACCTGGCCCGGTCGTGCTTTACCTTTCACTTGTGCAACATAAATGTCTTTCGTCACTCTATTTTCATTCATCCTCTATAGGCATAAATGTATATACATGCCCAATCGAAATTTAGAACTGACAAAGGTTGTATCATCGCTTGTGTCTGCACGTGAACGTGTTTTGAGAACTGTTTTTGAAATTTTTATTTTGGTTTTTAAACTGACAATAAAAACAAAATTTAATACGAAGATGTAAAAACTTTGAAATCAACTTTCAAACAAAAAACAAATAATGGAAATAATTTATAAATAAATATGAACTTTTGAATCTGTCAGAAAATTTCGGCAATTTCATATGTAAATACCTATTATATGGAAATATTTTTTTTATGTTGGCAGAGTAAGCGTCGTGTTTCTGATTATCTTCACAATAAAAAGTTACTTCGTTACTTGTCATAAAATATACTTATAAAATATCTGCTGTATCCATAGACAAATTATTATAAACAATAAATGTCTGTGGCTGTTTCGTAGGAAAGTTTAATAACTATCGGAATAAAAAAGTATGGAATACTTGATTCAAGGTGATTATATATTTTTTTAAATCAAGCCTTGACTTACTGTACTTTATTTTCTATCAGGATAAATTAGCTCAAAAAGGGGTTCTTAGGAATATCCAGTTAAGTTCAAAAATATGGCAAATCCAATCATTTTAAAGGTACTACATACACATAAAACGTAAACGGCTTTTTGTGAAAAATCGAAATATGACATAAAGGCCGACCCAAAATTTGATCACATGAAATTATTTTGATTTTTTGCAAAAAAGCAAATTAAATATGAAATTTTCACGAAAAGTGCGATTATAATAGTTAGGGAGTCTTTCAATAAAAAGTCAAAATTAGGTTCGACGACAAGCGAAGTGAATCAGAACGAAGAGGAACGTGTTTAGTTTACATATAAATACATTTTAGAAGACGAGCGAAGCGGAGCGGAGCGTGGTGACTTAATTTTGTATTATCGCGAAATGACACTGTGTTTAATCTATTATTCAGTTTTTCATGAAAACGCTCGTTTTTTAATATATTCCCATGAGTCTGTAGAAACAGGATTCACGCAAGCAAATCTGCGGGGCATCTGCTAGTAATATCATAAAAAAACTGATTTTTACACAATATTAGACGCATTGTTATTGTTTTTATAATAATTATTATTCATTGTAATCTTATTAAAAAATTTAAGAACCAATACTTAAACGCATTAACAGAACAGAACAAAAACGTCATTATGTATCGTTTACTCGGTAGAAAACAATAACAAAGTCCTCGAAAATCAAGAAAATTCAAATTTGGTCCGTTTCTATTTTTAGCCCCACAAATTTTATTTTTTAAACTCTCTGCTAAGCTTTAACGACTAAAATATAGCAAATATCCGATATCATTTTACTTCGCAGCAGTACATGCGGGCATTTCAAAATATACATCTTTTTCAAAATTGTAGTTTAACTTTTTAATTAGTTTTTCATAAAGAGTGGCCTTGTCAATTTATGGATAATCCAGAATCCCTTAAAATAAAATTAATTTTAATTATTAAACTATTTGTCGAAAATAAAATGATCATTAGTATATAAGATTTTAAACTGTAAAACGTTTAAATGATTAGTTTAACTGATGTTCTTTTACTAGATGTTGATAATCGAACTTTTTTTGTTATTAATAATCAAATTCTAAGGACATATTTTATTACTATTTCAGAATTTCTTATGTATTTATTATTAATTACTACCAAATATTTATTTATAAATCTAAAATTCATATATTTAAAATAAAAATTAACCCCCTTACTTAGCGGTGTTATTTCTGGTAGATAGCTTCAAGAACGTTGATGTAATATCATCAAGCCACGAGTATTCAGAAACCTAAGTTAGCTAGTAATAACAAGACCTGTAAATCAGGTCTTACAAGAGCTCGATTTTCGGTTCCATTAAAAACACTGGCTATCCCATTATAACATTGTTTACTACATTATACATTTGCATATTGCTCTTATAAAAGTTGTACTTTGGCCGTTATAATTATTTCTTAATACTTTGTAACAAATACAGAGAATCGTCCATTAAGAGCCATTTTACGTTGCAGAAAATCACCAATTCAACAAATAATCAAAAAAATTATGCCAGCGGAATATTTATGATTATTTTTATTTGCAAAGCTCTCTTTGGAAATTTTCTCGCCAAAATGCGAAAAACTACAAAAAAAGACCATGAAAAACAAAACGAATATTTTTTAAACAAATCAATAAAATAAAATATTTTTATTTCAGACAATCAAAATGATTAAAATCTGTTTTCACACACAATTGGCTTTAACTCAAATAATAAAAATTTAAACTATTTTTAAAATAAATATATTATGGAACGTCAAAAACTTAAAAACAAAAATAATCACTTATTTTTCTAAGAACTTGTTTTTGCGTGTATTTGAGTTTATTGTAAAGTATTTTTTTCTAATTGGACTTTATTATTTAGTAATAACATAAAACCATATTATTCTACCTATACTCTTTGTATTATGCACCTGCGCAAAACAAATAAATGTCAGGAAAGTAAAAAATTATGTCAATCTTCGATGTCGTCACAACATGTCATATATGACCCTAATCTTTTTTTTTTCATCTGTAGGTTTGCTCTGGACAGCCCCAGAACTGCTCCGGATGCCCGAAGTACCGCAAGAAGGTACCCAGAAAGGAGACGTCTACTCTTTCGGGATCATCATGCATGAGATAGTGAATAGACAAGGTGCCTTCTGGCTCGGACCTGGGATCGAAATGCCGCCTAAAGGTGAGTGATGGATGATATTATCCCTTCAAGGTCGGCTGTTCAGTCAAGGCAAGGGTATTCGGAGAAATAGGTCCTGCTCGAACCGCAGTTGATTGGCTATCCCCCCCACTGGAAGCGGGCCGATCAGAAATCTCGCGATTTCAAGGTGTTTTTATTTATTATTTTGGAATTAGCAGGATGTGTTTTTAATATAGCGGCCGTTTTAAGTCTCATTTTGTACGCCGTTTATTTTGGTGTAAGTATTATTGCCAAAATATTTAAATCATATTTTAGACCTATCTTTGCAATTTTTTTGGATGCAGAGAAATGTAAGTAATCGCATATTGAACGGTAGAAAGTGAAATATGACATACATTTTTTTTTCAAAATATAATATGATTTCGAAAAAAGACAAAATCGAGAGAAGCCCGCCTTAAGTAATGATTACCTGAGAAACTGATGGTATAGAGCTCATGCTGGGCTCAACTGCGGGTGAAGGAACCACGGATCTTACTCGCAAAACCCCCCGAAGTTTTTCCTGTCTCCTCTCCAACAGGCACAACCACCAATTACAGCCCTTATACAAAACAGACTGGTGATGAGCAGTGGCGTTACTAATGCTAGAAATAAGTAAATTTTGGTATTTTTAGGAATTAAAGGATAAAAAAAAACCAAATGAGATTTATTCGTCACAAACCAACAAACGGATAATTCTTTAAAATAAAAGTAACTTTAAATACTAAACATACAAAAACAATTAAATATTATCAAACTATAAAATATGACGAAAAGGCAGACTCAGCATCAGCCGAGCAGCAACACAGCGCTGGTTTTCGGCCTGTCCCTGTACATGCACTAAACATTAAAAATGAAAAATCTAATAATTATAAAGCAGCATTTAAAAGCGGTTTAGCAGCCAGATTGTGAAAAAACCGCTTTTTTCTAATTATTCGAAACAGAACACTATATTCAAAATTTGGTCAATAGTTCTTCAACAACCTTATTTTGTATGCTGCCATAGAAAAGTTTCCATTGGTTTCTGTAAATCATAATTACGCTTATTGAAACAAAATAATACTTAAATAACACATTCGACTGATGACGGCCCCATACCGAGGGCCGATATATATCGAGTTATAATCTTTTTTAAATTGTTTTAATAGTAATAAATAATCAACAGCTCATAAAAGTTAAATAACATTAAAAACATAACTATAAAATAAAACTTGCCTAATACAAAACGCAAACCTTAATTCCTTATAAAACCTTTACCTAATAAAAATTAACTAAACTGAATAAAAAATCCTATCTAGAGCGCACTGTCATGTGGTAGGGTACCTAGAAGGGCACATCGATGCGTATTTACCCTTCAAGGTCCCTCTCTTTCCATCGCGTAACTCTATCCCTTTTTCATCATCTGAGTGGTTCGCGCCAGGGCGGGCCACCGATGTTTTTAGCCTTGGCAAAGTGGAACAGTCCTGACATTGGATACAAACTTTCAAGGGTTCATGTAGGCTCATGAATGACAGTTTAATTAAATTCCAGCCATCATTGATTCAGGATATGATTTCGGAGAACTTCTCTGGGGAAATAGCATGGCTGTTAATTGCTACAAAACTAATTTAATACCCTTCCTAATTGGTTTCAAGTACCTACCCGTTTGTGACCCTGTAGGTGGGTTTCGGTATCTCAGGAATGGAACGGAAACTTGGAATTAAACTTTAGGTCACTTTGCGTGGATTTCCGTGACGGAGATTGAAGCTTACTTTTTAAGAGTAAGGTCACGCTTGCATTAATCACTGTTACTCCATGCGGAAATACCCGCAGTGAGAGAGGGGTGGATTCTGGAAAAAAGTCAAAATCACAACTATTTTCAATAATTTTATTACAAAAAAAACTAAATGTTATATAAATATATGTTCGTTTCAGAGTTTTGTAAAGTTTATACAGATTTTAGTCCAAAAATAATAAGTCTAGGTTTTTGATTAAAAATCTTAAACCTAGACATGAAAACTTTTTTTAGCCATCTCGGTTTTTTATTTCTCAATATTGTAATGCTTTCTGAAGATTCTCTTTCGATAAGAGTATGCATTATATTCTTGGCAGAAGTTTTTTTTTGTACATGTATTAGGTATTGCTAGATTTATCAAAACAAGGAAGAATAAATTATGGTTTTGCGGAAGCTATCCTCTTAAGGGTCGGTGTTCCTTGGAATAAGTCCTGCTCTAACGCTTTTGTTTTTTACTATCTTTCTCGCTCTAATCAACAACCTTGCACTCAAAACTTTAGTTATTTTAACTTTTTTACAAAATTTCAATAGGGGAGAGAAGTTATAAATCATATCAAGAAACTGGTTTTTATCATGTTTTTGACGTTTTGCTATGATTCTGAAATATGTTTTGTCTTTGTCATGTTTTTAATTAAATCGCAATAGTGAAAATGCAGTTATTATATTCCAAATTCCTGTTTTTTTTCTGATATCACTATAAAATTTTGCAGCAATTTTTTATGATCTTATCCTTCATCTTATACCCATAGAGTAAAAAGTGGCATTTATTTTGTTAAAACATTTCAATATTTTTTATCATCTAAATGCCGAACCCTGTTTTTACCCGATAAATGGACTCCAACCTTCACATGACCGCATACCAAATTAAAACTCTGTAGAAACTAACTGTTTTATTTTTAGCAGAAACGAAAGTTATTTCTTGAAAAACAAAATGTTACTGTAGCTCAGTCTTCAGCTTTGCAGATCCTTAATTTAATTTTAATTTTGTGTACTTGACCAAGCAGAAACTTTTAAGAACTTGTTTAAGTTTAAACGAGATAAAAACAGGGCATGTCAACGTCACCAAGACCTAACCTAAAATAAATTTAAATCCATTATCCAGGGTAATTTCTCAGCGTTACTCAAACTTCTATGTTTTTTTCTTTTCTTTCCAGACAACCTTTAAAAAAACTGCTTCAAGCTAAGAACAATAAGCTTCCAGTAACTGTTAACGTTCTTTCAATAGTGAAGATATTACCAAAGATTTCAAAAGTTTAGATGAGACCTGGCACCTAAAATTTATTGCATAGTTTTTGAATGTGTGCGTTAACATAATGCTGACGCGCGCACAATATGAGTGCGCAATCTGTCTACCTACGGTCAGCAAACTGACCAGACTACTAAAGTCGTAAAAATTCAAAACTTTAAGTGTACTTAAGGCGTCGAACTATCACTGTGTTCAGATGAGCACTGATTCCAAACGTGTGAGCGTCACCCATTTAAAGGTGGAAACATTTTGGTGCTGTCATATTACAGTAAGGGCTTATCTTTACTTTTGAAATCTTTGGATATTACTTGTAAATGAAGCAACAAGAACATACATAATTCATTTAGTTTCTAACGCAAGGTTACCGTGTTGTTCAATTAATATTAATAGTGGCTCGCAGCTTCAGAAGTTGTGCTTAACTCAATCCATTTGGGTACTAGATGAGCATGAAACATATTATCGTTATGGCATAAATTCCCGAGGGGGTTTCAGAGGTGTTCCCAAGTCTGAACTGTGAAAGGCAAGTCAGATACCACATTATTACCCCACAAACGAGCCTATCAGTGTACTTCGGACACAAATGGACTAACAGCTTAAGAGGATAGCATATCCTAGCAACTTTTTTTATTACTCGTCCAGCACAATAAGTCTAATGGCAAAGATCTTATTTGCTTTCCATAGAGCCGAGTATATGTTGGCTCTTTGGCCTTTTTTTCTTGGACGCGTAATACTAGTGATCACACAGTGAAACAACAAATTGGTGTGTTTTTAGCTAATACTGAAATATTTTTTAGGGAAAAAAATATTGGATTTAGGTAACATTCCTTCATATTTCTATTGCCTATTTTATAAAAAAGAAATCAAGTTGATCTTTTAACGCGTTTATGAAACGAACGTTTGAAAACCAAAAAAAAGAGGGTGGAAAGCATTTTTTTTTTGACAAAAGTATAAATCCTAAAACATTGCTTATAGGGTGGAATCCCTCGATAAAAGATCGATAAATCAAATGTATTTTCTTCAATATGAGGTGAAATCTAGTTTCTTCCAGTGAACCCTTGAGAATCTGGTGTTGTTGATGTTCTAGCGTCAGAAGTCCCGTTAATAATAATAATAATAAAATTCTTTATTGCACAAGATAAAAATTTCGTACATAGGCGAGCTTAATACTATTTAGTATTCTCTACCAGCTAACCTTTGGTAATTGGGAAGTTGTTGCGGGTAGTGCCATGATGTCAAAATATTATAGGGTACCGATTTAAATATATATATTACTCAAACACTAAGTAAATTATATTATACTACATGCTAATAAACATATACAGTAATTAATAGGAGATAACAACATTAAATGATAAACTACATATACCACTACATAAATAAATAAGTATAATGGATATATACTGAAGAGAATTTGTCTAAAAACTTAAAACAGATAAAATATTTTAATTTTAAAATTTAAAACGTTAATGTGCTTTCATTTGTGCACAAACACAAATTAATGTGCATGGCGGAGATTGAACCCACGACCTCTGGTTTGGAAGCAAACGATCTATTACTCGACCACAGGGGCGGTCAGTGTTTTATAATTGGCTGGAAATAGATTTTTCCCTGAAAAGCTTCAAGTTTTTAAAGCCACTTCATGGCAGTGAGGGGCACGATCCCAGACTTAAATGTGTTATACATAAGCTGTATTTTTAAGGCCTTTATTATTTCCTGGGTTTTTGTTTAAATATACTGAAATAAATGTCTATAAATATTTTAATACTTGACAATTTATCCATCGCAAGGAGATACAAATTAACATTATATCATTGCGCTTTATAGATACACAGAAAGAAAAGTAAATCTGCATATATTAGGTCTTTACATATGAAATTGCTGTTTTCTATAGAGAATTTAAAAGAGAATCAATTTTCAGTATTAACATTTTTGCATATTTTTTAGGAATGACAAATCCAAATTATGTTATTTCTTTTGTGTATGAATGAGACAACATAAGCTGACAGCAACGTTAATTTAATTTTTGAAAAGTGTTAGCTGTACAAAATTATTACGAATCTTATCATGGAAATGGATGGCATTTCGGACGAACTGTGTTATAGATTTAATTTTTATAATCGAACTGAAAATAAGAACAAAATTTGATACGTAGATGTAAAACCTCGAAATTAACTTTCAAATAAAGAACAAATAATAGAAATAGCTATTGAATTACAGGAATGATGAATTCTGTAAAGACCTATTATATAAGAATTTGTAAGTGCGAGTGAAATGGGTCCATTAATAGATAAATATTCGTCCAATTCTGTAAGAAAAAAGAGTTAAAGCCATTTCCATTCCCATTTTCTAAGTACACACGTAATACCATCAAATTGTTGAATGAATGAATGAATGAATGAATACACACTTTATTGTACACGGTCAAATAAAAAAAATTGAGTACAGAGTTTTGAACACACAATGTTGTACAAGGGCGGACTTATCACTTAAAGCGATTTCTTCCAGCCAACCTTTGGGTGGTGAAGAAAGTATTATTTTGCGCAATGTGGAGGGGGATACCAATTTACAAAATACATAAATAAAAGAAGAATCAAAACCAATAACGTGAATTAATATATAATATATTCCTATCCAACAAAACTTACACAATATAATTTTATGTTTGATATATATACATACATATCGTATACATACAAATAAATAAAAAAAATAACTACTTAATATACTATATATAGAAATATCAATAGACTGAGTAATGAAGTGAGACTACCAACCTAAAGAAACTTCATGATGTGATTTTAAATTCTTTTTAAATATTGAAGTAACAAAATTCTTCTATTACAGATATAATAAGTGCTGTGAAAGTAAGCGGCCTTCGACCAAACACATCTTACCACAGCTCCTGCGAGTCTGATGATGCGTCCGAGCTGATGAGGAAGTGCTGGGCCGAAGACCCTTACGAGAGACCTGTCTTTGGGAATTTGAAGGGCGCAATTCGACGGTTAAACAAGTAAGTATAAAAATCTATAAAATAAATGTTTTAACATATATTGGATGTAAATGGACACAAATCTTTAATTGGAACCATGTAATCTACAAGTTCAAGTTTTTGTTTTCAAGTTAAAAGTGTTAAAGGCCCTTAATATCGCCAAATGGGTACTTTCTAAAGCCTACTCCTCTTTTATGGCCAAACTAAAAATATTGAAAAAATGTATTATGGATTATCAACTCTAGGACAACATATGCAACATTTTTCTTTTTCGTACCACCAAAACTTCTATATGAAAAATTGTTTCAACTGAATGGTGTTTTTTTGGCTTGAATTTCCTACTGCTCCTAAGCGGCTTAGGTGATTTAATTAATTTATGCTTTGATAAATAGATAAACTTGATAGCTATAAATATAACATAGAATTATTCAATCTAACAATGACGCCAATGTGAAAAGTATTATTTTCTCCTATTTTGCCCTTTCAAGGACGCAGCGAGCGTCGTAACAGCCACCACGTATTGTGTACTGATTTGAACGTTATTTCAATGTCGTTTCCGTCTATATTCATACAGACAAACATCGAGCTGCTAATTTGGCGACGGTAATCGCCTTAATCAAGAAAAATTTTATTACAAAAAATATCATTTCAATACACCGCCAAACTACAAGACAGTTCCTTTCATCTTTGCAAAAACTGGTTCTTCCAATCCTCGAAGGGAAGCCATAACCATATCCTGGTATTAAGTATTATACCTATGATCTTCGCAGTTCGAACCATCATCTAAACCAGGGGTCACCAACGGGCGGCCCGGAAGATTGCAACCGTTGCATGATAACTATGTTTGGTAGTAGGTACAGTTAGCGCGCGAGTTGAATGCAGACTTGCGCTATACAAATTATATAACGCAAGTGTGCATTCAACTCGCAGGATAACTATACATATTCGTGTGAGCAGATATTTTTCATTCTGAAAATCTGAACCATCGAAAAAGCAAGCATTGTTCTCGTTCAACGGATGCACATTTAGACGCAAATCAATTCTGCACATTAAAAGTCATTGAAAGCCTTTGGAACCGGACCGGGACTTATAGCGAAAGTCAAAATCGTTATTTAAAAATCACTGTACTGGAATGTTTGCGTCATATAAGATACTAGCCAAGTTTTGTCTATGGTTTGAGATCAATGACGACAGACGCTTGCTTGAAAATTATTTCCGAAAAAAATCAAACATGTCGCGTATTGCGGAATTGTTTTTATGTAAGTGTTATCTATTTTATATTTAAATTATAAAATGAAATTGTTTACTAAAAATAGAATAGGAAAATACCTTGCGTGGCATCTAGGTGGTGTGGCATTTTAGAGATCATGATATCCTTTTATTTTGAACTTTTGGTCTCTAATTAAACAGTTTTAAAATTTGAACATATTAGTTTGCTCTCGTTTTTCATATTCAGGGTTGAAATTCAAATCAAAACAATAAAAAATTTTTGCCTCTCTCTTTATTGACCATAACTTGTTTTTTCCGAGTCGGTGCAGTGGAGTGAAAAGCATAATTTTTACCTCTAAAAAACATTTTGTTACTAGAACTATAGGCGTATAGTATTAATTGATTGGTAGGCGTATAAGCAATACCTACATAAAACGTAATATCTCGTGTAAATCTTTTAGTTTTCAAACCTATTTTAACAACTACTATGATAATTTTGGAGGTAACCTCATATATGAAAGTAGTCGCGTAAAGTCATTTACCCCGCAAGCTCCGATGAGTTTTACAACCGGTTTATAAATATCTTCCACCCTTATCACAGCTCCAAGCAGCAGACCAGGAAAAGTAGCAGTTATTTTTGATTAAATTCCTTATATTGATCGAGTTTGACCTACCAAGAAAGCTAGTTACTGAAATGGGCCGTGGTACTCGATCATTATTTACAACGGTTTATTTGGAACATATTGTTTTTGTTGCGTGGATAAAAGGTGAAAGAAATAAAGGATTTTATTTTATTTTGATACTTCCAAAAAAAATGCCTCTTCAAGCTTTGTTAAACAGAATCAGATATTGGTACGCAAATCCATTACAGAAAATCATTTGAACAAAAACAATTGTACCTATATATTAAAAATTAAATATTTCAGAGAATCATTGATTTTGTTTAATTACGTCAGTGACAGAAGATTTAGGTACAATTTATTTGACTTATTCCTAATGTTTGGAATTTTAACAAATTCAGGGAAATATAGAAAACAATTTATTTCATTACATGCAGCAATTTCTTATTTATTTAGCTCTCCTCTCTCTGAATGACTTACTAACTAAGCTAATTGTTCGTTTGTACCTATACAAGATGTAACAAAAAGGTGTAACCATATTAATTTGAAGTGCTTATTCCGCCAATGGTTTAGAACAACTTTTACTATAGAACAAATCCAGTATATCGAAAAAAAAATTACTCGCCTCATAGAAAAATGCAATGCCGCTCGGCTGAAATGTATGGAAGGGCAGATTTTTTTTTGAGATTTTAGGTTTGACCTCATAGTAAAAGTTGTTCTACACCATTGACTGAATAAGCTCTTCAAATATGGTTACACCTTTCTGTTACACGTTGTATATAACATATATCTGTGTATATATTATGTTTATATATTATGTATTTGTACGTAGTATATTATGTTTAGATCAAAGTTTCTCATACTTATAGCCCCACGTACAGTGCGCGCCAATCTTTTAGTCGCCTCTGATTGAGTTACGAGTGCAAGCTTGCGCAGGTACAGTCAAGGAAACAATAATATCAACGGTTGATTATTAAATGTTTACTATAAGTGGGAAGGTGTACTTGTTGTACCTACCTATTTCATTATTTATTTATTATTTTAGTGCGATCTAAACTAATAAATAAAACGCATTAATATAAACACCATTTTCCTACATTGTCACCTTCAAACGCTATAACGTCCGCGAGGCATAACAACAACTATAAACTTTAACAAACTAAATCAACAAAACAACAAATAAAGGCAAAAAAAAAACAATAACAAACAGATTCAACGATAAACTTAACGAATCATGGAATTTTACCCTCGAATGTACTTTTCATGGAACGCGCGCGTGTGTAGTGTACGGACGTAGCACTAACACTAATGCATAGTGTTGACACCTGCTAAATGGCGAGCGGGGGGTTTAGTGCGGCACGCAGGCGGGTGTGCTCCGCGCCCTCGCTCCTGTAACGTCCCCCTGACACCGTAAAACGGCTATTGCGTCGCCTCGTGCGGCTATCTTCAGAGGCGACTAAAAGATTGGCGCGCACTGTACCACTATCACATTTCCAAGTCGACTGCGAACCCCTTTAAAAAAAGCTCGCCATAGAAGGATTTTTGTTTAAATACTTGTTTTAAGTTTGTGTGCCCATACATTTATAACGTAATGCATCAAATAACAAAATTTTGCTGGATTGTAAAAAGTAATACAGTCACAAAGTAATGTTGTTAATTATGAGTAGTTAATGAGATTGTTGGGCTTGTTTCTTGTTGCAAATCGAGCCGATTTCAGGAACAATTTTGCTCAATTTTTAACTTAATTAAGTCCTGCCCGCGCGACCTAGAATCAGCCGCCCGCCATAACGTAAACCTTGTCACGAACACCCTACAATCAACTGGCGAACCCCTGGGGCTTCGCGTACCCCACATTCAGAAACCCTGGTTTAGATTATAGGCTTAAATTAACTTTTTTATTTATGTTATGCACTGATTTAAATTTCATATGACAAAAATGTTTCGGTTTTCTCAACTGGGAACTGTTGAACAAACTTCTAACTGTTTGAATGGAAGAAATTTCTTGTAGGAATAAGTCCACACTTGCCTTCTGTCTGTTCTTTGTTTATACATTCTTGTGCAATAAAGTATTCATTACTTAATTCATTCATCCTTTGATATCTACGGCATACATTCTTTACATTTCATTGACAATTTTCATCACCAGGGGCCAAGAAAGCAGCAACATATTAGACAACCTCCTCTCCCGTATGGAACAGTACGCAAACAACTTAGAGGCTTTGGTCACAGAAAGGACACAAGACTACTTGGAAGAGAAGAAAAAGTGCGAAGAACTCCTCTACCAACTGTTACCCAAGTAAGTTTCGAAGTAGTTTAGCAACTTTGTGATGTTACTGTTTGGAAAAGGTTACGTAACAGGTTCTGCAGATTGTTTTGTTTGATTGTATGTTAATGGAAATATATTTTGAATAACTATGTTTCTGACTTAGCTTTGAAATATAAAAAAAAAATAGAAACTCTCGGTGAAGTAATATTGTGGAATTATACTAGAGAATGTTTGATAAAATATTAAAAATCACATGAAACTTTGATTATTATTAAAATACGTTGGTTTATGGGTCAACTGCAATATTTCACATTGCGTAACTTGACCAGGCTCCTACAATTGCAGAGTTTTCACATAAGTATGCTGAGTAAACTACGTACTTGATCAATGTAAAATTTAGATATATATTTTTTCCGCCCTATATCTTTGCGATGCAAAGCCAGTTACCTAATTTTAATCTTGAAATCAGACTCAAATCATACAATCTTGAAATTTGTGTTAAAAATAAGAGAATGAATGACACCGTAAAAATATCTTAGAACATAACTAAGTACACTTGAATATCAATTACCAATCTTTTTCAAAGTTTTTCTATTAAAACTAGATGAGAAACAATGGCAGCTGTTCTGATAGAGTTGAATTGAGCTTTCAGGTTAAAAGCTACTTGAAGCTTTGTTTTGTTAGTACATTTTGATTGAAAAGCTGAACTTATGCCCGCCTTAGACGATGATGAATTTAGTGGAGCATATGAGTAAATCATCATCATATTCTAATGGCTTTCAGTTTTGCAATTACCCTAGTTGGCGTGATTACTGTGATTGATTCAGTGTCCGATATTGATCATCGTCTAAAGGGCCTTTTACCCTGCAATAATCTACATGTAAAGCAGACATTTTTACGTTGCCATACTTATAGTCAATCAAATAATAAGAATGCCGCTTTTACTGGAATGCCACAAATATTTTACTACTTTAATTATGCTCTACTGCCGTAAATCTTTCACCACGTGGATGTACGCAGCCCAATTACCCCGTATAATTCTGGGCGATTTTTGTCTTCCCGCCAATTTTTCCCGCTAATTAAATATTTGGCTATATCTCTGAAAGTAGTTATCGAAATCTATCGTTCATTTGATTAAAAATCAGTTTGAATCGAGTTCTTATTAATACAGCGCAGCTTACAGTAACCAAAAGACCCGTTCACAAGAACGCTCGCCGGAAAGTGAATGTTCGAACGGTGATTGATTGAAGATCAATCCATTCATATCGTTCTAATACTTCATTCTTAAACTCTTCTCAGGTATGCCAGAATGAATAATTTATTGAGAAATGAGGATATTTACACAGTGAACTTATGGGGAAATATTTAGTTTCTTATAGTTTAAAAAAAATGGAACGGTGGTAAATCACAACGTTACAATAGACATACGCTTATACACACACAAACACACATACTATAGCAAAAGTATCGTGACGGTTGAAGTCCTAGATCCAGCCTAGCTCTCATTCACCAAGTACCTGGAGTGAAGCATGCGATAAGGAACTACGTTCTAAAAACAAAATTTTCCTATTTTTTTCACCAGGTCAGTAGCGTCACAGCTCATCAAGGGCCAGTCAGTCATAGCGGAGACGTTCGAACAAGTCACCATTTACTTCTCAGACATAGTCGGTTTCACCGCCCTCTCAGCTGCGTCCACGCCGATGCAGGTCGTGGACCTCTTGAATGATCTGTACACTCTGTTCGACTCGATATTGGAGAATTATGATGTTTATAAGGTAACAAACAACACTCATCTACAGTCCTCTGATGCTTAAACAAGTATACTTTTAAGCCACAACTTCCAGCGTCATACGAAAATTGTCTGGTTCCCACGTGCATTCAGGCAGCTTTCCATTCTTTATTTCTTCTCATTTATTACATATTATGTTTATTACATCAGTATTAATGTTGTTATAATATATATTTTTCTATATATATACAAGATGACTTTTTGATCATCGTCCAAATTCATACTGGAGGCTTGATAAGTGATCAGTATCTTGGATCAATAACAATTTTTGTGAAATTTGTAAAATGAAATTTCAGCTTCCCATAGGAACTTCCAGTTCCGAGTGAATCACTATGGGGAGTCAAAATTTCATTTTACGAATTTTACAAAAATTGTTATTTGATCCATGATACTGATCACTTACCAAGCAACAAGTATGAATTTGGACGATGATCAAAAAGTCACCTTGTATATATATACATATGTCACCTACCTACACTACATTCTTTTATTTTTATATTATTTGTTTTATTTTATCTAATCTTTGCTACTTAGAGAAATCAGCGTGTTCTCATTCACCGCGGCTGGTTCTGGCAGAATAACCAGCGTTGCAGATCCGTCATGAGTCACAACCTTTTTTATATTATTTGTTTCATTTTATCTAATCTTTGCTACTTAGAGAAATCAGCGTGTTCTCATTCACCGCGGCTGGTTCTGGCAGAATAACCAGCGTTGCAGATCCGTCATGAGTCACAACCTTTTTTATATTATTTGTTTTATTTTATCTAATCTTTGCTACTTAGAGAAATCAGCGTGTTCTCATTCACCGCGGCTGGTTCTGGCAGAATAACCAGCGTTGCAGATCCGTCATGAGTCACAACCTTTTTACCGTCACGATCTCACACCACTCGCGTGCAAAGTAGATTAAGTACATGTACTGTTTTTGTTCTGTTTTAATGTGTGATAATGTTAAGTGTTACTTCTTGTTAATTTATTTTGTTTAACTTTTGATTGAAATTTTCTTCATGTCTTATGTCTTCTTTTTCTGCGTTGTGTGTGATTGTGACAGTAAATAAACGATTTTCTATTCTATTCTATTCTAAAATTACTCTCAGTGATAACGATATTTCTCTTAAATGAGACGTGAGGAGTAAGGAGTAGCTCCAATATTCTTCTTTAGGTGGTAGCGGATTGGATGCGGACTGTGTCCAGCACTGAAGCACTGGACTAGTGTCCATTTTACTAAAGAGAGGAGAAGGGTAGTGTTTCTGAAGCCCTTAGCGTTTTCTTTCTTCTTTTCTATTATACCTGTTTCTAACATATTTAATAAGTAATTTGTCACTTACACAACATGGAGTTTTTAATGTCTGAAAGAAAAGATTTTTATTTCATTTTGTTTAGTTATTTTAAATTAAAAAATGTTCTCAGGTGGAAACGATTGGTGATGCTTACATGGTGGTCTCAGGGCTGCCTGTAAAAAACGGAACGCGCCACGCTTGCGAAATATGCCGCATGGCGCTAGCGTTACGCGACGCGGTGCGCCGGTTCAAGATCAGACATCGGCCGCATGATTCGCTGAATTTGAGGATCGGTGTCCATTCTGGTATGTTATGCGTTTATACTTGTTTCTGTTTTATTATTTAAGGTTTTATTGGTAAGTGGTTGCTGCATGGCGCTAGCGTTATGAGACGTGGTGCGCCGGTTCAAGATCAGACATCAGCCGAATGATTAGCTGAATTTGAGGATCAGTGTCCATTCTGGTAAGTTATGCGTTTATATTTGTTTTTTTTTATTATTTAAATTTTCATTGTTAAGTGGTTGCCGCATGGCGCTCCCGTTGCCAGTTGAGTAGCCTTTACACTTATGATCAGATAAATTTGAGGATCGGTTTTGTGCATTCTGGTAAGTTTTCCCTATATATATTATTTTATCCATCCACTTCAAGATTGATTTGTAATTAATTAATTTGAGGGTTGTACATTTTGACATGTTTGGATTTTTGTATGACAGGGTGTCAAGAGGATAGCTTTTTTCTTAAAACAGGGTACTGTACCCATCCCATCCCACTTCCCACTTATATTATAAATGCAAAAGTTTGGATGGATGTATGGATGAATGTTTGTTACTCCGATTAGGCTGAAAATTTGCACAAATGTAGTTCTAGACTTATAATAGGACAAGGACTTCTTTTTATCCCATAAATCAGTTCTCATGGGATGTCAATGGGTTGTCAAGTTTCAATAGAAAAGTGTTGTTTGACTCCTTCACGCCTTCATCTGCTAAACCGATTGAGATTAAACTTAGCATAAATGCAGTTCTAGATCTGTAATTTGATATGGGCTAACTTTTATCCGATTAATCAGCTCCCATGGGATAATTCGATAGCTATTTTAATTTTAATGGCGTTTCATTGATACCTGTAATCTGTGCAAAATACGTGCTTAGAATTGGTACCTTTTGATTTTTTCTACTGCTGTAGCATATCCACAAAGATCATATTCTAGACACTTTAGATCTATAATAAGAAATCAACAAATAATTCCGGTAAGAAATGCCACACGGGCTTCGGCCTCGCCAAAGACACTTTACCTGGGGATCAAATAAGAAGTCATCAAATAAACTGCAAACCAGAGTCTGGTCAAATACGTACTGTAAAATATTGACAGATTAGATAGGACTACACAAAAACGAAACCACACGCCGCCGTGGGGAAAAAAAGCTAGTTAGTAATAATATGAACAACTTTTACTATGGGGCCATCTCTATAATCGAGAACAAAACCAGCTGTTTCAAACATTTCGGTCGAGTAGGAATTTAACTTTTCTATGGAACAGCATTTTTTTTGGCACCATATTAAATATAGTCCATATTCATAGGCAGAACTTCCTGCTCCAAGGAAAATGGTTATCAATATAATATCCTGTATTATAAAAGAATCCGCTTAAAAAAAACTTCGTTTTAGCCAGATTATCTTAATTATTCTTGGAAAATGCAAAATATGACATCGTTTTGGTCACAAAACAGAATCGTTGACCGTAAAATATAACGTTTTCAAACAACTGTCACTCCAAAACCCTTTGACTAGTTGCAGCCTGTCGCTGCTGATCTCATGAATTTGCAAATTATTCTAGGAAACTGCTCCGGAACAACTAAACATTTGCATATACAGTACTTTTATCTTACGACGCGACGCCAGACTTGGTTGTAGTAGTGCGTAAATTATACATTGCTGAAGTGTGCGTGACTGCGGAAACTATATGGGCAATAACATTCACGCACACTTCAGCAACAAACACATGCATATTGCTAAGTTTCTTGCCCGTTCTTCTTAGCAAGACTAATCGAATGGGCGGAGGTAGGCATGTATTTATATATGTAATTGTAACCTATTAGTTATATTATATAGGTCGGGATTTGGTCGGCCGCCTGGATTCGTGCTGCGGGCTCGGTTGGTGATCATTGAACCTTGTTCCTGGTCCCTGGCCGGGTCTCCGGTGTGGGTTCGGGCGGTTGATTAGATTTCACCTTGTATAATATATATTTTACCTATAATTTTAATCGTATATATATTGCTACATAAATTAAATAAACGTTTAATCTAGTTCATGTACATTTATTATTTTATTACATATATATTTTTATAACATTAAATTTTGACTTGTGAAACGTGTATTTTATAAACCTACTTTGCAAAATAAGCTATTTGAATTTGAATTTGAATTTGACACACTACTACAACCAAGCCTGACGTCGCGTCGTGAGATGAAAAAGTACTGTACGATACATTCATCCATTTTGTGAAACAAAGATTTTTTTGGAAGTGTTTTTCACTATTTTAGAACTTTATGGGGCACTCAAATAACAAGCTACAACTTTCACACTAAAATAATAAGGCTTTTTGTAGCTTGTATCAATGACGTCATATAGATACGTGTTGTAAAAAATAACATCAAGTCAGCATCGAAGATTTCAAAAGTAAAGATAAGCCCTTACCGTAGTATGACAGCACCAAAATGTTTCCACCTTTAAATGGGTCACGTTCACACGTTTGGAATCAGTGCTCATCTGCACACAGTGATAGTTGGATGCCTTAAGTGCACTTAATGTTTTGAATTTTTAGGACTTTAGTAGTCTGATCAGTTTGCTGACCGTAGGTAGACAGATTGCGTACTCATATTGTACGTAACGCACACATTCAAAAACAATGCAATACATTTTAGGTGCCAGGGCTCATCTAAACTTTTGAAATCTTTGGTCAGTATTTGAAGTATTTTCATTCAATAGATTATATTGCAAAACCTCATAGTTTAACTGTATAATACCAAAATTAATTTCGATTGCTCTGCATGCCCTAAAACACGTGTATTTGTGCCCGAAGAACGGTGATAGGGATCACAACCCCATCACGTTATGGGACGTAATAATCGTCAGTGAAAAGTGGGTGTACCGAGTGTGGACTGTGACTTGCTTTTCACATTTAACTCGGGACAACCTATGACATCCCCACGGAATTCACGTCGTGAATACATTTTTTTTACAAATGTTGATTTTTTGCGCAACATCAGACAAATCGATGCTACACAAGAGAAAATTAAAGCTAATAGAAGATTTTTCATTTTTCCAGAAATACAAGTCCTAGTTAGGCATACCAGTACATGTGGTTCTAGGAAGTCGATTCCTTTGTGAATTACAGCAATTTGAATTGCTAAAATGGTGCGACGTTAAAGCACTTGCCACTAAAAGGGCCCAATCACTTTGCTTGGAACTGTGTTTGCTCAGAATTTCGAAACGCGTATGTATTTTAAACTGTTATTTGTTCATTTACATAGAGATTCATTACAAATAAGTGGCGGTAGAATGCTGGCAATCTTGAGACCTCGCTTATGTGGTATGTGGTATTTATATTACCTAATATACAGTTACAGTTGTAGGTTCTGAACGTTGAAAGAAAACATCGCGATGAAACCTGCATTCCCTAAAAGCGTGTATTTGTGCCCGAAGAACGCAGCAATAGGGCTCCACCTATCACGTTGGGACGTAATACTTTTCGGTGAAATATGCGCATACATTTCTTGGGTGGCAGCATTAACTTCATATTTCACAAGGAATTATATTTTCATGAGTAACTAGCATTTTGCCCACGGCTCTGCTTGCGTTTATTCGGCTTAGTGGTTATTTTATCAACACCCCTTGTAGGCTATGTACATACATACTCGTATACTCCCGCCTGTTTCCTAGACGTTCTGACATTGTCCTTCTTCAATATATCACCAATTTGGGCACCATATGTCCTTCTTTACAAATACTATAGACAATAAATTCCTAAAAACTCATTGATGCATGCTCAATGATCCGGGGATCAAATCTGAGTCTCAGCGTTCTACTGTCCGAGCTATGGCCGCTCTTTACTAATGAATATTTAACTTTACCGAGCTTTTGATCAGTATTATTATTAAAACAATTAAAAAAATTACAACTCGATATATTTCGGCCCTCGGTATGGGGCCGTCATCAGTCGAATGTAAAAAAATTGTGACATATAATTTAGGTATCATAATAAAAAAGTAAAAAGTAAAGGTGACACTTGTAAACAATTTTAGTTTTAAACTATTTTCTAAAAAATAATAAAGTAGGTTTCTCTAAAAATTATGTTGGTTATTTTTGATATTATTTAATCACTGCTCTTCTTGGATGATGGATGATGGTGGTTAGGTGGTTGTGTGATGTTGTTGGTGTTATTACTTGAAATTTTGAGCGTTGAGGTCGGTTGGGTCATGTCTGTCAGTGCTGTCTGTTGAGTCCAGGTCCATAATGAGCACATATAAATATTTAAAAAATATATACTAATGTGTAATATAATAAATTACACTGTTTAATATCCACCCTGTATTTAATTTTTAGCACTAAGTTAAGAATATATAATTTTTAATTCCTCGTGTGTTCTCTTAATAAAATACCAACCCATGCATGTTTTACAAGCATGCTTCATTTATCAAGTCGAATGTTGAAGCATTTCTTACATAAAATAAATTACGGAAAAATGTCTCGAGGAAAATATGTATCGTTACGCGTGACGGAAGCATAATTTGATACAGTTTTACACAAACACTCAGTTTTACACAAACACTCAGTTTTACACAAACACTCAGTTTTACACAAACGCGTGTCTTCTCGAGAGGTAGGCAGACTACAAATCTCTACAATCTTCTATGAGTCATACAAGCTGTGTATATTTGACATGGCTCTTCTTAAGAGGATGGCATACCCTAGCAACTTTTTTTATTATCCGTCCAGAACAATAAGTCTAATGGCAAAGACCTTATTTGCTTTTCATAGAGGCGATTATATGTTGGCTCTTAGCCTCTTGTTCTTGGACGCGTAATACTAGTAATCACGCAGCGAAACAACAAATTGGTGTGTTTTCAGCTAATACTGAAATATTTGTAAGGAAAAAAATATTGGATTTAGGTAACATCCCTACATATTTCTATTGCCTATTTTATAAAAAAAAATCAAGTTGATCTCTTAACTGCGTTTTTGAAACGAACGTTTGAAAACCAAAAAAAAAGAGGGTGGAAAACATTTTTTTTGTGACAAAAGTTTAAATCTTAAAACATTGTTTATAGGTGGAATCCCTAGATAAAAAAATCGATAAATCAAATATATTTTCTCCAATGTGAGGAGAGACCTAGTTTCTTCCAATGAACCCTTAAAAACCTGGTGTTGTTGATGTTCTAGCGTCAGGTGTCCCGTTAAAGTAGTATTTTATCGACAATTATTCTGTTTCGATGTGCGACGACGTGTTTTGTGCACAACAAGTGGCGTAGCTATCGCAGGGGTAGGCGGTGCAGTGCCTCTGGGCCCCCAAGCTCAGGGGAGAGCAAAAAAAAAAAGACGGAAGAAATAGCCTGTGGGCTAAGTACACGCAACGAGCCTACAACGTCCTGCGTATGCAATATAAAAACACCTTTAGGATGCTGTTGCGGCTGCCGCGATTCTGCAGTGCATCTGGCATGTTCGGTTCACGAATTTCACAATTCACTGTTCACGGTAAGATATGTTTTTGATAATAGGCACCCGTCCAGTTGGCAACTAAATACACATAATATCGCCACTGGCGAGCTTGACCTTCTACACTACAAATTTCTTCGGTCCCTCTACTTTTATCCTATCTAAAATGTATCTAGTCGCTACATCATTTTTTCAGGCCGCAACGATCCCGTATGTCGATAGTTTACACTCTATATCATAAATATTAAACCACACATACTCCGTATGGAACGCATTTCCAGAAGGTAGAATACTGCTTTAAGTTTATAAGCACGTCTTGTGATCACGTGTAGGTAGGAGGGTTACTTGCTTTTAATGTTATTTTTACCAAAGTCCTTTAAAAAATTAAAACGTTTCGAATGAATGTGATATTTACGACCCAAAGATGTTTTTCGTTTTTATGGTCAGTAAAAAGTAAATAATTGCATCATAAAAACTTACCATCTACAGGATGTTTAAGTAACGAGCTCAAATATTTTCTCCATTTGCTGTACTGACCATACTAGAGTTATCAAGAAATCACTTATTTCATTGAAAGAAATAGAAATAGAAATATATTTATTTATGTAATGTGGGTATATCAGATACACTAATTACAGGTCTGTTTAAATGTAATATAATTAATTAATCTATGCCTATAGGTAATTCTTTTATATAAAACATAATAATATGGGAAAATACACAAGGAAATAATAAAGGATAAGTTTACTTATATTAAATAAATAATACACTTGATTAAAATAAAACATATATAAAATAATAAATAAAATATATAATATTATAAAATGTGCAATACATATAATAAATATATGCCTAACTCCGCCCATTCGATTAGTCTTGCTACGAAGAAGAGCAATAAACCTTTGCAAAAGTGCAAAAAAAAGAAGGACATAAATACAAAAACTATAATTACGGCACACATACTCACATTTCTCACATACACATGCAAGAGGGCGGCGGATCAACCTGTAGCTACAAAATAACACATTGACTGACATAAGGTCTCGCATGAAGCCTATGTTTGGCCTCATGCGTTCGCAAGCGCCACGATCCCTTACCATATATCCGGATAACTGTGGATCATACCGAGTAACATTTCAAACTGAGTGAAAAAAGCTATTACGTTATTTTTCAACAGTAATATAGACAAGCATTTTACATATGTATCTCATTTACATATATTTTAGTAGGATATAGGGGTATTGCATTATTAATTCAGTATTAAACTATGTCTACGAAGTTGATGGATTATTAAAACAGGAATCAATAAAATATTTGATTATATTTGTCTATTAAATGAAAACTCTAACCGTCTATTAATATTTTTTGTCTATAAAATGCAAGTCCTAAATTCCGACCATCTATATTTATTTTTGTTCATGAAAATTAAGTTCGCATTTAAATTAAAAAACTCGAAATGTAAAAAGATTTAAATTTTACTTTTATTCATTGTACTTTCAGGTCATCCTGTATCTTGCAGTCATTCACATAGTTTTTTTTTTTACAATACTTTTGTCGTATAATTTTGATCGCCCCTGTGGCCGTGTAAAAAAGCGCTCGCCTACTGACCCAGAGGTCGTGGGTTCATTCCCCACGGTGTACATTTTTTTAATTTGAGTTTAATATGCGTGCTTCGGAAGGCACGTTAAGCTGTTGGTCCATTTCAGGCACGTATCCAGGGTTGCGGGGCTGAAGCCCACCCCCCGAAAATACAAATCTTACTGTGAATATATCATTTACAATTTAAAGTAAGAAAGAAAATATTTATTTCAGATCGAAATCCATATCTTAGTTAGTAACAATAATATATGCTTAAAAACTATGTTAGTATCTTAATCTAAAAAACAGAACACAGAAAAAATAGCAGAAGTCGCTGTTACAGACATCACACAATTAAATTGAATGATGCCTGCAACAACATCCTCCTGGTGAAGTACTGTGACTCCACGTGAATCTTGTTCCAGAATCCCAGAACAGGTCTGTCCCAACGATCAACAATACCCTCTGAGATGCTGTTGGAGCTGCCCCTTAAACGACTCATAAGGGAAGCTAGACGTTTTCGGACTATTGCTGTGAAGCTATCAGTCTGTGCCTCCGCGAACAATCCCGATGCGCTGTAATATCGTGGCAGTTTAGCAGAACAGTTTTATTTAATGAAAATCCAGCAACAAGCCCTTTCCGAAGCAGAATGCTGGTTACGTGCCTGGTCTATTTATACCCGAAGAAAGGCTCACCACCCATCACATTTGGGACGTCATATGTGGGTGTGCCAAGCGTGTACTGTGACTTGCTTTGCCCAGTTTACACTTGGAATCATATCTAACACCCCCTCGGGAATTTTTATTCTTATTCTTCATTGTACACAAAAGACATTAAACAAACTTATACAAGGAAAAAAAAACATGTACAAAGGCAGACTTATCTCTAAGAGATTTTTTCCAGTTTACCTCTAGGGATATAAAAATAGTGATAGATACAAAAGTAGATATACATACGTGTACCGTAAATACTAAATTAATACCTACCTATGTTACATAGCAAAAATAAATAAAAATACCTACTTTCTAATGTTTAGACGTGATACTTACAGTACATAATACATACACATTAATAATCTTCTATCTTCTATCTTCTATCTTCTATTCTATCTATCTATCTATCTTCTATCTATCTATATAAATAAAAATGAATTGCTGTTCGTTAGTCTCGCTAAAACTCGAGAACGGCTGAACCGATTTGCCTAATTTTAGTCTTGAAATATTCGTGGAAGTCCAGGGAAGGTTTAAGCGATGAGAAAATGTGGAAAAATTGCGAGGAAAATACTAAAAACGACAATTTTATTTTCCCATACAAACTGTTCTTACCTGTCAAACATTTGATGTTCGCCCCGTCGCGTCGGTTCGGTATTTTAGGAATAAAAACATGTAGATCTAGATTAAATAAGGGTTTGGAATCGACAACATATATCCATAATAGTCTGATTATCGCGTTATTAGATTTAAAACATGTAAAATAATGACACTTTAATGACACTTGGTAGTTGTGTTGGGTGCGTTCAGAAATATACTTTGAAACAGTAAAGTTCGCTATACGATCTGAAATTGGGTACTTCCCTAAAAATCAAATCAGCGACTCTTTATCAAATGTCATAACGCCCCGATACTATGAAATTTGTATGAGGTTTTACATTATGACGTCACAGTTTTCTGTGATCAAACTGCTTCCTTTTTTTTTTAGTTTTTAGCAATTATAAAATTGTCAAACCCGCAAAAAAATCCGTCAAAATGTTTTAACGATTATTTTAGAAGATCACATTGGATTGTGTCAGTTATTTTACTTTAACAGCAGTCAAGTTTCAGAATGCACGGAATTGCATTCAATTTATCTATTACTCGCACACATTATGTTTTTAACACCTGAAAAAAGATTCAAAACTTGATTTGTCATTCTGATACTGCTTACAATGCCGGAGAGAAAACGACCTAACATAGGTCGTCGAAGTCGATCGAATGTGCGACGAGCTACCTCACGCGCTAATCGCACTGATGACCAGCGAGAGACTGATAATGATAACAGTCGTATTGGTATGGCAGATTTGCATTCTAGAGTGAATTACAATGAAGTGGATAATAGGCATAGAATGGACTGAGTTCGGGCACATCGATCACAACAGAGCGAGCACGGGAAAATGAAATTGATCGATTGCGCAGACGCAATGTTCCTGTGAACCTGGTACGAGGAGCATTCTCCTACGATCAAGAAATAGATTATAGGGCCGACAAATCTGTAACAATTGGGGAAATGTCAATCATTTGTCAACATTGTAAAGCTTTAAAATACAGCGGTGAATTTGCAGGATTATGTTGTGCTGGTGGTAAAGTAAAATTGCCACAGTTAGTCCCACCACCTGATCCATTAGACTCATTAGTTTTTGGGATGGTTGATTAATTGATTACAGGTGCTGAAACCAACAAAAAAGTCAGTGCTATGAATTTTTATTCAAACAGAATCCGTGAAGGTGAAGTAAATCACATTTTGATGTGTCAACGGCTTTTTCATCAGTTTGCAGTTGACATTTATGTCAAAATTGAGACTGAACGATTGACGTACATCCGTCTAAACCAACAGCCGAAGTGGTTATATTGTCTTTGCCAACAGCAGCTTCGATCTGAAGAGTACATTCATCTTCGCGATGCTATTAATGCCGATGGCAATACAAACAATGTGGGAAAATGTCAATTTTGCCGGCCACTTACATTGGAAGGCCGCGCCACCACGGTGTCGTGCATTTGGGTATATTTGTTGTTACTAATACATATATGTCTGAAATAATATTCAATTTGATATAATTCAAATATTTTTTATTAAAGACTATATAAATCAACCTTTACGGTAGGAATCATATTTTCTAAAATTTCCGCGATTAACACCTGAATCGGCAACATATCAATTAATCTAACAGCAAATGCGAACCAGGCTTGCTAAAGATGTCTTGACTTGCCTCGCCAGGACTTGACGGCGTGGCGGAAGGCCTCGGTAACTCGGACAAATCTGATAGAACCAGAATATTGCCGATGTTGTGCTCATGACTTTCTTAAATCTTATCCAAATCCTTTAGTTCATCGGCATTTAAATTAAGTTCTGAAATTGTTATTCCTTCAGATGATGACACAGATGATGATGATGGCATTGTTGAGACGAATTTCGGTTTTAATAACAGTTGTTGTTTCACTCGATTTTTTTGTTCCTTAGCACTATTAATTCGTATTATTCGGCTCAAATTGTGACCGCAAATTATACAAAACTTGAAGGTATCAACGGTTATTGTGAAACATTCGTCGCATCTTTACAATTTTTTGGTGCAACTAGGACAGGTACTTCTGTTGTTCTGCCGTTCTATCCACTTTTTACAAAAGGGACAATGCATTGTTAAAAGTTAACTATAACTTCTGAAAAATAGTTTTCAATTCAATTCAATGCCATTTTATCTGGCTTCCGATAATATTTACTCCGCAAAAATAGTTTTGAAATATCAATTATATTTTCTTGGAAAGTTCGTTGACAGTGACACTGACATTCAGTGTTGGCAGGTTACTATTACGTTTAGTAATGTGGCGTAATCGACACAGACAAAAAAAATAGGCTGGTACGTACCTTATTTGTTAATATAAGTATCTATATAATCTAATCTAATATAATGTCTCATGCAAAATAATTATGAACATTAAGCTGAACATGTGTGCGTGATTTGCCCACTCTTTCCGCCCACTATGGAGCCGATACTTAGACTATCTGATGATGCCTTTATAAAGCTGCCGGCTCTGAAATACATACATATGGTTTAAATTAATATGGTTTATATTAAGAGGTAAGTGATACGAAGTTCACCGGGTCAGCTAGTACATAATAAAGTAATAAATATACTAGGTACGTAGGATATTATGAAAATAAAAGGTATTGCTCTGTTAGACGTCTTTTTAATATTATGTTTAGAGACGGAGAATCACGGATTTCCAAGGGCAGTGCTTTCCACAGTCTTACAGTCTCTATACTAAATGCAGTATTGTGTGCAGGGGTTTTAAGGCGCTACGGAAAAAAAATCGACACTTTGAGAACTAGCATATCTACTTCGGTAAATAATATAATTATTTTGATTAAAACAGAAACGCGATTGGATAAATTCGGCTCGATAGAAATGTTTGTTAAAATTAGGTCTTTTTCGACACCAATTCTCCTGGTTTGACAATTTAGAATGACAAATGGACTGCAAATATATTTTATTAGATGGGTTTTAACAGTATCTAAGGTTCAGTGAAACTTTGATAGCAATTTGAGAACATTTTGTATGAATAAAAAACCAACTTTTTGCTACTTTTCCACGAATCCGTCCCTTCCGCACTGAGGGTTTTTTCGCATATGGAGTAACAGGGACGCTAAAACTTTTCCATATCGCCTTAAGAAGGGAACAGAGTGCGACCGCGCAATATTCATGTCGTGACGATCATAATTTTTTTGTCATAGGTCCTTGTGTAGCCGGAGTGGTGGGCCTGAAAATGCCGCGGTACTGCCTGTTCGGTGACACAGTCAACACTGCCTCCAGGATGGAGTCCAATGGAGAAGCGCTGAAGATCCACGTCTCGCCAACCACGAAGGCCTTATTGGAAACCTTCGGGACCTTCAAGCTGGAATGCCGAGGGGAGGTCGCTATGAAGGTGGGTTTGGATCGAATTGTTACTTATTTACATAAAACAATGAATATCATGACATATTCATGGATGTGGATACTGTCACTAAAACAGTCCGGACTCGTATACACTCTCTTTTCACCGACAGTTTTTCGTCTCTACGTGATATCCCTATCCGTAAGTCGTACTTCGGCTATAAATGCTTATAAACGCAATAAAAAAAGTAATTTAAATTTACGCTTCGCAATTCAAATAAGCTGTCAAGGTAGTGTCATACTGCAAATATTTTCGGAAGAATATAACTTTAGCCTTAATAGTAGTTTATGCTACTAGGGCGAAAAGGAATAAACTACGAGGACGATTTAAAACACGAGCATAGCGAGTGTTTTAAACGTAACCGAGTAATTTATTGCATTTACGCCCGTGTATCATACTACGTTTTTCAATGCATAGTGTGAGGAAATGAAAACAAATATAATCTTGTGAACTTTAAATTATAATTGGCTCAAAAGGACTGTATCCAGAGCCGTTAAACAGTGGAAAAAAAACTATAACATCTATGGTACACAGGAAAGGCTGCAGGTTAGCCAACCATTGTAAATAAATAAAAAAAAATAATTATAATAAAGCCCTAGGGCAAAATAATCGACTTTCTGTTCGGTTTTGATGCATAAAAAGTGGGCCTTTACGAGCACATGCATTGAAAAATATTTTAAGACTTTAGTGGTATTTTAAATGCCTTGCGTTTGCTATGGCATATTATTTAAGTTAACAAACGCGATAACAGAATGTATATTTATTGAAGTGAAAACTTCTTTAGGTGCGTTGAGCGATTTTAGGTAAGGGAAAATCGTATGAGTTCGCGTCAACGACATGCTATGACTTGGCCAGCAGTGAACATTTTTCACTTCTGTCGGCTGTCCCCATGACTGCCTGTGTTTTTTGTTGATACGACCAGTAAAAATTAGGCTAGATGCAACAAAGTCACATTGTACATAGATTTGGATGGACAACTGATATAAATAACTTTATTTTTATTGCACTGGAAGGCGCCAATGAGACCTGGGATAAAACGTGGTCGCCTAGAAAGTGGAAGAGTCAAAGCAAGCGAGGCGTTATTCAGACAGAAAACAACAAATTATTTAAATTTCTTATAATTCTAAGTAACTAAAACATTGTCTTGTTCTACAGGGCAAAGGATCTCTAGTCACATATTGGTTAATTGGTGAATCCATCGATCCGAACGCACCAAAAGAAAAGCCTTCGCTAATCAAAACGCAAACGCTTTCAACCGAAAGTGGCTCGTTGTCCCACTTGACATCGTTCCGACAACGAAACGACAATGGCTCTAGATCTTCCAGCCGTAGGGGGTCCGGCATATTCACACAGAAAGGCAACGACATAAACAAACTAGTGAAAGAAGCCCAGCCTATACTGCAAAACTTGAAGATGCAGAGACAGCATTCAGACCCAACAGAACCGGTCAGCAACGGCAAAGATTTCGGGGAAGATTCAGACAAGCATAGCGTTTCCAACTCCTTAGCATTAAACGTGAACTCTCTCAATCACAACTCAGTCAGTCAAACTGGTCAACCCAAAGTCAAGCTTAAGGATTGCCAGATGAATTCCATAGGTAACCGTAAGTCGAAAGTTGGTAATAACAACTGGATACCAAAATTGCCGACAGCCAGTTCGTTTGATAATGGCACGAAGAAAGGCTCGCAGAATTTAAAGGATTACAGTAGTGTACCACTACTGTCTAAAGCTGATAAACCAAATGATTCAATAGTGTAGGAATTAAAACTTGATATTGATTAATTATGCCCAAAAATTTTCAAGTATTTCTCGACATCACAAAACTTTCTTGTAATTTACGTGTCCCGTTTGATTTGGAGAAATTTACGCATTTAAATCAATCGAAATCCAATAATGTCGTTCAACGGTACCTAATCAGAATATACGTAACCTGTGACGAATAAAAATATACCTCTGATGCGGTTAACCTACTGCTGTGTTCTATATAAACAGTCCTTACAATTTTCAAGAAAAACCACTTTAAGGAATTTGACAAAGGATGATAGATGCTTTGTTTAAAAAGAGCATGCGGCTTTTGTTTACCAATACATAATTCCTTAGTCAAAAATGTTCAGATACTCAACCTGCAGTTTTATTTTGGCTCGATGGAGTTCTGATTGGGTTGTGTTTTTTTTAATGTACAAACTAATTACTTACTTATCATTTGTATACAGAAAGCTATGCAATTTTGTTGTTTATATACTTTAGTATAATGTTTCAACGAGGAATTGAAAATTAAGCGATTGAGCAATTTAGCTGGTTTTTGAAACTTCGCTCTAAAGATTTTAAACCTTACGCTAGCTGGTTTGGACGTCGAAACTTCTTTTAAAGGTTTTAAACCTTACCATAGCTGGTTTTAGGTCGAAACTTCGCTATAAAGGTTTTAAACCTCATTAAAGTCTTAATAGATGTCTTTTGCAAACAATGTTCAGAAGTATATTTTTGTTTGTTTTGTTTATTAGATTAGTATTAAATGTGATTTAGAGTAAAACGTGTACTTAAATGTTAGGTTCCTTCAAAGAGAGAATTGTTAAAACCATAACTTATCAATTATGTCAATAAACAAAACTTAAAATTATTGTGTAACTTAAGTCAAGTATGTTTTTTTAGTTAAGTAAGAGTAATATGTAATGTAACCAATTTAGATCATATAATTGTGCATTCCTATTAGTATTTTCTATACTTATAAACTGTCCATTTTAACTAGACATCGAAAGAAAGTTATCTAAATTCCTCTTACTTTGTATAATAATGAATAAAATGTGTGTAATTTAGAACCCAATTTTAAACTTGGGTTAAACAATTTACTGTGCACAGAGGCCACTTTTTTTTAAATACAAAATCAAATTATTTATTTTCTGCCAACAATATTTTAGTTTAACATACAAATTTAGTTTTTTTTTGACATGTACTTTTAAATTATGACTATGATGTAAATATATTAAAAACAAATGTGTAATTTTAGCGGTATTTACTGTAAATATTTCGGAATTCATTATAACATTGTTGTGATCTTAGAGAAAGGTATTATAAAATATTTTAATGTGTATTTATAAAATGGAATAGAGAGGTGAAAAGACACTTAGATGTTTAAAGAATGTTATAGTAAAATAAAGAGTGAGAATGTAACATCTGTTTTATTTCATTATCTTAACTAAAATACGTAAAATGCATTTATATTATAACTCATCTATTTATATGCAAGAGAATATGATCCTTTTCGCCATTAGCTAGAAAACGTGTAGCAGAGAGGTCGGGTCATATTTGAAGAGCTTAATCAGTTAATGGTATAGAACAACTTTTACTATGCAGACAACCCTGAAATCTCAAAAAAAAAATCTTCCCTTCCGGCATTGCATTTTTCTATGAAACAGTAAAATTTTTTTTTCGAGGTACAGGTTTTGTTTCATAGTAAAAGTTAGTCTATATCATTGACTGAATAAGCTCATCAAATATGGTTACACCTTTCTGTTACACGTTGTAGAACAACTTTTCTATGGGGCTAAAAAAAACTTACTGTTTCGTGCTAAAAATGCAAGGGCAGATATTTTATTCGAGATTTAAGGTTTCGTTCCATAGTAAAAGTTGTTTTATACCATTGACTGAGTAAGCTCTTTATTTATGAACCGACCTTTCTGTTACACGTTGTTTAGGGTTTGACAGGGTTATAATATAACCCGATAAAAATTGAAGAACAATGGATATGGAGCACCAACGCGCCTTGTGACTTAAGGTAGGTTAATTCGCTTAGATGAAATTGTGTTAAGGTGTGATAATTCGAAAACTACTCGTATTTCGAGATTTAGGTTTCATAAGCCGTGTTTTCGAACTTGTGGTCTAAAAACCTCATGATGGTGAATATTTTTACGATAAAGCTGCAACTTCTATTTGCCTTCGTGTGACGTCACTGGAGAAATGGCTGTGTAGAAATGTGTCCTTTGCTATCAAGATAAATGTATGAATATTTGCTGCCGCCTGATTTGACAGATGGATGACAGATGAGTAGATAGACAGAGACAGACCACTTTTTTATAAGCAATCACACATCACAATCAGTATAATGTCCAAAATTAATTTATTTACCAAAATAATGAAAACCATGTCCTAAAATGGCGTATATTCCCTGAAAAAAAAATATAAAAAAATCTTTTTGAAATTAAGCTATGGGAATTAAAATAGAAATATAATTCGGAGCCGGGCAGTGAGCCAGTGACAATTTTAATCAATTTAAGTAAATTAAGGGCCCACGTAAGGTCAGATGCACAACTTTAAATGACCATTTCACATTGTGTAACTTGGTCAATCGGGTAAATAAAAATAATATAGATTTTATTGGTCACGGGGTTATTGGTCACTTCTCAATACAAATTCCCAAGGTTGTATGATTTAAGTAAGGCCCTTAACACTTGAAAAACATGAAACTTAGATGTAACTTCTTAGTTATTTTTTCTTTCGAGCGAGCTATTGTAGTAGTAAATACTGAGTTTTTTCCAAGTATTAGTTTTAATATACAACTTGTAACAGAAAGGTGTAACCATATTTGAAGAGCTTGTTCAGTCAATGATATAGAACAACTTTTACTATGGAACAAACCATGTATCTAAAAAAAATGCAATGCCGCGCGGCCAAAATGTATGGAAGAGTAGATTTTTTTTTTGAGATTTCAGGGTTGGCTCCGTAGTAAAAGTTGTTCTATATCATTGACTGAATAAGCTCTTCAAATATGGTTACACCTTTCTGTTACACGTTGTATATTACCGATTGACCAAGTAATGCAATGTGAAATGGTCATTGAAGTGGTGTTTTTGCCATTATACGGAACCTTGATACATGGGCACAACCACACAAAACAGGTTTGGCCGGAGCGCGGTTTGCGGAAGTGGGACCAGGGGTAACGGCATTCTTGGAACAGATAGGTAGTACACTACCTATTCAAACACAACCCCCTACTAAAACTATTTTATTTTTGATCATGATCATTAAAAACATTTGGCCCGATCCATTTGTCCATATTAAAAATATCTTTCAATACGCATTGTTATACATTCCTCAGTTTATTTAAGTATCATCACCGATTAAAAAAGTAAACATTCGATTGAGGTATAAAAATATTTAATATCTTTTGATTTATCTAAAACTTCAGATGTGTAAATAATTTTTGTTTTATTTATTTCAGAAAACGGAGATTTCAAATCTTACTCATTAACTCATCATTGTTAACTAGAATTTGTGATTAACGGACGGCAGTATTAATCATATATATTATTAAAACAAAAGAAAATAAATGAAGTACCAAAGAAATTCCATTCTCTATATTATTTTCAGTACAATAATATTACAAGTAGAAAGTTATTCTATGCCATCCCGAAGTAAAAAAAGCAACATTTTTTTTGCCGTCAGTACGTCCGGTCGCACTCAGGACCAAAGATTACGGATACTTGTCATGACGTGGATACAGTTAGTAAAGAAGGAGGTAAGTACAGATGAATTTTTTGTGACGCCACATTCTCATATGTCGTTACCTAATTAATCATTAATATGAAATATAATTATTTTACTTATTCAGGTATGTGTACCTGAGTTAGTCATACAATCCTATCTGAATAATAGTAGATTGTATCGGGGCCAAAATAATGTATTTAAGGCGAGAGCGATTGTTTGAATCCAGAACAAGGCGAAGGATTCTGAGTATAATCCTAAGCGTAGCGAGGGATTCAAAGTACGTCGCTCGAGGTTAAATAATTTTGGTTCCGTGTGGAACACTCTGGTTTTCATCCCCCTCTATGTGAACAATAAATAAAGGATGCGTTTAGTAGTGACGAATATTTGGATAACCAATGCCGCGTCGGCAGGCGCGCTTTTTTTTATTACCGGCCAGGACTTTATCAAAGTGGATTGCGTTCAAACTTTTAAATTAAATAGTGTTCCAAATTCAAAAGTCATTTCGTCACTGTTATTAAGTGCGCCGGAACGACCCATTTTGCTCGCACATAAGTGCTCGCAATATTCCTCGATAACGAGGAACCCTTCGCCTTTTTTCGAATAAATGGAATGAAAATAGTATATTTCGTGACGAGCATAAAATGGCGGATTTTCTTACCCGAGGAATGAAGCTAGTTTCGACGTGAGCCGAAGGCGAACGTCGAAAGCTTACATTCCGAGGGCAAGAAAACCCATTTTTACTCGTTGCGAACGATATTTTTTACACTACCTGATTTATGTATTTAAATATGTAATATTTCCTTTCAAATTTAATATAATTTTATGACTTTGCAAAGCGCGGCGCGATTTTTACCTTTTTCTTTTTAGGCTTCGGCCGGCGGCTTTTATTTGTGGCCAGTATCATTTTCCAAAAATAGAGTGTGATTATGTCGTGAATTTCGATTGTGAAGACAAATAAAGGACGTCAAAAAGAACCTAATTTAGCATCAAATGAAGACAAACGTCAAAAAGAACCTAATTTTGCAATAAATGAAATTTCAATACGATATTTCAAACTGACCTGATAATAATTCCGCAACGGGGCCCGGAAAGTTCGATTTTCAAAACTAATTTCGAGTATTAAATGGAACTTTTTCATAAAGGTAGTAGAAAAAAGTATATTATCATTGTTATTAATTAAATAATCAGCGACGTAGTTCGAAGGGTGGGATACCTCACTTGGTCAAGAGACCGTTCATCTTACAATGTTTTTAATCAATTCCAAAAGTACCATGGAAGTTGCTTATGGAAGTTAATAAGTTGGATATATCACAAATTTGGCACCTATTTCGAAAAGATCCTTTTCAAAGTAATTGAAATTTAAGCGGTAATCAAGTTTTCGAGTAGATTCCGAAAACATTATAACATCATCATTAAAGATACAGTGTGTTGATTTTTTTTCAGACATGGATTTTTACTGATTTCGACGATAAAAAGTTGCAAAAAATTACGAGTAAGTTTCAAGAGAATCCTCTTCCTGAATGAAATGAATTTGCATTATTCAGCTATTTTAAAAAACAAACTTTTATGTACAATCACAGACCTTTAAGCCATTAGACGTAAAGAGGGCAAACCTTTATCGCCAACACATCAGTGCAATTGCAAATTCAAAAATTTGACATAACAAATTTGACAAATGTCAAATTCCATCTCTTTTTCCTTGCTAGCACTCTCCTCCCCGCATTATCCTGCAACACCCTGGCAGTGGCAGAATAAAATCTCGCTTGTCCGTGAATGGTAAGATGTCTATGGCTAAGTGGTCTGTGGACATAATTTTCATGGTTGGGATAAATCGCCATCTTGGATTTTCAGGATTGCCAATGAAGCACATATAATTGTTTCTTTTTTCTGCTCAAAACTCTACCACATTAACATTTACCTTTAACCGCTTAAGAGGCCTACGGAGCAATCCTAGTTCATACAAACGAAATACCAAAACCATTTGTAAATCATAGATATCCATAAGATAGTGTGTATTTATTTCGATTGCATTAAGAAATATCTAGGTTCTCAAATATATATTTTGAAAGGACACTGATTTAAAGGCGACATAATAAGCAATTTAAAATTTCCATCGAAAGCGTATTTTTCTCATAGTTCATGTTTAAATCAGTATTCTTATTTAATATATATTTGGGGATCTAGGTATTTTGTAATGCAAACGGAATAAATACACATTACCTTACGAATATCTATGATTTACAAATGGTTTTGGTATTTCGTTTTTATGAACTAGGATTGCTCCGCCGGCCTATTAAGAGGCTATGCGAATTTTATTTTTGTCACTGTCACTCCAAGCAAAAAATCGCGCAGTGCGAGAGGGGCGGATTCAGGGAAAAAGGGAAAAATCTAAACTAGCTAGCAAAATTTCCAAAGTCAAAAATCTAGATATTGTTGAAATTGTTAAAACTAGATTATATAATCAAAATACATATACCAGAAACTGATTATAATTTTCCGTGAATTTCATTAAATACACAGAAATGAAACATCCGCATTTTTTTCAGATATCGCCTTAAGGCGCTACGGAAAAATAATCGACACTTTAAGAACTTGCATATCTACTTTAGTAAATAATATATTAATTTGATAAAAAAGTATATTATTTTTTAAATCTTTTTCTAGTTAAAACAGAAACGCGATTGGAGAAATTCGGCTCGATGGAAATATTTATTGAAATGAGGTCTTTTTCGACACCAATTCTCCTGGTTTGACAATTTAGAATATGGACTGCAATTATATTTTATTAGATGGGTTTTAACGGTATCTAGGACCATCGGGCCTACCGCGTAATTCTGATTTTCATCAACATCAACTTGAGATTGAAATTTGACGTGCGTGCTTTTGCATGTTGACATGGCATGTTAGGCGGGCGTCGTCGCACGCACGTCAAATTTCAATCTCAAGTTAATGTTGATGAAAATCAGAATTACGCGGTAGACCCGCTGGTTAAACTAAATTATGATAGCAATTCTAGTACATTTTATATTAATAAAAAACCGACTTTTTGCTACTTTTTCAGGAATCCGTCCCTCTCGCACTGAGGGTTTTTTCGCATATGGAGTAACAGGGATTCTAAAACTTTTACATATCGCCTTAAAAAACTGTGTCAAAATTATGTTTGTATACGCCCTGTACATAAAATTTTGTTGTATTTTTCTAACAGACAATCACATGGTGGTGACCAAGTGCAACTCTAACCAAGGTATGGGACTATACCAGTGTTGCCTTACTGATGCCGAATTATCTTTCTACTATAGCAAGGTTAACAGGTAAGTTACAAATTTAACCCTACAGTAGTCGCGCTGCATATAGAAGCGTTTGTGGTCGAGTGGATTACATATGTAGGCCAATTTAGAAGTAACAAAAACAAGTTGTATCCTTTTTATTATTTATTATTCAGTCTTAAGGGCCTTATTATCGCCAAATGGGTACTTTCTAAAGCCTACTCCTCGTTTATGGCCAAACCAAAAATAATGAAAAAATGTACTATGAATAATCAACTCTTAGACAACATATTATGCAACATTTTTCTTTTTCATACCACCAAAACTTCTACATGATTTTTTTTTTAACTGAATGGTGTTTTTGGCTTAAATTTCCTACTGCTCCTAAGTGCCTTGGCCGATTGAATTCATTTATGCTTTGATAAATAGATAAACTTGATAGCTATAAACATAACATATGATTATTCAATCGAACAATCAAGTTCATGTGAAAAGTATTATTTTCTCCTATTTCGCCCTATCAAGGACGCAGCGAGCGTCGTAACAGCCACTATGCATTGCGCGCTGATATAAATGTTATTTCAATGTCGATTCCGTTGATATTCGTAGTGACAAATATCGTGCAGCTAATTTGGCGATGGTAATCGCCTTGAGTGTTTAAATAGAAGCTATTTCTTAAAAAAAAAAATTGTAACAAACAAAATATATACCTCCTCTGGTTTACAAAAAAAAATAAAAACAAAATTTACCTCTTACTTGGTTATAAGAATCACACTGTCTGACTTACTTATAGTTATTAGGAACTGTGTAGCTGACCACCAAGTTGGCAGCTCTCCTGTGACTCAACCACACGCAACCGACGTCCGCACAACACTGAGCGCATGCGCAATGTATCTGTCTTCAACTACCTACACTGAGCGTCGAAAGGATCACTTTAACAGATTTGATATCTTTTAAGGTCTTGTACGCATGGATTACATATGTAATCCACGCGAACACTCTAGGGTTAAAGACATTATCAGTAGTGGAATGAGGTGCGGGTAAGCCATATCGCCGTACTTCACAGAATGAATGAATGAATGGACACTTTATTGCACACAAATAAGAAGACAAGAAACATACAAAGAACAGATAAAAGGCAAGGGTGGACTTATTTCTATAAGAAATTTCTTCCAGTCAACCTTTGGAAAACATAAAAAAATGTTCATCTTGGTAACTTAAATCTAAATCAGTTCATCCATCCATCAGCCTAGTTCGTGCACTGCTGGACATAAGCCTTTTCAGTGCATGCTTGTTTGGCAGGATTTGAAATCGTGTTCCATGATTGAAGGGCGTCCCACCGACTAACCTAGCATTGCTTACAAAAATATAATTGTTTGACCAAATGTTATGACATTTCGATCAACGATACATTGAGCTATGAAAGGATAAACATTCCTACATACATAAAACATACATACATACAAATGTCACGGATTGTTTAAGTAGAACTCTGAGAACGTTTAGTAAGATAGTCTGTGACTGACACAACAACCAATTTTTTCCACCCTGTATATTTTATTATTGATATTATGTTATTCTTTTTTAATACACTGTGTTTCGGGAATAAATCAACAAAGTTATTAAAGCAACCTAGTACGGCTCACAAAGGCATAATTTCACTTGAAGAAACCCTATAAACTAGAAGTTCTCCCCGAAATGTGAACTCGCGATATACCTCTAAGAGGAATTTAAAAAAATACGAGATATTGGAGAAAAAGAGTTATTTGGAACACACACAACAACAAAGTTTGACATAGGCGGACCGTAGTATTTATTGACCGGATCTATGCTAGCGCCATCTGTAATTAGCTTTGCCTGTGGATCCCCAACGATCCGGCGGCGTTTGTATGCATGTATGAATGTTTGTCCGACGATAACTCGAGTTTCGGTGATCGGAAGATCATGAAATTTGGTTAACGAGTAAATGAGACAAAAAAAAATTTTAAGGTTGAACATGAGCCAAATCAGTCAAGGGGTTGCTGAGATATGGATTTGGGGGTCCGCGAGTTCACAGTTCGTGGGAACTACTGGTTATTATTGACGTCATCCTTTTGAAGTGAAAACTTCTTTAGGCGCGCTGAGCACTTCTTTTGTGGGCACTGAACAAGACTGAGGCGTCACGCTCGGCTATGTAACGCTCGTTCGGGTAAAGTCGGCTCGAATCGAGTAAGGGAGCGAGAGAGATATAGCCAACGCTTTTCTGCTATACTCTCTCGGCAAAAATAGTATTTCTTATTATTAACCGCGCCTTGATGAAGTTTTCACTTCTGTCGTGTTGTCTTAAGCACACCCCCCTTTTTTCAGGTGGTTTTGTCATTTCCATGACTACAATTACGTCAATGTAAATCGACTTAGACAAGAGCTCAAAAAGTATGACCATAAAAAACCTTGGCTACTGACCAGCAGATTGCAATACGAAGATAAAATCGAGCATAAATCCAAGGTAGAGAGGATGGGTAAAATAAAAGTGATGACAATTAGCAATAATTGCAAGAATTACCTGTGAAATTGATTTCTGGGATAATGTTTTAATGTTTTACTATACATGCCAATTGATTACAGAAAAAAAGACAATTTCCTCACTTTATAAAAATCCATTGGAAAAGATTAAAACATTATACCTATATGATATATGACTTTCACTATGATAAAAACCGCAAATCTTCGTTAAACTCATGTTGAATACACGTATGATTTCAAAGGCTTTTCAAAGGCTTTCGTATGATTTCAAAGGGATATCACTTTTGTACTTTGACATAATAAATCTGTTGAGTTATCTTCTGTTAGGGTAATATTTACTTTTTGAGATTACCTGTTCTTACCCTATATCATTGACCATATTAGAAACTATACTCTAGAATAATCTTAGAAAAAACAATCTACCATTATTACGTAATATATTATACTTGTGGCATCAGTTGAAATTAAAAGTTGGGCCCGAAATATATCTTGATTTATAACTAAGTTTATTTATATTGATGTGTTATTTGTGTAAATTTATAATTTAGTATATAATATAATAATAATAATATAAAACGGAAAAGATTTTTAAAGTTATATATAACAAAATAATATTTAAATAACATTAAAATACTTAAAAACCTACCTACAAAATAAAACTTACCTAAAACAAAACACTAACCTAAAACCCTTATAAATACTTTACCTTATAAAAATAAACTAAACTAAATACAAAATCCTATCTATCTCGCCACCGTTATGTGGAAGGGTACTTAGAAGGCTGGCAGCGTTTCCTTTTTGAATGGCCAGACTGATTCTCTGGCCAAGATACGCGCCAGCCTTCGGGTCTCCACAAACGTCGATCAGCCGTGCAGATCTCTTTGAAAAAGAGCTTTAGCATCAGGACCCCACGGCCCGAGGTTCTCGACCCCAAAAGGCGCAAATATGCAGTCCGATCTAAGGGCTGCATACTTGCGCCTCTTATTTCCCTCAGCCGCTGCCGCAGCCGCACCAGCTCTGACGGCAGTAACCCTGATGTGGGAAGGTGCTAGTGTGTCGACACACGTTGCGTCCCACACCAAGGGTCTGGCGATCTTCCATGGAATTAATGTCATCCCATCGGCCCTCTTGCCATCGTCACGTGTTGTCCTTTAGCTCTTAAATAGCTGGCACGTTGACGGTGGCAAGAGCCCGCCGGATGACATCATTTATACTGGCGTGGCGCGGCAAGCGGCCAGCACTACGCTGGCATGAAAGGCTGTGGTGTCCGAGCCGATCGATTTATATAATATATTATTTATATAGATCCAAATAATTATCTTTTGATATTATATTTTATAGTCACATAAATTTAAAACTATTATATAATTAATATATAACATAAAATATACTTATTTTATAATTTTTGACGATTTCCACTTGAAATTTGGTACCTAAGGCAAACTCTTAATATTTTTTCAGGACTTTTCGTTTGGTATAATAGGTGCTGGTTATTGCATCAGTAGAGCTCTGGCTATGACCATAAAGCCACATATGAGGTTTGTCGATAGTTTATTAATTTATATACGACACCATGCTCTATAAATAACCACTTACAGAAGGTTTACTCCGCATAACTAGCGAAAACAGGCGCACGCACACAAGGGTGAATGCTAATACGAAATTCTGCCGAGATCATCATACGTACGCGCGTCTATGCATGTATGCGTCTGTTTTTGCTCCGTCGTCGAGTCAGCCTTCTGGTACAGTGCGCGCCAATCTTTTAGTCGCCTCTGAAGCTAGCCCCAAGAATCGACGCATTAGCCGTTTTACGGTGTCAGGGGGACGTTAAAGGAGCGAGAGCGCGGAGCACACCCGCCTGCATGCCGCACCACACCCCCCGCTCGCCCTTCGGCAGGTGTCAACACTATGCGTTAGTGTTAGTGCTACGTCCGTACACTACACGCGCGCGCGTTGCATGAAAAGTACGTTCGTGGAAAAAATTCTATGATTCGTTAAGTTAATCGTTGAATCTGTTTGTGTTGCCTTTATTTGTTGTTTTGTTGATTTAGTTTGTTAAAGTTTATTGTTGTTGTTATGCCTCGCGGTCGTTATAGCGTTTTAAGGCGACAATGTAGAAAAATGGTGTTTATATTAATTTGTTTTAATTAAACAGTTAAGATTGCACTAAAATACTAATATATATTAAATAGGTAGGTACAACAAGTACACCTTCCCACTTATAGTAAACATTTAATAATCAACCGTTCATATTATTGTTTCCTTGACTGTACCTGCGCAAGCTTGCACTCGTAACTCAATCAGAGGCGACTAAAAGATTGGCGCGCACTATAGTATCTATTTTGTGACCATGCTCTATAAAAAGCGGATTTGGAAACGACAATGAGACCTCATCTACTATCTATGCAAACTACTACAATTTTGGAAAAATTTCATAAAAACTCAAGAACTACAAATAAGAATAATTAATTTGTTTACTTGGAATGGAACTTGGAAAGGATCATGGAATTTTTTTTTTTTTTTAGTGATGGTAAATTTCAAGAGACATGTGAAAATCGAACTCACACTTATGATCATACCTTGAATTTAATTATAGGTGAGTAAAAAACATAAGTCGAAGTAAAAGTTGTTCAATTGAATCATGACTTTCAAGGACTTGTGGACCCCAAGCATAACCAAAATCATGTCTTCTTCACCGTGTCACGGCCAAAACCATGTGTGAAAATTTTGATCGTGGGCTCTTTTACTATTGACTTGTTTGCCACTTGGCTGTACTTAGCTTACATTTGCAGAATTATTAAGTGCACTGTTAAGAGCGCACCGAACTTTTTTATAACCCTTTTTATAACCCTTTTTTATAACACGTTTTTATAACCCTTGTTTGAAATAGTAAACAATTTAATCTAGGGAAATGTATTTGGTATTATTGGGTATATATACTAGACTGTATACACGATGGAAACACGAATTGATAAAATTGGCTCGATATAATAAATTCGCAAAGTTACCTCTTTTCAAGTAATTTTTTTCCTCTTTTTATATAAATAAAAAACTTGACATGATGATTCATTTACTAAACGAAAGTTCATAAATAACTGGAGCGTTTATACAAGGTAGTTTTTTATTTAAGAACAATATGATGAAAACAACAACGAAAAATAAAGAAAAAATGCAAAAGTTTGGTTATTTTCTTTACTCTTTTCACATAAAGAAAAAGATAGAGACAAAGGCAAACGCTCGGTGCGCCCTTAAGATTTAAACGTGTTTATTAAGTTCCTAAAATATAACTTAAGTAAAGTTTTGCAGGTGGGCCTAGTTTCCCAAAGTAAATTTGGTATAAAGATGGTAACTAAGTAAGTTAATTCAGCGTTCTGGTCTTTAGTCAATAATGGAGAAGTGAATGATAAAGCTGATATTCTAAAGGTTCCGTAGTACCTAAAAGGTACAAAAGGAACCTTTATGGTGAGATTCCGTTGTCCGTCCGTATGTCACAGCCTTATAAATTTAGCACCGTTAAAGATAAAGACATCGAATTTGGCAAAGAAATAGAAATAATTTGCTAACATATCACGGTGTAATATATACATGAAAAATTTGAAATTGTTAAAATGTTTCCAAAATAAAAGTGATAAAAATAAAAAATGATACTTTTATTAAAAATACAATATGGGTATCAAATTGTAGATATTAAAATGTTAATAAATATATACTTTTTATATATTTACGGTCATTGGTTTCAAGAAATCTTTAAAAAACCACAAAAATATTTATGCCCCCCCCTTATCTCCGAAAATGGTAGACCGAAAAATATGAAAAAAATATCGATTATAGACCATAACTGGCCAATTACAGAAAAAATATTGCAATAAAAAAAAATTGAGCACAAATGAGAAATATAAACAAAAAAGTAAAACAAATAATAAATATATTTTATAAAAATATAATATAGGTATCAAATTGTAGGTAATTGTAAAAATAAAAAGCTTAGTTATATGTCATTGCATTTTTTCAAGAAGTCCTTGAAAAACCATAAAAAAATGTATACCTCCCCCTTATCTCCAAAACTGGTAAACCGAAAATATTTTAAAAAATCATGGCAATATGTGTTTACGTAAAGATTACAAGAAAAATAAAGCAGTTGAGAAATTCACGAAAAAAAATTACAAAATTAAATTTATCATCCAAATACGGTACCATAGGTAAGCGAGTCTGACTCGCAGTTGGCCGGTTTTTTTTTAAAAGAAATTTGATAATTTTTAATTACATAACTTTTCTTTCAGGGCGTGAAGGAGTTCCCATAACCTATATAGATGGAATGCATGGGCCTATCGAAGATCTGGATTTAGTTACAAACTTTACAGATCAAATCTCACTGAGTTACACGAAGGATAATTTTATCACAATACGTGGTTTTCGTGAAGAAGAGGATCCCAGCAGGTATGGTCCAGACACACGTGTAAATTGGAATAAATGGTAAAAGAATAGATGGCAATGATTTATATAAAAACGGCTCACCTCAATACGTGTTATGATCGGTAAAGCCGACCAGTTTCAGCAGATTTAGACTGCCTTCATCTGGGCGAGTAAAGACGTTTACGCGACGACTTACATCTTTACTCGCCCAGATGAAGGCAGTCTAAATCTGCTGAAACTGGTCGGCTTTCCCGATCATAACACGTACTGAGGTGAGCCGTTTTTATATAAATCATGAATTATCCTCAAGTCTTATTTAATTCTATAATAGATGGCAATATTTAAATAAAATAAAAATAAATAAAAGGTAATTTATTTGTCTTACAAATATGCTAACATACAAAATACAATAAATACATAAGTGAAAAGACAAAAAGGTCTAAGCTCGGCACACAGCTAGCTCACACACATGCAGACAGCCGCCGGTTTTCAGCTCAGCCTTGTAATACCACATGATGAAACACATATTAGATTAAATTTAAGTAACTACAATAAATATTAACTACAATAGTAGATTATGCACTAAGGATATAAAGCAGTGTCTTACGTCACGGGCGGCATAGTGAACCCTGAGCGTAACGAGGGACTCTAGAGTTAACTCCTGAGCGTAGCGAGGGAGTTATATAGAGTCCTGAGTAAAGTGAGGGGTTTCAAGCTGCCCAAGACAAAAACAGGCTTTATTCCAGAGGAGCATACTCTACTTTTCACACCTTCTGCGAGACAATAAAAAGCTCGACATTTTTTATCAACATTAATAATTCAATAAAATTCACTGACAATCACAGCACCAAACACCGTCTTTTGTTTCACATTCTATGTAAACGTTTTTTTCTTTTTGTTGAATTCTGCTTATGGTGGCCAGTTCGATTTTCGAACAAACCTCTTTACAATCCCATATGGGCATTTGTTTTCCACGAGTTTCCACACGAATTTGACGTTCCAAATTTAAATCACTTTAATCCCTAGGGATTATCATATAACTTTATATCCCTTGAGATATAATGCGTTACTTTACGTTGAGGTTGCATGATATGTAATTGGACATTGTCTAGCAGGTGGTGTGAAAAATAAATTAATAGACAGAATAAATGAACTGACTTACCTCTCTTTTACTAACTATTATGGAGTAAAAGGGGCTTAAGGTTAAACGTCAGTCACTTAGCGCAAAGTGCATAACTGAACTTTGTTTTTCTTATTTAGAAGTTAAAATTGAAAAACATTTTGGTATGTGGCAGGTGACGCCAATAGTTCAGTATTAGTGAGGTTCTTGAGGTTTCTTCTACAGTTTGAATACTTAACACCTACACGTACATTATATAAAAATACCAAATTATTCAATCTTAAACAAATATATACATTTAATACTTGTTTATAGCAAAAAAAAAAACATAACTCTTAACATAACCCACGCAAAATTATTTTTCAATGCATTTGCTCGTAAAGGCCCACTTTTTATGCATCAAAACCGAACAAAAAGTCGATTATTTTGCCCTAGGGCTTTATTATTAATATTTTTTTTTATTTGTTTACAATGGTTGGCTAACCTGCAGCCTTTCCTGTGTACCATAAACGTTATACTTTTTTTTCCACTGTTTAACGGCTCTGGATACAGTCCTTTTGAGCCAATTATAATTTAAAGTTCACAAGATTATATTTGTTTTCATTTCCTCACACTATGCATTGAAAAATGTAGTATGATACACGGGCGTAAAAGCAATAAATTACTCGGTTACGTTTAAAACACTCGCTACGCTCGTGTTTTAAATCGTCCTCATAATTTATTCCTTTTCGCCCTAGTAGCATAAACTACTATTTTACATTGATATCTTGTTTGGTAGATTATCTAGCTGAAAAGATCATCCATAAAAACTCTGCGTAAATCAATCTAACCGAAAGACTCAACTGCAACGATACATCGTTGTAGAAGTCTGGTGTATGTACGTATCGCAGCCGAATTCTCATTTTTTTTTTCAATGTATATGTATATGCAATTTTAAGAAGATGGCATACTCTAGCAACTTTTTTTATTACCCGTCCAGCACAATAAGTCTAATGGCAAAGACTTTATTCGCTTTTCATAAAGGCGATTATATGTTGGCTCTTTGGCCTCTTTTTCTTAGACGCGTAATACTAGTGATCACGCAGCGAAACAACAAATTGGTGTGTTTTTAGCTAATACTGAAATATTTTGTAGGGAAAAAAATATTGAATTTAGGTGATATACCTTCATATTTCTATTACCTATTTTATGAAAAAAAAATTAAGTTGATTTCTTAACCGCGTTCTTCAAGCGAACGTTTGAAAACCAAAAAAAAAGAGGTTGCAAAACATTTTTTTTTGACAAAAGTATAAATCTTAGTACATTGTTTATACGTAAGATCCCTAGAAAAAAGATTAATAAACAAAATATATTTTTTTCAATACAAGGAGAGTCCGAATTTCTTCAAACGAATCCTAGATAGACTGGAGTTGGTCATGCTCTAGGCTCAGGTACAGTCTTAAGACATAGTTTTTAGTATTTTGGAATATAAATTAACCAATTTTGGGATTTTTAAAGAATTGTCGATTTTGACGTCACTTGAGAATTTTAGAAATTATACTGATTGTGATGTGTGATTGCTTATAAAAAAAATTATCTGTCTCTGTATGTCTACTCATCTGTGTCTATCCATCGGTCAAATCAGTCGACAACAATTTTTTGTAAATTTATGTTGATAGCAAAGGACACATTTTTAAACAGCCATTTCTCAAGTGACGTCGCACGAAGTCAAATGGAAGTTGCAGCTTTTTCGTAAAAATATTCATCATCATGAGTTTTTTCAGACCACAAGTCCGAAAATACGGCTTACTTATATCTCGAAATGGTTTTCGAATTATCACACCTTAACATAATTTAATCTAAGCGAATTATACTATAGGTATATTACGAGATTTACTTTATTAACAGAAACATAAAAACTTAAATAACATGAAATAAAACTAAAATTAAACCTTACAAATTTACCTATAAAACTAAAATGTCTCCTAAAGTAAAATTAAACTAAGTAAAAAATGTTGGCCAGATCGCCGCCGCCTTGTGGCAGGGTTCCCAGAATGCTGGCAGCATTTCCTCTTTGTATATTACTAAGCGACAGCCCACAGAAGTATGCGACAGCCAAAATAGTGTTGTACTGCAAAATAGCAAAGTATGTATAAACATTCAGGCAGATTGTCGTTGCGGTATGTTCTATGATAGGGCGGCCTACATTTAATATTGCACCTGAATGTTTCAGGTCTCTTCCCAAAACGCACAATCTATACTTTTTTTTTTGTAAAAGGTATCAAATAAATGTGATAAATGTCACATTGCGATCATAGATTAATTTCTTTTAGGCTTTTATAGCAAAGTTGTGTTATTTTACGCATTATGTTGTATATGACCAAAGATTTCAAAAGTTTAGATGAGCCCTGGCACCTAAAATCTATTGCATTATTTTTGAATGTGCGCTCTAACATACTTAATGCTGACGCGCGCACACTTATAAGTGCGCAATCTGTCTATCTACGGTCAGCAAACTGATCAGACTACTAAAGTCGTAAAAATTCAAAACTTTAAGTGCACTTAAGGCGTCCAAATATCACTGTGTTCAGATGAGCACTGATTCCAGATGTTTGAGTGTCACCCATTTAAAGGTGGAAACATTTTGGTGCTGTCTTACTAAGGTAAGGGCTTATCTTTGCTTTTGAAATCTTTGTATTTGGCTATACAGTTGTTTCTTGATGATGCCGTAAGGCGAATTCAAATATTCAAAAAGTTTATTTTGCAAAGCGGGTATAGATATATACACTTTTTACACGTCAAATTTAATCTAATAAAAAATATATGCAATAAAATAATAAATGTACATTAACTAAATTAAAGGTTTATTTAATTTATGTAGCAATATATTTACGATTAAAATGATAGGTAAAATATATATTATACAGAGTAAAATCCAATCAGCCGCTCGAACCCATACCGGAGACCCGGCCAGGGACCAGGAACAAGGTTCAGTGATCACCAACCGAAATCGGTTGGAGTTATAAATACACATAGAAGTATCGTGAAACATGTGTTATTATCAAGAAGATTATAAAAACGGCTTAAAGATGTCGCGCACGACAATAACCGGAAAACTTCATTTTTCCAGATTTTTCTCCCTCCATTGCTACCTGCTTCCGAAGACACATTTCTGCAACAAAATCCAAATGATTCGTCGATTTATAGAAGCTAAAGCGAGTCTTGCTAAACCTACGACATTATTTCAACAAATTATTTCTCTTTTATTTGTGTAGGATTTACTTTTTAAAATAAATTAATTATCTTAATTGACTGTTTTTGCTAACCATAGCTAACTTTTTCACAATATGCTTAATAGTCAAAACTTGTCAATGTGTACCATAATTGCTGTAGTGTTTCTTAAAAAATTGTTTTTAGTACAATATTTATTTTTATATTAATACAATATAAATAACACAATATTGTATCTATTTATCAATAAATCACAAAATAGGTACAAAAAATTAAGCTAATAATTACACAACAAAGCCAAGAATATTTGTCTGTAAAACAATATTAAATTATAAAAAAAAATTTAGATAACGTTAAATTATATAAGGGTAAATGGCGAAGTATGAACCTAATGCTGACTACACGAATATATAGGTAGGTATAATAAATGACAAGAGAATAATGAGTTTGTAAATTGCTTACTAAAATGTATAAGTATTTGTATTAACTTTGTTTACTATATATTAGGGTTGCCTACGAATGAGTATAATATATGTATTGCAAAAATTTGCTGGTTTTTTTTAATAAAATTTTTTGAGAGATTTATTATGATAATTTATTTATTTAATTTTTACTAAGAAAATCGAATCATTTTTAAAGTATTTAAATCAAGTGTTTTCCTTTAGTCCACTCCATGAAAAAGGGGGAGTGTAAACAATATAATCAAAAAATAATTTGGGATCACTTATGATTATGATTATTATTATGATCACTCATGTACTTAACTACAGAGTCAGAACAATCTCAACGTCTTCGCTCTCCGAACACAAACACACAATGAATGACCCCCCCCCCCTCCCCCCACCGCAGGCGAACGCTGATGATGTTATCCATTCACGAAAACATGGCACAGTGGTCACGGGCAGAGCTTCTTATCTTGACTACATCGAAATCCTGGGTCTAGGCTACAACGAATGAAACCCAAAAAAATATGTCCTTGGGAAGAGCAACTTCCGAGCGTACTAGAAGTTTGGCGCAATCTGTATTAGTCGACAATCTTATAAAATGTACTTGGAGAAGAAGTACGCATATTGTACAAGGCAACTACGGAACCCTACACGCACTTGGCCGGTTTTTTCCATAGTAGCTCGGGGACAAACTCGTCCCCTGAAGTACCATAAATTTGTTAAGAATTACAAAGAATGCAGAATATATTTTTATTTTGAAAAGTTACGATATTATCTAGTAGAACAAAACCATTTTCGGAAAGAAAAGAATTGTAAGTGAATTGTACAACCCGGTCACATTATCTCGAGACCTCGCTGGAATGCGAACCACCCGCCCGTTCTCCTTTCACCTCCCCGCGCTCGCCACGGCGCGTCTATATCTGAGCGCCGACGCGACGTGACGTCATCGGCGCCAGGTCTCGAGATAATGTGACCGGGTTGTAAATGTTGTGGTTGAATACTAGGAAAGACTCAAAAAGTAGTGTGGGTTTTTGGTTGATTGACCCAAGTAAGTCATCAATTTATTTAATTATAGAGGTACCTCACCGTTCAGCAAGTAGAATATTATGTATATAATATCCGAATAACTCATTAGTGCAAGCCTGGTTGGGGATCGAACCTGTGTCTTAAGATTACCTGCGTTATACCGCCGCTTATTTTTAAATTTCATATTAAAGATTAGTTACGAGTATATTCGTCCGTCCGTCCGTTTGTATATTTGTTCGGAACTAAGAGTTCTTATAAGATTTGAGACAGCTTAACAAGGTTTGACTTGTTTTTGTAACTTCGTAAAACTTTGCCGTAAGTAATATGAATTGTGTTAAAAGTTACCGTCTCCTCTATCGAGTTACCAAGTCTCTTTTTCTTTTTCATGTGTGCCTATAGCCAGAGTAATAGTAGTTTATGCTACAAGGGCAAAAAGGAATAAATTACGAGGACGATTTAAAACACGAGCGTAGCTTCGTTTTTCAATGCATAGTGTGAGGAAATAAAACAAATTTAATCTTATAAACTTTAGATTATGATTGGCTCAAAAGACTGTATCCAGAGCCGTTAAATAGTGGAAAAAAAAAAGTATAACATTTATGGTACACAGGAAAGGCTGCAGGTTAGCCAACTTCTCGTAAATAAATTAAAAAAAAGTGGGCCTTTGCGAGCATTGAAAATATAATTATTTATCTGTAGAGTAGTAAATCTTAGTACAAACGCTCTTATTCAAACTCACACACACTAATACGTGCTCTACACGCCACCATCGCACCATCTCAGCGAAGTTCAGGGGAGTCTCCGTATGAATCCCGGCGCGGCGTGTTGAGCACGCGTCTGCGTGTGTGAGTCCAAATCTGAGCGTTTTTATTAAGATTAACTAATCCATAGATATATTTACTCTGCAATAGCGTTTTTTACGTACAATACGACTCAGGACTCAGTCCTCAGTTAATTGTAGCTGTAATTTCTATTACGTTATAAAGGACACTCATCCTAACTTTTATGTAATTCTTGAAGGACCTTTATTCATAGTCGATCGATCTGAGGGACAAAATATTTTCTTCATACATACACACTCTTTAATACACAAGACTAAGTGCCTATCAATCTTTCAAGTTTTGAAGATTTCATGATACGTGTGTTAGTGGTATTTCGATTTTTGTTTCCTTGTATGAGAGTAAATTCTGTCAACAATCGAAATGGGATTCTGTAATCCTATTGGCTCGTCCAATGATACGTATAGCGCCTCAAAGACGAAGACTCGTAACGTTATGAATATAGAAACCATTTTGGTTTGGCCTACCGAAACATATAATTTTGGAGTGGCGAATTGTATCTGCTGGTTCAGTCAGATGTGTAGACTGAAATCGATCGCCTGTTATGAGGAGTCTGTAGGCTGTATTCGTCTATGAAAGAAGCAAACTATTTTCATGTCAAAATTAGTTATTTTTTTGTTCAGCACCTCCAAGACCGTCACTGTTGGCAACGGCAAGTGGTGAAAAAATATATGTACATAAATTTCGTGGTCACACTTTTGATTGTTTGCCGATAGATAGTTTCCGAGTTCCGTCACGTCTTCAGCAGTGACGAAAAATAACTGATACACATAAAAATAAAAACAACAAATTTTAAACCTCATAAAATCTTACATAAATAAATGAACCAAAATAAAATGTAAACAAAATGCATTCTTCACTATTTTTATTTATAGTCATTATATATTATTTTAAAGTAAAAATAAAGCATTAATTATTTTACTGTCTAGTTAGCCGAAAAGTTTCGACCAAAATCCTTTTTTAGCATCTTCCTCCTTTTTTTTTATCTCTAGATGCTCTATTGTTTCGCTGAGGCAGTTTTTGGTTTGAGATACGTTAAGGTAACAGTGAAGAGAATAAAACCTGTAAGAACATCAAAATCATCATCATCATCATCATCACTATAAAACCGACCAAATGCGAGTTCCGCACCACACGCAACTCGGATACGGAACCACAAAAAACATTAAGGTCATAGCAACATCAAGGCAACAAAAAACAAGGCGCTAAAATGCGGCGGTAGCACCTGCCAAACAGTTCAGCAACCTTCTGAGTTGGAAACTCTAATTTTTATTATTTGTTTACTTTAGAGTATGCTAGTTGTATGTGTTACCGTTTTTAGGGTTCCGTATCCAACGGGTGCCAACGCCCCCGCTGTCCATCTGTTTGTCTGTCTGTCAGTCCCTCCGTCTTCCCGTATGTCTGTCACATCATAGGCATACCTATATATATATTTAAAAACTATAGAAAAAACCTCGAAAAGGCAGCACGTTTTAAGACTATTTTATTTGTTTCAGCTACACATACAAATTTTAAATTGAAGGGGTCAAAGTATGTTGTTATTTTAACATATTAAGAATCAAGGTCCTGGCATGTCCACATGGCAGAATAGTTACTATTTGTTCTTAGTGGTCAAAGTACGATAGTTTTATCACTTTTAGCTCAAAAGTCTCGGACAAGAATTATTTTCCAAATAAAATTATGGAAGTGTCTACCGTAACACTAGTGGTAAACTAGCAAATCGAACGTTTTACCACAAAACAGATACTACCAGAAGGCCGACTCGACGACGGAGCGAAAACAGGCGCACGCACATATAGACGCGTACGTACGACGATCTCGGCAGAATTTCTTACCGCATTCGATCGACTTCATCCGAGATCGTCGTACGTACGCGTCTATATGTGTGCGTGCGCCTGTTTTCGCTAGTTATGCGGATTAAACCTTCTGTAAGTGGTTATTTTGTGCTTTACGTTGCAATTCCTTGGGGAGTGGCTAGCGTGCCTCTACTGGCAACGTTATATTTACTCGCTATTTTGCTGACATTTTGACGTCATTTTGTCGTATACCTTCGCTTGATTGGCTCCTTCAGATATCAAATCGTTTGTGCATTGGATAAAAAGACTGGCTGTACTGGTTTTGGTGATCGAATTCACGTCAGAAGATTTTCTCTATTTGTCGGAATTAGGAAAACGAGTCTTTCAACAAAACGTAAAACATAGTACGACGACGAGCGAAGCAAAGCGGAGTGGGAAGGAGCATGTTAAGTTTACATGTAAATTAAATTGTTATAAGTTTTAACAGAAATATACGCAAAAGTCTTCTTCGTCAATCGAACGTAGGTATACAACAAAATCATAAGAATGTTTTACGTAACAGCCTAAAACTATCAGGTACACTAACCTGGTTTGGTCTAGTTCTTTAGTAAACCCAGTGATATTGATGACATTGTCATTTTTGTAACCAACAGATATTAATTTTGTCAACTCTTGTGAAGGTATTGCGGTTAAATTGTCATATTCAGACTTGAACAACTTTGATTCCATCAATGGTACTCTCAATCGTGCTTCTGTTAAACATAAACAACATACGAGAATGAGAAATATACAAAGAGAAATAATTTGCTCCATCCTACTAATATTATAAATGCGAAAGTTTGGATGGATGGATGGATGGATGTTTGTTATGAATGAAAAACGAAACAAAAAGCAAAAAACATGAAATAAACATCTGCCAAACCTTACGGTTTGTAGGCAGAATAGCCCCTGTTTACACACATAAGTTACAGCTTATAAACTTGAAAAACATTGAAAGAAATACACAGCACTAATAACCATACATATATAATATAGTTGTTACCTCACTTCTTATCACTTACTTATACACGCATTTAGATAGATGAATAGGAACAAAACAAGTTTATTATTTTATGCAATATCTAGGGTAATTTAGATAGGTAATACATTTTTATTTTATTTTTTAAAAATGGTTACTCATTCACGATATAACCACTGAACCGATTGGGCTGAAACTTTGAAGAAATGTAGTTCTAGACCTGGAATAGGACATAGGCTAATTTTTATCCCATAAATCAGTTTCCATGGGAACGAGAAATAGTGTCGTTCAAAGACGCGGCTTTTCCTTTAGCCTTGCTAAACATACTATACTAGGGGATTAAATTAGTTATCAAAGACCGCCAAAGACACATTAAAAATATTTACATTTTCGATACAATTATACAAAAAATTAATCAACGCGGGCGAAGCCACGGACAAATGCTAGTGCATTATATAAAAGCTACACAAATTACCTATTATAAAACCCAATGTAACGTCATCTGGCAGGTTAATGAATTGACAGGTGCTTATGATGTTTTTACCACTGAAACAACAAATTGTAATGCAATTTTATGTACATGTGGCAGACAAGGGCATTGCGTCGTCGGTTTCTAAATGCTCGATATCTTGCAATTTGCCTTTCGGCAAATTGTAAAATGCCCGCTGTATTGTGATTTTCCAAGGCTAGTCGTAAAGTGACTTCATTTTCTAAAAAGCTGAAATCGAAAGTCTTTCAGCAAAAGTCAAAATAAGAAGCGAGGAGGAGCGTGTTAGGTTTAAATTGTAACAGAATTCCTAGCAAACGCCGAGGCAAAATATAAAATACCGAATTCTACTACAGGACGAAGATTCGTCAAATTGCAAAATAACGAGCGTTTAAAAACTGATGACGCCGTTTGTAAAATGCCGAATTGCCTCTGACATTCACATTAGTGTCGATTCGGTGTAAAACGATTTTAACTTTTTTGACAGGACTAAACTTAATTTAAGCGTTCCGTCTTTTTATTTCTGTATCGAAAAGATAAAGACAGGACGCTTAAGACTATACCTGAGCCTAGAACATGAACAACGCCAGACTTTTGAGGATTCATTTGAAGAAATTAGGACTCTCCTTGTATTCAAAAAAATAATTTTAGTTATTGATTTTTAACAAGGGATTCTAAAAAAAATGTTTTCAACCCTCTTTTTTTGGTTTTCAATCGTTCGTTTCAAGGACGCGGTTAAGAGATCAACTTATATTTTTTTTCATAAAATAGGTACCTGACACAAATATAAGGGCTTCTTCTTAAGTCCAATATTTTTTTTCCTACAATAAAACATCAGTTCCTGAAATTTTGATATGAATTTGGCAGAATCAAAGAAATACTTGCCTCCCATCTGGTTCTATTCTCAAAGCTAAACCTCGACTGATGCAGCAACCGCCTCCAAGGGTGGCATATCTAAATGGCTGAAAAATAGAATATAAATATTACTTTATACTTTGTATGTTAGTTTGTAATAATAGAATTCAATTAATTGTAAATATTTCAAATATTACTAAATATTTAATGAGCCCTCGCAAATCATGTGCGAGGACCAAGATTATTGTTGTAAAATTGTAAAACTTTATTTGGCAAGTAAAGAAATTTATTATTTAGTTAAAAAGGAATGTACTCGTACATATCACTGAGTCATTTATCATCATTAACTTGCAGAAATTCCCTGGCACAAGAGTACATGTGGCCTCTCCAGAGATGAGAGAATTTGCCCACCACGTTGACTTAAAAAGTCAATGGCCCACCAATTATTTCTTCTATGCCATCACTAGATCTTCAAGGTGACTTATTTTAAAAGGATATTTCCCTATTTTGATCTCCTTTGACATTTTTTGGGACACTTTATTATACACATACGAGTAAAAATCTAAAGCTAAAAATGGGTAAATACAGTCTGGTTTTTCTCGTACAATTAAGGTGAGTTTTAACAGTACCATCTTATTCATTAGGCTAGGCACACTAATAAAACTTCAGTTCTATAATAAATTCTTAACTAACAAAATCTACTATATATGTCTGAGTCTACAGCTGTCTGTGTTCTATATAACTTTAAACTCTCGCGTTTTGTACACATTATAATATATATAATCGGGTCTACCGCGATCAATTTTTACCTTTTTACGAAAAGGGGACGCCCGACGTTTCGAGACAGTTGCATGTCTCGTGGTCTACGGGAAACTGGCAAGTTTCCGTAGACCACGAGACATACACACTGTATATCGAAAACCAACACACACAGATAGATACCTGCACGCCTCTTCACACCACCATCCTCGTCACATCCAATCCGTCATGACATCACTAACAAACAGAGCACATGATCTCTGTGACCCTGACCATCTTAAGGATGAGCTGCCACATGTTCAGGAGGTACTCAGACAAAACGGATATCAGATGAAGAGGCGACATCCAAGACCAAAAAAGGAAAAGTGTCCTGAGGTTAACAGAAAACCAGCGTTTATGCCCTATATCAAAGGTATTACGAATAAGATTGGAACAGCATTAAATAAATACTCCATTAAGACTGTATATACTCCGTTATCCAAAGTGGCAAGCCATTTACGCACACCAAAGGATGTGATTCCTTTTCAAAATCCAGGTGTCTATAAGATAAAATGCAGCTGTGGAAGTTCCTACATTGGCCAAACAAAACGTAGCGTACAGGAAAGGGTCAAGGAACACATAGCAGCTGTGAAAAACCGGCAGATGTACAAATCAGCGATAGCAGAACATCTTTTAGAATCCGGGACCAACCACTGGATAGAACTGCATAACCCGAAAATTCTCTCCACCGATCGCCATTACTACCCTAGAATTGTGCGTGAAGCGATTGAAATCAAGAAACATCCAAATAATTTCAATAGGGAAGATGGTTTCAAATTGTCTCCCACATGGAGTCCAGTGCATCTCCGGATACTGTGAGTGTTGTGTGCCGTGCGTGAATAAGATAACAATTAATTTTAAAGACTAAAGTGTTTTTGCGGGTACAAGGAAAATACTTCGGTCGTCACCTGCATCTCATCACTGCGCCTCGCCATACTTGCCAGTTTCCCGTAGACCACGAGACATGCAACTGTCTCGAAACGTCGGGCGTCCCCTTTTCGTAAAAAGGTAAAAATTGATCGCGGTAGACCCGATTATATATATTATAATGTCTGTGTTCTTATGTTTTTTATCTACACTCATATCGTAAAATCCTGATTATGAGCTCAAAAATTGTGCATAATGACAATATTTTTTACAAACGTCTTTATTACAAAAAAATAATTCAATTAAAGTCTTTAAAAAAAATGCTTCAACATATTTTTTTCTGCCATAAAAGTACAATTACACGAAGTAGGAAGGCAAAGGGAACTTAGCCCATGCAGCCATGCCTAAGGGTTTAATAGGGAAAGATTTGAATGATGGTCAAACTTGTGAACAAACCCATGCGCGGTGGTCGGAAATTGATTTTAATTATCGCAGGACATGTGACCAGATCTTTGTCTCACACGCGCGATTGCGCGGTTCTAGATGGATTTTGTTTGTTTAAAGTTTTATTACGGGCAATAATGTCTGCCAGCATGTGCTAATCAAGAAGCATGACGAACAATCAAAATCAAAAAAACCTTACGTCAAATGTTACCAAGATCTTATGGATTGGACAATAGGTAGGTTACTTATTTTCTGAGTGTAAATAAAGTAGTGTATGAAACTACATTTAACTAGGTATTAAAACACTCTGATATACTATTAAAAAACTCCCTACGGCTCGGTTTTTAAATTCACAGTCGTGTTTTAATAACCTCTTTACCTGCCAGTTTCATAAACTACTATTGCATTGTTAATAGATGGATAATATAAAAGGTTTTAGGCAGTTGCGTAGAACCGGTCATTCGTCCATTACCAACTTCTGTAGATTTTTCAGAAGTCCTTAACGCGTCGCCTACCTTCACACTCTCACTTTCTGGCCAAGCGCACTTCATCCTAGGTATCATCGACCTTTCCATAACTGGCTAAGCATAAGCCAATTGTTTAAATAAAAATAAAAAAACCTACCGCAACAAAGGGTCTATCACCGATCTGTGTTTTCTCATTCAATGGGTAGTGGCCAAAATACCAGTCTCCCTTGTGATTGTATTTCGCGAGCATTTTGACGAGGTTATGTACATTCACATAATTGTCATCGTCAAAATGGCAGAACCATCTGTAAAAAAATCTTGATTTTATTTATAGTAAGTTCACAAAGTTTTCCTCGGTCTATATGATAACAGGATAAGACATCCGATCAAAGAGGGGTTCTTCTCTCTGCATCCGATTGACTATCCCCAATTCGCTTTGATATAAATGGGTTAATTTTATTACTGAATTAAAATATTAAAACCATTTTATGATTTAGGTTTAATAAGCGGTATTTTAGAACTTGTGGTCTAAAAAACCTGATGATGATGAATATTTTTACGAAAAAGCTGCAACTTCCATTTGCCATCGTGTGACGTCACTTGAGAAATGGCTGTTTAGAAACATGTCCTTTGCTATCAAAATAAATTTATAAAAATTCTCTAAAAAGCTTGAACGGCTCCAAAACTTGGGTATCCGCTTCATCTATGGTTTGCGCAAATTTGATCACGTGTCCTACTTTCGCTCTGAGTTAAAATGGCTCCCTATTCGCCTTCGTCGCAATTTAATATCCTCTCTCGCCTTTATAATATTATTAAGAGCCCACTGTCCCCTTCTTATTTATGTGATTGCTTTCAATACCTGTATTCTCAAGATAAGCCCCAACGTCCTTCTAACATGTTCTTGTTAAATACTCCTGTACACACCACTAAGGCTTATAGCATTTCATATAATGTTATTGCAATTGGACTGTGGAACTCATTACCGCACAGTATTCGCAACTGTCCTACCAAGAGCCTTTTCAAGAAAAAGCTCAAAGAGCACTACCTCTCACTGTCATAGTAAATAGGTAAGTTTATGTATACTTTATATGTATTATAGGTAAGTGTAAGTAAGTATATTTAATATTTATATTTATAATATACTATATTATAATTATTATGTATATTAAATATATTATTGGGGATATATATTTTCTAGTACACGTATGTATGATTACTTATTTTAATAAAATGTCCCTTTCCCGCTTAGGTTTGCTGGCAAAAATCTCTTTTTAGAGATAACCTTGGATGTGTACATATCTTTTAATTAATTATATGTGTTAACTGCTGTGTGTACATTAAAGAACAAAGCTTAGTGAAAATTAAGGGGCTGCACAGTGCTAAAATTCAGTCCTGCTCTAACGCTTTTGTGTTTTAACTGTCTATCCTGCTCTAATTCAATGCCGCGCATGCAAAACTTCAATAATTTTAAAATCGCGGCTTAATCGTTAACTATAATTTCTTTAAGATGTTTTTTTCTAGTCAGTATCTAGTGTTGATTTCGTTTCAATGGGTTTTGAATTATGGAAACTGAATAGCTTTTTTTGTGAAATTCATGCTTTTTTTAAAGTAATGTAAATGAAGATTGAAATTATGTTTATAAATAATTTATAATTGTCTTGAGTCAAAAAACCCGCCATATTTTTTAAAAATTTTACCATCTACATTAACGGAACTGAACCTAAGGAAAAAAAAATAGCGTTTAGGAGCCCCTTTAGTTGAAATAAACATGAAAATAAACGCTCAGCTCTTGTGACATAAATCACACAAAATAAATATGTCGTGGCCATATCGTAGAAATGACCATTTCATGATCTGGTGGGCCATATCGTATTTCTGTTAAAATTGAGAGGGTCGCCTCGCTCCGCTCCGCTTCGCTCGGATCTCCAAATGTATTTACATGTGAACCTAACAGGCTCCTCCTCGCTCCGCTTCGCTTCGCTCGTCGTCGCACCTATTTTTTTCTTTGGTGAAAGATTTTTGATTTCATACTTTACGATCTGCCCGACCAGCCCCCCTATTGTGTATCTTTAGTTGCCAACTGCACGAGGTGCCTATCATCAAAAACATAGCTAAAAACTGAAATTTCAAAATTGCCTTTAGTGGGTATTGAACTATTAACAATCTGTGTCGTCACTTCAAGTGCGAAAATATCCTTAGGACATCGGAATTCGATAGTATGTCTATGTTTTTGATGATAGACACCCAGTCCAGAAGGCAACTAGAGATACACAATAGGCCCGCAGATCATAAAATGGTCATTTCTACGATATGGCTACGACATAATACATATTCACTAGACTTAAAACATACTTCCTATTCTTCTTGAAGAAAAGGTTGAACTCGGCACCCGTTTTGCAGCAAAGTGCTTCACTATTGTGCGTGGCGTTACAGTTAGTCACATACATGTGCCCATCTGAGGACAAAAGTTCATAAGATTATTTTCAATGCAAGTGCCCGTAAAGGCCCACTTTTTATGCATAAAAAACGAACAGAAAGTCGATTATTTTGCCTTAGGGCTTTATTATTGTTATTTTTTTTAATTTATTTACGAGAAGTTGGCTAACCTGCAACTTTTCCTGTGTACCATAAATGTTATATTTATTTGGATACAGTTCTTTTGAGCCAACTTTCAACTTTAATTAAATTGTTTTCTTTGATTATATTTGTTTTATTTCGGTGTTTTATGGTGAATAACTCCACTTGCAGCTTACGTCGACACTTATGATCTATTAAACTCAACGTATCGAAACTAATCGAAAGGATCTAATTAAGTTTTTTTTTATAACTTCTTAAATAATTGAATATTGGTGAAACTTTCAGTTTTTTTTCTATACATGTGCTATAAGACCCACAAAATTTCAAGTTTCTAAGTCAACTGAAAGTGCCCTAACAGGTTTTCATGGTGAGCAAATTTGTATTAAATTCATTATGTAAAGTGCAATTTTTTTTTAGAAGCCTGATGTTTTTACATCACCATTTTAGTTTCAACTGGTATCTGACACGGGATTCGAACAAAAGGTTCTGGACGGATAGGCAGACGGACAACAAAGTGAACACTATAAGGGTTCCGTTTTTTTTTTCGTTTTGAGTTACAAAACCCTAAAGACTGTCCTAGAACCCTAAAACACATTTTTACCTTATGATGATGTAAAAAAAGAAGCAAAGTTTTTCTTCTGAATTATAGTACCAATCAACAACCAATTGAGGATTAAGTATATGTTAAAACAAGCACCTTTCAGGTCAATCTCTAAGTTAATAATTAATTTACGAAGAATAAATCAAAGTAGATGTAATAGGTCTTTACACATGAAATTGCCGTTTTCTATAGAGAATTTGAAGGAAACTCAATTTTCAGTACTAACATTTTTGCATTTTTTTTAGGAATGACAAATCCAAATTATGTATCTCTTTTGTGTGTGAATGAGACAACATTAAGCTAACAGCAACATTAATTTAATTTTTGAAAAGTGTCAGCTGTAAAAAATTATTACGAATCTTATCATGCAAATGGATGGCATTTAAGACGAACTGTTTTTGAAAATTCAATTTTGGTTATCAAAATGACAATAAAAACAAAATTTAATACTCAGATGTAAACCTTGAAATCAACTTTCAAAACAAAAAACAAATACTTAATGGAAATTATTAACTCTTGAATCTGTAAAAAAAATTCGGCAATTTCATATGTAAAGACCCATTAGAAATAAAACCATATCGATAACGAGTTTATCTACCATTAAGAGCACTAATGAGGTAGCTTGTTCACTCTTGGAAAGCTTGAAATACACGTAAGTACAGATTTATCAAAGAAAACATAATACATATTTCAGATTTTGTAGAGGTTTTTTGGATTTTCTTAGTTAAAGAGCGTGTAATTGTTTGAATTCTATGTTTTGTTTTTTCGTTCGCTGTTTCTGCCTATATTTTCTTCTTGAGCCGGTTTATTTGGCTTCGGTTCAAGGGCGATGAAAGAAATTCCATCCATCCAAAAACCTAGTTCGTCTACTGCTGGACATAAGCCTTTCCAGGACTTTGCCACTCCCGGCGGTCATCCTGGAAGAATTGCCCATACTCACACACGCTAGGCAGGTGGTTTGGTGAGCGCGGTACCAGAACCCTCGCACCAGTGACGCCGCTGCTCGTCAACAGTCTGTTCCATATGAGGCCCGGCTATTAGGGATGGATATACCACCATCGATCGGTCCCAGGAACGATGGGCCTCCTGGTTTTTTGCCTGTGAGCTGTCCCGAATTACTTCGAGGGGGTCTCCAAGTAAGTTGATGGTACTTCCACAGTCGAGCCCGGCATCAGCTTGAGTTAAAAGCACTTGTACAGTAGTTTCACTTTATTTATGTTTTCTCCCAACCGGTTTCCGATTTTACCGGAGTCAATGAAATGTATTCTAATTAACATCTTCCCTTGAAAATGGATTAAAATCCGAAACCAGTTGGGAGAAAACATAAATAAAGTGAAACTACTGTACAAGTGCTTTTAACTCAAGATGTTTTTCAAGTTTCACCAAGTGCTGACAATAAATTAAAGCAAGTATTAATTTTGTTCAAAATATAACACTTTTGTAAAAAGTATCGAAAGGTTAAATAATCTGACCTTTACACTTATCTAATGCTTGAAAATGTAATACTTATTCGTAAAATTCTTTGAAATTTATTTTACTTACTCGTTATTTTCTGATCTCTAGGGTTGTCGATATCTGTTACGAACCAAACCTGAAACAAGCACAACAGCAAACGACATTTAAACAAAAGACACATCCATAGTTTTATACAGTGATCAAAAATGTATGCCACTTTATTAATATTGTTGAGTTGTTTAGTGTCCCTCTTTCAGAGATTTTGGATTATTGTAAGACGGTGTAACATCAATAGCCGCGTACTGACTGAGCGAGCAGCCTCGCGAGGCAAATGATCGGTAGGTCAGTACGCGCCTCGTTCGAGGCAAGCGCACGCTCGGCCTCACCCGATGTGGGTTTTTTGTCGTGCTCAAAAGTGCCTCAGTCCATCTGCCGCGCTCACTCACAACATCGATAAGAGTTGTGTTTCAAACTATTCCAGCTATATGGGGATTACTAACTTCTTTGGGGTGCGCAATGTCCAGATTATACAAACAGAGGGCTGAAAGAAGATGCATGAAGAAATACAGGTCTAGTAATGAATTTACCAGTAGCGGATTTGATAGGGTCGTACCGTCGAGAAAGATCAAGAGAGAGAAAGATAAATTTTCCTTTCTTTTTCTTTGTTATAAGTCGACGAATGAGTAAAAATGCAATAGCCGCGACGGCGATTCGCACGCGCAGTCGCATGTTAGCATCTTGCGTTAAACTGAGCGATGTTCGGAGGATTAATGGCTCAGCCTTCCCTCGCGCGGCTCACTCGCGTCGGTCGTTGGTTTTATACCGAGACAGCCTCGCGAGGCAAATTGTCGCGCGGCATACGGCTGAGGCAGCCTCGCGTACCTACTCGCTCAGCCAGTACGCGGCTTTTGTTGTTGTTATGTGGTGGACTGTAAGATGGGTAATTTTAGGTCTGTCGAGTGCCTTGTATATGAAAGAAAAGATCACCAAAGGAAAGAGTTGAGAGATTTACAGGAGTTTTGTGTTAGGGTGGTTCTTGCAGCTAGTGGCCGAGGAAGCCCCAAGTAATGTCGGGTTTTACTCAGATGTTATCTTAGTAAAAAAATTTGAAAAAATAAATTGATATAATACAGAATATCAGGTGGTAGAGCTGATGCCGGGCTAAACTGTGGATGAACCACCATCTTATTTGGAGGCCCCCTCGAGTTAATTCGAGGCAGAGTAAGAGGACAGCTCACAGGCAAAAAACCAGGAGGCCCATATGCCTGGGACCGATGGATGGCGGTAAATCCATCCCTTATAGCCAGGCCTTATATGGAACAGACTGGTGACAGGCAGCAGCGTCACTGGTGCAAGGGTTCCGGCACCGCGCTCACCAACCCGTCTGCCCAGCGTGTGTAAGTATGGTCAATTCTTCCAGGGTGGCAAAGTCCTAGAAAGGCTTTTGTCCAGCAGTGGACGAACTAGGCTGATGGATGGATGACTACAGAATATTTGGAATGATATGCATTGATTTTAATTTTAAATTCTTATCCATAATTTTACAAAATAAATACAAAACAGGGTCCAATTAATACTAAGGTCCAATTTAATTAATTAAGTATGCAAATAAAATTTTAGCTATTTTAGACATGGACTACTTTTTATCCCATTAATCAGCTCCCATGAGATTATTCGATGCCTTTAATGACTTTTCATTTGTTACCTGTAATTGAATCTGTGCTTAGATAGGATTACACAAAAATTTTTAAACCGCGGGCAAAAGCTAGAAATTTTATATATTTTTGTTACGGGCTATACGGACATTTTCAATGACTGGCATATAATCTGCATCACTATTGCATGTAACGTAATAACAAAACTGACGAAAAAATGGCAATTTATCCACATATATTTGTTTTTTTATAATTATAAACATATATTTTGTGCTTGCAAAAATAAGTGTCAAATAACCATTTGGAAAAAGAAATGGAAAATAAATTTAAATATTTATTTTGTGCAAGTTTGAAGAAAACAATGTTTTTTTTTTTATTATTTCCATGTCTGTTGACCACTTTTCTATTATGCATCTAATTTTTATTTAAATTAGCGACGATGATCTTTGATTGTAAGAATGAGAGTGAAAATTAATACTTAATTTATGTAATTTTGGTACGTAATAAATACTTATAATATTTAGATATATTTTATTAATATTTAGAGTATTCATAGCGATGGATTTCGCAAAATAAACATAATCTTAGTTAATGAAAACTGTGAATTTCTTAACTGTCTGAAGCAACAATATTGTAGCGACGACAGCGCCATCTGTTTCTTAAGAACAAGGCGTGAAATCACATAACGCCCTCGTAAAATCAAATAAGCGTTCTATATGCTAGTATATCAGGCAGAAGCAAAAATAACAGTGGACAAGTATGATGGAATAATTCACCGGTCTGGGTAGGAACCTCGGTGGCACAATTGATAGCGCGCTTGTCTTGATAACAAGAGGTCGCAGGTTCGAATCCTGGCCCGGGGAATTTTTTCAAATTCTTTCTTTGGGTTTGTTTCTGATTGATCTTTTCTAGTTTGTAATGCGCTCTAATAATACTTATAACACGCTTCTTTGAATTTGACAATTAAAACAAATAAATTTTAAACGGGAAAACAACACTTTAAAATGATATTTTGGGCTTACATATATTTAAAAAATAATAAACGTACATGAACTAAATTATTACTTGGTACTTATGTATTTTACCTGTTCTTTTGCGGTCTGGAACCACGTTTCCAAAATAATCGGTAATCTTGAGTCTTGATAATGTCTCGTTGTTTTCACAACTATGAAAATATCATTCAGTGACAAACTCTCTGCCAGACAAATTATGAGACTGTAAGCTAAATTTCTTAAAACTGTCACACGCTTCATCTGAGAGAATCAAAATGGCGGTCACAAAAAAAAAACATTCAAATAGTCGAACTGTACGACCAACTACTTCACCATTGAAGTAGCAACAAATTTAATGTTTATAGATCAGAACCTGTTATGTTAAAATATTTACTCATTGAAAGATTAAATATTTTTCTTCATTTAGAGGGTCTGAAAATAAACGTTCGTTGATTGTGTCTCTTTTTAAGTTTCTTTTTTTGTTTCAATCTGGGGGCACGGCAGTGCCCCCACAAAGTCTCGCAGAAAAAACGCGGAACGGCCGTACCATCCTTTTCTCGAAGCAACTCACGGCACTTTCAACCCCCCTGTATCTTCGTTGTGGGTGAAGCTAGAAGTCTGAAATTTCAGGAACCAAGAGTACTTACTGATTCTACTTCTGACCCCAAATTACAACTTTGTACCTATATTTGATTACGAAATATCTCAAGTCAAAGTTCCCATATTTTGTCACTGACTGACTGACACATCATCAAAAGTCTAAAGGTGTTCTAGCAGGCCTACAAACTTGAAATTTTGTGTGCGGCAAGTGTTAAGTGTACATTGCAACAAAAAAATATAAAAATGTTATTTGCGGTTGGTAATTTAATATTTCCATACAAAGTCTATACAAAATGTATGTTTCCAGCTGCATCTATAAATTTGTATGACACTAGATGACGTTGGTGGTATGCTGCTTTGCATTAAAGACGCCTAAAACGAAAAATTCTACGTTAAAGTTAAAGTGCGAAAACTAAAAAATAAAACCGGTAAAGTGCGAATCTGACTCGTCCATAAAGAGTTCCGTACCCCTACAAAATACGGGTACGGAACCCTTAAAGTAAATAACAACAATATAGATGCCATAGCAACATTAAGGCGACAAAAAACAAAGCGATAAAACGGTAGCGCCTGACAAACAATTCGGTACCTTTTTAGTACGGAACCCAAATTTTCATTATTTTACTTTAAAGTATTTACTACAGACTGCCCAAAGTTTAAACTTTTACTTGTATGTTGTATTACCGTTCTAAAGATAGAGCCTTTGTTATAATAATCTGTTCCTTGGGTAAGGCACCCTAAAAAGGGTGGTTTATAATGTTCCACATATTCACAATATTAGTCTATTTAAGAAGAAAATGTCAACATTTCGTAATTAAGTCACTAAAAAAACGGTAGTGTGCGAATCCGACTCGCGCATAAAGGGTTCCGTACCCCTACACAATACGGGTATGGAACCCTAAAAGTAAATTGCAACAACATAGATGCCATAGCACCATCAAGGCGACAAAAAACAAAGCGATAAAACGGTAGCGCCTGACAAACAATTCGGTACCTTTTTAGGAAGGAACCCAAATTTTTATTATTTCTTATTTTACTTTAAAGTAGTCTGCCTAAATTTTCAACTTGTAGGTACTTGTATGTATAACCGTTCTAACGATAGAGCCTTTGTTTTAATAATTTGTGCTTTGGGTAAGGAACCCTAAAACACATTTAGTCTATTTAAGAAGATAAATATCAACATTTCGTAATTAAGTCGCTATTAAACCGGCTAAGTGCAAGTCAGACTCGCTCACGAAGGGTTCCGTACTACCATCACACAATATGGGTACGAAACCTTATGACAAATACCAACAATAAAGATGACATAGCAACATCAAGGCGATAAAAAACAAGGCGCTAAAATGGTAGCGCCTGACAAACAAATCAGCACCTTCTGAAAATATTTACGCGCTACCTATAACGGCTGAAGCTGTAGACCCATGTGATAAATGGATAGACAGCGGAGGATTAGTAATAGGGTCACGGAACCTAATGATACGGAACCCTAAAAATCAAGGTAAAAGGTTATTTATCAAGTAAAGCTTTAAATATATTAAAGGAAAAATAAAGCAGCTAATGTTGTTTTATTTGTATATGCATCCTCTATGATGTAGGTATATTGAAATGTCTATGTACTCGTGTGTCATTCAAAAAAGACCAGGTTTAGCTCATTATTCTGAGAGGTTTGGACATAATAATGTACTCTGTGGTTTAGACTGACAAGCCTGCCTTTCACTTCATGGTCAAAAGAAATTTTAACCTGCCTGTTGCATCTAATTGTGGATAATAGTAATAATAACTTACCGTAAAAATGAATATTGCAATGGAACCTGAAATATTGTACATAAATGAAAATCCTTGTCCACACCTAGTTGTCCCTATACCTGGAGATGGTTCATGTTTGTTCCATTCTTTGTCATTCTCTATGTATGGGAACATTGAGTCGTCATATGACATTAGGTGTGCGGTAGTCGAGTATGTGGTAGCGCATTGGGATCAAATGCAACTTTATACGTGTGACGAGCGTGGAGACACATGTACTCGACAGCAATGATGAAAACTACCACCTACGGTTCCGTATCCGAACTTATGGCAGCCACCGCTTTGTATCCATTTACGTTCGAGGTTTACGAAAATGGCCGTTTGAGAGGATCATTCGGTGGCGATCCTGGGATGCCAGTGAAACGTTTACGATTCTCTGGTAGTTTCTTAGGTGGTCATTATGAAATGGTCCTTCCCGATACTAGTTTCTCAGAAGTATGTCCTAATGATCAGTTAAAGGGAGTGGGTTTTAAGAAAATCCGCAGCTGACGTGCAAGAAATATTACCCGAGAAGAAAAAAAGGACGACTACCTACAAAAAGAAATGAGATCCCATCAAAAACACAAAATGTACAAAAATGGCAAGTCTCGCAACGCAATCCTTCCACCGTAAAAAGTTGTGAGATCTTATGTAAAGCCAAGTCTGCTATTTTAGTTTTTATGGAAGCACCTTTTCATTTAAGTTAGTATGGGAGCACCTATTTAACAAATTTATCATTAATTGTTTCCTATTTAGTTACCTACCAACATTAAGTGACTGTATTAATATTAGTCATCTTTATTTCCTAATAAAATATGGTGACTTTGCAATCGCAGAGCACAAATAAAGCACTGATGCGTAGAAATATCTTCTCAAATCGCTAATAAATTGATATTAGGTAGGTGATATGTTGTATATGTTGCTGTGAACAGTCTATATGTCACGGTCAAAAGTCATAACTGGTCAAAACTACTTTTGACTGCAAGAATGAGTCAGTCAAAACTAGTTTTGACTAAGGACGTAGTGTTGACTGATATTCACAGGCAAAATTAGTTTTTCGGATGTCCTGCAGCGCAGAAAAGAGCCGGTAGGTTAGGTTAGAAGGTTAAAGAAGGTTGCCATACCTGACCTTCGTGGTTATTTTTTATGACAACCCAGAAATACTTTTTAATCAAAATAACTTCAGACCAACTTAGTCCGAACTAGTTTTGACTGATTTTCGCAGTTAAAACTACTTTTGACCGGCTATAAGTTTTGACTGCAACATATATAATTTATTCAGCAAGTTATTTACAGCCTTAATTCCATAAAATAAAGTGTACTGGCGATCCGGAACTCTCATCAAATCTTTCTCGTGATATGATTACCAATCGCGGTTAGTTCTTATAACAACATGTGTAAATTTGGATAAAAGTGGTTTGGTGGAACGAAGATTCTTTTATTTAAACATTTTTAGGTAAAATCCAATGATGAGGTATTTCTGAAGCGTAAAATTCTAACTATGACTCGAATATAATTTTTATAGATTAGAACAGTTTATCCGCGGATTTTGCGGCTTAAGTTTTTAATCACCCCAAAGTAATTTTTAGATACCTTTCGAAGGAGCCCTTATGTGACTGGATGAGAGCAAAAAAAAGCAATCAATCAATCAATATACCAATATGTTTATTTGCTGGAATACAGGTATTAGATAAGTGCTTTTAAAAAATACACTCGTTTCGCAAATACTTTACAATATATTTTTTACTTTTTTTATCCTGCTAATAATATATTTTTAGTTACCTGACACAAATTTTAGCTCTGTAGATCAACTGACGAGATGGTAAGGGTTCTCATTTTGGCTACGAAACCCTAAAAATGGTCAATCACGTTTTATCTTTAATGTTGGATAATCAAGTTGATTTAATTACATGGTAGATAACGCTTGCCAGATTTCATTTCAAATATATATGCGTGAATTTATAATTTATGAGGAATTTATGTTTATTAAAGTACTACCCTTTTGCCTACGGTTCCACCCGCGTTTATTGAATTTTTCGGCATGGCGGTTATTTTATGAACACCCCTATATTCCGTATTTGTTAGTGAAGTACGGCAATACGGCTCACCATCAATATCATCGGGACGTTATAATTATCGGTGAAACGTGGGTGTGAAATTGTGGACACACTTCTAAAACCCGCGTATGATGTATTTATATTTTTTTATTAAATTACGAATCCGAACCTGCACTTGAATCGATAAATAACTTAGTAATCAATGGTATCACAAACAACACCCACAACGGTCTTGTTTCAATTTTTCAGTGAATATGTTTTTAAAACAATTAATGTAAACAGAAAATTCTTTTTCAGTTTACCAAACAAAACCTTAACTATGCAGCAAAAAATAAAAACATTCACTTATGCGTTGTAAACAAAACAACATCGCCAGTTAATTCAATTTGTTCAGTGAACTTGCTCGTAGTAATATCTCTTTCGTGTCTTCTTTTGCTACGGCGTAGCAAGTGCTACGAACCCACAATTTTCTCGTTTTGTAGACCCGCTAAGCCGTTGTCTGAACGCATATCCGCGTCAGGCAACGTACTTGTCAAAGCACGTTACAAAAATGCTGAACTACGTGACGAAAGTTTTGGTGCTGACTTATTGCATAACCTGTGTTGAAATGGAATTTCAAATTTTATCTTCAAGTGATGTTTTTATAAGTTTAGTTACAAGTAAGGCTTACACTATGAACAGACTACTTATCATATTAAAAACATGGTTTCTGATAGCTAAAGACCAGGTTCGTACATTTCCGTTACAAAGAATCACTGTGTCTGTTTGTTCAGTTTTGTAACAAATCGTAAAATAGTAGGTATTTTATGAAACTGGTCAAAAATAAGGGAAAACACCAGTGTGCTTTAAAAAATTTGCTGAACAGTATAATTTGTCAAGTATGTAACATGTCTCTTCCTTATCTTTGACACAAAGATAACACATATTACCACTATGCTTTGATTTAAACAAGTATTTTTTTTATATAATGCAATTATCTTGGTTATTATGTTTATAGGAAGCAAATGACGCACAAGCTGTGTAAATATAAACATATATTAAAAAAATTATTAACTTTATTAAACTGAAACTGGTTTAAATAAGGATCACCAATTAGTCTCTATTTTACAAATAATAAATTAAAATTAACTTAAATTTTCCTGGTGAACATGGCAAATTGCTTCCGGTTCCGGTTTTTTGCAAATGTTCAAAATCTACATACATTCCGACTCTTATTTTCTTAAAGAGCAGTTTTGCAGTCGGATTGTGAAAAATCCGCCTTTTTCTAATTAATCGAAACAGAACACTTAAATTTAAAATTAACTCAATAGTTCTTCAACAAAACCTTATTACGTATGTGCTGCCATCGCAGTTGGTTTCTTTAAAATACTATTCAATATTTTTAATTAGCTTTTTACTTATAATTACACAATATAACTTAAAATACCTACATACAATAAATAAGAGAAAATTATAACTTCAAATATATTTCGGCCCTTAGTGGATATCATACTTGACTGATGACGGCCCACTAAGGGCCGCAATATATTTCAAGTTATAATTTTCTTTTATTTATTGTATATATTTCAAGTTATATTGTGTAATTATAAATTTAATATTTTTGAAATTCTAAAGCTTTGAAACTCTAATTTACAGAAACCAATGGAAAATTTGCGATGGCAACATACACAATACATGGATAATAAGGTTTTATTAACTATTGAGTGAATTTTGAATTTAAGTGTTCTGTTTCGATTAATTAGAAAAAGGCGGGTTTTACACAATCCGGCTGAGAAACCGATCCTAATAAGTGTTCAAATACTACTCACTCTTACATTAATTATGAGTTAACTCGTTTTTCAGAATAAGTGGTGAATATTTGTTTGCAATTTATATCTTTAGCATATTTGTATATACGAGTAGGTTACCTATGTATGTACGAGGACATTTAAGAACGGATTCATTTTTACAGACTTGGTTTTTCACTGATGAAGCAAATTTAGCTAGACTCCAGCGTATCACGGGTAAGTCATTGTTATTTTAGAGTTCATTACAAACTTGAAATCAATGAAACAAATTTAAAAGCACAAATAGGTTTTGAACCTGCGACCTCCTGCTTACATGACAGGCCCGCTACCGACTGCGCTATCGAAGTTCGTATCTGGAACGACGAATTTTTCTATCATATCTGTACATCGAATTTTTTGTAACTACTTGGTATACCAGCTTGCAATGCACATACTGAACGCTCACGAGGGCGTTATGTGATTTCACGCCTTGCTCATTCTGAACAGAAGACGCTTTCATTGCTTCAATACCTGTTGCATCAGACAGTTGAAAAATTAACTCAGAATATAATATGTTTTTATTGCGAAATCTATCGCTTCAAATACTCTGAATATTAATAGATCATTACATATGAAATTGCTGAAATTTTCTTACAGTCACTGAGTTCATAATTCCTGTAATTCAATAGCTATTTAAATGTGTTGTTTTTTTATTTCAAAGTTGATTTCAAAGTTTTACATCTACGTATTCATTAATTTTTTGTTTCATTTTTGAAAAGTGTTAGCTGTAAAAAATATATTTCGAATCTTATCATGGAAATGGATGGCATTTAGGATGAACTTTTGATTTAATTATAATTATCAAACTAAAAAGGAACAAAATTTTTATACGAAGATGTACAACTTTGAAATCAACTTGTAGACAAAAAACAAACAACGAAAATAGCCTTTTAATTACAGGAATTATGAGTCATGAATCTGTAAGAAAATTTCGCCAATTTCATAGATAAGCTTAATCGGTCAGTTTACAATCTAGAAATCGTGTTTTAGTGCGCCATACCTTCCTTCTATATTTTGATACGATTTTCATAGTTAAACCATGGGAGCAGTCCCTTGACGATACATGCCGTGATTCTATACTTTTTAGTTAGGATTTCTTCAAAAAGTGGAATCTTTTTTAGTGTAACTTCCCTGTTTCATTATTTCATAACCTAGGAATGGCTAAGCCAATAAAGTTAAAATTTGGTAAGTTCGAATAGGTTGAGAATTATTCTGGATTCTCAGAGACTACATAATCTTTTTAAATATTTAAAATATTAATATTTATACACTGTTTTCTATTCGCAGGTGGTCACATGGTACGTGCCAAATGTAGCACTATCAATATGTGTTGCAAAACTAGTACTTCACTGAATTTTTTTCTAAAATTTAGTACGGCAAAGTAATTTCATTTTATTTTATAAGTTATATTTTAATTAAAACTAGCTGAATGGATTAACTGGGTGTAAATAGATTTTATAGATATCCTACTAACACATTGTAATATTTTTTTGCTAGGCCGATCAAACATAAATTGAAAGTGAAAAGTTGACACCTGTAGCCAAATTATCGTATCTCTAAAACGTGGACGCGAGAATGAAGTGCGGAAAAGTAACAGACACCACGCAGACGAAACTTGGTACAATTTTTTACATCTGTCTGTCTATCCATCCGTCTCTCTGTCCGGGTCTCTAGCTCTTAGACGGAATGAGATAGAGACCTCAAATTTTGATATGTTGTGTAAAATATTGATTCGAAACCCAATACTTAATTAAAAATGTAAAAACATTATTTTTCAGGGGCCAAATACAAAAAAACGGAGCAAAAAAAAATGTTTTTTCTTACCCTAGCATGTCTGATGTCATTGTCTAGGACTCATTGAGTACAGTATAAATTTATTTTTAGTTTTTTTACTTTAATAATAAAGAAATGGGGGGCTATCAAAGATGTCATTTTTACCATTCTATCTCAAAGACTAAAGTAGAAAGGAATTTATAATTTCTATATATTATGTACCATATGCTGTACTTAAAGAACTAAAACTGAAAACGCCGATTTATGGATGATGTAAGTTTACATCTCCGAATACACAACCAACTTAATTTTTCAGTTTTGTTTCAGACAAGTTGTGTAATGATAAGTTTGTAATTTCTGTTTAAATTGTTTAAGTTTATTAATCTATGTGAATGAATGAATGAATGAATGAATAAACACTTTATTGCACACAAATAAGAAGACAAGATACACACAAAGAACAGATAGAAGGCAAGGGCGGACTTATTCCTAAAAGAAATTTCTTCCAGTCAACCTTGGGAAAACATAAACACATTTTTATCTTGAAAATTTAACCTAATCAGTGCATAAGCATATGTAAAAGTTATTTTAAACCTATAACATAAACATAAAAATATACTACATACAAATACATACATAAATACACAGATACATATATACAGACAAACAGTAGCTTAGTCAGTAAGTCATTCAGAGAGATGAGAGGTAAAATTTTTTCAAGTTGTATTTAAAAGAGGACACAGAAGGAAGATCTTTGAGGTTTTGCGGAAGTTCATTCCAGAGTCGAACAGCATTGACCGTGAAGGATTTGGTGAAACGATCAGTGGTGTGGGCAGGCATTGCCAGATCGGAAAGGTGACAGGAGCGAAGCGTTCTGTTGCTACGGTCAGTGCGAAGGACAACTCTTTCTTTTAAATAATTGGGGTAGACGGGGTTGTGAAGAACATTATATAAAAGGGAAAGGATATGTAAGTTCCTGCGAAGACGAATAGGGAGCCACTTCAACCTGCATCGAAAGTCGGAGACGTGATCATACTTGCGCAGTCCGTATATGAATCGGATACACAAGTTCTGAAGACGCTCCAGCCTATCAAGCAGCTCTTCAGTGGGATCTAGATAAGCAACATCGGCATAATCTAGTAGGGGAAGAAGAAGAGATTGAGCTAACGTTATTTTCGTTTCCTGTGGCAGAAACTTCTGTAAGCGCTTAAGAGAGTGATATGAGCCGAAAACTTTACGACTTACTTCATTGACATGTGGAGACCAAGACAGAGTTTGGTCTATCCACAAACCCAAATTCCTCACAGTCGTACAGTAAGGCACTACTTCTCCATCAAAAACAACATCTGAAACGTTGGACATGTCCAAGCGGGAGACGTAATAGTCACTACCAATGATGATAGCCTGTGACTTCTTTGGGTTGACCTGTAAACCGAAACGTAGCGTCCATTCACTAATGGCCATGAGATCAGAGTTAATGGTGTCCACTGCCCTGTTTATGTCATGTGGTGGTGCGGCTGCGTACAACTGCAAGTCGTCAGCATATAGATGAAAAGAGGAGGAGAGGGAAGCAGTAATAGAATTGATAAAAATTGAAAATAGGAGAGGAGAAAGAACGCCACCCTGTGGGACGCCAGTTGTTAGGTTACACCAATCGGATTTGGAAGTGTCAATTTTAACCAGCTGCTGTCTACCACGGAGATAGGAATTGAACCATGAAATTACCAATGGAGATACATTGAGAGACCTCAGCACGCCAACAAGTATGTCGAAGTCAACAGTATTGAAGGCGTTGCTGAAGTCTAAGAGCGTTAGGACGGTAAGATTCTTTTGCTCTATATTTAGTCTCAAGTCATCTGTCACATTGACGAGAGCTGTAACAGTGCTGTGTCCCGGACGAAAACCAGATTGATAAGGATTCAGGAGTTGGTTATGGGACAGGAAATTAGCAAATTGCTCATGAACAATATGCTCAAGGATTTTGGAGAGAATAGGAAGAATGGATATAGGACGAAAATCAGAGAAAGAAGCAGGATTGGACTTTTTAGGGAGAGGGATAATATGGGCTTTCTTCCAGGGACTGGGAAAGGAACCAGAGGACAGGGAACAGTTAATAATATCTGCTATTATTGGAGAAACTACATCGGAGATTGGCAGGAACATATCTTTACTGAGCCCATCGTCACCTACTGCCTTGGTTGTTATAGAGCGAAGAATCTTCCGAACATCCAAAGAAGTAATCTCATGGAACTGAAAAGGTGGATAGTTGGTCGACAGAATGGAATTGTGAAGGGTGTTCAAGGTGTTAGATTTTGGAAAGTTAGATAAGAAGGAAGGTGAACTACTAAAATGACCATTAATAGCATTTAAATCAAGGTTTGAGAGAGGACCGGACTTTGGCTTGCCAACACCAAGGGTTTTTAGGAATTTCCAAAGATTGTGAGGAGCACAGTTTTCAATGGATTCGTATATATGCTGACGTCTAGCATGCCTACAGGCACTATTGCAGTGGTTACGCAGCAGCTTGAACCGTTTGACATTTTGAGGGGAGGGATCCAGCCTGAATCTAACCTGAGCCCTGTCCCTTTGTGCCATAAGTGTCTTAATCTCCGGTGTGAGCCACGGTGCTGGGAGATGCTTTACCCTAGTCTGCTTTAAGGGAGCATGCTTATCATATAGTGCTAGAATGATAGTGTTGAAATGCTCGACCTTTTCGTTAACTGATGCGTTTTTAGTTATTGAGGACCAATCAATCTGACTCACATCAGCTCTTAGCGCTTCGAGATCCATACCACTGAAATTACGAAGAAGAAGAACCTTATGTTTGAATTTAGGTGGACGAAGATTATATGACAGGAAAATGAGATCGTGATGAGAAAAACCAGCAGCATTGAATTGGCCATGGAAAACCGTATGAGCCGGAGACGAGGTAATAATCAAATCAAGGAGTGAAGGGGGCGAGCCAGGCTGAAAATGAGTTGGACCAGAAGGTAAAATATTCAAATTAAGAGATTTCATCATTGACTGTAGTGATTTTGCCCTATGGTCATTTTTGATGAGACAGGTATTAAAATCTCCCATCAGGATAATTTGCTCATAATGTGACCTAAAAGCTTCAAGAGTTGTTTGAAGTGAAGAAAAATAATTAACATGACAAGAGGGGCTATAAAAGACACATAAAAGAAGTTTCGTGTGGCGAAGAGATATTTCTAAAAATAAATGTTCCGTAGGACTGCCGGGATCAGACTCTGAGACAACCTTGCAGTCTAGGTCAGCACGTAAATATACTGCGACACCACCACCAGTAGTATGAGTCCTGTCCCGTCTAATAAGTCGATAACCAGAGATGGGATACAGCGTCGAAGGGAGCGTTGGCCGTAGATGAGATTCAGAGATACAGATTGCATGGATATGCCTGGTAGTGAATGATGCCAATAAATCCGGGTAATGTGCATTAATACTTTGCGCATTTATATGGACGACATTGAAGTTTTTCGGGACTGGACTAAAGGTGGTATGAAGCTTATTGCCGAGATCAGGCAAATCAGATGAATCACTATCCGCACTCAAAAGACCTTCGGAAGAAGAAGAAAAAGAGAAATAAATACTGTCAGTGCTACTATTTAAAATATCAGACATATTAATACAAATAAAAATAAATAAATAAGTATAAAATATTTAACAATATTAAAAATTAACAACAAATAATTTAAGCTTAAAAGACGATGCTTTTTCAACTTGACCCCTTTTTCCCGTGGACTGCAGTAAGAAAATGCGTGTACAATGTTGTCATAGTAAAGTTGCATGTTGCATAATTTTACTGTAAGTATTCCAATAAACAGCAGCACGAATTAAAAATGAGACGTCATTTGAAAATAATGCAAGAAGGCCGCCAGAGAGACGTTCAAAAACAAGCGGTTCACTGACAGCAGAATAGGTAACGTTTATTATTATTATACGCAAGCAAAAAAGACAGAAAAAAGCAAAGTTACACATGCTTGACGGCTGATATCTTTTCCTAAACCGAGTTTACGAACGTATCCCCGACTTGTCACTGATATTTGACACATTTGACAGAAACAGAACAAAATATTTTAAACACAATATTGATAATAACAAAATTATTTTACGAAAACTACCCTACTACAAAAAAGGTAATCCGTACCGTTTAAAGATACATTTTTGTACTTGTCTAAGACGAAACCGAAAAGATGAAGGAAACAGAATGAAATGACTCAAGTTTTCTTGTTCGTGGTGGAGCTAGCTGCTGTTCGCTTTGACCTCCCATTGTGTTTCGCTGGTTCCTGTTGAGGATTGAGCGGCTTCTTGGACTTTTGCTCGCCCTGAGAGCCTTCCGACGAAGGAAACCTCTTCGCAATTGCCTCCAGTTCTGACATCAGTTCTATCTTGCACTTAGATTTGTCTGGCAGCAGCAATATGATTTTCCCTTCGGATGTCCAGCACTTGTGTATGCCGAAGTGATTGCGAGCAGCCATAAATGTGTCGTGCCTTCCCTTCGTTAGAAACTCAGAGATTGTTATTCCGCTGCCTTTGAGAACAGATTTGGAACTCCACACAGTATTTCTTGAAGAGTAGTTTGTGAAGCGTACCAATAAAGGTCTGGCTTTCTCCTTATTTTTGCCAAGACGATGACACACAGCAATATCAGTAGTTGTGGGTTCTGACAATTTCATTTTGTCGGATAATAGTCTTGAGATAGTGACCGATGGATTTTCTTCTGTTTCAGCTATCCCATGGAATAAAAGAACTTTCCTTCGGGATGCTACCTCATGCCTATCTAAGCCCAGTGATAGTAGCTCAATCTGCGACTTCATCATTGACAAAGATTTCCATACAAATGCTTTAAACTGCGCGAACTCACCTGACAGCGAAGACAAGTCACAGGGTGTATCTGTAGCTGTGACTGTGGCTGTAGATTTGGCATCGCGCAAATCCTTGTCATAGCTGCCCATCCTATCCAGGAACATAGCAGCTAAATCTTGCATGTTTTTTGACAGTTCAGTGTAGGGGTCCATCTTTGAACTAAAAGTGATGTTCCAGTGAAGTTATCAGTGAAATTTCAATTTGTCCAGGTGAATTAGGGGTCCAGTATAAAATGCACTGATTATGACATTAAAATTGTACTTGTAAATAATAAAAATGAATTAATTTGTATTGAATTATATTTTTATGTGTGTAGCATAAGACTACCCACACACAATCGTATGGAACCCTTAGGGTATGAGTCTTACTCGCACTTGACCGGTTTCTATTTTTTTATTTAATACCATTTAAAGCACTCACTGCGTGAAAAATAAAAAAAATTGTTAACTTTTACTTATTCTAGCACTATAAAATTTGGCACAAGTATATGTGTATGTTGATTAATAAAAATAATGAAAACATTTAAATGAAAATTAATTAAAATTTGTAGAAATGTTATATCTACAAATAGGTTTGCCCGCGTGACCACTGTCACTTTTATCATAGACTAAGAATAGCAATACTTACAGTTGCCACAAAATAAGAGGCCCGTTTTGACAGATAAGAACGACCATAGAATATAACTCTACATGTAATAAATGAAACGGTTAACAAATAATTATTAACTTTTTGGGTTTAAAGAAAATAAATAAACGTTATTTAATTATCACGGAACATATTTCAAGTATTATTTTCACGCATATTCCAAAATAAAATGCAATTTTGAATTACTACACAATGTCTCAAAAACAGTTACATTCTCAGTCAATTTTTTCTTAATAATAGTGTTGTAACCAGATAATCGCCTAATTTCACGGACTCAATTCGATTCCACGTGAAAATAATTTACTTGTTTTAATATTGATAAAATAATTGTAATGGTCTCTAATTAGCTTTTGTGAGACCAGTACACAAAAAGCCAAGTTTAAATTTCCTTTTTTTTTTTGCAAATATGAACTTTTTAGATTTGAACATTTGCATGTATTTGTAACGGTGTCGCGTATACCGAAAAATATAATATAATAATTGTGCTAAATAATGTTACATACCACTTAGCTTTTAAACTTATAGTTTACAAAAACAAAAAAATATATAAAAAAAACATGCATTTATTGCTTGAAGTCCCATTTTTTTATTAATGAATTGGTTTACAGGCAGTTTTCCATAAATCATCCTATCAATAGACAGATTGGCTGGTAAGAAATATGGCAGTATTTTTTTTTATAAGGCAAGGAGCAATTTTTTCATGTTGAAGCCTACATATTTTTCTTACTGGCAAGTATTTTATATCTATCAACCTAATTTGAGGTCAGTGAAGTACAACATTACAAAATATTACTGGCACGTAAGAATTTCCATTTCAGATTCTTTTCGTAGAGAAAAAAAATTAAAAGCTGGTTTTAGCACCCGAAATATCTTTATGTCACCATATTGGAAGTCGTTGTGCTCCCGTTTATGTTTAGTGTTTTTTTCTTGTGACTTTAGGCTTTACTTTTGAACTGTTTATATTTTCTTTCACGTTGACCTTTGCAATTATGTTTATTCTGGAAATTATAACCAATAAACTTGAAAATATTTCAAACGATAACAAACTCATAATATTTTGAATCGATTTCTCGTGAGAATCGGTTGACATAGTTACCGATTTGCATGTTTCACATCCATAGATACGTTGCGATGACATGTGTCAAAACGGACCTATTACATTGTGACTACTTTAGTCTATGCTTTTACGTAATCGTACTTTAGCCTCGCGTTCGCGTCATATAAATGCGGTAATTAGGCTGCATCACATACAGAATGTTGATTTGGTCAGCAACTTCCGTCACAGGGTAGGTTGTAGTCTCAATACTGACGATGAAAAAAAAAAAAACTTTTTTTTAGAATATTCATTTACGATATTTTGGGGGGGCAACAAAAAACGTATAGTGTACGACAGACATGATGAAATTGACTCAGCACTAGCGGAGCGGCAGCGGGTTGGGGAAGGGCACCCGATTAGGGAAGTACTAGCGCTCGACGCAGTTACCGTTTATCAAGATAATTTTAAGACATATAAAAAGGGCATAACTCCTCCTAACTTCTAACAGGTTAGTGCTAGATCACCAACCTAAAACACAAACGTATATTAAATCATGCTATCCAATGTGCATAAAGATTTATAATAAACTTCCACAGAGTCTAAAAGATCTTCCTCTCACCTTGTTCAAATCTAAATTAAGAAAATGGTTATTAAATCAACAATTTTATAGTATTAAAGAATTTCTTGACACAAAAATTTTTAATGCTAGGTAAATAGATGTGTATAAGTTGACATATTTATTAAATTCAAATTTAATTTCTATTGGATGCTATATAATATATTGCATGAAAGATTGTTTGACTATTATGTTCTTGTTTTGTGAATGTTTCTTTAACTGATGTCCAATATTTCTTTTGTACCAAAATTTGCATGCTACATTAAAACTAGCTAATAAGGAGCTCTTTTGCATGTACCTACTTTACACCTAGTACTATCTACCCTTGTTAAAGCAAATAAAGATATTCTTATTCTTATTCTTCTTCAAGTGGTATTAATCTATTTTATTCTGTTTTTGGGAATAAGCATCATGTATACTAATATTCATGTGACGCAAGTTGTGGACCAAATTGACAACCTCTATAGGTACACTAAAATTGATTTTGATTCAATCAGCTTTATTACCCTTCTATACATTTACATTTTAAAGTGACCATGTGTTAACAACAGAATAAAAATAATGTTTAAAGGAGATTTGTTTTCAGGTGGTACTGTCAATTTCAGGATACAAACTACGTCAATTTTCGACGTCTCTTGGAAGTACTTGGATCATTCAACTACAGAAAAAACTTTTACCTTGGAAAGATCGCTAATGATGAGCCTTTTATACTTCCCAATGGCGATGTGAGAAATATTTTACAATTTATGTTTACCGAGGTGGTAATGGAGATACCACCAACTTACTCGCAAAGCCGCGTGAAGTTATTTGGGAGAGAGTAAGAGGACAGTTTCAAGCAAGCATAACCCCACCATGCTTGGGGCTGATTGATAGTGGTATATATATCTATCCCCAATTGCAGCAGGCAGTGGCGAGTGGCGTCACTGGTGCGAGATTTTTGGCACCAAGCCCCCCAATCCGCCTGCCCATTTTATGTGCTGTGTATGGGCATTTCAAGAGGACCGCCAGGAATGGCGAAATCTGGGACAGGCCTTATTTCAGCAGTGGAAGAATTAGGCTGATAGATAGATGGATGGTATGCCCGCAGTTCAAAAGTCCATCCATCCATCAGCCTGGTGTTTGTCTACTGCTAGAAATAGGCCTCTCCAATATTTCGTCACTCTTGGCGGTCCTCCTTCATCCTTATCCAGCCGCTACCCGCAACGTCCTTCAGGTCATCCGTCCAGCGAGTACGAGGTTGGCCTACGCTACGCTTTGCTGTACTTGGTCTCCATTTCAATGCGTTTCAGCCCCAACGGCCATCATGTCGCCGATGAATATGGCCAGCCTTCTGCCTTTTAGCAGGCTATGCCGGTTACTTTCAATCTCTGACGGATCTACTCGTTTCGGATTTTATTCATCAGAGATATCTCAAGCACAGCCCGTTCCATAGCTTCGTAAGAGACAACGTCTCAGCGCCGTAAGAATAGAGTAAAACTGAATAATTTATTTATCCTAAAAACAGAAAAAATATGTTGCATACTTAGTAGTTTAATTTAACACGTTGAGAGACAGTACCGCCCACAGGCGTCACGGCAATTTTTGCAATACGACAGTACGCCTATCGACGATCGATTTTTCATTCGCATAAATACAGATGGTCTCACGGTGATCGTTTTTCCTTACTGGTGTAACGGACAGCATATGTACTGTCACCGCAGAAGTGATTGGAATTACTGTCACAACAAAAGTTCTTATAATAGTTTTTTCAATGCAAGTGCTCGTAAAGGCCCACTTTTTATGCATCGAAACCGAACAGAAAGTCGATTATTTTGCCCTAGGGCTTTAATTTTATAATTTATTTACAATGTTTGGTTAACCTGCAGCCTTTCCTGGGTACCATAAATGTCGTACTTCTTTTTCCACAGTTTAACGGCTCTGGATACAGTCCTTTTGAGCTAATCATAATTTAAAGTTCACAAGATTATATTTGTTTTATTTCCTCACACTAAGCATTGAAAAGCGTAGTATGATACACGGGCGTAAGAGCAATAAATTACTCGGTTACGTTTAAAACACTTGCTACGCTCGTGTTTTAAATCTTCCTCGTGATTTATTCCTTTTCGCCCTTGTAGCATAAACTAATAATACTGTCATATACAATACTGTCATATAACACAGGCATTTTGATATGTGTTATGTTATGACAGTACGCCTATAGGTATGATATTTCATCATAATGTATGAAAAATTAATGGTGTCACAGCAGGATAAACCAATGGGTTAATACTGTCTATCAACGTGTTTGCAAGTTTAATCTCATATACAAGGTGTCCCTTATATGCACATTTGTTTTCGGTCGGCTTGCCTCGTAAAGCCCGTTAGGCCATGGGTTCTAAATTCTTAATTCGTAGCGGGGGCGATGAGTCCTGCACTGATTCTCGGTAATCGTGAATATTGTGCACTTCCCCCCGGTCAGTCAGCCCAGCCAGGACAGCTCCTTAAAGTGGAGCCGAACAGCTTCATCGTTCTGACACATAAACTGGTCCAGTGAAGGAAAGTTGGAGCTCGTCGTAATCCCCGCTTTTCGTCTCATGTCTTCGGTTGCAGAGCAGTGGTTCATATTTGTGTCCGAAAAAGGCTCCACCCAACACTCTGGGGCGTAATTACTGTCGGTGAAACGTGAGTGAAGAAGTGTTGACTGTGACTTGCATTTCACAGTTACCCCTGCCCTGAAAAGGGTGTATTTGTACCCGAAACACGGCGATAACGCCCAAGCCCTTTCACGTTGGGATATAAAAATCTTTAGTGAACAGAGGGTGTTCGAGTGTTGAATGTTCTATTACTGTCTACACTCGGAGACACCTCCGACACCCATAGGGAAATGTATGTTGTGGCGATATACCCATTATTATGCAGATTTATTTATTTGGGATACTTAATAATATTAAAAAAAATAAAACATCGTTATACTTGATATATTTCGGCCCACGGTATGGGGCCGTCATCAATCGAACAGAAGAATATGACGAAAAAGTATAAAATAAATAAAATATTTTTTTTAATACCGTAGGCTGAAATATATCCACTGTACTATTGTTTTTAATATTATTTCGATGCAAGTGCAAGTGCAAGGCTTTATTATTATCATATTTTTTTTTATTTTTTTTCAATGGTTGGCTAACCTGCAGCCTTTGCTGTGTACCATAAACGTTATACTTTTTTTTCCACTGTTAAACGGCTCTGGATACAGTCCTTTTGAGCCAATTATAATTTAAAGTTCACAAGATTATATTTTTTTTATTTCCTCACACTATGCATTGAAAAACGTAGTATGAAACACGGGCAGAAGAGCAATAAATTTCACGGTTATGTTTAAAACACTCGCTACGCTCGTGTTTTAAATCGTCCTCGTAATTTATTCCTTTTCGCTCTTGTAGCATTACTATTAACTATCCTAAATAAATAAAGCTTTAAAAAGAGCAGAATATGTCTTTGTTCATTATGTAGATTTGTTTTTTATGCAGACGGACGGCTATAAAAACGAAACAATAACGAGTTTCCGTTCTGTTAAAGAACCCAAGAATGAACTTAAAATGATGTTTTCCTTTCCGTTTCCGTTAAGGTTCGATTCTCCGAATTTATAATAAAATATCAGAACTAATTATAACGGCCAAAATACAACTTTTAGCTAAGACAACTTTTAACAATAGTTTGCTCGATGTATAAACATATTTTTACTGATATTATAGTAGCTTCAAAATAATTGGATTTTCTATAAGCTTGATATGAGATTATTTTAGGAATTTACGGCTCGTATCACAACAGTGAAAAAGCCAATCATTTCATAGCTATTGTAATATCCCTTTAGGTCCATTACGTCCAAAGTATTAAAAAGACCAAGGTATCAAAATGACCAATATTACAAAATGACCAACTTTACACAATGTCTGCAGTATCAAAATGACCAGAATTTTCTACCCAATTAAATAACAGAGTATTTAATTGATATATTTACAAGTATACATTCATACATACATATACTCAAGCCTGTCTCCCAGAGGGGTAGGCAGAGACTACAGATTAACATCATAACAAATATATTTATGCATATGTGCCTTTAGTAAACTATTGTTAAAATTTTGGAGAATCGACCCTTAATGTCTCGGATGCCCTCGCCCTGACAAGACTTATATTAATTGTTTGTAAAAATATAAATCTTTATTTTTCAGCCATTTTGGTATGCTAATTTTGAGGCAGGGTACTGTCTGAGTAGAACAATGACTTTAAAAATGCAACATTTAGTAAAGTAAGTACAAATTCCTTCTTTCTATACCAGGGCACAAATAATATGTATATTGCAGTAGGTCTACGTATATTTATACCACGGCTTTTAATGAATATTGTTGAGAATTTTTGATTAACGCATGTTTCCGGAAAATTGTAAATTAGAAAAAAAATTGGAACTACAGCTGACCAAGGCAAAAGTTCTTTTCCCCTGAAAATATGGGTATCAAATTATAGGTTTTGAAGAGCATAAAAATAAAACTGTATTTACCAGGATTACAGACTTTGCGTTTTCGAAAACTGCAAAAAAGTATACGACCGAAAATTATGAAAACATTCATGCTTACAGACAATTATGTTCACTTTACAGGAGAACAAGCAAACGATAAAATGTATGAAAACGAGTTTTTTTTTTCACTTACACTTGTACGATTCGATTATAATTGGCAGTAATATTTTTAAACAGTTATTGCCCGTGAGTTTGACTTACATTTACATACGGCCTCTCAAACTTGAGGTCCCGATTCGATCCCCGGTCGGGCACGCACCAATGAGTTTTTCGGAATTTATATGCATTATATTTTTTCTTGCTTACCACTTGCTGAACGGTGAAGAAAAACATCGTAAGGAAACCTGCATGCCCTAAAAAGCGTCCAATACGGCCATAGGGCTCACCACCAATCACGTTGGGACGTAATAATTGTCGGTGAAACGCGGGTTTACCGAGTGTAGACTGTAACTTGCATTTCATAGTTCACACTCTGGACAGATAATATAAAGTATCTCTGGATGTGATTTATGTCGTGGCGATATATTTATACTTTACTTATTTATACTTTACAGATCTGGTTCATTTCTACGAGGATGCAATGTTCGTGGTGGACCGGACATTACTATTGCATTTATGCTGAGTGAGTGTTAAGCACAGCGTTATCTATCAGATAACTTGCTTATTTACCTAGCAGTTTGTTAACCTTTTTGTATCGAGCTTCATTGATAGAATCATAGATGGCGCTAGTAGTGCCGATTTTTGTTAAGTTAATTAGCATTAGCAATCGATCTTGTTGTCGTACCGAGCTCCAAGTAAACGCACGTACTTATATAAATTATTTTTCTTTTATTTCGGTGACACGATATACAGTGAGTGTTGTATTTATTTTAATTACTTACTTTTTACCTTAATTAAAGCAATATTTAAATAAGCAACGAGATGTATAGACAGCAAAGGAGATACGTAACCAGGCCCAGCACAAAAAAATTCACCCTAACACTCTGGTGAGTGAGAGATGAGATGTGAAATAGTTGGTCAATAAATACACACATGCACTATTTATTAATTATTTTTATATCATCTATCACTCACCTGTTGGTCTTAAGGGGCTGCACAATGCTAAAATTCAGTCCTGCTCTAACGCGTTTGTTTTTTAACTCTCTATCCTGCTCTCATTAGATGCCGCGCACCCAAAACTTCATTTATTTTGAAATCGTGACTCCATTAGAACATTAACCATAATTTCTTTATGTAATAAATATGGTTTTTTCTAGTTAGTATCTGCGTGTGTTTGTTTCGTTTCAATCGGTTTTGGAACATGGAAACTGAATATCTTTTTTTGTGAAATTTATGCTTTTTTAAAAGTTATATAATTAATAGAAGATTGAAAGTATGTTTATGTATAAAGTGTAATTAGTACTTACCTTGAGTCACAAAATACGCCATATTTTTTCAAATTTTTACCATCTACATTGACGGAACTGAATCCCATACAAAACTGATGTTTAGCATTGTGGAGCCCCTTAAGATTAAAGTGCTTGCGCTGGACCTGGTTACTTATCTCTTTTGCTGTCTGTACTAAGTAAATAGCAGTTAGTGTAAGGAGTTACATCATCTTAGTAAAAAAATATAAAGTTTGTGACTTTAACGTTTTGGTGAATAGAGAAATTTTAGGAAATAGAAAGTAAATGTGCGACGAAATCGTCCATTTGAAAATATCTCAAAACCTCGTGATACAATATCTACCTCTACCTATATTGTTTGCTTGACAGACCATTGTTATTCTAGACCAGGGGTCTTCAAACTTTTTTGCCTATTGGCCACATTGATTCGTCCACTAAGTCCCGAGGGCCAAGATGATTCTAAAATACTGTAGTTTTGACGCGCAAATTTAACGTATTGAGACTAGCCGGTCAGTGAGATATCAATTGTCCAGGGTGCAAGAGAGTACTCCGCTCCGTTCGCAATTTCAGTTGGTACCTCGGGCCAACATTAGCCATTGTGACGGAGTTATCTGCAGCGCGTGCTGTGCACAGACCTTGAAATAGGGTTGTAAATAACATTCTTATAATAACGCTACTTTTAGACAAATACCTACGCATTATAACGGGTTGTGAATTTTGTTCCTATTATAAATAGCGTTACGTTAATATTATAAATTTGTGAATTTTAAATAAACTATAGCGGGATAAAAACCAGCGACCGCGGGCCGCATTGGTGGTGCACGCGGGCCGTTTTTGGCCCGCGGGGCGTAGTTTGGAGACCCCTGGAGACCTTCCCAACATCTTTCAGGCTAAATGTTTTTTTTTTTTTTCAGTGTGGGTGTACAACACATCCCTGGTAAACGTGCCATACTTAAATGGGCCTTCGGATTATGTTTCAGAAGTAGATTCATCGTATTTCAGTGAACAAGTCTCTTTGAGCTATGCCAAGAAAGCTCTTAACTTAGACAACTTATTCGCAAACCCAGACCCCACTCGGTGAGTTGATGCTACGGTTTGCTACGGCAGCGTAGCGTTTCACGTAGAATTTGTTGCTACGCGGCGTAGCATTGCAAAAAATAAGTCATAGACATAGTAGACAATGTACACTATGTATACTTTAGGAGTATTATTTAGGTTTCCGTAACTCAAAAAGAAAAAAAAAACGGAACCGTTTGTTGTCCGTCTGTCAATACCCTTTTTCTCGGGACCCGTCAACGGCTCCATTGTGCTGTTAAAAGATCAGGCTTTAAATTTAACGCACAAAAAAGTAGATTTTGATTCTAGTGCGAGATGATCGATATTTCAAGTCACGACTGATTTTTTTTGCCGAGGCATAGTTATGTATTTGAATGCTTCAGCATTTTCAAGCAAGTACCCACAATAAAGAAGAAAACCGTACCATAAATAGAAAAGCGCCGATCACACAGAGTTGCTTTCTGCGTTCCGCGTCCTGCATACCGTGATCACTGTTATCTATGCGACGCGACGCACGGTGGGGTATTAGACACAAAAAGCATAAAATGCTCCATTACTGGACAAAAACTGGCTTTGGGAACAGCTAATGTGTCGACGCAATTGAAGGTGGCCATTTTTTTTCAAATTGAACTCAGACAAACGCCTACCCGCCAGTCGAAAGTTACCGTTCGCTATTATATCAGTGTACGCGTGATTTGTCGATGCGCTTTAAGTTACAACATATTAAAAACGATATTAATTTTGTCATAAAGACAAGTTTGTCAAATTTCGTTATGGACTCTCAAGAACCAGGTATGTATTTGTTTAAAACATAGTTTTTATTAAAATTGATTACGAACTTTGGTCAATAACAGTGCCGAGAACATACTAGATAAAAGACATAGCTTTTTCTTGATTTAACACAAACATTCTGTCTTTAACTTTATTTCTAAGCATTTCTAAGCATTCAATGGTACTTCAAAGTAATGAGTACTTATGTTAGAATATGAATTTAAAAAATGTAGCTGCGGAATGCTGCACATGGAATTTTAATGAATTTTCTTGTTTGTAAGTTAAAATTTGCAAAATAGCAAATATCCGGGATAAAATGTACATTACGGGACGCTAGTCTGGGCTTTCGTAATTTTTTTACAGAAAGTAGATGATATAAGAAGTCTTTCACCGAATTCTTTTTTGTAGCAAATGCGTAGTTTTCGAGAAATAAATTATTAAAAGTTGACAATAAAATTTTCGTTTTGACTTACAACCATCACTTTTGACATGTCAATTGCGTTTCGTTATGCAAAGGTTAAGTCCATACAACCACATGTGACGAGTTTTACCGTAATTATGTTGTAATTCACATTCAATAGGTTTTGGTTTGTATTGCAAACTTAAAATTTTGTATATTAACGTGAAAATCATTATAAAGATTATTAATTTAACGACATTTAAAAAGAAAAATTGTGTTTCTGCTGTGCTAAAACGAAAAGCAAAACGACGCCATTTTGTTTTAGTGACGTTTCGCGTTGATTAGTTGTCGTTTGATGCTTTTGCGGTCGAGATCGTTTTACGTACTCCTGTCTAATTAACACGTGTGACTACCATGGCTAAAAATCGACTTCTGTACTGGTAGGTTAAACTGTTCAAAAACCGACTTAGTGCACCCCGACTCTATACAGTCTTGTGGCTACTACCCCTAGAGTGTATATGAAAAGCCGAAGGCGCGGAGGGAGGGCAGCCCCCGCCCGCAGTAATAAAGCATAGGCAACCGTGTGAGCCGAAGCGGCTAAGGCTGGTCGCCGAAGGTGACCAGCAAGCCGAAGCTGCGGAGGTGAGCATGGGTGCCTATGTTTTGTTACGCAAGGGCGAAGGGGCTGCACTTCCCGCAGCGCCGGAGCCGATGCAGAAAGGAATTTGTGTCAAAATAGGTGACTTCTGTACTGATAGGTTCAAACAGTCCAAAATATCTCGATAGAAGGGGGGGGAGGAATCAAATTGATGGAAGAACCCGCAAAGTATTATCCGCTTGCTCTCTTCTCATTAATATCCCCCCGCTCACCCCTCTATCAAGGTATTATCACATACATAACCTCAAACTTCAACCATGAATATCTCAAAAACCATGGGTTTGCTACAAAGGGGAGGGGTACCAGGGGGTAGCCCTTCCCCTCCCCCTCCCCCCATACCCCTCCTCCCCCCCTACAATCCGTCCCGTAATGTACATTTTTACCAATATCCGTAAAATGTATTTTATTTATTTCAGGGTCTTTTGGCGTGAATTTTATGAGTCAAAAAGACATTTACTTTATAATAGAAAAGTCTAGTGACATTTGTTTTGACAAAAACCTGGACTTTATTGAAGAAAATGTGCTCAATGTGTATGATAAAGATCAAAACACGCAAAAAGATATTAAGCATAAATTATCAATATTAAAACATCAGTTTAAGGTCAAATGGTTAGCCGCATACAGGAAGAGTCACATATTTGCGATGAACAACAGTGATTGATTGGCTTAAGGGCCTTACTATTGCCAAATGAGTACTTTCTAAAGCCTACTCCTCGTTTATGGCCAAACCAAAAATACGGAATAAATGTATTATGAATAATCAACTCTTAGACAACATATAATAATGCAACATTTTTCTTTTTCATACCACCAAAACTTCTACATGTTTTTTTTTTACTGAATGGTGTTTTTTGACCTCAAATTCCCTACTGCTCCTGAGTGGCTTGGCCTATTGAATTCATTTATGCTTTGATAAATAGATAAACTTTATAGCTATAAACATAACATATGATTATTCAATCGAGTAATCACGTCCAAGTGAAAAGTATAATTTTCTCCTATTTCGCTCTCTCAAGGACGCAACGAGCGTCGTAACAGCCACTATGCATTGCGCGCTGATATGAACGTTATTTCAATGTCGTTTCCGTTGAAATTTGAGCTGCTAATTTGGCGATGGTAATCGCCTTAATGGCATGACCAACCATTACCAACTACATTTATTCACAGCTTTGAATATACATAAATGAATATATTTATTTATGCAATTTAATATAAATATAAAAAAATATAAATAAAACATCGTCACGAAATGAATCCCTGAGGTCGGAGATGTGTAAGGTGTGTAATGCAGCTACTGGTACTACATCGACTATGAGGTGTTATATTTGTGGTGCTACATCCAGCGAATTTAACGATTTGACCAAGAAAAGGGATGTTATAGAAGGTTCATTGGAATTTGATCTTTCTATAGGTATATTGCACGCACGAATTCGATTTTTTTAAAGTCTTCTACATTGTCTTCTACATATGTTGCGTACAAGATTCTAATAAGAAAGTGGAGAAAAATACAATAAACAGAACGAAAAAAAAATATCCAGGATCGATTAAAAGCCGACTTTTAGTAGATATGCCTGAGGCCAATTTTGGTAACACAAATGACGGCAATACAAGCCGAAGATTTTTTGACAATCATGAGCTGTCCGCATCAATAACAAGAATTGATCCAGACCTCCTATATATATTTAAAATTATCCTGGAAGCGATATCAAGCGGACATAGAATAAACATTGACGCATTTACAAAATATGCTAGGGAGACAGAAGAGTTATATGTAAAGTAATACGATTGGTATCTAATGACACCTACAGTACACAAAGTGCTCCGCCATGGCCCTGAGGTTATATCGTCTGCATTGCTTTCAATAGGACAGCTATCGGAGGAAGCCGCAGAATCGCGCAATAAACATATAAGAGAATATAGACTGTACTTTGCCCGGAAATGTTCGTTACAAAAATGCAATGAAGATGTCCTGAATCGCCTTTTGATGACATCCGATCCCCTAGTCACAGGTATGAGAAAGCCGCCAAAGAAGTATAAGAGGTCATTTTCTAAGGAAACACTAGATTTATTACTGTCTGGAGAACCTAACAGCTCTGCAGAAACGGAAAGTGAAGAAGAACAGACAGACCATGAATTACTGTTAATAAATATTTTTTCAAATATATCATTCTTTCAATCGACTTGATAAAAGATCAAATCCTGTATTATATACTAAGTATGGTCGGCCTGATCGAGCTGTACCTTCCACTTGCGCAATGTTTATTTTTTTTGTCACTCTAATTTCATCCATTATCCTCTCTATATGTCCAAACCACCATAGCATTCTGTTTTATGGTCTAACACTTCATCTTCTTTCAGGCCGCAACGATCACGTATGTCAATATTTTTTACACTGTCATTCAATGTTAAGCCACATACTCCGTAAGTGACGCATTTCTACTGCATTCACTAAAATTTTGTAAAAGTGCCGGAAAAGGTGTGTCTGGATCGTAGCAGATGGAAATCTGTAGTCTCTACCTATCTTTCTGGGAGACAGAAATGAGTATATGTATGTATGTATATATGTACCTATGTAAACGACCACTACAGAGTAATTTCAAGTATAAAAATGAACTGGCCAGCTTTTTGTGTCTTATACCCCACCGTGCGACCGTTGTATTTTTACACTGAGACCGCGAGAACATGCGTTCTATTGTTTGGACTGCAGAACGCGGAACGCGCTCTGTGTGGCCGGCACCTAATTAATAATTTGTTTTGTAATGTTTCAGAATGTATTCACTTCACTGCACTTTATACCCGAAAACCGAGTCTTGTTTGTACCTGCAAAATAAACTGAAAACGAGAAATTTTGAGGATGTAAATCTTAAAAATCCTTAATAAAAGATAATGAAATCAATACACACTTTATAAATAATAGGTTATTAGTAGTTATTACCTATGGAATTGCCGTTTTTTATGGATAATTTGAAGGAAACTCAGTTTTCAGTACTAGCATTTTAGCCTTTTGTTTAGGAATGACAAATCGAAATTGTATAATTTCTTTTGTTACAAATCTTATCATGGAAACGGATGGCATTTAGGACGAACTGTTTTTGAAAATTAAATTTTAGTTATCAAACTGAAAATAAAAACAAAATTTAAAACGTAGTTGTAGAACCTTGAAATTAACTTTCAAACAAAAAACAAACAATGGAAATTACTCTTAAATTACAGAAATTATGAACACATTAATCTGTAAGAAAATTTTGGCAATTTCATAGGTAATGACCTATTATATAAAGTGCGTTGATGAGCTTTTTGTTCCAGTAGTAGGTATATTTATATACATGGTTTAACTCAACGACTTTTATAATATGTCATGATTTTTTTCGTCTATGCCATGCAAGCAACTGATACCAAACCCAGAACGGGTCGAAATATACTTGATTTGATTTAATTATGTCTTTATTTTAATTTATACTGTTGTTTCTATTTATAATTATAAATAAAAGCCAAATGGTTACGTATACAAGATGACATTAGTTTATGCAGCCAAATTTATTAATATATTTTAATAGATGAGTTTAAATATACATAAATAAAATAATATTGTACACTCGAAATATATTTTGGCCCTGGGGGTCGTCGTCAATCAATTCTTTATTTTTTATTCTTTATTGTACACACACGGAAATATAAACATAAACAAAATTACAGTGAAAAAGATGCACATTGGCGAGCTTATCTCCAAACAGAGATTTCTGACAGCAAAACTTAGCAATAGGAAAAGTAACATGAACGAAGTAATCATACACAGAGAAGAAGAACATACAAAGAATTACACAAGTTTAATAATAAAATAAACATTTCTATAAAATATTATACATATACATAGTGTGTAATAAACTACATAAACATAAATATATATATAATATTTACCTATTCAGATTGTGAGAGGTAGTGTTCTTTAAGCTTTTTCTTAAAGGAGCCGATAGTTAGACGGTCCCGAATACTATGTGGAAGAGCATTCCATAGTTAGACTGATTGGACATGGACACTGAATGAGTTTCCATAAGCACATGTGTTATGTATAGGAGTTTTAAGGAGGGAGAAATACCTGGAACGTAAGGGTCTATCCCTGGAGATCAAAAACTCAAAACATGCACATAGCAATGTGCTTAAGGCGATACGTAAAAGTTTTAGCGTCCCTGTTACTCCATATGCGAAAATTCGGACGGATTCGTGGAAAAGTAGCAAAAAGTCGGTTTTTTATTAATATAAAATATACTAAGGTATTTTGTCAAAAAGATGTTCAAAGAGACTTTACAAATACGTATTATCCACAATTTGAATGCAATTTCACAATGAAATTAGTTGGGATTTCTGTAATGATATTAAAATTTGTGATTTTATTCCACTTTACGCTTAGTGAAGATAAGCTAATTGGATAATGAGATTTGGATTAAAAAGGTGACATTCGAAAAATAATTCCTAGCTGTCGTCGTGGATAATTATGTGGAAGCCAGATTGTAAAACATGCCGTAGTAATAGTAGGCGCGCCGGATTGAAAAACGTCGCCGTATTGTAATGCGGCTGATGACGTTCAGTCAAAATGATACGTTAGCTAAAACAGTAGCCAACTTGTAGCCCTACTTTTTTTTGTGTATATTATTTCACCAAAATTCAACAATTCGACGACGGGCGGAGCGAGGAGGAGCTTGTTAAGTTGTCATGTTTATAAATTAAGGGAGCCGAGCGAAACGGAGCGAGGCAACCACCCTGGTTTTAGAAGAATTCACAATATACACGAAAAAAATTAGGGCTATAGGTTGGCCACCATTTTGGCGTACGTATCATTGCTACATTTTGGCCGAACGTCATCAACCGCTCTACAATACAGCGACGTTTTTCAATCCGGCGCGCCTACTTGTAATACATCGTGTTATACGATATGGCTGCGACAGTTAGTATATAAAATAGACATAAGAAATTATTTAAAATAAAATTACCTTCTATTATCAGGACTCCTTGTACGCTTCTGTTTGTGGGAAAATGTGGAAAAATATCAACTCAATAATTTTTTACACGTTTTCGAAAGTGCGCGGTTTGTGGTTCCACCCTGTTTTTGGTGTAAATACTTACTCGAATTGTCAAAAGGATGTTAAGGATATAAATCTAAATATATAAAAGAAGAACCTGACTGACTGACTGACTGACTGACTGACTGACTGACTGACTGACTGACATATCAACGCACAGCCCAAACCATTGGGTCTAGAGATTCCAAATTTGGCAAGTAGGTTCCTTTAGAGGTCTAGGGGTGCACTAAGAAAGGATTTTTCAAAATTCACCCCCTAAGAGGGTGAAACGGGGGTCCAAAGTTTGTATGGGGAAACAAGAATAGTTAAACTATTTTATTCGAAACTTCACAGGAGTACTCTTATCAATAAATGAGTAAATACGTGTTTCATGTTTTTTCAAAATTCAACCCCTAAAAGGGGGAAATGGGGTAACAAATTCTGAAAATCAACATGGGTATCGTTTGTATGGTTTACCGGGTCGCTGATCACGAAAACAACAACGATTTTAAAATCCAACGTACTGGAAGTGAAATACCATCATCCCCTGTCGGGGTGCAATGGGGTTGAAATGTGTAAATATCAATATGGGTGTCGTTTTTGTGGTTTTTTGGGACGTTAATTGCGAAAATGGCATCGATTTTGAAATTTAATATAGTGGACATGAAAATTCTTGAAAACTCGTCCCAAGTCGCCGGATCTTTTTGGGCTGGACCCTAATATTGAGGAGTTAGATTCGATTGAATCGACGGTCAATAGTTGTGACCAACAGTCGGAAAAAACGCCAGCAACTGAGTCCACGAATGACAGTGACGACGTAGAAATTAATGTTGTTGCTGACAGTCGTGAGTGACAGTAGTTGAGCTGGATCCTTTCGGAGTGTTGGTCACAGTCCGTGAGTCGTTCCATCGAATCTAACTTCTCATTGGTGGTTTGTTTTTTGTTTGTGTAGATACTTATTATATTGCAATAATTAAATAAAACATCAGATCAACTTAATATGACTTTGTCTGAGAAATGGAGTTTTTGTGTAGTCCATAACCATGTAAAATATAAAACGTAGTACCTACCTACCTACCTACCTTTACCTATATTTATTATCTATATCTATTTAATGAATTCAATATATTATTAACTATTTAGCTTTTATAAAGTAAAAATACTTATTATCATATATTTAACGTATTAATTGATGTTTATTTTTTTTTAAACCGTAACTCGGTACAATATACAGAATGTAACGGAAAGAGGGTAGGTATCAATACGAAATCCCTGAAGAAATGTGGATTGTTAATGTCAAAATCTTGAAAAAAATCCTGGTGGAGGACATAATAGCGAGGCGTGCGCGGCACGGGGGCGGCGGGGCGATGTGACCGAGTGTGCAACCCGAATGCGGGCAGACGCGTGAGGGCCGACGTCGTTATCAGTCGTATGCTATAAATGCGAAGAAATTGTTTTTGTTAAATCCGTGGTAGTTACTTATCTGTTATTTGACGTTCTTATAACTTTATATTAATAGCTAAATCTTTACCTTAGGCTGGTAGTCAGGGTAGTAGACTGGTAGTAGGTAGGTTCTTAGTTTAGTACGTTTTTTTTTTTTCGCAATTCACGTTAATAGGTAGGTTGTTTTTGGTAGTTTAGTTCAGTTTATTATACGTAGGTAGTAGGTATGAGATAGGGTGTTAGGTAAGATTGATTTATACATATATTCAATTTTGTTACGTAGGTATATTTTTTCTACATTTATTTTGTTTTCTGAATTTCAGTACTTTACTCACTTATACATATAAACGTGAAAAAAATGGTTATGGAAACTATATGTATTGATGGACAGATGGTCTGTCAAACTATCGTACCAATTAAAGGGGACGGCGCTTGCCTCTTTAGATCCCTTTCTTATCTGATGTTCGGCAAAAAAGAAATGGCATTTACAGTTCGTGAAAAAATTGTGAATTTTGTTGTGCAGCACTGGGATGAATTCCGTATTATGTCCAACAATGGACGTGGTGACAATTACAATACATCTAACGAGTATTATGCTGATATGATTCAACCATTTATATTTGGTACTTTATGTGAACTGATGGCAGCAGGAAGAATATTCAACTTTGTGTTTGAAGTTTACCGTGATTGTAAGTTGTACATTAAAGTCGGTACTGAAGGTTATCCAGTTAAGCGTCTTCGCTTTTCTGGGCATCTAGCAGGGGGTCATTTCGAAGCCTATAACTCTATAGCCAAGAAAATAACGTCGAGACGGTTTGAAGTACTGGATGCCATATCTTTGTCCTCAAACGATTCAGACTCGGTTTCTTCTGCGAAATTGTCCATCATTTTGTCTGATACACTCATGTTACCGAAAAAATGCATCAAAACTAAAAAGAGTAACAAAACGCGAAGGGCTAGATATACAAACAAAACAAGAAAAAATCAAATTAAATAGGCACAAAAAAAATATTCGCAAAAGAATCCTACACCACATCGGGAAGCTGTATCTAAATATCAGCAGGCTCACCCAGATGTGCACAGGCAGGCTGCTGCTGTTTATCAGCAAGCACACCCTGATGTGCACAGGCAGGCTGCTGCTGTTTATCAGCAAGCACACCCAGATGTGCACAGGCAGGCTGCTGCTGTTTATCAGCAAGCACACCCAGATGTGCACAGGCAGGCTGCTGCTGTTTATCAGCAAGCTCACCCAGATGTGCACAGACAGGCTGCTGCTGTTTATCAGCAAGCTCACCCAGATGTGCACAGGCAGGCTGCTGCTGTTTATCAGCAAGCATACCCAGATGTGCACAGGCAGGCTGCTGCTGTTTATCAGCAAGCTCACCCAGATGTGCACAGGCAGGCTGCTGCTGTTTATCAGCAAGCACACCCAGATGTGCACAGGCAGGCTGCTGCTGTTTATCAGCAAGCACACCCAGATGTGCACAGGCAGGCTGCTGCTGTTTATCAGCAAGCTCACCCAGATGTGCACAGGCAGGCTGCTGCTGTTTATCAGCAAGGACACCCAGAGGTGCATAGAGCAACTCAGTCCAGACACAATAATTGGGTCACTACACTACCATGGCAAAATAAGCACCTTTCAGGAATGTCTTACGATTCTGACATAGCCTACGATAATGATAAAATTGTAAAAATTGGTAGCATGAGTTATAAGTGTCAATGGTGTAATGCACTCAAGTGGAAAGATGAAACGAATGGAATGTGTTGCAGTAATGGTAAAGTGCAGCTCGAAGCATTACACACTCCTCCTGAACCGCTTTACAGTTTGACAATGGATCTGCACCCTGATCATAGACATTTCATAAATAATGTACGCAAATATAACAATTGTTTCCAGATGACATCGTTCGGCGCAAAAAAGTGGTAGAAGGTGGTTTTATGCCTACGTTCAAAGTTCAGGGGCAAGTGTATCATAGAGTTGGAAGTTTACTGCCAGAACCTACACAGACAGCACGGTTTCTGCAGATCTATTTCGTTGGTGAAGATGAAAGAGAGGTAAATTTACGATCCTCAAACTTCCCTTACTTGAAATCAGGTCTTATCAAACAATTACAGAAAATGCTTCACGACGTAAACCCATACATAAAGGATTTGAAAAGTACCCTTGACAAGGTTCCATCCACTTGTGAGTCATTTAAGGTGGTCATTCACGCTGAAAAGAAACCGTCAGAGGAGCACAGGGGTCGTTTTAATGCTGCGACTACCAATGAAGTTGCGTTAGTTATGGTGGGTCAACAGTTCGAACATCGTGACATAATTATAGAAAGCCATAGTGACACATTGAAAAGAATAAGCGAGATTCACAGGTCGTACGATGCTTTACAATATCCTTTATTATTCCCTTACGGAGACGATGGTTACTCTATTGATATTACCCAACGTGATCCCAGAACCAAAGTGCCTCTAAAAAAAACAGTTTCTGCAGCAAGTTTTTATTCTTATCGGTTAATGGTTAGGGAAGGGGAAGAAAACCCGCTGGTACATTTCTGTGCTCTCTTCAGCCAATTTTTAGTTGATGAATATGCAAAAATAGAGACTGAAAGGTTAAATTATATTAAAAATAATCAGGGGAAATTGCGCGCTGACAGCTATATTCATCTTAAGGACGCCGTTGGTAGATCAGATGCCGATCCTAATCAGATGGGCCAGTTGATTGTATTGCCATCTTCATTTACGGGTGGACCAAGATACATGCATGAGCGGACCCAAGACGCCATGACGTATGTTCGTCACTATGGTCGCCCAGATCTTTTTGTCACTTTTACATGTAACCCTCGGTGGGCAGAAATATCTGAAGAATTATTTCTAGGTCAAAAATCACACGATCGCCATGACATTATAGCTAGGGTTTTCCGTGTTAAAGTGAAAAAAATGATGGACTTATTAATTAAGGGTAAAATATTCGGAGAAGTACGTTGCTATATGTATTCCGTAGAGTGGCAGAAACGTGGTCTTCCGCATATTCATATACTATTATGGCTAACACATCATATCACCTCCGATGTTATAGATAAAATTATTTGTGCAGAAATACCCGATCCACAAAATGACCCCAAACTATTCGAAATAGTAAAGTCTAACATGATACATGGGCCATGCGGAAGTTTTAATTATAAGTCACCTTGTATGAAAAACAATAAATGCTGTAAAAGGTATCCCAGGCCTCTACTTAGTGAAACACAAACCGGGGACGACGGTTATCCGCAATATAGGAGACGTTCTCCAGACGAAGATGGCTTTACTTTAGACATTAATGGAGTAGAGATCGACAACCGTTGGGTAGTTCCGTATAATCCGGTTCTTTTGAGAACATTCAACGCACATATAAACGTCGAATTCTGTCACTCTGTTAAATCAATAAAATACGTTTGCAAATATATAAATAAAGGATCTGACCAGGCCACTTTTGCTCTAGAAAATGAAAAAGATGAAGTAAAGATTTACGAAAGTGGGAGGTACATAAGTAGTTCAGAGGCGGTATGGCGAATTCTTGGATTTCCGATTCATGAACGCTTCCCCACCGTGTTTCATCTTGCGGTTCATCTTGAAAATGGCCAAAGAGTATATTTTAATCAGCAAAACTTCGCAGACAAACTTACAAACCCACCAAAAACTACACTTCTTGCCTTTTTTACGTTGTGTCGTAATGATGATTTTGCAAAAACCCTGTTATATTACCAAGTACCAGCATATTATGTGTGGACCAATTCACGATTTGAAAGGAGGAAACGTGGAGTGGACGTAGATGGATGGCCTGGCGTTAAAAAAGAACATGCTCTGGGAAGAGTGTATACAATACACCCTAACAATACGGAATGTTTTCATCTTCGAATGCTACTCCATGAAATTCGAGGCCCCATGTCATTTGAAGCGTTAAAAACAGTAAATGATGTAGAACACTCTACTTTTCAGTCAGCTTGCAAGGCTTTAGGCTTGCTTGAAAACGTGAGGCCGCATTGTGTCAATCACCACATATGATACGCGAGCTTTTTACCATCATGTTGGTGTTTTGTCAAGTGTCTGATCCGTTAAGCCTGTGGGGTGCATTTAAAGAATATCTTTCAGAAGATTTTAAACAACAAATTGAAATGCAGGTAGAAGGTAACATAGACCATTTAACAGAGATGAAGTGTTCAACAAATGCCTGATTGAAATTGAAGAAGCATCTTTGGGGTTAGGCGGGCTTTCCCTAAAAGAGTATGGCTTACCACAACTAAGCAGGTCTCTAGCATTAGAAAACAGGGAATTGGTTAAAGAAACTAGCTATGATGTGATAGCTTTAGAGGGGTTAGTCAGGAATAACTATGATTCATTAACAGATGAACAAAAGTTAGTATACGCGCAAATAGTAAAAAGTGCGACTGCAAGTGAGGGCCAAATTTTCTTTTTGGATGCTCCAGGGGGAACTGGCAAAACCTACCTATTAAATTTGATTTTGGGAAAAATAAGAGTCACTCGTGATATTGCATTAGCTGTGGCTTCTTCGGGAATTGCCGCAACACTTTTGCAAGGCGGTCGGACCGCGCACTCTGCCTTAAAGTTGCCACTTAACCTAACAAATGTAGAAACTCCATTATGTAATATTTCAAAACAGAGCAAATTTGCAGAAGTATTGAAAAATACTAAAATTATTGTCTGGGATGAAAGTACTATGGCCCATAAAAAATGTATAGAAGCTTTGAATAGGACTCTGCAAGACATACGCAGCAACAAAAGTCTGATGGGTGGGTTGACTGTATTGCTGGCAGGAGACTTTCGTCAAACTCTACCAGTAGTTCCAGGGGGAACACGTGCCGATGAGATAAAAGCGTGTCTTAAGAGATCATCATTGTGGCCCTCAGTCAAAATTTTAAAATTAACAAAAAATATGAGAGTCCACCTTGGAGGTAATGTTTCCGCCAGCCAATTTTCGGACCTTTTGCTAAAACTGGGTAACGGTGATTACCCCGAAAAAGAGGGCATGATATCTGTCCCTGCCGATCTGTGCACTACAGTAACAACAATTGAGGACCTGATTTCAAAAATTTATCCAGACGTTGCGCTCGTCCAGGAAAAATCAGTAGAGTGGCTATGTGAAAGAGCTATACTGACCCCAAAGAACGACCAAGCAGCGGTAATTAATGACATATTACTGAATTCCTTTGAAGGACAACAGATTGTTTATAACTCAATAGATACTGTGGTAAACACTGACGATGCCGTTATTTATCCAGTAGAGTTCTTAAACAATTTGAACCCACCGGGTCTGCCATATCACAGACTTTTACTACGTGTGGGTACACCTGTCATGTTATTAAGAAATTTAAAGCCACCCAAACTTTGTAACGGCACTAGGTTGCAAGTCAAGGCTTTGCACCGGAACGTAGTAGAGGCCACTATTTTGACAGGACCTGCTCAGGGAGAAACAGTGTTTGTACCGCGTATTCCATTAATACCAAATGATCTCCCCTTTGAATTCAAAAGGCTCCAGTTTCCCTTGAAGGTTTGTTTTGCTATGACCATAAATAAGTCGCAGGGGCAAACTCTCAAATTCGCCGGAGTAGACTTACGACAGGACTGTTTCTCCCACGGTCAGTTTTATGTGGCGTGCTCCCGTGTAAGTTCACCTCAAAGTTTGGTTCTATTGCTACCACCTTCAAACATGGCAAAAAATGTTGTTTATAAAGAAGTACTATAACAAGTATAAAGTTATTCCCACTTTAAAATTAAAATAACCCCAAATTTGACAGACAGACAGACAGACGGACAACAAAGTGATCCTATAAGGGTTCCGTCTTTTCATTATGAGGTACAGAACCCTAAAAATTGTGTCGATCAGAAAGGCGGCTCGGCCTTCAGCCTCGCCAAAGACAGAAACGTGTCTTGGTGTTCAACATTGCCAAAGACACTTTTATGGGGATAAAATTAGAGATAATGAGAACCAAAAACACTCCAAATACTTTAAACCAGACTACGTATCAAAAAAATTATGGTTTGACGACCATACGACCATACAAAAACTTAATCAACGCGGGCGAAGCCGCGGGCAAAAGCTAGTGCTTTATATTGTGTTTGTGACGTCCTGATGGCTTTGAACTTAATGAAACTTTCCACACGTTTTTATATGCGTTTCCCTTCCCCTTATCACCGCACTTCGACCCATCTCTCATCAAGAGGTGCAAGATGGCGAGATATTCAAAAAGCACCGAATTTGTGAAATGGTTTCAGGTAAAAACTGTTTTCCATGAAACGATAACTGTTTATTTGTAATTTCCAATAGTGGTGAAGTCAATCAAATAATAAAGAGAAATCATATCAGTATTAGAACTTTAACCATGTGTCATGAAACATTTAAGAAGATACATTCCGAATAGGTATCAAAAGTCAATACCCATAAAATGTGCTGTCAAGAGGCCCCTTCACGCCTGGATTTTTCTTAAGATTCATAAGGATATCGTGAATATGGCCTCATTTTTACGCAAAGTTAAGCAAATTATGTAAAGTATGTATTTCGTTCATGTAAAGAAGACTAAGTTTATACACTTTTTTAAAAATAAACAGTTTTCGTTTCATGAAAAACAGTTTGTACCTGAAACCATTTCACAAATTCGGCGCTTTTTTTGCGCCTCTTGATGGAAGATGGGTGGAAGTACGGTGTGGGAAGGAAGGGAAACATATCTTAAATATTCGCAAAGTTTCATTGAGATCAAAGCCATCAGAACTTCACAAACACTTAAAGCCTACATTATTCGTAGCCTAAAGCATTTAAATATATGGCAGCTGAGTGGGATGGCCCACCTTAACTGGTTCATTACCATTGATCGTCATATTTCAGCGGAGGACACATTTTCAATACCTTATCGTAGAACAAACCTTGGTCGAAATGCACCAGATGTAAGATCGTGTAAAAAGTGTATATATCTATACCTGCTTTGCAAAATAAACTATTTGAATTTGAATTTTGAATTTGAATTTGAATTTGAATTTGAATTTGAATTTGATCTTGTGGCACTTACAACAAAATGTGGAAGACTCACTCCCTGGATATTTTTTTTGATAAAGCTCGTCACTTTAAATATAAGATATTACATCCTTAAATTTGAATATTCATCGATTGTATATACATAATTTTTTTCTCTCTTTTTAGAAATTTTATAAATTTGTGTTATTAAATATTTGTGTTATATAAATATATATTTTTTTCTCAATTCTAATAATGCTGTTTTCAATTTTAATACTTGTGCTGAAATTTAAATGATATATATTTTTTAGTTTTATTATATTTTTAAGTAATTTGTGTTAACTTTCTGTCTAGATTTTAAGCTTAGATTTAAGTTAGTTTATGTGTATGTTTAAATTGTTAATATTGACTAGTTTTTTGTAATTTCTCTTGATGCTACTGTTTTCTGATAATGCTGCGTTCACCTGTCATTGATGGCAACACCAGAACAAGGACCAATGTATATATTATCTATATGTAGTTTGTGTTGACATTGTTGGTGTATAATAATGCTAATGTTTTCTGATAATGGTGTGTTCACCTGTCATTGATGGCAACACCAGAACAAGGACCAATGTATATCTATATGTAGTTTGTGTTGACATTTTTGGTTTATAATAATGCTAATGTTTTCTGATAATGGTGTGTTCACCTGTCATTGATGGCAACACCAGAACAAGGACCAATGTATATCTATATGTAGTTTGTGTTGACATTGTTGGTTTATAATAATGCTAATGTTTTCTGATAATGGTGTGTTCACCTGTCATTGATGGCAACACCAGAACAAGGACCAATGTATATCTATTTATGTTGTTTGTGTTGACATTGTTGGTGTACCTTTTTTATAAAATAAAAATAAAAATAAAAATTTCTATTCTCAAGAACTTTATCAGTATTTAAGTGGTATATTTTAATTGTATATTCTAGTGGTATATTTTTATAGGGTTCTAATAGTTATTTTATTCACATTGTCACCAAATTACGAGGATTCGGATATGCGTAGCTTTATAATATCAATAATATGAAGAAGAGTCGTCAATGAAAACATTAAAAAGGTTGCTGCTTAATTTTATTTTGTAAAATTAAAATGAACTTAACATATCCATATAAGTTAAGTACATAGGTATGTATACACAAATCATTAGCATAACTCGAGTATATTCCTTCAGATAAATTTAGGAAAAATATGTAAATCTCTGTCCTCACGGAACCTCGTTAATTTGCGCAGCGGAAATTGTTTCTGGGACTCTTTATTCATTCTTTTTTAGGGTTCCGTACCTCAATATGTAAAAGTGGAATCCTTTTAGAATCACTTTGTTGTCCGTCTGTCTGTCTTTCTATCTGTCTGTCAAGACCCTATTGCTCGGGCCACGATTGTTGGTCCTTTTTAACTGCAAGTGGAATTATTTACCATACTGTTTTTAGGGTTCCGTATCCGTATTGTGTGGTGGTACGGAACTCTTTGTGCTCAAATTCGACTCGAACTTGACCGTTTTTTTAAAGACCCTTTAACCTTTTTGAGAAGATGAGGAGTCACCATAATTAATGTTTCGAAAAAATAAATGTAGGTACTAAATCCTCAGAAACACAAGCGGAATAAAAATGTTGTGTCCATCCGTTACGAGATTCTTATTTTAAAAAATTCAAGAGGACGGAAGCTAAGGAATGATAATATAATTTTAGGAACCAAAGAATAATTTGAATTTTTTTATGTTTGAATAGGCGATGAAATTAAAAACGTGTTTTCTCAGAGGCTTCAGAAGCAGTGGTGTCTAATTAAAGTTCGTTTAAATTTTCTTCTTCTTTTATATCTAATGAATTATATTTAAAACATTGTTGAACAGTTAAAAAACTACATCTTAATAATTTAAAAGTAATGGTTTAATGCAGCGATAATTAACATCCGGTCACGATCCAAATTCGGGTCGGCAAAAAATCTAAGCACTTTGATGGAACAAAAACCGGCCAAGTGCGAGTCAGACTCACGTACCTAGGGTTCCCTATTGTGGATGATAAAATTAATTTTGTAATTTTTTTTGGGGGAATTTTTAACCGCTTTATTTTTCCTGTAATCTTTACGTAAACACATATTACCATGATTTTTTTCATATTTTACGGTTCACCAGTTTTGGAGATAAGGGGGGACATACATTTTTTATGTCTTTTCGAGGATTTCTCGAAATAGATGGAATTAAATATAGCCAAAGTATATATTTTTATAATCACCTTTTTAAAACCAAAAATTTATTACCCATATTGTATTTTTATGAAATATTTTTTTAATTTATTATACTTCTTTTTTTATATTTCTCATTTGTGCTCAACTTTTTTTTAATCTCTATAATTTTTCTGTAATGAACCAGTTATGATCTATAATTGTTATTTTTTTCATGGTTTTCGGTCTACCAGTTTTGGAGATACAATTTTTATGGTTTTTTAAATATTTTTCGAAACCAGTGCCAGAAAATATTGTAAAAACCTATATTTTTATAATCAAGTTTTTAATATCTACAATTTCATACCCATTTTGTATTTTTAGGATAATATTTTTAATTTTTCTCACTTTTGTTTTGGAAATATTTTGAACAATTTCAAATTTTTCACATTTTTGCTTTAAACCGTGATATGTGGGCAAATTATTGCCAAATACCATGTCTTTATCTTTGACGGTGCTAAAATTATGAGGCTGTGACATACGGACGGATGGACGGACAACGGAGTCTCACCATATACTACTGAACCATGAAAATGGCGACTTGCGAACCAGTCATGTAGATTACATTCCGCTCTGTCACGCGCTGCATTTATTTTTATGGAAATATCTAACATGTGCATCAACAAAATTATTTCTTCTCACAAGGATGCGCTGAAAAACAGCGCTGCTCGGACCAGTATGTATGTTTAAGAAACATTATTTGCTGAGCGCATGACCATTTGTAAAAAGTTGGTTTAAGATTTTTTTTTTCATTTTCTTTCTTTCTTTCTTTCTAACATAAGTATTATCTCAATAATTTCTGAAAAAGATAACTAAAATCACGAAAAACGACATTTTGGAGTTACAAAGGCCCTAGGGAATCGGCTGACTTTCCGGGATATAAAAATTAGTAGGTATGTGTTGGCTCGGATAACAGTTTTTCACGTTTTGAAAGTATCAACTCTTTCAGTTGATTTGTTTTTATTCTATATAACAGGTCTTTACATATGAAATGCCGTTTTCTAGAGAGAATTTGAAGGAAACTCAATTTTCAGTAATAAAATTTTTGCATTTTTTTAGGAAAGAGAAATCCAAATTATGTAATTTTCTTTTGTGTATGAATGAGACAAGGTTAAGCTAACAGCAACATTAATTTAATTTTTGAGAAGTGTCACCTGTTAAAAAATACTACGAATCTTATCATGGAAGTAGATGGCATTTAGGACGAACTGTTTTGAACATTTAATTTTGGTTATGGAACTGACAATAAAAACAAAATTTTATACTTAGATGTATAACCCTGAAATCAACTTTCAAACAAAAAACAAATAATGGAAATAGTTAAAAATATAAAATATAAAATTTCGGCATTTTCATATGTAAAGACCTACTAAGTGGGATAGGATGGGATTGAGTAACGTAATATTTAATAATCCTCTTTCCTTCTACCTCTCGTACATCAGTTGAAATTTCGTGATCACAAATGTGCTTAATTCATTTAAGCGTGCTCTAGATTCCAATGTATTTAAGTGTGTCGCGGAACACGTGTTAAAATATTTTTAAATATTTTGCTGTACTTATTGCATTTCCCTAAATTTTCCTCTCGTATTATGACATCATTTGCGGAGTAGGTATTTCAGATGAAAATATACAAAATAATTTATAAAATAAACCCTAATGACATGAATTCCCAAGGTGTATCAGAAATGTTCCTAAGTGTGAAATGTGAAATGCAAGTTGTGATACTTGTCCACACTTGTTACACCCGCGTTTCACCGCCGATTACTACGTCCCAACGTGATGGGTGGTGAGTTGTAGAGTCAGCTTTTAAAATAAACAGATCCATCAAAAGATTGACTCAGTTAATAATCGGGCTATGAGCCTAGAGCATGAACAACGCCAGACTTTTGAAAAAAATATGTTTGATTTATTGATTTATTGATCTAGGGATTCTACTTATCAACAATGTATTAGGATTATGTTTACTTTGCGAAATCCATCGCTATATATTTTTAGAGGGCATTACAAACTAGAAAATATCAATCAAAAACAAATCCAAAGACAAGAATTTGAAAAAATTCCCCGGGCCAGGATTCAAACCTGCGACCTCTTGTTATCAAGACAAGCGCGCTAGCCATTGCGCCACCGAGGTTCCTACCCAGACCGGTGAAAAATATTTAATGTATTAGGATTTATACCTTTGTCAAAAAAAAATGTTTTCCACCCTCTTTTTTTGGTTTTCAAACGTTCGTTTCAAGAACGCGGTTAAGAGATCAACTTCCTTTTTTTTTTCATAAAGTAGGTAATAAGAATATGAAGGGATTCTATTTATATCCAATAATTTTTTCCCTACAAAATATTTCAGTTTTAGCTAAAAATCCTCTAATTTGTTGTTTTGCTGCGTGATTCCCCGACCAAGAAAAAAAGGCCAAATGGTCCAACATACCTCTATAATCGCTTCTATCAAACACTAATAGAGTTTACCATTGGACAAAAAAGTGGGTAACAAAAAAAGTTGCTATAGTTTGCCGTACTCTAAAAGGTTTTTTTTTTAAATCATGAAAGAACAGAAGGACTGAAAATAAACACATTCTTGGTGGGAAGCCGCCGAAGCGGGAATCTAATCGGATCTCCCGATTCTATTCAAACAGTAAAGGGCAAAACCTGATAAGAAAATGTAATAATGTGTACATTGTGTAAATATGTTTGCTACCCGCATAAGACTTTCCCAATTTAACTACTAGCTTCGGACACACAAAACTTCATAATGAGAACAAATACAGTTCCAAATTGTTATATGAAGGTGGGTAGTTTAATATTTAAACAATGTCCCATTTTGTCTACTTCGGGGATTTAGTTGGATCCTTTATGTAAATAGTTGGAAGAAGTATTAAAAGCTTATCAAAGGGTTAAAATAAATATTATGATGTTACAATCTTGTAAAAAAAGATTGAATATTTATTATAACACCGCGATTCTACACTGTGATTGGCCCAATTTAGAGTAACACCGCTAAATAACTAATCAGCAACTGATATTTCTTCTTTTTCTTTGGGCTAGGCAAAGGTATCTCTGCCATGCAGCCTCGAATGCTCCCACAGAACACCTTTCATAAGGGTTAAGCCGTAAATTGTCGACAATTAGGCTGAACATTTATAACTTTGCCTAAGCTTTTAGAAGCAAAAAAAAGTCTGCCGCTCTCTTTACCTTTAAATTGTTTGTCCAAAATATTCACGCGAAGACTCAATTTTTTATGGTCGTACATAAAGTGTAATGTTTTATGTCTGGGACACTCGTGCAACATATTATTACGAAACTCACTTCTTTTAATTTTAACAAGCACTCGTGTCCCAATGTCTCTCATTATGTCACAGTTGCACAAAATACTATGGGTACATGTACTGTATGCTCTAAAGCAGCGTTTCTTAACCTGTGGTCCGCGGACCCCTGGGGGTCCCCGCGCATATGTATGGGGGTCCGCAGCCTAATCTATGGACCATTTAACAATCATAAATAAATGCCACCAAGTGTCATAAATGCTACGCACGCCGGGCTACTAAGTATTAGTAATATAATATAGTAATATAAACTATAAATATAAATTTAAAGCAGTAATATAAACCCAAACATCACTAATTTAGTTGCAAAAAAGCAGCACCAACCTTCTCATAAACGTATTTTATATGAAAAAGTATTTTTTTTGTAATTTCTAGAACTAAAATAAATGGTCAGAAATTTATTGCTGATTTTTCATAAAGGGGGTCCTTAAAATTGTGCTTGATTCCCTAAGGGGTTCGTGGACAAAAAAGGTTAAAAAACGCTGCTCTAAAGCATACATACGCTGACTCATGTGTTCCTGTATTGGGTATCAAAACGGCACTGTCACGAGAGCCGCGGGCGAGTGTGCACGGTGAAGGTATTACCAAGTATGTGAGCATTGTCGAGCCAGTGTAGTGGTAGGGAAACGCTGGAATAAGATACTATGACCCTATAGTACAAAATGCTGGCCAAATTTGCGAGTGTTAACTGGAATTTATTCATAGTTGGCGTAACAGTTGCACATTTAAATTGCATCAACGAGAAAGGGAGGGTACCGTACACCCGCAAAGTTGTAAGGGCTAGTTTTTACTTGTGATTGCATAACAAAGCTGCAAAATCCACCCTTTAGTCAAGAATCGAAACATTGTTTTATTTTTAATACAAGCAGCACATTTAGCATCGCAAATATCGTCATATATCGTCATGACATGAATCCCCGAGGGGGTGGCAGAGGTGTTTCGAGTGTGAAGTGTAAAATGCAAGTCACAGTCCATACTCGGTACACCCGCGTTTCCCTGACGATTATTATGTCCCAACGTGATGAGTGATGAGCTCTATCGCCGTACTTTGGGCACAAATACACGCTTTTTAGGCATGTATGTTTCCTTAAGATGTTTCCCTTCACCGTTCAGCAAGTGGTAAGTACGAACAAATATGATGCACATAAATTCCGAAAAACTCATTGGTGCATGCCCAATCGGGTATCGAACCTGTATCTCAAGATTGAGAGGCCAGCGTTCTACCCCTGAGCTACCGGCGCTTTGTCAATAAATACAAAATCAAAACAAAACAATGTAAATAGTATTTTATTTCAAGAGAGCCGAAAATATCTCTTGGATACGGCTGTAGACACATACACCAATAAAAGCCGTTGTGTAAATTGGTTTACATTTTTCTTGGGATAGGCGACACATTTCTTTGAATACCGGGATTGAATCAGAGCAACCATTTCAGGGTCCTAGATATTTTCCACTCAATCATGCAGAATTATTTTGGGGTCGTTTTTTAGATTGATGGAACTCTCAGATCTTGATGACACGCACATAAATCGCCTGATAACGATTATATTTTAAGATTGAGCCTTAAAAAAAGTTTTAATTAATAAATTGTATTCGTATGAGGTATTATTTGAAAGAGATTGACTCCGAGGATTCTAAAATAGTAGTTTATGCTACAAGGGCGCAAAGGAATAAATTACGAGGACGATTTAAAACACGAGCGTAGCGAGTGTCTTAAACGTAACCGAGTAATTTATTGCTCTTACGCCCGTGTATCATACTACGTTTTTCAATGCATAGTGTGAGGAAATAAAACAAATATAATTTTGTGAACTTCAAATTGTAATTGGCTCAAAAGGACTGTATCCAAAGCCGTTAAACAGTGGAAAAAAAAAGTATGACATTTATGGTACACAGGAAAGGCTGCAGGTTAGCCAACCATTGTAAATAAATTAAAAAATAATAATAATAATAAAGCCCTAGGGCAAAATAATCGACTTTCTGTTCGGTTTTAATGCATAAAAAGTGGGCCTTTACGAGCACATGCATTGAAAATATATTTATCCACACTATATCATAAGATTCTGATTATGGACTCGAAAATAGTGCAAAATGACAATTTTTTTACGGATATTTCTTATACTGAATAATACCACTACAGTGGTTCCAAAGGAACTTGTCTGATAGGAAGAATAAAACTGGCTGATTTCGAATCAAACGATGCTGATATAAGTTTTGGCGTGCCCCAAGGTAGCATTTTGGGCCCCACATTATTATTAATCTATATTAACAACCTTTGTAGTAAAACCTTCATTAAAGGACAGGTTATTACCTTCGCAGACGACACCGTTTTGCTATTTTATGGAGACACCTGGAATGAAGTGCAAACTCGAGCAAACGATGGTCTACATAATGTAACTCAATGGCTGCAAAACAATCTCTTGACAGTTAATGCCACAAAAACTAAATACTCGTATGTAACCTATACACAACTATCTCACGAACCCAACCAACGCCGGATTTTAATATAACACTTCACATATGCAACAACACGGGACACTGTAACTGCCCAGTCCTTGAACGACAAACCACTATCAAATACCTCGGGGTCATTCTTGATGAAAAGCTAACGTTAAAAAGTAAAATTCAGTAACCAGCTATCAAGTCAAAACACTTTTTTGATGACGAAAGTTAATTTCGACCCTTTCCTACAACAGTGGCATATCCATAACATCGTACGATGTGACGCCTGGTCAAATAGCAGTTACATGGATGGGACAGGGGCAGATCCAGCATAAGATTTGGGGGGGGATGTAGAACAACAAGTTCAAGAATTGCATTAACCGATTTCATCATTATCATTATAAAATTTACAAACTGTCAAATTTGTTATTTATTTAAAAATTGGTCAAAAATGTTCACTTTATTCTGTTTTCCTTGCAAGATTAAGAGGACAGTTTCTGCAAAACCATAATTTATTCTTCCTGGTTTGAAGAATCTAGCAAAAATATGTATTTTTTTCAGGAATATAATACACATTCATATCGAAACAGAATCGTCAAACGTCATTCCAATATTGAGACATAAAGTGCCAAAGATAGCTCTAAAAAAAGTTTTCGTGTCGAGGTTTCAGTTAATTAAAGTAAAAAGCCGTTCATATTATTTATGGATTAAATTCTGCATAAACTTTTTTAAACTTTTAACAGGACATGTATTTCATAGCACCTTTGCTTTTTTTTTAATAATAACGTCAGTGAAAAAAAGTTGTCATTTTGACTTTTTTCCAGAATCCGTCCCTCTCGCACTGCGAGTCTTTCCGCATGGAATAACAGGGTAGTATGCAAGCGGAACCTATCCTCTTGACTATCCAGAGGGGGTCTTGACCCCCTTAGCCTGCCTGGGTCCTTTCATGGTGTGGGTAGTTAGGGTAGTATAGTTACAGAGGTCAATTGCTTCCTTGATCGGCTCATTACGTATAATAGCGTGTCGAAGCTTGGTTGGTTCATCGAGATAACGCCCGCCTGAGAAAATATCGTCCTTTTGAGAAATGTATGACGTACATTATCTAGACTAAAACCTGCTTCATATAGGTATTAACCAGTTTAGATGCTATTAGTATGGAATGAGACCATTTGATGATAGTGGTAAATGAAATGCGTTATTAAGGCGAGGGTATACGGAGATATGGGTCCTGCTCCAACGCTTTTATTTTACACTTGACTATCAATGTGTTTTTATTTATAATTATGGAATGAGGAGAATGATGGCCGTTTTATATCTCATTTTGTACCAGGTTTTTATGGTATAAGTTTTATTGTCCAAAACCCAATATAACTCAAATAAAATTAGTTATGCCTATCTCTGCGATTTTATTGGATACAGAAATCAGGAATCGCGAATCGGACGGCCGAAATATTAAGATCAAAGATTGAAATATGACAGATATTACAAAATATATATTATCACAATTTCACGGTGAGTTTGAAAAGAGACAAATTGGGAGAACCTCGCCTTAACTCCTTTAGTGAAGGTATTATGATAAAGTCATTTGTGTTTTGGACGCCTTTCCCAGTTTGCCCCCTTAGTAAAAGTTGTTCTTATAGGTATGTATATTATATATGTATCTAATAGACGAATGGGCTCGACTGTGGTGGTACCACCATCTTACTTGGAGACCCCCTCGAAGTAATTCGGAGGAGAGTAAGAGAACAGCTCACAGGTAAAAAACCAGGAGGCCCACCATGGCTGGGACTGATGGATGGCGGTATACCCATCCCTAATAGAGAGTTCCGGCACCGCGCTCACCAACCCGCATGCCCAGCGTGTGTGAGTATGGGCAATTCTTCCAGGATGACCGCCGGGAGTGGCAAAGTCCTGGAAAGGCTTATGTCCAGCAGTGGACGAACTAGGCTGATGGATGGATAGAATAGACGAATACTTTAATCAGATCTTCCACCACTGAAATTCCACGTTCTAATCAAGGAGTATCAGGGCTGTGATATAAAAACGTGTTCCGCTGATGATATTAAACGACTGGTTTTTTAACCTTGTGTAATTAATTAACTGACATTATAGTCCTGCGGCCCACCCCGGCTTCTGAACTGGCCCGCGAAACTGGTCGCCAAAAATCGTAGTACTTTTGGTACACGCTACAAAAAAGCCGAGTGAGACATACGACAAAAAATAAAATAAGCAAGAAAATATTTCTGCTTTCATTCTGTAAACAAAATGGACACGCATTGTTTATTATTGTGACATTTCATGGTTTTCCAGGAGCTGAGTTATTGAGTCTAGACGAAGACGACACGTTCCTAAACTCCTCCTAAACTTACAAGACAAATACATCCGGACCGACCAAGAGAATTCGGTAAACAAAAATGAGAAATCCGATGAAACTTCTAGTTGGGTTTGACTAACGGACTTTACCTAGAAGTACGTTGCTTTCAAAGCTCTTTTTGTAAAGGAATAAAAATAAAAATGTCTTAATCTACGGTGCCTCGATCGTGGCGTTAATTCTATAAGCCATTCTAGCCAGTTTATCCATTTACTTTTTTCTTTGTAATTCATGCAAAGCAAACACAAATTAATATTTTTTTTTGTCTGTGGCAGTTTATTTTTCCTTATGTCTTTTACTATTGTACAATAAAATTATATTTATAAACTTAAATAACATATAAATAATGATATTTTTTTTTATATAAAACTAACTTAAGATTAAATAAAATATAAAAAGAAAAACAAATACCAACCTGTCTGTCTCATAGCGGGCTCTAGATTAAATAAAATATGTGAGCCAGGTCACCGCCATCATCGGGGAGAGTACCCAATAGGCTGGCGGCGTTGCCTCGCTGTATTGCGAGGCTTATTCGCTGACCACAATAGGTCCCAGCCCAAATTAAATTAGTTACCTACAATAGAGATAGGAAATCATTTTCATTGTTACCTTTCTTCAATGACGAGTAATTTAAAAAAAGTCAATTCCCTTCGATTTTATTTTGTATTTAAACAACCATATACGCAACAATTTCGATATGCTTTACTCATTTTATAATTATACAACAAAATGCGTCACTCCAAACAATAATCACGGGTATCGTCAAAGCGCGTGCACTCCTAACTGGCATATTCATCTGAATATTTTCGAGAACGTCGTAAGTACGCGTCTATGTGCGCGTGCGCCTGTTTTCGCTAGTTATATGGAGAGAGCCTTCTGTTAGTGGTTATTTTGTGGTATAAGTTAGGTTTATAAATCAACAGCTGGAAATGTAATGCACAATTAGCCATTATTTGGTCGAAACAAACTTAAAACAGCATTTTAAGCTTGTTTTGACAAAATCGTGACTAATCGTGTATTTAATTACAAACTGTTGATTTATAAATCTGGCTTATACTGAACGATTGGCGTGAATTGCCACAAACTAATATACTTTTCAATTTTAACTTCTGAACAAGATAAACAAATTTTAGTTGTGCACTTTGTACCCAGCGACAAGTGTTTCACCTAAATTTTGGCGGAAACGTCAAGGTTTATTCATAAAAATAAAAGTGAGACTTAGCTGTAATAAACATCTACTCGTATTTTGTTACAATGGTGGAACACTGGTGGAAACTGAATACTCACCCTAATTTTTGACATGATCGAGTATTTTGTATATCCGCTTATCTGTCAAAAGAAGAATCGTTTATTGATGCGGAGGAATCCTTTTGATTGGTCAAGAGTCTGTCATAAAACGAAATCCCTTTTAGCGAAATAACTCAATAAGGGCTTAGCCGATTGAGTTGGAATTTGATGCGTTAGTGAAAAAATAATGTGGAATCCCGAGCAAAATATGAAAATTCTTCTACATTAAAGAAAATTCAAGTTTAGGGAACCCGTACATCGTTTATGATATTTTACAGACTTTTCTTAAGAGCGGTTCCACGGCCGGAATGTAAAAACCCGCCTTTTTCTAATTAATCGAAACAGAACACATAAATTCAAAATTAAATCAATAGTTATTCAACAAAACCTTATTACCTTTGTGTTATCTATGCTGCCATCGCCAAGTTTTCATTAATTTCTGTTAATTAGAGTTTCAAAATTTTTTTACTTCAAAATTTTCATTGGTTTCTGTATATCACTGTTATCAAACTAATTACATTTAATAATTTAAAAAGAAGCCAATGAAAACTTGACGATGGCAGCATACATAAGCATAAATGTAATACAGCATTGTAATAATGTAAGTGTTCTGTTTCGATACATTAGAAAAAGGCGAGTTTTTCAAAATCCGGCTGCGAAACCGCTCTTAAGTAATTATAGTTTAGTGTAATGGCGGAAACACAGATTTTAATAAATTTATTGCATGACGGTAAAAGCTAAGCTAATGTAAACGTACGTTTTGAATTACCTTCATTATGCTCTTTATAAAAACCGTATTTTCCGTCTAGCATTTCTGTTTTACTGAGAAAAGTAACTCCATTTTGTGAACTCTTTTTAACTTCACACATGAGACACTTCACACATGGACAACGGTTCCCGTATTTGAAATCAAATAATGATGTTTGTTTAAAATTAAACCATGGACTTTCTTTGAAATGAAACAATGTACTTTGTTTTCAGAAGGAAGACCACGTAAACATTTAAGTATTAATATTTGAAGTCAAAAACTGAATTACTACTGGAAGGAATTACCATCAGGCAACCTGAACAAAAATAAAAATAAAATTGCTATTTTAAGCAAAAAATTAATAAATTATGTTAAATTATACAGGTGAAAAAAAATTTTTTTTTTGATTTAGTCTAATTTTATTACTTTTTAAGTTTTTAGTTGAGATAGTGTTATAATATTATTGTAGCTTATTTTTATATATGTTCCCTTAAAATGAAAAAACGGAACCCTTAGAGGATCACTTTGTTATCCGTCTATCCATCCGTCCATCTGTCTGTCTGTCTGTCTATCTGTCTGTCTGTCTGTCCGTCCGTATGTCCGTCCGTCCGTACGTCCGTCCGTCCGTACGTCCGTCCGTCCGTCTGTCAGGACCCTTTTACTCGAGCCCCGTATGAGATATCAAGTTAAGGCGATATGTAAAAGTTTTAGCGTCCCTGTGACTCCATATGCGAAAAAACCCTCAGTGCGAGAGGGACGGATTCGTAGAAAAGTAGCAAAATGTCGGTTTTTTATTTATTTAAAATGTACTTAAGTTGGTATCTAAATTTCTTTTAACCAGGTCTTAGATACCGTTAAAACCCATCTAATAAAATAGACTCGTAGTCCATATACTCGTATCATTCTTAATTGTCAAACTAGGAGAATTGGTGTCGAAAAAAACCTCATTTCAATAAATATTTCTATCGAGCCGAATTTCTGCAATCGCGTTTCTGTTTTAACAGATCTCTAGAAAAAGATTCCAAAAATAATATACTATTTTATCAAAATAATAAATTATTTACTGAAGTAGATATACAAGTTCTTAAAGTGTCGATTTTTTTTCCGTAGCGCCTTAAGCCTTATACCTCCTACAGAAGTCTACGGCTCCATAGTGCTGTAAAAAAATCAGGCGTTGAGTCGCGAAAAAACGGTCATGCTCTTTACATAATCAATTTCATACAAATTGTTGACACTCGCAAGGGAATCAAAACCTACAGGGCACTTCTAGCTAACTTAGAAACTTGAAATTTCATTTACAGATGGTTCTTATAGCACACACATAGAAAAAAATCTAAGTTCTATGGATCGTAAGTGTCAAGTTTAGTTGGTCTTTTGAATTATTACCTTAATGTTTTTTGGGTGCCGTACCCATATTGTGTGGTGCTGCGTCACCCTATTGTGCGTGAGTCCGACTCACATTTGGTTGGTTATTATAAAATCAGAGTAAACGATTATGAAAATAACTTTCTTGGATAAAATGCACTAGTTTCATTATTTATTTTGACAGTTATTTTATTCTTTACATATTTCTTACATAGATCGCGTTAAAATTCAAGTCTACTCTTCTTATGTGTATGATCCGTGTTCAAAGCGGAATAGAAGTTTGGCGCGGTCTGTAGGCCTAACATGAGTTTTGCACTCGGTACACGTTAGCGACTGCGTAACATATTTTGTATACAAAATTCTGGTTCCTCTCGTAAACCGCTAGGGGCGTTGTACAATTTCTCATATAAATATTCTACGCATTCGCTAACGTGTATGACGTGTATCGACGCTCTATAAGCGTTCTACTAGATGTAGACGATGGCATCACCATTAAACCAAGTAAACAAATGCCGAAAAATATCCCAATAACGTGCGTAAATAATACCACAATTAAAGGTGGTGCAAGATTTGTATTGAAACAAAATATAACTTTAATATTAACATTTATCGAAATTTACATTGATATCGCGATGTACAGCACCATCTACAATATTTCTCAAACTTAGTCTAAAAATTAAGAAAATCTCAACCCCACCACCCCTAAACCCCGCTCCAAATCAACACCTATAACCCATATATACATGTACCGACCTCGCGGTAAGAGGCAGAAAGACAAACCAATCTATCCTAATACATACCTGGCTGCTCTCGCTCAACATACAAGTAATATGGTATAACGGCGCTACCCACATCACACTCACACAATACTCTCGGACCCAGGAAAAACCTTAGTCACTTAGAAAATTATAAAGAAGTTGATATCATCACAGCTGGTAAGTTATCACAGCCAACAGGCTAATAGTACAAAGACTACAAAGAGCCAAACAAAAACAAAAAAAAAAAACGTGTATCGAGTGCAAAACTCATGATAGGCCTACTATGCTATTTTAAAGGTAAATAATTTAGGTATTCGCCAGTAAGGATGTAAAATAATGATCATGTCGAGAAACGAAAACAAAATTGCTAGGTAAGTTAAAAAATTATTAGGGTTGTCATGCTATAAAACTCTACTGAATTTAAACTATCGTTATAGACATTCAATAAATATAAAAAATTCGTAAAAACTTGGAAATTAAATAAGATACTTTTTTAAAAACTGTAAAATTTATTAATTAAATAAACAAACGAGTGGAAATCTATTGACTTTTGACAATTTACTCAAAAAATTGTTATGGTCTTTAATAAGGTTTTTACATATCTAATGCTTTTTAATATGTGTCAAGCTTTGTTAAGTATTCAGTCCATGTGGACATAATTTTTAGACGTTGCGAAACTCGTGCAGTCTATTACGAAACTCACGTTGTTCGTTTCATAAACAAGCACTCGTACGTGTCCCAATGTCTCTCATTAGGTCACAGTGTCACAAAATACTATATTGAAAAACGATTCAATAACATTTATTATATCTCCGTTTTCTCAGCTTTTAAGTCCATGAGCGGTTGATATTTCTTTGTAAAGTTCCGACTATGCAAACAATATTTGCCATTCAGCCTCAAACACTTCCGCAGAACCCCTTTTCTATGATGGATGATGAACGAAAGCTATACTGTATACCTAAGAATCTTACTTCTGTATGCTTCTAAGTAAAATTTTTATTTCAGATTAAAATTCATATTTGTATCTAACACTAAAATATTAATTAAATTATGCAAAATGAAATCAATCAATAAATAAAGTAATCACATAAATTATCATAATTACTATGCGTTGCAACTAAGAATATGATCGCGACTGCAGACAACTTCACTCGTTAGCCATATCTCTCTCTCTCTGGCTCTGTCTAGCAATGACGCGAGAGAAGGTTACAGGAAAATAGCGTATCCTATCCTGTATATAAAACTGGGACGTTTACTAAGCTGAATCCAATGCTCCATAATAGGACCCTCCATTTTCTCAGCTATCACCCTCAGAATGCTGTTGTCACTGCCCTGGACTCTGCTCAAAAGTGAAACGGTTTTCTTGCGCAAATTTCACCGAAAATGGACTATCAGTATGCGCTTTTGCGAACATACAGGGTGGGAATAGTTTAATACTGACAGGAAATTTAAAAGGAACTGGCTTCAACTATTTACTGACTCGATCAACAGACATTTCTCAATTGCAGCACTTGCATTCTACATGCACAATTCCTATTATTACCAACTTCAAGTATAATGAGATGGCCATTGTAGCATATTACGTTGTTGTATTTGTGTCACTGGAGAGATCAGAGACAAGGCAGTCTCAGCTAAAAGGATAAATCTCTAAAGATTTCTAAATATTAATTTACGTATAAAGATTTAATGGCGGTACAGTTCGCTGTTATACCTGTTGGCACAAATGAACCGCGAGAGGGCTTTCTTCTCCAGTTAAATTACTTTACTTTTTGATACAAGACGCATTGCAGCATCCAGTACCCCTACTAGCATACTGTGTTACTACAAAACGGTGTTTAACTTTAGACAGTGTTTAAATCTGTTGTTGTCGCCTTTTATTTCATATCGCAAAAAAGTGACAGCAACAGATTTAAACACTGTCTAAAGTTAAACACCGTTTTGTAGTAACACCGATAACGTTTAATCACGCGCGACGCAATTTAGCTGAATGAGAAGTGCAAGGAGCGTAACACGATGTTTTTGCGACTGTTGCACTCCTCGCACTTGTGATTCAACTAAGTCGCGTCGCGCGTATTAAACATTGTGCTGCGGGCAATTTGTAACAAAATATTAAGAAATAATTAACGGCCGAAATACACCGAAAATATTTGCTATATGTAAAAGTTTGTTATATGCATAAACATATTTATATTGATATTACAATGGCTTTAAAAATTTGACATAAATTAATAAATCAACGCGTATTGTACCCGCAGAGCACTGATGAACTTTTGTGTGTATTTTGTCTAAAATTGGCTTGTGTACAAGGATGTAAAATTAGCTGTTATATATAATCTTGCCACAGAGTTGGTAATAAAACACAATAACACTTTCACAGTTTACTAGATACTATTAACACTTTCTCACCAATTAAACTTTCTCGCTTGTAAATCACAAAATAAATGATCGAAAAGAACAAAAGAAAATATATCTGAAAAGAACGACCTAAAAGAACTGAGGTGAGGCACTCCACCACGCTTCTCCTTCTGTCAAAAACTTCGGCGCCATCGTCCGTAAAATTTTTGTCATGATCGTCATGATATCGCACGTGTTCGCCCAACCTCAACTCTTTTGTACAAATTGAATAATCAAAATCAATATTATATGTAGTAACACAATGTATAATGCCATTTTTATTTAATTATAGAATTATAGAATATGTACTTTTATTAGTAAGTTTCTAACATATAATAACTTGCTCTGAACATTGAGCAAACTGCGGTTTTCTGCGGTGCAGTTCTGCATTCCTAATCAATATCCTTCTTAGCAGTTAGGTTTTATAAAAAGCAACACACTCACTCATCACAAAATTACTGATACTATTAAAAAAACTATTTATACGATTACACATAAACTTTTATGTTAGGAAATTCAATGAGTAATGCAGTAAATTAAGGTCTTTAGCAAAATTATTCACGGATCCATCTTACAGACTAACGAAGGCGAGACCAAAAAACTTGACAGGGGCCGATCGCTGTTTGTGGACATCTGCCGAGCTTGGAATTAAATTTATGTAAATTTTGTCATTTAGGGAATTATACCACAAGTATCATGATAATAATTTATATGAAATACGTAATTCAATGTGTTATGAAGGTTATGAAATGCAGAAATTCGGGTAATCGTGATTTTCGTGATCACTTTGAATTGAATCCGTAGTTATCCGTAATCCGTAGCAACAATGTGGTTAAATGCGATAATTCGTCTCACCTTATTCTGTACAAAACTTTTGTGTTAGTTCTAAAATATTGCATTTAGACAACAAAATATTTCAACAGTACGTACATGTGAAATTTACAATTATGTGTTTTTCTTTCTTAGATGAGTTGCATCTGGGCTCTGCACACGTAACATAAATAAGCAAAATTTGTTTCATTGTAGGTCAATTAGAAAAATGGTCTCGTCTATCTTTCTCGCTCTAACGTACGCGTAAATATGCTCTTTCTCTCTTGCATTACCAATCTAAAGGTAGTACACAATATTAAATCTACGGTTTATATTGAATAAAGAAGTGGTTAGATTTGTAGTGGTCGCCTTTCAGTGTGATTTTGAACGACTATATTTATGTCTTCCGTAAAGTTTTACCTCAAATTTTTGTTTTAATTTGCTTGAACAATATCCCAAGAAACAATGAAGAGAGTAAAACCTGTAACAAATTAAAGGTAATACGTTATCATTTAAAGATGTGGAAATACTATAAGACAAAACATATAGCCATATAGCCAGTTAATTGTTTTAATTCTAAATAATCATACAAATTATAAACTTGAATGTGAAAATGTAAATTTATTTAAATTCTCATTTATGTTTCGTTATTTGAATCAAGTAGAATTTACTGTCCCGCAATCAAACTGTTTTAGTAAGACGTTAGAAAAAAAAAGATGAAGATACCAGAACCCGCTTTCCGTGCGTTGTTCCACAAAACCAAGTCCAATGGACCTGCTTTGAATCGCTTGTTTCACTTGTGGTACTGTCGAAGCTTGTCACTCTATCTCTTTCGTTCGGTGGCGCTTATTCATACAGCAGGCCCATTTTTAGGGTTCCGTACCCAAAGTGTAACCAACGGGACCCTATTACTGAAACCGTCCGTCTGTCCGTCTGTCACCAGACTGTATCTCATGAACTGTGATATTTAGACAGTTGAAACTTTGAATCAATGAGTAAGACTATGAATTGTTAATTTTTAACAGTACGTAGATATAGAATAGTACATTGTTCACCGAGGGAAGAAAAGGAACGATTACCAACGAGGGTGTAGTTTGAGGCCCGAGGCGAAGCCAAGGGCCTCAATACAAACGAGCTGGGAATCGCACTTTCTCCCGAGTGATACATAGTGCTTTATACTACACCTACGAGGAAAATAAAAGATAAATTATGTTTAAAAACACTTGTATGTATCCACATATAATATAGGTACCTACTTTCCATACCCGTGTCAGGTAAAGTTACCCTTAGCTTTCATTACACAGAAGCTACCTAGTAATTTTACAAATTTAAAATTCAGATATAACAAAAAAATCGATTCGCCCGTGATTTTAACGTTTTGATTTCTTTTGATAACATCTGTAGGTAACAATTGACATACTAGAGCCTGGTTATAAACTTCTTGGTAGGTAACCTAATTTAATCATGTTATGCCAAAAGACAAAAACTGTTTATGTCAGAGTTCGCAAAATGATACTGGCCACTTGCTCATGCTATATTTAAAAAAAACAGCACGTCAACAATAGATTTGCATAAACTTTTTCTGCCCGCTCAAGCACGTTAACAATGGATTTTCATACACTTTTTCCGCCCGCATATTTTTATGACAGTAATGATGTATTTTCTGCATCATTTTCAAAAAAGTAAGAATGTACTTTCCGAGCAGGTGTAGTATAAAATATTATACAGCAAATATTTGTTTTGGTAAGCGTTGGACCCTTATATTTCTCGTAAGTTAGGCACACGATCGTCATCTTTTCCACAACAGACCTGTTACCGAACATTGCGAGTAGGGATTTTTGTTTATCTGAGCTGGCAATACCGTGTTATCTATGGCCGCGCGGCCGCGCGAGCTTGTGAATTTTGCAATTTGTTTTTGTACCGGCTATGTTTGATATTTTCTATTAAATTATGTAACGTAAATACCTCCTTAGTATCTCATTAAATAAAATAAACCCTTGTTATATTTTAGAAAACCAGTCGAGTCAGCACACCGACAATACAAGTACTTCAACAAGCTGTCTTGGTCTTTAAATCAACAGGGTAAGCGCACAACATTCATGACCATGCAAAGTGTGTTAGACTCTGATTTTAAGCTTTTCAAGATTGTCCTGATTGAACGTTGCCAAAATTCTGGGCACCTTGCCGCAAAGAAGCTAGTCGGATAAATTTATTCTTTAAATTGTTTTATTTTTCACCCATCTTCAGCCTAACGGCGAGAGGATTAAAAAATGTGATGCAAAAAGTTTGTTCTGTGTCTACCAAGTCAAACAAGTTAATGACAGTTAAATATTACTTAGAGATTCGTACTTGAATCGTGCGTAAATTCATACCAGCAAAATAAAGTGCAAGACCGTACCAATTTAGATCCAAAGGAAATTTAGGAGGTTGCACTAATTGCTAAAGTTATAAGATAAAACCTAACGCTCTTAATTAAATATGAAACTATAAAGGAGGTAACATTATTAAGCTGTAAGCTGTTTATTTAATAATAAGCATTCAAAATAAAAATAAAAATTGACGTTTATAAAAATTTTCGAAACTCAGAAATCCGTGCTATTTAAATCAAGAGATTTATTGGAAGAGGTTGTCTGTAGGCATGAATAAACAGAAATTTCGAAGAGAGAGTTTTCTTCTACGCCACGGCGCGCCGTGAGATCATAATGTAATTTTAATAAATTGGTGTGTTTTAGTTAATACTGAAATATTTGTAGGGAAAAAACTAGTGGCTTTAAGTAGAATACCTTCATATTTCTATTACCTATTTTATGATAAATAAAAGAAGTTCATCTCTTAACCGCGTTCTTGAAACGAACGTTTGAAAACCAAAAAAAAGTATATATCTTTATTGACAAAAGTATAAATCTTAGACATTGCTTATAACTAGAATGCCTAAATAAAAGATCAATAAATCAAATATATTTTTTTCAACGCGAAGAGAGTCCGAATGTCTTCAAACGAATCCTCGAAAGTCTGGCGTTGTTCCGTTGTTCATGCTCTAGGCTCATGTACAGTCAAAACTTAGAATAATTATTCTAAGAGTCAAAACTGAGATCACAAAATAGACACTACCAGAATGTTTACTCCGCATAACTAGCGAAAATAGGCGCACGCACACATAGACGCGTACTTACGACGATCTCGGAGATACTTGCCTGAATGCCAATACGAAATTCTGCCTAGATCATCATACGAATGAATGAATGAATTGTTTTTTTTTCTAAAAACATTACTTAAAACTATTACAATTTTGCCAAACCACTATCGCGGTTTGTCGCGTCTATGCATGTGTGCCTCTGTTTTTGCTCCGTCGTTGAGTCGGCCTTCTGGTAGTATCTATTTTGTGCTGAGATGCTGCACTGTGTACGGCAGTGTCTCATGCTTTATGAGTTGATTCGACAAAACGAACAATATCATGCCCGACCGTTTCGGGGACGAGTACTTCTAGGTGTTTTTAACGGGGGCGGGTGGTGTAGCGGGAAAGCTACTCCCCCCCGTCTGTCGCCCCGTGAAACGGTCACGCACGATCTTGCCGATCGTTAACAAATAACAGGTAGCATTATTATAATATAATAGAAGTGGTTATTGTAGACCACCTGATACCTGGAAGGATCCTTTTCTATTGAAAATTCATCGACCTGGATGGTTTTTGTTTTGTAGTTGCCTACTGAAATTTGTTTTTTCAATAATTCGGGCGGCATTTCTGATAAGTTTTCATACTGAGTGTGGAAGGTAGGAATATGGGTCAAATTGACGCCTAGCTTCATTTCTGTAAATAAAATAAAATATCGATTATTTTAATTCCCACCACCCCATTAACAATCAGTGGATCCCGATAAAATGTTGGCAGCAAAAAAGCTAAAATAGAAGTGTCTTTTTAGACATATCGACAGCAGCCTTCGCCGAGACTTTGTAAACAAATACCTAATATATCAATAAAAAGTTAATTTCATAAAGAGTTTGGAATCTAGTAGGTGTGCACTGTCTATATCGTTGTGCTAGGGTTAATTAAGAAATGCAGCGTTGTGATTGGCTGATACGTCGCCCGAGTATTGAATAGCCCGTTACCGCATAAAAATCCCAGTGTAACTTCGTCTGCATCGTCAATAAATTGACACAACTGCTCAAATCGGTTATATCTGAAATAGACAAATTATATTATTTTTATAAGCATACTACTTGGTTCTGTTTGGGCTGTCTGTAGTGTCCACAAAAAAGGGCAAAATAAACCTTTTTACAGAGAACTGAAACTATCAACCCGTTCAATTTATCATTCGTTGATAACAGTTCAAGAATAATACATACGGCATAACGCTTTGTGAAATGATAAATTTATAATTATTATTGTTTGAAAATTTCAACTGGCCACCTATAACAATTGAAGCGTCCATCTGTAGGAGACTTGGTTATTTTTGACACCCTTCGGGTACGGAACCCTAAAAAACGACCACATATTCTCTGACATAGCTAACTTTTGCTCGTGACTTCGTCGGCGTTGCCACCTGAATTCACCTGATATGTCGCTCAGTGTACAGCGCCATCTACTTTTTGATGGATAAACTAATGTTTTAGTAAAAACGATAACATACTAAGCGAAGTAAAAAAATTTAGGTTCACGTAGCGATAAAATCTAATATTGAGTTAAATATTTTATGTCAGTAGTTGTTATGTGGATTGCAAGCATACAGACAGATAAAGCTGCCAAAAATTCTCTTAGTGGGCAAACAACTTCTGATTGTTTTTTCTGGGAATACCCTTTTTACAATTTATTATAAGTAATGATGAAATTTAATTTTAACTAATCAATTTCACAAGGCGAGGTCGTGCTCCAAGCAATCTCTCGTTTTTTAATTTTTTTTCTAAAATCGATAACTGAATGGCCTAAAATCATTTCTTTATAAAATATCATAGTTTTATAATTTGCCGCAATTAACGTCAGAAATAACAAACCTGATATATGGTTGTAGTTTATTTAACAAAGCTTTGCTCAAACAGACTCCAGCCCCGAGGTTGGCGAAAAACCACGTTTTCTGTAAAAATATTTTAACTGAATTGATTTTAATATAAAATAATAACCATAAAAATATATAAATATTATAAAAACGGAAAAGCTTTATAGTAAATTATTTCGAAACTAAAGAAATACAATTTATTTTTGCAATAAATGTTTTTTGAAATAGTCAATTTTAATAAGAAAATATGTTCTTTATAAAAAAAAATATTTATAAAAATTACATATATTTTTATTTATAAAAAAATTACGAAAGACCTTACCAAGGGGTCATACTTGAATTTTTTTTTCGATATTTTATTTTTATTGTCATAAAACCTGCGGCCGAGGTACCAGAGTTTATTATCATTATACTTTTCAAGTTCCTTGATAAGGTTTGGAACGTTCACGTAATGATCGTCGTCGAAGAGGCAAAGCCACCTAAAACATCAAATTAATTACATTTTACAATTATTTGTATACTACACATACATTTGTATACATTTTTTTTAACATTGGCGTAACCAGGACGGGGGTGTTTGGGGGTTCGAACCACCGAAAGGTTTAAAATATTACAACCATTTCTTTGCTTTGACGTTTTCCAGGTCAAGTGTAATTTGCTCGCTACATAACAGCAGATTTTTTTCTATATTCAACATCCATTATAACTAGATGAACTTTGATACTGACAGATCATCAGCACACATTTATAGTGGATTTTTGAATTTAATATAAAACTTGTTTATTTTATTTATTTCCCAAGGGATCGCGCACGAGATTTTGTATGCTGGAAATAGCATGTTTCAATGTTAATTTGCCCGAGAAAATCTCCGGATCTAGCAAAAAGCTTATTTCACGTGATACCGCTACGCTAGTCCTCGACACAACACGTGACGTATAATATGAAATGTAAGATACAGGGGAAATAGGAAATCATAAATTTTTTTTTTACTTACTAATGCCTTTCGCTAGCAGATAACTTAACCTCGAAAGTTTCATCCAAAATATATACTTGGCCAAAATGTATGAAAAGTATTTTTTTTTTTTGGTTAATTGCTATTCCTTACATTTTGGTCAAGTAGTATTGAATTGAAAGTTGTTTGTATATACATATATCGCAGTCAAATAGTAAAGTTCGGCATTTTGCAAACAGCGTCGTCAGCTTCTAAACGCTCGCTATTTTGCTATTTGACGAATGTTCGCCATATAGAACAATTCAGCATTTTATAATTTGCTTCAACACTTACTTCATTTTCAAGTACGCGCCTCCTATTTTTCACTTTTCGTTGAAAGACTTTTGATCTTAGCTTTTTATTAAATGACGAAGTCATTTTACAATTTGCGAACGGCTTATTGCAAAACAGCAAGCGTTTAGAAACTGACGACGCCGTCTGTAAAATGCCGAATTTTACTATTTGCCTGCCACATATAAACGACGTACTATCTATAATTTTCGGCTTTTCAAAGCCTAAAACCCTAGCTGGTTTATAAATGTGTCTAACTAAACTTGCATTACTTTAGTACCTTTAATTTATTGTGTGCTTGCAATGTTTTCAAGCAGCATGTAACTTGATGTTAATGCTATTCCATCTCTCTTCCCATCCCATCCCTCTTGCCAACCCATCCCATCCCACACTTACAGCTGCATATAAAGTCAGATTGAGCACCTAATTTTAAAACTGAACTCTATGACGTTTCGTATTTAGTTTAAAATAGCGCGCTCTCAGCCGTGGCTGTTACGACAACCAAGAAACACAGGCTTACGAAAACCCGCGTTTTTCTTTAATAACTCGGCTTCTTTATGAAATTATTGAGTTCTTAAATGTTTAGACGGAGTTATTGTTCACTAATTTCTAATACAAATTTCAATTTAAGGAACTTAAGGTTAAACACTAGTGCCTGATTCTAAGTTTCCTGTCAATAGATGGCGCTGCGGTACTATAATTTGGTTTTTGTATTTAAAAATAGTAAATAAACAAAATATTTCGCTCCGTTGTATAATGCGACAGTTTTAATGTGTTAATTATTTTATAAAGGCAGAATTGTGTCATTTTCTGTTGTATGTTTCTACATCGGGCCCAAACAATCTTAAAATTTGCTGTTTTGTCGTAGCTATGTACGCACACATTCACAATGAATTTATATATAAGGTAATTGTTAATTTCCGGGTGTGTTGTAGAGATCGATTGGTCTAATGGTTACACCTGTGGAATTACGATCTGCTCGAGCAAGGATCGATCCCATATGGTTACAAATGTTTTTTTTTTCTATTTTTGTGAAATATTTCAAAATTACCTACTTGTTTTTTTATTTTCTGTATTAATGATCCATCAAAAAGATTATTTTCCATCAAATTCAAGAAAATTATTCGATGATGTGACTGAAGAATCATGTAAGGTGTACTTACATCCTTTCAAGCAAATTACTTTTAGATTGGAAAAACATTGAATTATGGGAGAAACCCGCGAATTGAGAGAGAGGATGTACCAAACTTTTTTTTCTAAATTCATAATATTTACAGGTAATAAACAAATTATTTTACATAAATAATGCTGTTGATATATGCAATGATATAAGCATAATAAGAGTATAATCACATTTTTATCCATTATAAAATCATACAAAAATAAAAAAGCTCTAATAAATTTTACGAACGAATGCTGCAATTTGTTTCAATACTAAATAAACTAGCGCCATCTGTTAGAACCTATCATAACTTCGTCGTAACTGGGATGACTCCATCTCGCTAAATAAGGTGACTGATTGATATTTGAGTAGCAAAATTCATACTGGAGACTCTCCTCGGGGTTGTTCTTGAACAACATAAACATAACAACATAATGCACTCTAATTTTTATAATACAAATGCGTAAAAGTACATAGACCGGCTTGTAAGTGATCAGTATTACGGATCAATAACATAATATGCGAAATTTTAAAAAAAAGTTCGAGGTGGTATCTAGGGGCAGAACGCTGTCCTCTCAGTCTTGAGATCAATAGCCCGTCCATGACAATTAGACAAATGGGCTAACCAATAATCGCCTCTGTCGATTGGTAATAAAGTCTTCGCCATTCGTCTAACTAGTTTAGACGTTAGTAGGTTCAATCCCCGGTCGGGCGACATAGAACAAATACTATGCACATAATTATGATATACTTGCTGAACGGTGAAGGAAAACACTGTGAGGTAAACCTGCATGCCCTAAAACATGTATTTTTGTCCCCGAAGTACGGCAATATATTTATACTGCCCAAGCTAAAAGACGAATAGACTTTATTAGCTTGTGATAGAGGCGATTATTGGTTGGCCCGTTCCTCTAATTGTTTTGGTAATATTTATACTTACAAGTATAAATCGACGTAAGTAATAATGTTCGGTGAAATGCGGGTATACCGAGTGTGTTCTGTGATTTGCAATTCATAGTTCACACCCGGGAACACCTCTGACACCCCCTCGGGGATTCATGTCGTGACGATATGTTGTTGTTGTATAAATCGCTGAACTTACCGAGTCTTCATTATGAATTTGGCTGTATAATAAAATAAGGTGAATAGGTGACAAATATTTTTCGTATTTCGTAAAACGGGTCATTGAAACTTGATCTTGACGACTTATCGTGTCTTCAACAGCGAAATGAATAAAAAAAATATGATAATTTACATCGCTGGTCTCCAATATGAATTTGGTTATATAAATCTTAGTTACTTTATATATATTTATAATATAAAATACTATATAAATTAATACTCGAGGCTTGGTAAGTAATCAGTATGGCGAATTTCGAAAAATATAATGTTGGTAGGGATTCTCTTGACATGTGCTATTTAGATTGTGGCCGAAGGGTGAAACTTGGTACAGAATACAGATAAAGCCTGGGTCCAAATAAGTAGATCTGCCCCCAACAGTTCAGTTCACAGAGTGGGGAGGAGAGGGGGATTGCATTACACTCCTTCCGCGCAGAGCGACTGCTATTATAACCCGGAGACTGACTGTCATCACTATCACCGTAGATAAAATGCAACGTCTGTCTGTCTGTGCAGTTACTTATAACTTCCGAACTACTTAATGTATTTTGAAAAAAAATTGAAATGTTTTAAGTTGAAAATATTTCCAAAACAAAAGAGAGAAATATAAAAAATTAAATCTAAAAACACAATATGGGTATCAAATTATTTTACAAGACAAATTATATTATTATGACAGCTCTACTATATTTTCTTTTATTGGCCTTTCGAATCAGCAAGTTTCCACGCCACAGCTTGAAATTAAAGCTGTGATTTTGTAATGAAGAAAAAACTTAAATCAAAAGAAAACGTGTATTTTTTCGGATTGTCGCAATGCCCATTGTAAAAGAACTTATTTTGACTGGCTATTCTTGGCACACGTCTCAATATTATTTCAGGCAAGATATATTTTTCGAAGAATGTCTTCAATTTCGGCATCATTTCCTCATAAGTATGTACTTATATTTACAGTTCCCATTATTCATCTGGAACATGAAAATGAAGATTATAAGAGTTGCGTAAGAGAACAGTAACATGTTGTAAAAAAAAATCAAATTAATAAATATCAGAAATTATGCCTTTTGTTAGATATAGCGTATAAAGTAAAGCGTCTTTTCAGGCAGATGGTTTTTACATTGACGAAACCCGTTAGATTCGGTAACATACCAGTTTCTTCCGCAAGCTCCAAGCATTTTACATTTTTCGGCACGCGTCTTAATATTATTTCCGGACAGACATATTTTTTGAAAAAAGTCTTCAATTTCGTCACCATTTCATCGATGAATTTCTCGTCTCTTTCCACTTCTAAAACTGTTATGGGATGCATCGGCGAAATAAAGCAAACAAAATAGCATTTTTTCATCTTGGTTACACGCAACTGTCCTTGAACCTGAAAATTATAGTAATAATTTATTTAAACTGGTAATAACTGAGCATTTTCTGTTTTGGCCCCACAATACTCACTTGGTAGTAATAATTATGTTTCTGTTTCATTTGCAACATGCCATCTACGTAACATAAAGGGAAGCCTTTTTTTTCAATCGCTGCAGTTTTGATGTCTTGAGCGCTTCGCGCTAACGATGGAAAGCATTTAATTTCGATTATTGCTTTCTCATTTTCAATAATACCTGAAATATATTGTACGTTATTTTGAATAATATAAGATAATTATTATATTTTGTATTATATTTTGATTATTATTATATAATATTTTAAATAATGATTGAAGTATATAAAAACAATAAACATTTAATCGAATAAATTTGATATTACCATCAGGGCTAGCTCCCAAAAATCCAAATTCTTCATCAATATAAAGGCCGGCATCTCTCACGGTCTTTTGATACTTTTCCACAAATATCGTTCTTGCAACTGATTCATTTTGCTGGCCATAAGCCATATCCTTGCTGGTAAAGTTGCCTTTGTACAAAATCTGTTTTACATGATTATGGCATGGTGTATTCTTTCTTCGTTTACAAACCTGAAATTATAATTTTCGTTCATCTACTTATAAAATATACAATTTTAGTGGGCTACATAATATAATAAACAAATCTAACCATTCCAAATTGACTAGCAGTCAATCGGTCATTTCTGTGAATGTTATACAAATCATTGTCATGTTGGCCTACAGTAGCCATTTCTATGTCTTTTATTTCTTGAGAGCTTATTTGTAACTCTTGACATTTTTCTTGACAAAGCCGCTTCAGTTCTGTGGGATCCATGTCATCTACGGGATCCATTGCAGCGGGTCCATAATGTTTGTCAGGTTTTTGTTTCGGGTGTGAGACAAACAACCTTCTCCGTGCATATGATTTTTGTCTCAGCCGACTTTTCTCCTTGCGAATTATGTAGGCTTTGAAATGCCTGCCTGGAGTATATGGACCTGACTTTCGCCATGCGTTATTATGCCACTTATATCCCGCGGAATGTTGAAGACCTGAAATATTCAGATATAATATGTTGGCATATTCAGTGTCACACACAAGTCAATGTGTGTGACACTGAATATGCCAACATACCTATAGGCTACATTTTGGGCAGGTGCTTAGAGAATTTTACTCGAAAATTATTTAAATTTTTAGATACAAAATCTTTTTTGCTTCATATTAATTATCGTAATAATATTGTTAGTAGCTTCATAATTATATATTTTTTGGAATAATATAATTTTTGTGGTAAAGAATAACCCGGTACAAGAGTACCTACATAATTAATTTATCCTGTATTTGTTCCGTCAAAGCCGAAAAATACATAATCTTATGGTTTTTTATTTTTATATTTAAAGTAGTAAAAAATATTTTCTAAATGCGACGTCATCAATGGTTTTCCTAAAATTTTGTTATATAAGGTTTTTTCAAAATTATGTCAGTGTCAGAAACTACATACCTGCGATCTGAACTCTGCGTTGGTAAGAACCTCCTTTACACAAATTTATCCTTTTTCCACAGTTAAATTTGTTAATGACGCTCATGAAATTTTCAGCAACATTTGTAGTCTCATTTGATAGGCGAGCAGCCTTTGACATGACAGCTTCATTCGCTGCTATAATTAGAGCCCAAACAGTAGTTGCTTCTTTTCTCATCTTTTCAAAGAGATCTTCGTCTGGTTCTTGTTGTTCATCATGATCTTTGAATTTACAATAATAACTACAGCAGGCGTCATGTTTACCGAACACATGTAAAGGAGCATTTTTCAGGTCTCTTCTCATTTCAGCCGGATTTTTTGCGTTGTGTACTATAATTTTTCGGTTTACGACTGTTAACTTTGACAACTTTGGTTTCAATAAGTTTCTCCCAGCAAGCGGCAGCTTAGTGTTGTTCAGTATCTGAAATGCACAAGTTTCAACTTTCAATATCAGATAATTCTTTTAGATATAACATTTTTACAACTGAGTTATGTACATACATAATGAATATTACTTACTTTGTACAGAGCATTTGTCAAGTTTTTTATTACATGGTTTTTGCACTCGAATTTTTTAATAGACCTTCCATATGGAACTTTCTCTTTAAGTTGAGCGAATACAGAAGAATCACCATCACCAATGAAGGCTAGATAGCGCAAACCATGCATCTCTTCACTTCTTTGGAAACCTTCAACAAGTATGGCAGCTTCCATGGATGTAGAAGGTCCAATGTAGTTTTTAAAACATTGGTGAGGTGGGACGTCTTTACCTTTTTTTTCATAATAATGGCAGTGACTACAATATTTGTTTTTTATTCCCAAGTATAAGCATTTTTTGGTCTCTTGTCCAATTATGCAAGCCTAAAACAGAAAAAAATAGCTATGGGAAAACTAGATTTACTAATTGAATGAAACTAAAAATGATTTATGTTTATAATACCATTCCTGAGGCTGAGTTATAATTATGACCATATGTTCTTTTTGGCCATCCACCATCTACACATACAGTTATGAAGGGAACCCCATCATCGTCAATGTTGCCTTTCGTAATAGCAATGGCTTTTTCTTGTTCACCAGCTTGAACAATTTCTTGAGATAAGTGTTCCAGCCATATATTCCCCAAGTGCCTCTCCATGTGTTGAAATGTAACTGAAGTCATGGTAGGAATATCCATAATACTCATCATGTGTTCAGTCTGAGTGAAAAAACTACCAGCAGTTACTGAACCCCAGACAAATGATTTGTTTATTTTAGGTGCCTCTTCACTGCATTCTTTCCATTGCTTCCCACACGATGTACATTTAAAAATAAAGGTACTTTGCAACCCGCGTCTTCGCTCATTTTCAAGATTAATCATAGCACCAGTGCAAGTCTGTCTATGTTTTTCTATTTTAAAAGCCCATTGTAGCACATGTTTCATTTCCACAATTCTATAGCCTGAAAGTCCTGACAAGCGGTCACTTGGTACCGCTTCCACTTCTAACTGATGATCTTCTACAGTTGAGTCTCGAGGCGGCCAACTGATGTTGCACTTTGGTGCTGGCGCTGGTTCAACAGTAGATTGAGATTCACTGCTAGGAGTAAAAGCTGCATCTAAACGGAAACCTGGCCTGGTTCTTTTATAGGTTTTTAATACTGGTTTATTTGGTACACTAAAAAGAACAATTCAAAAAATTTAACATTAATTATAAATATTATTCACAACAATTAGAGACTGCAGTGCAATTTGGAAAAGGAATGGTAGGCAATTAATCAAAAGGTATACCTTTGGTCCAGATTTGTCTCTTGACGTTCTTGGGGTTGTATAACACAACAACCCGCCGCTTGACTTGCTGGCCTGGGTCTTTCATGTGTTTTTAATAATTTTGGTTTACTTGGCCCACTAAAAAAATAAATTTAAGAAATTTAGGTAGGTACATAAATCATAAATAGTAACCACAAAAATTAGAGACTACAGCGCGATTTGCAAAAGGTATGGTAGGCAATTAATCTAAAGGTTTACTTTTGGTCCGGATTTGTCTCTTGACATTCTTGGGGTAGTATCACACTACAACCCGTCGCTTGACTTAGTCCAGCTTGGCTTGATCCAGCTTGGCTCGGTCCAACTTCATTTGATCTAGCTTGACCTGGTCGAACTTGGCTTGATCCAGCTTGACGCCAAGCCGATGAACGGCTATTGATAAATAACACACGATACGTATCAGATAAACTAGTCAGATAAATTTATTTAACAGTCCATGCCAAAAAAAATGAGCCATCATGGGATGCCGGTCAGATGTGAAACATTTTAGTATTTTTTGTTTACGAAGCGGCAGTAGCGTATTCCCCCTCCCCCCACAGTAGGCAACTGCTGGGATCAGAGCTCAATCGGCTTATTTTGACCCAGGCTACATCTGTGCCAGGTTTCATGCTTCGGTCACTGTCTTAAGGGTACATGTCAAGAGAACGCACTACTAACATTTTGATTTTGCGAAACAAGAGCTGGCAAGAGAATCTCTTGTATAAGGTGACCAAAACAACGAGATGAACTGGCCATACAATTATCGCCACTGTCACAAGGTAATAAAATCTACGCCATTCGTCTAATTAGCTTGGTTAGATATATAATAATAATGTAAAATCGCCGGTAATGTAAAATCATCCAATGACATGTGCGCTGCTCCCGCGCCCGCGAACATTACCAAAATATTATTTTGTTCCACAGCAGTTTAGCTTCACAAACTTACTTATCTGTTCCGGTGACGAATATGAAAGTCATTTTGATTTGGCCTATGGGAACATAGACGTTTGTGGAGCTATTTGGGTACTAGCAGACCAGGGGCTTTACATACATACATACATATACTCACGCCTATCTCCCAGAGGGGTAGGCAGATACTTACTACAGATTTACATCTGCCACGGTCCTGACACACCTCTTTCACATTCATTAATCTAGTCATACAAGCTATTCTATTCCGGGCATTAATATTTTGTTTTGTCTAAGATTCCGGGTACTTTTGAAATTGCCCTTCTTCAAAATGTCACCAATTTGGTCAGCAAACGACCTTCTAGGGCGGCCTCGTCGAATTGTAAGTACCTTCCAATTGCGCACCATAGATTTCTTTCGTCACTCTACTTCTTTCATTCATCCTCTCTATATGTCCAAACCACCTATGTATATTGGGGGGCTTTATTGTCTAACTTCAATATCTATCGCAATCGCTCTAAAAGGTAACGTGATTGGCTAGAAATGACGTGACACATCGTTTCTAGCCAATCATGCGTGCCTTTGAAAGCGTTTGCGATAGATATTGAAGTTAGACAACAAGGCCCCAGATACGGTAGAATGCAAACTAAATAATTATAGGTCAATAGGCTAAATATGCGCAATTTACTAACCTTCCAACATTGTCTCCATAGTATCGTTTCAATTGTCCAGCAATTATTTTTCGATTTACTCCTCCTGAGTACTTGCGCTTTTTATACGCAGACTTAGAGGACATACCTGAAAGGCACAGACCGTGGTCCGTGCTGAAAGGTAGTACTTACCTAACTACTTACTAGTCAAAATGTGGTATACCTAAAACCTTTGCAATCGGAAACAAAAATGAACGAACGTAACGACATGTAGCGAAACCGTACGAAGTTAGTGTTGCCTACTACTCATTTATTGGTAAAAAACAAACTTATTAATCGAAAAACTTATTAATCCGACTGACCTAAAAATTCTGTACCATAGAAACAATATTTATACGAGTAAATAACTATGAAATCTATCAAGATTAGCGATTATTTTTAACAAACAAACTGAAAATAATGTTGAAAATTCAACATTTAGGTACAAAAAGTAATTAAAGTACCTACCTCTACGAAGCTTCCGAATCTCTTCTAAAACTTTTAGCGCTAAGTAAAAAACCTCCGTACAAACTCGTTTCTCTGTACATAACTGGTCCAATCTGTAAATGTTCCTAAATCCCTAAAAGTATAGATAAATCTATGTTTATGGCAACACAGAGCTGTCGCCGGCCGCGCGTGCCGTCCCTTTGATATTTGCCGACATTGCTCGGCCGCGTGACCAGGCTCGCCGCTACCTATTTGAACACTCGTGTGGACACCAATTTCCCGCCCTGTTTATCTGCGAATACCCTTCTCCCTGTTATGATATAGGATATAAAGCGAAATAAAGCGTGATGTACTTATTTATCCTGACGAGAGAATAGTGAACGTTATTTTCAGCTCGGAACGAAAAGCGTTCGCAGTGGCGGATTTACCAGCAGGCTGAGTAGGCTCGAGCCTAGGGCGGCAGATTTTAGGGGCGGCAAATTTGGGGAACGAATTTTTTTTTTTACCTCATAGAAATCAAAAAGATTTTTCTATGACGGTTTTCTGATGTCTTACAGATAGAAGTCTGCAACAAATTTTATCGATGACTTTTCTCTCTCACTTGTCATTGCACATTCCGAGAGTAGCAAACTTCCATATTCTAGAGTAAAACAGCTAGTTCGTCGCCCCTCAACCAGTAATCGGCCTCCCGCCTCTGCGCCCTTCGCACACACTTTTTATGAGTGAAAAGAGCGAAATTGTAAAAAATATGCCCCTCTTCCCACTAACAACCCATACATGCCAGTCTTACTACTGACTGGAGGCTACGAACTGGAATGTGTTTTACATGCACTAGTAGCTTCAGAAAAATCGATTGGAATTCAAAAAAAATCTTGAACGTTTATCCGAACTTGGACATAGCCCTTCGAATGGCCTTATGTACACCAGCGACGAATTGTTCTGGTGAGAGAAGCTTTTCTTGTCTAAAAAGGGTAAAAAATTATCTGAGATTGACCTTGAGCCAAGAAAAATTAAACGCTTTAGCTCTGTTGTGCATAGAGTCGGAATTAATGAACAAGATTACTTACGACGACATCATCGATGATTTTGCCAACAAAAAATCGCGCAAAAAGGCATTGTAACGAACTTCTAATTCGTCGTAAGTAATCTTGGTCATTAATTCCGACTTGACTGAGTCGATTATTTTTAACTGTTTGTAAGCGCAATAAAGATTATTTATTCACGTTTACCAAATGTTCATTATTGTGTAAATAGCATACATTACCCCGCCCATACATGATGAGCTTCGATTAGCTCAAAAATATACCGAAAAATTATTTTACGTGCAATTTTGTAAAAATAATGACAATTGTTGAGGCAAGGGCGGCAAAAACTATTCAGCCTATACCTTGAAAATTTGTAAATCCGCCACTGAGCGTTCGTTTAGGACGCAAGAAGCCGGAAGTTCTAATCTCCGAGGACAACTTTTTGTGTTTTTTTTAATTTTATTTTTTTTATTCATAAAATAACGCCAAAGCCGAAAACGGGGAAGAGTTAAATAAACGTGGGCGGAGCTAAGTAGTGATAAAATAAAATATAAATCACAATAATAGATTATTTTGCAAAGATTGCAGGAAAAATGTAGCGTTATAATATATATAATCGGGTTTTAATTTATCGCGGTAGACCCGATTATATATATTATAATGTGTACGAAACGCGAGAGTTTAAAGTTATAAAAAATGTAGCGGTAAAGAAATTCACAAAAACATTTTTTCTTTTAAACTTAGCCGCGTTTTTTTTTCTTTTGTAAATATAATTGGTAGGTACTTGCAATCAATTCTTTTTTTAGTCTTCATAAACAGTTACTTTCAAAATTTTAAGTAAGTACCTACTATTTTCAATACGGAACCCTAGGTAGGTACACGAGTCTGACTTGCACATGACCGGTTTTTTTAAGGTTCATTATTTCATCGCGAAAAACTGAACCTTATTATGTAAAATCACTTTGTTGGTCGTCTGTCGGTTTTTAATTAGGCACGAACAGCGCAGCGGCTGGGCACGAAGGAATTTATTTTGGCACAAGTGAAGGAATAAATCCAATAAATAATTTTTATTTTTATTTATAATTCTGGAATCAATAATAAATAGACAAAACAAAAAAAAAACAAAAACAAAATAAAAATTAGTGACAGGAATCGAACTCTGAACCTTACGATTTGTAGGCGGACAGTATATCACTTATGCTATTGAAGTACTTTCTGTTGGAGTGAAATTTAAGTACAAATCAGTACACAATCTAATCGTGCGAAATCGTCATGTTGATAAACCGCACACACGTAAAGCATACTCACACATATAACAGTTTTATAGTATGACATCCACTACTACACACGTAAAATGATGGACTTTTAACTGAACTTTAAAAGCTAAAATAACCCAATTATTGTTGTAAAATATAACTTTTATATACATTTGCGACATTCTTGTATTAAAATGTAATAAAATACAGTGATAAATACAAGCTAAAAATTGTACTTTAGCTGATCTTGGTTAATTAATTTTGTATGGAAATTGGTACTATCGTTTAACCTTAAACATTCGAAAACATGACATTTCGAAGTAAATCCGTAATTTTTTCTATCGAGCAAACTTAAAGCTCTGCATTTTTTCCAAAATGTTTAAATGGGCCCTATAGTCTACTATCTAAATTATTTTATTAAACCGATTGACCAAGTTACAAAATGTGAAATGATCATTTGAAGTTTCGCATCTGACCTTATACGGATCCTTAAATTACAAATCTGAGGGTGGTTTTTAGCTTATTACTCTGCGATGAACAACAGGACGCGATGGGATTTTTGTGCAGGATGTCCCATCGAGACCTGTTGGAAAATATTATGGATATTTTGGAAGTCCCTAGAAATATCCAAAAACAAGGTGTATATATATTCTGGTGTATTTTCACGCCTCCTGTATACACCAGCTTTAAAGACCTTCATATCTAAAGAGATAATAATGACTAAAAACTACAAATACTTTATAATCTCCTCCGTTTTAACGGCGAAGTTCCACCAATGGAGTTCCACATTTGTTTTGCAACAATGGTCGGCATGTCTGCGACTCCCTCCACAATTGGTGACAACCATGTGGTTATCTGAAATGATAAAACCTTAGTAGGTAAGCTGGAAGACGAATTTGAGTTGAATGTGGACGCAGCAAACAAAATCCCTGTTTTTGAAAAAAATTAAAAATGAAAAATGTATTTATTGCGAAAAAAAGCTTAAAAATAGAAATATTAGTTGCTGGAACATCCTATTAAGTACTTAAACAATACCTGTGCCAGGATGCCCCGCACCTCCATTTGTTTCATTATAATAATGTACTAGTTATTTATTACAATTTTACAAAGTAAACGATGAAGAAGGTAAATAGTAAGTCTAACTTAATAATATATTATTTAGTAAGCTAAGTGAATGTGTTAGTGCGTGCAAATTGGATAAGAGGAGTAGTGTGTGTGATTATGTGGTGATGTGGTTTTTTACATCCTACTTAGGTATTAGATTGGAACCAGTGGCCATCTTGAATTAATTAGCGGTCATCTTGAAAGAAATAGCGGTCATCTATAAAATATAGGTGCTAAAGGGGCCTGAAAGGTTAAAACAATTTTCATGGACCAATAATTTCTTTAGTCGGAATAGTCTTAAACGTGATAATCGTTCCGAAACACAAGGCGTTTCAGAGTTAATTTCAAATATGCGGCAATGAAAGTGTGAAACAACTTAAGCCCACCGTTATTTATGACTCCACCCGTGCACATAAGAGCTACTATAACATAAAAAATATATATCAGAGGAATACTTTTAGACCAAAAAAAAAGAGAGTTCCCGCAAAAACAAAAACAAAACAACAAAAAAAAGCTCATGAAAATAAGGTTTGCAAAATCACATAATTAATTTATTTTGTGTACTTAGTCCTTCGACCAAAATAAATTTGGTCGAAGACTTAGTCTTTATTTTAATCAGATATCATAATTTTTTTTTGATAATTTTTATTTATCCTATCGAACGGACAATATTTGTTTTGTATATAATTATTTTGTGTATATATTTTGTTTAAATTTTTATCCTCGTTCAAACGTGTTGTGTTCAGTCAGAATAAAGACATGCTGAAAATCAGCGCTGTACAGATCCAGCTGAGCGATGGCCTTTTTGTCACCAAACCCCTTGTTTATTATTAAGTTTTTGTGTAAATTTGGTCTATTCTACTCCAAAAGTAAATTTATGTTTATTTTATCAATGAAGATCGTGAACACAATAAGTTGAAAATTTTTAAGTATACGTACTTTGAATATGGTTGAGAAAAAAATTAAGATGGCCGCTGGCTGTTATCAAACGTTAAAAGGTAAGGTACCAAGCCGTAAACAAATTGTATTTTTGGCTGTGGTACGTCAATATTTTTTCAATGCATGTGCTCGTGAATAAATGCCCACTTTTTATGCATCAAAACCGAACAGAAAGTCGATTATTTTGCCCTAGGGCTTTATTATTATTATATTTTTTTATTTATTTGCAATGGTTGGCTAACTTTTTCTGTGTACCATAGATGTTATACTTTTTTTCCACTGTTTAACGGCTCTGGATACAATCCTTTTGAGCCAATCATAATTTAAAGTTCACAAGATTATATTTGTTTCCATTTCCTCACACTATGCATTGAAAAACGTAGTATGATACACGGGCGTAAAAGCAATAAATTACTCGGTTACGTTTAAAACACTCGCTATGCTCGTGTTTTAAATCGTCCTCGTAATTTATTCCTTTTCGCCCTTGTAACATAAACTACTATTATGCTAAGCAGCCCTTTTATAGAAGTGATAAGAACTTCATACAGTAATTTGTTTTAATCGCAGGAATGCGATCTAGAGGATGTGAGCTGAAAACTGAATATAGAAGCTTTTATGTCTTTATGAATGGACAAATTATACTGAAATATTCAGCCTGCAATAAAACGTCTTTCTAACATCTTTTTCTCTTTTCTACATGACCTCAAAAAGTCGGTGTTGTAATACGTATTCAGAGATCTCACAGCAAAAAAAGTAATTTTTTGTTACTTTTATAAAAATGTCATTACATAACTTACTTGAAATGTTTTGGAACGACCTAAATTCCTCTGTTTTCCCGATGTCAGTAATGAACCATATCTAAAAAGAATATAACAATAACGTTTTTAATAGATTTATGTAAAATAAATAATATAGATCTAAATACACAATACATTCGACTGATGAGGGCCCCATACCAAGGGCCGAAATATATCGATTTATAATTTTTTTAATTGTTTTAATACTAATAAATAATCGAAAGCTCATAAAAGTAAAATATAATATATCTATAAATACACAATACAAATAATGTTAGTAAACTTTAAACTTTCGCGATTTTCACACATTATGAGCATAAGATTCGGGTCTTAACGTTAACAAATAATTAAACAAATAGTTAACAAATAATGTTACCTGATCTCTCGCTAATCTGAACCAAGTATCGAAAATTATCCGCAATCTCGTGCTTTCATACTTTTCAGCTGTTTTCACGGCTATTAAAATATTTTCTGTTTCTAAGGCAATATGTCCAGATATAGCACAAAAAATATTAAAGACAAAGGCCGTGTACTTCATATTACAAAAAAAAAAAAACGTTGCCACATGGATCCTCGAGTGGGTGTCAGAGGTGATTCCGAGTTTGAGCTGTGACATGCAAGTCACAGTCCACATTCAGTACATCCGCGTTTCACGATTACATCCCATCGTGATGCATTATCGCCGTTTTTCGGGCACAAATACACGCTTTCACTTCACCGCAAGTTTATGATTTACTCTTTGATTTTTTCCGTTAAAACATTAATTATGTCAACTGTTAACTCTATGGGGGGTTTTAACTTTCAAAATGGCAATAGAGCGCACGATTTAAAATGCTCAGTAACTAAATTCTTACGAAAAAATATATTATACTTGATTTATAATACCAACGGTTAACAGGTATTGTAAAACGTGTTTATTCAAAGCTAGTATCTTAGTACAATGCGTGACAATGACCATACATATAAGAATGAGCACAATAACAAATGTTTTTATTATCGTATTATTATAAAAACATTATTTATTTGCTCATTTATTGTATAAAATAAATAATTAAACAAAAACTGACCGTCCGTTGTATCCCTGAGACATTATAAGCGGCGGTCGCTCACGGGTAGAACGCTGGCCTCTCAATCTTGAGATTCAGGTTCGATTCCCGGTCGGGCATGCACTGCTAAAAAGCGTGTATTTGTGCCTGTTGAAGAACGGCGATTAGGTTCACCACCCATCACGTTGGGACGTAATTAATCGTCGGTGAACAGTTCATACTCGGAACATCTCTGGCATGACATCCCGTCGGGAATTCATGTCGTGATGTATAGAGTCCTAAATATGAAAGTATATATTTAGTTGTAACTAGCGGAGGGAGATCTCCGCTAGTTACAGTATTGCTCGCGTAGATCCCGTGGGAGTTTCTTTAAATGAAATTCTTTCCTAGCGGATATTTACGTCATACAAGAAACTTACAGTCAAAATTTCAAGTTCCTAAGTCCGGCCTTTTGGTCTACGTTGACAGATCGATTAGTCTTTTGAACTAAAACTTTTTCAACTATTTATGTTTGTACAAGTTTAATTGTGTTCCTTCTGTTTAAGAAACTATGTTATTTAGAAAACATCGATCCCCAAGATTGACCTTTTCAATCGGTATCAAAAAAATACAGTTTTTTTTTTTTTTTTATTTCACCGGTTCGTGTCACGGGTCAAGCAAGTAATTTATTAAAAATCTTTGAATGCAGTCAACGACATTCTAATGCAGTTGGTTATTTTTGAAAATAAAGGAATATTTTCTTTTTGTAAAATTTGCTATCATCCATATTTAGGGTTCTTTCCCTGCAACCACGGTCATTTTTCCACACTGTATACGAAATTTCTGGATGAACTTCTAAAAGATTTTGCGTTTATTCTTCCAGGAAAAAAAATCCAAAACGTGCCAAATTATATGATATTGGTGCCAAAAAATATAAAACTGATACCGGTTTTTTTCGACAGGGGTGCTTGTTTATATACTAACGTATAAAAATATAAAGATGACATCTCATCATAGAAATATATATTTTTTTGTAAATTTGCGAATTTTAATGGAATGCAGGGTAGCAGTGCGAGTCAAAGGGCAATTTGATAAAGTCAGATTGAGCACCTTATTTTGCATTAATCAGAACTGAACTCTATGACGTGTCCTTTTAGTTTAAAATAGCGCGCTCTGAGTTGTGCTGGCTTTTACGACCACCAAGAAACATGCGCTCACGAAAAACGGAGTTTTTATTTAATAACTCGGCTTCTTGATGAAATTATTAAAATATTTTATTAATAATTTTATTAATAAATAAATTATATTATTAAAAAGACGAATAGACAAGGTCATTGTTCCTAAATCTTTATTAAAAATTTCAAGGCTGTATAATTTAAGGTAGGCCCTTTAACCCTGATCAGCCCTGTCATATGAAGTTGTGCATGTGACCTTATACGGACTTTCCACTACTTTGGTCATCTTTTAAAATAATTCTAGGACAAATGAAACGAGCCACCGCTCTATCACCAATTATTTGTTTTATTTTAGGACAATGTTTCTAAAAAGCATTATTATAGCAAAACCCCTATGACGAAAGTTGCAGACCAAATCAACATACTGTGTATGAGATTAAAATGTTTGAGTTAGACCTAACTTACCTATTTTGGTGATCGTACTTACTTCCTTTTGGATTCACTAGTGGTAGGAAAAAAGCTCTTTGTCAAATCAAATTATACGGAATGTTGACCGCCCCTGTCTGTGGTTGATCGCATCTTAATGATACCCAACCCTTATCAAGAAAAGATGTCTGCAGTAGAATAGTTTAACAGATAGTTGATACTTTTTCGGGGGTAGTTAGTTCGTGGTTTTTTATACAACGTCACGACACTTACACACGTAACGCTCGCAGGAGGCATTTAAATCTAATGATCGTTCCAACACATAAAACAACTGGTTTTAGAGGCAGCTTCAAAAATTTGGAACGATCTGCCACCACCCCTGCGGGAGAATATTACGTCTTTCACTTTTAAGAAGCATCTGAAGAAAAATCTGCTTGAAAAACAAATAGATGAGATAAAAAGCCGCTTTAAATAATACATTCCATTGCCTGACTCAATATTTGCCTATGGTTCGCTGTGCAACATTTTTAATTATTTAAAATTTGTTATTACTTTCTATAAACTATGATGTTAAGAATATCAATTAACGTTTTTTTTTTCTTTTTTTGTTCATTAATGTATTCATGTTATTTTATTATTTCTATTTTTAAATGTAATGCATGCTATATTTATATAATAATGTTAAATCTTTTTTTCCCAATATTCTACCCGCATATGTGCACATTCTGCGAGAACGGGGACAAGCTGAAAATCAGCGCTGTGAAGACCAACTTATTTTTCTATCACAGCATATAGCTGAGCTCGTTCCTTTTTGTCGCATTCTTTTTAAAAAAAAAATCTGTGTGATATAATTATGTTTGAAAGACAAATAAATAATTTCAATTTCAATTTCAATTTCAATTAATCCCCGAGGGGTTATCAGAGGTGTCTCCGAGTGTGGACTGTGAACAGTAAGTCCACCGTTCGTAGACCCACATTTCACTGTCGATTATTATGTCCCACCGTGAGGTTAGCACTAACCGTACACACCGTAGCACCGTATTTCGGGCACAAATGGACCCACAGCGTAACATGCCTACCGTAGCACGCACAGTGTACACAACGTGGATTTAAACGGGATTTGAAACCGCAATCTCCATTTTAGTGTTCAAGCAGTAAATAATGCACATCGGCTCTTCGACCAAAATAAAATGAATGGACGGGCCTTGTCTTTACACTTTCCTCACTCATAACGAGTCTCAGCAATTGGATATATACTTCAATACCTAATTTTTATTTTTATGTTTATTTTGCTTTTTGCACTTTGTAAATGCACAAGAAAGTATTTTTTCGTCAGTTATTTGGATGGCATGTAATAATAAGCGTACGTGTCACTCTTCTTACAGACAGAGACAGAGATGAAGTGAGAGCCGGCGCTCACTTTACAGACTTCAAAAATCTGTACGCTATGGCCCGTCCATTTATTTTATTTTGGTCGAAGCATCGGCTATCTTCGGGTTCGTAGAGCGCCGTTTCTGTCACCGGACTATTAGTGCTTTGTGCGACAGAGATGACGCTACGATACGATGAGCGTTATTTACTGCCGGGACCTGTACTACTAGCAGTGTTCAGAAGTATTATAGCAAAGCATCGGTGTCTATCCGTACAGTTCGCACTAGTACAGAGAGCGGGAATGAAGTAAGTCATGTCATCGGCACATCGTAGAATTGGCCATTCATGATCTGCCAGCAGATCATATTTCTATTAAAACTAGTTGGGGCATTGGTACGTAAAAACTTGTGTTTTAAACGATATGTAGGTACGAGAACCTCTAATTACATTCGCGCAAGTGAAACCGCGGCAAAAGGCTATTAAAATATGTAGTAAGTATGAAACTGTATACAAACTTTATCTGTAAAGCTTGTGGATACTACCGGCGACCGGCGAGCTGGCTCTTGTCTAGGCCAGCGTATAAGTCTTGCCATACAGAGAGGTAATGTGGCAAGTATTTTGGGCACTCTCCCGCAGGGCAGTGATCTAGAGGCAATTTTCTTTTTATAATTATTTTTATATTTTATTATTTTTGTTCTGTTATTTTAACCCCTTTAGTTATGTAATTCAATATTCTTAAGTGATTTTTAGTTAACTTTGAACTAGTAAAGTGTGTAAAAAATTATAAAATATGCTAAAATATTTCTATGAATATTTTTTATAAAAAAGTATGAAATACAAATTTACAAAAATCAATCATATCCCACCAAGAACATAAATGTGAAAAGGGGCCTAATTTAGTACAAAAGAAGTGCAGGATTGTGATTTCAAAAAGGATTTGAGATCAAATTGGATTCCGAGGTTTATGGAGGTTCTTGTTTCAATACTTTTAAAATTAACTAATAACATTGGAACAAAATTTTTCATTTAAGAAAAAAGAGGGCATTTTCCTTTATCTGATAAAAATATTTCTCTTGAAAATTCTGAAAGCCAGTAATTATGTACACCATCCATCCACCCATCAGCCTAGTTCGTCCACTGCTGGACATAAGCCTTTCCAGGACTTTGCCACTCCCGGCGGACATCCTGGAAGAATTGCCCATACTCACACACGCTGGGCAGGCGGGTTCGTGAGCGCGGTGACGGAACCCTCGCACCAGTGACGCTGCTGCCCATCACCAGTCTGTTCCCGTCATATAAGACCCGACAATTAGGGATGGATATACCGCCATCCATCGGTCCCAGGCATGGTGGGCCTCCTGGTTTTTTGCCTGTAAGCTGTCCTCTTACTCTCCCCCGAATTACTCCGAGGGGGTCTCCAAGTAAGATGGTGGTACTTCCACAGTCGAGCCTGGCATTAGCTCTACCACCTATAATATAATATAATATAATATGTCTTGTATTTTCTTAAAGTAGATTATAAGTAATTTGATGTATAGTATAAGTTTATGTAAAAAAAAAAGACATGATCTTGCGAAGTTTCTTGCCCGTTCTTCTTAGCAAGACTAATCGAATGGGCGGAGGTACGCATGTATTTATATATGTAACCTATTACTATGTAGTATATAGGATGGGATTTGGTCGGCCGCCTGGATTCGTGCTGGGGGCTCGGTTGGTGATCATTGAACCTTGTTCCTGGTCCCTGGCCGGGTCTCCGGTATGGGTTCGGGCGGTTGATTGGATTTCATCTTGTATAATAATATTTACCTATAATTTTAATCGTATATATATTGCTACATAAATTAAATGAACATTTAATCTAAGTAGTTCATGTACATTTATTATTTTATTACATATATTTTTATAAGATTAAAATTTGACTTGTGAAACGTGTATTATATATACGTACTTTGCAAAATAAACTTTTTGAATTGTAATTTTGAATTTTAATTAAATTATTAGAGTAATTATGTACACAGTAAACATTATTTTACCCCGTATCTAACTAACGTTCCCACATTCACAAAAAAAAACTTTTATAGCAGTTTCATTACTTTATCCGAAAACCCTATGAGTGATGAAGGACAATGTACAGATTGTACTGGTAGGAGGTTTTGAATATTTACAAATTTATTTAAGGGGCTGCACAATGCTAAAATTCAGTCCTGCTCTAACGCTTTTATTTTTTTACTGTCTATCCTGCTCTAATCAGATGCTGTGCACGCAAAACTTCAGTTATTTTGAAATCGTGGCTCCATTAGGACATTAACTATACTAATTTATTAATGTAATAAAGATGTTTTTTTCTAGTTAGTATCTGCGTATGTTGGTTTTGTTTCAATGGATTTTTAAATATAGAAACTAAATCGGCTTTTTCGTGAAATTCATGCTTTTTTAAAAGTTATATTAAATAATAGAAGATTGAAAGTATGTTTATTTATATAGCGTAATTAATAATTGTCTTTCGTCAAAAAACAGGCCATATTTTTTAAAAATATTACCATCTACATTGACGGACCTGAATCCAATACAAAACTGATGTTCAGAATTGTAGAGCCCTTTAAGTAAAAGGGATCGGACACGGGCAAGGGTCACTTTTCCACTACTTATACTAGCGTGACCTTTGTTTTACAATGTTGAGAGGACATGTGGAATTTGGGTACCCATTTTTTAGGGTGCCCTTAACAGGATAGTCCCCGCAAAACCATTAAAGTTGCCCGATTTATTCTTCCTTGTTTGAAAAATCTAGCAATACTACCGGTTTAAAATAAAAACCGGTCAAATGCGAGTCAGACTCGCGCACCTTGGGTTCCGTATTTCGTCAGTTTTGAGGAAAGTCAGGAAAATGGTTTGTAAAATTTGATTTGTTTTGATCTGAACTTTAATCTATATTGAGATGAAACATTGGCATTGGCAAATCATGCAACAAAATGCTCACCAGCACCCTATCTAAACGGTATTGGAGTCATTAGATGCTACAATCCCTAAACAGATCACAGTTTGTCCCAGAAAATTCGCCCAGTAGCCGTAAGATCTGGGGATCTAAAAAGGCCGAATTGGGTGATTTATAAAATGATTTGAAAGTAGGACAGAGTCAGAGTTTTTTCACGTGTGCAAAAGAGATGGCATTAGAACAGAATCATAATGTGATTCATGCAAAACGGCCTTTTTAGAGGACCTGGTCTTGTCAAATGGGGCCGAATAGCTGATTGTTTCTGGATACAGGGTGGAGCCGTTGTTAATATCTTAGTTCTGATGAAGATATGAACAAAACCAAGAAGCCAATAGTACAATCAGCAAACGGCTCACCTATCCAGTTGCAAAACCTTATAGCTTGAATGTTGCGATCTAGCCCCGATTTCCGCCCGCCACTTTTGTTTAAACAAAGGGACGAGAATGCTTTTATGACCAAATCAGTACACCATGACCTTAATAGCAAACCCTGCAAGAAGTTGAAAAATAGGTAGAAATATTTTCATGAAAAATTATCGATGATTCCAAAGATGATCTTTTTGACCCCCAAAAACAGCTCTTTAAAATTTTAGATAACCTCTAAAATATAAATCATGTTTTTTGAACTTTTTGCTATATATATAGCACTCATATAAGTGCAAATACCGTGCAATAGACAACCCAATTTCGTCATCGTGTCGGACTCCAAAAGCACTCTTCAACATATTGCTCAGTGCATAATCAAGTTCACCCTATTCGATTATCAAAATTATGCGTGATCTTAACAATAAAGGAAAAACCATAATTCTACAGTGGATACATCTCGTGTTGGCATCAATTTAAAACGAAGAGGCCGATCGACAAGCTAAACAAGCCATGGTAAACGAGACGGTGAGCCAAAAATGTTAGGTACCGTTCTATACTGACATACTTCCACGCTTTAAACATTAATGCTGTTTACTTTAGAAAAAGCACTTTGACGAAAGGTCAGCTTTTGCAGGTATCTGGTATAGGACTATCCAACCTTGGCCCTCACATTTCCCACAGTTTGAATACTGCCATATGAATAAGAGTGAAGTTGTTGTCATGGCCTTCCAACTTCGTTTCGGACATCTCGTTCCTCATGCGTAAAACAGACACTCCGATTTGCATCGAGTCTAACATCCTTGAGGACGTCCACCACATTCTCATGGAATGTGTCCGGAATTTACAGCAACCATATTTTTATGGAAACGAGTGGCTGTAACAGCGTCCTGTCCTTCCCGTTATCGAGAAGGCCAGGATGCTGTATAGACTTCTGAGGTTTAAAATGGTTGTAAGAATGTTCATGAATAACCAATCAATCAATCAAATGAATCAATCAATATCCAATGAACAAATTTTCAACAACAATGTTAAACGAAAAACAATGAGGATGACGTGGTCACGAAATGATGAAATCCTCTAAAAAGAAGCAAAAGATAACACTACCGTAATAGCTATGTTTCTTTTTGGTTACAGATACTTATTTTTAAATTCAATTACAGGATGTTATTAATCATGTGTTACAAAAAAAAAACAATATTTACTGATAATGTTTTTTAATTTTCTACAGTGGTATGATGTGAAACAATAAATAAGAGTTATTAATTAATTAATTAATTTACTTATTATAATTATTTCGGGTGAACCCAATTACAATAATTATTAGATTTATAGTATTTAAATTAACATAGTAAATATTTAAAATAACTTTAAGCCAAAAAATATCTAAATAACTTAAAAACTAATTGATTTTTATTATCGAAGAACACGTCAGCAGACGGTTCGGACTCAATGCATTGAGAGCTGTGGTCATTTTACACATTGCTGAATAAGCGTGAGCGTGCGTGGACTGGTGGGCACGGCAAACAACTTGTTCTGTAGTAACAGGAACTATGGTATGAAATTACTTTTTATTTTTCATTGTTTTGGCTCAAAATGGTATAGTAGCTGTATGATCCTTTTAGTATCTGAAACATAATGACACTTTAAAAGTAGAATCCTTCGTATTATTTTAAGAACAACCTAATCAAAGAATACATGTCAAATTTTGCTCTTTAAATTCCTGAAAATCACATATTTTTTTCATTTTACAAAAGAAAGACTTCACTAAATTAAATTGTAATCAAAAGATTTGTTATGTGACCTAAAATTATAAATGAATGTGCTAAGTGGTGTTTTTATTTCTTTCCCTGGTTATTTTCATTAAAAACTCATTTTTGAAGGATCACCTACGATTGCATACTATTAGTATTCTTGTTTAACTTAGAAGGATAACATCTGCATACTCGTAAAAGTATGTATTTGTGCCGTGTGGTATTTAATTTCAAACGGCTTTTATCACGTTGGGATGGAATAATCGACTGTGAAAAGCGGGTTAAGAGTGTTTGACTGTTCAGTACGTCACAACATGATAAGCGTCCCTCAAGCTATGACGTAATAATCGTTGGGGGACAGTGAAGCTGTAGAAAGCTGGCCGAAGCTGTACATCTGTGGAATGCCCTTCCTCTCACAATAAGACGAGCTCCATCATTACAGCTATGCAAAATACTAGTCAAACAGCATTATCTTTCACTTTATTCTTAAAGCTGTAGGTATGTATTTCTATTTTTTCCTAAATTAATATATATTTTTTATATAAAGCACCTATATATAAGTATCTACGAGTATATAAATAGATGTATATTATTATATAGTATCAATTAAAAAAAGTTATTTTATTATTATTCTTCACATATTTATTTTTATTATTATTTATGTATACTATCGTATGGATACCTAATTAAATTAGTTAATTCTTTATAAACATAATTTTTTCTCGAAGTGTATAATATATTTTGTCCACGTTCACGTTCACTTTTTTTTAAGAGTTCTTCCGTCCAAAGATTGTCTACAAGAGATCGCTTTTTGTTATAATACCGCCGATTGTACGCTGCTTCCTATTGTTAACTTGTTTCCTTGTATCTGTTTTTTTGGTGTGCATTAAAGAATACTGTGTTGTATTGTGTGGGTATACGAGAGTGTGGACTGTGACACTTGCATTTCACTCATAGTCTACTCGTTTACTCGAAAACATATTTCACACCACAGACATAGATTTAAATAGATGACGTGCGTGAATGTACTTTGCGTGCCAAAAAAGCGCGCCAAAAGGGAGAGCAATGCTCTTCAATGGACTTCTTAAACATTGACGCTTATGCGTAAAGAGCAGTTTCGCAGCCGGATTGTGAGTTTTCTAATTAATCGAAACTTTAAATTCAAAATTCACTCAATAGTTAATCAACAAAAGCTCATTACCGATGTATTGTGTATGCTGCCATCACAAAGTATTTCATTGGTTTCCGTAAATAATAATTTCAAAAATGTTTAATATAAAGGTGGGTTTTTCACAATCCAGCCGCAAAACCGCTCTTAAGTCTTACAATTCCTTCTAAAATTAAAAACCGCTGTTAACCGTTTTCATTGTTAAAAGTGCCACGCTTGGTTTTCATAGAGTTTGATGCACTTCACCCCCTTCAGGCACAGTAAAGTAAGACTTTAGTATTACGTACTTACAGCTATAAATGTAGGTACAGTGAGCGTGGTGAAGGGCCCGGCGTTAAACACGACACTCCTGCGCAGTTGGCCGCCCAGCAGCAACACGCTCCGGCGCATGCGCACGTTGCGTGTCCACCACGCACTATAGTACACTCCTTTGTGTACGTCTAAACTCTGAAACTCAGGCGAAATCAGTATATGTACGAGTATGTATACCAATACATTTAAAAGACAAATTCTTGACGACTTTTGACAACAAATAAATAATCTTATTTTAAACAATCATAATCTAACCAAATAATTTATTATGTATGTATATTGGTATGTATGTTTTTGTATTCACTTCCTTATTTTACGACTTATTTATTTATTCTTAACATAGTGTGTTTAAAAGCGGTCCAGTTTCGCAGCCAGATTGTGTAAAACCCGCCTTTTTCTAATTAATCAAAAGAGAACACTTAAATTCAAAATTCACTCAATAGTTATTCAACAAAATCTTATTACCTATGCATTGTGTATGTTGCCATCACAAAGTTTCCATTGGTTTCTGTAAATTAGAACTTCAAAATTTTAGAAACTCAAAAATTTTGACGTCCTAATTTCTGTAGCGTCACCAAATTTTCTTTTTCTTATTATTTCTCTGTGGGAAATATTGAAGGGAGTATTTATGTATAAAGTATAAATGTATGAGTATAAATGTAAATTGTTTTTAATACTTTCTAGTTATTTCTGTACCTCTGTTGTTTTTCCCTAAACAAATAACTTAATGAAGAATTTCCTTTTCAAGATACTATGTGGAATTATTATTAATTAGTTATTTATTTCATTTGTAATTCAGACCAGTACAATCCTTACTCGTATAAGTTATTAAGCGTCGTATTTATCTTGCTCCTTTTTTTATTATTTGTTTTTTTTATCCAAATCCATTCAAATATGTAAAATGTTGAGTACTAATTATTCAGTTTCTATCATACCAGATGTCTAAAAGACACCTAGTTTTAAACTAACGTTGGGGCATTTTGCTTTCTATTATGTTGTTATAGTGATAAGACCGGTTTCGCAGCCGAATTGTAAAATACCCGCCTTTTTCTAATTAATCGAAACAAAACACTTAAATCTAGAATTCACCTAATATTTATTCAACAAAACCTTATTACCTACGTATTGTGTATGCTGCCATCGCGAAGATTCCGTAAATTAGAATTTAAACATTTTAAAGTTAATAAATTTTTAATTGTTGTACCTATAGTTTTCAACATTAAACTCAAAGTGTTCAAAATCCTTGCTAGCTGGAGAGTAAACCCTAAGAGTATCATATAGAATAAATTAAATTTTATTTAACAAAAAAAAAAAGAAAAAATATGAATAATAAATATCGAGCGGAACTAAAAAAAAAAAATCAATTAGTTTTTTGAAATTGAATTATTTCAGGACTGGGTGTACGAATCCTTAACTTCATTTTCAAACAAAACAAATTTTGCTCTCAGCAATTTTTTTTCTCATATTTAAAAATACTTAAGAATAAAAACAGAAAATAAGGTTTTTTAAACTTAGCTTTGTGATTTCAAGATAACCCAGAATTGATTTCGCTATTATGAACGGTCACCACATTTGAAAGCTACCTATCTCCTTATGATGGCTCGCCCCCCATACGTTTTTGCTTCACATGACCCCAGCAACACGTGATACTCATACTAGCCCCCCAAATTATAATGACGATGGGCCTGGCACATTGGCCATAGCGATATGCGACATGTTTCGATTTCGTTCCAAAATCATTCTATCGTCGACGCGCTCTACACTCGGGAGGAAAACGAATGTATCGCGATAAAAATTAATCCACAAAGGATGGCTTAAAAGATTTATATGGGTATATATTTCTTTTTTTCGGAGTAATCTCCTGAAAGTACATTACTTTGTTGTCAGCTTACCTCTCAGTAAGTTCATTTGTGTTAAATTGTGTTATTAACTAATATACTTACGATATTACAAATCTTAAATTGACATGTGCAGACGTGCAATGAAATCATACGAACCATTAAAAGCACCTCATTCCCATGCCAGCAATAAATGAAAAGTTGTGCAATAAGAGCCAAGAGATATTCAGCTATCCATATCTGCTGCATCGTTGTTGTGTTTTTCTGTAAAACAGGCCATTTCGTAAAGCTAAAGGATGGTATGACTACTATTGAAAAGATTAAAATACTTACGTCAGTAAGCTGTATAGCACTACAACAAATCATCAAAGAGCAGATGATGACATAAATAAACATTACTGGAGATAGCACCGAGTTGAACATCCTAGAATACCTAAAAGTTATCAAAATTATAAAAAGTGATAAATAATAGTTAGGGAGTCCGCGTACGATAGTGCTGACTATTTAACGAATTATTATTTTGATGTTATGTGAAATCAATTGTTCACACTTATCATAACACAAGTAAACAACGAGTGGACGACAAGCTGGCTAAGTATGGATGTGAAAGAATTAAGAAATATAAATTTCAGAAAAATTTGGCCTTTCAAAAAATTTCGATTAAAGATTAGGAATCCTAAAAAAAGTTAAAATAATAATAAAAAGTACCATTTTGTAAAAAAATATCGTTTAAATAGATAATTTAGTTATATGGATATTTACTTGTACCAATTTCGAGAAATCGAGAATAAAGTATGTATGTTCGCCCTTACCTCCGAATTTGGTAGACCAATAAATATGAAATAATTTACGATTATAGAATATTACGTGGAATTTCAGAAAAAAGCACCATAATGAGACAATTTCGAAAAAGAAAATCAAATATTATGGAAAGTAGAAAATAGTGAAATGAAGCATTTCGTAAAACTAATATCCTATAATCCTTTAATAATACCCTAAAACCGTAATTTTTTCATAATTTCAGATTCAGAGATAAGATCACATACAATTTTTGCAGTTTTAAATTTTTAAATATGTTCAAGTAATTAAAGCACAATTAAATATGTTTACAATCTGTAATCTGTTACCCATATTGGAATTTCAGGAGAAAACATTTATTTTTGCTCTCTTTTGCCCTTTTGGTCGTCCAGCTGACTATGTTCTTCTTTCATATTATAATTTATAATATAAATGTCGTCATTCATCAAATAATATTTGGCATTAATATTTTTTTCATGTTGTCCACCCTTTTAACATCACACTCACCACTGACGGTCTATTCATTGTTCACTTAACAGTCGAATTCACACATTGACAAAATTCATAAAATAGGCAGCTCTTTTGGACGCGGGATCCTTAACAATTAATTGAATTAATCACTTAATAGGGGTCTCTTTTGGACACTTGCTGTGTCTATACACGTCGTTTTGTGTATCAATATCGTTTTAACTATTGCACATTGCATGTTTTGGAAATCTGCACATACAACTAATAAAAACGAAAACTAAGAAATAAATAAAAGAAAAAGAAACACAACAAAATAGAATAGCTATTCAAAAGTTTTGGATCTTTCTTACTTGCCCAGCAGATTCATTTATACTGGGTTATTTAAAATAAAATAATAATTTATATTTATTCGAACTAAGCACTCACTTGATTAAAAATAAATGCTGGTAATGACACTCCCGAATATTAGCTAGAGCTTCTCTATCACTTAAAAACTTCCCGTCTTCTCCAAACAATCTTGCGCAGTCTGCTTTCAAAATATTCAACTGCCCAGCAAAAAACATCATTATCCCAACGGCATTGGAGTCGTAAGCTGCTACAATTCCACCTCCATAGAAACAAATCATAGTTTGTTCCATAACATACGCCCAGTAGCCATAAGATCTGGTTTTGTCGAATGGAACCCAAGAGCTGATTATTTCTGGATATGGTGAGGAGCCATTCTTAATAGCTTCTTTTAGCTCTGATGAGGATATGACCGATATCAAAGGAGCTAATATGACAGTGAATACCGTTGTTGTCACTAATGACCAGTAAAAGTAAGTAACAACTCTTGTATATCTGATGTAATTTGATAGAATTCCATTTGTAGTTGAATCTTTCTTTGCCATCTGCGTTACTTCCTTTTCAGAAATAGACTCAATGATATCCTTCCAGGATTTTTTCCAGGATATAAAAGTCCAGGCTTTGACAACGCATAAGGTACTTAGCATACTGAGGGATAGGTTTCTAAGTGCATGTGCTAAGTTAGATCTGATTATCCACAGCTCAACAAATTGACTTAATACAAAAAATGTTGCGAAGAGATGAATGATATTGTGAATAAACTTTCTAAGAATTTTTTCTTTTTGTAACATTCCTGTTAATTGAAGACCTCTTATATTCGGTCCAAGTAAAGGATTTTGAGAGTCTTCAAGAGAGTTTAAAAATTCTTTCAACATTTTTTACAAATGCTTTTTTTTCTTAAATCGTCCAAATAGTTTCTTAACTTCCACGGTAATGGAAAATGTTTGCTTAGGCTACTAACTTTATCAGAAAAGGTTTTGGTTTTTCTTCCACACCGTGTTATTTGTCAATTAAAATACGGGTGACCCATCAATTAAATTGCGATATTTTCAGTTCATAAGTGATACCTGTTGTGACAATTTATCAAAACAAAACATCAAATTAAACGTTTTCTGTACAACGTACATGTAATTTGACAAAATGGTTTCAATTCTCAACAGAAATTATGATATCTCAATAATTTTACCACGACTACCCGAAAAAAAGAGTGTAATGTTTTTAAGGTTCATGTAGGTATGTATGTTTGTCCATTTCTTTATTCCACCATAACTTCCAATTTTTTATTATAGTTAGAATCATTATTTAAACCTGGGTAACATAGGCTACATAGAAGATTTTAAAAATTACCAAAGAGCCATGAAATTAAAAAAAACATTGAATATTGTTAATAAACTTAACAGTTCCGATGAGGCACACAATAACGTTACGCACTTTAAGCGGAGAGGGGATCCCGCCAGGCGTTACGTTCCTTGTACGTTGGAGGAGGATAGAGGGTCAAGATGTGCGTTGTGTTATAATTTTAGAATAGAAAAATTTCTGCACGTTGAAGCGCAAGTTTATTTTTACAAAGTACTTGTTAGGTAGATAATGGAATGGGAGAGTCCCGGCCAAGTGTTACGGTTCTGGTACGTGGGAAGACAGGGGAGACAATAATTTGAGAACTATGCGTAACGTAATTTGTGTACACCTTCTAGCAGATGTATTTTAATGAACGAGATTTCAAAGGATCACAAAAAACCGAGAATCCGAAGAGTGTTTTTTAATTGCTTGTTTGTTTAAAATCATTATCTTACCTGGCAATCATTCCTGGGTCCCACCGGACAAGTTTGACTTAGTGTGGGGTCCGCTGTTATTTATTAAGATTTATGTTATGAATATTTGTGCATGTAATTTAGTGTTGTTTCTTTTGGTAAATAAAGTTATTTGTATTTGTATTTGTATTGTTAAGGGCTATAAATAAACAGGTTTAAAAAAATAATACGAGCCATCCATCCAATTATCCATCAACCTGTCATAGTCCACTGCTAGACATGGGCCTTTCCAAGGAAAATAAACTTTTAACAAAAAAATAGCAACCGACTTCAATAGTAACAGCAGTCATTCACTAAAAAGTTAATAATAATTCTATAAAGACCGATGGTACCGAAGCAACACTTTTGCCGACTTCTTTCTTCCTGAAACGTTATGTTATCTAGAAGTCGGCGTTCTTATATTGGTTTCTATGTTGCTATATCGTAGGAAATACGCCGACTTCTAGATAACATAATGTTTCAGGAAGAAAGAAGTCGGCAAAAGTGTTGCTTCGGTACCATCGGTCTTTATAGAATTATTATTAACTTTTTAGTGAATGACTGCTGTTACTATTGAAGTCGGTTGCTATTTTTTTGTTAAAAGTTTATTTTATTTCACATTTTTTAGTGTTGCTGGGTTAAATTGTGAGGTATAGGTAGTTCTTGCAAACGTGGTGTTAATATGAAACGAAGTTCAAGTGAGTATAAGTAGCCATGTTTGAGTAGCTTCCTGCTAACAGCACCCTAACACAACATGATTACCGCAATCTCGAGTTATGTGCTGTCATCCGTTGAAGAGTTCTACGGTGATGAAGCCAAGATCGAAATTCAGGTGGGTACACTGGCAATTTTCAGCAATGCCCTGCAATGAGCACCCTAACACAAACTGGTTGCCGCAATCTAAAGTTATGTGCTGTCATCCGTTGAGGAGTTCTATGGTGATGAAGCCAGGATCGAAGGTCAGGTGGGAATTCTGATAATCTCCAAGTAATACCCTTGAATCAGCACCCTAACGCAGTGATTGCCGCAATCTCGAGTTATGTGCTCTGATCCGTTAAAGAGTTCTATGGTGAATATGTTGATGAAGCCAGGATCGAAGGTCAGGTGGAAGAATGTCGATTTTCAAGTAATACCTTGTAATCAGCACCCAAGTACATAGCGATTGCCTCAATTTCGAGAGATATGCTGTCATTTTCTGAGGAGTTCCACTGCCTATCTCTGAAGACCTTCATCAGATCATGACCAAACTCAAAATGGGACCTACCTGGAAGTATACTCTTTCAAACAAAAAAAGAATTGTTCAAATCGGTTGGGAAATGACGGAGTTATGGAGTAACAACGCCAAAAAAAAAAAAAAAAAAAAAAAACATACAGTCGAATTGAGAACCGCCTCCTTTTTGAAGTCGGTTAAAAATTGACTTTTGCTTACTGATTTTAAGCAACAGAGGTGCCCTTTTCGAGTTAGTGAGGTAAAAAAATGTTTTTACCATTGCTTTTCTATGGAACAGCTGATTTTTTTTTCGCGATTCAAGGGTTGGCTCCATAGTAAACGTTGTTCGTATGGACGTGTATTATCGTCAGTTTCCGGCTTCCGCAACTTCATCTTAACACCCAGTATATTAACTATTAATGTTTTGTCTCTTATTTACCGATCACTTGTAAGCATAATAAAATATGATTCAAATTGTTATTATACTACTGTTTATTTTCTCCTAGTCAATGGTAAAAAGTAGGGTACATGAATCGTGAAAAAAAAATCCATTTCGGCTATTGTATTCCTCGCTTCACTCAAGATTCTACTTTTGAATCCCTCACTATGCCTGGGATTTACTTAATCCTTCGCTGCTCTTGGGATTCAATTTTGTGCCTCGAAGAGAATTCCATTTTTTTTTACCTGTTGTGTAATCCACTATTTTATGATTGTAATGTGAATGAATGAATGAACACTTTATTGCACAAAAGTAAGAAGATAAGATACATATAAAGAACTTTATACATACATATAAAGAAGATAGAATGCAAGGGCGGACCTATTCCTATAAGAAATTTCATTTAGTCAACTTTGGGAAAATATAAACCCATATTTATCTTAATTAATGTTTATGTATTAATGTTTAATCAGTGCATTACATAAATAATAAAAAACTGTTGTAAACCTTGTGAATGTAAATTTTCCGCCAGTCTATACACACTACTAATAAAAATAAAAATGTATAAAAGAAAGACAATAAAATAGTTATTTTTATATTTTATTATATTTTTAAGCATTCAACAAGGTATCAATCAATTGCTCTATTTAACTAGTTGCCATCTGAGTTAAAGGTAATTACGAGCTACACCTTGTTCAAAACGAAGCTACGACATTCCTATTAGAGAAGTGCCTTTATGAAGTAGACGAAATGTAATTTTTCAATTTGTTGACATTAATATGAATGAATTTATGTTTTATTTTTGCTTCATATTTATTTATGTATTTAACAATATGTGTTTTTTTATATATTTTTTTTTGTTTGTCATTATTTTTAATTTAATTTTGTATTCAGTGTTTTAGTTCTAAGGATAGTATTCAAATGCAATGTTTATTGTTTTATGAATTAAAACAATAAAATGAAATGAAATATTCAAAGGAGTTGGATCTACTGGGTTAATTAAAATAAAAAAGTTGTGTATATTTATTTTAACAAAGCACTTACTTGATTAAAAATAATTGCTGGTAATGACACTTCTGAATATTAGCTAAAGCTTCTCTATTACTTTCTCAAAAAATTCCCGTCTTCTCCAAACAATCTTCCGCAGTCTAATTTCAGTCAATTCAACTGCTCAGCAAAAAACATCATTATCCCAACGGCATTGGAGTCGTAAGCTGCTACTATATAGAAAAAACCGGCCTAGTGCGAGTCGGACTCGCGCACGAAGGGTTTCGTACCATTATCTATAAAAACGGCAAAAAAAATGTCTGTTGTATGGGAGCCCCCTTAAATATTTATTTTATTCTGTTTTTAGTACCTATTTGTTGTTATAGTGGCAATAGAGATACATCATCTGTGAAAATTTCAACTGTCTAACTATCACGGTTCATGAGATACAACCTGGTGATAGACAGACAGACGGACAGACAAACGGACAGACAGACGGACAGACAGACGGACAGACAGACGAACAGACGGACGGACAGACAGACGGACAGACAGACGGACAGACAGACGGACAGAAAGATGGACAGACAGACGGACAGTGGAGTCTTAGTAATAGGGTCCCGTTGTTTACCGTTTGGGTACGAAACCCCAAAAAAAACATAGTTTTTTCCAAAACATACGCCTAGTAGCCGTAAGATCTGGTTTTGTCGAAAAGAAACCAAGAGCTGATTATTTCTGGACATGGTGAGGAGTCATTCTTAGTAGTTTATTTTAGCTCCGATGAGGATATGACCGATATCAAAGGAGCTAATATGACAGTGAATACCGTTGTTGTCACTAATGACCAGTAAAAGTAAGTAACAACTCTTGTATATCTGATGTAATTTGATAGAACTCCATTTGTAGTTGAATCTTTCTTGGCCATCTGCGTTACTTCCTTTTCAGAAACAGACTCAATAATTATCTTTCCAGTATTTCTTCCAGGATATAAAATTCTAGGCAGTGACAACGCAGACGATACTCAGCATACCGAAGAATAGGATTCTAAGGGCAAGAGCTATTTAGATCTGATTATCCACATCTCAACGAATTGTCTAAAGGCAACAAAAGTATAGAAGAGATTAATGATACAGTGATTGATTTTGCTGAGACTGTTCTCTTTTTGTAACATTTCTGTAAATTGAAGACCCCTAATATTCGATCCCAATAAAGGATTTAGAGAGTCTTCAAAAAATTTTAACATCTACAAATATAGGTAGTTTCTTGTCTTAAATCGTCCAAATAGTTCCTAAACTTCCAGGCCAATGGAAAATTTGTGCTCAAGGTACTTACTTTATAAGAAAAGGTTTTGACTTACTTCCACAATATGCACCGCGTTATTTTGTCAATCATAATGCGAGTGACCCATCAATTAAATCGCAATATTTTCATTTCAATTATACACTTGTGACAAAAAAAAATATTCATAAGAATCGAGTACAGGTCCCCTCACCAAAAAAACACTATCCGTTCTTTAAAGTTGTCTTTGGATTTTTGTAAAATAATAATAAAACAATTTAACTATTTAAATAACTTTTGAATATTTATTTATATCATTTAAAGGACGTGGAAACAATTTTTTTTATGTATCCAGTACATTTTATATCCTTTTTATCTGCCTTGGAAAAGGCCTCCCTTTGCTGATACCACATACTACGGTCCTGAACTACTTTCCGACCACCTCGGTAAAAATTAATGGAGATCTTCCCGCCGTCATCTTTTTGGTCTGCCTGGCCGTCAATAGCCATCATCTGGCACCCACTTAGAAGCGATTTTCACCCACCATCCGGGTGCATACGACTAACGTGGCCAGCCGTCTGCACACCAATGTCAGCAATTAGAGTTTAAGGGTCGGTTGCGCCAAACATGCTCTCGCGTTTGGACAATTTTGCTTATTAAAACAAAATATTTTTAACAAATAAAATTTGTGTAAGTAGTTAAACTACATTATAATTTTTCAGATTTGACACAAGTATCACAATCATCGAGAAAAAAAATCGGAAAGATCACTAAAATCACGAAAAATGTAATTTGGCGTTGCAAACAGAAAAAATATATTTTTTTTGTTCCAAATTGAAATATTTTTTTTTACGTTAAGTACATATTTATATCATATTTTAATATTTTTTTCCTTTCGTTATCTAAAAAGAAATACACAAACATTAAAAATATTTTTGCGTCATTTTTCTGTACAGGAAAAATGTAGAATGTTTGAGTATTTCTTTTAAAATAACGAAAGGAAATAAAAAAAATTAAAAATCTGTAGAGGCTACTTTCATTTCTTTACTCTATAAAAAAATATTTTATTTTGTAGTTAGGTCAGTAGACTGATCATACTAGTTCCAAAGCCAAATTACGTTCTCCGTGATTTTACTGATCTTTCCGATTTTTTTTGTCGATGGTTGGATACTTGTGTCAAATCTGAAAAAATATAATGTAGTTCAACTTCTTAACTACTTACACAAATTTTATTCGTTAAATATATTTTGTTTTAATAAGCTAAATTGTCTAAACGCGAGAGCATGTTCGGCACAACCGACCCTTATGAGCGCAATTCAGTGTTTTGGATACGGTCAATCCGTTTTAGACCTAGAATGCTGCGCTCCATTGCTCGTTGGCAAACCTTGAGTTTGGACTTCGTTTGAGAACCGTAGATAAGAACAGGGAGGATTACATGTCAACAAGTTTACGCTTTAGTGACAATGGAAGATTGCCTTTCACTCTTTCATGAACCAGTAGCTCTTCCAGGCGTTTTTGATACGTCTATCGATCTCCTTGTCTTGCCAGTTTTTGAAAGAGACTTCCTAACCCAGATAGATGTATTGGGTGACATATTGTATAACCTCCTCAACTACCTCCACTCTATTTTAATTTTGTTTTGGAAAGATTTATCTTAAGTCCAACCTCAATAGTCACTGTGCTTTACAACTTTCACATTTTTTTTTCAAATATCTCTTCACCTGCCGCTTTTTAGCAAACGACGCATGACGGGTAACAGATTAAAAAACAAGCTTCAGTGATCGTGATATTTTATTTTACTACCGTGATAATGTAAATAATTGATAAGAGTTAAGTTTTGTGATAGGAATTATTATTGTATAAAATTACTTTTTATTTTGGCTCAAAATTGTGTAGTAGCTGTATGATCCTTTTAGTATCTGAAACATAATAAGACGTATGAGTTGAATCCTTCTTAATATTTCAGCAAACTTCTGTGGAAAACATGTCAAATTATGCTCTTTTCATTGCTGAACATTCACCAAGCTGCCACAATTTTTTTTTGTTATTTTACGAAAGAAAAACTTCAGTAATAACAATTTTTTTTAACTCTTTTATGAAATATTGCGGAACGGCATACTTGGCGCATTTTATCTATAATTATCAACCCCCAGCTATTGAGGAATCAATCCATCAATTATATTTTCATCCTCACCTACGATTACAAGCTTAATTGTACTATTGCTGAAGGACAACACTCTGAAGTACAGCTGCATATACACGATGAATTTGTGAACATCTTCCATCGAGCCTTGGTAAGTGATCAGCATCATGAACCAATAACAATTTTTGTAAAATTCATAAAAATAAATTTCGACTTCCCATAGTGATTCACTCAGGACTGGGAGTGAATTACTATGGGATGTCGAAATTTCATCATACAAATTTCACAGAAATTGTTATCGATTCATGATGCTGATGACTTACCAAGACTCCAGTATGAATTTGGACGATGATCAAAAAATCACCTTGTATAGGTACATAGTACATATACATAAAAGCATGTATTTTTGCTCTGCGGTAGTAACTTTGAAAGAACTCCTGTCACGTTGGGATGGAATAAATTGATAATTATCACTGAAGCTTTTCAGTTAAAGGGAAACGGCTCGTATCCTCTACGAAACGCACAACTTAAGGTAGATGGTCCAAGGTATGTTTTATAAAAAACTTGTGAGAATCAATAACAACGACAAAAGTAGTACAGTTTCGTTCTGTTACTTTTCTCTACACGTTCAAATAATTTTACGTTCGCGAATATTCAGTTTTTCTTAAAAACAACATGTTTTAACAGTCTAATTTTGCAATTGAAATTTTTCATACATTGGATTACAAAATTTTTAAATAACAAAATTAGATTCTAAAACAGTTTTTTTGTGATTATTCGCGGGTGTAAAGTTGATGGAACGTGTGGAAAAAGGTTCTGTCGTCGTTATTGGTTCCCACAAGTTTGTATAAAGATTGCCTTGGCACATCCACCTTAAGATGGTTCTTCTTATTTTTGAATATAAATGTCATTTATGGCATTTCGCGGACAAAGTTTAATGTAAGTTACGCTTTTCCGGCAAAATTCTGTTTTTTTATGCATTACGTTGTAAATGTATGGGCACACAAACTTAAAAGACGCATGATTATTTTTATACAAATATGTACAACTTTGACCGTGTGGTCTAGTGGTTTAAACGCCTTGACCACTAATCCAGAGATTGTGGTTTCAAATCCCGTGGGGTATATTTGTTTGTTGTAGGGCATGTTAAACTGTACGTTTTTTCCCAAAATAGGTATACCACGTTAGGACATAATAATCGTAGGTAAACAGCGGATGTACGAGTTAGGACTCTGACTTGGATTTCATAGTCCATACTCAGAAACTCTTTCGAGCCGCTCTTGGGAATTGAAGTCTCACTGGCGGTGTATTTAGTATTACGTACAGCTATAAATGTTGGCAAAGTAAGCGTTGTGAAGGGCCCGGCGTTAAGCACGACACTCCTGTGCAGCTGGCCACCCAGCAGCAGCACGCTCCGGCGCACGCGCACGTTGCGCGTCCACCACGCGCTAGAGTACACGCTTTTGTCTACTTCTAAACTCTGAAACTCAGGCAAAATTAGTAAAAAGTATGGTTTATGGGGTGTTTTTAAAATATTATTTGTATTACAATAGAGATTTTAATTTCAGTACGTATGTATGTTTGTTAAATAATTTCGTTCGGAAACGTCACTTGGGTTTTGGCTTTGCCAATGACACTTTCCCTGTGGATAAAATCAGAGATCATGGAGAAATTGTGTTCTTAAACGTGAATCAGCCTTTGGCCTTGCCAAAGACACTTAAGAAGAGAATTAATTCTGAGAACAAAAAATAGTTTCGTGAGAATCAAATCAGTCATCAAGAATTAATTTTGTTCGGAAACGCGGCATGGCCTTACTTAGAGCTCAAATAAAAGATCAAGAAATAATTTCGTTTGAAAACGAGCCTCGGCTTTCAGAGAACAAAAAATACTAGAGGGTCAGTCAGTTATCCAAAAAATACTTCGATCGGAATTGCGGCTCGGCTTTCGGCCTTGCCATAGAGTCTTTAGAAGGGAATCAATTCAGAAAGCAAGGAAAGTTTTGTTCGGAAATACGGCTCCGCCTTTGCTTCATCGAAACTATTTTATGAGGGGATTAAATTAGTTTTCAAAATAAGATCGTTTGGAAACGGGCTTTGGCTTTCAGCCATTCCAAAGATATTTAACCTGGGGATCAAGTAAGAGATCAAGAAATAATATATTTTGGAAACGCGGCAACGTGCGGCTACGGTCTCGCCAAAAACACTTTATCAGAAGATCAATTCAGAGAACAAGAAATTGTTTCGTTTGGAAACGTGGCTTGTGTAGTAAAATAAATAACTAAGGTTCAAATGATATGTTTATCTCTTTTCAATCCATGACGTTCTCAATCACAATGACATGACATTCATAGATAATACCACATTACTCCCTCCATATATTAGTAGCCGAATCGAGTTGGGGGTCTTCGGACTCTCTGTGGACGTTGGGTTGGTGTCGTTGGTTGAGGACCGCTTGATGTTGATGGTACTGCGCCATCGGGCTCTGGAGGTAATGGCTCCCGCGATAATATCACACCGTCAGCTGGTGGTGGTGGTGGTGACACAGATTGCTGAGCGTCGTGTTCGGCTTGTTGCACTTGCGGCTCTGTTTCGTAATAGTATGTGGTCTTACGCTTATAAGAACTTTGGCTACTTGTATTCGTTTTGTCGTTCCCAGGTCGGCTGTTATTTTGTTTACCGATATGTGTGTCACCTCTAATGTTGCAGTATTTGGGCTTTTTCCATGTTGCCTGTTACATCTGGTTTGAGTAAATCGAGGGTTGTACGCATTTTTCTCCCAAACAACATTTCATAGGGTAATCTGCCTGTTGAGTTTTGTACTGTGTTTCTGTAAGAGCGCAGAAAACTACACAGCCTTTCATGTAAATTTTCAGAATTGTCTGCTGCCGACATTCGTTCCTTAAGCGTTCGTACAGCACGTTCAGCTAGACCGTTCGTTCTGGGATGATAGGGTGTTGATTTGATGTGCGTAATGTTTTGTTCTTTGCAGTAATCATTAAATTCTCAAGCAGTGAATTGTGGACCGTTATCTGTAACAATAAATTTGGGAAGCCCGTATGTGGCAAAGATGCTTCGTAATCTGTTTACTATTGATACAGAGGTAGTACTTTTCATTTGTACTATTTCCAACCATTTTGAGTAGGCGTCAATGGCCACTAGCCACATGTTTCCGAGAAAAGGTCCCGCAAAATCTATGTGAATTCTCGACCAGACTTCTGAGGGAATTCCCCACGAGTAAATTGGTGCTATGTTTTCGTTTTTTCGTGATTGTTGGCAGTACTGACATTGTTTGGTGAATTCTATTATGTCTTTATCTATGTTTGGCCAATACACATGTAACCTTGCTAAGGATTGCATTGCGCTAATTCCACAGTGGCCATCATGTAACATTTTCAAGATCATTCGCTGTAATTGTTGTGGTATTACTAGTCTCCCGTTCCAAAGGATGAATCCATCCTCGTAAGATAACTCCTGACGTTTTTCATAGAATGTATACAAGTGAGTATCGAGCTCTTTCTTTTCCGGCCAGTTAGTTGTTATAAAAGTTTTTATCTTCAGGAGTGTTCTATCCTTTAAGGTTTGTTCACGTAAAAGTCTCTTTGTTATTGGAGTGTTTTGTAGTCTTAGGTGTAGTAAGTGTGCGAACTGTGGTAGGCCTGTTCGTTCTACAAGTGTTTGATCCATATTAGGTAGTGGTAATCTGGATAATGCATCAGCTGGGGTGTTATCTTTGGCAGGATGGTATTTGATGATATAATCGTAACTGTTTAGTATCATAGCCCAACGTAGAAGTCTGTTGCTTGCTACTTTAGGTGTTTCTCGGTCTGGGCTAAATATTCTTTCTAAAGGTTTATGGTCAGTTAACAATACAAACTTATGGCTACTCTCTCTGACAGTACGTAGGTCTTTTTGCCATAGTAGTTGTTGAGGACTTTTACTAAATCATCAAATGATTTTTCTGCAACGTTCGTTGGTCGAAAATAGTCAACTAATACCTTGAAAGCTTGAGGTCCAATCCTTGAAAGTAAAATGTTTCTTCTTTGGCTTTTTGTTTCCGCTGTCAACAAGCCATGAAGATCAAGTTCGATCTTGAATCTTTGTATATAATATTCCCAGTCTTCGTTTTGGGTAAAATGTTCGAAGGAGAACTTCTCCAAACCTTTGTGTTGCGTCATTATTGCTATTTTACGCTCGTCGCCAACAAAATGTAGTAAAATAAATAACTAAGGTTCAAATGACATGTTTATCTCTTTTCAATCCATGATGTTCTCAATCACAATGACATGACATTCATAGATAATACCACAGCTTGGACTTCGGTTTCGCCGAAGATACTTGACGAGGGGTTAGAGTCATTTATCAAAAAATAATATAGTTTGGAAACGTGGCTCTGTCTTCGACCTTATTCAAAAAAAAACAATTTTCAGAAGATTGAAAAAATAAAATAATTTATTAATTAAGGAGATAAAGTGAAAGACAAAGAAATGATATTTTTCGGGAACACGGCTTGGCCTTCTGCCTAGCTAAAGACAATTAGCAGAGGTTCAGTTCAGTGAACAAGAAACGGTTTCGTTCGCAAACGAAAAACTTTACTTGGGGATCAAAGCAGTTATCAAAAAGTAACTTTGTTAGGAAACGTTTACCTGGGGATGAAATAAGAGATCATGAAAACCGAAAACACTCCAATACAGATTCAGGTCAAATACCTACTTTAAAATTACAGATCCGAAAAATATTGACAAATTATACAGGACTCACGAAAACTATATCAACGCGAACAAAATCTAGTAACCATATAAAGCACTCCTTATGTACCTTGAAAAAAAATCCACACATATCAAATATATATGTAGCGATAAAAATAAAAATGTATCTATAAGTGGTGGCTTTGTATTCTCCTAAAAGATACAGTAATATTTTCGAAACTTTGTTAAGTAAAGTAGATTGCTTTTCAGTCACCCCTAAATAAGATATACGACTTATATTTGTTACATATCTTAAAACTGTAATCAACATATGCTCTCAGAGTAGCAATTAAATCATACGAACCATATGAAGTACCTCATTCCCATGCCAGCAATAAAGGAAAAGTTGTGCAATAAGAAAAATGAGATATTCAGCTATCCATATCTGCTGCATCGTCGTTATTGTGTTATTCTGTGAAAAAATTGCCATTTCGTAAAGCTGGCCACAGATAGTTAGGCTACTGTACCGCAAAGATTTAAATACTTACGTCAGTAAGCTGTATAGCGCTACAACAAATCATCAAGGAGCAGATGATGACGTACAAAAACATTACTGGAGATAGCACTGAATTGAACATTCTAGAATACCTGAAAAGTTATCAAAATAATAAAAAGTAATAGTGAATGAAATTAAACACTTCATAGAGTCACCTAGATTGTACTGTGAATATTGCGCCAGTCTGCACATAATAGATAAATATTATAATAATTAAACGAGCAAGTGAACTTCTCGGAGTCTATTTGAACAGTCCGATGTTCGTTTGTATGTATGTATGTATATACAGGGTGGAAAAAATGAAAGGGCCCTGGAGGGGAACTACCTTAAATCCTTTAGTTAGCTCATTTTACTGAAAGGACACATTCCTTTATTTTTAAAAAGAAACAAAACTGCATTCAAAGATCTTCTAAAATTTGCTTGTCTCACCCGGGAACTGAACCAACTAAAAATAAAAAAAATAAACCCTCGCTATTTTATTATACGAATCGGTAGGATTATTGTTCAGGATAAAATTTGTCTACTAAACTAAAGTCTTACACTCATCTGTTGTACGAGATACCCATGAAATTGAATATTTATTACAAGTTCTTTATTAACAATACCTAGTACTGTTCACTTGTAAAGTAATAATTATACGCCATTATTACACAATGACAGCACGGAATGAAAGCAAAACAAAACTAAATTTTAATTTCGAACGAAATTTATGGTTCGAACTTCAAATTTGTTGCTCCGCGTTGCAAAAAAAATACATTCCTTTTTTAAACTTTTCGTCAGTACGCCTAGTGCAAGAAGTAATTGTGCTCTGCATACATTTATTATTACCATTTAACGATTTTCTTATTGAAGTCTTCAACAAGGTACTTAAGATAAATAACATTAGCAAGCTTGTACTTCATACGATGTCTTTGGATGTAAGAGAGATAAGAAAATTAGAACGTTTCATTTACTTGTTACAAGTGAACAGTACTAGGTATTGTTAACAAAGAACTTGTAATAAATATTTAATTTCATGAGTATCTCATACAACAGATGAGTGTAAGACCAAATGTTTATTAGACAAATTTTATTCTGAACAATAATCCTACCGATTCGTATGATAAAATAGCGAGGGTTTATTTTTTTAATTTTTAGTTGGTTCGATTCCCGGGTGAGACAAGCGAATTTCAGAATATCTTTGAATGCAGTTTTGTTTCTTTTAAAAAATAAAGGAATGTTTCCTTTCAGTAAAATGAGCTAACTAAACGATTTAAGGTAGCTCCCCTCCAGGGCCCTTACATTTTTTCCACCCTGTATATATATGTATGAATGTTTGACCGACGATAACCCGAGTATCGTTGTTTGGAACGTCATAAAATTCGGTAGGCGAGTAAATGAGACATTTTAACTGAACTGTGAACTCGTGAACTTTCTACAACCCCATATCTTGGCAACCACTTGATCGATTTGGCTCATGTTATGAGCATCATAATATGAACATGTCATGTTTGGAGCATACACAGTTATAAACTTAATTATTATGGTATGTAAGTACATATTAAATTCAATTCATTTATTCGGTAACAATATGAATTGTAATTTTTGCAGAACGGCTCTCGTCAATAACTATTTTTTGATCGGAATAGCTGAAGAAGGCAGTCTGAATCTGTTGAAACTGGTCTGCTAACCCGATCAAAAATAGTTATTGAGATCAGCCATTTTGCAGTTATCGTGTGAATTATGTATGAATCAGATTATGTGATCCCACCGAAAACATTGAATGTAAAGTAGGTTGCCAAGACTCAAAAACTCATAAAGCTTTCACTGTTAAAATGTTATCAGATCTCATGTAGAGCCAAGCTCCTAACTCTACAAACCCTCCATCTTGGTCAAGAAGTATGGCTTGGCCAATTCGCGGCTGTCACACAGACATTCCCATTTACCATGGACTTGTATGGTAACTTTAATATTGTGTCATGCAATAGTTCCATGAAACGGCTAGGTCATACTTTTTGTCCAAGATGTAGAGTTTGTAGGGTTAGAGCTTGTAGAGTTAAGCCTTTTAGATTTAGGGGCTTGGCTCAACATGAAATCAAATGATAACTTTTTAACAGTGAAAGCGTTATGGGCTTGAGTCTTGGCAACCTACTCTGCAGATTTTTTTTTGGTGGTTTTAAATTTATTTTTGTAAAGAAATATTATACTCCCCTTTACAAGGGGTTTTAGGGTGAAAATTATAGATTTTTTAATTTTTCTGTGTTTGTATACAAATCCTGGCGTGCATACCAAATTTCAGCCTAGTATGACTTTTGGAAGTTTGGAATAGAAATTTATGAGTGTTTAGAGAAAGTTACAGATTTATTAGTTTTTATGTTAATTGTGTGCTTATCCTAGCCTGCATACTGAATTTCAGCTCTCTAGGAATTTTGTAAGTTTGGAATAGAAATCCTTATATAAGGTCTTTCATTTTAAATGGAAAGAACCTTTTTTTTCACTTCTCAGTACAAAGTGGTCCGATCAGCTGACTCAGTTTGTATGGACAAGTGAAGAAAAAGTTATCGCAAAAAAAAGTACTTTGCAGTGGAATGTGATGTATTAACGATACTGAATCACATCCTAAATTACTTTCCATTTAAATTGAAAGACCTTATATAATACAGAACCAGACTCCCTTCATGAAGCGTTTGCGGGTGAAAGGTTCGGATTTTTAAATGTTTTTGTGAGAATATAGAACTCCTCAGTTTACACTTCGGATTCGTGATCAGCGACCCAAAAAAAAAACCCTTGAGCCCATTTTCGAGTCAAAATAATATAGGTAATTTTATATTCTTTTATGACGTCTTCTTTTTGGAATAGTTGAAGACGTTTGGCCTCCTCGTAAAGTCTGGGAAATCATTAGCTTTGTTGATAGGAAACAGGTACTGATTGAGTGTTCTCAATAATCAAACGATTCCATCTATAATTTAAAACAGGACCCAATTGTCTTTTACAACAAAGTAAAAAACTTTGATGTTATATTCGACAGCAACCTGTGCTGGGTCGCCCATGTGAATGAAACCAGCAGATGAGTTTATAGCGCATTTCACTCCCTAAAGGAACTCCAGAATGTTTAAAACCAAAATCATGCTTGCTCAGACACTTCTTCTTTCCATCACTGACTACGGCGATGTTTGTCCCATTGACGCTACATAACGAACAGTTGTTAAATAAACTCGACCGATTTCAGAACTTAGCAATCCGATTTATCTTTGGTCTTCGTAAATATGTCTCAATTTCCTAAAGAATTAAAAGTGTCACCAATCCGTCTTTGCCGCAATGTTCACATTTTGTCCCATCTCTTTATATAATTAAGAATCCATTTTCTTCAGCTTACCTTCGTGAACGTTTTGAGATTTTGATCCCCAGATTGGCATTTATATTCGAAGAGGCTAGGGACGTGGAGGGACAGAGTTTCTCAAGTTTGTGAGAGATGATATTGAGAATGTAAGAAGTAAGGGACAAAAAGTGAGAGTAGTTATGTGTATGCGAGGGGTTGAGTGTGAGAAAAAGGATAGGTAGAGGAGTAACAGAGGAGTATGTGTGGAAGTGGACGGTTCAGATGATAAGATGTTGGTCTAGTTAGTTTGTCTGTCAGTCAGTGTTTCCTGTTGAATTTGTGGTTTTAGTGGGCACCAAGTAGATTATATTCTCTTGGGATCCCACTTTATAACTATTGGGGAAGGTCAGGTGGAGTCATAAACCACAGAGACAACAATAAACATCACTTACTACACAATTTTTTGCCAGCGTTACCTCGTCCGCCATTAGAATCGTCTGACCACGTGCTTTTAAAATTCCATTGATCAAATTATAAAAACAAAATATTTAAATATAATGCGAATATTTTTTTATTATAAATTTGTAAACTTACTAATTCTAAAATAAAAAAAATATAAGGACTTTTTAACAGATCGTTCATTAACCAAATATCAAACACTTCCGAGAATCATTTCAAAAGCAAACAAAATACTACCATACAATTATAATTTGATTAATTGCGAATCAATTATGTAAGTAATAATGGGGTTAGTACGTATTATTTATAGCAACCCCTTACGATTATTTATTACTGTGTCTGCTTATTGTGATTATTGCTATTAGACTAGGAGCGTACAGTCAGTAGCCCTATGTATCGAGTAACAAGTTGGAACCAATTTGTAGTTGTGTAGAAAGAAAACCTACATGAAAATAAATAAGGTTGTTTGGGCGCAACCTGGAGCATTTTGTTTTTGTTGACTACAAAATGCTTCAAGTTATGCCAAGCCGACCCTGTCTATTTTGATTTAGTATTTGTTTCTAAACAACTACGAATTGATCACATTTTGTTTGAAAACGATGCTGAATTGACGTTTTTAAATAAATCAATCTTCGATAAAATCAGGCTAACTCATACCAACATAGAACGTGCAAACCTTATTTTTTAAGCACCTTTTCATATGCTCTATCGAACATAGTAAGACCCTTACTTGTTACTTACAGGCGTGATTTTTATATCAGATTTTTTTGTTTTGTTTACTATACAAAATGCTCCAGGTTGTTTATTTTGATTTAGTTTTTTTTACACATCTCCGAATTATATACTGCCTGTTACTCAATACATAGGGTTACCCACGGTACGCCCGTAGTTTATATTTGATTGGGTAAGTTGATAATAAATGTACTTTTTGCTCGAGGCAAAATGTGGAATTAAACAAGATCGTTTTATATTTTTAATACATAAAACCAAAAATAGGTGGGACGACGAGTGAAGCGAGGAAGAGCGTGTTAGGTTTCCTGTTATCATAAATTTGGGAGCCGAGCGAGTTGACCCCCGTTTTGCTTTAACAAAAATGAAAATTGGGAATTGAAAGTGTAACCGCGAGGTTACAGGAATGCAGAGCTGATGGGATTTGAGGATTGACACTGGAGAATTGTGGGTGCACTGACCTGTTTTGGGTGTCTGTGGATGGGCTGACAATGTGCCGCGTGACGTCCCTCCTTGTTGGGCTGATGGAGCTGGCGCCTTGGACAGGAATGTGCAGAATGTCTTGGAGTAATGTGAAGTACTAAACACAGCACTGGTATGATCACAACACTGTATGTATGTACGCGAGATTTCGGCGCGTCGGCGGCGCGAATGTGTGCACACAGGTGTCGTTCAAACGATGTCCCGAGCGGAAGAGAGTGAGCCAACGCGCGGGTTGGCGCCAGCGCGCGAGTCGATTGTGTCGCCAGGTGGCGCCAGCGCTGCGCCGCGAAATTAGTCATGCACATGCGCGAACGTCACGCTGGTGGAGTGAACATCCTGGGGGGGCCGGGGCTGCGGCTCCTCTTGAGCTGAATCCAACGGCAGCCTGGCTATCTTGAACACAGGTCGTCGCAGATTTCCATGAGCTGTGTCCAGATCCACAACTCGGATCACTCCATCCTTGCCAGGTATCGTGCGGAGAATTCTCCCCAACTTCCATTGGAGCGGAGGCAGGTCATCCTCTTTGATGAGGACCAGTTCACCCACTTGAGGAGGGGAAGAAGGGGAGAGCCATTTGGAGCGGGTTTGCAGGGTATGGAGGTAGGATCTGGACCAGAGAGTCCAAAAGCGCTGAGAGAGCGCTTGAATGAGTTGAAACCGTTTAAGAGCAGATATGGGTCTGTCGTCAAAAGACTGCTCAGGCAGAGCGGTGAGTGGACGACCAATAATGAAATGTCCGGCCGTGAGAGGTTCAAAGTCCGTAGGGTCGGATGAAATTGGGCAGAGGGGTCTTGAGTTGAGTACAGCCTCAATTCGAGCCAAAAGGGTAGAGAATTCCTCAAAAGTGAGGTGCTGTTCACCTATCACGCGATAAAGTAGTTGCTTGGTGGATTTTACGTTTATTTCGTGCAGAGCGCCGAACCAAGGCCCTTTAGGCGGGTTCAGTAACCAAGTAATGTGCTGATTCGCGAGCTTGTGAGTGATTGCATCATTGTTTGACCTGAGGAAGTTCTGAACTTCAATGAGCTGATTCCTAGCACCTACATAGTTTGTGCCGCAGTCTGAGCGAATGAGAACTGGAGTACCGCGACGTGAGATAAAACGTTGCAATGCCGCAAAGAACGCTTCCGTTGAGAGTGCAGAGACTGGTTCCAAATGAACCGCCTTTGTTGCGAGGCAAACGAAAATACAAAAGTACGCCTTTATGAGTTTCGCGTTCCGCAACGTGCTGGATTTAACGAAAAAGTGGCCAGCAAAGTCCGTCGTGACGTGACTAAAAACTGGCTGAGGAGTAACTCTGTCTACTGGGAGATCAGCCATGAGCGGAGCCTTAGGCTGAGCGCGGCACCGGAAACATCTAATACATTTAAACACGCGGTGTCTAATAATACGACGAGCGGACAGAATCCAGTACTGCTGGCGTAATATGGCGTGTAATGTGTCAGCTCTAGGGTGGCAGTGTATTTTGTGATAGTGGTCTATAATGAGATCTACGAGCGGACTTGAGCTGGGTAGAATGAGTGGGTGTTGAGCGTCATACCTAATTGACGCGTGAGAGAGACGACCACCGACTCTCAAGAGGCCGTCCTTTATGAAGGGCGAGAGACGCTGGAGCCGAACGGGACAAACCTTATCAGTCTGGATACGATTAATGTCTTCAGCAAACTCATTGTGCTGAACAGAGCGGACCCAGTGCAACAGAGCGTCCCTGCGTTCATTAGCTATCAACGGACCAGAGCGCCGTGCATCTGGGCTGTGCCGACAATTGAATATGAACCTTCGAATACAAGCCGTCACTCCGACGAGCTTGTCAAGTGAGCTGTAGCGAGTGAGCAAGTCCAGATCGATATCTGGAACTGCTATGTGTGCTGGTACTTTTTTGGGCTTAAGGCCTGGGAGAGCATGATGGCCTAGAGCGGGTGGCATCTTGGGCCAAGTGCAGGTAGGTTCTTTGAGCCAACTGGGTGACCACCAAAGGTCATGAAGTGAGAGAGACTGGGCAGACATGCCTCTGCTTGCACAGTCAGCAGGGTTGAGGTTCGTGGGCACATGCCTCCACGTATTGCTAGTTGAAGTAGCTGTGATCTTAGCCACTCGATTGGCCTCGAAAGTCTGTAATCGGTGAGGTGGGGTATTGAGCCATGCCAAAACTATTGTGCTATCTGACCAGCATGTGTGTGTTTGAATGGGTATATGAGCTGACAGTTGGGCTGACACTCGAGTCATGAGCTGAGATAAAAGAGTCGCGGCTGACAATTCCAATTTCGGGATTGAGAGGCGAGTCTTAATGGGTGCGACCTTGGACTTGCCAATGATTAGGTGTACATTGACATGTCCAGTGGTATTGCGCTCATGAAGGTAGATAACGGCACCAAAGCCAGCCTCTGATGCGTCCGCGAACCCGTGAAGTGAGTAAGTAGACGTGGGCTTATACTTACAAATGTGTCGAGGTAAACGGAGGTTTGAGAGCTGAGGAAGATCCTCTGAGATGTGTTGCCACTCTGTGTGGACTTCTTCAGAGATAGGCTCATCCCATCCTATTTTCAGAAGCCAAAGCTTCTGCAGAAGAATCTTTGCGCGGAAGATGACTGGAGTAACCCAGCCATTGGGGTCATAGAGAGACGCTACTGTACTGAGAATGGAGCGCTTTGTGACTTGAGCATGAGTGGGCAGAGAAATGCGATAAGTGAACTCATCAGTTTGAGGAATCCACTGTATTCCCAGAACCTTAATGGAATTAGAGTCGGGACTGAAGTCAAAGTCCTTGGGCATGTCGCACTGGTCATCTGGGAACCGTTCAAGGAGCTGAGGCGAGTTGGAGGTCCATTTACTGAGCTGGAAGCCACCTAGGGCGAGTAACTCGATCAGATCGTTTTGGAGCGACTGAGCAGATTCCACAGAATCTGCACCTGAGAGAATGTCGTCCACAAATATTGATTTGCGGAGGATCTGAGAAGCGTGGGGGTAGCGATGACCGTCGTCATCAGCCAATTGGAGTAAAGTGCGGATGGCATGGTATGGGCTGGACCTTAATCCATATGTGACGGTATTAAGGGCATACGTGAGCAGGGGCTGGTCGGGTGAAGACCGCCAGAGAATGAGTTGAAAAGGTCTTTGCTCTGGGTGAATGAGTATATTTCTGAACATCATTCGGATGTCTGTGCTGAAAACTTGTGAGTGGATCCTGAAGGACATGATAATGTCAACAATATCTTGTTGAAGAGCTGGACCTGTATGGAGACAATCATTTAAATTGACGCCATTTGAGCTTTTACAACTTCCGTCAAACACGCAGCGTAACTTTTCTGATCCTGGCTTGAATATGCCATGATGTGGGATATAGAAATGGGATTTATAAGCAAAGGTATTGGGGTGACACGGCGACATATGTCCCAATTTTATGTAATCTGACATGAATTCTACGTATTTCGAGCGGAAGGGCGGGTTCGCTAGCAGCTTCTTCTCTAAATTGAGAAACCTGCGTAGCGCAATAGCATGAGTGGAACCTAATGTCGGCGCGTTGTGCAGAAAGGGCAGTGTAACCACATATTGACCTGATGGTTCACGAGTAGTTGTAGTGCGGAAAATGTCCTCACACTGATCCTCTAATGGGCTGGTATGCTTGTAGGTTTGGGGTTCCTCGGATTCCCAAAACCTCTCAAGACTTTTGTGAATGTCATGAGTGGAATGCTCTGAGTCCGTGTGAGAGCCGACAATGTGAACTGAATTGACTTGATTCGTGGGTGAGGTGTGTAAACTTTCGAAAGGTCCTATTAATGTAAAATCGAATATCGTGCCGAAGGCTATGGGCTTGCCAGGGCCGAGCGAAACCTTGGTTCCGTCTAACACTTGACCAAGAACGTCAGATCCTAGTATTAGATCAACCGGAGCTGGTGTGTGATATTCTCGATCAGCAAGAGGAATCGGTGGGTGACCTGTTAACTGAGCGAGATCTGGAACCTTTTCCAACGGTAGGTACCCAGTTACGTTCTTCAATATATGGGCTGTGGCCGTGATCATAGGTGTGTCACGGTGAGTAGGTCGGCATACAATTGTGATTGATGCCTTTGAGTTTTGTGTGTGCTGATTTCCAACTCCTGCGATTTTTAGAGATGTATGTTTTAATGGTAAATTTAAAATTGTGGCCATGCGCTGAGAACAAAGAGTCAGCATACTTCCACAGTCTAACAGGGCTCGTGCTGAGTGAAATTGACCATTTACGTCTGCTATTTTAAGTGAGATGGTTGGCAACAAAATTGGCGTGTTAGTGACGTTCACTACACGTTGTGCGGAGTTACAGTAATTTTCTGTTGGAGTTGAAGTCATTGAGTGAAAATGAGCTGAGTGTGTATGTGATGAGTGAATGTGTGATGAGTGTGCTGAGTGTGCTGAGTGCTGGTCGTCCTCGCCTTCATAGTGCTCTGTTATTGTAGGCAGTCATTGTTGCCTACCTACCCGAGACCTACTTGGCGATCGCGATTGAGTGGGCGAGTTGGGATGGGACGTGTATGCCTGTGTAGCATGTGCCGAATGGTATTGAGGCTCATGCGCTGAGCGCTGTCTGGGCTGCTCACGTAGAGACGGAGGCAGCAAATGAGCAGATGAGCGTGTCGGAGACATGGCCCCATGGCGATGCAATGAAGTGTGGTGGTCAGGCCGCCCACACTCCTTGCATGCCCGTGTAGACCTGCACTCGTTCTCATAATGAGGACCCAAACAGCGTCGGCACCGGTTGCGTGAGTTCACAAAATCCCACCGACCTTGAACCGGTTGGTTATTAAATTCTGGGCAGGCGATGAGTTTGTGTCCCCTATTCCTGCAGTATGGGCATGGCATACCACCAGTAGGGGAAGAAGGTTGAGCCGAATAACTCTGTTGGCGAGTGGGTGATGGGGATGATTGGGCCGAGTAAACTAGCTGACGAGCGGATGATGAGGACGGTTGGGCCGAGTAGGTTAGGGCGTCACCGAATGCCAAGAACGGCCTATGGGGAGCAGGTTGAGGAGAGCGATATTCTTGCCGGCTCCTAAGCGGAGCTATGGGACGGAATTCTCGAGTAGCCGTATAAGGCTGACGGGAACCTCGAGTGGGCTGAACCAGCTGATTGAGCTGAGCTAGCCTTTCTGACGGGCCGAGCCGTGCTGAAGAAGGAGCATCCTGTGACGCAAGGGACGACGACTCATTCTCCTTGCAGCGTGCGTGCTCTTCCAAGAACTCAATGAGGTTCTTGAGCGTGGGCAGAGTTGCGCGAGATCCGTACTTCCGCTCGAAAAGAGTGCGGAGCTCGCCTTGTAGTTTTCGCACCACCATGGACACGAAAACATAGTCAGAATCTTTCATGGGCAGATCGAGGTTGCGGAGAGCGCTTTGCGCTGAGATAAGCGGAATTAAGAACGATGTGCGGATATCCGAACGCATGTGGATGTGCGGAAGGTTCATGATGATGTCCACAAATCGGTCAATGAGTAGGCGACGATTGTCGTAACGCTTGGTGAGAATTTCCATGGCTATGGGATAATTCTCGTTGGTAGGGTAGAGGTGTTTCACCATCTCATGTGCCTCACCCTTTAGGGCGCCTAACAAATAATGCAGTTTGACAGCATCCGAGACTGTAGCCATCTCACTGATGAGGCTCCTAAAAACAGCAATAAATGAGGGCCATTCTTCAACGTTCGAATGAAACTCCGGTATGGGTATTTTTGGTAGAACACCAACGGGTGTACTTGAGCTGAGGGGTTACGTCTTGTCCGGAAGAGCTGATTTTTCTTGCAATTTTTCGAATGCCACTAGGATAGCATCATAGTTGCTAAGTGCCGACTGAAAATTTTCCGTGTAGGTTGCCTCAGTTTCGTCGGACAGATCCTCATCGTCAAGGATCTCATAAAACACGTCCTCTAACTTAGTTTTAACGTGTTGTATGTTTGCGTAACGAGCGGTGAAGTCCGCCACAGAATATGTTTTTCTGTCACCAGCTTCGACCGCCGCACCAATCTCCTTTAACAGAACTATCGCCTTTATGGCTTCACGAAAAATCGCGGCTTGTGATTTCGAAGGCATCTTAATCTTGTTAAACTAGGTGGTTGTTTACTAAGATAAAATACGCAACGAGTTTGAGCTGACTTTATAAAAACGAGCGTACAACTGAAATAATTGATGAGATAGATGAATAGAGCTGATGGGATTTGAGGATTGACACTGGAGAATTGTGGGTGCACTGACCTGTTTTGGGTGTCTGTGGATGGGCTGACAATGTGCCGCGTGACGTCCCTCCTTGTTGGGCTGATGGAGCTGGCGCCTTGGACAGGAATGTGCAGAATGTCTTGGAGTAATGTGAAGTACTAAACACAGCACTGGTATGATCACAACACTGTATGTATGTACGCGAGATTTCGGCGCGTCGGCGGCGCGAATGTGTGCACACACGTGTCGTTCAAACGATGTCCCGAGCGGAAGAGAGTGAGCCAACGCGCGGGTTGGCGCCAGCGCGCGAGTCGATTGTGTCGCCAGGTGGCGCCAGCGCTGCGCCGCGAAATTAGTCATGCACATGCGCGAACGTCACGCTGGTGGCGTGAACAGAAAGATTAAAATTGAGAAGGGGATCTTACACACTCTCTTCTCCAATTAACTTACTGTTAAGAACACCAGGGGTCTCCTTGCTCCACTCCGCTTCGTTCGGCTCCCAAATTAATGATCACAAGCAACCTAATATGCTCGTCCTGGCTTTGCCCGTCATTGCACCTATTTTGACTTTTTTTTAAAACCATCGTTTGATTTTAATACTGCCAAATACCAACGGACTAGAAAATCAAAGTTATTTGATCAGAGTTTTAATCAAAGGCCCGGTCAATTTAATATTTTTAACAATTATTGTCATATTTTCCTCCTCCATTGTGCATTTTTTAACTATACAGATATTATGAAAAATGTCGTTTTAATCACTTGGTACATCCTACTTATACAGAGTGTTTGGGACATCGATGAAGGATGTGATTTTTAACATTTCTGACTGAATTTACTCTAATACAAAGTTTTGTAGTTTTCGAATTATAGACATTTTTCAGTTTCATCTACTTAAAATTTGAATAAAACACAATTTATGGCTAAAAATATGATTTTAATTTAAATTAATTCTAAATGCACTTCAATTAAACAAAAAAACAAAATAAATGTGTTCAAAAAGAAATGAAAATAAACATAAAGCTAAATACTGCACGTAGAAACAATTTTTTGTTGTAAATTTTAGTAAAAGCTTAAATTAATATTTTTAGCCATAAATAGTGTTTTATTATTTTTTAAATGCAGTTACCTAATTTTAAGTAGACAAAACTGAAAAATGTCTGTATCTCGAAAACTATAAAACTTTGTATAAAAGTAAATTTAGTCAGAAATGTTCAAAATCACACCTTTATCAACCCCCGAAATATTTACATCGATGTCCAAAACACCCTCTATAAAAATAAACATAATATACCTCAAAGCTATTTAAAGGATTTAAATAAACATTATAAATTAACATTATATCATTGCAGTATAGAAACGCAGAAAGAAAAGTTAATCTGGATGTGAGGAGCTCTGAACTGGGAATCGAACCCGGGACCTCTCGCTTGCCGGGCGATTGATTCCCGGGTTCGATTCCCGGTTCAGAGTTCCTCACATCCAGATTTACTTTTCTTTCTGCGTTTCTATACTGCAATGATATAATGTTAATTTATATCTCCTTGCGATGGATAAATCGCCAAGTGTTCAAACATAGAAATTTATTTCTGTCATTTATTTATTTATTTATTTATTTATTTACTTTAATTAAAACGGACAAACCAATTACAATAATTAAAGATAGTAACACAAACACAAAATGGTACAATCAACTAAAATAAATAAGAATAACACATAAAGTCAGAAACAGGCCTTCTCACAAAAACACAAACACTCTGACAATATTTTCTGCCATCCATCAGCAAACAGATCACAGTCCTGATTGGCGTTTAGAAGAGCGTTGAGGGAGAGAAGAGTACGCGTTTTAGTCATAGTTTTAAAGGATTTGGTTTCTTTTTATTTGGACATCAGATTAATGTTATTCAAAGTAAAATAAGTATGTAAATTTATGTGAACAAAGAACTTACTTGATTAAAAACAAATGATGGTGATGACATTCTCGAATATTAGCTAAAGCTTCTCTATCACTCAAAAACTTCCCGTTTTCTCCGAATAATCTTCCGCAGTCTACTTTTAGTAAATTAAACTGCCCAGCAAAAAACGCCATTATCCCAATCGCATTGGAGTCGTAAGCTGCAACAATCCCTCCTCCACAGAAAGAAAATATGCTTTGTTCCAAAACATACGCCCAGTAGCCGTAAGATCTGGTTTTGTCGAATGGAACCCAAGAGCTGAGTATTTCTGGATACGGTGAGGAGCCATTGTTAATAGCTTCTCTTAGCTCTGATGAAGAAATGAACAAAAGCAAAGGAGTAAATATTACAGCCAATACCGTTGCAGTTACTAATACCCAGTAAAAGTAAGTCACAATTCTTGTATATCTGATGTAATTGGCTAAAATTCTATTTGTAGTTGAATCTTTCCTGGCTAACTGCGTAACTTCTTTTTCAGAAATAGATTTAATAATATCCTTCCAGTATTTATTCCAGAATATAAAAGTCAAGGCTTTGACAGTGCATACGGTACTCAGCATAGTAAAGGATAAGTTTCGAAGGGCATGTGCTAAGTTAGATCTGATTATCCACAGCTCAACGAATTGGCTCAAGATAAAAAAAGAAACGAAAATATGAATAAAAATATTTATAAATTTGCTGAGACTTTTTTCTTTTAGTAAGATTCCTGCAAATTGAAGACCCTTAATATTTGGTCCAAGTAAAGGATTTTGTGAGTTTTCTAAGGAATTTAAAAATTCTTTCAACATCTCGTACAAATAGTTTCTTGTCTTAATTCGTCCGAATAGTTCCTTATGCTCCACGGTAATGGAAAATTTGTTCTCAGAATACAAACTGTATACATGCAAAAAATGTTGTTTTTCTACCACATCATGCAACGTGTTATTTGTCAATCAAAACACGAGTGACCCGACAATTTAAAGGCGATACATTGTAATATTTACAGTTTATAAGTGGTACCTGTTGTGACAATTTATCAAAACAAAACCTCAAATTAAACGTTATCTTTAGAACGTACTACAAATAATTTGACTTGATAGATTAAAAACTTGTCTGAAATTATAACATTTGAATTTTTTTTAAACATAGTGTCAGCTTGTCAGTAATTTCAACAATTGCAATACAATCACTGAGTGTTGTAGCTCAGTCATAGTTCTCCGGATAGCGCAAACTTATTATTTATATAAATATAATTATATAAATTACATATACTTTTCACATGAACACGATGGAAGGAACAAAAATCCACAGATCAATTTTCTAAACAATATTTTCCTTGTATTTTAGTGCAAAAACCATACAAATACCATTAGCAGTTCCAAAAAAATAACCAATTTTATTTTATTTTTGTCTAAAAACATCTTGATTTTTAACAATACTTTCATGTTGTTTCTTATACGGGAGAATAATTTGCTAAAACGAAGTTGTTTTTTATAGTTTAACAAACAATTAATTTTTTTTTCAAAATTTTTTACATACTGTTTAAGAGAAATAATTTTGGAGTCATTTTCGGATATTGCGGGTAAGTGGTGCCTTAAGTTCCAGGGTTAAATACTGCCAGTCTGGTATGCACCGATTATTTCCAAAGTATTTTCAAAATTATGTATACAACGTGTAGCAAACAGCTGTGGTCAAATTTGCAGAGCTTATTCAGTCGATGGTATAGAACAACTTTTATTGTGGGGCCAACACAGAAATCTGGAAAAAAGTTGCAGTACCTACGCAGCCAGAATATGCAGAAAGCCAGATTTTTTCGTGATTTCATGGTTGGTACCATAATTAAAAAATTTCGATGCCATATACTTACCACTAAACGGTGAAAGAAACCAGTGTGAGGTTAACCTGCATGCTCTGAAAAGAAGGTATTTGTGGCCGAAGTGCAGTGATATGACTCACACTTAACACTTTATGACGTAAAATTCGCTGGTGAAACAAAGGTGTTCGAGAGTTGGCAGATTTAGTGACAGTCTTTACCAGGACCTATTGACATTTACTCATACCGGTACGGAACCCTCAGGGCACGAGTCCTAAGTACTCGTTCTTGACCAGTTTTTTCAAGTTTAGATTACTTCATAATTAGACTCTACTGCTGTATTGTTTGAATTTCTCGAGTGATGCATGATATGATTTCACTTTCTTGCGTAATCTTATTTTCGTAACATTTTACAAATCTCTTATCAAAATAAAATATGATGACGTATCAAAGATTTTGATATCTTCCGCAACAATTTTATGAAGCAGTCGGGCCAGGCCGATTAAAGCTTAAATTTGGAAACAGTAGGCCTTAAATAGTAATTTTATAACATTGTTATTTCATTAGATGTTTCCAGCCTCGATCCAATATTCAAATGAGACAAAACGTATTTTATAATTTTAATATTGAAAACACAATTTTGAACTTTAAATTTATTGTCAAGCTTTGTGCTGTGTGATAATTTATAATATAACGCTTCGTGCGTGGCAATTATAGAATTTGATTATAATGCAATATAGCGATTCTAACTTGAAATTGTTGGATTATTATTTGTGCATCAAATTTTTGTAATTTAATTTTCTTTCATTTGACTGATTAGAGTGTAAAAGCTGTAGGAGCCTTTCATAATCTGTAAACAAAAGAAATAATCATCATTATAAGAAATTTTCAAATTTAAAAATTTTTGGGTAACAGATATAGAAATGAAAACGATAAAATTTGCTACACCTTCCAAGGCGAGATAATAGGCTTTGCGTTTTTGTGAGTGTATTAAAGCCGATTCTGAAGGCTTTAATTTTAGTTTTAGTGCTGTCAAAACAAAATTTTCTTCGATACAAAATAGTCCTTAAGAGTTAGGATTAGAAGCTAAATTTCTTTGGAAAATTTTAAGCTTTGACAGCACTAAAACTAAAATTAAAGCCTTCAGAATTGGTTTTTTTGTATAGGTATGTCAATTTGAGCCTGTCAGTGTCTGCCTGTCAATTCGGTTGCTAAAAGTGTTATTAGAGGTCACCAATTACAAGGTGCTTATAGACCTATAGGCACTTATAGACATGGATATCCTATAAGCGTTCAGTTAGTATTTTTGTGTGCAAGTCAGTATTTTTTATGTGCGGTTAGTATTTTTGATAGAAAACTGTAGCAGCATTTTTTGTATTTTTATGTTGTGCGTGTAAATACGAGCCTTTGTAAAGGGGCTTTAGACGCTTTCTCACTCAATCAATGTTGCTAATTTAGTAACGTCTAAAGTATTAGATGTATTTAGCCTAAACGTACCTCAAGGAAAGTAGCAACAGATAGAATAGTAAAAGGTCCAGCATATAGTATGAACGGTTCCTTCAATTTTCCGGCGAGAAGAATAATACTTCGGCGCACACGCATATTTGACGACCACCAGGCGCTCTCGTAAACACCTCCATCGACTGTAGAACACTGAAATTATCATAGCTGATTGTTAGATGGTTAGGAATCCTACTACTGATCATACTGAACAACGTTTTTAGTTTTTGATCCCTAGGGATAGACCCTTATGTTCCAGGACTTTATCCCTCCTTAAAACTCCTATACGTAACACTTGTCCTTATGGAAACTAATTCAGTGTCCATTCAGTCCAACTGTGGAATGCTCTTTCACATAGTATTTGCGTCTTTCTTACTATAGCTTAAAGAACACTACCTCTAACTGTCTGAATAGGTAAATATTATATATATATATTTATGTTATGTAGTTTATTACACACTATGTATATATAAAATACTTTATAGATTGTATTTATAGGACTCGTAAGTATTGATAATTTTATTTTGTAATTAGCCTTATAATTGTATAATTCTTTGTATGTTTTTCTTCTGTGTACACGTGTATGATTACTTCGTTTATGTTACTTTTTCCTATTATAATGGTTTTGCTGTCAGAAATCTCTGTTTAGTGATAAGCTCGCCAATGTGCATCTCTTTTCACTGTATTTTTTGTCAATGTTTATAGTTCCGTGTGTGAACAATAAAGAATAAAGAATAACTATCTAAACCAACCTCAAAAGCAAGTTCATTTGCATGCCAGCAGTATACAAACAATTGCGATATCAAAGCTGTCGTGTAAACCACTATCCACAATATCTGTGTCGCATCTGCGTTGCCCTGTGTTTAAACATAATTTTTTTTTATGTCGCAGGCAAATAGTAAAATTCCGCCGTTTACAAACGGCGTCGCCAGTTTCTAAACAGTTTCTGAATCATCGTCAAATTCGGCATTTTCTAATTTGCCTCGGCAAATAGTAATTCTGTTAGAAGTATTAAGGGTCGCCTCGCTCCACTACGCTTCGCTCGGCGCCCAATATGTACTTACATATATTTTTTAAGGGTTTTTTTTATTTTCAAAAATCTTAACCTAGTTACAAAAATGCACAATCAACAAAAACCCATAGGGTTTATCAGTGATTGCGGAGTTCGGTACTCATATTAAATTATAGTAGCAATAGGTAAGCATCTCACAACCATAGCTGGGTGGTGATCGCGGTCGGTCCATGTAAACCGTAATCGCTCCTCCTCGCTCCGCTCGCCGTAGCACCTTTTTTTCACTTTTTGTTGAAAGACTTTCGATTTCGCCATTTAAGAAAATGACTTCGTCATTTTACAAGTGGTGGGCATTTTCAAGTTTAGAAACTGACAACGCCGTTTGTAAATCCGAGTAGGGAAGTACTAGCGCTCCACGCCGCTGTTAACGTTTAACAAGATAATTTTAGGACATATAAAAACCCGGCCAAGTGCGAGTCGGACTCGCGCACAAAGGTTTCCGTACCAATATCTATAATAATACAGATCGCGCCAAACTTCTAGTACGCTCGGAAGTTGCTCTTCCCAAGAACGGCCCATACATTTTGTTCCTGCTAATGCGAATCGCCCCGTGTTTAGATGGGACTATAAGTTTGGCGCGATCTGTACTCGTTAACTTGTAAAGCCTACTTAGTTGTGATAGTTTTCCTTTTTATTTCGTTATGTATACTACTACCGTGATTTTTTTTCACGTCTCCATATACAACCGTTTCGCTGGCAGGGGGGGGACACTTGACTCTTACAAAAATTAACACTTTTAAGCTTAATATTTTGAAAATTTAGATATATATTTTTAAATTACCTATCCAACGACACCCTTCACTAGGGGATAGACGAGAAAAAAAATCATCCCCACTTTACGTGTGGGTACCCTAAAAAAAAATATTTTTCCAAATTTTACTGTACCCCTTTATTAGCGTGATAAATATGTATACCCATGCCAAATTACAGCTTTTTAGTTCTAATAGTTTCTAAGCTAAGCCGCGGACAGACAGACGGACATGGCGAAACTATAAGGGTTCCTTGTTGTTGACTACGGAACCCTAAAAACTCCTTCTTTAAGTGGTATTAATTTTTTAATTCTGTATTTTTCTAATAAGCATCATGTATACTAATATTCATGTGACGCAAGTTGTGGACCAAATCTACACTCTGTGCCTATATAAATATTTTAGACTATATAGGTACTGTAGAGGTACAAAAATAATGATTTTCACCCAAATTAGTTCAGTAATTTGTATGTGGATCACAAGCAAACAGACAGATCGACAAACAAAAATAAGTGATATTTTTTACTACTTTTCCATTTATCATCACCCCGTGAAATTTTCTTATTTTTCCCCTTTTTTAAGTACAAAAAGCTACTATCGGGTGACACAAATAAAACTTACCAAGATAAGTTGTATAACACTGCAGCAAATACAAACTGAGCAATTTAAAACGTAAATAAACATTACAGGAGACAACAGAGAATTGAAATTCCCTTTCAGCCTGAAACAACAAGAGCTATGTGAATTTGTAAACAAAAAATGTGAGGATTTATATCATCTTAAGGAGTTTTTGTGAATTAATCACAATGAAAACAATGAAATTTTAATGGTAAGGAAATGAAACGGGTTCCTAGAGCCAACTCTGAAAACTGTTTCATACAAAAGTACCCCGGCGGATTTGTATGGAGTATGTTGTGTCAGCTAAATTCGCCTTTTTTATATTTTTATTTATTTATATTTAAAGAAAACTAACAGAACAAAGTAACCTATAAAATGAACAATTTACAGCCAATTAAATAGTAACATAATAAAAAATTAAAAAACACAAATGCAAAAAAACAATAACAATTACTAACTGACGCTATAAAAATTTGAAATTTAGAAATTTAGATTCACACATAATAAACAGAAAATAAAAAAAGAAGATGGTTTTAACTGGTTAAAATAGAACTAAAATAAAACACAAATAATGAATTTCTAAAAAACATTATCAAAGAAAAAAGAAAAGAAAGATAGGACATATATTATGTACAAAGTAGTGCATATAGTAATATATAATAATCAAATATTGAAAAACTTTGAGCTTAGCACCTTTCTCCTCTGGCCATAGAGCGGAAGAAAATGTCAAGATCGTGTTTACATGCTTTTGTACTCACCATAAATAACTATTTTGCCTGTAATTTGTGCCAACAAAAAAAAAAAAAGAGAAAAAACTGGAGCTTGACGCCGCAATCTTCTAGGTAAATAAAAAATCTATTTAGATAGTAAATTAGGGCAATCAACTTGGTCCGAAATAAGTCTTATTAAGAAAAGAATGTCAGCTATCGAGCGGCGATATTATTTTAATATGATGTATACATACATCACCTGGGGCCTTATTGTCTAACTTTGAATCTATCGTGATACCTTTGAATCTGACATTTGTACGATACTTCAAATCTCAAATTCAAAGGTATCGCAATAGATTTAAAGCTACACAATAAGGCCCCTGATCAAAAAGTTGATAGGGCTACAATAACTTAAAGTGATTTTTTGTGATGTTTATGTCAACTTTAATGTTTCAATTATTTCTTAACGTGTTTCGTATTTTGTATCTATGTATATCTACTTAATCAAAATGGATTTGCTATTGTTGCGATTTCAGAGTTGGTTCCATTGAAAAAGTTACTTTAATTAATTAATTTATTTTAAGCTTAATTACACATAAAGAATAAAAAGTTTTGAATTTTATAAACTAAGTACATTCCAAATAACATAATTTGTTAACATATCAGAAGTTAACTAAAAGCTAAATTGACTGAAAAATAACGTCAACCCTACTTTGGGTGCTAAAAATTCTAGCCTACAGGCCATTTAGGAATAAATTGAAAAATAACTCACGCAAGCAAGCTACTATGATGCCGATGACATTCTTTAATTCGCTCTATTATTTTTGCTTCTTCCAAAGGCCTACCGTTTGCCTCAAAGATTCTTCTACATTTCTCTTTCAAAATCTTCAAATGTCCTTTAAAAAACGTCATCAGAGATACCGCAGTAGAATCAAAACCGGCTATAACTAATCCTCCTTGAGCAACTACTATTATCTGAATTGCCAGAGCAATCCAATAGCCGGGTGAATTGGTTTTGTCAAAAGGAAACCATGAGTTCAAAATCAATGGCGGTGGATCCATTCCATTCCTTACTCGTTCTGACGTCATGTAAATCATTAAAGGTGATAAGATCATCATGAAATTCGTTACTTCAGTAAGAATTCCGTACGAGTAGGTCACAGTTCGAGAGTATGTAGTATATTCGGACATAATCTTCAAAGAAACCGGATCTTTTCTCCGCCTTTCGTGGATCTCTTCCAAAGAAATACCTTGAATAAGTTGTTTCCAGTGTGTTTGCCAATAAATGAAGGTCACTACTTTTATGACACAAACGCCGCTGAGAAGCAAAACTGAAACATTTTCCAAAGCCTGAGTAAAGTCGACTTTTATAACTTCCAAAATTTGGGCGATTACAAGTATTGGGTCGATGACATATAAGAAGTATGAACAACACTTGTGTATTTTATTATCAGTTTGTAAAATCAAAGCTAAATTTAAAATCTTCATATTTGGTCCAAGTAGCGGATAATAAGGCGACTCAAGCTTATCTAAAAGCCTTTTTATTTTTTTTGTGATCATTTTAAAAAGGATACGTTGAGTTTGATTGAAATACGAGTATATTCTTGGCATAGAAAATGTACGATATAATCAGATTTCTTGAGCAAATTGAAGTAAATTGCTAGCGTTTTTGCCAACACAATTAGCTCTAGTAATTGGTGTTGAAAGCTATGCCAATTTATAGAATTGTTTCTAACTAAAGATATCAATGTAAAGAAAATTTTAAAAAACCTGGTCAATAAGTAAATATGCTTACGAATCTTTAATTTTACTATATATACTCCTAATTATTACTGCGACTTACGATTTTATTTATTACCAATATGATGAATGAACAAAAAAACAATTACACCGAATAAACAACAAAAACTTTACGTTATAAAAACTGTTATGTTGTCTCTGCCGCTTGGCAGATTGCCCAAGACGTTTGCCACATTGCTTTGCTGCACCATCACCATCATTGGAAGCTCAGAGTTATGAAAGAAAGAAAGAATGAAAGAAAATAAATTTATTGGCGCGTTTACAAAAGAATAAAAAGAACTTATAGCTAACACAGTAGAAAAGGTTTATTTAAGTAGGGAGTAATCTATAGATAAAAATAACACGACAAAAGGATGTAGCTCAGCTATGTGCCATCCAAACCATGCTTTGGTTGGCGCTGGTTTTCAGCTACCTCCGTTACAATTGCCTGATAAGGTTTTTACGAGTTGTTAACAATTTTATTTACTAAATTGAAAAATCAATAACAATTGGCAGAAATGGCTTATAACTAAATTAAAGAAAATAAAAACAAAAACCAAAAATGCGTAACAAGATAAAAAACAATAAAAAAAAGGTAATTAGTATATACAGATATAGACTTATTAGTAGGGTGTATAGTCTTAAGCATTGTAGGATTTCCAAGGTTGTTTCAAATGTCCAGTCTCCATTTGCTTTTTCATAAGATACTGTTTATACCTAAACTTAAATGTATGGGCTGAGCACTTTTGTCTCAAGGGCGGTGGTAAATTATTCCATATTTTTGCACTGCGGTATGAAAAACATCCTCGGAATCCTGCAAGTTTATGTTTAGGAGTATACAGTAGGTTTTGATCCTTTGATCGTGTTCTAAAACAATTAACATTTTTCAAGAATTTTAATTTTTCAAAGAGGTAATTAGGACACTGTTTCCAAATAACTTTTTGAATTACGCAAGCCAAATGCAACTCCCTTCTAGCTTCCATGTTTAAAATTTTATGTGCGTTTAGATGAGGAGTGACGTGGGCGCGCCTCGGTATCTTATAACAGAACCGCGCACACGCATTTTGAACTCTCTGTATAGCATTTGCTGTTTTCCTACATATTCGATAACCATAAACCGCACTGCAATAGTTTGTGCTGTGCCTTTGCCGCCGTTGCCACGGCCACGCCAGCCATCAACCGTTATATAGACGTCAGGGTGTCGATGCAAGTTGCATCCATATTAGGGAATAACTGTTCTGCCATGGAAAAAGCGGCAGTTATCCCATCTGGCCTCTTGCCGTCATTTCGTACAATACATACCGGTACATTCGGCTTGAAAATTGCTTGGTCATCGTAAATTTCGAGATATTAAAGGTAAATTCGAGGACTATAAGGTAAGAAAGTTAAGTAAGTTAACCTTGCCTAAAAACAAAATAATGCATTGATACTTAATCATAGTGTCTGGTAGTTCTTTGAAATTTCGCATTTACATTTTTACTAGCTTTTGCTCGCGTGATATTCGGATTTACGTCATCTTTTTCTCAAGGTAACAGTGTTTTTTTTTCGGGATAAAATGTAGTCTGTGTTTTAATTCAGGGTATAATCTATCTCCACATCAAATTTCATCCAAATCTATTCAGCTGTTTCAAGTAACAAACATACTTACTCACCCTTGTTCGCGGGGCAAATGTTGTGCGGACTTGTACCAAAATCCTCATTGTGCGTACCATTCCCGTTGACTTAGGCGAGTGTATTTGCTTATACGATATACGGCTGTCTCTTTCTAGCATGAACATCTAACAGAATTTCGTTACACTTACTGGAGAGTGGAGACAGAGATAGAAGCAATTAAAATTCTTTTTTTTTTTTAAATACGGCTTGTGCAGTCCTAAAATTTTGTGCAGGCCGTCCGCTCAACAAGGGTTTTGCGGACGTTAATACGTAGAGTCCGCACTTTAGTGGGTTAACGTACAAAATAATACAACGTCCGTACGTTGATGGTTTTTTAAACGAAACTACACGGCGACCGCATTTTGATGAAATACCGTACTAAATTATCAGGTAAATTATCACTCGGATCAGGATTTCGTCGATAAACGTCCTTCTAGGGCGGCCTGGTCGAGCTTTACCTAGTACTTTTATTTCGTCACTTTTATTCATTCTCTCAATGCTTAAACCACCAATACATAAATATACCTATATTTTTTGCAAACATATGCATAACATTTGCAACAAAAGATTTTTTTTATCACAAAATGGCTGTAATTTACTGATAGTTTTATTTACCTAGTTAAGTGGATGCGGTATTAGACGTGTTATTATTTATGGAAAAAGTATACTGTTTACGCCCAGAAATTTAAAAAGAAAATACATTTTCTTTCTTTTTTAAGGTTCTATTAAACACAGAAAGCCTTAATAGTAGATTACTGCCACGGCCGGCAAGTTAGGTTCAAAAAGCATGAAAAAAGCTCAGCTTAAGGCGAATGGATACGCCAACTGCAATTTGGACCTGTCTTTGAAGGCCTACAAAAACATTCATAAAAATATATGATAGGCATTATAGAGACAAAAACAAATTTTAAGTTTTATAAACTGTTTTTCTATTGTTAGTTTTGACAAAAAAAATTGAAAGTCATCGAAAGTTTCACATGATTAACACAAGAATTCTTTTACTACTTCCAAACGCCTAAAGCGATTTTAATCATTATTTCACCAAATTATAGGAAATTTTTAGATCTAAAAAATTTAAGTTCAAATTTTTTTTTTCGTTCATGGCGTCCATGTGAAAGTATTATTTTCTTCTATTTTGCGCTTGCCGAAGACGCAGTGGTTGTCGTAACAGCCACTTTTCAAGGCACGCTGAAATGAACATTATTTCAATGTCGTGTCCGTTGATATTTGTACCGACACACATCGAGTTGCTTATTTAGCGTGGTCATACGCCTCAAAAGTAACACTTTCCCGACTTCGAAGCATCTGGCCAAAACAAAATTATATTGTTCACCCTCGCTTGAACAATGCGCACGGTCCCGAGATCCGAGATGGGCTTTGGGCCACGTGTACACGACTGGTCGGGACGCTCGGAACTCCTTTTGGTGGTTCAATCAAAATCACCATTTATGTCTTTACTATACTCATGCTTGTCTCCCAGAGGGGTAGGTAGTGACTACAGATTTCCATCTGCTAAGATCCAGACACACCTCTTTCGCCTCTTCCACATCCATCAATCTTCTATTCCGCGGGTACTTTTGACATTGCCTTCTTCAATATATCGCCAATTTGGCCAACATACGTCCTTCTGGCTGTCTGGTCGAGCTGTACCTGCCATAAATTTCTTTGTACGTCTCGTATATTCACCAAAAATGTAAGCACTCTATTTACAGTATAAATGAAAAGTATCTTTACAAGTAAAAAATAAATTGGTCTGTCTGTGATAACGAAAAAGAGGTTTTTTTCTCAAGCTCATTTTTTACAGCCTTTTATCTGTTTGTTTATTTTTATTTTTTTTTATTACACTTTTGCACATTTACATATAAAGTATTAAACTAGGAAAAATCAAATGAAACAACCTAATTATAATAAAAACATTGTGTGCAAGGCGGCACTTATTCGGGACGACTTAACTCGATTTTTAAGAGACTTTCATTGAGAACTTTCCCGTGAGTAATTGACATCCATCACACACTTTTATCCTTGAATAATTCTCTAAAAGGATCTGGAAACATTTAACATGTGTCACTTTTGACATCTGTCACTTTGACATGTGTCATTTTGACATGTGTTACTTTGACATGTGTCACTTTGACATGTGTCACTTTGACAGCTGTCACTTTGAGATCTGTTACTTTGGCATTTGTTACTGAAACTAGTCAATTTCCTTTTTTGACTTCACGAAAACCAAATCAACGCTGGCGAAGCCGCGTACGACACCTAGTAAGGAATAAATTTGTATTAAATAAAGCGTCTTTTCATGCAGATTACATTTACATTAACGGAAAACGTACAATCGTATACAGTGCTGCAAGGGTCTTATGGCATGTGGATTGGTTGTGTCCAAAATCAGAACTAACGCCGCTACCATACTCCTTGTTTCACAGCTGCGCCCCCATGTAACTGTCATCCACGCGCCATCAGATCCTTGTAGCACTGTACACTGAAAGCCTTATTAAAATTTACGCTTCGGTGAGTGTGGCAAGTTTATCTACCCCAGAGTACCGCCCGCTTTTTAGTTTAACTTGTTTTGTAATAATGTCTAGGTCAGTAGGAAAAACTATGCGCGTCAAAAGAAAACGATACGTCAATCTCGCAATACAATTTTTATCGCGTTTCGTGGTACGGGGTTCAGTACAAAATCCATCGACCGATTTTTCAGCTGCTCTAGAAATAGACTTAAGACAAAAATGGTAAATTGTAAGAGACTTAAATCGCCACAACTAACCAAAGTGTAAAGTTTAATGAGGCTATCTCAGGGTGCTTGAAAGAAGTCTATTCGAAAGGCATAATCTTTCCTAGGTACGTGGGCGACCGAGCTGCGCTCGATCAAAATACTTTGAGGATGAATAAGTACAAAATCAAAAAAATAATGAAAAACGTTTGAATCGTCGGAAACATAAAGGACACAAAAAAATGGCTTATATTCTGGCGTGGTTCGAAACAGGGACCTCTTGACACAGAACACATTGCGCGCCAGGCAGATGGCGGCGCCACACTTCGTTATGCGCTATTCATTATGCGGCTTATGCGCCCGTATACGACAAAGTGTGGCGCGTTCATTCGTCTATATTTGCTTTATTCGCACAAACGCTAATAGCGAATACACGTATCCGTCGACTTGTCGGTTTGTTGGCACACATCAAAGGACACGAATAAGCCGATTATGCGCGTTCACTGCCCACACTTCGTTGACTCATTCGTGTCTTGACGTATGCGGTGTGTGGAAAATTACGTGGAAAATAAAACCTATAATGGATTTAAATAGATACTAATTTATTTAAATAGTTCGTTTCCTATGACTTGTGATCATCCACCAGCGCCTTCGTTTTGGTATTTTAGTAACTTTGTACTTTATAAGTAGGTATTGGTAAGATTAAAAAAAGTTAAAAATAAGCTGCTGCCGCTGTCAACGCGTCAATCACCACTGCCTCCTTCTGCTTTGTGATTACGCAAACAACACAGCTATTCGGCATACCGGCACGAAGTGTGGATGGCATGTTTGTTGTTTGCGCACATAACAAATATTTTTGCGAATACAGCACAGTCGCATAACGCATAGCGCATAACGAAGTGTGGTGCCGCCAAGACATTCTACCAACTGAGCTAAATAACGTACTTACCAATTACTGTTTACCCATTGCTTTTATTCTTAGTTCTTAGCATTCCTCTAGATGGCGTTGTTCATATCACCATAGACAAATAAAGTTTTGTAGCAATTAATGTCAAAATCAATGACTGGTTTTAGCTCAGAGAGGTTCTTAGTTTTTTTGGAATTTGTGCTAATATTTCCTTTGATTTTAGTATATTGCTATCTTAGTGCCATCTAGGAATCTTATTAAACACTAAATTTGACACAAAGAAAACCGCTCGTTATAATTTTGTACGAAGGAAAGATAAGATAAGTGATTTGCGTGTGATTATGTGAAAATTTGCAGTAGACGACTTTTCACAGTGATGATACGTATCTAGATCGATTTTTCGCTCTCAAAAACCTCTATACTGTACATTTTATCGAAATTCTTAGAGCCGTTTTCTAGAATTTGATACAAAAAATGTATTTATTTACAAGTATTGCTCGTTTAATAGTATAGGAGATAATATATAATATAGTATAGGAGATAATATATAATATAGTATAGGAGATATTTATTCAAATATGTATACCGGGAGAATTATTGGAGGCAGATTGGCCAGGCTTTTTGCATAAATACCATAGTAAATACTATCTAAATACGCTGAGTCAACTAGTTACTATGTTTAAAACTGTTTATTAACCTACATAGAAAAAACCGGCCAAGTGCGAGTCGGACTCGCGAGCGAAGGGTTCCGTACCATTATCTATAAAAATGGCAAAAAAAACAAGTGTGTTGTATGGGAGCCCCCTTAAATATTTATTTTATTCTATTTTTTAGTATTTGTTGTTATAGCGGCAACAGAAATACATCATCTGTGAAAATTTCAACCGTCTAACTATCACGGTTCATGAGATACAGCCTGGTGACAGACGGATAGACGGACAGACAGACGGACGGACAGATGGACAGCGGAGTCGCGTTGGTTACCCTTTGGGTACGGAACCCTAAAAAATAAGCCTAAATAATTTATTGTAATTCAAATCAATTTTAATCTTGAAATCAGACTCATTCTGAATCATTTCGCGCACATTTTGGCGCACTCGATTTTCAACTTTATTGAGGTCATACTTCGGGTTATAAAAGTAAAGCCGCTATTTGCCGAAGAAAGGCCTCGTCTTAAGGCGATATGTAAAAGTTTTAGCGTCCCTTTTACTCCATATGCGAAAAAACCCTCAGTGCGAGAGGGACGGATTCGTGGAAAAGTAGCAAAAGGTCGGTTTTTTATTAATATAAAATGTACTTAAAATGCTATCAAAATTTCGTTTAACCGGGTCCTAGATACTGTTAAAAACCATCTAATAAAATATAATTGCAGTCCATATGTCATTCTAAATTGTCAAACCAGGAGAATTAAGACCTCATTTCAGGAAATATTTCTATCGAGCCGAAATTCTCCAATCACGTTTCTGTTTTAACAGATCCCTAAAAAAAGAATCCAAAAATAATATACTATTTTATCAAAATAATACATTGTTTACTGAAGTAGATATGCAAGTTCTTAAAGAGTCGATTTTTTTTCCGTAGCGCCTTAATAGTCATTATCGAGAGCCGCAGATTTTGCGAACGTTTCTGGACAGGTTAATTGACGCCTTGCTTTCATTAAGAGCCGTTTAGCAGGCGGATTGCGAAAAACCGGCCTTTTTGTAATTAATCGAAACGAAACAAAACGAAACGAATACAAAACTCTATTAGAGTTTTGTAGGATAATAATTGAGTTCTGTATCGATTAATTACATATTATTACCTGTTTGGTAAAAGCGATATTAGCAGCTGGAACAGGGGCCCATAAGCTGTCCCAGATCTACGTCCATGTAAATTCAATCCGCTTATATGCTACAAAGATAAGTACAAAATTTCCTACCAGAAAATGGTACTTGGATGACGTCCTCAGCACGAATTCCTTCCGTACGCGGAGTCCAAAGTGTGCCGGTGTTGTGACACGTTGTTCACCTCTACGGAGAACCTATACCCAACCCACCTACACCTGGATGCATCCAAACCCAGAAGAAATGGTAACCTGACAAAGTTCCGCACTTGTTGGAAACCGCATGGATGTAGGTTATGTCACACACACACAGGAATTAAACAAAAAATAGTCTTCTCGTCAAAATATTGTCAGACCCTGACTCAATAATGTTTTTTAAGATGTCCACATCAATTTTCTACGTATTAAACCATTAATATATTAAATATTGTGATCGACCGCGGCCTTTCCGAGGCTTTTTTGACAGCTCCAAGTGTCCATAGACAAAATACCAAAGACCACTATCGGATACGTTCAAAAACATACATTTTATCCGAAACATTACCTATACAAACTGTCATCGCAAAGTTTCCATTCGTTTCTGTAAATTAGAATTTTAATATTTCTTACTCCAAAATTGTTAATATTTATTTTATTTTAATATTTCTAAACAACAAAGTTGTTCCTCAAAAAACAATTTCAGTGCCAAAGAAAAATTAACCCCTTTTTCTGGTAACCTTTCTGACCCGCATTACCGACGCGATGACTTGAAGATTTTGGGACGGCCGCGTGTTACTTGGGTTAACTAGTTAAGAGTCATAAAAGGTAAAAGGTTGTTGTTTTTTATTGAAATAAGCCCAAGCCATCAAAGAATAGCAAATGGAGCACGTTTTTTACAAGTCTCGAATCATTTGCTCGATTTATCACGTAAGTGTGCAGGCGAAAATTTGATATCAGCCCAACACATGCGTTCACACGTTTTTTGATAAAACGTCAAGTTGACATGTGCTTGCTGTCTATGAACATGTTAAGGTGGGGTTCTCCCGATTTTGTCACTTTTCAAATTCATTTTAAACCGTGAAATTGTGGTAATAAAATTTTGAAAAAATTATGTTCATTCTTTGTCCTTAATATTTCGGCCACCCGATACACGATTACTTGCATTTTTCTGCATTCAATAAAATCGCAAGGATAGGCCTAACTATAATCTAAATATAATTTAATTTGAGTTATATTAATTAACATTATATCATCGCAGTATAGAAACACAGAAAGAAAAGTAAATCTGGATGTGAGGAGCTCTGAACCGGGATTCCTCACATCCAGCCCCCCTATTCTGTATCTTTGGTTGTCAACTGAACTGGGTGTGTATCATCAAAAACATAGATAAAAACAGAAATTTCAAAATTGTCTTTAGTGGGTATTGAACTATTAACGAACTGTGCCGTCACTTCAAATGCGAACATATCCTTAGACAATCGGAGTTCAATAGTATATCTACGTTTTTGATGATAGGCACTCAGTCCAGTTGGCAACTAGATATACATAATAAGCCCGCAGGTTTACTTTTCTTTCTGCGTTTCTATACTGCAATTATATAATGTTAATTTATATCTCCTTGCGATGGATAAATCACCAAGTGTTAAACATAGAATTTTATTTCTGTCATAGTTGAGTTATATTAGGTTATAGACAACATATTGGAAATTCTAATTTTCAGAAGCCAATAGAAACTTTGCGATGGCAACATACACAATACATAGGTAATAAGGTTTTGTTGAATAACTATTAAGAGAATTTTAAATTTAAATGTTCTCTTTCGATTAATTAGAAAAAGGCTGGCTTTTCATAATCCGGCTGCGAAACCGCTCTTAATGGAAAATTTGTTCTCAGGATTATTTATAAAATGTTTTGTTTTTTCTATCACATTTGATAATGCACCGTGTTATTTGTCAATCAAAATACGAGCCACCCGCCAATTTAAAGGCGACATATTGTAATATTTGCAGTTCGTAAGTGGTACCTGTTGTAACAATTTATCAAAACAAAACATGAAATGAACGTTTTCTGTAGAACGTACAGTGGAGACCGCATCAAGTAAGACACATTGGACTTTGTACCTATCGTATATTCTTCTCTGTAGGGGCTAATTTCGTACTGCATATGTATAGCTTGATGTGGTCTCGACTGTACACATGTTACTCTAAAAGCCCGAATAAAGGTAAAAGTCCGAAATGAACGATGATCGAAGAACGGACTTTTCCTATCATTATTAAATTGGTATTAAATATTAAAGAAAACTTATTTGTTTTTTATTTAGTTTAAACTGTACATTTCTATAAAAACACATTATTATAATAATCATTTCCAGATATATTTCGACTTGTAAAGTCGAGTTTTATCTGAGTAACAGATAAAATTACAGGTGGGCTTATTTCTCATAGCGCAATTACTATTTAACAATTTCTAATTACCAATTTAATAAGTTTAAACTATATATTTCTATAAAACACATTATTATAATAATCCTTTCCAGATATATTTCGACTTGTAAAGTCGGCGTCAGTGGAATTAGTTAAAATTAAACTAATTCTTAAGAGAAATTACGACATGTGCATTTTTTCGGAGTGTGCATTTTTTAAAGTTTCTTGTAAAAACATGGTGCCACCAATTTTCGCGTTATCGAATTAGTGAGTGCTGCAGCTCAGTCGGTAAAACGTCTAACTTTCAATCTGGAGTTTCGAGGTTGAATACTGCCGATCGAATATACAGTGATAAGTATTTCCGTAGTGAGCATACAATTTCTGTTATAATTCTTCTGCATTTAACTCAGCTGCTGTTTTTCTATGTATCCATGTATATAGTTTCCGTATTACTGTATTTATATGATATGATATGAATATATTATATTAATATAAATTGTTACTATTTTATGTAAGTATTTATGTGATATGAATATAATATTAGTTTATAAAGGTTTCAGATTAAAGTTAGAAAAAGATAATCTATAAATAAAAGAACTAACAACTCTATAGAAAATAAAAATATTTTAAATATCACTTTTTTTTTTTTCAAATTGTAACAATTTCATGGTTTATATAACTAAATGTATACTTGCGATTGTCGGCACTTGGTGAAACTTGAAACACATCTTGAATTAAAAATTGAATTGAATAGATGTCAACATTATCATTGTTTACGTTGCTCAGAGCTAGTGCCTGGAGTCAGTGAAATATTTTAATTAACATCTTCCCTTGAAAATGGAGTAAAATCCGAAACCGGTTGGGAGTTAACATAAATAAATAATGTGAAACTACAAGTACAAGTGTTTTTTATTCAAGATGTTTATATAACTATTTTACCTACATAAAAACGTATGCCTCGCAAAGGGGTAGGCATAGACTGCAGATTTCCATCTGCTACGATCCTGACACACCTCTTCCGGCTCTGCAACAACTATCAATCGAGTCATACAAGCTCAAATATTCCGGGTAATTTGACATTGCCCTTCGTAAATATGTCGCCAAATTTGGACATGGACTGGATGGCGACTACAAGCAAACCTGTCTCACAGTATAACAGCACAAATCCACTTTGTAGGGACAGCCGACATTCAAAAACACCAGGCCCGGTAGTATATATAGTGTTAAATCGCGCGCGACGCGGCTTAGCTGAATCACAGGTGTGAGGAGCGTGACATACTGTTTAATCGCAAAAACATCGTGTTACGCTCCTCGCACTTTTGATTCAACTAAGTGGCGTCGCGCGCGATTAAACACTATGCTACGAGTGCTGGTCGGGCGCGGCGCAACTTGGCACGTTTTGCATAATAACAATTCAAAGTTATACAATGTTTGGGAATTTTATTTTGCATTTTCTGGGAGAGCTAATATCTCGGTTGACCCATAGAGACTTATGTTCTTTATCAGCTAGAGAATTGAATAGGATGAAAAAGAAAATGTGAAAAAATTCTCATACAAAATATATATATTATATTGTAAAATTGTATATAAAAAAATAAATAATAATAAAAATAAACATTCCTGTTATTTCGATTAAGCTTTGTAAACAGATTTGAACCCGTGACCCGAAGCAAAAACCTGAAATAAGTCCATTTGCCCAAAGAAAAACATCTTTAAATTTTACTGTCAGAACCATATTTATTGGCCACCCACCGACACTCTCGTGGAACATATGACATCACTATATAATTGAGCACTTGAATGGATATTAACGGACTAGGTGACGTCATAACCACCACTCCACCCTCATCTTGTTGACATTTGTCGTAATTAAACCTGAATTTGAGAGAAACTGGGATGAAGTGTGTTGTGTGGATAGGGATGAAAGGCTCAATTACATGGCTGACAAAGACAAACATATTGACAACATTCAAGCCTCTTTTGATCCATTTTAATTGGAGAATCAAATCGTTTTATTTTTTCCGAGCGATTATTTATTTTATTTATTTATTTATTACACTTAATGTACATTTACACAAAAACATGAAAAAAAAACATTAAAAAATTTTTACAGTGTACAAAGGCGGCACTTATTGCTAATAGCAATATCTTCCAGGCAACCTTTGGGTGAAAAAGAAAACATAGAAAAAAAATACAATATACAATACATACCTAAAAAAATCTGTCAATTGTGCCACTGTAGGAATTGTCCTATCCACCTTCTGCTTATTGTTTTCTCCGATTCATGGATGTCAAAACCACCGTGGTTTAGTGGTTTAAGCCTTGAGCTTTCATTTCAATCCAGAAGTCGTGGGTTCAATTTCCGCTGGGAACACACATAGTGAAAAGTCTCTTTGTAAATTGTCCTCAATTTGGTTAGGATATTGTAGGCTGAATCACCTGATTGTCATAAAAGTACGATGATTACGTGTTTCAGAAGGCACGTTAAGTACGATGATTCCGTGTTTCAGAAGGCACGTTAAGTACGATGATTCCGTGTTTCGGAAGGCACTTTAAGTACGATGATTCCATGCTTTAAAAGGCACGTTAAGTACGTTGATTACGTGTTTCAGAAGGCACGTTAAGTACGATGATTCCGTGTTTCAAAAGGCACGTTAAGTACGATGATTCCGTGTTTCAGAAGGCACGTTAAGTACGATGATTCCGTGTTTCAGAAGGCACGTTAAGTACGATGATTCCGTGTTTCGGAAGGCACTTTAAGTACGATGATTCCGTGTTTCAGAAGGCACGTTAAGTACGATGATTCCGTGTTTCAGAAGGCACGTTAAGTACGATGATTCCGTGTTTCGGAAGGCACTTTAAGTACGATGATTCCATGTTTTAAAAGGCACGTTAAGTACGTTGATTACGTGTTTCAGAAGGCACGTTAAGTACGATGATTCCATGTTTCAGAAGGCACGTTAAGTACGATGATTCCGTGTTTCAGAAGGCACGTTAAGTACGATGATTCCGTGTTTCGGAAGGCACGTTAAGTACGATGATTCCGTGTTTCAGAAGGCACGTTAAGTACGATGATTCCGTGTTTCGGAAGGCACGTTAAGTACGATGATTCCGTGTTTCAGAAGGCACGTTAAGTACGATGATTCCGTGTTTCGGAAGGCACGTTAAGTACGATGATTCCGTGTTTCAGAAGGCACGTTAAGTACGATGATTCCGTGTTTTGGAAAGCACGTTTAGTACAATGATTCCGTGTTTCGGAAAGCACGTTAAGTACAATGATTCCTTGTTTCGGAAAGCACGTTAAGTACAATGATTCCGTGTTTCGGAAAGCACGTTAAGTACGATGATTCCGTTCTTCAGAAGGCACGTTAAGTACGATGATTCCGTTTTTCAGAAGGCACGTTAAGTACGATGATTCCGTGTTTTGGAAAGCACGTTAAGTACAATGATTCCGTGTTTCGGAAAGCACGTTTAGTACAATGATTCCGTGTTTCGGAAAGCACGTTAAGTACGATGATTCCGTGTTTCGAAAGGCACTTTAAGTACGATGATTCCGTGTTTTGGAAAGCACGTTAAGTACAATGATTCCGTGTTTCGGAAAGCACGTTAAGTACGATGATTACGTGTTTCAGAAGGCACGTTAAGTACGATGATTCCGTGTTTTGGAAGGCACGTTAAGTACGATGACTCCGTGTTTCGAAAGGCACTTTAAGTACGATGATTACGTGTTTTGAAAGGCACGTTAAGTACGATGATTTTGTGTTTCAGAAGGCACGTTAAGTACGATGATTACGTGTTTTGGAAGGCACGTTAAGTACGATGATTACGTGTTTTGGAAGGCACGTTAAGTACGATAAAAACGAAAGTGTACCTAACCACAAAGAGCAGAATTATTAGCCTACGCCAAAAACTCCTAATATGTCATAAATCTACCAAACGAGGTGATTACGCAGTAAGCATATTTACTCAGCCGGATGAAACACAAAATCGCGACGGAATCAGTACGCTTTTAGAAACCCAAGTATGTCACGTAAACGTAAAACTACGCGATATGGCGGGAGTGCAGGCGAATGCATACCATGTCAGTTTGGTACATGCTCTAAGCATGTCAGTATGAATCGACAGGCTGTCATTATCAATTTCAAGCCTATCAGTGGACGAAATCATCACGGTTCTGTGCAATTTTTTGTATTAAAGGGCAACTCCCAACAGCGTATCAATTATCTTTACTGTCGGAGCGATTAACAGAATACATAAACACTATATTGAATTTGTCCAGTAAGATCAGCAGTTTAAAATGAAACAACTTCTTCAGCAGGCAACATTTCCTTGAATTTTTCCGATTATAAAATATTTTTAGGAATTTCGAAACAAGTTCATGACATGAGTTCTTTGAGTCTTCCTTACTTACTTTTATTAGAATATTTATTTCCAAAGCCAACGCCATAAAATAGCTGGCGTGACATGGAATATGCAGCAATGATATGAAATATTACCAAAAGTGTATGTCTATGACGCGTATCCCATACAACCATTTTGGTCGCAACGTCGTAACTGCTACATTTCTGTGTTACAACCCAAGTAACAAATTTCGCCGCTCTGACCGCTTAGTTTCGTCGTTACGTCAACAAGTGGGGAAGTTCCGAAACATACATTTGGTTGTGGTATAGACAACATGTTGTAAAGTTGTAGAAGCTTGGTTACCAGGTTGTTACGAAATTTTGGTGAATATGTTGTAAAGTTGTAGAAACTTTTTACCAGATTGTTACAAAATGATGCTCGCGTGATTGAATGACAACGAGAAACGAAAAATCGAATTGTGTGCCAATGTTTTATTTACTAACTGTCATGTCAACTTTACCGCAGCCATTTATTATTTTCATTTTTATATACCTATGCCTGTTTTTAAGTTATTTATGCGTTTGACAAAGTGCGCAAGCTAGTTCATCGCCTAATTTGGAAAGAAAATCCCAAAAAACAGGAGCTCCCGTGAAATAATGAAAGGTAAGTCAAATCTTTGGTTATTTTTTATTATTTTGCATAAATAAAAACATGCAATAAATATGTATGTTGCTTGCAAATCGTTCAGTGTGATGTGTTTGGATCTAATCTCATTATATTATAAAGTATATAGCTGTAAATTTGGTTTATTTTGATTTCATGAGGGAGTTGCATGCCTTAGTAACATAGTGCACACCAAAGTGTATTTCAGTAACAAATTCTACTATGGCTGCCGTGCTAATCCGATATCAGTGGCTCCAAACATTTTATTTGCCCCAATATTTACATCTGTGGTTAATTTTATTACTGTATGTTGATAGTAACTAGATTACACTACTTGATTGATTACATCAAGAAGACCATTAACTTTTATCTTCTTTGTTGTTTGTATTTTTGAAAAAAAAAGCTCTTGTTTCATTATAATATATTCATTAATAGTATGGGCCCTTTAAGAATTGCAATATACGTACGTTGAATACAATTTATACAATTTATAAGTTGGAAGTGCTCCGGCTGCCGGATCCAGAACTTGGGTCGGGTGCCGGAGCCGGCATTTGGGACAGCTGCCGGAGGTCAAGTAATAGGGTGCTTTTATAATTTTGCACGGTAACGGCACGTATTTTTTTTACACGGTAATTTTATATTCGAATATTTGAACCAGTTCATTATTAGAATATTCAAATGCAAGCCCTAACTATCAGGGTGCTCCACGTGCAAGTGAGGTTGTCATTTGGGGCTTTTGATTTTTGGAGCTCAAGTAATTAAAATATTTTCTTGATATGTTTCAGATCCACATCAGCCACGAAGTTCAGCCAAAGCCACACACAGGAGAAGTTCCCCACAATAAGAGGCCACAAAACCTTTCGTAATTTTTTTCAAGTGTTTGAAATATGATTCACAAAATTGATTGTTTCGCAAACAAAACGTGCTCACTTAAAAAACTTGATGCATGAAGGAAATATTAGTATAATTATTTCAAAAGTGTTTTAGAAACGTAAAAGAAAAATAGTTTCCCACAATTAGGGGTCACAAACGGGATTGATTTTACGGTGATTTAACAGTGACAAGTTTTCGGTAAATTGTATTTTGTTTCAAAATAAAACTGTATTTGAAAGAATTAGTCCTTTATTTTCCACTTTTTTAAATCAGTCTAAATAGGTAGTAATAGATTTTGTTGCTAGTGCGAGATGGTCGATATTTCAAGCCGAGGCTAAAAACAGAACCAGAAATATCTACACTCGCACGTGTATCAAACGACGTTTTTTAATACATCTGCGAAAATGACAAACCTAATAATAATACATTCTACGATATATTTAATTTATATTCTACAACAATTATAAGACGGTTTAGACGTGGACGTTGTTTCAGTTTGTTCTTTCAGTCATAACCAGTTTGAAATTAATCCGGTTACTTCCAGAAATACCAATGAAACGATATGCAAAACCAGTCCACAGAGTGCTTACTTAAACGATGCTAATGTTATCCTCTAGATGGTGCTAGTGATAGAAAAATAAAACACTGCGCATGTGATACAAGCACATAATCTAGCATATTTTGAGCAGGTGTACTAAAAAAATAGTAACAGACTTCAATAGTCACAGCAGTCATTCACTAAAAAGTTAATAATAATTCTATAAAGACTGACGGTACCAAAGCAACACTTTTACCGACTTCTTTCTTCCTGAAACGTTATTTTATCTAGAAGTCGGCGTTCTTATATTGGTTTTTATGTTGCTATATCGTAGGAAATACGCCGACTTCTAGATAAAATAATGTTTCAGGAAGAAAGAAGTTCAAGTGAGTATAAGTAGCCATGTTTGAGTAGCTTCCTGCTATCAGCACCCTAACACAACATGATAACCACAATCTCGAGTTATGTGCTGTCATCCGTTGAAGAGTTCTACGGTGATGAAGCCAATATCGAAGGTCAGGTGGGTACACTGGCAATTTTCAGCAATGCCCTGCAATGAACACCCTAACACAAACTGGTTCCCGCAATCCAAAGTTATGTGCTATCATCCGTTGAGGAGTTCTATGGTGATGAAGCCAGGATCGAAAGTCAGGTGGGTATTCTGATAATCTCCAAGTAATACCTTTGAATCAGCACCCTAACGCAGTGATTGCCGCAATCTCGAGTTATGTGCTCTGATCCGTTGAAGAGTTCTATGGTGAATATGGTGATGAAGCCAGGATCGAAGGTCAGGTGGAAGAATGTCGATTTTCAAGTAATAGCTTGTAATCAGCACCCAGGTATAAAGCAATTACCTCAGTTTTGAGAGGTATGCTGTCATTTTCTGAGGAGTTTCACTGCCTATATCTGAAGACCTTCATCAGATCATGACCAAACCTAAAATGCGACCTACCTAAAAATCACTAATCCAAACAAAAAAAGAATTATTCAAATCGGTTCAGAAATGACGGAGTTATAGAGTAACAAAGCCCAAAAAAAAATACAGTCGATTTGAGAACCTCCTGCTTTTTTGATGTGGGTTAAAATACTCTTACTTATACAAATTAAAAGGCGTTTTTATTTTTTTCCAATTTTGATTTATTTTTGATACATAAAGTGACAATCATGTGGTAGGAAGGAAAAATTCATTTTGAAACTACTGTTGTGTTTATAATATAGGTAAATCGGTAATAAGTCGTTGAATCCTCACAAAGTTTCCTCATGGTAAATCCAAACCTAATTCAATCAAAGATTTCAAATGAGTTCAGAACAAAAGGTTGGCAAGAACTTACTTTTTTGTGAAAGAAATCGAATATTCTTTGATCACCTAACGGTTACGACTCAGTTTCGATGACAAAACCTAGTTTCCACATTTTTAAAGAACTATTTAAACACAGCTTAGTAGTATTAACAGGAACAATGTAGTTATACTGTGAGCACTTTCAGATAATGTAGTAGCAATGTAGAAGCATAATGTGAACTAGTTTACACATTTTTAAAGAACTATTAAACACCGTTTAATAATATTAACAGTAACCATGTTGTTATACTGTAAACACTTTCGGATAGTTTTGTTTGTGTTATTACGATGTAGTAGCAATGTAGAAGCATAGTGTGAACTAGTTTACACATTTTTAAGGAACTATTAAACATCGTTTAGTAATACTAACAGTAACCATGTTGTTATACTGTAAACACTTTCGGATAGTTTTGTTCTTGTTATTACGATGTAGTAGCAATGTAGAAGCATAGTGTGAAATAGTTTACACATTTTTAAAGCACTATTAAACACCGTTCAGTAACATTAACAGTCAACATGTAGTTATACTGTAAACACTTTCGGATAGTTTTGTTCTTGTTAATACGATGTAGAAACAATGTGATAATATTTACGGAACATCGCATCCAAAATTTGTCTCACACAATTTTAGATGCATAGTTAAGACTATACTTCTACATTTTGCGGCTAAAACTTCACATAGCCGCAAAGAGTATTAACTATTGCGACTCTACGACCATATTCCAAGTGCAGATTTCTATGTTACCGAAATTTCAGCCGCCGCGGCCGAGTTTGGTTGTATGGGATGTAAACTCGTCTGACGTGTAATACACTGTTTGGTAACAATGGCATCAAGTTCATTTTCTTAATCCATCCATCCATCAGCCTAGTTCGTCCACTGCTGGACATAAGCCTTTCCAGGACTTTGCCACTCCCGGCGGTCATCCTGGAAGAATTCCCCATACTCACACACGCTGGGCAGGCGGGTTGGTGAGCGCGGTGCCGGAATCCTCGCACCAGTGACGCTGGGATGGATATACCGCCATCCATCGGTCCCAGACATGGTGGGCCTCCTGGTTTTTTGCCTGTGAGCTGTCCTCTTACTCTCCCCTGAATTACTCGAGAGAATTAGTCGAGCCCGGCATCAGCTCTACCACCTGTTAACAGGTAACAAGTGATAGAGCTGATGCCGGGCTCGACTGTGGAGGTACCACCATCTTAGTTGGAGACCCCCTCGAAGTAAACATTTTCTTAAAAGAAGATAAAATAAGCTACGAGGTGACGAAATGTATACCTTTTTGGAATAGCAAAACTGCATAATGAACTTGCACATAAGCGTATCGATTTAATCTCCACCTACTGAAAAATTTTATACGATTTTCATAGCAAAACCTTGTTGATTTTGTCTACAGATGGGCTTGAAATCGATTTGTTTACGTGACATATTTGTATTTCCAAAAGCGTACCGATTTGGCTGCAACGCGGGGACGAATTCAATACGGTTGAGGAAATACGCATACAGTAAATTGTCTACCTTTACCACCAAAGAGCTCAAATTTCATTTATTTTTCGTCTAATCAGCAGCCAGCAGCGGCAACGTCGGCTGCAATTATCTTCAGGATTCAATGTTAGCTCTTTCCTGTGTTTGCATACTTAACGAATCCAGTTTGTTTAAGTGGGTGTGTTCAGATATTTACTTAGATTCTGATACTTTTTGTAGTATAGTTCAGGGGGGCCTCATACATGAAAATGGAGTAAAAAAAATATATTTTTCTTACCCTAACATGTGGGGTGTTATTGTCTAGAACTTAAGTAGAGTATAAACTTTTTTTTTTGTTTAAAGGCCAAAGCAGTAAGGAATTTGAAATTTCTGTGTATTACGTACTATATGCTTTATTTAATTAACAAATGCTAAAAACGCCGATTTATTATGTAGTTTTAGGGTTACGTCCCCGAATACTCAACCAACTTAATTTTGCAGTTTTTATGTCTGACAGAATAAGAGCATTACCTAAAATTAAATAAATATCTAGTTTGTAATAATTGGTCATATGTACGGAACCCTAAAAGAGCAAGGCTCGACTCGCACTTGGCCAGTATTTTTATTTATTTGTGACGTTGATAAAATATCACTAACCTTCCTAAAATGAGTTATTGTCTTAAAATAGCCTGGGTGCAAGTGTTACAAAATTTTGCCTTTTTTTAAATTGTAGAATAATAATATTAATCGTGATATTGCTTAAAGATCCATGTTTGGTTTTAATGACGTCATAACATTTTTGTACGGGTATATTTTTGATTTTTTCTGAAAGCTATTATGTTTGGTATCAAACGAAAAGGCTTTATGAGCTGATTGTAAAAATGTACTACGTCAATACATTTCAGTCACTCGTATTATAAAACCAAAAAATATATTTTCAAAACACACCAAGATGAAGAAAACGGCTCAAGGAATTTTTGTGAAAACATACGTCAGCTTACTCGTAATATCCTCATGTCTAACTTTATGAGAGCAAAAAAAAGCAATATCACCATTTATATTTTTATTCTACAAATTATAATGAAGCCATTGATACCTCTCCCATGCTTCAATCATCAAAGAACCCACGGAAAAGCACTTGCCCCCAGACTAAAATCTTGATTTGTTGCGTCTAAATTTACGGCCATTAACTTTTTTTTTTGTTGAGGAAAAAGGTACGAGAGAAATACGCTTTTTGTTCGCACATAATTAAGTAGATATTTCACTTTGATATTCAGGTTACCGTTTCAAGTAAATCGGTGCATTTGTGTGCATACCACCAAAGAAATCAACAAGTTTAAAATAATAAAATATATCGCCACGACATGAATCCCCGAGGGGGTGTCAGAGGTGTCCTGAGTGTGGACTGTGAAATTTAAGTCGCAGTCTACCTTCGGTACACCCGTATTTCACCGACAATTATTACGTCCCAACGTGATGGGTGGTGAACCCTGTCGCCGTACTTCGGGCACAAATTCACGGTTTTACGGCATGCAGGTTTTCTTCCGATGTTTTCCTTCTCCGTTCAGCAAGTCGTAAGTAAGAACAAATACTATGAACATTAATTCCGAAAAACACATTGGTGCATTCCCGACCGGGGGTCGAACCTGGATCTCAAGATTGAGAAGCCAGCTTTCTACCCCTGAGCTACCGCCGCTTTTAAGCAAGGACTAAATTATGTACACCTCCATAGATAAAATTGCTCTTAATTGCATCACAACTCATACAAAATCGTTTGAAAATTGAATACGCTGCAGCCATGACTCTTTATAAGCCTTAAGCGGCTTCAAACACTAGAATATTTATTTTATTTTATTTAAAATCAACGTCAAATAGAGAGAGTTTTGTTAGAAGTGGGAAAGCCGGCCAAACGCGCTCAAAATATATAAAGTTAATTAAACTGTAAATTACAAATTAATTTGAAGAAATTATTCTCACGTATGAGAAATAGCATGAAAATATTGTTCAGAGTCGGCTGTTTTTAGACCCATTAATGGTATTTGTATGCATCTTGCACTAAAATACAAGGCAAATATTGCTTAGAAAAATCATTTTTCTACTACCTTTATGAAAACGTTCCATTTAATACCCGAAATTAGTTTTGAAAATCGCACTTTCCGGGCCCTGTTGCGGAATGACTATCAGGTCAGTTTGAAATATCGTATTGAAATTTCATTTATTGCAAAATTAGGTTCTTTTTGACGTTTGTCTTCATTTCATGCTAAATTTGGTTCTTTTTGACGTCCTTAGTTTGTCTTTACAATTTAAATTCCTTGCGTTCCGATTCACGACATACTCGATTATATCACGTCTGACACTCTTTTTTCGCAAAATGATACTGACCACAAATACAAGCCGCCGGCCGAAGCGTGGAAAAAAAAGGTAAAAACCATAAAATACATAAAATTTGAAAGGAAAAATATTTATATACATAAATCAGGAAGTAGAAAAAGTATCGTTCGCAACGAGTAAAAATGGGTTTTCTTACCCTCGGAATGTAAGCTATTGACGTTCGCCTTCGGCTCACGTCGAAACTAGCTTCATTCCTCGGGTAAGAAAATCCGAAATTTTATACTCGTCACGAAATATACTATTATGGATTTTTTTTCTGTCCATTGTGTCCATGTGAATAGTATTATTTTCTCCTATTTTTTGCGCTATCCAGAAACCCAGCGACATCGTAATACAGTGCGCGCTGATATGAACGTTATTTCAATACATTTTCTGTCGATATTTATACCGACACAGATCGACTCAAGGTTTTTAGCGATTACCTGCCCTTTAAACAGCACTTCATATAAAACTTAAACTTACTACGTGCTGTCTAAACTTACTCGTAGATGATCAATGTTAGTCGCATTTTTCATCGTTGGAAAGTTAAAATAAGTAATTGCTTTAGTAACAAGATTAATAGCACTCAGTCTTTTAATGAAATAACTTGTTAATAAGTGTTCCATCAAGACACAAAGAGCTTTTTAGTATTGTTCTTTTGTGTGCCGTTTGTTGCCGATTCAGCTAAAAGGGTATTTAGTTACGTCAAGAATTGGAGATTTTCTTAGCAGAAATTTTGCTGCATGCATGATACATACTTCATAATTTATGCTTGATCTTATGTACTGGATATAGAAAACTATAAAGAAACAATACCGGGAGATTAAAAAAAAATTATGTGTTTTTACAAAATTCAAAATAGGTTTTGAAAATTAGAAAGGAAAATTAGAATTATATTATAAATAAATATAATGCATATGTCGTGGCCATATCGTAGAATTGACCATTTCATGATCTGGATGGCCATATCGTTATTCTGTTAAAATTGGAAGGATCGCCTCGCTCCGCTCCGCTTCGCTCGACTCCTTATTTTATCTTACATGTAAACCTAACACGCTCCTCCTCGCTCCTCGTCGCACCTATTTTTTACTTTTGGTGAAAGGTTTTTGATCTCATACTTTACAATCTGCCCAACCAGATATGACCACGACATATATACTGAAGAGAATCTGTCTAATAACTCAAAACAGACAACAGATTCTAAATTGTTATTGATCATTCTGTAAATCAAGAAAGTGTTGTTTTATCTTATTCTTGAAGACTGATACAGACGGAGCTTCACAAAGCCCACACCGAGGCTTCATTCCAAGAGTATCTATTTTCGTACGAAACCCTAAAAGCCTTACGTCATGATCCTACAGGGTAAATTACGCGAAAGATTTATAGGGTAGCACTAAAAGACCCTTAGTTATGAGGAGAATATTATTACCTGGAGACTCCGCTTCTTAATTTATGTTGGCAAATGACGATGTTAGAATAATTAAATAGGTAAAGCCGAGGTAAACAAAAAGGAATTTCCAAGTACCTACTTTAATATTTATATAATTTTTTTTTTTTCAATGCAAGTGCTCGTAAAGGCCCACTTTTTATGCATAAAAACCAAACAGAAAGTCGATTTTTATTGCCCTAGGACTTTATTTTTTTTAATTTACAAAAATTCGGCTAACCTGCAACTTTTCATGGGTACCATAAATGTCATACTTTTTTTTCACTGTTTAACGGCTCTGGATACAGTCCTTTTGAGCCAATCATAATTTAAAGTTAACAAGATTATATTTGTTTTATTTCCTCACACTATGCATTGAAAAACGTTGTATGATACACGGGCGTAAGAACAATAAATTACTCGGTTACGTTTAAAACACTCGCTACGCTCTTTTAAATCGTCCTCGTAATTTATTCCTTTTCACCCTTGTAGCATAAACTACTATTAAGAATATCTGCCAGACTTTAACATACTTTTAAGGGTATCCAAAGTAAAAAGGGGCAATTATGGTGAGACTCCATTGCTCGTCCGTCCGTCAGTCCATGTGTAAGAGATTCATAACTAAGTCACCACATTGTAGGGTGTCTATAGAATGTTATTAGAGCCCATTATCATTATCTAGATCCATGTCGAACTAAAAAACGTGAAATTTAAGTAATATCTTAAAAACAAACCCCTAAAATACGTAAATTTATCGGATTCTTACCAAAAGTAAAAGCAAAAATAAATACGAGTCAAACATAGAAAATGTTATCAAAATTGATGATAACTAAAGAAAAATCTACATACTCGTATATGACTCAGTCAAGCTGACTTTGATTGATATAGACAAATACATACTGGAAATTCAGTAAGCTATAAGAATCAAGGTTTCCTTTTTGCGAATTCGGAAAATATTTTTTCTACTCATAAAAGTACTTGTTCAAGCTCAGGGAGTCTATTCTACAGAAGCGAGCGAAGCGAGATTTCTAAGACTCCAGCTAAAATTATATGGAGTTCGTCAGATACAACAGGTATTTATGGTCGAGAAGGCTAATTGAGACTGAGAATTACCCTCCAGCCCATAGTTTATTGGTGCCGGAAGATTTTGCGAAACTCATTAAATATTATTTATTTACTGTTGACCCTCAGTATGAATTAGGCTGTTTAAGGGGCTCCACATCACTTTTGTATTTTATTCAGTTCCGTCAATGTACATCGTAAAAATTTTAAATAAATATGGCGTATTTTCTGACTCAGGACAATTATTAATTACACTATATAAATAAACATACTTTCAATATTCTATTACTCATATTACTTTTAATAAAGCATGAATTTCACGAAAAAAGCGATTCAGTTTCCATATTTCAAAACCGATTGAAACGAAACCAACACACGCAGATACTAATATAACTGAAGTTTTGCGTGCGCAGCAATAGATTAGAGCAGGCCCGCATAGTGTTTTATCGCGTGCGACGCCACTAGTTGAATCATAAGTGCAAGGAGCCCGAAGTACGGTTTAAGGTGATATACCGTGCTAGCAAAGGTCCCCGTTACTCCAGGCAGAAAGACCCGCAGTGCGAAAGGGACGGAATCGGGGAAAATTGTCAAAAAGTCGGTTTTAAATTAATGCAAAATTAACTAAAATAGCTACAAAAAATTCCATAACCAGTAATTTAGGTGTAGTTAAAACCCATCTAAATAAATATTTTTCAAGTCTGTATGCTATCCTAATTTGTCAGAATATCAAAAAATGTGTAAATTTAGACCTGATTTCAATAATTATTTCTATGGAATGAAATTCCTCCTATCGCGTTTCTGATAGACCAAAATCTAGTAAAAGGTCCCAAAATTGTTATCCTAATTTATTTTACTTGGAACTTCATTAAAAGAGCAGATAAATAACTTCAAAAAGTGTCAATTTTCACGGTATAGCCCCTTAATCGCAAAAACATCGTGTCACGCTCTTCGCACTTATGATTGAACTAAGTGGCGTCGCGCACGATTAAACACTTTGCTACGAGTGCTGGATAGTCAGTAAAAACAAAAGCGTTAGAGCAGGGGCTCTACCGCGTAATTCTTATTTGTATTGTAACGTCTTAGACCTTCATTCAAATAGTTATCTATATATTTTTTTTATTATTTTTCCTCGCCCGTCTTCTGATGCATTGTTTGCTAAATAAGCTGAGTTACAATTTCAAATTACAGTTAGTTGGCTTGCAACTTGTGCGCTCACAAGAGAGAGGGGAAGAGAGGGGAAGGAACACAGGGGGGTCGCAGGCGCAAGGGAGAGGTGGAATTTTGACGAAAGGGCAGTTTGGGTGCGGGCACGGCGCGAGAGACCCGCTTACAAGGAATTGACTCGGGACAATACGCGCGCGACACGGTTAACGAGACCAGATAACGAACGATGTGAATTCCGAGTATTGAGTCGAGACCAGACGCCGAAAGGTCCTCAAACATCTTACGAATTCAATAGTGACGTGTTGTAAATTATAAACGGTACGCGATAGTGAAAGTGCGAACTTTAAAGGACAAAACTATAAATTGTGAACAAAGGACAGAGAGTGAAGTCAATTTGCTGGCTATGGAGATCTATCGAAGCACAGAGGATACAGATAAGTGGTTTTAATTTCGGAATCGTTCAATTTGGAATCCCATGAATATTAGCTTTATTTATTTAGTTTTCCGTGCTTTTCGGTTAGGGGGGGAGATTAATTTGTTAGGTAAATAATTAATATATCCATATAATTATAGTGTATCGCTAAATTACCATAAGAAATAAGCGTAAATCAACCGAGCGTAGATTATTTTATAGATACCTATAACGGAATTAAATACGTTATACATAGGTGGGCTGAGAATTCAATTTTAGTTAATTTATGGACATAGTTTCACCAGTTTTGAACGTATTTCATGTTTTACAATTTAAAATGAATTGTTGAAAGGAGCGCGTTAATCATAGTATGAAATTATAAACATTAAAATACATTAGGTAAATAAAGTAGTAAATTTTAGATATATGTTTGCTTTAAAATGCATTTGGTCATAGGCTTTAAGGGGCACGTCACCGGACGTTTTAATTTGATATTGTTTTTTTGTGTTTATATATTTAGTTAGTAATTAAATTATTCTGGGTATTAAATTGAGTCATAACCTCGTATAATTCTACAAATAAGTCTTTGCAGAAGCTTTAGGTTCATAGTTGGTCGGATAAATAAGATATGTTTTGTTTATAAATTCAAAATATACAATAATAGCTGATATTTAGCGGTTTGCTGAGTTGGGTTAGAGAAAGCACTTTTAATGATCTAATTAAACTTTAGTATTGAGTGAATTTGATTCCAATAAATTGAATGATTTTCCTTTTGATGAAATCTGGATAAAATATTACTGTTAAAGTAAATAACATTATATTTGGAAAGAATTCATCAGAGTTATTTTTGAAGAGATTGTTTTGTGTGTTCTTTTACAGGAATTAAATATGTGATTCTATTGCAATACTTAAATTTTATTGAAAATACAGATATACACACTGGTGATGGTTTATTTACTCAATAAATAGGAAATTTGAGTAAATCATAGGGAAATTAAACTGCCTTAAAGAACTAATGATTTATTTGTCTTTTGACGTGAGAATAAATCATAAGTCAACTAAAAATTATTGATAGGTAGACAATAAGCAATTATATATTTTTCGACTACTATAGCTAGTAGATGGAAGTCTACTAAATATTTTAGAATAAGTAAACATAACACAATTTCACAGTAAAACTTCATTCTTATAGTATGAGAGTCCATGTAGGGATTCTTCGTGTATTTTATAAGTGGTAGGAAGGGCAAGATTGAAGGTTTATTTGTGAAAACTTTTACTGAAATTTTACAATTAAAATACTAAGCAATTGTATTTAGAAGTATAGTATTGCAATAGAATTACAAGGGGGTCTAGGAAAATTAGATAACTGTACTTGTGTTAGACTTTAAATAAATTTAAGTAAATTATTATAGACTTCAGAACAAGTCTATTTTCCACGAGCCGACTGTAGAGAAAATTCGGTAGAATTTTTTCTAGAGCCTAGAATTTTGCACAATGTGGGGTTGGCAATTTTCTTTAGATGGTGGCTTGTTTAATTTTGAATTAAAATTTTAATAACTGTTACAGTACAGTTCGCGAACAGTAAATTAACATTGAAATTGTTAAACAATTAGTAAAAGTAATTATTCGTAAATTGACATTGAGAATTAAGGCAGGACAGACTGAATCTCGAAAACTATAAAACAATCACAATACACCGTCGTACACAAACCATTATATATCTATTGATAGGGAATTATTAGAGAATTCAGCTGTTGTGACTTATATCTCAATGAAATTCATTATTTCTGAAATTAATCAATTGTTTTTCTTTGGCAAACCGTGTGCCGGAACGCTCCATTTTGAAATTTAATTGCTTGCTCATACCTTTGCATCCACAAGAAAAAATACTGCTTTCATGCTTCCGCAGGAGACATATGATGGACAAAGCCAAAGAAAAGTGGAACTAACGACGCGATAATATAACAATATTTTAAAAATAAAAAAATAAATAATTAAAATTTTATTTAAATTTTCGTAAATTTGTAGAAATTGGGAAATTGGGAAAATTATAATAAGTCATCGAGATTATGTCTAGAGTTTCCCGCAATTACAAAAGGTAATGTTCATATTTATTGTTATTAGTAGAAATCAAGGTTATGTGATGACCACGCCGTCGCTGTCGATAATAGCAATTATCTCTTGGGTAAAATGTGGAATTTCAATTATTCCGCCAAATGACAGTTCGAGTTAGTAAACTGGTTATACTGAAAATAAGGGTTTCGATTATCCTTACAGAAATTACATGCAACATACTACCAAAAATGGAATTTCGAATATTATGTAAATATGTAAATAGGTACTAATAAAATTTTCATTTCCTGCATGAATCCCCATTTCAGCAGCGGGAGACTCTAGACACGCCCAGATCCTGAATTTATGTTATTATAAGCATTTTAATACTCACATGGTTCTATGTTAATATCGTTGTACTATTATTAATAAAAATGAGATTAAATAATATAAGAACCATTAGAGTAAAAATACAATTAGATTTGAATGATAAATGTAGCCAATAAACCAGAATTATAATTGAAAGAATATCATTCAAGTCTTAAGTTATTTTAATTGAACTGCTTGGCGAAATTTATTTATAATTTATACTAAACTAAATTGTGTTAATTCTATTCCTGTATGTTTTATAATATAGGGAACATATTTCATTATTTTGAATGAGTTACTGGATTCAAGTACTCATCTAAATTCCAGTAAATAAATATTGCAATAAATACATTGCTAGAATAAATATTATTAGGCGGTTTGACTTCGTGAAAATTTTACGAAAACAAAAATGTGAGTCTCTGCGGAGAATAGACCTGAATTTTTGGTCCAATCGAGTTTTATTTCTTTTACCGTTAATCAGGATCTGATTCTGAGAGTACTTTTAATATTATACATATATTAATGTGTTTTATAGGAATTTTTAATTTATATTTTGGTTTTTTTTTTTATATTAAACAAAGCAATTAACTTGAGTAACATTAAGGTTGAGATTGAGGGGACTGGAGTGAATACATCTAAACTAAACTATAATAAATAACATTTCCATGTAATTTATTTTATTAAGCGTAAATTATTTATAATTGCACAAATGAACAAGGACGAAACCAGACAAGCAACTAAATTAATCAAATAGATCTACCCATATATAAATATATAATTACTTTTATTTAAAATATAATTCTTTAAAGCTAGGATGGTTGGTATTAATTCTAAATTGGATTGTTATGTAGAAACGTACAGGTGTTGAAGGAGACAAGCCTTTTTTTATTTTCATTATAATTAAAACTGACAAAACCACTCCATCGCTCAGGCAATTGAATGCTTTGAGTACTCCGGTATCGAAAGCAGTTAATCTTAAATAATAATTAGGGAGATTGGCCTGGCTTGTTTTTCAAATATATTTAAATGGGGACGATGGCGATTCATCATTGAAATATTTCAGACTTATTTAACAGAACTTAGTGATTTAGAATTTGTCGAAATACTTAGCATACTAAGGTAGATACACCCAAAAGGGGTTTCATATTAAATTTAATAAATATCTAAAATGTACAAGTACTTAATGAGTCGAGCTTGCTTGTTTTCCAATGCATTTAAATGACTGATCCAATCGGTTATTTGGTGGTTATATTTTGCGGAAAGTCTCAGCACTTGTTGAGGATGGTTAATACCCCGTAATAACCACTTCACCGTAAAATGTAACATAATTGGAGGACTGGTCAGGCCTGTTCTCAATATGTTTAAATGAAGATGTTATTGATCTTTCATTTGAACATATCGTACTTAATTTAACAATCTTTATGTTTATTTTGTCGAAATACTTAGTATACTAAAGCAGATTAACTCAATATGGGTATCATTTTAAATTGAATAGTTACATGAAATGAACAAGTACTTAAGGAGTCAAGCTTGTTTATTTTCCAATGCATTCAAATGCTGATTCGTTCGGTTATTTGAATGTTTCATATTTTGCGAAGGTTCCTGTAGCCTGGGGCAGATTCAGGTACTCTGTTACTATGATCGCCTCGTCGTAGAATATATAGTTGAGGGATTAGCCAGGCTTAATTTTTAATATATTTAAGTGAAAACGACATCGATCTTTCATTTAAATATAATCTACTCATTCTACAATTTTTGTGATTTTACCTTGTCAAGGTATTGAGTATGCCAAGGCAGATAAACTCAATGTGGGTATTACATTAATAAAGTCTTCAAAGTAGTTTCAGAAAGTATGGGAGATATCATTTTGGTTTTGGAAGTTTATTGTACTCGGCTCTCACACTGAGGGAGGAAGTCGCAAACCAAACATAAGGTGACGACTACTGGAATTGGCGGGGAGGGGCTAATTTGCTTGCGGTAGTCGCAACCCTCAAAACAAACAGTTCTTTTCAGGACTAAACCACCCTTAAAAGTTTCTCTGTTTCTTGGACAATGTCACACCAATTCTTTTTAGCAAATGAATACAACCTTGGATTGCTACGGTACAACAACACCGGGATATTCCTTCCTAGATGATTGTGGCCAATACAACAAAATTACTCCTGACTGTCCGAGCTGGTCTTGGTTATAAACTTTTATAAGATTGAGAAAGGCTGAGATCGTTACAGTATCAACTTCAAGCAAATTCATGCGGAATTCAACGCGTGCAAAAGAGATGGCATGTTAGGCGGGCGTCGTCGCACGCACGACAAATTTCAATCTCAATTGATGAAAATGAGAATTACGCGGTAGGCCCACAGGACTGAATTTTAGCATTGTGCAGCTCCATACGAAATGCACAACTTAAGATGGTTTTTCTTTTTTTTTATTACAGATATTAAATAAATGTGATTTATGGCATTTCGCGAACATAGTTTAATGTCAGTTAGGCTTTTCTGGCAAAATGTTGTTATTTTGTACATTACGTTGTAAATGTATGGGCACACAAACTTAAAACACGCTTTTAAATATGTGTGCCCATACATTTACAACGTAATTCAAAAAATAACAAAATTTTGCGGGAGGATTCCAACTGACACTGAACTACGTTCGCGAAATGCCATAAATCACGTTTATTTAATATCTGTAATTCAAAAATAAGAAGAACTATCTTAAGTTGTGCGTTTCGTAGAGGATACGAATCGTTCCCCCTTAAGTTAAAAACAACTTATATTTTAGAGTTTTAACCTAAGACAAAATGATGATTAGTGATTACATACGCCGAGAAGAATAAATAAGAAATTCCATTTCTTTTAGCCAAATTTAAAAAGCAACGGATGTTCGTAACAGCTGTCCATTACTGGAAACACGCAAAATTGAGTGGGGAATCACTTTGATATTTTTTCCCGCGGAGAAAAAACTTTTTTCATAAAGCGCTTTTGGGGAGAGTGAACGTTGTCGCGAAGGGTGTGTTCCATTTCGACACATTTATCTTAAATACATATAAAAATAAATTTATCGTCACGATATGAATTTTCAAGGGGGTGTCAGAGTTATTCAAATTCAAATTCAAATATATTATGTTTCAAAATAGGTATACATAATACACTTTTTAAACGTCAAATTTAATCTAATAAAAATATATGTAATAAAATAATAAATGTACATGAACTAAATTAAAGGTTTATATAATTTATGTAGCAATATATATGTATGTATAAGATTAAAATGATAGGTGATAATTTATATTAGACAAAGTGAAATCCAATCAACCGCCCAAACCCATACCAAAGACCCTGCCAGGGACCAGGAACAAGGTTCAACGATCACCAACCGAGACCCCAGACCAAACATCCTATATACTACATACTAATAGGTTACATATATAAATATATGCCTACCTCCGCCCATTCGATTAGTCTTGCTAAGAAGAAGGGCAAGAAACTTAGCAAGATCATGTCTTTTTTTTCAACATAAAACTTATACTATACAATATATGACTTATATCTACTTTAACCAAGGGATAAGAAAAACAAGACAGCAGGAATTCAGGTAAATGAAAAAAACAAAAACATATATATCTTTGTCTACCTGCCTCATATAGTCTTTTTCAGTGTGACCTGTGAAATGCAAGTCACAGTTGAAACTCGGTACATCCGCGTTTCAGCGATGATTATTACGTCCCAACAACGTGATAGGTGGTGAGCCTTATCTTCGTTCTTCGGGCACAAATACACGCTTTTTAGGACATGCAGGTTTTTTAATGATGTTTTCCTTCACTCTTTAACAAGTGGTAAGTAAACAAGTAAATAATTAAACACAAATTCCGAAAAACTCATTGGTGCATGCCCGACCGGGGATCGAAACTGGGTCTCAAATGTTTATTTAGTCTAAGGCATATCAATTGTGTTGCGCAAAAAATATACTTTTATCCTTTTAAAATTACAGAGATAAATGTATTTGGCTAAATAACGTGGAGTTGTTTTCTCTGTTTATTTATATAAGATGACTTTTATTTAATTTACAGGGAACAAACCATTACAACAGTCTAAGAATATACATAAATAATAGAAGCTCATGTTCAAGTGAAGAATATAACCAATACAACCGTCTTGGATTTTTTTAAATAGTTTCAGCAGTTCCAGAAATTACTCGCACGAATTTAATTAATGGCTATGTCCACAGGGAACTGCTTAGCCTCAGGGAACTGCCCATCTTCAGGGAAAAAACTATACAATACAATACAATACAATACAGCTTTATTGGTACACCACAAAAGAAAAATAATACAATTAATTGAACTTAAAAATACGAGTACAGAGGGTAAGTACAAATAGGCGGTCTTATCGCTTAAAGCGATCTCTTCCAGACAACCTTTAGGTGGAAAAAATACATTAATATTGCTGAAGAATCTATGTCCAAGTGAAGACTCTAACCATTGCAACATTGAAAAAAATTTCAAAATCAGATAAGTAGTTTCAGAGATTACCACCTACATTGAAACAAATGGACACATTTTAGATTTGTTACTACTGTAAATTAAATTAATAATTTGAAAAACGGATAGACTTACGTGAATTACTTCGCAATGTTTCGAGTTCTTTCCGAATTCGTTTTGTCAACATGTCAATGAACAAATTTTACCTCCTATTACTGTACTTAGATGAAGATGCCGAGTTCTTTGACTATATTCGCTAGCTTCCTATTAAATTACTTTTTTTGTTAATTTGTTATACTTTTTTGACATTGTATAAATATAAAATTTTATTAATTAACATTGTTCAAATTTATAAGTTTACCAGTGCATATTTTACCAATGTCTGAATAATTTAAATATTTACTGTTTTTGTGTTTTTTACAATTTGACGTGTAAATTTTCATTTATTAATAAACGAGTTCTTCAGTATTGTAGTATGTAGATAAAAGCAGGAACAAATGCTTAAGGCGATATATAAAAGTTTTAGCGTCCCTGTTACTCCATATGCGAAAAAACCCACAGTGCGAGAGGGACGGATTCGTGGAAAAGTAGCAAAAAGTCGGTTTTTTATTAATATAAAATGTACTAAAGTTGCTATCAAAATTTCGTTTAACCAGCGGGCCTATTGTGTATCTCTAGTTGCCTTCTGGACTGGGTGTCTATCATCAAAAACATAGATATACTATCGAATTCCGATGTCCTAAGGATATTTTCGCACTTGAAGTGACGACACAGATTGTTAATAGTTCAATACCCACTAAAGTCAATTTTGAAATTTCAGTTTTTAGCTATGTTTTTGATGATAGGCATCTCGTGCAGTTGGCAACTAAAGATACACAATAGGGGGGCAGAGGGCCTATTATGTATCTCAAGTTGCCATCTGGACTGGGTGTCTATCATCAAAAACATACATATACTATCGAATTCCGATTGTTTTAGGATATATTCGCACTTGAAGTGACGACACGGTTTGTAAGTAGTTCAGTACACATTAATGGCAATTTTGAAATTTTAGTTTTTAGCTATGTTTTTGATGATAGGCACCTAGTTCAGTTGGCAACTAAAGATACAGAATAGAGGGGCAGGTCCTAGATACCGTTAAAACCCATTGCAGTCCATATGTCATTCTAAATTGTCAAACCAGGAGAATTGGTGCTGAAAAAGACCTCATGCCTCAGACCTCATTTCAATAAATATTTCTATCGAGCCGAATTTCTCCAATCGCGTTTTTGTTTTGACAGATCCTTAGGAAAAGATTCTAAAAAAAAATATACTATTTTATCAAAATAATACATTATTTACTGAAGTAGATATGCAAGTTCTTATATAAAATATCGATTTTTTTTCCGTAGCGCCTTAAACAATGTAAACAGTGTCGAATACTATTTGAGTAACATACGATCTTCTCACGTGCGCTCAGTGCCCACGGGGGTTTACCAAGAAGATCGGCTACATTAGCTATCTTAGCGCTCATCAGTGTCGTACCGACAGCGTCGTAACTTAATATTGTATTTCTTATTTAAAAGTTAAAAATTTAATAGTAGTTTATGCTACTAGGGTTAAAAGGAATAAATTACGAGGACGATTTAAAACACGAGCGTAGCGAGTGTTTTAAACGTACCCGAGTAATTTATTGCTTTTACGCCCGTGTATCATACTACGTTTTTCAATGCATAGTGTGAGGAAATGAAAACAAATGTAATCTTGTGAACTTTAAATTATAATTGGCTCAAAGGGACTGTATCCATAGCCGTTAAACGGTGTAAAAAAAGTATAACGTCTATGGTACACAGGGAAGACTGCAGGTTAGCCAACCATTGTAAATAAATAAAAAAAAAATAAGAATAAAGCCCTAGGGCAAAATAATCGACTTTCTGTTCGGTTTTGATGCATAAAAAGTGGGCCTTTACGAGCACATGCATTGAAAAAATATTTTGGTATGTGGCAATTAACACCAAAAGCTTTTTTGTTAGCATTAACGCTACCCTTTTTATCGTTAACATCTTGTTTATTCCACTCAAAGGTTGCCTGGATGATATTGCTATTAGCAATAAGTGCCGCCTTTGTACACAATGTTTGTCTTTTATGTGAAAATGTGTCGTAAATTATGTTTGTAAACGTAGGTACAAAATTGTAGTAAATAAAAATTAAAATAAAAAGTTCAGTATAAGTAAGGTTTATAAACCATAAGTTTGAAATTTAATGCACAATTAGTCATGATCTGGTCCAAACAAAGTTAAAACAGCATTTGAAGTTGGTTTGGACCAGATCATGACTAATTGTGCATTAAATTTTAAACTCATGCTTTATTAACCTCGTTAATACTGAATTACTGGCGTTAACAGCCACATACCAAAATATTTTTCAGTTTTTAACTTCTAAACAAGAAATACAAAGATAAGTTATGCACTTTTTGCTAAGCGACTGACGTTTGACCTTAAGGCGCTTGATCCTTCAAATACAGCCAGATGGGTACTTTCTAAAGCCTACTCCTCGTTTACGGCTGGACCAAATAGCTTGAAAAAAATATATATGAATCAATAACTCTTTAAAAATATTTGCAACAAATTTTGGTTTTGTACAATCAAAACTTCTATATTAAAAAAAATAACAACTGTATGATGTTTTTTTGGCTTGAATTCCCTACTCCTCCTAATCTGCTATGACGTTTGGAAATATTTACACGCCAAAAAATTAAGAATCTGTTGAACTTTAAATGCAACATATCTCAAGTAAATCCAGTAACTTTTTCTATTAAAAATATCGAAATATGTAAGATTTCAAGGTCAAAGGCTAAGAGGTGCTCTGCGCGGGCGCAGGCATCAGTCATGCAGTGGCGTTCAGACGGGGAGGCTGTGTCACTCGTTGCCACGTACCACACCCTGGCGTCTGATGACATGTTTGCGAAAATATTTATAAGGATTTTTATTTGCGTGCGTTCAGAGAGTACTTTCGGCAATGGACTTAGTTATTTAGAGGATAAATTGTGCTGTGAAGTTCACGCGTGGACGCTATAATAAACTAGAAGTTTGACGAGTTAGCAAAGAACTTTTTTTAGAAAAATTATAAATATATAATGTGATTGAGAAAAATGCCACGAAAACCTAAAACAATAAAGAAGCCTACAAAAGCTTTGAAAATACATGCAGTAAAGTAAGTAAGTACCTAACATAATCTACCTACACAATCATTATCCATAGTAGAGTAGATATGAATAATTACTGGTAACAATTATAGTAGCTCATGGGTAGAACGCAGGCCTCTCAATTTTGAGATCCAGGTTCAAGCCTCGGTTGGGCATGCACCAAGGAGTTTTTCGGATTTTTTATGCATAGTATTTACTAATACTTACTACTTGCCGAATGTTTTGTGCCCGAAGTCACCACCAACCACGTTGGGACATACTTATCGCCGGTGAAACGCGGGTGTACCGAGTGCGGAGACACTCGAAACACCTCCAAAACCCCCTCGGGGATTCCTATCATGACGATATATAGGTATAATTATTATTATAAACAGCTATAAGCAACAATTCACGCAATAAACGTTGCTCAAAATTTTGTTTTTACTTCTATCCAGCTAAATAAACTACCCAAGTATCAAGGCTCGGACTATGTATATGGTTTAGCTCCGCTTCCGACCTGTTTTTTTGGACCGGAGCACTATTTGAAATACTTGTTTTAGTTCATTTCAGAAAAATATGTCCCAGGCAGGCATATCAAAGTTGTGGTATTTATACCTGTAATATTATGTAGAATAGTTGAATAACTAGAATTGTAGGTATAATACATATAACTGATATATTATTTCAGGGGCATCTAAAAAGAGACCACCAGAAACAGAAGGCAAAGAAAATAATCCGACAAAATCTGCAAAAAAGACCAAGTACTGAAAAGTTCATTCGGGTAGACCTGACAATATATTAATTCAAAATAATCTGTGTATGTAACCTGTAATGTCATTCCATCCATCCATCAGCCTCGTTCGTCCACTGCTGGACATAAGCCGTTTCAGGACTTTGTCATTCCCGGTGGTCATCCGGGAAGAATTGTCCATACTCACACACGCTGGGCAGGCGGGTTGGTGAGCGCGGTGCCGGAACCCTCGCACCAGTGACGCCGCTGCCCGTTACCAGTCTGTTCCATATAAGGCCCGGCTATAAGGGATGGATATACCGCCATCCATCGGTCCTAGGCATGGTGGGTCTCCTGGTTGTTTGCCTGTGAGCTGTCCTTTTACTCTCCCCTGAATTACTTCGAGGGGGTCTCCAAATAAGATGGTGGTACCTCCACAGTCGAGCCCGGCATCAGCTTTACCACCTATCAAATATCATTGTCATTGAAATTATGTAATGTTATTGAAATTTTGTAAATATTTTGGGTGCCAACAAACGAACATCACTTTCAAAACGGTAGCCGTAGACAACGGTAGGTAACTGCACATGTCGAACCATGTTGGCGATAGCCATCGACTACCATCGAACAATGGTAGTGAGCGTCAGCTATTGGTTGCATTCGACGCGCTGACGCCGCCAAACAGCGCCGACTGTACTCGATTGATGGTATTGTCAGCGTTGTATGGTCGACTGCAACCGACGGCTGACGCTAACGTCATTCGGTGGCAATTTATGCTATAGAATAGTAGACTGTCAGATTACAGTCGGGAACACTATCTCATCGAGTAACAAGATGTGACCAACTCGTAGTGATGTAGAAAAAAAACTACATCAAAATAAACCGGGTTGGCTAGGCGCAACCTAGAGCGTTTTATACAGTCAGCAAAAACAACGCAAATTTTCTGACAAAAAATTACGTCAATAAGTAGCAAGTACTATGTTCGATATAGCGTATCACAAGGTGCTTAAAAATAAGGTTTGCATGTCCTATGTTGGTACTTATATCAGCCTGATTTTATCGAATACTTTTTTATATGAAAAAAAGCTTTTTTTAGCACCTTTTATACGCTCTGTCGATGATATATACTTGATGATGTGATTTTTTTTAAGGGGAACACAAATACAAACAGAAATAAAATGTCAGCTTTCGGATGATTTTGTTGGAATAATTAGGTTACGTATAGCCATAAAAAATATGTATGTTTTTGGTTGAACTTTAAGGTATTCATTTTTTACAAACCACGTTAATCGATTCATATTTGAACTGTCAATGAATTTTTTTGTAACCCTCTATTTTATACTTCTTATCGATTTTGTTTCAGGTATCGCTTTCGCGATTTGGTTGTTTTTTTTTAAATAAAACTAGTGTAAATGATATCTATTCATTTTCCAAATACCGCGTTGATCGGGTCTAGAAAAGCACCCCCTTTTTCCAAAATTACGTAAATCCACTGATGCAGTCGGCAGCAGCAAGATATTGTCAGTCTACGCCTAGCGTTGGCGCCCGTAAGACGTGGAACCTGTGCCTTTTTTTGCAAGCTATAAATATCTTCCAAAACTACTTCAAAAGACATTGAAATTAATTTTATAAAGTAATATTTCGAGGAGCATCATATTCCTGCCGTTAAAAATTAATTATTTTATATTTGTTTTTGAAACTTGAGTATTTTTCTTTAATGGGTTTGCATTATTTTATAATTTATAGTAGGTTAAAAATTATACTATGTACTTAGGTAAATTCAAACTTATTTATTACGTTTTTCAGAGAAAAATATCTTTTGGACCACCACCATCTCCAGACTCATTCATTGCATTAGAAATGAACGGCAAAGACAATGATCCGACAGCCTCTGAACAAAAGACGATTAAAGACTCGATTCTGGTAGATTCGTTTTAATTTACAGCAAATGTATTACAAAATATAAAACAAGAAAATGAAAACCACAGTACAGAACAATAAAATGAAAAACAAAGTGCACAACCAAAAAAGTAACAAAAGGAAAAAAGAAAATTACAAAAACGAAAACACACAGAAAATGTATTACAATATAATAGAACAAGAAAATGAAGACCGCGGTACAGAACAATGAAATAAACAAAATACAGAATAAGAAAATGAAGAACAAAGAGCACAACAAAAAATTTAACTCATCTCAAGTGAAGAACAAATAAAAAGCAGAAGACTCATGATCAAGAAAATATATACATATATTTATCAAATTGAGGATTTACCTGCAGATCAGAGCTTACAAGTGTTAGCGAGGTGAAACTGTGGTACAGATTACGTAACATAATTAAAATTTACAGACTAAAAAAATATATGTTTTGTTTATTTTACGTGCGAATACAATCTTCATAAAAATGAAATCTAAAAGTTGCATCAACATCATTGAAACCGTTTCTGAGTACCCAAATATATTACATACTATCGGTTTTATTATGAGACCCGCAAATAACCGATACATACCACTCAAGTCTCTAAAAGCACCGAAATCAACAAAAATTGTAACAAAATAATATTTTATCAATATATATATTTTTTTCGTCATTATCGTTCAAAAATCATTCAAATATAAAAACAGAAACTTTTTATGAAAAATTGTTTGACTGCAACCGACGATGGCTGACGCTACCATCATTAGACGGTTACCTCCGACAAGGTTCGACGTCTAAAGTTACCTCAATCCTCTGGCGCAGTATAATACTGTGCCTCTGGCCTACCATGAGTTTGGCACTCGATACACGTTAGCGACAGCGTAAAACATTTGTATGTGTTTAGCGGTTCTAGCGGTATACGAGAGGAACCAGAATTTCCAATACATTATATTTTACGCAGTCGCTAACTTATATCGAGTGCCAAACTCATGGTGGGCCTACTGTTGACGGTTACCAACTGCAAAGTGACGGTCGTCTGTTACCGCTCAAGCCCAAGATTTATAAAGGTCTGACCCCAATATCAACTTGGTCACTTTCGGGTATCCTCACATAACCGATTTTGATGACATGTTACATTAGAGCAGGTACTGTATGTAACTGTTATATATGTTTTATATATTTTCGTGATTTCAGTACTATGACCACTAGTTCGCAATAACTACAACCACTAGTTTGTTTTCAAAACTACCAAAATATCACCGTGTAGTAATATGTACAGAATGGTCACATCTTTCTGTTACAGCGCAGCCTATTGAGCTTGAAAAGTTATAGTTATAGGTTTACGCATAAAACAATGCTACATAAATTTATTTCTACCTCGCTACGAGGTGTGAATCATTGCGACGCTAGCGATCTTTGTAGAGGGGCGCGGGGCGTCTGCGCAGAGGCATGCGGGGAGCAGCGCCTGTAACTCCCCGGAGGTGAGGCCGATTGCTCAAGGCCGTTGGCGTGGGTAATCACCTTAAGAGGCGTTTTTCCGGATTTGTAATAAAATATTAAGAAATAATTATAACGGCCAAAATTATAACGGCCATTCCGACCATTTTCGGTCATGGCGACCACTTAGACTCGTAGTTGGTACGGCGCTGATGAGCGCCAAGATGACTAACAGAGAAACGACCCTTAAGGCGATATATAAAAGTTTTAGCGTCCCTGTTGCTCCATAGGTATGCGAAAAAATCCTCAGTGCGAGAGGGATGGATTCGCGGAAAAGTAGCAAAAAGTCGGTTTTTTATTAATATAAAATGTACTAAAGTTGCTATCAAAATTTCGTTTAAGCAGCCCCCCTATTCTGTATCTTAAGTTGCCAACTGGACAGGGTGCCTATCGTCAAAAACATAGATAAAAACTAAACTTTCAAAATTGCTTTTAGTGGGTATTGAACTATTTACGAACTGTGTCGTCACTTCTAGTGCTAACATGCCCTTAGACAATCGGAATTCGATAGTATATCTATGTTTTTGATGATAGACACCCAGTCCAGAAGGCAACTAGAGATACATAATAGGCCCGCAGGTCGTAGATACTATTAAAACCCATCTAATAAAATATAATTGCAGTCCATATGTCATTCTAAATTGTCAAACCAGGAGAATTGGTGTCGAAAAAGACCTCATTTCAATAAATATTTCAATCGAGCCGAATTTCTCCAATCGCGTTTCTGTTTTAACAGATCCTTAGAAAAATATTCCAAAAATAATGTACTATTTTATCAAAATAATATATGATTTACTGAAATAGATATGCAAGTGTCGATTTTTTCCGTAGCGCCGTAATAGCTACTTGCTGAGTCTTTGGCCATTTTGTTTTCGATGTAACAAACTTATTTTAAATTGTATTCATCATTTATTTTGAAAACAAATTAACTACTATTCTATTCTATTCAATATTTCCCAACAATGACAGCGAACAAAAGTTCCTAGTATAAATTATAATTTGAGGTTTACTGCTATCAGATTACCATAATGTTATGAATCAATGTTTGAACTATTGAGTACCTTATTTAACCAGATCTATTAGGTATTTAGTAAATAGTTATATTTCATACTATGTAAATACTATTTACATAGTATGAAATATAAGTGAACTTGATTGGATTTTACCTTGTATAATATATATTTTTCAATGCATGTGCTCGTAAAGGCCCACTTTTCATGCATCAAAACCGAACAGAAAGTCGATTATTTTGCCCTAGGGCTTTATTTTATTTTATTTTTTTATTTGTTTGCAATGGTTGGCTAACCTGCAGCCTTTCCTGTGTACCATAGATGTTATCCTTTTTTTCCACTGTTTAACGACTCTGGATCAGTGGCGTGCACAGAACTTTTTGCTGGAAAAGCAAGCAATTGGTCAAGAATAACAATAAAAAAAATATGAAAAAATTTAAATATCACTTTGAAAAAAAAAAGTTTGTATAGGAAATTTTCACTCTAGGGTAGACATTGTCTACCCTGGCTTCATACAAAATTTTTTTTTTCAAAGTGATATTAAAAATTTTTCATTTATTTTTTATTGTTGTTCTTGACCAATTGTTTGCTTTTCCAGCAAAAAGTTCTGTGCACGCCACTGCTGAGTCTGGATACAATCCTTTTGAGCCAATCATAATTTAAAGTTCACAAGATTATATTTGTTTTCATTTCCTCACACTATGCATTGAAAAACGTAGTATGATACACGGGCGTAAAAGCAATAAATTACTCGGTTACGTTTAAAACACTCGCTACGCTCGTGTTTTAAATCGTCCTCGTAATTTATTCCTTTGCGCCCTTGTAGCATAAACTACTATTACCTATCATTTTAATCGTATATGTATTGCTCCATAAATTAAATAAACCTTTAATTTAGTTTATGTACATTTATTATTTTATTACATATATTTTTTATTAGATTAAATTTGAAGTGTAAAAAGTGTATTATACATATATATACCTGCTTTGCAAAATAAACTATTTGAATTTGAATTTGAAACCAAACAGGGATTTAAAAAAAATCTATTTCGATATCTTTTCTCTCTCCAAAAATCGTTGCCGTAGTGTTGCTTATTTGCGCTTATTGTGTATATATTAAGTTCCTTAACTGCTCGTCTATTTGGTCAAGGATATAAACAATATATCTATAAACACAGCACACACATATTAGTGGTGGTATTTTACTTCTATTTTATATTTATATTATTTTACGTTTTTGTTAAATGTGTCAACTTCTCTATTGCATTTCAAATGGTCTGTGATATCTCAGGCCTGACAGAATAACAGCGCGTTGTGGTTTTTTATCGCAATGATAGGCTGAGTCAGACCTTTTTGCTGCTTCAATAAACGAAACTGTTTTGCAAATGTCTTATATTAATAGGACATTTGTATTTCTAATAATGTGTTTTATTATAATTCTTTTCTTTTTAATTGTCTATTTCATATTGTGTGTGTGAACGTATTGTTGTTTGTTTTTATAATTAATTTGCACGTTATTATTATTATTATTTTTTAAATTATTATTATATTCAGTAGCTGTCTTCTTTTTATCTGGAAATGTAAATGTAATGTGCAGCGACTGAAGAGAATCACTGTAACCCTACCGTACAGGTACTCTTAGTACTTAGTGTAGGGAACAGAGTTCCCCGAGGTACTTTTATAAATAATTATATAGTATTGTATTTAATATAGGTTTTTACCTACTTACTGCAATGTAATAACTCTTACTGAAGACCAATAAATTTATCTTATCTTATCTTATCTTATTGTTATATTTGTTTGCAGCGAATAAATAACATCTTATTCTTCTTATTCTTAAATTGCCGTTTTCTACAGATAATTTAAGGAAACTCAATTTTCAGTACTTGCATTTTTTTAGGAATGACAAATCCAAGTTATGTAATTTCTTTTGAGTATGAATGAGACAACATTAAGCTAACAGCAACATTAATGTTTGAAAAGTGTCAGTTGTAAAAAATTATTACATATCTTATCATGGAAATGATTGGCATTTAGGACGAACTGGTTTTGAAGATTTAATTTTTATAATCGAACTGAAAATACAAACAAAATTAAATACGTATATATAAAACCTTGAAATCAACTTTCAAACAAAAAACAAATGCTATTAAATTATTAGATATCAAAAAACAGGATTTATGAACTTATGAATCTGTAAGAAAATTTCAGAAATTTCATGGTAAAGACCTATTTATATATTATATTTATATATATTTATAATAAAGTAGTAAAAAAGTTGTTTCGGTACATTGAATATTATTGCAAAATTTTTAATAAACTGGTTTATTGTATTATTGCTCTGTTGCCAGAACTACAATTTTTTTATATATATTTTGCTTAGAGAATATACCAAATATTGTTTCTCTGTCTGTCTGTGTGTATGTATGTTCGGTTGAAACTTGAGAACCACTCAACGGATTTGGATGCGGTTTTCTTTATTATCATCGTAGTGGATCTGGTCATCATATTATTTTCGTCTTGTGATTAGTTTTATGTAAGTTACGTAACTGATTGTAATTATTTGCTTATATTAAGCATTAAACTAGTCTTTCCTGTAGCAATTCCATATAATAAGGCGCAGTTCTCTCTTTCGTAACGGTTTCACCGACCTGTTTCCTACTTAACGATAATTAAATACCTACAACTGGAATGAGCAGAAAATTAGTTGATTTTACACGAGCAATAAAACCAGCAACTTATAAAAGTCGGTGTGTTATGCACGACAAAAACACTAAGTATTATTTATTTGATAGGTGTATTGGACTGTGGAGTAGGTTGTTGTTAAAACATTTTTCAGATGATTTTTTATTAACTATTATTCCACCGGTTTCTTTTTTTCTGCCGCTAGATTTAAGTTTCATTTTTTTCTGTTTATCGGAATTAAAACCTTAAAAAGCTAAAATCATTATAGTAAAGGAATGCTTAGAATAAAATTTTTATACAATTTTAGAGCAGCTAAATATTAATATGTGGTGCCGTACAAGTATTGTCTAGTTTCTAAGTTTCTGTTTCTTTTTTTAATTTTTATTATTTTAATATCCAATGACCTCCATGTTTGTGTATTAGAGTAAAATAATTTCTATGTAATAATATAATTGTAAATATTTGCATGCCTTCTTAGGTGAAATATGTTGGACATTTTAAATTTAACAACTGCACTGTACCATATTTGACGCAAATAAAATTATCTTTATCTTTAGTATTCGCTCGTTTTGTTGAATTATTTTATGTTAATTCCCTTGTTATAATTGCTCCATGAATTTCAAAAAAACACCTAATATTGCCTGTGTAAAGATGCAACATTTTAGTGTTGCGATAATTACGGGAACAAATTGAAATATATTTTATTTTTATGGCCTCCCCCATATAATTGGTTAGCTTGGTGGGACGGGCCAAATTACTTTGAGATGGAAAATTTAGTAAAAATTACGGTTCCGTATTTAATTTCCTTTTCGAATCGAAATTATTTGTAGAATTATTTTGCCTGCTATTCCTCTTCACAACAGTTTCAAAGTACAGCTTATCATAGGTGTTTTTCTTCCTTGCCAGCCTCGTTTCCGTTGCAAAGAAAAGAGCGACCTAACTTATGAACCAAGTATTTTAAAAAGAAAGGTAGTTAGGTAGATACGGGAACTAATGAAGGATTCAAGCTTAGAGAAAAAAACTGAATCATCCAAAAAATCCGCCATTTTTCTTTGAGAAACCGCAGAGCGGAAAACTACAAAGATTAATTAAATTAACTTTTGAACTCTTAGAAAGCTTTGGGGTGTAACAGTCCTTGAAAATACATATCCTGGATACACACTTGATTTTTTTTTCTGTAAATCTGTGTGCTGTGAGTTTAGACGAACAAGGAGAAAGATTCTACCAGGATATTTCCGTTGCAAAGAAGCGATCTTAAAAAATACTTAAAAGGGACCTGACAGAAGCTAATAATCCACGAAAGTCATTTATTTGATTGTGTCTAATTCAATAATAACTTGTGAATAAATATATGTTGTGCTTTTTTCAAACTTTATTTATTTCTTTGGTTCATTAATTGGTACTAAAACAATAAAATTATATTTAAACACGATATATTTCGGCCCACCAGTATGGGGCCGTCATCAGTCGAATGCAACAAGATATTGTCAAGTAAAGTATGTAATAAAAAAAGTTCAAGTGACACCTGTTAACAAATTTTAAATAAAGGGAAATTATTATTTGGGTGAATAAAAATATAATAAGCGGCTTCAAGTGTCCGGAATAAATACCAAAGCGTGCGACTAAAAATACTGAGTGGGCGAATTTAAAGTATGAAATCGAAAATATTTCACCAAAAGTCAGAAAATAGGTGCGATAGGATGTGTTTGTTTTATTACTAATAATAATAAATGAACCAATTTTGACTTGTAATCCAATAATAATAAACTGTTTGAATGTATGTATTTCAGTGCAATTTATAAAAATACATATTTTAATATCACAAAGAAATCTGATATGTAATTTTTTTTTTATCAATACTCGTATATTCGTGTAAGGTGCCAAATAGTGCTATCAAAATAAGACATATGTATATTTCAGGTGACGAAAAAATTATTGAATTTAGCAGGCAGTATAAACAGATTTAAGGGGTTAATGACAACACAAACACGGTAATAAAGTAGGTACACGAGGTGACTTTGCATGTTATATAGCCAAATGGAGACTCAGCTAGTGGTCTGGACCAAAGTTCAATTAGGTTCCCTTTCCGTGATACATTGACAACGTAATGCATAAAATAACAAAATTTTGCCGGGAAAGCCTAACTGACATTAAACTATATTTGCGAAATGCCATAAATCACATTTCTTTAATATCTGTAATTCAAAAATAAGAAGAACCATCTTAAGTTGTGCGTTTCGTAGAGGATACGAATCGTTCCCCTAAGGGGTTTCACAATGCTAAACATCAGTTTTGTATTGGATTGAGTTCTGGATGAAAGTATGAGTGGATGAATGAATAAATGAATGAATGAATGTATAACTTGCATGCATGTACTTGAATTTTAAATTTTACTGTTAGCAATGTATACTTTTGTGTGTTAATAACAATTATCTGGTACCCCGCATTGCTGGCTTAGCCGAGTTTGGGGACCCCTGGAAACTTAGTAAATTTTTTTCTCAGCATGTACGTCTCTAGTAATAAGTATAGTTGAATAATAATTTTTGTAAAAACTCATGCAATAAAATCATTTTGTCTTGTCTTGTCTTGTCAATATAGAAGGTAAAAATTTCAAAAAAATATAGCGTATTTATTGACTTAAGACAATTATTAATTACACTATATAAATAAACACACTTTTAATCTTCTATTAATTATATTTATTTAAAAATTACATGATTTTCTCGGAAAAAGGAATTCAGTTTCCATATTAAAAAACCGATTGAAACGAAACCAACAAACACAGATACTAACAAAAAAAAAAACATCTTTATTGTAAATATTATTAGAGTGCAATACAAACTAGAAAATATCAATCAGAAACAAACCCAAAGACAAGAATATGAAAAAATTCCCCGGGCCAGGATTCGAACCTGCGACCTCTTGTATTGCACTCTTGTATTGCACTCTAATAATATTTAGAGTATTCATAGCGATGGATTTCGCAAAATAAACATAACATCTTTATTGCATAAAGAAATTATAGTTTATGTCCTAATGGAACCGCGATTTCAAAATCACTGATGTTCTGCGTGCACGGAATCTGATTAGAGCAGGACAGACAGTTTGTGTAGTTTGTGCCATTGTCGGAGCGAACAAGTGAAGGTAAACCTCTACGCGACACGAAACGGTCCAACGCGGCGACAAAGGCCTCAGTAGACAAAGCTGAAACCACTTCCAAGTGGACAGCCTTGGTGGCCAAGCACACAAATACGCATAGGTATGCTTTAACAACCCGAGCGTTGCGAACGGTGGACGTTTTGACCGAGAATGGTCCCGCCATGTCGGTACCAACTCCGTCAAAAGGCCTGGAAGGATTGACCCGGTCTGCAGGCAGATCACCCATTTGCGGCTGCATGAGAGAGGCCTTAATCCTGTAACAAGGAACACAACTAAAAAGCACATTACGAATTACTCGGCGAGCAGACAAAATCCAGTACTCTCGCTGTAGTATCGCCATCAGGGCAGTACAGCCCGCGTGTGCATTGCGAATGTGCCGGTCCGACACCAAGAGCTTCACCAAAGGTCCATCTTTAGGTAGAAGCAAGGGATGACGACTTCCGTATGGCAGGTCGGCTTGTCGAAGTCGGCCTCCAACACGCAAAAGTCCTTCAGAGTCTGTGAAAGGATTCAATTTAGCGACTGCTCCTTTCAGCTTGGCGCGACCCTCACGCAATATTTGAAGTTCCGACTTGAAGCGGTCCGCCTGAAGTACACGAACCCAGTGTATCATCGCGCTCCGACGCTCCTCTGCACTCACGGCTGGGGACAAAAGTTTATTTTGTGGATGTCGACAGTTATGGATGAAACGCTTCATCCAACTAGTAATCACCAGTAGTTTATCCAGACTGCTGTATCGACCAGGCAGCCAATCAGGATCCAAGGCCGGTTCCACTATCAGAGCGTGAACACGTAACCCTGGCAAAATCTGGGCTGTTCTGTCCACCTGCTGGACAGGCCACGAAGATTCCTCTCCTTCCAGCCACTCTGGTTTCCACCAAAGTGGATGAGACACCAGTTCTGGAGCAGTGCAACCCCGAGACGCACAGTCCGCTGGGTTGCAATCACCTGGAACATGGCGCCAAATAATGTTAATTCCAACATTTTGAATCTGAGAAACCCGGTTTCCTACAAAAATCTCTAAAGTATGTGGAGCGGCACGCAGCCATGCCAGCGCCACTTGACTATCTGACCAAGCAAAGACATTCTGAATGTCAATAGTAGGGGCCAACTCACGAGAGACATGGTTTAACAGCCTGGATAACAAATGGGCTCCGCTTAACTCCAATTTTGGAATAGTCAGATGGGTGCGAATGGGTGCAACCTTGCTTTTCGCCATAATTAATATGACGTTGACCCGGCCTCCGGTATCAACCGTCCTTAAATACACTGCTGCAGCGTACCCCCGCTCAGATGCATCGCAAAAACCATGAAGGCTTACCTGACACTTGCCTGGCGGTAAAATTCGACGAGGCAAAGCCACCTGATTGACTTCCTCTATCGAGGTGATCAAATCCAGCCAGGTGTCCAACGGAGGCCCGATGAGCGGCTCGTCCCATGAAACTCCCAGAGTCCAGAGCTGCTGCAGGAGACACTTGGCCAAGAAGATGACTGGACAAATCCAACCGTTTGGATCAAACATGCGAGCTACCGTGGACAGCACCGTCCTCTTAGTCCAGACCCTCTGAGACTCCAATTCCACCTGAAACGTGAAAATATCATTGAGAGGTTGGTATTTCATTCCTAATACTGCTATCATGTTAGGATCCTCGACGTCCGCAAATAAGTTTGGATTCTGTTGGTGATCCTCCGGAATACCTTCCAACAGTTTAGGGTCATTTGAAAGCCATTTCCTAAGTTCATAACCTCCCGTGGCAAGAATTGCAATTAACTCGTCCCGTAATATGAGAGCCTCCTCAATATTTTGAGCCCCGGTGCACACATCATCAACATAGATATCTCGTGCCAATGCGGCCGCCGCACGGGGAAAGCGGGCTCGTTCCTGCTCCGCCAACTCCAACAAGCACCTAATAGCAATGTATGGACTGGATTTCAAACCATATGTGTTGGTGTTGAGCTCGTAGACGGTTACCGGATTATCCGGGTGTTCGCGCCAGAGAATCAGCTGAAACCGCCTGTCATCTGGGTGGATAACCGTCTGCCGGAACATCATCCTGATGTCTGCTCCAAACACCACCTGGTGTCTCCTGAAATTTAAAATAACGTCAATAACATCCCGGTGTAACTTGGGACCGGAATGTAAACATTGATTCAAATTGACTCCAGTAGAAGTGGGGGCCGAACCATCGAACACAGTTCTCAGTTTGAGGTAGAAAGTAATGCTCAGTGGACGTCCAGTCTACTCGAGCCGGAGACATGTGACCTAATGCTTCATACTCGCGCATAAATTCTATATATTTATCGCGAAGCACAGGGTCGCGCTGCATGCGCCGCTCCATGGACAACAATCTTTTCTCTGCCAGTGACCTTGATTGACCTAGAACAGGAGAGGATACAGTAAATGGTAACCTAGTTACGAAACGACCGGAATTCAACCTCGTAGTGTTGGCTTGAAAAAATGCCTCGCACTCTACATGGTCCGGGTCCACCCTAGAGACCATGGGAGGTTCCTCAATTTCCCAAAATTGTTGCATCGTCTTGGCAAGAGATGCTGATGCTATGACTTTCAACTCGTCCGGAGCATAGTCATCAAAGACTGGTCCCATTATAGAAAACCCGAATATTGTGGAAACCGCCACTAATGGTGAGGGATCCAGAGTCTTCTGAGTACCTAATAGGATCCATCCTAACACATCCGAACCCAGGAGAACATCGACTGGGGACGGATGATAAAAACGTGGGTCTGCCAGATCCAGACCTGACGTGCACGAGATTATTGACGGTGGAAGGTCCGAAGAAGGCTGCCAGCCGACAATTTCGTCCATAACCATGGCTGCAGTCGAAATTCTCATGGTGGAGGAACGTACCGATGAAAAGGTGAAATGTGTTTGACCTAACGACTGTTTCACCTCCAGTCCACCAATACCTAGGAGCGGTACCGACGAAACTTCCAAGTTTAATCCCAATTGTTGCGCTACTCGTGTGCTCAATAAGCATCCTTGACTACCCGAGTGGAGGAGGGCCCGGACCCTAACCCAATCCCCCTTAGGGCCCCAGACGTGAGCCATCACGGTGGGCAACAGAACCGTCCGCGGTTCCGTACTCGTAGCTGTGCAAGCTAGTTACGAATTATCCCGCCTTTGGACTGCAGGATTAATCCATTGGGCGTTGTACGGCTGGCGCGTGCATAATCCCATCCTGGGGGGAGCGTAGCCTGAGGCTCTCCCGAAGTACGGCGGGTGGTACTCCAAACGCGGGTACTCATGACACGGCGGTGAATAACCCCGGAACTCCGTTTGAGCACGCTGTTCCACGCCAGCAGGTACCGAAACTGGCGCGGGGAGGGGGGGCCTAGCCCTTGACAACTCCAGTTGACCCCCGCCCGTAGGGGCCCAATTCACCACAGGGCCAGATGCATGATAGCCCGTAGGCAGAGGGCCTCCATCGGGACCACGCACGGGTAAATGACTCACCTCCTGGTGAGGGGGCGCGCCTCGCGCCGCATTCCTCCGTTCCGACGGAGGGGAGTTTCGTCCGGCGGCATGATTCCCCTGGACTATGGGAGGAGGAGTTCTCCCTGAAGCACCTCTCCGGTTGTCCAAGGGGGGGGGAGTTCTCCCTGAAGCACCCCCGCCCGTGGGTCGCCGATGCTGCGGCACCGGTGAAGCCGCTCCTGAAACATTGGCACATAAAATTACATTATGTGGCCCGCCACACATATTACATCTCTGAGGCCGGGGGCAATCTCGCTCAAAATGGTTTCCCAGACAGCCGAAACACAGTCCGTTACGCTTAACCAGCCGCCATCTATCTGTAACATGTAGACGTAGCCACTCCATGCAGCGCAACAGGCTATGTCCCATCTGACCACACTGCAGACAAGCCGATTGTCCAGGAACAACGACTGTTGCAGCAAGCCGTGCCATACCACGTCCTCGTGATGACTGCGGTCCTTGTGGTTCCCTACGCCCCGTGAAGCCAGCAGTTTTCCCTACCTGCGCCCCAGATGGCCCTGGATCCGGCTGTGAAGACTCCACCACCCTGGCTTCGTACTCCAAAAACTTCATCAGGTCCGTGAACTTCGGTAAGTTATCACCATCTCGTTCCGCAGACTCCCGTTCAAAACGAGACCGGATATCCAAAGGCAACTTACCTAAAATAATGTGAACGAGAAGAAAAGACCACTCGTCCACTGGTAATCCCAATGTCTTTAAGGCATTGCATGCGACGGTAACCGGAGTCAGTAACTGCTGCCTCAGCTGTGCCCGGTTGATGATTCTTGGCAACGTCAACAATTGAGACGCATGCGCATCCGCCAGCAAACGGATATTCTGATACATATCATTTAATAGGCCCCACGCTATGTCATAATGATCATCCTCCACCCTGAGGTGCTGGATGAGCGACCTGGCCTCGCCCTCCAATGTTGACATCAAATATGCCATCTTTTGCCCCTTTGTTAAGTCTACCCTAGAATCTACTAATGACGTAAACATATTTTTGAAAGAAACCCACTCTTCCATTCTCCCATTAAAATGTGTGAGTTGAAGCGTCGGCAACCTACCCGTCACTCCATCTGCCGGTCGAGGTGTGCTAACAACCGGGCCGCCCGATTGTCGCTTCCTGATCATGGAGGCCGCCTCCGTAATATCATCATAAATTCCCATTATCTGGGCTAAATCCGTAACATACCCGTCCATAGGCTCATCCATTTCCTCCAGTGCTGCCACAGCCGCCTCTGCGTCAGCCAGCCGCTGATTCATCCGCTCGGCTCTCTCCAGGATTGCAGTGTCACGATCCGATCGAGATAACAATCCCTGGACGGTTGTAAACCAGCGGAGCTCCTTCGCCAACGCAGCCTTGAGAGACTTGGACATCTTGCCGCAACGAACCGGGAAATTTATAAATAAAAACTATTTAGCAAACATATAACTTTAAACTCTCGCGTTTTGTACACATTATAATATATATAATCGGGTCTACCGCGATCAATTTTTACCTTTTTACGAAAAGGGGGACGCCCGACGTTTCGAGACAGTTGCATGTCTCGTGGTCTACGGGAAACTGGCAAGTATGGCGAGGCGCAGTGATGAGATGCAGATGACGACCGAAGTATTTTCCTTGTACCCGCAAAAACACTTTAGTCTTTAAAATTAATTGTTATCTTATTCACGCACGGCACACAACACTCACAGTATCCGGAGATGCACTAAGAGAAGAAACCCGCGATTTAAATTTCCCGATGACTGGACTCCATGTGGGAGACAATTTGAAACCATCTTCCCTATTGAAATTATTTGGATGTTTCTTGATTTCAATCGCTTCACGCACAATTCTAGGGTAGTAATGGCGATCGGTGGAGAGAATTTTCGGGTTATGCAGTTCTATCCAGTGGTTGGTCCCGGATTCTAAAAGATGTTCTGCTATCGCTGATTTGTACATCTGCCGGTTTTTCACAGCTGCTATGTGTTCCATGACCCTTTCCTGTACGCTACGTTTTGTTTGGCCAATGTAGGAACTTCCACAGCTGCATTTTATCTTATAGACACCTGGATTTTGAAAAGGAATCACATCCTTTGGTGTGCGTAAATGGCCTGCCACTTTGGATAACGGAGTATATACAGTCTTAATGGAGTATTTATTTAATGCTGTTCCAATCTTATCCGTAATACCTTTGATATAGGGCATAAACGCTGGTTTTCTGTTAACCTCAGGACACTTTTCCTTTTTTGGTCTTGGATGTCGCCTCTTCATCTGATATCCGTTTTGTCTGAGTACCTCCTGAACATGTGACAGCTCATCCTTAAGATGGTCAGGGTCACAGAGATTATGTGCTCTGTTTGTTAGTGATGTCATGACGGATTGGATGTGACGAGGATGGTGGTGTGAAGAGGCGTGCAGGTATCTATCTGTGTGTGTTGGTTTTCGATATACAGTGTGGGCCAGAGAACCATCAGATCTCACCATTAATTTGACATCAAGAAATGCCAAAGTTCTGTCACATTCCATCTCATACGTAAAGTTTATTTTTGGATGGATGGAGTTAAGATGATCTGCATACTGTTTTGCTTCCTCGTTACCCCCCTTGAGAATGCTAAATACGTCATCAACATATCTCTTCCAGAGTCTGATTGTTGAGGGACCGGTACGTAAAGCCTCCTCCTCAAAATGTTCCATCCAGATATTGGCGAGCACCGGAGCCACAGGACTTCCCATCGCCACACCATCTATCTGGAGAAAATATTGACCCTGGTAAAGGAAGTAGTTGCCATCCAAGCAACGCTGTAGCAAAACAATGTATTCTTCTGACAGATTGTTCATCCTCAATTTTTGTCTGATAACATCAAGACACTCTTTGATTGGAACGTTAGTGAAAAGGGATTCCACATCGAAACTTATCATAATCTCATTCGGTTCCAGTTTCAAATTCTTGGCAATATCTACGAAATGGCGAGAATCTTTCACGTAAGACGAAGTTTTACCAACTAGTGTCTGCAGTACTCCCGCAACATGTTTCGCTAAATCATACGTGGGTGAACCAATCTGACTCACGATTGAGGTTAACAGAAAACCAGCGTTTATGCCCTATATCAAAGGTATTACGGATAAGATTGGAACAGCATTAAATAAATACTCCATTAAGACTGTATATACTCCGTTATCCAAAGTGGCAGGCCATTTACGCACACCAAAGGATGTGATTCCTTTTCAAAATCCAGGTGTCTATAAGATAAAATGCAGCTGTGGAAGTTCCTACATTGGCCAAACAAAACGTAGCGTACAGGAAAGGGTCATGGAACACATAGCAGCTGTGAAAAACCGGCAGATGTACAAATCAGCGATAGCAGAACATCTTTTAGAATCCGGGACCAACCACTGGATAGAACTGCATAACCCGAAAATTCTCTCCACCGATCGCCATTACTACCCTAGAATTGTGCGTGAAGCGATTGAAATCAAGAAACATCCAAATAATTTCAATAGGGAAGATGGTTTCAAATTGTCTCCCACATGGAGTCCAGTCATCGGGAAATTTAAATCGCGGGTTTCTTCTCTTAGTGCATCTCCGGATACTGTGAGTGTTGTGTGCCGTGCGTGAATAAGATAACAATTAATTTTAAAGACTAAAGTGTTTTTGCGGGTACAAGGAAAATACTTCGGTCGTCATCTGCATCTCATCACTGCGCCTCGCCATACTTGCCAGTTTCCCGTAGACCACGAGACATGCAAATGTCTCGAAACGTCGGGCGTCCCCCTTTTCGTAAAAAGGTAAAAATTGATCGCGGTAGACCCGATTATATATATTATAATATTTAGCAAACACCCTGACAAGGCACAAAATACAGAAGCACTGCTCAATAGATACCCTACCTATAAATAGAATTTAATTAGCAAAAGTAATTCCCAATTACAATACTATGTAGTGTACCTACAATACAAATTACAATTATATTTGGTGTATACAATACACACGAACCTGAATGCAAATTCCACTATGCACTTGTATATACCTTGAAAGTATATAAATTCATGCCAACATAACAGTGTGTTAACTAACAAGTTGATTTCCAAATCTATAATATAAACCGTTATATGATATAATGTTATTGGAGTACAAGAACACTTTATATGTACTAAGTTAACAATTTATATTGATATTACCGAATCCTTCGGTAATCAATTATCTACTCAAAGCACTAAACAAATCCAATATAATTGCTACATCAATAACATGTACATTACAACCATGTAAAAGCCTAGCTATGTTAAAAGTTCAATGATACTGGGGCCGCCCAGTTCCATTGTTTAAATGTATATAATCTGAAGGTAGGATAAACCACACTCGGCTACCAGAAAACTGTGTGATAAAAGGTGATATCAGCAGCCGGAACAGGGGCCCATAAGCTGTCCCAGATCTACGTCCATGTAAATTCAATCCGCTGATATGCTACAAAGAATAGGTACAAAATTTCCTACCAGAAAATGGTACTTGATGACGTCCTCAGCACGAATTCCTTCAGTGCGCGGAGTCCAAGGTGTGCCGGTGTTGTGACACGTTGTTCACCTTCCACGAAGAATCTAAACACAACCCACCTACACCTGGATGCATCCAAACCCAGAAGAAATGGTAATCTGACAAAGTTCTGCCTTTGTTGGAAACCGCATGGGTACAGGTTATGTCACACACACACAGGAAATAAACTATAAGTGGCCTTCACGCCAAAATATTGTCAGACCCTGACTCAGTAATGTTTTTTAAGATGTCCACATCAATTCTTTTCGTATTAACCATTAATATATTAAAATAATGAGAAAAAACCTCCGATCATCGGAATGTCGTCCCAGCAAGAGAGCGCAGTGTTACCACACACAAAAAACAAAATCGTCGACCGAACACTCGACAGATGCGTTCTAAAAATATACATTTTATTCATAACACAGTTAAAAAACCAAAGCGTTAGAGCAGGACTGAATTTTAGCACTGTGCAGACCCAGTTCAAATTTTAAATACGGTCAATAATAAATCGATGTACTAATTTTATATATTTTCTGCTGATACTCCCAACAATACTATAAAAATTGCATATTTCAACAAACGACCAACATTTCTGAAAACTTGTTTTTCAGATAGAAGAGTCGTTAGAAACTATCAAGCACTGATATTGAGAAAGTTCAAGTACAATTTTCACCCTCGAGGTCTATTTGACCAATAGCATTCGAGCCTCCTGCTAGGCAAAAATAAACCTTGTCCCCAAAACTTTAAAGCTACATTTTCATTTTGGAAGTTTATTTCGTAGCAGCCACTTGTCGTTTCTACGTTGAAAACTGTGGAGTTGCAGAAATATGCAGTATTTTTCTTGGCTTCTCTTTGACATTGAGTTCAGTCAGTTTTACGCTCAGAATAAGATTTCTTATTCTGGGGTTTTACGAGTCGAATGATTGGCACATATTAAAAACATACATTTTAGGGCCATGTAAAGAAGAAAAAGTAATCACTATGGTGAGAGTACTACAGACACCGGATACAAGTCGATAAAACACCTTTTATACTAAGTCTACTAGCTTCTACGCCGAGCCTGGCATGCACAGATTCACATCATAGTAAGTCTAGGATCCATAGTCAGTCCACTCACACACGTACATACCGCCGCTATTGCTATGCTTCAGTAGTTGCTTGGCGGTGGCGCTGTCCCCTTTTTTTGTACGTCCATGGTGCAGTGACAATATTTAGAAGTAAAAGGTCTGATATATGCTAATGAGTTCAGGTGGTCATCACACCTAAACCCTTTAGTGATTGTTTTTAAAAATGTATATTGTTTTACTGTTTTGTAAATAAGACTGTGTGGGTAGTTTAAAATAAAATTGTTGGGAATATAAGGTGAAATTTAATCAACCACCTGAATTCATACTGGAGACTCAGTTAGTGATCAGGAACAATATTTAATGATGTGCCAGGTGAAATTTAAAAAAAAAATTGCTCCTAACTAGTCCAGTGCGAATGGGAGCAAACATAATTTTTTTATGATTTTGAAAAAGAGAAAATTGAACCTTTTTCCTGATCACTGAGTCTCCAGTATGAATTCGCTCGGTTGATCAAATTTAACCTAGTATAAGTTTTCATTTCGAATTAGAAGTACTAATAAGCTCTTCACAGTTAATAGATAGCATGTGCCTTAACGAGCTCACGTTTGGTTCTATTTTTTATTCTTCTCCAAAGTAAAGCGGAATTGGTGCAAACAAATAATATTTCTTTATTATAAAACAAAACTCAATCCTATCTTTCGATTGTCAGACTTTAGTAAAGGCTTAAACGGGGACTTTCTTCGTGTCGCGATCTCTACCTGTGAATTTATAGCGGCTCCAGTGTCGTGACGTGCTGGAATTTACGACATTAACATAGCGCGTCGAGAATGTCTTTCTACAGGTGAATTTTAAGGCGTATGACCACGCTAAATAAACAACTCGATGTTTGTCGGTACAGATATCAACGGAAACGACATTGAAATAATGTTCATTTCAGCGAGCCTTGAAAAGTGCCTGTTACGACAACCACTGCGTCTCCGGCTAGCGCAAAATAGAAGAAAATAATACTTTTCACATGGACGCCATGAACGGAAAAAAAATTTGAACTTAAATTTTTTAGATCTAAAAATTTCCTATAATTTGGCGAAATAATAATTAAAATCGCTTTAGGCGTTTAGAAGGAGTAAGAGAATTCTTGTGTTAATCATGTGAAACTTTCGATGACTTTCGATTTTTTTTTGTCAAAACTTACAATTGAAAAACAGTTTATGAAACTTAAAATTTATTTTTGACTCTATAATGCCTATCAAATATTTTTATGAAAATTTTTGGACCACCCGTGTGGGAGGAGCAGGTCTTCAAAGACAGGTCTAAATTACAGTTGGCGTGAATACTGACGCCAAACATACATGAAGACCCTTATCTGCGTACTATATTGACTGCCGGTTTTTGGGTTCCCACACTTTTTGTCTCTCTGCCCATCAAGCAAGACCTTGCGACTCAGGCAAATCATGATAAGTATAGGTTGATTAAGAAAAATATTGTCTTTTTTATTTTTTATTACTATGGTAATTTTTTTATACTTGACTGATGACGGCCCACTAAGGGCTGAAATATATTTCAAGTTTTAAATTTTCTTTTATTTATTGTACATATTTAAAGTTATATTGTGTATAGTTCTAAATAAAAAGCTAATAGAGGCATATTATATATTTATTAAAGTAAATATAATATAATACAAGGGCATCAAACTGAAAAGGCGTATCAACAGATTTTCTGAATCCAGAAAACTCTAACATTTTTGGGTGAATCTCCATATTTATTAGCTCTATGATGTACTGAAAAAGTAACGGTTGCTCCACTAGTCATATGGACTGTTATGCCTAGTCTACGACATGAAAAGGCGTTTTTATAATTAAGGAAAAATATTTTTAAACAACTAGTCGATACTTTATAATATATTTTTGTAGATACGCTCTTTCAGCGTGATGCCTTCAAATTATAAAAATAGGTCTTTACATATGAAATTGCTGAAATTTTCTTACAGATTCATGAGTTCATAGTTCCTGTAATTCAATAGCTATTTCCATTATTTGTTTTTTGTTTGAGAGTTGATGAACTAAAGTTGCTATCAAAATTTCGTATCACCGTCCTAGATACCGTTAAAACCCATCTAATAAAATATAATTGCAGTGCATATGTCATTCTAAATTGTCAAACCACGAGAATTGGTGTCAAAAAAGACCTCATTTCAATAAATATTTCTATCGAGCCAAATTTCCCCAATCGCGTTTCTGTTTAACAGATCCCTAGAAAAAGATTCCAAAAATAATATAGTATTTTATCAAAATAATACATTTATTTACTGAAGTAGATATGCAAGTTCTTAAAGTGTCAAGTTCTTTTCCGTAGCGCCTTGTATCGGTATGGCCGATTATTTACTACAATAATCGGTATCGGTGTCGTATCGGCAACATTGTGTATCGTTCAGTGGCGTGCACAGAGTTTTTACACAGGGTAGACATAAAATCCGGTCAAGTGCGAGTCAGACTCGCGTACCTAAGGTTCTGTATCGTGGATGAAAAATTTAATTTTGTTTTCGTGAATATCTAAACCGCTATATTATTCCTGTAATCTTTACGTGAGCACATAATTACCATGATTTATTTTTTATTTTTTATCAACCAATTTAAGAGATAAGTTGAGGGACATCAATTTTTTTTGTAGTTTTTCGAGGATTTCCAAAAATAGACGCAAGTAAATACAGCTAAGCTGTATATTTTTATGCGCATCTGTAACCGGCATCGTTCCAAACAGTTTGATTATTTGAAAATAACAAGCAGAAGAAACAAAACAATCGATTAGTATGTTTACAACCTGTCAGCCAGTTAAATGTTTCATATTGTTTTGGATTGAATTTTCTAGTTGCTTTACCTCTTATTTGAACTTATTCAATTTCCGGTACGAAGCGGCCTTTTTCGATTAGGTACTTCTTTTTTTTCAGCAAAACACAGTTTTGGAAACGTACCATTTCTTAATTTTTGCACACACACATTCCCAGCACTACTTTCACAGTAGTTACTACTACCACTAGCCATTTTTTGCAATTTTTAGACCCGATTTTATTTTATTTATACTGCTTGTCATCAATTTGCGTAACGAACGAACGAAAAACAATAATGGATGGCGCCGGCCTTCGGGCTTCGTAAGACTTCGGTAATTTTCGGTGAATGTCGTAAAACTAAAAAGCCGTCGGCTTTTTGCAGAGTTTTCGCCTACATCTCGCACGCAAACAAGCAAAAGCTTTTGCATTTGTGTGCCATGTACTAACAGTAACGCACACAACAAAGATACTGTTGGAATAATGACCCACACATATAAACCGGCAGCCACCATTCCGCGATGGCTGGTCCGAAATTGAATTACAATGGATCATAACATAAGCCATTCACTTCATACTTTCGTAATCGATTTTAGCGATGTAATTCTATTTCGGAATGCTCGAGTGAGCGAGCGACTCGCAGCTGTGAACTGAGACTCGCAGTTCCCGCTAATGACAATAGATGGCGGTCGGTGTCGCTACACTTTAGCAGTTTTTTTTTACGATATGCGTAAAAATGCGTAAATGATGCGTGTTTGTCAGGGTAGACAGTGTCTTTTTGTCTGTATGGACCGCACGCCATTGGTACCGTTACATCCCTAGTCAGAAGGTCGCACCACGTAATAAACCTTCGTTTACACAAGTTAAAAATCTCAAAATTTTGGAAAATATTAATAAAATATTAATAATTCACAGCGAACAGCGCATATTTGGCAATTCTGGCGAGCATACTGCTCGTATATTTACTAATTTGATAAAATAGTGCGGAACGGAACCAGAATAGTTGGCGTTTGTTCGTCATCTCCCAATTTAAATCTTTATATTCTTTTGTTAAAAACACGTGACTTCCAAACATCTGACCTCTAAAATGGCTGAGGCAGAAACAAGTATTCTTCACGACCACTTCAGGGACCACCCAAGAGACCCGTTTTGCTCTCTCCAAGCAAAGTGGCAAGTTCTGTTGTAGTTTTTTACTAGGTAATGTGAATTTTATTATCTAAACGATTCATCGGTTAAATTCATAATAACTAGAGACCAGATTATAAGTATGCAACATCAAAAGCTCGAAATATGCATGAAAAAACTTAAAAGATGCATGAAAAGTGTCAAAATATGTAACATTTTTAGTGATTTTATTTCAATTTTTTTTTTTTAATAACATAATATACAAGGTGACTTTTTGATCATCGTCCGAATTCATACTGGTGGCTTGGTAAGTGATCAGTATCGTGGATCAATAACAATTTTGGTGAAATTCGTAAAATGAAATTTCGACTCCCCATAGTGATTCACTCGGGACTGGAAGTGAATTTCTATGGGAAGCCGAAATTTCATTTTAGGATTTTCACAAAAATTGTTATTGATCCAAGATACTGATCACTTATCAAGCCTCCAGTATGAATTTGGACGATGATCAAAAAGTCACCTTGTATATTTATTTATAAAAAAGGAACGCTAACAATAACAACACACACATAAAAATAACAAACAGATAAGACCTTGATCTGGTGTTGCCATCAATTACAAGCATCCACAACATTATCTAAATTAAATACGAACATAAAACATTAAATTATAGACATTGATTAAAAATTTCAATAAATTTGAATAAAAGAAAAAAAATACAGAAACATTACGGAAAAAGAATTAAATCAGATTATAATGAAAAGATATTAAAAATAATTATTATGTACATTAGAATTAATTTAATCTAAACTTAAAATCTAGAAATAATATTTACAAAATTATTTGAAATTAGAATAATTATAGTTGTAATAAATTTATAATAGTATTGATAAAAAAATTATAAATGACATGATTTTAATTACAATGCAATATCTTATACTTAAAATTCTTAATTCTATCGTTAAAAATATCCAGGGAGTGGGATTCCCAAATTGAATTATAGGTTTTAAAAGGTCTTATATTTGGTGAATAACACCCAAGGTTAGTTCTACGTGTTGGAATTGCAAACGTGTCCATCGTCACCCGTTGGGAAGAAGACGAGGAACAGCTAGGTTCATACTGTCCACAATCTCATCACACGAAACACTCCCATCTATCACATTATGTACAAACGACAAATCGAGCATTAATTTTACGTTCAAACAATTTATTTAGTTTGAAAAGTGATAATCTATCATCATACTTGGTTCGACTACAAATTTTAGGAGAGATATAAGCAAGATGTCTGGTAAAAGAGCGTTGGATAGATTCGATTCTATTAGAATGCTCAGCATGGCAAGGATTCCAGATAAGTGATCCAAACTCGAGGGTATTGCGAACCAGTGCAGTATAAAGAGTGATCTTTGACTGGATAATGCGGAAATCTTTGGTAGCTCTTTTAAACGGAGAAGAGTATTATTTACAAATTATTTTAATATTTTGCTCCCTATTATTGTAAACAGAAACGATCAGGTACTGTTCTAAATGTTTGATGGAAAGATTGTCGGTAGAAAGGGCTAAAAAAATTATACATTGCCTAAATGCACACACACGCTAAAACAGCTGACGTAACTATTTCGGCAACTGACATAATAAGACTAAACAAAAATAAAGGCACCTGTACTGTGATAAATACTGGGAATAAATCTGTTATGAACCAATCGGGATTACATTTTAAATTGCTCGGTTTATACTGCCATGCCAGAGTTACGTAGTAATACTTTATATTCTCTGGCAGAGTGTACGAGTTTGGGGTATTCCCCGATAAAGTAGCAGTGGGGTTACCACAGTGAAAACTAGCAAAGATATACTGAATTAGGGTCTCTGGCAAATTTTACACTACGATATTTACGCAAAATATCTTTTAATCAACTCAATCAGCATGGTAAGAGAGGTTTTTGTGAAAAGGGCTAGATTGCCCTTTTAGGGCTAAATAGTAAAATCTGGAGAAATCCAATCGTAATCCAATATAAAAAAAACAAGATTTAGCCCCAATAAGGCTAAGGTGGCAACACTTACAGTGAGACTACTCAGGCGATATCTGATGTACATATTAGTCGGACCTGGCTGCAGTCCTGTAGGGGAACTCGCGTATGGAGATTTTTTTTCAGGAATATAATAGTAGGAGTCTTAATAATTCTTTTGGGTTCGGGTGGATTTCCGTCGCCTTATGCGTTTTCCAGCTATGGCGTCATAATTTTTTTGTATGGATCTTTATTTTGAAATATTATGTGAAGGTTTCAGAAGTTATAAATGATATCGCCAAATCGTACAAGAAGAATTTATTTAAAGATTTAAATATTTACATGTTTACAATTCTTATTACATAGTTTTACTAGATCAAATTAAATAATTATTAATGTTTGTATCGTAACATAAGATTTATTAGTGTAGCAAGAACGCAATTTCAATTTGTGAGCTTCAGATTTAAAGAGGCCTATGGCCCATAAATAAATCTTCCGCGAGCGTCGCCTAGCTAAGAGAACGTATAAAAATAACAAATTTAAAGAAAGAGAAAAGGGAACCACCACCACACGTTATTTTGTATTATTGACGATGTAATTTACTGAATAAATGAATATGAATATGAATATGAATGTTAAATATAATATTACATTGTGCTAATCCATATTTGAACCTAATGCAATACACTAAGAATGTTTACTTCGAATTAAATAAATTTAATAGAACATGTTAGATCGAAGTCTCTCTATTGAATACCCAAAAAACATATATAAAATATGAAGTTTGAAATTAACAGCTAAACACATTATTTGATTACATCGTAACCCAGATGGGAAACTGTTGCGAAAGTCTTAATGCAGTATGTCCAATTAATTTTTTCTGAAATCTGTCGTATGGTGTATCAAATGTCATTAATTTAACACGCGCGCGATCAAATACTGTGCTACGGGTGCAGTTTGTCAAATTGGATGACCGTAAGTTTTTTGTGTTTTCTTTCTTGCAAAGCATAAAGGCTTGTGAAAAGTCAATTTTAATGCACATCACGTACGCGTTTTCTTACGGCAAAGATGAAATCTTTAGGGGACCCAAAGCACAGCTTTTATGTTTCAGGTCCTTTTTTATAGAGATCATTTTGAGATGGAACACGGGATGGCTTTTTGCTGAATTTCTTCGAACTTCAACCTTTGCTTGGAAATAAAAGGTTGAGAAAATATTTCACAAAGGCACCTAAGAATGCTTCTTGTTCCGTGATTCTTTTATTTGTTGCTTTGGCATTTTGTGATTGTGTTTTAAGGCGAGGCATCGAGTTTTCAACGGGCAGTGTCACTTCAAGCGGAAAAACGCACAGTGCGAGAGAGACCGATTCAGGGAGAAAGACAAAAAAAATGCTTTTTTAATTATATTTAAAAAAAAAAAACTAGAAAAATTTCCTTTTACCAAAATGTAGGTATTGTTAAAACCCATGCAATGTTTGGGGTCGGTACATGATAATTAGTTGTCAAACTATAAGAAAGCGTGTGTTTGAAGACCTCATTTTAATATTTATTTCTATCGAGTGAAAGATTTTAAATCGCGTTTCTGTATTCCAGAAATCTAGAAAAAGTTTCCGGAAATGTTATACTAATTAATCAAACTAGTAGCTTCTTACTGAACGTAGTAAAATTACTCCAAAAAGTGCAAATTCTTCGCGGTGTCACCTTAAATAGGTAGGATACTTTTTGAGTTCCGTAGACAACATAATAAGGAATGCTTATAGTTTCGCCATGTCCGTCCTTAGCTTAGAGACTCTTAGTACTAGAAAGCTGATATTTAGCATAGGTATACATATTAATTACGTTAACAAAGTGGTAAATTTAAATCTTCAAAAAATATTTTTTTTGGATACGTAAAGATTAGCGCGGGGATGAATTTTTTTTTCTCGTCAATCCCATAGTGTGAGGTGTCATTGGATAGGCTTTTCAAAAATATTGTCGTTATGTCAAATTGATTTTTTTTATTTAAGGATCCGTTTGCGAAATATTAAGCTTTAAAGTGCTAATTTTTGTCAGAGTCAAGTGTCCCCCCTGCCAGCTAAACAATTGTTTTTGGAAAAGTGAAAAAATGTACTGCAGTAGTTTTATATAACGAAGTTAAAAGGAAAACTGTTCAAGCTAAGTAAGCTTTACAAGTTAACGAGCAATAGTTGACCAATTTAAAATGAAAATTTCGTACAAAATTCATTGAAAATGACTTAGGTGAAGTTGTTAGCTGTGTAAAACAGGTAGTATGTTTATGAACCTTCTTAGTCCGCATATTGTGACGCACAGAACAACTACACAGCGCGTGGCCCAACACGCATTTAGCTTAGTCTCTGCCTAGCCCTCTGCGAGACAGGCGTGAGTATAAGTATGTATTAATGATTTTACAAAGTAAGGATACATAAAGAATATAAAGATAAATAGCCATGTCTCATAAATTGTGTATGCATTTTTTATATTTGAAAAGCTTTTTCATTGTTTTTTTTTCACTGCCGCTTAAATTCAAATTCAAATAGTTTATTTTGTAAAGGAGGAATACGTAATACAATCAAATTTAATCGTATAAAAATATATGTATTAAAATAATAAATATACATGAACTAAATTAAAGGTTTATATAATCACATAAATTATATATTACAATATAAACCTATACCTAAATAGTCACCAAACACCGCCTTACAAATAAAAAAAATAAAAAAACACTTGTTTTGCTACTTGTGTAGGTGTGAGTTTGCTAACGTGTCCATTATTTTTTCAAAGTATTTTCAATTAATTTCTCCTGCAAAATAAATATATTCATTTTACGGGCTTAATTGAAAATTTTATGAAGTTGAAGTGGGTACGGTAGAGACGCTTGTTAAAAGTTTATAAGTGTTAATGAGATGAAAAACAGCTTGTTTAACAAGTTATTTTGCACTTTAATATTTATGAAATATATTCCTGTGGAAGATGCAAGAGGGGTGTGGCAGGATAGTAACAGATGAAAATTTGTAGTCTCTGCCTACCCATCTGGGAGACAGGCATTAGTATATAAGAAACACGCTTTCGCATTTAGAATGATACGGATGTTTAAAATTATAAGAAGTTAGATAGATAGATAGATAGATAGATAGATAACATCTTTATTCCATTTCCACAGCATTACACGACAAAGAAAACAAAAAATACACATTTAACAATTAAACAATTAAAAAAGAAAAAAAATAATAACACAACTAAAACTAATAAATAATGTAAGTGCTGTGGTAGTGGAAAAGGTCCTCAACTCAGCATAATGCAGAGGCAAGCCACTGCGCTGATTTTCAGTTGAGGCCCGTTTCCAAAACCGACCTTATGCTATATATACAAAATAGGTGAACAATTGCTAATAGCCGGTGGCAATATTAAAGTTAAAACAAAAACAAAATTTCTACCATACGGAAGGTTATTTAAAGATAATTAAAGATAATTAAAAGATAGCAGTTAATAAATAAATGAATAATAATAATAATAATAATACTAGGTGTCTATATGTTTATGTAAATAAGTTACGTAAATATGAAAATTATGGCTAGTGCAAATACAGTCACTTTTAAAATTACTCCATCCATCCATCAGCCTGGTTCATCCACTGCTGGAGATAGACCTTTCCAAGTGTTTGCCTCCAATGGCGGTTCTTCTGGAACCCATACTCACACACGCTGGGCAGGCGGGTTGGAGAGCGTGGTGCCAAAACCCTCGCACGAGTGATGCCGCTGGCCGTCACCAGTCTGTTACCAGTTTCAAGGCCTAGCAATTAGGGGTGGATATACCGTCATCAATCGGTGCCTGGCACGATTGGCTACCTGGTTATGCTTGTTTGAAAAATAAAATAAATAATAACTTTAATTAACCAAAAAGTTACGTAAAATAAGTCACAGAGTTTTGACATTTAATATTTATTTTCATCAAATAGGCAGTCAGACAAATATTTAGTTACTTAGATAAATAAAAAGTATGAGCTATACAAATGTAAATCTAAATCTTTGACACCTGTAGCTTAAGCATGAAAACATATCCGTATAGTTGTGTTTCAAACTACATCAAAATCTTATGGAATCTGGAAAACCGCTCCAAGCGGACAGTAGCGGAACTAACAGCTACGTATGGCAACCTAAAGTTTAGTTTCAAACGCAACGATACGGAGAGGTATTCATGCTTAGTCTACTGAGCTAAACCGAAGGTGCCAATTCATAATCATCTCGGTAAAAAAAAAAACAAAAAACAGGGAAACTAATAATTTTAACAGATTGCTTATGATATGTTTGTAACTCAAACCAAAATTATGAAGTAATATTAAAGAGAACAAGAGTAATGATAAAAATTTGACAAAACATATTATGAACAAAAATCAAAGCAACAAAACACAAAAGACTGCACTTGAAAATTATTGTGAGTATGAAGGTGTGTGAGGGTGTGTGGAAGGGTGTGTGTGTGAGGAAGTGTGTGTGTAGAGAGAGGGTGAGTTTGCGCGAAAATAGGGAGTGTTTGAGATTGTGATCCCCTAGCCCTACGACTTTGTCTTGGGATCAGTTGTTTATGAATAAGAATAAGAATATCTTTATTTACTTTAACAAGGGTAGATAGTACTAGGTGTATAGTAGGTACATGCAAATGAGCTCCTTATGAGCTAGTTTCAATGTAACATGCTAATTTTGGTACAAAAGAAATATTGGACATCAGTAAAAGAAACATTCACAAAACAACAATTCATCAAACAATCATTCATGCATTATATTATCTAGCACCCAATAGAAATTAAACTTGAATTTAATAAATATGTCAACTTATACACATCTATTTACCTAGCGTTAAAAAATTTTGTGGCAAGAAATTCTTTAATACTATAAAATTGTTGATATAATAACAATTTTCTTAATTTAGATTTGAACAAGGTGAGAGGAAGATCTTTTAAACTCTGTGGAAGTTTATTGTAAATCTTTATGCACATTGGATAGCATGATTTAATATATGTTTGTGTTTTAGGTTGGTGATCTAGCACTAACCTGTTAGAATTTCTTGTATAAACATCTTTAGCTATTTGGAATATATGAAGGTGTTGTCTTACAAATAAAGCCAGTTCAAAAATATACAAGCACAGAAAAGTTAGAATTCTTAGTTTAGTAAATAATAGTTTGCATGATTCATCTCGAGGGCTGACTACTAGGGCTGTCCTCTCTCCCCCGAATTTGGGGGTGCTTGTGAGTACTTTCACATTCGTGCTCGGCATCAGCTCTACCACTAGTTTAGTTCTTTTTTCATGGGTGTCTACTTTGTCGTTATAAGCACCTTCCAAAGCTTATTCCTAATACTTTAGTGTAATAAAAATAAACCAATATAATTTTACTGCACTGGTCTTATTTAACTCTTTTTCGTATTCAGTTGCAAAAGACTCAAGTGCTTCCCATAAACTAAATCAAGCTCTATTAATAAAATAAAATCACCTGTCTGACCAAAGCTTATAAAACTCGCACGGGACGTAGGAAGTTAGTTCAATTATCTCTAAAGACCATTTCGTAAATGTGTTTTTGTTTTCCTGAGCACGGGAACAAACAAGGATATAAAAGATGACCTACTTTCTTGTGTGGTAAATTTTGCAATTAAAGTCATGTTTAAGCATACATTGTACTTTGAGCACGGGTTCGGTCGTTTATACTGTAGAATTTAGATATTCGATAACAATTGATTTACAACAAATTCCCAGAAACATATAAGCAAAGTCTACCGACGGAGTTTTCCCCTAAAAACTCCCGTATTGGACATTTGTGTCGATTCGACGTAACACGACTTAACTTATTTAACATATATATATATATATATTATTTAATAAAACTATTAAATCTTTTATAATTATTAATTTTAATGATAAAATGAATCATCCATACAATAAATTGCACACCTGTTGGACACTTTATGACCTTTACAAAATAATATATAGCCTTGGTGGCCAAGCACACAAATACGCATAGGTATGCTTTAACAACCCGAGCGTTGCGAACGGTGGACGTTTTGACCGAGAATGGTCCCGCCATGTCGGTACCAACTCCGTCAAAAGGCCTGAAAGGATTGACCCGGTCTGCAGGCAGATCACCCATTTGCGGCTGCATGAGAGAGGCCTTAATCCTGTAACAAGGAACACAACTAAAAAGCACATTACGAATTACTCGGCGAGCAGACAAAATCCAGTACTCTCGCTGTAGTATCGCCATCAGGGCAGTAAAGCCCGCGTGTGCATTGCGAATGTGCCGGTCCGACACCAAGAGCTTCACCAAAGGTCCATCTTTAGGTAGAAGCAAGGGATGACGACTTCCGTATGGCAGGTCGGCTTGTCGAAGTCGGCCTCCAACACGCAAAAGTCCTTCAGAGTCTGTGAAAGGATTCAATTTAGCGACTGCTCCTTTCAGCTTGGCGCGACCCTCACGCAATATTTGAAGTTCCGACTTGAAGCGGTCCGCCTGAAGTACACGAACCCAGTGTATCATCGCGCTCCGACGCTCCTCTGCACTCACGGCTGGGGACAAAAGTTTATTTTGTGGATGTCGACAGTTATGGATGAAACGCTTCATCCAACTAGTAATCACCAGTAGTTTATCCAGACTGCTGTATCGACCAGGCAGCCAATCAGGATCCTAGGCCGGTTCCACTATCAGAGCGTGAACATGTAACCCTGGCAAAATCTGGGCTGTTCTGTCCACCTGCTGGACAGGCCACGAAGATTCCTCTCCTTCCAGCCACTCTGGTTTCCACCAAAGTGGATGAGACACCAGTTCTGGAGCAGTGCAACCCCGAGACGCACAGTCCGCTGGGTTGCAATCACCTGGAACATGGCGCCAAATAATGTTAATTCCTACATTTTGAATCTGAGAAACCCGGTTTCCTACAAAAATCTCTAAAGTATGTGGAGCGGCACGCAGCCATGCCAGCGCCACTTGACTATCTGACCAAGCAAAGACATTCTGAATGTCAATAGTAGGGGCCAACTCACGAGAGACATGGTTTAACAGCCTGGATAACAAATGGGCTCCGCTTAACTCCAATTTTGGAATAGTCAGATGGGTGCGAATGGGTGCAACCTTGCTTTTCGCCATAATTAATATGACGTTGACCCGGCCTCCGGTATCAACCGTCCTTAAATACACTGCTGCAGCGTACCCCCGCTCAGATGCATCGCAAAAACCATGAAGGCTTACCTGACACTTGCCTGGCGGTAAAATTCGACGAGGCAAAGCCACCTGATTGACTTCCTCTATCGAGGTGATCAAATCCAGCCAGGTGTCCAACGGAGGCCCGATGAGCGGCTCGTCCCATGAAACTCCCAGAGTCCAGAGCTGCTGCAGGAGACACTTGGCCAAGAAGATGACTGGACAAATCCAACCGTTTGGATCAAACATGCGAGCTACCGTGGACAGCACCGTCCTCTTAGTCCAGACCCTCTGAGACTCCAATTCCACCTGAAACGTGAAAATATCATTGACAGGTTGGTATTTCATTCCTAATACTGCTATCATGTTAGGATCCTCGACGTCCGCAAATAAGTTTGGATTCTGTTGGTGATCCTCCGGAATACCTTCCAACAGTTTAGGGTCATTTGAAAGCCATTTCCTAAGTTCATAACCTCCCGTGGCAAGAATTGCAATTAACTCGTCCCGTAATATGAGAGCCTCCTCAATATTTTGAGCCCCGGTGCACACATCATCAACATAGATATCTCGTGCCAATGCGGCCGCCGCACGGGGAAAGCGGGCTCGTTCCTGCTCCGCCAACTCCAACAAGCACCTAATAGCAATGTATGGACTGGATTTCAAACCATATGTGTTGGTGTTGAGCTCGTAGACGGTTACCGGATTATCCGGGTGTTCGCGCCAGAGAATCAGCTGAAACCGCCTGTCATCTGGGTGGATAACCGTCTGCCGGAACATCATCCTGATGTCTGCTCCAAACACCACCTGGTGTCTCCTGAAATTTAAAATAACGTCAATAACATCCCGGTGTAACTTGGGACCGGAATGTAAACATTGATTCAAATTGACTCCAGTAGAAGTGGGGGCCGAACCATCGAACACAGTTCTCAGTTTGAGGCAGAAAGTAATGCTCAGTGGACGTCCAGTCTACTCGAGCCGGAGACATGTGACCTAATGCTTCATACTCGCGCATAAATTCTATATATTTATCGCGAAGCACAGGGTCGCGCTGCATGCGCCGCTCCATGGACAACAATCTTTTCTCTGCCAGTGACCTTGATTGACCTAGAACAGGAGAGGATACAGTAAATGGTAACCTAGTTACGAAACGACCGGAATTCAACCTCGTAGTGTTGGCTTGAAAAAATGCCTCGCACTCTACATGGTCCGGGTCCACCCTAGAGACCATGGGAGGTTCCTCAATTTCCCAAAATTGTTGCATCGTCTTGGCAAGAGATGCTGATGCTATGACTTTCAACTCGTCCGGAGCATAGTCATCAAAGACTGGTCCCATTATAGAAAACCCGAATATTGTGGAAACCGCCACTAATGGTGAGGGATCCAGAGTCTTCTGAGTACCTAATAGGATCCATCCTAACACATCCGAACCCAGGAGAACATCGACTGGGGACGGATGATAAAAACGTGGGTCTGCCAGATCCAGACCTGACGTGCACGAGATTATTGACGGTGGAAGGTCCGAAGAAGGCTGCCAGCCGACAATTTCGTCGATAACCATGGCTGCAGTCGAAATTCTCATGGTGGAGGAACGTACCGATGAAAAGGTGAAATGTGTTTGACCTAACGACTGTTTCACCTCCAGTCCACCAATACCTAGGAGCGGTACCGACGAAACTTCCAAGTTTAATCCCAATTGTTGCGCTACTCGTGTGCTCAATAAGCATCCTTGACTACCCGAGTGGAGGAGGGCCCGGACCCTAACCCAATCCCCCTTAGGGCCCCAGACGTGAGCCATCACGGTGGGCAACAGAACCGTCCGCGGTTCCGTACTCGTAGCTGTGCAAGCTAGTTACGAATTATCCCGCCTTTGGACTGCAGGATTAATCCATTGGGCGTTGTACGGCTGGCGCGTGCATAATCCCATCCTGGGGGGAGCGTAGCCTGAGGCTCTCCCGAAGTACGGCGGGTGGTACTCCAAACGCGGGTACTCATGACACGGCGGTGAATAACCCCGGAACTCCGTTTGAGCACGCTGTTCCACGCCAGCAGGTACCGAAACTGGCGCGGGGAGGGGGGGCCTAGCCCTTGACAACTCCAGTTGACCCCCGCCCGTAGGGGCCCAATTCACCACAGGGCCAGATGCATGATAGCCCGTAGGCAGAGGGCCCCCATCGGGACCACGCACGGGTAAATGACTCACCTCCTGGTGAGGGGGCGCGCCTCGCGCCGCATTCCTCCGTTCCGACGGAGGGGAGTTTCGTCCGGCGGCATGATTCCCCTGGACTATGGGAGGAGGAGTTCTCCCTGAAGCACCTCTCCGGTTGTCCAAGGGGGGGGGAGTTCTCCCTGAAGCACCCCCGCCCGTGGGTCGCCGATGCTGCGGCACCGGTGAAGCCGCTCCTGAAACATTGGCACATAAAATTACATTATGTGGCCCGCCACACATATTACATCTCTGAGGCCGGGGGCAATCTCGCTCAAAATGGTTTCCCAGACAGCCGAAACACAGTCCGTTACGCTTAACCAGCCGCCGTCTATCTGTAACATGTAGACGTAGCCACTCCATGCAGCGCAACAGGCTATGTCCCATCTGACCACACTGCAGACAAGCCGATTGTCCAGGAACAACGACTGTTGCAGCAAGCCGTGCCATACCACGTCCTCGTGATGACTGCGGTCCTTGTGGTTCCCTACGCCCCGTGAAGCCAGCAGGTTTCCCTACCTGCGCCCCAGATGGCCCTGGATCCGGCTGTGAAGACTCCACCACCCTGGCTTCGTACTCCAAAAACTTCATCAGGTCCGTGAACTTCGGTAAGTTATCACCATCTCGTTCCGCAGACTCCCGTTCAAAACGAGACCGGATATCCAAAGGCAACTTACCTAAAATAATGTGAACGAGAAGAAAAGACCACTCGTCCACTGGTAATCCCAATGTCTTTAAGGCATTGCATGCGACGGTAACCGGAGTCAGTAACTGCTGCCTCAGCTGTGCCCGGTTGATGATTCTTGGCAACGTCAACAATTGAGACGCATGCGCATCCGCCAGCAAACGGATATTCTGATACCTATCATTTAATAGGCCCCACGCTATGTCATAATGATCATCCTCCACCCTGAGGTGCTGGATGAGCGACCTGGCCTCGCCCTCCAATGTTGACATCAAATATGCCATCTTTTGCCCCTTTGTTAAGTCTACCCTAGAATCTACTAATGACGTAAACATATTTTTGAAAGAAACCCACTCTTCCATTCTCCCATTAAAATGTGTGAGTTGAAGCGTCGGCAACCTACCCGTCACTCCATCTGCCGGTCGAGGTGTGCTAACAACCGGGCCGCCCGATTGTCGCTTCCTGATCATGGAGGCCGCCTCCGTAATATATTATCTGGGCTAAATCCGTAACATACCCGTCCATAGGCTCATCCATTTCCTCCAGTGCTGCCACAGCCGCCTCTGCGTCAGCCAGCCGCTGATTCATCCGCTCGGCTCTCTCCAGGATTGCAGTGTCACGATCCGATCGAGATAACAATCCCTGGACGGTTGTAAACCAGCGGAGCTCCTTCGCCAACGCAGCCTTGAGAGACTTGGACATCTTGCCGCAACGAACCGGGAGATTTATAAATAAAAACTATTTAGCAAACATATAACTTTAAACTCTCGCGTTTTGTACACATTATAATATATATAATCGGGTCTACCGCGATCAATTTTTACCTTTTTACGAAAAGGGGGACGCCCGACGTTTCGAGACAGTTGCATGTCTCGTGGTCTACGGGAAACTGGCAAGTATGGCGAGGCGCAGTGATGAGATGCAGATGACGACCGAAGTATTTTCCTTGTACCCGCAAAAACACTTTAGTCTTTAAAATTAATTGTTATCTTATTCACGCACGGCACACAACACTCACAGTATCCGGAGATGCACTAAGAGAAGAAACCCGCGATTTAAATTTCCCGATGACTGGACTCCATGTGGGAGACAATTTGAAACCATCTTCCCTATTGAAATTATTTGGATGTTTCTTGATTTCAATCGCTTCACGCACAATTCTAGGGTAGTAATGGCGATCGGTGGAGAGAATTTTCGGGTTATGCAGTTCTATCCAGTGGTTGGTCCCGGATTCTAAAAGATGTTCTGCTATCGCTGATTTGTACATCTGCCGGTTTTTCACAGCTGCTATGTGTTCCATGACCCTTTCCTGTACGCTACGTTTTGTTTGGCCAATGTAGGAACTTCCACAGCTGCATTTTATCTTATAGACACCTGGATTTTGAAAAGGAATCACATCCTTTGGTGTGCGTAAATGGCCTGCCACTTTGGATAACGGAGTATATACAGTCTTAATGGAGTATTTATTTAATGCTGTTCCAATCTTATCCGTAATACCTTTGATATAGGGCATAAACGCTGGTTTTCTGTTAACCTCAGGACACTTTTCCTTTTTTGGTCTTGGATGTCGCCTCTTCATCTGATATCCGTTTTGTCTGAGTACCTCCTGAACATGTGACAGCTCATCCTTAAGATGGTCAGGGTCACAGAGATTATGTGCTCTGTTTGTTAGTGATGTCATGACGGATTGGATGTGACGAGGATGGTGGTGTGAAGAGGCGTGCAGGTATCTATCTGTGTGTGTTGGTTTCCGATATACAGTGTGGGCCAGAGAACCATCAGATCTCACCATTAATTTGACATCAAGAAATGCCAAAGTTCTGTCACATTCCATCTCATTCGTAAAGTTTATTTTTGGATGGATGGAGTTAAGATGATCTGCATACTGTTTTGCTTCCTCGTTACCGCCCTTGAGAATGCTAAATACGTCATCAACATATCTCTTCCAGAGTCTGATTGTTGAGGGACCGGTACGTAAAGCCTCCTCCTCAAAATGTTCCATCCAGATATTGGCGAGCACCGGAGCCACAGGACTTCCCATCGCCACACCATCTATCTGGAGAAAATATTGACCCTGGTAAAGGAAGTAGTTGCCATCCAAGCAACGCTGTAGCAAAACAATGTATTCTTCTGACAGATTGTTCATCCTCAATTTTTGTCTGATAACATCAAGACACTCTTTGATTGGAACGTTAGTGAAAAGGGATTCCACATCGAAACTTATCATAATCTCATTCGGTTCCAGTTTCAAATTCTTGGCAATATCTACGAAATGGCGAGAATCTTTCACGTAAGACGAAGTTTTACCAACTAGTGTCTGCAGTACTCCCGCAACATGTTTCGCTAAATCATACGTGGGTGAACCAATCTGACTCACGATTGAGGTTAACAGAAAACCAGCGTTTATGCCCTATATCAAAGGTATTACGGATAAGATTGGAACAGCATTAAATAAATACTCCATTAAGACTGTATATACTCCGTTATCCAAAGTGGCAGGCCATTTACGCACACCAAAGGATGTGATTCCTTTTCAAAATCCAGGTGTCTATAAGATAAAATGCAGCTGTGGAAGTTCCTACATTGGCCAAACAAAACGTAGCGTACAGGAAAGGGTCATGGAACACATAGCAGCTGTGAAAAACCGGCAGATGTACAAATCAGCGATAGCAGAACATCTTTTAGAATCCGGGACCAACCACTGGATAGAACTGCATAACCCGAAAATTCTCTCCACCGATCGCCATTACTACCCTAGAATTGTGCGTGAAGCGATTGAAATCAAGAAACATCCAAATAATTTCAATAGGGAAGATGGTTTCAAATTGTCTCCCACATGGAGTCCAGTCATCGGGAAATTTAAATCGCGGGTTTCTTCTCTTAGTGCATCTCCGGATACTGTGAGTGTTGTGTGCCGTGCGTGAATAAGATAACAATTAATTTTAAAGACTAAAGTGTTTTTGCGGGTACAAGGAAAATACTTCGGTCGTCATCTGCATCTCATCACTGCGCCTCGCCATACTTGCCAGTTTCCCGTAGACCACGAGACATGCAACTGTCTCGAAACGTCGGGCGTCCCCCTTTTCGTAAAAAGGTAAAAATTGATCGCGGTAGACCCGATTATATATATTATAATATTTAGCAAACACCCTGACAAGGCACAAAATACAGAAGCACTGCTCAATAGATACCCTACCTATAAATAGAATTTAATTAGCAAATGTAATTCCCAATTACAATACTATGTAGTGTACCTACAATACAAATTACAATTATATTTGGTGTATACAATACACACGAACCTGAATGCAAATTCCACTATGCACTTGTATATACCTTGAAAGTATATAAATTCATGCCAACATAACAGTGTGTTAACTAACAAGTTGATTTCCAAATCTATAATATAAACCGTTATATGATATAATGTTATTGGAGTACAAGAACACTTTATATGTACTAAGTTAACAATTTATATTGATATTACCGAATCCTTCGGTAATCAATTATCTACTCAAAGCACTAAACAAATCCAATATAATTGCTACATCAATAACATGTACATTACAACCATGTAAAAGCCTAGCTATGTTAAAAGTTCAATGATACTGGGGCCGCCCAGTTCCACTGTTTAAATGTATATAATCTGAAGGTAGGATAAACCACACTCGGCTACCAGAAAACTGTGTGATAAAAGGTGATATCAGCAGCCGGAACAGGGGCCCATAAGCTGTCCCAGATCTACGTCCATGTAAATTCAATCCGCTGATATGCTACAAAGAATAGGTACAAAATTTCCTACCAGAAAATGGTACTTGATGACGTCCTCAGCACGAATTCCTTCAGTGCGCGGAGTCCAAGGTGTGCCGGTGTTGTGACACGTTGTTCACCTTCCACGAAGAATCTAAACACAACCTACCTACACCAGAAGAAATGGTAATCTGACAAAGTTCTGCCTTTGTTGGAAACCGCATGGGTACAGGTTATGTCACACACACACAGGAAATAAACTATAAGTGGCCTTCACGCCAAAATATTGTCAGACCCTGACTCAGTAATGTTTTTTAAGATGTCCACATCAATTCTTTTCGTATTAACCATTAATATATTAAAATAATGAGAAAAAACCTCCGATCATCGGAATGTCGTCCCAGCAAGAGAGCGCAGTGTTACCACACACAAAAAACAAAATCGTCGACCGAACACTCGACAGATGCGTTCTAAAAATATACATTTTATTCATAACACAGTTAAAAAACCAAAGCGTTAGAGCAGGACTGAATTTTAGCACTGTGCAGACCCAGTTCAAATTTTAAATACGGTCAATAATAAATCGATGTACTAATTTTATATATTTTCTGCTGATACTCCCAACAATACTATAAAAATTGCATATTTCAACAAACGACCAACATTTCTGAAAACTTGTTTTTCAGATAGAAGAGTCGTTAGAAACTATCAAGCACTGATATTGAGAAAGTTCAAGTACAATTTTCACCCTCGAGGTCTATTTGACCAATAGCATTCGAGCCTCCTGCTAGGCAAAAATAAACCTTGTCCCCAAAACTTTAAAGCTACATTTTCATTTTGGAAGTTTATTTCGTAGCAGCCACTTGTCGTTTCTACGTTGAAAACTGTGGAGTTGCAGAAATATGCAGTATTTTTCTTGGCTTCTCTTTGACATTGAGTTCAGTCAGTTTTACGCTCAGAATAAGATTTCTTATTCTGGGGTTTTACGAGTCGAATGATTGGCACATATTAAAAACATACATTTTAGGGCCATGTAAAGAAGAAAAAGTAATCACTATGGTGAGAGTACTACAGACACCGGATACAAGTCGATAAAACACCTTTTATACTAAGTCTACTAGCTTCTACGCCGAGCCTGGCATGCACAGATTCACATCATAGTAAGTCTAGGATCCATAGTCAGTCCACTCACACACGTACATACCGCCGCTATTGCTATGCTTCAGTAGTTGCTTGGCGGTGGCGCTGTCCCCTTTTTTTGTACGTCCATGGTGCAGTGACAATATTTAGAAGTAAAAGGTCTTGATATATGCTAATGAGTTCAGGTAGTCATCACACCTAAACCCTTTAGTGATTGTTTTTAAAAATGTATATTGTTTTACTGTTTTGTAAATAAGACTGTGTGGGTAGTTTAAAATAAAATTGTTGGGAATATAAGGTGAAATTTAATCAACCACCTGAATTCATACTGGAGACTCAGTTAGTGATCAGAAACAATATTTAATCATGTGCCGGGTGAAATTTAAAAAAAAATTGCTCCTAACTAGTCCAGTGCGAATGGGAGCAAACATAATTTTTTTATGATTTTGAAAAAGAGAAAATTGAACCTTGTTCCTGATCACTGAGTCTCCAGTATGAATCCGCTCGGTTGATCAAATTTAACCTAGTATAAGTTTTCATTTCGAATTAGAAGTACTAATAAGCTCTTCACAGTTAATAGATAGCATGTGCCTTAACGAGCTCACGTTTGGTTCTATTTTCTATTCTTCTCCAAAGTAAAGCGGAATTGGTGCAAACAAATAATATTTCTTTATTATAAAACAAAACTCAATCTTATCTTTCGATTGTCAGACTTTAGTAAAGGCTTAGACGGGGACTTTCTTCGTGTCGCGATCTCTACCTGTGAATTTATAGTGGCTCCAGTGTTGTGACGTGCTGGAATTTACGACATTAACATAGCGCGTCGAGAATGTCTTTCTACAGGTGAATTTTAAGGCGTATGACCACGCTAAATAAGCAACTCGATGTTTGTCGGTACAGATATCAACGGAAACGACATAGAAATAATGTTCATTTCAGCGTGCCTTGAAAAGTGGCTGTTACGACAACCACTGCGTCTTCGGCTAGCGCAAAATAGAAGAAAATAATACTTTTCACATGGACGCCATGAACGGAAAAAAAATTTGAACTTAAATTTTTTAGATCTAAAAATTTCCTATAATTTGGCGAAATAATAATTAAAATCGCTTAAGGCGTTTAGAAGGAGTAAGAGAATTCTTGTGTTAATCATGTGAAACTTTCGATGACTTTCGATTTTTTTGTCAAAACTTACAATAGAAAAACAGTTTATGAAACTTAAAATTTATTTTTGACTCAATAATGCCTATCACATATTTTTATGAAAATTTTTGGACCACCCGTTTGGGAGGAGCAGGTCTTCAAAGACAGGTCTAAATTACAGTTGGCGTGAATACTGACGCCGAACATACATGAAGACCCTTATCTGCGTACTATATTGACTGCCGGTTTTTGGGTTCCCACACTTTTTGTCTCTCTGCCCATCAAGCAAGACCTTGCGACTCAGGGACAGCTAGATAAATCTTTCTAAGTAAATATATAACTACAGACAACTCGCTGTCCCTTTCAGGCAACATATTGAACATATATGCCAGAATTGGGATGGCATGAGAAGAGTTGATGGTGGTGATTGTTGGCACTTGAAGGGTGCTTGTACTTGTCCACAAACTTTTATTATTTGATATAAGAATTTGTGGACGAGTACAAGTACCTTTTAAATCATGATAAGTATAGGTTGATTAAGAAAAATATTGTCTTTTTTATTTTTTATTACTATGGTATATTTATAATTTTTTTATACTTGACTGATGACGGCCCACTAAGGGCTGAAATATATTTCAAGTTTTAAATTTTCTTTTATTTATTGTACATATTTAAAGTTATATTGTGTATAATTCTAAATAAAAAGCTAATAGAGGCATATCATATATTTATTAAAGTAAATATAATATAATACAAGGGCATCAAACTGAAAAGGCGTATCAACAGATTTTCTGAATCCAGAAAACTCCAACATTTTTGGGTGAATATAATATTTTATTATATTATAATAAAATATTATATTTATTAGCTCTATGATGTACTGAAAAAGTAACGGTTGCTCCACTAGCCATGTGGACTGTTATGCCTAGTCTACGACATGAAAAGGCGTTTTTATAATTAAGGAAAAATATTTATAAACAACTAGTCGATACTTTATAATATATTTTTGTAGATACGCTCTTTCAGCGTGATGCCTTCAAATTATAAAAATAGGTCTTTACATATGAAATTGCTGAAATTTTCTTACAGATTCATGAGTTCATAGTTCCTGTAATTCAATAGCTATTTCCATTATTTGTTTTTTGTTTGAGAGTTGATGAACTAAAGTTGCTATCAAAATTTCGTATCACCGTCCTAGATACCGTTAAAACCCATCTAATAAAATATAATTGCAGTGCATATGTCATTCTAAATTGTCAAACCAGGAGAATTGGTGTCAAAAAAGACCTCATTTCAATAAATATTTCTATCGAGCCAAATTTCCCCAATCGCGTTTCTGTTTAACAGATCCCTAGAAAAAGATTCCAAAAATAATATAGTATTTTATCAAAATAATACATTATTTACTGAAGTAGATATGCAAGTTCTTAAAGTGTCAAGTTCTTTTCCGTAGCGCCTTGTATCGGTATGGCCGATTATTTACTACAATAATCGGTATCGGTGTCGTATCGGCAATATTGTGTATCGTTCAGTGGCGTGCACAGAGTTTTTACACAGGGTAGACATAAAAACCGGTCAATTATTGGGCAGTTATTACTTTTATTTCAGAGGAATCTTAAACCAACCTCAAAAAAATTATGTCATGTCCCTTATCTTTGAAACTGGTAGACCGGAACATATAAAAAAACTAGCCAAGTGCGAGTCAGACTCGCGTACCTAAGGTTCCGTATCGTGGATGAAAAATTCAATTTTGTTTTCGTGAATATCTAAACCGCTATATTATTCCTGTAATCTTTACGTGATCACATAATTACCATGATTTATTTTTTATTTTTTATCAACCAATTTAAGAGATAAGTTGAGGGACATCAATTTTTTTTGTAGTTTTTCGAGGATTTCCAAAAATAGACGCAAGTAAATACAGCTAAGCTGTATATTTTTATGCGCATCTGTAACCGGCATCGTTCCAAACAGTTTGATTATTTGAAAATAACAAGCAGAAGAAACAAAACAATCGATTAGTATGTTTACAACCTGTCAGCCAGTTAAATGTTTCATATTGTTTTGGATTGAATTTTCTAGTTGCTTTACCTCTTATTTGAACTTATTCAATTTCCGGTACGAAGCGGCCTTTTTCGATTAGGTACTTCTTTTTTTTCAGCAAAACACAGTTTTGGAAACGTACCATTTCTTAATTTTTGCACACACACATTCCCAGCACTACTTTCACAGTAGTTACTACTACCACTAGCCATTTTTTGCAATTTTTAGACCCGATTTTATTTTATTTATACTGCTTGTCATCAATTTGCGTAACGAACGAACGAAAAACAATAATGGATGGCGCCGGCCTTCGGGCTTCGTAAGACTTCGGTAATTTTCGGTGAATGTCGTAAAACTAAAAAGCCGTCGGCTTTTTGCAGAGTTTTCGCCTACATCTCGCACGCAAACAAGCAAAAGCTTTTGCATTTGTGTGCCATGTACTAACAGTAACGCACACAACAAAGATACTGTTGGAATAATGACCCACACATATAAACCGGCAGCCACCATTCCGCGATGGCTGGTCCGAAATTGAATTACAATGGATCATAACATAAGCCATTCACTTCATACTTTCGTAATCGATTTTAGCGATGTAATTCTATTTCGGAATGCTCGAGTGAGCGAGCGACTCGCAGCTGTGAACTGAGACTCGCAGTTCCCGCTAATGACAATAGATGGCGGTCGGTGTCGCTACACTTTAGCAGTTTTTTTTTACGATATGCGTAAAAATGCGTAAATGATGCGTGTTTGTCAGGGTAGACAGTGTCTTTTTGTCTGTATGGACCGCACGCCATTGGTACCGTTACATCCCTAGTCAGAAGGTCGCACCACGTAATAAACCTTCGTTTACACAAGTTAAAAATCTCAAAATTTTGGAAAATATTAATAAAATATTAATAATTCACAGCGAACAGCGCATATTTGGCAATTCTGGCGAGCATACTGCTCGTATATTTACTAATTTGATAAAATAGTGCGGAACGGAACCAGAATAGTTGGCGTTTGTTCGTCATCTCCCAATTTAAATCTTTATATTCTTTTGTTAAAAACACGTGACTTCCAAACATCTGACCTCTAAAATGGCTGAGGCAGAAACAAGTATTCTTCACGACCACTTCAGGGACCACCCAAGAGACCCGTTTTGCTCTCTCCAAGCAAAGTGGCAAGTTCTGTTGTAGTTTTTTACTAGGTAATGTGAATTTTATTATCTAAACGATTCATCGGTTAAATTCATAATAACTAGAGACCAGATTATAAGTATGCAACATCAAAAGCTCGAAATATGCATGAAAAAACTTAAAAGATGCATGAAAAGTGTCAAAATATGTAACATTTTTAGTGATTTTATTTCAATTTTTTTTTTTTAATAACATAATATACAAGGTGACTTTTTGATCATCGTCCGAATTCATACTGGTGGCTTGGTAAGTGATCAGTATCGTGGATCAATAACAATTTTGGTGAAATTCGTAAAATGAAATTTCGACTCCCCATAGTGATTCACTCGGGACTGGAAGTGAATTTCTATGGGAAGCCGAAATTTCATTTTAGGATTTTCACAAAAATTGTTATTGATCCAAGATACTGATCACTTATCAAGCCTCCAGTATGAATTTGGACGATGATCAAAAAGTCACCTTGTATATTTATTTATAAAAAAGGAACGCTAACAATAACAACACACACATAAAAATAACAAACAGATAAGACCTTGATCTGGTGTTGCCATCAATTACAAGCATCCACAACATTATCTAAATTAAATACGAACATAAAACATTAAATTATAGACATTGATTAAAAATTTCAATAAATTTGAATAAAAGAAAAAAAATACAGAAACATTACGGAAAAAGAATTAAATCAGATTATAATGAAAAGATATTAAAAATAATTATTATGTACATTAGAATTAATTTAATCTAAACTTAAAATCTAGAAATAATATTTACAAAATTATTTGAAATTAGAATAATTATAGTTGTAATAAATTTATAATAGTATTGATAAAAAAATTATAAATGACATGATTTTAATTACAATGCAATATCTTATACTTAAAATTCTTAATTCTATCGTTAAAAATATCCAGGGAGTGGGATTCCCAAATTGAATTATAGGTTTTAAAAGGTCTTATATTTGGTGAATAACACCCAAGGTTAGTTCTACGTGTTGGAATTGCAAACGTGTCCATCGTCACCCGTTGGGAAGAAGACGAGGAACAGCTAGGTTCATACTGTCCACAATCTCATCACACGAAACACTCCCATCTATCACATTATGTACAAACGACAAATCGAGCATTAATTTTACGTTCAAACAATTTATTTAGTTTGAAAAGTGATAATCTATCATCATACTTGGTTCGACTACAAATTTTAGGAGAGATATAAGCAAGATGTCTGGTAAAAGAGCGTTGGATAGATTCGATTCTATTAGAATGCTCAGCATGGCAAGGATTCCAGATAAGTGATCCAAACTCGAGGGTATTGCGAACCAGTGCAGTATAAAGAGTGATCTTTGACTGGATAATGCGGAAATCTTTGGTAGCTCTTTTAAACGGAGAAGAGTATTATTTACAAATTATTTTAATATTTTGCTCCCTATTATTGTAAACAGAAACGATCAGGTACTGTTCTAAATGTTTGATGGAAAGATTGTCGGTAGAAAGGGCTAAAAAAATTATACATTGCCTAAATGCACACACACGCTAAAACAGCTGACGTAACTATTTCGGCAACTGACATAATAAGACTAAACAAAAATAAAGGCACCTGTACTGTGATAAATACTGGGAATAAATCTGTTATGAACCAATCGGGATTACATTTTAAATTGCTCGGTTTATACTGCCATGCCAGAGTTACGTAGTAATACTTTATATTCTCTGGCAGAGTGTACGAGTTTGGGGTATTCCCCGATAAAGTAGCAGTGGGGTTACCACAGTGAAAACTAGCAAAGATATACTGTGTTCACGCTAGACCGTGACGCATGATTCGCACCCGCATGCGGGGATGACCCCCCCCCGCCGCGCGCCGGTCGAGGCGCGCGCGGGCGCTGGTCTCGCTCTGTTCGGATCGACGAGCCTCTCTAGGCGCACGCGCGCGCGCCCGCGCAGCCGACAGCTCTAAACAATAGACATTCGCGTCAGCACAAACAATATCGCGTACCTAAAGTGTAGTGTTAATACAAGTGCTGTGTACATCACTCAAACCAGGACATTCAATACATCCCTGCACAGACGCCAGCTCAACTAGCCAACAAGAAGGCTCAGCACGTCACCGCATCTCCTGTCGGCCCATCGAGAACAACATTCCAAAGCAAGGTCAGTCAGTTTACCCACAATCTTTTTCTTATCCTGTCTACTCTCCCATTCAAATTCCATCAGCTCTGCATCCTGTAGCCAGCGGCTACATTTTTGGTCCTTCGAGCCGGATCGAATTCTGGTCCTTACAGTCCATTTTCACAATTTTGGCCCTTCAAACCGCTACTGAACCAGCCCCCGTCGATTTATTACAGTCCATTTTCAATCCAGGAAAATTTTTGGTTTATATCACCCCCCGACTATCCCCCGCCGGCCCATAACTTTGTTTTGAACCAGCCCCCGTCGATTTACTACAGTCCATTTTCACCCGGTTACATATTTTGCCCCCTTTCCCGGCAAAAAATATTTTGTGGTTTCGAATACCTATCGCGGGTAGATAATTAGAACCGCCGCCTGGAACATTCCATTTATCGGTTAGAACCGGCCCCCCCACGCCCCTTTACAGAATAACTCATTTTCATCACGGTTGTAATTATTGTTCAGCTCAGATAATATAATTATATCCATTCGGCCCAATTGTTTATTACAGTCCACTATATTTCTTTATTAAACCCCCCCGTCACTTCCAGGGATTAATTATCAGCCCTTATAAACCCCATACGTAAAATTAATTAAACTCAAAGTCAGCATTTTGCTCAACATTTTTTACATGTAATTCCCGACCCAATCTTTTCAAATGTTCTCGAAGTGATTCAACTTTGCTCGTAAATACATAGTTCACATTTTAGTTTCATATCGTGTTACAACGTTTTGAGTACCTACACTTCACTTTGTTTTCTATCGCGCGAAGAGGTGCAAATCTACCCACTGTCAAAGATAGTTCTCGTATCTTGCGAGATATTTTTTGTGAGAGTATAAATTTGCTTTATTTCGTGCACTTATATACGTCACATATATACGTAAGTTACGTGTGTTGAGTACATAAGTACACACGTTATACGGTTACGTATTATTACGTTGATTAAAGCTTGATTAGCATCATTGGATTGTCCGCACATTTAGATACGATTTCTGCCAGGTGAACGCATTCTTTGTTGTTTACGAGTTTGAGGCAGTAGATAGGTATTTTATTAGTTTCGTGTAAGCGGGAAATAGCATAATAACATAGGAGTGAACAAGGTCATCAGCCCTTTTTGATATTTAATGTTGCGGTAATCTTGTGTTACGGTAAAAGTTTTCCGAACAGTTTTATCCTGTTATTGTCTGCCTTTTATTGTTTATGGTACACATAAAGGGTGTTCCACGTTGGTTTATCAGCTCATATACAGGTTGTTTAAAAAAAAAAAATTTTTTTTTTTCTTTTTTTTCTTTCTCTCTCTGTCGGGTTTATTTTCCGTGTTCCGTTTGAACATGGCTTTTGTTATTTCGGCCCGCGCAAGTTACAAGCTATCCGCACGTTGGAGTTGGTAGCGCTCAAGTTTTTAATAACTCATTTTCACATATAGTCACACTCATCACACATTCAATCAGCACATACACACTCAGCTCATTTTCACTCACACATTCAATCAGCACATATAGACACACTCAGCTCATTTTCACTCACACATTCACTCATCAGATACACATTCAGCTCATTTTCACTCAATGAAACCAGCACTCAGTCATCACACACACACTCATCACATACACACTCAGTTCATTTTCACTCAATGACTCCAGCTCCAACAGAGAATTCTTGTAACTCCGCACAACGTGTAGTGAACGTCACTAACACACCAATAATAGCAGACGTACATGGTCAATTTCACTCAGCACGAGCCCTGTTAGGTTTTATCTCACGTCGCGGTACTCTAGTTCTCATTCGCTCAGAGTCGGCACAAGCTGTGTAGGTGCTAGGGATCAACTCATTGAAGTTCAGAACTTCCTCGGGTCAAACAATGATGCAATCACTCACCAGCTCGCGAATCAGCACATAACTTGGTTCGGCGCTCTGCACGAAATAATACTCAACTCAAGACCCCTCTGCCCGATTTTATCCGATCCTACGGACTTTGACCCTCTCACGGCCGGACATTTCATTATTGGTCGTCCGCTCACCGCTCTACCTGAGCAGTCTTTTTACGACAGACCCATATCTGTTCTTAAACGCTTTCAGCTCATTCAAGCGCTCTCTCAGCGCTTTTGGATTCTCTGGTCCAGATCCTACCTCCATACCCTGCAAACCCGCCCCAATCAGCTCTCCCCTTCCTCCCCTCCTCAAGTGGGTGAACTGGTCCTCATCAAAGAGGATGACTTGCCTCCGCTCCAATGGAAGTTGGGGAGAATTCTCCGCACAATGCCTGGCAAGGATGGAGTGATCCAAGTTGTGGATCTGGACACAGCCCATGGAGCCGCAGCCCCGGCCCCCCCAGGATGTTCACGCTAGACCGTGACGCATGATTCGCACCCGCATGCGGGGATGACCCCCCCCCGCCGCGCGCCGGTCGAGGCGCGCGCGGGCGCTGGTCTCGCTCTGTTCGGATCGACGAGCCTCTCTAGGCGCACGCGCGCGCGCCCGCGCAGCCGACAGCTCTAAACAATAGACATTCGCGTCAGCACAAACAATATCGCGTACCTAAAGTGTAGTGTTAATACAAGTGCTGTGTACATCACTCAAACCAGGACATTCAATACATCCCTGCACAGACGCCAGCTCAACTAGCCAACAAGAAGGCTCAGCACGTCACCGCATCTCCTGTCGGCCCATCGAGAACAACATTCCAAAGCAAGGTCAGTCAGTTTACCCACAATCTTTTTCTTATCCTGTCTACTCTCCCATTCAAATTAGGGTCTCTGGCAAATTTTACACTACGATATTTACGCAAAATATCTTTTAATCAACTCAATCAGCATGGTAAGAGAGGTTTTTGTGAAAAGGGCTAGATTGCCCTTTTAGGGCTAAATAGTAAAATCTGGAGAAATCCAATCGTAATCCAATATAAAAAAAACAAGATTTAGCCCCAATAAGGCTAAGGTGGCAACACTTACAGTGAGACTACTCAGGCGATATCTGATGTACATATTAGTCGGACCTGGCTGCAGTCCTGTAGGGGAACTCGCGTATGGAGATTTTTTTTCAGGAATATAATAGTAGGAGTCTTAATAATTCTTTTGGGTTCGGGTGGATTTCCGTCGCCTTATGCGTTTTCCAGCTATGGCGTCATAATTTTTTTGTATGGATCTTTATTTTGAAATATTATGTGAAGGTTTCAGAAGTTATAAATGATATCGCCAAATCGTACAAGAAGAATTTATTTAAAGATTTAAATATTTACATGTTTACAATTCTTATTACATAGTTTTACTAGATCAAATTAAATAATTATTAATGTTTGTATCGTAACATAAGATTTATTAGTGTAGCAAGAACGCAATTTCAATTTGTGAGCTTCAGATTTAAAGAGGCCTATGGCCCATAAATAAATCTTCCGCGAGCGTCGCCTAGCTAAGAGAACGTATAAAAATAACAAATTTAAAGAAAGAGAAAAGGGAACCACCACCACACGTTATTTTGTATTATTGACGATGTAATTTACTGAATAAATGAATATGAATATGAATATGAATGTTAAATATAATATTACATTGTGCTAATCCATATTTGAACCTAATGCAATACACTAAGAATGTTTACTTCGAATTAAATAAATTTAATAGAACATGTTAGATCGAAGTCTCTCTATTGAATACCCAAAAAACATATATAAAATATGAAGTTTGAAATTAACAGCTAAACACATTATTTGATTACATCGTAACCCAGATGGGAAACTGTTGCGAAAGTCTTAATGCAGTATGTCCAATAAATTTTTTCTGAAATCTGTCGTATGGTGTATCAAATGTCATTAATTTAACACGCGCGCGATCAAATACTGTGCTACGGGTGCAGTTTGTCAAATTGGATGACCGTAAGTTTTTTGTGTTTTCTTTCTTGCAAAGCATAAAGGCTTGTGAAAAGTCAATTTTAATGCACATCACGTACGCGTTTTCTTACGGCAAAGATGAAATCTTTAGGGGACCCAAAGCACAGCTTTTATGTTTCAGGTCCTTTTTTATAGAGATCATTTTGAGATGGAACACGGGATGGCTTTTTGCTGAATTTCTTCGAACTTCAACCTTTGCTTGGAAATAAAAGGTTGAGAAAATATTTCACAAAGGCACCTAAGAATGCTTCTTGTTCCGTGATTCTTTTATTTGTTGCTTTGGCATTTTGTGATTGTGTTTTAAGGCGAGGCATCGAGTTTTCAACGGGCAGTGTCACTTCAAGCGGAAAAACGCACAGTGCGAGAGAGACCGATTCAGGGAGAAAGACAAAAAAAATGCTTTTTTAATTATATTTAAAAAAAAAAAACTAGAAAAATTTCCTTTTACCAAAATGTAGGTATTGTTAAAACCCATGCAATGTTTGGGGTCGGTACATGATAATTAGTTGTCAAACTATAAGAAAGCGTGTGTTTGAAGACCTCATTTTAATATTTATTTCTATCGAGTGAAAGATTTTAAATCGCGTTTCTGTATTCCAGAAATCTAGAAAAAGTTTCCGGAAATGTTATACTAATTAATCAAACTAGTAGCTTCTTACTGAACGTAGTAAAATTACTCCAAAAAGTGCAAATTCTTCGCGGTGTCACCTTAAATAGGTAGGATACTTTTTGAGTTCCGTAGACAACATAATAAGGAATGCTTATAGTTTCGCCATGTCCGTCCTTAGCTTAGAGACTCTTAGTACTAGAAAGCTGATATTTAGCATAGGTATACATATTAATTACGTTAACAAAGTGGTAAATTTAAATCTTCAAAAAATATTTTTTTTGGATACGTAAAGATTAGCGCGGGGATGAATTTTTTTTTCTCGTCAATCCCATAGTGTGAGGTGTCATTGGATAGGCTTTTCAAAAATATTGTCGTTATGTCAAATTGATTTTTTTTATTTAAGGATCCGTTTGCGAAATATTAAGCTTTAAAGTGCTAATTTTTGTCAGAGTCAAGTGTCCCCCCTGCCAGCTAAACAATTGTTTTTGGAAAAGTGAAAAAATGTACTGCAGTAGTTTTATATAACGAAGTTAAAAGGAAAACTGTTCAAGCTAAGTAAGCTTTACAAGTTAACGAGCAATAGTTGACCAATTTAAAATGAAAATTTCGTACAAAATTCATTGAAAATGACTTAGGTGAAGTTGTTAGCTGTGTAAAACAGGTAGTATGTTTATGAACCTTCTTAGTCCGCATATTGTGACGCACAGAACAACTACACAGCGCGTGGCCCAACACGCATTTAGCTTAGTCTCTGCCTAGCCCTCTGCGAGACAGGCGTGAGTATAAGTATGTATTAATGATTTTACAAAGTAAGGATACATAAAGAATATAAAGATAAATAGCCATGTCTCATAAATTGTGTATGCATTTTTTATATTTGAAAAGCTTTTTCATTGTTTTTTTTTCACTGCCGCTTAAATTCAAATTCAAATAGTTTATTTTGTAAAGGAGGAATACGTAATACAATCAAATTTAATCGTATAAAAATATATGTATTAAAATAATAAATATACATGAACTAAATTAAAGGTTTATATAATCACATAAATTATATATTACAATATAAACCTATACCTAAATAGTCACCAAACACCGCCTTACAAATAAAAAAAATAAAAAAACACTTGTTTTGCTACTTGTGTAGGTGTGAGTTTGCTAACGTGTCCATTATTTTTTCAAAGTATTTTCAATTAATTTCTCCTGCAAAATAAATATATTCATTTTACGGGCTTAATTGAAAATTTTATGAAGTTGAAGTGGGTACGGTAGAGACGCTTGTTAAAAGTTTATAAGTGTTAATGAGATGAAAAACAGCTTGTTTAACAAGTTATTTTGCACTTTAATATTTATGAAATATATTCCTGTGGAAGATGCAAGAGGGGTGTGGCAGGATAGTAACAGATGAAAATTTGTAGTCTCTGCCTACCCATCTGGGAGACAGGCATTAGTATATAAGAAACACGCTTTCGCATTTAGAATGATACGGATGTTTAAAATTATAAGAAGTTAGATAGATAGATAGATAGATAGATAGATAACATCTTTATTCCATTTCCACAGCATTACACGACAAAGAAAACAAAAAATACACATTTAACAATTAAACAATTAAAAAAGAAAAAAAATAATAACACAACTAAAACTAATAAATAATGTAAGTGCTGTGGTAGTGGAAAAGGTCCTCAACTCAGCATAATGCAGAGGCAAGCCACTGCGCTGATTTTCAGTTGAGGCCCGTTTCCAAAACCGACCTTATGCTATATATACAAAATAGGTGAACAATTGCTAATAGCCGGTGGCAATATTAAAGTTAAAACAAAAACAAAATTTCTACCATACGGAAGGTTATTTAAAGATAATTAAAGATAATTAAAAGATAGCAGTTAATAAATAAATGAATAATAATAATAATAATAATACTAGGTGTCTATATGTTTATGTAAATAAGTTACGTAAATATGAAAATTATGGCTAGTGCAAATACAGTCACTTTTAAAATTACTCCATCCATCCATCAGCCTGGTTCATCCACTGCTGGAGATAGACCTTTCCAAGTGTTTGCCTCCAATGGCGGTTCTTCTGGAACCCATACTCACACACGCTGGGCAGGCGGGTTGGAGAGCGTGGTGCCAAAACCCTCGCACGAGTGATGCCGCTGGCCGTCACCAGTCTGTTACCAGTTTCAAGGCCTAGCAATTAGGGGTGGATATACCGTCATCAATCGGTGCCTGGCACGATTGGCTACCTGGTTATGCTTGTTTGAAAAATAAAATAAATAATAACTTTAATTAACCAAAAAGTTACGTAAAATAAGTCACAGAGTTTTGACATTTAATATTTATTTTCATCAAATAGGCAGTCAGACAAATATTTAGTTACTTAGATAAATAAAAAGTATGAGCTATACAAATGTAAATCTAAATCTTTGACACCTGTAGCTTAAGCATGAAAACATATCCGTATAGTTGTGTTTCAAACTACATCAAAATCTTATGGAATCTGGAAAACCGCTCCAAGCGGACAGTAGCGGAACTAACAGCTACGTATGGCAACCTAAAGTTTAGTTTCAAACGCAACGATACGGAGAGGTATTCATGCTTAGTCTACTGAGCTAAACCGAAGGTGCCAATTCATAATCATCTCGGTAAAAAAAAAAACAAAAAACAGGGAAACTAATAATTTTAACAGATTGCTTATGATATGTTTGTAACTCAAACCAAAATTATGAAGTAATATTAAAGAGAACAAGAGTAATGATAAAAATTTGACAAAACATATTATGAACAAAAATCAAAGCAACAAAACACAAAAGACTGCACTTGAAAATTATTGTGAGTATGAAGGTGTGTGAGGGTGTGTGGAAGGGTGTGTGTGTGAGGAAGTGTGTGTGTAGAGAGAGGGTGAGTTTGCGCGAAAATAGGGAGTGTTTGAGATTGTGATCCCCTAGCCCTACGACTTTGTCTTGGGATCAGTTGTTTATGAATAAGAATAAGAATATCTTTATTTACTTTAACAAGGGTAGATAGTACTAGGTGTATAGTAGGTACATGCAAATGAGCTCCTTATGAGCTAGTTTCAATGTAACATGCTAATTTTGGTACAAAAGAAATATTGGACATCAGTAAAAGAAACATTCACAAAACAACAATTCATCAAACAATCATTCATGCATTATATTATCTAGCACCCAATAGAAATTAAACTTGAATTTAATAAATATGTCAACTTATACACATCTATTTACCTAGCGTTAAAAAATTTTGTGGCAAGAAATTCTTTAATACTATAAAATTGTTGATATAATAACAATTTTCTTAATTTAGATTTGAACAAGGTGAGAGGAAGATCTTTTAAACTCTGTGGAAGTTTATTGTAAATCTTTATGCACATTGGATAGCATGATTTAATATATGTTTGTGTTTTAGGTTGGTGATCTAGCACTAACCTGTTAGAATTTCTTGTATAAACATCTTTAGCTATTTGGAATATATGAAGGTGTTGTCTTACAAATAAAGCCAGTTCAAAAATATACAAGCACAGAAAAGTTAGAATTCTTAGTTTAGTAAATAATGGTTTGCATGATTCATCTCGAGGGCTGACTACTAGGGCTGTCCTCTCTCCCCCGAATTTGGGGGTGCTTGTGAGTACTTTCACATTCGTGCTCGGCATCAGCTCTACCACTAGTTTAGTTCTTTTTTCATGGGTGTCTACTTTGTCGTTATAAGCACCTTCCAAAGCTTATTCCTAATACTTTAGTGTAATAAAAATAAACCAATATAATTTTACTGCACTGGTCTTATTTAACTCTTTTTCGTATTCAGTTGCAAAAGACTCAAGTGCTTCCCATAAACTAAATCAAGCTCTATTAATAAAATAAAATCACCTGTCTGACCAAAGCTTATAAAACTCGCACGGGACGTAGGAAGTTAGTTCAATTATCTCTAAAGACCATTTCGTAAATGTGTTTTTGTTTTCCTGAGCACGGGAACAAACAAGGATATAAAAGATGACCTACTTTCTTGTGTGGTAAATTTTGCAATTAAAGTCATGTTTAAGCATACATTGTACTTTGAGCACGGGTTCGGTCGTTTATACTGTAGAATTTAGATATTCGATAACAATTGATTTACAACAAATTCCCAGAAACATATAAGCAAAGTCTACCGACGGAGTTTTCCCCTAAAAACTCCCGTATTGGACATTTGTGTCGATTCGACGTAACACGACTTAACTTATTTAACATATATATATATATATATTATTTAATAAAACTATTAAATCTTTTATAATTATTAATTTTAATGATAAAATGAATCATCCATACAATAAATTGCACACCTGTTGGACACTTTATGACCTTTACAAAATAATATATAACTTAAACTTTAATTTATTTAGACTTAGAGTATTGAATCTTTAAGTGAAAACCTGTCATTAGCCTTGCTTATGTATCAAACTATTGTGATCTTATTTTTGTAATCGCTATTGGTTTTCCAAATCTAAATATATAAAACAAAGTCGTGTTAGTTACACCACTTATAACTCAAGATCAGCTGGACCGATGTTAGTTATCTCTTTTTTGGTGGATTCTTCTCCGCTCCGAATAGCAGAATAAGTCTAAATATATAAAACAAAGTCGTGTTAGTTACACCACTTATAACTCAAGATCGGCTGGACCGATGTTAGTTATCTCTTTTTTGGTGGATTCTTCTCCGCTCCGAATAGCAGAATAAGTAATAAAATATCGGATAAGTTATCTAATAACAATAAATTAATTAATTAATTTTACGAATGCAAACAGCATGTGGTGCCATCTGTTGAAATGTAAAAAAACACCGGTGGCACCACAGTCGCAATGCAATTTGACAGCTCAAAGTGCAAAGACAACAAACCAGCAGCCGTCAAATTGAAAAAAAAAATCGTATTGCGTATCGATTGCTTGAGGTTATGTACCGGTCGGTCGGTTGGATTGTTTTGTGTTTTTGGAGAAGTACCTAATTAACAATGCCGCGACCAAGAAGATCTAATATTTCCCAACAAAGCCGTAATGCAGTTAGGCTGCGGAACAGGGCGAATCAATCACGGAACACTTTTACCAGGAAAAGAATGAAAACTCAGTAGAAAAAAAAAGCGACAATATTTCTTTACTGCTAGCGCCATCTATGGATTGCCCATTATAAACCTTCATAGTTATCCATATATATATAGGTATACATATACATGTATTTATGAGCGGAATTCAAATATTGCTTGTTTGAACAGGGATCATTACTTAATCTATTATATTTTTATGATCGTTGGGAACTTTTACTAAAGGTACAATTTCATATCTTTTACAAAGATTATTTTTAAAAGCGATCATAAAATATAATAAACCGAGTTTCTTAGAAACTTACATTGAAAAGCTTTAATTTACACTCCATGGTTATTATTAAGTTAAATTTTACAGTTTTTAAAAATTACACTTTTCAAATTGTGTGAAGACAGGTTATTCTGACAAATATCGTGGTAAACTGGAGACATTAATCATGGATTTAACAAATTTTTGGTGAAGCACCCTTAAGCCAACGCAGGCTGATACAATTTTAAATAGAATCACATCAAACATATTATTTAGAGTGCATTACAAGCTAGTGAAGCCAGCAAGATCAATTTGAACCAAATTCCAAGGAAGAAAAGTATTTTCCAAAAATTTCTGCAACCGTATTCCTATTCTTTGTACCTGGACAAGGAAATCAGTACAATTTCAAGCCGGGATCGGTGTCCAGTGTACGCCCGTACTTTGAACACTTTCTTTTTCCTCCTTCATCTTGATTATTTGTTGTGAAAACAATAAAGAACTCAATTTCAAAATAAAAAGCTGTTTGTAAAAAATGTCGTCTTTTCTTCGTATGACATTTCTTTTTTTTTTTGTTTTTAACAGCGCTGGAAACCACTCCTTCGGAGCCAAAAGACACAAAAATAGTTCACATAATATGTTATAATATTATATAGTATATTTTAATTGACATAAAATACTATTCTTAAAATGACTTTATTAAATAAAAATAATCCAAACTAAAATATTTTTATCAGGTTAGTTGAATGTTACCATAAAATTGTGAAATGTACAAAAGTGGGAACATTCTGGCCTGCCCTCGCCACCTGATTGGTTAATAGCTTTGTCGCCGCTAGTTCTAGGACAGTTGACCAGGGCTGGAATCAATCAACTGAAGAAGACCAAGAAATCGCCTCAAAGCCTCAAATCTGTGGCGCTATGTGAAGAAACTTCAGCTCACAGAAAACATGAGAGTTACATTGCTGAATTTGCTGGCTACGTAGGGCGGCTGATATGTAATCTCCTTGGTCAGAAATATATACAAAAATAATGCTGGCTGGTATGGATTTATATTCGTTTGTTATTCTATTTTCAAAATGTATTACATTAATTTGTTTATTGCATCACGTTTATTTGTCTCCTACAATTGTTTCGAACATGTCGGTAGAAAAAGTGAAAATGGATAAAATCGAGCAGCGTGCGGTGATTAAGTTTTTGACTAAAGAAGGGGATACGCCTTCGGAGATCAGACAGCGTATGTCACGTGTGTTTGGCAGTTCGTGATCTTCCGAATTTGTTATAAAGTTTTGGTCAAGGCAGTTTAAATTAGGTCGTGAGAGCCTCGAAGATGATCCTCGTAGCGGAAGACCAGTTTCGGCCGTCACCGATGAAAATGTAGCCAGGGTGAAAAAAAAATATATTAGAGGACCGACGAGTGAAGCAGTGGGAGATGCCTAGAGATGTGGGCGTCAGTAAAGAGCGAGTCAATGAAATAATTCATGAGCATTTGAACATGTCCAAGGTTAGTGCACGTTGGGTCCCTAGAATGTTGACTGCATTTGACATGGAGAGGCGTGTCAAATATTGCGAAGAGTTTTTGGACATGAGTCGAGGGAAAGAGGAAGAAATAATTTCTAGAATTGTAACATGTGATGAGACTTGGATTCGACAATGGGACCCGGAAAGTAAGCAAGAGTCGTTACAGTGGAAATTTAAGGATGAGAAGCCGCCTCGGAAATTTAAGGTCTGTCCATCGGCCGGTAAACTTATGGCTACAATCTTTTGGGACACAGAAGGGATTTTACTCATAGATTATTTACCGAAAAAAACTACAATGAATGCTGATTATTACTCAAACTTATTATATCTACTAAGAGAGACAATAAAAGAAAAACGGCGAGGTAAACTAAGCAAAGGAATTCTGATTTTGCACGATAACGCACCAGTGCATACCGCACGCACAACAAAGCTAGCAATTAAAGACAATGGCTTCGAAACCATTGACCACCCCCCTTATAGTCCAGATCTAGCCCCCTGTGACTATTTTCTGTTTAGACTTCTCAAGAAAGACCTCAGGCGACGAAGATTTATGACCGATGACGAAATGAAGGCAGCGGTTTCTGACTATTTTGACGACAAACCGTATTTTTTTTTTAATGGCTTAAATTCAATATTTGAAAAATTTAATAGGTGCATTTTACTAGCAAAGGACTATATAGAAAAATAAAAAAAAACTATCCAGTTACGTCTTTTCTTTCATAGTTAGGTAGGTTACTTTTCAGCCTTCCCTCGTATTGGTAATGGTTGTGTTCCTGTCGACAAATCGAACGGATTGATTTCGTTTCCTCCAAATTTTTGCAATTTCGTGTCATCAAAAGACGAGCTCATCAACCAAGTGTTCCCGAACATCATTGCTAACCACAAAAACAATAAATGGTTGAGTGAGCGAGCCATTTTGGCGGCTATGAACAAAGATGTGGATGACTTAAATGTTGAAATTCAGAATCAAATCGTTGGTACGCTGCATTCATTTAAATCTATTGATAGTGTAACAAACGTAGACGAAGCTACCAACTATCCGACTGAATTTTTAAACTCCTTGGATGAGCCTGGCTTACCACTGCATAATTTACGACTTAAGGTTGGCTCAGTCGTCATCATGCTACGAAATCACAACCAACCAAAATTATGCAACGGTACGCGTTTGGTGATTGGAAAACTGATGGTGAATGTGATACACGCGACGATACTCAAAGGAAAATTCAAAGGTGAGGAAGTTCTCATTCCGAGGATTCCGATGATCCCAACCGATTTACCCTTTGAGTTCAAGCGAATTCAATTTCCGATCCGTCTTGCATTCGCCATGACGACTAATAAGTCACAAGGACAATCCTTGAGTGTTTGTGGTCTAAATCTAGAAAATGCATGTTTTTCTCATGGTCAATTGTATGTGGCATGTTCACGTGTCGGCAAACCATCAGCTTTATTTGTTTTTGCGCCGGATAACAAAACAAAAAATGTTGTATATCAGAAAGTGCTTTAACATACAGTATCGCAATATTGGCGCTAGAGAGAAGAGGCCTAATGGGTAATTGTAAAAAAAATCCACAATTTACTTAATTTTTATTGTTAATGTATTAGGTACCTAACTATTAGGCTCAAGATGTATAAATAACCCAATACCTGGTATGTGTACTAAGTGAATATTTAACATCTAAAGAAGAATGGCAGGCTCAGTACCCAGCTAATAAGACATCGTTGGAGACTCAAGTTTCTCTGTGTTATAAAGGTCAAGTTTGGAGTGTAATATTTCAGTTTAGAATATATTTTTAGAACTTCGGGAACAAAAATAAGTAAAATCATTCTATGAAGGTAACAAAACGCGATTCGTAATATCGTATCTCAGTAGCAATAAAGAAACGTATAATAGATCTATAATAGCCACTCACTATTATTGTTTTACGTCAAACGTCATTGCTGGCCTTGGACGAAAGAAGTAGAAAGAGTTTAAGGCGATTACCGTCGCCAAATTAGCAGCTCGACGTTTGTCTGTACGAATATCGACGGAAACGACATTGAAATAACGTTCAAATCAGTGCACAATGCGTGGTGGCTGTTACGACGCTCGCTGCGTCCTTGAAAGGGCGAAATAGGAGAAAATAATACTTTCCACATGGGCGTCATTGTTCAATTGAATAATTCTATGTTATATTTATAGCTATCAAGTTTATCTATTTATCAAAGCATAAATGAATTAAATCGCCTAAGCCGCTTAGGAGCAGTAGGAAATTCTAGCCAAAAAACACCATTCAGTTGAAACAATTTTTCATATAGAAGTTTTGGTGGTACGAAAAAGAAAAATGTTGCATATGTTGTCCTAGAGTTGATATCCATAATACATTTTTTCAATATTTTTGGTTTGGCCATAAAAGAGGAGTAGGCTTTAGAAATTACCCATTTTGCGGTATTAAGGGCCTTAAACCAAGAGTTTCATTCACCTGAGTTGCTGGCAGCCACTCTCTGTGAAATGACAGATGACATTTGCATTTACGGCAAAGTACAAAAGAGGTTGGTTATTAATTCGATTCTTACGTATTAATGTACAGTGTTTTGATATCATTAAATAACATCTAAGCCCCAAGTTTTAAAAAGATACTGCGATTACCTTTTTTCTTAGTTATTCCAAGAACTATTATTTCTGCATATTTTCAATACCCTACGCTAAGCCTAACAACGGTACTGAAACTACATGGGTCCCTGCCATTCTTCTTTTGCAATGGCAAGCAAGAAGACATTTCTGTATTTGCAAAAAATGTTGTATTAATGTTATTACCTTAATGAAATCCTAAATTAAGTTTAACTAAAGTTAACACGATATTATTAGACTGTTAGGCGGAACGAAGTTTGCCGGGTCAGCTAGTAAACAATAAAATTTAAATTAAATTATTGGAGTTTGCAGGCAAAATCCACTACGAGAGTCGAAAAACAATAAGGATTTTTGCGTATATCATGAATTGTGTTAAAACCTAGGGGGGTCGCCTTGCTTCGCTACGCTTTGCTCGGCTTCCCAAATTTATTTACATGTAAGCCTTAGGTTCCGCCTTGCTCTGTTTCGCTCCAATTATCGCGTCGTCGCACCTATTTTTAACTTTTTGTTGAAAGACTTTCATAAATTTCCTAAATTTTTTAACTTCCACCCTTTGCTACTACACTGACGATAAGATAACTGAAGTGATGAATAAAGTGAATATATGAAAAAAACTCCCGAACTTTTAGCCAATCAGAGATCGTACTTAAAACTCTTTTGGTATTGTTGTATTTTGCTTTATTAATAATATTATTTTACAGGTAAATGAAAATTTTTTGTGAGATATTTTTCGGGCCATTCGGGCCCGGCATCAGTCACAATGAAGTAATGAAGTTATAACAGATAGGTAAAAAATAAAAATAAAAAAACTATTCACATTTAACCTAACCTATTTACAAGATATTAAAAGAGTCACATAGCGCCATCCTACCCACTTTTTCGGCGCCATCCCATTTCATCGCTACATAATTAAAGGTTAAACAAACTTACCTGTAAGTGAAGTTTGACCATAATTATACGAGACGTTGGATCCGAAGAGATTTATTCACCAGGTAGTACACTCTTTAATGTACTAGGCATTGCACACATTTTAGAGTAATTAGAACAATAAAATTAAAAATCGATTCGGTACACGATACACTACTTCCCATCCCTAAGCGCCCACGCATACCCGTGCTCGTCGTTCAACCGTCATTCTTTTCAGAGCTTCTATTTCGCCTTACTTTGGGACACATGAACTATCATAGAGGGGAGGGCGGGTAATAAATCTCTTCGGATCCAACGTCTCGTATAATTATGGTCAAACTTCACTTACAGGTAAGTTTGTTTAACCTTTAATTATACTTCGACGTTGGATCCTCAAGATTTATTCACCAGGTAGATGTTTAGAGTTATTGCGAAATAGACTAAGAATGGAAAAAACACAATTTTTTCCTTTTTTAAATAAAGTTTTATATATTCTTTTAATCAATAAACAAACATAAAATATTTACTTTTCTAGATTACAAAACAATAAACTTATTACATAACTTATTAAATCTTCATTACAATTATGATTATTCTCAGAATCAAATATTGCTTCAGCGAAATTAATAACTATAACAGGCCTATTATAAAAACGGCCAAAAACATTGGAATCACTAGTCCAGCCAGCAGCTTTTCTAATGACATCCACTGACAAACTGACAAACCCCTACGATCAGCCGCCGATGTCGCGGCGTGTCGGGTGCTATGCGCCGAGAATATAGACGTGTCTACTCCGCTATCGGACATCACGCGCTTGATCCAACGACTGATCCTCGAAGCGCTGACATTATGTATAGGCTTTTTAATAGTAAGTAGCAGCCTATCAGTCTGAGAGTGAGTTCTTGTGGCCTCCATGTTACTTATCTATGATGTTACATATTAATGCAACAGCGGGACAAATTTGTTCTTTATCCGGAAAAAAAGGGTATTATTAATCGCGGTAAGTATGGGTAGTCCTGGTGCTGAAGTCAAAATTAAATAATTTATAGTAATGTCCATATGTGAAACATTAACTTTAACATTCGACAACCAAATTAATGATAGCGCCTGTATGCGTTGTGCACTCAATAACGCTACAAAAGCTACCAACTTCTTTGTAAGCGAGTCCAATGACAAACTCTCATTGTCATAATGTCGAAAGATATAATTTAAAACTAAATCGGGATTCCATGTAGCTTGATATCTAGGAAAACAAGGCTTACTTTTATAAACACCTTTTAAAAACCGTAATACACGATCATCGTCACTAAACGTTTTACCCATAACTAAGGCCAATGCTGAACGGTGATTATTCAAAGTAGAATAACAAGCGCCTGATCCATTTATTAAAAATCTACGTATGTGAGGTATATCAACATCATAACAGTTGAAATTATTTTCAGTACAGAATTGCGACCATTTTTTATATACACAATCATACTGTTTCATAGAGGAATCAGCCAGAGATGAAATCATGATTTCAACCGTTTCTCGAGTGAGTGACTGCCGCGTAAACGCTTGCCTGACAAATAACCTACCACCAGGGTAAGCTGCCTCCAAAGTGGGTGTTTCGTTCTGAAAGGTGATAGTAGAAGAACACGCTCAGATGTCAAACAAATAATGTTTGAACAAGACAATGATACGAAGAGAGGTTACCATGGCTAACTAGGCCATTGAGAAACCACCATGATACCATGTGCTTTGTCTTCAATTATCTTTCGAATACTTTTCAAAATTAATGAAAAGGAAGAAAACGCGTAAAAGAAATCCGTTCCCTAATCTATAGTGAAAACATCTATATTATAGGCTTGGGGGTCTCGTTTCCATGAAATATACTTATGAAATTTAGCGTTTATCCTGGAAGAATAAGGAGGTCAATGTTGGGTTGACCGAGAGATTCGGTAATCTTTCTGAAAGCAGATTCTGAGCTCCACTCAGTTTCAATATTGGAGCGCCTGGATTCCTCGTCAGCTTCAACATCATCGTTTGACTTTTTATATGATGCAAACACATATAGCCGCCGCTCTTCACACCATTGCCAAATTTCTCTAGAGATACCATTGAGATGCTTATGTTGCACTCCACCCATTCTGTTTATATATGATATTGCAGTCGTGTTGTTGATCCGCAATAAAATATCTACATTAATAAGGTCGCGAGAAAAACATTTTAAACCTATAAGAGCTGCTTTAAATTCCAAAAAGTGAATGTGGCTATTCTGCTCTTCTGCGTAAGAGAAACCGTTTGAACGCTCACCGTAGATGCCCCAGCGTGACAATGAAACATCCGAAAATATTACCAAAACATATTGCCTGTTACAAATCGAGGTAGTTCAAGATATTATTTTTCCACCAAGTAAAATCCGGTTATAAATAGTGACTATCTATTGACATCATTGTGTCATAATCATCATTTGCATTTTTCAAAGCCAGAAACTTCTCTCTTTCAAATCGCTTAGTGCAAACCCAACCATAACAGATGGCTGGACATGCGCAGGTAAGTAATCCTAAGAACTGTGCAAACCCGCGAATAGACAATATTTTCTTCCTGGAAATCTTTTCAACTAAATCTACAAAATTTCTACGTTTTTAGAGCGGCAATTTTAAACGCATTTCATGAGAGTTAAATTCAAAACCTAGAAAGGTTTGTATCCGATCTGGGATTAGATTACCCTTTGAGTAATTAATGATAAAGCCTAACCTTTGTAATAATTCCCCAGTTTCTGAAATACACTTCTGAAACACACTTTGCACATTCATTTGATGAATGACCTATACATAAAATATAATCTCAGTAAGATACTAATAATAGACCTTTATTCACAACTGGTTTAAGCAATTTCGTAAATACAAAGGGTGCCAAAGATTAACCGAACGGAAGACATTGAAATTCATATTTGTTCATGTCCCTGAAATTTAAAACTCAAATATTTTTTACTGGCACCTTCGAAAGCCAATAAAAAATATGCCTCTTTGATATTAATAGAAGCCATGTAACTATCTTTCAAAATTAATTTTGTGGCGGTACGATAATCCTCCATTTTAAAATGTTGAGGATCAATGAAATTATTCAGTTGTTTCAAATTCAAGATAAATCTAATTTTACCGTCACTTTTAGGGGTTAGGAAATAACTCGATAAGAACTGATTTGGAGTATCAGTACATTCTCGCACTGCTCCTAATTTAGATAAATTTGAAATGGCTGAAGATAAACATTCAAGATTGGCCGTATAAAACCTTCGTTGATTAGGTTCTTTATATTGAACAACCAGGGAATTAAACAGAATCTTTAGTCCTGTTACATAACCCAACACTATAAGGTCATTCGTGATTTTTCTCCAAGTAAATAAGAAATGGTGAAGTCTACCAGCTGGGGACTCACCTCTACCGTTTCTGAGACCTTGGCCTCGCCTTCGACGATGATTGTTGAAAACGATCCATTGTCGCGGCTGGTCTCCTGAACGACTGAGGTCGTTTGTGCCCACCCTGTCTGGGACCCCTCTGGCCATGCTGTTTAGGTGGGCCATTCCAGTTTTCCTGGTCTATAGTATACTTCTTGGATTTTTTTTTTTTTATTTTTTTTTTTTTGTCTATACTAGTCATCAACAATATTCTCCTTGTTTTTGTGTTTTCGAAATGCAAGTGCAAAATTTCGGAAACTTTCTTAATAACATAAATTTTGTTCAAGTCACTTTGTATCAATGATGCAATAAGGTGGGTTAGACCTGCAATTCCCAAACCAAGAGTATTTTGGTCCTTTTCAAGTACTATGTCTCAACTTCTAACAGAATCACTTAAAATAGCCGAGATTTCCGGGTTCAGAGTTGGCGCTCTAACCAGATGGAAATTGTTAGAGACAAGGGTTTTCTGGCTAATTTCTAATCTCTGCTCCTTAGTTAAGCCATCCACCAGAATATGACCCCAACGTTGAGAGATCTTTTCTGGAATGTTCCATCCAAAAACCTTCATCCTTTCCTTTTGGATCCCCTAGGGCCTCCAAAATGTCAGCAGGTAATGAAACTACAGTTACATACCGAGACACTGCTATGTCAGACAGCGAAGGCGCCTCTGCACCACAAGGAATCGCCAACATCGCGCTAGTATTGGGGGCCGCTACTGTACTATCGTTACTAGAACCCGGCAGCGGATCATTTGTACTTGGTCCAGATAGTGCTGGTACCTCATGGACGGCAGGTCGAACATTTTGAGTATTTCCCGTCGAGTCTGTGTCTGATAAATTAACCGCTGGTTTGTCTGAGGCAGGTGACAAAACCCTGGTATCTTCATAATAGCGACGGCGGTACTCTAAAAAGAGTATTGCCCAAACATGCCATAAAATCCTCATGAAATGAGATATTTTTAGATTTTAACGTCACTGCGTATAATCGCGTTATACGGCGGGACTGATTTGTTATCAACCAACGTGAGCGCGTCACGGGGAATAACAATAGGGCACTAGGTATAGTTTTTCCTGGAAAAAAATATGCAATAACAAAAGTGGGTAGAAAATTATATAAAAGACTAACCTTCTTCGCTACTCGTACTTGAAGATTCATCAAGACGTTCCTGAAAACGTCTAATCTTTCTTTTTATTTCCCTTTCTTTACGTTTTCTTTTGCCCATGGTGCCTAACACACTTTTAAAACACTTTAAATTTAATACAGCCGATGTGATGTGACAATGCCTGCACACAAAAAGTGAATGACGGTTGAACGACGAGCACGGGTATGCGTGGGCGCTTAGGGATGGGAAGTAGTGTATCGTGTACCGAATCGATTTTTAATTTTATTGTTCTAATTACTCTAAAATGTGTGCAATGCCTAGTACATTAAAGAGTGTACTACCTGGTGAATAAATCTTGAGGATCCAACGTCGAAGTATAACTAAGAACAGAAAAGTCTGCATCGATGCGGTGGGATGGCGCTATGTGACTCTTTTAATATCTTGTAAATAGCTTAGGTTAATGTAAATAGTTTTTAATTTTTTTACCTATCTGTTACAATTTCATTATTTCATTGTGACTGATGCCGGGCCCGAATGGCCCGAAATATATCTCACAAAAAATTTTCATTTAATTGTTTTTCTATATAATTATAATCATTTAAAAGACAAAAAGTCAATTTTCAATATTTATTTATATAATATTATTTTATTAATTTTCATAAAAGACAACAATTTTTTTTTACAAAAATTGCCAAACTTCTAATGCAGTTTGTCGGCAAGGTCTTGGTTTTGTTATACACATCTACAAAAACGCTTGAATTTTTTTATCAGGTATTATAGTAGGTAAGTATAAAATGTATTTGGATAAAAGAAAAATACTAAAATAATTTTTAACATGCTTAACATGCCCTCTGGCACTATCTATCCTTCTGCTGCCACATAAAGGATTATATACTCATACTTTGCCAAATTTCAAGAAAGTTCAATAGCTAATAGATATTCATATTTCAATTAACTTACAAGTCTCACTGATGGAAAATTAAATGATTTGCAGATGAATGCTAAGTTTTCCATTATCACACGGGACTCTGAAATAAATAATAAAAACCATATGTCTAGATATAAAACGGATACGCGATCAATATTGGGTTCTGTCTGGGACATTTGTGATTGTCTGAGAAAATTATGGCCGATTTGGGAAACTGTAAAGGTTTATGGTCACAAAAACGACCCAAGTTGTTTGTTTCTGAAAGTGATATTTGCTTTTAGTTCTTTTACACTTAGTCTCTTTTTTTCAACGTCTATTGTTTAACTATTGTTCTTTTTTCCACTCACAATAAGGGCGTTACTTTTATAGTAGTTTATGCTACAAGGGCGAAAAGGAATAAATTACGAGAACGATTTAAAACACGAGCGTAGCGATTGTTCTAAACGTAACCGAGTAATTTATTGCTCTTACGCCCGTGTATCATACTACGTTTTTCAATGCATTGTGTGAGGAAATAAAACAAATATAATCTTGTGAACTTTAAATTATGATTGGCTCAAGAGGACAGTATCCAGAGCCGTTAAACAGTGGAAAAAAAAAGTATAACATTTATGGTATACAGGAAAGGTTGCAGGTTAGCCAACCATTGTAAATAAATTTAAAAAATAATAATAATAAAGCCCCAGGGCAAAATAATCGACTTTCTGTTCGGTTTTGATGCATAAACAGTGGGCCTTTACGAGCACTTGCATTGAAAAAATTATTATTCAGTTCTCAATTAAATGCTTTATTTATTTTAACAAATAACTTACGATCGGAAATCATGATGACGGAAAAAATCTCATCAGAGAGAGCGTTATAAAAAATTAAATAAACCTTGCAATAGTAAAAGTGATTTTAGAGTCAAATGATATGTAAATAGATTGAATCTATTAGATTCTTGTAGTAATATTTAATATATAATAAAAATTTAATATTTAATAAAAACGGCTCACCTCAATACGTGTTATGATCGGGAAAGCCGACCAGTTTCAGCAGATTTAGACTGCCTTCATCTTCATCTGCCAGTGTGAGGCGTAACGTCGTCGCGTAAACGTCTTTACTCGCCCAGGTGAAGGCAGTCTAAATCTGCTGAAACTGGTCGGCTTTCCCGATCATAACACGTATTGAGGTGAGCCGTTTTTATATTTAAATCATGAATTATCCTCAAGTCTCATTTAATTCAATATTTAATATCTCTGAATTCAGAAACATTACTCTATTAAACATTATTCTATGCTTTAGTACGACATAGCGTCGATTAGCGGCAAGCTGAAGTGCGCCGAGTAGAACGAATCTCCCGGACGCATTGCCTATCATGATTATTTGTTGATTGTTTTTCCCAATCTACGTCGAGATGACGATTTTACCGACTTTTTCTAATGGCATCGTTCATGGAAAAGCCGATTTAACGTCTAAAATAAATATCATGTGCCTTACGTTTTATATGTTTATTTATTTTCACAAATCAATTAACTAAGGTAGAATAAAGCAAGCAGGTGATGTAGGTATGTTTACAAAAAGTTTTACAAACTGTCAATATTTAACACACCACTTGCCGTCTTAGTCAACGCGAAATTTAAAATTTTCATTAATCTTCTTGCAAGAAATTTTGATAAAAAGCTAACTCAAAGAACTCTAAAAGATAACCATATATTAAAAACATAATTACATTATGAAATATCAGTAAAACGAGGTAATATTAACCGACTTAAAGCTAAACGGGTCAAGATTCCGCTTACCTCACACAAAAGCCTCCACAACGAAGAAAGCCATAAAACGCGAGAATATAGCCTAATGCTGAACAGCATTATGTAAATTATTTCTATTTTATAAGGAAAAGGCACAGATAAGGAGACGCTTATTACAGGCCTTAGTTGGAGAAGCAAATCTTTAAGGGTGCATATAATGTAGAATTCAAGACCTTATATTTCATCCATGAGAGCTGAATTCTTAAAGTTACTTTCTTGTTTAAAACAGCGCGTTCTGAGCCGTGGCTGTTGCGACAACCGAAAAACCCACGCTTATGAAAAACAGATTTTTATAAAATAACTCTGATTTTACGAGTTGGCATTGTATCAATATTTTAAGATAAAGTAACATGATGATTTGCTCACTTATTTATAACACAAATTTCGTGGTTTTATGAAGTGGGAAAGGCCGATTAAAATTTCGAAGGGACTTCTTTTTTTTCCAGTGACCTTAAAGCTGATGCGTTTTTGTAAGACTTGCTTAAATATTACAAATATAGTCTCCTACATTATAATATTATTTTTGTTAAACCGACTAACCACTTTAAGTAACGCAACGTGAAATGGTAATTTGAAGTTGTACAGTTAACATTGTACGAACCCTTAAAGGTTGATAATGTAATTATTTATTTATTTAACAATATAAAACTTAAACAACATTAAAAAACTAGGCTACCTATAAATTAATATAAATATAAAAGATAAAATTATACCTAACCAAATTAAAAAAAAAAAATTAAGAAAAACTTACCTATTAATTAAACCATATAAAATATTTTTTCCAAATCACCGCCGTTGATCGGTAGGGTCCCCAAAAGGCTGAAAGCATTTCCTCGTTGGATAGCTAAGCTAAGATGCTGTCCGAGGTATGCCCCAGCCCTCCGTTCCCCTGAAACGTCGACCAGTCGCGAAGATATTTCCTTGAACATCTGCTTCGCGGCTGGACCCCACGGTCCTAAGGTTTCTACTCCAAAAGGCGCAAATATATAGTCTGAACTTAGATCTAGATACTTGCGCCTTTTGGAGTCCTCTGCTGAGGCTGCCGCAGCACCAGCTTTAGCGGCAGTCGCTTGGATGTGGGACGCCGCCAATGTGTCGACACAAGTGGCGTCCCACACCAGCGACCTGGCATTTTTCCACGGAATGAGTTTCATTCCATCGGGCCTCTTACCATCGCTGCGTACAATGCCTTTCGGCTCCAAAATAGCCGGCACGCCAATGGTGGCAAGGGCCCGACGGATGACATCATTCAGACTGGCATGCCGCGACAGACGTCCAGCGCTCCTTTTGCAGGATAGGCCATGGTGTCCAAGCTGGTCGACGTTGACACCACATCGACAGCGGTGAGGTTCATTTGTCCTGGCGCCGATCCAGAGACTCACGGCTAAAGAAAAATTTGTTTTGTCCAGCTGAGTGCCAATGACGACAGATGGTTAAGCGTGCAGCCAGTAACCTGACTCCCGCTCGCCAGCTGCCAGAAGACGAGCTCGGTCCGCAGCGTTGGTGGAGGTCTCTAACATTTCTTTTTGAACCTTGCTGCAGATCGGCTCATCCCATAATTTTTGAGAATTCAAATCCATGGGCAGGCTCTCGCCAGGACAGGCAAGCGTCCAAGCGTCCCTGGCCTCCACCAAGCACGAGGCCTCAACGTCACCGAGTGATGGGCTTATTATTGTACCATAGAGGTCCTTCGTGCTGTGGCTGGAGGACAGGAAAGCAGGGAGGGCTACACAAGAAATTTGCCGAATCCCCAGGCCACCGAGCCGGACTGGAAGGGTGGCTTGGCTCCAAGACCGGTCAGTGAGTGAGCAGTTTAAAATAGTTACCAAAGTTTGACGAAGAATATTATCAAAAATTTTGAGATTGACGTCAAATTTCCAAAGGGGACAGCAACGCAAAACGTAAATTAATTTTGGAACAAAAAGGCAAAATTTTAAAATAAAGAAAGCAATATGTGGATTTTTACTGGTTAAACAGTCAGAAACAGTGATGAATTTGGCTGCCTGCTCATTCACGTAGCCGGGGATCGATTCGTTTAGGACCGGGGCTCCACGGAGGCGCAACGACTCGTTATCGACAATTTTTATTTTAGGAGCAATACTATTAAATTTTGAAATGATAGCAGCTTTATCTATGGGGTTGATGAGATTTGAAACAAGTAGTTCGCACTTTGAAAAGTTAAGTTCAAGGCCTATGTCTTTAAATTTCTCAATTAAAATTTCAAGGTAACTAAGAACGGTTGTGGCATTGCCTCCAATGGAACCGTCATCCAAGTACCAAACATTCAATTTTGAATTTAGGGTTTTAACTATCGTATTGATAGCCAGACTGAATATTGCCGGTCCAAGCGGATCGTCCTGCTGACAGCCTGTTGCTGATTCCAAAAGGTGGTTTTTATATATTAATTTTGATGGGCTACAATAGCACTGGTACGTGTAGCTATATATTGCTGGGGAGTGATTTTTTATCTCTCTCAGCAAGGCTCCCCTGTCCACGGAGTTAAAGGCATTCTTGACATCAACCTTCAACAGAACTTCACCTGCATTATGAGTAAGGAAGGTGCGGGCTGCATGGACTGCAGCCTCACACCCTCCCCTGCTACCAAAACCTAGTTGAAATGGTTGTAATTTTGGTGTCAAATCTTCCAGAATATGTTTACAGCAAATTTTGGAAACTATTCGCCGATTCCGCCATCCTTCTTTTTTAGGGCACACAGATTCACACCATAGAGCAAATCTGTGATCCCTCGCACACTCTCCCTGACAACATCAGATTCGCTAGCCGCGCGATGTCCTCAAGGAGGGTTTGACCGGCATGCCCATTAGACCCACCTACTAAATCTTTCAAGTGTTGGGGGCTGATGCCGTCTAACCCAGCAGCTGACCCGTTTTTAAAAGACATCACTGCAGCTAACGCTCCTCTACTGTGGCCTCGGGTGTGCGGTCGGTAGGATGGGATGGATCAGGTAGCGAGCAGGTTCCAGCTGAAGGTGGATGTTTTGAAGCCAGAGCCAAAAGTGTATCAGGCGAGTCAGGAGCCATGGTATCCTCAGAGAAGAGAATATGAGCGGCCCCTCTAATATCTCCATCATTAAATTTACTTTCAATTTTATTTTTTATTGCTGATGAATGTTGGAATTTTATATTATCGTTATTATCCGGGTTGATGTCTTGGTTGGATATGCAATTATCTTTAATTTTTTGTGTGAGTGAGCCTCTCTCACTCCTTCCCTTCCTCACGTGCAGGACCCGGTATGCGAATGTGAAAAGTTGTTTCCAGCAATCTTCGTTGTTTTCGACTATAACTGATTTGATGCATTTGGACAGAGAGTTCGCTACAGTTATACGGGCCCCCCTTGGAATTCGTTTTACAACCGGTATTGTAGTCTTGTATGTGCTTATGAGTTTCCAAAGAGGACTATTGATTGTAGGGGTATTTTGGTTTGAAGTAGGTCACGGGGTTATCTTGGCTTGCGGATGTTTTACTGAAGTATTAATTTTTAGTCCTCTCTGTCCTTTAAAATTCTTATTGCGTTCCGGGCACTGCACGCGATCTGCTGAGGGCTGGCTGCCGGCACCCACGTTGGATGGGCCGGGCGTCTGCGACATACGTCGCCAGGACGAGCTTGCGTGTCGGCAGGTACCCTATATCAAAAACGAAAATAAATTCCGAAAATAAAATAAATGCCTAAATGAATATAAAATACATCAAATCTTAAAATTAAAACATAAAATGGTAGCGTTATTTAAAAGTAAGTAAATAAGACTAAATTATAATATATTACAGATACAAAAAAAAAACCTAACCTAGACTAAAATACTTATTAAAAAATAAAAATTGTGCCGTGGCGGTTGTACGTAAGGTGAAGGCGTCTCACGGTGACCTTTAGTTAGTTGGTGCACTCAGTAAGTGCACTGAAGTTGGGCGGGGGCTGGGCTGTGGGGCTCAAGCTGCAGAGAGTGGGCAGCAGTGCGGGAAAGTGTTGGCTGCACACTGTAGCCCATGGATGTACATGCTGAAGCCGTGGTCCTTGTGAGGTATGCTATCAAACTGGTGATGGTTGCTGGTGCACTTTTTATCAATAATTTTAGAAAAGTTATTTATTAATGATCTTTCTTCAATAACTTACTTTTAGCGGCTCAGAAAATTATAAATTAATAATAAAATTACGGAAAAAGTACTTCTGAAGTTGACATTAGACCATAGACCATCAACAAGGTTGATTGTTAATTATTGGAAAAAAATCTTGAGAAATAACTGTAACGTTACAATAATGTAATAACTATAGTTACATAAATGTAATAAATAACATATTATTTTTTTTATAATATAATGTCTATCAGAAAGATGTAACCTTATTTGAAGAGCTTATTCAGTCAATGGTGTAGAACAACGTTTACTATGGAGCCAACCCAGAAATCTCAAAAAACAATCTGCCCTTCCATATATTTCGGCCGAGCGGCATTGCATTTTACTATGAATTAGTTTTTTTTTCTTTTTCGAGATACAGGTTTGTTCCATAGTAAAAGTTGTTCTATACTTACCATTGACTGAATAAGCTCTTGAAATATGGTTACACCTGTCTGTTACACGTTGTATAAGTAGCTGTAAAAGAATTCGATTTGCCACAGTGTTTGTGAAAAGCAAAAATAATATTTAAGAAACAAAATTGTTTTGCGCAGTGTAAATTATTTTAAGCTGACAGTGGGTTTTATTTTTTTGTTATGATTTCATTACAAATCTGAAAAAAATTCTAAAACGAAAGCAAAATGAGGCAGCAAAATAAAAACACTTTAGTAGACTATCAATTTAAAGGACAAAAAGCAGTTTTGTTCGGAAACGCGGCTCGGCTTTCGGCCTCGCCAAAAACAGTTCAAACAAGAGATTAAGAAATAATTTCATTAGGAAACGCGGCTCGGCTTTCAGCCTCACCAAAAACACTTTACCTAGGGAATAAATAAGAGATTAAGAAATAATTTCGTTCGGTAAGGCGGCTCGGCCTTCTGCCTCGCCAAAGCACTTTAGCAGAGGATCAATTTAAAGACCAAGAAATAAATTAAAAGATCATGAGACAAAAACATTCCAAATCAGAATCAGGTCAATTACGTTCTTTAAATTACAAGGCCAAAAACTGTTAACAAATGGATAGGACTACACAAAAACTAAATCAACGCGGGCGAAGCCGCGGGCATAAGCTAGTTATAAATTATTTTTTGTTACAACACGTCAACAAACCTTTTTTTGTTTCACTTTCCGTCTGCAGAAGTCTGAAAAAGCTGTGATAAAAAAAATTACGGGTTGACGGCTGACATTCGTACCGATAAACCATTTGGAAGGTAAATTTATCAAGACCTCCATTTCTTTTAACTTTTAAAACTAGACCGATAAAAATTTATAGCAGGTAGAAATATATAAACAACGCCAAACACCCCTCTGTTGTGAAACTCTAATAAGAATGTACTAAGGTTAAAATTTGCCTAACAGACAATTTTTCCAATAGTTAACTTGAGGGTTCACTCACAAATCGGTAAAACTTTTTGCTCAGAAAGGTCGAACGAAAACTTTGTTAAATTTATTTTCGTTCGTTTCCATGGTCTACTGTTTTTACAGATAATCACATCTTTCATGGGCCTCAAAGTAATAAAACTAAGAAATACCACCCAAGGAAAGTTTAGTGCTGTTCGAAACTGCCACCAAAATTCAATTAGTAAACTCATCAACTAAACCATCTGTTATCTAGGATGCGCCAAGCCCAAGATTAAGGCACGGCGCTTCAAAAGACATTTTCATTCATTTAAAATATATATGTATATATATATATATGTATAAATTCTTTTTAAGTACGGTTTAACGATCTTTGTAAGACAATGATGATCAAAAGTATATCTGAACATAAAAAAATCTAAAAAATATAAAATAACAAAACTATAATAGTAAAACCTTGAGAAAAACTAAATCTAAATGGTCTTGAAAACAAAAACTGGTAAAAGAAAAAAAAAAAACTTATACAAGGTTGTAAAAGACAACCTTTTATCTGATTCCATTTTTTATATTCTCTTTTCTAACAGATGAAGTACATGAATCGGTAAAATTACTTTTAGTCTTTCTTGTCTTCATAGCTACAAAAATATATAAAAGATCTAGAAATAGAAATATATTTATTTATGTAATGTAGTTATATTTTTTTCATAATATTAGTTACAAACAACTGAATGTAAAAAAGTAAGCCTATACTTTAATTGAATAAAGAGATAAAAATACAAGACAGGAAAAAAAAAAGGCAAAAAATATATAAAACCTTTGTCTACCTGTCCCATGTAATTCGATATTATGAAGGGTTTCTCAGTTTAAAAGAACCTCAAAAAAGAAAGCAAATGTTTTACTTCTTAAATTACTGGGCATAAGCAGTATACTTTTTACATTAATAATTTACACTTCTAATAGCCCATCCACTTAACAAGGTATGCTAGTATTTTGCGGACGTCTCCACCCACGCTTAAGGGGGTATATCGTTAAAATCTACACTTTTTGAAGTTATTTATCTGCTGTTATAAAGAAGTCCCGAGTTACATAAATTAGTATGACAATTTTGAGTTCTTCGTCTAAATTTTGGACTATCAGAAACACGATTGGAGGAATTTCACTTGATAGAAATAAATATTTACACTTTTTTTGATATTTTGACAAATTGGGATAGCGTACAGACTTCAAAGTATTTATTTAGATGAGTTTTAACAATACCTAAATTACTGGTTATGGAAATTTTCATAGCTATTTTAGTTAATTTTGTATTCACTTAAAACCGACTTTTCATCACTTTTCTCCGAGACCGTCACTCGCGCACTGCGGGTCTTTCTGCCTGGAGTGACGGGGACCTTTGCACGAACGATATATCACCTTAAAAGTGCACCGAGACCTTTGTCTATGTTTTTTCTTTTTGTGTGAAAAACGGAACCCTTATATAGAATCACTTTGTTGTCCGTCTGTCTGTCTGTCTGTCACGACCCTTTTGCTCGAGCCCCGTTTAAGATATCAAGTTGAAACTGATATCTCCAACAGAAGTCCATAGTGCTGTAAAAAAATCAAGCTTCTATCTCGACACGAAAAATCGTTATTTCACTTTACATAATCAATTTCATACAAATTTTTGACACTCTCACGGGAATCAAAACCTATAGGGCACTTCTAGTTAACTTAGAAACTTGAAATTTCGTTTACAGGTAAGTTTTATAGCACACACATAAGCAAAAATCTAAATACTACAAATATTTAATCATATAGATAGTCATAGCTGACCAACTTAATTAGACCCTTTAGATACATCGAGTTTAGTAAATCGTAACATAAGTGTTAAATTGGTCCTCCATAACTGCAAGTGAAATTATTTACCATGTTTTAAGGGTTTTGGAGCCATTTTATCTGGTGGTACGAAACCCTAGAGCGTGAGTCCAACTCGCGCTTGGCTGTTTTTTTTAATTAGTTAATAGCGCTATCTACTTAAGGCGATATGTAAAGGTTTTAGCGACCCTTTAACGCCATAAGCGAAAAAATCCTCAGTGCGAGAGGGACGGATTCGAGGAAAAGTAGCAAAATGTTGGTTTTTTCATTAATATAAAATGTACTTAAAATGCTATCAAAATTTCGTTTAACCAGGTACTAGATACTGTAACAACCCATCTAATAAAATATAGCTGCAATCTATATGTCATTCCAAATTTTCAAACCAGGAGAATTGGTGTCGAGAAAGACCTAATTTCAATGAATACTTGAATCGAGCCGAATTTATCCAATCGCGTATCTGTTTTATTGGATCCCTAGAAAAAGATTCCAAAAATAACATACTATTTTATCGAAATAATACATCATTTACTGAAATAGATATGGAAGTTCTAAAAGAGTCGATTTTTTTCCGTAGCGCCTTGAGGTTGATGGTCCAAGGCAATTTTCATACAAATCGTAATCCAATATCCGAAAGTTTTAAATAGGAGAATTAGACTGTAAAAATATTTTGTTTGTAAAGAACTGATTATTCGCGGGTGCAAAATTAATGGAACTTGTAGAAAAAAGGAACAATACTTCTGTCCTCGTTATTGGTTCCCACAAATTTGTATAAAAGTTGCTTTGGGCCATCCTTAGACAAAACAAAGGGGAAGACACGGTTCCAGATTCCCGCGCATGGGCCTACAAATACAGGCCCATGGACCTGTATTTACTCGCTTCGTCTCGCTCGCGCTACTGTTAAAGCTCATCACTCTGTCTCTTTCTTTCGGTGGCGCTTGTTCAAAAAAGAGGTAAATTTTTCGAGTTGACAATACAAGAATGTACTTATCTTCCTCTTTATTTATATCAATGGGACCAACCACCTAAGGAGCTGCTTAATGCTAAAATTCAGTCCCGCTCTAACGCTATTGTATTTTAATTGTCTACCCTGCTCTAATCAGATGCCGCGCACGAAAACTTCAGTTATTTTGAAATCGCGGCTACATTAGGACATTAATAAGAATACTAATAACTATCTATCTATAACTATCTAATAGATACTCACTAAAAAAGAAACCAACACACATAGTTACTATCTTGCTTACTATCTAGATATACAAGGTGACTTTTTGATCATCGTCCAAATTCATACTGGAGGCTTGGTAAGTGTTCAGCATCAGGGATCGATAACAATTTTTGTGAAATTCGTATAATGAGATTTCGACTTCCCATAGTAATTCACTCCCAGTTCTGAGTGAATCACTATGGGGAGTCGAAATTTAATTTTATGAATTTTACAAAAATTGTTATTGGTTCATGATGCTGATCACTTACCAAGGCTCAAGTATGAATTTGGACGATGTTTACAAATTCACCTTATATATACTATCTATGTGTGTTGGTTTCTTTTCAATCGGTTTTGAAATATGGAAACTGAATCGCTTATTTCGTGAAGTTCATGCTTATTTAAAAGTATTATAATTAAAAGAAGATTGAAAGTATGTTAATTTGTAAAGTGTAATTAATAATTGTCTTGAGACAAAAAACCCACCATAATTATTTTTCAAATTGTTACCATCTATATTGACGGAACTGAATCCAATGCAAAACTAATTTAGCATTGTGGAGCCTCTTAAGTGTATAGAGTGGAGTACAAATTATTGAGTAAAAAGAGAAACGTGAACAAAAAAAAAGTCGACAAAATATTGCTTTTAAAAATATACCAGAATTCAACAAAAGGGTCATGTTAGTGCCAAACGGTTAAAAAAGATCAATGAACTGTTAGAGTTACATTTTGAATAAAAAACTAATTCTGTGATTAAAATAATTATTTTAAATTTCATAAAAAATCTCGTAAAGAGATAAATCTCACAAAGAAAGCAAGTTATTTCAAAACTACCTTCTATTGACTATCATATCTTCCCGCTTGCCTTTCACTTGTTTGCAGATTGATAAGAGTCGAAAGGAAACAGAGAAATAAAGGTCCTATTACTGCCCTCTATGGACAAGTAGTACAAGTTCAGCTTCTCGCTCAAGCTGCACTGCCCTCTATTGCCAGATAGCAAAACTAAAGTAAGAGGTCTAAAGAACTTCTGCACTTGAGCAGCTAGTATAAAGTTTTGACCAGAGGTGGCGATTTAAGGGAAGATGAGTTTGATGCCATACAAAAAGATTTGTATAATTCATAAAATCTAATAAACATTTGAATAACTTTATCCATCGCCCATTATCATCGCTTGTTACTCTCTATCTGTTTCGGGTAATTAACTGTATTTTAAGGTGGAACGGGAACAACCAAGCCCCATACAAACTTTGAATGAAAAGTGAAGCAAAAGTACTCGTACTTCTTTTATTTCAATTTTTTGCTCGTTACTGTAGCTTAAAGCAATGTCGTTATTTTTACTGTACCATTTTTACTGGTTATTTTCGACATTATTAAAATTTAAAAGTCTATAAATTTACACTTGTAGTTGTGCAATCTACTCATGAGGACATTTGAATATGACTTTTTAACCCAATCTGGCGGTCATCACATGCATCAGCATAGAGTTTCTACTTTACACGAGGTTGGGGCTAGCCTCGAGTTAAGGCTGCATATAAAGTCAGACTGAGCACCTCATTTTGCATCATCGTTTCCGCGCCCGAAACTGTGTTTTTATTAAATAATTCGGGTTCTAGATGAAATTGTTAATATGTTCTAAATTGTTTAGACAGATTTTATTGTTCACTTAAGTATTTTTAATACATATTTCTAGGCTCAGAAAAGCAAGCGTGCAGATAGCCCGTCTGAGGACGCCCCGGTATTAATTGAGTTCAAAAAGGGGGCTGGCTGGATTTTCTGCTATTCTTTGCCTGTAATCAAGGATAAATTTTCCTACTATGAAAAATCACGATTCTCAGGAGCGTAAATTGAGACATAGAGATGTGTATAAAAATTTATAATTATTTACCAGAAAATTTAAAAGAAAACAAAAATTTTAATAATTTCCAACAAAACTTAAAAGACTTTCTCTTAAAAAAATGTTATTATAGATTACAAGAGTTTTTAGAATTAAGTAATTAAGAATTAGAATATCTAGTGAAATTAACATTATATCATTGCAGTATAGAAACGCAGAAATAAAAGTAAATCTGGATGTGAGGAGCTCTGAACCGGGAATCGAACCCGGGACCTCTCGCTTGCCGGGCGATTGCTCTAACCTCTGAGCTATCCAGGTCTCAACACAACTCGTGAATTTACCGATGTGCTTTCCCATACTGCAATGTTATTTATAGATACCCACTTTATAGTGAGCCACTTGGCGCCTAGAGGACGCTAGTGTATTCAAAGCTAGTCAAAGACCATTATGCCCTACCGTCACCTGTTACAGTATCGGGTAGTGAAGAATACACATTTCTCTTATCGAAACTATGTCAGAAATAAATTTCTATGTTTGAACACTTGGCGATTTATCCATCGCAAGGAGATATAAATTAACATTATATCATTGCAGTATAGAAACGCAGAAATAAAAGTAAATCTGGATGTGAGGAGCTCTGAACCGGGAATCGAACCCGGGACCTCTCGCTTGCCGGGCGATTGCTCTAACCTCTGAGCTATCCAGGTCTCAACACAACTCGTGAATTTACCGATGTGCTTTCCCCTACTGCAATGTTATTTATAGATACCCACTTTATAGTGAGCCACTTGGCGCCTAGAGGACGCTAGTGTATTCAAAGCTAGTCAAAGACCATTATGCCCTACCGTCACCTGTTACAGTATCGGGTAGTGAAGAATACACATTTCTCTTATCGAAACTATGTCAGAAATAAATTTCTATGTTTGAACACTTGGCGATTTATCCATCGCAAGGAGATATAAATTAACATTATATCATTGCAGTATAGAAACGCAGAAATAAAAGTAAATCTGGATGTGAGGAGCTCTGAACCGGGAATCGAACCCGGGACCTCTCGCTTGCCGGGCGATTGCTCTAACCTCTGAGCTATCCAGGTCTCAACACAACTCGTGAATTTACCGATGTGCTTTCCCATACTGCAATGTTATTTATAGATACCCACTTTATAGTGAGCCACTTGGCGCCTAGAGGACGCTAGTGTATTCAAAGCTAGTCAAAGACCATTATGCCCTACCGTCACCTGTTACAGTATCGGGTAGTGAAGAATACACATTTCTCTTATCGAAACTATGTCAGAAATAAATTTCTATGTTTGAACACTTGGCGATTTATCCATCGCAAGGAGATATAAATTAACATTATATCATTGCAGTATAGAAACGCAGAAATAAAAGTAAATCTGGATGTGAGGAGCTCTGAACCGGGAATCGAACCCGGGACCTCTCGCTTGCCGGGCGATTGCTCTAACCTCTGAGCTATCCAGGTCTCAACACAACTCGTGAATTTACCGATGTGCTTTCCCATACTGCAATGTTATTTATAGATACCCACTTTATAGTGAGCCACTTGGCGCCTAGAGGACGCTAGTGTATTCAAAGCTAGTCAAAGACCATTATGCCCTACCGTCACCTGTTACAGTATCGGGTAGTGAAGAATACACATTTCTCTTATCGAAACTATGTCAGAAATAAATTTCTATGTTTGAACACTTGGCGATTTATCCATCGCAAGGAGATATAAATTAACATTATATCATTGCAGTATAGAAACGCAGAAATAAAAGTAAATCTGGATGTGAGGAGCTCTGAACCGGGAATCGAACCCGGGACCTCTCGCTTGCCGGGCGATTGCTCTAACCTCTGAGCTATCCAGGTCTCAACACAACTCGTGAATTTACCGATGTGCTTTCCCATACTGCAATGTTATTTATAGATACCCACTTTATAGTGAGCCACTTGGCGCCTAGAGGACGCTAGTGTATTCAAAGCTAGTCAAAGACCATTATGCCCTACCGTCACCTGTTACAGTATCGGGTAGTGAAGAATACACATTTCTCTTATCGAAACTATGTCAGAAATAAATTTCTATGTTTGAACACTTGGCGATTTATCCATCGCAAGGAGATATAAATTAACATTATATCATTGCAGTATAGAAACGCAGAAATAAAAGTAAATCTGGATGTGAGGAGCTCTGAACCGGGAATCGAACCCGGGACCTCTCGCTTGCCGGGCGATTGCTCTAACCTCTGAGCTATCCAGGTCTCAACACAACTCGTGAATTTACCGATGTGCTTTCCCATACTGCAATGTTATTTATAGATACCCACTTTATAGTGAGCCACTTGGCGCCTAGAGGACGCTAGTGTATTCAAAGCTAGTCAAAGACCATTATGCCCTACCGTCACCTGTTACAGTATCGGGTAGTGAAGAATACACATTTCTCTTATCGAAACTATGTCAGAAATAAATTTCTATGTTTGAACACTTGGCGATTTATCCATCGCAAGGAGATATAAATTAACATTATATCATTGCAGTATAGAAACGCAGAAATAAAAGTAAATCTGGATGTGAGGAGCTCTGAACCGGGAATCGAACCCGGGACCTCTCGCTTGCCGGGCGATTGCTCTAACCTCTGAGCTATCCAGGTCTCAACACAACTCGTGAATTTACCGATGTGCTTTCCCATCCAGATTTACTTTTATTTCTGCGTTTCTATACTGCAATGATATAATGTTAATTTATATCTCCTTGCGATGGATAAATCGCCAAGTGTTCAAACATAGAAATTTATTTCTGACATAGTTTCGATAAGAGAAATGTGTATTCTTCACTACCCGATACTGTAACAGGTGACGGTAGGGCATAATGGTCTTTGACTAGCTTTGAATACACTAGCGTCCTCTAGGCGCCAAGTGGCTCACTATAAAGTGGGTATCTATAAATAACATTGCAGTATGGGAAAGCACATCGGTAAATTCACGAGTTGTGTTGAGACCTGGATAGCTCAGAGGTTAGAGCAATCGCCCGGCAAGCGAGAGGTCCCGGGTTCGATTCCCGGTTCAGAGCTCCTCACATCCAGATTTACTTTTATTTCTGCGTTTCTATACTGCAATGATATAATGTTAATTTATATCTCCTTGCGATGGATAAATCGCCAAGTGTTCAAACATAGAAATTTATTTCTGACATAGTTTCGATAAGAGAAATGTGTATTCTTCACTACCCGATACTGTAACAGGTGACGGTAGGGCATAATGGTCTTTGACTAGCTTTGAATACACTAGCGTCCTCTAGGCGCCAAGTGGCTCACTATAAAGTGGGTATCTATAAATAACATTGCAGTATGGGAAAGCACATCGGTAAATTCACGAGTTGTGTTGAGACCTGGATAGCTCAGAGGTTAGAGCAATCGCCCGGCAAGCGAGAGGTCCCGGGTTCGATTCCCGGTTCAGAGCTCCTCACATCCAGATTTACTTTTATTTCTGCGTTTCTATACTGCAATGATATAATGTTAATTTATATCTCCTTGCGATGGATAAATCGCCAAGTGTTCAAACATAGAAATTTATTTCTGACATAGTTTCTAGTGAAATTGTTTCATTTTCATTATAAACTTAATTATACGTACCTACTTAATATATAATATTAAAATAATAATTGTCAGTTAATCTAAAATAAATTAGTAATGCGATAAGATAATATTATGATGTGATATTATTTAAGAATTAATTTGCTTTACTTTGCTATGCCCTTACAGGATCATGTTTGATACCACTTATGTATATTGTAACACCCTATATTGTACAACATGAATGCAATAAATATTTGAATTGAATTGACTGCTGAGAGGAGCTTGCTGTCACTCTCAAGGTATCGGACCAGACGTTTGCCTGCTTCGTGTGCCAGTGTTGTCACCCTCGGATTTTGGTTTTCCCCTAACTCCTTGTAAAAATCCTCTAAGTTTGACACTTTCCAGACTTTTTTCCCCGAAGCATTTAAATTAAAAGTAAAACACAATTTAAGGTTAACTATTATTGATAAAAACTATAAAGTTTATCAGTTTAATTAACTATAAATATTTTAGTGACTTTAAAACAGTCATAAAAGTGTCAATTTTTAAAGAATCAAAGTCAACAGAAAAATGTCTTACAAAAAACATATATTATTGGTGCTAGGGATAGAGAACTGCACACCATGTTCCGATATATGCATTCTAAACCCAAAATTCGGTCCAAATAAATTTCCCCTAAAGAATACCCTAAATAATTTTATACCCCAAAAATCCCCTAAACATGAAAAAATACCCAAAATTTTGGGGAAAATACCCTAAGGTGGGAGCACTGTCGTGTCACCTTGCGAATGGAGTTGGAGGAACGATGGCAGTCGGGAAGGCCCAAGTCTGGTAGCACAGGTTATCTAACAGCACTTTAGCTGCATCTTCTGGTGAGCCCGTTCCGTTTTTTTAACGATTATCTGTAACTTGAGTGGTGAAGAGACTTTTGTGTGAAAATTGTATTAACTTTGATATAGACTTTGATATGAGGAGAAGGAACTGACAAATGTGACAGTGTGGTAATAAATGCAGCTGATCAATAGGATCTGGTTCATGCCAAATCAAATAAAATCAGACTATGCCTGTGTACGAGGCACGGTATGCGTGGCAAGTAAATGGTCCAAAGAACTGTCTTATACAGGCTGAAGTTCCGGATATGTTACCGTAGTGATGATGTAGACTTGTTCATACTTAGCATACTGGATGATCTGAAGTAATGGCCTACCAGGGCTGATATTCAAGTTCAATCTAGTATATTAATCGCCGCCATACTAACGTTTAGTCTATATTACGCTGCAGTAGGAGTTTGATGTTAGGGGACCAGTGGGTGGTCGCCCGGTCCGATCTTCGGCGTTGGTCGTAGGGGCACTAATGAGTGGTCGCCCGGTCCGATCTTCGGCGTTGGTCGTAGGGGCACTAATGAGTGGTCGCCCGGTCCGATCTTCGGCGTTGGTCGTAGGGGCACTAATGAGTGGTCGCCCGGTCCGATCTTCGGCGTTGGTCGTTGGGGCACTAATGAGTGGTCGCCCGGTCCGATCTTCGGCGTTGGTCGTAGGGGGACTAATGAGTGGTCGCCCGGTCCGATCTTCGGCGTTGGTCGTAGGGGCACTAATGAGTGGTCGCCCGGTTCGATCTTCGGCGTTGGTCGTAGGGGCACTAATGAGTAGTCGCCCGGTCCGATCTTCGGCGTTGGTCGTAGGGGCACTAATGAGTGGTCGCCCGGTCCGATCTTCGGCGTTGGTCGTAGGGGCACTAATGAGTGGTCGCCCGGTCCGATCTTCGGCGTTGGTCGTAGGGGCACTAATGACTGGTTGCCCGGTCCGATCTTTGGTCGTAGGAACAACAATTAGTGGTTCTGGTCCGATCTTCGGTGGTTGTTCGTAGGGGCATCAATGAGTGGTTGCCCGGTTTGATCTTGGGTAAACTGAACGAGTGATCGTAAGGAGAACCATGGAATATAACTGGTTTGCAGTCGTTGTGTTGAATGTATGAAGAAATAAAGTAACTTTATTTTAAATACCAATAAGAATGAGGATACAAACATACAAAATTACAAACCAAAATTCTCATTACTGTAAATATAATGTTATTACAACAAAGTAATTTAAGTGTTGAATAAAAAAGGATTCTGCCTTAGCTTAACGCCACAGCGCTGGTACTCTACCGATACCGGATATAAAATTAAAATTTGAACTATTCCTATGCTAGATGGCTTATATTTAAGTATACTTGTATATACAAAACGGAATGATGCAGGAGCAATGCATAAATATTATTATTTTAAGTAAATGATTGATTGAATGATATTTTACGTATATTTTCCAAACCTGCATCAATTGCACAATATCCCAAAAAGCAATGGAGAGAATACAACCTGCAACAAACAAAAAGGTGATCAATTAAAACATAGTAACTTGTTATACATTTTGTATAACAATGATATTCTGCTGATACATAATGAAACGGCTACTCATGATAAATGAATAAATAAGAATAATTATTATTATTATATTAATATAAATCAGATTTCGCCTAACTAGTTTCACTGTAATCGTACAGCTTCTTTGGAGGCAAACAGGATTACTAGTTAGGCGAAATATAACTAATATATATTATCTCGTAGTAGCCGTTATATTAATTATGTATCTACGAATCTTTAATCTGCTAAGGCGAAGAATTGGTAAACTTTTAATCTCAAATCGGTGCTTTAGGGTAGTGGACCGGGGACTGACTCCATTCAAATATACACTCCTGAATTAGCTTACGCGCCGTAAGGTTGTATGCGCCAAAACAGTATTTCTCGTTTATATTAAAGACTATCGCTAATGTTACAAAATCCGATTAAAATTTTGAAGTGTGTACTTTAACTAATCTGTACAGAGATTTTTGAGGCTTAAATCTGTCTCATGTCCCTGTCAAAATCTCTGGTTTTACAGGGCAGTTTTTGACATTTTTATTCTGCTGGAAAAGTTAATCAGTCAAGAAAGGCAATTATAAAATGATGTCAAAGACATGATAAATGAAATAAATAAATGTCAGTTCCAAAACGTCAGTTCCGAAATATTGAGATCCATGCCGCCAAAATTTTCAAGAATTTCCCAATAAACATTTTTTAAGGTAAAGTCTTGCCGATGGCTGCTATTTTAAACGCCACTTTCTGCCAGTGTCAAGTAAGATTCTGACATGGTTAGTTATTCAGACGCCGTTTGTTCATCACGCACATTACAATCGCACGTGTGTATGGGAACTCCTTTACTGTCGAAGCTGTAAATCTGTGGAATGCCCTTCCTCTCACAATAAGACCAGCTCCATCAATACAGTCATTTAAAATATTAGTGAAACAGCATTACCTTGCTCATTGATCTTAATGTTGTATTTATTTCTATTTGTTTCTATATTCAAATTCAAATTCAAATTCATTTATTTATCGTAAGAGGGTACAAGATGAAGGATATGTACATCTTTATGCTTAGTCTATAACAATGTGGTACCATAACAAAGGTGTTGCTGTTTCCTAGCTAGGTTTTTAGGCCTGTAAGTAAGGAGTAACAGCGCCCTTCTCCTTGGGTTGGGAGCAGTTAGATTATAAAGTTGAAGTAACTTAAAAATTAAAATAAATTTAAACAAAAACGAAAGGAGTGAGTGTTAGGGTGTGTGCGTGTGTGATTGTAAGGGTGTGTTATTGTGTGAGGATGTGTTAGTGATATGCGTATCCCTAGCCCTACGACTTTGGTCTTGGGATCAGTTTATATTTACTACTAGGGAGGGAGTGTGTGTGTATTGCGAATTTGCGTGAGATGAGTATGAGTGATAGTGTGTGTGTGAAAGATAGTGTGAAATTATAAAAGCATGATGAGATGTTTTATAGAAGTTTATAAATTAGGGTGAGTGTCTATTTTCGTGAAGTTATGAAATCTTCAGTGTCATTGTAGGATTTGCACAGAAGAAAAGAAAGTATACTTTTTTTGCATTTGAAATGGGGTAATCTGTGGATGGGTAAGTGAAAATTAATTTTATTATATAAAAATGTACCGAGATAAAAAAGGAATCTTTTGGCAAACTCTGTTTTGGGAAGAGGGATAGTACAGATGCGATCTACCCGGCGTTTCTTTATTTCTACATAAGGTGTTTTGTGGTGTTGATACAAGATTGTGTTAAGAATAAATAGCTGTCTTACGTTTAAAACTTGAACGTCTCTATATAAATTGGTAGTGGGATAAAGGGTAGGACGAAAGGTCGCGATCTTAAGTATGCAACGTTGGGAAATCTCTAGGGTCTTTAATATTGTTTTGGGTGCTCCACCCCAGGAGGTGATGCAGTAGGATAAGATGGACTGGCATAAGGCATAATATATAGTGCGAATGACGGTGGGATTTGCAACATGTCTAATCGTTTTAAATATATAAATGAGCTTGCGTATTCTGCCGGAAAGATGATAAATATAGGGCTTGAAACTTAGGTTTTGATCTATTATTATGCCAAGATATTTGATAGAGTCAGTGGGTAAAATAGTCGGACAGGAACAATTTAGAACCTGATCGCAAGAGTGTGCAAAGAGAGTTAGGGGAAAACTGGGTTGTGTAGCTGAGGTAATGGAGAAAGTTATGAATCTAGTTTTGGAAGTATTGAGAGTTAGGGAATTTGAGAGAAACCATTCATAAACTGAATTAAAGCCTTGCGGAGCAGCACTTTGAAGTTGGATCCAAGATGGAGAAGTGAAAGTTATGGCGGTGTCATCTGCAAAAGATACAATTTTACCCAGATTAATGTTTAGGTTGCAGAGGTCGTTAATAAATACCAAAAAAAGGGTTGGCCCAAGTATACTGCCCTGTGGTACTCCATACGCAATTTTGAGCTCATCACTCATGTGGTTGGTAATTTTTACCATCTGTGAGCGTCCTGTAAGGTAGCTTTCGAAAAGGTCTAGCTGGGAACCTCTTATACCCAGTTTTTCTAGTTTAAGTAGGAGCTACGGAATAGGAACGGTGTCAAACGCCTTAGTAATGTCAATAAAAATGGTTAAGACTTTTTGATTCTCATTGATACTGCTAACAATATTATTAATCACTTCAATAACTGCATCACTCGTAGATTTGTGATGTCTGAAGCCAAATTGATTCGGTGACAGGAGATTGTTAGTTTCAAGGTAGTTGATGAGCCTTTTATTAATGAGACGTTCGAGCACCTTGGATAGTGAGGAGAGGATAGCGATAGGTCGATAATCATTTACTGAACTACGAAGACCTTTTTTAAAAATAGGATGTATTATAGCCTTTTTAAAGGCCGTAGGGAAGAGGCCCGTGTTAAAACATAGTTTAAATATGTGAGTTAGATAAGGCGCCAAAATAACAGAAAACCGTTTAAGGACATTGGTAGAGATACCGTCATATCCTGTTGCCGCCGTGGATCTCAGTGATCGTAAAGTGGATGTAACTTCCTGAACGTTGGTTTCTATCAGCATGAAAGATGATGAAGTATGAAATGATGGTTGACTTGGAGAGGTGTTTGTTGAGGAGGAAGCATTTTGCTGGGATTTAATCTCTTCCGCAAGGTGTTTACCGATATTAACGAAAAAGCTGTTGACTTTATTACAAGATTCATTAGGATTGTTACAAATAGAAAGTAATTCTGTTGGGGGATGTTTGGACACTGTAGAGTTTGTAATCGATTTAACAGTGTTCCACAAAAGTTTTCCGTTAGTTCCCGCTCTTTCCAATTCCTGTGATTCATATTGTCTTTTCACATTATTTAGGATCTTTGTGCAAACATTTCTATACCTTACATATGTAAGTTTTAGAATTTCATTGTGAGGATCTTTTTTGGTTTTTTATGCATATTGTCCCTATTTCGCATACATTACGTAAGCCTGGGGTTATCCAAGGCTTGATTATGCGCTTTCTCTTGGAGAGGATCTTTATTTCCGTGTTATCCTCAATAGCTTTTGATAAAGTCTTATAAAGTCATATTTATTTATATGAAGTATATTATTTGTGTATATCATATATATACATAATTTTTATTATTTATCAACATGTTTTACAGTGTGTAATTAATTTTTTGCGCCGCCTATATACATTTCTTTTGAGGAGTTCTTCCATCCAAGAAGTAAACGTACGCGTTTTTGAAACGAACCTTTGGAACTGTATAACTGTATAAATCTATTAATAACAAACCTAGTCGGATCCTGATTTTCACAAAATCCTTTTAATTTAACCGTTACTTTATGCTGTAGGCTGTATGCAACTGAAATTTGGTTTTTCAATTTGTTGGTTGGTATCAGACATAAATTTTCTCCGTGACCGTGAAATTTACCTACATGGGTTAAATTTACTTTCATCTTCTGTTCTGTAAAAGAAGAAAAACTTTGTTAAGGGGGATCATGAGTTTATTCATTACAATTTTACATGTAATACTTACAAAGTAAAGATGATGTAATAAAGTATCCAAAAAAAAAACAGGATTCTTTGGTTTCTTTTTGGTGGATATGGGAAAATGATCTTCACATGAACCAAAATATAACTGAAACAGTTTAACTGAGAAATTTACTAAAACAGTATTCAAATAATTCTTGAAAATCCCACCTACCTATTAGATATCCCAAAGCGACGTCATCCGGTTGATCAGTCTTTGTACATAATTTTACTAAACTAGTTTTTTTCACCCTGAAAACAAAAACAAAGTCAGATATCCTCATTTAGAATAATGAGTTTTCCAGAAGTGGAATTGAAAAATGATCTATTAGATGGCGATATACAAATTTTGCTAGTTATAAGTATGGTGTGAATAGATTAGTGCTCAATATTTAATTCTCCATATTCTCCATGCCGGCCACGGCGACTGTTGCTGGTATGATGGGCTTCGTTGGTGTGCCCGGATGTGGCTGGCGTAACCAATCTTGGCTTCAGTGTTTATGCCACATTTGAGAATTTTGATAATATGTATAATGTAGTCAATAGCCACAGGTGGTCGGGCTTTGAGTTAATCTGCTAGTGTTTGTGCTTCAAAGCTAAAACTTTTGTTTGCACAAGATGTTTCCACTCTAGTCGTTGGGCTGCGTGTTCTTCCCAGGTCTCATACGGTATATCGCAACTCTTACAAAATTTCGGGGGTTGCCTCGCTCCGCTTTGCTCGGCTCCCATTATGTATGGCCATGTAAATCTAACCGCTCCTCCTCGCTTCGCTCGTCGTCACCAAGTATTTTAATATTTTTCGGGCTTTAGCCGACTTCAGGCTTTAGCTATAACATGTTAACACTATACGTGTGTAATGTGTATGGTTTATATAAATCAGGGTTTCTTAAACTGGGGTCCGTGGATCCCCAAAGGGTCCGTGGCATGAGTGCTGGGGGTCCGTAGCATGATGTCTGATAGAGAACGCCGCACAGCGCTATTGTGTATTTACCTCGCAAGTAGAAGTAAATATTGCTTTGCGCGATTTTCCGTACTTGTTTTAATAGGAATGTAAGTTTAAAACATTATTACTTAATTTATTTTTGTATTGATTAAAAAGTAGTAGTTACTTTCCCTGTAATTAGTTCTGGAAGGGATCCAGCAGTTTTTAAAATTTTGCAAAGGTTCTGTGACTACTAAAAGTTCAAGAACCCCTAATATAGATACCATCGGAAACAAGCGTGTGTAATGTGTATGGTTCATATAGATACTATCGGCAACAAGCGTGCAGATGAGCTATACAGGTTGTTTTTTTTAGTTGGAAAATATAGGTTAAAAATAGCTTGATGTATTTAACAAACCTGAAATATTCTTGTATGTTCTTTAACAAAGCTCTGCTTAAGCAAACTCCTGCCCCAAGGCTGCCGTAATATGTCATGGTCCGCAACTCAAACTAATGAATAGAAAAAAAAGATTTTATATATATTCATAATTTATCAAAAAATTTACCAATATCACATACATATACTAATACTTCAACCATGAATATCTCAGAAAACATAGGTTTGCTTTAAGGGGGGAGAGTACCAGGGGTAGCCCTTCCCCTCTCCCTCCATTCCACCCTGCCCCTAACCCCTGCAGCGCGGCCCGTAGATGTAAATTTTTACCCACTGGTCTAGATCAGTAAAATTGTTCTAGCCGTAAAATAATGAACTTTATTTTCCGACGCAACGTGAACAATATTTTTTAAGTCAAAATATGTATATACCTTTAAATAAATATTACCACTTTAAAAAAAATTAAACATATATAAATAATACGATTGCACTGAAAAATATGCACGACTACAAAATATTTGAAACGCATCAAAAATAATTCTTTCTTAAACAAAATTAGTATTTTACACTTTATTAACCAAAAATTTTTTTTCCCCTCTAAATGGAAACGCAATAGGAACTTAGACCGTACAGATTTGAATTGTTCATTGATATGAACAATTAAAATCATACGCTGATGCGCGTACTGCATTACGTCGCTGGGTCTCCGGATAGCGCAAAATAGGCGCTTAAAAAGACTAGAAAAATTTATCAAAAAAAATGTATCTAAAATTCTTCAAAATAATCAAAGTAACCCATTATTTTGTTGTTATAATATCATCAATTTGACTAAATTCCAATTTGTTTCTTTTAAATAATTAAATAAGACCTTAACATTTCATTTTGATCCTGTTTTGGCATTTATTTTGTTAAATTATAGATACAAATTTAAATTTCTGATCAATATACACATTCCACATATTTTGTAGTGTATCATATATTTTAATTGAATTTTTTACTTAATGAACATCTGAGTAAAACCCGACCTTAATTGTGGCTTTTTGGTCACCAGCTTTAAGAACCACCTTAAACAAAACTCGAAATCATTTTATAATAAATGATTAACATGCCAATCATAGTGATAACCAAAGTAGATATAATGTAGGTACTAAAGTTACTTTTGCAACTGCTGTGGCGCTCGGAGAAATGCAGCCTCTTTGCCCTTGCGTAACAAAATACAGGCACCCATGCTCACCTCCGCAGTCTCGGCTTACTGGTCGCCTGCGGTGACCTGCCTCAGCCGCTACGGCTCGCACGGATGCCTACCTATATACTTTGTTACTGCTGGCGAGGGCTGCCCTCCCTCCGCGCCTCTGGCTTTTTGTTAACACTGTAGGGGTATTAATCACAAGACTGCGTGGAATCGGGGTGCTCTAATTTGGTTTTGGAACAAATTCAATCTATTTTCTGCATGGAGTGGGGGTGGTAGTTCGAACTGACAGGATAGCGACAAAGACAGGAGAAGATCGTAGGAGGGACATACCAAGAAGTTTATGACTTAAAGTCAAAAATAGAGGATAAAGTAACTTATGGGCGAAATTCATTTTGCTATCCTATTATTTTTATATAAGAATAATTTTAAAGCTGTAATTACTAATATAATTACGAACTGCGAACTTGTGATTCGATCTTGAACGATTTGGCTAGTATTCGAACTTGAAAATTATTTTCGTCTCATTTACTCGCCTACCTTTCATGACGTTCCGATCGGGTTGGTATATATTCGTCCTCCGAAATTCGTCCTATTTTCTATAATTGGGTAAATTTATCCCATTTGGCACAGGCGGGGTAAATGCGTCCCATAACTCATTAAATCATAACATACATAACTGTTAGGTACTTAAAATATTTGTGCTTTGCAATAGTACAGTGAGAGTGAAAAGTGAAAGAAGAACAAAATAGGAGTAAATTTGCAATCAACAGTCCGTTTATTAAAAATCAACAAAATTTATCGACATAGAAAATACAATACTTGAACTACAGTATAAAATCTTAAAAATACTTACACAATTAATTAACAAAATGAAAATATGACCTTCAAAAATTGTTTCAATTCTAATATACAGAAACCAATGGAAACTTTGCGATGACAGCATACACAATACATAGGGTTTTGTGACTTTTGAATTAAGTATTTTGTTTCGATCAATTAGAAAAAGGCGGATTTTTCCCTATCAGGCTGCAAAACTGCTCTTAACCATATATTTATTTCAGAGTAATTTTTGCAGTATTATTAAACACAGGATCATGCGAAGCAATATGAGGTGTTATAGACCCTTTATCAATATTATAGCATGAAAAAAAAATTGTTTGCTTTGCACGCACCAGCGAACGAAACATTCGCCGGCACACATTTTTATTTATTTTATTTTATTTATATATTTATTTATAATGTTGGACATGTAATGATAAATTATGAATAAATGAGTAGGAGTATTTATAATAATATAAATATGAAATACATACACTGTGATACAAACATTTTTCATTCGTTTTGATTTTACCCACCAAATTATTAATTAATTTCTAGAAGACAAAATAAATGGAAATGCTGGGAACAACTTTTTGTTATACGAAGCCTCAAAGAACTATTTAGTTACAGACAAACAGGGTTACAATTGTACAGACAATGGTGTCGATTCGGTGTAACACGTTTTTACTTATTTGACAAGATTAAACTTAATATAAGCGGTCTGTCTTTTTCTTTCTGTATCGAAAAGACAAGGACAAGATACTCAAAATAAGGTTAGTCCTGTCAAATAAGCTAAGTTGTGTTGCGCCGAATCGACACAATTAGCAACTTATCAAAAATATAAATATACTTACCTACCATTTTTTTAAAGTATTTTGCCAGGTCACAGAGTTTTATCTGCAAAAACAAATAAAACAAATAAACGTTTGGACAATTTAGCATATTAAATCAAAATATTTCAAAAAAAATGTGTGAGTGGTTAAGAAGTTGAACTACATAATAATTTTTCAGATTTGACACATCGCATCATCGAGAAAAAAAATCGGACAGGTCACTAAAATCACAAAAAACGTAACCACCCTTTACTCCGGTTGGAAATACGTTTCTATCGATAAATATTTCGGTTTAGAATGAATACGATTACAGACCTGATATTTTCTTTGAATTATTTTAATAATGAATATACAGATGGTGAGAAGATTTTAGCTGTCATAGACGGGGAAGTGTGCAAAAAATTTTGAATCTCGGATGCGTTTCTAAACCAAAAAATTGTTGTAAATTATTTTCATGGAATTATGATAACTAATAATTTCCCTTCTTTCTCCTAAGTAGAGCATCGTAGCTTTTATTCAAATCCCTCCACTCTTAAAAGCCCACATGGTTTATGGACAACCAATTTGATGATTATTAATTTGATAATTTGATGACGTCATAGCTGGAAACAAGTGACGGAAATCCACCTGAACAGAATGCAGAATTGCAGTCAGGTCCAGGACTATAGTGCTAGTCTCAAAACATTTACAAATAACAACACGCGTTGATCGCGTTTATATTGTTTCTCCCGATCCTGTGAGAATTTCCTACAATCTCTTTTTAGCGCATGCAGACGTAATACAAGGAACTTTATTGTCCAAACTTCATGTTCCTAGGTCCACTAGTTTGGTCTGGGTGTTGATAGATCAGTCAGTCAGCCAGGGTATTTGTTCATATAATTATGTGGCAGGCAAATTGTATGATTCGGCAGTCTACAAACGGCGTCATCAGTTTCTTAACGCTCGCTGTTTTACAAAATGCCGAATTCTACAACATGACGAACATTTGTCAAATTACAAAAGTGTTTAGAAACTGATGGCGTCGTTTGTAAACTGCCGAATTTGACTATTCTTTGTGGTTAATTGTTTAAAGCGCTATATCGTGTGCATCAGCAAACATGCACACGGTTTTGTTATATTTAATGTTTGTACTCTATATTTGTCTTAGTGAACTATTTTTATAGGGTTTATGCTTTGATTAACAGTTGATCGAAGGGTTTATGTTATTTTGGTAGTTCCAGTTAGCTCATTTAAAGTTTTGTGTCCACCTTCTAGAGTCAGGGGGTTAAAAGTCGTCTAGATCATTAGCTAAAAAGGGTGTCCCGCAGGGCTCTATATTGAGGCCCTTATTATTTTTAATATACGTACATGACTTTCCTTATTTAGTTGAAAACTTATCTGAAATAGTGCTATTCAATGACGATACGTCTCTTATTTTTAAAGTTAAAAGACATAAAGATACCCTACACGACGCAAATGCAACTCTATCACTGATTCTTGATTTCACTTCAATGCAAATAGTTGAGTTCTAAACGCAAAAAAGACAAAATGTGTAAAGTTATATTATCAAATGTAGGTAATTCAAGTAGCTCGAGTTACTTAATGAAACGAAGTTTTTAAGCATAACTATAGACTCTTGTCTTCAGTGAGGTCCCCACATAGAAGCCTTCTGATGTAGGTAGATACTGCTCGATATGTGTATTTTAATTAATTTCATATCAATATGTCATATGGTTCGCTGCTGTTGGGTAGGGCCGTGGATGTAGACGTATTATTTATTTTATAGGGATACATTAAGAGAATAATTTAAGGAAAATAATATGTAAACGGTTCCTTGTAAATTTATTCACCAAGGTAAATAAATGTTGCCTTTAAGGTAAAAAATTAAATAAATAAATGATTAATATCAGGAAAAATATCAATAATTTCCCGAGGGTCGGTGAGCATCATTTTATAAAAACCCGAAAAATAAATAAAAATTAGCTTTTCCAAAAGTCAGACTTGCCAAAGTAAGTCATTAATTCAGTTATCAGAGAATAAGTATAAACTGTTCATTAAGCAGGCAAGCCCAAGGCCAAAGCCATATTATAAAATAAATTAATGTTTAGACGATAATGAAGAATGGTGCTATTATAGTAATAATGATCATTGTCATAATAGTAGTTAGTAAAATTTCCTTTATTAATTCTTACACAAGAATTAACGTTAATTAATTAAAAGATGAACTAATATATAATTTTTCGTCATGACATTAATGTCTCCTGTCTTGTATTTTTAATAGCTTTATTCAGCTAAAATATAGGTTTACTTTGTAAGTTTTCTTTGTTACAAAAATTATTAGAAAAAGAAGATATGATCTTGCTAAGTTTTTAGCCATTCTTCGTAGCAAGACTAATCGAATGAGCAGAATTAGACATTTAATAATTTGAAGCATATTTATGTATCAACTTTGTTGTATTTATTGTATATTTATATTATTAATTATTCGTTATTTTTTTATTCGAGTGTTTTATTTTATTTTAGTTTATTTATTATTATTATTTGGACACAAAACTTACAAAAATATAGAAACAAGTTAAAAATAAAACACGAGTGCGGTAAAATTTATTTTACGAACAGGTTTGATGCATATAAAATAAGCCTTTACAAGCACTTGCATTGAAAAAAAAGGAACGATTTTCACTCGTTTTTATATATTTTGTGAATACATTTTTTCGGTTGGTACAAAAAATAATAGTATTGTTCTTGAAACTAGGCTTTGACATACTTTGACTTTGACAAAGTGATGTACCTACGACTAGGGATGTACCTGTCACTAGAGATGTACCTGTCTTTAGGGCTGTGCTTTAATATTTTCTTACTTTGACATAGTAATATGCCTGACAATAGGGTTGAAGCTAACACTCTATGGTTGTACCTCATCTTATTTATTATATAAAACTATCAGATATAGATTATTTGGTTATATTTTTTTTGCATTGTAATTTTTATGTAGCTATATTACAAAATAATTTGATTTAAAGGGCTAACTGGAACTATCGAATGATATTAATCTCATATTGCTTCTCGATGATTTATTATTACCGTCCAAGTTCTCTTACCCGACATTCATTTACTATCTCACGAGAAGGTCTGTTTTTGTCGTAAAATCTACGACCAAGGTAATAATTTTTTGTGGAATCATAGTGTTTAAGTTCTTTGACAAGATTGGGCACGTTAACGTAGTTGTCATCATCGAAGAGACAAAGCCACCTGAAAATAAAGAAAACAGCTGTAAAGTGTACGTTTAACATAAAGTACGTGTCAATAAAGATGTTATCTGTTTGAAAATATGCCTCGAATACACACACAGATTTTCTTAATATTTTAAAAATGTGGTGACCCAGACAACTTTTTCACCCACTACTCGCAGAAGTTAATTTGGCAACCAAAACTTCCCTCCCGTCTCTGCCTACCATTGCGGGTAAACTGAGGTGTCGAGTTGAGTGCATACCAAATTCCAGCTAAATCGGACTGTTATGGAGAAGGATATGGATAGGTCGTGACCATATCGTAGAATTGACCATTTCATGATCTGGTTGGCCATATCGTATTTCTGTTAAAATTGGGAGGGTCGCCTCGCTCCGCTCCGCTTCGCTCGGCTCTCCAAATGTATTTACATGTATACCTAACAAGCTCCTCCTCGCTTCGCTCGTCGTCGCACCTATTTTTTACTTTTGGTGAAAGATTTTTGATTTCATACTTTCTACGATATGGTCAAGACAGATACATCGCAGGACTTGTATAATTAGATATAAATAAATACCTATCCAAATAACTGCCTTTTTGTCCAGTTTTAATGCATGTATTTTTGTGTATCAGCTTTCTCAGATAAAATTTAATTCCTGCCAACTTACAATCTGTTTACTAACAATACATCATTTCACTGAAAGGCTGAGCGTCTATTAGCCCTGTGGTTAAACGTTGCGTTCAACCAATTTGCGATTGTTGGCTCTTGGTGAATTAATAGGTATTTACATATGAAATTACCGTTTTCTATAGAGAATTTGGAAGAAACTCAATTTTCAGTACTAACATTTTAGCATTTTTTTAGGAATGTCAAATCCAAATTATGTCATTTCTTTTGTGTATGAATGAGATAACATTTAGCTTAAAGCAACGTCAATTTACTTTTTGAAAAGTGTCACCTGTAAAAAGTTATTACGAATCTTATCATAGAAATGGATGGCATTTAGGATGAACTGTTATGAACATTTCATTTTGGTTATCAAACTGACAATAAAAACAAAATTTAATACGTAGATATAAAACCTTGAAATCGACTTTCAAACAGAAAACAAATAATGGAAATAGCTATTGAATTACAGGAATTATGATTCGGCATTATCAAGGGATATGTGGTTTATTTACATATATCTCACAAACACGGCGTATGGATGGAATAATGAGAGCAATGGCCAAATCAAATGACTAGGCCTCGCATTACTTCACGTTGTTTGTGAGACATATGTAAATAAATCATCTAGTTGGGCAATCAATAGCGAAATGTGTGAAACAGTACAAGTGTTTTATTCCTCCACTTTGCATACAACAATTGTGCTAAGCAGAGTGGTTTCGTAGTCGCAATGTGAAAAACCCGCCTTTTTCTAATTAATCGAAACAGATCACTTAAATTCGAATACTATGTATTGTGTATGTTGCCATCGCAAAGTTTCCATTAGTTTCTGTAAATTAGAATATCAAAATTTTTAAGTTCAAAAGATTTCAATTTCTAATTTGCAGGAACCAATGGATAGGCGGGTTTTTCACAATTCGGCTGCGATACCGCTCTAAAAGAGACGGTCAGAATCGGCCTTAACCACGTACATGAAATAAATTTATACTATAATTTTCGTTAGATTTATTCGTAGCTAGTTTCACTTTCATAATAACACGGACACAGATATTAAAATAATAAATGAGAGCGAACACCGAACGAAACGAAAGCGCGCCATCTACCAAGTAGTCCACAAACTACGCTTCCAGCGTGCTTTGATAGAGTCATGCGTGACGCAATCGGCAATCTCAGCTTTTTATTTCACGATTCATGCTTTTCTTCTGGATTTTGAAAGAGATTACATTACGACTAACATTCGAGCATGACCCTTTTAAATATATCAGAATGATCGTGAAACATTCTAACAACTATGAACGTTTCAAACGCGCTTAAGTTTATTTTCGCAATGCCAATGAAAATTACCTTAAAATAAAAACGATTTATCATAAAAAGTTATTAAAAGATGGTGTCCGTTTTAAATGGATAGTCAAACCGTGTTATTTTGAATTTGTTCTTTATCATTGACCACAATATATTTGTGTACTCTCTTAAGGCATTTTGCTTATGGGGAACTGCGGGTCTACCGCGTAATTCTCATTTTCATCAACATCAACTTGAGATTGAAATTTGACGTGCGTGCGACGACGCCCGCCTAACATGCCATCTCTTTTGCACGCGTTGAATTTCGCATGCATTTGCTTGAAGTTGATACAAATGAGAATTACGCGGTAGAGCCCCTGACCGTCTCCTTTAATACCACAATATATTTCACAACAGATGCACATTTTACCATAGTGGGTGACATGTTCTTACATAGTTCTATTATTTTGCGATAGATCAAAGTTTAGTTCCACATCTGTTTTACAGCAAAGATCGTTTTTGCTATGTGATGTACCACATTTAGTTGCTACGAAGTGATTATCTGAAATAACATATGATTATTATGTAGTCGCATAATGATTCAACTGGTGACAACCCCATACCCTAGGCTGAAATATATAGTTTACATGTTTTATTGTTTTCAACCAAATGCGAGTTATTTATCACTGACACTGTTCCTGATGCCCAAATAATCATAATAATCTTAATCCATAATGATTTTGATTCCTTAGCTCCCAACATTAAAATTTTGGATAAAAGCTCGCTTCGGCTCCTAGGGGCGCCTATTTTGGAAGATTCCATGCCTCAGTATTTAGATACTAATCTAAAATAAATAAAATACACCAATGATATTGAAATAAAATTCGGTAAGCTCAATAAGACTTACTTTTTACTTCTAGTTCGTCAAACACTAGAAAAAAACCGGTCAAGTGCGAGTCAGACTCGCGTTCCTAGGGTTCCGTAATTCAACAGTTTTGGGAAGAATCAGAAGAAAAGTAATTAAAACCTTGCGCATAACATACAAATGATAATGATTTTGAATATCTACAATTTGATACCCATACTGTGTTCTTAGGATAATATTTTTTATTTTCTCACTTTTTTTTTGGGAATATTTTGAACAATTTAAATTTTTTCATATTTTTTTTACACAAATTAATGCTATTTTTGGGGCAAATTTTATGTATGAATCTAAATGCTAAAGTTATGAGGCTGTGATATATGGACGGACAACGGAGTCTCACCATAAGGTTCCTTTTGTACCTTTTAGGTACTACGGAACCCTAAAATAAATATCGATATCTGTTTTCCTGTCCGTACCTTTTAAATTAGGCTGAAAGGAAACCTAAATGTAGAATTATCTTGGGGTCTTGGACAGTCTCGGGTGTACGATTGTTGGAGGACTAAATATTTTGAGAAAAAAATCGATCAAAAGCGAGTCAGACTCCCGCACCTAGGGTTCCTATTTTGTCAGTTTTGAGGAAATTCTGCAAAATGGTGTTTAAAATCTTGCCCATAACTGTATATGATACCAAATGTGGTCGCACGTTCACTGCAAAAATCGTCTACGTCAGCCACGTGACGGCTCACCAGCGCCGCTCTCAGCAGTGACAGTCGCTGTGACCGAAAACGGGCGAGAAGAATTGATATGATACCAAAGGATAACTTATTGAAAAAGATGTTTATGCCGTGGTGAGGACATTTTTTTTTATTTCCTTTGCTTTTGTGGGCTTCTTAAACCGCTATATTTTTCATCTAATCTTTACGTAATGACCTATCCCATGATACGAGTATGAAAAATATTAAAAAAATCATTGTAATATGTGTTTACGTAAAGATTACAGGAAAAATAAAGCGGTTGAGAAATACCCGAAAAAAATTACAAAAATTAATTTATCATCCACAATACGGAACCCTAGGTACGCGAGTCTGACTCGCACTTGGCTAGTTTTTTTATATGTTCCGGTCTACCAGTTTCAAAGATAAGGGACATGACATAATTTTTTTGAGGTTGGTTAAAGATTCCTCTGAAATAAAAGTAATAACTGCCCAATTATATGAACGAGTATTTTAACAATTTGCTTTTTAGTACCTATCTAGAGTTTGATAGCTATATTATACTTTTATAAATAATAATATTTTATTTATAAGTAATAATTTATTATTGAGTAAAGTTTTAGGAATTTTAATTTCATAGTAGTTTTAGTTTCACTTATTAATATTAATATTTAGTCTATGTTAATATTTTATAAGTTGATAATGTTATAAAGGTAGTTTCTTTTGTTATCTTGTTATGTTATGTTATGTTATGTTGTTATGTTATCTTTGCAAATTAATGCTATTTCTGTGCTGAATTTCAAATCTTTATCAAGTCGGTTCAAAAGTTATGAGGCTGTAACATATGGACGGACGGGCAACGAAATCTCACCGTAACCATCTCTTTTTTTAACACTATAAAGAAACATGGGATTTTGAGTTATCTTGAACGTCACATGGAGCGTAATTTTCAAGAAAATTATGTGTTTTTTTTTTATGGAAGCGTCGTTACGCGTAATCCTCCATAGAAACGATGTAACCATATTGTGGGGTTCCTATGGAATGTTATTATAATATTTTAGGCTGAGTCTATTTACATTATCAAGATCTATGTTTAAGTCGAACTAAAAATCGTGACATTTGAGTAATATTATTACAACAAACCCCTCAAATAAGTAAACATAACGGATTGGTATCAAAAATGTAGCTGAATGTGCTTTTATTGTTTTAGATTCATCAAAAAATTAATACGAATTAAACATTGAAAATTTTATCTTTATAAATAAAAACTGAAAATAATGCTTGAAAACCTCCACGGTCTTGCCAAAATGTGGTTTCTCCTGAAACAAGTTTTTAATTTTGCGCCGGCGACAAAATCGGCACGATTTAATTGTCTTCGCAAGTTTCATGGAGCGTGAACCTTATAGCGAAACGAAATAGCATGACATTTGGCCACGCCCACAACTGAGATGGTCGCGTCATGACGACCATCCTTAAGGGCACAGAACGTGCAGAAAATACTTATTTTATTATCAATAAATCAAATAAACAAAACGTGCTAGTGTTAGGCTTAGTGTTAGCATCAAATTTGTTACATTCAACTGCTGATTAGTGCAAATTTTCAATACATATCTAAATTTATTTCACAGTACTAAAATGTATTTCTTTACTGTAAAATAGCCGTTATTTGAGCGCGTAAAATCTATTTCACAGTAAAGAAATTAAGTTTTTGTGCAAAATCAGCTTCATCATTTATATTATTATTTTTTTAGTAGACATTATAAAATAAATACTTGCTTGTGAAGTTTTGGTAAGTCCAAAACGTGTTTGTAGTACCGGAATCAGTAAAGAACCATATCTGAAAAAGAAGGTCAGCCACATGGTAATTTGTTGTGATTATTTCGTTGTTGTACTTACATCATTCAATGGTCCTATTTTAGATTCAGATTTATTCATTACATAGGCATTAAATCGCTCATAAGCGCTGATAAACATGTCAATGTTTTACAAATGTACTTTAGTACAATATACGTAATATTAATTAATAACAATAATAATTATATAAAATGTGCATTGATCACTTCTTGGAAAAATCTTGTTCAATGTTGAAACTAGAAAGACATCTTGAAAATGAAATTAAATTAAAATGAAATAGAAAGGAATTGTATTCCAAATCTAAAGGCTGCTAACAAAGATAAAATCTACAACAGAAAAAACGTAGTCAAAATGGCGAAAGAATTCTACTGTAAAATTTATTCAAGCCACATAATTCAATCCATGACATCCGAATTCCTACTGTAACAAATCTTGATACTGAACTACTAGAAATCACTGTTCATGAAGTAGGAAACGCCACCAATAATTCCATTTAGAATGACAAACCAAGTGGAACAGATAAAATTCATGCAAAATTGCAAAAAAATCGCTGCTCCAACATTATTCATAATCAAAAAATACTAGATCAATGGCTAATCTTAAATATAATACTGCTATTTAAAAAAGGCAACATAGATGACATCAATTATAGACCTATAAATATTCTTTTTACACTCTATAAAGTATTCTTAAAACTAATAATTGATAAGGGTAATAGTTGATCTCACAATGTTAAGACGAGCAACAGCCTCAAGAGCAAGCCGGCTTCAGAAGAGGATATAGCACCACCAATGCCCTTCACACATAGACGACACATTATACAAAAATTTGATTGAAAAAACAAATGAATGCAAACTACCACTCTCCATCGCATTTATGGACATTAATATAAGGTCTTTACATATGAAATTGCCGAAATTTTCTGACAGATTCATGAGTTCATAGTTCCTGTAATTCAATAGCTATTTCAGTGAATTGTTTTTTGTTTAAAAGTTGATTTCAAGTTTTTACGTATACGTATTAAATTTGTTTTCATTGTCAGTTTGACAACCAAAATTTAAATTTCATAAACAGTTCGCCCTAAATGCCATCCATTTCCATTAAAAGATTAATAATAATTTTTTATAGCTGACACTTTTCAAAAATTAAATTAATGTTGCTGTTAGCTTAATGTTGTCTCATTCATACACATAAGAAATTACATAATTTCGATATGTAATTCCTAAAAAATATTCAAAAATGTTAGTACTGAAAATTGAGTAACCTTAAAATTCTCTACAGAAAACGGCAATTTCATATGTTTCATATTAGGGCATACGGATAGCAAACATCCTATTCGAATTAAATTTATTTTTATTTTTTAACTGGCCGCTTAAAACCTTATGAAATCTCTTATAAACCTAGACATGGATAGTTTTAAAAATATGGTATGGATTTTCAAACAAATTTACTGGACACTTATTGAGACTTACTGGAGACTTGAAATAGCTCCCAAGGATGAAGTACTTCCTTGCTTGTATTTATAGCATGAAATGATAACATTAAATTAAATTTTTGAGAAATAGTACATTACTGCAGAGACCAGTAAGTGAGTTCTCCTGGACGAGTAAGTTAAAAGTCTGAGTCCGCAGGGCGAGGACTTTTATATACGAGTACAGGAGGGCTAATTTATGGTCTAACTAAGCATATATAGTGTTTTTCTCAAAAATAAAACGAAACATTTTCCGGATTCATTGTTCCGAAGATATTATGGCCAATCAAAATTTTTTGCGAAAAACTGTCACAAAACCTGTCAGTTGCCAAAAAGTGTCAAATTTGAATACAGGACCGTAATAAATCATTTATACCAAATGCCCCTTGATACCGAGTTTCTTGTGAATCGGACAACTTTTTAGTACCCGTCAAAACATGTTAAATGTCAAAAAATTTGGTTTGGTCATGTAGCCCCTGTTAAACCATTCGTTACAGTCTAAACCTCGAGTCTCTAGCAGTATCCGTTTAGGAGATACGGTCGATAAAAAATTTGTCAAAAAAACTCAGTTGACCAAGCCCTTTTCTTAAAGTACCATGAACATGAGTCTAACTTCAGCTGTCAAGGATATATGGGTCGTTAAAGTGTTGACATAAAAAAATAAAAAAATATATTTTTTGACATCCTATGGTGCAATCCTTAAGGTTAAACGTCAGTCGCTTAGCGCAAAGTGCATAACTTAACTTTGTTTTTCTTGTTTAGAAGTTAAAAATTAAAAAACCTTTTGTTATGTGGCAATTGACTCCAATAGAGGTTTATAAATCATGAGTTTGAAATTTAATGCGTAATAAGTCATGATCTTCTCCAAACAATGGTAAAACAGCTTTTGAAGTTGGTTTCAAAAAAATCATGACTAATAATTGTGTATGCAATTTCAAACTCTTGCTTTATAAACCTCACTAATACTGAACTATTGGAATATACTATAATATGGAAAAACAAAGTTAAGTTATACACTTTGCGCTAAGCGACAGATGTTTAACCTTAGGGGTCTACCACCTTCCGTACCGAAGATATGGCCGAAAGAAAATTTTTCCGAATAATATTTTGGTCGATTTTTTAGACACATCCCTAGTTTGAGGGACATTCCTACCGTCAGGGTCATCCCTACTGTCAGGAACAACTGCAATGTCAGGCACATCCCTAGTTTTGGGTACATCCCTAGTGCTAGGCGTGCCACTACAAATGGCACATCCTTAATTTCAGGTACATCACTATGTTAAGTAATGACAAAGCCCATCTCTAGTGTCAGGGACATTACTGTTTCAAGGTCAAGAAGCAAATCCCTAACGTCACGGTCTCTGATAGGTATAATAAATAAACATATCACTTGTAATGTATTTTCATACGAATTTACTGGACACTTATTGAGATACTTACTGGAGACTTGAAATAACTGTCCAGGATGACTTTTCTTTACGGTATGAAATGATAACATTGCAATATAATTTTGAGAAAAAAATAATACCTGATCTTTTGCCAAAGTAAACCAAGTGTTTAGAATTATTGGTAATCTTGACAATTCATTTTTTTGAGTTGTCTTCACAGCTATAAAAATATTTTCTAAACTCAAAGTATGAGTCTGTAATATGGTAAAACGGAAAAGTAAAATGAAATTTATTGCTTGTTTCATTATAACGTGAGGAAGATGAAATCAGAAAATAAGTAATGTAAGAATTTTTTACTCTTTTCAAAAAATATTTATTATATGTATAGATTTCACAATCACATGTTTTATCAATTTATTTAAAACAAAGTGTCTATTGTATCTTGCACGATGTGATTGCGGCCTTTTTATTATATTTATAAAACAGCTTTTGCCGGCGGCTTCGCCCGCTTTGATTTAGTTTTTGTCCAATCGAGTCTGTCAATATTTTTTGGACAACTCATTTTAAAGTAGTGTTTTAGTGTTTTTGGTTCTCATTATCTCGTATTTGATCCCCAGGTCAAGTATCTTTGGTGAGGCAGAAAGTTGAGATACGTTTCTGAGCAAAGTAATTTTTTGATGACTGTTTTAATCCCCTATTTTGATAATTAATTTGATCTCCTGCAAAAGTATCACGTTTCCAAACGAAATTATTTCTTCTTTGTTGTAATAAAACACATGTATTTGTTCCAAAAACGTATATAATTTAGTACACCCAACCAGTATCGCGTATAAGCATTTTCAAGGGTTATTTGATTAAAAATACATGTATCGTTAATATAATACAGAACTCGTTTCGCAAGCGATTATATAAGTAATTTTATATTTTTTATAAAAATTTATATTTGATACGTATTTGACCTGACTTTGGTTTGGAGTATATTTGGTTCTTATGATCTCTTATTTGATCCCCAGGTAAAGTGTCTTTGGTAAGGCCGAAGGCCGAGCTGCATTTCCAAACTAAGTTATTTTTTGATGATTGATTAAATCCCTTATTTTGAAAACTGATTTGATACCCTAGTAAAGTATCACATTTCCGAACGAAATTATTTCTTGTTGTCTGAATTAATCCTCTGCTAAAGGATCTTTGATGAGGCCGAGGGCCAAGCTACGTTTCCAAACGAAGTTATCCATACACCTATTATTATAAATACGAAAATGTGTCTGTTGGTTTATTGTTTTTTTCTTCTTTCACGCAGCAACAAAGCAACAGATCGATGTGATTTTTAGGGTACCGTGCCTAAAAGGTACAAAAGGAACCTTTATGGTGAGACTCCGTTGTCCGTCCGTCCGTCCATCCGTATGTCACAGCCTTTACCAACTTTATCACCGTTAAAGATAAATACATGAAATTAGGGTACAAAAATAGCATTAATTTGCTTACACATCACGGTGAAAAAAATATGAAAAATTTGAAATTGTACAAAATATTTCCAAAACAAAAGTGACAAAAGATAAAAAATGTCATCCTAAAATACAACATGGATATTAAATTGTAGATATTAAAAAGTGAAAGCCCCCGGCGCGGGCGCAGCGGGCTTAAAGACGAGCGGATGCGGCCACGGCAGCAGCGGCGGCGGGGGCGCGGGTGTCAGTCCTCGTGAGGGTATCGCACGCGCCGGAGCACCTCGCGAAGCCTGATGAAGGTCACTTTTAAGTTGACCGAAACGTCGTGTTTTTCTCGCATAATTAATAGTGAGTCTTAGCTGTGTTATCTATTTCGTTATTAAAAAGTTAATTATAAAAATATTTACTTTTACTATATTTTCTGACACTGGTTTCGAGAAATCTTTGAAAAACCACAAAAATATGTATGTCTCCCCCCCCCTTATCTCCGAAACTGATAGACCGAAAAATATGAATATGGGACTGGGTATCAAATTCTAGGTACTAAAAAGCTGATGGTAAAAATATATATAGTTTGGCTATATTTAAATTGCATCTATTTCGAGTAATCCTCAAAAAACCATAAAAAACTGTATGTCCCCCCTTATCTAAAAAACTGGTAAACCGAAAAATATGAAAAAAATCATGGTAATATGTGTTTACGTAAAGATGACAGAAAAAATAAAGCGGTTGAGAAATTCACGAAAAAGAAAATGTCAAAATTTAATTTATCATCCCCAATGCGGAACCCCAGGTCCACGAGTCTGACTCGCACTTGTCCGGTTTTTTTGCATAGAGATAGTTTATGATCCGGAGAGTGATACACGCTACTTTTTATTCCGAGAAAATGGAAAGAAATCAGCGCGGGCCCGGGCGAAGCCGCGGACAAAGACTGTAAAAAATTTAATTTTGTTCCGTGTTAAGAATAAAATGTATATTTTTAGAACGCATCAGTCGAGTGTTCGGTCAACGATGTTGTTTTTTGTGTGTGGTAACACTTCTCGCTCTTGGAGCTGTCAAAAACCTGAAATCGGACGTGTTTTTGGTAAAGGTCGCGGTCGACCACATTTAAAAGGGTTTTTAATACAAGGGAAATCGATGTGGACATCGTAAAACCATTATTGGGTCAGGGTCTGACAATATTTTGGCGTGAAGGTCACTTTTATTCTATTTCCTGTGTGTGTGTGACATAACCTGAACACGCGGTGTGCAACAAGTGGACTTGTCAATTACCATTTCTTCTGGGTTTGGATGCATCCAGGGTTAGGTGGGTGTGTTTAGATTCATCGTGGAAGGTGAACAACGTGCCACAACATCGGAACGCCTTGGGGTCCACGTGCGAAAGGACTTCGTGCGAGGACTAGCTGATGAGGTCATCATACTTTTCTCTGGTAGGAAATATTATACTTTATTTTGTAGAATATAAGCGGATGGAATCTACATGGACGTAGATCTGGGACAGCTTATGGGCCCCTGTTCCAGCTGCTAATATCGCCTTTTAACATACAATTAGTGGTATCTGAGCGTGGTTATGGAACCCTCGCACTAGTGACGCCGATGTCCGTCACTAGTCAGAAACATTACCACTCCTTTATCAAACATTCCGCGTTTTCGAACGAAATTATTTTTTGATACGAGTATCTATCTGATTTAAAATCTTAGTAAAGTACCGCGTTTTCGAACAAAAAATATTTCTTGATTCGATTCTATTTGATTTCCATGTAAAGTGTATTTGGGGAGGCTGAATGCCGTGCTGCGTTTCTTAATAACTGAAGGCGTGGAGGAAAAACCAACATCATAACAAATAAAACAAAATAAAACAAACAAATAAATAAATCACTTTTCTTCTGACATTTTTTCACCCCATTGCCATGGGGTCGTCCATATTTTGTGCCAACTAAGTACATGCGGGATAGAAAGCAGTACGTTGAATGCGCCGGTCACAGATCTAAACCATACTTTACAAGATCAGGGGTTAGTCAAGGTAGCAATTTGGGCCCCCTAGAATTTATCATCATGATACATGACCTTTCCGAAGTAGTCACAAGCAGCACGTGTCTTTTGTTTGCAGACGACCTCAAGTTGCTTCAAGCTATTAACAATGAAGCTGACAGTGATAAAATACAAGAAGACAATAATAAAGTTGTGGATTGGAGCAAGGAGAATAAATTGTTTTTTAACACATCGAAGTGCTCGGTTATGACATTCAGTGGAGCTCACAACCCCGTTCTCTACCCGTACCAAGTAGGCGAATACTCGATGAAACGAGTACAGCTAATACGGGACCTGGGAGTGCAACTCAACGTTGAGCTAACATTTCGTGTTCACGTTACTAACATCTTTAAAAAAGCTTATAGAAACTTGAGGTTCGTTTTTCGCCAGGCAAAGAATTTTACAAATATAAGGACACCCGGTGCCTTGTTTGGTGCTCTTGTAAGAAGTCAGCTGGAGAGTAACGCGGTCATATGGGCTCCACATGAAGCCAAATACAGCACTATGTTAGAGCGGATTCAAAATAAATTTACGAGGTACTTGTACCTTAATCTGTACGGGGTCTACCCTTTCTACCCGTTCTACTTGTTGATGTATCCAACCTTATTTGTTCTAGGTATGGCCAACCATACCGCCCGAACCAAATGTATCAAAATAGAGGTGAGGAGAGATCTCGTAATGGCAACGTATGTATTTGAGTTGTTGCGAGGCAAGCAGTTTAACCCCGGCGTACTACAATATGTGGCGCTATGCGTGCCTGATAAATACGTAGAGAAACGTCGCTGGCCACTTCTGTTAGTGTTGCGAATTAAAAGGATCAACCTAATGAAGTTCTCACCTTTTTCGAGAGCTCTGTAAACGCATAACAAGATAACACAAGTCACTGATCTGTTCTCTTGTTCACAGAGTGAATTTACAAAAGTGACCTTTCATTTGACAAATAAACATTAAGGCACGTTAGCAGTGTTAATTATAAAACGCTAGCTTTTGCCCGCGACTTCGCCTACGTTGGTTTAGTTTTTGTGAAGACAATCGAATCTGTCAATATTTTTGGACCCTTAATTTTATAGAACGTATTTATTTCAACTCTTGTTTTCCAGGTGATCCCAAAGTGTTTTTGGCGAGACCGAAGGTCGAGCCGCGTTTTTGAACTAGAATATATATTGTTCTCTGAATTGATCCTCTGTTAAAGTGTCTTTGGCGAAGCCGAAGGCCAAGCCATGTTTCTGAATCAAACTATTTCTTGTTCTCTGTATATATTGCCTGCTTAAGTGTCTTTGGCGAGGCCGAAGGTTGAACCGCGTTTCCAAACGAAACTATTTGTTGTTCTCTAAATTGACTCTCCGCTAAAGTGCCTTTGACGAGCCGTGTTTCCAAACATAATTATTTATTGATTTCGTATTTGATTCCCAGGTAAAGTGTCTTTGACGAGGCCGAACGCCGAGCCGCGTTTCCGATTCTCAGTTCGGCCTCGCCGCGTTCCCAAACTAAACCATATTTTGTTCTCCGAATTGATCCTCTGCTATAGCGTCTTTGGCGAAGCCGAAGGCCAAAGCCGCGTTTTCGATCGAAATTATTTCTTAATGTTGTATTTGATGCCCAGGTACTTGGCGAGGCCGAAGGCCCACCCACGTTTTCAAACGAAACTATATCTTGATCTCTTATATGATTCTCAGGTAAAGTGGGAAGTGAAGTGGGAAGTGGGATTAGTGTGATTGTACGGACGGACGAAAAAACTGATTTAGTTGTTTGAGAGATGAGCCCGGACAAACAGGCATACAATAATTTTCCTGTAGTAAAAAAAATCCTATATATTGATCCTACCAAGTTATCGTATCACAATACCAAAACTTTTGAAAATCCGTCCAGTAGTTTTACGTGATGCGTTCACAGACAGACAGAATAATTTATATATGACACTATCTTTTGGTTTCTGAATTAATATGTACATACTCTGTTAATATGTCTTTGGCTGTCTTTGATAACTGATTTACCCCTAGTATAGTATGTTTGGCGAGGCTGAAGGCCGAGTCGCGTCTCTGAACGACACTATTTATTGTTCCCATGGGAACTGATTTATGGAATAAAAAGGAGTTTTTATCCTATTCCAGGTTTAGAACTACATTTGTGCAAAGTTTCAGCCCAATCGGTTCAGTAGGTACGGCGTGAAGGAGTAATATTACATCACTTTTCTATAGGAACTTGACACCCCATTGCCATCCCATGGGAACTGATTTATGTAATAAAAAGTAGCTTGTCCTATTCCAGGTTTAGAACTACATTTGTGCACAGTTTTAGCCCAATCGGCTCAGTTGTTATGGCGTGCAATAGTAACAAACATTCATCCATCCATAAATCCATCCAAACATTCGCATTTATAATATTAGTGGGAGTGGGGTGGGATGGGATTAGTGGGATAGTGGGATGGGAAGTGGGATTAGTGTGATTGTACGGACGCCCAACTTGTCCGACCACTCACGCCAACTGCACCGATGGCGTCACATGCAGCGCGAGCGCTAGCCCGCAGTGCGAGGCGCCCAGAAGAAAGCAGTCTGAATCTGCTGAAACTGGTCGGCTATCCCGAACAAAAAATTATTATTGAGGTGAGCCGTTTTGCAATAATCTTGCATTACCTGGTTAAAAACCTAAACTTATTTTACTCTACATGGTACATGTACATAGGCTGCTACGAAAGTGTTTAGCTGTATAAAAACTAACAACATTTACCTTTCAAGATGTATGGCAAATAAATGGTAATTTAGCTTTAAACCTCTTTTTAAAATAAAATTGCTTACTGGCCGGTTACAATTTTTTATTTTTATTTTTTGCTGAAAATGTCAGTCAAGTTTTGTTTCTTGCAATGGAGCTGTCGCGAGAATCGTTTCGTGCTATGATGATATTCTACGACTACAAAAGGAGCTTAACCTTTAAGGAATCTCATAAAAATTTAAACGACGCATTTGGGGTGTACGTTCTATCGTAAGCCACAATCTCATATTGGTACCGCGACTTTAAGCAGGGTCGAGAGTACCTCAAAGATGGGCCGAGACCAGGACGGCCGTCATGTGCTGTAACGCCAGAAAATTGAGTTGGTTGATAGATATAAGAAGTGGTTGATTAAAGAACACAAAGCATGAACTGGGCATTGGATCATCCGCAGTTGCGAGAATTTTACATGATCATCTCGGCGTCAGGAAGATTGCTTCTCGTTGGATACTGCTGACCGAAGAGCAAAAATCCCGGCGAGTAGATTGGTATCATTTTATGCTCAAAAAATTCGACGGAGGCAATTCCCAACAAGTGTCTAATATCCTTACTATTGATAAGTCCTGGATATACTTTAAAGGTGTTCAGCTGTTGTCGCATCCACCCTACAGTCCAGACCTCTGGCCCCGTGCAACTATTTCTTATTCCCCACTATAAAGAAAATGATGCGTGGCTGGACTTTTACGGACTCGAACGAGGCAGTACTAGAATTTGAACGACTTTTCTTTGACCTTCCGCAGAACGCATTTTTAAATGTTTTGAAGATTGGTTTTATAGAATGAGGCAATGTATTGAACTCGGAGGAGTATATTATGAAAAATATTAAAGTCATTTAGAAAAAAAAAAGAATAGTTTTTACTTAACTACAAATTTTCGTAGCCACCCTCGTACATGGTTTATGGTCTTAGTACATGGATTAAATAAAAGCTTGTTTTTTATTTTATTTATCATTTTAATTTTCACATCAGAGGGCTAAACTATCGTTCTTCGAGCAAGTAATATCGGAATAAACTATGAAACTATTGCAGTGAAAAAGGTATACTTTAAGACATGTTTTTGTTTTTTTACAAATGACAATTTTATTATTAGGTAGTTGTGATTTTAGGTGTGACAAGGTAATCATTTAATTTTCCCGACTGTACCCAGCTCAGACCAATTAAAATTGGTCTGCTGTACCCAGTTTCGCATGGTGATCCTCATAAACTCTCAAATCCATAGATACTCGAAAAAAGTTGGCCTTGGGTTTTTAAACACCGTGATATGCCCAAGCATGGTAAGGTGATTTTGAAAGAAATTTTCCCAATTTGGATCCTTGATGTGGGTCAGATTTTCTTGAATTTTGTCGGGATGGTGAAAATATCGGTTGATATCGAACAGTGTTTTGTGGGAATGGTGAAAATATCGGTTGATATCGAACAATATTTTGTGGGGATGGTGAAAATATCGGTTGATATCGAACAGTGTTTTGTGGGGATGTTGAAAATATCGGTTGATATCGAGCAGTGTTTTGTGGAGATGGTGAAAATATCGGTTGATATCGAACAGTGTTTGGTGGGGATGGTGAAAATGTCGGTTGATATCGAACAGTAGTTTGTCGGGATGGTGAAAGTGTCGGTTGATATCGAACAGTACTTTGGCCAGGTGTCCACGAAGTTGATGGTATTGTGATCACCTCCACATCCATATTCTTGTGAGGATTATGACTAGTTTGAGACTTTGAACAATTAAAAAGAACCTCCGGTTTGGACGGCTGTGGGAGTATGCCAGAACAAAATCCCAAAAAACAATGAAGAGAGTAAAACCTGCAACAAAAATAAAATCATCATCATCATAAATTATTTATTGCACAAATAAGAAGTACAAAATGCGGAATTAATGCATAATAAAGCATTCTCTCAAAGATAGTAAAATAAATATAAAAAGTAGTTGGTAGGCGTGCAGGAGAAATTAAAACTACAATAACAAAGTAATTAAAGTTAGTCTAAATCTAAACTTATGGCTATATAGGTAACTTAACCGTACCTAAAAAACTATATATATGCTTTAATACTTATGATGTACTTTACATATATAATTATGTATACAGATATATATCTTGGTTAAAGAATACATAAATAACAATGAATACATTAAATTTAATTGCATTTCACAGTTCAAACTCGTAACATTTCTGACACCCCTTCGGGGATTCATGTCGTGACTATATATTATTACAATATTATTATAATACTTTATAATAATATTGTAATAATATATAGGGGTGTCAGAAGTATTCCGAGTGTGAACTGTGAAATGCAATTAAATTTTATTTATTCATTGTTATTTATGTATTCTTTAACTAAGATATATATCTGTATACATAATTATATATGTAAAGTACATCATAAGTCACAGTTCACACTCTGTACACCCGTGTTTCACCGACGATTATTATGTCACAATGTGATGAATGGTGAACTCTATCGCCGTTCATCGGGCACAAATACACGCTTTTTAGGGCATACAGGTTTCCTAACGATGTTTTCCTTCACCGTCCAGCAAGTGGTAGTTAAGGCAAATACTATGTACAAACATTTCTCATTGATGCATGCTCTACCGGGGATCAAACCTGGATCTCGAGGTTGAGAGGCCAGCGTTCTACCCCTGAGATACCACAGCTTTTTTTTTTACTTTATAATTTTCGATTATACTGCTCGACAGTTCCTTAGTGACATTGTGTAACGCTCATTTTATCTAAATAAAATCAGAGGTACTAAAGCTGATTCTGAAGGCTTTAGTTTAAATTTTAGTGCTGTCAAAACTAAATTTTCTTCATTTCAAAATAGTTCTTACGTTTTAGAAACATGCCATAGATTAAATTATGTTAATGTGTGTTAATTCGAAAACCATTTCGAGATTTAGGTTTAATAAGCCGTATTTTTGAAATTTTGGTCTAAAACCTCATGATGATGAATATTTTCACGAAAAATCTGCAACTTCCATTTGCCTTCGTGTGACGTCACTTGAGAAATGGCTGTTTAAAAACATGTCATTTGCTATCAAGATAAATTTATAAGAGTTTGCTTCAGACTAATTTGACAGCTAGGCGACAGATGAGTTGACAGACAGAGACAGACCACTCTTTTATAAGCAAACACACATCACAATCAGTATAATGTCTAAAATTCTCAAGTGACAAGGCCATCGGACAATTCTTTAAAAAATCATAAAAAATAATGGTTAATTTATATACGAAAATAATGAAAACTATGTCCTAAAATGGCGTATACTCAAAATGAAATGAAAAAAAAATCTTTTTTAAAATTAAGCTATGGGAATTCAAAATGCTTGCGGCAATTTTGTGTTAAAATTCCCCCTCGGTCACACGTTACACCTTTTCTGAATGACGCAGACATTTTGAATATGTAAAGTAGATAAAAGTCACACTATTGTTTAGGGTCATGAAAATAAAGGTACCGCTTTATTTGTATACAAAATTGCGTCGGGTTGCTAGGGTTTGCTATGCCTCTCTTTGTGCCCCACCATCGGACATTGGTCATTTCCTAGGATGACGTCAAAAACGAAAGCTATAATGGCAAACGATTCCATTGATATGATGCGAGTTGCGACACATTCTATACGTCGTATAGGATTGCAGAGCATCGTTAATGATAATAAGGCTAGCAATTATATCACCACTGATTATAAACCGTGATTTCCACTCAAAACAAAAGAACAGGTTTAATTACCTATTACTACTACTACCAAATCGGTAGCGCGCTTGTCGTAAAAGAAAGAGATCACATGTTCAAATCCTAGCCCAATTTTTTTGAAGAAAAAAGAAAAGAACTAGAACTTGTAGTACTTTTAAATGTTTTTCAAAGTATAGACCACGTCAAATACACTTTTCCATTCGCTCGAACAAGTTATTAAATCATTTATTCCACTCCAAAGTGGGGGTGTTCAATATGGCTGATTTGAAAGAGTCGACTGCTTTTTCACCGGACTGGAACCTTTGACCACGAAGAGTTTTCTTAATTTTAGAAAATGTAAAGAAATCGTTAGGGCTTAGGTCAGGACTGTATGGAGTACTCAATCATTTGACGAGCACTGCGTGAGCTTGCATTGTCATGGTGTAGGATGATGCGTCGCTTTGGGTTACATTTCCGAAATTCGGCGATGACTTGTGGTAAGCAAACTGTGGTATACCACTCTGCATTAACTATTCTACGATCTTCAAGTGTAATAGTCGCAACATGACCGATTTTCGGCACGAACGTAGCCATCATCTTCTTTAAAGTGCTTTAGTAGCTTTGGCTCGTTTTGGAAGACCCAGATTGTGGATTGTTCTTTGGAATCAGAATAGATCCAAGACTGACGACTGATGATGTCGTAGACATGATTTGACTCTCCTTGGTTGAACCTTTAACCCGTCAAGTGTCCTACGATCAAACGGTTGATCATAAGAAAATGGGTGCCTCAAATGCCCTATGATCAAACGTCTGATCATAAGCGGCGGTATGAAATTGCCGCCAAATATCTCGGAGTGAAATTGAACGAACTTTTGAGCAAAAATTGTTTATGATTTCTCACAGTGTGGCCAACATTTTTGTATCATTGGTTTTCGGTTTAGAACGAATGAATTTTAGAAACATTTTGCTCAGTGAAAACGCAACCGGCATCGAGTTTGTTTACGTCCGTAAATATTTAATTATTGTGAAGTATTTACTGAGTATTTCAATAAAAAAATGTATGTAGTCTACGTGTAAACTAATTTTGATTACGTGAGTGTAAAAACAAATTCTGAAATTAGTGTAAATGAAGTGTTGTGATGAAAAATGTGACAAAAAATGGCGGAAAAAAGTGAGAGCTGAAACTATATCTAAGGATATTTTTCCTTCGGATTGTTGCCTAGGTATGTAAATTACATGAGAAGATGGCAAATTTTATGTAGATTTTTAGAAGATATAACATATTCGGTAATAATGATTGCAACTTAACTAAATCCGAGCATTTCTAACAACAAGTCGCTCAAAATCTCGCTTGGCGCGATGTATGGGGACATTTCGAGCACTTGGAATTCCCTTCTATGGGGACACTCAAAAGGTTAAAGAGTTTTCTTACACCATCTGACGCGGGCCGCCTTATAATCGTCGGAAAGCAAATGCGGGATCCAACTGGAAATCAGCTTTCTCACACCAAGCGCTTCATGCAAGATCTTTTGAATGGTTGTCCTTGTATATTGTCCTTGACAATCTTTGAGGATTTGTTGTATCTCAGAAATGATGTTATCTTCAGTGAAGGTGGATTTAGTAGCGTTCGACAGCTCGCAGACATAGGGCTTTATCATATAACACAGATTTTAGCTCGTCGAAACACTGAACCCGTGTTAGGCATCTTTGGAAGTTATAGAAAATTATTGCGACAGATTCGAAACAATGCTGTGGCTAAAAAATTGCATTAATCCTAATTCTTTTAATTGTTTTGACATCCTGAATTCCACCAAATTTTAACATGTAATACGATATAATGTATAATACGTATATTGTCAACAACAGAACTTTGCCTGGCCTGGTCTGGTCTTTCTTGGAATTTGTTTTATAATTGTTCTTGTTTGTAATGAACTCTTATAATATTAAAATATAAACATTTTAAATTTTTTAAACTGTTTTTCAACATTGTTAGGCGACGGATGGACGGACAACAAAATCTCACTGTATGAAGGTAATCGGAACACTTTAAACATACCTCGAAGGATCTTCCTTTAAATCGAATCCTGGAACAGTGATGATCTGGGATCGCTTGTGATCAAAGTCGTAACTGATTGAGATTTGATATTTGAGGTTTTCGCTTGATATGTTTTTTAAACCATCTAAATAACTGTGAAATGTTGGTACATCTGTTAAATTGACTCCCACCTTCTTTTCTGTAATTATAGTCAAATAAATTAGTGGGCAATTTAAAAACAGGGGTAGGTCAGTTTGAAGGACGCTATTAACTAGGGTTGCCAATTTATTCGCGTGACACTACAGCCGCCAACTTTATACATGTTTCATCGACAAAATGTTGAATTGGTTTAAAAGTTACCTAGTTACAAGGAATCGCTTAATTTTATAATTATGTAACAGGTAATTTCTTGTATTATTTATGACATGCCCTGTCATGACCCGTGGGGTTGTTAGAGATGTTCCCAAATGTGAACAAACACAAGTGGCACCTCATCCGCACTCTGACTGGCTGACTGAATGATCGACTGACTGATATACCAACAATAGAACAAATGGCTGGACCCAGGTACATTAAATTTTGCCTGTAGATTTCTTGCATGACGTAGATATCCACTAAGAGATTTTAGGAAATCCCACGGGATCTGGAGAAAGAGATCTACACGGGGCGTCCGCTGGTACGATTTTAAAACTTTCATTTGCTTCTTTTGATAAGCGCATATAGTTATTTAAAAAAAAAAGAGCTAAAACTAATATCATTCAACATTTTTACAAGTATTATAAATAATTTCGGAAATCTAATGCTTGGTTTTTAATAGCAACCGACAATTATTGATTGGACAGTGAGTAGATTTGGAAAAACCTTTAAAACCCTCACCTATTAGAAATCCTAATGTAATTGCATCTGGTAATCGTAACCTTCTACATAATTCCATGAAACCATCATATCTGAAATAAATACATGAATTATACATTCATAAATTAATAAAGACGATAATTGTACAGCAAAAAACGTGTTGGAATTTCCTGGATTGTTGAAGTTGTAACATATTTTAATATGATGGAGTTGAAGTATTGAACAGTACAGAACCGTACACTTCCCTAAAAAGCAGCAGGTTGTGTCGGAGGTACAACCGTACATTATTTAAGCGAATACTTCTTGCCATGTGGTACCTTTTGCCATCATGTTCAGCTTTAGGAATGCATTGTTGTTCTCTTGATATTTACCGTTTTGGACCAGTAACTTTTGCAAAAAACTTATTTCCATCTATATCCCTTGCACCACATACGATTATACAACATAATTTCTCATTTCGCTATTAAAAGGACTTTGCTTGCTTGGAACAATTTTTTAGTAATACGACACTGCATGTTGTGGCATTAGATGTCAATTACAGAGAAAAGCATGAAGAAATATGCAAAATTTCATTTCGAGTAGTTTCGATTTCTTTATTATAACGATCAAATAAAAATGTATTTATCATGAATGATGATTAATAACAAATATTGAACGGGTATAAAATGTATGCATGTATAATAAAAAAATATTTAATCCTTCGTCAAAAATAAAAGGTTATTCTAAACCTTTTTCTCACAAAAGAAGTCCCCTGTCAAAATTCTCTTATTGTCAAGCACTAATTACGAAAATGCCTTCATCCAACGAACTAAAATTTTATGGAAGCATCAACTCGCTTAAAATTGACGCCACCATAAGTATTCGAAGTTTTCATAAATTTAAAACCAAAAAGTCTAAAAACGAAATAACCTTATAAAAAATTGGCACATTACCAGGTATAGTGCAATTTACATTTTCGTCTTCAATACAATAACATAAAGACTACGACTAGGTCCATTCTTTTCGGTCCGACTCAATTCTAATATTGGCTGGAATTGGAATGGCGTGATAATAACTAGCCAATCATATTGCGATTATCGTAGTGAACTAAGTGCGTGGAGTATACTCAAAATCACACACAACCTCCATGTCATGGGGCCATAATCCTAGGAAGGGATGTACTGAGGTAGATTTCCATAAAATGTTTAGTTCGTTTGCGGAATTCTTTCCTGGTGTCAAAAATTTGATGATTTTTAAACGACACTATTTCTGAACGGTCATTTGCTTTTTCAATCTTTATTTTATTAACAAAACTATGAACAAACCTCAGGTACGGTTCCATCTCCAAAAGCAAAGTTCTGCTTAGACAGACTCCTGCCCCAAGCTTTGCAAAATAGTAATTATACTGAAAGAAAAAAAAACGGTCAAGTGCGAGGAGGTCTCGTGCCTTGAGGGTTCCGTACCATTCTAATATGTTCGTAGACTTGAATAAAATTGTAACCGAAATTACAAACCTAATTTTGCAGTTTTATTTCATACATAGGCAAATGCAAAACTAAATTGGTCAAATAATATTCTACATAGCGTTAGAAATTAATAATTTTCAGATTTATTTTCTTCAATTGTGTCAAAAGCCTTTCGTGCTAAATTTCAAGTTTCTAAGACAACGGGAAGGTTTCATGATGAGCCAATTTGTATAAAATTGTTTACATGGGGCAATAATTTTTAATTTTTTAGCAGTACCATGCGGCTCTAAACTTCTGAAAGAATATTTATTAAAGTTCGAAAAGAGCTTTAAGCAGCATTGTAAAAACGTTATTTCTGGATAAATACGCATAAAACTAACGTTATATATCGTTATCAATAGTATTAAGAAGGGCTGAGTGCTTTAACTAACTCTTCTAAGCTTTCTTAAACTTGTAGCCCCTATGTACCCCTTTTAAGTTTCCCAGATAATGGCGAACACCTAAAACAAAATATTACAGAAAGATAATCAGTAATCATACAAGTGCACAAGCAGATTGATGCAAATTAAAAACATATATTAAATAAAAATAGCAATAATATAGTATTCAAATACTTATTGATATACATAATATTATATTTACCTATTGAGACAGTGAGAGGTAATGTTCTTTCAGCATTTTCTTAAAGGAAATTATAGTACGTGAGTCTCGAATGCTATGCGGAAGAGCATTCTACAGTCTGATAGATTCAACATTAAAAGAGTTGCCATAAGTATAAGTATTATGTGCAGGGGTTTTAAGGAGGGAGGAAGTCCCAGAACGCAAGGGTCTATCCCTAGAGATTAAAGAACTCAAAACGTTCCCGAAGATAAGGCGGAGAAAGTGGATCCTAATGATATTAAATAGATGGGACAAAATATGCACATTACGGCGGTGACGAATAGGAGACCACTTTAATTCCTTACGAAAGTGAGAAAAGCGATCAAATTTGCGAAGACCATAGATGAAGCGGATAGCTAAATTCTGAAGACGTTCAAGTTTATTTAATAACACCTCAGTGGCATCGATGAGACAAACGTCACCATAATCAATGATGGGAAGAAGAAGGGTCTGGGCAAGTACGATTTTTGTTTTAAAGGGCAGAAAATTCTGGAGTTGCTTCAGGGAGTGAAATGCGCCATGTGCTCTCCTGCTAGTCTCATTAACATGTGGCACCCAAGCTAAATTACTGTCGAGTATCAAAGGTTTGTGTGGTAAAATAATTACCTGTCAAAATTTTGTAAAACAAAAGGAATCGAATGTAGTTTTATTGAATTAAAATTATATATCAATTAGTTTTTTGGACCGTTTTTTGGAACAGACACTTTATTTTTGTATGTCACATCCATAATTTTTTTTTGTGAAATAATTGGCGTGCTGCGATTGCAATAAGAGTAAATCTGATTGAATAAAATAATTGACGCTAGCTACTTTAGCCAATGACAGATCTAGAAAACGTTAGTTCCACCATTTCTCATTTCATAGATAAGGACTCACTAAAACTTCAAAGTGTAGTGATATAGGAGGTAGGGTTTCAATTATAGATGGTGATCAGAAAAGGTACAAATTTTAAACCCCACTTTCTACTGATCATACCGAATGCTACTTAGATCAAGATCTTACCTGCTTTTTATTACTTATTGTTTGCATGGCACTAGGTTTACCCCTTAGATATTTTCGGCCCAGATACCAGGATTTTTTGTAATCATACTTTTGAAGTTCCTCGACCAGTTTTGGAACATTTACGTAACTATCGTCATCAAAAAGGCAAAGCCATCTGAAAATAGCAAAATACAGATTAAGATAGGGTTTACTACTTATACACAATACTTTTTCCAAAAAACAAGCTACCAAATGATATAAATGAAATATATTATATTTTGCTTTTAAAAGCTTTAATAATTTCTTTTTTTATTTATTGGTATTAAAACAAGAAAGAAAATATTATTTGATATATTTCGACCCTCGGTATGGGGCCGTCATCAGTCGAATGCAAAAAAATATTGACAGATAAGTTATTATCATTGACAGATAAGTTATTATCATTAATATTTTTTTGCATTCGACTGATGACGGCCCCATACCGAGGGTCGAAATATATCGAATAATAATTCTTTTATTGTTTTAGAATATATGTAATTAACTTATATGTATAATAAGTACCTAGCACACAAGTCATATGTACTACATCGGGGAAATAGTTAGGGAAACACAAAAAATGGTGAAGTTACTCGAATTTTTCATTTGTGTCCTTTTGTCCAATTATATATATATGTATATTTTATATTATTCACATTTTGCTTTACGTTTTCCATAATGAAAGCTTTGAACTCGATACATTCTCTCGTGGGTTCATCCAGAGTTTCAGCTAAGACACTTACGATTTTAATTTGTAAAAAAAATTCATATCATAAGTTTTAAGTAAGAACATAACTTTTTTGTCCTGTCTAGTAGTAGTATTTGATGGTGCAATTTTTTATTCGTATTTAAACAGTTAACTGTTGAGTCTGTGTTTCACAAATAATTTTTACCTCATCCGCTAATTAGTCCTAAAGATATCAAAATTACTGTTTTTGCAAATGAAATCACAAAACTCCTAAAGATAACGTGCTTTTCGTAAACAGGGGCTCTACCGCGTAATTCTCATTTGTATCAACTTCAAGCAAATGCATGCGAAATTCAAGGCGTGCAAAAGAGATGGCATGTTAGGCGGGCGTCGTCGCACGCACGTCAAATTTCAATCTCAAGTTGATGGTGATGAAAATGAGAATTACGCGGTAGACCCACAGGACACAAGTTGTGTCCCTATACCAATACCAACAAATAGAGTAACTTTAGGCAAAGCAGCATTAGTAACCTAAAAAAAAATACCAAAAACTGGCTGAGAGGTCGTGGATCCTTTGGCTACTAAGGGGACTTAAAGCTGTTTTCTTTTTCAAATAACTTAAGGTGCTACGGAAACAATATCGACACTTTTAGAACCTGCATAACTACTGCAGTAAATAATTTATTATTTTGATAAATTTCTATGTTATTTTTGGATTTTTTTTCTAGAGATCTGTTAAACAGAATCGCGATTGGAGAAATTTGGCTCGATAAAAATATTTATTGAAATGAGATGTTTTTGACACCAATTCTTCTGGTATGACAGTTTGAAATGACATATGGACTAGAGTTATATTTTATTAGATGGGTTTTAGCAGTATCTAGGACCTGGTTAAACGAAATTTTAATAGCAACTTTAGTAGAATTTATATTGAAAAAAAAAACGACTCTCTTACTTTTCCACGAATCCGTCCCTCTCGCACGGTTTTTTCGCATATGGAGTAACAGGGACGCTAAAACTTTTACATATCGCCTAAAGGGAACTTGCACTGTATATCTATTTAAATAACACTATCCACTACTCTAACCACTCCCCCGGTACGGCTTTTCAGGATGACATGTCAGTCACATGACGAGCTTTTTGGTGTCATGGTTTCGTTATGAGGCTCACGGCCGAACCTATCACCAGTTGAAGTGAATGGATTTGTCAGTTAGGTCTTGATCAACCGTCCAGAGTTCGACAAGCATATTTAGAGCAATCAGTGAATGTATCTCAGCTTATGTCACTCGGGGCTTTCGTTCTCCCCAGAGTCCCTTAACATGTTAATGTAAGCCTTAGTTAAGATTTAATTTCCACATACTTGATTTTTTCACCTTCATTATTCGTTAGATTTACATTAAGTTCAGCACCTGTCTTGCAACAGATGTCAATAATACTTTGTGTTTTTGGACAGTTCATAATGACCATGTGGTTCTCTGAAATAACAAAAAAACTATCATTGTCGTGTATATGATGTCGTGGGATAATCGCAGAATTGGGCATATTGTAATCTGCCCAAGCATGTCGTATTTTTGTTAAAATTGGGAGGGTCGCCTCGCTCCGGTCCACTTCGCTCGGCTCCCTAAATTTATTTACAAGTAAACCTAACACGCTCGTCCTCGCTCCGCTTGACGTCACTCGTTGCCGCACCTATTTTTGACTTTTGGTGAAAGATTTTCGTTTTCATACTTGCCCAATTTTACAATCTGCCCACGACATGTAAAATACATTGTATTACAATATCGTATTTAGCTTATTATGACATACCTAGATCAGATGCAAAAAAAAAACGTTTCGTTCGCTGATTAGATGCAATGTGCTTACAAAAACTGGTCAAGTGCGAGTCAGACTCGCGTACCTAGGGCCCCGTATTTCGACAGTTTAATAATAGTTTAATGATTTTGTCATTTTGTTTTCGTGAATTTCTCAACTGCTATTTTTCTCCTGTAATCTTTTCATAAGCCAATATTACCATGATTTTTTTCATATTTTTTGGTCCACCAGTTTTGGAGATAAGCGGCGGACATAATTTTTTTGTGGTTTTTCGAGGATTTCTCGAAATAGAAATATATATTAATATTTTTTAATAATATATATAATTAATATATATTAATAGCTAGATACTTTTGCAATCAAATATTTAATACCTACAATTGGTATCCATATTGTATTTCTATTATGATTTTTTAGAATTTATTTAACTTTTTTATATTTCTCATTAGTCTTCAACCTTTTCAAATCGCTATAGCTTTCCTGTAGTTAATAATTGTAATTTTTTTTATATTTTTCGGTCCACCAGTTTTGGAGATAAGGGGTGGGGGGGGGGGCTTTGCGTGTGAGTCCCGACAAAATACAATTTGTCCCTACAAATAACAAATAACAACGATCGGCGGGCTAAAAAGTATTTTATTGTAATTACTTCAATTGTAAGGATAAAAAAAAATTTAAAAAATTTTTTTGGTTCGTTATATTTATTTGTCCCGACAATAATCCCAAAATTTAGTTTAGCAAGTGGTAAGTAAGAATAAATATCATGCACATAAATTCCGAAATACTCATCGGTGCATGCCCGGTCCCGACCGGGATTCGAACCTAGATCTCAAGATTGAGAGGCCAGAGTTTTACCCCAGAGCTCCTGATGATTACTTATCAAATGCCTCTTAAACGCCGATGACCAAATTTTTCTTGCTTCATCCACGAATGATTTGCAAGAGATGGTAACAATTATGAATGATGTCTTTAAAACGAAAGGAATGAAAATTGTCGTAGGAAAAACAAAGTTTTTGTTGCTTAAGAAGGATAAAGAAATGCAATTTAAAGAATTTCTCTATCTGGGTTGTCTATTTACGGGCGATGAAAAGTGTGACCGTTGACATTGAAAGAAGAGTGAATGCGGGAAATACACTCCGTTATGGGCAACCATATTATGAGTGCAAAGGCATGATTAATGGTTCATAGTGGATTGTTGGCATCTACATAAACATCAAAGTAGAGTGAATGCAGTGAAAATGCGTCCCTTACGAAGTATGTGTGGTTTAACATTGAATGATAGAATGAAAAATATCGACATACGAAATCGATTAGGCCTAAAAAAAGCTGTAGTGACTAACTGACTAAAATAGAAAAAGGAATGCTTCGGTGGCTTAAATATGTAGAGAGGTTGAATAAAAGTAGAATGATGAAAGAAATGTAGATATGGTACGCAAGTTGAAGATACAGTTCAACCAAGCCCCCCCAGAAGGACGTATGCAGACCTAATTGGCGACATACTGAAGACGGGTAATGTCAAAAAACCCGGAATAGAAGAACTTGTATGACTAGATTGATGGATATGGAAAAAGCAAAAGAGGTGTTTCAGGACTGTAGCAGCTGGAAATCGGCAATCTCTGCCTACTTCTCACGGAGACAGTATACGTGTGTATGTTCCTAAATATATGCTGCCAAGACATTGCATTTTGGTCATCCATTATAAGAGAGATTTACACAAGATTAGTGCTGACCCAGTAGTGACATTATGTAGATTGATTTAAAGTTAGTACAGTGCTGACTTAAATATACTCGCTTTATATTTTGAAGTCAGTTCGATCTCCCCGCCACCCGCGCCATCGGTACTGACCATGTCTAAATGCTGAAGTCAGTAGTTTTTGAGTCGCTTGCACTGGATTGTAGCAACACCTATCCTCGTAGCACAGTGTTTAATCGCACGCGATGCCACTTAGTTGAATCACAGGTGCGAGGAACGTGACATACTGTTTAATCGTAAAAAACATCATGTCACTCTCCTGGCACTTGTGATTCAACCAAGTGGCGATGGCGTCGCGCGCGATTAAACACTGTGCTACGAGTGCTATTGTCAGTGTACATTCGTTGTAGGGTGTCGTCGCTTTGTACCGAAAAATGTAACTAGCGAAAATATATTCCTATTTCAATTGTTTTAACAACACAGCGAAAACTTTTACTTAATTTCTATCGTCTAGCCATTTTCCTACCCAAAGTATTTTCTTTTCACTCTAACAGCGATAATTTGACAGACTATAAAAGTATAATATTTACTTATTTAATAACTAAAACTTACTTGTAATATTCTGATATAACTTGAATTTATTACTTTTACCCTGGTCAGTATAAAACCATACCTGAAAAAGAAAAAAGAAAATAATAAACACAACTGCAATACGGATAAAAAAAGTTATTCTTAATACATTTGCAAAAAAACATGCTAGATTATGTGCTTAAGCGTTTGAAAAGTTGCGTATTTTTCACTAGTGTTTTAATAATCAACAGCTAGCACCATCTAGGGATTGCAATTGACACCATTTTCTGGTTTTTACTTATATTGGTATTCCTGGAAGTAACCGGATAAACTTAAAAATTATTTACTATTTTTTAGGACAACTTATTAACTAACTCAACTTTTATTTTACTAAATATTTATGTTAAATTGTAAATGATGTTTTACAAATTCATAACGATTATAGACGTCATAATTTATATTCTGTTGAATCTATCTTAGAACTTATTGTTAAAAAGATACGTTTGTTTTGTTTTGTAACATTGGAAACAGTGTCAGAGCACAAAATAACCACTCACAGAAGGTTCACTCCGCACAACTAGCGAAAACAGGCGCACGTACACATAGACGCGTACGTACGAAGATCTTGGTCGAAGTCAGTCGAATGCCAATACGAAATTCTACCGAGATCAACATGCCTACGCGTCTATGCATGTGTGCGTCTGTTTTCGCTCGTTGGTGGGAGTCACCCTTCTGGTAGTATCTATTTTGTGGTCAGAGTGGCGCCAGACAGACTGCTGCACAAAGTTTCTTGTGTCTTTTCTGCCGACTTGTATTTTTTTTTTCGCAAATGTGTTAAAAACGTCTTGATACACGGTGACGTGACTTGAAATATAGAAAAACTTTTGCACTAGTATCAAAATATTTTTTTTTATCCGCTAGTTACCTATCTTTAAAAATTGTTTTATTTTGTTCAGGTATACCCACTGAGACCGGAATTTATATAAAATGGGATCATCAAACTGAAACACGGCCTTGTGTGATGCTTGTTTTTACTATGCTTGTGTTTTGTTAATTTTTCCAGGGGGTTAGGACCCACTACTCCTATAATTCCAGTAAATCGGGCAGTTCCCTAGGGACGACTCAAATACGAGATTGTGTAGGCTTTGTACTTTAAAAACGACATTCATTTTATATTCTACATTAGGTCAAAATGTACTGTAAAATTATTGGTCACAAAAATATTGACCGATTTAAAAAGGACTACGTACAAAAAAAAATATTTCACGTGGGCGAAGCCGTTAATGATAACAAATAATTAACAATATTTTGTTACATCCAATAATTTATCAGCCTCGTTCGTTCATCCCCTGCTGGCATGGACATAGGTCTTTCCAAGATTATGCCACTCTTGGCGATCCAATTTAAAGCGAGGGTATCTAGAGAAATTAGCATGCTCCAACGCTTTCATTTTACACTTGTCTATCCTGCTCAGTCGAAGCGGGCCGCTTAGAAATCTCGCGATTTCAAAGTGTTTTTATTTATTATTTTGGAATGTGAAGGATGGGTTTTTAATTTGTTTTATACAATTTGTACCACGTTTATTTTGGTATAAAATCTATATTCAAAAAACTAATATAACCACAGAAGTAATACAAATGCCATGAAAGCCGTAACTGCGACGCACCGCTGTGATCAATACGTTAGGGCATAACATATTGCAAAAACAAACATATTGCAAAAATGGAGTATTGCAGCATGGCAAATTGTTCTCACTCTTCAAATAACACAAATAGGACATCCAAAGGAATTTCATTTTACTCGTAAGTCATTAAAACATGTATTTAGTGTGATATTTACAGAATAAACCTTGCGTTAAATAAAATTTCAACCTTACCATGAAATATTATCGTTGTAGCGAGTAGCATTGAAATTAGACAATATTTTTTCTATTGCAGGTTATAAACAGTGTCACACATTGAGTTAGAATATTAACGCCACAATGTATATTTCTTCAAACATTATCAACACGGACCTAGCTGTGTCATAGTAAGGCCGCTGGTCATATCTTTTTACACATATCTATAATAGCTTGGCACAGTGCCAAGACGTGATTGGTATTTTACATCTAAGCTTCATATAAATGCGGTGTTATTTGGCTGTATGAAGACGGGTGAATCTATGAGTGCGCTGCGTATGTTTACTAACTAATACTACTAACGTTATTCCAAAAAGCGGCGACAGAGGTGCTCGTATGAAATTTGTGTCACGCCACATCCCCGTGAATATAACTCAAATAAAATAAGGCCTATCTTTGCGATTTTATTGGATGCAGGGAATTGTATGCAAGTTATCACGTATCGAATTTTATTACTAAAATTTCAGGGTTTAAATTGAGTTTGAAAAAAAATAAATTGGAAGAACCCCGCCTAAAAGTTAAAATTGTTTTACGTCTGAATTTCCTTAAATTTTTCCGACTTAAGTGTTTGTGTCACAGTAAGACCAAGATGTATCATTATAATATGAAATATGTTTTTTTTTTTGTTTTCACTTTATTTTCGTATGCCATTATCAGCCACGAATGTCCACGATAGTACTTGTATTTATACTTCGGCTCCGACCATCCATCAGCCTAGTTCGTCCACTGCTGGACATAAGCCTTTCCAGGACTTTGCCACTCCCAGCGGTCATCCTGGAAGAATTGCCCATACTCATATACATTGGTGAGCGCGGTGCCAGAACCCTCGCACCAGTGACGCCGCTGCCCGTCCTATTAGGGATGGATATACCGCCATCCATCGGTCCCAGGCATGGTGGGCCTCCCAATTTTTTGCCTGTGAGCTGTCCTCTTACTCTCCCCCGAATCACTTCGAGGGGGTCTCCTAGTAAGATGGTGGTACCTCCACAGTCGAGTCCGGCATCAGCTCTACCACCTAGTAAACCACCGACCATTCCACTCAAAAGACTAGACAGCTGGAATAAAAAAAATACCTGGTCTCTTGCTAGGGTAAACCAAGTATCCAAAATGATTGGTAACCTCGTCCTCTCATGACTTTGTTTCGTCTTCACAGCTATAAAAATATTTTCTTGTTGTAAGGCACTTTTATTTAAATTATTATATGAAATTATATTTATAAAACGGGAGATAAAAATCAAAACGCTTGCTTGCTTCATTTTCTAATGCGAAGTGATGAATCTGGAAACTGTGATGACAAGCTAGATTCAATTATATATAACAATGGCTTATTTACAAGCAAATAAATTCTAAATATTTGTGTTCATTGTTTCTATTAGAAACGCACTCTGAATCAGTTTTTCTACAAGGTTGTAAAAATAATATAAAACAAACTTTGTAAACAACGAAGTCAAACATCGTTGAAATAGCAATATGTTAGTACTTCAATTATTTGTTAAAAGTAATACGACAACTATTTATACGTACATAGTATGAATGTCGATACCATCGCTTTCATTCTTTAATTAGGGTTCCGTTGTAGCTAAAAGGTAAAAAAAAAAAACAATATGTCATCCGTCCGTCCGTGTGTCACAGCCTTATAACTCATAACATAAGTCGTAACTTGCACCGTTAAAGTAATAGGTTAAATATGAAATTTGGCACAAAATTAGCGCTAACACTACAGTACACGCGTGGGGTAAATACTCGCCCCAGACGAATATCTTTGATCATAGCTTTTAAATTACACGTTATGAGATCGTGTCGACCAGTGTAATCCTAGTTAGGAAAAGAAAAAAAAATATATAATTACTAAAGTATGTCTTTTTATTGTCCCAGGGCATGTGATCGTTTTGCTTCAAATTTCTGTATAACATAAAACAATGATAATCATCCGGATCACCAAGTTCTGGCATGCTCACATTGTTATGAAAATAATGAAAAAATATATAAAAAAACGCAATGTATTTCCTTTTTTTTAAAGAGATTCAATGATAATAAACAAAATCCATTATATGTAATTTACAATTTACAATAAATAGCTACGTAACGATTTCCAAACCTCTTTTATTTAAAAATTTTAAATAAAACCCTTACGCCAGCAATGGAAAATTGTCTGAATATCACCCCACGCGAGTATTTTATTTTTAGGGCGCCTGTACGGTAGTGTTAAGCTATGGTAGCACAGGGGTAAAACGATGGCCTCTCAATATTGAAATCCAGGTTTAATCCCCGGTCGGGCATGCACCAATGAGTTTTTCGGAATTTATGTACGTAGTATTTGTTCTTACTTACCTCTTGCTGAACGGTGAAGGAAAACATCAAAGTACGGCGATAGGGCTCACCCCCATCACGTTAGGAGGTAATAATCGTCGGTGAAACGCGGGGGTACCGAGTGTGGACTGTAACTTGCATTTCACACTTCACACTAGGAACACCTCTGACACCCCTTCATGTCGTGACGATATATTAATATATTTTATATAATAGCATTATTTTGCCCACATAATAAGTGTTCAAAATATTGATACAACAAAAGAGAGAAAAAAAAATTCTTTCGAAAATACAATATGGGTTGATGTATTAAAAAGCATATTGCAATAGTATATAATTACCTGCATATAATAATGCATATATATGCAGGTAATTACTGCATATATGCATTAATTACCTGCAAACATTTAAATTACACAGTCAAAATATTAAAATACGATAAAAATTGTATTATAGGTTTTATGGACAAACTCCGGAAATTATAGGGAAAAAATATTTTAAAATTTCAAAAAGGTAAATAAAAGTATCTGATAATAATACAATATGGATATCAAAGTGTAAGTATTGATGAGTTGCTTTTAAGAATGCTAAGCTATATTATTTACATCGACCAATTTTAAAAATTATTGACAAATCACGAAATGTGTACGTCCTTCCCCGTATCTACGGAACTAAAATACTAAAAATTAAAAAAAAATCATGGTAATGGGTTATTATGTAAATCATCATCATCCATCAGCCTATTTCGTCCACTGCTGGACATAAGCCTTTCCAGGACTTTGCCACTCCCGGCGGTCATCCTGGAAGAATTGCCCATACTCACACACGCTGGGCATGCGGGTTGGTGAGCGCGGTGCCGGAACCCTCGCACCAGTGACGCCGCTGCCCGTCACCAGTCTGTTCCATATAAAGCCGGCTATTAGGGATGGATATACCGCCATCCATCGGTCCCAGGCATGGTGGGCCTCCCAGTTTTTTGTCTGTGAGCTGTCCTCTTACACTCCCCCAAATCACTTCTAGGGCGTCTCCAAGTAAGATGGTGGTAGGTATCTCCACAGTCGAGCCCGGCATCAGCTCTACCACCTGGTAAACCACCCACCATTCCACTCAAAAGACTAGGCAGCTAGAATAAAAAAAAATACCTGGTCTCTTGCTAGCGTAAGCCAAGTATGTTTTTAAACATTCGAATTTGGTTCAATTACTACACTGAGAAGGATAGATTTGTCGCATGAAGCATACGATATGCCATGCTTTTGTGAAATTTAAGTGACATCTTATTTATCTTGAATTTACAAGAGGAAAGTTTTAGAATTTAATTTGGGATCTTATTGGTAAATATTTTTCATTAAGATTCTAAATAAATAATATAATATAATATATCGTCACGACATGAATCCTCGAGGGGGTGTCGGAGGTGCGTTTATGGAAACCCTTCCAGTATTCAGAACCCCAGTACTTCTGAGCTGCGGGAGGGTTTACTAGCATTAATTCACAGAAAGTTGCTTTAAACCATTCCACTATTCAGAGTTGCGAACGATCTGGATTCGGGTATTGTTTCCGGTGTAATATTCAAGACTTTATAATAAAAATGCTTCCTCTACTCAGATCCCTAGATAGAATAAAAGTACTTAAGTGCGATCTGACTCGCGGGAGGGATTTCTGTGCGATGCTCCCCGATCTCAGATCGAAAGCGGCACGTGCCAAGAGAGAGAGAGAGAGCGATATCATGCGCATCGCGCTTTTGTTTGTAAGGGTTCCGTAGTACCTAAAAGGTAGAAAGCAACCTTTATGGTGAGACTTCGTTGTCCGTCCGTCCGTCCGTCTGTATGTCACAACCTCATAACTTTAGCACCATTAGAGATAAAGACTTGAAATTTGGCACAAAAATTGCATTAATTTGCCCACATATTACAGTGTAAAAAAATATGAAAATTTTTAAATTGTTTAAAATATTTCTAAAACAAAAGTAAGAAAAAATATATATTATTCTAAAAATACAATAAGGATATCAAATTAAAGATATTAAAGAGCTAATTGTAAAAATATATATATTTACTACAACCACAAAAATATGTATGTCCTTGTCCCTTTATCTCCGAAACTGGGAGACCGAAAAATATGAAAAAAAAATAAATTATAGATCATAACTGCCCAATTATAGGAAAACAATAGCGAAAAAAAAAATGGGCACAAATGAGAATTATAAAAAAGAAGTGAAATCTATATTTTTTTATATAAATACAATATTGGTATCAAATTGTAGGTATTAAAAATTTGATTGTAAAAATATATAATTTTACTTTATTTACTAGCTGGCACTGCTTTCGAGAAATCTTTAAAAAACAATAATATGTATGTCCCCCCCCCCTTATCTCCAAAACTGGTGGACCAAAAATATAAAAAAAATCATGGTAATATGTGTTTACGTAAAGATTAAAGGAAAAATAAAGCGGTTGAGAAATTCACGAAAAAAATTGTTAAAAACTTTATGAATATATTGTCATACGTTTATGCAATTAAATTTTTTTCTTAGTACTATGATATTCATCTTTTCTTTAATCTTCGCTTGATTACATAGATGTAAGGACATCTAAGCGTATTCTGTTAAACCTATAACCCAATTTTTAGTCTGAGTAGCGGTAGGAATTCATATCCATAACGCTAGTATTGCGTATGTAATGCCTCCCGTATTACAGAACTAAAAGCAGGGTAGGCTAATCTGAGTAGCGGTAGGAATTTATATCCATAATGCTAGAATTGCGTTTGTAAAGCCTCCCGCATTACAGAACTAAAAGCAGGGTAGCATTTAATTCATCAAACTGCGCGTTCAATCGCTTAAACCCTCCCGCAGCTCAGAAGTACTGTGGTTCTGAATACTGGAAGGGTTTCCATAAACGCGTCGGAGGTATTCCGAGTGTGAACTGTGAAACGCAAGTCACAGTCCACACTCAGTACACGCGCGTTTCACCGACGATTATTAAGTCACGACGTGATGAGTGGTGAGATCTATCGCCGTACTTCGGGCACAAATACACGCTTTTTAGGGCATGCAGGTTTCTTATGATGTTTTTCTTCACCGTTGAGCAAGTGGTTAGTAAGAACAAATACTATGCACATAAATTATGGAAAACTCATTGGTGCATGCCCAACCGGGGATCGAACCTGGATCTTAAGATTGAGAGGACAGCGTTCTACCTCCGAGCTACCGCCGCTTTCTATCAAATATAATTAAATAAATCAAGTGAATCCGAAACTAGAAATCACACAATGCAATGATCCTCCTAAAACTTATTCAATATTATGCTTTGTCGAACGATTTATTGTAAAAATTATCTAGATGATATAACAGTTCTTACCTAAGTTGTATTATTAGATATTTTATAAACATTCTTAAGAAAATATTTTTTATTTTTCTCTTTTATTTATGGTGATTAGTGATCACACAAACATAATAGAGTCAACTGAGGTGATTCCATTTACGGGGTAATACGGAGTAATAAATTTTTAGGTTTGAAAATAAAAAATTAAAAAGTTTACTTTAGCTAAGTTTTGGTGTATGATGAACAAAATTTATTGAAAAACAAGGTAACTTATAAAATTACATTTTCAACTGCTGTTCTTTTTAAATTTCCAGTTCATCTAGACTCAGTAGAAAAAAATTGCACAATTTCTAAATTTTAACATTACAGACAGATCTTGGGTTCAAGCGTCACGGCCAATCGGACTGCCCGCCTTCTTGTCTTCTATTGACAGCATTACAGTCTGATTAAATAAATTGATGTATCCTTCATCTGGATAAATTGAGATCTCGTACTGTAGGGAAGTCAAGCAGTCATGATCTCTGACTCTCCCAGGTGAGGATCTCCCGAAAAACCCTTCAGTTCCCTTGAACCGTTCCCCGTGATTAAATAAGTCTGGTTCCTTGGAAAAATAGAAGACTGCTGCTGGATACTAGCGGCTTTCCATGATATCCAGACTAGTAGGGCTGCTGGTGCGGCAGCGGACAGCGCTAAAGGCCATAAGCAGTACAATATGCTGCCCTCTAAACAATTTATTAGATCCTGCGTGGGGCACGGAAGCGCACCGAATTTTCAAAGAAATCTCGCTTATCTTCACGTCAAATGACCCAAAGGCTGGCGCGTACCTCTGTCAAAGACCAAGTATGGCAATACAACGAGGTAATGTCTTCAGAGTCTTTGGAACCCTCGCTTATTGATTTTTTTGTTCGGTATTTTCATTTTGAATTTTAATCTTATTTAAGTTTTTAGTTATTTTCTAATTATAATTAGCATTCATGTAACTTAAAAATAAAGACTGTAATAGTTTCAAAGAAGACGCTTTTACCTCCATGTATGTAATAACCCCGTTTGACTTGAGATGGACATTATCTAAATAAATCATAGAGTAAATCATAAAGCTTAAGAAAATGAAGGGTATAACCCCTGTCCATAATACCTTTTGTTTTTTTTATTTTCATTCTGTTTTTGTATATAGTTTTATAGGAAAAGAAAATATAATGATAACAGTAAAAACAAGTAAAAAATTTGAAAAAACGAGATTACCAATAATCTTTAATACTTGGTTTAAGTTAGCGAAGGATCAGGTTCGTTTTTTTTTTATTATTTTTAATTTAATGATGCTTTTTGACAAAAATATTTTTATTATTATGTTTTATGAAGAATCTAGTAAACAGCGCAACGTTTCAACTCAATTATAAGTTACGTACTTCTTTTAGGGCCAATTTTAATCTTCGATAAAATAACAGTGCTGGGTTCATTTACCACTAACCGCTATAATTTTATTGATAATTTTACTGGGTCAAACAGTTTAATTATTATTGTTAACTGTATTTACGGTGAATTTCTGTCACTGGCGATATTTACTGTACTCCTTTTTTCTGTATTATCATTAAAACTGTATGTGCTGTTGAAGTCCCAAATAAAATAAAATACGAATATATAAAATATGCATCCGGCATATAGTCTGAGCCTTAAAAGAACATTCATAGTTTAATTTGAAACATGCTATGCTTTCCAAATTTATTGTTTTCTTTTAAACTTGTAATCAGTTTATATATTTCTATATAACTTATTGTTGTCTCTATAGATATGGTTTATTACGGACGCCGGAAACACATCGGAATTCAACTCATTCCAAAGAATTTCAAGTAAGTTTTTTTACAAATGTGATGTATTAAATATTTTCTTTTCCCTATTTGATGAATAAATCAACATTTTATAGTATACAAAAGACATATTAAAGCAGAAAAAGGTCAAGTGCGTGTAGAACTCGCGCTTTGAGGGTTCTGTACCATTTTAATGTACTTAAATAATTCAAATGAAAATTACAAACTTATTTTGGACTTTTGTTTGATACAAAATGTATTTAGTTCGGGGACGTTACCCTAAAACTTCATTATTAATTGTGTTGTTTAAATACAGCATTACATAATAACCCGCAACCAAGACTGATTCTAAAAGCCGCTAAAGAAATCTACAAAATGCCGGAAATGGGCAGCGAAAATGGTTATTCCGAGACCAAGCAATAAACAAAGAATGGAAAACAATAGACAGCCACAAACAAATTTAAAGAAAAGAAATCGAACATGTATGTGGATTAAAACGAAACGCTGAGTGTTATTCCTAACACCATAAAATAGCTCAATAGTACCATTTTAGCGTCTTGTTTTTTGTTGCCTTGATTTTGTTCTGGCATGATATTGTTGTTAATTAGCATAATGTTTTAAAGGGTTCCGTACCCGTGTTGTGAGTCCAACTCGCACTTAAACAGTGTTTTACCACCACCTTGGGGACACGTGCAGGGTCACACTCAACGGTAATCTCCTGCGAACACAAGCAACAAATCTTTCCTACTTTCCAATGCATATAGGATGTACTCAAATGGTGCCCCAATAAACCCGTATTATACTGAAATATTAGGTCAAAAAACTAGTTAAGATTTCAATAAAATAATAAATTTAATTAAATAAATAAAAATCTTTCATTTTGGACAACTTTCAATCCATAGAATAATAGTAGACTTAATAGTAGGTTAGTAATAAGGAAAAAAATGAAAATAAAATGCAAAACCCTAAGAATACGTAATAACTACACAAAATCGCTATGAAAAGTGTACCAAGAGCGATCAAGAAGACGAGCAGGTCTCCATGATCACTCTCCGCATTTACGTGGCGATGTAAATCTGTTGGCTACAGTCTCCAGGATGGTGTTGGGACTGTCCCGCGTCCTGCGGATCAGGGATGTGGTCTTTCAACTCTAAAGAGTTTATTCCGTTTCAGATAACCACATGGTGGTAACCAACTGTGGGAACACACACAACAGAGCTGATCTCTGTTGCAAAACCAATATAGAACTGAATCTATGGAACTCATTTAATAAAAGAGATGACATAAGGTACGTAAGGCGACTATGATTGATACAGACAAATTCATAATTTAGAACCGGTAATTTATAATAAGGTTCAATTGCAATATTTTGCAATATACCTATAGTAAATAAAATTCTGGCTTTGCCTTTGGATAGCCTTCAAAAGGTTAGAAATCAAAAAATATACATTGTTTTTTTACTTAATTAAGGGTGTGATAAAGAAAAAAAAAAAGCAGTTCGGGCATGACTAACTCATTTTAACTCAGATGCGCGTGAAGAAATTCACCCCCCCATTTACGCTCGTGTCTTCTATAGCAAATGTACGGAAATAGGAGTAGAGTGGAGTTAAGGCGATATGTAAAAGTTTTAGCGTCCCTGTTACTCCATATACGAAAAAACCCTCAGTGCGAGAGGGATAGATTCGTGGAAAAGTAGCAAAAAGTCGGTTTTTATAAATATAAAATGAACTAAAGTTACTATCAAAATTTCGTTTAACCAGGTCTTAGGTATTGTTAAAACCCATCTAATAAAATATAATTGCAGTCCATATGTCCTTCTAAATTGTTAAACCAGGAGAATTGGTGTCGAAAAGGACCTCATTTCAATCAATATTTCTATCGAGCCGAATTTCTCCAATCGCGTTTCTGTTTTAACAGATCCCTAGAAAAAGAAATATGTGACTCTAAAAAAATCATTTTTGATCGTTATTGAATCCCAAACTGGTGACCAAGGAATAAGTGCGTACTTGTCTCTGCAGACGGGATCAAGATCCGATGACCTTATGACCCTTAGTCACCTTTTACGACGTTCACGAGAAGACTTGGAGTGACAATATTCTTTTAAGATGACGTTGCCACACGTCGCAAAATACTAAGTATATGGAATACCAAGAATATCAAACAGTTTACGGGTCGAAAATGATCGCAAAGTTAGCTTCTATGATGATGACTTAGACTGACAATAACTCGCTGCCGCGCGACTCTATCAGTGGATTTAAGTAATTTTGGAAAAAGGCAGTGCTTTTCTTGAAACTAATAACGCGGTATTTAAAATATCACTGGATATCATTCACACCAATTTTATTTAAAAAAAACACAACCTCGCAAAAGCGATACCTGAGACACAATCGATAAGAAGTCTTAAATAGAGGGCTACAAAAAAAAATTGACGGTAAAATTATGAATCGAGTAACGTGGTTTGTAAAAATTCACTTCCTTAAAGTTCAACCAAGAACACATATATTTTTTATGGCTTTACGTATGCTGATTATTGCAACAAAATCATCTGAAGTCTGACATTTTGTTTCTGTTTGCGTCTTTGTTCCCCTTAAGAGGCCGGCGGAGCAATCCTAGTTCATACAAACGGAATACCAAAACCATTTGTAAATCATAGATATTCTTAAAGTAGTGTCTATTTATGCCGATTGCATTACAGAATATCTAGGTTCCCAAATATATGTTAAATAAGAAGACTGATTTTAACATGAAATATGAGAAAAATAAGCTCTCTATAAAAAATTCAAATTGCTTATATGCCGTTTTTAAATCAGTGTCCTTTCAAAATACATATTTGGAACCGAGATATTCTGCAGTCAAATCGGAATAAACACACTATCGTAAGAATATCTATGATTTACAAATGGTTTTGGTATTGCGTTTGTATGAAAGATATGCCGCCGGCCTCTTAATATTTAATTATTTTTGTTATTTTGGAAAAAGGGTAACTGAAACTTGGATCTATTCACTTATTTAGTTTCCAGTATTGATTTGGGCGCATAATAAAAAAATACGCGGTGTTGAAATTCTAATTTACAGAAACCAATGGAATCTTTATGATATCAACGTAATAAGGTTTTGTTGAAGAACTATGGAGTGAATTTTGAATTTAAGTATTCTGTTTTGATTAATTAGAAAAATGCGGGTATTTCACAATCCGGCTGCGACACCACTCTTAAGAGGCTATGCGAATTTAATTTTTGTCACTGTCACTCCAAGCGTAAAATCGCGCAGTGCGAGAGGGGCGGATTCAGGGTGAAAGCGAAAAATGTAAGTTTTATAATTTTTATAAAAAAACTAAAATAGCTAGCAAAATTTTAAATATCTCTAGATATTGTTGAAACACACTAAATAAAATATGTTTGAGTTCTGTATATGGTTCCTATTCGTCAAACGAGGAGAAAAAGTGCGTTTGAAGACCTCATTTCAACAATTATTTATTTCTATTGAGGAAAATTTATCCAAACATGTTTTCCAATTTCAAATCCCTAGACTATATAGTCAAGATGCATATACGAGAAACTGATTATAATTTTCTGTGTATTTCATGAAATACGCAGAAAAGAAACATCCGTATTTTTTTCGCATATCGCCTTAGATAACTGCCGTCTAGATGAGATTTCATCGAGCAAACAAACATTAAAACATGGTTTTTTCACCACCTCGCACATAAAAATGAAATGAATATGACAAGATTTATTTAAAATCAAATATATCTATAATGACTTAAAAATGCGAGTATAATCTCGCTGTACAATTTGTGCTGATGATGATCCTGAAGCTGCAGTCATTGGATGATTATAAAAATAAAAAACATAAGTCTTGTTTTTTTTTTGAATATTAATAAAATTTATTATCTTAAAAAATACTTAGTAGATGCTAGTGATTGTTGGCACTTGGTGGAATTTATAAAACATTGTTTCAAAAAACACTTGTACTTATCCACATATACAATAAAACTTTATATAATATATAAAAATTTTTAGACATGGTTTGAGTATAAAATTATTTTGTTTGTTAGTTAGGATTTGTAAAAGGCCCTAAAAAATGCTTTACAGCGAAACCGGTCGGCCGTAATAAAGTTTTATTGTATATGTGAATAAGTACAAGTGTTTTTTTAAACAATGTAAAATAATACTTAAAATATAGACAAACTACAAATAAAATAATGTACCTAAGAAACAACCTAAATTAAATGAAATATTTTACTTTGGTCGCTGCCGTAGGGGAACGCAGGCCCGGCGATCACTAGAAGGGTCAATCAAGCGCGAAGATATTTCTTGGAGTAGTCGTCGCGCATCTGCGCCCTTATTCTTTATCGTTGGTTGCCAATTGGGCTAGGTACCTATCATCAAAAACATAGATAAAAACTGAACTTTCAAAATTGCCTTTAGTGGGTATTGAACTATTTATGAACTGTGTCTTCACTTCAAGTGTGAACATATCCTTACACAATCGGAATTCAATAGCATATCTATGTTTTTGATGATAGGCACCCAGTCCAGTTGGTAACTATCCAGTTGGTAACTAGAGATACACAATAGGCCCGCTGGTCCCTATGGCCCAAGGGTTTCTAATCCAAAATGCACAATCATGCAGCCATGTCCTAAGGCTATGTATATTTTTATGACATGACACTTGTATGTTTTAGATGGCTTTGTCTCTTCGACGATGATAATTACGTGAATGTTCCAAATCTTGTTAAGGAACTTAACAATTATGACTATGAAAGTTCTTGGTACCTTGGCCGTCATATGAAAGAACTATCGATGAAAAAAAGTAAATACAACCTCTCGGTAAGTTTTGCATTAAGCGTACAATAAAATGTTAAATAAATTATGATCTTCCTTCTTGGGGGACAATCTACACCACCAATGATTTGTAACGACAGAAATTTCTTCATTCGTGCAGAATTTATAAATTTCTATACATATATACTTAATTTGTACGTAATTTCAATACTATACTGGTTGCAAGATCTTCCTGCACGTGGGGTCATAAAACATGTTTTTCGTAGTGTTGCGCTTGCGTCGAGCAACTATCGATAGAGCTAAAATAGTGTGTAACATATGCGCTTCAAAACAATTAGAAGACAAATAAGAGATAACGGTCACTTTTATTATTTATTTGTTAATGACGATGACGATGCCTATTAGTGTTATTTTATAATTATCAATAATTAAACAATCATTATTATTTGTCTTTGTTTATCATTATAGTTTTTATTTTTAAGTCAATACAATTAAATTCAACACAGTAAAATAAAATACTGTATTTATAATAAATGCACATATTGTTTGATTTTAATTTTATAAACATTTACCGATAGCATATCGATGGGCGCGTTGTGCTTCACTACGCGTTGCCATAAGACACACAATGAAGAGTGAGCGCGTAGTATGTTTCACTGTGCTTGCACTTTTTAATGCCCCGTGTGCAGCGAGATATTGCAACCAGTTTAGTAACACCATCTCGTTATGGATAAATGAAACACATATTCATATTCATTTATTATTCAATAATATACATATAACGTCACAAAAATATTCCACACGTACAATAAAATTTAAATAATACACAATAGCAATTAAATCAAGAGATTACATTTACAATACAGAAATACAAATCAATACAATACACATTTACAAAAATACACATAATTTACATTTGTAACACACACACATACAAGCTGAATTTTAAAGCTCAAGAATGCATTATGAACTGTTTATCTCCCTGCTACTGGGTTCAAGTTTGAACACATCTGTTTAGTTCATAGAACCTTTCAAAACGTATACCAACCGTCCGTCTGACAGATTCTGAAAACCAATGAATTGTACAAACTAGAATTTCAGCCGTATTTGCGACCTTATGACAGGGCTTTGGCAGGGTGTTTGTGGAAGATTTGTTTCACGTTCAACTGTCCAAAACACTTATGGAAAGTTCTAGAACGAAATCTCGATAAATTCTTGCGTTTTATTGTGTACTTGAAAGGTTGTCATTTTTGTACCATGTTGGTTTTTCTACGTATGCAGAATTTTTACACAGAGTTACAGGCAGTACAGAGGGCGCAGGAATTTGTGATTATATTTCTACTGAAACTTGATGGTCTTGAGGGAACTATGCGTTTGTAAAAAAGTGTTTAAACAGATTCAGAATAAGGTTTGAGATTAAATTTTTGATTGAAAAACTACTCGGTATTGCTTTAGGTGTGGAAAGAGATGTAAAAATGTCTGAAAATCTTCTGTAGTGTAGATTTTTGTAGCATTCAGTGGCTATATCAATTAGGCATCTCCTATCATACTCACCTAAAATGATGATCCATCTAGATGTGCTTTGTAAAGCTGTTGATACTTCTGAATAAAAAGGTTTATTTCGTCTTCCTGAACCTTTTTAGTGGGTGCATATGCTTGAATCAAAGTAAATAACATTAATATGACTATCTACTATAATACACATATTGTGTTGGTTCGCTGTGTGATAATTAACCAAATAATAATCGCTTCTATTAAAAGCTGATAAACTCATTGGCCTTTTTGTGTAGTCACATTTTTTGCTAGGGTATTTCAAATTTCAAATAGTTTATTTTGCAAAGCAGGTATAGATATATACACTTTTTATACGACAAATTTAATCTAATAAAGAAAATATATGTAATAAAATAATAAATGTACATGAACTAACTTAAAGGTTTATTTAATTTATGTAGCAATATATTTACGATTAAAATGATAGGTAAAATATATATTATACAAGGTAAAATCCAATTAGCCGCCCGAACCCATACCGGAGACCCGGCCAGGGACCAGGAACAAGGTTCGATGATCACCAACCGAGCCCCCAGTACGAATCCAGGCGGCCGACCAAATCCCATCCTATATACTACATACTAATAGGTTACATATATAAATATATGCCTACCTCCGCCCATTCGATTAGTCTTGCTAAGAAGAAGGGCAAGAAACTTAGCAAGATCATGTCTTTTTTTTTCAACATAAAACTTATACTATACAATATATGACTTATATCTACTTTAACCAAGGGATAAGAAAATACAAGACAGCAGGTATGCCATACTCTTCATACTACATGGACGTAGGCAATTGACAAAAATTATTTCATTACTAAATGAAAAAAACGTTATATCACATAGAATGAATGCACAAATAGTTTATAATCTGTATAGCGTATACTAAAAGAGCTTTTTTATTTTTTGTATGCTGCACTTTATTATTTTTTCAATGCATGTGCTCGTAAAGGCCCACTTTTTATGCATCAAAACCGAACAGAAAGTCGATTATTTTGCCCTAGGGCTTTATTATTATTTTTTTTATTATTTATTTACAATGGTTGGCTAACCTGCAGCCTTTCCTGTGTACCATAGATGTTAAACTTTTTTTTCCACTGTTTAACGGCTCTGGATACTGTCCTTTTGCGCCAATTATAATTTAAAGTTCACAAGATTATATTTGTTTTCATTTCCTCACACTATGCATTGAAAAACGTAGTATGATACACGGGCGTAAAAGCAATAAATTACTCGGTTACGTTTAAAACACTCGCTACGCTCGTGTTTTAAATCGTCCTCGTAATTTATTCCTTTGCGCCCTTGTAGCATAAACTACTATTAATAAGTTATTAAGTTAATAAGTTGTAAATTGTTAGATAAGAGTGATCTCATGGATCATGTATAAACCCTGAGGAGTTTTTGTGATCCATTTAATACTTAATGTACACTATTTTGTTGTGAATAAATAAACTTAAAAAAAATATATATATAATTAGTTTTAAACGCTATACTTCGACCCCTTAGTAGGGTCGTCATCAGGCGACTGAAAGATAGCGTTTAAAACTGTTTAATTAAGTAATTTTATTGATAAAAAATATTTTATTAACATATTGTATACTAAAAGATAAATAATTAAATAATATTTACATTATATTGAAATATGCTTACAGCAATCATACTACTTCGCTACCCTCGGGGCAGGCGCCTGTTTAAGCAAGGATTTGTTAATAAGAATACAACCATTTATCAGGTTTGTCTATCAGTATCATTACAAGTAAAGTTTAATTAATCTGTTTAAGGGGAACGATGAGGCAAATACTCATAATGAGTCTTTATTTATTAATAAAAATTACAGGTCAAACTTATTGTTATATTATGTTTTTATCTGTTGTTTTAGACAGTTTTTAAGTTTGTTCTCAAATGTCGTGGTTTTGTAACAAAATTATTTTAAATCACTATTTCTTTTTTTATTTATTAGCATTAAAATAATAAAAAATAATTATTATTCGATATATTTCGACCCTCATTATGGGGCCGCGGCCGTCATCAGTCGAATGCAAAAAACAATAATAATGACAGATAAGTTACTTATTTTAATAATATGAAATTTTTTTAATTGTTTAATATGTCACTTTTAACATAACTAACTTATCTGTCATAATTTTTTTTTGCATTCGACATACAGAGGGTTGAAATATATCGAATAATAATTTGTTTAATGTTTTAATGCTAATAAATAAAAAAAATAATCTTATGAAAGCAAAATATAATATATTTATTAACATTTTATATCATTAGGGACAGACAGCAAATATGGATTTTTTGACTTTTGTAACCGACAGAACGATATGATGCGTTACGTTTATGAAGTAAGTACCTAAGTATGAACAAACCATGTCAATTTGAATTATTATTTATCTACTGTAAAGAAAATCTTTTGTAAACCTTCATTTGACTGATTTTAGACTTTTAGATTTTCTCTCAAGTATTGATTTCAGGATTTAGTTGGTTGTTTCTTAAAAAATATTTTGTTTCAATGATATCTAGCTAGTTTGAACAACAACGCAGTTTTTTAAAAGCGCGTGATATTTCGATTGTCATAACAGCCACGGCTCAGAGCATTGATTTTAAACATCCACAAACACCCTCAATGAAACGTCATAGAATGCAAAATGAGTCGCTCAATATTGGGTCACCCATACCCTTAAGGCGAGATAAAATGGAACAAAAGAAGTCTATGCTTGACTCATTCGTTCGCTTTTAGGGACGAAGTTAAAATGAGTAGAGTACATACCCAGCGTGAATATCGATCTATCCATTCATCCATAGATCAGCTTGTCTTCGTCTATTATTGGACATAGGCCTTTCTAAGATATCACCAGTCTGTTTCATAATTAAACGCAATTGAGGATCAATATACCGCCATCAATCGGTCCCAAGCATGGGCCACCTGGTTGTATGCCTGTTTGAAAGCTGTCCTCTTACTCTTCCCCGGACAACATCGAGGGGGTTTCCGAATAAGATAGTGGTACTGCCACAGTGGAGCCTGGCATCAACCACCACCTATGAATATATATTACTTAAAAATATGACAGATAAAATTGACTTTTCAACGTATCTTGATAAACTCGAGGCTTTGCTTAGGCGGATTACCGACCGAAACTTGCCACGAAAATGTATGCCCCTGTTTCAAAATCAAAAACTTTATTCCATTTTCACAGTGGTTTATCTTAAAACTAGTGAAATCACCTTTTAAGCAAAATATTGCCTGTGCCAGGTGTCTCCGCTCCTTCATATCTTCACTTCAGACACTGTAAAATTTGATTAACTAAGTAGGTAGATACTAAAGCCAATAAAATTCTGAAGGCTTTAATTTTAGTTTTAGTGCTGTCAAAGCTTAAAATTTTCCAAAGAAATTTACCTTCTAATCCTAACTCTTAAGGACTATTTTCTATCGAAGAAAATTCAGTTTTGACAGCACTAAAACTAAAATTAAAGCCTTCAAAATCAGCTTTAATATAACATTAATATTAACAATCTTTGAAAAAATTTAGATGGCTAGGTAGATTAGTTAGTTTTATTAAACTGGTTATAATTTGATATCGGTTAAGTTCTGCCATTTCTAAGACATGATAATATGAGTGTAGTAACAAGTAGGTAAGTAATGGTTTGTGTGCCAGGTGTGGCTTTAATCTGCAAATGAATGATATGATTATGAGTAGGTAAAATTTAAGTTTAGATGAATGCCATCACTTCATTTTTTTTTTATCGTAGTGCAATGTTTGCGTAGTGTAAAGGTAGCTAGGTAGGTATATACGGTACATATATCGTAACATAATTATATATTTGTAGGTGGGTAGGTAATCAGATGTATTTATTATACTTATTTTAATTATTAGGTATTTAGATGTACATAAATATACTATAAGTATGTAGGTACAAACTTAAACAAAAAAGAAAAAAGGTTTGTATATGATGTAATTATTCATGTTTATCGTAAACATGTCAAAATTGCCTCTGTTTCATCATAACTCAGTCACAAAATAACCACTCACAGAATGTCTACTCCGAATAACTAGCGAAAACAGGCGCACGCACACATAGACGCGTACGTACGACGATCTCGAAGATACTCGGGTGAATGCTTTGATTAATTAAGTGAAGATTCGTAACGCCCTTACTCGACTGATTCAAGAAATGGAACAGGTATTTCGTACTATGTATATGCAATTACCATCAGCGAAAGAGATAGATTGACGATACAAGACTTTTGAGCGAGCAAGACAGGATATTGCTTGGTCGGCTCGGTTCGTTACAAAGCCGACAGAAAGCGAGCTGAGCCGAGCGGTGAAGTCTAGTGTGATTACAGAGCCACAAACTTATCTGTTCCGGTGGCGAAGACTGTCACACAGTGAATATAGAAGCCATTTTAGTTTGGCTTACAGAAACAGATAAGTTTGTGGCTCTGTACATGACGCGGCATGCAAGAGAAAGACTGTCGCCGCCAGCGCAACTGAACTAGTCGCACACATTCATGTTGAATATTACCGTCCTTTTCTGCAAATGGCGAAATGTAAACAAAACAAACAGAAAGTAATTTATGGAAATTTTCTGGTTTTGGTGTACTTACGAGTGGAAGGTGATGCCATGAAATTTGTTTTTTGTCCTTGAGTGATTTGTACATCCGATAAATGTACAAGAAGGCATCTGCAGGTTTTTTCTGGATTTTATAGCATAGGTAAAGGTGTTTTCAATTACGTGCACACAAACGCCGCCTAGAATACTAAAAGATAGGCTCGCTGGACCTGTATTTGTGGATCCAACCACGTTGTGGTTATACCGCATCTTCACTAAATTAATCAAAGGGTGAATGCCAATATAAAATTCTGCCGAGATTATCGTACGTACGCGTCTATGCATGTGTGCGTCTGTTTTCGCTCCGTCATCGAATCGGCCTTCTGGTTATATTTATTTTGTGACTCAGTGGTTGCAATGTTTGTTTCAGAGATAACAATTTCGTACAATTATGTAATGATCTACGCCAAGCAGACGACGTCACATTGGGATATATATGTGGTACGTACGTGCGTATCTTTTATTTTACATACATACACACATAAACTCACGCCTGTCTCCGAGAGGAGTAGGCAGAGACTACATATTTCCATCTGCTATGATCCAGACACACCTCTTTCGCCTCTTTCATACAAGCTCTTCTATCCCTTCTTCAGTATGTCGCCAATTTGGTGAACATACGTCCTTTTAGGGTGGCCAGGTCAAGCTGTACCTTCCATTTGCGCAGCAAAAATTCCTTTCATCACTCTACTTGCATTCATCCACCACATCGAATCTACACCTACATTTGTCCAAACCACCAGAGCCCTCCTTTTTTTTATGGTGCCGTACACAAAGGGTAACCAACGGGACCCTATTACTAAGACTCCGCTGTCCATCTGTCCGTCTGTCACCAGGCTGTATCTCATGAACCGTGATAGTTAGACAGTTGAAATTTTCACAGACGATGTATTTATGTTGCCGCTATAAAAACAAATACTAAAAAACAGAATAAAATAAATATTTAAGGGGGCTCCCATACAACAGACATGTTTTTTTTCCGTTTTTAGGGTTCCGTGCCCAAAGGGTAACCAACGGGACCCTATTACTAAGACTACGCTGTCCGTCTGTCTGTCCATCTGTCTGTCCGTCTGTCACCAGGCTGTATCTTATGAACCGTAATAGTTGGACACTTAAAATTTTCACAGATTCGGTATTTCTGTTGCCGCTATAACAACAAATACTAAAAACAGAATAAAATAAATATTTAAGGGGGCTCCCATACAACAGACATGTTTTTTTTCCGTTTTTAGTGTTCCGTACCCAAAGGGTAACCAACGGGACCCTATTACTAAGACTACGCTGTCCGTCTGTCACCAGGCAGTATCTCATGAACCGTGATAGTTAGACAGCTGAAATTTTCACAGATGATTTATTTCTGTTGCCGCAACAACAACAAATACTAAAAAACAGAATAAAATTAATTATTTAAAGGGGGCTTCCATACAACAGACATGTTTTTTTGCCGTTTTTATAGATAATGGTACGGAACCCTTTGTGCGCGAGTCCGACTCGCATTTGGCCAGTTTTTTATAGATTGAGCCCTTTGAGCACTTGGCCGGTTTTTTTATATAATAATATAATATATATATTTATATATTATATATATATATATATATATTATATTATTATATAAAAAAAACGGCCAAGTGCTCAAAGGGCTATATATATTTATTATATATATTGTATTAATATAATACATATTTACACTTCCATATACAGCACAGCAGCACAGACAAGAATTGCGCTGCCTTCACATAAACTTTGTAAGGTTAAATCGCATATTTATGTCTTTCTTGACGACCTTGATTCGTCACTTCAGACATCGAGTCGTTTGTGTAGTGGGTGTCTAGGTTCGAATCCGCGTCAGAAGTAAATCTACTTTTTTTTATTGGAGTTAAAATATTTAATAACATTTCAACGAAAAATTTAAATTAGGTAACCATTATAATAATCGTTAATCTAATCACGAGACTTATATCGATGTCTACTATTTAATATTATTCTTAAGTCGCATTTCTTCTTCTTGGGGTGCCATATCCTAGCGGATGTCGGCTACGACCACACGAAAGTCCTCTCTATTCTGTGCCAGTCTGCAGAGACTTTTGTGCTGGTCCAAGTTTTTACGTTATCACTCCATGTCATCCGCCTTCTCCCCCTTCCCTGTTTAAGTAAGTCGCATTTACAATTATTTAATAAGTTCACAAGTTATTTCACATAATGTGTCATCGTGGAGATTGCCGCTGACCTATACTTAAGGCGAATGGATACGCCAACTGCAATTTGGACCTGTCTTTGAAGGCCTACTCCTCCCACACGGGCGGTCCAAAAACTGTCATAAAAATATGATAGGCATTATAGAGTCAAAAATAAATTTTAAGTTTCATAAACTGTTTTTCTAATGTACGTAGGCGGAGTGATAAGTCTGGTAAAAATCTATTTTGGAATAAAATTATCGCAAATTGAATGGAACCTCCTTGTTCACAACTCTTTTGAAGGGCCTAATTAATATTTTCAGCCAGTACCGCCGGTTAGTTTTTTTTTGACAACCATAAAAAAGAAGTAATTGAACACATTTTTGCAAAGATGGAGAAAAGTGAATTTCGTGTCTTGATTAAACATTATTTTTTGCGCAAAAAATCTATTACGGAAACGAAACAAAAACTTGACAAATATTATGCTCTGTCGATTAAAATGATTCATAAGTGGTTTACTGATTTTCGGTGTAGTCGTTCAAGTACAAGTGATGATGTGCGTCCAGCGGGCCTATTATGTATCTCTAGTTGCCTTCTGTACTGGGTTTCTATCATCAAAAACATAGATATACCATCGAATTCCGATTTCCTAAGGATATGTTCGCACTTCAAGTGACGACACAGATTGTTAATAGTTCAATATCCACTAAAGGCAATTTTGAAATTTCAGTTTTTATCTATGTTTTTGATGATAGGCACCTAGTACAGTTGGCAACTAAAGATACAGAATAGGGGGGCAGGACGCCCAGTTGAGGTCACTACTCCAGAGATGATCGCTAAAATCCACGACATAGTGTTGAACGACCGAAGAGTAAATGTGAGAGATATAGTCGAGATAGTAGGCATCTCAGACGAACGTGTACGCAATATCTTAGACCAACATTTAGAAATGAAGAAGGTCTCCGCGCGATGTGTGCCGCGTTTACTGACTGTTAATCAAAAACGCTTGCGTGTGACAACATCGGAGGCAGGTTTGGCGTTGTTTCAACGGGATAAAACTGATTTTTTGCGTCGTTTCATAACAGTAGATGAAACATGGATCCACCAGAAACCAAGCAACAACCAAAACAGTGGATTTCTACCGGCGAACCTGCTCCGAAGAAGGTCAAAGCAGTTTTATCGGCCAATAAAGTTATGGCTACGGTTTTTTTGGATGCAGGTGGGGTAATCCATATTTACTACCTAGAGAAGGGTAAAACGACTAATGGCGAGTATTATGTCAATTTATTGGACTAATTTAACAACATTTTACATGAAAAACGACCGCATTTGGCTAAGAAGAAAATACTCTTCCACCAAGACAATGCACGAGTGCACACCTGTGTGATTGCCATGGCCAAACTTCATGACTTGCGCTATGAGTTGCTTTCTCACCTACCGTATTCGCCAGATTTAGCCTCTTGCGACTACTTTCTGTTTCCGAATTTAAAAAAATGGCTTGGTGGGAAAAGATTTGGATCCAACGAAGAGATCATGCATGAAACCAATGCCTATTTCGAAGGGTTGCCTAAATCGTATTTTATGGAAGGTATCGAAAAGCTAGAGAAACGCTGGATGAAGTGCATTGAGTTAGAAGGAAACTACGTTGAAAAATAACTAATAATAATTAAATAAAATTAACTCTTTGTTTAATTTTTACCAGACTTATCACTCCGCCTAAGTTTTGACAAAAAAAATCGAAAGTCATCAAAAGTTTTACATGATTAACACAAGAATTCTTTTACTTCTTCCAAACGCCTAAAGCGATTTTAATTATTATTTCACTAAATTATAGGAAATTTATAGATCTAAAAAATTTTAGTTCAAAATTTTTTTTCCGTTCATGGCGTCCGTGTGAAAAGTATTATTTTCTCCTATTTTGCGCTAGCCGGAGACGCAGTGGTTGTCGTAACAGCCACTTTTCAAGGCACGCTGAAATTCCGTTGATATTTGTACCGACACACATCGAGTTGCTTATTTAGCGTGGTCATACGCCTTAACGCACTTATTACTATTGCAGTGCGGGCGGGCTTTTCATCGATGGTACATTTTAAAGTTTTGCTTTGTTTAAATATGTATTCAAAATTCAAAATTTCAAAATTCAAAAAGTTTATTTTGCAAAGTAGGTATATATAATACACGTTTCATAAGTTAAATTTTAATGAAAAAAGAAAAACGTATATATCTTTGCCTACCTGTCTCATATAGTCTATTTCCTTTTACAGTCTGTAATTAATTAATGTTAACTCTTATGAGGAATCAAAAGTTAGGAAATTATATTAATTAATTAAATTATTACCTACTATCATCACAATCAGTATCACTATAAACCATGCTTTACCATGATCCAAATATTCATTTATTTTATAATATGCCTTTTTCAGTAGGCCCTGCTTAATATACTGTTTAAACTTATTCTCTGACAAAGTAAGGACCTCTTTTGGAAGTTTATTGTAAAATCTTATACCATGTCCTACGAAAGAGGTACTCACTTTGGCGAGTCTGATTTTTGGAAAAGCCAGTTTTTACTTATTTCTGGTTTCCTTACAATGTTGCTCACCAAGCCTTGGGAGAGACTCAACATTTTTTCTGACATATCTAAGGACTTGGTAAATATATTCACAAGGAACAGTTAATATATTAATTTCTTTGAACTTTTCTCTTAATGAATCCCGGAAAATGGGTATTTACAATTCTGTCGCAACTATGGATGAAAGAGTGAATTTCTCCTACTACATGTGTATAGAAAAACACATTATCACAATAATTACTTCCAGATATATTTCGACTTTTGATGTCGGCGTCAGTGGAATTAGGTAAAATAAATATAATACTCGTATGTTACAAATGTCATAAAATGGAGTGGATGATTGACAGACAAATGAAGTAAAAGACAAAAGAAAAAAAAGAAAAAAAAAAGTGTTTTTATAGATATACAAGGTGACTTTTCGATCATCGTCCAAATTCATACTGGAGGCTTGATAAGTGATCAGTATCTTGGATCAGTAACAATTTTTGTGAAATTCGTTAAATGAAATTTAGGCTTCCCATAGAAATTCAGTTCCAGTCCCGAGTGAATCACTATGGGGAGTCGAAATTTCATTTTACGAATTTCACCAAAATTGTTTTTGATCCATGATACTGATCACTTACCAAGCCACCAGCATGAATTTGGACGATGATCAAAAAGTCACCTTGTATATAGTTTAAACTAAATCCTCCTACAAGTGAAAACTTAAAACGAGAATTCGACAACTTAAACTGTTACATATGTTATAAATATATGATTTTGATTTATTTTCAGAAATAAGGCTACGCGTCAACTTAACCCACATGCCTACCTTTCACAGCCACAGAGAAGACTTAAGTTCGATGCCAGCTGAAGCACTAAAAGATCAAATTTCTGTTGGCTACCTCAGATCGGGAAGTTTCCATTTTCCGGGACTTTTTCCAAGATTTATGGATCAGTCTAGGTATTAGTTCGTCGATCTTTAAGTTTTTAGGGCGATCGATTAACTTATGCTACTTGATCGATTAACTCAAGCTACACGATCCATTTACACGAATCGCACTGAGAAAAAATTCTGGTTCCGTTAACCTGAATATAGTTAATTTAAACAGAAAACATTGTACTTTATGTGACGTGTATATTAATTGTTCATTTTACTTATTTATTGTTCAGTTTACTTGAACAATCTAATGTAGACAATAATTCAAGTAAATATTACATAATTCTGTTTTTGTTTACAAGGTTTTTTTTTACAAAACGATCTGGTAGTATTGTAAAAAAATGCTTCGCTCTGTCTTGGTCCGTTATCCCAGAGGCACCAAACCTACGTCGTTTTAGCAAATCTGAAATCACAAAATAGATACTGGCAGAAGGCTGACTCGACGAGCGACGAAACAAAAACAGACACACACATGCATAGACGCGTAGGTATGATGATCTACGTAGAATTTCGTATTGGCATTTGACCGACTTCATCCGAGATCGTCGTACGTACGCGTCTATTTGTGCGTGCGCCTGTTTTCGCTAGTTATGCGGAGTAAACCTTCTGTAAGTGGTATTTTGTGCTGAAATTTCGAGGATAAATAGCCTAACATGCACTTAGGAACGTATGCACTTGCAACCTTGAACCTTTACACATAAAAACCTTACAGTATTTTACTTACAAAGCTCTAGATATTTTGGTGAAGTTACATGCCTTGAACATGGGTAGATAAAGGTGGTTTACTGGTTCACATTAGCATTGGCGGAAAGGTGCAAAAAATTTAGATGGAATTTATTACAACAGAATATTAACTTTAAAAGTTCTGTTTCAGCCTTGAAAAGATTCACTATCATGAAAAGTTATTATAACAATAAATTATGGTTCAATATCAGCGATCGGAATAGGTTGACTTAAAAAAGGCGGACAGAGTTTCGCTAACAAAAAACTGAAGCACCCATAGTATGCCGATCCGCTTGTACGCATGAACCCAGCACGCACTCATTCACATCATAGTAAGCCGATTTCCATGGTAAGTTCACTTACACACTAAAAAACCGCCGCCATTGCTATATACTTCAGTAGTTGCTTAGCTGTGACTGTCCGCCTTTTTTACGTCAATGGTGTACAGTATATTCACCTAAATTTCTTGGAACATACACATAAAATAGAGACTTCCCTACGACTTTGTCATTTTATTCTGGGATATGATTTTACTATATTGGGTACAGATTTAATTAAAAACAACAAAATAGGTAACCAAGTTCCGTGATTGCGTCAGCCGCCATTTTGATTTTAAATGGTAATTGTTTTGCTTAATAACTTCGTTGTTTTCAACTTTTATACGAAAATTATAAATGCTAAAGTCATTGAAAATCCAATTCATATACTTACTTACATTCATTCATTCATATTCATAACTTACAGAATATCCTGGACTTAAATTGTGGTCGTGAAGTCGTAATTGTTACTACCCTTTACAGCTGTGCGAGTTTAAGCCTGAAATTATAGTAGTAGAGCTTACAGCACAGACCCTTATCTTTTGGTCTGTAGCTCAAAATATGCGACAAAAATATAAAAGTGGAAGTTTTTAACTGGCGTATGATACGGTATATGGCATATACTACATGCAGTATGTAATAGGAGTAGAAGTTTCTACATGACGCTCAAAATGGTTTTTTGGGTAAAAAAAAAACTTGGTGTTATCGAAAACTTTTTTAAATAATCTTTTGGCAATTAAATCAATTTTTAGGATATTTTGTACTCGTACCAGTATCCCTATCAAAACAGTATAAAGTGATGACTTATTTTTAAAGTAGAGGAAATTTCTTATAATATTTTTTTATGAATTTAATAATCTTTAAGTGAAACGGTTTTTTACTGAGTTTGGGTATTCACATTTGCTGAAATATTGGGAGCTCATTTTAAAATTCAATATCTCGTCAAGAATCAATTAATTGTTATTATTGAAACTCCGGTGTATCGCTCTGCTACCGTAGTTTAATTTTACTCTCCTCATTGTTAGTGCATTTAATAATTCTACAATGGACTTTATTTTTACAGGTTTTACTCTCTTCATTGTTGGTTGGGATATTGTCCGAAAATGATGCAGAAAAAACAATTAAAGCGAATAAACAACTAGAAGTTAAACGATCGGTTGATAATCATAAACTTACACTAAGGACGAAGTTCACGAATAAAGTAAATCAGGGTAAAAAGCCGTTAACGGCTACTAAATTTAGTAGCCGGATTGTGAAAAACCCGCCTTTTTCTATTTAATTGAAACAAAACGCTTAAATTCAAAATTTGCTCAATAAGTTATTCAACAAAACTGTCATCGCAAAATGGCCATCGGTTTCTAGAATTTTAAAATTCTAATTTACAGAAACCAATGGAAACTTTACGATGGCAGCATACATAGGTTTTGTTGAATAACTATTGAGCAAATTTTGAATTTAGTGTTCTGTTTCGATTAATTAGAAAAAGGCAGGTTTTTCACACTTAAAGAGTAACAGAATGAAAATGAAAAAGAATAATTACAAACAGTAGATATGTACATCATAGACAGTTATCGTAAGTCATAAATAATTAATTTAATTAAATGTAACGTATAACAACACATAAAAGAATAGAATAGAACAACACATAAAAAGGTGCTACCCTATGGCTATAAAGGTATTTAAAATATTCCCAAGGAAATAAAGAAACTTCCATTAAACTTATTTAAATATCGACTATGTACCTGGCTCAATGAAAAGACTTTTTATACAATTAATGAATTTATGGACATATAATATTATAATAACTTGTAGATATTAATTATGTAAATTTTTGTTAATGTAATTTAAGTACAGTACGCGCCAATCTTTTAGTCGCCTCTGAAGATAGCCGCAAGAGGCGACGCAATAGCCGTTTTACGGTGTCAGGGGGACGTTACAGGAGCGAGGGCGCGGAGCACACCCGCCTGCGTGCCGCACCACACCCCCCGCTCGCCGTTTAGCAGGTGTCAACATTATGCGTTAGTGTTAGTGCTACGTGCGTACACTACACACGCGCGCGTTGCATGAAAAGTACCTTCGAGGAAAAAATTCTATGATTCATTAAGTTTATCGTTGAATCTGTTTGTTATAGTTTAGTTTTTGTTGCCTTTATTTGTATTGCACTAAAATAATAAATAAATAATTAAATAGATAGGTACAATAAGTACACCTTCCCACTTAATAATCAACCGTTGATAGTATTGTTTCCTTGACTGTACCTGCGCAAGCTTGCACTCGTAACTCATTCAGAGGCGACTAAAAGATTGGCGTGCATTATAACTAATAATGTTAGTTTTATAAATATAATGTAACTTACAACCAAAAATCAGTTTATAACTTAATAAGAGATATTTTTTGCATACTGTTTTTTCGGTAGATTATGCTGACACTAATTATTTTCTATTTATGAACTTGTAATACGCATACTCTGGCAAATAAACGTTCATTCATTCATTTAATCAATATTTTGAGATTACTTATATTAATAAAATATTAAACTATGTTAAAGATATGTTTAAATTATCTGTATAATGTTTACACGGTCAAATGATAGGTAACATTTATAATTGTATACTATATACCTAGATATACTAATAGGCTACATAATATAAATACATTCCTAACTCCACCCATTCGATTAGTCTTGCTAAGAAGAACGGGCAAGAAACTTGCAAGATCATGTCTTTTTTTCCGTAAATAACAAATACAAAAATTATATAAAATTATAAAACTAAAATTAATCTAAGTTAAAATTACCTTCCAATAAACATGTACATTCTAAAATTAATCAAAAAGTATAATAATAATAATAACAAACTTACCTGAAATTTAATTTATAAACTGAAAATTTGGTCTAAATCGCTGCCCTGCGGAAGGGTCCCCAAAATACTGGCGACATTACCTCGTTGTATTGCCAGGCTTAGCCTTTGGCCGAGGTACGCGCTAGCCCTAGGGTAACTTGACGTGTCGATGAGGCGCAGCGAGATTTCTTTGAAAATTCGTTAGGCCTCCGGGCCCCACGGGCCCAAGGTCTCGACGCATGTAGCCGCCAGTGTATCGACGCATATCGACGCATCCCACACCAGCGGCTTACCATTCCTCCAAGCAAACAGGGTCATACCATCAGGTCTGCTGCCGTCGTCACGTGACATTCCAGGTGATTCAGGTACCGCTGGCACGTTGACGGTGGCAAGAGCTCTTCTGATGACATCGGGATGCATGTCGCGAAAAACGGCCAGCACTGCGTTGGCACGAGAGCCCGTGGTGCCCAAACTGATTGACATCCGCACCGCAAGGGCAGCGATGAGGCTGTGTCAAATAAGTCCCTAGTCGCAGACCAATGGCCGTGGAAAAGGATAAATTGTCCAGCAGAGTCACGGGTTTTGGTAATGGAAGAGCCTGCAGCCAGTAGCCTGACTCTCGTTCTGCCACAGTAAGAAGTCGGGCACGTTCCCTGTCACTGGTGCTCGAATCCAGTAACTCTTTCTGTCGCAGTCGGCAAAGGGGCCCATCTCGTTGTCTTTGAACTGCCAACTTCTCTGGAAGGCCTTCGCCTGGGCAGGCAACCAACCACGCCTGCTTGGCTTCGCCACAGCACGAGACCTCAATTTCACCCAAGGAAGGATGAATACGTTTCTTATACAAAGCCTCGGTGCTGTGGCAGGAAGACAAAATTGCAGTTAGAGCCACATCCGAAATTTTTCTGATATCTAATCCTCCAAAACGAATGGGAAGTGAGACCTGAAGCCAATTTCGGTGAGAGATAGGCAAGTTCAGGATCTAGGTCAACGTCGATTGCACCATAAACATTGGGGTACTTCTGAGAGCGTATGTGAAACTAGGTACAAACAAACAAAAGCGAATTATTTGGAAAGCCATATGGGCACTGATTTTAGTAGTAAATTTTTTTTTTATCAAGCATTGATACGTTTAATTAAAACGTTGAATTAAATTTGTTAGTACGTAATTGCGGTTCTTCCAGAGTCACATACGCTCTCAGAAATAAATAGTTCGCAATTGGCGCTATTCAAAACCAAACCAGTAGTTTTAAACTCCTCCTTTAAAACTCCGAGATCATGCGGAACGGTGTCCGAGTCACCTCCTAGAGGTCCACCATCTAGGCACCAGGTGTATAGTTTAGATTTCAATGATGTTCTAATTCTAAATTCGAAGTGGGGGCGATTAATGGTCCTGCACGGACTATCCGCTACCGTGAGTATTGTGCACTTCAATGATGTTATAATCTTATGTATGGCGAGGCTAAAAATGGCTGGCCCTAGTGTATCCCCTTGTTGACAACCTGCTGTGGATAACAAAAGGTGGTCCTTGTAAAATAGTTAAGTTGGATTGCTGTAACATTGCCACAAAAAGGGAAATATTTCAGGGATGATTTCCATCACTTCCGACAATAAAGCGCTTCTATCAACGGAATTAAACGCATTTTTTATATCAATTTTAAAGTCCACCTCACCCCCATCACCTTCTATATACGTGCGCAAAGCGTGGATAGCAGCTTCGCATCCCCCTCTAGACCCGAAACCCAGTTGTATTGGTTGCAAATAATCAGTGAGTTTTGGGAGGATGTGACGACAGCATATCTTTGATACAAGATGACCGAGTGTTGCGCCAAAAGCTATCGGTCTAATACCGCCATCTTTTTTATATAAGGCACATAGTTTTGTCCCGTACAACAACGATGCTATCTCAGGATGAACCTTCCCAGCAAGCATAAGATTAACAAGGGTTGTGATGTTACTCAGAAGTTTCTCAACAGCTTCACTGGTCTTACTATTCAGCAAATCTTTTAAGTGCTGCGGGCTAAGGCCGTCGAGGCCGCCGTTAGATCCATTCCGGAAGGACATCGCGGCTGCTAAGATATCCTTACCTATCACCTGAATTTTGGGGTCATTGGGTTGTGGAGTCTGAGGAAGGGAAAGTGATTCCGGAGGGATTAGGTGTTTTTCTTGGAGAGCAAGCAGGGTATCCGGTGTGTCCGGAGCGACACCATTGCTCGAAAACGAAATTTTTGCAGCTCCCCTAAGTTATCCAACACTTATTGTATTATCCACTTGCTTGGGTGGAATTTAAAAACATTATTGTTATTATTGTTTTGTAATGTAGCGGGAGTCTTACAATTGTTTTTAATGCCTTGTGTAAGGGAGCTGCGCTTTCTCTATCTCTCTCCTTGACATAAAGTCTCAAATGAGAATTTGAAAAGCGACACCCAAGCATGCTCTATGTGCATGCTTTATCCTTCACAACATTGCTTATCAGCTCTGACAACCTTTCTGCGACGCTGATACGAGGACCACGCGGAATTCGCTTCACAATTGGACGACATTGTTTTAATTTTACTAAAGTCTCGTGAAATGGTTGAGTTTGTTGATGTCCAGTCGCTAAGGCAACCAAAAGAGTATCATTTGGTTGGGATAGTAGTTTTTTGTGTGCTGTCTTGTAATATGGATCTTTAGTCCCTTCTGCCCTCATTAACAAATTTGTATTTAAATCTAATATATAAATATAAATTAATCATAATATGCATTAAAAAGTAAAAATAAATAACAAAGGAATTTCACACATTTACAACTTTAAACTAAAGTCCAAACAGTTGTTCAGATGTACGAAGAATTGAAATCAAAAAGCCAGCTTGTGTAAATCAGGGCATAACATGAAATGCACCAATCTTCGAAACCATGTCTTCTTAATAAAATCTTATATGTATTTCTCAGCCTCGAGGTGTTTGTAAGGCTCTGAGAATCTGTTGGCACCAGATTTATTACTTTTATACTGTTTTTTAGTCCTTTATGCTTTTTTCCTGCGGTCACTGCCACACGGGTTTGGTGGTGGAGGTGGAGATAGGTTTAACAAATGATTTAGTGGAGGGAATAGAAAATAGAATACAGTACTTTATGAGGATGTTTTTCTTTAGATTTCGACATTAATTCCACGATTTTTGATAAATTTTCGGTTCAGAATAAAATTTTCAGACTTTTTGCCGTCAATGTCAATGTCATAATTTTATTTATTTATTTACATATTACAGCTAGTGCACATAGTCATCCGGTACACACAATTTCACCTCCTCCAGTATGCTCGGATTGGCAGGTTTACCTCGAAATATCTTTAAAATGTATAGTGCGAGGGACATATTTCTTCTTGTTTCCAGCTTGTTGTATCCAACCATGCCAAGCACGAACAAAGTCGGATACATCAATGGAAAGAAAGGGTAGACGCCATATATTTTCCAGTACAAGTATCTTGTAAATTTGTTTTGTATGCGCTCCAACATTTTAATATACTTAGTTTCGTGTGAAGCCTATACTGTGGCGTTGCACTCCAACTGGCTTCTGACTAATGCTCCATACAGTGCTGTTAAAGTTTTTAAGTTTGTAAACTCATTTTCTACGCGAAGTATGAATCCTAAATTCCTATACGCTTTTTTACAAACATTAACAGCATGTTCGCGCAATCTCAGTTCAGCTTCTAGCCTTACCCCCAGATCCCTCACCGAATCCACTCTTGTTATTTGTGCGTTGTCCAATTGGTATTTGTAGAGGAGTGGTGTTAGTGCTCTGCTAAATGTTATAATAGAACATTTGCTGGAATTGAACTGTAGCTTGTTTTTCTTGCTCCATTTGACCACCCTATTCACGTCTTCTTGGAGGTGCTCACAGACAGTGTTCTCTTTAATTGGTAAAAGCAATTTCAAGTCATCTGCGAACAGTAAGCATTTGGCATTCGTGACTACGGTGGGTAGGTCATTTATCATAATATTGAACTCGAGCCATCTTTGCCAGCAATATGTCATTATCGACCAAGTCAAATGCTTTTTGGAAATCAAAGTAGGCGACGTCGACTTGCACTCCTGCGTCAACTTGGGGGAGCACGTAGGCCATGCAGTCGAGAAGGTTGCTTGTGGTGTTGCGAGCGGGTCTGAACCCGTGTTGAGCTTCTGAGAGCTGACCCGACTTGCCGACTCAAATACCTTTTCCGGCGTCGACAGTATCGCTATAGGTCTGAATTCATCTACCTCAGAACTTGTATTACTTTTAGGTATCGGAACTACCCGAGTAAATTTCCATCGTTCGGGAAAATATGACACATCCAAACACAAGTTATAGAATATATATGCGAGCGTAAGTTGCGGCACATGGACCTGCGCACTGTTACACAACTCACCGCTTCCGCTGCAGGCACATCAAGCGCTGCTGCCTTGGTGCCGTATACCGAGTGAAAATACTTGGCAAATTCCGCCGCACATACTGCGTCTGTTAGGGTATTACAATTTTTTGCAATTTATTTGCGATTAAGTGTACCCCTCATAGCTTTAACATACTGCCAGAATGCCTTTGGATCTTCTATTAGATGGCTCTGCACTCGCTTTTGGTGTTGTTCGTGCGCCTCATTTATCATCTTCTTGGTTTCTGCTCTACATTCTGAAAAACTTCGGTAGTCTTTGCTTGTACCACTTTGCTTATATCGCTTATGAAGTCTCGCCTTGAGTTATATTCTTTGAATTGTATCCGGGGTATATCAGTGGGGATAGTTATATCTAGAGTTTCCTTGTTTAGGTATTTTTTTAGGTAATGTCAACTTTTTTTCCGTTCATTATTATTTTGATGATTTATTTGGACAAAATTGTATGACGTTTTTTCTAAAACGTTAGGCTCGAACTGCGATTAGTTAATATATCTTTATTTATATCCCTACCATTTTAAAACAATGAAACAACAATAGTTAATTATTTCAGAGACGCCCTCAGCTATGAAAACTGATTTATTGAGAGCGTTTAAAAATTGGTGAAACGGTTGGCATAATATACAGTCAACAACAATCACTCGTGAGTGTTGAAGCCGCATGTAATACTAATTTAGTATATCAGCTCACGCGAGTTTTTAATATTACACTACCATTGCGGGTACTGTTGAGCTAGTATCGACTTGTTTATTTCTGCGGCCGAATCCTTTTTAGGTGTTAGTACAACTTTGTTGCACAGCTATGAATTGTCGTATTCTGTAATATGCTGAACATATTCAGTTCAGCCAGAAATGAAACTGTTTTAGACAGATATCTTCACTAACAGCTCTGTTTGATCATTAGTTTCTGGTAATGTGCCACCACTAATATTACGCAACAGATCAGAAAACTCTTGGGCATGTGAGTCACTTCCAAGCTGGACTCTTTTTCTTTCTTTCTGACATCTTTTTGACTTGACCCCTGTAGTGGATCTCTTTTGTGGACTCTATGATATTTAAAGTTATGAATGTCATTGTCATATGTCTGTTTGGTTTAGCCATTGTAATGTGGAGTTTTTAGTTTAATAAACCCAATATAATTCTGGGATGTTTAGATTATTTACTACAATTTATTAAACTAAAATAAACATGGAAAAATATCTACGTCCAGAAAGATTCGAAGAAGACCCCTCCTCCGAAGGGGATTCGTCCCCTCAGTGGACACATTGGAAACAAACATTCGAGAATTTTCTCACTGCAATCACAAGTGCAGGAAAATCAGTGAGTACTGCTACGAAGTATCAACTGCTCGTAAACCATTTATCTCCAGCGTTATACACACACATTAAAGAAACAACCAGTTACGAGACTGCAATAAAAAAACTGAACGAACTCTTTATTAAACCACCAAATGAAATATTTTTAAGACACAAATTAATGAAAAGATTCCAACAAACTGGAGAATCCGTACACAAGCGTTAAAAGTTTTATCTAAAGATTGTGATTTCAAAAGTGTAACAGCCGAACAAAACGAAAATGATTATGTAAGAGATGCATTCATAGGTGGCCTCTCGTCTCCTGTAATCCGTCAAAGACTTCTCGAGAACCGCAATCTTTCCTTAGATACAGCTTTTGAACAAGCTCGAACTCTAGAACTGGCTCAAATACATAATGAGACATATCAACGAGAAAACGTTCCTTTGATCAATTCTATTAAAACGACACATGCTGACACAGTGAATAATACAGCAAATACAGAAAATGTTACTGCAGCCACTACTTCTACTGCTCACAGTTCACAAGAAATGTGTTATTTTTGCGGAAACAAAAGACATCTACGGCGAAACTGTCCTGCTGTAGGAAGTACATGCCTGGCTTGTGGTAAACGAGGACATTTTGCCAAAGTCTGCAGAAATAAATGTCAACAAAATGCCGCAATCTTGACTAACGGCGATTCTAATGAAACGTTGTCAAGTATAACATCTGCAGCTGCTTGTGACTTGAGCAAAGCTACTATTCAAGTACTTATGAATAATAAAATAATGGCACGAGCACTCGTCGACACAGGTAGTACGGCAAGTTTTATTGACAAAAGACTTGTTGATCATTATGGTTTACTAAAGCTACCCTGTGACCAAAAGATTACAATGGCGCAATCCAGTCTAGTCTCTCGCGTAGAAGAATTATGTCCTCTAACTCTAGAATTACAAAATCAGAAACTAAATGTGAATTTGATGATTATGGAAGGACTTTGCTCAGACGTGATCCTAGGGCACGACATACTCAGTAAACATACGGCTTTAGAAATGAATTTTGGAGGACAAAAACCATCTCTGAAAGTATGTGCCCTATCACAGGCTAATATTGAACCTGTAAGTCTATTCAATAACCTTTTAGACTTCAACAAACCTGTCGCAATCAATTCGAGGAGACATTCAGAGGAAAATGTGAAATTTATAAACGAAGAGATTCAGAAGTTGTTATCAGATGGTATTATCGAACCAAGTCAATCACCATGAAGAGCGCAAGTTCTTGTCACTTCAAGTGAACATCACAAAAAGAGAATGGTAATAGACTATTCCTTAACAATTAACAGATTCACGCAACTGGATGCGTATCCTCTTCCTCTAATTGAAGATATTGTCAATAAAGTTGCAAAGTATAAAGTATTTAGCAAAATTGACTTGAAGAGTGCATATCACCAAATCCCGATTATAGAACGAGACAAACAGTACACAGCGTTTGAAGCGTGTAGAAACTTGTATCAATTTCGACGAATTCCTTTCGGTGTGACGAATGGAGTAGCAGCTTTCCAGAGAGCAATCAATAATATCATTGAAAAAGAGAAACTTGAAGGTGTTTACACTTATTTAGATGATATCACGATATGTGGCTCTGATCAAGCCGACCACGACAGCAAGTTGCGCAGATTCAAAGAGGTAGCGGCAAAATACAACTTAACATTAAATATGAGTAAGAGCGAATTCTCAAAAACAGAAATCAATCTACTGGGCTACAATATTTGCAACGGTGTTCTCAAGCCCGATCCAGAACGATTACGACCTCTTCTAGAACTGCCGATTCCGCAAAACTCTGCATCTCTGCGCAGAGCTATGGGCATGTTCGCACATTACGCTCGATGGATTGCCAATTTTTCGTCAAAAATACATCCTCTTGTAGCCAATGAATGCTACCCTATGACACATGAAGCCGTAAATACATTTAAATCAATGAAGCTGGAAATAGCAAAGGCTGTTATCAATGCAATAGATACTAAAATACCGCTAACGGTAGAAACTGACGCGTCAGACTGTGCTATAGCAGCAACTCTATCACAAGAAGGAAGACCAGTTGCATTTTTTTCAAGAACTTTATCAAATAGTGAAAAAGGTCAATCGGCTATAGAAAAAGAAGCTGCCGCTATAGTAGAAAGCTTAAGAAAATGGAGACAATTTTTAATTGGGCGTACCTTTAAACTTGTTACTGATCAGAAATCTGTTGCTTTTATGTTCGATCAAAAGCAAAAACACTCTAAAATTAAGAATGACAAAATACAGCGTTGGAGACTGGAGTTATCCAACTATAGTTTTGACATTGTTTATCGTCCAGGAAAAGAAAACGTTGTAGCGGATACATTTTCCCGTGTTAACAATATGATTGCTTCCACGTCTTTAATTAACTTATCAAAGTTACATGACAACCTCTGTCACCCGGGCGTTACACGAATGATGCACTGGGTGCGCTCAAAAAGTCTACCGTTCTCTGTTGAAGATGTAAGACGTATTACAGCTGGGTGTCGAGCCTGCGCAGAAATAAAGCCTAGATTTATGCAATCATTTGGCACTTTGATTAAAGCGGCTACACCGTTTGAAAGACTTTCAATGGATTTTAAAGGACCACTACCTAGTTCGACGCAAAATAAATATATTCTTACAGTAGTGGATGAATTTTCCAGATTTCCATTTGCATTTCCTTATCCAGACTTAAGGGCCACTACAATCAAAAGGAAACTGACAACCCTGTTTGCGATATTCGGCATGCCAACATACATACATTCTGATAGAGGAACTAGCTTTTTATCGACAGAGCTTAAAGATTACTTGCATGGTCTTGGTATTGCTACTAGTTATACAACTCCGTATAACCCGCAAGGAAATGGGCAGACAGAGAGGTACAATGGAATAATTTGGAAAGCTGTACAACTCGCTTTAAAGACGCAAAATTTGCCTATAATAGCTTGGGAGAATGTACTCACCCAAGCCCTTCATTCCATCCGATCACTGTTATGTACCTCAACAGGTTGTACCCCTCATGAAAGAATGTTCACTCATTCTAGACGTTCTTCCAATGGCCAGTCAATGCCAACCTGGCTCACAGAAGGCAAAAAAGCTCTCTTAAAAAATAATGTCAGATCTAGCAAGTACGATCCGATAGTAGAAGAAGTGGAATTACTAGAAGTGAATCCACTTCACTCTCATGTTAGACTACAGAGTGGGAGGGACATAACGGTTTCAAACAGACAGCTTGCACCGTGTGGAGAAACTGATCTGAGCACTGAACCTGGGACTCAACATTTTGAACGAGAGGCAGAATATCGGGCTTCAACTGAACCACAGCCAGGACCAAGTGCATCAACACCAGAATCAGTACGTAGTCACTCAGTCGTGTCTGAAACGCGCGAGTCAGGAGCCCCACTACGTCGGTCAACCAGGGAACATCGTACTCCTCACTACTTGGAAGATTATGTCCAAAACTGAAGCCAGGGAGAATGTAGTGGATCTCTTTTGTGGACTCTATGATATTTAAAGTTATGAATGTCATTGTCATATGTCTGTTTGGTTTAGCCATTGTAATGTGGAGTTTTTAGTTTAATAAACCCAATATAATTCTGGGATGTTTAGATTATTTACTACAATCCCATAGAGATGAGCAATAATACAATACAATACAAATACAAAATTATTTATTTCCAAACACAAGCACAAATATATATCCGTTTACAAAAGTTGCCTTAGGTAGGTAGGTACTTTGTATTTTGACATTTTGTAATACATAGTGTTCTTGTGGCCCTAGACTAAGCAAGCTTGACTCGTGGGTACCAACATAAGAGATTTCCAGTTGTATTATTTTCGCACAGGTAAGGAGAGGCAAGTGTTTGTCATTCAAAGTTAGCATAATATCAAACAAATAATCATCTAAAAATAAAAATACAAGAAATAATAATTATTTACACAAGGCATGCACATTTAAAATTTAAAATTAAACATAGCAAAGTTTGACAACAAACATATTATTTTTATTAATTATAAAACAAGATAAATAAAAATAAAAAAAAGCTTCGCTTCAAACCTGGTTTGATTTAATCTGCTCTTGTTCTTTTCTGAACCACGGGTAGCAAAAAAGTAGTGTGACGTCGCCCATCAAACGGTCACATTTCCGCACGTACCTTAACAAGCGATCAATGGCCTCTACACTTTTTTAAATTTTGTGGTTACATTGTTAAAAAAATATATAATAATAATAAAAACTACGTAATTAATATGTTTTACTCCTATATATATTATTTATTTACAAATAAGTACATATATTGTCACTCATCTATGTGTAATTTATTTTTTTATTACGTATGTTTCTTTTAATTTAATTTTAATAGAACAAAATATATTTAATTAAGGGCTTCATCTACCTGAAACGACGAAGAGACTGGTTTTCTCTGTATAGTTTCACACTAATAATAATAATAATATAACGTTTATTGCGAGCAACCATAGGCCCATATCACACAATTACATGAGAAAACCAGGGTATAATCAATATAATATGATCCTTTCGGAACACGTGCCCTAACTCCTTTGATTAACAGTTCCCAAAATTAACATTGCGTTTATTTTACTAACTGATCACTTTCATCACTTCCTGATAACATACACTTCCTCAAATTCTCACTTTCATGGAATATCTACTTCCTTAAATTCCCACTTTTTCAGAATTCACACACTTATGATAATATACATCCTCTCAATATAATAGCCGTTCTCTCTTACTATCATTTGTAAAACGTAAAAATAATTATTACGTTTCTTAGATTAAGTTTAAATTATTATGTTTCTTAGTTTAAGTTTAGTTGGGCTTCTGCATGATTCAAATAAATATTTTGTTTTTGTGTATCTACTTTAACGCGTTCTTTTCGTAAGAACTATGTGCATTTTTTTGTCCGTTAAGGGTAAAAGTATAAGTCAATAAATAAAAAAAATAAAATTCATTTATTTCAGGCACTTATTCAGACCCATAATTAATTTACAAAATTTTGCAAAACAAACATTTGACAATTTTTAACATTGTACTATAAATAATAAAATTATGATTTTAATTTAAACAAGTTATGTCATAATAGTTATTATTTACTTAAAACTAATTTAATATGAAACTATCAAGTTAATTTAAATATATTAATCGGCGAGAGAGTGAGGAATATGGCGCCTGGTTTGCTTTGGCATTTTACATACATATTGTCATTATTATTACTACAGCAAAAAGTTTCGGAATATTGAAAAACTGTCAAAAAATGAAGCTATTACAATGGTATAACACCAGCGTAATAAAGTGCATTCGTTTTTTTTTTTCATCAACTAGATTAGTATAAATTGGCAGCTGCACATTTCTCCCCGAGGAATCAAGACGATTTAAGACTGTTCCTGAGCCTAGAACATGAGAAACTCCAGGCTATCTAGGATTCGTTTCGTTTTGAAATTCGGACCCTCCTTGTATTGAAAAAAATATGTTTGGTTTATTAATTTTTTCTCTAGGGATCTTACGTATAAACAATGTACTAAGATTTATACTTTTGTAAAAAAAAAAATGTTTTGCACCCTCTTTTTTTTTGGTTTTCAAACGTTCGCTTCAAGAACGCGGTTAAGAAATCAACTTGATTTTTTTTTTCATAAAATATGTAATAGAAATATGAAGGTATATCACCTAAATTCAATAATTTTTTTTCCCTACAAAATATTTCAGTATAAGCTAAAAACACACCAATTTGTTGTTTCGCTGCGTGATCACTAGTACTACGCGTCCAAGAAAAAGAGGCCAAAGAGCCAACATATAATCGCCTCTATGAAAAGCAAATAAAGTCTTTGCCATTAGACTTATTTTGCTGGACGGGTAATAAAAAAAGTTGCTAGGGTATGCCATCTTCTTAAGGGCTTAACCATTAATATGGTTTTATGGTTTATGCTTACAACAATGGCCTCGGCTTATCAACTTTATTTTTTGGTAATAGTGAATTTCCTTGAATAATCCATTTCCATGAAGGTGCAAAATGTTGGTTGTAATATTACTTGGACTTGGATATGATGTGTCCCGCTTATAATCACTGAAATATCGATTTCAATGTTTTCAGAAACTACAGTTTGCAACAGCTGTTGCATGAATTAATCTTATTTTCTTTAAGTCAGTATAGTTATGACTTTATAACAATAAGGATTTTAGTATAATACAAGATCATTGCTTTATGACAATGAGGTTTTATATATAATACAAAGTCATTGATTTATGACAATGAGGTTTTATATATAATACAAGGTCATTGATTTATGACAATGAGGTTTTAAATATAATACAAGATCATTGATTTATGACAATGAGGTTTTATATATAATACAAGGTCATTGATTTATGATAATGAGGGTTTATATATAATACAAGGTCATTGATTTATGACTATTTTGCGATATTAATTTTTATAACAATAAAATCCTTTGTAAATTATTTCAGTGACTTCTTCAGCTAACTCAACTAGAATTTTTGCAGTATTTACATTTAAAATGTATAAGTTTGGGGCACAGCTTTTATCATGAGATGGTATTCACGAATCTTTGTAATTGCTTCCTTTTCCAGGATTTTTCATACCTACTTTTCGTAAGAAAATGACTTGTGCACTTAATTTTTTTATACGCACAAAATATGTATAATTTATCTAATTAATTAATCACAACGATTAACTCTAATATCAGTAATTAATGAACAATACAATATTTGAAAGTAATAAAAAGTTAAAAACAGATAGAGACATTTACAATATTATTTTGTTAAGGGGCTGAAAAAATTGAAAATTACCGTGAAAATTGTCACTTTTTGAAGTTATTTATCTGCTCTTTTAATGAAGTTCCAAGTAAAATAAATTAGTATAACAATTTTGGGACCTTTTACTAGATTTTGGTCTATCAGAAACACGATAGGAGGAATTTCATTCGATAGAAATAATTATTGAAATCAGGTCTAAATTTACACTTTTTTTGATATTCTGACAAATTAGGATAGCATACAGACTTGAAAAATATTTATTTAGATGGGTTTTAACTACACCTTAATTACTGGTTATGGAATTTTTTGTAGCTATTTTAGTTAATTTTGCATTAATTTAAAACCGACTTTTTGACAATTTTCCCCGATTCCGTCCCTTTCGCACTGCGGGTCTTTCTGCCTGGAGTAACGGGGACCTTTGCTAGCACGGTGTATCACCTTAACATTATTATGAGTTCGGTACTCACCGTGTTTGCTTTTTATATTTTCCCGAATTTTCGGAAGAATTACATCTGCCATGGTCACGGGATGACTGGTTGGTGCAGCGATGACGTCAGGCTAGGAAGCGTTGCGATCTACCCTCCGCCTCTGTCGTTTTAGGGTTGTAGATACGTTTTTCGGTATTTACGTTTGAAATGTGTATCACGACATGAATCCCCGAGGGAGTGTCAGAGGTATTCCGAGTGTGAACTGTGAAATGCAAGTCACAGTCCACATTTGGCACACCCGCGTTTCACCGACGATTATTACGTCCTAACTTGATGGGGGGTGAGCCCTATCGCCGTACTTCGGGCACAAATAGGGCATGCAGGTTTCCTAACGATGTTTTCCTTCACCATCCAGCAAGTGGTAAGTGAGAACAAATACTATGCACACAAATTCCGAAAAACTCATTGGTGCATGCCCGACCGGGGATCGAACCTGGATCTCAGGATTGAGAAGCCAGCGTCTTACCCTTGAGATACTTGAAACAAATAACTAGTAAAGGTAAAAAGTAAAGTAAAATCGTTAATAACCATAATGAAAATAATACAAATAGAAGTAATAAAGTAAAATTAATATCCAATAAACTAAAAAATTACATAACTATAAAATGGTTCCCACACTAAGCGAACTCGTTCAGCGGGAACCAAAGACAAATCTTGCGCCAAGTGAATAATTACAAAGTTTTGTGATTGCTTACAAACATTATAAGATACTATTTCTCAGACTACTATATTATAATACTAGAATACTACTATAATAAATAACTAATTATAATAATTTTATAACTAAATGTATTATAATTTCATTGCTTTAATTTTGAAGTAGTTTTCTTTGGGTAGTAATAAAACCTCCGACAAATAAATAAAAAATGACGTTGTTCAAATAATTAATATAACTGTTATTGTTCGGGATTGAGTTGTGGGTTTTTATAATAATAAACTTGAAATAAAATTCTGGAGAATATTTGCACGACTGTATTGAATTGTAGGTAAGTAATAAGAGAATGACACACAGTTGTTACAATCAAACCAGCGAGCGTTCAGAACGGCGATATGTTGCTTGCGGAATTCATCAGGCGCTTAAACATGCCCCCGGGCGTTGAAAGCTGCGGTTTCAACCAGAATCTGATGAAGATACAGGCAGTGGACAGATCTTGCTAAATGCTCTCCGTATAACTCCAGTGGAAGTCTTGATGTCAGCTATTCGGACGATTCTATCAGCTCCGGGATAAACTGCGACTATTCGACCTAGTCTCCACTTCAGTGGTGGTAGGTTGTCGTCTTTCACCACAACCAAGGTATCGAGCTTCAAACTGTCCTTACAGGAACGCCACTTGATTCTTTGTTGCAATTCAGCAACATACTCTTTGCTCCACCTGATCCAGAAATGCTGGCGGAGTTGTTCAATTCGATGAAATCGAGTAAGATGATCAGTCGACTGATCTCGATAGTCTTTCTCTGGCAAAGATGTTAATGGCCTGCCAATCAGAAAATGGCCCGGCGTCAGTGGAGTGCAGTCTGCTGGATCTGAAGAGAGCGGCGTCAGTGGTCGGGAATTTAATATCGCCTCGATTTGCACAAGTGTGGTGTTAAGCTCTTCATAAGTTAAATTACAATTTCCCAACACTCTTTGCAAGTGATATTTTGTTGACTTCACACCCGCCTCCCAGAGACCGCCAAAATGGGAAGCAGCAACCGGAATAAACTTAAAATTAATGCCATCGTTAGACACATCTTCGCCTAAAGAATTGCAATTAGTTTTCAAAAATTTGGAAATCTCATTATATGCACCAACAAATGAGGTACCATTATCTGAGAAGATACTAATGGGTTTTCCCCTTCTTGAAATAAATCGACGCAGTGCTAATAAGTAGTTATTACTCGTTAAATCTCCCACCAACTCTAAGTGCATAGCCTTGGTGGAAAAGCATACAAAAATTACAATATACACTTTTACCAGCCTACATCCTCGACCTTGACGGCTAGCACACATAATAGGGCCCGCGTAATCTACACCTACGTTTTCAAAGGGATAGCCACCTGATAAAAGACGCTCTTGTGGCAAATTTCCCATTAAAGGAGTAACGATTTTACCTCGCATGCGACTACATCTTACACACTTATGATAGGATGTCTTTGCTAAATTACGACCTCCTATGGGCCAATATACTTCCCTAATTGATGCCAGTAATAGTTGCGGACCGGCGTGCATCAACCGTTTGTGCTCAAAGTCGAACAATATCTTCGTAAAAACATGAGTGGACTGTAATAATATAGGATGCTTTTTACTAAAGCAGAAATTTGAATTGTCGAGACGGCCACCAACGCGCATTATATTATTTTCATCTAAAAAGACATTGAACTTGAGTAATGGACTCTTTGCCGGTAAATTCTGCTTACTGCAGAGTAATTTATACTCTGGAAAGGACTCGTCTTGACACTTCAAAATAATAACCTGTAAGGCAATTTTTAGTTCCTCTTCTCCTAAAAAACTTGTCTCGATAGGTTGTTTCCTACATGACCTAATAAACCTTGTTGACCTTAACTCGAAGTGAGTTCGTTACTTTCTCATAGAGGTGCGCCCCTACTAAAACACCACACAATTCGAGTCTTGGTGTGGTTGTGGGTTTGATGGGAGCCACTCGACTCTTAGCCATCAACAAACGAACTGCAACCTCACCAGTATCATTGGTGTTACGAACATATACACAGGAACCATATGCCCGCTCGGACGCATCTGCGAAAATGTGTAAATCAAGCGTTTTATATTGGTCACAGACGATAATCCGTGGAATGCGAATCTTATTTAACAGTGGCAACATGCTAACAATATCATTCCACTGTTTTTGGATGTCTGAAGTTAACGGATCATCCCATGACAGTCTGTGCAACCACAATTGTTGCATTAGCATTTTCATGACGATTACGCAAGGAGCTAATAGCCCTAAAGGGTCAAAAATTTGAGCAATAACGGAAAGTAAATCACGCTTCGTATTACTGTTTGGAATCGACGGACTAATTGGAAAGCAGAGTTCATCAGAATCTGCATGCCAGCCAAGTCCTAACAACTTGTCAGGCTCATTAGATCCAATGTTTAAATTATGAGTCACTTGAGTAACATCAGGTACTAACTCAGGTTCGTTCGACTTCCATTTTCGAAGTGGCATACAAGCTGATGTGAGTGCTTCCGTTACTTCTTTACGTATAACCTTGACCTCATTTAAATCATCACCACCTGTTAGTAAATCATCGACGTAAAAGTCGTGAGTGATGATTTCAGCAATTTTTTCATTCTTGCAGTCAAGACCTACCTGTTTAAGACAGCGCGTCGCAAGAAATGGAGCACTAGCCGTACCGTATGTTACGGTGTTCAATTGGTAAGTCTTGATAGGTTGAGAAAGATCATAATTGTCTCGCCAGAGAACCTGTTGCAAATATCTATCATTAGGATGAACAGTTATCTGTCTATAAAATTTATTGATGTCAGCGCATAAAATGTATTTGTGTTGCCGAAAGCGGAGTAGTATAGACAATAGGTCGTCTTGTACCGTAGGTCCGACCATTTGAAGGTCATTATAAGATACGCCAGAGGTCGTAGGACTATTTCCATTGTACACGACACGAAGTTTAGTAGTAGTACTACTTTCACGTAAGACTCCGTGGTGTGGAATGAAATACGCATTTTTATTTGTGAGATGACATTCAGACATATGACCTAGCGATTGATACTCTGCCATGAAGTCGTAATACATTTGACTTAACTCGGGTTTGGTTTTTAATCTGCGCTCTAAAGAATAAAGACACTGTTTAGCCTTTTGATAGGAATCTCCTAAAATATTAGGATTATGTTTGAGTGGTATGCGAACACAAAAACGGCCGTCTTCGAGACGCGTTGTATTTTCTTTAAAATGTTCTTCACACCGCTTTTCATCAGGAAAATAATGAGGTGAGTTTGAGTTTACTTCCTCTAGCTGCCAAAAACGCATTAAATCGCTTTGAATGTCATTCGTATGACCGTCAGCAGAGGATGCAATCTTTGTAAAGTTACATCTCAAATCACTCGACAGCAATGTAAAATTATTGCTAGAAATAGGGCCTGAAATTATCCACCCTAGCTTGGTGTCACAAAGAACAGGATTATTGTTACCTAGCTTGATTTGTTGTGACCCTAACAAATCCCAAAAGAGATCAGCGCCTATTAAAATATCGACTTCAGTAGGTTTGTAAAATGTCGGGTCTGCCAAACAAATGTTGGAAGGTATTTTAAGGCTAGAAATATCGATTTCACGACCTGGAACATTACTGGTAATTGATGGCAAAACAAAGCAATGAATGTCAGTAGAAAAGCTGTCAGTTAATGATTTCATGCTTATACGACAAGTTTTGCCTACGTGCGAAGTGACGTTATTTATGCCCAGTATCGACCTATCTACTTGACTTGTCGGCAAGTTCAATTGACGAACAAGTCTTTCAGTCGCGAGACTAGAGGTACTACCGCAGTCAAGGACGGCGCGTACGATATGTTCGCGATGATCATTGTCGAACAACTTTATTAGTGCGGTTGACAATAATACGTCGTTCTGCCTTTGAGTTGCGGATGCAACATTGGCTGACAATGCTACACTGTTTGAAGTAGCGGCAACAGGAGACGACGACGGCGACGGTGAAGCTGCAGTCTCGGGTAAACTATTTTCATTACGTGTGTTTACACCCCTACTTAGTTCACTTACATGAATAAGAGTATTATGACGTCGCTTACAAACCTTACATCCTGGCTTTTTGCAAGTGTTAGAATAATGGCCCTTCCTAAAGCAGTTATAACAAATCTTATAACTTGACAGTAAGTTTAGTCGAGCATCATTGCTTAAAGCGAGAAATTGTGGACAACTTGATAGTGAATGGTCACCCTTACACTTGAAACAAGCCCTTTGTGTTGATTCTAAATTAGAGCTATTCGAATTTTGTACGGAGACCATAGTTTTTAACTTGGCGCTTGATTTGTTATTCACGGTAGGTTGGATATTACGTGACATCTCTAATGTTTCGATTAAGTCTGCCCGATTACGCATGAACTTAATAAATGTGTCGAACGTAATTGAAGTATCGTTGTCTACGCGACCTTTGTACTCTTCCCACTCACGGTAAGTTTTTTGATCCAATTTATGAGTCACAATATAAATCAGGAGGGTATCCCACTGTTTGACAGGTTCGCCTAACGACTCTAAAGCCCGTAAATTTTTATTTAACTGATCAATTAAGCTTTTCAAAGTCACAGATGATTCTTTTGTTATAATATCAATATTAAATAAGGCTGAAACATGATTTTGTATTAACAGACGTTTATTGTTAAACCTCTCACACAAAAGCCTCCATGCCACTGCATAATTACTAGCTGAAAAATCAATCGATTGTATTACCACGGCAGCTGATCCCTCCAGGGATGCGCGTAAGTAATGAAACTTATTGATCTCATCCATGTCGTCACTTGTGTGAATTAGGCTAGTAAATGTGTCATGGAATTCTAACCAATTATCGTAAGAACCACTGAATTTTGGCAACTGAATGGTAGGGAGCTTAACGAGCTTGTGATTACTAACACGAGTGCCCTTTTCACTGCTAGCACACTCCTCACTACTCTTATTGAACACACTTAATACATTCTGAGCAGTAGCCAGTGTTTTATAATATTGCGACTCGAAATCGGCACGCTCGTTTAATTGTAAATCTACGGTTTCCACTAAACATTCCAACCTTAATTGTACCTCATCATATTGATCATACAACGACTCAAGTTTATTCATACGTAATTGCAATTCTTTGGCGTCCAAAATAGTCAAAGACTTGATATTCTCACATAAGGATTGAGTGTAGTTAGCGAATGCAGTTAAGCGTCCCTTGAAGCTTCCTCGTTTTTTAATTAACTCCCCTTTCTCTTTTTCGGTCATTCTGGGAGATGAGTGCTGCTATCAACCTGGAATTTATACAACACAAACCGTAAAACAACTAAAATAAATACCTACACAACTTATCAATAGGGAGTTGTTTGTGAACAATTTAAAAACAAATAAACAATGCTTAATATTTAAACCAAAGACGAACAAGTTTCAATAATTATTAAGTTCTTAGCTTTTGAATGAAAATGTATAATTAGTAAGTGCTTATTGCACGTACTAAATCCTCAAGTTTACGTTTATTCTTTCACTATTAAATAATATGAATGCATAAAAAACAATCGGTGCGATAACACGGCAAAATACTGTACGATACCAGTAAACAACAAAGCTTTTGTCTCGCAAAACCTAACACAAATTATGACTTTATAATTTTATACGTAAATAGTTATGCACAAGTTCGTAACGTGAAAAAACATTCGATATACAACAGTTACACATTAATAAGTAAAATAATGTAGCTTTAATGCTAACTATACTGTAATAAGTACGGTTTTTTACTTAATAACTGCAGAATACAAAAATAAGTGTTTTTGTCACAATGCAATAGGTACCTACCTACGTAAACAGCAGTAAATAATAAATAGGTATTTCAGTAAATACTAACCTTATAAGTGCAGTAAAACCTTGATTTATACTAAATACTACCTTTTTGAGTGCTGGGTTATGATAAATTATAAAAATCTAGCTTTAACACCACTTTGCTTGATAATTTGATTACGTCACTATGCCGGTTGATGATTTCTTCCACAATTAACTTGATAAATCCACTTTATAACGATGATTTCCACAGGATAACAAGTAATCCTTGTTATTTCCACATCCGGCTTCGATCCAGGACCATGTTCGGGATTGAGTTGTGGGTTTTTATAATAATAAACTTGAAATAAAATTCTGGAGAATATTTGCACGACTGTATTGATTTGTAGGTAAGTAATAAGAGAATGACACACAGTTGTTACAATCAAAACAGCGAGCGTTCAGAACGGAGATATGTTGCTTGCGGAATTCATCAGGCGCTTAAACAGTTATAAATACTAAGTTACTGACTACTTTTGTCCTAATAATAGGTCTTTACCTCTGAAATTGCCGAAATTTTCTTACAGATTCATGAGTTCATAATTCCTGTAATTCAATAGCTATTTCAGTTATTTGTTTTTTGTTTGTAAGTTTGTTTTTATTTTCAGTTTATTTATAAAAATTAAATTTTCATAAATAGTTCGTCTTAGATGCCATCCTTTTCCATGATAAGACTCGTATTTTTTTACAGCTGACACTTTTCGAAAATAAAATAAATGTTATTGTTAGCTTAATGTTGTCTCATTCACACACAAAAAAAAAAATTTAATTTGGATTAGTCATTCCTACAAAATATGCAAAAAATGTTAGTAGTGAAAATAGAGTTTCTTTCAAATTCTCTATAGAAAACGGCAATTTCATATGTAAAGATATCCAAAAGCTACCAAATAAAATACAGAAAATTGCAAAAACTTATTACATTAAAAATGTTGACGTTATGCTATTCCACCAGTTTAAAATACATTTAGCGTAAATCTCCGAATAAAAATTTCAAGTAGACCTTATAAAAATTTATAATATCATACAAAAATATATAACGTTACCACGCAAACCAGATTTAAGGACAAACTAGTTTGACCTAGGCCAAAGTTATTCTGGGTTGCCATAAAAAAAACCCACGAAGGTAATGTCCGTAAAGTGTAGGTCATACACATTAAACCTACAGTTTTCGTCATCGTTTTGGTAAACTTCCGAGGGTCCATTGTTATGGCGATGGTATTCATAGAAATCTGTCCTATTCCAATGCTTTCATTTTACACATGTCTATCCTGCTCAGTGGAAGCGCGCAAAAAACTCGCGATATCGAGGTGTTTTTATTTATTATTTTGGAATTACAGGAATGGGTTTTTAATATGACGGCCGTTTTGTATTACATTTTTCGACGTTTATTTTTTTATAAATGTTTTATTGTGTAAAACTTTACATAACTCAAATTGTAATTGATTAAATTAAATAAAATTATATTGCCTTTATTAGCTTATTTCTTATATTTTTGATATATAATTTATACAAGTAAATATATATATAAATGAAGCACAATTATTACAAAATATCTTGGACTTAATCGTGATATTTTATAATAATTGTGCTTCATTTATATATATTTACCTATATAATTATATATCAAAAATAAAGTAAATTTATTAAATTAATAATATATATTATTTAGGCCTATCGGGTTTTCATTCTTGGCGGAACCCTTTCTATAAAAGATGTTACAATAAACAATAGATGTTGAAAACACCTCATCTGTACTTCGTCATAATATTTTTCAACAAGAATACAAATAATGGAGACAATGTTTCTTAAGAATTAATAAAGAACAAAAAATCCCGACTTTAGTAATGCTACATGTCAAAATGCTTAGCTTATTTACACTGATACAATTTCGGCATTATCAAGGCGAGTTTCGTTCTTAGGACGTCGACGCGGCGTTCACCGTCGTTGTCAAACGGGCACTGGCAGCCGATGCCGAAATTGTATCGGTGAAACGGTTGGCATATAGTCAACAACAATCACACGTGAGTGTTCAAGCCGTATGTAATAATAATTTAGTATGTCAGCTCACGCGAGTTTTAATAATATAATAATGACTTTATTTACGAAATTTTAACTATCAGCTAATAAATTTCGGATTCACAAGTGTGAAATTTAACTAAAAGCATTATAGCGATATAAATATTTAATGAGTGTGAAAATTAAAGCGAACATAATATCCAAACAATTGGAATAAAATTACCGACATATTGTGATTCAAAAATGTAGATTTCATAAGGTTATATTTTTTATTTAAATTAATAATTAGGTATAATATATTTTCAATATTATTTAATTTAAATACAAACTAGTGGAGATTGATTAGAAACAAATTTCAAGTAATTAAATATTATGAAAAATAATTAAATAAAATTGTGGTCTTTTTCATTCATAGTCTTTTTAAACACATATAACAAAAACTTATCACTATGATCATTAGAGCATATAGTTTAATTTTCTAGGCACGGCAGCGTCCTGCATACATCCTGCATAAACATAGGTTGTTTAAAAATGATATATTTTCCAGTTAGATTTTTAAACTGAAATCAAAAAGTTTTTATGGGTTTTATACTCAAATAGGAACCTTGTAAGTCGTGTGTCATCAACATTTCACTTCAAGTCAGATTAATTCAACACCTAGTTCGGAGGATAGCCCCAGTTATTTTTTAATAAAGCGTGTTTCAGGTGGGTTTCAGCTTCGTAGAGCATCATCTCTGTCACCGGACTGTTAGTGCTTCGTGCGACAGAGATGACGCTACGATACGATGTGCATTAATTACTACCGGGACCAGTACGTACTTTGAGCGTATCAAATACTACTACATTTACTTTGTTACAAATCTACTGTAAGAAAAGATTCATAATTGTCATTCACAATGTCATGTTATTCCCCTTTATTTCTGAAGGGGGGATTAAAAATCTGAAATATTCTATAGTTATTTATCCAATACAATAAAATGTACAGACATGTGAAAGCATTAACCTGCCTTTGGCTTTGCCGTTGTCGGGTAACAAAAGTTTGTGTTCTATCATATGAACGGCTATGCTTCTAACCAATTAGCAAAATGGAGCACGTAATGATTGTAGTTTTTATAATTTTTTCTCTAACCCTACATACTTTCCAATATAAAAAATTAAATATAAGCAATATTTTCATTGGTGTAAAGACAACACAGAAAAATGAAAAGTCCAGATTGCCAATAATAATGAACACTTGGTTTGCTTTCGCTAAAGACCAGGTAAATCTTTTCTTTTTTCGACATTTTTTATTTATGAAACATTATTTTGAGCATATTCCTCTTCATTTTGACTCACGATTACTTAAATATTATCAGCGTTTTCTTTTTTCGTCAATTTTTAATAATTTTTAAAGAAATCTTGGGAGAAGGAAAGAGAAAACACCACAATCGTCAAAGTAAAAAAAAAACATTATTTTGAGCATATTTCTCTTTCTTTTGACTCATGATTACTTAAATTTTAGCGCTTTTATTTTTCTGCAATTTTTATACATTTTTAAAGACATCTAGGGAGAAGGAAAGAGAAAACAACACAATCGTCAAAGTAAAAAAAAAAACAAATCATTATTTTGAGCATATTTCTCTTTCTTTTGACTCATGATTACTTAAATTTTAGCGCTTTCTTTTTTCTACAATTTTAAATCATTTTTAAAGACATCTAGGGAGAAGGAAAGAGAAAACAACAAAATCGTCAAAGTAAAAAAAAAAACAAAATCATTATTTTGAGCATGTTTCTCTTTCTTTTGACTCATGATTAGTAAAATTTTAGCGCTTTCTTTTTTCTACAATTTTAAATCATTTTTAAAGACTTCTAGGGAGAAGGAAAGAGAAAACAACACAATCGTTAAAGTTGAAAAAAAAACAAAAATATTATTTTGAGCATATTTCTCTTTCTTCTGACTCATGATTACTTAAATATCAACGTTTTCTTTTTTCGAAAATATTTATTAATTTTTAAAGACATCTAGGAAGAAGGAAAGAGAAAACAACACAATCGTTAAAGTTGAAAATAAACAAAGACATTATTTTTAGCATATTTCTCTTTCTTTTGACACATGATTACTTAAATATCACAGCCTTCGTTCCAAGTTATAATTTCGTCATCCCAACTTTTTGTCCACAATTATGTAGAAGAAACAAAAATATTTAAAAAAGCACATCTTCACATCACATAGAGACGGCGTGATTCGTCTCAAATCAAAATGGAAAAGCATGAATTTGAAAACTACTTTTGATGAGTTTTTTGTTACATATATTGCTCCATTTGACGCAAATGACTCAGATCAAGATAACAGAGAAAAGACAAATTTTAACCTTGCAAAGATAAAAAGAACGCATCGGTTGAATAGATCCTATTGTTATTAAGCTTCATAATACAAAAAAACAATGGAAAAAGAACTATTTCAAAAATACTTAAATTTATCGCATGTGTTTTTCAGCAAGCTGAAAAACTCTTACAATAAGTGTTATCAACTTCTCCATTTCAAGAACCACAGAATCTAACGAACTGTTATAAAAACACCAGAGAAAGATTCCGAAAAAAAAATATATTACTAATTCACTTCTTAAAAATAAGCAGCTTGGGGACAATTTTCGGGTTTTACTTTGCTAAAAATGTTGAAGTCAGTACGTCTGAAATAAATAAAAACAAGAGTTCTTTGCATCGTGTAAAGACTTACTATAGAAATAAGTTTGCTAAGGAAGTAAAAAATGTTTTTTAGTACATTATCAGGTTTATCAGATACGAACTCATTAGTTGTGCATTTTGACGGAAAATCAGGAGGTGCCACAATCGTGGGTGTACAGTGTAATTCAATTCTGCTACTGTAACCGTTTTACTGGTTAGTAGTTAGCTGCTACAGTTTCCAGTTGGTTGGGTAGTTGAGTAACTTAGCTGCCACAAATATTGTCTATATAACTGTCTGCTGGAGCCTTTGAGTTGGGTGCGGATCCGATTTGGCTTTCTGGAGACTTCAAGAATACCTGATGTAGAAGGAGGTAGTGTTCCACCGAAATCCAACTAGTTGAAACGAGACACCGACACCACATATGGTATGACTCGAGTCCTCACACTGCCGCATATATCCCGCTTTTACTAATCAAGCAAAAATACTTTGGTATCGCAGTGCAGAAATCCACATAAAAACCGATTTCCCTTGTCTTTTCACTTCATTGCCTTCTAGTTAGCAAGGGGTTTATTAATCGTTTATAGAACTTAATACAAATTAGTTGTGTTAAAACAACCAACCAAGGTCTGTAAAAATAATAACAGTGCGACAAGGCTCTTTTAGCGCCTGAATTGGTCGTGGTTAAAATCCCAACTAACGCTGCTATCCTTTCCTTTGTTTCACAGCTGCGCTCCCTTGTCACTGTATTCCACGCGGCAAAATATCCTTGTAGCACTTTAGGTTCCCAGATTATTTTTATAAACAGCAAAGATAAAGTTTTACCAGTGTTGCTGGATTATTAAAAAAAATATTCAACAACAATTTGTTTTATGTACTGTTTGTGAAAAATTATAAAATGAACATCCTACTTTGCTACGTTTTACTAAATAATTTATGTATGAATGGTTATTTTTGACCAAGGGAAGCGGATATTAAATAGCTAACTTAAATTACTGCAGTTAATAAACGAAGTTGCTTGTTTATAACTGATTAGCTTGTGACATTTTAACAAAGTACTGAAAAGGTTTGCCACAGTAAATTGTTTGTTTTTAAATAAACAGACCTTGCCAACCAAATAATAATTTAGTTAGTTAGTTGTTAATCAAGTTACTCAATTCAATTTAACTACTAAGACAAAAAGTACTTTATTACTAAAAGTGTTGGTTGTTATTTAACAATAATTAATGTTTTATTTAGTATTAGGTTTGAGGGCTTTTCTTTTATTTTATTTTAGGATTATTTTGTTTTAAATTAAGTAACTTTTTTGTTATTTAAATTTTAAAGAAAAATAAAACAATTTGGTGTGTTTTAGCTATAGTCCCGTCATATTTTACATTAAAATCGCAAAGCGCGATGTAAAGCTGCATTTTTGGTATGTTATTTGGACACGTTAAGAAAGTGTGATCCTATGATTTGCAAGCAAAATACGTAATACGCAAAAAACTGCATATATTTCGGTAATTTTTCAGTTTTTGCTGATTAACTTACAACCCATGCGTTTTTTCACATTAGTTGTCATTATTATTCTTAAAGTACATTTAATTTATGACAATTTAAGCCTACTCGCAGCTCCATATTTTCCATATACTTATATATATTTTTAATGGCACTTCTACATTGGTTTTTTTCCAAAAATAATGAAAGTTTAAAGCTTTGCTTTTGTTTCAACCAAATATCGGCACAACCGCTCATATAATAAGAAAAATTGTAAGTTGTAAGTTTAAGCACAGTTCTTTTACAAAAGTAAAAAAAAATTCAAGTAAATATATTTTTTAGATATGGGCCTAACCTAAACATGAAATCGTGGCCATTAGGCGAAATAAAAGGCCAGAATTTGTTTTCTATTGACATTTATTATGTTACACAAAACAATTAAATAGTTACAAAAAAACTATATTTTACATTTTTTTAGGGTCACAGTTGATCATCTTGTTAAGAAAACTCTTGTTGAGACAACATCTCCAAAGGTAAAGATTTGTCGCTGTATTACAACTTCAACTTTATAATCTAATTTAAATCTCTTTATACGCCGCTTGTTGTTTTCGTTTGACAGAAATTTCTTCTATAGGGATGTCTTCGGAGAGTGGTGTAAAAGCCGAGTAAAAGCTTGATTGACCACCGCCGTACAGATCAATCAAATAAATAGGCCTTCAATTAGAAGGCCAAAATGAACTAGTGCATGTCTCTGGTTTTTACAAAAACATCGCGATAAAGGCCAGAATAATATTTAACATAATACTAGAAATATAAATATATTTATTTATGTAATATGGGTTCATTATAAACACTTATTACAGGTCAGTTATACATCAAAGTTGTTATCATTGCGGACTGGGCTCTTAACTTTTTATAAATCTGAACATAACATTGTTAAATAGACACGCATATTGAATGTCAATAAGTCCATTTACAAGTATAGTTTTATTATTTTTTCGTAGGATGAGCGGTTGCGCCGATATTTGGCTGAAAACAAAAGCAAAACACGAAAAATGTTTATTTTGAGAATTAGCCAATTTTGTCGTGCTATTTAAAATATATGTATTCGTCACACGGACTTTTGGGTAGGCTTAATTTGTCACAAATTTAATGGTCTTCAAAAATGGTAGACACCTAATGTCAAAAAAGCATGGCTTGTGAGTTAAACGGCAAAAACTGAAAAAAGTCTGAAAATGTTGCTAGCAGAACTTTTTTTTGCTTGCAAAACATAGGATCACACTTTCTTAACGTGTCTAAATAACATACCAAAAATGCAGCTTTACATCGCGCTTTGTTTTTTTAGGGTTTTTATTTGTAAGATATGAGTGGCCTACTATTAATTCAGTATTTTAGACAACAGCGAGAGTTTGAGAGATCACTCAGGTTTGTTGTTTAATAACAACCTTTCCTTTTTTAGTCGAGCTAAAATAGAGCTTGGTTAAGCATCCACTTTCTCAGTGTTAGAAGCCATGCCATGAGCGTGGTCTGAGGCAGTTCGGAGTATCAGTAATTTTTTCGTCATCAACTTGCGTAGATTTTGCTGCAGTCTCTCGACTGGCTAATTAAGGCTGTTATAGCCACCAACGACCTTGAGTCAATCTGTGTCAGTACAAGTATTGACTTAAAATATATTGAAATAACGTCCATATAAGCGCGCACTGCATTACATCACTGGGTCTCCGGATAGAGCAAGATAGGCGCTTAAAAATATTTAAAAAACTATAGCTAAAATTCTTAAAAAATAATCAAAGGCACTCTTTTGCTGTTACAATATCGTCAATTTGACTAAGTTTCAATTTGTTTCTTTGCATACTTAATTAATTAAATCGGACCTTAATTTTAACCTTAATTTAGACCTAAATTGAACCTTTTTTTGGTATTTAATTTGTTAAATAATAGATGAAATTTAAGATTCCAAGCAAAGCACATGATTCCACATATTTTGGAGTATATCATATATAATTTTTAATTCTTTTACTGAATTAACATCTGAGTAATTGTGGCTTTGTCGGTCACCAGCTGTAAGAACCATCTAAACGCTTCGCCTGATTTCACTATCCCGCTTTCTAAGCGAGCGTGATTTATGTCTAGGCCACTCCACATTCTCGGCGAGACTCTCGCGAGAAAGGGACAAAGCTATATGAGTAAAGGAGATAGACTATATTGCGTTTCGCCTTCCTCGTATCGCTTTGTCCCCTTCAGGCGAGAGTGTCGCCCAGAATGTGCAGCGGCCTATATCGACGCTTTCCATCAAGGGCCGTTTGGCCAAGAGTAAACCAATTTTGTGTAAAAATATAATTTGTGTTGTGTTTTTCAGATATGGTTCTTCACAGATGTCGGAGCAACAGAAGATTATTGGCATTTTCAAAAAATGACACGTAAGTTTCAAATTGTAAGGTAAGAAATCATAACAAAGGAAAATAAGTAGTAACTTAACTAAATAATAACATTATAATATACCTACACCATTCACATACGACTAGCCTATACAATTCTAATTCTGTGTACAAAATGCAAATACTGAAACATTATTTTCATGTAAGTATTTACCTTTCCTTTGGTATTCTAATTTAGTTCAATTATAATTGCCTGAAGATGTCCTTAAAAGGATGTAACTATATGTAGTTGCAAATATAAGTGGAACAGTGTAACAACAATTTTCTTTCAGAATTGATATTATATAGCTGAGCTTTATTTACTGTCACCGATTTCGAGTAATGTTTGAAAACCACGAAAAGATGTTTGTCCCTCCGTAATATTAATATATGAAAAATATCACTTAAATAGGTTATCAGTTATTATAAAGATATAGTCAACAGCAGAATAGGAGCAGCTGCTGCAGCCTACGGCAAACTTCGTCCCAAGGTGTTCCGGTCACATGACCTAAAGCTCCATACAAAAGTCTCTGTGTACATGACGATAGTTTTGCCTAACCTTCTCTATGCCTCCGAATCGTGGTGTCCATACCGGAAGCATATCCGTACATTGGATAGGTTCCACCTCAAATGCCTGCGTGACATCCAGAACATTCACTGGTCGGACCGTGTGAGAAACACGGAAATTCTGCGACGTGCTGATGTCGGTGGGATTGAGGCCTATCTAATGAGGCGTCAGCTGCGATGGTGTGGCCATGTTTCCCGAATGACTGATGCCAGGGTGGCTAAGCGCATCTTCTACTCCGAACTGCAGGAAGGGAAACGGAAACAGGGCGGCCAATTTCTGCGGTATAAAGATGTGCTTAACCGCCACATGAAGAAATGTGCAATAGACCCAGCACAATGGGAAACACTGGCAGCAGACAGACCACATTGGAGGCAGGCTGTGAACACTAAGGTGTATGCTTTCGAGTCGATTAGACGTGCTGAGCTCGACACAAAACGAGACCAGCTTAAGGCCCGACCACCAGTGGCCATGAATTATAATATAGTTGGAGGGGTGCTGACGTGCAGTAAATGTGGTCGCACGTTCACTGCAAAAATCGGCTACGTCAGCCACGTGAGGGCTCATCAGCGCCGCTCTCAGCAGTGACAGTCGCTGTGACCGAAAACGGCCTTGAAGAATTGACTTGATAGTTCGGAATATCTCAATAGATGGCGGTGACGAGACATGGCGAGAGTTGCCAATTCAAAAACATGTTTGATCTGAACGAATTTATTTGTAATAAAAAAGTAAAGACTAATTTATTAGTGATCGGAGCCACGATGATAACGAGATATGTGCAAAAAAAATGTTGAATATTTTAAGGAGGTTATAAAAAACAAATTATTTTTGATCTTAAAATTTACACAAACATAAAACATATAGTCACGACATGAATCCCTGTTAAAACTTGAAGGTAAGAAATGTCATGCCGCGCCGTTACAAAGCACAATTTTATAAAAGGGGCCATTGGCAACAGTCAGTTAGACAACCACGTCACGTCAACGCCATCTGTTGAGTAATTTGGAAACAAGGTTTTTTAAAAGAGCTGTCAGAAAATCCCGCATAGACCAATTCTTTTAAATGAGTGCAAAATTATGCTGGTTTATATCTTTTCAGGTGGTCACATGATAATTACTAAATGTGGAAAAACACACAACATCACTGATTTATGCTGTAAAACAGGTGTTGAACTAAATTTGAATTTGTTGGACGATGACGAACAAATAAAGTATGTACCAATAATTTATATTATTATATTAAATCATTATGTTAAAAACAGATGGTCAATTTTTCTAATTATGTTTTTTATATAAAGACATCATCACTCTTCTTTTTAGATAATAGGCTAATAAAAAAATTTAATACCCGTGCCACACAATAAGGCCAATGGCAGACTTGAATTGCTTTTGAAACAGGCTATTATTGGTTGGCTCATTGGCCTATTTGTCTTGGACAGGATTGTAGGCTAGCTAATACTGAAATATTTCTAGTAGAATATTTTTCATTATGATTGAGCTATTTACTAATCTTGTTGGATGTGGTTAGAATTTTTGTTTTAGTGTTTTTTTTTAGTCCTTATTGTTTAAATACAAAAGCCATATTTTTTGATAGCGCTTGTAGATAACTGTGTCCTGTTTTCTGCAAATGCTGCAAAGTCATCAGCGAATCTTATAAATTATATTCTTTCTCCGTTACTTTTGGTCCCCTCTTTTGCTGAATTTACAACACATTCTACAAAAATTATAATAGTTCATTACGATACGTGTGACTTAAGTAATCCATTATTGTACGGCGTAAGTTAGCGCCCGGACGTAGCGAGCTTACTTAAATTGTATTTTTGTTTTTTTTCTTTTTCTTCGCTGACCTCTATTACTGTTTTTTGATCTTTGTGAAGTTCGTATATTATTTTCATACCTCAGTAATTAATTCCTACATATTTTAAAACTTTCATCAGCTTTTCCAATCTTCCTCATCAATTGCCGTTTTTACTCTTAGTCTATGAAAGCTTTATGTGCGTCAATGCCCAACTCCATACGTATAATTAATCTCAGGGCTAAAATAACTTTTATACTACACCTGCCCGGAAAGTACCTTCTTACTTTTTTGAAAACGGTGCAGAAGATACGTTATTACTGTCATACTAATATGCGGGCGGAAAAAGTGTATGAAAATTCATTGTTAACGTGCTTGAGCGGGCAGAAAAAGTATATGTAAATCCATTGTTAATGTGCTGTTTTTTTTTTAATAACATAAAGAATGAGCAAGTGGCCAAGTGGCCAGTATTATTTTGCGAACTCGTACATAAAACTCGAAAAATGATACTGGCCACTTGTTTTTCCTGTACATAATAAAAAATAAGAAGGAAATAAAAAGTGACAATCGCACGCCAGTCAGTCGGTTTCTTTTATTGTATCTTGATTAAAAGTAAAATTATACTATTTCCTCGCAGGTGTAGTATAAAGCACTATGTATCACTCGGGAGAAAGTGCGATTCCCAATCCGTGTGTATTGAGGCCCTTGGCTTCGCCTCGGGCCTCAAACTACACCCTCGTTGGTAATCTTCCCCTTTCTTCCCTCGGTGAACAATGTACTAATATTTACTGGCACTGATTTCGAGAAATCTTAAAAAAAAACACAAAAATACGAATGTCCCACCCTCCTTATCTGCAACATAAAATGATAATTGACTTCTCTTGTCTTACATTTGATTAATTATATTATATATGTATATATACGAAAACACAAAACATAATCGCAGGTTGTAAAATATATTTCGACCACTAGTTGTGGTCTGCATCAGTTACATGGATATTAATGATGTGGAAGCCGGAAATACTATAGTACTATAGTACTTGTCCATACGAACAACTTTTACTATGGAGCCATCCCTCGAATCGTGAAAAAACAATCCGCTGTTTCATAGAAAAGTGACATGTGACCAAAATGTATGAAAAAACTGTTTTGTTTTCTCGATTTCTCAATATTTTTTACGAAAAGTTGTTTATGTGGACTAATCTATCGCCAGTTTCCGGTTTCCGCAATTTCATATTAAGGCGATTACCATCGCCAAATTGGCAGCTCGATATTTTTCAGTACTAATATCAACGGAAACGACATTGAAATAACGTTCATATCAGCGCGCAATGCATAGTGGCTGTTACGACGCTCGCTGCGTCCTTGATAACGCGAAATAGGAGAAAATTATACTTTTCACATGGACGCGATTGTTCGATTGAATAATCCTTTGTTGTGTTTATAGTTATCAAGTTTATCTATTTATCAAAGCATAAATGAATTCAATCAGCTAAGCCACTTAGAAGCAGTAGGAAATTCAAGCCAAAAAACACCATTTAGCTAATAATTTTTTTCATGTAGTAGTTTTGGTGGTATCAAAAAGAAAAATGTTGCATATGTTGTCTAAAAGCTGATCATTCATAATACATTTTTTCATTATTTTTGGTTTGGCCGTAAACGAGGAGTAGGCTTTAGAAAGTACCCATTTGGCAATAGTAAGGCCCTTAACAGCCTGTATAATATTTATTTATTTTTATTAAATTTGCATTCATTTAATTATAGACATGACTTTTATTTCACATAGCTCCAAATATCTCCAAGATTTAAAAGTTTGTGTCCTTTTATGCATTTAATTAACAAAACTTGTTGTCGCTGGACAATGGAGTTGCAGATTAGTAAGGATCCAAGTATTTTTAATTGTAAATATTATTAGAGTGCAATACAAACTAGAAAAGATCAATCAGAAACAAACCCAAAGACAAGAATTTGAAAAAATTACGGGCCAGGATTCAAACCTGCGACCTCTTGTTATCAAGACAAGCGCGCTACCAATTGCGCCACCGAGGTTCCTACCCAGAGGTCTGGGTAGGAACCTCGGTGGCGCAATCGTGAGCGTTCTATATGTGCAGTACAAGCTAGTATATCAGGCAGAAGCGAAAATAACAGTGGACAAGTATGATGGAAAAATTCACCGGTCAACAAGAGGTCGCAGGTTCGAATCCTGGCCCCGGGAATTTTTTCATATTCTTGTCTTTGGGTTTGTTTCTGATTGATCTTTTCTAGTTTGTATTGCACTCTAATAATATTTGTAGTATTAATAGCGATGGATTTCGCAAAATAAACATAATCTTATTTTTAATTGATTTATATTTTCCATTTTTAGGTGGCTTTGTCTCTTTGATGACGACCATTACGTAAATGTTCCAAATCTAGTTGAAAAACTCAAAAGATATGATTATAAGACGTACTGGTTCCTCGGAAGAAGAAGATCATCATCAAAAAGGATAGTATACGAAGACGGGGTAATAACTAATAATAACATAGTTAAACTAGTGTTTTGCGTGATGCGCAGGCAGGCTGCAGGCAGCCCGCGTGAGTTGTAATTGTTCTTTGTTATACTCTATTCATTGTTGCATTTAGTTGTTGTTGTAACTTTTTCGTTAACGTGACAGGACAAGGTATCGAGTAAAAAACACGTTTGAAATTGAGTTGCAACAAATTATCAGACGACATTCAAGTAATGGGCAGAAGTCAATTGTATCACGAAATGTCATCGGCCATGATCGGGTGGGAAAAAAGTCATCGGTCATGATCAGTTTACAAAATTGTTATCGTCGTAACCGTAATAGCGCGTTGAAATACGTGTGGTAACTTTGATTCAATTGAAGTGGACAAATATTTTGCTATTGTGTACTCTGACAGTTGTTAAAAGTCCAAAATCTTAACGGTCGAAATGTGCTTGAACAAACTTTTAACGGAGTCGAATCCCGCTAAGCCCAATCTCAAACGTTTTCGAGATAGGTCCAAATGAAACAGTCTTGTACTGCCCCCGGGATTAAGTGAACTCGGCCTCATGAACTCACATACTCGGCCTTCGGCCTCGTATGTTCGTTCATCGGCCTCGCTTATACTCGGTTCGGCCTTCGGCCTCGCCGCTTGGTACTGTTTGGCCTCCGGACGATTCCTCCGGAATCGTCCTCCGGGGTCGGCCTTCGGCCTCCCTAGAATGACATCAGATATGACTCTGGTGGCCGCGGTGTCGTGCTCGGCCGAAAAACTTGCATGTTCGGACTCCGAACGCTGCCAGCTCGGCCTTCGGCCTCACTGGCGCGTTCTCCGTCCTCACATGCTCGTTTTTCGGCCTCGCCGGGATCCTTTACGCGAAATGTTTCCTCTGACAGCTGTCAAGTGTCCAAACTGTCAACGGTCGAAATGTGCTTGAACCAATTCAACGTAGTCGAATCCCGCTAAGCCCAATCTCAAAGGTTTGGGAGATATGTCCAAGTGAAACAGTATTGTAATGCCCCCGGGGTAATGTGAACTCGGCCTCATGAACTCACATACTCGGCCTTCGGCCTCGTATGTTCCTTCATTGGCCTAGCTTAAACTCGGTTCGGCCTTCGGCCTCACAGGTTCGGCCTCCGGCCTCGCCGCTTGGTACTGTTTGGCCTCCGGACGATTCCTACGAGGCCTCCGGCCTCGTAGGAATCGTCCTCCGGGGTCGGCCTTCGGCCTCCCTAGAATGACATCAGATATGACTCTGGTAGCCGCGGTATCGTGCTCGGCCGAAAAACGCGCATGTTTGGACTCCGAACGCTGCCAGCTCGGCCTTCGGCCTCGCCATTAGATCCGATAAGATGTCCAATCCATTTTTTTTTCGAAAAAGTGTCAAAATCCCTGTCGGTTGTCAAAAAGTGTCAAATTTGACAGTGGATTCGTAATCACCGACCCCACCTGTCCCTTGATACCGAATTTCAAGCGAATCGGAGCACTTTTTTGGACCTGTCAAAAAAATGACAAATTCTGTCAAATGTCAAATTTTTTTATGCGATCGCGTAGCGCTCGGCGGACAGATCACTAAAGTTGAAACCGCAACTCGCTAAAACTTACGGTTCGGGAGATATGGCCGATCAAAGTTTTGGCAAAAAAAAACTATCACGGTTCATGAGATACAGCCTGGTGACACACAAAAAGAGAGACGGACAGAGGAGTCTCAGTAATAGGGTCCCGTTGGTTACCTTTTGGGTACGGAACCCTAATAAAAACAATCATTTGATAAAGTTGTGTTCTATTTCAAACGCCTTGCTTTGGATTATAAAAAAGTTAATTATTATTATTTATTCAAAATTTAACTGTACTATTTTCCAGGTAAAAAGAGAATTTCGATTTAGTGCGCTGGGACAAGGAATTTGTTTGAGCAGAGCTTTGCTACTTGAATTACAATTTTATTTAAGGTTTGTAAATATATTATTATAATTACAATTTGCATCAGGTTTATGAACAAATTCAAACTCTTGGACGTAGGGTTAGTTTTACAGACTAATAAAACGGACTCTCTAAAGACGGAGAGTGGCATTTGTTTTATCCAGGTTTCATCAGAGCTGATGATTGTCTTACTCGCAAACCCCCCCCCCCCTCGCCCTCCGAAATTATTATATCTTGGAGAGTGAGAGCACAGCTCTTAAATAGGCACAACTGCCTGGTACAGATTAATAGCGGTATCCCTAATGGCCGGGCCTTAAAATGGCCCGTCACCAGTCTGTTTTATATAACAAAGGAACATGGTTTTTCGAGTCTTACGACTACAGTGCAACTGAAAAGTCATGAAATGGAACTAAAAGAAAATGGCGCCCCTATTTATTTCATGACTTTATAGTTGCACTGTATATTGTCATATCTGTCTAGGATGACAAACAAAGGTGAATCACCACAGCTTGCGTTTCAAAATAAGTTTACGATGACAAGGTTAGGTGTGTATTAGCTAATAATTACTATTAGAATTAATAATTTGTTGGCCCGAGGATGTGTCATACGAAACCGGTCGCCTAAAGAAAAATTAAAATAAATAATTGTGTTTTTCCTTGTGTCAAATTTAGTGTCAAATAAGATTCCTAGATGGCACTGTCGTATACGAGTACTTTAACAAAAGAATCAAAGACAAAATTTGCAGATTTCAAACAAACTTATAACCACTTTGACATTGATTGCTAGGAAACTTATTTTATGGTGACATAGACAGTGACATCTGGAGGAAAGCTAAGAATTAAAAAATAATTAAAAAACGAGAAAAACGCTCATTGATGTAAGATATGTACCTTTTTTACTAAAAGCAAGCAACAATTTTTTTTTTCAGGTATCATTACAAGAGTTTCGTCAAGTTATGTAAAAAAATTAGGAGACCGGATGACGTTACTTTGTCATATGTAATAGGTGAGATTAATTCAGTAATTTCTAGCACTTGGTTTCAATGGAGCTTGTAGGTAGCATTAAAATGGGCCACCCGCTCAGCTGCCATATTATTGCATTAGGTATTTGTGGTGTCCTGATGGCTTCGATCTCAATGAAACTTTGTACACATCTTTACATATAATTTTCCTTCCCCCTAAACAGCACTCCGACTCCCCCATATCTCATCTAGAGGTGCAAGATGGCGAGATATTCTAAAAGTGTCGAATTTGTGAAATGGTTTCAGATAAAAACTGTTTTCCATGAAACGGTAACTGTTTATTTATAGAAAAGTGTATAACTTAGTCTTGTTTACATGAACGACGCGACGTCTGTATTTCTCTTTTTATTTCCGGTATAGATGAAAATTATACAACTTGCTAAACTTTTCGTAAAAACGAGGCAATATTCACGATATCCTGATAGGTAATATTTCATAAATTTTTGCTTTTTGAACTGTATAGATATGTAGTTAGATTTAGATTAGTTAGATAATACTCATGAAAAAAAAGGACCAAAATAAGCTGTTGACTTCACAATCAGTTCTTACCTTTTGTAAGAAAAATCAAGGCGTACAAGAGCCTCTTAAAAGCGCCCATTTGACACCATCTCTGCTGCAAATGGCCTGTGTAGCGGTATATGGCACTAGCGCTTACCACCTTCAGTAACAAACGGATTGGCTCTAAAGATTTTATGCAGTAATTTTCTGCTAGTTGGGGAGTTTCGTCTATAAAAATAACTCAAAAAGATACCAGATGATATGTTATTGGATTTTTTATAGGTGAGATAGTCGACGCTTATTGTTGGTACTTAGTGGAATTTACTGTACATTATGTTTAATTTAAATGTACTAGCTTCATTATCTCTGGCAGTACCAAACCCCCGACTAAGACAAGAAATTAGGCAAAAAAAGTTTACTGTGCCGATCACTTGCACTAATTTAGAAAAATATTCACCATTGATCAGGCCTATACAGATTTTGAATGATGTGGCACTTATGACTGACTTAATGAATTGTTCTATGGCAGAATTCACAAAAGTAGTCCTAAATGTATTGACTTTGACAAGAGATTAAGATTAGTTGATTATTGGAAATGTACTAGATATAATAATAACATGTATTTATTTATTTATTCAATTTATTTATTTAAAATAGGTACATCACCAGCACAATTATTGTTACACTTAAAAAGAGCTTAAATTTTTATAGGTATTCTGATACATGCGCCACTTATAGGTATAACATTTGCCAAGTAATTATAAACAAAAAGGAGTAAATCATCACACTACAAAAAGGAAAAATACACAAATAGTTTACAAACAATTAAATATTAACAAATTGAAAGCTACTATCTACTGATTACAAAAATACATTATTTGAATAAATTAAAAATACATTATTAATATGAGATTTAAACACAAAGAAAGATTGATGGAATACATCTAAATCTGTTATGGTATTTCTTATTATGTTATTATTTTTTCATTGCTTACTGAATTGGTTATACACTGGAATGGTTTGCAACTTGTTACTTAAATTAATTAATTAATTAAAATATTCTTCTTATCCACAGACAAACAGACCATATAATTTACGGCACATTGGTTTTTTAATATTCTCTCGTAAAATTTAATATATAATGAAGTACTTGAGTATTTACTCGTCCGGACTCCCGTTTTGTAACGTACCATATACATATAATTAAAAAAAAAAAAAAAAAAAGTTGCAACAGGTTGTAGCTACAACCCGACCGCTCACATATTGCCCATGAAATGTATTGCGCGCCATACATTTCATCGGCAATTATGTCAGCGGTCGGGTTTTAGAGTATACGTACCAGGAGAAGTGCTGGACAGGCAGTTTCGTAGTATGAATGAATTAATGAATTAATAAATGAATTTATTTTTTTATTTATTTATTTCAGAAAGTACATAATCGAGTATTTTTGTGCGTTATAAGTTTATATTACTAAAGGGCTATCTTAACTTATGTGTATATGCATTTAATTTGCTCACCTAGATAATATACTTAAATACATAAGACATTAATGCACACGCTAGTAAAAAACTGTTTGACGGTCATGTAGTTCACCGTTCAAAACCTTAAATTTTTAAATAAACATAATAAATATCTGATAATCACTCGCCCGTTACCGACTTCCGTAGATATTGCGGAGCCGGACTCAACTCACCTGCCCTCACACTTTCTGGACCGCTCTTCATCCTTAGGTCTCATTGACGCTTTCCGACTGGTGTGGTAGTGGCCAAGCCCAATAGGTATTAAAATAATAATTGCAGACAGTGATATAGAAAGAAAGAAAGAAAGAAAGAAAAGTTATTTATTTTAAAATACCACAGACACGAGAAAAAACATACATACATATAAAATAACAAACAATACAAATTAACAAACAGTTCGAGTAAATATAACATTAAGAAAACAGTGGTAAATGAAAAAGGATTACAGCTCAGCTTAATGCTGCAGTAGGGGCTACAGAGCTGGTATTCTGCTGAATCCTGACGTAAAATTAATATTAAAACCTAACCTATATCTATGCTAGGTGGCTTATATTTAAATACATATAAAGACAAGGAGAAGAATTTGCAGGAGCTATATATAAATAAGGATATTATAAGTGGAAGAAGATACGTTACATTCATATATTGTCAAATGAAAAATAGGCCTGCTGTATTGTCAATGTTATTTCACTTGTTTTATTTTTCAATAAGGTATATTTTGTAACCTTGTATTGTTTAAAGTACAAACTCTTGCCTGTCTTTCTCACCCTTGTTCATGTTACCCTGTGTGCGAAAATGTTCAATGTCTGGAAATCTTTATTTCTGGTACCCACGAGTCAAGCTCGCTTAGTCTGAGGCCACAAGAATAACAACTTTCTCGTTACATGTTATAAAAACTATATCTCTTTTTTTTCTCTTTGTAATATAAATTTAATTGTGTTGGTATATTTTTGAAAAATAAATAATTTTGTATTTTTGATTTGAATTTTACAAGCTCCACAGAACGACAGAGAAACAGCGACGAGCTTCGACAGTAGCAGGTGCGAGACCCGCATCAAAGCAGGATGGCCTTTGTAGGAACACGTTAGGGAAGCGGGTACCATATCTTCCTCGTTTTGTTTTTATCTAAGATTGCAAATAACATTTTTTTTCGCAGATAAAATGGGCATCGAACTCACAGATTTGCCTGGAACTTACAGTCACGCTGAAAGTTTACGTAGACTATCACCTGAAATCCTTAGAAAAGCAATCTCATTGTCGTACCACCTAGACAGCTCAAATGTCATCACGGTACCAGGATTTTGCAAAAAAAAGGATCCTACTAGGTATTATGATTACTGTGGCACTTGTACACATCCGTACATATTTTTTTTGTGCTTGTTTCCGTAAATTTGTTACAGATACCTGGTCTGTGACGTAATTCTATATACAGTGTGTCCCTAGCACAAGTGCACATCTGAAAGTGGGTGAAACTAGTTCTAAATATATTGACAAAAACAAGGAAAAAATTTTTTTTTGTTTTTTTTTTAATCTTGAAAAAATACTCCACCTGGGTATCTTTGTATGGGACCCGAGCGCAGTGCCTTTGGTTAACCGCTCTTAGAAAATATTGTATTTATGATAGAACGTTGTATTTTTTTTTGTTAGAAAGATAATGAAATAGGCAATGATAAATAGGAATAAAAATATAGTAAAACGGGGGCATTATTTTGAAAAAATTGACTATTACTAAAAAAAAAGACGGAAAAATTAAAGAAATAATCTTTTAGGATATAATTTTTATGGTAATGGTAGTTGATTATGTTTTGTTTTTGATTTGGTATGCAAAGTCTATTCTTAAGGATTATAACGGTTTTATTTCATTGCATTACTCGCGATAGATCAAAAGTTATGACATATTTTATACATAGTCTCCATGGTAGGCAAAAAAATTTTTAAAACGTAAATTTATAAATCAAAGATTTAAAAAAAAAAACTTTTTGTCGATAAAATAAGGTCTAGTTTCACACCTTTTCGGATGTGCACTTGTACGAGGGACACACTGTATAGTGTGTTTTTATCATAGGTACATCAAAATTGATAATAAGTAGGTATAAGTACTTACTTATCTAAACTCTTTACATTATGTGAAACATGAGTCAACACTGTCATTGTCACTTGAGATGGTACTTCAAAGTAAATGTCATTATTTAACGCTTAAGGCGAAACGTGAAAGTTTTAGCGTCCCTGTTACTCCATATGCGAAAAAACCCTCAGTACGAGTGGGTTGGATTCGTGGAAAAGTAGCAAGAAGTCGGTTTTTTATTAAAACAAAATGTAGGTACTAAGATATTTGTCAAAAAAAATTTCAAGGAGACTTTAAAAATAAATAATATCAACATTTTGAATGCAAGTTAGTTAGTTAGTTAGGATTTCAGAATTACAGGAAAAAATAAAACAATTTAGAGGTATTTTCGGAATTAAATTCTATCGAGAAAATTTCATCCAATCGCGTTTTCCTTCAGTGAGAATCTTAATCAAATACTGAAAATAAACATTTACCCAAAACTGAAATACGTAGATGACGTTATAGTGGAGTAAATGGATTCGAAAAAATCCAATTTTTTTTTGGTGTGGCCTTAAAACAAAATATTGGCGGAACTAATGTGCTGAGACACGTTTAAAGAAGCCAGATAAAATTTTTGAATTGAATTGAATTGAAGAAGTTGATCAGAGACAATAATTTTCTGATAACTAAATTTAGTATTATTTATTCCAACCTGCTACAAAATAGTTAAGGAATCATTTTTGAGTATACAACTTGAACGTCCTGTATACATACAACATTGCGTAATTTTGACGTCATCTGTAACAAATGTACGTAACCTGACTAACACAAAATGTTTCTTAATTTGATATTAAAACTGTCAATTGTTAGGTTTCCGTACTCAAAGGGCAAAACGGAGCGCTAATAATGTAGCTCTGTTGTCTCTCCGTCTGTCTGTTCGTCCGTATGTCACGGGTCTCTAGCTCTTAGACGGAGTAAGATTGAGACCTCAAATTTTGAGGTTGTGTAGAATGTTGACCCAAAACCGAATATTGAATTAAAAATTTAGAGAGACTAGACGGAGACTACACCGTAAATAAAAAAAAACGTTTTTTTTTTCTTTCTCTGCCGTGTATTGGAGTTTGCAACAGGCTATTGTTAACTTGTGCAATAAAGAATATTGTATTGTATTGTATGTATATTCACAGTCAAAAGTCATAACTGGTCAAAACTACTTTTGACTGCGAGAATGAATCAGTCAAAACTAGTTTTGACTAAGGACGTAGTGTTGACTGATATTCGCAGGCAAAATTAGTTTTTTGGATGTCCTGCAGCGCAGAAGAGAGCCGGTAGGTTAGGTTACAAGGTTAGGTATGGCAAGTCGCGGAACGCCCAGAAATACTTTTTAATCAAAATTACTTCAGACCAACTTAGTCAAAACTAGTTTTGACTGATTTTCGCAGTCAAAACTACTTTTGACCGGCTATAAGTTTTGACTGCAACATATATAATAAACAAATGTGTCTGAGCGACACCCCAGCACTAGTTAAATTTGATTCATTATTTTTGTGTTTAGGTTAGGAATACTAACAGGGAAAGAGCATTGTTACTAACCAAACTGGAGCACATTGTAGTCTGATAAATAAACTTTTATTATTACAATTATTATTATTGTTATAAACTTTTTTGCAGGTTATATTCTTTGCATTGTTTTTTGGGGTACTGTGGAAACAGTACTTATTTTAAGAACAAACTGGCTCGCTGAGGAATCTGAGAAGACAGAACAGTAAAAAAAAACTTGCTTTATTACGTGGAATTAAAAACTTATAATATTGATTTTAATAGATACTTAATGTAAATAAAATATTTATGTAATTTCTTTGCTTTAATTTTCAATTGCTTTTTATTAAAAATACACACGTCATCTTTAGGAAAATTGAATCCATCAATCCATCTATCAGCCTAGTTCGTCCTTTGCAAGATTTCCCCACTTTTGGCAATCCTCCTGGAAGAAATGCCCATACTCAGAGGGTGGGTTGGCGAGCGCAGTGCCAAAACCGTCGCACCAGGGACGCCCGGCCCGTCACCATTCTGTTTTATAAAAGGCCCGGCAATATGAGATGAATATACCACCATCAATCGGTCCCAGGCCCCAGGCATGGTGTACTACCTGGTTGTTTCTGTGTGATAGCTGTCCACTTACTCTCCCACCAATTACTTCGGGGCGATTTCTCTATCTGCTCTACCACCTGCAAAAACAGATATTGAATGTTATTTGGGTAATGCGGAATCTGCGACAGTACGTGATATCATTCAAGAAAGAGCTATAAGAACTAAAGAAGAAGGTGGTATCGTGGTTCTTTGGTAGCCAAACCGACCCCCCATAGATATACATACTAGTATAAATCAGGCCATCTAAACCATTTTTATCAAACTCGATGCTCTTCATCGCCTTTTAGCTGTGGACAGTGTCTTGACTAAAATTATGCAAATGTGCATAGACTGAGTATAGACTACGTATAGACCGACAACTCCTAAACATCAAGGTGTAGCAAATTTTTTACGCGCCCTTATGACACTTGTTGTCGCCAAGTGTTGCAAATAAGCATAATTTGTTTAATTGGCTGCAAGTAAACTCTCATGGTTACCAAGTAAACATGTGGCTGTAATAGCTTTGCTTAGAAAAACTAGATGGCGCTAAGTTGGCAACACTAAGAGTGAATATTTCAGCGCCATCTATTATCGAAGTGGGAATTATTTACGTGACATCGCTTTGCAACTAGCGTCACGAATCGGTCTTTTTAGCATCGTGTTCGTAAGAAGATTTAGCCACGCCATCTAGATTTCGTTAGAATTTTACACTTTTTTGTGGCTACAAACTGATGTATGGGAACTGCTAGTCTATACATAGTAATACTTAGTCTATGATATGTGGTAGGCAGATGGTAAAGTATGAAATCGAAAATCCTTTACCAAAACTCAACAAATAGGTGCGACGACGAGCGGAGCGAGGAGTGTGTAAGGTTATGTAAGTACATTTGGGGAGCCGAGCAAACCGGAGCGTAGCGAGGCAACCCATCATAATATGCCCAGTTCTATAATGTGCTGACGACACATAGTATGACTTGACTTGTCAAAATACGCGGAATGAATGTTCTTTTATAGCTTTAACAAAAATAAAATATTCTCTCGTTTTAAGAGGATTTGGATGCTGCTGCTACAATACATCTACAGCAGCTAAACAGTTGCACCATCGACATTTGCAAGTGATGTTGTAATTAGCTTATTGTACCTAGTATGAGAGTAGATAAAACAAAAACAACACCTCCTTTGTCACCTTTGAATAGAGCAAATCCAGCAAAAACACAAATACGCAACGCCAAGTGAGGAACTGGCATCAGTACCCACCTGCCTGCGCGTACTTTATGATTGCTTTCCGTGTCCGCCGCTAGAAGCAATTTATCCTAAAATTCTAACTTTTCATTGTAGATACCATGGCTCCACCTCCCACCGCCAGTTTATCCGCAAATAGGTGCACGATCGTGGGATATGCGTACTCAGTAAGCTTAGGGCTGCGAGATGGTCTGGATTCGTCGGGATTGTCCCGCGGCGTTTCGATGTCCAGAGTCCCGATAAAATACAAATTGTCCCGACAAATAACAAATTTAATAACAACGATCGGCGGGCACTAAAGTATTTTGTTGTAATTATTATTACTTAATTTTAATTAAAAAAAAATTTTTGATTCGTAATATTGGCGGGAATGTACGGAGTGTCGGGAGTGTGCCATGGCAGTGACATAAACAACTTAATTATCATACACGGACAGAAACGTTAGTTTTCACCATAATGCTTCCTTTTTTTATTTGCCCTAAATATATGGAACCCAAAAAAAATTAAAGTAATTATTGCGACATCTCACGGGAAAACTTTGAACTACTCGTACGTGGTAAAGAGACTCTGAAAAGCACGGGATAAGTTTTCGCTCCGCTCCCTACCTTCGTTGCCTCTTCGATGAGCAGTTTCCGTTCATCACACGAGAGGGCGCTATATTTTCTTATGATTATTTTAAGAATTGTCCGATATGACGTCACTTGAGAATTTTATACATTATACTGATTGTGATGTGTGATTGCTTTTATAAAAAAGTGGTCTGTCTCTGTCTGTCTACTCATCTGTCAAATCAGTCGGAAGCAAATTATTATAAATGTATCTTGATAACAAAGGATACATTTCTAAACAGCCATTTCTCAGTGACGTCACACGAAGGCAAATGGAAGTAGCAGCTTTTTCGTAAAAATATTCATTATCATGACATTTTTAGACCACGAGTTCTTAAATACGGCTTTTAAAAACCTTAATCTCGAAATGGTTTTCAAATTAACACATCTTAACATAATCTAACACATCTAAGTGAATTGCCACGGATCAAAATCTTAATTCACTTTTAATTCTAAACAAGAAAAACAAAAGGTTAAGTTGTGCACCTTCCACGAAGCGGGTACTGTTTCGTTTTAATTGATTTATATTTATAGAATAAATAATGGAATAGAAGATATGCATGATATGTATGATAAAGAGTATGGAATTGATTTTTTTATGTGTGGTGGATGACAGCTGTTGAAGTCAAGGTATTTTAAATTGTTTCTAGATTTAATTAAAGTGTACTGTAACGGAGATTTGGTTGTTGCAATCAAATGATAAGTCGACGTCTAAAAAGGTGATTTTGTCTGATGAGATGTTATGAGTGCATCTGAGTGAAGAATGGTTGTTGAGTCTGTCAAGAAAGTCGGTCAGGGAGTCGATACCGTTTGGCCAGATCATGAACATGTCATCAATGAACCTCTTCTTAATAAGGGGTTTCTGGGGTTCTTTCACTCGCTAGGAACGTAGTTTCAATGGAGTCCATAAATACATTCGCATTGCTAGGAGCCATCCGAGTTCTAATCGCAGTCCCTTTAGTTTGACGGTAGAATTTATTTTCGAATGAGAAGTATTTGTTTTGTAGAATTATATTTGTAAGAAATGTGATGAAGTCCGTTGAAGGATGTTGGGGTTGTAGCAACACCTTCTGTACACTGACAGTAGGTGTTGGGGGTAGTCGGGTATTGAGATGGGAATGAAGAGCTGCAAGACCAGCATCGTGTGGGATGTTTGTGTATATGTAAACTACGTCTATGGTGACCAGATATAATTTTGTGTGATTTGGTAGTTGTAGTGATTGAATTATTTGGAGGAAATGGTTCGTGTCTTTGATATGGGATGCTAATCCTTTACTAATTGTTGCAGATGATAATCAACATAAGAGGCAACTATAGGTCTGCCAAGATGATTAATTTTATGGATTTTGGGAAAGGTGTAAAAGTGGGGAGTCGTCGGATGGCTCGGTATCAGAAGGTTAATGTCAGATTCTGAGAAACCGTCGGTTGAACCCTTTGCGTGGAGTAGGTCACCGACTAATTCCACAATCTCGTCACACGGGTCACCTGGTACAACAGTTTAAAAAGTCGAGTCGGTGAGTTGTCGAAGTCCTTCGGCTACGTAATCTGTCTTGTCCATAATTACAGTTGTCGATCCCTTGTTTGCTTGTGAGATGATTATGTAATTATTATTTTGAAGTTTAATTAGTGATTGCCTCTCTTTGTACCATAGGTTCAGCGTTGTATCTTGGAGATTGTTTATGAATCTACCATTTGAAAGTTTTGCTAGGATGCTTGACAGGAACATTTCAATGGGATGGTTTGGGGGTAGTGGAAATGGTTCGTTTAGGGAAGGGGGGTTGAAAAAGTAGAACTGCCAGTAATGTTTCCATTTTATGTTGCGACCAAATTTAACGAAGTCATTCATTAGTTTAATCCTATCAATCATTTTGGTAGGGCAGAATGACAATCCTTTATTTAGTAATGCTATATCCTCGGGAGTTAATAAAGTAAAAGAAAGGTTTATTACGGTATCTGAATGGGATTTTTGTTTGTTTTGGATACTTGGCATGGGGTTGAAATCTGAAGGTATGTCATTGTGGTGATATCTTATAGGTAGGTGGATGTTGTTACGTGCGTAATATATTTTTAGATTTTGAAGTATTGTTAACATCCTAGATTGTTCTTTTGAAAGAGTGTTATTGCCGTTTGAAAAGATTGTTTGTATTTTTAGAAAAAGGTGGGGGTAAGCAATGAGGCTGATTTGAAGGAGTGCATCAAGTTGTTTTTTTTGGTTGGTACATGGATACATATATTGTCTGTAAAGCATGTGTGTAGTGTTCAGGGCGTTTACATAATTGACCATGATCATATTGGGTCTGATGATTGGTGGAATAGCATGGAGGGCTATTTTTGGGATGAGTCCTTTTGGGGCTGTGCCGATTTCTTAACATTTTTGTAGAAATTGTAAGTGCGTATAAAACTGTAAAAGTTTAGTTGCTGTTTTTTTAATGTGATTTAAGATTTCCTTCATGCAGGATGTAAATATATATCAAAGAGGTAGATCTATCTATGGTTAATATCTTACCATAGTTGTCTGCGACAGAAGTGACAAGTATAATTTTGACGTTTTCGAAAAGCTTGAATTGTTTTATAAAATGTGATATGCCTTTTAATTTTATTTATTTTTTATCGTTATTTTATTGTACTCGCGGAAGATCGATGAGATTATAATTTTCGTTTAATTGTAGGTACCTAATTGTTATTTAATCACTGTGCGTCTTTTTACTTTTAAAAACTTGACATTGGCGGAACTAATGTGCGGAGTCACATTATCGGAAGCCAGATAAAATGGCATTGAATTGAATTGAATTATACCGTGTAAATTTAATTGAATATATTTCAAATATATTGTCAAATTTTAATTAAGAACCACAAAGTTTTTGATGGAACCCGAATAAAACGCATAATAACCTTAGTTAAACAAGGAACCTAGACCTTGAAACTCGATCTAACAAAGTTTGTATTAGTCCCTGAAGTGACACAACTTGTCTCGAATTCTTCCTCCAAAGGGTACGAGAAGGTCAAAACTTTTAGAAATTTATTACTTACGCAAGCATCTTGGAAGTGCTGTAGATAAATTACACACGAGTGTAAACTAAATTATTAAGAGGCCTGCGGAGCAATCCTAGTTCATACAAACGAAATACTAAAACCATTTGTAAATGATAGATATTTTTAAGGTAGTGTGTACAGAATATCTAGGTTCTCAAATATATATTAAATAAGAACACTGATTTAAACATGAAATGTGAAAAAAATAAGCTTTCTATAAAATTTTTAAATTGCTTATTTAAATTGTCTTTAAATCAGTGTCCTTTCAAAATATACAAGGTGAATTTGTGAACATCGTCCAAATTCATACTTGAGCCTTGGTAAGTGATCGGCATCATGAACCAGTAACGACTTTTGGGAAATTCGTAAAATTAAATTTCGACTTCCCATAGTGATTCACTTAGGACTGGGAGTGAATTACTATGGGAAGTCAAAATTTCGTTATACGAATTTCACCAAAATCGTTATTGGTTCATGATGCCGATCACTCACCAAGCCTCTAGTATGAATTTGGACGATGGTCAAAAAGTCACCTTGTATATTTGGGAACCTAGATATTCTGTAATTCAATCGTAATAAACACACACTATCCTAATAATGTCTATGATTTACAAATTGTTTTGGTATTTCATTTGTATGGACTAGGATATTTTTTGGTCCGTACTATGTCAACTGCACAAAACTAAACTCGTTTTTCACATATCGTAACTGAGTTAATCGGTTTAATAAAAATAATATATTCAATTACTATTCTTGTGATAAACATGTCTAACAAAAACGCATACACTCTATAAAAAGTTACGAAATTAATTTCTTTTTTCTCCTTTTAAATGGTGGTTATCCTCAAATCATACAAGCTTGATATTTGTATTAAAAACTAAGTGAACAAATTGACTCCGTAAGTTTCGGCCAACATTTCTCGCGACCAATGGCTGCGCCGTCAGACCTGGCTGCTGAATCACCGCGTTCAGCGGCCGCCTGGTTTCGTTGCGGCGGCCTCGGTTCATTCTTGCAACTAATTTTGCTGAAAAGTAGGGCGATGATCTTATCCTGCAAATTCAACTATAAAGCGTAGGAAAAAAAATTTGCGACGGAGAGAGATGTTTCTAAAAAATATAGGATCACATTTAACCATTTTTACTAACATTTTGTCTTTTACTTCATTCAAGTTATTAATTTTTCAACGGACCGCCCCGTCGCAATGCTCAAAATCAACGGTAGTCAGACGCAACAGCCGGACGCTACCCCCCAGGGGTGTCATCCAGGGGTGCCACGGGTCCGGAATGACGGTCGCGTTCATCACGTTACCGCCGCGCCGACGCGACGACGACGCGACGTATGAAAGAAACCACATGTACATTCTCATATTTCTCATACAACCGCTGGCGGTTGCGTCCAAGCCGCTGGCGGTTGCGTCTTAGCCGCTGGCCGTTGCGTCCTAGCCGCTGGGGGTTGCGTCCGAGCAAGTGGTCGTGTACAACGTTTTGAAGAAACCAAGGCCTAGAATATTTTAATAATTTCAACTGGAAGCCGAATTATATAATAAAAACTTAGTTTTTCGTGAGGGTGGATTCTCCGGTAGGCCCAGACCGCGCGATTTTAAACAGAAAAAAACGTCAGAGATATAGGTATTCAAATATTTTCTGTGGTCCTAATTGATGCAAAACGAGGTGCTCAATCTGACATTTTGTAGACACGTAACTTTCTTTTGAGAACTTAAATCTGTGTGTCCAAACGATCATATTCCATCTCAGAATATATTATTCTGGGTATTCCATCGTAAAACTTAAATACAAACTGACCGAACTTTATAAAATTATATAAAAAATTAACCAAAACTTACAACTTATAATAACAAACTAAAAACATATTTAATACAAAAATGTCCCTACACAATTGAAGAATACTTAAATAACTAGAATATTAAGATTTATAGATACTCGTATAAAAGAAACAAATTGTATTTACCTAGATTTTAAGCACAATAAAGCCTTGTTTATGATACTTACTTACTTAAATATAAGATTGATATGTTTCTTTATATCCCATATATATACTTATATAGGTAATTACCTATTTAGAATAAGAATAATTATGTTACTAGCTTTAAGTTACTTTGCTGTGCCCGACAGGGTCCATAATTGATACCACAAATGTTATTTAAGACCTTTCAAACATTATGGTGCAAATTAATTTGAATTTGAATTTGAACTTTAAGGAAAGTTGTCAACATTTGTTGCGAAAAATGTATAATATGTAAGTATCTTGTTATCTTGAAATCTAAAAAATACGGGTGTTTCTTTTCTGTGTATATCATGAAATACACGGAAAATTTTAATAAATTTCTGGTTTATGCATTTTGACTATATATTCTAGGATTTTGAAATTTGAAAACATGTTTGGATAAATTTTCCTCGATAGAAATAATTGTTGAAATGAAGTCTTCAAACACACTTTTTCTCCCCGTTTGACGAATAGGAACCATTTACAGAACTCAAACATATTTTATTAGGTGTGTTTCAACAATATCTAGAAATTTTACATTTGAAATTTTGCTAGCTATTTTAGTTTTTTTATAAAAATTATAAAACTAACATTTTTCGCTTTCGCCCTGAATCCGCCCCTCACGCACTGAGCGTGTTTTCGCTTGGAGTGACAGTGACAAAAATTAAATTCGCATAGCCTCTTAAGTAACACAGAATACATAATTTAGACGTATAGGATGAATTTAATAAATACTAAAACTCAAATAGTTTATTTTGTAAAATAGGTATACATAATGCAATTTGTACGAGTCAAATTTAATCTTATAAAAATATATGTAAAAGAATAAGAAAGGTACATGAACTAAATAAAAAAAAATTAAAAATTCCGCTCCCATTCTACGTATTTTCTTTTTCAATGAAATACAATATAATAAATTTGTATAGTAAATTAAAGATGAACTAGCGGACACCCTGCAGCGTTGCTCGCGTGGATCCCGTAGGAATTTCCTTAAATCCCTACTTGGTGGATGTCTAAGTTATAGAAGGAACATACGAGTAAAGTTCAAATTTCACGTTTCTAGGTCCAGCCGTTTGGTCTAGGCGGGCGTTGATAGATCAGTCGTCAGAGTAATGGGTAATAAATCTCGAAACTGAGCAAGGAGAAGATCTCTGGGCGTCCTTCACGTTAGGTCATTCAATTTATGTTGTCTGTGTAATTTATATTCATCCTAAAGCCTTTGATAATGTTTATATGAAATGGTTTTGTTTGTTAGAGGATAAAATATCAAAGATAAGTGGTAATTTAATTGTCTTAGGTGACCTCAATCTAAATAGTGCGTCTCTAAATATTATAAATTACTATGGATTTTTTATTAATGTATGTGGTATGATAGAGAATAATGAGGTGATGAATGAGCATGGTGGTAAGTTGGATGTGGTACTAACGCAGGAGTGTCGGGGTAGGGCGGATGTGAGTGCAGCGGATACTGGTCTGGTTGCCCACACCGATAAATACCACCCTCCGCTGGAAATTGCGATCCCAATAGCTGAAGCACATAAAGCCCACTGTGGTGACAGATTAGAGCCGAGTAACATAAGTCCACAACGTGACTGGAATTTTTCGAAAGGGGATTTTGTGCTCTTTTACAATCTGCTTCGGAAGGCTTCATGGGACAGTGTTTATCAATGTAAAGATGTCGACACCGCCGTGGAATTGTTTTATGACGTTATCTATGATATATTTGATGTTACTATACCAAAGAAAATTAGATCCAAGAGTAGCCAGAGAAGGTATCCTGTGTGGTTTACCGGTGATTTAATTCATGATATAAACCAAAAAGCAGCACTCCATCGAAAATGGAAAAAAACAAAAGACAGGGTGGTGTATGAATCTTTCAGTAAGGTTAGGTCGGCGGTAAAGTCAAAAATCGCGATTAGATATGATGACTATGTACGTGACGTCGAAACTAATATAAAAGCTGACACTAGAGCCTTCTGGAAGCACGTAGCGAATCTTAGGTCAAAATGTAGGTTTGAGCCCAAGGTAACCCATGAAGATACAGAGCATGTTGGTGAAGCAGCAGCGGGCGCTTTTGCAAACTTTTTTTCTGACGTATTTCTGCCTGATTGCCCTACACTAAGCGCGGAAAAGACAAATCGTGCTGATACCAAGCGTACTGCCAACCACGTTGAAATTACTGAAGTGTCAGAGCGTGATATCGAATTAGCGCTTCGTAAACTAAGACCCCGCAGCTCCACAGGACCCGATAACATCCCACCTTACGTGTTAAAAGCATGTGCCGACGTTCTCACAACGCCCATATGTTTTCTGTTTAATTTTGCGTTGACCTGTGGCAAATACCCGTCTAGGTGGAAGCTCTCTCGCGTGACCCCAATCCCTAAAACTTCAGACCACTCTCGAGTCGAGGATCATCGCCCAATCGCTATTGTTTGTTCCCTGGGAAAGGTTTTTGAGTCCGTGTTACACAGGAAACTGTGTCCACAAGTTCAGCCATACTTGTCAGATTCGCAGCACGGATTCAGGGGTCGTCGGTCAACCAACTCAAATCTATTGACTCTCGTTGATGCTATATCCGGGCATTTGGACAACAGCTCTCAAGTGGACGTAGCCTATCTTGACTTTAAAAAGGCTTTTGATAGAGTAGATAATGACGTCCTACTTGAAAAGCTATGTACCTTTGGGTTTGCTCCGAGACTACTCAGATTGTTTGCCGACTACCTTCGAGATCGGCAGCAGTATGTCAAGTATGGTTGTTACACTTCGAAACCTTACCATACACGATCAGGCGTAAGTCAGGGTTCAATTCTTGGCCCGCTTCTTTTTGTCATAATGATAAATGATATAGAGGATGTCCTGGAACATGTATCCAGTCTTCTGTATGCTGATGATCTCAAGTTGATATTCAACATAAGAGAAATAGTCGACTGTAACCTACTACAGAGGGACTTGGATGCTGTGTATCTCTGGAGTGTACAGAACAAGCTGCACTTTAACCCCAGCAAATGCTTTTGTATGTCTTTTACGAGGGCAACCCAGAGCCATACAGCAACATATACTCTAGGATCCGAAAACATAGCTCGTGTGAACTCAATAAAAGACCTTGGTGTAACATTTGACACGACTCTTACGTTCCATGAGCACATGAAGACCTTGGCAGCTAATTGCTCCAAAAGGCTAGGTTTCGTTCTTCGCAATGCTAGGGATTTCCAAAATCCTAAAGCAATAGAACTTCTTTACACAGCTTTAGTGAGAAGCAAGATAGAAACCGGGGCCGTCGTCTGGAGCCCTCATGAAGCAAAATACGTGCTCTTGCTGGAGAAAGTGCAGAAAGCGTTCCTCCGTTTTCTCTACAAAAAGAAATATGGGTACTATCCCTTTATGTACCCGACAAAATATCTTTTAGGTATGCTGGGTTTTAATTCACTTGAAGTCCGACGGAACTGTGAGCAACTTGTTACAGTCTGTCATATGTTGCGTGGAGAATCAGACTGTCCACAGCTCACTAGTTTAGTATGTCGTCTCTTTGTGCCAGATAAATATCTCAGGGCTCGCAAGCACGTACTGCTATCGGTACCATCAGTACGCACAGTCGCCCGCAGTCAGTCTCCGTTAGTGCGCACACTATCCTCCCTCAACGCACTGTTGTCGTTAGAACCAGAATGTGATTTGTTTGCTGACAGGTTTACGAGTGTGAGTAATAAATGTCAGGAGTTCTGTGAGCGTCATTTTGTTTAATTACTTGTTTGTTTTAATTTACTGTATAATTATTTTCTTTTGTGAAATGTATATAAATATTGTGTGAAATGTATAACGTGTTAGTATTATGCTGTAATGTTATATATTTTAATTAAATAAATAATAATAATAATAATAATAATAATCTCTTAAGGCACTGTGAAATTTGTGGGAAAATCGTCAAATGTACTAAATCACTGAAATCTGTGTTTTTTGCAAATATTTTGTTTCTACAACTTTCCGTGAACGTAATTCGTAAGACTCAAAACTCGTTTAGTAGTTATTATTAAACCGCATTACAAACTAGAAATCAAGCAAAAACAAATTTTAAAGCACAGTATTTATAGTCTTGTTTTTATATTTTTATTATTATATTGAATTATAAATTTATACAAGTAACACAATAGTATAAATAAACTTAGTAATAAATCAAGATATATTTCGGGCCCCGTATAAAATTGTCATGTTTAAAGGTAGATTTGTTTTTATTTTATGTTGAGCAAAAGTGGGTATTCTTCTTGAAACTCGTGACCAAAGCTCATGTTACCCACTCTTGCTCAACATAAAATAAAAACAAATCTACCTTCAAACATCACAAAAATATATATTTATATATTTCATAATTTACTACAACTGATGCCGGGCCCAGTGGGGCCCGAAATATATCTTGATTTATCTTGGTTTATTTATAAAATGATATAAAATATGTTAGAATGCTGGATCTGGTACCTTAGATTAGGGATCAAGGTATGTGTATGCAGAGTTTCAATTTCCCGAATCGACAGGATGCGGCGTATTCAACAACGATAGTCGCCTTAAATGGTAAAGAATAGGATCGATAAACAGAAAAGACATTTTTCATCTTTCAAATCTATTGTCTTGACTGAAACTATTCGATAAAACATTTATTCTGCACTTTAAATTCATGAAATACGATCTTGAGATCGTTTTCCATGATTTAAAGCCGAAGTAAAATTCCTAAAAGGTGTTGAAAATTTGATCGTGATTTTTTTATGATGTAGGTAAGTATATAAGTAGTGACTACGTTCACATTTAGATTTTTCACATTCAACTTTTTTGTCACATGAAATTATTATAACTTACATTATATGGGCTGAGAGTGTTACATATTTTATTAAGGACTAAATAACACTATACCAGTTGGTAATAAAGTAATATAAAAAACGGCCAAGTGCAAGTTGGACTCGCGCATGAAGGGTTCCGTACCATTATCTATAAAAACGGCAAAAAAATCACGTTTTTTGTATGGCAGCCCCCTTAAATATTTATTTTATTTTGGTTTTAGTATATTTTGTTGTTATAGCGGCAACAGAAATACATCATCTGTGAAAATTTCAACTGTGTAACTATCACGGTTCATGAGATACATGCCTGGTGACAGACGGACAGATGGACAGACAGACGGACAGACAGACGGACAGCAGAGTCTTAGTTATAGGACCCGTTGGTTGAGAGTCGGACTAGTGCACGAAGGGTTCCGTACCTCCACTAAAACGGGTAAGGAACCCTTAAAATAAAGATGTCATAGCAACATCAAGGCTACAAAAAACAAGGCGCTAAAACGGTAGCTGACAAACAATTCAGTAAGGAATTCAAATTTTTAATGTTTCTTACGTATGTATTATATTTCAAACTTGTATGGTACAGGTCCCGGCAGTAAATAATGCACATCGTATCGTAGCGTCATATCTGTCGCACGAAGCTCTAACAATTCGGTAATAGAGACGACGCTCTACGAAGCTGAAGATAGCCGATGTGCATTATTTTCGGCCGCGTAAACAAATACCGTTGATACTTTTGAACATTTCTTGCCGTGATAGAGTGACTGTAGTTTCTAAAGCGCACATTTTCGTAGTTAAATGTTAGGGAATAAAATGTTGGCTGTGACTTTTCCTCTATCACCTGCAGTAAGTTTCATAGTATTTGTGAAGAAAAATGAAAAAACCCACTAATTGAGAATTTCCCCGATAAACACCGGGAATTTTCCCGATGGGAATTTTCCCGCACCCATCTCTAACTGCGACGGACAGACGGACGGACAGTTTTGTTTGGCACCCTATGGGTACGGAACCCCAAAAAAAAAACAGTATATCTGTCGCAGGTAAATTGTCCCAACCGTAATATTATAATTTCACTAGTGACATTAAAACTGCACGGATTTTTGTCAATTTCACGGCACGATTTTAGTGAAATTCTAAATACTCAAAAATAGGAGAAGCGTGTTAGTGCTGGTAACATATCATAAATTCTGTTGAAAAGTGCATGGCAACATTCCTATTTTTACTTTTTAAATTAAAACTATAAGTATTCTGTGTGTTTATGACCAATTTGTTGCGTAGAAAGATTGCGTTGTGTTTTTGTATTGCGATAAAAAAAAATATGAAAAATATTAAATAAAAGAAGATTTAGTTGTGAAGAAACAGTTTGTTTAATTCCTAGAACTGCGCTGGCCCTCACAAAATATTCAATAAATTCTTGATCCGAGCGAAGCGGGGTGGACTTGTCGGGTTCAAACTTGACAGAGGCCTGACATGGAAATACCACATTGACGCGCTATGTGGTCGACTTGGCGGCGCGTGCTTTGCGCTAAGGCGTCTGGCGCGCGTGGTGCCGCGGGACGTGGTGCGCGCCTGCTACTTCGCAACCGTACACTCGCTGCTGCAGTACGGCGCCCAGCTGTGGGCGCGCGCCGCCGACTGCGAACGTGCCTTCCGTATGCAGAAACGCGCGATCAGAGCTATTATGCAAATACCACGGACAGAAACAGTGAAGCCACATTTCAAGTCCCTTGAAATAATGACACTCCCATCTGTTGTCATCTTTCAGGTGGCGGTGTATACCTACCAAAATATCGGCTCATATAAAATACGTATAAGACCGCGTACGGGTGACAAAATCATTGGCGTGAAACATAGACTTAAAAAGTCAAGTATGCTTACGCATGTTATGGGCTCCACTGTTTACAATTTGTTGCCTAAAAATATTATAGGATCTCCAAATCTACAAATATTTAAATCCAGGTTGAGGCGCTGGCTTGTCGAGCAGGCGTTCTACTCGGTGAAAGATTTTTTTATGACAAGCGCAATGTAAGGCTTACTTATTATGTGTTTTGTAAAATTATACATTGTATTATTATTTTAATTTAGATTTAAGTATTTATAAAGTGACATGTAATGAATATTACGAAATAAATGATTATGATTATGAGTGGAGTGGAGCGAGGCGACCTCTATACTGAGACATGCAGTCGTTCTTCGCTGGATCTAGCAGGATTTTTCTCGAATGATACGACTTTGTTTCGCTTTGAATTCTTGTTTTATTTCTTTTTTATATAATTTTTATTAACATTAAGGAAGGGGAACTCTGAAATTCGCAGGTCACCCGCTTATCGTGCCGGAGGTATTTTACTTCTCGAGGACCCCAGGAGGAATCTTATGGAGAGTCAACTTCTCCTCACCAGGACTCTAGAAGAAATATTTATTGAGAGTCACCTTCATATAGATGGGACTCTCTAAGGAATCTTGCTCGTGTTTTTGTTTGAAAGATCTTTTATACTCGATCTGTATTTATTTTTGGAAAACACGAATTAAATCAGTCAATACGACGTATGTCGAGCCATAAAGGTTATCGATTGAAAAATTAAACACGAACAAATAGTCCTTTAACCTACCTATAAGACCTAACCTAACCTAAACCTAACATATTGCGGCTATTATGTTACAATACTTTTAACAGAATTCATGACGCAACGACATGGACATTTTATATGAGAGCGAATTCGCTTAGATTAATTTTTGTTAAGGTGTGTTAATTCGAAAACCATTTCGAGATTTTGGTTTAATAAGCCGTATTTTAGAACTTGAGGTCTAAAAAACTTTATGATGATGGATATTTTGACGAAAAAGCTGCAACTTCCATTTGCCTTAGTGTGACGTCACTTGAGAAATGGCTGTTTAGAAGCGTGTCCTTTGCTACCAAGATAAATGTATAATATTTTGCTTCAGATTAGTTTGACAGCTGGATGACAAATGAGTAGACAGACAGAGACAGACCACTTTTTTTATAAGCAATCACACATCACAATCAGTGTTATGTCTAAAATTCTCAAGTGACGTCACATCAAACAATTCTTTAAAAATCATAAAAAAATAATGGTTAATTTATATACCAAAATAATGAACGACCTGTTGAACTAAACTTACCATTACTCGCAAAATTTACCTAACAAAACTGCAAAGAGAAGTTGGTCAAGTATTCGAGTACATAACCCTAAAACTACATTCTAAATCGGTGTTTTCAGTATTGTTTTTTTTTTAATACAGCATATGGCACATAATATACAGAAATTACAAATTCTTAACTACTTTGGTCTTTGAAATAGACTCCGTAATAAAAATGGTCTAAAACTGACAACTTTGTCGGCCCCCTATTTCTTTATTCTTGAAGAAAACATAGGGTTACCATCCGTCCGAATTTGTCTGGAATTCCGGTTTTCCGTCTGGACTTTGTTCCGTTTTTTAATTTGTCCGGACTTTTGAGTTTACTAAAATAATCCTTTTTTAATAAACTAATTTCACAAAAATTAATTATCTTTAACTTTGATGGGAGTTTTCATAAGTTATTACTCCGCACTTGCTATCCCTGTTACAACGTCCGCTGATTCGCTTAGGATTAATAATTTCATTTTGTGTTTTAAAAATGTCCGAAAGTTTTTGAAATGTCTAGCTTTTTCAAATTCCGAAATGGTTATCTAATTGGACCATAGATATCATAATACTATTGACAATAGTAAATATAATATAATATAATATAATATAATAAATATAATACTGATAACAATAGTCTATTGTTATCAGTGAATTGGACATGTAGCGTGGATTGGTTGTGTCCAAAATCGGAACTAACGCCGTTACCAAATTCCTTGTTTCACAGCTTCTAGCACTATACATTTTGAGACTCTTCGAATGCCAGATAGCTCGCCGGGCTCGGACGAATTTAGCTGGTCGAGCAAGCACCAATGAGTTTTTTGAAATTTACGATGGTAAATCACGTTAGGACGTTAAAATCGTCTCCAAAAAGAGAGGGTTTTAATTTAGGTAGTAGTTTTAGGAAATAAAAGTTACGTTATTTAAGGTGTTTTGCCAATTGTTTTACACCTGCAGCCTGTGGACCCAATAAACGCAAGGTATACAATTCCCTACGCACCCATTTAACAACATCTTCAGGTACCTAGTTGCTGGGAGTGCCGTGGTACTGTAGTTAGGGTTGCCAGATGGGAGAAGCAAAATATCTGGGCAAAATTTCAAAAAGTCGGGATTTTGGGATTATGGTCGGGACAAATGAATATAACAAATCAAAAAATTATCTTTTATTATTAAAATTAAAGTGATTACAACAAAATACTTATTTGCCCGCTGACCGTTGTTATTTGTTAATTGTCGGGACAATTTGTATTTTTTCCGGACTCTGGACATCGTATGGAATGTCGGGACAATCCTGATGAATCCCGACCATCTAGTAACCCTAGTCCCTGGTCAGGAGAGGAGTGTACTTACGTTCACTTTCAAGGCGCATTTACCAAGCAATTTTTTGCTTAAGGGGGAACGATTCGTATCCTCTACGAAACGCACCACTAAAGATGGTTCTTCTTATTTTTGAATGTAAATAAACGTTATTAATTGATTAGTTTGTCTTTAAATGTAGTTTATACATATATATATATATATATATACAAACACTTAATAAAACAAAATGCAAGTTAATGGTCACAATGAAATTGACAAAAAATCTAACCTAATAAAGCGTCTAAACTAATAAAAAGTATGTATGCGTGCTATCGAAGAAGCCGCCGCCGGCCGCCGCTAACCCGCTCATCACTTCTGTTATGTTAAAACACGAGGGTGAACGAGTCGTATCCTCTACGAAAAGCACAACTTAAGATGGTTCTACTTATTTTTGAATTACAGATATTAAATAAATGTGACTAATGGTATTTCGCGATCAATGTTAAATGACAGTTGGGCTTTTCCGGCAAAATTTCATTATTTTATGCATTACGTTTTAAATGTATGGGCACACAATCTTAAAAGCGTTTTTCAAGTTTGTGTGCCAATAAATTTACAACGTAATGCATAAAATAACAAAATTTTGCCGGAAAAGCCTAACTGACACTAAACTATGTTCGCGAAATGCGATCATTACATTTATTTAATATCTGTAATTAAAAAAAAAAAAAAAAAGATGTGCGTTTCGTAGAGGAAACGAATCGTTTCCCCTTAAGGTGGGCCATCCCGCTTAGCTGCCATATAAATTATTTAGGTGTTTGTGAAATATATTTTGAGTTACTTGGCCAAATTATTCCGTTTTGCAGTTGTTTTGCTGAGCTTTTATCTCTTTTAAGCCAAAAATGTATAAAATAATATTTTCGCGATAGTATGGTTTTATTTATCCTTTATCCATTGGCGTTAAAGCCATAAATTTCCTACCTAATCTGATAACTGCTGTACAGTGGTTTCAATGAAATGGTATCGACTGAAAAACTACCCTTTTCGCCTGAAATCGCTGACGTTATCGCCGCATTTTTTACCGAGGTTTTGTTTATTTTAACGGCTTTTATGGTATCGGATGTATTTGCAACTATCGAGGGATTTCGTGATAAAGTATCGCACTGTTTTAACCCGGCGAGGATATTGTGGTGCAGAATCGCACGCCGATGATGAGGAGGGTCATTATGACCCATATTTCGTTTTTAATTGTTACATGTTTTTTTCAGTGTAGGTTTATGCTTGAACATTTTAATAATATATTGTTAAAAAAAAACACATTTTAGGGTACAGATCCAAAAGTTTTATTTGTTTCACTAAATGCCTACAACATAATCAACTTTAATCGACTCAACGTTTTAAACTTAATCATATTTACCTTTTTTTTCGTCTGCACACATGTCGCTCTTTTCTCAGTCGCCGGCCAACTGAAAAACTGTGTGCCAGGCAGAGGGCGTCATTAGCGACAGCTATCGAGACAACCAATAACATACGACCACGTGACAAAAATCTGAAAATGAGCAGGGTAATATTGACCCCTCCTCATCCTCGCCGGGTTAAGTATTTTGTTGTGTTATGGCTTTTGAAGAGGCCTTTTATGGACGTTTTTGAGATAAAAAATATCGATCCACGTGATTACATGTAATCAAGGACTTTTTTATATGATTTATCTTTTTAGTTAGATAAATTTCGTTACAAAGATGCGTTTGTATTAAACTGAACATAACCAAGACATGATCATGTTAAGGGGGAATATCGTCAAAATCGACACTTTTTGAAGAAATTAATCTGCTGCTAAAAAAATGCCCGAAGCTTAATAAATTAGTATAACAATTCTGGGACTTTTTCTATATTTCGGACTATCAGAAACGCGATTGGAGGAATAGCCTATCCCCGACGCAGGGGACCTTCGCAGGGGATTTTTGGAATAAGCCATTTCACTCGATAGAAATTATTATCGAAATTAGGTCTAAATTTACACACATTTTTTTGATATTCTGAAAAATTGGGAAAGCATACAGACTTCAAAAATATTTATTTAGATGGGTTTTAACGATACTTACCTAAATTACTAATTATAAAAATTTCATAGATATTTTAGTTAATTTTGTATTAATTTAAAACCGATTTTTTGTGATTTTTCCCCGATTTCGTCCCTCTTGCACTGCGGGTTTTCCGCCTGGAGTAACGGGGACCCTTGCACGGACGATATATCACCTAAAGGTTAAAGCTCTTCTAAGCGAGACTAATCGAATGGGAGGAATTAGGAATAATATATTTATTTCTATCTTATCTATCAAAGTTGATTAACTTTGTTGTATTAATTAATCTAAAACTCGTACGTAATACTGTGTTTAAAACCATTGAGAAAATGCATCGATCGAAGGTGACCGACATAGCCTGCCGAATCAGTAAGTTGAAGTGGCATCACACTGGCCATATCTGTCGCCGACGTGATAACCGTTGGGGCCGTAAGGCATTGAAATGGAGACCACGTACAGTAAAGCGCAGCGTAGGCCACCCTCCTGCCCGCTGGACTGACGATCTGAAGGACGTTGCGGCCTGGATGATGATGACTGAGGACCGCCAAGAGTGGCGTCATATTGGGGAGGCCTATATCCAGCAGTGGACGAATACGGGCTGATGAATGGATGGATGGATGGAGAAAATGCAATATTTTCAATTTTTTTTTTGTATTGTCCCCATAGTACAGCAAGCCTGCTCAAAACCAAGATTAGTATTGTTACTGTCACTTTCTTTAATGTACGAAACTCAAGGGATGGCATGAATTTAATGGTTTCGTGCAACTGGAGGTAGTTTCACAAGTATATAAGAAAGAATGGAATGAGTTTTATTTCCAACACCACAGAAAACAAATTACAAACAAAATAGCCATATTATGTGGTTATAAAAAAGGAGTCAAGCTCAGTTTAATGCCACAGCCGAAGCTACAGCGCTGGTATTCTGCTGGATTCTAATAAAATTAAATATATTAACTATAACATAGTAATTAAAAAGCGTAAAGTGTAAAATACATATAAATGATAAGAAAAATAAATAAATTGTAGTCGATTAATAAGTAAATATGTAAATCTGGTATAAATAAACTAATAATAGTGTTAATACTTAAAAAAAATGCATATTTATAAAAATACTACATAGATTATTTCATTTCAAAGCATCGTGATTTGCTTTTCAATTAAATGTATTTTTATGTATGTAATTAAATGTATGTAAATAAAGTATTTCTATAAACCTCATTAAATATATGCACACTTTTTAAAATTGTGACTGAAATGGCCCAAAATACATCTCAGACTACATATTGAAATAATTGATTGATTCATTCATTCATTAAATTTCATGTCTTTTTTAGCTAAATGTATACAAAATCAAAACAAAATTACTTTTAAAAATAATCCAAAAATGTAATTCATGATTTTTCAATCGAAACAATTTGCATGATGATTTGCGTTCCTCAAGAAACCTAAGAAGTGCGAGATGGACTCGTGCAATAAGGACTCCGGAACCCTAAAAACATTATACTAATTACTCTAAAAAGGACCCTGCATTATGCCATCCATTAGATGATAAAAGCCTTGAGAGTTTTTATTAAAACACGTTGCACACTATATTATTACACTATTTTAAAACCTGCATACAGTAGTAACTATTAAGTAAGTAGAGACTATTTTTAGAATACCTAGAAGTTGCAAAGAACTAAATAAATAATAGAAGTCATAAAAAATCAAGTAAATTGACCCCTATTGTGTTCTTATAGATATGTCTGTGAGTATATATATCTCAATTTCCGTCGATACACACAATATGTCTTAGCAGTCGTTTCATAAAAGCAAATAAAGTCAACCTTGCTCACCCAACTTAGATCGGCAATCTTCAATGCAAACTATTCCCTATCCAATTGACTTAGAGGTCACGTAAAGTAAGGTTAAATTGATTAATACTCTCCAGTACTAAGCCTACCGTATGATCACAGTCAGTAGATCTATTCATCATGTTGTGCTGAATAATGTATTGATGATAATGCATTCATTGCCGTGAAGTTGTGAAGGAATTGTTATGCTGGGAAACTGCCATGGGCGCCGCGCCGGCAGAAAAATATCCTTTAGGTGCAGCCTGTTTTTCATATATTTCATTTCATTTCATTTATTTAATTCATTAACAATAAAATTGCATTTGAAATTATTCTTATATACTAGGTATGAACTTAAAGTCTAACACAAAATAAAAATTATAAAATTGCAATACTAATATACTAATAACAATCAAAAAATATGTCACGTTCTTAGTAAAACTACGAGTAACAATATTAACTAAACTAAACGAACAAAATCTCAAAATGTTTACAAGTCATCAACAGAGTACAAGCACCTATCTAACAAGAACTGCTTTAGTTTATTTTTAAACGTGAGTTGGCTGGTAATTTGTTTAAGTTCTGTTGGCAATTTGTTGAACAACTGAACTGATTAGAATCTTGTAGAATGAATAGCAATTTCTAACCTAGGTGAAAAAACTACTTTTAAGTCTTTGCGTCGAGAGTCCAATCTTTGTTTCAGTTGTACCACAGTTTCAAACTTATGAAGATTCTTAACAAGGTTTGTTAGAAGAACCAATACGTACAGACTGGGAGCTGTAAGGATACCTAGATCCTTAAAATGATCACTGCATGATTCTGTTTGGGGAATTCAAACAATCGTACGAATCGCTCTCTTTTGAATATACCTAGATTAGTATCGTGTCCCAGAATAAACCATTTTAGCCACTGGCTATCTGGCTCAAATCACGTGATAGACTCCATCGGGTAAGTTTAAAAATAAATAATCATAGGTATTCTCAGTACCATTCAAATAACGAAGGTAGGAATCATCGCCAGAGGTTGTATTTTCGGACGTTTTCTATACAATCCATGACAGATAATGCACTTCCGGTTGGCTAGAAAATGACATGCTTATCTGTCTGGAAGAAATCGCTATAAGTGATAAGGCCGCCAATTGTTACCTTCTTTCATAAGTTTGTTCTTTTACCTGATTTGTTTATTTTGGTGTACAATAAAGAGTATTTGTCTTGTCTTGTCTTATCCTTAATACAGTGATTAAAGAGCAGATAGCCGCCAACGACCTTGAGTTGACCTCTGTCGGTACAAATATCGACAGAAACTATATTGAAATAACGTTCATATCAGCGGGCACTGCATTACTACTTCGCTGGGTCTCAAGATAGCGCAAAATTGGGGAAAATAATTGTTTTCACATGGACGCGATGGACGGAAAAAAAATCCATTAATAATTTTTCTAAGCAAAATTTTCCTTATATTTTAGTGCAAGAACCACACAAATACCATTAGTGATTGTGGTTTCACAGAAATAACCAATTTCACTTAATTTTAGTCTAAAAGCAGTTTGATTTCGAACAAAATTTTCTTGCTGTTTCTCTTACGCGAAAAAAAAAATCCTAAATGAAGTTATATTTTATAGTTTAACATACATGTTTTTTACAATTTTTAAACATACCGTTTAAGAGAAATAACTTTATCAATAGAATCATTTTCGGATGATGCTAGGTCTTCCTAGGCGCCTAGCTTATCTGACTATTAAGGGTCCGTATAACGTCAGATCCACAACTTCAAATGACAATTTCACATTGTGTAACTTGGTCTAAATAATATAGACAGTAGACTATAGGGCTGATCTATCATCTTAGAAAAAACGCGAAAGCGTTAGTTCACTCGATAATGTTACCTCTAAATTTCGAGTGCTAAAGGGCCTTCCTTAATCATACAGCCTTGAACTTTGTATTGAAAATAAGTGAACAATGACCACGTCCATTCATCTCAGAATATTTTAATTATTTCATCTAGAACCCGAGCTATTAAATAAAATCTCGGTTTTTCGTGAGCGCGTGTTTCTTTGTGGTCGTAACAAACACGGCTTAAGAGCGCGTCATAGAGTTCAGTTCTGAATGATGCAAAATGAGGTGCTCAATCTGACTTTATATGCATCATTAAAATATGAGACTCCGTATTTAAGGCGATATGTAAAAAAATAGAGGTGCTTTTTTTGTGTATTTTATGAAATACACAGAAAATTTTAATACATTTCTGGTATATGCATTTTGTCTATACATATAATTTAGGGTTTTGAAATTGGAAAATATGTTTGGATAAATTTTCCTCGATAGAAATAATTGTTGAAATGAGGTCTTCAAACACACTTTTTCTCCTCGTTTGACGAATAGAAACTCAAACATATTTTATTAGGTGTGTTTCAACAATATAGCCGATTCTCAAGGCTTTAAATTTAGTTTTAGTGCTGTCAAAGCTAAATTTTCTTCATTGTAAAATAGTTATTAAATGCTAGGAACAGAAGCTAAATTCCTTTTGAAAAATTTAGGTTTTGACAGCACTAAAACTAAAATTAAAGCCTTGAGAATCAGCTTTATTATCTAGAGATAAAGGCGACAACAACAGATTTAAACACTGTCTAAAGTTAAACACCGTTTTGTAGTAACACAGTTGATATTAAAAATTTTGCTAGCTATTTTAGTTTTTTTTATAAAAATTATAAAACTAACATTTTTAGTTAGTTTTAGCCTGAGTACAATACTTAGCCCATTTAAAATTTAGCAAAAATACTGACATGAAATTAATATGTAGGTATAACAGATACACTTATCTTACATATCATATCGTCGGTTTTAACGTAATAAAATTAATTAAATAATCTATGTGTACAGGTAATAGTTTTATGTAATAAATAATAATAGTATGGGGAAATAAAATACACAGGGAAATAATAAATATTGGGTTTACTTAAATTTAATAAAACTTTACTTTACTTTATGTATGGACACGTTTTTTTTCCACTTTATTATTAGTATAGTATATATAGTATTTATATAGTATAAGGACATCCGCATCACTTCCAAGGTCAAAATGAATATCTCTTTTATTCGATTTAAAAGTGGCCCAGTAAATTTCGTTGAGCAATTTATATTGAAAGCTCGGTCCTTAAGGGCCTTACTATTGCCAAATGGGTACTTTCTAAAGCCTACTCCTACTATTCAAAAATAATGAAAAAATGTATTATGAATAATCAACTCTTAGACAACATATGCAACATTTTTCTTTTTCATACCACCAAAACTTCCACATGAATTTTTTTTTTTACTGAATGTTGTTTTTTGACCTCAAATTCCCTACTGCTCCTGAGTGGCTTGGCCGATTGAATTCATCTATGCTTTGATAAATAGATGAACTTTATAGCTATAAACATAACATAAGATTATTCAATCGAGTAATCACGTCCAAGTGAAAAGTATAATTTCCTCCTCTTTCGCCCTCTCAAGGACGCAGCGAGTGTCGTAACAGCCACTATGCATTGCGCGCTGATATAAACGTTATTTCAATGTGGTTTCCGTTGATATTCGTAGTGACAAATATCGAGCTGCTAATTTGGCGATGGTAATCGCCTTAAAACATAATATCATCATCATCATTCATCATTGACAGTTCGTTTCCGCCCACTGCTGGGTACAAGTCTCCTCTTTTTTCATGCCACCAATTCCTGTCCTGGGCCAATCTCATCCATATTCTACCAGCTACCCTGTAAATGTTATCGACCCACCTATTTGGCGATAGGCCGGCTCCTCTGTCAGGGATTTACTCCACCTGCCATCACTTCGCCGGCCCAATGTCCTACCCATCGCCATTTTAAATCTGTAAGAGAACAAAAAAATAATCATAATGTGATTTTAATTTATCGAGTATGATTATAATTATTAAATTAGTCTCTTAGTGTCATTGCGTGTTTGCATGAGATAACATACGAGGTATTGAAAAGTATACATATAACTAATTTAGATTATCAACACACATGATACCACATCCAAAACTGCAAGTCACTGTGTTTATCAATGTGCACGGTCATTATCAACCCGCCAGACATTTTGCCACAAACTCGTAATAATGGCCCTTATTGCTTACGGTATTAGAGCTTTCAATACGTCAGAATATCTCGAACAAATAGAAGAATAACCAGTTTATAACCTTGTACGAGACAAGCATACGCGGTAGTACTTCGTTCAAAGTGGTCGTGTTGCGCGTGAGTTAAAAGGTGAGCGATATTTTTATTTTTATTTTTCTTCGTTCAAATTATACTATTTAGAAGGCACCACGGTTCCTGTTGTCATTGGATCAATGGCTTGATTAAAAGGAATTTCGGGAAGAATTACATCATATCACGATGTTAAATACACCAGTTTAGTTTGTACCATCTTTGTACTTGATGATGTTACTCGATGTATGTTACGTCCAAACACGTTTAAACTTTAATTCCTGTACTAGCTCACTCCGCTTAAAAGCCGCTTAGCAACCGGATTGTAAAAAACCCGCCTTTTTATAATAAATCGAAACTGAACATTTAAAATCAAAAGTTGCGCAATAGTTATCCCACAAAATCTTGTTAACTACAGAAACCGTTGGAAACTCCACTTTTTTCGAATTTAATTTTTATAAAAAGATTAAATAAAGCAATTAAAAACAAATTTTGTACTTTTTATATCCTTTACTATTACAAGTTTTATTTAAATCTTCTGCCCGATCATTTGATTTAGTCTTACAAAACGTACGGAAGAAAAAATTTTTTCGTCTGTAACATTTTTATTTTATACACTCTCGGACCAAGTATCAATAGACTTGACATGCGAATAATAAAAAGGGGAAGCAGTATAGACAAATAGTAGGACAACTAAGAGTAAAAGATAAAGACAGTGTTTTTTGTCCTTATCGCCTTTTTGTGTTGGGCAAACTATCCAAGTGTCACAAGAGTTTTGGTTGATAATTTTATAATCCGCCGATAGTAAAGTGTATTCAACAACTTCAACACTTAATATTTCGTATTAAGAACGCTGAGGTTATAGTGCATTGTTCTGTTTTGGGTTGCAAAAGCCGAAGTGAGCGCGGAGATGATGTCGTCCAATATTTTTAATTTTTTTTATTTGAGCTTTTTATAGATCTTTTCAAAATAATTTCTCCTTTACAAAATGAAATTCAAAAAAAGTGGAATTTCGACACATCCTATTGCCTATCTTTTTTATAAGTTTGATTTAACCACACCTACAGGTTGGCTGGAAAAGATTTGTTAGTAATTACAGAGTTTTGTGCCGCTCGCGCTGTTTCTCCAATCAAACTGACGGAGTTACCTAAGGGTTAGCTTCACTGACGTAGTATACTATATTACAATAATCTATGGCTTTACGGACGAACAAGCCAAAGAGCGTTTTTGTTTCGATTGTTTTGGTAATAAAAGAAAAAATCATATAATGTATGTATGTATATAACAGTAACTGACTTGTTATTTCTTGTGAAATCTGGTATAAAAACATTTTTCTATAATGTTTGAATACGACTCTGTAGATGCTTGGGATATCTCTGATGGATAAAATCCGAAACGAAGATGTCCGTCAGAGATCGAAGCCGAATAAGTAGACTGGCCATATTTGTGGCCGACGTAATAACCGTTGGGGCCGTAAGGCATTGGAATGGAGATCACGTACAGTAAAGCGCAGCGTAGGCCGCTCTCGTGCCCGCTGGACTGACGATCTGAAGGACGTTGCGGGTGGCGGTTGGATGAGGATGACTGAGGACCGCCAAGAGTGGTGTAATATTGGGGAGGCCTATGTCCAGCAGTGGACGAATACGGGCTGATGGATGGATGGACTACTCTGTACCGTTGTGTACTCGTATCTAGAAGTCAAGGAATCCGCCTTTTATTTAACTTCTTCGTGCAGAAGTAAATGGAGAGGATTCCTCCAAAGACATAATCTTGCTAAGTTTCTTGCCCTTCTTCTTGGTAAGACTAATCAAATGAGCGATGTTAAGCACATATTTTTTATATGCATTGCATATATTTATAATATTATTTATTCCGTATTCCTATATTTTTATTTTATTCAAGTGTATTTTTTTATTAAATTTAAGTAAACCTTTATTATTTCTTCGTTTATTTCCCCATATTATTATTATTACATAAAACTATTATCTATAGACATAGATTATTTAATTATATTACATTAAAACCTACCTGTAATAAGTGTATCTGATATACCTACCTATATTTAATTTCATTTCATTTCATTTCCACCGACAAGAGCACAGATAAAAATGAATGAACCGTTTCACGAAATTTCAACGTTATAATTCAACTAATGCCGCCTTAAGGCGATTACCGTCGCCAAATTAGCAGCTCGATGTTTGTCTGTATGAATATCGACGGAAACGACATTGAAATAACGTTCAAATCAGTGCACAATGCGTGGTGGCTGTTACGACGCTCGCTGCGTCCTTGAAAGGGCAAAATAGGAGAAAATAATACTTTTCACATGGGCGTCATTGTTCGATTGAATAATTCTATGTTATATTTATAGCTATCAAGTTTATCTATTTATTAAAGCATAAATGAATTAAATCACCTAAACCGCTTAGGAGCAGTAGGAAATTCAAGCCAAAAAACACCATTCAGTTGAAACAATTTTTCATATAGAAGTTTTGGTGGTACGAAAAAGAAAAATGTTGCATATGTTTTCCTAGAGTTGATAATCCATAATACATTTTTTCAATATTTTTGGTTTGGCCATAAAAGAGGAGTAGGCTTTAGAAAGTACCCATTTGGCGATATTAAGGGCCTTAACAGCGTTCTCAAGGCTCAAAGGTTTTTAAGTATATAAAATGTTAAATTGATCACACAGATGCTGTGTATGCTTGCAAATAATGACTTATATAAAAAAATGTAAAATAGTACCAGGGTATTATTAAATCATGATGATGTTTCAGTGCCGGCAATCGCAATTGTTTATTAACATTATTTTTCTATAATGTTCCAATGTTACCGACGACCTTGTATTGAAATGATGTTCGTCTTGGTTTGTTTTGTGTCTGTGTCTGTATAAATAAAAACTTAATTCATGCTCATTAGTTAGTTACCTAGTTGTAATAAAAAAATACTTGTTTTTTACTTTTATCGAAGTCTACAGTATATTTTGATGCTAATGAAGGTGCAAAAAGTAGATAAACCTCGGATAGCCGTTGGTTATACAAAATGTATTTTCATATAACTAGTTAGTTACATGTTCGAAACAAGGGGAGATAATAAAAAAAAATTAAAGCATATCCCTAGGGATATGATCAAACCACTAGTATCTTGAACACATCGGTTAATTTATAAAGATCTCTAGACTTAACTAAATGATTATACATAATATTATGCTTTATGAGTATATCAGATACACTAACGCCAGGGCCACAGCTTCAGGCTTCTGGTGGCGCTTCTTGCTGCGCTTCCAGACGGTTTTTGCGACGGGGTTTGCCCTGCCACGACACCCGTCCTGTGCGCTTGATTACTGTTCCCCACACACCGTTGTCCCGAGTGCGCAAGTCACTCGAATCCGGACAAGACGCGCGAGCGGCGACCCATGGCCGGCTCTATACAATTTTATACATTTGTTCTCTCCGCCGGCGCCGTTGCAAGAAGAACCGCTTGGCGCGCCTCTCAAAGCCTGAAGCTGTGGCCGACCGATTAGACAGGGATCTACAGCTTCAACCGTTATAGGCAGCTAGATGAAATTTTCATAGAATACGTGTTACCATGGCTTCTATCATGGCAAATAATAAACAAATTCAAAACCAAGGGGGATCCCCATACGAAAAAAAACTTGATGAGTTTTATCTTAAGGACGGTAATACCATATGTATATTTATATAAGGTGGCGCAAAAGTAATGCCATAATTGGAATTGGCTGCCATTTTTGCAGATGGCACCAAATGTCAGTGTGCTTTGACAATTAAAATGTAGATATCTAGAGAATTAGTTGTCAACAAGCCATGGAGCGATACACACCTGAAGAACGTGGAATTATTGTTACTGCTTATTTGACGAATTTTGATCTCTCGTTTTGGAGAACTGAACTGGCCGTCCAGATCAACAGATCTAACAGCACCAGACTTCTTCCTTTGGGGCTTTTTAAAATCTTGCGTTTACCACAACAAACTACGAACGTTGCAAGTCTTGAAAGATAATATTGAAGAAGAAATCGCTAATTTGGAGCCAGATAGCCAGATGTTTTGCGAGCAACAATTCAAAATGCTGTAAAACGAGCGCAATTTTGCATCAACTCGGGAGGTGGCCATTTGAGCGATATAATTTTTTCCAATAAATATCATCAATTTCACACTTCCAAATAAACTTTTTATGAAAACAGAGCTCTTTATTTTTCATTTATAACAAATTGGTAGCCAATTCAAATTATGACATTACTTTTGCGCCGCCCATTATAATAAATAATAATACATGCATACATATTTCGAATTTGGTCAGATTTTTAGATAAATATCTCTAAAGTATACAAATTGTTTGATAAACGCTCGTTGCTACCAGAAATTGTAGCATATAAAAAGTAGTAATACTGACTAGTGACGGGCATCGACGTCACTGGTGCGAGGATTCCATAACCACGCTCAGACACCACTAATTGTATGCTAAAGGGCGATACTTGCAGCTGGAGCAGGGGCCCATAGCTGTCCCAGATTTATAGTATACAAGTATCTTATGATCTAATATTTAATATAAAATGTCCTACCAGACAGTTGTATGATGACCTCATCAAGTAGTCCTCGCACGAAGACCCTTCGCTGCGGAGACCAAGGCGTGTCGGTGCCGTGACACGTAGATCACCTTCCACGATGAATCTAAACACAAACCTCCTACCCCAGGATGCATCCGAACCCAGAAATAGTAATTAACAAGTCCACTTGTCGGAAGCCGCGTGGACACAGGTTATTTCACACACACAGGAAATACACTCAAAAGTGGCCTTCACGCCAAAATATCTTCAGCCCTTGATCGAATACTGTGTTCTTTACGATGTCCGCACCGATTTCCCTTGGGTTAAGCCCTTAATAACACATATTAAAATCGTCCGCGATCTATACCAAGAAAATTCCACGTCCCTCGTTTTTGACAGCTCCAAGTCCATAGACAAAATATATAGACCATTGATGGATGCGTTCCGAAATATACATTTTATTCTGAACAGTCCCCCGCTCTGGGCTGAGCAATCAGACCACTAGCTCATACAACCGGGAGACGGGAGAGAGTTGTCATGGCTCGTCACAAAATCGAACCTTCGACCAACACCTCTGCGACGCGTGGAGTTCCGTCTCCGCCAAAAAACAACTTTAATTTACGGCCCCGGCGCCAAACAAGGATAGCAAGTTCATATCCTTCCAAAGAATTAAATTTCCTTCCCTAGGATGCTCAGTCCTGTCTGACCACAGAGAGGACGAGAGTTGAGGACCGCTTCCACTTTACAATATACAGTGGTAAGCTCCTCAAAAATTAGGACAGTTTCCCCAATAACGCAGCGGAGGTGGGTCTTCGCCGACTTGACGGCAGCTTAAAAAAATTCCCTCCCCAGTGAGGGCAATTTGGGGGACTGTACCGCCAAGTTACCCCTTTCCGGGCGAAGATTTAACTTAAACTAGCATAGTTATTTACAAAACAAAAAATTATCAATATCTTCTAGATAGTTAGCAGTACCTTTGTAGTTTGTGCCATTGTCGGAGCGAATAAGTGAAGGTAAACCCTTACGCGACACGAAACGATCCAACGCGGCGACGAAGGCCTCCGTAGTCAAAGCTGATACCACTGCCAAGTGAACGGCCTTGGTGGCCAAGCACACAAATACACAAGGTATGCTTTCACAACCCGAGCGTTGCGATTGCTGAAAACCCCCGTGCGCATTACGTATGTGTCAATCCGACACCAACAGATTTACCAAAGGTCCGTCTTGGGTAGAAGCAAAGGATGAAGACTTCCGTATGGCAGGTCAGCTCTCCAAAATCAGCCTCCAAAACGCAGAAGTCCTTCATAATCCGTGAAAGGATTCAAACGAGCAACCGCTCACTTCAGCCTGGCGTGATCCTCGCGCAGAACTCGAAGTCTAAACTTGATGAGGTCCGCCTGAAGTACACGAAACCAGTGTACCAATGCGCTCCAACGCTCCTCTGCACTCACGGCTGGGGACAAAATATATGAATATCATTGACTGGTTGGTATTCCAACATAATACCACCATCATATTGGGATCCTCCAAATCTGCAAACAGTATATGTTCATTTGAAAGCCATTTCCTAAGTTCGAACATAATAATCCAAGTATCGAATCAAATATCGAATATCCAAAATTGTGGATACCTCCACCAATGAAGAAGAACCCAGAGTCTTTTTAAAAACCAAATAGGATCCATCCTAACAAATCCGCGCCCAGGAAAACATCGACTGGGGCCGGATGACAAAACGTGGGTCTGCCAGGTGCAGACCTGACGTGCATGAGATTATGGACGGAGGAAGGTCCAAAGAAGGCTGCCAGCCGACAATATTGTCTATAACCATGGCTGCAGCCGCTGATTCAACTCCAGTCCACCAATACCTAGGAGCGGCACCGACGAAACCTCCAGGTTCAAAACTAATCGGTGCGCCACTTGACTTTCCAAGTCGAGGAGGGCCCTTACCCTAACTCAATCCCCCCTGGGGCCCTAGACGCGAGCCATCGCGGTAGGCAACAGAACCGTCCGCGGTTCCGTACTCATGGCTTGAACAAGCTAGTTACAGGCTACCCCACCTGTGGAGTGCAGGACCAGTCCACTGGCAGTAATAAGGCTGGCGCGTGCACATCCCCACCATGGGGGGAGCGTAGCCTCCAACTCTCCCTGAGTACGGCGGGTGGTACTCTAACCGCGGGTACTCGCGGTACGGCGGTGAGTAACCCCGTGACTCCGTCTTAACACGGTGCTCTATGCCAGCTGGCACCAAAACCGGCGCGGGGAGGGGGGGCCTAGCCCTTGCCAACTCCAATTGGCCCCCGCCCGTAGGGGCCCAATTCACAACATGGCCATATGTGTGATAGCCCGTAGGCAAGCCCCCTACGGGTCCACGCGCAGATACATAACTCACCTCCCGGTGAGGGGGCGCGCCTCGCGCCGCAGTCCTCCGTTCCGACGGAGGGGAGCTCTGCCCGACAGCATGCCTTCCCTGGACCGAGGGGGAAAGAGTTCTCCCTGACGCACCCCCGTTGTCCAAGGGGGGGGGAGTTCTCCCTGAAGCACCCCCGCCCGTAGGGCTCCGTCGCTGCGGGACCGGTGAAGCCGCTTCAGATCTGTTGGCACACAACAATAAATGGTGAGGCCCCTCACAAACACTGCAACGTCGTGGCTCGGGACAATTACGTTCAAAATGATTGCCCAAGCAACCGAAACACAGGCCCTTACGCTTCACTATGCGTCGCCGCTCGGTGACGTGCAGGTTTCGCCACTGCTGACATCTCAGCAGGTCATGCCCCGTATGGCCACACTGTAAACAGGTCGATGACCTCTCGACCACGGCGACCCCCGCCAAACGTGTCATATCGCGTCCCCGCGACTGCTGCGGTTGTCTGGGCTCCCCACATTCAGATGAGCCAGCAGACGAAAATGATTGCGCCCCAGATGGCGCCAAGTCCGCTTGTGATGTTTCTGCTACCCTAGCTTCATATTCAAGAAACCTCATTAAGTCCGTAAATTTAGGCACAGTGCTGCCATCTTTTTCTGCGGACACCCGCTCAAAACGTGACCTCACGTCATTAGGCAACCTACCTAAAATAATGTGAACGAGTAAAAACGACCACTCGTCCACCGGTAAACCTAATGTTCTAAGGGCATTACACGCCACAGTGACCGGAGTTAGTAATTGCTGCCTCAGCTGTGCCCAGTCGGTTACCCTAGGTAACGTCAACAATTGAGACGCATGCGCATCCGCCAATAAGCGCATGTTCTGATACCTATCATTTAATAAGCCCCACGCTATATCATAATGATCATCCTCTACCCTGAGGTGCTGGATGAGCAACCTTGCTTCGCCCTCCAATGTTGACATCAAATATGCCATCTTTTGCCCCTTTGATAAATCTACCCTAGAATTTATTAATGACGTAAACATATTCCTATATGAAACCCATTCTTCCATTTTCCCATTGAATTTATTTAGTTTTAAATTAGCCAAACTACTAGACACGCCATCTACCGGTTGAGGCGTGACAACTACAGGACCTCCTGAATTTTGCCTCTTTACATCAGCAATAATATTTGACTTTATAACCAGCATCTTACCAGTGGCGCCATCTGTTGGTCTAGGTGCGCTAACAACCGGGCTGCCCGATTGTCGCTTTTTGATCATGGAGGCCGCCTCAGTTACATCATCATAAATTTCCATTATCTGAGCTAAATCCGTAACATACCTCTTCAAAGGCTCGTCACTTTCCTGCAGTGCTGCCACAGCCGCCTCTGCATCAGCCAGCCGCTGATGCATCCGCTCGGCTCTCTCCAGGATTGCATTGTCGCGATCCGAACGAGAAAGCAATCCCTGGACGGTTGTAAACCAGCGGAGCTCTTTCGCCAACGCAGCCTTGTGAGACTTGGACATCATGCCGCAATGAACCGGGAAATGTATAAATAAAAACTATTTAGCAAACACCCTGACACGGCACAAAATACAGAAGCACTGCTCAATAGATACCCTACCTATAAATAGAATTTAATTAGCAAAATTAATTCCCAATTACCAATGTATGTACTGTCCGTCAATACTAAACAAACAAATAGGTTCCTACCTAATTCTATATTACCAAATTTAAATTATATTTGGTGTATACAATACACACAAACCCGAATGCACATTCCACTATGCAACTGTATACATGCTTGTAAGTACATAACTTCAAGCCAAGATAACCGTATATTAGCTAACAAGTTGATTTCCAATCTATAATATAAACCGTTATATGATATAATGTTATTGTAATACAAGAACACTTGATATGTACTAAATTAACAATTTATACTGATATTACTGAACCACATCAATGTGGTACCCTCCGGTAATCAATTATCTACTCAAAGCACTAAACAAATCCAATTTGTAATTGCTACATGTACATGTAAATAGCCTAGCTATGTTAACAGTTCAATGACACTGGGACCGCCCAGTTCCACTGTTTAAATGAATATAATCCAAAGGTGGGCTACAACCACGATCTGGCTACCAAAACTTGTTTGATAAACGCTCGTTGCTACCAGAAATTGTAGCATATAAAAAGTAGTAATACTGACTAGTGACGGGCATCGACGTCACTGGTGCGAGGATTCCATAACCACGCTCAGACACCACTAATTGTATGCTAAAGGGCGATACTTGCAGCTGGAGCAGGGGCCCATAGCTGTCCCAGATTTATAGTATACAAGTATCTTATGATCTAATATTTAATATAAAATGTCCTACCAGACAGTTGTATGATGACCTCATCAAGTAGTCCTCGCACGAAGACCCTTCGCTGCGGAGACCAAGGCGTGTCGGTGCCGTGACACGTAGATCACCTTCCACGATGAATCTAAACACAAACCTCCTACCCCAGGATGCATCCGAACCCAGAAATAGTAATTAACAAGTCCACTTGTCGGAAGCCGCGTGGACACAGGTTATTTCACACACACAGGAAATACACTCAAAAGTGGCCTTCACGCCAAAATATCTTCAGCCCTTGATCGAATACTGTGTTCTTTACGATGTCCGCACCGATTTCCCTTGGGTTAAGCCCTTAATAACACATATTAAAATCGTCCGCGATCTATACCAAGAAAATTCCACGTCCCTCGTTTTTGACAGCTCCAAGTCCATAGACAAAATATATAGACCATTGATGGATGCGTTCCGAAATATACATTTTATTCTGAACACAAATAATGAAAATTAGGGTTCCGTACTCAGAATGAGCTGAATAATTTTTCAGGCTTTACCATTTTAGCGGCATGTTATTTGTCGCTTTGATGTAGCCATATTGTTGTTATTTACCATAATGTTTTTAGGGTTCCGTACGCGTATTGTGCAGTGGTACGAAACCCTCCGAGTCTGGCTCGCAATTGGCCAAATTTAAATACAAATTTTATATAACTAGTGATATGATATACCTTCCTTTACTTTTATTTCCAGATAATTATATCCAATCATGGTCATGAAACTGTACAAACTGGATCCCAGCCCACCAGCGCGTGCAGCCATGATGGTTTTGGACGCATTGAATATCCAAAATGTCGAGTATGTTGACGTAAATCTGCTTGAGGGTGATCATCTGAAGGAAGAATATACTAAGGTAAATAATTTACTTTTTTTGCAAGGGTCGCCTGAAGTGTTCTGCGAGGATCGCGCCCCGGGCTGGGGCGCGATCTTGCGGCAGCGTTTTTTTGCAGAATACATTCATTTTTTATTATTTATTGCACACACACGGAAATAAAGACATAAACAAAATAACAGTGAATAGACATACACATTGGCGAGCTTATCTCTAAACAGAGATTTCTGACAGCAAAACCATCATAATAGGAAAAAGTAACATAAATTAAGTAATCAAGCACGTGTACACAGAGAAGAAAAACATACAAAGATGTATACAAGTATAAGCCTAATTACAAAATAAAAATATAAATTATTACTAAAATTACGATCTATAAAATATTATAAATAAATACACATAGTGTATAATGAACTACATAAACTTAAATATTATATAATATTTACCTATTCAGATAGTGAGAGAATAGCTTTTTCTTAAGGCTTCTCTCAATGCCAACGACCTTGAACTGAGTAACTTTGAAACCATTTTATACGGTAACCATAGCATTTTTTAAAACAAGAAAAATACATAGTAATTGACATAATACAAATAGTGATGTCATTTTTCCCAAATTTTATTTTGATATACAGAAGTGAAGCAAGAAAATTCCAAGTTTACCCTTATTTCTCGATTTTTTGTTCACTTGTAACGATATAACTGCTGCAGTTTGTATCCAAACAGTATAAAAATTTATAAACTTCTAGACTAAATAATATCAAATGATATGGTTTTCTCAATTCTTCGAAATTCATTTTAATTCACATGAAATTAATTAAAAACACACTATTTTTGCACTTGAATTAACAAATTTCAATATTCTGTACCACAAAATTCTTTTTGCGGGTATCTGCGTGGTATACGAACCTACCAGCTAAATTTCAAATTTGTTGTTTCTTTTTATTTTCACAAAGTTTTCTTTTTCAGATTAATCCACAGCACACTGTGCCTACACTTACAGACGACGACTTTACGATTTGGGACAGGTAACACTTCAAATTTTGATAATGTAATTGTTTAACCCTTAAATGCATGAGATTTTATTTTTGTATGAAATGGAAAACAGTGATAGAAAAATACCGAAAAAAATATGAAAAAAATTATAAAAAAAAAAAATTTGATTGAAAGGGGGGTTTAACTAGTAAAAATGGGAAAAAAAAACAAATTTAATTTGCGATAAAAATAAAAATTTTTAGTTTTTCTTTTTTTTTATTGGGTACTTGTAAAGCTGAACTCTTTGTGATTTTAATTTAAAAAAACTATAAAAATATGTGCAAGCAGAAAATAAATGAATGAATTTTAAATTAAAAAAAAATTTAAAGTCGTTGCCAAACATATTTTTAGCTCATACAATCATATAATTGTAAATTTTTACATAAAATTATGTAAATAATAAATAAAAATTCCTTTGTGCCGTTTTCGACCCAAGATGCATTTAAGGGTTAAAACACATGGTCTGCACATTTAAAGAGGATGAATGAAAGCAGAATGACGTAATAAATTATTTGATGAAGCACAAGCGGAAGGTTCAGCTCGACCAGGCTGCCCTAGAAGGACGTATCGTATGTTGACCAAATTGGCAACATACTGAAGGAGTGCCATGTCGTAAGTACCCGGAATAGAAGAGCTTGAATAACTAGATTGATGGATGTGGAAGAGGCGAAAGAGGTGTGTCTAGATCGTAGCAGATGGAAATCTGTAATCTCTGCCTACCTTTCTGGGAGACAGGCGTGAGTATATGTATGTATAAAACACAAAACTGACCTTTACAGTATAAAAAGTCCTAAGGTCAAAGTGGCTTACGAATTTTTTGCAATAAGTCTGCCACATGCAAAAAAATCAAGTAGTCAGATTTCCGGTGATTATCCAAAGGTGATTATCTTGAGCTTGAAGGGGTGGATCAGGTTGGCGAACAAATTTAAAGCAAAATAATGGTTTTTTTTTAACATCTGTTGTTGTCGCTGTACAAATTTTATCTAGGTTGCTTGTCAGCAATTTTTTTTTTATATGAGTTTTCCCCCTCCTACTCCTAGGATCCCAGATGTTTATAAATATCAAAACATGTTTCCTTATCCAGCCACGCCATAGCATCGTACCTGGTCTCCAAGTATGCATCAGACGACTCGCTTTATCCGCGTGACCCGAAGAAGAGAGCTGTTGTCGATCAAAGACTGCATTTCGATTCTGGCATCCTGTTTCCCGCGTTGCGTGGTTCAGTTGTAAGTATCCATGGAACTATACAAATACAAAATACAACAACGGAACAAATGATAATGGTACCGATTCACTGAAGCACATCTTAACTGATTTGAGAGGGCTAAACTTAATTTACGCGTTCTGTCCTTGTCTTTTCGATAAAGAAAGAAAAAGACAGGACGCTTGAAATAAGGTTAGTCCTGACAAATAAGTTAAGACGTGTTATGCCGAATCGATACCATTATCAACTTTGTGTATGATATTGCCAAACTTACACCGTAGACTCGGTAAGTATTCAGGACAAAGGTTCGATGACCCTTTTTAGAAAAATTTGAGTTTATTATTTGTGCCGTTAACATTGCACTTTTTAAATAGCAACCGCTAGTCAATTAGTATAGAAAGCCAACATTTTATTTGCGTTTTTCACAGAAGGTGTCATTGAATCTTGGTCCAGACCACTTACCCAGTCTCCAGTAAGAATTTTGCCATATAATGCAAAGTCACCTTTTTTTCCATCCCAAGGAAATACAATAATTTACATACAATATTCTTTATAATATATTTCACGTGAGAAACGGTATCTACGCGAGCAAAGCTGTAGGACGTCTGCCAGTATTGACATATTTTTTTACTATACAGGGTGGAAAAAATTCAAGGGCCCTGGAGGGGAACTACCTTAAATCCTTTAGTTAGCTCATTTTACTGAAAGGAAACATTCCTTTATTTTTTAAAAGAAACAAAACTGCATTCAAAGATTTTCTAAAATTCACTTGTGTCACCAGGGAATCGAACCAACCAAAAAAAAAAAAAAAAAACCCTCGCTATTTTATAATACGAATCGGTAGGATTATTGCTCGGGATAAAATTTGTCTAATAAACATTTGGTCTTACACTCATCTGTTGTATGAGATACCCATGAAATTGAATATTTATTAAAAGTTCTTTATTAACAATACATAGTACTGTTCACTTGTATCAAGTAAATGACACGTTATAATTTTCTTATCTCTCTAAAATGCAAAGACATCGTATGAAGGACAAGCTTGCTAATGTTATACCTTGTTGAAGACTTTGATAAGAAAGTCGTTAAATGGTAATAATAAATGTATGCACAGCACAATTCCTTCTTGCACTAGGCGTACTGAAAAGTTTAAAAAGCGAACGTATTTTTTTTGCAACGCGGAGCAACAAATTTGAAGTTCGAACGATAACTTTCAACATTTTTAAAATCGATAAAAGTATTCGTTTGAATTTCAAATCTTGTTTTGTTTTGCTTTCATTCCGTTCTGTCATTGTGTAATAATGGCGTACGATTATTACATTACAAGTAAAAAGTACTAGGTATTGTTAATAAAGCACTTGTAATAAATATTCAATTTCATGGGTATCTTGTACAACAGATGAGTGTAAGACCAAATGTTTATTAGGCACATTTTATCCTGAAGAATAATCCTACCGATTCGTGTAATAAAATAGCAAGGGTTTTTTTTATTATTTTTGGTTGGTTCGATTCCCGGGTGAGACAAGTGAATTTCAGAAGATCTTTGAATGCAGTTTTGTTTCTTTTAAAAAATAAAGGAATGTTTTCTTTCAGTAAAATGAGCTAACTAAAGGATTTAAGGTAGTTTCCCTCCAGGGCCCTTACATTTTTTCCATCCTGTATACTCAAAATAAACAACATTTGTAACGGGCGCTTTGCGATATTCGAAACGATAATTTTGAGATTTGATAAATTATAATTTAAATGGAAAAAATCAATTAACTGATAGGCTGATATGACAAACTTGTTTTGTACCAATTGTACAAATGGTATCATAAACAATGCATGAATTCTGTCAATGCAGATAAGGTTATCTAAAAAAATTTTAATATGACATACCCAATTATTTTCCCAGGCCTGATCCAAAATGTAATTATGCGACTGTCGTCTATGTTCCGGACAGGCGAAGTACACTTATAGCTTTTCTGATAGAAAATGCAGAGCCTCTAAAATTCCTGAGACTTTTAGCAGGATCAGAGCTGATACAAAACTTGAAATTTCTTCATGACCACGTGCATAATGTTGAAAGCAGCTTTAAAGCAAATCCACGTGCTTTGTGGCAGCATATTGCTTGCTGAAAGAAAACAAGGAGGCTCGAATCTCGCGGCAACTACAATGGCAAAAGATTGTGAGAGTGAAGCAGTGGTAGTAGCCTTTTCCAAATCCAGTGTGTTTCTTCTTGACATGCCTAATCTTAACTCGGAAGAAACCAACCGTAAAATATTGGATTGTTCCACAAATAACGTTAATGTTACCCGTGTAACGAAGCATGATGTGGAAACAAGTCTTAGACGACTCAAACTACAAAGCTATTTAGATCAAACAATATTCCTCCGTATATTCTAATAGCTTGTAATGATGCCTTAGCGGATTCAAGGCAGGCATGTCAGTCAAACACTGGTGTTTATTCAATGAAACCACGGTATATCGACATTTCCATATACCTACATATACAAATAATACCAATACAACATCTTACTTCTTAGAAAACTTTAAATATCTTCTCACAATGTAAAAACAAGCTAAACTAAAACAATTTTAAACAACCATAATATCTACCAAAATTGCAAAAAAAAACATATTTATTGTCTTTACACTTACTATATATTTAAATGCGACGTCAGTAAACATAGGCAACTATGTTTGTAGTTTAGGGAAGGTATATTATCTGAGTTGAACAACAACATATACAAAACAATCATTATACAGCATAACGACTAATCTACCATCTCAAAATAACTTAAGTTTCGATTTCAGAGTAAGTATGTAGTCGTATACATGTAACTACCTGAAAAAAAAATACACTTGCTTTAGATACAATATGTATTAGGCACTATATACAAAAAATACAGCACCAATATGTTAGTCTTAACTTTTCCCTAGCGACAGGTAGGTGTCCAACTAAGTGGAAACTTTCCCTGGTTACTCCGATTCCAAAAGCAAGTGACACTTTAATAAAATTAAGCATTACCGGGCAATAGCTAACCTGAACACACTTAATAAGGTTTTCGAGTCCATCTTATACAAAAATATCTGCTCAAATTCAGTTTTTCATGGGTGACCGGGTCCCCCAGCATGTTTTCAGAATCAGAAGGTCAGTTGACACGAATCTTCTTACGCAAGTTGACTACGTATCAAAGCATGGACGAGGATTATTATTTTAATTAGGTCGTGTCCTACACGCGGGTCACTTTATCTGTGCATGCGGTCTACAAGCTTGGCTCCGATGTCATTGCTTGTGTTGATTCTATCAAAGATTTGGGCGTTATTTTTGACGCACAACTCACGTTCCACGAGCACATTAAAAAAATTTCGGTAGACTGTTATCGTAAACTTGGCTTTGTCATACGTAACGCCAGGGATGGCATGCTCGGATTCAACACTCCGGAGGTGAGGCAAGTTTATGAGTTGTTGGTAACCGCATGCTGAAAGCTGCGTGGTGACTCGGATAGCCGTAAACTTTTCGCTGAAATTTGGTAACTATATTGTGCACAACGAGTATCTGTAGACTGTTGGCAACATATTCAGCCGGCACCTCCGTGGCGCGTAATGAGTCTCCACTGGTTCGTGTGGTCACATAGCTAAATGGACTCTTGGTATCAGCACCACGGTATGTTATTATTTTGTGATAGACTGACGGGTGTAAAGCGAGAATGGGTTTTCTGAGGATGAAATCTCAATAACAATGTCTTTTCATTTATTGTTAATGTTTTATTTTATTTTAATTATTATGACTACCTACCCATTATGTTGGTTTTCATAATTATATTTTTTTTTAGTTTTGTATTGATTTCTTAATTCAATTCTATCGTTTTTCAACTGTATTTGGATTTGTAGTATAGAATGCTACAAATAAGAATAAATAAAATGATTTAACAAAAAAACCAAAAACATTAAATTACTTTTTGCTTATCCTTTCAGGCTCCCGTGATCTTCAAAGGTGAGACTGCTATCCGGCCAGAAAACATAGAAAATATGGTGCAAGCCTACGACTTCTCGGAGAAATTCCTTGACAAACCGTATTTTGCTGGAGACCACCTCACGATTGCTGACATCTGCGCAGTGGCAACTATCAGTTCCATTGACAAACTTGTGCCTATCGATGCTGACAAGTAAGTATACGACTTTTCTGAGTTTATAAGCTTATTTAAGCTTATAATTTTTGACCGTGGATATTTTTCTTTCTGATAAGCTTTGTTATGTTTTTTGGAACCAAGGATAAAGTGCGCTCGTCCAGAAAGTAGAAGAAAGAATGAAGCGAGGATTTAATCGATCTTTTTAAGTAATGCCGCAAATCTACTAATGTTTTAATTTAATAATGTATTGTATAAAATTATATGTTTTTATTGCGAAATCCATCGCTTTGAATACTTATTATTAGAATGCATTACCAACTAATCAGAAACAAATTTAAAAGCACAAATATTTTTGAAAAAGTTCCTCGGGCCAGAATTTGAACCTACGACCTCCTGCTTAGATGACAGGCGCGCTACCGACTGCACTTACCGAGGTTGGTATCTGGAACGGCGAATTTTTCCACCATATCGGTACACCGAATTTTCTTAACTACTTGATTGATATACCAGCTTGTAATGCACATACTGAATGCTCACGAGGGCGTTATGTGATTTCATGCCTTGCTCATTCTGAACAGAAGGTGCTGTTGTCACTACAATACCTGTTGCATCAGACAGTTAAGAAATTCACTGTTCTCATTAACTAAGGTTATGTGTTTTTATTGCGAAGTCCATCGCTTTCAATATTGTAATTATTATTAGAGTGCATTACCGACTAGAAATCAATCAGAAATTGCTTGTGCCAGGATTTGAACCTGCGAGTCCTGCGACCTCCTGCTTACATGACAGGGGCGCTACCGACTGCGCTACCGAGTTTCGTATCTGTAACGATGAAATTTTTCTCTTTTTTTTGTTACGACTTGATATACAAATATGATATGAACAAAAGTAGAATAATCGATATTGCGATTGATAAAATAATGCCAGAATAGCCATCCTAGGTGGCAATTCGGAGACATATGCAAAAATTTGCGAAATTAGAGGGCGGGTGATTTTTAGAAGCCCTTTAAATCATTATACAAAAACGTAACGTAACCTTTTACACGGATTCATAACATATTATACATATCTTTTAAGGAGTTTTACTTCGTAGGATTATCATCACACAGCATTTATCACGCGATTAACAAAGTCGTATGAAAAATAAAGTGAGTGAAAAATGTTGCGAGAATTGCTACTCAGACACTCAAAAGGGCAAAATTAAGGCTCATGATTGGTGTACTATGTCATGCGACACTGGTGATTGGTCCACTGATAGAGACATTAAACGCTATTGGAGTCGTCGCCATACTAAATAAACTGTGTCCGGCACAGTTTTCGTGGGGTCATAAATCAGCACCAATCAGACTTCAATGTTTTTTACGTTTGCTCTTTTTGAAAGATTTGTCATGGTTTTTGTCATTTGCTTCAGTAATTTAATCAGGTCTAACGCCAAATTATTGTTAATACTAATTTTTTTACCTAATTTACAATATAATGTGTACAAAATGCAATAAATTTGAAGTGATTTCGGCTGTTTTTAGGTATGAAGTCATTTTGGCTGTTTTTAGGTATGAAGTCAGTTCGTTTGTTTTTAGGTATGAAGTCACAAGAAACCCCTTTCTAACTACCTGCTAACACTATATCACCGTCAGATATTGTACTTTGTAGGTATTTATTAGGGAGTCATGAACTTTCTAAAATAACTCCTTTTATTAATAATTATATAATTTTTTTCAAAATTTTGCGTGTAGAAAAAGTAAATGAAATTACATTATATAATTATTCATATACAAAAATTAGTTGATTATATACCATTCGTCTTGATTTCTTCTAAATTATATTTTTCATATTTTTTACTTAGTTTACAAATGTTTAAATTCATGTCCATAGAAAGAGCGGGCCTCTCCTATTACAGGTTATTAAACTTAAGGCCCTTACTATTGCCAAATGGGTACTTTCTAAAGCCTACTCCTCGTTTATGGCCAAACCAAAAATAATGAAAAAATGTATTATGAATAATCAACTCTTAGACAACATATGCAACAGTTTTCTTTTTCATACCACCAAAACTTCTACAGGAATTTTTTTTTTACTGAATTGTGTTTTTTGACCTCAAATTCCCTACTGCTCCTGAGTGGCTTGGCCGATTGAATTCATCTATGCTTTGATAAATAGATAAACTTTATAGCTATAAACATAACATAAGATTATTCAATCGAGTAATCACGTCCAAGTGAAAAGTATAATTTTCTCCTATTTCGCCCTCTCAAGGACGCAACGAGCGTCGTAACAGCCACTATGCATTGCGCGCTGATATGAACGTTATTTCAATGTCGTTTCCGTTGATATTTGTAGTGACAAATATCGAGCTGCTAATTTGGCGATGGTAATCGCCTTAAAAGGGGAGTCCCAAAACATGTGAAGTGTGAATTGTAAACAATAAACGAATTTTGAATTTGAATTTATATATTCACTAACCACTTTTTGCTTTCAGGTACCCAAAGTTGGCAGCGTGGTTGGCGCGTGTCGCAAAAGAGGACTTTTACAAGAATGCCAACGCTTCTGGCGTCGAACAGTTCGGTGCTTTAGTGAAGAGCAAATTGGCTTAAACCACGTTTTAAATTCCAACAAAGTCTCAAGTATTTCTTTTTGTGAGAATATTTTCTTCTTTTCTACCTTATTTTTGACTCTCTATCATTAAAGTTTAATGGTTAACTGAGAATATGCAGCATGGCACAAATTAAAATCTATTAACGTATGTATTTTTGGTCAATTTTTAAACACATAATTTTGAAAATTAAACATTGTGAAATAGGAATAAAATCACGGTAGATAATATATATGAATGTTGAATTTAGAGACTTGAATATAATTTACATATAGAGATATAGTTATTGTTATAAAACAATTATATTTTTCTTATAATATTAACTATTATATGAAAAATATAATTGTTTTATAATGTATATGCAGATTATGTTCAAGTCTATCTATTAATTAAGTAAATAGTTTTCCTTAATTGCAAAATAAGGTTTTTTGAAAAACTTATCTTTACGTAACAAAAATAATAAACAAATTTCTTCATCAAAATGGTTGTTTAATTGGAGCTGAAAAATAAAATAAATAAATGAATGAGTGAACATTTTATTGCACAAAAATAAGAATTTATTATCAATTATCATTTAAACTACCCTCGCATAATTTACTATTTAAGTATACTATTAAGAGTGCATTACAAACTAGAAAATATCAACTAGAAACAAGAAGACAAACATTTCGAAAATATTCAGGAACTTGTTTGTTTCTTTTATATTTTTGTTTTTTTGTAATACACTCTAAATCATGTTTAAAGTACCGAAAGCGATATATTTCGCTATAAACCATATAATCTAGTAAATATATTTTGAAATGTGCAAAACAACATAATAATTACTCACATTAATTACTAAATGTGAATGAATGTTTTTTCCTGAAAAGGTATTAAAGTCACGCCGATTTTGTACAAACCTCCAATAAGCAATAATCAATATAGTACCTTAACTGAGGTTTCTTAGTTCTTTTTCTCTTCGTGCTCTACAACTATACAACTTATTTCAAATGTGCGGTGCCTAAACTACTGGCTCCTACATTTTATGGTCTTTCGAACCAGATCCATAGGTCGCTGGTTCATATCCGGCTTGAAGGACCATAAAATGTAGGAGCCAGTAGTTTAGGTACCGTACATTTGAAATAAGTTGTATAGTTGTGGAGCACGAAGAGAAAAAGAACTAAGAAACTTCAGTTAAGGTACTATATTGATATTAAAGTATACAGAGTTCAGTTTGGCGTCTCTTTCGCTATGTGTGTATGTATGTATGTAAATTCTTTATTGCACAAAATAAGTATACAATGCACAAAGGCGAACTTAATGCTAATTAGCATTCTCTACCAGTTAACCTTTGGTGATGTGGAGATTACAAGGGTAGTGCCAAATAAGTAATTAATTAATTAATTTATAAATATTATCTTTTAATAATATAACATATAATATCTACATAAACATATATAAATACAAAAATATACATACATATAATATACATATTAGTGTATATACTATACATAAATAAATATAGAACAATGTATCGGTAGTTACGAGAAGGATGACTCAGGGGACAAAGTGAAAAAATTACAGGTGTGGTGACTGATTCTGTAGCCGTAGATAGTGTTGATAGACTCTGATTTTAAAGGTAGAGATGGTGGGAGATTGTCGGATGTCCAGAGGAAGACTATTCCACAGGCGGATTGCTGACACTGTGAAAGAATTTGTATACATGTTGTTGCTGTGTTCGGGAAATCGGAGGAGCATAGCTCTACTCGGTCGCTGAGGGCGGCCAAGGGATTTAATAGGGACAAACCGGTCTCGAAGGTAGGGAGGAGAAAAGGGGCTGTAGAGAGCGTTATAAAGGAGTGAAAGAATGTGTGATTTTCTACGATAACGGATATTTAGCCAATTTAACTGGAGACGAAATTGAGAGACATGATCGTATTTGCGCAATCCGAAGATATATCTGATACAGAGATTTAAAAGACGATCTAATTTGTCTAAGAGTTCTTCTGTGAGATCAGGATAACACACATCAGCGTAATCAAGAATAGGAAGCAAGAGAGAATTGACTAATGTAACTTTGGCAGAGTATGGAAGAAATTTTTGCATGCGCTTTAGTGAATGCATTGAGGCAAATATCTTCTTACTGATTTCTGCAACCTGCAAGTCCCAGGACATATTGTTGGAAATGTGAAGCCCCAAGTTTTTAACAGATCTGCAGTATGTAAGTGGGGTGCCATTGAAGTAGACTGGAGGTAAAATGGAGATATCAGTCTTGTCGATCAGGGCCCTTCTCCCAACTACCATCACCTGCGTCTTAGATGGGTTCACAAGTAGACCAAATTCCTTAGTCCACTCACTAATCCGATCAAGATCGGAAGAAAGCTTATGTATGGAATCTCGTAAACCATCTTGCTTACAAGACAAGTATAACTGACGGTCATCAGCATACATGTGGTAAGAACAGAAAAAGACCACGGAAACAAGAGTATTGATAAATACGGAAAATAGTAATGGAGAAAGTACACCTCCCTGTGGGACCCCAGCAGTAATGTTACACCACTCGGAATAAGTGTCATCAACACGTATACGTTGTTTACGCCCACAGAGATATGACTGAAACCATTCAGCAGCTGTTTCCGATAAGTTGAGCGAACGGAGGATAGCAAGAAGGATATCATGGTCTACACGATTAAATGCACTACTAAAATCAAGGAGAGTAAGGATACTCAGTTGCCTTTCGTCCATGGCTTCACGAATGTCGTCAGTGATTTTAATGAGTGCAGTACTTGTACTGTGGGATGGACGAAATCCCGACTGAAGAGGATTTAGTAGTTTGTTACAGTGAAGGTAATACGAGAATTGACGATGAGCCACGCGTTCAAGCACTTTAGAGAGAAATGGTAGTATAGAAATTGGTCTATAGTCCTTGAACGCGGTTGGTTCAGATGTTTTGGGGACAGGGACCATATAGGCGAGTTTCCATAGGGCAGGAAAAGTATTGGACGACAGAGAAAAGTTGATGATATGTGAAATAGCAGGAAGTATTGAGGATAGGAAGGAGTAAGTCACGGCCAATGCTATCAGGTCCAACAGCATTACTTGGGATGGAGAGGATGATCTTCTCAATATCGGAAACAGAAACTGATGAAAAGGAAAACATAGAGTTAGAAGGAAGAGGAACAGATAATATTTTTCGGATGGTGGCTTCCTGAAGTACGGCATTAATTGTGTGGGGAGGGGTTGAAAAGTGTCGATTTAGACCATCTTTATCCAAAGATGGGTTGAGCTCTTGTCGACACTTTCCAAAGCCTAAGGAACGAAGAAAATGCCAAAGATTGTTGGGGTTACACTGCTCAATGGAAGAATGAATATGTTTACGTTTGGCATTCCTAATAGTCTGGTTGCATCGATTTCGAGCAGCCTTAAACCTATCCCAGTTGTCTTCCGTGGGGTTCTTTTTGTGCTTTCGCCTAAGACTGTCTCTCCTAGCCATGAGTTTACGAACTTCATCCGTAAGCCACGGCATAGGAGCACGTTTCAACCGAACCCTGTGGATCGGTGCATGGACATCGTAAAGTTCAGTGATAGTTTTATTAAAAACCTGAAGCTTGTCATTTATATTGTCGAGATTTTCTAAAAAAGACCAATCAATAGTTTGTGCATGAGCTAATAGTTTATCTCTGTCCATACTTGCAAAGTTACGTCGAAGAGTTATTTTGGGCTTGGGCTTTGGGATTTTTAGCCTATAAGAGGCGTAAATGAGGTCATGATGAGAAAAACCAGACGCTGTAAACTGGCCATGGCTTGAGATCCGGTCGGTATTAGGGGTAAGAATGAGATCGAGAAGTGTGTCGGTATCGACAGTTAGTTTTGTACTACGTTAAAAACGGTAAAATATAAAATAATTATTGTCGCTAAGTATATACAGTAGGCTGCAACGCAAGCAAAACAATGTGTGGTTATGAAACCGTACAGATTTCTTGTTAAAATGAAAAGAAATCTTTCGTGGAAATATAAGAAATGGACTGACAGAAACAGAAACGGATTCCTAAAATTAAAACTAAACTTCTTTTAAATGTCAAGATTGTATCAAACTATTTTTTACCACTATTATACAGGTAAAGGTTCATAAATAACACTACTCATCACCACAGTACAACCTAAGACGCTATAACGCAGTTAATTGTGGGCTTAACCTATACCTCCATTATACTTGACTGCTTTAAGAACAAAAATTGAGTAATTCATTGTAATTTAGATGTAATTTGCAAAGTAAGTTCCTGACCCGATATGCTATAACGCATAGAATCTAAGAAAAAAAAAATGAATGAATTCTGTACAACCCATAGATTGTACCTATATAATATTATACGTGTTACACTTTATTAAACAGTGAGTATAACATGGGTGCTTTAATTTTATAATAAAAAATTGTATATGCATGTTAACATTAAACTTACCTTCGTAATGATAGTTATGCGACATAATACTTATATAACACTATATATATTTTATAACACTTGTTCCAGTCAAAAAATAATATTATGACAGTGCTTCCATGTCACTATTGAATATAATCCACTTTAACAACCTAATTGAATCACCCTGTTTTCTGTGTGTAAAAAGAATGAAGACAAATATTTTTTACAACCTAAGTTCTTATTTACATCTTAAAGATTTTAGGAGCGCTTTAATAGATCTTCTTTAGCCCTTGCAGTAGCGCCAAAATGTTTGTTGGAAAAGGGACAAAAAAAAATTATAAAAATATCATGGCAATAGATGATTACGTAAAGATTACAGGAAAATATACCCCTACACGTAAAGTGGGGATGATTTTTTTTTCTCGTCTATCCCCTAGTATGGAGTGCCGTTCGATAGGTAATTTAAAAATATTGGGGGTGTGAGAAGAACATTTTTCAATCCAGGGTTTCGTTTTGCGAAATATGTATTAAGCTTGAAAGTGTTAATTTTTGTTCGAGTCAAGTGCCGCCCCCCCCCCCCCCTACCAGTGAAACGGTTGTATTTGGAGACGTGAAAAAAATCACGGCAGTAGTTCACATAACGAACATAAACAGAAAAAACTATCACAGCTAAGTAGGATTTACAAGTTAACGAGTACAAATCGCGCCAAACTTTTAGTCCACTCTAAACACGGGACGATTCGCATCAGCAGGAACAAAATGTATGGTCCGTTCTTGGGAAGAACAACATCCAAGCGTACTAGAAGTTTGGTGCGATCTGTATTATTATAGATAATGGTACGAAACCCTTCATGCGCGAGTCCAACTCGCACTTGGCCGGTTTTTTTAAATGCAGACTTAAGCACTGACTGCACCCCTCCTGCATAAAACATGCACATGCTAGCTAGCATTGTCGCCATATACATCGTCGATATGTGTCGCCCAGCCACTCCGTAGCAACTGATGCTACTCCGGCTGGGTGAGCAACGTATCCCAACGATGATGCCTCGGTTATAGGCGAAACAAGTGTCAGAATGTTTTCTTGCTTGTCATTTAAGACTAGATGTGTTTAATTAAAAAAATACCATGAAACACTTGAATCATAGAGCGATGGTTGTGTGACGTTTGATGTAGGAGATAATCTCTTATTAAGCGATTAGATATCCAAACCCATATCTGGGGGCACGGCAGTGCCCCCGCAAAGTCTCGCAGAAAAAACGCGGAACGGCCGTACCATCCTTTTCTCGAAGCAACTCACGGCACTTTCAACCCCCCTGTATCTTCGTTGTGGGTGAAGCTAGAAGTCTGAAATTTCAGGAACCAAGAGTACTTACTGATCCTATATCTGACCCCAAATTACAACTTTGTACCTATATTCGATTACGAAATATCTCAAGTCAAAGTTCCCTCATTTTGTCACTGACTGACTGACACATCATCAAAAGTCTAAAGGTGTTCTAGCAGGCCTACAAACTTGAAATTTTGCATGCGGTTAGTGTTAAGTGTACATTGCAACAAAAAAATATAAAAATGTTATTTGCGGTTGGTAATTTAATATTTCCATACAAAGTCTATACAAAATGTATGTTTCCAGCTGCATCTATAAATTTGTATGACACTAGATGACGTTGGTGGTATGCTGCTTTGCATTAAAGACGTCTAAAACGAAAAATTCTACGTTATAGTTAAAGTGCGAAAACTAAAAAATAAAACCGGTAAAGTGCGAATCTGACTCGTGCATAAAGAGTTCCGAACCCCTACACAATACGGGTACGGAACCCTAAAAGTAAATAACAACAATAAAGATGCCATAGCAACATTAAGGCGACAAAAAACAAAGCGATAAAACGGTAGCGCCTGACAAACAATTCGGTACCTTTTTAGTACGAAACCCAAATTTTCATTATTTTACTTTAAAGTATTTACTACAGACTGCCCAAAGTTTAAACTTTTACTTGTATGTTGTATTACCGTTCTAAAGATAGAGCCTTTGTTATAATAATCTGTTCCTTGGGTAAGGCACCCTAAAAAGGGTGGTTTATAATGTTCCACACATTCACAATATTAGTCTATTTAAGAAGAAAATATCAACATTTCGTAATTAAGTCACTAAAAAAACGGTAGTTTGCGAATCCGACTCGCGCATAAAGGGTTCCGTACCCCTACACAATACGGGTATGGAACCCTAAAAGTAAATTGCAACAACATAGATGCCATAGCACCATCAAGGCGACAAAAAACAAAGCGATAAAACGGTAGCGCCTGACAAACAATTCGGTACCTTTTTAGGAAGGAACCCTAATTTTTATTATTTCTTATTTTACTTTAAAGTAGTCTGCCTAAATTTTTAACTTGTATGTATAACCGTTCTAACGATAGAGCCTTTGTTATAATAATTTGTGCTTTGGGTAAGGAACCCTAAAACACATTTAGTCTATTTAAGAAGATAAATATCAACATTTCGTAATTAAGTCGCTATTAAACCGGCTAAGTGCAATTCAGACTCGCTCACGAAGGATTCCGTACTACCATCACACAATATGGGTACGAAACCCCAAATCATTATGGTAAATACCAACAATAAAGATGACATAGCAACATCAAGGCGACAAAAAACAAGGCGCTAAAATGGTAGCGACTGACAAACAAATCAGCACCTTTTGAATACGGAACTCTAATATTTATATACCCAAAATTGTTGTTTTATAAAGATAGAGCTGAAACAAATAACATCGAATAATTGGACCCCCCTTGGATTTCCATTTATTGAACTTTTAATGCTGTGATAGGGGCCATATTATTATTTGCCGTGATAGAGGACAATGTAACATTTATTATGTGAAAACATTTACGCGCTACCCATAACGGCTGAAGCTGTAGACCCATGTGATAGATGGATAGACAGCGGATGATTAGTAATAGGGTCACGGAACCTAATGATACGGAACCCTAAAAATCAAGGTAAAAGGTTATTTGAAAATGAAAATGAAAATGAAAAATTATTTATTTCTTAAGCTTACTTCATTAAATAAACTGAGTTTGAGTTCTCCTATTGGGTATGAAAATACCTGTAACAATTATTTATCAAGTAAAGCTTTAAATATATTAAAGGAAAAATAAAGCGGCTAATGTAGGTATATTGAAATGTCTATGTACTCGTGTGTCATTCAAAAAAGACCAGGTTTAGCTCATTATTCTGAGAGGTTTAGACATAATAATCTACTCTGTGGTTTAGACTGAGAAGCCTGCCTTTCACTTCATGGTCAAAAGAAATTTTAACCTGCCTGTTGCATCTATTTGTGGATAATAGTAATAATAACTTACAGTAAAAATTTATATTGCAATGGAACCTGAAATATTGTACATAAATGAAAATCCTTGTTCACACCTAGTTGTCCCTATACCTGGAGATGGTTCATATTTGTTCCATTCTTTGTCATTCTCTATGTATGGGAACATTGAGTCGTCATATGACATTAGGTGTGCGGTAGTCTATTTATCTATATCCCAGCAAAATATCTTTGGAACGGAAGGTGGTACATCCCTAGGGGTTGGACCACGGGGTGCCAAAGAAAGTTTTTTTTTTAAATATCAAATCTTTGACGGCCTGTATCTCCCAACCGGCTGGAGCTAGACCCATGTTGATGGGTGTCTTAGAAAAGGTCTCGATGAGATCTACCTGCCGAAAGTATCAAAACTTTAAAGGCCTGTATCTCCCAAACAGCTGATGCTAGACCCATGTTCATGGTACTCTAAGAAAAGGGCTAGGTGAGATCTAGATGACGGTAAAAAAAAGTCGAAAAAAAATGCCAAAATTTTGATCGGCCATATGTCCCGAACGGCTAATTGTAGGGAGTTCGGGTTTCAACTAAAGTGATCGGTCAAGCTGGGGCTACATGACCGAAAAAAATTTTGAATTTGACAGGTTTTGACAGTTTTTTGACAGATCCAAAAAAGTATTCATACTTGCATGAAACTCGGTATCAAGGGGCATTCGGGGTCGCCAATTACGCTGCCGTATTCAAATTTGACATTTTTTGACAACCGAAATGGATTTTGACTGTTTTTCGGAAAAACTTTGATCGGTGAGTCCCCGTGTTTGGCACTCTGGCGATGCCGAAGGCCGAGCCAAGTTCGGCCTCGAGGGCGCGTTCTTCGTCCGCACATGCGAGTTTTACGGCCAAGCACTACACCTTGACTTACAGAGGGAGTGAGAGCACTTATAATGTTTGGTTTTGAAAAAATAAAAAAATTGTTTCCTGGCCTAGGCCACGCGGGCGAAGCCGCGGGCAGAAGCTGGTTTACTTATATATTCGCATATTATTTATACAAACACACATATGTATATAGGTACTCACGCCTGTCTCCCAGAGGGGTAGGCAGAGGCTACAGATTTCCATCTGCTACGATCCAGACAAACCTCTTTCGCCTCTTCCACATCCATCAATCTAGTCATACAAGCTCTTCCCTTTGGTCCCAACGAGTCACACCAAAACCAGTCACAGCGTAACTCATTGGGACAAAAAATAATAAAATGTCCCAACCAGTCACACTGTTACTCGATGGCACAACTTTTTATTTTATGTCCCAATGAGTCACACCCCCAAAACAAGAGTGTAACTCGTTGGGACCAAAATCTGTTACACGTTGACAACTTTTTTCTTTCTTCCCTTTGGTCCCAACGAGTCACACCGAAACCAGTCACAGTGTAACTCGTTGGGACAAAAAATAATAAAATGTCCCAACCAGTCACACTGTTATTCGATGGCACAACTTTTTATTTTTCGTCCCAACGAGTCACACTCCCAAAACAAGAGTGTAACTCGTTGGGACTAAAATCTGTTACACGTTGACAACTTTTTTCTTTCTTCCCTGTGGTCCCAACGAGTCACACCGAAAACAGTCATAGTGTAACTCGTTGGGACAAAAAATAATAAAATACCCCATCCAGTCACACTGTTACTCGATGGCACAACTTTTTATTTTTCGTCCCGACGAGTCACACCCCCAAAACAAGAGTGTAACTCGTTGGGACTAAAATATGTTACACGTTGACAACTTTTTGTGACTCGTTGGGACGAAAAATAAAAAGTTGTGCCATCGAGTTACAGTGTGACTGGTTGGGACATTTTATTATTTTTTGTCCCAACGAGTTATACTGTGACTGGTTTCGGTGTGACTCGTTGGGACCAAAGGGAAGAGCTTGTATGACTAGATTGATGGATGTGGAAGAGGCGAAAGAGGTTTGTCTGGATCGTAGCAGATGGAAATCTGTAGCCTCTGCCTACCCCTCTGGGAGACAGGCGTGAGTACCTATATACATATGTGTGTTTGTATAAATAATATGCGAATATATAAGTAAACCAGCTTCTGCTCGCGGCTTCGCCCGCGTGGCCTACAGGAAACAATTTTTTTTTTTCAGAAACAAACATTATAAGTGCTCTCACTCCCTCTGTAAGTCAAACTGTAGTGCTTGGCCGTAAAACTCGCATGTTCGGACGGAGAACACGCCCGCGAGGCCGAACTTCGCTCGGCCTTCGGCATCGCCAGTGTGCCAAACACGGAGACTCACCGATCAAAGTTTTTTCGAAAAAGAGTCAAAATCTATATCGGTTGTCAAAAAATTTCAAATTTGAATACGGAAGCGTAATTGGCAACCCCGAATGCCCCTTGATACCGAGTTGCATGCAAATCGGAATACTTTTTTTGGATCTGTCAAAAAACTGTCAAAACCTGTCAAATTCAATTTTTTTTTTGGTTATGTAGCCCCAGCTTGACTGATCAATTTAGTTGAAACCCGAACTCCCTACAATTAGCCGTTCGGGAGATATGGCCGATCAAAATTTTGGCAATTTTTTTTTTCGACTTTTTTTTACCGTTATCTAGGTCTCACCAAACCCTTTTCTTAGAGTACCATGAACATGGGTCTAGCATCAGCTGTGTGGGAGATACAGGCCTATAAAGTTTTGACACTTTTGGCAGGTAGATCTCGTCGAGGCCTTTTCTAAGACACCCATCAACATGGGTCTAGCTCCAGCCGTTTGGGAGATACAGGCCGTCAAAGTTTTGACATCAAAAAAAATCTTTCTTTGGCACCCCGTGGTCCAACCCCTAGGGATATACCACCTTCCGTTCCAAAGATATTTTGCTGGGATATAGATATAGTTATAGATAGATAGATAGATAGACAGATAGATAGATAGATAGATTGTGGATATATAGATAGACCTCAAAAGGAAAAAATGGAACCTTAGGGTTCACTTGTGTGTCTGTCTGTCTGTCCGTCTGTTACAGCCGATTTGCTCTGGCACACATACTTTCAAGAATTTTCGTGTCCACTATATTAAATTTCAAAATCGATGCCATTTTCATAATTAACGTCCCAAAAAACCATAAAAACGACACCCATATTGATATTTACACGTTTTTAACCCCATCGCACCCCAACAGGGGATAATGGTGTGGCGTGCTTCACACTCGCCACTATATATGTACTTGGGCCAGCCCCTTACAATTTGAAAGAAACCGTTCCGCTTATGCAGTTTGTACCACACACCAATTAGATCAGGTGATATGGAGCAGTGGGGTCTACCTCACCCCCGGGTTGGTCTATTCGCTGCTCCGGCACATCGCCGCGGGAGATGATTCATTGAGCTACCAGCTAATCTCGCTCGAATAACAGTGTGACTGGTTGGGACATTTTTTTTTCCCAACTAGTTACACTGTGACTGGTTTCGGTGTGACTCGTTGGGACCAAAGGGAAGAGCTTGTATGACTAGATTGATGGATGTGGAAGAGGCGAAAGAGGTTTGTCTGGATCGTAGCAGATGGAAATCTGTAGCTTCTGCCTACCCCTCTGGGAGACAGGCGTGAGTATATGTGTGTTTGTATAAATAATATGCGAAAATGAGACAAAATGGATTAAATTTATTGTGGATGTGGATTTAGTTATCCTAATAACAAAATAACTTCCAAACTACAAAGAATGTATGATTATCATCAATGAAAATATGAAATCGACAATCGACATTTGTTTGACAGACGGCTTACGATGAAGAATCGTTCAAAAATATAATATTTTTCGGGAATTAATACAAGTATATGAATAAAATCTAATAAAAATGAATGAAAAACATTCATTTTGCTTTATTTAGGTATTGGTCAACAATTATTATCTCATTACAACTTATTGTCTTATTTAAGTTTGATTAAAAATAACATTCAAAGATGGAATCATGTTGCTTTATATTTGAGAATGCACTCATGTTTACACAAGACTGCTGTGTTTGTGTTTGTAAGTGCCGTGTTCGTGAGCCGCACACCGACGCAAATCAGACGAAATGAGTTCATTTTTGAAAACCTGATATTCGAGTATCTAAGCAATAATTATAGAATTTGAATAAGTTTGCGAAAAATATGTTAAATGTACATTGTTTATATTCCCAATTAAATTCATGAATTTATTGCGTCTTCATATATATTACTCAGAAAGTTTGTATGAAAAGGCCTCCTCTGTTACCACCTTAAACCGTTGTTGTTTATCAATTTCATCACGTTCAAATAATAACCATCAATCTTATAAAAAGGTTGATGCCTTAATTATCCCTCAAATAACAGGCGAACTACCCACAGAGGAAATAGACACATCTGAAATAAATGTGCCTGAAAATGTAGTTTTAGCTGATCCAGACTACCACCGGCCATCTCAAATAGACTTGTTACTGGGAGCTGATATTTTTTGGGATGTAATTTGTAGTGGAAGTATAAAAATAGGAAAAAACAAACCTTTGTTGCAAAATTCTATTTTTGGATGGTTGATGGTAGGATCTGTCATGACTAGAACACCGACAAAAAACATTCACTGCAATTTTAGTAGAGAGATTCGTGAACAACTTCGCACGTTTTGGGAGCTGGAAGAAGTGCCAGCAACTCCTATGTGGTCTCCGGAGGAGAAGGCGTGCGAGGAGCACTTCATGAGTCACACAAAACGTCTTGCTGACGGACGATTTTGCGTCACGCTGCCTCTGAGAAATGACCCTCAGCTTCTGGGTAACTCATACAATATGGCTAAAAAGCGATTTGATGCTTTAGAAAGGCGATTCAGACGGCAGCCTGACATAAAATCACAATATGTAGATTTTATAAATGAATACGCGGCTTTAGGACATTTGTCAGAAACAGCGAGAACTGATGATGCGATTTTTTTAACCACATCACCCTGTACTAAAGGTGAATAGTGAATCAACGAAATGTCGCGTCGTTTTTGACGCCAGTGCGAAGACAGATTTCGACAACATGCTTTTATTTTCACAGGAGATATAGAAAAGATGTATAGGCAGATTGCCGTGGAACCTTCGCAAAGGCACCTTCAAATGATTTTGTGGCGTGATGATGAGAGGAAGCGAATGAAGTATCTGCAATTAAATACTGTTACATACGGAACTTCATGCGCTCCCTTTCTTAGCACAAGGTGTCTGTTGCAACTGGGGCACGAATGCGATGACCCGTTGATAAAGGACATAATTATTCACGACTTTTATGTCGACGATCTAATTACCGGCCATGATGATGAAAAAATGATAAATGTCATTTACCAACGAGTCATTGATCAATTGGATCGTGCTCATTTTAATCTAAGAAAACTTAGAAGTAATTCGCAGGAGCTATTAAACTGTATATCTAATTCTGTGCAATGCAAACAAGAAAATTTAAAAATATCCAACGTCAATAATACATTAGGTGTTGAATGGGACCCTAACACAGATAAAATTCTAATGACATGTTCAAAATTGCATTTGATAGATAACCATATTAAGTATACCAAGCGCTCGATCCTATCGGTAGCTTCAAGTATTTTTGACCGTTTAGGATTGTTGTGTGTATGTGTTATCCTCTGTAAAATCTTCTTGCAATCACTGTGGTTACAAAAATTGGACTGGGACGATGAAATTCCTCAGAAACCAAACTGTATATGGACAAAATTTGTCAATACTATTCATTGTTTGAGAAACATTACGATACCGCGCCATGTAAGCTGTAGTAATGCAGTGGCAATCGAGCTGCATTCATTTTCTGACGCAAGTCTTAAAGCCTATTCAGGCACTATTTATGTAAAATCAATTGATGCGTCAGAAAACTGCACAGTTCGACTTCTATGTGCAAAGGCGAAGGTAGCGCCACTGCAAGCCACCACAATTCCTCGTTTAGAACTTTGTGGCGCCTTGCTGGTGGCGCGCCTCTGTAAAAAGGTGTCACAAGCTCTTAGATGCAATATTGTCAAGAAGTATTTCTGGACAGATTCGAAAATTGTATTAGGTTGGCTGAAAACTCCCTCAAATAAGTTGGGTACATTTGTGTCTCATCGTGTTGCTGAAGTCAATGATTTATGTGCCAATTCAGAATGGAAATATGTTCCTTCGTCACAAAATCCTGCTGATCTGGCATCTCGTGGTGTTTTTCCAGATGAAGTGCAGTCGTTGTCACTGTGGTGGGAAGGACCGGCATTTTTACAGAATCCAAAAGAAAACTGGCCTAGTCAAAATGACGCGACACAAATGGACTTACCTGAGATACGTTCACATGCTGTAAGTGTTGATAAACCGAAGGAAAACATCATAGATATGACAAGGTTTTCAAGTTTTACTAAACTACGCCGAATAATGGCTTTTGTGTGTCGGTTTATCAACAATTGTAAAAAAATATGTAATACTAGGCATACGGGATCATTGACTGTTGAGGAACTCGAATCAGCAGAGTCTAAATTATCTTATATCTCACAAAGAGATAGTTTTCCTGATGTAAACGTGAAAACAAAGGCGATTCCTGTTCCAGCTAATTTGAGTCCCTTTGTTGATGACGCAGGATTGATACGAGTAGGAGGTCGATTAGAAAACACAAGTTTTAATTTTGACAAGAAGCATCCTATTGTTTTAGACTATAGACATCATTTTACAAAGCTACTATTTACATTTTACCATTTTAAACTAATGCATGCAGGACCGCAGCTGGTTCTTTCAGTTATTCGTGAAAAATATTGGCCTATTAATGGCAGAATATTAGCAAGACGTACCTACAATGACTGTATACGTTGCAAGCGAATGAAAGGAGCAGTCGCGCAACAAATTATGGGAAACTTACCGACCCAACGAGTAGTACCTGGCTTCGCATTTGACGTAACTTGCACGGATACTGCCGGACCTTTCCTTATCAGCGATAGAAAGGGTCGCGGTGCAAAACTAAATAAATGCTATTTGTGCATTTTCGTAGATTTAAAGGTCAAGGCAGTGCATTTAGAAGTAGTCAGCTCATTGAGCACAGAAGAATTTATTTTGGCATTTCGTCGCTTCATATCTCGCAGAGGAAAACCTCGCGAGATATTTTGTGACAATGGGCGCAACTTTGTTGGAGCCAACCGTGAATTAGGAGAATTTCTCTTGGCTCAAGAAAACTCTAACTCTGTGTCAGATCATTTTGTGGATGAGGGCATACAATTTAGTTTTAATCCCCCATATGCTCCAAATTTTGGAGGCCTTCATGAAGCGGCTGTTAAGTCTGCAAAGTATCATATGAAACGGGTGTTAGGTAATACACATTTAACATTCGAGGAAATCACTACCCTGTTCGCACAAATTGAAGCCGTACTTAATTCCAGGCCCCTTTATCCTATGTCATCAAATCCACATGATCTTTCCCCACTTACTCCCGGGCATTTCCTCATCGGGAGACCCTTGACCTCACTGCCTGCACCGGACCTGCAACAAGTTAATCCAAATCGGCTACATAGATACGCTAGAATAGAGCAAGCACGACAGCATTTTTGGACAAGGTGGAGTCAGGAGTACATCTGTGAATTGCAACAGCGGCACAAATGGCAACAACGGCATGAAGACATCAAGGCTGGTCAGCTTGTACTGGTCAAAGATGAGGCCACATCTCCACTGAAATGGCCCCTAGGACGAATAGAAGCGGTGTTTCCTGGAAGCGATGGAGCTTGCAGGGTAGCTGACATAAAAACAACCAAGGGCACTATCAGGAGAGCTGTAAATAGGATTTGCCCATTCCTGGATGATGAAGGAGCTTAAAAGCTTGAGCTTTTAAGAGGCGGGAGGATGTTAACGCAACCCTGCGTACAGGATTGTCTCTTGCCTACAAACGGACATGCGCAGATACATTTTTTCTGCTCCTGCGCAGATTGGTGCGCACCGCCAGTCTGTTGAGCGCAACCAACGCAATCACATTTGTTTACCGATTAAAGCTGTAAAAAAACCATTGTAGTACCGAAAAGTAAATCATTTTATAAACTATTCTTCTGGAGTTCTTTCTACGATCCTGCTGATCCTGCTACATAAATCCTGGCCTGGAAGATCTGTTAAATCTAGAGGAATAGCCGAAACAATTAGGGCTTTATTATTACAATGGTTGGCTAACCTGTAGCCTTTCCTGTGTACCATAAATGTTATACTTTTTTTTCCACTGTTTAACGGCTCTGGATACAGTCCTTTTAAGCCAATCATAATTTAAAGCTCACAAGATTATATTTGTTTTATTTTCTCACATTATGCATTGAAAAACGTAGTATGATACACGGGCGTAAGAGCAATTAATTACTCGGTTACGTTTAAAACACTCGCTACGCTCGTGTTTTAAATCGTCCTCGTAATTTATTCCTTTTCGCCCTAGTACCATAAACTACTATTTGTTCGATTGTCCTAAACACGAAATGATTCATCTGACTGAACAGTAGAACAGTTTAAAAGCAACCTTCCAATTGAAGCAATAAAAAAGATTTGTTTAATCGGGGTAGCACCTCGCCTTTAAAATAAAAATAACTTTGTGAATGAACCTTTAGTCAATACAAAACATTTTATTGTGTTCTGTGAAAGCTCTAATGTTTTCAAAGACTTTTGTTAATTACTTACTTAGAACTTTGTTAAAGTGGATGGTCCAAGCACAAATTATTATTTTGTGGTCCAAGGCAGTTTTTATATAATCATGGGAACCAATAACGACGACAGAAGTACTATAACTTCGTGTTGTTACTTTTTTCTACAAGTTCCATTCATTTTACCCGCGAATAATCGGTTTTTTACAAACATAATGTTTTGAAATCTAGTTTTGCTGTTTAAAACTTTCATACGTTGGATTTCATACATTTTGTTTGTAAAAAACTGATTTAAAAATTAATTGAACGTAAAGAAAAAGTAAGATATTGAAACTATAATACTTCTGTCTTCATTGTTGGTTCACAAAAATTTGTGTGAAATTTGCCTTGGACCATCCACCTTAAGGGGCTGCACAATGCTAAAATTCAGTCCTGCTCTAACGCTTTTGTTTCTTAACTGTCTATCCTGCTCTAATCAGATACCACGCACGCTAAACTTCAGTTGAAATCGAGGCTACGATAAGAAATTAACTAGAATTTCTTTATGTAATAAAGATGTTTTTTTCTAGTAAGTATCTGAGTGTGTTGGTTTCGTTTCAATCGGTTTTGAAATATGGGAACTGAATCGCTTTTTTGTAAAATTCATGCTTTTTTTAAAGTATTATAATTAAAAGATATTTATTTAGATGGGTTTTAACAATACTTAAATGATGAATTATATTTATTCAAAACACAAAAACTTATATAACATAATAACAACTTAAAACTATCCTATAAATAAAATAAACCTATTACAAATAAAAAACTGGATCCAGATCGCTGTCCCTTGGTAAGGTGCCCAGAATGCTGGCTACATTACCTCTCTGGATGGCCAGACTTATTCTCTGGCTGAGGTAAGCACCAGCCCTCTGGTCACCCGAGACGTTGACCAGGCGCGATGACAGTTCCTTAAATAATTTTCTTGCCTCTGGACCCCACGGGCCCAAAGTCTCGACGCCAAACGGCATAAACATGTAGCAGCTATCTAAGCTGACATATATGCGCCGCTTGTTGCTTTTGGCCGAATCCGCCGCCGCACCAGCAGCTTTACAAGTTTGTCTAACATGGGAGGCCGCCAGTGTGTCGACGCATGTAGCGTCCCACACTAGCGGACGCCCATGTTTCCAAGGAATTAATGACATACCATCAGGCCTCTTGCCATCGTCTCGTACAATCCCCTTTGGTTCAAGAGTGCACGGTGTATAAACGGTGACAATGACAAGGGCCCTCCGGATGATGACATTTAGGCTGGCATGGCGGGAGAGACGGCCAGCGCTGCGTCGACACGAGAGCCCGTGGTGGCCGTATTGGCAACGTCGGTTCCACAGGGGCAGTGATGTGGATGTGCTAAGATCGTGCCTAGCCGCAGGCCGATGGCGGTACCAAAAGAAATATCATCCATAAGCGTGCCTATGTTAGGCGAAGGGAGAGCCTGTAACCAGTATCCCGACCCACGTTCTGAGACGGCAAGGAGACGCGCCCGCTTTGTGTCGCTGATGCAGGTTTCTAATAGTTGTTTTTGTTTGATTTTGCAGAGCAGTTCGTCCCATTGCCGTTGAACTGTTAAATTTTGAGGTGGATCTTCACCCGGACAATCTTACGACCATGCCTCCCTGGCTTCCCCACAGCACGAGAATAAAAAATCAAAACAAAAAAAATAAAGAAAATTTTAAAATTATAAGACTGGACGTGGAAGGAAAATTACATAAACAATGCAAAACCGAATGCATGTACCCTAAATACTGAGTTAATGTGTGTGTGCATTATAAAATAATTGAGTGACCTTAAAATTAAATGAACACTTGGAGTGGACTCCAGAATGATAATTACATAAAAAAGGCCCGAATTATTATAAATACTGATCGAGTACATATGCAACAAAATAAAAGAAAATAAAAAATCAAAACAAAAAATTAAAGAAAACCTTAAAATTATAGGACTGGACGCGAAAGGAAAATTACATAAACAATGCAAAACCGAATGTATGTACCCTTAATACTGAGTTAATGTGTGTGTGCATTATAAAATAATTGAGTGACCTGAAAATTAAATGAACACAAAAAGTATAGAAACAGGTATTGGCCGAATTTTCAACTAGCCCTTCAATGTGTTTTCTGTAGCTTTAAACGAATGAATATATTTTTCATATTTTTAAACAAAACTTTGGGCGTAAATTAAAATTACCGTACATGTTTTTTAAATATGTGGCAAAAACGAAAAAATTGAAAATTTGGTCAACCCTAGAAGTCTTTGGTCTACCGAAGACTGGATGTATCACCCATAGCCGCCACACCAAACTAAACTAAAATTGAGTAGAAATGATATAAACATTTCTGGATTTGGGGGAGACCAGTAAAGAGTAAATATTATCGAGTTGTCTAACAATTAAATTTAAAACAAGTGGAAAAGTAGAAAGCCGTGTCGGTTTTTCTTGTCAGCTATGCAGTTGTTTGATGTTATGACAAGATGCTGACGTTTTAGAGTGTACTTTGTCGGCCAGGCTGGGTGATAGCAGCAACCGCGTCGTCGGCCAATAAATAAAACTCGTATTTTCAATTTAAACTAATAGAATGACAGTTGTGCAATCAGACTCGTGACCTAAAGGATCAGGGTTCGCTGCCGTGCAGTTTCACACTCAATGGGGATTTGCGTCATGGAGCCGGGCTTGTAATCAGTTGGGGGAATACCCGTTTTACATCGATCCGAACACAATGTTTAAGATTGAACAATTTGTTTTTACATTAAAAAGGATCCAGCGTAGGTTCTTTTCACAAAAGAGCCCTGCAAATTAAGGCATTTTCGTACTTATTCATTGAAAATAAGTACGTTGCAAGAAGATTTTTTTCGTGAAAAGATCTCTAAAAGATACTGGTTAATATTGTTAACTGTAAGGTAGCTTAATTTTTATAATTTGTGTTAGTAGTAGGTAGGTGCACATTTTTGTCCCTGTCATCCCTTCCATTACCATAAGCCAGTGCGTGCATACGAGCACCGTCGGAAATCATCAAATAAAATAGAAATATCGCTCAAAACCGTGTGTGATACTATTTACGCGAGTGTGGATCGATCCTAGAACCATTATTTTTCGAATAGAAACAAACTTTATACGCGAACCAGCTCAATTAACATAAGATGCGCAGGTGCAAGGCGTGGACGTGGACTCCCATAATATCAATGCTGAATCAATTTCCTTTTAATTCAAGTAACCATATTTCCTATCAACCGACTTTGATCGACAATAATAATTGTGAATAAATCTCAAACATAAAGATGTGATGCGTAGCAGCCTTGAAAGCGAACTGTAGCGCATGAGAAGAGAGTTATCACACTTGCTCACTCCGAGAAAACATTCCTTTTGTGTAGTCTCTGTCACCGACTTTACGTCCGAAACTGGGTCTATATTCACTGGCAACTCTACCTCCGTCATCGACTGTACACATTTACGACGCGGCCAATCATCAGGAGCACCAGCAAGCCAAGGTACGTCCCACCATAATGGATGATGCACCAACTGATCTGGATAAAGACCACGTGACGCAGCATCAGCTGGGTTTATGTTCGTAGGGACGTAGCGCCATACGGATGGATCAACGAGGCTGTGAATTTGAGACACCCTATTTCCTTCATTTTTCGACGTCGACACAGGGGACTGTGCCTGGAGTCCCTCGAGAATCACGGCCTGCAGCAGTATGGCAGACGGAAGCTTCTGCCAACGGCAGCAGGCCGTGGTGCGCCCAATGCCCCTATGCCCCTACCAGTGCCGAGCACGCTCACCTAGCCTGACCAACGACTCGGTTGTTGCTAACACCCAGCCTGGCCGACAAGGTACACTCTAAAACGGCAGCATTTTGTCATAACATCAAACATCAAATAAACAACATCAACCGCTCACTAGCACTCAGGGACGCATCTTTGTCAATCTTTGTTATACCATCGAACATCAACAAAACAACATCAACCGTAGCACTCACGGACGCAACTTTGTCATAACATGTGTGTGAGTACCTACATAGTGTTTACCAGTGCCAAGCACGCTCACCCAGCTTGGCCGACGACGCGGTTGCTGCTATCACCCAGCCTGGCCGACAAAGTACACTCTAAAACGTCAGCATCTTGTCATAACATCAAACAACTGCATAGCTGACAAGAAAAACCGACACGGCTTTCTACTTTTCCACTTGTTTTAAATTTAATTGTTAGACAACTCGATAATATTTACTCTTTACTGGTCTCCCCCAAATCCAGAAATGTTTATATCATTTCTACTCAATTTTAGTTTAGTTTGGTGTGGCGGCTATGGGTGATACATCCAGTCTTCGGTAGACCAAAGACTTCTAGGGTTGACCAAATTTTCAATTTTTTCGTTTTTGCCACATATTTAAAAAACATGTACGGTAATTTTAATTTACGCCCAAAGTTTTGTTTAAAAATATGAAAAATATATTCATTCGTTTAAAGCTACAGAAAACACATTGAAGGGCTAGTTGAAAATTCGGCCAATACCTGTTTCTATACTTTTTGTGTTCATTTAATTTTCAGGTCACTCAATTATTTTATAATGCACACACACATTAACTCAGTATTAAGGGTACCTACATACATTCGGTTTTGCATTGTTTATGTAATTTTCCTTCCGCGTCCAGTCCTATAATTTTAAGGTTTTCTTAAATTTTTTGTTTTGATTTTTTATTTTCTTTTATTTTGTTGCATATGTACTCGATCAGTATTTATAATAATTCGGGCCTTTTTTATGTAATTATCATTCTGGAGTCCACTCCAAGTGTTCATTTAATTTTAAGGTCACTCAATTATTTTATAATGCACACACACATTAACTCAGTATTTAGGGTACATACATTCGGTTTTGCATTGTTTATGTAATTTTCCTTCCACGTCCAGTCTTATAATTTTAAAATTTTCTTTATTTTTTTTGTTTTGATTTTTTACTCTCGTGCTGTGGGGAAGCCAGGGAGGCATGGTCGTAAGATTGTCCGGGTGAAGATCCACCTCAAAATTTAACAGTTCAACGGCAATGGGACGAACTGCTCTGCAAAATCAAACAAAAACAACTATTAGAAACCTGCATCAGCGACACAAAGCGGGCGCGTCTCCTTGCCGTCTCAGAACGTGGGTCGGGATACTGGTTACAGGCTCTCCCTTCGCCTAACATAGGCACGCTTATGGATGATATTTCTTTTGGTACCGCCATCGGCCTGCGGCTAGGCACGATCTTAGCACATCCACATCACTGCCCCTGTGGAACCGACGTTGCCAATACGGCCACCACGGGCTCTCGTGTCGACGCAGCGCTGGCCGTCTCTCCCGCCATGCCAGCCTAAATGTCATCATCCGGAGGACCCTTGTCATTGTCACCGTTTATACACCGTGCACTCTTGAACCAAAGGGGATTGTACGAGACGATGGCAAGAGGCAGAGGGGTAAAGTAGCCAGCATTCTAGGCACCCTACTAAGGGACAGCGATCTGGATCCAGTTTTTTATTTGTAATAGGTTATTTTTTTTTTTTTCATTTTTTTTTATAGGTTAGCTTTAAGTGGTTATTATGTTATGTAAGTTTTTGTGTTTAAATAAAGTTTCCCACTTGTATTTAAATAAACATGCTTCGGGTAAAAAAAAAAAAACAAAAAAAATTAAGCTACCTTAAGTTAACAATATTAACCAGATACAATATACTGAAAACATTCGTTGCGTGCTAAGGACCCAGTATCAAGCCAAACTGCCGGCCTGCAACAGCGCTTTTGTTTTTGATTCGTCTATCCAGGGGCTCTACCGCGTAATTCTCATTTGTATCAACTTCAAGCAAATGCATGCGAAATTCAACGCGTGCAAAAGAGATGGCATGTTAGGCGGGCGTCGTCGCACGCACGTAAAATTTCAATCTCAAGTTGATGTTGATGAAAATGAGAATTACGCGGTAGACCCACTGCTCTAATAAACGTAAAACTTCAGTTATTTTGAATTTGCGGCTACATTATACGTAGGACTGATTTTAAAATTATTTCCTGTCGCAAGATTAAAGGTCTGTAAAATAAATATTAATGAAAAATTTCGTGGCGCTATCTGCAAACTAGGAGACCAAAAAGCTGTTTTTCCTTGGTTTCGAGAACCATTTTTGTAATTTTTTTCTATCGAGGTAAATTATCGTAATTGCGGTTTTAGTCCGTCAGAACATTATTAGGGCTTTATTATTACAATGGTTGGCTAACCTGTAGCCTTTCCTGTGTACCATAAATGTTATACTTTTTTTTCCACTGTTTAACGGCTCTGGATACAGTCCTTTTAAGCCAATCATAATTTAAAGCTCACAAGATTATATTTGTTTTATTTTCTCACATTATGCATTGAAAAACGTAGTATGATACACGGGCGTAAGAGCAATTAATTACTCGGTTACGTTTAAAACACTCGCTACGCTCGTGTTTTAAATCGTCCTCGTAATTTATTCCTTTTCGCCCTAGTACCATAAACTACTATTTGTTCGATTGTCCTAAACACGAAATGATTCATCTGACTGAACAGTAGAACAGTTTAAAAGCAACCTTCCAATTGAAGCAATAAAAAAGATTTGTTTAATCGGGGTAGCACCTCGCCTTTAAAATAAAAATAACTTTGTGAATGAACCTTTAGTCAATACAAAACATTTTATTGTGTTCTGTGAAAGCTCTAATGTTTTCAAAGACTTTTGTTAATTACTTACTTAGAACTTTGTTAAAGTGGATGGTCCAAGCACAAAATTATTATTTTGTGGTCCAAGGCAGTTTTTATATAATCATGGGAACCAATAACGACGACAGAAGTACTATAACTTCGTGTTGTTACTTTTTTCTACAAGTTCCATTCATTTTACCCGCGAATAATCGGTTTTTTACAAACATAATGTTTTGAAATCTAGTTTTGCTGTTTAAAACTTTCATACGTTGGATTTCATACATTTTGTTTGTAAAAAACTGATTTAAAAATTAATTGAACGTAAAGAAAAAGTAAGATATTGAAACTATAATACTTCTGTCTTCATTGTTGGTTCACAAAAATTTGTGTGAAATTTGCCTTGGACCATCCACCTTAAGGGGCTGCACAATGCTAAAATTCAGTCCTGCTCTAACGCTTTTGTTTCTTAACTGTCTATCCTGCTCTAATCAGATACCACGCACGCTAAACTTCAGTTGAAATCGAGGCTACGATAAGAAATTAACTAGAATTTCTTTATGTAATAAAGATGTTTTTTTCTAGTAAGTATCTGAGTGTGTTGGTTTCGTTTCAATCGGTTTTGAAATATGGGAACTGAATCGCTTTTTTGTAAAATTCATGCTTTTTTTAAAGTATTATAATTAAAAGATATTTATTTAGATGGGTTTTAACAATACTTAAATGATGAATTATATTTATTCAAAACACAAAAACTTATATAACATAATAACAACTTAAAACTATCCTATAAATAAAATAAACCTATTACAAATAAAAAACTGGATCCAGATCGCTGTCCCTTGGTAAGGTGCCCAGAATGCTGGCTACATTACCTCTCTGGATGGCCAGACTTATTCTCTGGCTGAGGTAAGCACCAGCCCTCTGGTCACCCGAGACGTTGACCAGGCGCGATGACAGTTCCTTAAATAATTTTCTTGCCTCTGGACCCCACGGGCCCAAAGTCTCGACGCCAAACGGCATAAACATGTAGCAGCTATCTAAGCTGACATATATGCGCCGCTTGTTGCTTTCGGCCGAATCCGCCGCCGCACCAGCAGCTTTACAAGTTTGTCTAACATGGGAGGCCGCCAGTGTGTCGACGCATGTAGCGTCCCACACTAGCGGACGCCCATGTTTCCAAGGAATTAATGACATACCATCAGGCCTCTTGCCATCGTCTCGTACAATCCCCTTTGGTTCAAGAGTGCACGGTGTATAAACGGTGACAATGACAAGGGCCCTCCGGATGATGACATTTAGGCTGGCATGGCGGGAGAGACGGCCAGCGCTGCGTCGACACGAGAGCCCGTGGTGGCCGTATTGGCAACGTCGGTTCCACAGGGGCAGTGATGTGGATGTGCTAAGATCGTGCCTAGCCGCAGGCCGATGGCGGTACCAAAAGAAATATCATCCATAAGCGTGCCTATGTTAGGCGAAGGGAGAGCCTGTAACCAGTATCCCGACCCACGTTCTGAGACGGCAAGGAGACGCGCCCGCTTTGTGTCGCTGATGCAGGTTTCTAATAGTTGTTTTTGTTTGATTTTGCAGAGCAGTTCGTCCCATTGCCGTTGAACTGTTAAATTTTGAGGTGGATCTTCACCCGGACAATCTTACGACCATGCCTCCCTGGCTTCCCCACAGCACGAGAATAAAAAATCAAAACAAAAAAAATAAAGAAAATTTTAAAATTATAAGACTGGACGTGGAAGGAAAATTACATAAACAATGCAAAACCGAATGCATGTACCCTAAATACTGAGTTAATGTGTGTGTGCATTATAAAATAATTGAGTGACCTTAAAATTAAATGAACACTTGGAGTGGACTCCAGAATGATAATTACATAAAAAAGGCCCGAATTATTATAAATACTGATCGAGTACATATGCAACAAAATAAAAGAAAATAAAAAATCAAAACAAAAAATTAAAGAAAACCTTAAAATTATAGGACTGGACGCGAAAGGAAAATTACATAAACAATGCAAAACCGAATGTATGTACCCTTAATACTGAGTTAATGTGTGTGTGCATTATAAAATAATTGAGTGACCTGAAAATTAAATGAACACAAAAAGTATAGAAACAGGTATTGGCCGAATTTTCAACTAGCCCTTCAATGTGTTTTCTGCAGCTTTAAACGAATGAATATATTTTTCATATTTTTAAACAAAACTTTGGGCGTAAATTAAAATTACCGTACATGTTTTTTAAATATGTGACAAAAACGAAAAAATTTAAAATTTGGTCAACCCTAGAAGTCTTTGGTCTACCGAAGACTGGATGTATCACCCATAGCCGCCACACCAAACTAAACTAAAATTGAGTAGAAATGATATAAACATTTCTGGATTTGGGGGAGACCAGTAAAGAGTAAATATTATCGAGTTGTCTAACAATTAAATTTAAAACAAGTGGAAAAGTAGAAAGCCGTGTCGGTTTTTCTTGTCAGCTATGCAGTTGTTTGATGTTATGACAAGATGCTGACGTTTTAGAGTGTACTTTGTCGGCCAGGCTGGGTGATAGCAGCAACCGCGTCGTCGGCCAAGCTGGGTGAGCGTGCTTGGCACTGGTAAACACTATGTAGGTACTCACACACATGTTATGACAAAGTTGCGTCCGTGAGTGCTACGGTTGATGTTGTTTTGTTGATGTTCGATGGTATAACAAAGATTGACAAAGATGCGTCCCTGAGTGCTAGTGAGCGGTTGATGTTGTTTATTTGATGTTTGATGTTATGACAAAATGCTGCCGTTTTAGAGTGTACCTTGTCGGCCAGGCTGGGTGTTAGCAACAACCGAGTCGTTGGTCAGGCTAGGTGAGCGTGCTCGGCACTGGTAGGGGCATAGGGGCATTGGGCGCACCACGGCCTGCTGCCGTTGGCAGAAGCTTCCGTCTGCCATACTGCTGCAGGCCGTGATTCTCGAGGGACTCCAGGCACAGTCCCCTGTGTCGACGTCGAAAAATGAAGGAAATAGGGTGTCTCAAATTCACAGCCTCGTTGATCCATCCGTATGGCGCTACGTCCCTACGAACATGAACCCAGCTGATGCTGCGTCACGTGGTCTTTATCCAGATCAGTTGGTGCATCATCCATTATGGTGGGACGTACCTTGGCTTGCTGGTGCTCCTGATGATTGGCCGCGTCGTAAATGTGTACAGTAGATGACGGAGGTAGAGTTGCCAGTGAATATAGACCCAGTTTCGGACGTAAAGTCGGTGACAGAGACTACACAAAAGGAATGTTTTCTCGGAGTGAGCGAGTGTGATAACTCTCTTCTCATGCGCTACAGTTCGCTTTCAAGGCTGCTACGCATCACATCTTTATGTTTGAGATTTATTCACAATTATTATTGTCGATCAAAGTCGGTTGATAGGAAATATGGTTACTTGAATTAAAAGGAAATTGATTCAGCATTGATATTATGGGAGTCCACGTCCACGCCTTGCACCTGCGCATCTTATGTTAATTGAGCTGGTTCGCGTATACAGTTTGTTTCTATTCGAAAAATAATGGTTCTAGGATCGATCCACACTCGCGTAAATAGTATCACACACGGTTTTGAGCGATATTTCTATTTTATTTGATGATTTCCGACGGTGCTCGTATGCACGCACTGGCTTATGGTAATGGAAGGGATGACAGGGACAAAAATGTGCACCTACCTACTACTAACACAAATTATAAAAATTAAGCTACCTTACAGTTAACAATATTAACCAGTATCTTTTAGAGATCTTTTCACGAAAAAAAATCTTCTTGCAACGTACTTATTTTCAATGAATAAGTACGAAAATGCCTTAATTTGCAGGGCTCTTTTGTGAAAAGAACCTACGCTGGATCCTTTTTAATGTAAAAACAAATTGTTCAATCTTAAACATTGTGTTCGGATCGATGTTAAACGGGTATTCCCCCAACTGATTACAAGCCCGGCTCCATGACGCAAATCCCCATTGAGTGTGAAACTGCACGGCAGCGAACCCTGATCCTTTAGGTCACGAGTCTGATTGCACAACTGTCATTCTATTAGTTTAAATTGAAAATACGAGTTTTATTTAACAAACTTAAAACAGCATTTTAAGCTTATTTGGACAAAATCGTGACTAACATTTTATTTCAAAGTTTTTATCTGTCAACTTAACTTATATTAAATTCTTAACAAGAAAAACAAAGTTAAGTTATGCACTTTGTACCGAACGACTGACGTTTATCCTTAAGTTAAATGGGACAACCTTAGTTTAACTATAACGTAACTTAACATTAAACCATGTACACTGATCATACAAAAATATCGGCCAAGTGCTAATCAGACTCGCATACCTAGGGTTCCGTATTGTGGATGATACATTTAATTTTGTCATTTCTTTTTCGTGAATTTCCCAACCGCTTTATTTTTCCTGTAATCTTTACGTAAACACAAATTACCATGATTTTTTTCATATTTATTGGTCGCTTTTAAAGGAACATAATAACTTTCAAAAATCTTACAGTGACGATAAAACTTTTACATATCGCCTTAAGTAATCTTACAAAGGCCTCTTACAAAGGGCAAGTGTCCCTTATAAATATAATTCGTCAAATTCAAATAGTTTATTTCGCAAAGTAGGTATATTTTTATCATAGGAGTTTTGCACTTTATATCGAGCGACTGAAGTTTAACCTTAAAGCTTTCATCCAATCAAATAAAGCAAATAAAACTCGTATTTTCAATTTAAACTAATAGAATGACAGTTGTGCAATCAGACTCGTGACCTAAAGGATCAGGGTTCGCTGCCGTGCAGTTTCACACTCAATGGGGATTTGCGTCATGGAGCCGGGCTTGTAATCAGTTGGGGGAATACCCGTTTAACATCGATCCGAACACAATGTTTAAGATTGAACAATTTGTTTTTACATTTAATTTGTTCTTTTCACAAAAGAGCCCTGCAAATTAAGGCATTTTCGTACTTATTCATTGAAAATAAGTACGTTGCAAGAAGATTTTTTTCGTGAAAAGATCTCTAAAAGATACTGGTTAATATTGTTAACTGTAAGGTAGCTTAATTTTTATGATTTGTGTTAGTAGTAGGTAGGTGCACATTTTTGTCCCTGTCATCCCTTCCATTACCATAAGCCAGTGCGTGCATACGAGCACCGTCGGAAATCATCAAATAAAATAGAAATATCGCTCAAAACCGTGTGTGATACTATTTACGCGAGTGTGGATCGATCCTAGAACCATTATTTTTCGAATAGAAACAAACTGTATACGCGAACCAGCTCAATTAACATAAGATGCGCAGGTGCAAGGCGTGGACGTGGACTCCCATAATATCAATGCTGAATCAATTTCCTTTTAATTCAAGTAACCATATTTCCTATCAACCGACTTTGATCGACAATAATAATTGTGAATAAATCTCAAACATAAAGATGTGATGCGTAGCAGCCTTGAAAGCGAACTGTAGCGCATGAGAAGAGAGTTATCACACTCGCTCACTCCGAGAAAACATTCCTTTTGTGTAGTCTCTGTCACCGACTTTACGTCCGAAACTGGGTCTATATTCACTGGCAACTCTACCTCCGTCATCGACTGTACACATTTACGACGCGGCCAATCATCAGGAGCACCAGCAAGCCAAGGTACGTCCCACCATAATGGATGATGCACCAACTGATCTGGATAAAGACCACGTGACGCAGCATCAGCTGGGTTCATGTTCGTAGGGACGTAGCGCCATACGGATGGATCAACGAGGCTGTGAATTTGAGACACCCTATTTCCTTCATTTTTCGACGTCGACACAGGGGACTGTGCCTGGAGTCCCTCGAGAATCACGGCCTGCAGCAGTATGGCAGACGGAAGCTTCTGCCAACGGCAGCAGGCCGTGGTGCGCCCAATGCCCCTATGCCCCTACCAGTGCCGAGCACGCTCACCTAGCCTGACCAACGACTCGGTTGTTGCTAACACCCAGCCTGGCCGACAAGGTACACTCTAAAACGGCAGCATTTTGTCATAACATCAAACATCAAATAAACAACATCAACCGCTCACTAGCACTCAGGGACGCATCTTTGTCAATCTTTGTTATACCATCGAACATCAACAAAACAACATCAACCGTAGCACTCACGGACGCAACTTTGTCATAACATGTGTGTGAGTACCTACATAGTGTTTACCAGTGCCAAGCACGCTCACCCAGCTTGGCCGACGACGCGGTTGCTGCTATCACCCAGCCTGGCCGACAAAGTACACTCTAAAACGTCAGCATCTTGTCATAACATCAAACAACTGCATAGCTGACAAGAAAAACCGACACGGCTTTCTACTTTTCCACTTGTTTTAAATTTAATTGTTAGACAACTCGATAATATTTACTCTTTACTGGTCTCCCCCAAATCCAGAAATGTTTATATCATTTCTACTCAATTTTAGTTTAGTTTGGTGTGGCGGCTATGGGTGATACATCCAGTCTTCGGTAGACCAAAGACTTCTAGGGTTGACCAAATTTTCAATTTTTTCGTTTTTGCCACATATTTAAAAAACATGTACGGTAATTTTAATTTACGCCCAAAGTTTTGTTTAAAAATATGAAAAATATATTCATTCGTTTAAAGCTACAGAAAACACATTGAAGGGCTAGTTGAAAATTCGGCCAATACCTGTTTCTATACTTTTTGTGTTCATTTAATTTTCAGGTCACTCAATTATTTTATAATGCACGCACACATTAACTCAGTATTAAGGGTACATACATTCGGTTTTGCATTGTTTATGTAATTTTCCTTCCGCGTCCAGTCCTATAATTTTAAGGTTTTCTTTAATTTTTTGTTTTGATTTTTTATTTTCTTTTATTTTGTTGCATATGTACTCGATCAGTATTTATAATAATTCGGGCCTTTTTTATGTAATTATCATTCTGGAGTCCACTCCAAGTGTTCATTTAATTTTAAGGTCACTCAATTATTTTATAATGCACACACACATTAACTCAGTATTTAGGGTACATACATTCGGTTTTGCATTGTTTATGTAATTTTCCTTCCACGTCCACTCTTATAATTTTAAAATTTTCTTTATTTTTTTTGTTTTGATTTTTTACTCTCGTGCTGTGGGGAAGCCAGGGAGGCATGGTCGTAAGATTGTCCGGGTGAAGATCCACCTCGAAATTTAACAGTTCAACGGCAATGGGACGAACTGCTCTGCAAAATCAAACAAAAACAACTATTAGAAACCTGCATCAGCGACACAAAGCGGGCGCGTCTCCTTGCCGTCTCAGAACGTGGGTCGGGATACTGGTTACAGGCTCTCCCTTCGCCTAACATAGGCACGCTTATGGATGATATTTCTTTTGGTACCGCCATCGGCCTGCGGCTAGGCACGATCTTAGCACATCCACATCACTGCCCCTGTGGAACCGACGTTGCCAATACGGCCACCACGGGCTCTCGTGTCGACGCAGCGCTGGCCGTCTCTCCCGCCATGCCAGCCTAAATGTCATCATCCGGAGGACCCTTGTCATTGTCACCGTTTATACAACGTGCACTCTTGAACCAAAGGGGATTGTACGAGACGATGGCAAGAGGCAGAGGGGTAATGTAGCCAGCATTCTAGGCACCCTACTAAGGGACAGCGATCTGGATCCAGTTTTTTATTTGTAATAGGTTATTTTTTTTTTTTTTCATTTTTTTTTATAGGATAGTTTTAAGTGGTTATTATGTTATGTAAGTTTTTGTGTTTAAATAAAGTTTCCCACTTGTATTTAAATAAACATGCTTCGGGTAAAAAAAAAAAAACAAAAAAAATTAAGCTACCTTAAGTTAACAATATTAACCAGATACAATATACTGAAAACATTCGTTGCGTGCTAAGGACCCAGTATCAAGCCAAACTGCCGGCCTGCAACAGCGCTTTTGTTTTTGATTCGTCTATCCAGGGGCTCTACCGCGTAATTCTCATTTGTATCAACTTCAAGCAAATGCATGTGAAATTCAACGCGTGCAAAAGAGATGGCATGTTAGGCGGGCGTCGTCGCACGCACGTAAAATTTCAATCTCAAGTTGATGTTGATGAAAATGAGAATTACGCGGTAGACCCACTGCTCTAATAAACGTAAAACTTCAGTTATTTTGAATTTGCGGCTACATTATACGTAGGACTGATTTTAAAATTATTTCCTGTCGCAAGATTAAAGGTCTGTAAAATAAATATAAATGAAAAATTTCGTGGCGCTATCTGCAAACAAGGAGACCAAAAAGCTGTTTTTCCTTGGTTTCGAGAACCATTTTTGTAATTTTTTTCTATCGAGGTAAATTATCGTAATTGCGGTTTTAGTCCGTCAGAACATTATTAGGGCTTTATTATTACAATGGTTGGCTAACCTGTAGCCTTTCCTGTGTACCATAAATGTTATACTTTTTTTTTCCACTGTTTAACGGCTCTGGATACAGTCCTTTTAAGCCAATCATAATTTAAAGCTCACAAGATTATATTTGTTTTATTTTCTCACATTATGCATTGAAAAACGTAGTATGATACACGGGCGTAAGAGCAATTAATTACTCGGTTACGTTTAAAACACTCGCTACGCTCGTGTTTTAAATCGTCCTCGTAATTTATTCCTTTTCGCCCTAGTACCATAAACTACTATTTGTTCGATTGTCCTAAACACGAAATGATTCATCTGACTGAACAGTAGAACAGTTTAAAAGCAACCTTCCAATTGAAGCAATAAAAAAGATTTGTTTAATCGGGGTAGCACCTCGCCTTTAAAATAAAAATAACTTTGTGAATGAACCTTTAGTCAATACAAAACATTTTATTGTGTTCTGTGAAAGCTCTAATGTTTTCAAAGACTTTTGTTAATTACTTACTTAGAACTTTGTTAAAGTGGATGGTCCAAGCACAAAATAATTATTTTGTGGTCCAAGGCAGTTTTTATATAATTGTGGGAACCAATAACGACGACAGAAGTACTATAATTTCGTGTTGTTACTTTTTTCTACAAGTTCCATTCATTTTACCCGCGAATAATCGGTTTTTTACAAACATAATGTTTTGAAATCTAGTTTTGCTGTTTAAAACTTTCATACGTTGGATTTCATACATTTTGTTTGTAAAAAACTGATTTAAAAATTAATTGAACGTAAAGAAAAAGTAAGATATTGAAACTATAATACTTCTGTCTTCATTGTTGGTTCACAAAAATTTGTGTGAAATTTGCCTTGGACCATCCACCTTAAGGGGCTGCACAATGCTAAAATTCAGTCCTGCTCTAACGCTTTTGTTTCTTAACTGTCTATCCTGCTCTAATCAGATACCACGCACGCTAAACTTCAGTTGAAATCGAGGCTACGATAAGAAATTAACTAGAATTTCTTTATGTAATAAAGATGTTTTTTTCTAGTAAGTATCTAAGTGTGTTGGTTTCGTTTCAATCGGTTTTGAAATATGGGAACTGAATCGCTTTTTTGTAAAATTCATGCTTTTTTTAAAGTATTATAATTAAAAGATATTTATTTAGATGGGTTTTAACAATACTTAAATGATGAATTATATTTATTCAAAACACAAAAACTTATATAACATAATAACAACTTAAAACTATCCTATAAATAAAATAAACCTATTACAAATAAAAAACTGGATCCAGATCGCTGTCCCTTGGTAAGGTGCCCAGAATGCTGGCTACATTACCTCTCTGGATGGCCAGACTTATTCTCTGGCTGAGGTAAGCACCAGCCCTCTGGTCACCCGAGACGTTGACCAGGCGCGATGACAGTTCCTTAAATAATTTTCTTGCCTCTGGACCCCACGGGCCCAAAGTCTCGACGCCAAACGGCATAAACATGTAGCAGCTATCTAAGCTGACATATATGCGCCGCTTGTTGCTTTTGGCCGAATCCGCCGCCGCACCAGCAGCTTTACAAGTTTGTCTAACATGGGAGGCCGCCAGTGTGTCGACGCATGTAGCGTCCCACACTAGCGGACGCCCATGTTTCCAAGGAATTAATGACATACCATCAGGCCTCTTGCCATCGTCTCGTACAATCCCCTTTGGTTCAAGAGTGCACGGTGTATAAACGGTGACAATGACAAGGGCCCTCCGGATGATGACATTTAGGCTGGCATGGCGGGAGAGACGGCCAGCGCTGCGTCGACACGAGAGCCCGTGGTGGCCGTATTGGCAACGTCGGTTCCACAGGGGCAGTGATGTGGATGTGCTAAGATCGTGCCTAGCCGCAGGCCGATGGCGGTACCAAAAGAAATATCATCCATAAGCGTGCCTATGTTAGGCGAAGGGAGAGCCTGTAACCAGTATCCCGACCCACGTTCTGAGACGGCAAGGAGACGCGCCCGCTTTGTGTCGCTGATGCAGGTTTCTAATAGTTGTTTTTGTTTGATTTTGCAGAGCAGTTCGTCCCATTGCCGTTGAACTGTTAAATTTCGAGGTGGATCTTCACCCGGACAATCTTACGACCATGCCTCCCTGGCTTCCCCACAGCACGAGAGTAAAAAATCAAAACAAAAAAAATAAAGAAAATTTTAAAATTATAAGAGTGGACGTGGAAGGAAAATTACATAAACAATGCAAAACCGAATGTATGTACCCTAAATACTGAGTTAATGTGTGTGTGCATTATAAAATAATTGAGTGACCTTAAAATTAAATGAACACTTGGAGTGGACTCCAGAATGATAATTACATAAAAAAGGCCCGAATTATTATAAATACTGATCGAGTACATATGCAACAAAATATAAGAAAATAAAAAATCAAAACGAAAAATTAAAGAAAACTTTAAAATTATAGGACTGGACGCGGAAGGAAAATTACATAAACAATGCAAAACCGAATGTATGTACCCTTAATACTGAGTTAATGTGTGTGTGCATTATAAAATAATTGAGTGACCTGAAAATTAAATGAACACAAAAAGTATAGAAACAGGTATTGGCCGAATTTTCAACTAGCCCTTCAATGTGTTTTCTGTAGCTTTAAACGAATGAATATATTTTTCATATTTTTAAACAAAACTTTGGGCGTAAATTAAAATTACCGTACATGTTTTTTAAATATGTGGCAAAAACGAAAAAATTGAAAATTTGGTCAACCCTAGAAGTCTTTGGTCTACCGAAGACTGGATGTATCACCCATAGCCGCCACACCAAACTAAACTAAAATTGAGTAGAAATGATATAAACATTTCTGGATTTGGGGGAGACCAGTAAAGAGTAAATATTATCGAGTTGTCTAACAATTAAATTTAAAACAAGTGGAAAAGTAGAAAGCCGTGTCGGTTTTTCTTGTCAGCTATGCAGTTGTTTGATGTTATGACAAGATGCTGACGTTTTAGAGTGTACTTTGTCGGCCAGGCTGGGTGATAGCAGCAACCGCGTCGTCGGCCAAGCTGGGTGAGCGTGCTTGGCACTGGTAAACACTATGTAGGTACTCACACACATGTTATGACAAAGTTGCGTCCGTGAGTGCTACGGTTGATGTTGTTTTGTTGATGTTCGATGGTATAACAAAGATTGACAAAGATGCGTCCCTGAGTGCTAGTGAGCGGTTGATGTTGTTTATTTGATGTTTGATGTTATGACAAAATGCTGCCGTTTTAGAGTGTACCTTGTCGGCCAGGCTGGGTGTTAGCAACAACCGAGTCGTTGGTCAGGCTAGGTGAGCGTGCTCGGCACTGGTAGGGGCATAGGGGCATTGGGCGCACCACGGCCTGCTGCCGTTGGCAGAAGCTTCCGTCTGCCATACTGCTGCAGGCCGTGATTCTCGAGGGACTCCAGGCACAGTCCCCTGTGTCGACGTCGAAAAATGAAGGAAATAGGGTGTCTCAAATTCACAGCCTCGTTGATCCATCCGTATGGCGCTACGTCCCTACGAACATGAACCCAGCTGATGCTGCGTCACGTGGTCTTTATCCAGATCAGTTGGTGCATCATCCATTATGGTGGGACGTACCTTGGCTTGCTGGTGCTGCTGATGATTGGCCGCGTCGTAAATGTGTACAGTCGATGACGGAGGTAGAGTTGCCAGTGAATATAGACCCAGTTTCGGACGTACAGTCGGTGACAGAGACTACACAAAAGGAATGTTTTCTCGGAGTGAGCGAGTGTGATAACTCTCTTCTCATGCGCTACAGTTCGCTTTCAAGGCTGCTACGCATCACATCTTTATGTTTGAGATTTATTCACAATTATTATTGTCGATCAAAGTCGGTTGATAGGAAATATGGTTACTTGAATTAAAAGGAAATTGATTCAGCATTGATATTATGGGAGTCCACGTCCACGCCTTGCACCTGCGCATCTTATGTTAATTGAGCTGGTTCGCGTATACAGTTTGTTTCTATTCGAAAAATAATGGTTCTAGGATCGATCCACACTCGCGTAAATAGTATCACACACGGTTTTGAGCGATATTTCTATTTTATTTGATGATTTCCGACGGTGCTCGTATGCACGCACTGGCTTATGGTAATGGAAGGGATGACAGGGACAAAAATGTGCACCTACCTACTACTAACACAAATTATAAAAATTAAGCTACCTTACAGTTAACAATATTAACCAGTATCTTTTAGAGATCTTTTCACGAAAAAAAATCTTCTTGCAACCTACTTATTTTCAATGAATAAGTACGAAAATGCCTTAATTTGCAGGGCTCTTTTGTGAAAAGAACCTACGCTGGATCCTTTTTAATGTAAAAACAAATTGTTCAATCTTAAAGATTGTGTTCGGATCGATGTTAAACGGGTATTCCCCCAACTGATTACAAGCCCGGCTCCATGACGCAAATCCCCATTGAGTGTGAAACTTCACGGCAGCGAACCCTGATCCTTTAGGTCACGAGTCTGATTGCACAACTGTCATTCTATTAGTTTAAATTGAAAATACGAGTTAAGACCACGTGACGCAGCATCAGCTGGGTTTATGTTCGTAGGGACGTAGCGCCATACGGATGGATCAACGAGGCTGTGAATTTGAGACACCCTATTTCCTTCATTTTTCGACGTCGACACAGGGGACTGTGCCTGGAGTCCCTCGAGAATCACGGCCTGCAGCAGTATGGCAGACGGAAGCTTCTGCCAACGGCAGCAGGCCGTGGTGCGCCCAATGCCCCTATGCCCCTACCAGTGCCGAGCACGCTCACCTAGCCTGACCAACGACTCGGTTGTTGCTAACACCCAGCCTGGCCGACAAGGTACACTCTAAAACGGCAGCATTTTGTCATAACATCAAACATCAAATAAACAACATCAACCGCTCACTAGCACTCAGGGACGCATCTTTGTCAATCTTTGTTATACCATCGAACATCAACAAAACAACATCAACCGTAGCACTCACGGACGCAACTTTGTCATAACATGTGTGTGAGTACCTACATAGTGTTTACCAGTGCCAAGCACGCTCACCCAGCTTGGCCGACGACGCGGTTGCTGCTATCACCCAGCCTGGCCGACAAAGTACACTCTAAAACGTCAGCATCTTGTCATAACATCAAACAACTGCATAGCTGACAAGAAAAACCGACACGGCTTTCTACTTTTCCACTTGTTTTAAATTTAATTGTTAGACAACTCGATAATATTTACTCTTTACTGGTCTCCCCCAAATCCAGAAATGTTTATATCATTTCTACTCAATTTTAGTTTAGTTTGGTGTGGCGGCTATGGGTGATACATCCAGTCTTCGGTAGACCAAAGACTTCTAGGGTTGACCAAATTTTCAATTTTTTCGTTTTTGCCACATATTTAAAAAACATGTACGGTAATTTTAATTTACGCCCAAAGTTTTGTTTAAAAATATGAAAAATATATTCATTCGTTTAAAGCTACAGAAAACACATTGAAGGGCTAGTTGAAAATTCGGCCAATACCTGTTTCTATACTTTTTGTGTTCATTTAATTTTCAGGTCACTCAATTATTTTATAATGCACACACACATTAACTTAGTATTAAGGGTACATACATTCGGTTTTGCATTGTTTATGTAATTTTCCTTCCGCGTCCAGTCCTATAATTTTAAGGTTTTCTTTAATTTTTTGTTTTGATTTTTTATTTTCTTTTATTTTGTTGCATATGTACTCGATCAGTATTTATAATAATTCGGGCCTTTTTTATGTAATTATCATTCTGGAGTCCACTCCAAGTGTTCATTTAATTTTAAGGTCACTCAATTATTTTATAATGCACACACACATTAACTCAGTATTTAGGGTACATACATTCGGTTTTGCATTGTTTATGTAATTTTCCTTCCACGTCCAGTCTTATAATTTTAAAATTTTCTTTATTTTTTTTGTTTTGATTTTTTACTCTCGTGCTGTGGGGAAGCCAGGGAGGCATGGTCGTAAGATTGTCCGGGTGAAGATCCACCTCAAAATTTAACAGTTCAACGGCAATGGGACGAACTGCTCTGCAAAATCAAACAAAAACAACTATTAGAAACCTGCATCAGCGACACAAAGCAGGCGCGTCTCCTTGCCGTCTCAGAACGTGGGTCGGGATACTGGTTACAGGCTCTCCCTTCGCCTAACATAGGCACGCTTATGGATGATATTTCTTTTGGTACCGCCATCGGCCTGCGGCTAGGCACGATCTTAGCACATCCACATCACTGCCCCTGTGGAACCGACGTTGCCAATACGGCCACCACGGGCTCTCGTGTCGACGCAGCGCTGGCCGTCTCTCCCGCCATGCCAGCCTAAATGTCATCATCCGGAGGACCCTTGTCATTGTCACCGTTTATACACCGTGCACTCTTGAACCAAAGGGGATTGTACGAGACGATGGCAAGAGGCAGAGGGGTAATGTAGCCAGCATTCTAGGCACCCTACTAAGGGACAGCGATCTGGATCCAGTTTTTTATTTGTAATAGGTTATTTTTTTTTTTTTTCATTTATTTTTATAGGATAGTTTTAAGTGGTTATTATGTTATGTAAGTTTTTGTGTTTAAATAAAGTTTCCCACTTGTATTTAAATAAACATGCTTCGGGTAAAAAAAAAAAAAACAAAAAAAATTAAGCTACCTTAAGTTAACAATATTAACCAGATACAATATACTGAAAACATTCGTTGCGTGCTAAGGACCCAGTATCAAGCCAAACTGCCGGCCTGCAACAGCGCTTTTGTTTTTGATTCGTCTATCCAGGGGCTCTACCGCGTAATTCTCATTTGTATCAACTTCAAGCAAATGCATGCGAAATTCAACGCGTGCAAAAGAGATGGCATGTTAGGCGGGCGTCGTCGCACGCACGTAAAATTTCAATCTCAAGTTGATGTTGATGAAAATGAGAATTACGCGGTAGACCCACTGCTCTAATAAACGTAAAACTTCAGTTATTTTGAATTTGCGGCTACATTATACGTAGGACTGATTTTAAAATTATTTCCTGTCGCAAGATTAAAGGTCTGTAAAATAAATATAAATGAAAAATTTCGTGGCGCTATCTGCAAACAAGGAGACCAAAAAGCTGTTTTTCCTTGGTTTCGAGAACCATTTTTGTAATTTTTTTCTATCGAGGTAAATTATCGTAATTGCGGTTTTAGTCCGTCAGAACATTATTAGGGCTTTATTATTACAATGGTTGGCTAACCTGTAGCCTTTCCTGTGTACCATAAATGTTATACTTTTTTTTCCACTGTTTAACGGCTCTGGATACAGTCCTTTTAAGCCAATCATAATTTAAAGCTCACAAGATTATATTTGTTTTATTTTCTCACATTATGCATTGAAAAACGTAGTATGATACACGGGCGTAAGAGCAATTAATTACTCGGTTACGTTTAAAACACTCGCTACGCTCGTGTTTTAAATCGTCCTCGTAATTTATTCCTTTTCGCCCTAGTACCATAAACTACTATTTGTTCGATTGTCCTAAACACGAAATGATTCATCTGACTGAACAGTAGAACAGTTTAAAAGCAACCTTCCAATTGAAGCAATAAAAAAGATTAGTTTAATCGGGGTAGCACCTCGCCTTTAGAATAAAAATAACTTTGTGAATGAACCTTTAGTCAATACAAAACATTTTATTGTGTTCTGTGAAAGCTCTAATGTTTTCAAAGACTTTTGTTAATTACTTACTTAGAACTTTGTTAAAGTGGATGGTCCAAGCACAAAATAATTATTTTGTGGTCCAAGGCAGTTTTTATATAATTGTGGGAACCAATAACGACGACAGAAGTACTATAATTTCGTGTTGTTACTTTTTTCTACAAGTTCCATTCATTTTACCCGCGAATAATCGGTTTTTTACAAACATAATGTTTTGAAATCTAGTTTTGCTGTTTAAAACTTTCATACGTTGGATTTCATACATTTTGTTTGTAAAAAACTGATTTAAAAATTAATTGAACGTAAAGAAAAAGTAAGATATTGAAACTATAATACTTCTGTCTTCATTGTTGGTTCACAAAAATTTGTGTGAAATTTGCCTTGGACCATCCACCTTAAGGGGCTGCACAATGCTAAAATTCAGTCCTGCTCTAACGCTTTTGTTTCTTAACTGTCTATCCTGCTCTAATCAGATACCACGCACGCTAAACTTCAGTTGAAATCGAGGCTACGATAAGAAATTAACTAGAATTTCTTTATGTAATAAAGATGTTTTTTTCTAGTAAGTATCTGAGTGTGTTGGTTTCGTTTCAATCGGTTTTGAAATATGGGAACTGAATCGCTTTTTTGTAAAATTCATGCTTTTTTTAAAGTATTATAATTAAAAGATATTTATTTAGATGGGTTTTAACAATACTTAAATGATGAATTATATTTATTCAAAACACAAAAACTTATATAACATAATAACAACTTAAAACTATCCTATAAATAAAATAAACCTATTACAAATAAAAAACTGGATCCATATCGCTGTCCCTTGGTAAGGTGCCCAGAATGCTGGCTACATTACCTCTCTGGATGGCCAGACTTATTCTCTGGCTGAGGTAAGCACCAGCCCTCTGGTCACCCGAGACGTTGACCAGGCGCGATGACAGTTCCTTAAATAATTTTCTTGCCTCTGGACCCCACGGGCCCAAAGTCTCGACGCCAAACGGCATAAACATGTAGCAGCTATCTAAGCTGACATATATGCGCCGCTTGTTGCTTTCGGCCGAATCCGCCGCCGCACCAGCAGCTTTACAAGTTTGTCTAACATGGGAGGCCGCCAGTGTGTCGACGCATGTAGCGTCCCACACTAGCGGACGCCCATGTTTCCAAGGAATTAATGACATACCATCAGGCCTCTTGCCATCGTCTCGTACAATCCCCTTTGGTTCAAGAGTGCACGGTGTATAAACGGTGACAATGACAAGGGCCCTCCGGATGATGTCATTTAGGCTGGCATGGCGGGAGAGACGGCCAGCGCTACGTCGACACGAGAGCCCGTGGTGGCCGTATTGGTCAACGTCGGTTCCACAAGGGCAGCGATGTGGATGTGCTAAGATCGTGCCTAGCCGCAGGCCGATGGCGGTGCCAAAAGAAATGTCATCCATAAGTGTGCCTATGTTAGGCGAAGGGAGAGCCCGTAACCAGTATCCCGACTCACGTTCTGAGACGGCAAGGAGACGTGCCCGCTCTGTGTCGCTGATGCAGGTTTCTAATAGTTGTTTTTGTTTAATTTTGCAGAGCGGCTCGTCCCATTGCCGTTGAACTGTTAAATTTTGAGGTGGATCTTAACCCGGACAAGCTTGCGACCATGTCTCCCTGGCTTCCCCACAGCACGAGACCTCAATATCACCCAAGGATGGATGAATAATTTTTTTATACAAGGTCTCCGTGCTGTGGACAGAAGACAAAAAGGCAGGAAGCGCAATGCTCTTTGTTGATCTGATGCCCAGTCCTCCAAATCGAATCGGTGAGGAAGCCTGGAGCTAGGACCTGTCTGTGATGTGGCAATTTAGAATTTTGGTTAATGCCAATTGAATCATATTGTCGACTTCTGTGAGAAGTGATTCACATTTAAATATTGGTCTTATAACATATGTGAATTTAGGGACGAATAAACAAAACCGAATAATTTGATATGCCATATGGGAGGAAATTTTTTCAAGATGCGGAAATGTGTCGTTGAATTTAGATAATTGGTCATCCAAATATTGGGGCATGGCATCTTCGAGGACTGGAGCACCTAAGAGACGAAGTGAATTTTTGTCTAGAATTTTGATATTCGGAGCCAAATTATTAAAATCGTTTACGATTTTTGTTGAATCGGGTATTCTCTCAGAGATGAAAAGTTCACATTTTGAGAAATTTAAAACCAAACCTATAGATTGAAAAGACTGAGTTATTGTTTTTAAATCGTTCAGAACTGTATTTGCATCACCTCCCAGGGTGCCGTCGTCGATATACCAAATGTTTAATTTTGAATTTAAAGAATTAATTAGTTTATTGATAGCGAGGCTGAATATCGCTGGCCCGAGTGGGTCGCCCTGCTGACAGCCAACTGCTGATTCTAAAACATTATCTCTGTATAATAATTTTGATGGAGAGCCATAACGTTGCCAAATGTAGTTGTAGATTTCTGGAATGATTTCTTTTACTTCGGAAAGCAGGGCGCCCCGATCCACCGAGTTGAACGCGTTTTTTATGTCCACCTTGAGCACCACCTCACCTCCATTGTTTTCGATGTATGTCCGCATGGCATGAACGGCTGCCTCGCAGCCTCCCTTAGAGCCGAAGCCTAGCTGATAAGGCTGGAATAATTCAGTAAGTTTAGGGAGGATAATTTGGCAGCATATTTTTGATGCCATACGGCGAAGAGTTGCGCCCACTGCTATAGGCTTTATTCCCCCGTCTTTTTTTATAAGAGCGCAGAGATTAGCACCATACAGTATACTAGTTATATCGGTATTAACTTTACCTGCCAGCATCAGGTTCACCAGGTCCGTGATGGCACTCAATAAGTTCTCGCCTGCTAGGCCGGTCGTTCCGCAGAGCAGGTCCTTGAGGTGTTGCGGACTAAGGCCGTCAATACCTGCCGCTGGTCCGTTTTTAAATGACATCACGGCTGACATGATGTCTTTCCCAGTGGCCCTGATGCTGGGATCGTCAGGTTGCGTTGGCGGTGGGAGGTTGAGGGATGCTGAAGGTGAAGGGTGTTTACTTTTAAGGGCCAAAAGGGTTTCGGGTGACTCTGGTGCAATGGCATCGCTGGAGAAAAGGAGTTGCGCAGCTCCCTTGATGTCTCCGTCGGCCACTTTTTCTTCAGATTTTTTATAAATGTTGCGGGGTTGAAAATTAGTGTGTTTTTTATTACAGTCCAATGGTTGGTTATAAATGCAATTGTCTTTTATTAATTTTGTAAGGGAGCTGCGTTTCCGGGCTTCATTGTCTGCATGAAGAGTTTCGTACGGGAATTTAAAAAAAGATGCCCAGGCACTTTGTGTGATTTCTGCTACCACATTTTTTATACAATTTGATAATTTTTCTGTGACGCTAATCCTTGCTCCGCGTGGTATTCTTTTCACTATAGGATATAATTTTTTTAATTTTGAGATTGTTTGCCAGAGTGGTTTATCTTGAGATGAATTAGGGTTTGAAGGTCCTGAAATCTGGGATGAATGTAGTACCTGTTGTTTTTCTACATTATGAATTTTGGATCTGTGGATACTGAGACCTCTTTTTCCCTTAAATGATCGTGCCTGGGGACAATCTGGACATATAACTTGGTTCTCCAGCGATGCTTGACCACTGGTACAGGCTCTTGGACTATTGTTCGACAGGCCATTGGCCTGAGACATGCATAACCTGTGGGTATTTAAATAAAAAGTAAAATATAATTCTTGATAGAAATAGGTAGGAACACAGTATTAAAAGGCCATAATAATAAAAACTTACCGAATTAAACACATTAAATAATTAAAAATACTGAACTCATCTAAATCAAATATTTGCTAAAAGTAATAACAAGTAAATATGTTTATACTAAAGGAAAAAACAGGCACTTGGTACAAAATCAGGAAAGTTCGTGAAGGTGGAATATAAAGATGATTTATCTATGGCTTTGTAAGATTTTATGAAGATTTTCTGTCGTCAAAGTGATGTGGAAATTTTGGGTTTTAATTTCTTACGGAAAATCCTTCGTTATATTGGTAGACTCCAAATTTTATTCTGGCTTCATTGTCAGCAAACTATAGTTGAATTTTTGGAGTGTCCTTAGAGTGAGCTTAGAGTCTTTAAGGAGTCTCTAAGGTCCTTGGTTTTATTTTTGAACCTCTGAGTCTTCTTGCCTTGGCCTACTGACATCAGCCAGTTGGCCAGGTATACTGAAATGAATATATGGGAACAAGACAAGGTGTATTTACTGAGGTAATTTAGTTATTTGCTTCTTTGCTTATATTTTCTTGTTATTTTTTTTCTGTAAATGTCCTGCAGGCAGCAGTTGGTGAATATTTTTTGTAAATAATAAAATTTTCATATTTTCTTCTGCCAGGTGTCAATGTCAAATCAAATCAATCAAATCAAAGAAGATTGAAAGTACGTTTATTTATAAAGTGTTATTAATAATTGTCTTGATTCAAAAAACACAAAATATTTTTATTTTTACTATCTACATTGACGGAACTGCAAAACTGATGTTTAGCATTGTGGAGCCCCTTAATTAGGTTCTTTAAACAAACTAGTTCTTCATTAATTAATTCAATTTATCTTATCATTCTTATTTAATGGATCTTGTTTCGAAGTAATTTAATTTAAGTTTTGTTTTGTGTTGTTCAGACATGATTAGTTTTATATTAGTTAGCTATAAGTTATTTAATTTAATAATTGAAATGGGCTCATCAACGAAATAATTCGAACAAATAAATCATTTTACATTCTAAGAAACGACGGCCTCTGTGTCCGGGTAGAATAGAGCGCTCACCTGCTAACCCACAGGTCGTTGGTTCAATCTCCACAGTGCACATTAATTTTTGCTTCGAAAGGCACATTTAGCTGTTTTTAGGTTTCCGTAAACTAAAAGGTACAAAAGGAACCTTTATCGTTCGTCCGTATGTCACAGCCTTATAACTTTAGCACCGTTGGCAGAAAAATAGCATAAATTTGCTCTTATATGAAAGTGTAAAAAACACAGTGTAAAATAAAATGAAAAATTTAAAATTGTTCAAAACATTTCCAAAACAAGAGTGCGAAAAATAAAAAATATTGAAATTGTAGATAATAAAAAGCTGATTGTAAAAATATATACTTTTATGACTTTTACTATATTTACTGGCACTGGTTTCGAGAAATCTTTAAAAAACCACAAAAATATGTATGTCCCCCCCTTATCTCCAAAACTGGTGGACCAAAAAATATGAAAAAAATCATGGCAATATGTGTTTACGTTAAGATTACGGGAAAATCAAAGCGGTTGAGAAATTCACGAAAGAAATGACAAAAATAAATTTATCATTCACAATTCAGTTTTCATTGGCGGAAGATGGACTAACTAACAGCGTTCGAGAAGGCCGTCTGAGAAAAAGTGTTTCGAAAATTGGTTTAGACGCATAAATCTTTGTATAAATGCTGGTGGAGAGTTCTTTGAAAAGGTTTAATCAAAGATTTTAAAAGTAAAGATAAGCCCTTACCGTACTATGACAGCACCAAAATGTTTCCACCTTTAAATGGGTGACGCTCACGCGTTTGGTATCAATGCTCATCTGAACACAGTGATAGTTGGACGCCTTAAGTGCACTTAAAGTCAATCATTTTAACAACTTTAGTAGTCTGATCAGTTTGCTGACCGTAGGTAGACAGATTGCGCACTCATAAGTGTGCGCGCGTCCGCATTATGTTAAGGGGGGCTTATCCCAATTTTGTCTGTTTTCAAACTCATTTTAAAGCATCAAATAGTTATTTTTAAAATCTGAAAAAAATATATGTTTCAGATACATCTTTTTTGCAGGTTTTTTTGTGGTTCAATTTGCGAGACGTTACACTTTGCTCGATCGAAAAAAAATCCGAAACTTTGTCGATTTTTAAGATTTTTTTCGTTTTATGTAACGTGTACTTAACCAAATTGTATGAAAATTGCAGATAATTAAAGGAAAACTATTGTACTAATAACTTTTGTGGTTACTTTTTTTTTTAGTGAAATTCGTTTTTTTTTTTCTTAATTTAAAAAGAAAAATTTATTCGCGACTACTCGTCGAGCGGCCGCCAGTTGCCCGCCAGCGGCTGTCGAGGCAAGACCTATGTCAGTTTTCTGAGCCCTGGTTCCCCCTCACTCGCCTCGAAGCTCTGATAGAGTGTACTATTATTATTTAAATAATCGTGTAAATAGACATCAAACTATCAGTTGTGTGTACATGTAAATAAAAATCATTTTGTTGTATCTTGCTTGGATGTTTAAAAATAAAGATGGAAACTACAAATAAGAAGAAAAAAACCGGCCAAGTGCGAGTCAGACTCGCGTACCCAGGGTCCCGTATTATGGATGATAAATTTAATTTACCATTTTTTTTCGTGAATTTCTCAACTGCTTTATTTTTCCTGTAATCTTTACGTAAACACTATTACCATGATTTTTTTCATAATGTTCGGTCTACCAGTTTTGGAGATAAAGACATACATTTTTTTATATCAATGTATTTTTACAATCAGCTTTTTAATATCTATAACTTGATACCCATATTGTATTTTTAGGATAAATTTTTTTAGTTTTGTTTTGGAAATATTTTGAATAATTTCAATCTTTTTTTACATCGTGATATATGGGCAAGTAAATGCTATTTTTTGCCAAATTTCATGTCTTTATCTGTAAAGGTGCTAAAGTTATGAGGCTGTGACATACGGACGGACGGACAACGGAGTCTCACCATAAAGGTTCCTTTTGTACCTTTTAGGTACTACGGAACCATACAAATCATCAAATTTGAGAGTGCTGAAGATAAGAAAACAATTCTTTGAAACTGTAACGAGATGTTTTATTGATCGTACAGAACAACCAACTTTTGAAATTACGCAAAAAATGTAAACAACTCACGAGTCCGAGTATAACTGTACAACAGTAAAATGTAACAGTACTTACTCTTGCAGTCAGACAGAATGTATAGATATATAATGTACATATTATGTAAATATATAATATATATATATATATATATATATATATATATATATATATATATATATATATATATATATATATATATATAAAATAATGCGATTGTATCTACGTATTATTATTTTTTTGTAAGCGTAAGTATGAATCGTATGTAACTAAGTGATTAAATAAAATTTCTTAACTTCAGCTTATCAATTCTTCGTACTGAGCAGGGCACCTTCGCATCGAGACAATGCATAGAGGCAACAAGTACGACAAAACTCGATAAAAACAGTAATTGGTATTACCAGGTACAAGGACAGCTTTACGTGACAGAACGGCGATTATGTCTCTTTGGCATTTGGGTAGGAGATAATGAACTTGTACATATTGAACGCATTACAACAGATGATGATTTTTGGATGACGAAGATGGAGAGGAAGCTAATACAATTTTATATAAAATGTGTAATACAAATAATAATGTATAATAAATGTGTAATTTTGACTTGTGAAACGTGTATTATATATACCTACTTTGCAAAATAAACTTTTTGAATTTTGAATACCAGAGATAGTGAAAATGATAGTGAAATGAGTTTATTTGCCACAGAACATATAAAAAAAGAACAGCACAACACAAAACAAAATGGCAAAAAGGTGCAAGCTTATCAAATGCTACACGTTGGAGTAGACTGTAAAATAATTACAGTCTATTCCATTTACGGGGTTACATTTGACACTTCTGAGAACGTAACTCTGCACGTTTCACATAAATTGAAAAAATACATAGTCTTTGTTTATGATAGTAAATCACCGTTTGAAAAAACCAAAATCAATTCAAAACATTATACAATTAATTCACAAACGTATCTTTTTTAGATGTCGTGCTCAAAATAATTATAACTTTAAAATAAAATAATATTTTACTGCAAATACGCGTTTACGTTCTATGGTTTATTTTTTACTTTTAAACATAGTGACGTAGCTCAAAAAATCTCATAAAATCGGTTAGTTAATCGACTATTCTCTTGTGTACCGAGGTCGTAGGAAATAAAAATATACTAGAAATATGGTCCACCTCGCAATCACCATGGTTACCATGGTAATCACGATCAGCCATATTGCTTGTCTGTTCAGTACGGTGACAGTACACTTAAGAAAAAAGTAAGAAGGTCGATAGTCACACAAACAAAATGCTGTCGTTGTTGCAAGAAGCATGCTATAACGTTACTGCTGCGAAATGGAAAAGTGTGGTTTTACGAACATTAAATCTAAATTTCGCTGATTGGGACCGAGATGTGCATATCGATGCCCTAATAGATAACCAAATTATAATAAATACGGTGGATCCTACAGACGATGGTGAGGGTGATGGCGATGATGGTGACAATGAATATGATGCAACGATTTTGAATAGCGAGCACGCATAAGTCGCATGCTGATAAGATTGAAAAATAATAGTATGTAATCAAATTAAAAAACTTGACTAGGTAACTTTTGTTTATTATATTAATCTACTGCAAATCTTTTACGTTTCGATTCTGTCAACTCGATTTAAATTTGTTGGTAATAGTAATCGAAAGTCGATGTCGTTGTGTATCAACTAATATGGTACTTCGCTAGTACTCTACATAAACACTTCTGTCAAATGTAACCTCGTAAATGGAATAGACTGTAATGGATGTCATGCAAAAAAAATTAGAGAGAAAAGACATGTTCAGAAATGGAATGAATAAAAATGGAAATTTACATATAAAATAATAAAATAAATAACAACATGGTATAGTAAACCCACGGTATACACGCGGGATGCCTATAAGAACTCTGACTTTGCATGATAATAAAAATAATATTTAATAAGAAAACGGGGATCCTTAACCTATCTCAGAGCAACAATCAAGCTATGACACCTCGCAAGCGGGTCCTAGCACTAGCACACATACAACTGAACAAATCGTGCGACTAAAATTACCGAGTGGGCGAATTTAAAGTATGAAATCGAAAATACTTCACCAAAAATCAAAAAATAGATGCGACGAAGAGCGAAGTGAGAAGAAGCGTGTTAGGTTTACATGTAATATAAAATAAGGAGCCGAGCGAAGCGGAAAAAAAGGGGTTTTTTCGAATCCATTTACTCCACTATAACGTCATCTACGTAGTTCATTTTTGGGTAAATGTTTATTGAGTATTTGATTAAAATTCTCACTGAAGGAAAACGCGATTGGATGAAATTTTCTTGATAGAATTTAATCCCGAAAAGACCTCTAAATTGTTTTATTTTTTCCAGTAATTCTGAAATCCTAACTAATTTCATTGTCAAATTGCATTCAAAATGTGGATATTATGTATTTGTAAAGTCCCCTTGAATAAAGTTTTGGCAAAATTGCTTAGTACATTTTATATTGATAAAAAACCGACTTTTTTACTACTTTTCCACGAATCCGTCCCACTCGCACTGAGGGTTTTTTCGCAAATGGAGTAACAGGGACGCTAAAACTTTTACGTAGCGCCTTAAAATCAAATTGTCACTAAAATAGAAAATTGTTCGCCTGTGAATTATCAACTCAACTCAAATTTGTAATTTCAAGTCGCCGTTTACAACATTTTATTCGCTTACAATCTTTCGCCCACTTAGCCACTACATTCAGTATTTTTGCCACCTTATATTTGAATTTATATTCGCTCATTTAAATACTACGCCTATAATTTTAGTTTTAGTGCCGTCGAAACCTAAATTATTACAAAGCAATTTAGCTTCTATTTTTAATACTTATGAACTATTTTGTAATAAACAAAATTTAGTTTTGACAGCTCCTAGATTACAATGAAAGCCTTCAGACTCAGCTTTGTTAGCTCATATGGTTACCAAGTGTATTAAATATTTTTAGCTGTACTTCCAAATGTTTTACAAGAGCGTGCTTAGATATTGCTCATATGATCCAATGTAATAAACTCCCCTATTTGTACTAACTCGGTTTTTTAGTAGCAATAGTTTATGTTGGTTCATTTATCGGAATCAATTCTTATTAGTACGAAGTTCAGTTACTGGCCCCGAACCTATTTTAATGTACGCGGCGGTCGGTGGCGAGTCACGTGAGGACACGATTCTAGCCGCTCAGTTGCATCGTAAATAAATACGTCGCGGTGAATTGGCGGGGGCTGAGGTAGCGATAAATACCTACAGGTCCCGGATAACCTGCCCTTAAAGCACGAATTCAAAAACAATGCAATAGATTTAAGGTGCAAGGGCTCATCTAAACTTTTGAATTGAAATCTTTGGGTTTAATAATAAAAATATACATCGTAAATTTTTTTTTACTTTCGCAAAATTTTGTGAGTATCTCACGTACTTATACTTACTATAATATAGCCCATAAATACGCAAAATAATGACGAAAGAAAAATTAATTATCCTGCTACATATACTTAATTTTAGTTGAGTATCATCCATAAGATGACTATTAGAGAATTCGATCCCGGGATTCCGAATCTCGGGTGTTTTGAATTAATTACAATTGAAGTTTTTTAAAACAATTACTTATTTTACTTTCTCATGAATATTTTTCATATTCTCTTTTACAGTTCTTAGTATTTATATCAACAAGGGTTTCCGTTATTCTCATTTGTAACATTTTGTTCTGATCTAGAAATAACTGGACTGAGTTATAGGTGCATCCATAACTGCTTAGTCCGTAATATATTATTGTGTCAACTAGTACATGATGTTATAATAGTAAGTGCGGGGTAGCATGGCGGTAGCGGTCATTCACCCCTTCTACCACTGTACTCGTTATTGCGTTAGCGATACTTCCATATGTTCCGCGTAACGTGCGAAAGTATTGTCTCTAAGCTAAGCCTACTATACTAGCGGGTCCAATATAATCGCCCAATATGGCCGTTACTTTATGTAGTATGACAGTATAAAAGGGGTGAATGACCGCTATCGCCATACGAACGCGTATGAAGCGTCGTCCGTGAAACAGCTGTTCAAGCGCAGCGTTTTAAAATAGACCTTCCACCTGCGTGGTTACAGTTGAATATCTTCTTCTCTGAAGATTTGCGCCAGTTTTTTTTTTTAAGTTCGTTATTAAATATGGTCAGAAGAGTATGGGATTTTATTTAAAATTTTCACCCGGTATGTTAATTGGAAACTGAAACTTTAACAGCATTATCAACTGGTACGTGATCAAAAGATATATCCTCGGATTACAATATGGTTAGTATGGTTATTAAAGCTTAACATTTTATATGAGGACCTTTGCTATTATTTGTTTATGAGACCTTAACTTTAGGGTTCATTTGATCATTTAAAAAAACCATGGAGGCACATGTAATATTTATTTTTTGCATTTTGTAGGTACATATACCTAGTACATTATTTTCAACAAATATTTTTTTAGGTGATCAGAGAGGTAATGTGGCAAGTATTTTGGGCACTCTCCCGCAGGGCAGTGATCTAGAGGCAATTTTCTTTTTATAATTATTTCTTTAGGATTATTTTTGTATTAATTATTGTCTTTTACATTTGTTTAACTATAAATAAAAAATGTACTAAAGTTTTTTATATGAAATCAAGTAAATGAGATAATCTTTTTTAAATGGTTTGGTGTTTAGATATAGTCTGTTTGTGATCTCATGATTCCTGTGAAATTTCATTGGGTAACTCTTATTGTCTACCATTAGAGGCTAAATTTGATAAGCCACGTAGAATTTGTGGACCTCACCATGACTTTTAATGACAATCAATAGATAATTTTTAAGTAGAGCATAATGCCTGTGCTCCAAATGTCTCGGAGGATTGAAACGTCACAGAAATCATGATATTGTGAATAGAGTATAGGAACTCAAAGATCTAATATTATTACGTTAGTCTGATTTAATTTATGCCAAAAATAGTCTACAATACAGATAACTTACAGGTTTTCTTAAAAAGGTGTAACAAAATGTATCTTAGTGATCTCTCGGTTTCATTCAGTCTTCAACGAGGAAACTTGGCGCGCAATGGCGTTAAAAGATTATTTATTTTGTAAATAAATCTACAATTTAAAATATAATAAAACATAACTCCAAAGAGTGAATGTGTTAAAATTTTAATTATCGAATTGAAAATAATATGACCAAAGATTCGGCAATACTGGGCATGGCATGTAGCTATTAAGCATGCAAGTTAATAGCAGCCAAAATTCAGAAATGATGTCGTTCCAAAGCAAGTCTTGACATGACAGCCTGAAGTTGGAGGCGGGAGACCCCCGAGAGACTGCAGCGTACGATGAAGAGAGAGCTGGGCCAACCTGAGATGACAAGGTTTGAACGTCTCCATAAGCTGCTCGGCTATCGTCATGGCCTCGGTCAGACGAGATATGCCTTTATTACTCTAATTGTTCATGCTCAAACTTAGACCATTCAACACGGGACGAGGAAAAGCGCGACTCTTAGTCACGCAAACTCTTGTGAAAAATTGATATGTCACACTAAATCAAAAGCTGTAACAATAACACAAAACGAGCACACAAGCAAACTTACATGAACATTGTTCATGTACTTTGGCAGAAGAGATTGGGTGCGCTTACCTTGTCCCACGTTATATGGTCTTGGTGCTCAGATGTCTCCATGTTTCCTCCCACTTTTTTACTGACATAACAAGTACTCATATTTTTCACGCACACTTATTATAGAACTTATACAAAAAGAGGGCGACGCGTCAACCTTTTGCGACGGACAACACAACACTTCACATCTCTTTTGACATTTACCTCCCCTCCCACAGAAAGTGGCAGAATAAATTCAGTACTAAGAGTTGCGCTTTGCCACGTCCCGTGTTAAGGGGCTGCACAATGCTAAAATTCAGTCTTGCTCTAACGCTTTTGTTTTTTAACTGTCTATCCTGCTCTAATCAGATGCCGTGCACGAAAAAGTTCAGTTATTTTGAAATTGCGGCTACATTAGGACATTATAATTTCTTTATGTAATAAAGATGGTTTTTTATTGTAAGTATCTGCGTGTGTTGGTTTCGTTTCAATCGGTTTTGAAATATGGAAACTAAATCACATTTTTCGTGAAATTCATGCTTTTTTAAAAGTATTATAATTTAAAAAAGATTAAAAGTATGTCTATTTATAAAGTGTAATTAATGATTATCTTGAGTCAAAAAGCACGCCATATTTTTTATATTTTTTTACGATCTGCATTGACGGAACTGAATCCAATGCAATACTGATATTTAGCATTGTGGAGTCCCACATGGTCTAACTAAGGCAAAGATTGACCCAAGTCAAAAAAAGAAAAATTAATTTTGTGTAAAGTTCCATGTTGATAAATAGGCTTTATAACTTAAAGTATTCTTCTTCGTCATGAACTTGACGTGCGCCTTCAAAGTTATGATCATTAATAAATTTATTTGTCAACATTTATTTATGTCTGTTAATAGGAAAATGTAAGAACCAAACACTCTAAGACAATTTTTTATTTAGTATGGGTTGAATTCAGAAGTAAAGAAATCTTTTACAATCTTTTTTGTACCAGATTTTTCAGCTGCTTCGGACAAATTGCCTTTATAAATTAAAATTACGCGTTTTTTCACAGCAAGCTATAATTATGCGTTAAAAATTAACTTTTCAATGCATGTGCTCGTAAAGGCCCACTTTTTATGCATCAAAACCGAACAGAAAGTCGATTATTTTGCCCTAGGGCTTTATTATTATTTTTTTTTTATTTATTTACAATGGTTGGCTAACCTGCAGCCTTTCCTGTGTACCATAAATGTCATGCTTTTTTTTCCACTGTTTAACGGCTTTGGATACAGTCCTTTTGAGCCAATTACAATTTAAAGTTCAAAAAATTATAATTGTTTTATTTCCTCACACTATGCATTGAAAAACGTACGGGCATAAGAGCAATAAATTACTCGGTTACGTTTAAAACACTCGCTACGCTCGTGTTTTAAATCGTCCTCGTAATTTATTCCTTTGCGCCCTTGTAGCATAAACTACTATTAAATATGTTTGAGATAACGTTAATAAATGCAAATTTTCCGAGATTTTTTGCATGTGGTACCCTTTGTGTTTCAGTTTTCTTTTTCGTTGTAAATAAAAATGAGTCACACATGTAAGGAACCCTCAAGGAACCCAACATTTTAACGGGTGTGCTGTCCAGGAAGTCCCTCGTTTTGGGCGCTGAGTTGTCATGAGGCGCGTTGTCATGCTAAAGCAGTAGCCCACAGAACCCCGTGTTCGGTCGCCTGTTGCACACAGCAGTGAAAACTTCCGGCAAGTATTTGGTAGTATACCATTCAGAATTGATGCTACTTTGATTTCGTAAGGGAATTGACAACAAATACCCCGTCAAATTGAAAAAAACCGGCCAAGTGCGAGTCAGACTCGCGTACCTAGGGTTCCGTATTGTAGATGATAAATTTAATCATGTAATTTTTTTCGTGAATTTCTCAACCGCTTTATTTTTCCTGTAATCTTAACGTAAACACATATTACCATTATTTTTTTTTCATATTTTTTGGTTTACCAGTTTTGGAGATAAGGGGGTTTTTTTAAAGATTTCTCGAAACTAGTGCCAGTAAGTATAGTAAAAGTATATATTTTTAAAATCAAATTTTTAATACCTACAATTTGATACCCATATTGTATTTTTATAAAATATTTTTTTTCATTTAATTTGCTTCTTTTTTATATTTCTCATTAGTGCTGATTTTTTTTTAATGGCTATAGTTTTCCTGTAATTGGCTAGTTATGATCTATAATTGACATTTTAATTTTTTTCATATTTTTCGGTTTACCAGTTTCGGAGATAAGGGGGGGGACATACATATTTTTGGGGTTTTTTAAAGATTTCTCGAAACCAGTGTAATTAAATATATTAAAAGTATATATTTTTAGAATCAACTTTTTAGTACCTACAATTTGATACCCATTTTGTGTTTTTAGGCTAATAATTTTTATTTTTCTCAATTTTTATTTGGATATAGGTATTTTAAACAATTTCAAATTTTTAATTTTTTTTTACACCCTCATATGTGGGAAAAATTAATGCTATTTTTGTGTCAAATTTCATGTATTATGACAACGGAGTCTCACTATAAAGGTTCCTTTTACCTTTTAGGTACTACGGAACCCTAAAAACTAGCGATCAAAATCTTCCCTGCGCTTCTCGATCGCTTCACTTTCGTAGGTGTTGGTTCGTTTTCAAACAGCTAAACTGTCGAGTGGAGTTACGTTCCTGGATCGCATCGATAAAGATTCATCCCCTGTAATGATGTCGTAAACACGCCGAGCCGAGCCTGCTTGAAATATAGCAATCATGTCACTGCACCATTCCACGCGGGCCTGTGTAGTGAAATTTTAAAATTGGAACGTTGAGCGTTTTTCCTTGTGTCAAATTTAGTGTTAAATAAGATTCCTAGATGGCACTACTAGAGGTTCTCTTGACATGGACCCTTCGGCAAGTGACCGAAGCATGAAACTTGGTACAGATGTAGCCTAGGTCAAAATGAGCAGATTTAGGCCTGGCCCCAGCAGTCCCGGACTTAATGTGGGGGGGGGCAGAGGGGGGAAGTAAGCTCCCGCCGCTTTGTAAACAAATAATGCTAACGCGTCGCAATTTCCTATTAGGGCGTATTTGGTATCATTTTCGTATAAATTAAGGATGAGGAATTCGAATATAATTTTTTCATAATGCCTTTCCATACAAAAAAAAACGAAATTTTAGCAAAAAACTGTAAATGCCGGAAAACTATTTTCTCTTCAAGCAGACGTTATGCAAAGAATAGTTACTTTTTAAGATTAAAAAAAATAGCTATAGAGAGCCTCGTTATTGTAGTTTATTAAAATATATATATCATATATACTTACTACATAATAAGAACTAAAAAAAAATAAGGCGATGCCTCGCGTTTCTCACTCTGTTACGAACGGCAGTGAGCGAGCAATCCGCACCGTAGACAAAAGATACTAACGCGTCGTGATTTCACACAAACGCGTATTTGCTATCATATTCGTATAAATTAAGGATGCAAAATTCAAATTTTGTTATTTTGTATTGCGTTTCTATAAAAAAAAAAGATTTTGGTGATAAAATGAAAAATACGGTAAACTATTTTCTCTTCAAGCAGATGTTATGTAAATAATAGTTACTATTTAAAGTTAAAATACTTATAGAAAGCCTAGTTATTGTAGTTTATGAAAATATAGATATCATAAGATATACTTACTTCACAAAAATAACCAGAAAAAAACAATAAAACGCCTCGCGTTTCTCATTTTACTACGACCGGCAGGGAGCTAGCAATCCGCTCCGTAAACAAAAAATACTAACGCATCTCACACAAGGGCGTATTTGTTACCATTTTTGTCTAAATTAATGATGTGAAATTCATATTTGAAGTTTTCGTAATACCTTTTGATACAAAAAAAATTACAAAACAAGCTAGTGTTGTCCACTGCACAGATACAACTCAGTGCAGTTCTGCCCTTGTTTTTTATAACTACATCTGTTACCGCATTGCTGTTTGCACTTGCATCGTACTAGCTCTAAACAAGCTCTCGCAGCAACAAGTGCAGTTGTCCAGTGTGGCATCCAGACATTTCCATGTTTCATCCATCCCCAGTCTTCAGGACTGGGTAGATTTTGTTGAGCTGCTGTTTGCCCCCACACAAACACTCCTTGGTATACAGCTCTTTTCAAGTGCTGGTGGAGAGCATCTTCGGTTGGTGGGATGTACTCCAACTGACGATCTTTTTTGGTAAACAAATGTTTTCTAAATTCGTTTACTTTTTCAGATTGGCTGGATCTAAAATTAAAGATGTGAGCGCTTGTTATTGTATATTTATGCAAACACAAGTGCTAATTACTAAAAATTCTGAAAGATCAAAATTATATTTACCTATCGTACATAGTCACCACATACTTTTGTATAATAGAATCAGCATGATCATCTATTTCTCCAGTCAACATCAGCGCTTGAAAAGTACTTGTCACCTCCGGGTAAGCTTTCCAAGCGTCGAAAGCAGTCTTTTTGCCTCTCTCATGGAACGCAGAAACAGTATCGCATCCGGAAAATGCGTGGACCAAGGGGAGCTCTTGTTCTACAAAGCTTGTTGGCTGGTCCTACAAAAAATACTTAATAAAATATAACCTAATGCGGATGTGATCGCGTGACAAGAGAGAAACTGATGTTTTTTTCCAGTTCCAAGGTGTACATAAAGCTTCTCCAGCTGAGGATATTTGGATACACAGGATACCGCCAAAACCAATACATCAGTGCTACAGCATCGGCGACGTGAACCATAATCAGCGTGTCAGCTTCTTCGTGGTTACACGGCTGCAAAATAGGTTTAGCTCGGTCTTTGTTGCTAAGCACAATGTCACCATCTGTTATGTTCAGTTCTTTGGTCTCTGGTATTTCCATGTTGTCGCAACGAACGCTGAGCAAATGGAACAGCTCTTCTTTACTAGCTCCATCTCGAAGAAAGTTAGCCCAACTCTTGGGAATTTTGGTGCTTGGGGTCACCCGTGTACGATCGCCAGTGCCACGTTTTTGTCGTGTTATATTTTTTAAGGCTGTTGTCGTCATATTTATCCCAAACGACGTCTAGCCGTGTTGAGTTAGACAGCTCTCTCTGTAAAAAGGGAACAAAAACTGTGTCTGCATATTCACCGAAGGTTTTTGATTGACCAGGGTTTAACATGTGAACAATAGCAGATCCATCCAAAATTTTTGTCGAAACCTGTGAATCATTCATACCCCTGTGTTTGCATGTTTTTTAGATCTCTCTAAAGCATTTGATCTCGTATCGTATGATGTGTTATGGGACAAACTAAGAAGAGAGACCACTGTACCATATGAGATAATATGTCTGTTTAAACATTGGTATAACAACCAGAGAAACAAAGTTAAATGGGGAGGAGCCTTCTCAGATGAATATGGGTTGGAATGCGGGGTGAGGCAGGGAGGGCTGTCCTCTCCCCGTCTTTTTAACCTGTATATCAATAAGCTGCTCGATGAGCTCAGCGGCACCAGCATCGGCTGTCATGTGGACGGAGTTAGCGTCAATAACATAAGCTACGCTGATGATATGGTGCTGCTGAGTCCATCGGTCAGCGCGCTGAGGAGGCTTCTTTCCGTATGTCAGTCGTATGTTGAGGCGCATGGTCTAAAGTATAACGCAAAAAAGAGCGAGTTTTTAATATTTAAGGCAGGGCCTAAAACATATAAAATTGTGCCTGAAGTCAAGCTCTGCGGTTCCTCGTTGTCCAGGGTCACGCACTTCAAATACTTGGGGCACTGGGTTCGAGAGGACCTCAGTGATTGTAATGATATAGAGAGGGAGCGCAGGTCGCTGGCTGTCCGATGTAATATGCTTGCCCGCAGATTTGCACGGTGTACGAATCAGGTAAAGGTGACGCTCTTCAAAGAATATTGCCAGTCCTTTTACACGTGTAGTCTGTGGGTGGACTACACGCGTCGGGCATATAGCGACCTGCGGGTCCAGTATAATAATGCTTTCAGGATATTGTTGGGGTTGCCGCGATATTGCAGCGCCTCTTTCATGTTCGCGGAAGCACACACAGATGGTTTCGCTGCAATCATGCGTAAGTACTGTGCGTCGCTGCTCAGTCGAATACGAGCCAGCCCCAATAGTATCCTGAGGGTGTTATCTGATAAGTGGGACTCTCCCCTTTTTAAAAAGTGGATGGAGCTCCACAATTAATAATTTAATTTGATTGAATTTGATTTAATTTAATTCAATTTTATTTAATTTTATTTGATTTAATTTATACTCGCCTGTTCTCTTACTAACACTAGTCCATAAGTTATTTTGTATTACTAACACTTTATGGACCCTGTCTGAAATAAATCATTTTATTATTATTATTATTATTATTATTATTATTATTAACATTTTACTGTATCGTATTGTAATAGTACATTATTTTAAGAGGATCTCGCGTTTAAAAAAATAAACTTTTACCTGAGGAGTATTTGCTTCTATAGTTTCGTCCGAAAGATTTGTAAGGCACTTACTGTTAACGCAACCCTGCGTACAGGATTGTCTCTTGCCTACATACGGACCTGCGCAGATACATTTTTTCTGCTCCTGCGCAGATTGGTGCGCACCGCCAGTCTGTTGAGCGCAACCAACGCAATCACATTTGTTTACCAATTAAAGCTGTAAAAATACCATTGTAGTACCGAAAAGTAAATCATTTTATAAACTATTCTTCTGGAGTTCTTTCTACGATCCTGCTGATCCTGCTACATAAATCCTGGCCTGGAAGATCTGTTAAATCAAGAGGAATAGCCGAATCACTTACTAAGGTCTGATTTGGTAGTAGATCGCAAAGAACCAAGAAGTGATAGTGTTGGCGGATAATTTTGATTTTCATGAGCCAAAAAATTGTCGAGGTCGACAGTTCTGTGTTCACATTTGGCGATATATAATTAACTGAAAAGGTTACAGTCATTTTTAAGACCAGTAATTTTGGTTTGCGTTTTCTTTTCTGGTTTTACATTTGTATTAAATCATTTACATTTATTTAGTTTAATTGGACCGTGAATGCTTTTAATGCCCGACTTCAACCTTTCTTCCCAAAAAGTAAGGGTTTCTCATTTCTTCAATTGCGTTTACTAATGATCTTACATCTTGGCTGAACCTTTGCTGATAAGCGGGTGTGTCGGAATGGTGAGTGCTGTATTCTTCTAAGTGTGTATCTTCGATTTCATTTATTTGGTTAATTTTGAGGATTTCACTTTCGTACTGATCTACCATTGCTCCTAACTCTGGTCCAGCAATGAACCATTTGCGCAGAGCGTCTGGGTTTTCAGTCAGTCCTGTAAAATACGTAATCATAATTATGTTTAGTAGTAGATAGGTAACAGTTACCACATGAATATTTGAAAAAAGAAATTGACCACCATCTCCTTTCATGAGGGCATTTATTTGCACGTGAGCTTGATCAACTGACATCCCAGAAAATGAATTACCAGTTTTTCTTGCAACAAATGCACCTCCTTCAAACTTATGTAATATATCTGGATGCATTTCTTTTAAATTTGCGAGGTCTCTGATACGCACAGAAAACCATCTGGCATAATGTACATGGTCTAGAGAAAAAAACCAGGGCACAAGTGTTCTCAACGAGTCCAAATATGTGCTGAAGTTTCCTATTCTGGTAGACTTCACGAACTGCAACATTTGTAATTCAAGCTGTAGGATCATGTCCCAAAACTTTAATTGTGGTATTTCTTTCAGTTTATTTTCACGCCACTCCTCGAATGCAGTTTCGACCGTTTCATACTTTTGAAATGCTGTTTTTTGCAATAAATGCAATGCAGCAGCAGTAACCCAGAACATATATGTATGTTATAAGATAAGAAAACATAAATCTTAATTATAGATCTAGTCATTCAATCGATGGTTGTAGTAGTTATAATTTTATAACTCAGTCCCAGTTAGATACTTACTTGATGCGCGTAACATGAGAAGCCGACAACATAGCTTCTGATCTTCCTTGTGTAGTAACACTGGCTTGTACCAATGCCTCCGTCCAACCACTCCCAGACAACATTATATTATATAATATTGTAACTGCTTTAAAAGAGCAAAAAGAGGTTGATTTGCCACAATTATTGGGTTTTGGTCCGGATTCTAAAATTGTATGGCTTTATCGACGACATTCATTGTATGCACCATTACTGCTGCATTGTGAGATTGTTCTTCAAAGATCGTAAGAAGAGCTACGTTAGTTATATGTCGTTCATTTAAGTTTCTGTCACTCGCGCTGTGAAATGCTGCCCAAGGTTTACAGTTGTTATCAGACGTTGTACATTCCAACCATTCCCGCTCTTCCGCATAAGGTGAAGCTTCAGGCGATACACTATGCGTACAAATTTCGGTTAGTGGGCACACGGACTTTTTAACGTCGATAAAACTGCCGGTCGTAATAAAATGAAAAACGCGAGGCGTTTTATTGTTTTTTTCTGGTTATTTTTGTGAAGTTAGTATATATTACGAGTATGATGTCTATATTTTCATAAACTACAATAATTAGGCTTTCTATAAGTATTTTAGCTTAAAATAGTAACTATTATTTACATAACATCTGCTTGAAGAGAAAATAGTTTACCTTATTTTTCATTTTATCCCCAAAATCTTTTTTTGTATAGAAACGCAATACAAAATAACAAAATTTGAATTTTGCATCCTTAATTTATACGAATATGATAGCAAATACGCGTTTGTGTGAAATCACGACGCGTTAGTATCTTTTGTCTACGGAGCGGATTGCTCGCTCACTGCCGTTCGTAACAGAGTGAGAAACGCGAGGCATCGCCTTATTTTTTTTTAGTTCTTATTGTGTAGTAAGTATATATGATATATATATTTTAATAAACTACAATTACGAGGCTCTCTATAGCTATTTTTTTTAATCTTAAAAAGTAACTATTCTTTGCATAACGTCTGCTTGAAGAGAAAATAGTTTTCCGGCATTTACAGTTTTTTGCTAAAATTTCGTTTTTTTTGTATGGAAAGGCATTATGAAAAAATTATATTTGAATTCCTCATCCTTAATTTATACGAAAATGATACCAAATACGCCCTAATAGGAAATTGCGACGCGTTAGCATTATTTGTTTACAAAGCGGCGGGAGCTTACTTCCCCCCTCTGCCCCCCCCCCCCCCACATTAAGTCCGGGACTGCTGGGGCCAGGCCTAAATCTGCTTATTTTGACCTAGGCTACATCTGTACCAAGTTTCATGCTTCGGTCACTTGCCGAAGGGTCCCCATACAAGAGTTGGCAAGAGAACCTCGGGTACACTGTCCTAACTTTAGCAACAGAATCAAGGAGAAAATTTGCACAGATTCCAAACAAACTTAAAACCACTTTGACATTGATTGCTACGAAACATATTTTATCTATGGTGACATGAACAGCGACATCTTGAGGAAAACTAAGAACTAAGAAAAAAAAAACAACGAGAAAAACGCTAATTGTATTTTCAAAATAAATTATAACTGGCCCATGTCTCATTGGCTAGTTATAATATATCGCAAAACATATTGCATGGCTTTTACTTTCTTAATATTTGCCTGCACATCTGTCTATAGATAGATTTCGATAAGCGTTTGTAAAAAGGCTCCATCTGTGACTTTATGTGTCGTAACAATAAAACAAAACGAGCTCTAGGTGTCCATAATTATCAAACAGCGAAGAAACTGTTTCATTACCCATTAAAATATGAAAGTACCCATCTCCACATAAAACATTATTAATATTTCGTGTAGGTTCAGTGAACCTTTATATTCTCTTCAGTGTGTTTTTAATGATACATATTTCTATTCACACTAGCGCCAGCGTTGCAAACGGAAGTATTCTGTATTATAGAGAGCTACGCGGCTCAGCTATGCCTGTGCCGTACAAATAGAGGAGGTGATTTTTTTTTTCAAGAGTTGGATCTTGATTAACCTATGCACAAGTTTTCGGATTTGACCTTTATAAAAATGTAATATATATGTTATAGCCAAAGTAATTATTCTAGATAATATATTATTTATATTATCCAGCCATCATACCTATATTATATAATGTCTACCTAATTTAGATAAAGTGATTATTGGAGCATAATATCTAGTAATACTTGGATAAAGTAATAAAACACAATACGGGCAAATAAAAGTACAAGAAGCGACTTCAAGTGTCCGGAATAAATACCAAAGCGTGTGACTAAAATTACTGATTGGGCGAATTTAAAGTATGAAATCTAAAATATTTCACCAAGTTTAAAAGTAGGTGCGACGATGAGCGAAGCGAGGGGGAACGTGTTAGGTTTTACATGTAAGATAAAATAAGGAGCCGACTGAAGCGGAGCGGAGCGAGGTGACATCCCATGTTTTATAACTTAAAATTAAATTGTCACTAAAATAGAAAATTGTCCGCCTGAGAATTATTACTGTAGCCAATTCCTACTAGCTATTACGAATAATCTCTAGATAAAGTAATTAATTTATAACATTATCCACGCAATTTAGCCAATATATAAAATATCCAGCCATTAGTATAATCGCTATTCAATTACTTTGGCTTTAACATATATATTACATTTCATTTTATAAAAATATCTTTATTTGTAGCAGTCACTTGACTCGTGACGCTGGAAAAGGCGTTATAAGATACCAATCTATTTTCCAGCCGGTATATTACCATAATACGATTCACTCACTCACTCACTCATTCATCAAGAAATCTCCAGAACTAGAATTTACAAACTTGCATTGTCTAGGACGTTCCTAATACGACGAAGCACCCAAGTATGTTAATTCTAGTCATAAATATCTGTATATGATATAAGTTAAATCATAAAAACAACTGTTTTTGGTTAATAAATATGTCGAGAATAACCAGCAGAGTTATTTGATCTCAAAACATATCTTCTCCAAGATCATTATGTCCAATACGTCAGCTTATTATTTTGATATAGTATTCTATTGTGTCACGTCATGAAATATGATCGATCAGAGATTGAAACGCTTCCTTGTTACCTTTTTATATGATGGCACAGTCCAAGTACGAGTCGGACTCGCGCACAAAGGGTTCCACACCACCACACAATACGGGTACGGGACTCTAAAAACATTATGGTAATTAATTCCACTTACAGTTATTATTAACTTGACACTGACGATCATTTCAACTCTATGTATCTAAAGGGTGTAATTAAGTTGGTCATGAATTACTTCCTAATATAGGCAATTTTCAGTTTTTTTTTTCTATATGTGTGTTACGTCAGCTAGTCAACAGGAAGCGCAACACAACTTAACTTATTTGACAGGACTAACCTTATTTTGAGCGTCCTATCTTTGTCTGTTCGATACAGAAAGAAAAAGACAGAACGGTTAAATTAAGTTAAGTCCTGTCAACTAAGTTAAAACGTGTTTACCCGAATCGCTGTTATTGTCTAATGGATTTGATTTATGAAATACCTAAGTTTTATTGACAAAAAAATATCTTATTTTATTTATACCATTCCAATGAAAAGTAGCATGATATGAACAGTAAATTATAGAAAAACTCGTAGTCAAAAAACCCCGGTGATTGAGACCGGGCTCACCAACAATGTAAGTCAAATACACGTCACAAGTGGCGGGTTAATAAACCCTGAATAACCTCGCAACCGAAATTATTTTAACACAAACTAATCTAACATGCTATTGTTAAGCTAATATTGTTATAAAATAATGTAAAACATGTTTGCGCCTCAACCGCTGTGGCTAATTATCCCAAGACCAAAATTCAAGAGCTCCCTTTGCCTCTTCCAAGCATAGTCTTCTCAGATTGTTTGAGAGAAAATACCCTACAAGTAAGAGGTCAAAAAGGGATGGTTACGTTGTGAGACAACACGACACTGTTTACTTTCTCTCAATGGTCTGGGACGAACATTGACAAACTTTCTCGGAAAGGTCGTACTTCAGAAAACATTTGTCCTAGATTTCAGGCTTCCCTGCTGAATATACGAAAAGGTTGCTTTTAAAGGTTTTGTCTTGGGATCCTCGGCCTAAAACCATTGTATAGTTTGTAATGGAAATTACAAACAAGCTGAACAAATATTTAATACCAGTAAATACACTAAATATATTTTTATTATTATTATGTCGATACACTTTTCAGTCATTTGAAAGACATTTATGGGACCGAAGACAACATTGAAGAGGCCTTTGGTACCATTTATTCTAAATGTGAGATGGCTGCATCCATGGATAACTCTCCTTCAATGTATCAATGAGATACACTAATGGACAGTCTCGCACAGTTGCCAAACTATTGCCATGAAAGAAGCGACTTGGAGTAAGCTATGAGGATGAGATGCTAAATCGACCGAATAACAGGGCTATGGAGTGAGTTGACGGACATCTGCCTCAAAAATCTCTCACAAATTTGAATATGGCACATGGTGACTTGCTGCTTGATAACTACATACCAGGACAACCGTTGTGGACCCCCTACCTAGCCACCAAGGGGCGGCCAGGGTGCAACACTATGTAAGCAGCTAAGGTTGTCGAGAGGTGAGTCTGCGGGGCGCAAGATCCTTACACAGTCAAGTGCCCTCGGCGTTATGACATTTTACACTTCCAACCTGGAGCATAAGGTCCGCTCTTGCATCTCCACTTCGGCCGGCTGGTTAAGGCAAGCGAAGAGGCGGGGGGTGTGTTGCTGTGTGTAAGGATGTATGTGTGGGTGTAAGTGCATGTGTGTGTGTGTCCCCTGGAGCTTGGGTCCTTGGTGTCACCACTCACCATCGGCTCGCCACAAGCCGCCCTGCGATGACTGATTGCACTGGACGTACTGGACGTACCAGAGGGCGATGGGGTCGTCGCATCCCTACGCCTTATTATAAATATACCCAATTAAGTTACGGTAGTATAAATGTATCACGGTGTCTTTTTTGTGTACATTAATAATAATAACAGTAAGAAATACACTTGACATTTTACAATAATTTTATATCTTATGGCTTAAATGTTTACTTAGCTTTTTGTCCGTGCCTTCGTCCACGTAGTTTAATAATGAATTTTTGTACAAAATTATTTGTGCTCCATTCAGTCGCAGATAAGTCGCCTAAGTGTTGCTGTTGGTCATAAATTATACGCTTTAAAAGCTTCGTTAGGTACGAAACGTTAATTGTTTGCTTGGTTGTGGGATAATACCTACACGGCTACACCTAAGTAATACTGTCGGATATAAATGTACAGGTATCTTTAAATTAAACCACAGCAACTACTGATCATTTTGAACAACTTTGTCAGAAAAACATACCTTCGGAATTAAAAAAAAATCTCGTCTCCTTACTTATTTTTTCAAACTTTATTCAAACAATAAATTGATATTAAAATATAAAACGACAAGTGCGAGTCAGACTCGCGTACCTAGGGTTCCGTATTGTGCGTGATTTTATATTTTTTTTCGTGAATTTCTCAACCGCTTTAATTTTTTCTGTAATCTTTACGTAAACACATATTACCATGATTTTTTTATATTTTTTAGTCCCTGGTGGACTGAGAGGTCTTTGAGACTTTGGAGATGAGGGAAGACTTACATTTTTTATGGTTTTTCAAGGATTTCTCGAAATAGATGCAATTAAATATAGCAGAACTATATATTTTTACAATAAAAATTTTAATACCTACAATTTACCATTTTCACCAATTTTCAATCTACCATATTGTATTTTTATGAAATATTTTTTTATATTTCTCATCTGTGCTCAACTTTTTTTAATCCCTATAGTTTCCCTGTAATTGGCTAGTCATGATCTATAATCGACATTTTTTCATATTTTTATTCTACCAGTTTCGGAGATAAAGGGGGGGGGACATACATGTTTTTGTGATTTTTCAAGGATTTATCGAATTCAGTGGCAGGAAATATAGTAAAAGTATATATTTTTACAAATAACTTTTAAATATCTACAATTTTATATCCATATGTGATCCATATATTGAATTTTTGGGATAATATTTTCTACTTTTCTCACTTTTGTTTTGGAAACCTTTAGAACAATTTTAAATTTTGCATTTTTTTTACAACGTATTATGTGGGCAAATGAATGCCATTTTTGTGCTAAATTTCATGCCTTTATCTTTAACGGTGCTAAAGTTATGAGGCTGTGATATACGGACGGACGGACGGACGGACAATGGAGTCTCACCATACAGGTTCCTTTTGTACCTTTTAGGTACTACAGAACCCTAAAAATACTAAAGTAAATACATCGAAACTAAACTAAAATATTAACATTAGGTAAAAAATGCTTGCCAAATTGTCGCAGTCGCCAAAAAGGGTACTCAAAAGGCTGGCGGCGTTGCCACGCTGGATGGCTAGGCTTAGTCTTTGGCCAAAATAGGCCCCAGCCCTTCTGTCACCTAAAGCGTCGACGGCGCGATGAAATTTCTTTATAAAGACACCACCATAGGCCCCACGGCCCTAGGGTCTGGTCTTACTTAGAAAACTTTTGAGAATTTTGTATGGCCGGGGTTTTTTGGAAATGAGTTCATTATTTTCAGTTCATTATTTACACCCAGTTTATTAATTTTTTGCTTAGTTAAACATCTTTGCACCAAAATGCTGATCATTAAGGTTCCAAGAGGAGAAGGTGTAGGAATTCTCAGTAAAGTTACCTGATCTTGACATCAAAAGGACAAGGGCTTTACACAACTTTAATTGACTTTGCGTTCCTGAACAAACAATGCCCTTGTAAAGTTTCACAAAATTGTAAATTCTGTAAGTTTAGACAAGCAATTACTATCGGAAAACAAGTAGTTTAAAGATTTTTTGCAGCCTTTATGTGTAAAAGTATATAATATGGTATGATTGAATAAAAGAGAGTGAATAAATGATATAATTGCTTATACCATAATATATTGAGTTCATGTGTTTATAAAGAAAACCAAAGATAGCAAAGAAATGAACGTCAGTTTATTTAATATCAAATTTCATCAGCAAACGTCAAGAACAAATCCAAAAATCCAAGCACTCTGATCGAACAGCCATAGCGACTTGCCAACCAGCCCCCCTATTGTGTATCTTTAGTTGCCAACTGCACGAGGTGCCTATCATCAAAAACATAGCTAAAAACTGAAATTTCAAAATTGCCTTTAGTGGGTATTGAACTATTAACAATCTGTGTCGTCACTTCAAGTGCGAAAATATCCTTAGGACATCGGAATTCGATAGTATATCTATGTTTTTGATGATAGACACCCAGTCCAGAAGGCAACTAGAGATACACAATAGGCCCGCGTAGGTGCGATTGTGTAAGAAAATAGTCATGAAATCGTCTATCGCTATTGCTTTAAAAGTAACGTGATTGGCTAGAACTGACGTGACTCATCACTTCTAGCCAATCACGCGTACTTTTGAAAGCAGTAGCGATTGATGTTGAAGTTAGACAATAAGGCATCAGTCTTGTAGATTACGTTCCGATCATTCCTCTTTCCTATACCTAGATCCATCCTACTGCCACGAAGAAACGAGGAGGCCGCTTTTTAGGGTTCCGTAGTCTACAAGGAACAAGGAACCCTTATAGTTTCGCCATGACCGTCTGTCTGTCTGTCTGTCCGCGGCTTAGCTTAGAGAATATTAGTACTAGAAAGCTGTAATTTGGCGTGGGTATACATATTTATCACGCCGACAAAGTGGTACAGTAAAATTTTGAAAATTATTTTTTTTTAGGGTACCTCCCCTACACGTAAAGTGGGGATGATTTTTTTTTACTCGATGTCATTGGATAGGTAATTTAAAAATATTGGGGGCGTGAGAAGACCATTTTTCGATCCAGGGTTCCGTTTGTGAAATATTAAACTTAAAAGTGTTATTTTTTGTTAGAGTCAAGTGTCCCCCCCCCCCACCTGCCGGCGAAACGGTTGTATTTGGAGACGTGAAAAAAATCATAGCAGTAGTATTCATAACGAAATTAAAAAGAAAACTATCACAGCTAAGTAGGCTTTACAAGTTAACGAGTACAGATCGCGCCAAACTTTTAGTCCCCTGTAAACACGGGGCGATTCGCATCAGCAGGAACAAAATGTATGGGCCGTTCTTGGGAAGAGCAACTTCCGAGCGGACTAGAAGTTTGGCGCCATCTGTATTATTATAGATAATGGTACGGAACCCTTCGTGCGCGAGTCCGACTCGCACTTGGCCGGTTTTTTTTGTGTGTGTGACTTACTACGCTGTTGGCCGTCTGGCCTTCACAACTTTACCCGGACAAGAGGAGGACGCCAAGAACGTTCACCTCCTGTAAGTTCACCTTCTGTAGAGGAGGCCACTCTGCCACACGCTGCTTTATAGGCAGGTGACACCGCAGGCAATGGTGTGTTTTTATTGAAATATCTAACAATAGTAACAATAGATTGCGAGCTGTAAGAAGTAAAGTCAAAGTGTAAGTAGAATAGAAAAAAACCGGTCAAGTGCGAGTGGGACTCGCGCACGAAGGGTTCCGTACCATAAAAAAGTTTGGCGCGATCTGTACTCGTTAACTTGTAAAGCCTACTTAGCTGTGATAGTTTTTTTTTTATTTCGTTATATATACTACTGCCGTGATTTTTTTTTTACGTCTCCAAATACCACCGTTTCGCTGGCAGGGGGGGGGGGGACACTTGACTCTAACAAAAATTAACACTTTTAAGTTTAATATTTCGCAAACGGAACCCTGGATCGAAAAATGATCTTCTCACACCCCTAATATTTTTAAATTACCTATCCAACGACACCCCACACTAGGGGATAGACGAGAAAAAAATAATCATTCCCACTTTACGTGAAAGGGAGACCTACCCTAAAAAAAAATCTTTAAAATTTTACTGAACCACTTTATCGGCGTGATAAATACGTATACCCATGCCAAATGACAGCTTTCTAGTACTAATAGTCTCTAAGCAAAGCCGCGGACAGACAGACAGACAGACAGACGGACATGGCGAAACTATAAGGGTTCCTTGTTGTTGACTATGGAATGCTTTTCCGGTTAGGGCAAAACATTTGGATATATGAAAGAAATTTACAGAGCACAAGAGAAGGTTGAGCTCTATCGGGCTGCGCTGGAAAGACGTTTGACAACTAAATTGACATACAATAGAAATGAAAGTATGTCAAATGATAAATGCGAAAAACTCAAAAGAGGTGTACGATGTGTATCAGCTTCCAAATAAAGATCTGATATCTCCGTCTGCGGTGTGGAAGACGGGTGCGACTTTGTTTTTTTTTTTAAACGAATGTAGTGCTGAACTTGATCGATGATTAAGAGATCTCGAGTTCGATTATCGGCTTCATCTTCATTTACAAAATTGTAAAAATTTATATTCTCTATTGGGTAAATCAAACAACAAAGAATTTCAGATACAGAAGTACAGTAATAAAAACTCTCTACAGGAGTTTTTTTTTTTCAGTTTTATTGTAAGCAATGTTTATTTATACTTTTAGATGCTCAAGCTCCTATTCGCTCACCTGAGTAATAAGGCTTGAGAGAGACTGAGACAAACAAGTCGAGTCTAATCTAAGTGCCATAATCCAGTATTTAATCAAGGTAAGCTCTTTCTTGCCAGGGTTTATTATTTTAGTTTACCGTTAGGATTTTGTGTTTGGTGCAAGTGGCAAGCTTCTGCACCACAACACAATTTTTGGTAATGGAGAATACCGAAACTGTGTTATGGACTTTTGACGGACTCTCTGACTTTTAAGCTTAGTATGTTTTATCGTGCGAGGTCGAGAAAGGAATGCCGATCCGTTCGATTTCACCAAATTATCAGTGTTTTTACATAGACTTGAATATATGCATCTGATTCCCACTTACAGAGGATTCTCTATTTCTATCACCACGAGGTGTTGGGTTAGCCAATCAAAACGCGTTAAAGTGCGACAAAAGTTGGCGAAATTTAATTCGAACAAACCCTTTTTGACATAATACTTTTCAAGCTTCTCTATTATACAAATATACCGATTAAAGTTATCCTTTAAAACACGATTGAATGCTTCGCCATTATTTCTTCAAGGTCACGGTATGTACTAGTATTTATTATCATGGGCACAAGGAGGGGGTGCAAAAGGGCTGCAGTTGCACCCTCCGGTTTGGAGAAAAATACACAAAATTAAAAGTTATTAAAACTATTTAATTTATTTTATAAAAATAATGTGACTTGACGCGACCTAAATGCCCAAACGATTATCATGTATTTTTTCTACAATTATAAGGATGCATATAAGTATTATATCTATGTAAAGGTAGACACCCCCTAACAATAATTCTGCCGGCCCCTCCTGATAGAATAGTACTGAATGTGATGACAGCCATGGAGTCGTCAATATTGCCAGTAAAATCCGAATAAGATCAATCCAGAAAAGGAATTAGAAGGAAGCTTATTCAGCTGCGACCAGAAATCAGCCATCATTGACGCTTACTTCATAGATCTTGAACCTTTAACTAAAAACGACCGACGACTCGTCACAGACAAGTCGACAGCAACACGCGGTTTGCTTTTGATGTTAGGCTGGGTCTATACTATACCACAGTTTAATATAATATACTGCGACTTTACAGTACGTCTGCGGTTCCGACTAGACGGAAATCACCGACTCACGCCTTTGTTGTGATCTAGATTAAAAATATTTCTTATCTTTTAGCTCACATCCAGTCGTCTGCATACAATACAATTTTCTCAAAAACAACGACATCATGCGTTTTAAATACGCTCTGCTATCTACAGCTTGTTGGTTCGGCTCGAAAAATAGAGGCGTTTTTGCGTTTGTCTGTTTCACTTTTTTCTACCAACCTCTGTTATTTTCGCTTGTGTTATATTCACATTTGAAAGAGAATGTTTGTTCATTTATTCTTAGCAACTACACAAACATACTTGTAAGTGTATTATGTCATATAACACAGTTTCAGGCTTCTGGCAGCGCTTCTTGCTGCGGTTCCAGGCAGTTTTTGCGACGGGCTTGCCCTGCCACGAGACCCGTTGGCGCCTTTCACCATATCGGATGTATAGCGCACTCGCTCGCTCAAAGCGTCGACACTAGGTTCGTCCTGTGCGCTCGATCACTGTTTCAACCACCCGCCTCCCCACACACCGCCGTCCCGAGAGCGCAAGTCACTCGAAGCCGGAGAAGACGCGCGAGCGGCAACCCATGGCCGGCTCTATACAGCTTCATACATTTGTTCTCTCCACCGGCGACGTCGCGAGAAGGACCGCTTGGCGCGCCTCTCGGAGCCTGAAGCTGTGGCCGACCAGTAAGAACGACGCCGATGACGATCGCCCTGAAAATGACGAAATAGTATCTTATTAATTGGTATGTAATCAACAATAATAGTGTGAGTGTGTCCATTTTATATAAATATTTTAGTACGTCAGCTCACGCGCGTTTCAACTATATTACTTTGATACACATCACATCTTACAAATTCTAGAACAATAAACACAAGTCACAGATACATTCAACATAGACAAAATTATTATTTTTTATTGGAGCAAAACCGTTCGACCGGAACGGAAACTGAGCTGAAAACGGGAGTCGGGTCGTTGTCGTGTAGGCTTAGCCTTAACTTAACCGCGATGAGACGCTGTGAATTTTGTGACATGCGTGCTGTGACTTTGACTCTGACGTTGTAACGTGATATCTAGGTATACCGGAGCCAGATGCATTCGAGCGTGGGGAAATATACCAAGGTGCAATTTGTGTCTAAACTTAAGCATCTACCACACGTTCAAGCTTTACCACAGTTTCGACTGTGAAAATGGACTTGTATACTTAACACCGTGCGTGTAGTTGGTAAATCTGTATTACGAGCAAGCCCCAAAGCGCGGCCTGCGTAATTTTTGACATGTTTGTAATATTGGCATGCGCAAGCTGAGCTTGCGCGTACTTGCTTGCGCGTGTGGTTGGGCGTTCAGTTTTTACCACGCTTTTTGTCAGTCGAGCTCTTATCGTCGTAAGAATTGGTATTCTTGGCACCTCTTACAAAAAATGGCGGACTTTGTGTTAGAAAATCTCAAATCTTGGAACGATCTTCCAGTCGCTAGAAACTTCAAAGTAGCGGTCAATCTTTCATTAGGTGATATGCACAGAACTGTATGAGGTGATATGCTCTGACACATTACCGTATTTTGGCGTTAAATGAAAGGTGTAACCAAACTTTTAAATCCTTGGGTAGATTTATATGTGAATGAATTTTCCTATGCAACAGCCATTTTTTGTCCATTTTGTTCTTTTGCACTTTTTTCTTTGTATTGCCTTTCTTTTCACTAATAAACACTGGAAATATACAAGAAGAAGAAATAATTATTTATTATGAAACATTGTTTCCACGCCGATGGTTTGTTTCGATCAGAATGTGGCTCCGTCCGTTTTTAGTCGGTTCATGCCAGAAGCTTGCGCAGCCGAAACTGTGGTAAAGCTTGCACGTGTGGTAGGCGCTTTAGTTTCCGTGCATGACTTAATAGCACCAGCTATATATATGAAAATGTGCAGTACTCAGCTTATAAAGTGCCGGAAAATGTATTTTGGAATGTAGGGGTTGTAAAAATGCACGTAGTAGATTGCTGGTGTGGGATAATAGAGATAATAAATTTATTTATTTTATTTATTTATTTATTTATTCACAAACATATATCCTTACAGGCTAGCCTAATTCGATAGATATGTATATTTACAACCACAAATCTTACTTTCTACAACCTTTATAAGTATACAATTTCAATAATAATTTTACAAAAACACCTTCTTGTAGCACAGCAAAAACAACGCTGTTCTCGTAAACTCATTCCGAGCAACATGGAATATATCCTGTATTTCCGAAATATAATTTAAGGCGCGGAGCGCTCTCATCAACGGCGCTTGTGCCAGTAAGTTAGTTCGTGCGCGGGGCACCAGCAGCAGCGGCGGCCGGCGGTGGCGCTCCACGTACCCATCCGGCACGCACACACTCAGCGTGCTCAGTAACACTGGATTTACAATCCTACCGACTAGTACTTTGTGCACATAAGATACCAGAGCGAGGTCCCTCCTTACTCTGAGTTCATTGTACATAAGTGGGTAAAACGGATACACCCCGTACTGCCGCAAATACAGATATCACACGAATTTGTTTTGTATCCGCTCCAACATGAGCTGATATTTTGTTTCATGCGGCGCCCATACCATAACATTAGTTTCTAGTTGACTCCTGACCAGAGCGTTATACAGAGCTACAACAGCGCCAATGCGCGAAAAAACCCGCCTATAATATATATATATATATAATATATATATATTATAGGTGGGTTTTTTCGCGCATTATATATATTATATATATATATACCTAAAATGCTAAGTTGTTGTAAATTATATTATGAAAAATATTTTTATATGGAGCTGTCACGATTTTGAAAATGTATGACAATCCGACCAAATAATTGTAAAGTCTCACACGTATAAATTCATTCACAAAAGCTTTTATTTGTCATGATACCATCATAACTTGATAAATTATTCATTAACTTGTCGGTGGAAAGGCAAAAGGTATCAAGCGAAATTTTAGGATCTTAAAAAGAGCTCTGTTCTGTTTAGGGTTTTATTCAAACCACAAGAAAAATTATATATTAAGAGGCTATGCGAATTTTATTTTTGTCACTGTCACTCCAAGCGAAAAATCCCGCAGTGCGAGCGGCTTCAGGGCAAAAGGGTAAAAGTTGGTTTTATATATTTTTTTAAAAAACTAAACTAGCTAGCAAAATTCCAAATATCAAATCTCTAGATATTGTTAAAACACACCTAATAAAATATGTTTGAGTTCTGTATATGGTTCCTATTCGTCAAACGAGGAGAAAAAAGTGTTTGAAGACCTCATTTCAACAATTATTTCTATCAAGGAAAATTTATCCAAACATGTTTTCCAATTTCAAAACCCTAGATTATATAGTCAAAATGCATATACCAGAAACTGATTATAAGTTTCCGTGTATTTCATGAAATACAGAGAAAAGAAACATCCGTATTTTTTTCGCATATCGCCTTAATAATAACATAAGTCGTCATAAAAAGCCATTATTATTGCACGTCGTATTAACATGAAAAGCAAGGATTATCGAGGATCTGAAAAGTCCAAGAATAAAAAATATAAGTAAAGTTACGTCGCGAGTATAAATTTATTCAATAGTATATAATATCGTAAATAAAATATATATTAAATTATATCGTCACGACATGAATTCCCAAGGGGGTATCAGAGGTGTTCCTGAGTGTGAACTGTGAAATGCAAGTCACAGTCCACACTCGGTACAACCACGTTTCACCTACCATTATTACGTCCCAACGTGATGTGTGGTGAGCCCTATCGCCGTACTTCGGGCACAAATACACGCTTTTTAAGGGTATGCAGGTTTCCTTACGATGATTTCCTTCACTGTTCAGCAGGTGGTAAGTATTACTTATACAAATAATATGCACATAAATTCCGAAAAACTCATTCGTGTATGCCCAACCGGAGATCGAACCTGGGTCTCTAGATTGAGAGGCCAGCGTTCTACCGCCTGAGTACCGCCGCTAAATACACGGTGAATTTGTGAACATCGTCCAAATTCATACTTGAGCCTTGGTAAGTGATCAGCATCATGAACCAATAACAATTTTTGTAAAATTCATAAAATTTAATTTTGACTTCCCATAGTGATTCACTCAGGACTGGGAGTGAATTACTATGGGAAGTCGAAATTTCATCATACAAATTTCACAGAAATTGTTATCGATTCATGATGCAGATGACTTACCAAGACTCCAGTATGAATTTGGACGATGATCAAAAAGTCATCCTGTATATATATATATATATATGGCGAAGACTTTGTTAACTTTTTATAGAGGCGGTTATTGGTTGGCTCCACAGAACTATTTGGCTCGCTAATCACACAGCGGAACAATAGATTGAAGGGTTTTTAACTAAAACAGAAACATTAAAAAAAAAGTCAGTCCCGTTACTACATCCTGCTAAAAAATGTGTAAAAACCAAAAATATAAGGTTGAAATAAATATATTTTTAGACAAAAGTATTTATCTTAACACTTCCTAATGAGTGCTTTTACTTTCTTAAATCATGTACCAAATATTTTAAATTTTTATGAGATTTCCGAAAACGAATCTGGCGATATTTGAATCAACGAACTTAAATTTTATGGAAGCATAAACTCGCTTAAAAATTGACGCCACCATTTATGTGCCCAGGTGGGCAAGGCTTATATTTATGTGTATTACGTTGATCAGTAATGTACTGCGCGGTGCGCCGTTCGCACTAGTGAGCACAACAAAATTATAACAAAATGCCGGGTTGCATCGTGAAATGGTGCATAAGCAACTCGAAAAAACACTGCAAGAGTCATGGCATCAGTTTTTATGCGTAAGTATTTGAAATATTCATACATTTAAAACCAAAAACTCAAAAAAAAAAAACGATTGACACATTACCACGTTTCGTGCTTTTTACATTTTCGTCTTTAATACATAAAGACTACGACTAGGTCCATTCTTTTCGGTCCGACTCAAGTCTATGATTGGCTGGAATTGGAATGGCGTGATAACCACTAGCCAATCATATTGCGATTATCGTAGTAAGCTAAGTACCTGTAGTATGCTCAAAATCACACAACCTCCGTGTCGTGGGGCCATAATCCTAGGAAGGGATGTACTGAGATAGGTTTCTTTAAAATTTTTGTTCGTTGGTTTGAAGTAGTTTAGTATAATAAGTAAAGCGTATGGTAAAATTTTCTGAGTACGTCATAATCAAGAAATTTCATTTGACGAATTTCAAATTCAGCCTCCAGCCAAGCCTCCAGTGTGAATTTGGACGGTGACTAGTATAACCCAGAATTACGCTTAACACTTTCTACTTTTTCGCTGTTATTGTCTTCCCTTCCTGTATGCGAAGCAATTTTCAATTATCTTCATACAATGTACGTCGTTCATCCTTTGTTAAACATCAAAAATGAGTTATCATGAAATATTAAATTTTCAATTACATTATGTGTTCTCGTTTGAGATCATCCATCTGTGGAAATAATCAATTTTATATCCTTGATATAGAGGTGAAAGTGCTTTGGCTTACAACATACTTAAGAGAAAATGGATCGATAAAATGTTCTCGTTTGAGATCATCCATCTGTGGAAATAATCAATTTTATATCCTTGATATAGAGGTGAAAGTGCTTTGGCTTACAACATACTTAAGAGAAAATGGATCGATAAAATTAACCACCGTGATTGTAGCACGAGCTTTTTGTTTCCTGGTCATTTTCAGGCGTTTTATTTGCGTAAAACGTCTAAATCTATACTTATAATGAAGTTGTAAGAAAGTTGTGTCTGTCTGTACTGTTAATAGGCCAAAACTAAATATTTCCATTTTTTTGTTTGTCTGTCTGTCTTTATGTTCCGTTTTTACTCGAGAACCACTCAACACGTTTGACATCAACAATTATTATAGGCTATAAACTCTATAAAGGATGTTGATAATATAACTGCCAAACCGAAAATGGGACAAAGAATGAATGAACGCTAGTTCTACAATATTCATATTCATATTCATATTCATTTATTTCATAATATTCATTATATGTCAGTCACAGTAATAAATAATTAAAATTAACTACAAACTAACAACTTATAATTAATTACAATGTAATATTATAAATTAATTAGATGTGTCTCTAAAGTTATTGGATTTAAAAATAGTTAAGTTGGGTGACCCCAAAATGTTCATCTATAACATTCTACAATTTCATTAGGAAGCAAAAGGGTTGTCTCACAGAGATTGGCATGTAAAATTTAATAATAAAATTTAAAAATTACACGTAACGAAAAAACAAGACTAATAAAAAAAAACATAAAAATTATATATATCCGAGAGTTGCATTGGTTTCACTTACACTGAGCATACGAACATCAGGTGGTCAAACTAACCTGTCAGATGTGCAGCATGAGTCTGCCCTCTTCTGCTGCGTCCGCGAAAACGAAGCTTTACGCCTGGATTTTCAAAACTGATTGTGAAGTCAACAGATTTTTTTCTTCATATTGTTTTTCATAAGTATTATCTAGTGACATCTAACTTCGTTTCTATACAGCCCAAAAAGCAAAATTTGATGAAACACCATCGTAAAAGCTGTCAGGATATTGTGAATATTGCCTCGTTTTTACGCAAAGTTTTGAAAGTTGTAAAATTTTTATCTATACTTAAAATAAAAAATTAAGAAACACAGTCGTCACTCTTGTAAAAAAGAAGTTTATACACTTTTCTATGTATAAACAGTTACCGTTTCATGGAACCTGAAACTATTTCACAAATTCGGCGCTTTTTGAATATCTCGCCATCTTGAACCTCTATATGAGATATGAGTCGGCGCAGTGTGGGGGAGAAGAGAAACATATACTTATAAAGATGTGTGCAAAGTTTCATTGAGTTCAAAGCCATCAGAACGTCACAAACACCTAAGACGAATGGCCCGCTTTAAGACCGACCAACGATTTCTGGGACTTACGTTATTTCTCACGTTTCTCACGTTCTCACGTTAGGGGTTAAAAACATGCTTGTAGCTTACCCGTGTTTTGGCAAAAACAAAAAACTCCCTTTTGCAGCCGCTAATGACTTCCCATTACCATTGAGAAAGCCACGTTTTGCTCTTTCGAAATTCTTTAAGAAGCCTGCGAAGCAATCCTAGTTCGTACAAACGAAATACCAAAACCATTTGTAAATCATAGATATTCAGGTAGTGTGTGTATATTCCGATTGCATCACAGAATATCTAGGTTCCCAAATACTTGTTAAATAAGAACACTGATTTAAACATGAAATATTAGGAAAATAAGCTTTCTATGGAAATTTTAAATTGCTTATTATGTCGTCTTTAAATCAGTGCCCTTTCAAAATACCTATAGAGAAAATCTGAAAATTACCTATGCAATTATTTAAATAAAATTACAATTGAATAGATCGTAAGTTTCAAGTTAAATTGGTCAATAATAACTGCAAGTGGAATAGTTTGTCTTATACTTTATATGCGGAACACAATCAGGGCACAAAATAACCACTCACAGAAGGCCTACTCCAGGAGACCTTGATTTTAATTACCTACGCTCGACCGTAATGCTAGGGCTGCCATTTATGTACTAATAACAAAGTAGTAAAAATTTCGTAGTATGTATAGATTTGAAAAAAAGTTCGTGTACAGATACACGAACTTTTTTTCAAATTTATTTCCTGAATTGGATTTTTAGTGTTTTACTGAAGCCAAAACTACCATTTCTAGAATGTTTATCCGTCTGTATGTATGTTCCGTTTTAACTTGAGAACCACTCGACGTATTTTGGTGCGTTTTTTTTATTATCATTGTTGTGACCTTTTTATTTTCAGAGCTTTTATATTTCATTGTTTAAATGTATATACATGTAAAATGTATTTATTATGTCTGAAATAATTATTTATATATTTAGGTATATGTATGTATTATTATTTGTATAATTTGGCTTCTACTTTATATAACTTATTTTACATGTACACCGCCTCTCCAGAAATCTTAATGTAATTTTTTTTTCACCTAAAGGTTGTCTGGAAGAGATCGCTTTAAGCGATAAGACCGCCTATTTGTACTTACCCTTTGTACTCGTATTTTTAAGTTAAATTTATTGTATTCTTTTTCTTTTGTGGTGTGATAATAAAGCTATATTGTATTGTATTGTATTGTGACCCTGGTCAACATATAGGTCATAACGGTTGCTAATAATTTGCTAATTTGTTAATAAAATGCAGAGATTTAATGAACGTGGGTGGAGCCGCGGGCAAAAGGCTAGCTTACGAAAAATCTGCGAAAACTTCGAGTTGGGAGTTATTTAAATAAAAAAGTATATATTATGTTATTTAAACGTATTTATTTATTATTAATAATTACTAAGTCTAAAAATTCGTTAACCTTCCTGAATGCTGGGTTATTAAAAAAAGTCAATTCCCTTAACAATCATATACGCAAAAATTTTGTGAGGCTTTACTCTTATTTTATACCATAAAATACGTCACTCCAAACAATAATCACAGGTATCGCCAAAGTGCGTGCACTCGTGACTGGCATTCGCCCGACTATGTCCGAGATCATCGTCACTACGTGTCTAGGTGTACGTGCGCCTGTTATATAGAGTGAACCTTCTGTTAGTGGTTATTTTGTGCTAAACTTGTTTTTCTTAGGGTTTCGTACTCTTGAACAAACTACTAGCAAAAAAAGATAAGACCAATTCCAAAAAAAATTATGCTTGAAAGACAGAATTCGAACTCAAGATATGAGTTCAGCGTCCTACCGACTGGGTTGCTGCTTGAAATTTTTTACTCGGATGATTTTTACACGGGTATGGTGCGGTCGTCGACGTTGTGAGTTCGAATTTATTGCCTTCAATTTGTTTCGTTGGTAACGGTTGGTAACAAGTTACTTGGTAACAAGGGATTGTTTTTACTCTTCATATGCAGGTATTTGCTTTACTTTGCTTATTAGTTTGCTCATATTTTTTAGTTTGTTATTACATAAAATAAAAATAAAAATATATCGTCACGACATGAACCCCGGAAGGGGTGTCAGAGGTGTTCCAATTGTGAACTGTGAAATGCAAGTCACACTCCATACTCGGTACACCCGCGTTTCACCGACGATTATTCCGTCCCAACATGATGGGTGGTGAGCCCAATCGCCGTTCTTCGGGCACAAATACACGCTTTTTAGGGCATGCAAGTTTCCTTACGATGTTTTCCTTCACCGTTTAGCAAGAGGAAAGTAAGAACAAATATTACATACACATAGGTAAATTCCGAAAAAGGATATAAAGTTTTTTCTTTTAACCAATTCTTCAACAATTATATTAACCTGCAAATTTATTTAAATTATCAAATTTTTCATCATTTAAATTTTAGACAAGGTCATTTTTAAGGTGCGGTATATATTGGGTGTTAAGATGAAGTTGCCGATGCCGGAAACTGGCGATAGTACTCGTCCTTAAGAAAAATTTTACTATGGAGCCAACAATCGAATCGTGAAAAAAAATCAGCTGTTCCATAGAAAAGTTACACAGCTACCCAACCAAAATGTTTGTAACAACAGTTTTTTTTTCTCCATTTCTCAATTTCTTTTTTGCCAGTTTTCAGCTTCTGCTCCTTTATCTTAACAACCTGTATATGCGAATACCTGAGATCAATATCAATCCAAAATTTAAGCTGAAACATAGTTTGCTTGGTACCTTGGTACCTACTAAATATTAAAATAAAAGCGGAGGTATAAAAAATTATAGAGGTATAATCATGTTGTTAACGCCTAATGACCGTCTAAAGTGCAATGGGGCCTTGGTATTTGAAACGTACTGTACAAAGAGAAGGATAACATCAACACTCCCATTAAAATGAGGGAAAAGCTTATTTTTTAAAAGAATTGCGAACATAATATTCAAATGGAAACAGAAACGCAGCGAAAAAAGAAAAAAGAAAATTTTAATCAAAGGCTCGTTGTCGACCATTTTGTTCTAAGGATTCCCTTCGGAATGGAGACAATATTACATGTCAACAAAATAAATTAAGCAAATAAAGCCCCATAAATTAACTTATAGTTAATTATAGGTGGTAGAACTGATGCCGGGTTCGACTGTGGAGGTACCATCATCTTACTTGGAGACCCCCTCGAAGTAATTCGCGGGAGAGTAAGAGGACAGCTCACAGGCAAAAACCAGGAGCCCCACCATGCCAGGGACCGATGGATGGTGGTATATCCATCTTTAATAGCCGGGCCTTATATAGAAGAGACTGGTGACGGGCAGCGGCGTTACTGGTGCGAGGGTTCCCGCACCGCGCTCACCAACCCGCCGGCCCAGCGTGTGTGAGTATGAGCAATTCTTCCAGGATGACCGCCGAGAGTGGCCAAGTCCTGGAAAGGCTTATGTCCAGCAGTGGACGAACTAGGCTGATGGATGGATGGAAATTAACTTTGATTCGTACAGACAAATTTATACTGGAGACATGAGAAGTGATCCTGATCACTGTTCAATCTTTATCATTAACAGTGTTCAATGACGCTGCGTGAAAATCGAAATACAAAAATTTGATTAGGGCCTAGCCTGCGAACAAAGAACAAAGAACGAGGGACAAAGACTTGTTACTGATTGATCGATCAAATGGGTCAATTTTGGTTCGACAATCACAACACCTGATATTTTTAAAATAAGCTGCCAAATAATACAGTAAATATTAAAAGAGGAAATATATCACAGGATAATTTAAATCTTCCTTATGTATCCTCTATAATAGTAGTTTATGCTACAAGGGCGAAAAGAAATAAATTACGAGGACAATTAAAAACACGAGCGTAGCGAGTGTTTTAAACGTAACCGAGTAATTTATTGCTCTTACGCCCGTGTATCATATTACGTTTTTCAATGCATAGTGTGAGGAAATAAAACAAACATAATCTTGTGAACTTTAAATTATGATTGGCTCAAAAGGACTGTACCCAGAGCCGTTAAACAGTGGAAAAAAAAGTATAACATTTATGGTACACAGGAAATTTTGCAGGTTAGCCAACTTCTCGTAAATAAATAAAAAAACAATAATAAAGCCCTAGGGCAAAATAATCGACTTTCTGTTCGGTTTTGATGCATAAAAAGTGGGCCTTTACGAGCACTTGCATTGAAAAAATTATTAAATTTCATCTCTCTGAGTGACTCGACTGACTTTGTATTTTGCAGTGGCGTGTACAGAACTTTTTCCTGGAAAAGCAATAAGAAGGTCAAGTAAGAAAATAAAAAAAAAATAAAAATTTAATACCACTTAATAAAATTGTAGGAATATTTTCTCTCTATGATAGACAGTTTTATCAATTCGGTGTAACACGTTTTATCTTATTTGACAGGAGTAATTTTAATTTAAGTGTTCTGTCTTTTTCTTTATGCACCGTAAAGACAAAGACAGGACGCTCAAAATAAGGTTAGTCCTGTCAAATAAGTTAAGTTGTGTTGCGCCGAATCGACCTGTCTACCCTGGCGTCATATAAATAATTATTTTTCAAAGTGATATTAAATTTTATATTCTTTTTATTGTCTAACTTGACTTTCACATTGCTTTTTCAGCAAAAAGTTTTGTGCACGCCACTGAGGAAGTGTATTAAATTTAAATATTGCGCTTGAAAAAAAAAATGATTTCCTTTTTCCGTCCTTGCCTTCTGTTATTCTGTGCTCCGTGTTTTTATTTCGACCCTTGGTTGTTGGTTTGTTGGTTTGTCCTTCTTTCACGCAGCGTGGGGGCAACGGATCGACGTGACTTTTTGCACAGAGATGGTTTATGGGCCGGAAAGTGACATAGGCTACTTTTAATGAAAGTTAAATCAGCGCGGGCGAAGCCGCGGGCAAAAGCTAGTATAATATAAATATATAAATCGCTACGTTATAATTGGAATAAAAACGTTATTAGCATAGCTCGTACGATGCCGTACATTTTAACGTCTAACGATTCCAGTAGGATAAACTCAACCACTCGGGAGCTGTACAATGCGCCCGCGAGCAGTAACCCAACACTAACTCTCACTAACTCTACCCGCGTAAACTAGGCAAGGATTTGTGTACTTCCTCGCACATCCTTGTTGACAGCTGGTTGTATTGCCTCGACGCTCAGTTGCTAATGGCCCTACTATAGTAATATCTTCATTCTGTGTAAATTCATCTTAAAAGGTATTTATTTTCGGTACAAATTCGTTCCATTCCAAAAAATATATTAATAATGTGTAAATTCGTCCTAGTTTTAACCGACTTCAAAAAAGAAGGGGGTTCTTAGTTCGACTTTAATGTTTTTTTTTGGCGTTGTTGCTCTATAACTCCGTTATTTCTGAACCGATTTAAATGATTCTTTTTTTGTATAAAAGAATGTGCTTCCAGATAGGTTTCATTTGAAATTTGGTCATGATCTGATGAAGGTTTTCAGAGATAAGCAGTGAAACTCCTCAGAAAATGATAGCATAACTCTCAAATTTAAAGAAATCGCTTTGTAACAGGATGTTGATTGCAAGGTATTACTTGAAAATTTACCTTCCACCTGACCTTTGATCTTGGCTTAGCAATCCTCAACAGATAAGCAAATAACTCGAGACTGTTGCAATCACTGTGGGTGCTGATTGAAAGGTATTACTTGAAAATTATCAGAATACCCACCTGACCTTCGATACTGGTTTCATCACCATAGAACTTCTCAATGGATGACAGCACATAACTTTACACTGCGGCAATCAGTTTGTGTTAGGGTGCTGATTACAAGGTGTTGCTTGAAAATTACCCACCTGACCTTCAATCTTGGCTTCATCACCATAGCTGTACTCCTCAACTGATGACAGGCACATAACTCGAGATTGCGGCAATCACTTTGTGTTATGGTGCTGATAGCAGGAAGCTACTTAAACGAAGTCATTATATTCACTTGAACTTCGTTTCATATCAACAGCGCGTTTACGAGAGCTACCCATACAATTTAACCCGTTAACTCTAAAAAATGTGAAATAAAATAAATTTGTAACAAAAAAAATGGTAATCGACTTCAAATCGACAGCAGTCATTCACTAAAAAGTTAATAATACTTGTATAATAAGTGTTGTTTCAGTACTATATCTATAAAACGGCGTAATCCCTACGACATAGCAACAAAAAAAACAATATGAGAGCGCCGACTTCTAGATAACATAATGTTTCAGGAAGAAACAAGTCGACAAAAGTGTTGTTTCGGTACCATCAGTCATTCATTTAATATACATTATTATTGTTAACTTTTTAGAGAAGACTGCTGTTACATTTGAAGTCGGTTACCATTTTTTTTTAGTTTATTTTTAGGTGTAAAGGCATCCCATTCGTCTTGACAATGGATTTTTTACCTAATCTTCTATTTATTTTAGGTAAGTGTACTACCAGTCACAAAAGTTATAAGGAATAAACAAGGTGAAATTTAATCAACCGCCCGATTCATACTGGAGACTTGGTTAGTGATCACTGTTAGTGAACAAGGTTCAATAATCTGTTTTTACGTAATCATTAAAAATTTTCGTTCCCTTACGAACTGGACTAGATCAAATACAATTCCTAGTATAGACAGTACGGAAACAAAAAATATTTTTTTCGAATTTCACCTGAATGGTCATTAAAATTTGTTAAAAACCGTGTCTCCAGCATCAATTTGGGCGGTTGATTTTATTTTACTTATAGTTTTAAGTTTGAAGTTATTTTATTTAAATAAATATTTTATTTCGACTATGTATTTGTATGTTATTTTGACCAATGTTTTATTATATTTTTAAATAGATATACTTATATTCAAAACATTTTGTTAAATATTTGTCAGATATATTTAATTAAATGAATTTTCTATAAGTATATCCATTTAAAACTACAATAAAAGCTTTTTTAAATTGGAACATGTTGTTTATTTTGTTAACAAGTATGTGAGTATTTTTACTGTAGTTTAAGGATTATATTTTGCATGCCTACATATTTTGTTGATTTTTAAAAGACGGACTCTTGATTGCAAATTTACTTTTATTTTGTTCTGCTTTCACTTTTCACTCTCGCTGTACTATCGGTACTTAAAAATGTTTTTGCTTCTCGATACCCTGTTTGAGTGAAATGGGGTAAATTTATCCAAATAAAGAAAATATGATGAATTTTGTAGGATGAATTTACACCGTCCCGAACTTTTGATTTAATTTACTTGTTTAATTTAAGCCAAATGCAGATTCCACTACAAAAATCGACGTAGAGTGAAAGTAGCCCGCTTTAAGACTTATTTTAGACTTATTAATCTTATCATTGTAACGGTATTTCAACATACAATATTGCTATAATCCAAAAACGCTTACAGTCTAATAAAGTAGTCAATATATAGTTAAGGTTTATATTTACTTCTATCGACTAATTTTTAATAAAGACTTCTGAAAATCAAATCAAATCACTGCTATTACACAGTGTACTGTGACTCCGGCGACCCGGCAAAGCAGAATCTTGCATGAGCCGTACTCAGAGTGCAATCGCTGTAATCAATTACAGTGATACTTGCTTTTATATTTTACTTTAAAATGGTTTTTACTGTGGCTTTTTAGTGTGCCGTCTCGACTGTCTGTAAGTTGACTCGAAAGCTGAGCTAGGAAATGTGTAGTAGATAGAAAATACATGGAAATATGTACAGTAAATTTTCAGTTTGATTATAAAAAATAAATCTTCAAAAATAGTTCGTCCTAAATGCCATCCATTTCCATGATAAGATTCATAATTTTTTTTACAGCTGACACTTCAAATATTTTCAATGTTGTTTCATTCATGTACAAAAGTGTGAGAATAAATACTTTTGCTTTAAAAGCTTTTGTTAACCGTTTTATTATATATATATATACAGATTCTTACGAATATTAAAGTAGAAATTGAATAAAAAAGAAAATTTTCGATATATATTTCGACCCACTTGGGATCGTCGTCAGTCGAATATAGAATAATATCATAAATAAAATAGAGTTAACATTAAATTGACAAACTTAACCTATTTAGTTTACCTACCTTTTTGCTCTCATCTGGTGAAGGTAGAGAATGGTCTGTCTGTCGGTCAGTGTTGTCTGTTTAGTCCGGCTCCGTAGTGGGCACCAAGTGACCAAATGTAGGACGATTCCCAAGTTCTCAGTTCAATGTCAGTCAAAGGGGGGTGAAAGGATTTAATGATACGAACAGTGAAGCAGTTGTTAAATGAATGAGAATGAGAGCGAGCATGTGTGGGTATAGGTAAAGTTATTTTCAATTATATAATAATATATAATTACATAATTTGGATTGTTGTAACAAATATGTTAGTACTGAAAATTGAGTTTCCTTCAAATTGTCTATAGAAAAGAGCAATTACTTATATTAAAATATAAATGAAGGGCTGTTATTTTTGACGGAAACCTAATCCCGATTATATAAGACCTGATTGCTCAACACATAGTTATTCCTCTATGTTGGCTAACATGAAAGTTGCTTAGACCGTTCTCACAAAAGCACCAGCCCGTTTATTCCGCCTTGTAGCCTTCATTGTACCACGAATAATCTGACAGCCGCTGCATTGGGGATCACTGGTTTTCAATATGGATATTAACCTACTTGATTTTTTTCATTTTTTATTTAACCGTGTATTCATACATTCATTCATTCTTCCTCTTGTACAAACTTCACGGCGAAATGTTTTTATTCAGCCCATTCAACAGGTGAAGCTGTGAAGTGTTTTTAAACTTTAGCTCAGGTACGGATACAGGGGGGGGATTGTTGGCTAATTTCTAATATTGTAGTCGTTGCCGTTGTAAGCACTTCACTAGCCGATTTAGAAAAATTACTCCCCCTTTGAACGAAATCGTGGATCCGCGCCTGCATAAAGCACGTGTTCTACTGATAATACTGAACAACTTTTACGGTTCCGTGGTACCTAAAAGATACAAAAGGAACCTTTATGGTGAGACTCCGTTGTCCGTCCGTCCGTCCGTCAGTAAGTCACAGCCTCATAACTTTAGCAACGTTGTAGATAAAGACTTGAAATTTAGCACACAAATAGAATTAATTTCTACATAAACGGTGAATTTCTTTTTTAAGATTAATTCAGTATTTTTCAGCATTTTAGATAATTTTTTGACAAAATAATACGTCTGACATCTTAATTAACAATTTTTACTCCATACATATGAAAAAACTAGCTTTGAGAGCTTTCCAAGTAAATGCTGGCACTAACAATGTTCAAAAAAGTGAAATTTCACTAAAAACTTTCATTTTGCAATAACTTTAAACCATGCCACCTTTACTGGGGCCGTGTTAAGCTGGTTCGGTGCCTCTTAAGCTGGCCTACCTCCAGTGTCACTGTGATGTGCCACTTATTGGACAACCTGTATGTAAGGTCAACAAAAAAGATAGGTAACCAGGGGCTCTACCGCGTAATTTTCATTTGTATCAACTTCATGCGAAATTCAACGCGTGCAAAAGAGATGGCATGTTGGGCGGGCGTCGTCGCGCGCACTTCTAATTTCAATCTAAAGTTGATGTTGATGAAAATGAGAATTACGCGGTAGACCCACAGGCTCAGCGCAAACACTTTGACCCTAACGCCAGGGCCACAACTTCAGGCTTCTGGCGGCGTTTCTTGCTGCGCTTCTAGGCGGTTTTCACGACGGGCTTTGCCCTGCCACGACACGAGTAGTAGCGTCGGCGCCTTCGACCGCATCGGATGTATAGCGTGCTCGCTCGCTCAAAGCGCTCGACACTAGGTTCATCCTGTGCGCTCGATCACTGGCATGGCTCCCCGCCTCCCCGCACACCGCCATCGCGAGAGCGCAAGTCACTCGAAGCTGGACAAGACGTGCGAGTGGCGACCCATGGCCGGCTCTATACAACTTCATATATTTGTTCTCTTCGCCGGCACCGTCGTAAGAAGAACCGCTTGGCATGCCTCTCGAAGCCTGAAGCTGTGGCCTAGGGGTAAGACCCACTGAAGAGTAATTGATGAGATGCAGAATAGTTACAGTGGCTTATTTTAATATTTAGCGCCCTGAGCCTGTAAGGTTTTCCGCCCCATAAAATAACGAAAAAAAGGCAAAAATATTTCAATTACAAAATATAATAAAATCCAACAGTGTGTTGATGTGGGCTAAGAATGGTAATAATGAATGAAAAAATTAAAAAGCCGTGCAAACACCATTTATTCAATATTTACATTTTTTAGGATAGCCAAATTGGTTACAAAATTCTCCAATGACACTGTCATAGTTAACAGATTTTGTCAAGTCAGCTTCTATAGGTATTAAGAAAAGCTAATTCTTAATTGCTCGTGCGCCCTTCGCAGCCTGCCGCCCCGGGCCATGGCCCTTTTGGCCCTAGGGTAAATACGCCACTGGATACTTAATGTACTTACATGTGTGTGTGTGTGTGTGTGTGTACCTATTGACCAAGTATTCCATAGCTCATCTATTTCTCACCTGTAGGTTTTCTGATTATTTATTAGGTTATCTATCTCTTTTGTTGACTCAACAATAATAATGAAGCAAAAAAATTTAGTATCAATTTTAGGCGTTGAAATTGAATTAATCATGCTTTCGGGATTCTTTAACAAAATAAACTTGGTGGATACAGTAAAAAGGAGCCCTAAGCGAATAGGTGTGTATTTACTACATGGTTCCTAAATCAGATATAAGATTACTGAACGTAAAATTCAGGTATCAGAAGTAACTGTAAAAACGTGCGCTAAGTACAAAATCGCTTGAGCTGTTTGCGGGTTCAAACCTTAGAGCAAATACCAATATTCTTATATGATCTGAGGTTCCAATGTCTGTCGTGATTATATTTTGATACCTGTGTGTTTCGTTTGTATAGAATAAATTTCATTTTTCTCAAAAATATGTTGTAATGCTTTAATTACATATTGCATAGACATGCCAGAAAGTACTTCATCCTGTAGAGCTATTTCAAGTCTCCAGGAAATCTGAATAACTGTCCAGGAAATTCGTATGAAAATCCATTACATACCATGTTTTTTTTTTTTAACTATCCGTGTCTATGTTTTAAATGACTAGAGTTTGGCGATCATAATGTTTTTAGCGGCCAGTATAAAACGAAAAAACATTACAATTTCGTGTTCAGAAAACGTTTGCTATATTTTATAATTGAAAATATATTATTTTTATTGATTTTATAGTTATATTTAAAACCATTGAACACTTAAAATTTAACCTCAATTTTATGAAGAGGGCTGGCCGTATACATTTGCCCAACGAAAAAAAAAAAAAACGAAAAAAAAATTAAAAGCGGGAAATTATGTTGTTGCATAATATTTTCATTTAAAGTTTTTTGTGTAAATAAATTACAAAATGAGTTCAGAAGAAGGCTCTGATATAGATTGTACTCCTCCAGATCTAAAAGCGGAAGCGGAATTAGCAAAAAACAACTTGCTTCCGCCAAAATCTAAGGAAGGACATTTAAACAAATTATGAAAAGTTCATCAAGTGGAAAGCAGATAAACACACGAACAGTTGGTCGGAAAAAGTGTTTTTGGCTTATTTCAGTCACCTTAGCCAAACAAAGCAGCCTTCCACTTTATGGGCGATGTATTGCTCCGATGTGTTGTGCTCAATAAGAATAAAATAAACTTGAAAAATGATAACAATTTGACGGCATGGTTAAAAAGGCAATCAGATGGCTATATACTTAATATAAGCAAGAAGTCTAAAATATTTCAAGCCAACATATAGATGATAAATATCTAGTTATAAAGGTAAATAAATTATGTAATATTATTTTATGGCTCTAAAGTTATAAATAGGCCTTTAATTCATTATTAAAATTGAGTTTTTTGTTGTAGGTTGTTCTTATCATGGGAGTAAAAACGGTGTATGAAGAAGTCTGGAGCTTGGAAATCTAACTACAAAAGACGTCAAACACCGCGATAGCATTATTTTAGTAAAATTGCGTGACACATAAAACAAACTCGATCGATTGTTTCTTATTTAAGATGAGTTTGTTAACGAAATAAAAAAACCTATCTAATTTGAAAATATCTCGTTTTATTTTTGAGAAAAGCACTATACATGCCTCGACCATAATTAGCTATCCTGGACTCGTATATAAAAGTCCTCGCCCTACGGGCTCGGCCTTTTAACTTACTCGTCCAGGATATCTTTAATTACTGGTCTCAGATGTAATGTACTATTAATTTTCGTTTTCCTTACTTACTAATCCGTCAAGCAGTTTTCCCAGTTGATTTTAATGTAATAAATTACATTAAACGTGGGTTTACCAATCAACATGTAAGCGATCTAAGTAAGATTATACATAATATTTATATATAATCTTACATAACTAGATTATTTATAAATTACAAAAGATCAATTACAAATAAATATCAAGTAAGACAAATATTAAAAAAAAAAAAATTCTCCAGTAATTGAACCTGCGACCTCTTGCTTACATGGTAAGTGCGCTATCAACTGTGCCACCGGGATACTCAACCTGGAACTTTGAATTTTTCTAGCATACATTTACACTGAACTTTTGTAACTAATTGATACATCAGCCACTGTAATACACATACTGAATGCTCATGAGGGCGTTATATGATTTCACGCCTTGTTAATTTGGCCCTTTTCGTCACATTTGTATTCTAATATTATTAAATTGTTGTCTTGTAAGTTTGATATTTTGTGGTTTTTTTTTAATAATTTTTAGTGATGAATAAATCTCATTTTCTTTCTTAATTCTGAACAGAGATGGCGCTGTTGTCGCCTGTTCCTTCTGACAGTTAAGAAATTCACAGAGTTCTCAATAATTAAGATTTTATGATTTATATAGTGAAATCCATCACTGAAGATACTCTAAATGTTTTGATATCTTAAGTATCTAATACTTTCGTTTATTAATGAAGCACACTTTATACACTTCATTACAAGCATAATTTCATTAATATATCTTTCTTTCACCCTAAGGTTGCCTAGAAGATATTGCTATTAGCAATAAGTGCCGTCTTGCACACAAAGTTTTTTTTGTTTACATTTTCTGTAAATGTGCACAAGTGTACTAAATAAAATGAATGAAAACCATTTTTTGTAAAATATTTGAACTGTACGTATTTATTAAATTTTAAATATAATTTAATTGAACAATTAATCAGATTCTGTAGGCTTTAATTTTAGTTTTATTACTAAAAAAGTGAAAGAGCAACTAGGATAGATAAAAGCTGTATCTCAAGCGCGTGCTAGCTACACTGGGTGGAATAAATTTAGAAATAAATTTAAACCTATGTCTGATTTTTATTTAAAACAAATACTGTCAAAACTTCAAATTGAAATTATAACATTATAATATCGAGTTTAGTAAGTAAATACTTTTTTTTAAATTTTATTTATTGGGAACACTTGCATCTTGCGTCTTTTTCTTAGTATTCTTTTTTCTAAATTGGTTATCATGTTAGGTCCTAGTGTAAAATTATGTATATGTATTTATTGTTTAGCATAGTACAATCCATTATTGGCACTACAAGCTGATGTAATATTTAGTTAATGTTTACTGTATTGTAAATTAAATTTATACATTACATAATAAATTTCTGAAAATTCTGGACTATCGTACTGGACATTTCTTTAAGGGTTATGTTGAAAGTGCCCAGCGAAATAACTTGCCATCTTTACAGCACCGACGATTATTACTTGATGTCTCGTTTTTGTTCAAACTTGTCAATAACCAAGTTGACTCACCTACACTACTTGAGAAAGTTCTATTTAAGGTCCCTCTTAAGTCCTACTCACGTTCTGGTAACCTGTTTTATGTTAAATTTGCTGGTACAAATTACGCTAAACACACCTTTTTCAGACGCAGCTTACAATTTTATAATAAGAACTTACAAGATTTAGACTTGTTCGCCCTAAGCCACCAATGTTTTAAAATAAATGCTCTTAAAGCAATATCTAAACTATAATGTGTTAATCTTATCTTAAAACTACAATATTCACTTTGTCATAATATTTAGTATTCAAAATCCATTTTGATGTCTGTGTGATGTGCCTTTTGTGTTTATGTCTTATGTTGTTTACGTATTTTTGTAACTTTGTTTCTTAATTAAGTGTATTTGTTTTGATTGTTAATTTCAGGAACCTCCAGGTCTATTCTTTACTATTTTTAAATGTATTAAGATTTCTGTGTGACTGTTTGTGTTCTCAATAAAACAAAATAAAAAAAAAATAAAAAAATAATATGTTCGTCCCTCTCTCAGGTGGCCTAATAGCTAAATCTTTTACGGAACCCTAAAATTCCATACGACTACCAGAAGATGTATACTACCTACGTACCGTTGTGGAAAGAACCACTGACCCACTTTCTGTTCTTATCACCTTTGCAATAAAGGCGGAAATTGGGTTTGCGCAATTTGCCCCGATCGCGTACAGAACATACAAGGTCGGCAATCAAACCTGGGACTCGAATCGAAAAACTTTTTATGCTTCAGGCGTTTTTATACCCAGTACACAAAGTAAAAAAAGCAGCGGTAGCTCAGGGGTAGAACGTTGGCCTCTCAATCTTGAGATCCAAGTTCAATCCCCGGTCGGGCATGCACCAATGAGTTTTTTGGAATTTATGTGCAAATTATTTGTAGTACCCAAATTACCTTATACGTACCACTTGCTTAACGGTGAAGGAAAACATCGTGGGGAAACCTGCATGCCCTAAACAGCGCGTATTTGCTACCCGAAGAACGGTGACAGTAGGGCTCATCACCCATCACGTTGGGACGCAGTAATCGTCGGTGAAACGCAGGTGTGCCGAGTGTGTAATGTGACTTGCATTTCACAGGTCACACTTGGAACACCTCTGACACCCCTTCGGGGATTCGTGTCGTGATGATATAAATATATTTTTTATACACTAGGCCCGAGGAAGCAGTGGTAGCTCAGTCGGTAAGATGCGGCGACTCCCAACCTTTAGAGCCGGTTTCGAATCATGCCGGGTGATCAAGCACAAAAATCTGTATAAAAAGAAATCGTCTGTCTTTTTTGACAGCGGTGAAAAAATCTATATAAAAAATTAATCGTCGGTCACTTTTGATATTATGTTTAAAATTTTGTATCAAAACTAGTCTTGCACGAGCGTCCCAATGTCTAATTATGTCTATAGACACATAATATACACACAATCAGTGGCGTGCATAGATTTTTTCCGGATAAAATAAACTTTTAACAAAAAAATAGCAACCGACTTCAATAGTAACAGCAGTCATTCACTAAAAAGTTAATAATAATTCTATAAAGACCGATGGTACCGAAGCAACACTTTTGCCGACTTCTTTCTTCCTGAAACGTTATGTTATCTAGAAGTCGGCGTTCTTATATTGGTTTCTATGTTGCTATATCGTAGGAAATACGCCGACTTCTAGATAACATAATGTTTCAGGAAGAAAGAAGTCGGCAAAAGTGTTGCTTCGGTACCATCGGTCTTTATAGAATTATTATTAACTTTTTAGTGAATGACTGCTGTTACTATTGAAGTCGGTTGCTATTTTTTTGTTAAAAGTTTATTTTATTTCACATTTTTTAGTGTTCCTGGGTTAAATTGTGAGGTATAGGTAGTTCTTGCAAACGTGGTGTTAATATGAAACGAAGTTCAAGTGAGTATAAGTAGCCATGTTTGAGTAGCTTTCTGCTATCAGCACCACATATCGAGTTACAGCATATCGAGTTATGTGCTGTCATCCGTTGAAGAGTTCTACGGTGATGAAGCCAAGATCGAAATTCAGGTGGGTACACTGGCAATTTTCAGCAATGCCCTGCAAGGAGCACCCTAACACAAACTGGTTACCGCAATCTAAAGTTATGTGCTGTCATCCGTTGAGGAGTTCTATGCTGATGAAGCCAGGATCGAAGGTCAGGTGGGTATTCTGATAATCTCCAAGTAATACCCTTGAATCAGCACCCTAACGCAGTGATTGCCGCAATCTCGAGTTATGTGCTCTGATCCGTTGAAGAGTTCTATGGTGAATATGTTGATGAAGCCAGGATCGAAGGTCAGGTGGAAGAATGTCGATTTTCAAGTAATACCTTGTAATCAGCACCCAAGTACATAGCGATTGCCTCAATTTCGAGAGATATGCTGTCATTTTCTGAGGAGTTCTACTGCCTATCTCTGAAGACCTTCATCAGATCATGACCAAACCCAAAATGGGACCTACCTGGAAGTATACTCTTTCAAACAAAAAAAGAATTGTTCAAATCGGTTGGGAAATGACGGAGTTATGGAGTAACAACGCCAAAAAAAAAAAAAAATACACTCGAATTGAGAACCGCCTCCTTTTTGAAGTCGGTTAAAAAGCAATCAGAAGGTCAAGTTTGACAATAAAAATATGAAAAAATTTAAAATGACACTTTGAAAAAAAGAAAGTCTGTATGACGCCTGGGTAGGCACTGCCTACCGTAGAGTGAACATTTTCAAACTAACTTTTTTTTTCAGAGTGTTACTTAAATTTTTTCTTATTTTTTATTGTCAAACTTGACCTTCTGGTTACTTTTCCACACAATACTACGAAATATCTACGACCATCAAAAACAATTTTACGACAAATTAGAAAAGAACACTCGTCATGATTTTGTAGTGATAGTCGTCATGATACCCTAAACCCCTTGAATGTATGTAAGTAGACGCCTGAGACCAATCAGAAGCGAGAGAGTAAACAGGGCGTGGCTTAAGAAATTAAGACAGACAGTTATCAGCTTTTTATTGATTTTCTAGCGATGTTATAATAAATTTGGCCAATCACAGTGCATAATTGCGATATTATAATGTAATATTATAACAGCGGTCAAACAATTTTAGTACTTATAAAACCGCTTTTGATGTGGCAGTATGGGCGTAGATAAAAACTATTGTCGCATGATTTCAACCATAGCACGATCCAACTTCAACATGGGTGGGAGGGTGGCATGGCTGTGCGGGTGGGAGGACAATGCACCGTCACCTGTCCGTGTTACCCCTCGGCCATAGCTTCAAGCTTCAAGCTGCCACGATACCCGTCGGCGCCTTCCACCGCATCGGATGTAAAGCGCGCTCGCTCGCTCAAAGCGCTCATCAGTAGGTTTGTCCTGTGCCCTCGATCACTGGCGCGGCTCCCCGCCTCCCCGCACACCGCCGTCGAAAGAGCGGAAGTCACTCGAAGCCGAACAAGGCGCGCGAGCGGCGACTCATGGCCGGCCCTATATAATTTCATACATTTGTTCTCTCCGCCCAGGCGCCGCCGTCGCAAGAAGAACCGCTTGGCGCGCCTCTCGAAGCCTGAAGCTATGGCCGACCGGTTAGAGAACCACGGGCCATGACGCTCCGAGCGTATTCGCTCTGCGTTTCCAGCGTCGGTGCGGCGTCGAGGGATTTGCACTGCTCAAGCGTCGGTCTGTCTCGACGCGCTTCTTTTCTGAGCGGCAAAATCAATTGTACAAGAAGAACCCGAGTGTTAAGGTTAAACGTCAGTCGCTTAGCGCAAAGTGCACAACCAATTTTGTTTTTCTTGTTAAGCAATATAAAATTTAAAAGCATTATGGACTGTGGCAATAGACGCCAATAGTTCAGTATTAGCGAGGTTTACAAAGCAAGAGTTTGATAATTGTACCGATTCGGTGAAGCACATCTTAACTTATTTGACAGGACTAAACTTAATTTAAGCGTTCTGTCCTTGTCTTTTCGATAAAGAATGCCGAATCGATACCATTGTAAACAAAATTAGTCATGATCTTCTGAAAACCTTTGTTTTGAAAACATCATGACTAATTGTGCATTAAACTTCAAGCTCGTGCTTTATAAACCTCACTAACTTTTGGCGTCAACTGCCACATATTAAAAGGTTTATCAATGTTTAACTTCTAAACTAGAAAAACAAAGTTAAGTTATGCACTTTACGCTAAGCGACTGACGTTTAACCTTAACAAACAATGAGCGTAGAAAATAACGAAATAATCACAATTTACGCATTACACAGTAATTGTGTTTACAGTAGGTCAAGTAGTTTTTACAAGAACGCGTAAATCAGTGCATAAATTTGTATTTTGTAAATATAGATTGTTAGCTATGTGCTGGGGATCTACTATCGTAGTAGGAAGTAAAACAATAAAATTAGGGCAGAAGGCGAACTCCTGTGCGTGCGTGAATAAATTGCGAGCTGTCAGACATGCGCGTGCTACGAAATCTATTGGACGACTGACTGATGTGTGCAAATTGACACACACACATGAGTGTACGCAGCGTACGTATATTTGCTGATGAAGCTAAAGTTAGTTTTACATTTTTTTTGCAATAGATGGAGCTACTAGGTACGCGCTGGGCTCGCGTCTTCAACATACACCGTGTAATGATGACCAGCCCCCCTATTCTGTATCTTTAATTGCCAACTGTACTAGGTGCCTATCATCAAAAACATAGCTAAAAACGGAACTTTCAAAATTGCCTTTAGTCGATATTGAACTATTTACGAACTGTGTCGTCACTTCAAGAGCGAACATATCCTTAGACAATCGGAATTCGATAGTATATCTATGTTTTTGATGATAGGCACCCACTTTAAACGGCAACTAAAGATACGTAATAGGCCCTCTGCTCAGAAAATGAAACCACGTATAGGGGATGTTATGAGGGTTCTTTGTACTAAATTTCATTTCGACATTCCTATTAATACATCTACCAAATTAATAATTAATTTAGTTTCGCTCACAAGTGCAACGTACTAACCACGTTTTTTTAACAGGCTTAAAAAATGCGATGTTGCCGCTTCGTGCAGGTTACTGACATGTAGTAATACTGGAAGGGAAGGTGCACACTTGGAACACGATTTATTTTGTTCGAGAAAACAAATTTCTGTAAACAGAAATATTTTCTCGAAATTGTTTTTTTTATGGCTTTGTAGAGGTATTCCCTACATGTGGTTTCATTTTCTGAGCAGGTCATCATTACACCCAGTAGATGTTTATAGACAAAATTATAGTCACACAAGCAGCAACAATAACTATTTAATAATTATTTGTACAAAACTGTCCCATATTCATATATTCGTGTGGAGGAACGAACCTATAAATACACATACCATTAGAATTTTGTGTGGTAGTATGTTCACATGCAGATAATACTTGCTTCAAACACGAACGTAAAAAAAGCCTAAGTAATTACTGAAGCATAGCAATGGCGGCGGTTTGTAAGTGTGTGTAGAAATTGGCTTACTAAGTTTTTTTTTTAAAGAAATTTATTTATCAGGGGATCTAAAAAGGCTGACTTGGGTGAATCATAAAATGATTTAATAGTAGGATGGAGTGAAAGTTTTTTCACGCGTGCAAAAGAGACGGCTTTAGAACGGAATCATAATATGATTCATCCAAAGCGGCCTTTTTAGAGGACCAAAAAACATAAGACTACTATAATTTATTTTCTGCCAATCTGCATAACAGATTGTTGGCAGATGAGCTCTTAGTAAACTTAGATATAAATGATAAGTAATTACAATTTAATTACAATTAATTTTATTTTTTATTTTTTACATACTTATGGTAGCTACTTAAAGTACAGGCTTACATCACATTTATTTATACTATATACTTAATAATTAGGTTTGTGTTTATGATATAGCAAGTATTGTAATTAGTTAAGCAAGCAAGTATTGTAATATATTTTTTCTCAACCCTATCATGTGGGGTATCAGGCTAGTAGTAAAGTAGCTTAGTGAAATTACCGTTACCCGGTCGGATAATATTTTTTTTTCTCTTCAGTTTTATTTTCTTAGCTTTCAAAAAGCTGTCATTCAAAATTAACAGTGTAATTTTTTACTATTAATTTTCACGAAAGAAAAAAAAGGGAAAGAAAAGAAAATTCAACGAGCTCCTATGCTAGCATTTGTTATTACGCTCTAAATTACCTTCTTACCAAATTTGGTGCTATTATCAGACCTGTAACGGTTATTTAAAAATAGAAAAAATATCATGACATAATTTTCTCCTTGTATTTTTTATCTCTTTATTCAATTAAAGTATATGCTTACTTTTTACATTTAGTTGTATTAATATTATAAAAAAAAGACATGATCTTGCTAAGTTTCTTGCCCTTCTTCTTTGCAAGAATAATCAAATGGGCGGAGTTAGGTATATATTTATTTTATATATTGCATATATTTATAATATTATTTATTCCTTATTCCCATATTTTTATTTTACTCAAGTGTCAAACTTTATTATTTCCCTGTGTATTTCCCTATATTATTATTTATTACATAAAACTATTACGTATTCACATAGATTATTTATTTACTTATATTATATTAAAACCAACCTGTAATAAGTGAATGTTATACCTAAATTACATAAATAAATATATTTCATATATTTCATTTCATTTCATTTCAGCTCTAAGCCACTTGACTATACGAACTGGCGCCGTGTGAACGCTCCAAAACTCTCACACAATCGAAATGTTACGAGCAATAAATCCTCATAATAATGATATCTCCTTATCTTTCAATGATTTACGTTTATATTCGCGAAAGATTAGGGGCATTTGTCTTCAATCTGTCGCTTTGTCTCCTACCTTTGTTTTATAGGAAATTGTGTTTAACCCATGGTTTGTGATCGTAAGAAACATGATAATGTTTCGACCCTTGACTAAAGAGACGAGCGGTTAAACGTATTTTTTCAATATTAAGAGGTCACCAAATATTGTAATTTTAATTAAGACAGTACCTAGCGTAAAAAAAATATATAATTAAGAAAATGAAATGATATTTGTAAAATAAACACTTACCATATTGTCTTAATTGTCTAATTACCTACCTGTCTTAAATTAACATTATTTTTTATTTATTTGTTTATTTAAATTGAAAACATACAAATATCTTCGCAGAACTTAACCTAAGTGGATTATAATTATGTATTTATGATGTCAAATCTTTCTAATATCTATTATATAAAATCGAAAAGCTAGAAAGTGACAAAATTCACGGGAAAAAATGAGATTGGGCGTTCTGCACACACGAACGCTAAAATCGCAAAAAAAAATGCAATTCGATTCCTTGGATTGTGACAATGATGAACGGTATAAACAATTTAGGTTTGGATACGCGATCGCTTAATAATTAAAGAATGAAATTATGAAATCAACATGTTCCGCGTTTCAGAAATCAGATCTGTATGCCATGTCTAAACGGCCGTTCATACTGTTATCGGTTTGCAAAAACGTAACATCATACAACGCAACTTTAAACGCAAATTGAACATCAAATTATTTTTCCCGAGAAATAATTTTATATTAATTAATTAATTCCAGAGATTATCTCCTACATCCAATGTCACTCTCAAACATCTCCTTTCTATGATTCAAGTGTTTATATAATCATTATTATTATTATATTTTCAATGCGGGCAGAGCCACGGGAACATCTAGTTATTAACACCTACACTTATATACATAGATTTTAAGAAGAAAAACATCGTGAGGAAACCTGAATGCATAAAAAGCTTGTATTTGTGCCCGAAGTACGGCGATAGGGCTCACCACCCATCACATTGGGAAGTAATAATCATCGGTGAAACACGTGTGTACCTAGCATAGACTGTGACTTACATTTCACAGTTCACACTTGGAACACCTCTAACCCCTTAGGGATTCATGTCGTGACGATACATTAAATTATTATTGTTATAAATCTCAAATATTCAATCTCAAATTATATTTTAGAAGCTCAAACGAAAAGCTACATAAAAAGCTCTCTTTTTGCACACTTCCATTGAAAACGAGTGTCATAACAAGATGTCAGAGAGAAGCGGTCTAATTTCTTTATTTCCTTTCGTATTTCATCGACAACATCACAATAAAACCTTATACATTACGGACTACCTTCTTGTTAAACGAGCCAAAAGCCCTTGTTAATCCTCAATGTACTTCGTGCAAGTAAAAAATATCATGGAGTTTTCTGAAGAGTGGAAAATTGTGTAGAGACAAGGAGAGATTTTCAGTAACGCTTCGACATTTGAACGAAGCGGACGTGTATGGGGGAACTTTTTAATTTTTTTCCTCAAACTTTCGATCTTCGATTACGTGTAGAAATTATTTAGTTTTCAATCGTTTCCATGACATTTTATCACACTGTTACAGAGTGGTGTCGTGAAAAAGTGATTAAAATGTTCTTATATAAAGTGATCATTTGAAGGCGTTTTTAGGGTTCCGTATTTAATCATCAGTAATACTGGAAACTCAGAAAAAGTGTTTCCTGATATATATAGGTATGTAGTGTGATATAATATATATTTTTTGTTTATTTTATCTTCTGGTATATGGTTACTTAGCACACTGGAGACTTCCTAAGTGATCGAAACCAGGTTTAAAAACTTGAACGTAAAAAAATGTGTTCTTTTTGCTGTTTAAGGCTAACCCCCAAGTTGATAGGAAAACAACTTTTTTTTTTACAAATTTCACCTTGTGTCATTGAAGCTTGTTACTGATCACTTGCCGAGTCGTTAATATTTTGGCTGTATTTATTATCTTATATTTTAAAGTCACTTATAGGTACTTACAATATTATATATAGGTAGTTACTACGTTATTGACGTAATTATAATCATAATATTAACCTAAATTGCATGTCATAACGTCACTTACTTTTCCACTGGAAATAAAGTTGTATCAAAAGTTATTATTTAAGAGTATGTTTTTAGGGTTCCATACCCAAAGGGTAACCAACGGGACCCTATTACTAAGACTCCGCTGTCCGTCTGTCTGTCCGTCCGTCACCAGGCTGTATCTCGTGAACCGTGATAGTTAGACAGTGGAAATTTTCACAGATGATGTATTTCTGTTGCCGCTATATCAACAAATACCAAAAAACAGAATACAATAAATATTTAAGGGGGCTCCCATACAACAGACATGTTTTTTCCGTTTTTATAGATAATGGTACGGAACCCTTCGTGCGCGAGTCCGACTCGCACTTGGACGGTTTTTTTATTTTATTATCCGTCTAGCACAAAATGCAATGCACAAAGTCCAATGGCAATAACTTTATTACCTTTTGATAGAGGCGTTTATCTGTTTTCTCATTGCCCAATTTTGTCTATGGGTAATACAAATAATCGCGCAGTGAAAAAACAAATAAGAGGGTTTTTAGCTAATACTGAAATATTTTGTTGGCAAAAAAATATTGAATTTAAGTAGATTGACTTCATATTTATGTTACCTATTCTATGAAAAAAAAACAAGTTTATCCCTTGATCGCGTTCCTTTGCGGAAAATTTAAAAACAAAAAAAAATGGGTTGAAAACATTTTTCTTAGACAAAAGTATATATCTCAAGACATTGCTTATACGAGTATGTACGTTGATATATTACTGGTCCAAAATGGTAAATATCAAAAAACAATAATGCTTTTCCAAAGCTGGACATGATGGCAAAAGGCAAGAAATGGCAAGAAATATTAGCTTAAGGCGACACGTAAAAGTTTTATTTAGCATCCCTGTTACTCCATATGCGAAAAAAACCTCAGTGCGAGAGGGACGGATTCGTGGAAAAGTAGCAAAAAGACGGTTTTTTTATTAATATAAAATGTACTAAATTTGCTATTAAAATTTCGTTTAACCAGTTCTTAGATACCGTTAAAACCCATGTAATAAAATATAATTGCAGTCCATATGTCATTCTAAATTGTCAAACCAGGAGAATTGGTGTCGAAAAAGACCTAATTTCAATAAATATTTCTATCGAGCCGAATTTCTCCAATCGTGTTTCTGTTTAACAGATCCCTAGAAAAAGATTTCAAGAATAATATACTATTTTATCAAAATAATACATTATTTACTAAAGTAGATATGCAAGTTCTAAAAGTGTCGAATTTTTTCCGTGTTGTATCTCCGAATAATGTACGGTTGTATCTCCGACACAACTTGATGCTTTTTTAAGTTAAATTATGTTGTCCCATTGGGATAATCTTTTGAATAAATATATATTTCTGGAATAGAAGTATTTACATACTTACTTACATACTTACTTACCTACTTCTGATTGGTGATGGCCCCATACCATGGGCCGAAATATATTGGGTATAAATAATATGTTTTATTGTTTTTTTTAACTATATACTATCCCAAAAAGATAATATTTTAGGAATCTGGGATTCAAAAAAGCATTTAATATACACTTGGTACACCTTATATCAAGTATTATGAATATGAATGAATACAGAATTGAATTTACAAAATAAAAATATATTTTATCACAATGAATACAAAAATTTGCTTAGAAATATACAAGTAAGTTATAAAGTTTATTGCGATTGTCTCATTTTTATGAAAGTATGAAAAATATGTCTTCTTTAGGATTAATAAATATTTGCTTATCTTTTGAATATTTGAGTTTATTTTCATGATTTCTCTGAAATTATTTCCAAGATTTTTATTGTTTAAAAAGGTAAGGAACGCTTAAACGTAACGAGTTGTTTAAAACGTAACCGAGTAATTTATTGCTCTTACGCCCGTGTACCATACTGCGTTTTTCAATGCATAGTGTGAGGAAATAAAACAAATATAATCTTGTGAACTTTAAATTATGATTGGCTCAAAAGGACTGTATCCAGAGCCGTTAAACAGTGGAAAAAAAAAAGTATTACATTTATGGTACACAGGAAAGGTTGTAGGTTAGCCAACCTTTGTAAATAAATAAAAATAAATAATAATAATAAAGCCCTAGGGCAAAATAATCGACTTTCTGTTCGGTTTTGATGCATAAAAAATGGGCCTTTACGAGCACTTGCATTGAAAAACAATTTTTTATACAGGGCTGTTTAGATGAAGTCGCGGAAACTGGAAACTGGTGATAGTACTCACCCATACAAATAAATTTTAGTAAAAAAAAAAAATTGGAAATCGAGAAAAGACATCAGTTGTTTTCTACATGTTAGTCGGGTAGCTAGGTTTCTTTTCAATGGAGATTTTTTTTCACGTTTCGTTGGTCGATCGATACCATAGTAAAAGTTGTTCGTATGGACGAGTATTTTCACCAGTTTCCGACTTACTCAACTTTGTCTTAAGACCCAGTATAGTTCCCCCTTTACGCCTGGATTTTTCTTTAGATTCATATAAACGGTAGATGAATACATTAAGTTCTTTTTCTGTATTTTTTTTGGTATAATAAAGTGTTTTGTATTTGTATAATTTAATGTGAAGTCTACAGCTTATTTTCTTAGTTTTTTTATATGTATTATCTAGCGATATCTAACTACGTCTCTATACAGCCCAAAAAGCAAAGTTTTATGAAACATCATCATTAAAGCCGTTAGGATATTGTGAATATTGCCTCGTTTTTACGCAAAGTTTAGCAAGTTGTATAATTTTTGTCTAGTATACTGGAAATATTAAAAGAGAAATGTACAGACGTCGTTCATGTAAAGAAGACTAAGTTTATATACTGTTCTATAAATAAACAGTTACCGTTTCATGGAAAACAGTTTTTACCTGAAACCATTTCACAAATTCGGCGCTTTTTTCCGCACCTTTTGCATCTTGCACCTCTTGATGAGAGAGGGTTCGGAGTGCGGTATGGAAGAGAAGGAAAAAATATAATTTAAAGATGTGTGCAAATTTTCATTGAGATCAAAACCATCAGGACGGCACAAACACCTAAAGCATTTAGATGATAGGACACTTATTCGACATGACAGTTTCTTGAAAAATATCATTAAAGGAAAGTTTGAGGGGAAAAAGGAAGGAAAGTTAAAGCTATGTCATATTAAGGGGTCAAATCATTGGAAGACGAAAGAGAATAATGGTACGGTTAATTCACTGATAAGAGCTTGATAGACATAATAAAATGTAGTTACCACTGGAAGGTTGATGTGCTGGTGACCGTACAACAAAAATTTTCTTCAAATTAAGCTCTAACAATACCAATTATACTTCGTTTATACATGTTTTATTTATAACCAAGCTACTCCAAGGGCAATACAATTGCGGTACGGGGGCCTAAAATGTTTTGAACACATCATATTTAGAAAAATAATCGTTACTTTGTCACATTAAATTTCACACTTTATACAAATATCCACAGTCTTTTAATAATAAATTGGATGTGTCTAAATAATAGTATGTTCTATAATGATGGGTCACAAATAACATTCTATATCTCTAAATTATCAATGGAATCACGTAAATTTAGCCGATACAGAATTCAAAAACATTTTTTTTTTTGACGTCGCAATACACTTTGGATACGAAGGCGATGTGTTCGAAACCGTCTGAGCCACGTACAATTAACTTGTAAACCACTTATAGTATAAAATAACAACCAAATTGTTCAGTTCAATCGCTTTACGGTGAACAAAATTTGATATTTAAGATATTGTTGTAATGTTATAGCTAACTACACATATTAAGGCGCCACGGAAAAGAAATCGACACTTTCAGAACTTGCATATCTACTTTAGTAAAAAAGGTATAATTTTGATAAAATAGAATATTATTTTTGGAATCTTTTTCTAGGGATCTGTTAAACAAAAAAGCGATTGGAAAAATTCGGCTCGATAAAATATTTATTGAAATGAGATCCTTTTCGACACCATTTCTCCTAGTTTGACAAATTGGAATGACATATAGACTACAATTATATTTTATTAGATTGGTTTTAACGTGGTTTTAGCAGTATCTAGGACCTGGTCAAACGAAATTTTAGTAGCAACTTTTCGCGAATTCGTCTCTCTCGCTCTGAGGGTTTTTTTTGCATATAGAGTAACAGGGACGCTAAAACATTTACATTTTGCCATAAGCGCTAATAAAAAACCAACATACACAAAAACATAAACATATGCAAAATAAAAATGTATACAATTTAAATCAAAACATTATTTATAACGTTGATAGTTTTGATTTTAGAATACAATAGAATAATGTTTATTTGGTACGTAATAAAACACTTTACAATCAAACAAAATAAACATGAAATTAGCGCAGAATGTACCAAAAAGGTCTCCTCTTAGCTTAATACCATGACAGGGCCACGGCGCTGATTTTCAATGGATACCTAGTACCTTATACTTTAAAAATATTTAGTTATAACATAATTATAACAAACATAAAGCAAAAACAAATATTTTTTTTACTTTTACACTAAAACTTATACAATATTTTATTTGAATTTCAACAATTAATTTAATAATTCGCTCTAATTTTATAAACTCAACTTATAGTAATGGGCTTATCTATACGAGTTTTTAACTAATAATTGCATCATTTATTTAGCTTTAGTGTAACATTTATTATTAGTTTATTATTATTATTAAGTTTAGTCGTTTGAAAACAGCAAAAAGGAAAAAATAAAATATACAGTTTAAAATATAATAAATAAATATACAGTATGCGTAGTAATGTTTCTTTTTCTTTTTGTATCGCTAGTAAACATTGTTTATATTTGAATTTGAAGCAGCCAACTGAATTTTTGCCACTTGGTAGAACTTACTATACAATTTTGTTGTAATAACATACTGTTTTTTAATTATTATTGATTTATTAAATTAAAGGTGAAAAAGGGAGTAATTTTATTAATTCAACATTATGAAAGACAATAATTAATACAAAAATAATCCTAAAGAAATAATTATAAAAAAAAATTGCCTCTAGATCACTGCCCTGCGGGAGAGTGCCCAAAATACTTGTACTTGTATAAACAAGAAACCCGTTGACAAGTACGATGTTTTATTTCAACAAAGATATCGGAAGCCAGAAACTGGTGATAGTACTCGTCCAACAACTTTTACTATGAAAAACAGCTGTTCCATAGAAAATGAATAATAGTAGTTTATGCTACAAGGGCGCAAAGGAATAAATTACGAGGACGATTTAAAACACGAGCGTAGCGAGTGTTTTAAACGTAACCGAGTAATTTATTGCTTTTACGCCCGTGTATCATACTACGTTTTTCAATGCATGGTGTGAGGAAATGAAAACAAATATAATCTTGTGAACTTTAAATTATGATTGGCTCAAAAGGATTGTATCCAGAGCCGTTAAACAGTGGAGAAAAAGTATAACATCTATGGTACACAAGAAAGGCTGCAGGTTAGCCAACCATTGCAAACAAATAAAAATAAAAAATAATAATAAAGCCCTAGGGCAAAATAATCGACTTTCTGTTCGGTTTTGATGCATAAAAAGTGGGCCTTTACGAGCACATGCATTGAAAAATAAATAAAACAACCGTTTCTTTTTCTCGTAGTCTCAATTCTTTTTCACGAAAAGTTGTTCGTATAAACAAGGACTGTTGCCAGTTTCCGGCTTCAGCAACTTCATCTTAACACTCTGTATAGTTTGAAAATCTATTGGGGACTGAAATGATAATACGTCGAGGATAATAATAAAGCCTCCGAAAAACAAATTAAATCCCAGCGAACTGCTGCACACTTTTATACTATCTGAGCAGCGGAAAAATTAGTTATCGAAAAATATACTCATTTAACTGTCTACCGACAAAATAAATTAAACAAAGCAATTTAAAATTTCTCACGACCACCTGGTTTAAATAATTAACCTCCGAATAAATTACTGAACTGCCGAAAGAACTTACTGAAAAAACTTTGAACCAAAAGTCAAAAATAGGTGCGACGACGAACGAAGCGAGGAGGAGCGTGTTAGATTTACATGTAAGATAAAATAAGGAGCCGAGCGAAGCGGAGCGGAGCGAGGCGGGGTCTCTAGTTTTAACATATAATAAAGTTTATTTTTATTCGGAGATCTACGATAAAAATAGCTAACAGTAGTTTTCGGAATTTTCAGTATTTCATTCGGTAATTTTCGTATATTTACGAGTATTAGCACAGAAGTATTCGATAGATAGTATTTAAAGCAGTAACATTCATAAATTGAACATCCTCATTTTTAATTTAGTTTTCGGAGTTTTTATTACGAGCCATAAGTCGAGACCTGATGATGTCATAAACAGACATAATCTTATCGTAAAATCGACCAGTGCACAAGTGAATTCTATCCGTAATTAAAATATTTATGACGTCAACTCACTCTGATTTTATTGAAAGATCTGTAACAAGACAAAACAAATATTAAAATTATTAAATAAAAATAACAAACTTATAAAAAAAGCTGATGCTATAAAAAGGTATGTAGAAAGTCCGTTAATATTATGATATAAAGTATAATGTTCCCCTCTCTAGCTCTTTTCTCTTTTTCTTCCCCTTTGTAGTCTAATATTTCCTCTAAAGGGGAAATACCCCTCTCTGTGGAAACACTAAACATAATTCACAAACAAATATTACAAAGAACAGATATGCACATAAGCGAGCTTATATTTAATAAAATATTTCTTCCAGCAAAACCATCTTGATAGGAAAATCATACACAAAGAAAAAATACCTATGCATAGAAAATTAAGCCTAATTATGTGTTAAAAACATATACGTACTATAAATACGCACAAGTTACATTATATAAATATACATAACGCAAAAAAAATACAAAACTATTAATATACCTTTAATTTTATTCAGAAAGTGAGTGGAAGTTTTATTCAATCTATTTACCAATTTCCCTTCCTAAAGCAAATCTTTTTTTAGTTAATATTCTATCGACGTTAAACTGCCTTAAAACACTCAATAAATTCTTATTGTAGACTTTCGAAGCAAATTAAATAAAAATTTACAAGTTTAACTTTATCGTAGTTAAAAAAGCAAATTTGTTACTAAGGATTACGTTTATTCGGTTCTTAAAGTTAATTTAATTTAAAAATGTAAAGAGCCAAGACTTCAGGGAATCTGCTCCGCTTTTATTTAAATATTCGCGAAGACTTTTGTAAGCATTTTACTTTGCTGTTTAAATTTTTATTTAGATCAAACTTTATTGTACTTATCTGTTCTTAGCCTTTTTAATCTGTTAGATAGGTATGACTATATATAAACCAGGTCCTCTAAAAAGGCCGCTTTGGATGAATTATATAATGATTCCGTTCTAATGCCGTTTCTTTTGCACGCGTGAAACATCTCTGACTCCATCCTACTTTCAAATAATTTTATGATTCACCCAAGTTGCCCCTTTTAGATCCCCTGGAGATATAGTAAGGGGGTGTGGTGCTTGCGAACGCATCTGACTTAAAATTGGCTTCATACGAGACCTACATAATGTCAATAGAGATGTGATGTGTTGTTTTACGTGGCTACACTACATGCACTGCTCTCTTTTTGCATGTGTACTATTAGTGTACGTGTGCCGTACTTATAGTTTTTGTGTTTGTTTCGGTGAAATACGAGTAAGTGGCAGGAAACGTGGAGACATCTGAGCACGAAAAATTGTAGTAGTAAGGCAAATCTCCTGATATTTTCAATCCTATCTTAATTCTATAATGACAATGGACACGTCTCCTGTAGTGAAATATCAGTATCTATGTATTTTATAGTAACTGATTAATTAGTTATAGAAAAGCACAAAACATTTGAAGGGTAAGCAGGAAGGGGATCATAGTCAACAGAAGGTAGTTTTGAAATAAATAGAAAAACCTTGTTTACGTTATTATTTAAGAACTCTTAGTGGGCAATTATTATTATCGCAGTTAATTATTGTATTCGCCGTTTTTTTTTTTCTTTAAAAGCAAACGTTACTATCAGCCCATAGCTCCATATTCATAGACAAATATTTTTTTTCGCTTTTGCCCTAATTATGACCCTCTTTTAAGTTCGGTTTTTAAGCTTCTTGAGTCCGGTATATTTTTAAAAGCGAATATTCTGTGGTCTGTTTTATTTTTTTCTAGTTTTTTTTTGCTCAATCATTGTTCTCCAGATATTTAAAAAATGGCGCTATTAACTCAATTTGTGAAAAAAACTGACAATGACCTTTCTTCCCGCTTACCCTTCATTTTGAATTTTTGAAAAATTCCTATTATTACCGTAGTTAGCCATAGCGATATTTATCACTTTTAGTATGAAATCGTGTCAGGTGATGTCACGGGACATGCGGTTAAGCCATTCATTTTTTGGGATAACTTTTTAAACGCAATTGATTTTCATAAAAATCCTTTAGTTTTTACAGATTGCATGTTATGGCCGATCTGATAATGATATGGTAAATTCTACAATTCGGCCACAACATACTTGTAGACAAAGATTTCAAAAGTAAAGATAAGCCTTTACCGTACCTACTTTGACAGCACCAACATTTATTAATTTATTTATTAAATAAATTGTACAGCATTACATTTAACACCAATTCGCTTAAAACTTCAAACAAAAATGTTTTTATTCAAAATATCTGTAACAATGATATAACATAATATTATAAAAATAACAATAATATAAAAATGAAACAATGTTTCCACCTCTAAATGGGTGACGCTCACACGTTTGAAATCAGTGTTCATCTGAACACAGTGATACTTGGACGCCTTAAGTGCACTTAAAGTTAATCATTTTAACAACTTTAGTAGTCTGATCAGTTTGCTGACCGTAGGTTGACAGATTGCGCACTCATAAGTGTGCGTGCGTCGGCTTTATGTTATAACGCACGCTATCAAAAACAATGCAATAAATTTTAGGTGCCAGAGCTCATCTAAACTTTTGAAATCTTTGCTTTTAGATTGATTATTTATTTACAATTAATTGAAAAAGGCGTTACTTTGCGGAAGTCCATGATGAATTTGTGCATATATTAATAATTTGCCATATTCCGCTAAATACTCTTACCATGCTATTCAAAATGCAGACTCAAGCACCGCCCACCCTTCCGCATAAAACATGCACAAGCAAAGCAAGCAGTACGAGCACAAAATAAAGCAATCACGTGTCGATAAGTTTTCTTGCTTGTTATTTAAGATTGCTTTATTTTGTGCTCGTACTGCTTGCTTTGCTTGTGCATGTTTTATGCGGGAGGGCGGGCGGTGCTTGAGTCTGCATTTTGACTAGCATGGTAAGAGTATTTAGCGAAATATTGCAAATTATTAATATATCCACAAATTTGTTTATTTACAAGCAATAACTCCAAAATTCCAATGTAGTTTCAATAGAAAATAAACGTGGCAAAGACACAAAGGCTGTTCAACAAATAATAGCTTTAGTTAACGAATTAGGTTTTTGAATTATTCTAATGTTGTTTTAATAGTCGGAAGATACCAGAATTTCATTTACCACCAAGTTTTAATTAACAAGTATTTCAGGAAATTTCTTTAATAAAAGGTAATAAAGGCGTCTAATAGCCACCCAAGAAAAGCTAGGGCTTAAAGCGCACCGAGGAAAGCGATTACAGCTGCACTGGAGATGACAAAATAAGATGGAGTACTGCAGTTAAAGCTTAAAACGTAGGAGATGGAAACCCACAAAAAAATCCGGTCAAATGCAAGCAGGACTCGTGCGCTCAGGGTTCCGTAAAGTTATCTATACATAATATAACAGAATAACCCGACTGACTGATATGTCGATGCCTAGACCAACCAGCTGGTCCTAGGAACACCAAGTTTGGACAGATTCTTTGTTTGGCGTTGTGGATCGAGAAAAACAGGATGAGCACGCGAGCAACCCTGTGCAACTTGTCTATGTACAAAATTTCAAGATTGTACGTCACAAGGAAGTACTTTAGGTATTGATGATCTTGATTAGTCAGTTAAAGGGATTTTTAGAATAAAAATACATTCTGAAACTCCGTTTTTTAAATTGCATTAAGGTGAATGTGACCGAACGCGTTCCCAAACGAAAATATCATTGGTTTTGTTATTTTTGAAGGAAAAGTATAAAATAAATGTGATGTTATGGCATCATGTCAATTGGACTTTTTTAGTAAAGTAATGTTGTGCATATAAAGTTTTGCATTACTTTGAATTTTTCTCTCTTTATTTATTGAAATTATAGGTTGTAACTAATATTATGAAAAAAAGACATGAGTTTCTTGCCCTTCTTCTTAGCAAGACTAATCACATGGGCTGCATATATTTATTATATGTATTGCATATATTTATAGTATTATTTATTCCTTATTCCTATATTTTTTTTATTAATGTGAATTTATTTTAATAAATTTAAGTAACCCAACCTTTGTAATTTCCCTGCATATTTCCCCATATTATTATTTATGACATAAAACTATTACCCATACACATAGATTATTTAACATAAAAATTACATGTAATAAGTTTATCTGTTATACCTACATTACATAAATAAATATATTTCATTGTAAATAATCCTTCAAAATAACTTTAAACCGTGTTTATATACTTGTTGTGCAGAATCATTTAAAACGTAAGACATAAAAAAACATTGCTAAAAAAAGCCTATTGACATTAAAATATCCTCGCCTTACGCCATAAATCACATTTTTTGTTACATTTCATTCAAAAATAAGAAACACAATCATAAGATTCATAAGTTTTGCGTTTGGGAACGCAATCCCTTGCATCCACCTTAAATTAGAAACATAGCATAACATAGAAACACGCTTTATTGTGCACCAAAATAAAAACAACAAAAGGACAATACAAAGTTGGAAAAAACAAAAAATATAGGCAAAAATGGGCGGTCTTATCGCTTAGAGCGATTTATTCCAGAAACCTTATTCTTTATTACTGTACGCTGAGAGATTACGCTCCCTTCGCAAAGATCTGGCCACAAGTTTATGTCCGAAGTTAGAGGTAGCAAAGCACAGTGCTCAATTTCAACCAGTTGCATTTTTTAATAAATTGCCAAGAGATTTGAAAATGATTACTAGTTACAATAAGTTCAAAAATGAATTGAAACGTTTTTTGTTGAAGAAGTGCTTGTATTCGATTGACGAATTGTAGATAATTGTATGATTTGCATGTATAGTTGTATTAATTTTCTTCTAATGTGTGACATGAATATTCAAAAATTTTAGACATAGTTTATATTATTATTTCGTTAGTGTTAAGAATTGTTTTGTTGTGATGTAGTTTTAGTTACTTGTGTATTCAAATATCATGTATATGATTTGTGAATAAATAAATGAATGAATGAATGAACGAATGAATGTACACTTCAGTATTCGGTATGAATTTCCACTTGATATACCTGGAGCCGTTCCTGAGATAAAAGACCTTGACTCAAGGAGACAACAAAGTAATAAGGGTTCCGTTTTTCCATAATGAGTCGAGGAACCCTAAAAACAAAATACAACTTCGAACATCCGTTCAGCGTTCTAGAACGAAGTATTCTTTGCACATACAAGCAGTTGTACGAACTAGGATGAGAATTTATTAAACTAAGTTTAGTACTTTACTATCATCACATTGTTCGTGTATTTCGTATATTTTAAAACAGCGAGCGGTAGCCCATTGGTAAAACGCTGGCCTCTCAATCTTGAGATCCAGGTTCGATCCCCGGTCGGGCATGCACCACTGAGTTTTTCGGAATGTATGTGCATAGTATTTGTTCTGACTACCACTTGATGAACGGTGAAGTAAAACATCGTAAGGAAACCTGCATGCCCTGAAAACCATGCATTTGTGCCCGAAGAACGGCGATAGGGTTCACTAGCCATCACGTTGGGACGTAATAATTGTCGGTGAAATGCGGGTGTACCGAGTGTGGACTGTGACTTACATTTCTCAGATCACACTTGGAACACCTCTGACCCCCCGGATTTATGTCGTGACAAAATACTATTTATTATATTTCATTTTTTATATTTTTATACTGGCTGATACGGAGTTTTATAATTTTCTTAGATATTTTAATATCATTTCGTTTGGTTATTTGGACAGTAAAATTTAAAAATTTAAGATTTTAGACAGTAGAACTTATACCAAAATAAACGTTGCACAAATTGTGATATAAAATGGCCGTACAGCAGCGAGCTTATCTCTATGATAAATTTCTTTCAGCAAACCGAAAAAAGATCAGGAATACATAAAAGAAAAGTAATCGTATGTGTACAAACTTAATACTTACTACCAATAAACGAAAACACACCAGTAATTTAACTAACTACAAAACCAAAATACATATAAATAAATAATGAATAAAATACATATAATAATTACACCTATATGCTCTAAGACACCTATAAATTAAAATAATATATAATGAATAAATAATTAATTTTAAGACAGTTGTCTTATCTTTTGTAGAAAAAGACGGCAAGCCGTCAAATATACAATCATGCAACATAAAAAAAAAACATCAGATATCTAACCAAAGATTTAAAAACACCGAAGACCTAACTATATACTGGTATACTCCTACAAGACCCTCTAATATGTCTTAATATAGATTCCTCCACAAAAACCACACATACTACACCAAAGAGAGTAATCGAATTCCAGTGACGCTGGGTTGCCGTCCCGAAAAAAATGGTCCCACCGTATTTTTCTTATCTACAAAGAGGCCTAGCAGAGGCCTATCTGGCGTAAGAGCATTTGAAAAGGTCACAAACAGAATTAAGCTTGCTCTTTGAGTCAGTGATGGATACGTTTTTTCTGTTCAAGAAAATCATGTCGCTATGTCTTTTCTCCGCTTTGAGATTAGTACGTGGAATCGTCAATTTATTTGGGACATTTCGAGGAACAGATTTATTTTTCCTAAATTATAAGAAAAATTTTAGTGCCTCTGTGGCCTAGGGGTTTTTGTATTTGACCACTCATCCGAAGGTCTCGGGTTTAAATAGGGGCGCATTAATTTTAGGTCTGCGCTTTGGAAGGCCCGTTAAGAGGAATGCATCTGCCAACGACCTTGAGGCGACCTGCCCCCCTATTCTGTATCTTTGGTTGCCAACTGAACTAGGTGCCTATCATCAAAAACATAGATAAAAACTGAAATTTCAAAATTGCCTTTAGTGGGTATTGAACTATTAACAATCTGTGTCGTCACTTCAAGTGCAAACATATCCTTAGGAAATCGGAATTCGATGGTATATCTATGTTTTTGATGATAGGCACCAAGTACAGAAGGCAACTAGAGATACATAATAGGCCCGCTGTTTCGGTACGAATATCGACAGAAACTATATTGAAATAAAGTTGATATCAGCGCGCATTGCATGACGAGGCCGCTACGACTCCGGAGAGCCCAAATAAGGAGACATTTCTACTTTTCACATAGCCGCGATGGGCGGAAAAAAATTTGAACTTAAATTTTATACCTCTAAAAATTGTCTGTAATTTAGTATAAGAATCATTAAAATCGCTTTAGGCATTCGGAAGGAGTAAGAGATTTCTTGCGTAAATCATACGAAACTGTGGGTCCATATTTGTAACAAATAAGATGTAGGGTGTATCCCTTGGGGTTGATATATTAATGATAAGTCTAGATGTCCACTATAGATTATATTGATAAGGTATTGATATTGATAATTGATATGAGAGGTGAGAGCGCGCCCGCCGTGATGTAGGCTCAAACGTGAACTGAATGGTGGTAATTAGGTAAATCGCCGGGTGACGCGCTGTTTGATGAGTTAGCGATATTGTGCGGTGTACGTACCGTACATAAATTATTTAATAAACGTTTTTGTAGCAATTTCCACGTAGGCTAGATAAACTTCCACGACAGTAATGAAAAAAACAAGTCAGTGTAAAAGGCAGAAGTTTCTTTAATATTATATTTTCTAGGGGAAGAAAATCTTACTTGGAAATTAAAACAGGTTTTATAAACCTCTCGTTGAGTTGTTACTGTTTCTAACATCATATCTAGATTAAACTTGACTATATGGATGTAGAATAAAAAAAACTATAATGATGTTTGTCAAAACCCTTTAAGGCGATATGCGAAAAAAATACGGGTGTTTCTTTTCTGTGTATTTCATGAGGATACATTTTCCTCGATAGAAATAATTGTTGAAATGAGATCTCCTCGTTTGATGAATAGGAACCATATACAGAACTCAAGCATATTTTATTAGGTGTGTTTTAACAATATCTAGAGATTTGATGTTTGGAACTTTGCTAGCTATTTTAGTTTTTTTAATAAAAATATAAAACCAACTTTTTTCCCTTTTGCTCTGAATCCGCCCCTCTCGCACTGCGTGATTTTTCGCTTGGAGTGACAGTAACAAAAATAAAAGTCGCAAAGCCTCTTAAGAGCGGTTTAGCAGCTGGATTGTGAAAAACCCGCCTTTTTCTAATTAATCGAAACAGAACATTTATATTCCAAATTTACTCAATAGTTCCTCAACGACACCTCATTACCTATATATTGTGTGTGCTGCCATTGCAAAGTTTCCATTGGTTTATGTAAATTAGAATTTTACAATTTTTAACTTTAAAATTTTAATTTACAGAAATGTTAATAAATACATTATTTTTTGCTTTTATAAACTTTATTCATTTCTTTTGTTTATTAATTAGTATTAAAAAAAAAACAAAAATATATTACTCGATCTATTTCGATAAATCCTTGAAAAACCATAAAAAAATTATGTCCCTCCCCCTTATCTCCAAAACTGGTGGACCAAAAAATATGAAAAAAATCATGTTAGCATGTGTTTACGTAAAGATTACAGAAAAAATAAAGCGGTTGAGAAATTCACGAAAAAAATTGACAAAATTAAACTTATCAACCATAATACGGAACCCTAGGTACGCGAGTCTGACTCGCACTAGGCCGGTTTTTTTTTGTATCATCTATCGCTCACTTGTGGGTCTTAGGATCAAAGTGTTTGCGCTGGGCCTGGTTATTTATCTCCTTTGCTGTCTCTGTCTGTACCTATACTTTAACAGGGCATTTTATATAAAAGACTTATATTATTGAGAGAATAGAGTATACGGATCCTTTAAAATCTAGTTGTCCTACTCGCAGTTTTGCCAAAGCTCAACGCTTTTTTCCTGTTTTCCAAGCCAAGTTTTTGTTCCAGTACAAGAGTGAAAATTCAATTTGGCTCTGACTCGGCACTGAGAGCAGAGTTCACAAAGAAATTCCAATTAGTATAAAAAAAATAATGGAACGTGGTTTGAATCACCTTTTTAGGGATTCAATCTCCATTTGAAATGTTTTATTGACGTTAATAAGCTATGGGCAAAGTTATGATTATAATTCATTATAATTTATAATCATATTTATAATTCATTATCATTTACGTCTTCACTTAAGTGATATTTTAACATCAATTAGTTCAGATTATTTATTATTTGAACTGATTCCTAAAAATATGCTAAAATATATTTCCTGAGTGAGTAATATACATACTCAAATGTGGACAAACAACTATACCACAGTATAGATTAGTAACAGTATTACATCTGGGGCAGTGTCCTTAAAACAAGGCTTGGTAAACGCACGCTTTACCGGTCGGCCACAGCTTCAGGCTTCGAGAGGCGCGCCAAGCGGTTCTTCTTAGAACTGCGGCGCTGGCGGAGAGAACAAATGTATGAAGTTGTATAGAGCCAGCCATGGGTCGCCGCTCACGCGTCTTGTCCGGCTTCGAGTGACTTGCGCTCTCGGGACCGCCGTGTGCGAGGAGGCGGGCGGTTGAAACAGTGATCGAGCGCACAGGACGAACCTAGTGTCGAGCGCTTTGAGCAAGCGAGTGCGCTATACATCCGATGCGGTGGAAGGCGCCGACGGGTGTCGTGGCAGGGTAAAAGCACGTCGCAAAAACCACCTGGAAGCGCAGCAAGAAGCGCCGCCAGAAGCCTGAAGCTGTGGCTCTGGCGTTAGGGCTGCCCACATAAATGCGCGTGAATCGGGTGGGGCGTCTTACGCTCTCCGCGTCCGTACTTAACTGCGGCGCAACCCTACTATGAGGTGTGGACCGAGATTTGGAACCGCGCGTTTCGGCCGTTTTATATGAAGATATAATACTGTTTTACTTATCTATACTGTGACTGTACCTTTTAACTAGAATGTCTAATAAGTATCTAAACGTAACTGTTTAACCTAAATTAAACTAAGAAATTATTCTAAATATAAGAAGCAATTTTTTTTTATTATTGCTAGTAAAGACTATGTGTTTATGATTTGTATTGAGACCTATTATAGTATACTTAGTTACAAGATTGTTATTTGTATTTCATACATAATTTATAACAGCGCCACGGAGAGACTCTCGTGGTTTTCGTGGTCTTTTTTTAAACTCTTTAATATTATCATAGACCAAGTATTACTCCGTATAGACAAGCAGTTCCCATATATCAGTTTGTATCCCCAAAAAAGGTGTAAAATTCTAACGAAATCTAGATGGCTTTGCTAAATCCTCTGACGAACACGATCCTAAAAGAGACCGATTGGTGACGCTAGTGGCACAGCGATGTAATGTAACATAAAATAAATTCCCACTTCGATAATAGATGGCGCTGAAATATTCACTGTTAGTGTCGCCAACATAGCGCCATCTAGTTTTTCTAAACAAAGCTTTTACAGCTACGTGTTTATATGGTAACCAAAAGAGTTTACTTGAAGCCAATCAAACAAACTATGCTTATTTGCAACACTTGGCGACACCAAGCGTCGTAGGGGCGCGTAAAAAATTTGCTACGCCTTAATGTATGGGAGTTGTCGGTCTATACGTAATAATACTTAGTCTATGCTATGATATTATTAATAATGCAAAGATAAATAAATAAATTAATTAATCCGTATACTGAATCGTGTGAAACTTACAGCTGTGTCCCAGCACTATTAATTTAATACTAAAAGGGTGGCCATATTCTCTCTGCTTCCAATCACGCGATACTTCAGTGCAGCATGACATTTTGACACTCTCCCAGCGTCTATAAACAAAATTACCTTCGTCCCGCCAGTTCCAAAATTTATGTCCAATTTCACTATTTTCGCAGCCCATATTTCAAATACTCCATCCGGATTGGTACCGGATGTAGTGAATAAATAAACTTCCGGGTCGTGTTTTCCGTGTATGTGTAAAATAAAATTGGCATCAATCTCTTCGTTTTTGAATGATTTTATTATTTAGAACGGTATGGGTACATCAATTTATTTGATCTAGTATGAAATGGTGCAATACTAATTGAGCAGAATTAACAGGTATAATAGCTTCAATGAAAAAGGATCGCCACACCACATAGCATAAAATATAAAAAAACTGATACCAGGCCTCGTAGCACAGTGTTTAATCGCGCGCGATGCCATTTAAGGCGATATGCGAAAAAAATACGGGTGTTTCTTTTCTGTGTATTTCATGAAATACACGGAAAATTATAATCAGTTTCTGGTATATGCATTTTGACTATATAATCTAGATTTTTGAAATTGGAAAACATGTTTGGATGAATTTCGCTCGTTAGAAATAATTGTTGAAATGAGGTCTTCAAACACACTTTTTCTCCTTGTTTGACAAATAGGAACCATATACAGAACTCAAACCTATTTTATTAGGTGTGTTTTAACAATATCTAGCGATTTGATATTTGAAATTTTGCTAGCTATTTTAGTTTTTTTAATAAAAATATAAAACCAACTTTTTTCCTTTTTGCCCTGAATCCGCCCCTCTCGCACTGCGCGATTTTTCGCTTGGAGTGACAGTGACAAAAATAAAATTCGCATAGCTTCTTAATTGAATCACAGGTGCGAGGTGCGTGGCATACTGTTTAATCGCAAAAAAAAATCGTATCAAACTCCTTGCACTTGTGATTCAACTAGTGGCGTCGCGCGCGATTAAACACTATGCTACTCTCGCAGGTGTAATGAATGACATAGTAATAACATTTGAAACGACGCGACGTTGGAAAGTAAGTTATCCCCATCAAAATCAAAAATCTATGTCTTAAAATAGATATAGTTTTTTTTTAAAGAACCTTTTGCTTGAGAAGGTGCAAAAAGCTTTCTTAAGATACCTTTACAAACGTGTTAAAGGATATTATCCCTTCATGTATCCCACGAAATATTTATTAGGTTGTCTTGGGTACAACTCATTGGAAATCAGATGAGGAAAGCACCAGCTTGCGGTCATGTGTAGAATTCTTCGGGGAGATATTGATGCTTCGGATCTGCATGGTAAGCTGTGTCGATTTTTCACTCTCAATAATTATCCTCGCGGCCGTAAGCACAGGTTTTTCGCTGTGCCGTCGTGTCGCACATAGGCGCGATCTAACTCACCCATACCGCGTACTCTTCTCTCCCTCAACGCTCTTCTAAACGCCAATCAGCATAGCTAGCATGGCAGGAAGAAAACCTAAGAAAAAGCCCGATAAAACGTTGTTATTTCTTCATTTTGACAAGTAAACCAAGATGGCAGCTTTATTCTTCTTGACTGTGATCTGTTTGCTGATGGATGGCAGAAAATATTGTCAGTGTGTTTGTGTTTTTGTGAGAGGGACTGTTTCTGACGTTATGTGTTATTCTTATTTATTTTAGTTGATTGTACCATTTTGTGTTTGTGTTACTATCTTTAATTATTGTAATTGGTTTGTCCGTTTTATTTAAAGTAAATAAATAAATAAAAAAAATAAAAATTAACTCAGTACCAACAGTTAAATTCATACCGGAGATTTTTGTATGTTGTGAAATTCTCAAAATGTGAAATTCTATGTACAAAATATATTTCCAAACTTGGTTTTTTTAATGTAGTCTGTTTATAATTACAAATATATAATAAAACTACTGTTTATAATTCGACTGATGCCGGCCCCAAAGTGGGCCGAAGCCCGAAATATATTTCGAAAATAAGTTTTATATAAAATAAAAATAATATAAATGCTCTATGTAGCAACATATATATATTTATTTCAAGTATAATTATTTTTAGTTACAACGTTATTTATAACCGTGACGGCTTTACTTCGCTTGCTTTTCACAATAAACTGATCTGTGAAAAAATGGCGTTCTGAGAAGTGAACGTAGCCAAGAGAATAAAAGTGTGTATTACTTCAGTCCCTAACATTATAACTATAAGTATATTTAAGAAGATTCCATAACATAAAAATCGGTCAATTGCGAGCCAGACTCGCGTACCCAGGGTTCCGTAATTCGACAGTTTTGGGAATTTTGTCATTTTGTTTTCGTTAATCTCTCAACCACTATATTTTTTCTGTAATCTTTACGTAAGCAAATAATAACATGATTTTTATCATATTTTTCAGTCCTCCGGTTTTGGAGATAACGGTGGGAGATACATTTTATGTGGTTTTTCGAGGATTGCTCGAAAGAGATGCAAGTTATTATAGCAAAACAATATATTTTTATAAGAAACTATTCAATACCTAAACTTTGATAACCATATTGTATTTTATACAATATTTTTTTATCTGGTTTACTTTTTTATATTTCCCATTAGTGTTAATTTTTTTTTTATTGGCTTCAATTTTCCTGTAATTGGCCAGTTATGACCTAGAATTGAAATATTTTTTATAATTTATGTATCTCCAGTTTCGGAGATAAAGGAGGGGGGGACATATATTCTTAATGGTTTTTCAAAGATTTCTCAAAATCAGTGCCAGTAAAAACAATTAAGCTAGGTACATATTTTTACGTTTGGCTTTTTAATAACTATAATAATATGATTTCCATATTTTATTTTTAGATTTTTTTTTTTTTGTAGTGGAAATATTTTGAACAATTTAAAACTTTTTAAGGTTCTTTTACACCGTGTTTCATGGACATATTAATGCTACTTTTGTGCCAAATTTCAAGTCTTTGTCTTTAACGGTGCTAAGTTAACGGTGGTAAGTCTCACCATAACGGTTCCTTTTGTACCTCTTGAGTACTACGGAACCCTAAACAAGCCCTGTTATAAAATAGAGAGACTATCCGATTAGAGCATGTGTGGGAAAACATCTGGAATTTTCCTGAGAATACCTCAAAAGCCTTCATTCATGTATCGCTTTGATCTTTGTGGTATGTTAATACTTCTATTGAGACGCTCTTTTGAAGGAAGATCGTCGTACTTATTTATATTTTATGAGCTATTACTAAACATTCAATGGAACGCGATCGATATTTCAGTCAATGAATTCGAATTTCAGCTACGTTGCTAATTATGTAGCTACACCATTTTTATTTTAGCGTAATCTGCAGATACAGGTTTATTGCGAGGATCTTCTTGCTCTTTACCTTGTGTACATACATACTCTTCATATAAGGTCTTTCAATTTAAATGGAAAGTAATTTAGGAAGTGATTCAGTATCGTAAATACACCCGTGGCCTATTTGGAAATGCTTAACTGCCGCGCACCCAGGTTGGCCGCTGCAGAGACAACCTTTTCAAATGGGGTTTCTCAAATAACAGGAGCTGCGATTGCGGAGCCACCCAACAAACCATGGCTCACCTCATGTCATGTCCATCGTGCCCGACCACCTGCATGATGACCGATCTTTTTGAGGCCAACGACAGAGCCATAAAAGTGGCCTCTTTCTGGTCCGGAAAGGTTAAAATTATAATAATTTGATGCCATCGACACGCTAAGAAGAAGAATTCCACTGCAAAGCACTTTTTTTGTGCGAACTTTTTTTTCAGTTCTTAGTACAAAGTGGTCCAAACAGCTGACTCAGCTTGAAAAGTGAAAAAAAAGTTCGCGCAAAAAAAAGTACTTTGCAGTGGAATGTAATGAATTAACGATACTGAATCACCTCCTAAATTACTTTCCATTTAAATTGAAAGACCTTATATATAAGGTTCCATTTAAATTGAAAGTAATTTAGGAGGTGATTCTGTATCGTTAATACATCACATTATACTGCAAAGTACTTTTTTTTGCGCGAAGTATAAGGTATATACGCCAGTGGCGTGCACAGAACTTTTTGCTGGAAAAGCAAACAATTGGTCAAGAACAACAATAAAAAAAATATGAAAAAATCTAAACATCAATTTGAAAAAAAAAATTGTATGACGCCAGGGTAGACAATGTCTACCTTAGAGTGAAAATTTACAATACAAACTTTCTTTTTTCAAGGTGATATTTAAATTTTTTCATATTTTTTTTATTGTTATTCTTGACCAATTGCTTGTTTTTCCAGCAAAAAGTTCTGTGCACGCCACTGATATACGCACAGCTGTACCTGTAAAAATATTAAGTTTGTAGATCAAAATAATATTTTTGTCGCTACATTTGTGTCGATTCGCTGTAACATGAAGCAACTTATTTGACAGGACTAATCTTATTTTAAGCGTCTTGTCTTTGTCTTTTCGATGCAGAAAGGAAAAGACAGAACGTTTAAATTAAGTCTTGTCAGGCCAAATCGACACTATAGTTACGGCATAAGTAGCTATGGAAGAACTTTTAAAACTTATCTTATAAATATATACAAGCTACAACTAAAATTGTTAATAGTAGTTTATGTTACAAGGGCGCAAAGGAATAAACTACGAGGACGATTTAAAACACGAGCGTAGCGAGTGTTTTAAACGTAACCGAGTAATTTATTGCTTTTACGCCCGTGTATCATACTACGTTTTTCAATGCATAGTGTGAGGAAATGAAAACAAATATAATCTTGTGAACTTTAAATTATGATTGGCTCAAAAGGACTGTACCCAGAGCCGTTAAACAGTGGAAAAAAAGTATTACATCTATGGTACACAGGAAAGGCTGCAGGTTAGCCAACCATTGTAAATAAATTAAAAAAAAAAAAATAATAAAGCCCTAGGGCAAAATAATCGACTTTCTGTTCGGTTTTGATGCATAAAAAGTGGGGCTTTACGAGCACTTGCATTGAAAAAATTATTATACCTAAAAAAACTAAGATTCTGTATGTAAATAATGAGATTGGATTATTTCAACACTGTAACATTCTACCTATAAACCAAAAAGTTAAGATTGCTATTCTCAAGGAAGAGTTTAGCTGTATCAGCATGTTAGATCCTAAGATTCGTTATAAATCTCTAAGAAAATTAAGAAGTACAAAAAAATATAAATTACTTAAGTTTAATAACGTATATGGAAGAAGAATATCTTCTACCAAATATATTAAATGACATGGATGATCATATCACACAAACTTACCTACAACAGAAAAACGCCATGTCATCTCTAAAAAAATATTTTGCTAGTAGTGGTGACTGTGAATATATACTTTAAGCAATGACATTCTAATGCGGAGTGTCATTGTCTGTATAAATAGAGTTACCACTGCTACCTACCTATTTTTATAACTTTTATTGTAAACTGTCATCTCATGCAAACAATACATGCCGACCTAGATTAGCGTTAAGTCATATAGGTGAGCACTCAAATTTGTCTCTCTTTGTATGTATTTGAATCACGGACGGCCCTCACACACGGGCAGGCAGAAGCGTGTTGTGTGTGTGGACCGACCGCGATCACCACCCAGCTATGGTTGTGAGATGCTTACCTGTTGCTACTATAATTACTCCGCAATCACTGATAAACCCTATGGGTTTTTGTTGATTATGCATTTTTGTAACTAGGTTAAGATTTTTGAAAATAAAGAAAATACATTGAAAAAAAAAAAGATAACATTGTTTGGACTTACTACTGAGTTGAAAAATGTGAACTCATACAAGATCAAAGGAGCACTTTTTTCATACCGAATACCCGTCAAAATAAAACTCCATCTAAATATCCCGTCCCTATGATTATTTAAGTATGTATATGTATTTATATATTTAAGTTTATTTTAATTTTTGTATGTATATGCAGATTTTTTATGCAAGTCTATGTTAAACAATATAAAATATGTATTAGATTATTATGTTAATTATTTGTATTACGTTTTAGTTAAAATGAGCACTCTGCTTATTTTGTGAGCATTAACATTACTTCTTTAAAAAAAAATGTTTAATTTCATTAACATCTTTTCCATTCTATCATAAGGTTGCCTGGGAGATATTACTATTAGCAATAAGTGTCGCCTTTGTATACAACATCTAGTCTGTTCTTTATGTAACAATGTGTCGTTAATTATGTATGTAAATTTACAAGAAGTGTAATAAAAAAATAAATACACTACTGTGCTATTTACGTGTTAACAATTTTCAATTACAATCCGGTACCAAGTAATTTAAGTTCCTTCTGCCTTTTGGAACTCTTAACAATTTCGTCCGTCTTACTACGTAAAATCACTTTTGTTTCATATAACAATAAGGTTGAAAATTCATTGGATCAAAGTTACAATGGTGTCACCTACCCCCATCATTTATCACAAGAAACGAAAGTTTCGTTACGATTTGTCTTCGACAGAGGTTACCAACTTTGGTGTCCGTAATGTAATTTGCCAAATGCTAAATTATCTTCGAGTTTTATACATATATAATGTTTTTATATGTTAAATGTAATGTTTTTGTGTGTAATTTATGTATAGATTTTATTATGCCTGCAAAGATACGAGTAGTTTTTAATGGGTTGTAATTAACTGACCGTGAAAAAATACAAAAATCGGCATCAAAATTACCAAATTGGCATCAAAAATAATATGTTGAAACCTAACCTTACCTAGTTCATGCCAACTTAGTAATTTTGCTGCTCATCTAGTATTTTTTAGTTGGTCAACTTATTATTATCTGTTTTTAACTAACTATGTTAAAGATTATAAATGCTTGTTATATTTTAACTCTTTTCCGAGGGCAGCTGGGAAATCGGTCAAAGACCTTTGCGCATTTTTTACTGGACCCCGTACCACAAAACGCAGTAATTTCCATCAAGCAATAAAGATTGTATGGCGAGATTGACACATCGTTTTCTTTTGACGCATACAGTTTTTCCAACTGCCCCTTGGTATTTACATATGAAATTGCCGAAATTTTCTTACAGATTCATGAGTTCATAGCTCCTGTAATTCAATAAGTATTTCCGTTGTTTGTTTTTTGTTTGAAAGTTGATTTCAAGGTTTTATATTTACGTATTAAATTTGGTTCTAATTGTCAGTTTGATAACCAAAATCAAAATATCAAAAACCTAAATACCAATCATTTCCATGATAAGATTCGTAATAATTGGTTACAGCTGACACTTTTCAAATATTAAATAACGTTGCTGTTAGCTTAATGTTGTCTCATTTATACAAAAAAGAAACCACATAATTTGGATTTGTAATTTTTTTTAATGCAAAAATGATAGTACTGAAAATTGAGTTTCCTTCAAATTCTCTATAGAAAACGGCAATTTCATATGTGAAGATCTAATATATCTAGGCACAAGTCAGTGTCTGGGGCCGAGTTCAAAAAATAAAAGGCTGGCACACGAACCATATCGAACTACTTTCAAGCCCCCATGACTCAAAATCTATTAGACCTACAAAGTTGCAATTTTGCGTGCATTTTAAGGCGCAGGTAGGTCCTTCGCATAAAGAAAGAGATCATCGTATTTGAAAAAGTGTGGGTTTGAGTGAATCAAGAAGAGAATGGATAATGCTGTTTTTTTAAGAATTAAATTCAATATAAACTAAAAACTGCGCGTTTTTGAAAAAAAAAAAAAAAGATAATGTGATTACCTATATTTAAGTAATAGGGATAAATATTTAAAACTGTTATTGTTGTTATTTTTGACAACAATTTATGACCTTTTATTTTATTGTACTGATATAAAAAGAAACACACAATAGTACATTGTTCACCGAGGGAAGAAAGGAGAAGATTACCGACGAGGGTGTAGTTTGAGGCCCGAGGCGAAGCCAAGGGCCTCAATACACACGGGTTGGGAATCGCACTTTCTCCCGAGTGATACATAGTGCTTTATACTGCACCTGCGAGGAAATACTATAATTTTATTTTTAATCAAGATACAATCAAAGAAACCGACTGACTCGCGTGCGATTGTCACTTTTTATCTCCTTCTTATTTTTTATTATGTACAGGAAAAGCAAGTGGCCAGTATCATTTTTCGAGTTTTATGTACGAGTTCGCAAAATAATACTGGCCACTTGGCCACTTGCTCATTATTTATGTTATTTAAAATAAAACAGCACGTTAACAATGGATTTGCATATACTTTTTCTGCCCGCTCAAGCACGTTAATAATAAATTTTCATACACTTTTTCCGCCCGCATATTTGTATGCCAGTAATGACGTATTTTCTGCATCGTTTTCAAAAAAGCAAGAAGGTACTTTCCGAGCAGGTGTAGTATAAAAGACATTATACTTTGACCCCTTTATTAGGGTAGTCGTCAGTAGAATCAAAAATAGGTAAGAAATCACAGTATTATCTATAGTCATAATAAGAATTTCGCCACATTATATTATACATATATGTATATGTAAAAGTAAATAAAAATATTGTAGGAAGTTAGCTGTCCATGTACTATATATAGGACACTGTAACTCTGTTGACACGTCCATGCACAAGCCCGTTGTAGTCTAATGGAGTTTTTTTAGCTGGACGCATATGAGCTGGGAATTAGACTTTTTTGAAAATTTACTTTTTTTTGTAGTGAGAACATCCTTTACTACCAAATAATTGAAGGGCTATTTCACCCCTTCATCTAAATAGGGAACATATCCTATAATTGAAGGTAATTCTTCCCATAAACCACTAGGGACTCGGTACAAATTGTACGCAGTCGCTTTCGAGTATTGAGGCCTCAACTAATGGTAGAACTGCAGATTTAATGGCTTGGACTATAGATAGGTCAAACGTATCGTTTATTCATCACATAGTTCAAAATCATCACAGAATTATTGACATTTATTGGATGTCACGAACAGTTTATTAATTGAACAAAACTAACCCTGTTGAAGTTTGCCTTTGACATACCTAGCTCATTCTCAATTTTCAGTTTCCACTTTGAGTTTGACTTTAATAGGGTAGAGCTGCCTGTTAACATTATGAATGTGTAAAGTAAAGACAAACTTTTACTATTATCTATCTAGGTTCTAGACAAGTTAATACCCATTATACCCTTTTTTGCATAAGAAGTACCGGCTGAGATATCAATTGAAAGTACACCACGTTTATTGTAAATTAGCAACATGATACAACTATGATTTTTGGTTCCATATAATAAATTAAAAATCTGAATCTAACACAAAACATTATAAATGGTTTAATAAATACAATTTAATTTATTGCGTTTACTTACTCAGGTTTTCCAAGAGACATCGATATGAAATTTTATTTCAATTTAATTCAATCAAATTAATAAGTTTAAGTTTAGTCTCATAGTTATGGTTTATATGTACTATCTTATCTTCTACTTCTTTTATTTTATTTGTATATCTTTTAAGTTATGCCAGTTCGTAGTCTGACTTGTTTTGTGTTCTGAATGTTGTGTCTTACTGTAATTGGGTGCACACTGCTTTGTTGCTTTGTTATATGAATTTGTAAACGTTTAGTGTGTGTCTGTTGAAAAACCTCAAAAAAAAAAAAAAAAAAAAGTGCACCGTTATTTTGTGCCAGATCAGGGTGCACCTAATAAAAGAGCAAACTAACAACTATTACTTATGCACCCATATATACACACCGTGTAAAAAGACTACCTGTCTTTAAATGAAATCACATTTTTACTGATTAAACTGAACAAATAATCTAAAGAAACAAAGCCACGCAAATTACAAAAATTGTTATCCTTTGCATACTACCTTTAAGAACCTACTGAAAATGTATGGGCAACTGAACTTTTATTTTCATTTGCGCCGATATATTCCTTTAAATTGGGAAAGCATAATTAGTGGAATACAAATACAAAACATTTTATTCCACCAAAAAACACAGAAAAAGCTTTTAGTTCTTAAATTTTCCAAAAAATAAAAAAAGCTTAAAGTATGGGTAAACATAAGAATATATAACTTTAAACTCTCGCGTTTTGTACACATTATAATATATATAATCGGGTCTACCGCGATCAATTTTTACCTTTTTACTTGCCAGTTTCCCGTAGACCACGAGACATGCAACTGTCTCGAAACGTCGGGTGTCCCCTTTTCGTAAAAAGGTAAAAATTGATCGCGGTAGACCCGATTATATATATTAAAACATAAGAATATTATTGATATAGCTTTTATACAGCAAAAACAACAAAAATAAGGAAAAAAAAACAAACAAATAATTGACGAATATATCAATACATTCATTTATTTATTCATTTAAAGAAATGAGTCTTTTTACACTCGGTTTATATATGGAACATGGTTAAACTCTATTAAGTTAGAAATGAACATGTCTTAATAATAAAATTTTGAAGAAAACTCATCTTCTCTTAAAAAGCGCTTCCAATTTCTGAGCGATTGAGCAGTCCTAAAAATAAAAAATACGATCTGGGTTTTTATATTTTTAGGGTTTCATCGAAGAAAAGAAACCCTTATAGTTAAGCCTCGGTTTTATACATCTGTCCATTTGCTATACAACGTGTAATAGAAAGGTGTGATTTGATCAATGGTAAAGAACAACTTTTATTATGGAACTAAAACTGAACCATAGAACAAAAAAAATCTGCCCTTATACATTTCGGCTGAGTAGGTATTGCATTTTTTTTAAACAATAGTATACATATACATATAAGACATTGCTTATAAGAACGTGGACTTGCTGTTTAAAGAATCAACAAAAAAAAATACAAAAATATTTTCAGACACATGAGTTAACACATATAACTTAGATTTTAGTGGCTCCCAGACTAGACGATGGGTAGTAACAGATCATTATATTATATTTTTTTTTTTATTTAAGTAGAAAGTTTCAGAGGTTGTTCATTTTAATGTTCTAGGTTCATCCCTAATAACTCTTTTTACGGTTCGCTACCTAAACGGTAACAAGTAACCTTCCATCGAACCTTCCATAGACAATTATTGGTCGAACTCTACAAATATGTACAAAAATCTTTTGATGTTTTTTCACTAAAAGCGTCACGCGTCGTCGTAAGATTTATGTCACAGCAGATGTGATCTGCTTGGAATAGGAATAGGCTTCATTTCAACTTCATATGATTTCCGGAATGATTATATCGAAGATTTTCAGAAGTTTTCTTGCTATTCTACCTATATTTTTGCACTTTACATGCGGTATACAAAGTGTAACAGAAAGGTGTGGCAGCGGCGTGCACAGAACTTTTTTCCGGAAATGCAATCAGAAGGTCAAATACGACAATAAAAAAAAAATGAAACAATTTAAATAACACTTTGAAAAAAAAAGTTTGTATGACGCCAGGGTAGGCACTGCCTTTCCTAGAGTGAACATTTTCATACAAACTTTTAATTTCAAAGTGTTATTTAATTTTTTTCATATTTTTTTATTGTCGTACTCGACCTTCTGATTGCTTTTCCGAAAAAAAGTTCTGTGCACGCTACTGAGGTGTGGTCACATATTTGGAGAGCTTATTCAGTCAATGGTATAGAACATCTTTTACTATGGAACAAACCCTGTATCTCGAAAACAAAAATCGACTGTTTCATAGAAAAATGCAATGCCGCTCGGCCGAAATGTATGGAAGGGCAGATTTTTTTTTTGAGATTTCAGTTTTGGCTCCATAGTAAAAGTTGTTTTATACCATTGACTGAATAAGCTCTTCAAATATGGTTAACAAATTGTTTTTAGCTTTGAAGCACAAAGACGAGCAGATCTCGACTCCAAGCGTGACCAACTCAAGGCCCGACCACCTGTGGCTATTGACTACAACTACGAAAACGGAATACTCAAATGTGGTATATGCGGACGAACATTTAAAGCCAAGATTGGTTACGTCAGCCACATTCGGGCACACCAGCGAAGCCCATCACACCCTCGCCAATAGCAGTCGCCGTAGCCGTGTCGGCTTGGAGACCATCATCAAATATGGTTACACCTTTCTGTTACACGTTGTATAATATATTAAATAATCTGGACCTATGAACATAAAATTTGGACTTTAGGTGTCTTGTATGACGTAGACATCCACTAAGAAGGGATTTTAGGATATTCCCACGGGATCAGAAGAAACGAGATCCATGCGAGCAACGCCGCGGGGCGTTCGCTAGTAATTTATTTAAGGTGATATACCGTGCTAGCAAAGGTCCCCGTTACTCCAGGCAGAAAGACCCGCAGTGCGAAAGGGACGGAATCGGGGAAAATTGTCAAAAAGTCGGTTTTAAATTAATGCAAAATTAACTAAAATAGCTACAAAAAATTTCATAACCAGCAATTTAGGTGTAGTTAAAACCCATCTAAATAAATATTTTTCAAGTCTGTGTGCTATCCTAATTTGTCAGAATATCAAAAAAAGTGTAAATTTAGACCTGATTTCAATAATTATTTCTATCGAATGAAATTCCTCCTATCGCGTTTCTGATAGACCAAAACCTAGTAAAAGGTCCCAAAATTGTTATACTAATTTGATTTACTTGGAACTTCATTAAAAGAGCAGATAAATAACTTCAAAAAGTGTCAATTTTCACGGTATAGCCCCTTAATAGCGAAATCGGTTTAATGTTGTAATTAGCGTATATTAAAGTAAGGTAGTACCCATCAACATCACAATCAACTTTGATTCCTACGATTAAGCTATTAAAAATTACGTCATGGCTCTAAAATTTACCCCCATCGTATCATTAGCTAATGGTAGGCGTGGCACATACATATAATAAAGGGGTGTGTGTATCATTCGACTCAACACTGTTTCATTAATTTTGTCGCAATTAAACTGTTGGTTGTGCTGTTAAAATCTTGAAATTTTAGCTGGTAATTAACGATTTGTTTATACGCAATATGTTTCGATTACTTCCTTATATAATTTTCAAGCGAGCGAAAGTTTTTCGTCTATAATTTATAAATAATCTAGCCGCACCCCGCAGCTTTGCTCGCATGACATACATATACATATACTCACGCTTGTTTCCCAGAGAGGTAGGCAGAGACTACAGATTTTCATCTGCTACGATCCAGATACACCTCTTTCACATCCATCCCTCAACCTATTCATACAAGCTCTTCTATTCCGGTTAGTCTTGACATATGCCTTCTTCAGTATGTCGCCAATATTGCTCGCATAAATCCCGTGAGAACTTCCTAAAACCCTTTCATAGCGATGTACAGCCGTTTGGTATGCGTCGATAGATCAGTCAGTAAGTCAGGGTATTAATTTATATAGGTATATAGATATAAATCTATCCGTGCTATTTGAATGAATGAATTTATTTCAAAGATAACTTAATCTAAATACATCCAACAAAACCAAGTAGAAATTTGATTTGTCTGTGGGAAGGAAGACGCACTTCTTATTTTATAAATTAAGTAGTTACTTAATTATAAGTAGGTAGGTGCATTAATGGTACATATTAAAAGGCTATTTTATTCTGTCAATATTTTCATGTTTTGTAAAAGGTAATATATAACTTCACGAATTTATTTTTATTTTGTTCAGATCTTACCTGATATGAAAAAGACTTACAGTAGTTACTAATCTAAAAGTGGTGAATGATTATTATCACGTCCCGCTATTGTTTGCGAATTCATTCGCGTAGGGATTTCGTTCTTGTGAAAAACCATTAAAATCTTGAATTTTTACTTGGTATTATTATCTATGTAAGCCTAAGCGCTATCAGGTTCAGTTATTCCTCTAGGTAGACTGGGTAATTGCCTCTATAAAATCAGTTTTATTTTGACACATACACGTCCTCTTTTTGCTACAGCGTAACAAGTGCTACGCTCCCGTAGGCTTCCCGCTTTGGATATCTGCTACGTCGTTATCTGAACGCTAGCTGTGTTTTTTTGAACACATACGGTGTTACTACAAAACGGTGTTTAACTTTAGACAGTGTTTAAATCTGTTGCTGTCACTCTTTTACAATATGAAAGAAAAGGCGACAGCCACAGATATAAACACTGTCTAAAGTTAAACACCGTTTTGTAGTAGCACAGTTAGATTTTTAACTGTAGTAAACAGTGTCTCCAGTGAGGCCGGAGCTTCACCAAACCACGTTTCTGATCAAATACCTGCTTCCTACCCTGAGCCTTCTGATTTGAATAAGTAGTAAGTAATGTCTGCGGCGAGACTGAAAATCCACATTTTCAGCCGTAATAGCATTATGATTTCTCAGTTTTTTTGTGTTTTCAGCAAGGCCAAACTGAGCCACTTTTTTGAACAGCATTTTGTTTCCCATATTTTAAGCTCACCTATATATTATGATTATTATTGTAAATCTTCTCTTCTATTGGATTTTAAACTAAGTAGTAAGATGATCTTAGCCTTCTTGCCTTAAATGCATGGTGATATCTATATTGATGGAAATATCCATTATTTCAATCAACCAAATTAGGAACAAATATATTACATATATATTATTATATATATATATATATATATATATATATATACATCGTTTTCGTCACTGTGGCACCTTGTTGAAGGACTATTGTATGAAATTAAACAGAATGAAAAAGTACACAATTTTGTTTTTCACTTAAACATATTAAATAGTCCAAATCTGAAAAAAGTCTTTACGAAAAAAATCATAGTTATTAAATTTTTTGTTTTTGAAAATATAGTTTTAGGTAAACTCGTCAAATAACTATTTTTATAGTGAAGAAACGAAACCGAAAAAAAAATGTTTTTTGTACAAATTTGAAGAAAATCATGTTTATTTTATTGTATTCGATTTTAACTCCAAAACTCCGGAAAAAAACAATTATTTTTAATTTTTCTCATCTCATTTGACCAGTTATTTATCATATATCTCACTTTTATTTAAAAATAAAAAATCATGCATTCAAGGGTTATTCTTAGTGAACAATGTCTTTGGCGAGAACGAAGGCGGAGCTGAGTTTCCAATTAAAATAGTATTCGGAGCCCTTTATACATAATTCTTTGAACATGACATAAATAATCAAATATATATTTTACCTATATTACTATGTGTATTCAATATAATATTGTTTTGTAATTATATTTATTGTTTTTATAAAATTTTAAAGACAAAGAAAAAGAAATTGATTTGTAAAAACATGAGTGAAATATAAAAGATGGAAAATAAAGAGATTAGGTCTGTCAAGTTTTAGCGCAATCGGCATACAAATATTAGAGAGGTTTCGTGTGCTTCTGGTTAATATCAATAAGACTCTTACAGTTTGAATATTCCATTGTAATAAACAATAGTATGAAATTAAAGATCTAAACAAACATAATTCCTTATCCTACAGTATATGATATGTCATATTATGTTCTAAGAAGTCATGTTTAGTATACAAATTATAAGTAATTTTCAGGATATACTTTCAATTAGATTTTCGAGAAGGTATTCTTCTATAGTCTAGTAATTTAGTAATTTATTTATTATTGTGTAATTTAGTTTAATTTTAAATATTATCTAGTTTTAATTTTATTATTTTTTATTGTTATGTATTTGTTATGTTATGTTGTTGTGAAATAAATAAGCACAACAATATTGTGTACATAATTTTTTATATATATATTTTTTATGAGTATTATTTTTTTTTGATAATATGCATTACAGTTAATTTATTAGTAGTTATTTTTTTTTTCTCTTGGGTTTTAAACAGTTTTTTGTCTTTGTGTGCACTTATGATATACAAATTTTTTGTTTAATCGATTCTATAATCAAGGGTTTGCTGGTAGAAATCTCTTTCAGAGATAAGCTCGCCTTTGGCTTAAACTGTAAGATTACTGATACTTGTAATACGTTTTATTCTTGTGTGCAATAAAGGATTTTGAATTGAAATATTGAAAAATCAGACTGTTAAACTGACCGTATGCAATAATGCAAATTCGCTTAGTTAAATATAAATTAAATATATTAAATATAATATTAATTATATTAATTATTATTATAAAATAAATATAAATTATCATGAATTTGAGTACAAAAGAGTATTTTTTTGTCATTTTCTAAAAGCATACTAATATTATTACATAGCTACATACTACATAATTACATTATTACATATCTAGGGTATATAGCTAAAGTACGACAAATGGGACATTTTCCAGAAAGTAATTTTGCTTATTTCAGATACAGGAAAAAGCTTTGCACCTTTATTTAAATTGTTTGCTTAGGAAATTCCAAGAGAAACCAATAAACAAACAAAAAGTAACAACAAGAAAACAACAAAAAAACGAAAAAGTTTTACTGACACACAATTTAAATAAAACTTTAGATTGTTTTGATAGATAAGCGAATTGGAAAACGGCAAAGGCAAAAACACCCGGAAAAGTGACTAGATTGATGGATGAAGAACATATATTATGTGGAGGTCCACACCAAAACGTTACATTACGTTCTTATGTGATTTTACAGAAATTGGCAAAGTTTGATCACATCATGGTCATCAGAGCTAGTTCTATTCCACAAGGGGAATTAATTGACATAAAATAAAGATACATCCATTGGGTAAATAAAAACTCAGAAGTTTTGTTTTTTATATCCTGGAGATTCATTTAAAAGAAATTTATGTTACTTTTTGGTGCAACTGCTTGATAATGTTGCGTTTTGGTGGGATCATTGTAGTAATGTTGCGTTTTGGTTTGATTATTGTAGTAATGTTTCTTTTTGATTATGACCTACTCATAAATGTCACTTTTTGGTTCCAACGGAATAAAATATAGATACTTTTAAATACGCAATTATATTATTTTTTTTACAAAAAAACGACACAACTTATATTAAAAATTTAAAAATACTTATATTTTATATTAAAAACCTCTGTTTTATTGATAATGTCTCACAGCACAGTTTCTTGAGATCAACAAAACACATTACACCGGTAATTAGCGCGAAAAAGAAATGACGGTTTGATTTTTTTTTTGTTTTGACAGGTTAACCAACCGTTCAGAAACTGCATAAAACTTACCAACTCACACCGCGTTCCGAATGGAGCTTACAGCATTAAAACTAGCATTAAAACTACGCATGCCAATACACAGTCAAACATTTGAAAAGAAAAATGTTACGCTTTGGTGCGAATATAATGGTAAAATAGTATGTACGAGTATGGTGGAAATGTTACGATTTGTTGTGATTACGTACATCGTCAATTCCAGCTTGCAAAACTGTTACGTTTTGGTGCAATCGACTGATTTCAGGGCAGCGTAACAAGCGATTTGATGCGTTTTGTTGCAATTTTATGTCAGATTTGGATAGAATTCAGTATCCGTAACATATTTGCATTCATAACTTTTTTTTGTAAAAAAGTGAAATGTTACGTTTTGATGGGGACCTCCACATATGAAAGTGATGTGTCAATATCGTGGAAATCTGCCTATCTTCTGGGAGACAGGCGTGTACTGTAGGGCCTCAATACAAAATATAATTTTGTAATTTTAACTACAATTACATTACATTACATTATGTCGGAAAATTACACCTAATTTGAGAATTCGTAAAAATATATCTTCAGGACCGAAGCGTTTCCCTGACAATGAATACATCCCAAAGTATGATGGGTCTATTACAAACAAGCACTCGTGTCTTAATGTCTCTAATTATGTCACAGTTGCACAAAATATTATTCTTAGTTGGTACCTGCGTAGTATATATAACTTCCAAATACAAATATATTCATTGTCAAAAATAACAACAAAGTAATAAAAATAAAGGTTATGTATAGTATATAATTCTGGTGATGTGACGAGTGATTGAAAATAAAAATACTTTTCAGAAATCAAATAAAAATAAAAATTTTGCACCTATTAAAATTTTAAGTTAAATAAAATATGCTGGCCAGATCGCTGTCGTGCCGTCATGGGGAAAAATACCCAAGAGGCTGGTGGCGTTGTCTCGCCCCAGTCCTTGGGTTACCGGAGGTGTCAATCAGGCGCAACGAGACCGCTCGCGCTTCTGGTCCCCCATGGCCCGAGTATCTCTACGCCAAAAGGCACAAACAGTAGCTCTTCCCAAGGGCCACATATTGGCAACTCTTGCAATACTTTTTGTTTCTCGTGAACTGAAAACAAAAAAGTTATAACCTATACTTCTGATTGCCGGCGCTTGGTGAACCATTATTATGGTAAATGTACTCATTTCACAAAATTTTCACAAAAAAACGTTGTTATTTAACAATGAAAACAAAGACCTTTTACGTAACCAGACATTCTGTTCTAAAAATCGTTTGGAATTCACAAAAAGAAATGTTCGAGTACGAAAACGACGCGACGTATAATTCTCCCTAATTTATACCTTTCACAGTATTAAAGCGGGATTGCGTCAATCAGCCTAAACGGCATAAGAAACGCAATGTCAGCCTACTGATTGAAGAATTACTCGGAGGATTGACTCTTCATTGGGGATTTGGTGGGAAAATGGTGATTTAGAATTAAATTTTGACTCAGGGGGTTAAGGCGCCTCTTCCTAGCGTCTCCGGAATTGACTCTATTGATAAAATCATTTCTATTTGTGTGTTTTTAAAAATTGTGAATAAAAATTATATTGTTAGTTGAACTATAAAGAACAACTTAATTTAAGGAAGTCATTCTCGCGTATAAGAAACATAATGAGAATGTTGTTCAAAATCAAGCTGTTTTTAGCTTTTTAAACGCAAACATTTTCATAAAAGTGACGGGCTCATTGGGAAAAGATGAGGCAAATAGAAATTAAGTGACAGACTTTGGACGATTTTGATGCAATAATCAGGAAATCAACAGTCATAAAAAATGCACCTGCGTTCTCCTAACGTTCATAAAGTATGAACATGATTAATACTTGCGATTGTCGGCACTTGGTGAAACACCATCATAATTGTGATAAAAACACTTGTACTGTTTCACAATATCACTTTATAATACTCCAACCGGTTTCGCCTTACGATATAATTATATAATTACAAATAAATATATAAATTTATATAATCACAAAAATGATACTGACGAGAGCGCAAATGCAAATGCAAACTCAACTCCATCTAGAAAGTCGGAATTTTGGCAGGAAATCAGCAAATATAAAAATTCATTCCCCACCGTAAAAAGAATACCACGCGGCGCCAGAAATACTGTAGCGTCGTCTCTCCGATCATGCATTCGTAATATTTTAAATAAAAATGACAAACTAAGCTGGGAAGAATTTCTGACTTTCTCATACCGCAGATTGCACGTTCCAAGAGGCAGAGAAAGGGGCGGCTCGCTGACTCAAAATATTAAAGATAACTGTAAGGATCCAACTGATTTATCATTTACACAAACTAATTTGAAAAATAAAAGATTTCCTACTTACAATCTAACACAAAGAGTAGAGTCAAAAATGAGCGATGGAGATGTCAAAGGAGCCGCCCAGCTCCTTTTTTCCAGTGACGCCGTCGCCCCAGATACGCCGGAAACATTATCCGCGCTGGAGTCAAAGCATCCACCTCCACCGGCTTCTCTTCAACTGCCAGATCCACCTGATGCCTCTGGGCGCACACCCCAGGCGACAGCAGAGGAGGTGCAGTGTGCGATCTCATCCTTTAGGAACGGATCGGCCGCCGGAATTGATGGACTTACCGCACAACACTTTAAAGATCTCACTTGTGGAACCACAGGTGATGCCGGCCGAGCCCTCTTGGAGGATTTGACGCGCCTTGTGAATCTAATGCTGTCCGGTAAGGTGTGCGCTGACGTACTTGATATTCTTTATGGTGCAAATTTATGTGCTTTAATTAAAAAAGATGGAGGCATCAGGCCGATCGCAGTCGGTAACACCATCCGCCGCGTGGTCTCAAAGATCTGCTGCAAACATATCCTACCAGACCTTTCAAGTAAATTTCAACCCGTTCAACTAGGCTTTGGGACCAGGGGAGGCTGTGAGGCGGCGGTGCACGCGGCCCGCACCTTCCTAGAACGCGGCGGAGGCGATGTGCTGCTGAAGGTCGATGTGAGAAATGCGTTCAACTCACTCGACAGGGGCGCCTTGCTGACACAAATTAAAGAAAACATTCCACAGATATATCATTACCTGTGGCAATGTTACAGTTCACCAACAAAACTAATATATAGAAAACACCTTTTACATTCTGCGGTTGGGTGTCAGCAAGGTGACCCACTAGGACCGGCCATTTTCAGTCTTGCTATTCACCCCTTTATTTCAAGTCTAAATTCCAAATTTAATGTATGGTATTTGGACGACGGAACCCTAGGAGGCGAAGCGTGCTCCGTCCTCAATGATCTCGAAAATATTATTCATAACTTTAAATCAATCGGCCTTGAACTTAATTTCACAAAATCAGAACTTTTCATTAACAAATCAATGCCTCAATCGGAAAAAAATAACATAATTTCCAAATTTAACACGTTGGCCCCCAACATTAACATCATCGAAAGTGAATCGCTTCGCCTTCTAGGGGCTCCTGTGCTAGATGATTCCATTCCTAGTTTTGTTAGCAATCAAATCTCTAAATTTGAGGAATCATCAGTCCGCCTAAAAGAAATTAACCCTCACATGGCTATGTTTATTATTAGATACTGCCTTTTTGTACCAAAATTTACTTATGTGCTACGCTGTACAGCTCTTTGGAAATATACTACCATTTTAGATCAATTAGACAAAATGTTACGGACAACTTTGACTGAAATTCTAAATTGCTCCCTAAATGACCGCGCTTGGGCCCAGGCCACGCTTCCAATCAGAATTGGAGGCCTGGGTATCCGCAAACCATCCAGCGTAGCACTGCCGGCGTTCCTGTCTTCGGCCCATAGTACGCTTGACCTCTATGGTAGAATAATTAACCCGTCACTAGGTGACGTAGAGGTCTCGTGCTTGGCCGAGGCTAGGGACGCCTGGTCAGCTGCGGCCGGGCTGAGTGAAAATGTCCCGATTAATCTGGCCTCACAAAAGCTATGGGATGGACCGCTCTGCAGTAAGGTTCAAAAGAACCTCATGGAAACTGCTGTTAACCCTGCAGAGCGAGCCCGTCTCTTGGCAACAAGTGAACCAGAATCTGGATATTGGTTGAACGCACTTCCTTCGGCTAATATTGGGACACTGCTGGACAGAACCACTTTAACCTTGGCTGTCGGCCTGAGACTAGGAACGAAGACAAACGAGCCACATCGCTGCCGTTGCGGGGAAAACGTCGACCATTTTGGCCACCACGGCTTGTCATGCCAACGCAGCGCAGGTCGGCTTTCGCGCCATGCCACACTAAACGACGTCATCCGTCGGGCTCTTGCCAGCGCCGGCGTGCCAGCAATCTTAGAGCCAAACGGTTTGGCACGCGTCGATGGGAGAAGGCCCGACGGAATGACGCTCGTTCCATGGAAAAATGGACGGCCGCTGGTTTGGGACGCCACATGCGCAGATACTGTGGCGCCGTCACACTTACCAGCGACCTCTATCAAGGCAGGCGCGGCAGCTTACAAAGCAGAAGGGGCTAAGAAGCGAAGATACACAACGTTGAGACAAAGTTATCATTTTGTTCCCTTCGCTGTAGAAACCCTCGGGCCGTGGGGGTCAGAAGCGCGACGGCTCTACAAGGAGATATCGTCGCGCCTGATCGATGCTTCAGGGGATCCAAGGGCTGGATCCTATTTTGGACAAAGATTAAGCCTCGCGATTCAGCGAGGCAATGCCACCAGCCTATTGGGTACCCTACCGGGTGACGGCAGCGATTTGGCTTCGATTTTTTATTTAGTATAGTTTTATTTTGTTTATACTTGTATATTGATAGGTAATTTTAATTTATAGTTAGTTTTTATTTAGTATAGTTTTATTTTGTTTATAATTGTATATTGATAGGTAATTTTAATTTTTTATTTATTTGTTGTTTATTGTTTATTATATTTAATAGCTACATAGTGTTCGTTGATAATGCCGTAAGGCGAAACCGGTTGGAGTATTATAAAGTGATATTGTGAAACAGTACAAAATTCAAAATTCAAATTCAAATTTAGTTGGTTGTTTATTAATAAAATTTGTTTGAATTATATCTAGCAAGTTTGAACAAATCGTGTTTTTATTTCAACCAGAAGCTGAGTTAAGTTTTCTAGAGCGCGTGATATTTTTGCTGTTGTAACAGCCACGGCTCAAAGCGCGCTATTTTAAACAATAATGAAACGTCATAGAGTTCAGTTCTACTTGATGCAAAATCTCGGGTCACATTGTGGAGTCGGATGCGGACGGTTATAGGTAGAGTATTATTGGTAATTGAGTCAGATGTGTATCGGAGGCTGCATGGCAGGGAGATACCTTGATTAGCCTAAAGCAAAAGAAGAAATATTAGTCGCTGATTTCCCCACCAAGATGTGTAACAATAAATTGGGCCAATCACAGCACAGAAACGTGGTGTTGCAATATTTATTTCTACATTGGTTTTTGCGAAACTAACAAACAAATTAGCTTATTGTAGCATGGGGGTACACAGGGGGTAGAGCTGATGCCGGGCTCGTCTGTGGAGGTACCACCATCTTACTTGGAGACCCCTCGAAGTAATTCGGGGGAGAGTAAGAGGACAGCTCACAGGCAAAAAACCAGGAGGCCCACCATGCCTGGGACCGATGGATGGCGGTATATCCATCCCTAAAAGCCGGGCCTTATATGGAACGGACTGGTGACGGGCAGTGGCGTCAATGGTGCGAGGGTTCCGGCACCACACTCACCAACCCACCTGCCCAGCGTGTGTGAGTATGGGCAATTCATCCAGGATGACCACCGTAAGTAGCAAAGTCCTGGAAAGGCTTATGTCCAGCAGTGGACGAACGAGGCTGATGGATGGATGGATGGATGGAGGTAGATAAAATACTTGTTTGACCGACCCTCGTACTATTCGTTTTTACCACTGAAAAGTACAAATTGGATAATTAAGCTGTTCCACTGAAACCTTTTTCTCAAATTGTTATATCGCACCGTTGAAGACTTTGAGCCAGCAAATTGCTAGGCTTATTTACAATTTCATTGCCCTTTTCACAATGGAATTGAATTTGTTTTTGAAGCAGATTTTTTCCAAGAATTAATTTGTTTACATAAATCTCAATGACGCAAATCAACGACTCGAATTTCATTTCCTTGAAGCTAATTTAATATATTTTGCGCCCTGTGGCTGTAAAGGTAGATTTTGGACATAACAAAGTTAAGAGGACAGTCCTCGCAAAGCCGTAATTTATTCTTCCTTGTCTGAAGAATCTAGCAATGTTTCATAATAAAAAAAATTGTACTTTTAGTGAATTTTATAGTTATTTGCATGGATATCATTATACTTATCTTCATAGGTGAAGAAAAATTTATATAAAATCTGTCATCATTTAATTTTGAAGATTTTTTCAATGGGGCATAAAAACAGTTAATAGTTATTAAGATAATAGATTATAATCTCTAAGTACTAAAGGCGTGTACGTAGATACTAAGTTTCCTTTTGCTATTAGCTAAATTAGGATATCGGTCCTTCACATAGGACTTGATTCTAGTCTAGGTCCTTGGGATATCATAAAAAAGAAGGAAACTAGAGAAAAGAGACAACTCAATTTAAAGGGTTTGATGAGAACATCCGTTTCCAGATCTGTACTGGGATTTAATAAACGAAAACTAAATATGGTCCATGCAGGCGCTTTCTCTTGGTCCGTCCTCTAGTTTACTATCCAACAATAAATTAAAGAACATTAATTTTATATTGGGAAGTATTATTTTTGAAGGGCGTAATAATAGGTTTTTACATATGAAATTGCTGAAGATTCATGAGTTTATAATTCCTGTAATTGAATAGCTATTTCCAATATTTGTTTTTGTTTGAAAATTGATTTCAATGTTTCACATCTACGTATTAAATTTTGTTTTTATTGTCAGTTTGATAACCAACATTAAATCTTCAAAAACAGTTCGTCCTAAATGCCATCCATTTCCATGATTAAGATTCGTAATAAGTTTTTACAGCTGACACTTTTCAAAAAATTTAATTGATGTTGCTGTTAGCTTAATGTTGTCTCATTCATACACAAAAAAAAACATAATTTAGATTTGTCATTCTTAAACAAAATGCAAAAACGTTAGTACTGAAAATGAGTTTCCTTAAAATTCTCTATCTCTATTTCATAGCGGTTTATCATTTTTTTATTGTTATTTCCATTAATTTTAAAGTGAGTTTAAATGTGTCCCTTATTTTAACCTGGCTACACGATTGTACCTCTGATAACGTCTGTTCTGAAAAAGTTACTATTTTCCAAAGTTATTCAAATTGAGGTAGCTATATACTCAAAGGATAATAGCCACCTTTTGTATGGCTTTCCAAGTGTCAAATCTCACGATTTCAGTTAGATTCATCATAATTGAGATTTCATTTTACGCGTTGTCCCTATTTTGACATACATAACATAATTGATGCACTTACGAGTATTAATTGGTTTGAAACTTTTGCGTTTGTATGGTTATGTAGCTCTAGTACTCATACTATCTCTATGGTTATTTGGTACCGAAACAAAATTAATTAACCACGTCACAGACACAAAAAGCAACGTGTTCCAGACACGCACGAATATACTCATAGAAAGCTGAGGTGTGGCAAATCCCTGATGTAATTACTAAAATGTAACATGTATTTGTTTGTGGGGCTAATTAGCAAGGTTTCAATTAGAATTACTCCTAATTCCTTTTCTACCATTTCAAAAGTAAATTTTTAATTTAAGGGGAAACGATTCATATCATCTACGAAACGCACAACTTACGATGGTTCTTCTTATTTTTGAATTACAGATATTAAAGAAATGTAGTTTTAGTTCATTAAAAGGTAATAATAAAAAGGTAAAACAGACTCTCAACTGATGCCGGGCCCAGTGGGGCCCGAAATATATCTTGAGTAAAATTCTCATTTTTACCTTTTAATTATTAACTTTTAATGAACTAAAACTACATTAAAAATCTCATACGAATCGTTTCCCCTTAAGTTTTGCTTTTTATGTAGTAGGTACTCTATGCATGTATTTTTTAGCCGGTATATGGATAAGAAGACACATGTTGCAGATGAATTGTAAAATTCGCAGTTTAAGAAAATCGCTATATGTTTTACAAAACAGCTCCGTTATGTAAACCCGCATAAGGTTAGACGCAGGATTGTATATACGCTTTGCGTTAATCAATGCAGTGGATACGTTTAGCGGTTTTGTAAAACAGCTTAGCGGTTTTGTAAAACAGTGTCAAATTAAACGTTGGATTATAAGTTTTGTCAAAATCAGGAGTCGCCTCACTCCGCTCCGCGTCGCTCGGCTCCTTGTTTTATCTTACATGTAAACCTGCTCTACCTCGCTTCCCTCGTCGTCGCACCTATTTTTTACTTTTGGTTGAAGACTAATGTTTACTAACATTACGTCTAATCGTGGATAGCAGTATTTGTGTCGATTCTGTGTAACACTTTTTAACTTATTTGACAGGACTAGACTTAATTAAAGCGTGCTGTCTTTTTCTTTCTGTATCGAAAAGATCTTGTCTTGTCGTGTTACACCGATTTGACACCATTGTTGACCTTAACGCAATGACAATCCAGTGGAACCTAATTTAGTTGTTTTTTGTAAAACAGCTAGAGATTTTGTAAAACAGCTGATTGTACAATCCAACTTCAACATATATACAAAGTATACTTTGGAAGACGTGCTTCGAAAAATTGTGATCAGAGAAAAGGTTAAATAAGCCGTTTCGTCAAATTCACAAAATTAAGTAAATTCTGTTTTCTCATACAAACAGGGTCGAATTTTGGCTTTAACGTAAGGAAGTCCTCTTACCTAACCATATAATTTTTGGATTTTTTTTGTGATCTATATTATAAATTGGAATATGCGTATACGCGAAAGCATACAATTTCTAAGACTAAACAAATATATTTATCGCTTTAATGAAATTTTCATTTCATTGGAATGATGCCGGTCCCATACCGGGCTAAAATATATCTTGAATACATTTATTTTATTTATTCAGTGTTTCTTCTATTCCTAAATCATGTAAAGGGTCTCGCCTTGAAATGGATCAGTATGAGAAAATCAAAAATTCATAACAAATTCTACTTTTACAAGTTAAAACTTGTACAAATTGAAAGAAAATTCCTTTATTTCCTTTGATTTGACACATAATGTTTCTTTGAAATATGAAATGAAATATATTTATTTATGTAATGTAGGCATAACATACACTTATTACAGGTCGGTTTTAATGTTATATAAGTAATTAAATAGTTTATGCGTATAGGTTTTATGTTATAAATAATAAAATGGGGAAAAACACATGGAAATAATAAAGGTTGGGTTTACTTAAATTTAATAAAAAAATACACTTGAATAAAATTAAAATAAGGAATAAATCATATTATAAATACATGCAATACATATAATAAATATATGCCTAACTCCGCCCATTCGAATAGTCTTGCTAAGAAGAAGGGCTATAACTTATCAAGATCATGTATTTTTGTATAATATTAGATACAACTAAATGTAAAAAGTAAGCCTATCTTTTAATTGAATAAAGAGCTAAAAATACAAGACTTGGTCTTTACTAGCATCACTATCGATGATGCCATAATGCAGGATGTCTTTTTTTGGCACATTGAGCAGGTTTACTTCCCGGCTAGGTTAAATCATTTTTCAAAAATGTTTGAATGCAGTTTTTAGTTTCTCTAAAATCGATGACGGGAGTTCTTTTAGTAAATTTCTCTATCCCCTATAGTTTAGATTTTACATGAGCTGTAGCTTTTTATATAGCTATTGTGTTTCCGGTACGAATTCGGCTGCTTTAATCAGAGACACCTTGTATTTTTTTAAGGGTCAATTGATTTGCTCCAATAAATTTTATAAAGAAAATCTGCGAAAGGTTGAAACCATCAGTTCACTCGGTCATTCGAACCTCGCCCAGGCCTTTTCTTTCGGATGTCCTTTCCGGCCCCTATTCGTTGTCGCCCATTGTTTTCTTGCCCCACCCCTGGCCGTTAGAATGTCAACCTTGTACGTCTTCCACATGTCTGTACCTAGGGTTCCCATCTCTCCCAGAATGCCCGGGAGACTCCGGGAATATTGTTCAACCTCCCGAACTCCCGGGATGCAATAAATTCTCCAGAATTTCTAAAATAAAATAATTTGTCATTAACCAAATAGATAAATCACGCGAAATGAATAATTTAATGACCAAATTTCCAGTGGTCCCCCACAGACGCTAACACTAGGGGCACAGTCTTATTCGATCACATGCTGAACAATGATTACCTTATACACTACACAGCTGAGCCTACCCTAGTGCCGTACCGCCCTGACCAGCAACCCTCAACACCAGATCTTGTTTTGTCACTTAATGTTCCCAATACTTATGACTTTGAAGCACTTCACCGGTTCTCTTCCAATCATTTACCTGTTATTTTCTCCGTTGGGGGCATCTTTACACGTAAAAAATGTATATACTATCGCTATGCAGATGCTGACTGGGCAAAATTTCGTTCATACATCGATTCCAATATTAGTTTAAGTTCATCTTTTTTCACGTCAACTAAAGAAATTGATGAAAACATTGACTTCCTTAGTGATCTACTATTAGATGCTAGAACCAAATTTGTGCCTCAAGAAAGAATAAAAGACCAACCTAGGTGCCTCCCACAAAAACTTAGAAAAATGATAAAAGTAAAAAAATCAGCTGCATAGACTATGGCAAAAAGAGAACGACTTGTCTGCTCGTGCCAATTTTCGTACTCTTTTCAACACATTACAAAATGATGTTAAAATGGGAGTGAGAGACCATCATGACAAGATCTGGAATGATAAGCTTGCAAAAGTTGATAATCCTTCTTCAGATGTTTGGCGACTTGCAAAGTCTCTCCGTTGTAAGCCTGTTACTATATCACCTCTCACAAAATCTGATGGTTCTCTTACAAACAGTATAGATGAGCAATGTGAGGTTCTAGCTGACGCCTTCCATGCAAATACATGCCTCACTCTCGACTGGGATAGTGGCGATACAGAGGAGCTAGTTAGCGCTTCTATGCGGTCTTTAAATAACTTTACACCCCACAGCATATTTAAGCCCGTTCGTCCAAAAGAAATTTGGCAAAGGATTCGCCAATTAAAGCGTCGAAAATCTCCAGGGGCTGACGGAATTCACAACGCTTTATTAAAAAATCTATCCCAAAAAGCGACTATTCTGCTTACGAAGATTTTTAATGCATATCTTCGTCTGTCTTATTTTCCTAAATCCTGGAAAACAGCTAAAGTTATTGCCTTTTTAAAACCAGGAAAAAATTCAAGTTTAGGTTCCAGCTATCGGCCCATTAGCCTATTACCATCTCTCAGTAAACTCTTCGAATCCCTGATCCACACGCGGCTTAAGTCTGTTACGCAACACATAATTAAAAACGAACAGTTTGGATTTAGAAAATGTCACTCCACTACTCAACAACTGGCTAGAGTTGCTGAGCACGTTGCCCATCATCTTAATTTAAATCAATCAACTGGTATGTTCCTGTTGGATATCGGGACGGCTTTTGACACCGTTTGGCACGAAGGCCTGTTGCACAAACTTATTTCTAACCAGGTACCACTTGGCCTCGTCAAACTTGTGCAGTCATACTTAACTGAGCGGAAACTATCGGTACATATTGGCGAAAATCGCTCCTCCTCACGCGAGCTTCCTGCAGGCGTGCCGCAAGGTTCAATTTTGGGACCCTACTTGTTCTTGTTGTTTATAAATGACATGCCAATTCAAACTAGAACTAAACTCGCATGTTTTGCTGACGATACAGCTTCATTTTCATCTTCCAGCGACATTGATCTGGTAACTGACCGCCTTCAACTGTCAATTGATTTATTGCACTCATTTTTTACTAACTGGAAGCTAAAACTCAACGAAGGAAAAACCGAGGCAGTTCTGTTTACGCGTAAACGAGACATTCCTGCTAGGTGCCTAAAAATTAATGACCATCCAATTCCGTGGAGCAAATCCGCTTAATACCTTGGTGTTTACCTGGATAGCAAAGTAAATTGGTCTCAACACATCAGCGCTACCCGATCTAAAGGCATCAAAGCGCTTAATGCCCTCAGCCCTATCTTTAATAGACGAAGCAATTTAAGCTCACAAACTAAGCTGTGTATATACACAACCCTGGTCAGACCGTGTATTACTTATGCCGCTCCTGTCTGGAGTAGTACATGTAAAACAAACTATTTAAAATTACAAATTATTCAAAATAAAGCACTAAAAATATCATATAACACTCCCTTTCGAACAAACTTAATAATTCTACATACAAAACTAAAGCTTCCAGTCCTATCAGAGTTTATTTTAAAAATAACGCGAAAGTTTTATTTATACACTAATCCCAAAAATCAAAATAGTCTTGTTTCGTCATTATGCAAAACCAGATCTCACAATCTTCCGTACATCGATAAGTATCGCAGCTACCGGCTGCCCCATCACTTGTTGCTAGATGAGTAACTATGCGCGGTCGCTCAACGAACTGACCGTGTGGTGTCAATTCGGGTGAAATTAGCGTGACATACGCGCTTGCGCCGATATCACAAGTTTTACCTTGTTACCTACCTACCTATAAATTATAATTTTGCTAACCTACCGTATTTATGTAATGTCATGGTACTTATACCAACAGTTAGTATATAGTATGTTTCTCATTTGTTTTACTATTGCACTTGCATTACTTTTTACTTTACGTGGTATGTAGTGCAAATGCAATAGCGATTAATATTATTATTATCATTAAGGTTAATACTTGTGTTTGTATTCCTTTATATTGTCTGTTAGCTTTAAGTTTTCCCATGCAACAAATGTTCGTTTGCTACCAAGACGAACATAGCAATATCTAATTCAGTACTGTATCTTTTACTATGATCATGTTTTAAATAGCTCAAGCTAACTAGTTGTCAAGTTTTTCATAGGTGTTATAATCTGGTAAAAACATTCAAGTGTTATTTTTGTATACTGTTAGCTAATTTTGTTATTATTAAGTTAACAATGTAAAAAATGTTATTACCTCAATAAAGAATTCTGAAAATCAATCAAATCAAATCAATGACCAAATAAATTTTGATTTTTCATATCAAATATGAATGATGCTTCTACAAAACAAAGCAAATTAAAAATAACAAATATTACCGTCTTCCATTCAATTGCCCACCGATTTGTTCAAATCTCCCGGGTTGGTTCCTCCGAGAGTTGGTCACATTATCTTTACCTGTCTATAATACGACAGTCTTATATATTCGTTGTCCGTTTATATTAAGGTTAAACGCGAGTAGCTTAGCGAAAAGTGCATCACTTAACTTTGTTTTTCTAGTTTAGAAATTTAAAATTGAAAAGCATTTTGGTCTGTGACATTTGACGCCAATAGTTCAGTAATAGTGAGGTTTACAAAGCAAGCGTTTGTTATTGTATACACAATGAGTATAACCAACTTAAAATGCTGTTTTAATTTTGTTTGGGCAAGATCATGACTTAATGTGCAATTCTTAAATTCTTTAAATTCTTATTTACAGAAACGAATGGAAACTTTGCGATAGCAACATACACAATAGATAGGTAATAAGGTTTTGTTGAATAACTATTGAGTGAATTTTAAATTTAAGTGTTCTGCTAGCATGAACTTGGTATCGACTCGACATCGATTCGATAAATAAAAATATAACTCTTATTTCATTGCAATAAGGATTATCGTACAGAATTTATCGATTCGATCTGTCAAATTTATCTAATCGACGCGTACGTGCTCCCATAGCTGTTTCGATTAATTAGAAAAAGGCGGATATTTCACAATCCGGCAGCGAAACTGCTCTTAAAATAGTGGCTTGAAGAACCTACTCTAAAAGTTCACACCTGCTACTCTAGCATAGCAAACCATATCGAGGTCGATAGCGCGTGATACAGTGCTATCTCTCCCTCTGATGATCTACTTACCTCGAAAGGGATAGACAGACATGTTGTATCGAGCGGTTAAAGCTCGATATGATCTGCTGTGCTAGACCCTCTGAAGGACTTCTTAATCTTATTTTATATTTAGTGTAAACAAAATTAACATGTTCTGTACCTTGCATAAATATAATTACTTAATTAAACATTTTTAAAACGCTATATTTCGATCAGTCAGTGGGGGTCGTCATCAGGCGAATAAAATGATTCTATTCACTTGGCGGGAAAATCGCAAAATGCACTAGATCACTAAATAATATTTTATTTTTACAACTTACCATGACTGTGATTAGTTAAACTAAAGTTAAGCTCGTAACTATTACCAATATTCCAATTATTTGGAAATTAATTTCCAAATAATATTCAAAATATTGGAGTTATAATTTGAAAAAGGAATTATTCCATCATACCTATCCAATAGATAATATTAAAATAAACTGTATAAATTTTTTAAATAAATAAACAATAATTATAAATTTAAGAAAAAACATTCAGTTGGTTCTCTTAATTTTTATAAACCACTAAAATTAAAGAAGTACTTATTTGATATCCCGTTTAATTTTTTATAGAATTTGTTATATCGAAGCGTAATAATACATATAAATAGGTAAGACTTATAAAATCAGAACAGTTAAAAAAAAACCGAATCCCTAAAAAAGTTAAACAAAAACGTTAAAAACATTTTAAGAAAGGCTTTTTCTTTTTGCCTGGTAACATTAAAAAAACCTCTTTAATACAGTTAAAACGAGTCATGCTTATGTAACAACTTTTTCTTTTTCTTAATATAGAAGTTGTGACTGGAATAATTCAAGGACATAATTTAGAATTCTGTAAGAAACGGTATTCATACTAAGTTCATAAATTTTAACTAATAATTTTAGTTTCTTTTCACGATTCAGTAATATTGTAGCAAGGCATTATTCGAAACAAAAGAGCTTGAGGGACTTGAATGTTAATATTCACTGGCGTATTTACCCTAGGGCCAAAAAGACCATGGTCCGGGGCGGCAGGCTGCGAGGGGCGGCACAATCAATTAAGTGGAACGAAAATACAAACAGAAATAAAATGTCAGCTTTCGGATGATTTTGTTGCAATAATTAGATTACGTATAGCCATAAAAAAAATACATGTTTTTGGTTGAACTTTAAGGTATTCATTTTCCACAAACCACGTTAATCGATTCATATTTGTACTGTCAATGAATTTTTTTGTAACCCTCTATTGCACACTTCTTATCGATTTTGTTTCAGGTATCGCTTTCGCGATTTTGTTGGTTTTTTTTTAATAAAATTAGTGTGAATGATATCTATTCATTTTCCAAATACCACGTTATTCGGGTCAAAAAAAGCACCCCCTTTTTTCAAAACTACGTAAATCCACTGATGCAGTCAGCGGCAGCAAGATATTGTCAGTCTACGCCTAGCGTTGGCGCCCGTAAGACGTGGAACCTGTGCCCTTTTTTGCAAGCTATAAATATCTCCCAAAACTACTTCAAAACACATTGAAATTAATTTTATAAAGTAATATTTCGAGGAGCATCATATTCCTGCCGTTAAAACCTCAACAAAATATGCGTATGAGTGATTTAGCTACATCGTGCCATAGTCATAACAACAAAACTGAATGAATTTGGAATGAATTCATACTTTTATGCGGGAAAATAATATATGTTACTCTAAAAGAATAATTTTGTGATCGTTATTGAAACCCAAATTAATTTACTTATACTTACTGAGATCTGTAACAAAGGTCAATGACCTTTTCGTGAAATTACCCTCTAGTATTGGCTCACCATTTCAGGTCCAATAAGTGAAGTTTTTTGCAAATTATATATATAGGTACACTTACTTGGGATAAATCGCCAAGCATTTAAAATATAGAAATTTATTTTGAAATATTTACAGTGCATGACAAAATTATTAGATCGTAGATAATCCTGTCGGTACATGTTCAGGTTCTGTTACGCAAAATGAAAACAATGAAACTCTTTTAGGATTAATTTGTTATCCCTTTGTTTGTCTGTCTGTCCGTTTGTCTAGACAATTTTTTCTGGGTAAAATTAATAAATACCAATATTAACGGCCCTCTATAGAGCTGTAAAAACATACTTTTGACGTTTTTATTTATATTACGTTTTAGGTTTTTAGGTTTTTTTTTTTACGTTTTTCATACAAATTTTCTCACTATGAAAATGTCGGGATGAACACTTGAGATAATATTTTGCATTTAAAAGTCAACACAGAAAGGAATCGTTGAACAAATAATGTAAAAAATATGAAAACCATGTTGTTCTATTCTAAAGGGATTAATTATCTACTGTTCAATGTGGCGATAGCTTTGTTTATTTTTTTCCTTTAATTATTTTTACTAAGATAACAAATAGTTTAATACAAGGTTTTCCTTAAGAGGTCCCTTTACCCCTGTATTTTTCTTAAAATTCATACAATAGGTATAAACCGAATGTGAAGTCTACAGCTTATTTTCTTCATATCTTTTTTCATGAGTATATTCTAGTGACATCTAACTACGTCTCTATACAGCCCAAAAAGCAAAATTTTATAAAACACCATCATAATAGCTGTCAGGATATCGTCAATATTGCCTCGATTTTACGCAAAGTTTAACAAGTTTGTATATTTTTATCTATACTGGAAATAAAAAAGAGAGAAATACAGGCGTCGTTCATGTTAAGATGACTAAGTTTACACACTTTGCTAAGTATAAACAATTACCGTTTCATGGAAAACTGTTTTGACCTGAAACCATTTCACAAATTCAATTAACTTATTTTGAATATCTTGTCATCTTGCACTTCTTGATGAGAAATACAATTTCAACAAGTAAAAATACAACTTTTAGTTAAGAAAACTTATAGTTAAAAGTCTGCTGTATGCATTAACATATTTTTAATTATATTACAATAGTAATAAAATAATTGGCTTATCCGTCGTCGTGATACCAGCCGTAAATTTCTTAAATAATCTGATATCACGCTTACGGAAAACCCAATTATTTTGAAGATACCATAATATCATTAAAATATGTTTATGCATATAGCAAACTTTTAACAATAAATTGTCTTAGCTAAAAGTTGTACTTTACCGTTATAATTATTTCTTAATATTTTGTTACAAATTCGGAGAAATAGCCCTTAAGGAAAACCTTGTATGAAAATATTTGTTATCTTTGTAACAAAGAAAAAAAATAAATAAACAAAGCTATCGCCACATTGAACAAACAGTAAATTATTAATCCCTTTAGAATAGAAAGATATGGTTTTATATTTTTTACATTATTTGTTCTACAGTTCCTTTCTGTGCTTTCTTTCAAATGCAAAATATTATGTGAAGTGTTGATCTCTATATTTTCATAAGGAGAAAATTTGTATGAAAAAGTTAAACAAAAGGCCATAAAAACGTTATAATATGTATATTTTACAGGGCTGTAAATATTAGCATTTATTGATTTTACCCAGAAAAATTGCCTAGACAAACGGACAAACAGACAAACATAGGGACAACAAATTAATCCTAAAAGAGTTTTGTTTTTTCATTTTGCGTAAAGGGACCTAAACATTTCAAACTATGATACAAATAAATTTCTATATTTTAAACACTTGGCGATTTATCCCAAGGGTAAACAGGTGTCCCAAAAGTCAACGCTTTCCCTTTTGAAGGCTGGTAGGCCAACTCATGACTGACCAGAATATCAAATTATGACCTCAGCAAAAAGTAGATAGTCTTCGAGTTGATGGTACTTTTATAAATTCGAATAGATTTTTGAGAGTCAAAGCTAACCAGTTCTAAATTCTAAGAATAAAATTTTTGTTGCGCAACTCTGAATAGTCATGCCATTGATAAAGTCGAAAATAAACCTTGAAATGCTGTTACATCAGGAAGAAAAATAAAAACCCAATTTATGAGCAATTTTTTGTAATTAGGTTAGTTCGATACCACACCCTGAAAAAAAATGTCCTATGTTAGTTTTGCAAATTATCTTAAATAACGGCTCATCAAATATTGTTTTTCAAATGATCTGAAAATTTCTGTGTATTATTTTTGAAAAAAAAGTTATTGCTATTTTACTACCAAAGGAGCTGCGTATTTTTTTAAATAATTAGAATTTAGAATGAAAGAGTGGCGGGCAGTAAAAATATTTGACGTTCATTAGAAATGCCATTTAACACGCGTTAGAGTGAGATAAATAGTGACGCTATTTAAAATGAGTTGGAATGAGATAGTAACGCAGTTAAACGTGGTTGAATGAGAGAGGCATAATTGATATAGGCTACAGTGAGATAGATAGTGACGTGGTGCATTCCTTCTGAGAATATTTGTTAGTTTCCACTTTTTGTAATAACAACTTTAGTAAAAATTTTTTGTAAAGAAATTTTTGGTCCAATTTATTTTCCCGCAAGTGTAAAACCAGCTCAACGGGCGAAAAATATTTAAAGAATGGGTAATGGTGACAATTAACCGTCACGATATTATCATGTATCTCTAAAGGAGTGTCTGAAATGTTCCGAGGGTCAACTGATAAATCAAACACTCAAAAAACCACTTTTAGCCGACCATAATAAATTTACGTCCCAACGTGATAGCAAGTAGGATCAATGCCGTGTGACGATGATCGAAATACACTAATAAATTAGATAAAATAAAATACGTATTACTTTTGACCCTGCCTCGTCCACTCTATTCGTATTTTTGCTATGGTGACGCGAGCTTAGAGACCCGGACGAATTTCCCCCCGCGCGCTATCGTAAAATAGAATAAGCCCCGCCCGGAACTGGTTTTTGTTTTGGCTATATCATACTCTTAAATAGAAGCTGACTTGACAAAATCCGTTGGCCGGCAGATTTGGTTTCAGTATTTCTTTGTATGGCCTTTTTAGTTTTTTTTTTCATTAATTACATTCTTAGCCCAAATCAACACTGTTGTATTTCATGTTATAATTGAAATATTTTTGCATTTTTCTCGTTATTTTATGTCGGTAAGTTTTCTTGCTTATTTTATGCTCGTATTGCTTGCTTTGCTTGTGCATGTTTTATGCGGGAGGGCGGGCGGGCGGTGCATTTTGAATAGCATGGTAAAAGTGTTTAGCGGAATTTTTCAAATTACTAATATTTCCACAAATTTGTACTGTGAGAGCGCAAGAGTCGAGTAAGAAAGATAGACATATTGCCTTAGCAAATTCAACGTAAGTGACAATTTGGCTAAAACTAAATTTAAAAAAATCTTACGCAATGTAAAAAGTTTTGTAGTCAAAAGATGGATCCAAAAAGTATTCGTTTCAAGTTTTGTAATGAAAAACATTAAACGTGATAAATAAAATGTTCAGAGTCTCTTTAGGATTTTTTGCCCATCGTGTGAAAGCTTCAAATCATGTTTTCAAGACAATCAAAAGATTTCTCATAATTTAGAAAACAGTATGTATTTTTTCAGTTCTGTATTTAATACATCTAGTTTTCTAAAAACTTTTATAAAATTAGATTTCCCAACGCCCACTTCGCCTTAATATTTGCACGACCCCAAAAAATTCAAATACGCTTCAAACTTTGCTTTTACTGCAAAGTACTCACCGGTTTTCAAGCAGAGAAAGTCAACTATTACCAAAATTACCCTCACCAAAAATAGGTGCCACAGCTCTGAAACTTGAAGGCATCGATTTACATAATTTACACAATTTACACCGCGATGTAACCAAAGTTGCTCATATCTTTCCAGAGATTGGGTAACTTGAGCTGTTCATGAAGACTAAAGTGTGTTACACTCGCTCGACCAAAGTTTAAAGTGGGTTTCTTGATAATAGTCATGTTTTTTTCGTGATACTGTGAAAGTAACGTAATGGTTTTTGCGTGTCAAGGGAACATGAGGTTCACGCGATTAACTTTTTAGGGAGCGTAATGTAGGTAGGTGTCTGTATTTTATTTATTTATTTAAGGAAAACAAACAGCTATTCTTTTATTATGCAATATGGGTAATAAAGTAAAAGTTACAATAGCCTTACAACATTTTCACCTATAAGTAAAATTATAATTGAAACTTATCTAGTGTTGGTTAGAAGAAAGCAAACTTTTGGTATACACACACACATGACACACACCCTGACACCTAAATAAATTCCCAAAACGAGACAATAATCCAAACAAAACGAAAGGAACAGATTTTTGCGTATTATGAACGAGAGAAAGTATACGTATATTAGGTTAGGTTATCTTTTACAATACCTACAATTTAAATTATTAAATTGTAACATGTTTGAAATGACTATCTTATAAAAATAAAAAATGATTTTATGGAAATAGAAACACAAGCCAAATAAATGAAAAACAGATACAATAAAAATGGTATAAATTACTTTATGAGAACATTGTTGAAATGTTAGACCGTCATTAGTTGTCGCACCTTGGAGCAGCTAAAATTAAACAGGTCGTAACTACGTCACTGCATCCTTCAATTATTATTTATGCCAAAAATGAAGTCAAATTTCCTTACATTCCGTCAATAAATCAACCTGGTTCACCCACTGCTGGACTTAGGGCTTTCCAAGATTTCACCCCCTTTGGCAATCCTCCTGGAAGAAATACGCTGGGCAGGCGTGTTGATGAGCACGGTGCTGAAACCCTCGGACTAGTGACGCCACTGCCCGTCACCAGTCTCCTCTATGTGAATTCCCATAGCTTAATTTTTAAAAGATTTTTTAATTTTTTTTCAGATAATATTTGCCATTTTAGCACATAATTTTCATTATTTTGGTATACAAATTAAGCATTATTTTTATGATGTTTTATAGAATTGTCCGATGACCTTGTCACTTGAGAATTTTAGACATTATACTGATTGTGATGTGTGATTGCTTATAAAAAAAGTGGTCTGTCTCTGTCTGTCTACTCATCTGTCATCCAGCTGTCAAATTAGTCTGAAGCAAATTATTATAAATTTATCTTGATAGTAAAAGACACATTTCTAAACAGCCATTACTCAAGTGACGTCACACGAGGGCAAATGGAAGTTGCAGCCTTTTCGTAAAAATATTCATTATCATGAGGTTTTTAGACCAAAACTTCAAAAATACGGCTTATTAGACCTAAATCTCGAAATGGTTTTCGAATTAACACACCTTAACATAATTTAATCTATGCCAATTGGGAATGGATATCCTTATAGATGCTAGTAGATAATGAATGATGAAAGATACAGAAAGATGATGATTGATGATATAATGTTAGCATTGATAAACTTTATTTCTGTTTTTATGTGACTTCATAAATGGTGGTTACAATTCAACACGTTTTTTGTGTGTGAAACAAATGTTTTTGTATGAAAGTATTTGTACTGTTTCTGATTTGAGAATATCTCGCTGTGCAATGTTTTATGGTGGGCAAATCACATCAGTGGTCAAATGTGAAATCGAGAGATTTATATTTCAGAAAATATAATAATTAAATTTTCGATAAATACTTTTACTAAATTTTACTTAGTTTTACTTGATTCGCAGTTTCTTTTAGATGTTTGAAAGTTTAGGCTAATCGAATAGAATTAGTGTTTTTGACATTTGTTAATAAGGGTTAATAAACTCTGAAAATACAACGCAATAAGTTTTGTGATAATTAATACTTTTTGGTGGAACATAAAAATGAATGCGTGAAAAATCTGGGTGTGAAAAATTGGGCGTGCCTGAAGCTACTCTAAAATGAAAACCACCGCCTCGTTCTCTCTAATAGCTTGCCTACAATATGGTCCGCTTAGCCATACATCTGCAACACAATGGATGAAAGTGCCGGCGCAAATAAAGGGGCACACACAGCTAGTTCAAAGGAAGAAGCTAAGCAATTTGTATTAAACTCCTGCCTGTTCACTAGTTGACGTCTAGAGATAACACGGTTAGCTTAGATAGTTACGACTATGCAATTTGCTACCACAACGCTCAAGGCGTCGGAACAGCTTCGAAACTTAGCTCTTGTTAAGTGTACTTAAGTTACTTTTAGGTGACAAATGCTGCTGTAAGCAACGGTTTTAGGATTCCAGAGGCAGCGGATCTTATGGATATATTAATAATTAGTAATATTCCGCTAAGCCATGCTATTCAAAACGTTGACACAAACACCGCCCACCCTTCCGAATAAAACATGCTTAAGGCGAATGGATACGCCAACTGCAATTTGGACCTGTCTTTGAAGGCCTACTCCTCCCACACGGGTGGTCCAAAAACTTTTATAAAAATATATGATAGGCATTATAAAGTCAAAAATAAATTTTTAATTTCATTTACTGTTTTTCTATTGTAAGTTTTGACAAAAAAAAATCGAAAGTTTCACATGATTAACACAAGAATTCTCTTACTTCTTCCAAACGCCTAAAGCGATTTTAATCATTATTTCACCAAATTATAGGAAATTTTTAGATCTAAAAAATTTAGGTTCAAAAATTTTTTTTCGTTCATGGCGTCCATGTGAAAAGTATTATTTTCTCCTATTTTGCGCTAGCCGGAGACGCAGTGGTTGTCGTAACAGCCACTTTTCAAGGCACGCCGAAATGAACATTATTTCAATGTTATTTCCGTTGATATTTGTACCGACACACATCGAGTTGCTTATTTAGCGTGGTCGTACAATATAGCAAAGCAAGTAAAGTTATCGACACGTGTTTCGCCTCTAAGCGATGTATCCTCGGCATGTGTAGCTCGCCCACCCACTCAACAGCAACTCTGCTGTGAAGTGCTGTGGGTTAACTGAGAAGTGGTTATTTCAGGGTTTTGCCAAGTTTAAAAAGAAGTATACATTGTTAACTTTAAAAAACTTTTTTATAAAATACCTCCCAAGTAGCACACAAGCAGTATAAGAAGGCACTGTACCGCTTCTTTGTTGTATAACAGCGGTTGAAGAGAGTTTGTATATTCTTTAGACTATATATAAGAGATTGTAATATCTCTTTAAGAGAAGGGTGGTATTGAAGAAGTAGAGTAGCGACGATTACGGCTTTGGAGAAACAGAGGTGTGTTATTAAGTTCTTGTACAGGCTTTAGATACAATGCAGAGTTATAAATATACTAAATAGCACTATGAGATCTAAAATAGCAATTAGTAAGGTAAAAGCGCTTCAAAAGAGTTACAAATATCACATATAACACTCAAGCAGTTACATGGTAGTTGTATCTAGTCTATAGCGTTAGAATCGATCTGTAAAGATCTTTTGTAGTACCTTTACCGTATTAGAGTATTGTAGCTCAACATTAGCACCTAAAACCGTTTGATTGAGAAATATAACTCAAATATATGACTACAAACAGGATTAGGATTAGGACGTTGACGATGACGTTGACGTTGACGATGACGATGACGATGACGATGACGATGACGTTGACGATGACTATGACGATGACGATGACGATGAAGATGACGTGACGATGACGATGACAATGACAGTAACGATGACGCTGACGATGACGTTGACGATGACGTTGACAATGACGTTGACGATGACGTTGACGATGACGTTGACGATGACGTTGAAGATGACGATGATGATGACGTTGATGATGACATTGACGATGACGGTGACGATGACGGTGACGAATACCATGACGATGACGCTGACGATGACGTTGACGATGACGTTGACGATGACGTTGACAATGACGTTGAAGATGACGATGACGATGACGTTGATGATGACGTTGACGGTGACGATGACGGTGACGATGACGGTGACGATGATGGTGACGATGACGATGACGATGACGTTGAAGATGACGATGACAATAACGATGACAATGACGATGACGGTGACGGTGACGGTGACGATGACGATGACGATGATGTTGACGATGACGATGACGGTGACGGTGACGGTGAGAGTGACGGTGAGGGTGATCGTCATCGTCACCGTCATCGTCACCGTCATCGTCAACGTCATCGTCAACATCATTGTCAACATCATTGTCATCGTCATCTTCAACGTCATCGTCATCGTCATCGTCACCGTCATCGTCAATGTCATCATCAACGTCATCGTCATTGTCATCTTCAACGTCATCGTCAACGTCATCGTCAACGTCATCGTCAACGTCATCGTCAACGTCATCGTCAACGTCATCGTCAACGTCATCGTCAACGTCATTGTCAACGTTATCGTCATCGTCATCGTCATCGTCATTGTCACGTCATCTTCATCGTCATCATCATCGTCATCGTCATCTTCAACGTCATCGTCATCGTCACCGTCATCATCAACGTCATCGTCATCGTCATCGTCACCGTCATCGTCACTGTCATCGTCAACGTCATCATCAACGTCATCGTCATCGTCATCTTCAACGTCATCGTCAACGTCATCGTCAACGTCACCGTCAACGTCATCGTCACCGTCATCGTCAACGTCATCGTCACCGTCATCGTCAACGTCATTGTCAACGTCATCGTCAACGTCATCGTCAGCGTCATCGTCATCGTCATCGTCATCGTCATCGTCATCGTCATCGTCATCTTCAACGTCATCGTCATCGTCACCGTCATCGTCACCGTCATCGTCACCGTCAACGTCATCATCAACGTCATCGTCATCGTCATCATCACCGTCATCGTCACCGTCATCGTCAACGTCATCATCAACGTCATCGTCATCGTCATCTTCAACGTCATCGTCAACGTCATCGTCAACGTCATCGTCAACGTCATTGTCAACGTCATCGTCAACGTCATCGTCAGCGTCATCGTTACCGTCATTGTCATCGTCATCGTCACGTCATCTTCATCGCCATCATCATCGTCATCGTCATCTTCAACGTCATAGTCATCGTCATCGTCACCGTCATCGTCACCGTCATCGTCACCGTCATCGTCAACGTCATCATCAACGTCATCGTCATCTTCAACGTCATCGTCAACGTCATCGTCAACGTCATCGTCAACGTCATCGTCATCGTCATCTTCAACGTCATCGTCATCGTCACCGTCATCGTCACCGTCATCGTCAACGTCATCATCAACGTCATCGTCATCGTCATCTTCAACGTCATCGTCAACGTCATCGTCAACGTCATCGTCAACGTCATTGTCAACGTCATCGTCAACGTCATCGTCAGCGTCATCGTCATCGTCATCGTCATCGTCATCGTCATCGTCATCGTCATCTTCAACGTCATCGTCATCGTCACCGTCATCGTCACCGTCATCGTCACCGTCAACGTCATCATCAACGTCATCGTCATCGTCATCTTCAACGTCATTGTCAACGTCATCGTCAACGTCATCGTCAACGTCATTGTCAACGTCATCGTCAGCGTCATCGTCATGGTCATCGTCGTCATCATCATCATCATCATCATCATCATCAACGTTGTACAACGTTATATCTTGAACTCCATAGTAACTGTTTAAGGGCTAAAAAGAAGAATTCAAGCGCTTCTGTACCCCAAAAAGAGTAAAAATACTCCATAGTACGGTGATTGTTGATCCCAAAGCGTTGTAATAGTGGTCACTAGCGCCTTTCTACTTCTTAAACCGTTTAAATGGATATAGTAAACGTCTAAGCCAGTTGTAGCAAGCCGCCATTACAGTTTTTGATAAAGAGATTAATCATGTCGAAAAATCGATCACTTTTCTTACCTCAGGCCATAATTTAAAAAATAAACATACCCATTTTACATGTAATGCTGTAATAAAATCACAAAAAGACCTAATGCCTCATTCGAGAAGAAATTACAAGTTAACCTAAAAAAATTATTGCACTTCAATAACATAAATGACTAAAAATTCCACGAGTTTCGCAAGCGCATGAAATATTTAGCTAAATGAATGCATATTTTGTCAGTAACCTGATGCTCGCACTAGTTTTTTACGTATATGAGTGAAAATTCATTCCAATTATTTACCTATATCTATTCGTTCATTATTGACATTTATCCGATCACTTTTTAATCATCTAAGAACATATATTCCTTTCACTCATGCTATTGAAAATGTAATAAAAAAACACTTGAGATTTATTTCAGTGTAACAGTCACGTCGCAATCATGTTTAAATTCTATTAAGGTGGTACAAGAACTTATTGTATTTCTTTTACCTCCTACAATCGCTTTTCACGCACCTTTGTATATGTGCATATTCTATTAAGGTGGTACAAGAACTTATTGTATTTCTTTTACCTCCTACAATCGCTTTTCACACACCTTTGTATATGTACATATTCTATTAAGGTGCTACAAGAACTTATTATATATGTTTTACCTCCTACAATCACTTTTCACGCGCCTTTGTATGTGTGCAAATTCTATAAAGGTGGTAGAAGACCTTATTATATATCTTTTAGGTCCTACAATCACTTTTCACGCGCCTTTGTGTCGTTAAGGCCCGTATAAAGTGGGCCCTTTTCGGTGTTATAGAAGTGATTGAGAAGTTCTCTATCGCTACTGTAGCGCTTGCTTATGATGGTTAAGCCGTTATAAATCTCTCTTAAGCGGCATTTGTAACGCTCATTATACCGCTTAGGTGCTACTTGGGCTATATATACTATGTGTAAAAAATTATATCGTTTATAAGCAAGAACCTAAGCACGACTCAAAAAGAGGGAACACTTTACTGCCCACAAAAATCACAGATAAATACAATTTATAATTAAGAGAAACACAAGGCAAAGGTGGACTTATTTCTGAAAGAAATTTCTTCCAGTCAACCATAAATGACAGAGATGAAGAAAAATTATACATTTGGCATATTGACATTGTTTGTTTGTTTTAATTTGACACTCAAAGTATTCAAATAGTTTCTCATAATCATCGTTGAATTTCTTTTCTTTCTTTTTTTTTTCTTTTCCCTTTGTTCAGAATAAAATGTATATTTCGGAACGCATCCATCAAGGGTCTATATAATTTGTCTATGGACTTGGAGCTGTCAAAAACGAGGGACGTGGAATTTTCTTGGTATAGATCGCGGACGATTTTAATATGTGTTATTAAGGGCTTAACCCAAGGGAAATCGGTGCGGACATCGTAAGAAACAGTATTCGATCAAGGGCTGAAGATATTTTGGCGTGAAGGCCACTTTTGAGTGTATTTCCTGTGTGTGTGAAATAACCTATATCCACGCGGTGTGCGACAAGTGGACTTGTTAATTACTATTTCTGGGTTCGGATGCATCCCGGGGTAGGAGGGTTGTGTTTAGATTCATCGTGGAAGGTGATCTACGTGTCACGGCACCGACACGCCTTGGTCTCCGCAGCGAAGGGTCTTCGTGCGAGGACTACTTGATGAGGTCATCATACAACTGTCTGGTAGGACATTTTATATTAAATATTAGATCATAAGATACTTGTATACTATAAATCTGGGACAGCTATGGGCCCCTGCTCCAGCTGCAAGTATCGCCCTTTAGCATACAATTAGTGGTGTCTGAGCGTGGTTATGGAATCCTCGCACCAGTGACGTCGATGCCCGTCACTAGTCAGTATTACTACTTTTTATATGCTACAATTTCTGGTAGCAACGAGCGTCTGTTACCAAACAATTTTTGGTAGCCAGATCGTGGTTGTAGCCCACCTTTGGATTATATTCATTTAAACAGTGGAACTGGGCGGTCCCAGTGTCATTGAACTGTTAACATAGCTAGGCTATTTACATGTACATGTAGCAATTACAAATTGGATTTGTTTAGTGCTTTGAGTAGATAATTGATTACCGGAGGGTACCACATTGATGTGGTTCAGTAATATCAGTATAAATTGTTAATTTAGTACATATCAAGTGTTCTTGTATTACAATAACATTATATCATATAACGGTTTATATTATAGATTGGAAATCAACTTGTTAGCTAATATACGGTTATCTTGGCTTGAAGTTATGTACTTACAAGCATGTATACAGTTGCATAGTGGAATGTGCATTCGGGTTTGTGTGTATTGTATACACCAAATATAATTTAAATTTGGTAATATAGAATTAGGTAGGAACCTATTTGTTTGTTTAGTATTGACGGACAGTACATACATTGGTAATTGGGAATTAATTTTGCTAATTAAATTCTATTTATAGGTAGGGTATCTATTGAGCAGTGCTTCTGTATTTTGTGCCGTGTCAGGGTGTTTGCTAAATAGTTTTTATTTATACATTTCCCGGTTCATTGCGGCATGATGTCCAAGTCTCACAAGGCTGCGTTGGCGAAAGAGCTCCGCTGGTTTACAACCGTCCAGGGATTGCTTTCTCGTTCGGATCGCGACAATGCAATCCTGGAGAGAGCCGAGCGGATGCATCAGCGGCTGGCTGATGCAGAGGCGGCTGTGGCAGCACTGCAGGAAAGTGACGAGCCTTTGAAGAGGTATGTTACGGATTTAGCTCAGATAATGGAAATTTATGATGATGTAACTGAGGCGGCCTCCATGATCAAAAAGCGACAATCGGGCAGCCCGGTTGTTAGCGCACCTAGACCAACAGATGGCGCCACTGGTAAGATGCTGGTTATAAAGTCAAATATTATTGCTGATGTAAAGAGGCAAAATTCAGGAGGTCCTGTAGTTGTCACGCCTCAACCGGTAGATGGCGTGTCTGGTAGTTTGGTTAGTTTAGAACTAAATAAATTTAATGGGAAAATTCAAGAATGGGTTTCTTTTAAAAATATGTTTAATTCATTAGTAAATTCTAGGGTAGATTTGACAAAGGGGCAAAAGATGGCATATTTGATGTCAACATTGGAGGGCGAAGCAAGGTCGCTCATCCAGCACCTCAGGGTAGAGGATGATCATTATGATATAGCGTGGGGCTTATTAAATGATAGGTATCAGAACATGCGCTTACTGGCTGATGCGCATGCGTCTCAATTGTTGACGTTACCTAGGGTAACTGACCGGGCCCAACTAAGGTTGCAGTTGCTGACCCCGGTCACTGTGGCGTGTAATGCCCTTAGAACATTAGGTTTACCGGTGGACGAGTGGTCGTTTTTACTCGTTCACATTATTTTAGGTAGGTTGCCTAATGATGTGAGGTCACGTTTTGAGCGGGTGTCCGCAGGAAAAGATGGCAGCACTGTGCCAAAATTTACGGACTTATTAACGTTTCTTGAATATGAAGCTAGGGTAGCAGAAACATCACAGCCGGACTTGGCGCCATCTGGGGCGCAATCATTTTCGTCTGCTGGCTCATCTGAATGTGGGGAGCCCAGACAACCGCAGCAGTCGCGGGGACGCGATATGACACGTTTGGCGGGGGTCGCCGTGATCGAGAGGTCATTGACCTGTTTACAATGTGGCCATACGGGGCATGACCTGCTGAGATGTCAGCAGTGGCGAAACCTGCACGTCACCGAGCGGCGACGCATAGTGAAGCGTAAGGGCCTGTGTTTCGGTTGCTTGGGCAATCATTTTGAACGTAATTGTCCCGAGCCACGACGTTGCAGTGTTTGTGAGGGGCCTCACCATTTATTGTTGTGTGCCAACAGATCTGAAGCGGCTTCACCGGTCCCGCAGCGACGGAGCCCTACGGGCGGGGGTGCTTCAGGGAGAACTTCCCCCCCCTTGGACAACGGGGGTGCGTCAGGGAGAACTTCCCCCCCCTCGGTCCAGGGAAGGCATGCTGTCGGGCAGAGCTCCCCTCCGTCGGAACGGAGGACTGCGGCGCGAGGCGCGCCCCCTCACCGGGAGGTGAGTTATGTATATGCGCGTGGACCCGTAGGGGGCTTGCCTACGGGCTATCACACATATGGCCATGTTGTGAATTGGGCCCCTACGGGCGGGGGCCAATTGGAGTTGGCAAGGGCTAGGCCCCCCCTCCCCGCGCCGGTTTTGGTGCCAGCTGGCATAGAGCACCGTGTTAAGACGGAGTCACGGGGTTACTCACCGCCGTACCGCGAGTACCCGCGGTTAGAGTACCACCCGCCGTACTCAGGGAGAGTTGGAGGCTACGCTCCCCCCATGGTGGGGATGTGCACGCGCCAGCCTTATTACTGCCAGTGGACTGGTCCTGCACTCCACAGGTGGGGTAGCCTGTAACTAGCTTGTTCAAGCCATGAGTACGGAACCGCGGACGGTTCTGTTGCCTACCGCGATGGCTCGCGTCTAGGGCCCCAGGGGGGATTGAGTTAGGGTAAGGGCCCTCCTCGACTTGGAAAGTCAAGTGGCGCACCGATTGGTTTTGAACCTGGAGGTTTCGTCGGTGCCGCTCCTAGGTATTGGTGGACTGGAGTTGAATCAGCGGCTGCAGCCATGGTTATAGACAATATTGTCGGCTGGCAGCCTTCTTTGGACCTTCCTCCGTCCATAATCTCATGCACGTCAGGTCTGCATCTGGCAGACCCACGTTTTGTCATCCGGCCCCAGTCGATGTTTTCCTGGGCGCGGATTTGTTAGGATGGATCCTATTTGGTTTTTATAAGACTCTGGGTTCTTCTTCATTGGTGGAGGTATCCACAATTTTGGATATTCGATATTTGATTCGATACTTGGATTATTATGTTCGAACTTAGGAAATGGCTTTCAAATGAACATATACTGTTTGCAGATTTGGAGGATCCCAATATGATGGTGGTATTATGTTGAAATACCAACCAGTCAATGAAATTCATATATTTTGTCCCCAGCCGTGAGTGCAGAGGAGCGTTGGAGCGCATTGGTACACGGTACGTGTACTTCAGGCGGACCTCATCAAGTTTAGACTTCGAGTTCTGCGCGAGGATCACGCCAGGCTGAAGTGAGCGGTTGCTCGTTTGAATCCTTTCACGGATTATGAAGGACTTCTGCGTTTTGGAGGCTGATTTTGGAGAGCTGACCTGCCATACGGAAGTCTTCATCCTTTGCTTCTACCCAAGACGGACCTTTGGTAAATCTGTTGGTGTCGGATTGACACATACGTAATGCGCACGGGGGTTTTCAGCAATCGCAACGCTCGGGTTGTAAAAGCATACCTTGTGTATTTGTGTGCTTGGCCACCAAGGCCGTTCACTTGGCAGTGGTATCAGCTTTGACTACGGAGGCCTTCGTCGCCGCGTTGGATCGTTTCGTGTCGCGTAAGGGTTTACCTTCACTTATTCGCTCCGACAATGGCACAAACTACAAAGGTACTGCTAACTATCTAAAAGATATTGATAATTTTTTGTTTTGTAAATAACTATGCTAGTTTAAGTTAAATCTTCGCCCAGAAAGGGGTAACTTGGCGGTACAGTCCCCCAAATTGCCCTCACTGGGGAGGGAATTTTTTGAAGCTGCCGTCAAGTCGGCGAAGACCCACCTCCGCTGCGTTATTGGGGAAACTGTCCTAATTTTTGAGGAGCTTGCCACTGTGTATTGTAAAGTGGAAGCGGTCCTCAACTCTCGTCCTCTCTGTGGTCAGACAGGACTGAGCATCCTAGGGAAGGAAATTTAATTCTTTTGAAGGATATGAACTTGCTATCCTTGTTTTGGCGCCGGGGCCGTATATTAAAGTTGTTTTGGCGGAGACGGAACTCCACGCGTCGCAGAGGTGTTGGTCGAAGGTTCGATTTTGTGACGAGCCATGACAACTCTCTCCCGTCTCCCGGTTGTATGAGCTAGTGGACTGATTGCTCAGCCCAGAGCGGGGGACTGTTCAGAATAAAATGTATATTTCGGAACGCATCCATCAAGGGTCTATATAATTTGTCTATGGACTTGGAGCTGTCAAAAACGAGGGACGTGGAATTTTCTTGGTATAGATCGCGGACGATTTTAATATGTGTTATTAAGGGCTTAACCCAAGGGAAATCGGTGCGGACATCGTAAGAAACAGTATTCGATCAAGGGCTGAAGATATTTTGGCGTGAAGGCCACTTTTGAGTGTATTTCCTGTGTGTGTGAAATAACCTATATCCACGCGGTGTGCGACAAGTGGACTTGTTAATTACTATTTCTGGGTTCGGATGCATCCCGGGGTAGGAGGGTTGTGTTTAGATTCATCGTGGAAGGTGATCTACGTGTCACGGCACCGACACGCCTTGGTCTCCGCAGCGAAGGGTCTTCGTGCGAGGACTACTTGATGAGGTCATCATACAACTGTCTGGTAGGACATTTTATATTAAATATTAGATCATAAGATACTTGTATACTATAAATCTGGGACAGCTATGGGCCCCTGCTCCAGCTGCAAGTATCGCCCTTTAGCATACAATTAGTGGTGTCTGAGCGTGGTTATGGAATCCTCGCACCAGTGACGTCGATGCCCGTCACTAGTCAGTATTACTACTTTTTATATGCTACAATTTCTGGTAGCAACGAGCGTTTATATCAAACACCCTTTCTCGTCGACTATTTCATCTTACAAAATTGGGCTTACATAAAAAAACTACGTTTTTTTTTCTCTAGCCTCATAGATTGATTGTTTAAAAAGTAGATGTTATTTAGAGGATCTTAAAAGAAAATAACGACCACCAACACTTAAAAATAACTCTTTATTGTTATACACAGCAATATCAGAGCTGATATGGATTAATTAGAATAACATGATAATACCTATATACTCTTAACCACAAAATATTATTATCCTCAGCCAATTAACCCTGTTGTGCTGTGAATACCCAACTGACCGTTACACAAAGGGTTTTTATACCGGTTATAATTTATTGAGGTAATATTTATATGTCACTATTGTTTCGATAATTTATTTGTTTTAATCCGACTTTTGTTTGACATTTTCGGTTATTTAAATTCAATTTCAGATATAAAAAAAATAAAACATAGCAAATCGTTCCTTCAGGGAGTACAAAGTTTTTCACTTTCTCTGATTATGGAATAGTATATTACGATACGAGAGCGATGAAACGTTTTCTGACGAGTGTGAGTTTGCGGCACGAGCCGAAGGCGAGTGCTGCAATCACACGAGTCGAGAAAAAGTTTCTCGCACGAGTTTCGTATAATTTTTCATAGCACAAGTGCGGAAAATGCCGACTTTACGCACGCGCAGCGTGCGTAAAGCGGTCATTTTACGCACAGTGTGCTATAAAAATATTTTTAAAACTCAAATACGTCTGACTGAATTTTTAACCGCTTAAATGGTGTAGTGGTTCATCTTGACAACTAATCGCGGATTTAAAGCGCTACGGCAAAAAAATGTAAATGAGGTCTTTTTAGACACCAATTCTCCTAGTTTGACAATTTGGAATGATATATAGATTGCAATTATATTTTATTAGATGGGTTTTAACAGTATCTAAGACCTGCCCCCCTATTCTGTATCTTTAGTTGCCAACTGCACGAGGTGCCTATCATCAAAAACATAGCTAAAAACTGAAATTTCAAAATTGCCTTTAGTGGGTATTGAACTATTAACAATCTGTGTCGTCCCTTCAAGTGCGAAAATATCCTTAGGACATCGGAATTCGATAGTATATCTATGTTTTTGATGATATACACCCAGTCCAGAAGGCAACTAGAGATACACAATAGGCCCGCTGGCTAAACGAAATTTTGATAGCAACTTTGGTACATTTTATATTAATAAAATAACCAGCCAAGTGCGTGTCGGGCCACGCGCAATGTAGGGTTCCGTAGTTGCCCTGTACAATATGCGGACTTCTTCTCCTAGTACATTTTATAAGTTTGTCGACTAATACAGATCGCGCCAAACTTCTAGTACGCTCGGAAGTTGCATAGATTTTGCTCCTGCTGATTCGAATCGCCCCGTGTTTAGAGGGGACTAAAAGTTTGGCGCGATCTGTACTCGTTAACTTGTAAAGCCTACTTAGCTGTGATAGTTTTCCTTTTAATTTCGTTATGTATACAACAGCCGTGATTTTTTTCACGTCTCTATATACAACCGTTTCGCTGGCAGGGGAGAAGGACACTTGACTCATTTACATCTCATAACACTTTTAAGTTTAATATTTCGCGACAAACCCTGGATCGAAAAATGGTCTGGTCACACCCTCAATATTATTGAATTATCTAACCAACGACACCCCACATTAGGGGATAGACGAGAAAAAAAAATCATCCCCACTTTACGTGTAGGGGAGGTACCCTAAAAAAATCTTTTTCAATATTTTACTATACCACTTTATTGGCGTGATAAATATGTATACCCATGCTAAATTACAGCTTCCTAGTACTAATAGTCTCTAAGCTAAGCCGCGGACAGACAGACAGACACGGACATGGCGAAACATGGACATGGCGTTGTTGACTACGGAACCCTAAAAACCGACTTTTTGCTACTTTTCCTCGAATCCGTTCCTCTCGCACTGAGGGTATTTTCGCATATGGAGTAACAGGGACGCTAAAACTTTAACATATCACGTTAAATTCCGACTGTGCCCGAAGTACGGCGATTGATTGGATTCAGCCCAGATCACGCTGCTGCTGGTACGTAATAATCGTAGGTGAAATGATAGAAAATGACATCCACATATACGAAGAAACACCTCTGACACCCCATAAATTTATGCCGTTAAGATAATTTAATTTTGAAAATACGATATGGTGAGATAACGCAACGGGTTAAGGCTGCGCCGAGCGTAGAACGATTAGACACCTCGCTTGTTCTCTCGTGGACGTTTTTAATGGTGGTCTAAATTATTGAATTTAACAGAAAAAAATCATATTTAATTTACCAGACAAAATTTTAAAAATGTAAAACGGCCCAATTGTATTTTATAACGTTTGTGATTGTCTTGAGTTGTGGTTCAGACAAAATTCGACAGTTAAGTTATTGAAATGACTAAAACCCCAATACCTTTTTTAGATTTCGGGCCTACTTTAGATAGATTTGTTTCTTACACTATATGTTATTTTTTATATTCGCTGCGGCGGAAGTGTAGATACATTTTCTGTGATAATACATATATATTTTATTTATTTATCATTGAAATATTATTCAATAAATCAATTTAACAGTGACTGTCGTTTAAGATTATTTTGCTCGGCGTCCTCTTAACAAGCAAATGATAATAATACTGGAATACTTTCGAGAGTTTACTGTCAGGCCCGGACTTAGAGACCCAGGGCCCCTCGGCACTTGACATTTGGGCCCTCCAATCGTAAAGCTAGTTTGGAAATTCAGCAAATAAAATGCACTAGTACAGAAAATATAATTTTTAACCGTCTTTAATTACTATAAATAAACATCAGAAACAATGTTATCTATACTATATAATATAGGTATATGTCACTGAAGTTACGGTTTGTTCACGCAATACTAGACATAGACAGAATGCATTCTTATCAAGAGCGAGTTTTCTTTTCAATAATATTTCGCTTGACATAGATTTGTTTTGTTCAAGCACATCATCAGTCAAAAGGCTTTAACACTTTTATACTTTGAAAACGAGTAGATAAATTCTTTCAATTTATCTTTTCTGAAATGTTATTTGTTTATTTTTAATAAACTAAAATTTTATATTATATATTATGTAGTATTTTTAAGCTAAAACTGTAAGTTAAACTGTTATCCATTAGGTGACGATTTTTTATCGGCATTACCTTTTTGTTTGTTAATCTTCTTTTGAGTAAATAAATAAATAAATAAAACGGTTGTCATACGTCCGCCTATTTCCGCCTGCCGTCAGACAGAAAACTACCTGATAGGGGTAACTGGGTGGTTGGGGCCCTTAGGCTGGCTGAGCCCCTAGGCCCGGGCCTTGTAGGCCCAACTAAGTGCCAAAATGGCTGAAAATGAGTTAATAAAACAGCTGTACTCGGTTTGTTGTGCTCTTTCTTCTGATAAGACCAGTTAAATGCAGGACCTCTTGGACCTGAAATTTTAAAAATTTTGTGCCAACTAAATACCTAATGAATCTTTGAAACTGTCAAAATTATTTTGTTAAAACAATAAAACTTGCGCTAAGCTGATTTTCCCAGTATACCCTTGTACTATTTATGACATTCATTGAGTTTGACCCAACACGAAATAAAATAAAATTGATTTTCACAAGAAAGAGATGAATGTATACATTTCCAAGTAAATTGTCTGATTATTATCTAACTCGTAATTCTCGTAAACAAGAAACGCAATGATTACGGAAAAAAATGGAAAATCTTTGATGACGTCACATTTTGAAGGTTTACGTAGACAGTAGTGTTGTTAATTGAAACGTAACTGAACTAATTTTCTTTTGAAACCCTTATTTTTCGAGTTTTTTCACTGAGTATGTCTCTGTAGGTATAAATCCAACACAAATTAGTATAAGACCTTTTCAAACTGAGAAGAAATTCAGTATGGTAGATCTTTGATGACGTCACATTTTGAAAATTTACGTAGATAGTATTGTTGTTAATTGTAACGTAACTGCACGAATTTTCCTTCGAAACCCTTATTTTTTCGAATTTTTTCACTTAGTATGTCTCTGTATAGATCTGACACAAACCTCTTCGGATAAGACCTTTTCAAACTGAGAAGAAATTCAATAGAAAGCATATTGGACATTCCAAATTTGACGTTGCACGCTTTACGTAACAGTTGAATTAACAGCCAACGTTCTATGCTAAAAAGATTTGTGTCACATAATACTTGTAATGGTTTTTGTGTCTCCATTGGGCACGAATTCTCCGAATGGCTCAAAGCTACGTTCCTGAGTTTAAATAGAAAATTTGAATTTCAACATCTTGATTAATATATTCCATTAACTAGGGCATAAGAAGTCTTGAAAAATAAATGGCTCAACATGCTGTAAATTTTAAAATTCGCTGTCATGAATATTTTATAATGCTAACGAGTTTCATTATTTTACAAAAAAGAAATGCAATATGTTTCTTCACAAATGTAATTAACCACGAATGCAAAGCAGACGCGAGCAACTGCATTATTACTCAGTTTATTTTAAGGGGTACGTCAAAAAAGTGAAAGTCTGTGGTCTTGTGATTTGTGTACTCGACCACCAATCTGAAGGTCAGAAGTTTAAATCCCGTAGGGGCGCTTTTGTGTTCAGCCCGGCTGTTTTGGGCTGTGATGTGTTTGTGCCCAAAGTACGGCGGCGCTAGGGCTCATCACCCACCACGTTGGGACGTAATAATCTTCGTCGGTAAAATGTGGGTGTAGGAGTATGGACTGTAAGTTGCATTTAATTTTCATAGTCAATACTCGGTAGCCCCCCCGGGGATTTATGGCGTATTATCTTGTTAAAGCAAAGCCTCGGTGTTTGTTTGTCTGTCCATACACATATATGAGCCAAGCGAAGCGGAAAAAAAAGCAAAGCGGAGCGGAGCGAGACGTCAAGTTTGAACAGAAATATGATCTGCCTGGGCACATATTGATTTTCCCAATTCTACGATATGCCGACGATATTTATTTCAACATAAAATCTTATGTTGAAATAAATAAAATAAAATAATTCTCTCGTCCCATTGGAAATCACATGAAATTACATACATTACAATACACAATTTAAATAACAAAAATTTTAAATCAATAAAATTAGGACAAGATTCGAATTAGATTATTTACAATTATTATAATAAATTAATTATAATTATTTATTAGGTAAGCAAAGTTTGACAATCCAATGCTTCAATAAAGGATTGTCAAATTTACTAGAAAATGTCCTCAGGATGTCACTGAATAAGGAAGATTATTTTTACGTACAACGGAACAAAGTAGGTAAGTAAATGAACAGGTATCTTTATGAAAGCCCGAAATCTGCTCATGTTAGTGAACAATATCTGAAATTTATTAATTCCATAAGCATTTTCACGTTGCTATACTACTAATTCGAGAATTTATTGTGCCTACGGGCAGGACAATTTTTTTTCGTTTGTGCGGTTATGTTTCTTTGGTTTTGTTCGGTATTTTATGTGATTTCATTTAAATATATCTTTCATTCACACCTGGTATACACCAGTATTTTTTTTTATTAGCATAAAACAGTAAAAAAAATTGTTCGATATATTTCGAAATGAAGCTTATAAAAGCAAAATATAAATTGTATATATAGGTATATTAACATTTTAATCGCATATGCAAACACTTACATAAAGAAAACAATTTTATATGTCCGAGTATTTATAGCATCAGATGTTGATAAGTAAATTGCATTTTCATTGACATAACGTGCATACTTTATAGTTTTGTACAACGTTATCGTAACAAACCTAGCAAAAATAAATATTCATGTACTAACTAGTACTTTTACTATGCAAATCACAAATATTATTAAAATAACAGCAACTAAAGGAGGTTGTTGGCCGTATAAAACTTAAATTGGCTCAAAATATTAAACAACCTCTCGCAACCCAGACAATAAGTACCAAACTAGTGTCGAAATACGTCCCAAGCGACCTTAGGTGGGTTAACTATTCCATGGAAACTTCAATTTTGCCCTAAAATGGTTTTGAGAGACCAACAACTGAAGTTTTGCTGTAAAATCGTCGCTTATAGGTCTTTAACAAGCTTTTGGGTAAAAGGTTATTTGGGCGAAACTGGATAACGTTTGGTCTGGGTCATGGGTCATATTCAATTTGCTTGCGAAATATTAAGGAATATCCCGCTAAGGTGATCGAGTAATAAATACTTGCAAATGTTACGATCTACACGGCAAAAGACCGAAGATGAAAAAGCATAGACTTTTTTTATCTTGACAGTTTTTTCTTCATTGTCGTGCATATTTTATAGTTATTTGTGCAGGTGGCGATGATCAGGTTGTGTATGCGGGCCTCTTTTCGATCAGTTTCCACTTTAAATAACATAGACCTAGCATCAGATAAATAACGAGGGTGCGTTTTTAAGTTCGCGGGAATCGCAAATATTTTTCTGTTTTCTTTACATTCACCTGCTAGCCAAATACATTCTTCCGATCATTCAATAAGCTTGGACACCATAAAAAAAAGATTTATTTTTGTCCTCCACACGCTGAAACTGTGTCCTTCACTTCTTCATCGCTTGAAAATTTCTTGCCACGAAGATCTTTCATGTTTGGGAATAGATAATAGGTCTGGACTTGGTGGATGGTTGATCATCTCGAAGCCTGACTTTTGTAGGGGTGCTATGGAACTTGTTAACGTAGTGCAAGAGCAAGACGCCTTTCGTCAGTTTTCCTCGTCTTTTTTTTTTGCTTGCTCTTTTCAAACGCTCCAGAATTCTCGTTTCCCGTAGTAATTGACCCGTAGTATTTTCCAGTTATATTAACGCCATTGTCTTTATAATCGATCAGCAGGATTCCTTTAGTATTCCGGAAAACAGTCGCCATTACTTTTCCGATCGACTGCGACACCTTGAACTTCTTAGGCTGTGGTGTTTTTTTATGTCACTGCATAAGTCTTGTTTAGACTCAGGTTCATAATGATGAACCCAAGTTTCATTTCTAGTCACAATTCAACTCAACCTGATCCAAACCTGGACCTTTTTTTTTTAATTGTCTCAATTACTTTGTCATTTGTAAACCAGGGTTCATTATCTGTGTTCGGAGGGTTTTTGGTGTTTTCTCTAATTTGTTTTTGTAAATCATTTGTATCGCGCGTATCGTCTGGATAAAATTTGTTAAGTAGTGCTCTGGCTGTTTCTTCGCTATTAGTAGTGAATTTATCATTGTTAATACGTAGATTTGATGGTGGTTGTGCCTAGGGGTTACTTTTTATAAGCCTATTTGTTAGCGACCAGATGTCTTTTTTCAGCAGTCAAGCAGAAATCTTGAAAACTTGATGTTGCAGCATTTTTTATGGCCTCGGTATATTCTGTTTTTATTATATTTCTTTCAATGAGAGCCTCATCGATTGATCGATTCTTAATTTTAAGGTTGTGTATATCGTGATGGTTTTTAATAACTTTTTTTTTTAAGGCTTCAAGAATTTCGTTCCACCAAGGATTATGAAAGTGTTTAGCTGTTGTTTTCTTAATCATGATTAGGTCGCAAGTAGTAATCTATTTCTTCTCTGGAGAGGATCATAATATCTTTTGTTAAGAAGTCAGTGTTAAAATAGTTCCAGTTGAATTTGGTTGTGTTGTATTTGAAGGTCGAGGTGTTATTTTTGCGCATAATATTTCTTTTGTTGATTGATATATTGAATTCTATAACGTTGTGTTCAGAGGAGGCGCAAGCATCAAGGTTGATTTTCCAGTTATGTGTTTGATCATAATTGCTTTCTGTAACTAATGTTAGGTCAATAATTGAAGTGCGTGAGGTTCCATGGGTTACTGTTTCGAAGGTAGGGGTCTTGCCTTCATTACATACAATAAGTTCATTAGTGATTGTAAAATTAACAACATCATTACCCCTTTTATTGGTTGTTTGAGATCCCCATATAGGGTGCCAGCCGTTAAAGTCACCGCCAATAATGTGGATAGTATCGGAGTTGTTATGATTTTTGATACATTGTTCTAAGCTATTAGGAGTATTATTTTTGTCGATAGTAGGTTCAAAGGATACGCTTGCAATGAAAATTTTCCTTCGGTTGTTCATTGTTAGTAATACAATACCGAGATTAGGAGTGGAGTATTTAGTGACTCCGAGTGTTGCGCCACATCCATTTTTTATGAGTACGCACGCTTTGACTCTTTCTGTGTCAGTGAATTGATATACATTATAACCCAGGGTCGATTTAGTTGTCATATTTTTGCCAACGTAAGGTTCGGTGACTAGACAATTTCGTAATCGTTGTTATCTTTGTTATAGAGGTACAAAAACGCACGCGTTATAACAGCGCAGTGCTCGATTTTCTCCGTTGTGAACGCTGTCTTCCCGCTTAAGTTGCTTGGTTGATAATAGTTCAGAGACTAATGAGCCGAGTGTAATAAAACTCAGTATTTATACTAAGAGTTACTTAACACGTTAAAGATACTAATGAGACACATCACCCTTCTCCAACCCACCATTCCGCGAACATAAAACGCACCTCGTATTTCTAGTGATCGTATCGAACAACTGTTCTAATCAAACATGCAATGCCTGCGCAAATATTTTTATTTCTTAGTTTTCCATAGAAATTTAAAATTCTATGTTTAAAATTGTCATAGACGGAACGGATAAAATCACGTACACAAATATTTCCTGTACAAAATTAGAAAATCGATATTGTAGTCCAGCGGTAATTTCAGTTGAAAGTTTCAACCGCTTGCAGCGAGATTTTAGGTCAACCGTAAAGGTATCATCGAAATTGCCGCTAACCCACTTTTTGCTCTTAAGGCAGGGTTCCCTCGATTTTGTCTCTTTTCGAATTAATTTTAAACCGTGAAATCGAGATACCTAGTTGAATTTTGAAAAAAAAAGTGTAAATTTCACTTTTTGATCTTAAATAAACTCGGCCGTTCGTTTCGCGATTACTTGCATTTCCCTGCATCCAATAAAATCGTAAAGATAGGTTTAAACCATGATCTAAAGAAGTATCATTTCGTACGATTAATATTACGTTTTTGACAACAAAGCTTATCCCAAAATAAACGTCGTCCAAAATGAGATATAAAACGGCCGTTATATTAAAAATAATAAACAAAAACACATTGAAATCGCGAGATTTCTCATCGGCTTGCTTCCACTGAGCGGGATAGACGAGTGTTAAATGAAAGCGTTGGAGGAGGACCGATTTCTCCGAATACCCTTGCCTATAAAATATTGCAATAAGAGTGAAAAGTAGTCCTGCGGATGTTTCTATGATAGTATGTACCAGTTTGTCCGCTGGGGAATATTTGCACGTGTATTTGTACACGTAAATCAAAACCGACAAGTATATTTTTTATATTTATTTATTTCTGTTTATTCTGGAAAACAAACGTTTACAGAAATTTTATAAGTAACTTATATTCTAATTGACCTGTAGTTCCAAAGCGTAACTAAGTTAATTATTTCAAATAGCAAAAATTAAATCTTACATACATATTTACGTAAAATAAGTTCAAGTTGGTAGGTACTTACAAATAACTTAATATGTTTAGGTAATTACAAATATTCTATATCTTATAATTGACAATTTTTGATACAATTAAAATACAATATAAGTTTAAATAATAATAAGTAAATGACTGTTTATTTTCAGATTCAAAATCCATAGGATTAAAAATAGGTTCGTAAAAAAAAGGGAACATGTACAAAATTGATTATTTAAATAACCCAATGGATCGTTCCACACAGAATTTCTGGATGTGACAATCTATTCGGTCCGCAATCATCTTCAGGGTGCCGTTGCCACTGCACCGTAGTCTGAGTAGCATAGAGGCAGTTTTCTTGCGCATTATGGCGTAAAAATCATCTGTACGCGCCTCCGCAAACATGCCAGATGTACTGCAGAATCGCGGCAGCCGCAACAGCATCCTAAAGGCGTTATTATATTGCACACGCAGGACGCTGTAGGATCGTTGCGTGTACTGAAAGATTTAATCAAATTTGTTGTGTTTTTCCGTCTTTTTATTTATTTAGTTTGTAAAATCAAAACTGACGTCTAAAAGTGTTATGTTATTTTTTACGAAACACTATATGGACTATAAACATTTTCACAGTGATTTTGTTTCAAGTTTGTTGCTGCAATCGCCTGCAGCTAAAATCCAGATCAGACGATAAATCGTTCCATGTAAGCCTTAGGGCTTACGTTAACGTTCTATTGCACGTGGACTGATGCGGACTATCTGACCAAACCAAGTAGGCACCACACTAGACTTTATCAGATAGCCACAGATGTGATTTTGAATAAACAGATTGATTTTCATGATCAAGTTGATAGTATTTGCATTTGGTGACGCAGTGATGTTAATCTCGTTTTGTGATTGACAAATATATCATGTTTCTACAGGCTTGTTGGCATGTGGCTAGTTGGTAGGTAGGTAAAATACCATAATTAAAAAGGTTTTAAATATTAACAGAAACTATTACTAGAAATTACAATAATAAATCTAAAAAACTAAAACTAACATGAAATTTACAAAAATTTTTGATTAAAAAGACCAAAGACTATCTCTAAAGACATTATTAGGAGTACGGAATTCACCGTGTTTGGTTTTTATATTTTCCCGAATTTTCAGCAGTTACATAATCTGCCATGGTCGCGAAACACGGTGAATACCCACCGTACTACTAATAATATTTATAGTGAACGTGTAAAATCTTATCACTAAAGACGTCCAGCCCCACTATTCTGTATCTTTAGTTGCCAACTGCACGAGGTGCCTATCATCAAAAACATAGCTAAAAACTGAAATTTCAAAATTGCCTTTAGTGGGTATTGAACTATTAACAATCTGTGTCGTCACTTCAAGTGCGAAAATATCCTTAGGACATCGGAATTCGATAGTATATCTATGTTTTTGATGATAGACACCCAGTCCAGAAGGCAACTAGAGATACACAATAGGCCCGCAGTTCATATGGTCGCTATAACTGATTATATAATATACGGAGTAATCCTTGGCATTAGAGAGCCAATAAGCCAATACGCTAAATATGTCTAGTAGAAATTCTTTCTCCTTTTGGTGCCTCACGTAGATTACACCAGGGGTTCAGCTTTAGACGTTGCTGATTTAGCATTGCTTTCTCTCTCATTCAGTGTTGCTAGTTTAGCAACATCCATGTAAAGCGGGCTAAAGACCAGCCCCTGTATTCTGTATCTTTAGTTGCCAACTGGACTAGGTGCCTATCATCAAAAACATAGCTAAAAACGGAACTTTCAAAATTGCCTTTAGTCGGTATTGAACTATCTACGTACTGTGTCGTCACTTCAAGTGCGAACATGTCCTTAGATAATCGGAATTCGATATTATAGCTATGTTTTTGATGATAGACACCAAGTACAGATGGCAACTAAAGATACATAATAGGCCCTCTGGTGAAATAAAACAGTTTTGGAATTCATGGTGGGAGCTACAAGTATAAAATGGTTGTATACTTGTAGATTTTCGGATTTTCTACTAGGCTTATTTAGTGTGTTTAGGCTTATAACATGCAAAATAAGCCTAGTAGAAATTCTTCCTCCTTTTGGTGCCTCACGCAGATTACACCAGGGATCCCAAACGGGGGCTTTAGACGTTGCTGATTTAGCATTGCTTTCCCTATCATTCAGTGTTGCTAATTTAGCAATATCCATGTAAAGCGGGCTAAAGACACAAGATCAAAAAAAAAAATTTGTAATTCGTGGAGGTAACTACAACTATAAAATGGTTTTCGGATTAACTTACCGAAGAAGGGCCATGTCAGAAGTACCCGGAATAGAAGAGCTTGCATGACTAGATTGATGGATGTGGAAGTGGCGAAAGAGGTGTGTCTGGATCGAAGCAGGTGGAAATCTGTAGTCTCTGCCTACCCCTCTGGGAGACAGGCGTGAGTATATGTACCTATATGTATGTATGTTTCGGTATAGAAGTGTAACTAAACACGTAATTAAGAGTCAACTTACGAGAAGTTCTTAATCGTTTTTGTTCTAACCGTCCACGTTATTTGGAGTTGTTTTATAAATTCCTTGCTTATAGTCTGCAATCTTGTATTTTTTCATTACCACTGCATGGTGTCTAAAAGCGACTCAAGATAGACAATCCAATGTTCATACAAAAACTATGGTCTACAACCTCATAAACCGTAATAAATTTTCAAACCGAGAAATACGATAAATTTAAAAAATAAATAATGGTACCAAAAAAAAAAAAGATGAATATATTTTAACACACTGTTTTTGATTCTATAATAAGCAAATTATAACGCATTTAATAAATATTTACTCTCCATTGTTCACAGGGCCCCTGCTCGCTGGGTAGGATGCGGCGGCATGCACCGCATCGTGCTACTGATGGCGTTGCTCACCAGGGCCGCAGCCCCTAATGTCAGCACCACTGGTAATATTCTAAGGGCTTACGGCAATATTAGTATCAAAAGCTGCATTTTAGGCAGAAAGCAAGCCGCTTTGTCCAGTAATACTAAGGACCAATATGAATGATTTCATCCGAGGAAATGAAAATTTCATTCACTAGAATTCAAGATGGCGGACCTTTTCCAACATGGCGGCTGCATAATTTAAAAAATTTATAGAATCAAAACGGCTTCACCGATTTTAATTATTAGGGTGTCAATCAATTTGTGTTGACATATTGAATAATAAAAAAAATATACCATATAAAAAATTAAAGATGGTAGCTGAATATTAATAAAATTATGAAATTTTCTAAATATTTTTTTCATTCTTATGATAATAACAACCAAATTTTCTATGATATGGTCACATGTTTTTATAATTTAATAAATTGTGATAATATTATCTACAAAACAAAAAAAAAATCTTGAAAATCCGATGAGTAGTTTTTAAACTATACGCATTTCGAAAGAACCGCGCGGTTTCGAATGTCATCACTGCACGTGATGTGATGCATCATAAAATCAAAACGAGTGCACCAATTTCAGTAATTTATACATCAGATGATTTGTATTTATATCTTGTAATTTATAAAGTCTTGTGAAAACCGGCCAAGTGCGAGTTGGACTCGCGCACAAAAGGTTTCGTACCAAGTACACAACTGTTTATTTGTTTTGGTCACAAGTTACTAATTTCATTATGAATTGATGTTTCAATGTTTTGATTTCCTACAGTAGGTATGATTTCTCATAATAATAACATACAGGAATTTCGAAATTCCTAACTAGTTTAGTTTTTGAGATAGACTCCGCAATAAAAATGTTCTAAAACTAACAGAAGGCCCCATTTCTTTATTTTTAAGGTATAAATTAGCATTAAATACATTAATCCTCTGTATCAAAAGCTTCATCCGATGTGGTTGAACTGAAAGAAGAAAAAATTCATATGAAATCAGCCCAGAATGTACCTATATCATCAATTATCGAAGGTATTTTTATAAGTAAAAATTAAAGAGATACCTTTCGTTTTTGCAGCTGCCTTTGCATGTGCTGCATTGCATCGTGCAGGGTAGACCCACCCGTCGACACGAGCAACGCATTGTTTTGCAGCCTTTTTTATCTCCCAGGCTTCAGACCATTGTGGTACCCAACTGTCATCAGATGATTTCCAACCCCAAGAGGATGGAGATGGCACAGCGGCATTGTCGAGAATAACGGAAGTGCCCCATAAGTGTCCCGCTTGATAGGTGGCACGGAGCAAGTGTTTTTGTAATGCCGCCGATGTTGGTGGGATGCTTGTTACGAATTTATTCTTGGTAGCAAATAGTTCCTTGCGTACCAAGTTGACCGACGAATGCGCTGTTTGTGAATCGTACAGGTAGCAGGTGAACTTTTCCAGCATAGCCATAATTTCTTTAGGAAGACTTTGTATTGGCTGCGATATTTCTTTTAAAGCTGGTGTAACTTCAGGGTGTGACAACCACGTTTTGAAGCATGACTTCTTTCTTTATGTATGGAAATAAGAAGTAGTGTCACAGCCTGTAAAGGCGTGAAAGCCACGAAGAGCAGTTGATCTGTCAGGGCCCAAAGTGTTGGCAATTCTATGAACTTCGACATAACGGCGTTTATTTGCCGTCCCGGTCAATAGCCACAATTCTTGCAGGCCACTCTCAGTTAAAGTTTTATAAAATGATATCAATAACACCAAAACATCTGTGTCGGAAGATCTGACCAGAATACGCGTGATTCCCTGTTCTGCCGTATCCTTTGCGTGAAGTACGATGCGGCCATCGGCTTGTTCTGCATGCGTTCCTATTGTTTTTCCAGAAATTGCGGTGCGAGTGTAGTCTGAAGAAGTCACTAGATTAGCAACATTTGTCACCACATTAGTAGCATCAAAGTCATTCAGGAAGGCTTGCCCCAGAAACTTTCCGATTCCGACACAGATGTTTTGGTGTTATTGATATCATTTTATAAAACTTTAACTGAGAGTGGCCTGCAAGAATTGTGGCTATTGACCGGGACGGCAAATAAACGCCGTTATGTCGAAGTTCATAAAATAGCCAACACTTTGGGCCCTGACAGATCAACTGCTCTTCGTGGCTTTCACGCAATTACAGGCTGTGACACTACTTCTTATTTCCATACATAAGGAAAGAAGTCATGCTTCAAAACGTGGTTGTCACACCCTGAAGTTACACCAGCTTTAAAAGAAATATCGCAGCCAATACAAAGTCTTCCTAAAGAAATTATGGCTTTGCTGGAAAAGTTCACCTGCTACCTGTACGATTCACAAACAGCGCATTCGTCGGTCAACTTGGTACGCAAGGAACTATTTGCTACCAAGAATAAATTCGTAACAAGCATCCCACCAACATCGGCGGCTTTACAAAAACACTTGCTCCGTGCCACCTATCAAGCGGGACACTTATGGGGCACTTCCGTTATTCTCGACAATGCCGCTGTGCCATCTCCATCCTCTTGGGGTTGGAAATCATCTGATGACAGTTGGGTACCACAATGGTCTGAAGCCAGGGGGATATGGCATGAGTTATCTTACTTAGACCATTGCGGTTGTAAAAAAGGTTGCGAAACAATGCGTTGCTCGTGTTGACGGGTGGGTCTACCCTGCACAATGCAATGCAGCACATGCAAAGGCAGCTGCAAAAACGAAAGGTATCTCTTTAATTTTTACTTATAAAAATACCTACGATAATTGATGATATAGGTACATTCTGGGCTGATTTCATATGAATTTTTTCTTCTTTCAGTTCAACCACATCGGATAAAGCTTTTGATACAGAGGATTAATGTATTTAATGCTAATTTATACCTTAAAAAATAAAGAAATGGGGCCTTCTGTTAGTTTTAGAACATTTTTATTACGGAGTCTATCTCAAAAACTAAACTAGTTAGGAATTTCGAAATTCCTGTATGTTATTATTATGAGAAATCATACCTACTGTAGGAAATCAAAACATTGAAACATCAATTCATAATGAAATTAGTAACTTGTGACCAAAACAAATAAACAGTTGTGTACTTGGTACAAAACCTTTTGTGCGCGAGTCCAACTCGCACTTGGCCGGTTTTCACAAGGCTTTATAAATTACAAGATATAAATACAAATCATCTGATGTATAAATTACTGAAATTGGTGCACTCGTTTTGATTTTATGATGCATCACATCACGTGCAGTGATGACATTCGAAACCGCGCGGTTCTTTTGAAATGCGTATAGTTTAAAAACTAATCATCGGATTTTCAAGTTTTTTTTTAGTTTTGTAGATAATATTATCATAATTTATTAAATTATAAAAACATGTGACCATATCATAGAAAATGTAGTTGTTATTATCATAAGAATGAAAAAAATATTTAGAAAATTTCATAATTTTATTAATATTCAGCTACCATCTTTAATTTTTTATACGGTATATTTTTTTTATTATTCAATATGTCAAAACAAATTGATTGACATCCTAATAATTAAAATCGGTGAAGCCGTTTTGATTCTATAATTTTTTTAAATTATGCAGCCGCCATGTTGGAAAAGGTCCGCCATCTTGAATTCTAGTGAATGAAATTTTCATTTCCTCGGATGAAATCATTCATATTGGTCCTTAGTATTACTGGACAAAGCGGCTTGCTTTCTGCCTAAAACGCAGCTTTTTTTCCTAAGCCCTATGACTATAAGAGTAATTCCGTGGTTCACAGGGCCACTGCTCACTGTATAGATGTGGATATTTACAGAAAAAGAAAACAGGTACAGATAAGGTGAAAATAAGAGGGAGGTAGGGAGGCTTATTCACAATTTTTACAATTTATTCCCATAGCTTAATTTCTGAAAAAAAAAAAACAATTTTTATTTTTAGAGAATATACGCCATTTTAGTACATGGTTTTCATTATTTTGGTATATAAATTAACCATAATTTTTTTATGATTTTTTAAAAAATTGTCCGATATGACGTCACTTGAGAATTATATTAATTATACTGATTGACAATCAGTATAATTAATAAAATTAATAAATATAAAAACCAGTGATTGTGATGTATGATTGCCTAAAAAAGAAGTGGTCAGTAGACAGACAGAGGTCTACTCATCTGTCAAATCAGTCGGCAGCAAATTATTATAAAATAAATTGATAGCAAAGGACACATTTCTAAACAGCCATAGACAGCCATTTCTAAACAAGGCAAATGGAAGTTGCAGCGTTTTCGTAAAAATATTCATCATCATGAGGTTTCTGTCATCATTTGACATCTGTCAAATCAGTCGGCAGCAAATTATTATAAAGTAAATTGATAGCAAAGGACACATTTCTAAACAGCCATAGACAGCCATTTCTAAACAAGGCAAATGGAAGTTGCAGCGTTTTCGTAAAAATAAAGAAAGAAAGAAAGAAAGAAAGAAATTTATTTGGGGACAAAAAGAATACATGGAAAAGCAACATATAGGTACATAATAACTATTAACTTAAAACCAGTACTTATAATTAACATATTAATCACAATAGTCTAAGATTAGGATGAAACTATCCCATGCATTCAACGTCACCAAATTGGCCATAACTCAGCATGGTGCTGTGACGCAATAATACATACTTATACAAACATAATGTATGCATACTACGCCACAACGCTGGTATTCTGTAACAGCCAGGTTGGGAGTGATATGCGATTGCGGACGCAAAAGTTTGGTTTGCAATAGATTAAAAGATGGCGGGAAGTACGGAAATAAAAGTAATAAATGTAGGTTTTGACTACCAGAATTTTATTCGGGCAGAGTTTCTGCCTACGACTGTGTTAGCAAGAGAATGATGTCACTGCGAACCCAACTTGTATTTATATCCTATCTTCCCTCCACAGTGACATCATTCGGAAGCAACCACAAAAATCAACACAACTACTAACAAAATATTTTAAATACCATAAATTATTATAAAATTTATGTTGACAAATTCGATAAATGGTACTGATATTTATAAAGGTTACCATATATTTCAAACATTTAAATTGAATCAAATAACAAAACGGAAGTTACCTTATCAATACCTTCTTGACTTGTACTAACATTTTTAGCAGCAAATATAACAACTAACAAATAATACATCTCAAAATAACTAAGATCTTATATTACTTACTTATGATATATCCCAGAATAATTTATAATCTTACATTCGGCCTTTCCTGACCCTAAGTTTGTCCTCAAACTTACTGACCCTAAGTTTGTCCTCAAATTTACACAATTTGAACTATAGATTCTTTATGTAAATCAATCCCACATTGATGACTATCTCTACGAGTAAGTATACAACAAGGTTAACAGATGGATCTTTCAACATCTATCTCTCATCAAACAGATGGTTCTCTAAACATTTGTAATGCCCTGATATTGGTAACAGGTGGATCTATCAACATCTGTATATTTATAAAACAGTTGGTTCTGTCCTTACAATCAATGGATGGATCTATCAACATCCGAAATATCTAATAAACAGATGGATCTATCAACATCTGTCCTTACAGTCAATGGATGGATCTATCAACATCCGAAATATCTAATAAACAGATGGATCTATCAACATCTGTCCTTACAGTCAATGGATGGATCTATCAACATCCCAAAATATCTCTAAAACAGATGGATCTATCAACATCTGTCCTTACAGTCAATGGATGGATCTATCAACATCCAAAATATCTCTAAAACAGATGGATCTATCAACATCTGTCCTTACAGTCAATGGATGGATCTATCAACATCCAAAATATCTCTAAAACAGATGGATCTATCAACATCTGTCCTTACAGTCAATGGATGGATCTATCAACATCCGAAATATCTATAAAACAGATGGATCTATCAACATCTGTCCTGACAGTCAATGGATGGATCTATCAACATCCGAAATATCTATAAAACAGATGGATCTATCAACATCTGCAAATTCTTGTAAATGAATGGATCTAACAACATTCTCCCAAAATATTAATCTATGGCCCTTGACAACCATTGAAACAATTACTCAAATTATGAACAATTACTCTTCTTCAATTAACGTATTTGTATTCCAGGAAAACAACACAAGCACAAATAACTTCTTGGAAATGAATGTACTCGTATTTATTAACATATTTACAAAATAAAATCTTTATAACTCTTTCAATCTAAAGCTTGTAAATACATGGATCTATCAACATCCTCAAAAATATAAATCTATGGCCTTTAACAACCAATAAACAATCACTCAAATTATAAATAATTTATATTCTTAAATTTATATATTCTAGTAAACCAGCACAAGCACAATAAGCACTTTACAAATCTGAAAAAGTTTAATTAATTCTTTCAAATATAATTATTATATATACCTTTATATCAACAACACCATACCACTTTGTGAACAATCGACGTTACTTTTAACCCCTACAGAAAATAATCAACTCATTCATAATTTTCTTCATTACCACTAGTTTGACAATTTGAGCTATCATCATTATCACTATACATTGTAATCCAAGGTTTAATGTGATCTACTGCACAGTTATTACAATAATCTCTTTATGTAATAATTGTTGAACCCTCAATACTTGACACTTCACATTTATTATTTCTTAAAACTTTTGTTATTATGAAAGGACCGGCGAATTTTGGTAGGAGTTTCTTACTCTTATCATCGTTATAAGCTGTATGTTTTAATATTTTTACTAGATCTCCTTTATACGTTCTTGCGATAACTTTATTTTTATCATACCTACCCTTTTGAGCTTTCTGATCTTTTTTAATTTGTACTTCAATATTATCTCTTCTTTTTTTTTTTTTGTATATAACCGGGTCGAAAATTTGAGCAAAATATTATCTCCTGTGCTTACCATTTGAATTCCAAATAACGCTACAGATAGAACTTTGCCTATTCCTTTATTTAATGTATTGTTGAGCCCTCACTGTAATTAACCCCAAAAATGTACACCAATTTTTCTTTCCTATTTTGTTCGTATATGCTGTTAGTGCGTCTAAATCTTTCGACTAGCCCGTTAGAGCGTGGGGATGCCACTGCATTCTGAATGTTCCTTATTTTAACTTCCTCGCAAAAAGTTTTAAACATGTTACATGTAAAAGTCGTGCCCTGATCTGAAATAAGCCTAGGATACCCAAGGTCGTTAATTTGTCTTCTAATGCTAGTTTTGTAGGCACCGATTTCAAATTCCAAAGAGGTTTCAACAACAAAATTTCGTGAATCCATCGACTAAAACTAATAAATAGGAATTTACTTTTGCACTTTTAACAAAAGGTCCTAAGTGATCTACATGTACCGTTACTTTGTGAATTGGATGCAAATGGCCTTCTTTTGGCCCACTTGGCTCTTTGCTGTCGAACGTACTTTGTAACAAAACTTTTCATTTTCGGGAACAAAAAGTCTATTCATTTTACACATGATTTAGTTTACATCGTGTATATTACCCATTTCAATTCGTCACCTATAACTCGAAATATATATTTTTTTTTTATGAGGAAATTCTTCTTTACTCCGAATAATCTTTATCTTAATACGTTGTAATTCAGTATTATTTATTTGTAAGCTTAATAACCAATCTTCTTTTGTTATTTTTAATACACAGGGCATAGAATCGAGCGTTGCATCCAACCCATAAGGTATAGCGTTCCTGCTCAACGCTTCAACGTGGAACATACATTTACCAGGCTTATACTCTATTCTAAAGTTAAATTCCTGATAGTTATCAACCATCTTGCTATTTGAGGAACAAGATCTCGCCTGGCGACCGTGCCTCGTAATGCAAAACAATCCGATACCAAAGTAAATTTTATTAATTAAGTATAACGGCGGATCGACTTAGGGTACATGAATTTATTTCGCGATACGCGACATGTTTCGAATTCCTTTCAAATTCGTTGTGAAAACGTAATTATGAATTAAACTCACAATAGTTACGCAAATTTTATTCCCAACAAGTAAACTCGAAAACACTGAAGCAACGCTATAACTACTAATGTTTCTAACTCGTACGCGTGATAATTCTGCTCGTTAATTGTAGTATTTCTATTAAAGTATGCGATAGGTTTGAGGGGAGCGGATTCATTTTCTTTTTGCATTAAAATGCCTGCTAATCCATGTTTGCTCGCGTCCATGTGTAGGAAAGTCTCATTTTTATGGTTATACAACCCTAACAATGGTCTGTGAATCAAAGCCTGCTTGAGATGTTCAAACGCGTTTTGTTGTTCGGTTTTCCTTATCCAATAACAATTCTTTCGAGTTAAATCTGTCAAAGGTCTACCCAACAAACTGCCTAATTTCTTATACGTTTTTAGGCGTTAGAAACAGTTCAACGGCTTTTATTTTGGCCTGAAATCAACGCATAACCGGTATCCTCCAGTTTTCTTAGTAACAAATATGATGGGGCTTGCATAAGAAGAGTTTGACTCCTCTGCAATGCTATGATTAATTCTTTCACCATGTCACGAACAGTCTCCCGTTCTATATAACTTAATCGATAAGGTCCATGTGATACTGGGGTTTAGACACAATTCATCAAATTACCAACAAAAGTTATTTGCTCTTCCGAAAAGTTGGACTTTATTTGAACATTGGATCTATTAATTTGTGCAAAAGTAGAGCAATTTGTTATCTTATAACAAAAGAGAAGTTGTCTATATCCGGAACACTCTTTCGTGATAGCGTGAGCGCGAACCAAAACTGACCTTTTGTCACTACTAAACTAAAAACTACTACTAAAAGTAGTTCAATCAAGAGATTATACTCAGCGATTTTACAAGTAACTCGTTTATTTTCCCCATTATACAATATTCGGACTTCGGATGACTTCTTGTACTACCCTCTACTAAAATATCACATGATTTTTTATCTGATTTAGCACAATCAATTAAATTCATTGTATCTACAGTTGCATCCGAAACAATCCTAAGAACAAATCTTTCATGAACTTCTACTGGTAATGCCTGAAAGTCCTGTTGCAGATGCTTTAGAATGTCTAGCTTGTCGTTTGTTTTTACAACAAGAACGTCCGGTCTCCCAGCGAATTCCTGTCCGATCAGTAGAGGAGTGAATAAGTATGATGAATCAACTATAAACGGTTCGATTTCAGCGGTAATCTCCCCAATGCACAAGTTAATTTTAGTTTTACCTAGTGGAATGTACGCCGCGTTACCAAACCCACGTTTTATTGGCAATTTGTCATCAAATTTGCATAATAAGTTATTTTCAACTAAATCTTGTAGAATCTGTGTACAATCACTCCCAACGTCAATAAAACCTTCAGTTTTGATGATCCCATTAATGACGACATTTTTGAAGTACTTTGAGTCTGTATTGGTTCTAGTTACCATCGTTATTTTTTTTTTGAAAAGCTTGTGAGTGCTCAAACTTTTGTTTTGATTACAATCTACGGACTTGTGACCAATTCGTTGACAAGTTTCGCATTTAACTTTAGGTTTAATACATTCTGTGGAGATGTGTCCCTTTTCTTTGCAATTAAAACACGTAACTTCTGATCTATGACTGCGACACTGTGCCGCGCGATGACCTGCTCTGTGACATTTATGGTAAATGATCTCACTAGACACGTTTACATTTGTTCGTGGTTTAAAAGGTTTATTATGTGATTCTTTACAAAGATCTTTGAGAAACTTTAGTAAATCTTCGGGATCGTTCAATCTTGCTGATGAAGCACCTGCCCTAATAATGCGCTCATCTATTCCATGAACTAAACAATCTACCGCCTTTTTCCCTTTAATATCGCAGGCATTAAGGAGTAGAGTTTTATCGTAATAGTAATCATCAATAGATTCTCCTATTCTCATACGTCTTTCTAACATTTCCATTAGCAAACTCGCATAATTGCTCTCTGAAGGGAATGCTCTAATCAATCGCTCCTGCCACTCACTCCATGTAAGCAAAATAGACTGAAGACCTTCATACCATTTTTGAGCATGCCCTTCTAATTTCGGCAGGGCAAAATGTATTGTCTGTTCGTCAGTCCATTTATAGATTTTCGCACATTCATTAACCTTAGCCAACCAACTACCTATTCTTTGATTCTTTTGTGTTGGGTCAAAAGCTGGTACCATATTTGTATTGAATGTTATACCTTTCATATTGGGCTGTAACACCGTTTGTAACAATTGTGAAAATTCACTAACATTAATAAGCATCTTACTAGAATCACTGGACACGTTATTTAAACTGTTCTGACTCACTTATCGCTGTTGTGGCGTCACTAAAGCAGGTTGTTGTTGTTGGTGCTCCGGTACTGGAATCGTAGCCTCCTGTACTATACCCATCGGCAGAAGTTGTGCAATACCAAGCGCTTGCTGTCTCGGAGACGATGTTGAAGCGATGTTATCTCCAGTTTCTATCCCAAACTGTCAAAACACCCAAGTATCATTATATCGTAAAGACATTTTTTTTTTAAATATCAATTTGAAGGTAGTTTTTACGGGGGTTACGACAAGTGATTTAAGATTTTTTTTTTAACGAAATAACTTGAGAATTCCAAATTAATTAATTATCAATAAACACCGACTGGGCCTAAAACTATACAAGTACTCATCTTTACCAACGCATAAATATGGCGATAACTGTTACGTTAACATACGCATAAAAAAATAAAGATAAGCAAACCTTTTATATTTGACCGCTCAATTACGTTGAAAAGACCCTACAATTGTCTGTGAATATACAATCTTAAACACAACTTATCCTTTAAATTATTTAAGGATACTACAAGTGACCAATTAAAAATAAAACACACATGACAGTTTCAAACTCTTGCAATTAGGCACCAATTCCATTTCAGCGCCTCCATGACCTAGATTATCAATTCAAATGTACAATATCGACGAAAATTACCTTGAATGACGTCCACATCGCTATGTTTCTAGATAGCACAAATTCATTTTAGTTATTATTTATTTATTTATTTTAATTAAAACGGACAAACCGTTTATTAAGTTGTCTAATCATTATCGCATTGTTCTAAAATAAACAGCATCAATTTGAGAATGCAATCAGTAATTATTTTTATCTTCAGTCAGTTTAATATATTTGTAAAGTAGGAGAAAAAAAAAATCTGTATGTGGTAACTACACGGCGAGATATTTTAAATTAGTGTTTTATTTCTTAATTTATTTTTATCCACTTAGTTATAAGGAAACAAGACACGGCTAATCACAGCATTTTACTGGGACGTGCCTTAACAAAGACTGCAAATTATTTCAACTTCTAAACCAAGCATGTTTTATACTAATCGCAATAAAAATAAAGAGGGTAAGCAGGGGTCTAATATTGTGACCGAGAATATGCCTAGCAATGTCCAAATATATGAAAATAAAACTTTGCTCGCCTTTTTGGATAGTCCAGATTCCTCCTCGACGACCCATCCATCGATTGTATTGCCACCAATGCCCCCTCGATGTTTTTTCTCTTCTTTTTGGATGTTTTAGGCTGCCTGTTCTTCAACTTAGTTGTATCAGACTCGATAGAACACTCGCTTCTCGTACTATGGGCACGATGGCGACGCTTTTTAGACCGAGAACGTCGGCCACATGGATTAAAATTTTCGTTTCCCTCCATTACGGGTCCTTTTTTTCGCACTTCTGATAAAAGATGGCGGGAAGTACGGAAATAAAAGTAATAAATGTAGGTTTTGACTGCCAGAATTTTATTCGGGCAGAGTTTCTGCCTACGACTGTGTTAGCAAGAGAATGATGTCACTGCGAACCCAACTTGTATTTATATCCTATCTTCCCTCCACAGTGACATCATTCGGAAGCAACCACAAAAATCAACACAACTACTAACAAAATATTTTAAATACCATAAATTATTATAAAATTTATGTTGACAAATTCGATAAATGGTACTGATATTTATAAAGGTTACCATATATTTCAAACATTTAAATTGAATCAAATAACAAAACGGAAGTTACCTTATCAATACCTTCTTGACTTGTACTAACATTTTTAGCAGCAAATATAACAACTAACAAATAATACATCTCAAAATAACTAAGATCTTATATTACTTACTTATGATATATCCCAGAATAATTTATAATCTTACAAGATAGTGCCAATTAAACTCGTACATTTTAATTTTTTTTTTTTTTTTGTAAAAGAGTGCAGGATGTATGTACTTATCATGTTAAAGATTTAAATAAACAGTGATATCAAGTAACACATAACAACATAACAAATAATAACAGTAAAAAACACTCACAAAATAATACGATAAATGTAGGTAGTTTTTGAATATAAAGTGTTTTTAGGATTTTAGAGTGTTTTAAGGCCCTTTCGAAACCGAAACAATATTTACGTGTACAGAAATAAAGAAAAAAAAAGAAAAGAAAAACAGCAAGAAGAATTATAAAACAATAATTAATTAATTAATTAAGCCACTAACTAAATGACAGGCGAGTTTGAAAACATTATTTTTGTCAAAATTAAGAGAGTTGTGGAAGAAGAGATGGCCGAGAAACAAAAAAAAATACCAGGTGAGCTGAAATTAAAAGCAAATAAAGTTTTAATAATAAAATAAAGTTTTAAATATAAAATAAATTTTGTTCCTTTTGTCCAGCAAGTAGATACTTTTTATAGTTTATTCTAAAAGCATTTACGTGTTTTAGTTCGCGGATTGGTGGCGGAAGATTGTTCCAGCATTTTGTGGCAGCGTACCTGAAGCTGCCACGAAACGCGGTAGTGTGGTGCTGAGGCATGGACAAAAGGTATGCGGAAGCTCGTGTATTGTAACGAAACTGATCACGGGACCATTTCAGTTTATCCTTCAAATAATCGGGTGTACCAGTTTTGATAACACCGAACAATAATGTAGCCAAGTGGAGATGTCTTCGTGCTTCCAGCTTTAGCAGGTTAGAAGCATTCAGATAGGGCGTTACATGCGTCCTAGGTGGAATAGGGAAGCAAAATCTCGCGCAGGAATTTTGAACCCTTTGAAGCAGTTTCATTGTTCTACGCAGCAGACATGGACCAAATACCGTATCCGCGTAATTAAGCCTGGACAGGATAAGAGACTCGCACAGTTGAATGCGAAGATCTACACTGAGGAATTCGCGAATTTTGTAGAGGATTTTTAACCTATAGAAACAATTCCTTACAGTAGCCAAAACATGACTCTCAAAGTGCAGATTGCCATCCAAGAGCAACCCGAGATTGCGTGCTTCTTCTACTTGCTCCATACTATCCCCATTGATTGTGACATCAGGGGTATGATAAAATATTCATCATCATGAGGTTTTTTAGACGACAAGTTCGAAAATACGGATTATGAAACCTAAATCTCGAAATGGTTTTCGAATTAACACACCTTAACATAATATTATCTAAACGAATTAGCCATCATGTTGTGTTTGTTGTTCCAAAAGATAACTTTTGTAATGCAACTTTAATGTTACTACTCGTATTATTGCTATTTTATTCAGAAGACTCGCTGTCGTGAGTAGCACTGAAGTAATTTAAATATTTAAGGCGATATGCGAAAAAAATACGGGTGTTTCTTTTTTCTGTATTTCATTAAATACACGGAAAATTACAATCAGTTTCTGATATATGCATTTTGACTATATAATCTAGGGATTTGAAATTGGAAAACACGTTTTGATAAATTTTCCTCGATAGAAATAATTGTTGAAATGAGGTCTTCAAACACACTTTTTCTCCACGTTTGATGAATAGGAACCATATACAGAGTTCAAACATATTTTATTAGGTGTGTTTCACTAATATCTAGGGATTTGATATTTGAAATTTTGCTAGCTATTTTAGTTTTTTTAATAAAAATTTAAAACCAACTTTTTTCCCTTTTGCCCTGAATCCGCCCCTCTCGCACTGCGCGATTTTTCGCTTGGAGTGACAGTGACAAAAATAAAATTCGCATAGCCTCGCTCGAATAACGCTGTATGTAGCATTCGCTAAAATGTAACATGCAGCATTATTCGAGTACAAGCCTCAATTGAAGTAATAAAATTAGAATACTAAAAAAATTTAATTATGCTCATTGATATTGCAAAAGCTTTGAAAAAGTTGTTATAACACTGTTACTGACAGGCGCTAAATTGATCTTAAATGACATTTCAGCCCTTAATGAGATGATTTTTATAAAATAAGCAACCCGAAAAATTACGTCTTTTCCAGACTTAATTTACCCAAAAAAAAAACTGACAGATAGCTTTTACAAACTTTTGAAATACTTTGATTAAAAACAAATCGAAATTTGCGGAAGTCGCAATTAAATTTAAATCGGTTTGAAGAAGAGAGACACGAATTAATCATTTATTATTTCAATTACCAACGGGTAAATTGAGTCAATATTTAGTTTTGTTCTTATTATTGTGTATTATTCTGTTATCAGTATTGTGTGCTGTGTGTATTATTTTCTTATTAAAGCCAATTCTGAAGGCTTTAATTGTAGTTTTAGTGCTGTCAAAGCTTAAAATTTTTGCAAAGAAATTTAGCTTCTAATCCTAACTCTTAAGGACTATTTTGTAGGGAAAAAAATTTAGTTTTGACAGCTATTCAGAATCGGCTTTAGTATCAGTATTGTGTGCTTTGTGTATAATGTTTTATGTATTATTAATTATACCAAAAACTATGGAAGTGTCTTCGGTCACAAGTGGTAGTTTAATATTCATTATTATTCTGTCGTCAATTAAAAAACAAGAAGGACTTTTGCGTAAATCATGAATTCTGTTAAAACCACAAGAAGGAATGTTGCGCTATATCATAAATTTATTAAAACGGAGGAGTAACTTGTATGAGTTCGCTTCATTCGCCACTTCAGATATCGAATGGTTGGTACAGTAGTGCGAGTACTAAGTTTTCACGTAGCTCGTCGTCGCAGCTGTTTTTGATTTTTTATTCAAAAACTCTCGTAAATTTACTAACCATGATACAAAAGAAACAAAAAAAGGAAAAAATTCTGACTTGATTTAAAACCCAAAACCTGGTTACTAAAACCTCTTGCTCTCATCATTGCACCAAAGAATTGGCGTATGTGAATTATCGGAAGTGGCGAATGAAGTGAACTTATACAAGTTAGTCACACTGAGGAAAAAAATATTGTTGGGCATAACAAAGAAACTGACACGTAAAACAACCGTCAATATTGAGCTGCCAATATAACGTTTTTGTTGTCTTTTCTCTCGTGAATCCAATAAATATAATGACAAGGTTTAACTTTGTAAAACATGAATATACATCATATTCACTTTATCACTTGATTATTTTTTATTTTATTTCATACCTAACCGTGACGCCGACGCACAAAACTAAGACAATATTGTGGTAAAAACGGGCTTTGTTTTTATTTATTAAAAAATTGTTCTTTTTATTTTAATATTCCAGTTTTTTTCTAAAACTGGGATTTACTTACGTACCCTTTTCAATCACTTACCTTATAAATTTATATGATGCGTTTATAGCCAAAAACATGAATTGACAAAATGAGTTTTATTTAAACACTGGAAAAAATTGTTATGTATCGGTGGATGGTAGAAGAAATCAATAAAAAAAACCGGTCAGGTGCGAGTAGGACTCGCACCCTGAGGGTTCCGTGCCATTTAATAGGTTATATTTAAATAATTTGAACAGAAATTACAAACTTATCACTACCTACAAATAGTATGAAACAAAACTGCAAAATTAAGTTGAATGAATGAATGAATTGACACTTTATTGTACACAAAAGACATATAAAAGAAAACAGAGTATTGAAAACATAATTTTGTACAAAGGCGGACTTATCACTTGAAGCGATTTCTTCCAGCCAACCTTTGGGTGGTGAAGAAATAGTCACTAGAAAAGTAAAAATAGGGGGATAGACGTAATAGATAGAGTAAATTAAATGAAAAACAATAAAGTGTTAATACAAATAACCTAACAAATTAAACTTAATTTTAATAGATATCATAGACTTACATAAACAAATACACAAGAATATATTAATAAATACATCTATAATATATAATATATATATGTATATACATTTAAATATCAATATAATAAGGGTAAATAAGTGATGAGACTACCAACCTAATGAAACTTCATAGTGAGATCTGACTTTCCTCTTAAATATCGCCAAAGAAGACGACATACGAATCTCAGTAGGTAACTCGTTCCAAAGACACAAAGCCTTGACCGCAAAAGAATTCCCATATGCAGTAGAAGTGTGCTTAGGGATACTAAGCAGGTGACTTTCCCTGCAGCGTAAGGAATTGACATAATTGAATTTGTCGCGAAGATATTTAGGAGCAGAGGAATCATTTAAAACGTTATATAGGAGACTTAATATGTGAGTATTCCTCCGAAGGTGAATTGGGAGCCACCTTAAACGAGCACGAAATTCTGAGACATGATCATACTTCCGCAATCCGTAGATAAAGCGAATGCACAAATTTTGGAGACGCTCGAGTTTGCTCAGTAGCTCCTGTGTTAGGTCAAGATAGCTTACATCAGCGTAATCAAGAATTGGGAGCAGAAGAGACTGTGCCAGCATAATTTTAGTTTGTAATGGAAGAAAGAACTGCAGTCGTTTGAGCGAGTGGTAGGCCCCAAACATTTTTTTACTAATGGCTCCGATTTGAGGAATCCATGACAATGTGTTATCCATGATGATGCCTAAATTTTTTACTCTGTTAACAAATGGGATAACATTATTGTCATACTCGATATTTGGAGCAGCACTCAGATTCAATTTTGCCAACATTCTAGATGTACCGAAGATAATAGCCTGAGATTTGTTTGGATTAAGCACCAAGCCAAAGCATTTAGTCCATTCAGATATGATGTTTAGGTTGCAATTAATTAAATTGATGGCATCGATAATTTCATCGGGTTTAGTTCCAGTATAAAGCTGTAGATCATCTGCATAGAGGTGATAGAGAGAAGAAAGATGACTTGCCAGGATATTTATAAAAAGGGAGAAAAGTAAAGGAGATAGAACGCCGCCTTGTGGGACGCCAGCAAGGACTGGACACCAATCAGAACAACCAGTGTCAGTGCGAACACATTGCTGACGACCTTTAAGGTATGACTCAAACCAAGCTGTTGCTGCCGGTGATACGTTAAGCGAGCGTAGGATACCCAACAAGATGTCAAAGTCAACGGTGTTAAAAGCGTTGCTGAAATCTAGCAACGTTACAACAGTAACCTTGTGGTTATCCATATTCTCTCTAATATCATCTGTGATCTTAGTAAGGGCACTAACAGTACTGTGACCTTTGCGAAAACCGGATTGGAGGGGATTAAGGAGATTATTACAGGAGAGGAAACTACAAAGTTGTTCATGAACTAGTCGTTCAAGAACTTTTGAAAGTAGGGGTAGGATGGATATAGGACGGTACTGGGATAAAGTGGTGGGGTTATTAACCTTAGGGAGAGGAATGACAAAAGCTCTTTTCCAAGAACTGGGGAAAGTGCTGGATGTGAGTGAGGAGTTGAGAATATTGGTGATGTGAGGGAGGATAATATCAAGAATAGGACTTAACATTTTTATACTAATATCATCAGATCCTACTGCTTTACTGGTGATGTATAGTATGCATCGCTTAACGTCACGGCCATTGACATGCTTAAAATCAAAAGAGGAGAAATCTGGGACAGGCATGTTTGAAAGATATGATAACGTGTTATTTTTAATTGTTGCATCTAGCACGAAAGATGTTGAGTATGAGCACATAAGTTGGTTGAGTATTTGGGGACGTAACCCTAAAACTACATCATAAATCGGCATTTTCAGTGTTTGTTGTTTAAATACAACATATGGTACACAATATACAGAAATTACGCATTCCTAACTACTTTGGTTTTGAGATAGACCCTGTAACAAAAGTGGTCTAAAATGACAACTTAAAAAAAAATAAAAATGAATTTACACTCTACTTAATGAGCTCTAGACAATAACACCCCTCATGCTAGGATAAAAAAAAATTTTCACCTCCATGTAAAATAAAATATAAAAACCCCCCTGAAAAATATTAAATTACATTTTAAATACAAAATTCGGTTTTGAGTCAACATTTTACACAATACATAAAAGTTTCAGGTCTCTATCTCATTCCGTCTAAGAGCTAGAGATCCGTGACATACGGACAGACGGATGGACAGCGGAGTGACATGAATAGGGCTCCGATCTGCCCTGTGGGCACGGAACCCTAAAAACCGATTAATCGGTGGCCATGACAATAATTGCAACTCAAAGGGCTCGTCAGTAAGCGCAATATAAACCACGGATTATTTAGGGTGATATGCGAAAAAAATACGGGTGTTTTTTTTCTGTGTATTTCATGAAATACACGGAAAATTTCAATAAATTTTGGGTATATGCATATTGACTATATAATCTAGGGTTTTGAAATTGGAAAACATCTTTGGATAAATGTTCCTCGATAGAAATAATTGTTGAAATGAGGTCTTCAAACAAACTTTTTCTCCTCGTTTGACGAATAGGAACCATATACAGAACTCAAACCTATTTTATTAGGTGTGTTTTAACAATCTAGAGATTTGATATTTGAAATTTTACTAGCTATTTTAGTTTTTTAAATTAAAATATAAAACCAACTTTTTTCCCTTTTGCCCTGAATCCGCCCCTCTCGCACTGCGTGATTTTTCGCTTGGAGTGACAGTGACAAAAATGTAATTCGCATAGCCTCTTAAATGCAGAATAAACCGGGCGTTACAAAAAATAATGTTCATGTTCTTCGAGTAATTTTTACTGTTAGATTTGTATTTCAATAAGAGCACAAAGTGAAATCGAATAATTTTGGGGTATTTTGGTTTTGGTTTTCTTTACAGCAGCCATTACGTAATTTACCCTGTCAATAGCCCGTAGCACAAAGTACCTAGAGTAGAGAGCACATAATATAAGCCACCATTTATTTATGCATTTCGAACTGTCAAATGTCACACCATTCGGGGTGGTTCAAAATTTCCGTTTGAACCACCCCGAATCTGTAATTAAATTTATATTTTTAAACTCTCAGGGCCGATTTTTCAATTGACAGATAAAATTTATTCCTATGAATAAACTACGTTGGTTTCACTCTAACACCTTTTGTTTTATCAAATCGATATAGTTTATTCCTAGGAATAAATTTTATCTGGCAATTGACAAATCGGGCCTAATTGTGATAATTTTGTAAAAATTGCATTTTCCTATTTTTAGAGTACATTTATGTTGCTATATTAATTCCACATATACTGTGTTACTACAAAAGGGCGTTTAAGCGATGTTTAACTTTAGACAGTGTTTAAATCTGTTGCTGTCACTTTTTTACAATATGAAAATAAAGGCGACAACAACAGATTTAAACACTGTCTAAAGTTAAACACCGTTTTGTAGTAACACCGATAAAGTTTAACGTAATTTACTATATGATTCGAACCTGTTTCATACTTTGCTATTACATTTTATTCGGCTTTGTACCTCTAATAATAAAGCAATAATCTCTATGGCAACACCACAACACATGCAAAATCTAAGAATAAGCCAAGGTATCGACCGGTTCAAACACTCTGATTGAATCCGTCACTCAGGAAAATATCGCGAAACAACCTCGTAAATGCAGACTGTATGTACAACCAACCTTTTGCTTACAACTTAGGTGGTGGTGACGTCCCTAAGGAATTGTACGCCTTCCCGGGTAAAATGTAGCTTTTATATTACCGCGCAGGGGCGTACTCGGTAGTCTGTAAAATAGTAAAACATTTTAGCAACCAACTTTGTGTACGTTTCTGCTCTTTCCACTTCTGGTGAAAAGTTTGTTGTTTGGTCATACGGAGTATTGCGACGGAGGTTCTATCTGACACAAATCTCTCTAGGATCAAAGATTTCAAAAGTAAAGATAAGCCCTTACCGTAGTATGACAGCACCAAAATGTTTCCACCTTTAAATGGGTGACGCTCACACTTTGGAATCAGTGCTCATCTGAACACAGAAATAGTTGGATGCCTTACGTGCACTTAAAGTTAATCATTTTAACAACTTTAGTAGTTGGTTCAGTTTGCTGACCGTAGGTAGACATATTGCGCATTCATAAGTGTGCGCGCGTCGGCATTATGTTAACGCACGCATTCAAAAACCATGCAATAGATTTTAGCTGCCAGAGCTCATCTAAACTTTTGAAGTCTTTGTCTAGGGTAGAACCAGGGGATCTAAAAATGCCGACTTGGGTGAATCATAAAATTATTTGAAAGTAGGATAGAGTCTTTTCACGAGTTTTTTCACGCGTGCAAAAGAGATAACATTAGAACAGAATCATAATGTGATTCATGCAAAACGGCCCTTTTAGAGGACCTGCGGGTCTACCGCGTAATTCTGATTTTCATCAACATCAACTTGAGATTGAAATTTGACGTGCGTGCGACGACGCCCGCCTAACATGCCATCTCTTTTGCACGCACGTCAAATTTCCATCTCAAGTTGAAAATCAGAATTACGCGGTAGACCCGATGGGCGTTGTTAAATTGTTACTTATGGTGCTCAACGTCATTCAAACTTTTTTATTTAATAATAGGTCATTAACTATGAAATTGCCGAAATTTTGTTACATATTTATGAGTTCATAATACCTGTAATTCAATGGCTATTTCCATAATTTGGTTTTTTTTTAAAGATGCCTTCCAGCTTGCTTTTTATATCAACGTATTAAATTTTGTTTTTATTTACAGTTTGATTACAAAAAATTAATCTTCAAAGACAGTTCGTCCTAACTGTCATCCATTTCCATTATAGGATTCATAATATTTTTTTACGTCAGCTTAATGTTGTCTCATTCAAACATTTTTTTTCATTTGTCATACCTAAAAAAAATGCAAAAATGTTTGTACTAAAAATTGAGTTTTCTTTAAATTCTCTACAGAAAACGGCAATTTCATAGTTAATGACCTAATATGCAATAAAATCGATTTATCTCTATTTATTTATACACAAACTATTTCACATTATGACATGACGCAAAATGGTATTAAATATTATAATAAAATAAATAAAGCACATTTTTGGTGTATTTATTTTGTTTGATTAACATAATTTCTGCATGTTTTGATATATGTGAAATGGAAAAAAAAGTCGTAAATATTAAGTAAGTCGTGCTCACGAAATAGTTTTCAGTGCTTTTTTAATTTTTATTACTAAATTTTTCTTTTTGGAGGCCAGTTTTTTGCTACATATTAAATTGGATTTCTTCTCAGTTCTAGAAAGTGTTATCTTAAAGAGGTTTATGTCAATACAAATCAAATCGTTGTGTCAGCTGCCGTCGAAAAAGAACGACAAAATGTTTCGTTTACGTAATGTAGCAGCAGAATACGGCTAGCAAAAAAAATGTAATTAAAAAAAAACTCCATTACTTAACAAAAACAAGTTAGGCACGTTAGGGATGGACCTGACCCTAGAACATGAATAACGCCAGACTTTCGAGGGTTCTTTGGAAGAAATAAGGACTCTCTTTATATTTAATAAAAATATATAATGATCTGTTAATCTCCTATTAAGTCATTCTTATAAACAATGTATTAAGATATACACTTTTCTTCAAAAAAATCGAAACACTTTTCATGTTTATGTATTTATTGGATTATAAGAAAAATATTGAATTAAACGGAAAATATGAAAATGTTATAATTATATATAACAGTAGGTAAGAAGCTAGTACAAGGTTTTGAATTCCCTACGTTTATGTTAAAATGTACTAGTAATCCATTAAAAACACAAACTTGAGAAGTGTTTTGATTTTTTTGATGAGAAGTGTATACTTTTGTCTAAAAAAAAGTTATTTCCAACCTAGTTCTTTTGGTTTTTAAATCGACTTTGTTGTTGCACTGCGTGATTATTAGTATTACCCGTTGAAGACAAATAGGCCAATGAGCCAATATCGCCTGTATCAAAAGCTAATAAAATCGTTGCCTTTTGTGCCTTTTGGGCTTTTTGTACTGGACGGGTAATCCAAAAAGTTGATAGGGTAGGCCATACTCTTAAGCTGTGAGTCCATATTTATTTGTGCCTGAAATAGGCGTTACGGTTCAGCATCCAACATTCTAGGTCGTAATAATCGAAGTAATAACCAGTAATAGTGTCAAATATGGGTTCATCCATCCATCAGCCTCATAGTTCGTCCACTGCTGGACATAAGCCTTTCCAGGACTTTGCCACTCCCGGCGGTCATCCTGGAAGAATTGCCCATACTCATACACGCTGGGCAGACGGGTTGGTGAGCGCGGTGCCGGAACCCTCGCACCAGTGACACCGCTGCACGTCACCAGTCTGTTCTATATAAGGCCCGACTGTTAGGGATGGATATACCGCCATCCATCGGTCCCAGGCATGGTGGGCTTCCTGGTTTTTGCCTGTGAGCTGTCCTCTTACTCTCCCCCGAATTACTTCGAGGGGGTGTCCAAGTAAGTTGATGGTACCTCCACAGTCGAGCCCGGAATCAGCTCTGCCACCTGTAATGTAATGTGCTACTTACATGATTAAAATGACGTTCTCTTCTGACCTGATTATAATGACCTACTTTCGTTTCATAACATTATTTTTGAATTATTCGATAAAATAACTCTTCGCGGTAGAATCGGTAAAGTGCCCGTGGGGATGTGATATAACTTCAATTTCATACATAAACTTACATTACGCTTGTCTCCCAGAGGGGTAGTCAATCACTACATATGCGTTCACCGCTACAGATAGAGTAAATATATTTATAGAGTAGTCAATCTTAAGACTGTACCTGAGCCTAGAGCATGACCAAACCCAGGCTATCTAAGATTCGTTTAAAGAAATTCGGACTCTCCTTGTATTGAAAAAAATATATTTGATTTATTAATCTTTTCACTACGGATCTTGCGTATAAACAATGTACTGAGATTCATACTTTTGTCAAAAAAAAATGTTTGCACCCCCTATTTTTTTGGTTTTCAAACGTTCGCTTCAAAAACACGGTTAAAAGATCAACTTTATTTTTCTTTCATAAAATAGGTAATAGAAATATGAAGGTATATCACCTAAATTCAATATTTTTTTCCCTACAAAATATTTCAGTATTAGCTAAAAACACACCAATTTGTTGTTTCGCTCCGTGGTCAGTAGTATTACGCGTCCAAGAAAAAGAGGCCAAAGAGCCAACATATAATCGCCTCTATGAAAAGCAAATAAAGTCTTTGCCATTAGACTTGTTGTGCTGGACGGGTAATAAAACAAGTTGCTTGGGTATGCCATCCACTTAATACAAACGATCAGATTCGAACTCGAACTCTAACACAAAATAACCACTTATAGAAGGTTTACTCCACATAATTAGCGAAAACAGGCAAACGCACACATAGATGCGTACTTACGACGATCTCGTATTTAATCGGTCGAATGCCAATACGAAATTCTGCCAAGATCATCATACGTACGCGTCTATGCATGTTGCGTTTGTTTTCGCTCCGTCGTCGTCAAGTCGGCGTTCTGGTAGTATATATTTTGTGACTCTTAGCAGATGCGTACTCTACACGTCACCGCACTGAGATTTGTGTCAAGACTCCCCCGAACTTCGCTTAGACGGCGTGTAGAGGACTAATCTATGTGCGTGAGCTTGAATCAGAGCATTTTATTAAGATTCATTACTCTATCCATAGAATTTACTCTGCTACATTATTACGTTTTTAGGTAACATAAAAGTTTGCCTTGAAAAGGCCTGAGAAGTTAAGTTAATTTAGAATAAGTAAAACAATAAGAAAGTTTAATAAGTATATTTTAAAATAAAAAGTGAAGGGATAAAGAGGATCGTGGTAGGTCAAAATCCCTACAGACTGATCAGGGGCCGTATTTTTGAATCGTTCGTTTTCAATTTACGTGCGAAAGTATATACCCATCTCACGTAGCACATTAGAACTTGTCATATGCAAAATGAGACAGCTATATATTTTCGCACGTGAATTGAAAAAGAACGATTCAAAAATACGGCTCCAGTTCTTTGTTGTAGCTCGTTACGATCAAGTACTCCCCTAGTCGAGTGGAAATACTTAGAGGTCCCGATAGTGAGACCGCAGCCGCCTTAGTTTCAGGTCAGAGGTCAAGGATGCTCAGCCAATAGTCCTGTTCAGGTGTAGGCGTCAGCTCCATCAAGGGAAGAGATGACGCCTCGTAGACTAGGTGAACCGGCAGAGACTTTGTCCAGATGCTGAGTCACAGACTTGCTTCTTGAAACGCGTCGACGACATACTCAGTACACAGCTGTCGAAACGTTTCCTTGTACGCCACCGATTTTAGAAAATACTCAACAAAGGCTTGACGTGGCGGTATACTAAAGTTAAGCAGAACGGAAGCAGAAAAGATGAGAAGAATACAAGGTACTTAAGAGGTTAAATTAAATTCAAAGACAAAGTAAGCTAAATGATTCTCACAAGTGAGTCTAGGCATTAAATTAGATATTGGTTTGAAGAACAGTATGATAATAATAATAATAAAATTCTTTATTGCACTAAAAATTGTACAGAAGGCGAACTTAATGCTATCTAGCATTGTCTTCCAGTTATGATAATTAAATATCACGTGACAACATATCTCCATCAGCTATAATTGTCCTGAAAAAGTGGGGTGTACAAAACGTTTTAATCCATTCAGAAGACCATGTGCTAAAGTGTGGTTTCACAGCACTGTAATACCTTGTGCAATGTAATAACCCCGTAAAAGTCGAGTGCACTACCTGGTCTAAAGGGCTTAGCCACAAGTAGAAGATACTAACTGCACTATAGCTTCAGCGTCGTGTTTATAGTTGGTACTAATAGTTTACGGCATGACGTGGTCTGTTGGAGTGCCAAGGTACTAACATAGCCACCTTAAGGGGCTGCAAAATGCTAAAATTCAGTCCTGCTCTAACGCGTTTGTTTTTTAACTCTCTATCCTGCTCTGATGCCGCGCACGCAAAACTTCAGTTATTTTTAAATCGCGGCTCCATTAGGACATTAACCATAATTTCTTTATGTAATGAAGATGTTTTTTCTAGTTAGTATCTGCGTGTGTTGGTTTCGTTTCAATCGGTTTTGAAACATGGAAACGGAAACGCCTTTTTCGTGAAATTCATGCTTTTAAAGTAATGCAATTAATAGAAGATTGAAAGTATGTTTATTTTCAAAGTGTAATTATTAATTGTCTTGAGTCAAAAAACACGCCATAATTTTTTCAAATATTTACGATCTACATTGATGGAATTGAATCCAATACAAAACTGATGTTTAGCATTGTGGAGCCCCTTAAGGCTGGAACTGAGCTTTGAACATAAACAACGCCAGACATTCGAGGATTTGTTTGAAGAAATTCGGGCCTCCCTTTATTTGAAAAAATAAATTATTATTTGATTTGTTAATATGTTACAAATTTATTATCAAATAAATTAATATTAAAGGAAACTTATTTGTTTTTCATTTAGTTTACATTATATATGTTTATATATTCCTATAAAAACACTTTATTATAATTCATTCCAGATATATTTTGACTTCTTGTCGGCATCAGTGGAACTTAAGAATAAAATGTATATAATATACTAAAATAGTGAAACGTCATAAAATGGCAGAATGTAAGGGATGGTTATTATTCCCTCCCCTACCTTTTTTATACACTAATAAAAAAGGCATAAAGAAGACTACAATCAAAAAAAAAATCAACAATTTTTTTATGGGTTTGAAATGTTAGACGGTTCCGGGGTCTTTATTTTCTTTCTTATAAAATTAGCTATCACAAATATGAAGTGAATCTAATCCAATCCTATTTGTTTTTCAACATACAATACTTCACTTTTAGCTAAAAACCCTCCAATCTGTTGTTTCGCAGCGTTTTCGTAGTATTACCCGTCCAAGACAAATAGGCCAATGAGCCAACCAATAATCTCCTCTTTCAAAAGCTAATAAAGTCTTTGCCATTGGCTTTATTATGTTGGACGGGTAGTAACATATTTTTATAGACTATGCCATACCCTTAACTTTCGTATCCCATCTTGCATCCAAGCTCACTTTGACGGTTATGCTTGCTTCTAAGAGTATGGGTAAATGCATTTATCTAGTACCTCATCCATTTATGTAAAAAATTTAAGGTTATAGAAATGGGATGGTTCCGTAGTAACATAAAATGGACGACAAAAAGTTATTATAATAAACAATAACGTGGCCTGGCGTGGCGAAGGTGGTAGAGCTGATGCCGAGCTTCACTGTGGAGGTACCACCATCTTACTCGCAAACCCCTCCGAAGTTATTTGGGGGAGAGTAAGAGGACAGCTCTCAGGCACAATCAGGCCAACCGTGCCTGGGACCGATTAAATATAGGCGGTATATCCTTCCCCAATTTTCGGCCTTTTAAGAAAACAGACTGGTGATGGGCAGCAGTGAAACCGGCGCGAAGTGTTTGGCACCGCGCTCACCAACCCGCCTGCCCAGCGTGTGTGAGTATGGGCATTTCTTCCAGGAGAACCGCCAACAGTGGTGAAATGTTGGAAAGGCTTATGTCCAGCAGTGGACAAAGACAGGCTGATGGATGGATGGTGGCTTGCTGACGCAGCCGTTTAAATAACGGGTATTTAAAATGGCAATATAACACACCAAAGTATTAATGACGAGGGGAACATACATTTTTTGTATTTTTTCGATGACTTCATGCATGTAAATATGGCATAATATATATATGTATGTTCTAAATAAGTACTTTAATATTAATCAGCTCTCAGATACCTACAAATAAATACACATATAGTAGATATATTTGGGAAAATATATAAACTCTCATTTATGCTACCAAAATTAAGTTAGTAAGATATGCCTAGACAAATTGTAAACTGCCAAATTCTACGATATGGCGACGAAATATTTAATACCTTTTCTGTTTATGTGTCTTATACAATAATTATGTGCTCAAAAATATGTCAGCCATTTTTCTTAAAATAATACCCAGTAGGGTGTGTCGATTATCCACTTTTTTCGAATTTCATATTGTAATAGTGAAATTATTTTGAAAGGATCTATAAAAAGCTCAAATAAAAAATATTGGACGACATCCTCTGCTAGCTCATTTGATTAAAAGTTTTACAAAATGTACGGGAGATAAGAAAATAAATTTTCGTCTTAAATATTTTTTGCATTTTTTTTTGTTTCATGCTTATGTTTGTAATGCACTAAAAATAGGTCTTGAGAATTGTGTTGCTTTTTGAGGACGTACAAAAACAAAACGGATAGTAATAAAAGCTCCGAAAACTAAATTAAAAATGAAGATGGTCAATTTATGAATGTTACTGCTTTAAATACTAATCAACCGAAAAATTCTGTGCTAATAAATAAACGAAAACTACCGAAAACTACCAAATGAAATACTTAAAATTCCGAAAACTACTGTCAGCTATTTTTATCGTAGATAGCAGAATATATATTTTTTTTGCATGTCATGAATTCTGTTAAAAATTCTGTTCTGTTCCGCTTCGCTCGGTTCCTTATTTTACCTAACTCAGATACCTCTGCTCAGATAGTATGATAGTGTGCATCAGTTTGCTGGGATTAATTTATTTTTTGGAGACTTATTATTATCTAAATAAAACTGTTAAAAATGCCTCAAATGGGAAATTCTGATAAGTAACACAGTTTTTATTTTTTCTGAGACATGTTAAGAGATGAACATTTTTATAAAATTTTGTATTACAAACTTGCAAAAAATATACAGTGTGTCCCTCGTACAAGTGCACATCCGAAAGTGGGTGAAACTAGATCTAATTATACATACACATAAACAAAGAAAAAAAATTTTTTTGTTTTTTTTTTTAATCTTGAAAAAATTCTCCACCTGGGTATCTTTGCATGGGACGCGAGCGCAGTGCCTTTGGTTAACCGCTCGTAGAAAATATTGTATTTATGATAGAACGTTGTATTTTTTTTTGTTAGAAAGATAATGGAATAGGCAATGATAAACAGGAATAAAAGTATAGTAAATCGGGGATATTATTTTGAAAAAATTTACTATTACTGAAAAAAAGACGGAAAAACTAAAGGAAGCGAGAGGTCCCGGGTACGATTCCCGGTTCAGAGCTCCTCATATCCCGATTTACTTTTATTTCTGCGTTTCTATACTGCAATGATATAATGTTAATTTAAAGGAATAATGTTTTAGGATATTATTTTTATGGTAATGGTTGTTGATTATGTTTTGTTTTGATTTGGTATGCAACGTCTATTCTTAAGGACTATTACAGTTTTATTTCATTGCATTACTCGCGATAGAGAAAAAGTTATGACATATTTTATACATAGTCTCCATGGTACGCAAAAATTTTTTAAACGTAAATTAATAAAACAAAGATTTTCTAAAAAAAAAAACATTTTTTTGTCGATAAAATAATTTCGCCTCTTTTCGGATGTACACTTGTACGAGGGACACACTGTATAGGGACGAAAAAATGTTTTTCTTCTTCTATACATTTTGTAAGACTTTGAATCAAATGAGCGAGCAGAGAATGTCGTCCAATAATTTTCATTTTTTTATTTGTGTTTTTATAGGTCACTTCAAGATTATTTCAATATTAAATACAATATGAATTTCTACAAGTGGAAAATCGAGACATCCTAATACCCAGTAGTCTTCAATGTAATAAAGCTTTTAACAGAGTACAAGTAAGTTTTTTTTTTCGCTTTAGTGAGTCAAACTTAATGTCTAGGGGTCGAGTCAGTCAATTTAAAACGTCTCTGCCCTCTGCCGTATTTCATTAACCGAAAATTCAACCATGGTTCCCGGCTCGGCAGATTTGAAAAGAAGTCTGTATTCTGTATTGGAATGTGAACCAATTAACATTTGAATTGAAATGCCAATTTGTGAGACGATTTTCCTCCCACATTCAAGATTGAAGTGAAGCAATTTCAAAAGAAATACGAGACAATGCCACAGTTGAATTTCGTAATTAATTAAATTAAAGCCTTTTAAAACACATCCGGAAGAGAATCTTTATGTTTTAGGGTTAAGGCGATATACGAAAAAATTCTGTGTCTTTCATGAAATACAGGGACAATTTTAATACATTTCTGGTATATGCATTTTGACCATATAATCTAGGGTTTTGAAATTGGAAAACATGTTTGGATAAATGTTCCTCGATAGAATTAATTGTTGAAATGAGGTCTTCAAACACATTTTTTCTCCTCATTTGACGAATAGGAACCATATACAAGACTCAAACATATTTTATTAGCGTGTGTTTCAACAATATCTAGAGATTTGATAATTGAAATTTTGCTAGCTACGTAAGTTTTTAGTACAAATGTAAAACCAACATTTTTCCCTTTTGCCCTGAATCTGCCCCTCTCGCACTGCACGATTTTTCGCTTGGAGTGACAGTGACAAAAATGAAATTCGCACAGGGGTCGGTATAATGTCAGATGCACAATTTCAAATGAGCATAAAACATTGTGTAACTTGGTCAATCGGTTTAATAAAAATAATATAGATAATAGACTATAGGGCTGATATTCGTGCAGAAGCAAAAACGCAAAAGCTTTAAGTTCGCTCGATAGAAAAAAATTACGAAGTTACCTCTATATTTCATGTTTTTCGAGTGTTAAAGGACCTTTCTTAAAACAGTTTGCCTTGAAATTTGTATTAAAAATAAGAAAACAAATGACCCCGTATAATTGCACGGGGATTTTGAATAATTCTGTTTCGTTTTCATTTAATTTAACATCTAAGAATTGGCGCTTACGTCGATTTATTCTGAGACAAGGCGGCGACAAGATATCTCGGTCGCACGCGCTTTTTGTTCCATGCTTTGTTTCGTCACTCACCCGTCGGTCAGTTGTGATCGCTCCGTTGAGACGGGAGGGCTACGTTTTTGCGCTCTCGACGTCCCGGTTTCGTAATTTAAATAAATCTCGTAATTTGAAACATGGGAAATAAATGCAACCAATGTAAAAAATGGAATAAAAATGTTTTACGAGTGAAAATAAAGCAAGGTACGCCATTACTTAACAAAATAAGTAGATAGGTCATGTTTTATTAAAGATGTTGAACTAAAGGTTGTCTCAATGGACTAATGAATATCGCTATGTTTTTCGTCTGAGGTATTTTTTTTAGCTTACAATTTATTATCACAATAAATATGGTTGATGGATGTGGAAGAGGCGAAAGAGTTGTGTCTGGATCGTAGCAGATGGAAATCTGTAGTCTCTGCCTACCCCTCTGGGAGACTAACAAAACCTTATCTCACCATCACCATCGCCATCGCCATCGCGATCACGATCGCGATCGTGATCGTGGTCGTGATCGTGATCGTGATCGTGGTCGTATCCTCGTATCGACGTATCGTCGTATCGACGTATTGCCGTATGGTCGTATCGTCGTATCGACGTATCGTCGTATCGACGTATTGCCGTATGGTCGTATCGTCGTATCGACGTATTATCGTATCGACGTATCGACGTATCGACGTATCGTCGTATCAACGTATCGACGTATCGTCGTATCCTCGTATCGATGTATCGTCGTATCGACGTATCGTCGTATCGACGTATCGTCGTATCCTCGTATCGACGTATCGTCGTATCGTCGTATCCTCGTATCGACGTATCGACGTATCGTCGTATCGACGTATCGTCGTATCGTCGTATCGACGTATCGGCGTATCGACGTATCCTCGTATCGACGTATTGCCGTATCGTCGTATCCCCGTATCGACGTATCGGCGTATCGACGTATCGGCGTATCGACGTATCGGCGTATCGACGTATCGGCGTATCGACGTATCGTTGTATCGACGTATCGTCGTATCGACGTATCGGCGTATCGACGTATCGTCGTATCAACATATCGACGTATCAACGTATCGACGTATCGTCGTATCCTTGTATCGACGTATCGTCGTATCGACGTATCGGCGTATCGACGTATCCTCGTATCGACGTATCGTCGTATGGTCGTTTCCTCGTATCGACGTATCCTCGTATCGACGTATCGACGTATTGCCGTATCGTCGTATCGTCGTATCCTCGTATCGATGTATCGGCGTATCGACGTATCGTCGTATCGACATATCAACGTATCGACGTATCGACGTATCGGCGTATAGACGTATCGTCGTATCGACATATCGACGTATCGACGTATCAACGTATCGACGTATCGACGTATCGACGTATCGTCGTATCGTCGTTTCCTTGTATCGACATATGGTCGTATCGACGTATCGTCGTATCGACGTATCGTCGTATCGACGTATCATCGTTCCCTCGTATCGACGTATCGTCGTATCCTCGTATCGACGTATCGTCGTATCGACGTATCATCGTTCCCTCGTATCGACGTATCGTCGTATCGACGTATCGTCGTATCGACGTATCATCGTTCCCTCGTATCGACGTATCGTCGTATCAACGTATCGGCGTATCGACGTATCCTCGTATCGACGTATCGTCGTATCGACGTATTGCCGTGTCGTCGTATCGTCGTATCCCCGTATCGTCGTATCCTCGTATCGACGTATCGTCGTATGGTCGTTTCCTCGTATCGACGTATCGGCGTATCGACGTATCCTCGTATCGACGTATCGTCGTATCGACTTATTGCCGTATCGTCGTATCCTCGTATCGACGTATCGTCGTATCGACGTATCGGCGTATCGTCGTATCGACGTATCGACGTATCGACGTATCGACGTATCGTCGTATCCTTGTATCGACGTATCGTCGTATCGACGTATCGGCGTATCGACGTATCCTTGTATCGACGTATCGTCGTATCGACGTATTGCCGTATCTTCGTATCCCCGTATCGACGTATCGGCGTATCGGCGTATCGACGTATCGGCGTATCGACGTATCGGCGTATCGACGTATCGTTGTATCGACGTATCGTCGTATCGACGTATCGACGTATCGTTGTATCATCATCGTCATCATTATCTTTGCAAGTATGACTTTCGAAAAATAAAATTTTGAAATATAAAAATTATATGCAAACACAATTACGCAAAAAAATGCCATTGCGAACAAACCGTTTTGTCAACTGGGTTGAATTTTATACATCGTAGATGCATTATACTTATTATTGAAAACTAGCACGTGCACGGTTAATGACCGCGGATCCACACCGCTCGTGGGAGCTAAGAAATAGCGCTCGCGGCCGGTGACGGCCGGTCGCGCAAACAGTTGAGGTGCGGGGATGCGGGGGCAAAATCACTAATTTGTCCAGGTTTATGCAAATCTCGGCGTGGCAGCACGCGCCTGCGTGTGTGAGTTCGAATCTGAGCATTTGTACTACTCCATAAATATACTCTGATATTGTAAATCGTCACTAATGCACCGTGCAGTCTTGACCGGAGATCAAAATTGAACCCTAATGGCCCTCAAACACGCTACTCTTAAAGCGATCGTTCTATAAAGTTAAGCTAAAAAGATGATGGATAGCTTTTAATAACGGCATATTGCCTAAGTGTCGAAGTTATCGTTTAACGATGACTATTCATCAAATATAGGACGCTAAAAACAATTCCAGCTTAAAATATTATCGTGAGGAATTTTAACTAAATGGTGCCTAAAAACATTTTTATTTGACCATTTTTAAAAAGGAAGTATTATGATTTCGTCACGTATATTTGTACCTACTATTAATATTCTTAAGAAATATTTAACAAACATAAAACAAAAACTTTTTGATAAATATATATTTGTCTCTGTTTTATAAGATTTTAAATGTAGTTTTGGTTTATAAAAAGTTAATAATAAAAAGGTAAAATGAGAATTTTACTCAAGATATATTTTGGGCTCCACTGGGCCTGGCATCAGTTGAGAATCTGACAATAAATAAAATATGACATATAAGTTATGTACAGAAAAGAAAAAAGTAAAAACGGTTTATTTACAATTGGTAAACGGTTTAATTACAGGAACTGAAGTACAGGAATCCCGCTCTTTCTCTAGGAGTTACATTAACTTTCTTAAACAAGAAGTAACTATACCAGCGTTGGTTCCGATTTTGGACACAAACAATCTACGCACCTTAAGATCCTTGTACCACTGTAGGTTCTTTTTGACGTCCTAAGTTTGTTTTGACTCACGAAATTATTTAGCGGCCTCGTAGTTGGTAGAATGATACTGGCCAATTAATAACGCCGCGCCGCCGGCACGGCAGGCGTCCTGATAACTAAAAAAAAAAAAGAAACTGGCCTCTTTAAGCTACCCCGCCGGCAATGTAATAAAATAATAAAGCACGCGGTACAAGACTTAAAATTTAGGGGGAAAACATGGCAAATTTTTCAGAAAGTGATTCTGGTGTTGAAATAATTTCTCCATACTCCACCTGATAGGTAGCAGAAAAACCGGCCAAGTGCGATTCGGACTCGCGCACGAAGGGTTCCGTACCATTACCTATAAAAAATGCAAAAAAAACATGTCTGTTGTATGGAAGCCTTAAATATTTATTTGATTCTGTTTTTTAGTATTTGTTGTTATAGCGACAACAGAAATACATCATTTGTGAAAATTTCAACTGTCTAACTATCACGGTTCATGAGATACAGCCTGGTGACAGAAAGACAGACGGACAGTGAAGTCTTAGTAATAGGGTCCCGTTGGTTACCCTTTGAGTACGGAACCCTATAAAGTATCGTTCGTACTGAGGAAAAAATGGCTTTTCGTACCCTTAGAATGTAAGCTTTCGGCGTTCGCCTTCGGCTAACTACTATTAGAAAAATACAATTTTAACCCTTCTGCAACCCTTCCTTCAACATGGAACGTTTTGCCAACTTCTGTCATTATTTCGCTTGTATACTACATAGTACCTATATGATATCATAGATACTAAATTTCTTAATAAATAAACCTAATTGAATTTAGTTCCTTAATTTGCAAATTACGGCTATTTCTTGATCATTACAAGCAGGGCGGTTATTCTGGCATGTGCTGAAAAATGCGCATGCAGATTTCGGGTAGTTTTAAAAGAGTTTTACTAAGGAAATGTATCGATAACAGAACATGCAGGGGTATGAAACCTTTCACATTGCGACAAAAAGTGGCATACTCAGCATCTGCTGGGAGAAATGACGTGCTCTGATCAGTCGCCTTGTTACATTTCTTGGACGATAACTTAACTACGAGTATAAATTAGAAATATTCAAGGCCAAATACATAGGGCCTGTCGTACGATTGTCAGATAAGGTGAACGTTGTCCTTCGTATAGGACATATCCTCCTTTTTACAAATTGTCCTTTCGTCTTCCATCAAAAACAAAATGTTCTCCTTTTTCAAAATTCGATACGCACCGACACCGTTTCAACTATACTCCAGTCAACGAGGAAATTTGTTGTATGGGGACTTACGAAAAATTCTCCTGCCAGTGAAATTTGGCATGTGATAAAGTTAGGTAATACAGATTACATTTGTATAATAAGCCAATAAATTTTGTTATGAGAAGGTAGGTATTTTTATATGAAATTATTATTATTTAGTTATTTTCCTCAGACTGATATGCTTTCTGTTTACGTACATATGTACCAGTTAGAATAAGTATGTAAACGCATCCAACATTTTTTCGATTTCAGAGTTGCTCCAAATTTAACTTTTAACATTGCGCTATAACTTCTATTGAAATATTGGTCTGCAAATTTTTATTCTTAAAGATGTTTTTTTATCCTTAAAAACATAGCTTTGTTTAGTTATCTAAAAGATTTTCTTTTTAAAACATATTTTTTTAATTTTTTCTTAACTACGTAATGTGAAAAATAACTCCGTCCATTTTTTACCTTTATTAGTCATATAATTTTATATTAAAACAGATTTATCGATTATCCAACATATTTTCGAACGTTCGTATATTTTTTAGGATATGTTCGCTGATTTATGCCGCCGCTTATGATTTATGAAAATGTGCCGCCGCCCGCGCCTCCGCCACCGCTGCCGCCGCTGAGCGAGCGCCCCGCACCCCTCTTCACAATCGGTCGTTGCTAAGAGACAGCATTGCTTGTACTAAGCAATTGTTGACATTGTAAAAACTTTGGTATTAGGCCGAATTTCCATTGGCTTACTGGAAAATCTATTAAAATACAGCGACTCATTACTAATAAACGTATTGAATTAAGCTGAGCAATTATTCACATGACGTAATTACGTAGAAATGAAAAAATATATATTCTAAAGTATTTTTTTTCGGATCATGTAACAAAGCTATTTATTAAAGGAAATAAAACCATATTGAAAAATAAAAATTAGCAGACCAATTTTTCAGTAGAAGTTATAACACAAAATATTAAAAGTTAAATTTGGAGTATCCTCCAAATCGAAAAAAAATAGGATTCCTGTACTTACCTATTCTAACTAATACATACGTACGTACACAGAAAGTATTTCAGTCTGAGACATTTTTAACAGAGAGTTTAAAGCGATTTTCATGTTTAGGTAAAAATACCTTACTTCTCTTATCAAAATGTTTTGGCTTATTTGACATCTGTAATCTGTATTACCTTACTTTATCACACTACCTACTCTCACTGGCAGGGGAATTTCTCGGGTTACATAAGCCCCGTTATTCGGTCTACTATGTTACACGGACAAAACATTCAAATACCAACTTTAATCCCTTTTATTTAGTTTTATTATTAAATATTCTGACAATGTGAAATACATTATGTGGCTAGTTATGAAAAATATCTAACCAATTAAAACATTAATTATATTTTTTTATTCTTCAATTTACGATTGTCCTCTTTTTTTTTCTAAAATTCTCTCTTTTTCCTCTTTTTTTGCAAACTGTTCTTCATATCCATTTTTGCTTCCAGCAACCTTTCTAGGACATGACAACTTTTATTTTATCTGGACATCAAATTTATCTTACAACTCAAGCAAAGAGGCACGTTTTTGAAACTGTAATACAATAATATTATTCTGTAATATTTCTTTGATGTAATAAGTTTATCATTTTTCAGATTTACTGAAGCGTAAAGAGTAATGGGTACTTGATTGAGAGTCCTACCCTTTTGATACAGGGACCTATTAGTTGAAAAGAAAACAAAGATCCTTTTCCAATCGAATGAATATCAAGGATTGTTGTTATGACATATAGGTTACTGCTTATTGAAACAGGAATAAGATTGGCTTTGTTATCCTTGACTGTTTGCACTTCAAAACCATTTGATCTTTATTTTAGCGGTCGATTTTGGTCTTTACGCGGTCAGCATAAGAAAGTCAATGTTTATGCCCAGCGCAAATAGCAATGGTAGCACTATACCTGAGTTTCCTTTTTCTGATCTGACATCGAGTATTTAGTAAACGATATATATTTAAACGAATAACGATTAAATAGTTAAGCATTAGTTTAACATAGAGAATGTAAAATAAATCTTTTGGATTAGGTAGATATTGGTCTAAAAACATATTGTTGTAGTCACAGCCCATGCTTGGTACACCCGCTTTTCATCGACGATTATGACGTTCATACGTATGTTCATGACGTATTTCAGGTACAAATGGACCAACAACATAAGAACCAAAAACCCGTCTTTTCCTAATTAATCGAAACAGAACACTTAAATTCAAAATTTACTCAAATTGTTATTTAACAAAAACTTATTATGTATTGCCATGCCACCGCAAAGTTTCTGTAAATTATTGTTTTAAAAATTTATATTAAAAAAAAAAACACAGTCCGGTCTTAACGTCCTTTCCAAAGCACGCAGACCGAACAAAAACTAATCTGCACCGCGGAAATTGAACCCACGACCTCTGTGCTATCGTTGATTGATGAGTATCGATGATCGAGTGTCATGCAATTTGGTAAACGAGTAAATGAGACAAAAATATTTTTTAAGTTCGAACATGAGCCAAATCGGTCAAGGGGCTGACGAGATATGATGTTGTCAAAGGTACATCGCGAGTTTACAATTTGGGGCGAACTACAGTTAGCCAAAAAGTCTTATGACCGCTTTAAAATTTAGGAAGTGTTGAACTAAGAAATACAGCGCTGAAAGACTCATTTGTAGCCAAAATTAGTCGAAACAACGACACTTATTTTTACGTTTTGAAAGAAATAATTTAGTTGTCTGGTGTAATAATTGATAATTTATGTTGAAACTCTATATCGTTATTATTAAAAGTAATAAGGCTTTCACCAAGTTTAATCCTGTCAGGAAAAAAAAACATATAATTTATTCTATCCTTTTATTTATTATATTTATCATTCCCAGACAAATTGATTACCGCCTCTCCTTTTTTGATATCACATTGGTTAATAAAGTTGGGTATTCATTAAAATCAAAATAGGTGTACCTATAGTAACAAAAACAACATGAATGCAAACTTAAGGCGTATGACCACGCTAAATAAGCAACTCAATGTGTGTCAGTACAAATATCAACAGAAACAACATTGAAATAATGTTAATTTCAGCGTGCCTTGAAAAGTGGCTGTTACGACAACCACTGCGTCTCCGGCTAGTGCAAAATAGGAGTAAGTAATACTTTCACATGGACGCCACGAACTAAAAAAAAATTTTCAACTTGAATTTTTTGGATCTAAAAATTTCCTATAATTTGGTGAAATAATAATTAAAATCGTTTTAGGCGTTTGGAAGGAGTAAGAGAATTCTTGTGTTAATCATGTGAAACTTTCGATGACTTTCGATTTTTTTTGTCAAAGCTTACAATAGAAAAACAGTTTATGAAAATTTTAATTTATTTTTGACTTTATAATGCCTATTATATATTTTTATGAAAGTTTTTGGACCACCCGTGTGGGAGGAGTAGGCCTTCGAAGACAGGTCCAAATTGCAGTTAGCGTATCCATTCGCCTTAATTGCGGACGTAACTCAATAAACTACTAGTTCGCCCCGAACTGTGAACTCGTGAACCCTCTCTTTCAACCCCATATCTCGGCAACACCTCGACCGATTTGGCTCATGATCGAAATTATTTTTGTCTCATTTACTCGCCTACCAAATTTCATGACGTTCCGATTAGCGATACTCGAGTTATCGTCGGAAAAACATTCATACATATAAACATACATACATACATACACATATACAGACGCCGGACTGATCAAGTAGACTCGGAGAACTTCGCTTGCTTCTCTCGCTCGATCATTATTATAACCCTTACAGACGCGTCCAATACAATATTATGTGAATCAATTTAATAATCACTGTGTGTGCGATGACAAGGGTATTTATTGAGCGAGTGAGCGAAGTTCTCCGAGTCTACTTGTCTTTGCGGCTAGAGTATTGTGCGGTCTTTACCTTGTCAAAAATCCTTGTTGTGCGGTCTTTCTGATTATGCGGACGTCCGCATAATATTTTGGCAGACCTTTAAATATAGCTATTGGATCGTCGTGCTCTGATTGGTCGACTGGTGAAATCTGGGAGAATTTCAATAAGGTGGCGCACAACCAGTATTTCTGTCAAGTTGAGTTAACACATGCAAAAATATAGTTCAAGTGTGTAACCACCACGTGGCGCCACCAGTCCAAAAAATGTATAACTTAGTACGAAAATGATAAAATGCGGACGTCAAAGTAGGACCGCACTTTATACAAATAACGAACCAACCTTACTTTCTCGTGTGTAAAAAACAAATGTGAGTTACAGTAATCGTCTTAAAATGCGAAATTTAAAATAGGACCGCACTTTATACATAAATTGAATTCACCCTACTTCTTCGTGTGTGAAAAACAAGTCTGAGGTAAGGTAAGCACCTAAATATAAGTTATTTTTTTATCCAAATTCATTCTGGATAGTCGGTAAGTGTTCAGTATCAAGTTTCGATGACCCTTTTTGTTAAATTCGTAATATTTTTTGTTTTCCTTGCAAACGCAAGCCCATCCATCAGCCCATATTCGTCCACTGCTGGACATAGGTCTCCCAATATTACGTCACTCTTGGCGGTCCTCAATCATCCTCATCCAGCCGCTACCCGCAACGTCCTTCAGATCGTCTGTCCAGGGGGCACGAGGGCGGCCTACGCTACGCTTTGCTGGACGTGGTCTCCATTCCATTGCCTTTCGGCCCCAACGGTTATCATGTCGGCGACAAATATGGCCAGTCCAATTGTGGTCGGGGAGTGTAATTTCGTATACAAAACCATTATAGTGCGAACGGTGTGTTATTCCGTACGTAAGACCACCAAAGTGCGGACGGAGCGTATAATTTAGTACGGTATTTCATCAAAATGCGGTCGCTGTGTTATTTCGTTCACAAAAACATCAACGTACGGACGTTGTGTTATTTCGTACGTTAACCCACTAAAGTGCGGACTTTGTGTATTAACGTCCGCAAAACCCTCGTTGAGCGGACGGCCCGCACAATATTTTAGGACCGCACAAGCCGTATTTTTGACAAGAACTTTGTTTGCTTCTATCTCAGTCTCCAGTGAGTGTTAACGAAATTCTGTTAGATGTTCATGCTAGAAAAAGACAGCCGTAGATCGTGTAAGCAAATACACTCGCCTAAGTCAACGGGAAAGGTAGGACCGCACAATGAGGATTTTGGTACAAGTCCGCACAACATTTGTCCCGCGAACAAGGGTGAACAATCCGGCGTTTGTATGTATGAATGATTGTCCGACGATAACTCAAGTATCGTTGATCGGAATGTCACGAAATTTGGTCAGCGAGTAAATGAGACACAAATAATTTTTAAGTTTGAACATGAGCAAAATCGGTCAAGATCGAATCGAGAGTTCACATTTCAAGGCGAACTACGGGTTTCTAGATATTTATCATCACGACACAGTGATTGAAAAATTGTTTTTAATAAAAACACTAAAAAGACTAAATAAAATAAATTATATATTTTATTTTATTTAGTCTTTTTAAGCTTATTGTGACGACATATATTTCCGAGGGGGTGTCAAAGGTAATTACGAGTGTCCACACCGTTGCTTTTTATTTTTAATATTAGTATTTCATTCGCAGATTCACCAAGCACTCCAGAACCAAGAGTAACCTGTTGCACCAGTTCAGTTAGCACCATGACAGTTCCAGCCTCACCTATCTACAGGAGTCAGATTAGAGTGGCCACGTCCAAGCCGAGGAGAAGACAGATGAAACAGGGCAAGGTCGACTCACCAATGTTGAACTACATCTTCGATTCTTACGCAACCAGTAATAAGCATTTCCATGACAAGTAAGTTGATCAAGGTCAACTGAGATATTTCCCTCCACGGGGCAATTCCCTCCTTTGCTCAGAACTCGTTAACTAGTGAACTTAAAGATCATGCCATCTATTGTTACGATTTTAACCAAGTTCCGCAATTTATGCCTATAGATGATACGATTTCTTACTTCACTAGTTACTGTGTTATTAACAAAGGAAGGAATTTCCCCATGAACGGAAGTACCCCGGTTGATCTTACTGGCTTTTTTACCACTGAATGTTGTTACTACTCAGCTTCTTTTTGTTTAATTGCATTAATTCATACAAACACTAAATTATTTATTTAATTTTTTTTTTGCATAGTGCACGAGTTGTATTATCTACTTAACTAAGACATTTTACTAAACTTCTACCTCTGATATTTTTCGGTTTTGCCATATAGTTAATAATAATAACAGCCTAAATTTTCTTATAGGCCAGATCTTTAGCATAAATAATAATAAAATTACTGGTAGTTGGTCCCGAACTGTAAACTCGCAAACCCTCTCTTACAACCCCACATCTCGGCAACCTTTCGACCGATTTGACTCATGTTCAAATTTGAAAATTTCTTTTGTCTCATTTACCTGCCTAACAAATTTCATGACGTTATAATTAACGATACTCGAGTTATCATCGAACAAACATTCATAGATACAAGTGCCGGACTATTCAAGTAGATTCGGAGAACTTCGCTGGCTCATTCAATTATTTAATACCAACTGGGGCTTTAAGTGCTTGCTGAGGCAAAGAGAAACTTTAATTTTTGTTAAAATAGTTGAGTCCTACACTCACTTGACCGGTTTTTCTAGCTAGTGTTGTTTCTCAAATAATCGATTCAACTGACAACAATGATACTTCAGATAGCGTCCCTGTTTCTCCAAGGTTTGGCTCCCGGATGACTTCACGTACGGATTTGTGTAGGGGTTGTGTACGGTTGCCCCTTTGGTCCCTTAGATTCTCCCTCAGTACCCTTGTTTGTATTTTAAATTGCCTCTTACAAATACTTATTTTGTTTAAAGAAGGTAAAGTTTTGTTTTATTTACGAAGCATTTTTTAATAAGTCCTTAACAATACTGTTTAAGTGCATATATAAAAGATCAGTTAGATGCACAAGAACATTTTTCCAAATATTTTGGAAAAAATCTTCTGGCCAGGATTCAAACTTGCGACCTCTTGCTTACAAGGCAAAATTTGTCTTACTTTAATCTTTTCTATCTTCTAATGCACTCTTAAGAGTATCCAAAGCGATGGATTTCGCTATAGATCATAATATAACCTTCGTCTTCAAGAAGTGTAAATAAATCTTACTTTGAATTTGTTACCTTGACGAACAAAGAAAAATACTCCTCCTTTATTTCCATAATTTCTGTTTCATGAATCTTCTTCTTTCAACAAAGGAATACAAATAATTTAATGTAGTCCGTTATAAACGCTGTATACGTATTTTTCACGACGCTTTTAGATGAGGCATTTTATGAATCGTTTTATGAATCGTTTCTCTCCACAGAAGATGCACTCTCGTTATTATTTTCACGAGGGAGCTTTGCGTTCGTAATTGTGGTCTTAAAATCAAAAGCTTTAAAGTCTATTTTACATTGTTGGCAGAGTTTGGCTTTCAGATTATTTACTTTATTGTTCAAAAGAAAGAGTGTAATTTTCACAATGATGTGTTGCTTTGAAAGCTGATATTTGAATGGAACGTCGACTTTTTGTCCCCAAAAAATTTCAAAGGATACTGCTATTTGTACCGTCAGCACACACAGGTGTAAGGTTTATTTTGTGATAGGTTTATGAAAGAAATTTTAGTGAGGATAATAGTAAGGTCCATTTTTTCAGTATGTCTGTCTGTAACAATTCACGAAAAAACGACCGAACTAATTTGGATCAAATCTAATTATGTTTTGGCCATTGTGATCCTAGAAATAAATCAAGCATCCTAAATATCTAAAGTACTAACCTGTTTTATTGGTGTATTATTCAATAGAATTAGGCTTTTATTGATGCTGTCTTTCAAAATTATTATTTCCTTTATTGGTCATGCAAATGCATAAAATTCATTAATTTGTACTTCTTCCTTCCTTAAAGATATTACTTGCTTTAATGTAAATTCCAAGAACATAATGAATTCATAGTCAAAATGGACCACCCTGTTTAAATATTTTTCAAAATCTTTGCGTTCCCTATTTTCTCACCAACCCCTCTTGAAGTTTCCGGATCTTTTTGAAGCCGGTATATTATTGAATACGGTACTTTTTTCTTCGTTATCGAATATGTTACAGCATAAAAGCAATAAATACTGAATACACCTTCCTTAATTAGCCTCATTAAGAAAATGAAAAGTAGTATATTTAATTTTACCTGGTCCGTATTCACTTCTTACGTGTAAGTAAAATAAATAAAATAATAAATATAATATTTAGTTTATCTATCGTATTTCTTATTCCTTATTCCTAACACATTTTGCTTCAGCAAAATAATAGTAATTATTGCTGCAAAAAGTAAATGAATAATAACCTTGTTGTTTATTGTGTATTAATGTTTATTGTGCCGCTAGCTCAGGGGTAGAACGCTGGTCTCTCAATCTTGAGATCCAGGTTCAATCCCCGATATGGCATGCACGATAGACTGCGTAGGCGTCAGCACACAACGGGCTAAGATCCTCGGTGAACCGGGGATGCTTCGCCAATCCTGTGGTGACCTAGGTCGCCTCTTGGGATTCTGGCGAGAGCTGGGCTGGCTGGAATAGCCGGCTCCACACTTTCCACGCACAAAGGTCCAAGTAAGAGACTAGGTGCAGAAACCAAGCCCACCAAGAAGAAGAAGAAGAAGGGCATGCACGAATGAGTTTTTCGGAGTTTATGTGCGAAGTATTTAATACTTACCACTTGCTGAACGGTAAAGGAAAACATCGTGAGGACACCTGCATTCTCTAAAAAGCGTGTATTTGTGCCCGAAGAACTGCGACAGCGATCACCGCCCATTATATGCTATGTTGGGACGTAATAATCGTCGGTGGAACGCGGGTGTACAGCTCACATTTGGAACACCTCTGACACCCCCTCGAAAATTCATGTCATGTTTTTTTTTTTTTTTTTTTTTAAGTTATTGCCGCTAATTATTCCAGGTAGGTAAGCGATTAACTGCGCGCGAATAGAAATACTGAATGCTCCAGTAAAATTCTAAAAATGTAGAAAACTAAATACAATGATAAAATACTATATAACTAGCTCAAATTATCTTTCTAAAGCCAAAATTTGTTTTTTTTTAGTATCAGGGGGAAACGGGAGAGGGAGGGGTCCCCCTCTCCGATGGTACCACTCCTCTTCTGCGTCTTGCAGTCCGTATTACATATAAACCTCTCCTAAGCAAGTAAATTATAAATAAATATAAAATGAATTGTAATTTCTTGTTCAGAATGTAGAGATGTTTACTTTATTTTATACTTACAATAATAATAAAGAAAATAGATAAATTTTGTTGGTTTTATATATTTAAAACCATTAAACACTTAAAATGTAATTATATGCTTTCCTGCTGACAGAGTAAGGCGGGAGTCGTCCGACGATCAAACTGAACGCAGCCTATTCTGCCGTCATTACAAAGAAGGACTTAATTAAAGAAAAGTGACTTTCGAGAAAACGGCAAAAACCCTTTATTAAGCTCTGCCTGATGTTAAATGAGGAAATTAATATATATTTTTGATTCGGTTGCAAATATTACATTTTATTTTTATGAAAATGAAATTTACAAATATTTATCACCATATCAGAAAAATCCTCAAAAAACCTTTTTGTGATCATATTACAGATGGGATAAAATTATGAATTTTGAACAATAGGGCCCTTATTGGCTTTTTAAAGTCCTTTTTTATTAGTAAGAAGAAATTTAAGCATTCTTTTTAAAAAATATAAATTTAAAATCGACCTATTAAATATCATTTATACATAATTGCTTGTTCTATTATGTATTAATCTCCCTCTTGATTTTCAGTACTGCTAAAACAATAGTTAAATAGGTTTTTATATGCTACGATCCTGAAACACCTTTTTCGCTTCTTCCTCATCCATCAAAGTCATAACGATCTCTTCTATTTCGGGTACTTTTGATTTTGCCTTTAACTTACTCGTCAGGGAGAACTCACTTACTTGGTCTCAGCAGTAATGTACTATTACAGACAAGTTTTACATAATTTTTTTTTCAATGCAAGTGCTCGTAATGGCCCACTTTTTATGCATCAAAACCGAACAGAAAGTCTATTATTTTGCCCTAGGGCTTTATCATTTTTTATTTATTTACAATGGTTGGCTAACCTGCAGCCTTTCCCGTGTACCATAAATGGTTTACATTTTTTTCTCTACTGTTTAACAGCTATGGATACAGTCCTTTTGAACCAATCATAATTTAAAGTTCACAAGATTATATTTGTTTCATTTCATCACACTATGCATTGAAAAACGTAGTATGATACACGGGCGTAAGAGCAATAAATTACTCTTTTACGTTTAAAATCGTAATTTATTCCTTTTCATTCCATTTATTCATTTCTTTAAATAAAACAATATCAATAAAAAAACACATAAATAAAATATATATTATCTTGCTTTAATTTATTGAATGCAACTTTACCGTTGGCAACCCTAAGTGGACTCAAAACATGTCTTATTTTTGTTTCTTTATGTTTTTATTTTAATAATAATGTTATAAAAATATATTAAATGGTAATGGTCACTTGGTGCGCACTACGGACCAGGACTAAACAAGCAACACTGACTCGACTTTGACTGACTCGACTCAACTCGACCAGTGGGTCTACCGCGTAGTTCTCATTTACATCAACATCAACTTGAGATTGAAATTTGGCGTGCGTGCGACGACGCCCGCATAACATGCCATCTCTTTTGCACGCGTTGAATTTCGCATGCATTTGCTTGAAGTTGATACAAATGAGAATTACGCGGTAGAGCCCCAGGACTTGACTTACAACAAAAACAATTACCATCAAGATCAGGGTACCTGGGCAGCAATGCCATCTTGCGGGTTTGAGTGCGCCTAATATTGTAAATAAACTTCAGGGTAGCGCAGGAAGTAGCCACCCTGCACTACATTTGTTTTTTTTTTTCTGTTAAAGTAGGTTAATCATAATTATGTCATAAGGTTGTATATCTTTTTTTATTAATACTCAAATGTCATTCATTTAAACTGTCATTCATTTAAGTGGGCCGAAATATATTTCGAAAATAAGTTTAACACTGTTTTAATTAAACAAAAAATAAAAAAAATATATTAAATAGTAACAAATATTTCTTTCAGAAAACATAAGCTTAACTAAATAGCCGTAAATTGTAATTAAATTTTCTGTACACTGAAATACAAACGCTTTTATATTAATTTCTTTGTGAAATTGAAACGGTAAATCCCCTGGACTCTTAGGGATTATAAAACCTCGTTATTATTAATCGTAACTTTGTTTTCTCTCTCATTTATTTCTTATTCATACAATTTTAAAATAATATTTCTTTGAGAGTTGCCTTTCATGACCAAATTGTTTAAATAACAGGTCATTACCTAAGAAATTGCCGAAATTTGCTTACAGATCATGAGTTTGTTTTTTATGTTATTTCCATTGTTTGTTTTTTGTTTGAAAGTTGATTTCAAGGTTTTACATACGAATTAATCCGAAATGCCATCCGTTTCCATAAGATTCGTGATAACTTTTTACAGCTCAAACTTCACAAAAATTCAATAAATGTTACTGTTAGCTTAATGTTGTCTCATTCATACACAAAGGAAATTATAAAATTTAGTTTTTCATTCCTAAAAAAATGCAAAAATGTTAGTACTGAAAATTGAGTTTCCTTCAAATTCTCCATAGAAAACGGCAATTTCATATGTAATGAACTATTGTTATAATTATAAGGTACAGTGGAGACCGCATCAAGTAAGACACATTGGACTTTGTACCTATCTTATACTCTTCTCTGTAGGGGCTAATGTCGTACTGCAAGTGTATAGCTTGATGTGGTCTCCACTGTACTATCAAACCACGATTTATTAAGTTCAATCATAATCGCGAATTTTAATAAATAACCATTTTGATATATAAAAAATGGCTTTAATAATTTTGCTGAAATTTGAAACGTAGGTTTAAAATGAATTTGGGATCCCGCCAAAAAAAAAAAAAATCTTCGATGAGTTTACATAGTGCGACTGTTAGCGATACTCGTGCTTGTATAGGCACTATTAGTGCGACTGTTAGCGATACTCGTGCTTGTATAGGCACTATTAGTGCGACTGTTAGCGATACTCGTGCTTGTATAGGCACTATTAGTGCGACTGTTAGCGATACTCGTGCTTGTATAGGCACTATTAGTGCGACTGTTAGCGATACTCGTGCTTGTATAGGCACTATTAGTGCGACTGTTAGCGATACTCGTGCTTGTATAGGCACTATTAGTGCGACTGTAAGCGATACTCGTACTATACGCACTATTAGTGCGACTGTAAGCGATACTCGTGCTTGTATAGGCACTATTAGTGCGACTGTAAGCGATACTCGTACTATACGCACTATTAGTGCGACTGTAAGCGATACTCGTACTTGTATAGGCACTATTAGTGCGACTGTTAGCGATACTCGTACTTGTATAGGCACTATTAGTGCGACTGTAATCGATACTCGTAATTGTATAGGCACTATTAGTGCGACTGTTAGCGATACTCGTACTTGTATAGGCACTATTAGTGCGACTGTTAGCGATACTCGTACTTGTATAGGTACTATTAGTGCGACTGTTAGCGATACTCGTACTTGTATACGCACTATTAGTGCGACTGTTAGCGATACTCGTAATTGTATAGGCACTATTAGTGCAACTGTTAGCGTCACTCGTAATTGTATAGGCACTATTAGTGCAACTGTTAGCGTCACTCGTAATTGTATAGGCACTATTAGTGCGACTGTGAGTGATACTCGTACTTGTATACGAACTATTAGTTAAAGTGTTTACGCACCATATTGGATCAAAGAACTATGTCGTCAAGTATTGCAGTTCCCCTTTGACTGATTGATTGACTAACTGATTATCACACATAAGTCGACCAGAAAAATCTCGTGCAGATGAAACCTTTATCCCCAATTCATGGGCAAAACCTAGCAATAAAATAAAAAAACCATCTGAAATAAACCAGTGTCATTTAAACGACTTCATTATATTCTTCTCACGATACGGTTTGCGTTTGGTTTGGTTCCAAGTTCCAGAAGAAAGAAAAGGCGTGCCAACAAGCATGCTCGTGCAACTTTTCTACCTAAATCTGAGCACGTTTTTTGTTTATACGGACGTATTTAGATTAAATTAGAAAAATACAAAAGCTATAATTACGCCACGAAAATAAAAGCGCCAAAAATACTATGTCACAAATGAAAAGGCCAATGATTTCAAGGGGTTTTCGTGAATACACAGTTAAAAAGCAGCGCGGCGGCTCAGTCGGTATGATGCCAAACTCTTTTTTTTTATTTATGTGTTATGTTTGTGCCAATTAACTTGATAAACTGTTAAAAATACAAACATATATATGTCGTCGGCACATCGTAGAATTGGGCATATCATGATCTGTCTAGGCATATCGTATTTCTGTTAAAATCATAAGGGCTGCCTCGCTCCGCTCCGCTTTGCTCGGCTCCCCAAATTTATTTACATGTAAATCTAACACGCTTCACCTCGCTCCGCTCGTCGTCGCACATATTTTTGACTTTCTGTGAAAGATTTTCGATTTCATACGTTACGATCTGCCCAATTTTACGATCTGCTCACGGCATTATACTCATTATACAATCGCTATACCTATATATATGTTTTACCCAAAATTCAAAACAAAATAGTTCTTTTCTGTTATACTAAAGCTGATTTTGAAGGCTTTAATTTTAAATTTTTATTACATATGGCTTGAACACTAACGTGTGATTGTTGTTGACTATATGCCAACCGTTTCACCGATACAATTTCGGCATTATCAAGGCTAAGAACGACACTCACGTTAATAATGCCGAAATTGTATAGGTGAAACGGTTGGCATATAGTCAACAACAATCACACGTGAGTGTTCAAGCCGTATGTAATAATAATAATTTAGTATGTCAGCTCACGCGAGTTTTAATAGCTTTAATTTTAGTTTTAGTGCTGTCAGAACTAAATTTTCTTCATTGCAAACTAGTCCTTAACTGTTAGGAATAGAAGCTAAATATACTTTGGAATATTCAAAGTTTTGACAGCACTTAAACCAAAATTGAAACCTTCAAAATCAGTTTTACTGTCTTTATAATGCAAGGTCACAAAACGGAGGTTCAGTAAATAAGCAGAATCATTTGTTGCAGATTCCGTGCTCCATCTTTTGAAGGCGATCTTAATTCAGATGATACAGTCCTGGATGCGGACACCGGGGAAACAGTCTTCTTTGATTGTAGAGTGTCTTCTTTAAGAGACAAAATGGTTTGTATTACACATATTTTTGACAAACGCATATTTTTTGCCAAAATTTTGTTGTACTGCTTGTAAAATTCCCATAAGATTTAATTTAAAATATGACACAGATAATACAATTTTAACTGAGGTGCGCGACATTTTTAAATGTCTTTCTAAAATTATTTTCAAAGCACTGCACTCAGCCCATCAGTTGTCTGTTTCATATTTTAATGTAAACTGTGATTTTAACCTGATTACGTCTGAATATTTTATCTGAATTGAATAAATTTTATTTGACAAAGCTTACTGATCCGTAAAAGAATTCTGCCCCGGTAGTTATTTAAAATATTTTAGATTTTAGTGCGTCTGATATTTTAAGATATCTAGGGAGTATACCAATAATTTTTAAACTATTAATAGTATTTCAAATTTAAGTTTCATTTGAATTAAATTTTACATTTTATCTAGCTCTGAGATTCTTTAAAATATTTGTGTGCCTTGAAGAGCGGTATCGGAATATAAGTGTTCTGTTTCGATTAATTAGAAAAAGACGGATATTTCACAATGCGGCTGCGATGCCGCTATTAAGGCGAAGCATAGAAAAGCCATTTTAATCTAAGATCCAATTATTGTACCTATGTTTGACAAATAAATTATTATGAATTGTGTACCTACTCAAGTATGTTTCTTATTTTCATCATGAATTGAACAGTGGTTATAAATCTTAAACCTTTTACCCCGACGATGTCAAATAGACGAAACTAGACGCAATAATAAAATAAATAAAACAGTAAATAAAATAAATAAAACCATTTATGTGTCGCTGTTTCTGCTAGAGGTAACAATTCTTTTGCTGTGGAGATGGAGATATAAGACACGCGATTTTACTTATTTTGGGGTCTCTTGATTAATGGTTTATTTATTTACTACACTTACTGTACATAAAAAAACATGAAACAGGACATTAAAAAAACATGCTAAAATTGTCTTAAATTTTGTTTCAGGTTTCGTGGCTGCGAGTTTCAGATAATGATAATCTGGAGCTATTGACATTAGACTTAGAGACATATACAGCCGATTCTAGGTACGTCCTTCATATTTATATACTCTTGTGAAGAACAGTTACTTCTTTATTTTGAGGGATTATCATTCTTTGAGGGATAAGCTCCCCTATCCCAATTTTGTCTATTTTCTGATTCATTTTAAACCAGGAAATTGTGATATTTTATGTCTGAATTTTTTTTAATTTTCAGATACATTCTTGGTGCAGATTTTTTTGCGGTTCAAAACGCGATACGTTATACTTCGCTCGATCGAAAAAAAAACCGGAACTTGGTCGATTTTTAATGTTTTTTTCGTTTTAAATAAAAATTACAGTACGAAATTTTAGGAAAATTACAGGAAATTAATTGTAATTAAGTAAGCACTTCTGCGGACAGTTTTCTGAAAATTTCACCGTAAAATCGTTTTTTGAGCGAAAAACGTGTTTTTTTAGAACGCGTGATGTTTCTGTTGTCGTAACAGCCACGGCTTAGAGCGCGCTATTTTAGAGTTTAATAAAAGATCATAGAGTTCAGTTCTACTTGATACAAAATGAGGTGCTCAATGTCGGGGATAACGGGCCCTTAAATATGTAGACAGAGCAAACAACAAGGCTGATGAGCTTTTCCGAAAATTAAAAAGTAATAATTTGTACGAACAGAGATACACGTGAACGGGGCCCTTACGATAGATTTAAAAGACCGATATTTATCATCCTACCACTCTTCCCACTAATAAGTTTGTTTTGTGAATATTGTAAATACGAAAGTTTATGTGAGGGTGTGTGTGTGTGTGTTAGTATGTTTGTTACTTCTTCACGCTGAAACAGCTGGACAGATTTTGATGAAATTTGGAGCAGAGATAGCTTATACCCTGAACTAACAAACATGCTTCATATTATCTCAGGAAAAAAAGCACTGTTCCCGTGGGAAGATGACGTTAAACCGAATACAGAATACGGGCAAAAGCTAGTACTCAATATTTAAAAGCGGTATCGTTAGCAAGAAAAGTGCAGTTTTTTTGTTTAGGTATGTGTATAAAATGGGATGGGATATACAAGCTCCAACTGTATCAAAACAAAGTGAACAAACAATAATCTCTACTTAGTAATAATAAAGTGAGTAGTTAAAAAATCGTGTCCATATTATATTGAATATTTTTGAGAAATTTGAAATGAAATGGGTTATTGCACTGAGGCCAAAACTAAGTTTTTTTTTATGTTTTTCTGTCTGACTGTCTGTCTGTCTGTCTATATGTTGCGTTTTAACTCGATCACCGCTTAAAGGATTTGGATGCAGTTTTTTTTTATTATCATCTTAGTGACCCTATTCAACATATAGAGGGTGTTGATAAAATATCCGCCAAGCCAAAAACGGGGCAAACATTTAATAAATTTGCACGGAGCCGCGGGTGAAAAGTCAGTTATTTTATAAACCCACCAGTTTTCATTTCAGTAGCTCGTGTTATTTATACGTATACCTTTGATAACCAAATATTTTCTATTCACAGGTATAGAATAGACTTAGCTGGGGACAATTGGAGGCTAGAGCTGGCAGACGCGAAGGTTCAGGACTCTGGAATGTATTGTTGTCACGTCTCTACTCATCCCCCCATGCTGCGACGCGTGAAGCTTACCGTACATTGTAAGTGTTTAGTTTATATGCAAGTCTCGGTGTCTGTTCGTGGCATAATTCAAAAAGAATAGGCTGATTTTCATTTTTGAGTCGAAAAAAGGAATATTTTGATAGCAAAAAATATATAAAATTGTTTCCTAATAATAACAACATAGACTGATGGAAAATCATGTTCATTGTATTTTTTTGTACACATTAAAAATCTAGTTAAATTAAAAATGGTATAAAATATATTCACTTTCTTAAAGCTTTTTATATACATATATTAATAAGATATTTAACTGATGCCGGGTCCAGGTCGGACCCGAAATATATCTTAAACTGTATAATTTTATAATATAAAGTATTTTATTTAATTATTGATTCGTATAAATATATCTAGTTAAATTAAAGGTCATTAAACTCATAATCGTGCTTTATGTATTAATCGTGCTTAATTTGGCAGATAATGGTACCGATTCAGTGAAGCACATCTTAACTTATTTGACAGGACTAAACTTAATTTAAGCGTTCTGTCTTTTCTTGTCTTTTCGATAGAGAAAGAAAAAGACAGGACGCTGAAAATAAGGTTAGTCCTGTCAAATGAGTTAAGTTGTGTTATGCCGAATCGATACCAATGTTTCTTAGCAAGACTTGGTTCTCTTTATTTACACTTATGTGCTGTACTATACATAATATTGATGCAAAAATAAAGTTTTTTTCTTCAATATTAGCGCCTTTATTTTGTGAATGTTTTAGAATCCAACGTTTTCAGAATATAATGGCAGCTTGTAATAGAATTCACAGCTAAGGATGTCAGCAAACTTTTTTGTCGCAATTGGTTTCGGAAAAAAAACAAATGTTAATAATTAACTACCAATATACTTACAAATATTGTAAGTGGTAAATAAATTTACAGGATGTAAATGCAAACCCAAGAAGTATACAAGTTACTGATAAAATTTAGCCTTTGCCTTTACAGTTACCCAGTATATTCAATTTTCATTAAAACTTTTCATTTAATTATTTTGAGGCATTTTTTAAAATAGAACATTGTCTAAAGTTCCTTAGAAGTTAAAGTTCAAACAGATAGAAGTAACTTGGTTACTTGATATTTCCTGTAAGTGACAGGCGACCAATAACTTTCCCACTCGCTCCTTTTACTAACAGCTTCGAGATGAAAGAAGACTGAACCCGTAACGACCTTCTTATAAGATACCTTATATAATATTTATGTATGTATGTATGTATTCCCTTCACTTTCTCAATTTAATGTTGTCATAACACGGACAACACAATAGTAAATTCAAGAAGCACTTTAACTATTTCAACATTGGACAAAAAATAGGTTTTGTTAAAATTAATATTGAAAATTAAAATTACAATACAATTCAAATAAAAATTATTAAAAAAAAACTATTCATTTCAAGATAGAATTTACCTAAATATAGATATTTTCTTGCAAATAATAATCACAAGCTTCGCGGAAAATAAACGAAAGAAAAAACGAAATGTTGAAAATAAAGTATCTGTCATTTTGACATTATGTCGCAAAATCTTTATGAAAAAAGAAATAAACAAAGAAATGGATATACGGTGGGGCTTCGGAGACAATATTAATCTTCGGGGATCCGTTTGGTGGGGTCTATTTATTTGGTGGGTCTGCGATGACGACATGAATTTACTATGCCCTAAACCTTAGGGCATAGTAAATTCACTCTCTCATCCTTTAGGGCCTAAAGGATGAGAGAGTAAAACCAATACGGGGCGCTCTTGCAAAACGGACGCAATGAGCGTTTTTCTTGTCGTTTTTTTTTTCTTAGTTCTTAGCTTTCCTCCAGATGGCGCTGTCCATGTCACCATAGATAAAATGTGTTTTAGTTTGTTTGGAATCTGTGCAAATTTTGTACTTGATTCTGTTGCTAAAGTATACGACAGTGCCATCTAGGAATCTTATTTAGCACTAAATTTGACATAATGAAAAACGCTCATTGGAAAATATCAAGGTTATTGAAATACTAGAAGAGAGGAAGCGTTAATTTGTGAATGATGACAATCTATATTCTGTTCCAAATCAATGTGTTTCTGCTAGGGCTCCAGTCTAAAAAATTTAATTAAAAACTGTTTCACTTACAGAATTTGTGTTGTATAGTTTTTGAATTTGAAGAAACTGTTCGAGTTCGATTAATACGTTAAAGCATACGTCAGGTTCAATGAAACCCTGTTCAAAAATTATAAATGCTATATTCCTTAGTAATTTGAGTGTATCATTATTTAGTATAGATAAAACGAAACAGTCATACAGTATCAAAAATTCGGAAACTATTTTATTACTTCAACTATCCGGAAACTTAAAATTTGATGTTCTGTTCTTAACTGCTTGTAATTTTTTTATGCCACAGTTGTCGCCACGCACGATAACCTTATTTCAGTTTATTTTAAATAAAAGAATATTATTAGCGGACACAGTCTAAGAATTTTTGTAAAGGGGTGTAAACTTGAAGTTCAAAGCTGTTCGAGTCCAATGAAAATAAGTAAAACTTTTCTTAGAGACGGGATGATGTCGTCTTTTCAATGTGTCATTTAATTTTATAGGAGGTCTTCAGGTTAAGTTACTCAACTTTTCTCTCAGATGAAATTATGTTTTGTTGCCACTTACAATTCACAATGAAACAGAAAAATTAACTTTCAAGATCAATGATCAATTTTCTTTGTGTTTGTGGGCTTGTCTTTTGTGTGGTGGTGGTTCCCTTTTATCTTTCTTTATATTTGTTATTTTTATACGTTCTCTAAACTAGGGGACGCCCGCGGAAGATTTATTTATGGGCCATAGGCCTCTTTAAATCTGAAGCTCACAAATTAAAATTGCGTTCTTGCTACACTAATAAATCTTATGTTACGATACAAACATTCATAATTATTTAATTTGTTCTAGTAAAACTATGTAATAAGAATTGCAAACATGTAAATCTTTAAATAAATAAATAGAAAATAAATTAATAATTTATTATAAATTAAAAAAAAAGTATTTCTTGTCGGTTTGACATATACTATGTCATATTACCTTGTTTTTATGCAAGTTTAGAATGTATATTCCTTGATTAATATGATCATGAGAAAAATTTTAATCAAGACTGAGCTAACTTGGCGCACCATAATCTGTTTACTAAAATACGGATACAATCATCTCGAAAATACACTTTTTCATTTGGTTCGAATATTTTTTTCATTCTTCGTATTTTAACCCTCTTTTTTGTCCCTCCAGCGCCAGAAATGAAGACGAGCAAAGAGGCATTTCTGGAGACCGGTGAGACACTGTCCCTGAAATGTGCGATACTCCATCTCCACCCTGGAGAGTCAGCGCCGTTGATGCTCTGGTTCAGGGGCAACACGACGGTGCCTCTAGATGAAGTGCGGGGAGGGGTGCTGGTTGAGACTGATCATCTGACCATGACTAGCCATCTGCAGGTGAGGGTTATTATGTCTCCCTATTAAACGCTCATAAGACTACAGTGCGCGCCAATCTTTTAGTCGCCTCTGAAGCTAGCCCCAAGAATCGACGCATTAGCCGTTTTACGGTGTCAGGGGGACGTTACAGGAGCGAGGGCGCGGAGCACACCCGCCTGCATGCCGCACCACACCCCCCGCTCGCCATTCGGCAGGTGTCAACACTATGCGTTAGTGTTAGTGCTACGTCCGTACACTACACACGCGCGCGTTGCATGAAAAGTACGTTCGTGGAAAAAATTATATGATTCGTTTAGTTAATCGTTGAATCTGTTTGTTTGTTGTTTTGTTAATTTAGTTTGTTAAAGTTTATTGTTGTTGTTATGCCTCGCCGTCATTATAGCGTTTTTAGGCGACAATGTAGGAAAATGGTGTTTATATTAATTTGTTTTAATTAAACAGTTAAGATTGCACTAAAATAATAAATATATATTAAATAGGTAGGTACAACCAGTACACCTTCCCACTTATAGTAAACATTTAATAATCAACCGTTCATATTATTGTTTCCTTGACTGTATCTGCGCAAGCTTGCACTCGTAACTCAATTAGAGGCGACTAAAAGATTGGCGCGCACTATAACCATTGTGACCTTATTCGCACACCCAAAACACAAAATAGATACTACCAGAAGGACGAATCTATGACGGAGCGAAAACAGACGCACACAGGCATAGACGCGTACGTATGATGATCTCGGCAGAATTTCGTATTGGCAGTCGACCGACTTCATCCGAGATCGTTATACGTACGCGTTTATGTGTGCGTGCGCCTGTTTTTGCTAGTTATGCGTAGTAAACCTTTTGTAAGTGGTTATTTTGTGCCCAAAGAGTGTAGTCGTGAAACCATACCTATTACAAATTAAAATAGGTAGTTTATTTTGAAAAGTAGGTACACATAATACACTTTTTACGAGTCAAATTTATAGCTTTAAAAATATATTTAATAAGATAATTACACGAACTAAATAAAATTTATTAAATTTAACCTTGAAAAAAACATATATTGTTATAATTTACAATGTAGGTATGTAAAATATTGCCTTTGTTTTCTACCTTGAATTAGTCACGAAGATTTTTAAGGAGAAAAATCGGCACAAACATTTTAACTTTTAAGAGATTTTGATTTTTACTTAATTTACTTGGTTATCATACGTTTTTTATAAAATTACATTTTATTTTTATATATTTATTTTATGTACTTACAAAATAGTTGTAGTAATGTACAGACCTGAAACATTTTATTAGATTGGCATCAACAATATCTAGATTTTTCATTTTCGTTATTTTGCTAGCTCTTAGTTTTATTTTTAAATATAAAACTTGCTTTTTTTCGCACTACGTAATTTTTCGCTTGGAGTGACAGTGACAAAAATAAAACTCTTACTGCGGGCGATAATATACCCAATTGTTTGGTTACAGAAGTCGATGCATCACTATAAAGTTTATGATTAATCAAAAGCTTTAGATGAGGCTGATAGTACATTACTCGTACGTAACATTTAATACGACTTCACGAAAGGTAAAGTCGTAATCGAGGAATTAATTCCATCTTGACCCAAACCCGACCCGTAATCTAATCTTAACATCTACTTGAAGGTTACTTGAGTGCCCACTTCTCCCGAGATAAGTATGTTACCATTTACGCCACAAGTATAACCTTACCTCTGTAAGATAATGTTTTTCATTGGACCCTTTCACTTCTTCAAATAGCAGACCCTTCTTGTAACTCTGGGGAGGCAACACTGGCACAAAATAAATACTACCAGAAGACTGACTCGATGACGGAGCGAAAACAGACGCACACATGCATAGACGTGTACGTATGATGATCTCGGCAGAATTTCGTATTGACATTCACCCGAGTATCTCCGAGATCGTCGTACGTACGCGTCTATGTGTGCGTGCGCCTGTTTTCGCTTGTTATGCGGAGTAAACATTCTGTAAGTGGTTATTTTGTGACACTGGAGTCAAGTCAGCGGCATGTTTTCTTCCAGAGTCCTTTTTAGGGTTCTGTATCTTAAGGTGCTATGTAAAAGTTTTAGCGTCCATGTTACTCCATATGTGAAAAAACTCCCAGTGCGAGTGGGACGGATTCGTGGAAAAGTAGCAAAAAGTCGGTTTTTTATTAATACAAAAAGTACTAAGCTATTTTGCCAAAAATATTTTCAAAGAGACTTTAGAAATACATAACAGCCACATTTTGAATGCGATTTCACAATGAAATTAGTTAGGATTTCAGAATTACAGGAAAAAATATAACAATTTAGAGGTCTTTTCGGAATTGAATTCTATCGAAAAAATTTCGTCCAATCGCGTTTTCCTTCAATGAGAATCTTCATCAAATACTCAATAAACATTTACCCACAAAAATGAAATACATAGATGACGTTATAGCGGAGTAAATAGATTCGAAAAAAAAATTTTTTTTGGTATCGCCTTAAGGTTGCCAAACGGGACCCTATTACTAAGCCTCCGCTGTCTGTCTGTCCATCTGTCCATCTGTCACAGGGTATACTTTTATAGAAAGAGTTGAAATTTTCACACAATGCGTGTTACTATAGCCTCTACAACGGAAAAAAACAATGTAAACCCAAGGGAGTCCCCATAAAAATGACCTCGAAAAATACCCCCCCCCGCCTTATCTCCGAAACAAGAAGACCGAAAATTATGAAAAAAATCTTGGTAATAGGTGATTACGTAAATATTACAGGAAAAATGTTCTGTACTCAGTAGCCGCGAATTGAGTAGTTTCGCCGTAGTTCTGCTCTGCATTGGTTTTTGGTTCCGTAGGGTGTTATCATTATCAGGCAAGTCAACTTGTTCAAACCTTGTCCCTTCAAAAAAGAAGATAAAAAATAAGTTTTAAAACAAAACAGTGGTAGCTCGGGCGGTAGAACGCTGGCATCTCAATCTTGAGACCCAAGTTCGATCGCCGGTCGGGCATGCACTAATGCGTTTTTCAGAATTTACGTGCATAGCAGTGGCGTGCACAGAACTTTTTCCGGAAAAGCAATCAGAAGGTCAAGTACGACAATAAAAAAGTATGTTTCTTTTTAACCGACTTCAAAAAAGGAGGCGGTTCTCAATTCGACTGTATTTTTTTTTTTTTTTTTTTTTAACAACACTTTGAAAAAAAAAAGTTTGTGTGACGCCAGGGTAGGCACTGCCTTTCCTAGAGTGGACATTTTCATACAAACTTTTTTTTTTTATTTTTTTTTTATTGTCGTACTTGACCTTCTGATTACTTTTCCGGAAAAAAGTTCTGTGCACGCCATTGGTGCATAGTTTTTGTATAACCTAATACTTACCACTTGCTGGATGGTGAAGGAAAACATCGTGAAGAAACCTGCATGCCCTAGGAAGTGTGTATTTGTTCCCGAAGAACGGCGATAGCTAGGGTTCGCCATCATTCACGTGGAGACGTAATAATTGTCGGTGTAACGTGGGTGTACCGAATGACTGACTGTGATTTGCATTTCACAATTCACACCCGGGAAAACCTCTGAAACCTCTCGGGGTTTCACGTCGTAACGATACATAAGTTTGCAAACACAGATTTTCTGAATAAAATCCATTTTAAATCAAACCACAAGCATGAATCCTTATAAGCAGCCACTACATTGCTTGTCGGTTAGGACGAATTAAATGCGACATTGGCAATCCTTTTGGTTATTACACCACTAGTCATGATCGCTCGTCTTGAAGTCGCAGAAATTCTCTCATTCTCTCGCAGAAATTAATGTAACGTGCCCGCCACACATTAGAATCTTGTGTCGAGCCCGAAAAATCAGGAATTATAGACAACATTGTGCTTGTTGTATCATTGGTCACCGTCAAGAAAAAAAAAACCGGTCAAGTGCTAATAGCACTCATGCCCTGAGGTGCCGTACAATTCAAATAACTTAAATAATTCGGACAAAAATTACAAACTTTTAAAACAACATTTAAAAACAAAACTGCAAAATTTGTCGGTTGATTATTCGGGCATATAACCCTAAAACTACATTATAAATCGGTGTTTTCAGTTGTTGTTGTTTTAAACACATTATATGGTACACAATCTAAAAAAAAAACAAATTCCTAACTAGTTAAGTTTTTGCGTGCTTTGATGGCTCACCTTTTCTTTATTTTTTGTAGAATAAAACGCAATAATTAACATATCTTATGATAGGAATAAGTATTTTATTTGTATGTACTAACAATCATCTGAAAAAACAGCAATATAATATTTATTTGTTCTGTCCGTTCTTCGTAAGGCTTATTATAAAACATGATGACCAGGGTTTGATGATGGGACTGGAAGGTGGATACGGGATCTCCTCAACGGACAACAGCATACCCTTGGAGTTTGGGCTTATTTGATTGGTCTTGATTTGTTTCTAAGTAAAACATGAGAACCAGGGTCTGATGATGAGACTAGAAGGTAGATAGGTAAGTAGATACGATATCACATCAACGAAAAAAGGCAGACTCTTCGATTTTGGGCTTATTTGATTGGTCTTGATTAGTACCTTGTTAAACATGGTGACCAGAATCTGATAATTGCACTGGAAGGTGGATACGGCAACTCTTTGTTTAACTGTGGCACGCGAGCGCGCGAGTTTCCCCTACGCTTCGCACAACTCGACTTACCCGAAGAATGCGGTGGGAGGGAGAACGTGTAATGACGTTACGCGTGAATGTGTGTACATTCCCGTCAGTGTTTCTGTGTGTACTTTGACAGTCGCCTGAACCGCTTTGATGTTGCACTAGTATATTGAAATTCACCCGCGTTGTGGCAAATCACATGTTCTCTCAAGTATGAAAGAAACGACGTTATAAGATGACGTTGCGCTCCGTCACAAGACTCAATGTTGACGTGAAATCACGGTGCTCGCACGAACGTGTTAAACAGTAGGTGTCACGCTCCTCGCACTTGCGATTTAACTAAGTCGCGCCGCGCGCATTGTGCTACGGGTGCAGATAAGGTCTCGTGAGCTATGAGGCTATTCCAACTAATTGCAATAACTTCAATTCTAACCATGCCAGTGACATGAATGACCAGGAAAAACTAATTATTATTAAAATAAACTGTGATGGCATTACTACTATAGCTCGAAAAAATATGCCCTTCTGCGGAGCGGGAATGGTACCAATCTTAGAACATTTAACCAAGTACCACAGAGTCCCCCTTCCCTCTTTCTCCCAACCCCGCAACCACTCCCCAAATTCTTAAGTCTGGATACAAACTTAACTCCTTTTAATTGTGTAATATGTTATATTTTTTAATTAGTGGTAACTTTACTTGTGTATGTATTTAGTTCATATTTAATTTTTTTATCTGTAAGTTATTGCTGGTTGTGTCCTTAAACATATAAACTAATTTAGCCACAGCCTTCCTCCCCCTCCCGTAACTACTGAACCCACCAGGCACGGCCCGTCATTTAGTCGATTTTGGCAATAGGGTGCTTCTTATGGGTATTATCCCAAGTTTCATTGACAATAAAGTAACTTGACCTTTGAGGTCGTCAGCTCTCAGTCCAAAAGTTATACCTTTATTGCGTTGGTTTATTGCGTATTCAGTTGGAAGGGTTGAGCTTGAGGTCACTAGAGTCCTAATTTAAATTGACTTATGCAATATAAATAACGTTATCCAAATTAAAGTATCTTCTGTTGAAAAGATAATGAAAGGGCGAGGCGGTATTCAGACAAGAATTTAAAATGTTAATTGGTTCTCAGTTTGGAAAATAAATTGTAGTTTAGAGTAACTATTTTATAATAAGTCTTTATATATGAAATTGCTGAAATTTTCTTACAGTTTATTTATTTAGGGAAAAAAACAGAAGTAAACTGCAGAAATAACAAAATGGTACTAAGAAAAATTTTTTTTTACAAGTAGTTAAATCTATACTCCCTTCAACATTTTCCTCAGAGAGATAACAAGAGAAAATATAAAATTTGGTGACGCTACAGAAAAGAACTAAATCTAAACCTTACTTAACTAAATGTACAATTTTGATTATAATTAATTAAATACACAATGTTAAGTAATAATGATATACTACATACATAAATAAGTTGGGAAAAAAGGAAATTAATATATTAATGAATTCATAATTCCTGTAATTCAATAGCTATTTCAATTATTTGTTTTTTGTTTGAAAGTTGATTTTAAGGTTTTAAATCTATGTATTAAATTTTGTTTTCATTTTCAATTTAATAATAAAATTAAATCTTCAAAAACAGTTAGTCCTAAATGCCATTCATTTCCATGATAAGATTCGGAATCATTTTTAACAGCTGACACTTTTCAAAAATTTAATTAATGTTGCTGTTAGCTTAATGTTGTCTCATTCATAAACATAAGAAATTACATAATTTGGATTTGTCGTTCCTAAAAAAATGCAAAAATGTCAGTACTGAAAATTGAGTTTCCTTCAAATTCTCTGTAGTAAACGGCAATTTCATATGTAAATACCTAATATATAATAATTTACAACTACAGGATATCATTTCAATTTACTGTCTCTAATTTCATACGGCGACAACATTTTACATGTCCTTGCTGAATTTATATGAAAGTTTGCAAAATTCAGTTTCGAAACTCTCTGATTTTGCTTATAAAATGCAGGAGTTCAGTGTGGGATATACGAGAATTTTCGAGTAGTTTATTTAAACACGTTTACCAACGAATAAACATATAACAATAGGAGCGTATCTATTTCGCCCTATCATTTTATTTAGTATAATATTTTAATTACGTTTTAGGGCTTTTTTTTTTTTTTTTTTTTCTTAATATTATTTAGTTTAAAAGTAGTAAAAAATGTCTGTATCTGTTAATAAACTAAATGTTTCAACGTCTACCTGCAACGTGTACCGGTTTATTCGATTATCAAATTTATGCGGACGTGATAAGAGCTGTCTTGGTAATACAGTACAACGCGACCTGTTAGGGACTACAATCAACATAAGATACTGTACCATCCATTTCTAATCCTAAGCTGTATTGAGAGCAAGAAGTTTATGACTAGACTGGAGTGCTAAGCTCTATCGAAAGCCGCGCGCTGAAATAAATGACCTTTATGTGTCTCTATCTCAATTACTCATTAATCATGGTATGAATTCATGGTATCGCTGTAACTATTACTCTTTAAAGGTAAATGGTAAAATTTTTTGGCGTGGACTTGTTGCAGGAAGTTGGCGCTCCTAGTATGATTGTAAGCTTTTCGATTGAGTCATTTTCATATCCTTGCCCAGGTTTACAGCATTTTCCCTTCTAGATGAAATTCTTAAAATACTGACTTCGTAATTTTTTTCTAGCAAGCAAACTTAAAGCTTTTGCGTTTTATCTAAAATGTTTAGATCTGCCCTATCTGCATCTATATCATTTTTGTTAAACCGATTGGCTGAGTTAAATTTTGTTTCTCAGAAAACTAGTGGCTGAAATGTAGTGTATTTTAAGAAAAATATTTAAAAGTACATACAATTTATTTTTTTTATTTACACAAATAAGATCACAATAGTTTGATACATAAGCAAGGCTAATAACAGGTTTCACTTAAAGATTCAATACTAAGTCTAAATAAATTTAAGTTTAAGTAATATATTATTTTGTAAAGGTCATAAAGTGTCCAACAGATGTGTAATTTTATTTTATGAATAATTCATATTATACATTAAAATTAATAGTTATAATAGATTTAACATTTTTTTTAATAAATGTAATACAACGTGTAACAAAAAGGTGTAACCATATTTGAAGAGCTTATTCAGTCAATGGTATAGAGCAACTTTTACTATGGAACAAAACCTGTATCTCGAAAAAAAAAATCGACTGTTTCATAGAAAAATGCAATGCCGCTCGGCCAAAATGTATGGAAGGGCAGATTTTTTTTTTTGAGATTTTAACGTTGCATCCATAGTAAAAGTTGTTCTATACCATGGTCTGAATAAGCTCTTCAAATATGATTACACCTTTTTGTTACACGTTGTATCTTCAGTATCGTTGTATATCTGCCCTTCTATACATTTCGGCCGAGTGGCATTGCATTTTTCTACGAAACAGTAAAATTATTTTTTTCGAGATACAATGTTGGCTCCATAGTCAAAGTTGTTTTTTATCATTGATTGAACAAGCTCTTCAAATATGGTTACACCTTTCTGTTACACGTTGTATATATATATGTGACGATGAAATGTTATAGATATCGAAAAGGGATCTATTTTGCTTTGCCAAGTGTCTGATTCTAAAGGATCTTGTCGGTTTGATTTAGAAATTATTTTATTTGAAGATTTCTGTGGAATTATTAGGAAAACTCGCAATATATTCAAGAAATGTAATGACAAAATAAATTTTACAATTTTAACAAGTAAAAGGTTTTTAATTTGTGCACAATGGAAAGGTACCACCTGTTCAAGAAGCTGACACAAAAATTCTGCCCCCGAAAATGTGCGTTTGGAGTAAAGTAAGTCTGCCTTCGCGGCAGCGAGCTACGTTCCTATTAGTTACTTGCAAAAATACCATTTCCTTTCCTCCAAAAACATTACAAAAACAATAAGTTGGCCAATTAACTTAAACCTAACCCTACCTGTGGAATGGAGACGATTATCATTTTATTTACAAGGCTTTATACATAGAAATTAGCAATGTTATGAAAATAATTGACACTCACTGACTCGAATATAAACATGGCGGTTGTATAAACCGGAAACACATTTTATAGACCTGTAAACTTTGATCACATAAATTATCCAAAATGACATGTGTGTAACTAAATTAAAATCTACGACGTAACTCAAGTAAATTAACATTATCTTAGGCATTAATAATTAGAAATAAAGAAGGAAAGTTTCTAAATCAAAATCTAACAATATTCCAAGAATAATTTTAAAGCTTCCGGGTTAAATTATTCATAATTTCAAATACTAAAAATCATAAAAACTAAACATAACAATAAACCACACTGATTCTTAATTTAAATCAATAATTAACTGCAGAAAAGAATCTTTATCAATGTTACATCACCGGATGTTTACATCTAGAAATTATTTGCTCCGACATATATATATATATATTATATATATATAAATACACAGCAAAAGAAATAACCATATAAGTTAGAACAATATTTACAAAAAAGTAATGACTTCATAATTTCTATTGGCCACCACTTTGAGATGGCCATCATAGTTCTTTCATTTAATTTCATTCATTTAATTCATTTCAATCATTTCATTCATGTCATTCATTTCATTCATTTCATTTATTTAATTCATTAAACAATAAACATTGCATTTGAATATTATCCTTAGAACTAAAACACTGTTTTCAAAATAAAATTAAAAATAATAACAAAGAAAGAAAAAATTACATAAAAAAAATATGTTATTAAATACATCTTAACTAACCTGTCTCAGTGCGGTGAGAAGGAAAATGAGTATCCCCAAATCATACCAATATTTTGGTTGGACTATGGACTTTATCTTGCCTTTTCCTCTTGCAGGTAGCTCGTCTCAAAATGGAAGACGCTGGCAACTACACCTGCGTACTGCAGGTCCCCATAGAGATGAGGGCAACCACCAGGGTCCACGTTCTGCAAGGTAACCTTTGATGGAAACATGGTTATGCTTTTAGCTATGTCATTTCCGTAACTTTGTCTCACACTTTTTGTGGAGTTTTTGTCGCAGTTTTAGTTTTAAAGGTTTTCTTTTTTTGCTGATACATAACGGTTTTTTAAATCTGCAAACCTACTTTTGTTAATTTTTCTAAAAGTTTCTTTTTGTCTGATTATTAAAGAAAGATTATTTTATTTATCTTCGTACCAGCAAAACAACGTTCCGCCTATTTTCTATTTAAGAATAAAGGAAATGGATAATTAAATAATGTTTTTTTTTTCAACAAAGAAACCTATTCTTTACACTTTGCCTATTCTTTTTACTCTTACATTCTTTAAGGTAGTTGCATCAGTTTTCGTTCCTAAATGCACAAATTTTGTTGTTTTTATTATGTTTTAATAACAAGTATTGAACAAATGTGATATATGGCTCTACACAACAATGCTTTCCTAGCAAAGTTGTCTTATATTATGCATTACTTTGTAAATGATCCTGTACAACAATTTGAAAGGATATTTATAGTTGTACAGGATTATTTAAGACGTAAAACATAAAATAAAACAACTTTGCTATGAAAGCATAACATAACTCACATTAAACTATTGTCGCATAGAGCCATAAATCACATTAATTTAATACTTTTTATTAATAAATAAGAAAAAATTACTCATAAGTTTTGCGTTTGGAAACGCAAACCGTCGCATTTTTTAGCTTCAGTCACTAAACCTATTATATATTTGCCTTTTTATCTAACATTTGTAAACTTATATTATTTTATTGCAATTAAAATTTATAATTTAGATTATCAGCACCTTGTAGTTGGTTGGAACAAATATACATACGATTAAAGTAAAATTGCTTAAAAAATATAAAAACAAAGAGAATTACTTCTGTTGTTTTTTACTAGTGAAATTTTCAATGTTCACACTCGTACACCTACGTTTCACGACCGACTATACAGGTTCCAACGTGAAACGTGGTGGCGATCTCTATCGCCGTTATTCGGAAACAAATATGTCATTTATTTTTATTATCGTAATATTGCGCTCATAAGGATTTTAAGCTGCTCCCATACTGCAATAAGGTAATTGCAATATCAAAAGCAGTTTTATAAGTTATAATACCGCAATTCAATACCGCGATTAGCCCAATTTATTATGCCACCGCTAGAGAGCCAATCAACAACAGAGACGAGAACTTTATCCTGATTGGCTTTCAAAGCAGCATTACTGGACGACGCACCCAAAGTTCATGAACATGCGTTCTTCTTCTCATTTTTCGTGAAATTGTTAGTTGAAAATATTATAAATAAAGACGATATTTTTGATGGTAGTAAATAAAGTATTGTGTGCAACTGAACATGATTAGACATTGGAACACTCATGCAAAACTATTACGAAACTTACTTCGTTCGTTTCATAAACAAGCAGTCATATCCTAAGTCTCAAATTATGTTACACTTGCACAAAATACTATTTTGTATAACATAAAAATTTGTATTTTTCAGGGTCTAGCTTGGCAGAACTTCAAAGTGGCGTCATAGCAACGTCAATAAATAGTTGTATATTAATATTATCAATTATACTGATAATGGTTCAATCTTTAACGTACGGATGGGAACCAAGAATAAGATGACCTATTTACGAAAATAAATGGTGTACATAATTCAAGATATATCGAAATATATCAAATAATTCGAACTTTTGCAAAATACCTGTATTTATGTCAACTAAATAATGTGCAAACTTCATTGTCAGGGCTTATTTTGTATCGCAACTAAATCCCATCTGCAACAAAATACATTTTTATATGTTTTTGTAGTTTCTGTTCAGACGCAAACTGTAGGCAAAAATTAAAAAAAAATCTGGTGTGTTATCAAAAAGGGGCAAAAAGAAAAACAAGTTTGCGCTATTATTGTTGTATAAATTTTATTTGATACACATTATAGTTCCCTAAGAAAGAAATAGTACGTAATGAAACTGACAAACTCTATTATTTTGGGATTAATTGCAAATAATTTATTGAAATTTAATAATGCCCTGAAATATTTTGTTAATGTGCCGTCCACTTATATCTTTTCAATTAATTGTAAGGACCTTTAGTGAGTAAATATTTATTAATAAAAGTAACTTTGAGTTACTTTAAATTGTAAATTGAATATACCGTAAATTGGCAAAAAAAAGTTTATTCATAATTAAATCGTATTGAGCCTAAAACCAACTTTTATGGGATCCTTGAAGCAAAAATTTGTGTGTTTTTGATGTTTTATAAATGTTTAATCTGTGTATGTTTATTTCTTTATCCATGAGAATATCAAAAGTACTAATCTGATTTAGCATAAAGAATGATGGGCACTTTGGCCTGTTTAGAGGTATGTATATCAAAGAAAAGCTTTTAATGTATGTTTCAATTTTAATTATAACAAAAAAGCTCTAAAGTGCCGCCACAGTGTAAAAATTAAACTGTGTTACCGTGACGTGACAGGCAAAAAAAAACCATGATAACTGATCTCATCAATATTGTTCCTAGCCATGATCTAATTAAGCTGGCTTCACGTTCTTTCTAAAAAATCCGCACTTCCGCGAGGAGGAGCACTACCGAAGGGTTTCCTGTTCCTCACCCAGCCTCTCCCCCAAATTTGTAAGTCTGGATACTAACTGGAGGCTATAATTAATAAAGTAACATATAAATGTTTTGATGGTGGGGCCAGGTTTGATAGAAAAGTGCCCATCACTCTTTGGTTGTATGACCTACAAATGGAGTCTGTTCTTAGTTACTCGTAACTGTTTTAACTACTAGAAAAAAAAACATATCAAAATAGCATACTCATGAAAAACTATCCATATCATAGTAATCTTCATTGTGTTTTGAAAGACGAAAAACTAAAAATATACCTAGATGTCTACTCATTATACTATATATACTAACACTATATACTAATGCACAACCTGTAAATAGTTCTATGTTTTGTGATAATTTCTCTCTTGAAAGCACGAACCAATTAATTTATTGTTATTGTAATAAATTGATAGTTAATAAATTATACAAAAATTATAGTTTATCACTACATAAAATGTAACAATTTTTAATATATTTTTATTTTTATGTTAAATTTGTTAAACTTTTATGTTAATGTTGCTGTTAATTTAGACAAATTATATATTTTTTAATACATTGTGTGTGTATTTAAAGCTTTTAAAGAATATTGAAAGATGGTAAATTTAATTACATATCGGTGCTTAAGTTGACTAATGGTTTAAATGTTGATAATATGATGGTATATAATAAAATATTGTAAATTCATGTGTAATTAAGACCGTGAAAAAATAAGATTTTTATAATAAAGAATATCTAAAAATATGTATACATATTTCATTTCCTTTTCATTCAAGGTGTTTGTGAGCTCTACTATGCTGATTTAAACTACACTTTATCGTAAAATCCTGATTATTAACTCAAAAATAGTGCATAATAACAACATTTTATACGAACTAATACAGAAAAAAAGTTAAATAAAAGAACAGTAAACAAAATAATACCATTAAATAAGTTTTAAATACGTTATTTATTAATTAAATATTTAATGCTTTTTCGTTTGTTCAAAGTTTTATTTTGGGCAAAAATATCTGACAGCAGTAATACTCAATGACGTTTTTTGGTAATACTGAACAACAAAAATGACAAACAATCAAAACGAACCAGCAAAATTAAGAAAAACTTACGACAAATGTTACTAACATATTTTGGATTCGAAAATAGGTACGTAACCTATATTGCATGAGTGAGGTAAAGTAGTGTATGAAACTGCACATAACTAGTTCTTAAAATACTTATGTATACTATTAAATAACTCACCTACGCTACGGCTCGTTTTTTTAACTCACATTCTAGTATTTAATAATTTCTAATATTCTATATCTATTCTCGTATCGTAACATTTTGATTATGAAGGTATTTATACATGAGCTTGCACTTTTATAAAATTTTAGAAATTATGACAATTATGAAGCTTTTAAAATCGCAAATAATGCATTCTCTCCTTTATATCCCGACGGAATGATAAATGTGGAAATCTGAAAAACGTAAGGGCGTCACACGTATAAAACAGGTTGCCTGCTACAAAATGGTTGCATCCAATAATTAAGTCCTAGTCCTAGTCTTGGCTAACCATCCTTTAGCCGTTCAATTGGATGCCGCCAGAAATTCTTAAACACAAACTTGGTTTTTCACAATATTTAAGAGCGGTTTCGTAGCCGGATTGGGAAAAACCCGCTTTTTTCTAATTAATCGAAACAAAACACTTAAATTTCAAATTCACTCAATAGTTATTCAACAAAACCTTATTACCTATGTACGGTGTATGCTGCCATCGCAAAGTTTCCATTGATTTCTGTAAATTAGAATTAAAAATGTTTTAATTTACACAAAACATCGCAACACATAGGTAATAAGGTTTTGTTGGATAACTAATTATGTTCTGTTTCGATTAATAAGAAAAAGGCGGGTTTTTCACAATCCTGCTGTGAAACCGCTCTAAAAGACAAACTTGGTTTTTCACGATGTTTAAGTCTAGATTGAATAAGTACAGGAACTTTTTTTCTAGCAGTGAAAAGGCATTTTGAACCTTTATGCTGAATAAAGGCTGTATCTGTCAACAATAACTCTACTTATACGATTAACGAGCGATTCTCTAAAGTCCTATGACATTTTAAAGAAAAATGTTTCTAAAATAAATGCGCCAAAATGCAATTTTAGAAACGTTTACGTAAAAATGTAGACAACTTTTCGTCTCTTTTTGACCGTTACTAACTGCACTAATTAATAAAAGAAAAGTAAAAAGGGAAGGTAATTTTACTCCGAACGTTTAATAAAATAATAGCTGTTAAAAGGTTTGTTAAACAAAATTTTAAATATCCATTTACATAAAATGAAATAAAAAGAGATAACTTTAACAAGCAAATACTTCAAGCTGTGTGCATAAAAATTTAATTCTGCTCAGATAGAAATGCGAGTCTTGAAAAATAATCGCTAGAATTATTTCAACATTTCATTAGGAAAGCCGTCTTCGGTCGTTTTTCCTTTTGTAGAGTCGTTACTTCGAGTTAATTTTATTTCTTTGCTCATTTCTGAGGGCGTTTGAAGATGTCAAGAGGCTTGGACACTGAGAAAGAGAATTATTTAGTAGAAACACGTTTCTGAGTTAATGGGAATTCAGAACAGAGAACACATTATAACATTATTGCCACGGCAACTAGTAAAATTCTGATCAATCTGAAGTTCGTCTATCTTTTTGTAATATCTCTCTCTCTATCCGTTTTGCCGGAGTTAACTTCACTCGTACGCAATAGCCGCGTACTGACTGAGCGAGCAGCCTCGCGAGGCTGCCTCCTATGGCTGCCTCAGACTTATGCCGCGCGACAGCCTCGGTATAAAACCAATGACGCGAGGCAGCCGCGCGAGAAAAAGCCGAGCTATAGGCCATTTCGAACGTCTCTCAGTTTAACGAGAGATGTCAACATGCGACCGCGCCGTGCGAATTGCCGTCGCAACTATTGCATTTTAACAAAGAAAAAGCTACTGGCAATTAAAGCTTTTTCTCCATGCATCGTCTCTCAGCCCACTGTTTGTGTAATCTGGACTTTGCGCATCCCAAATAAGTTTGTAATCCCCATACAGCTGGATTAGTTTCAAACATAGCTCGTATGTTGCGAGTGGGCGAGGAGCACAACGTCCGTCCTGAGTGAGCGCGGCAAATGAAATAGACTGAAATAGACTATGAAATAGACTGAAGCACCTTTGACTCAAAGGCTTTGAGCACGACAAAAAACCGACACCGAGCGGATCGGCCACGGCACGGCTCGGGCTAGGCCACAGTATAAGGTTATACTGCTGTGGTGTGGTTAGGCCAAACGTGCGCTTGCTTTGGTCGAGGCGCGTACTGACCGATCAAGCATTTGCTTCGCGAGGCCGGGCTTCGCGAGGCTACTCGCTCAGTCAGTACGCGGCTATTCACGTACTACCTAAACTGGTAACCCTTTTTTTCAGAGTGGTATTATATTTTTTTCTTGCTAACTTGACCTTCTTTTTGCTTTTCCAGCAAAAACTATTTGTTTGTAAACTATTTGTAAATGCCACTGCCACTAGTACAGTGGAGACCGCATCAAGTAAGACACATTGGACTTTGTACCTATCTTATATTCTTCTCTGTAGGGGCTAATGTCGTACTGCAAGTGTATAGCTTGATGTGGTCTCCACTGTACCATGGAGATAATTATGTACTAATAATAATCATTATTTTTTATTTATTTTATTGTAACTACAGAGGACTCGAGCAGCGTCAGTGATTCGCTTTTAAACTTTAGTAACAGCACAAATTAAGGCTCGATGCCAAGCTAAACTTTTGTCATACTTCAACGCTTTTGTTTTTGAATTATCTATTTTGGTCTAATTAACTGCCACGCATGCAAAACATCAGTTATTTTGAATTTTCGGCTCCATTGGGATTTGAAATAAAAAATCCTTTCTTGGTACGGAGCCTTAACACAATAATTTGTATGAATGGGTAAAAACGTATTTGAAATATTTCGCTTATATCGCTTACGACTGTCGATACCACGAATTTTTATTTCAAATAGTGTTTAGTTAGCACGAGCCAGATATACAGCGTCTATCTATCCTACTTGCCCTCTCACTCATATCGCGTTTGTCAGTATGCGACAGAGCAAGTATGGTGGAAAGACACTGTATCGACGGTCCGTGCTAGACCCCTGGAATCAGGGCCGGATTTAGGGAAGGGCAACCAGGGCTACAGCCCCGGGGCCTCCACAATAGTGGCTCCGCCAATAAATAAATAAAATGTATCTTAGAAGCGTCAAAATGGCGAACTATACTGGCGTGACAAGTATAAAAATTTGGAAAGCTTGTTATTTAACAAGTTTTATCACACAATTGCCAAAAAACACGAATTATAACAATAAGATAATGTTATTGTGGGTATTCTTAGTTTAGTTTTTTGTTATAGCAATACATATGAGCACTTATGGAAACAGCGGATATATGATCGATCTTGAATCAAAGAAGGGTGCCTCTACTTCGTTGTTGCCCAGGGGCCTCCACATCCTATAATGCGGCTCTGTCTGGAATACAGAGAGATGTGAGTATCCACGTGTGAGTATCAAAGAAAACCTAAGCACAAAACACATTATTCGATAGGACAGCGATTATGTTAACGATAAGCGACTGAAATTCGATATCGTTGCGAACAGCGCTTCCGTAATGCGTAGGTAAATTTGCTATACTGTGTTGGGAAAATAATATTTTCAAACAGATATGTCTTGGAAGGGGAGGAACAGACTAAAGATCTTCATCTACTACGATCCTGACACAGCCCTTAGCTTATTTTACATGAATCTCCTCTGTTTTTGGTGCTTTTGATTAGAGCCGTCTAAGTATGTCGCCAATGTGGTCAGCATTATGTCTTCCTATCAGATCTTTCACGTGCCTAATGGAAAGCGTCAACGTGACCTAGGATTAAGAGCGCTCACCCATAATATGGGAGAGTAAAATCCACAATCCTGGAATACAAAAATATTATTTTGTACAACTGTAACATAATTTGAGTCAATTAAATCGGATAAACAATCTAGGTACTTATAAAACTGCTTTTGATTTTGCATTTGCCTTATTGCAGTATGACAGTAGACAAAATTATTTTAGTAAATATTTGCCAAATCTATTTAGTTAAATTTTGCCTACCTGTATGGTTATTACATTTGATATTCAGTGAAAAATCCGTTCTCTTTAATAAAAAAAAACGTGGTAATTTTCCATTTTCTCGTTTAAAAGTAGAGAAAGCATTAAGCACGCAATCTTTTCATAAATGTACAGATTAAACGCTTTTAAAATAAAAAAAGCACTTAAATGTGAAGAGTCTTTTATTTTTTTGCATCCAACGATTCTTTAATCTATTATATAAAATCGAAAAGCTAGAAAGAGACAAAATTCACGGGAAAGAATGAGATGGCGCTCTACTCACCTTTGTGTGCGGGTATCACTCACACGAACGCCAAAATCGTAAAAAATATTATTTAATTCAATTCCTTGGATTGTGACAATGATGAACGGTATAAACAATATGGGTTTGGATACGTGATCGCTTAAGAGTATGACATAGCCAAAACAAAAACCAGTTCCGGGCGTGGCTTATTCTATTTTACGATAGCGCGCGGGGGGAAATTCGTCCCGGTCTCTAAGCTCGCGTCACCATAGCAAAAATACGAATAGAGTGGACGAGGCAGGGTCAAAAGTAATACGTATTTTATTTAATCTAATTTATTAGTGTATTTCGATCATCGTCACACGGCATTGATCCTACTTGCTATCACGTCGGGACGTAAATTTATTATGGTCGGCTAAAAGTGGTTTTTTGAGTGTTTGATTTATCAGTTGACCCTCGGAACATTTCAGACACTCCTGTCACCATTGTCACCATTACCCATTCTTTAAATATTTTTTGCCCGTTGAGCTGGTTTTACACTTGCGGGAAAATAAATTGGACCAAAAATTTCTTTACAAAAAATTTTTACTAAAGTTGTTATTACAAAAAGTGGAAACTAACAAATATTCTCAGAAGGAATGCACCACGTCACTATCTATCTCACTGTAGCCTATATAAATTATGCCTCTCTCATTCAACCACGTTTAACTGTGTTACTATCTCATTCCAACTCATTTTAAATAGCGTCACTATTTATCTCACTCTAACGCGTGTTAAATGGCATTTCTAATGAACGTCAAATATTTTTACTGCCCGCCACTCTTACATTCTAAATTCTAATTATTTAAAAAAATACGCAGCTCCTTTGGTAGTAAAATAGCAATAACTTTTTTTTCAAAAGTAATACACAGAAATTGCCAGATCATTTGAAAAACAATATTTGATGAGCCGTTATTTAAGACAATTTGCAAAACTAACATAGGACATTTTTTTTCAGGGTGTGGTATCGAACTAACCTGATTACAAAAAATTGCTCATAAATTGGGTTTTTATTTTTCTTCCTGATGTAACAGCATTTCAAGGTTTATTTTGGACTTTATCAATAGCATGACTATTCAGAGTTGCGCAACAAAAAATTTATTCTTAGAATTTAGAACTGGTTAGCTTTGAGTCTCAAAAATCTATTCGAATTTATAAAAGTACCATCAACTCGAAGACTATCTACTTTTTGCTGAGGTCATAATTTGATATTCTGGTCAGTCATGAGCTGGCCTACCAGCCTTCCAAGGGAAAGCGTTGACTTTTGGGACACCTGTTTACCCTTGGGATAAATCGCCAAGTGTTTAAAATATAGAAATTTATTTGTATCATAGTTTGAAATGTTCAGGTCCCTTTACGCAAAATGAAAAAACAAAACTCTTTTAGGATTAATTTGTTGTCCCTATGTTTGTCTGTTTGTCCGTTTGTCTAGGCAATTTTTCTGGGTAAAATCAATAAATGCTAATATTTACAGCCCTGTAAAATATACATATTATAACGTTTTTATGGCCTTTTGTTTAACTTTTTCATACAAATTTTATCCTTATGAAAATATAGAGATCAACACTTGACATAATATTTTGCGTTTGAAAGAAAGCACAGAAAGGAACTGTAGAACAAATAATGTAAAAAATATAAAACCATATCTTTCTATTCTAAAGGGATTAATAATTTACTGTTTGTTCAATGTGGCGATAGCTTTGTTTTTTTTTTTTTCTTTGTTACAAAGATAACAAATATTTTCATACAAGGTTTTCCTTAAGGGCTATTTCTCCGAATTTGTAACAAAATATTAAGAAATAATTATAACGGTAAAGTACAACTTTTAGCTAAGACAATTTATTGTTAAAAGTTTGCTATATGCATAAACATATTTTAATGATATTATGGTATCTTCAAAATAATTGGGTTTTCCATAAGCGTGATATCAGATTATTTAAGAAATTTACGGCTGGTATCACGACGACGGATAAGCCAATTATTTTATTACTATTGTAATATAATTAAAAATATGTTAATGCATACAGCAGACTTTTAACTATAAGTTTTCTTAACTAAAAGTTGTATTTTTACTTATTGAAATTGTATTTCTCATCAAGAAGTGCAAGATGACAAGATATTCAAAATAAGTTAATTGAATTTGTTAAATGGTTTCAGGTCAAAACAGTTTTCCATGAAACGGTAATTGTTTATACTTAGCAAAGTGTGTAAACTTAGTCATCTTAACATGAACGACGCCTGTATTTCTCTCTTTTTTATTTCCAGTATAGATAAAAATATACAAACTTGTTAAACTTTGTGTAAAAACGAGGCAATATTGACGATATCCTGACAGCTATTATGATGGTGTTTTATCAAATTTTGCTTTTTGGGCTGTATAGAGACGTAGTTAGATGTCACTAGAATATACTCATGAAAAAAGATATGAAGAAAATAAGCTGTAGACTCCACATTCGGTTTATACCTATTGTATGAATTTCAAGAAAAATACAGGGGTAAAGGGACCGCTTAAGGAAAACCTTGTATTAAACTATTTGTTATCTTAGTAAAAAATAATTCAAGGAAAAAAATAAACAAAGCTATCGCCACATTGAACAGTAGATAATTAATCCCTTTAGAATAGAACAACATGGTTTTCATATTTTTTACATTATTTGTTCAACAATTCCTTTCTGTGTTGACTTTTAAATGCAAAATATTATCTCAAGTGTTCATCCCTACATTTTCATAGTGAGAAAATTTGTATGAAAAACGTAAAAAAAAAAAACGTAAAAGCCTAAAACGTAATATAAATAAAAACGTCAAAAGTATGTTTTTACAGCTCTATAGAGGGCCGTTAATATTGGTATTTATTAATTTTACCCAGAAAAAATTGTCTAGACAGACAAACATAGGGATAACAAACTAATCCTAAAAGAGTTTCATTCTTTTCATTTTGCGTAACAGAACCTGAACATGTACCGACAGGATTATTTACGATCTAATAATTTTGCCATGCACTGTAAATATTTCAAAATAAATTTCTATATTTTAAATGCTTGGCGATTTATCCCAAGTAAGTGTACCTATATATGTAATTTGCAAAAAACTTCACTTATTGGACCTGAAATGGTGAGCCAATACTAGAGGGTAATTTCACGAAAAGGTCATTGACCTTTGTTACAGATCTCAGTACTAAGTATAAGTAAATTAATTTGGGTTTCAATAACGATCACAAAATTATTCTTTTAGAGTAACATATATTATTTTCCCGCATAAAAGTATGAATTCATTCCAAATTCATTCGTTTTGTTGTTATGACTATGGCACGATGTAGCTAAATCACTCATACGCATATTTTGTTTAGTTTTTAACGGGAGGAATATGATGCTCCTCGAAATATTACTTTATAAAATTAATTTCAATGTGTTTTGAAGTAGTTTCGGGAGATATTTATAGCTTGCAAAAAAGGGCACAGGTTCCACGTCTTACGGGCGCCAACGCTAGGCGTAGACTGACAATATCTTGCTGCCGCTGACTGCATCAGTGGATTTACGTATTTTTGGAAAAAGGGGGTGCTTTTTTTGGCCCGAATAACGTGGTATTTGGAAAATGAATAGATATCATTCACACTAATTTTATTAAAAAAAAACCAACAAAATCGCGAAAGCGATACCTGAAACAAAATCGATAAGAAGTGTGCAATAGAGGGTTACAAAAAAATTTATTGACAGTACAAATATGAATCGATTAACGTGGTTTGTGGAAAATGAATACCTTAAAGTTCAACCAAAAACATGTATTTTTTTATGGCTATACGTAACCTAATTATTGCAACAAAATCATCCGAAAGCTGACATTTTATTTCTGTTTGTATTTTCGTTCCCCTTAATAATTAAAGAAAAACTTGAAATCAAAATGTTCCGCGTTTCAGAAACGTCAGATCTGTATGCCATGTCTAAACGGCCGTTCATACTGTTTTTGGGTTAGCAAAAACGTAAAATCATACAACGCAACTTTAAACGCAAATTGAACATCAAATAAGTTTTTCAGAGAATTAATTTTATATTAATTAATTATTTACAAAGATTATCTCCTACATCTCATGTCACTCACAAACAATTTTTTTTTCAAGTTTTTTTTTTATAATTATTTTATTTTCAACGCGGGCAGAGCTCCGAGGGCACATCTAATATTCAATAAATTATACTCAAAATTCTTGGACTTTTTTTGCTCAAATGTGTATTTTTATTTTTCTTAAGGCGCTACGAAAAAAAATCGACACTTTAAGAACTTGCATATTTACTTCAGTTAATAATGTATTATTTTGATAAAATAGAACATTATTTTTGGATTCTTTTTCTAGGGACCTGTTAAAACAGAAACGCAATTGAAGAAATTCGGCTCGATAGAAATATTTATTGAAATGAGGTCCTTTTCGACATCAATTCTCCTGCTCTGACAATTTAGAATGACATATGGACTGCAATTATATTTTATTATATGGGTTTTAACGGTTTCTAGGACCTGGTAAAACGAAATTTTGATAGCATTTTTAGTACATTTTATATTAATAAAAAACCGACTTTTTGCTACTTTTCCTCGATTCCGTCCGTCTCGCACTGAGGATTTTTTCGCATATGGAGTAAAAGGGACGCTAAAACTTTTACATATCGCCTTAAGGCGACCGGTTTCGTATCGGTCCAAGGAATTGTTAACTTTGATAGTAATTTAGAAATATCAAAGATGGCAAACAAAGGGAATCACCTTTGTATTCCTTATTCTAAGGAATCACCTTAGACACAGCTTGTGTTTCAAAATAAGTTTACGATGACAAGGTTCGGTCTATATTAATATTCATCGTCAATAAAAATGATATCACTCTAGAGGACCATCACCACAATCAGGTTTTACTGGAGGCATTTTAATTTTTACTGAAGGCATTTAAATTTTACGAAGACTTGTGCAGCAAACGATTCATAAGTTGTTTTACTAATGAAAAAGGAAACATTAAAATGCAAAATAAGAATGTAAGAAAATATGCAACTTTTTTACCAGTTAAGAGGATGGCCTACCCTAAAAACTTTTTTTATTACCCGTTCAGCATAATAAGTACAATGACAAAGACCTTATTTGCTTTTGACAGAGGCGATTATACGTTGGCTCACTGGCCTCTTTTTCTTGAACGCGTAATACAAATGATCACGCAGCGAAACAACAAATTGGTGTGTTTTTAGCTAATACTGAAATGTTTTGTAGGGAAAACATATTGGATTTAAGCAGAATCCCTTCATGTTTCTATTATCTATTCTATGAAAATAAAAAAAAAACAAGTTGATCTCTTAGCCGCGTTCTTGAAACGTACGTTTGAAAACCAAAAAAAGGAGGGTAGAAAACATTTTTTTTTGACAAAAGTATAAATCTTAATTGTTGTTTATAAGTTTATAAGAAGACATTAACCATAATTTCTTTATGTAATAAAGATATTTTTTTCTACGTGTGCAGGTTTCGTTTCAATCGGTTTTAAAACATGGAAACTGAATCGTTTTTTCGTGAAATTCATGCTTTTTAAAAGTAACGTAATTAATAAAGGATTGAAAGCATGTTTATTTATAAATTAATAATTGTCTTGAATCAAAAAACACACCACATTTTTTCAAATTTTTACGATCTACATTGACGGAACTGAATCCAATACAAAACTAATGTTTAGCATTGTGGAGCCCCTTAACGACCCGTCAGGTGAAAATCGAAAGGATTTTTTTTTTGCTCCTGTAATGCCTTTACTAGGATTTGTGTTTGAACTAGTCCGGTGTGAGTGGGACCAGATTTTTTTTTTATGATTTCGTAAAAAAGGGTCATTTGACCTTGTTCCTGGGCGCTGGCCGGGTCTCCGGTATGGGCTCTGACGGTTGATTAGGCTTCACTTTGCATAATTATAGATTTTACTTATCATTTGAATCGTATATATATTATAGAATTAAATGAGACTTGAGGATAATTCATGATTTATATAAAAACGGCTCACCTCAATATGTGTTATGATCCGGAAAGCCGACCAGTTTCAGTAGATTTAGACCACCTTCATCTGGGCGAGTGAAGACGTTTACGCGACGACGTTACGCCTCACACTGTCTGGTCGGCTTTTTGTATTGAGGTGAGCCATTTTTGTATAAATCGTACATTACATTGCTTCATAAATTAAATAAACCTTTAATTTAGTTCATGTACGTTTTATTAAATATATTTTTATAAGATTAAATGTGACTCGTAAAAAGTGTATTATGTTAACCTACTTTACAAAATAAACTATTTGAATTTCAATTTCAATTTGACTACGGACCCTTAAGTATGTAAAACAGTTTGAAGCCGCACTGACTTTTGGAGATCGACAAAAAAGGAGAGAACAGGCAAAGTAATTCCTCCCTTTTTAGGCTAACTTTGAAGTCAGCTTAGGTATGAGCCGATTTGCAGAAGAAAGAAGCTTGATGACCTATTTATTCCCGTGTCAGATATGGTTTTTATGAAAGTAAGTAATAGTCGGATTACCCTGAACTTCCCTGAACAAAGGGCTTGGATCTCAGACAATATTGAGCAGTCTTCTACAGATCACGAGCAGTTAAACTTTTTAAACTTTTCTTTCTTTCTAACCGACCGCCGCCGCGCCGCGCCGCCGTACCGCCGCCGCCGCCGCCGTTGACGTTCCACTATGCATCTATGTCCACTATGTCAAAAAACCGGCCAAGTGCGAGTCAGGCCCGCGCACGAAGGGTTTCGTACCATTATCTATATAAAAACGGCAAAAAAATATATAATCACAAATAAATCACGTTTGTTGTATGGGAGCCCCCTTAAATATTTATTTTATTCTGTTTTATTATTGTATTTGTTTTTATAGCAGCAATAGAAATACATCATCGGTGAAAATTTCAACTGTCTAACTATCACGGTTCATGAGATACAGCCTGGTGACAGACGGATAGCGGAGTCTTAGTAATAGGGTCTCGTTGGTTACCCTTTGGGTACGGAACCCTAAAAAGGTTTGACATTACCACCTGGTTAAAGTTCGTGTCATCAGAGAAACATACAATACTTGCAGTGTAAAATAGAGGATTGCACTTTTACTGTAGCTAAGAAAATTCAACGCTAGTGTAGTTTTTGTTTTTTTTTTTTTTTCGTTAATATTTTTCATTCGAAAACCATTTCGAGGAATAGCCCTCTTTAGCCCTGTTTAATCGCGCGCGACGCAACTTAGTTGAATCACAAGTGCGAGGAGTGTTACAAGATGATACATCACGCTGCTTGCACTTGTGATTCAAATAGTGGCGGCGCGGGCGATTAAACACTATGCTTTATTGCAGATATTAAAATAAGCATGCATATCCTCAATTAAAAGAACAAAAGGAGTCTTTCATTCGACCTTCAGTGACGTCATCAACACATTTCAATACGAAAAGATATATTTCATGAACGCATCTTTAAGTCTGACAAGGATTCGACCATTCCACCCGATATTATTATGTCACTTTGTGTAAATACTAAAATACTTAGAAATTTGGTTTAAAAGCACGGAATTACAAACCTAAATTGATCTATTTATTCCAAAAAGCAGACCAAAATTGCACATTGAAGTTAAAATATAATTCATAACAATTAATTATATGTTTTTTTTCTAATAGGCAATGATAATTAAATAAATTGTAATGTTTGGCAGTAGGTATGTTTTTGGTTAGTTACTACTGTTATTTCATGATTTTTCATTATTTATAGGTATGTAACATAAATTTTAATATTTGTACGCCATACATGACACATCACGGATTAGGACTTAAGTATTGTAACATTGTAATTGTATATACATATAACATAGTATTGTAACATTGACGTGCAGTGAATGTGGCCGCACGTTCACTGCAAAAATCGGCTACGTCAGTCACGTGAGGGCTCATCAGCGCCGCTCTCAGCAGTGACAGTCGCTGTGACCGAAAACAGCCGAGAAGAAATTGAATTGATTGTAACATCTTATTTACAAGTAAATAATTTAAATTTGAAAAAAAACAACTACCATACTACCTAATTCCCAATCAAATAAAAATAATCACCTGAAAGTTTAAAATGTCAACTCAAAGATGTAAGTAATGTAAGTTTTTCTTATTTTTTTATTTTTATTTAGTTAGGTATAATTGTATCTTTTATATTTATATTAATTTATAGGTAGTCTAGTTTTTCAATGCTATTTAAGTTTTATATTGTGAAATGATTATATTACAAAATACAACATTGCATCAGTGTCATATGGACTCAAAGAAGATTCTTGGTATTTTTCAAAGGTCGATGCTATCGGTGAATGCCTTATAATGGCCTCATTCTATTGTGTGGTGCCGCCAGAATAGTTTTGGTTGTGATTATTCTGCTTTTAAAAAGGCTCTAGATAGGTGTATGTTGTGTTGGATGACTCAGATATCTGCTGAAAGTAGGTTATATCCAACTTCCTGTTATGAATTTGCGATTCCGTATTCTGTGTCCAAGAAACAGCTGCCCTTAGGGAATACGGATCAAATTACGGCTTTCCAATTGGGAGGTAGCATTTCAATTCCGTAGGGGCATAATTTGTAATCGATCTGCCTGTCGTGGAAAGCACGTTGTAACTCTGTTGTTTACAGCTATTATTTGATATGAATGAATATCTAAATACATCCCACAAAACCAAGTAGAAATTTGTTTTGCCTGTGGGGAGGGCGACTGAGGGCGTCGCACTTCTTCTTCCATAATCAGGTAGTTTTAAATTATAAGTAGGTACAAGAATAGTAAATAATAAAATGCTTGTTTTGTGAAAGATAAGTTCTACATAACTTAGCGTTTTTTTTTCATTTTGTTCAGATCTTATATGAATAGGCATTTCATTATATAACATTGGAGTTTTCCGCATTAAAATTCTGCCTCCAAAAAAGTTATTCACTCTTACAGTGTCATATACACCTTGAGCAGCAGCTTTCTTGTTGAGCCCTTGCTGTTTAGGTATCTTATGATCTGGGATGCTATGGCTATTTACTGCAATTATATATTTATATTTTAACAAGCGAACCGCCCCGGCTTTGAGCGGGCATGTATTATACATATAAACCTTCCTCTTGAATCACTCTGTACACGACGAGACACGCGCGCCTTTAGCGGCAAATATGTGAACTACGCGAATTTAGGGTATAGTTGCGCGGCGTTACCTAACAGACGCATTTTCACACATTTTCGCGTTTTTCATGAAAATATCACGGACTTTTCATGTAAATAAGTATGTAAATAGCATAGTATTAAGTTTAGGAAAATAAATAAATTAGTCCCGTGTGTTTATTTACTCGGATAGCTGTAACATAGTACAGGCATGAATAAGTAGATAGAACAGCTATCCGACTCTGAATAAATAAGCATTAAAATAGCTTAATAAATAGAATACAATAAATAGTTACAAGGTAATATTAAGAACTTGCAGAATAAAAATGATTTGCTATGATTGTTTCATTGATACGCCTAGCTAGGTCGTAGAGTAAGACCTAGGTATAAGATAGGCTATACATCGATCTAGGTACTTAGGTATGCTAGGAAATACCTAAGTAGTCTGTAAATAAGCATTACAGCATGATATGTTAGCGGTACGACGGTGGGAAGCAGACTGAGGACGGTTGGCCATAGAGGGCGCGTATTTATACTCCTGAGGTGGGGGTTGAGGAAGTATAAATACCCACGCAGCACATTTTCGGCCGCCAGTCCGCTCCCAGACGTCGTAGCGTAATGATCATAATACCTATGTGTAGACCTAAGGATCTAGAATAAGTTAGAAATAAGAATTAATTGTAAATAGAATGATTAAGCATGAATAAATAATAAAATAGTGCTCCAGGGGGTGAGGTAGAATGCCTATGTGTGCGTACAGAGAAAGTGCTATAAAAAACGAGTGGAGCGCCGTCCACATTCCCATTCCGCTCTGCACACCCGTGCCGAACGGTCGCCTCACCGTGCTCTCCGCTCTGCAGCCCTGCAGAGCCACCTCGCGCCGACGAGCGGAGCTGCCCCGCAGCCGCCGCCGCCGCCGCCGCCATCGGCAGCTTCAACGAGAATGCCTTTGCAAGCCTCATCAAGGCTTCCTCGGAGGTCACGAACCCCCAAAGGTTCGAGACAGAATCCCCTGCCTCTCCATCCCAGAGCATGGAGGTTTCGGACAACTCGTCCACCAATTCTGACCGTAAGAGGTCCGCCCCCCCCCCTCGATCTCCTCGAGTTCAAACAGTTCAAACTCTTCGGACAAAATGTCTAATGATGGAACCCTCACAGGTTCCATCAACAACGACGAGATCAACCCTTTCACCAGGGTTGAGAGTCGTAAAAAGAGGGTAAAGAAGGGAAAAGCCTCCCCTCCCCTCTCCCCCACAGAGGAAACCCCTGCCCCCACCCCGGCCACCCAGACTGCCCCTCCCCCGGCCACCCAGACGGCCCCCAAGGTAGCCTCCCGCTGCGAGCCTCGCCTCGCAAAGAAGGAAACCCCCCCCGCCATCTTGTTGAGAGACAAGACCAAATGGTCGGCTCTCTCCAAGCTCTGCAGCGAGCAAAAGATCCCCTACACTCAAGCCACCAATACCGGCGTGGCCATCAAAATCATGACCCCAACAATCGTTGACTTCAGGAGTCTCATTAAGCTCCTACTTCGCACAGGGTTCCCCTACCACACGCACGCCCTCGAAGAGGAGCGCAAAGTCCGCGCTGTCCTTCGGGGGATGCCGTTCGAGGTATCCAATGACGAGATCTTGGATGATCTAAAAAACCAGGGGTTCCCTGTTGAAGCTGTGCACAAGATGCACAGCAGCTCAGGGAAGAGATTCCCCCTGGCCCTGGTTATTATGACCAACACCCCGGCCGCTAAGGCACTCTTTAAAGAGGACCGCACAATCTGCGGGCTCTCTTGCATTAAAGTAGAAAAACCCAACCGTCGCGGGTACCCCGCCCAATGCCGCCGCTGCCAACTATATGGCCACGCAGCTGCAAACTGCACAGCCCCCCCAAGGTGCGTTAAGTGCCTCGACCCCCACAGCACCAAAGAGTGCCCAAGGCCCCTAGAAGACCTAACCCCTCCAGCCTGCGTTCTCTGTAACCAGGTTGGACATAAAGCCAACTACAGAGGCTGCCCCCGTGCCCCCCGCCCCACCCCACCCAAGCCCAAACACAGGGTAACAAAACCTCCACCCCTGGTCCCCCCGCCAATTAACTCCAATAATTTCCCCAGCCTCCCGGGAAAGCCACTAGCGGCAACCCCCCAGCCAGCCCCCCCCCCCGACCAAGGCCTGGGCCCCGATTAAGACCCCCCCACACACACCACCCGTCGCCTCCCCCGTCACGTCTCAGTCTCAGTCACAACCAGACGGCTTAACGCCCTCCCTGGCTGATGATATGAGACTCATTCACGACGTAATCTCGAACATAAATGTACACGAGATTTCGTCATTAGCTAATAAGCTGCGCGCTTCACGCACCCCCCAACAGCGCCTTCTAGCGCTCGTTGAACACTCTCACCTTCTCACGTCATTATAATGTCTCAAGCCCGTACAGCGAGACAAAAACCCAAGGGCATCTCGCTCACCTCCTATAACTGTAGAGGTTTACGCTCAAACCTCCCTGAGCTAAAACTCTACCTTCAAAAAAACGAAGTAGATCTACTTCTCCTCCAAGAGACGTTTCTTAAGTCTAAGAACCTTAAGGGGCTCTCGATCCCAAAATTCTCTCTTCTACGAAATGATAGAAGAGAAGAAGACCCCCTCGGAGGGACAGCCATTTACTATAGGAAAGCCCTCCACTGCTTTTCCCTTCCCACGCCTCCACTCGAGACCATGGAAGCCACTATATGTAGACTAGCTATGTCAGGCCATCCAACGCTAATCATAGCATCTATCTACATCCCCCCCACCAAAAGACCTGTTAAAAGAGACTTTGAAGCTCTCCTCTCTATGGGTGATTCGGTCATTATGTTCGGAGATTTCAACTCTAAACACACTGACTGGACCTGCCTAAAAACCAATACTAATGGTAGAAAACTCCTCGGCATAACAAATGCACTCGAGATCAATGTCTTGTCTCCATACGCCCCGACTCATTATCCTGATAATACGGATCACTCCCCAGACGTTTTAGACTTTGCACTCACGAAGGGCGTGTCCCTGAATCTGAGGGCAATCGAAACACTAGACGACCTTGGCTCTGACCATCGCCCAGTCTCCCTTAGACTAGGTCCCCCAAATGACGTTCTACCTCCCCCCAAGACCTTTACAAATTGGGAAGGCTTCAAGAACACATTAGCTTCGGCCATAGATGCCCCCGAATCTCCCCTCAACCTCCCACCTGACTACTTTGATAGCACAGACAAAATTGATGCTACAATAGACATGCTAACGGACCTAATCAATTCCTCCCTCAAAGAGAACGAAAAGATCTCCTCCAAACCACCCCAACAGCTTCCCCTGGAAATCTCCAACCTTCTGAAAGCTAAGAGAGCAGCCCAAAGAAGAGCAGCAATCTATCCCACCCCAGAATACAGAAAGACCGCGAATCAATTGAGTCGCAAACTTAAGTCAGCTCTCTCTGAGCTCAATGAATCCCGTAGAAGTGAGCTCATGGAAAAGATATCCCCATCACACGTTGCGTTCTATCCAATGGCGAGAGCTCTCAGGATAGACGCAATCACTCACATTCCCCCTTTGACCTGCCCCGATGGCTCAACAGCCTTCGAGGACGAGGAAAAAGCAGAATGCTTTGCGGATAGCATTGCCTCACAGTGCTCTCCCAGCTCCCAACCAATTGACCCTTCCCACATAAAAGAGGTGGAGGACGAGATTCACTATCAGAACTCCCTTCCCCTCACCTCCGACCCCATCACAGTGACCGAAGATGAAATCCACTTCTTCATCAGAGGTCTAAAGCCCAAGAAAGCGCCAGGCGCGGACGGGATCTCCAATAAAGCCCTCAAGCACCTTCCTCAGCAAGTACTCACCTTGCTAGCCCTCATATTTAACGCTTGTTTTAATTTCGGCCACTTCCCAAAAGCGTGGAAAGAAGCCATAGTCATAGGTATTCCCAAACCAGGGAAACCACTCAACCTCCCTGCCAGTCACCGCCCAATTAGCCTCCTCAAATCATTGGGGAAACTATTGGAGAGGGTTATGCTTTCACGCATGAAAACCCACTTATTCCCAACAGATGGAGACCCGATCATTAACCCCTATCAATTCGGCTTCAGAGCCAGGCACTCATGCCCCCAACAAGTCCACCGTATAGTAGAATACATCCTAAGTGGATTCTATCCAAGACGGTATCCTACTGTCGCTGTCTTCTTTGACGTTGCGAAAGCATTCGACAAAGTCTGGCATGAAGGACTCATTTTTAAACTACACAAGACAGGCCTTTCCGACCGTCTTGTCCGCACGGTGGCATCATACCTCAAAGATCGCTCATTCCGCTTCAGACATGAAGGGCTGCTCTCCTCTCCACGCCCCCTAAGGGCTGGAGTCCCCCAGGGATCAGTTCTCTCCCCTATCCTCTACTCGTTATACACAAACGATATTCCCGTCCCCACAAACGGGGTACAGCTATCACTCTTCGCAGATGACACTGCTCTCTATGTCAAAGGACATAACCCCCCGACTATCCTCGCCAAACTCCAAAAGTCTATCGATGACCTTGGAGAATGGTTTCAAAGATGGCGCATCGATGTGAACCCTGAAAAGAGTTCCGCGATTCGCTTTGACCACAAACGCCGTCACCATGACAACCCCAACGTCCGAATGCTAGGTACCCCAGTCCCTTGGCATAGCACAGCCAAATACCTAGGAGTCACTCTGGACTCGAGACTAACTTTTGCACCCCACGTCAATAGAGTGACGCGCACAGCCCGCTTCTATCTGTACCGGCTTAACAGCATGTTAGGCAGGCACAGTAAAATGTCTCTCAGGAACAAGCGAACACTATACAAGGTCTGCATCCGACCTGTGTTAACGTACGCTTCCCCTGTCTTCGCACATGCGAACCCCAAAGTCCTGTATAAAATGCAGATAGTACAGAACTTATTCTGTCGGAGAGCGGCCAACGCACCATGGTACGTGCGCAACGCAGACCTCCATCGTGATTTGGAGCTACCCACCCTCCAACAATTCATGAAATCCCTCTCAGATACCTTCTTCAAATCTTCTGAAGAACACCCCAATCCATTAGTACGCGAGACAGTCTCCTATACTGCTCCGTCTATATCCCGATACAAGGTTCGAAGACCAAGAAACGTTCTCTCCGATCCCCCTGACAAACTCTCAGCCCATCTCAATCTCCTTCTGGAAGCCTTCGATGAGCTGAAGGCTCAAACCAAACGATCAGAGCCTAGCTCTTCCTCCCAACCCCCAGAAATTAACACTTAGTGTTCTTATCCAGCGGATGCCCCTATAGGGCTCCGCTAGCGCCCCCTTTCCCCAGAGGGGGTCGCCTCCGATAAAGGTTTTAAGACCCGTATGGGCCAAACCAAATTAGGTGGAGTTTAGTGGGTAGGCACTCAGTGAGTCCCACATAACCAACGTAACCGGTTACGTTGGTATGCTATGAGCATTCTCCACCTCCCTCCCACCGTGACCTCCGGAGGGTGCCTTGCTTGGGCGCAAAAAAAAAAAAAAAAAAAAAAAAAAAAAACCGTCCACATTCATTCACATTCCGAGCAGTATTCCGAAAAGGAAATAGAACAGTAGAAGATCTGGCACTCTACCTAGTTCCTGGCTGCACTCCTTGGGTCCACAAAGCGGTGTTTTTGTTGGCTTTTACAACCCGGCAAGCTATTATAGTGCAGTACGGCCCGACCCCACTGAGCTATCCTGAGGCTGTGCTGCACATTTCATGGTCCTTCGAGAGCCGAATAAAGGGAAAATACCAGCGGAAAAGTCTACGAAAATGCCGACGACACGGAGCCAGTCCAGCAAGGAAGAGCCGCCGAAGGAAGTGAACACGACTGATGGCTCCGACACAGAGAGAACTACGAGCGAAGATACTACGACTACTAACAGCACCGAAAATACCAGTTCGACGGAGAAAACCAAGGCCAGCAACGATGTCGAATCTATAAATTCCACGTTGAAACCGAAGCGCCCACATTCTCGCCGTTCTGAGTCCTCCCGCAAGAAACTCCTCGCGGAGTTGGAGGCAGAAGAAGAGCTGGCTAAATTGAAGCTGGAACTCGCGCAGATAAAATTGAAGAAAATTCGTGCTCTTCGTGTCGAGGAATCATCGTCGGACGAAGAAGATGCTGACGAAGAGGAAAAATCAGCACAAGTAGAACAATGGTTGGAGAAGCATCAGGAAAGCTCTCCGCCAATGGAAGAAAATTTGGAGAAGCAACAGGAAAGCTCTCCGCTAATGGAAGAAAACCTGCAGACGCATCAGGAAAGCTCTGCAAAGGAAAATTCAAAGGATCCAGTAGCATTATCTCAGCATGAAGAAGTACCAGCGAAGCCTGCGCGTCAAGGGCAACAAGGACGAGGACAGGGAGCCCAGGGAGAAGAAGCACCTGAGCACCGGGGCAAGGAACAGGAACAGCTCCGGCCTGCGCGTCAGCCACAGAATACAGACATCGCATCGTTGGCAGCGGCACTCACTCAAGCCGTACGAATGACTACGAGAGAATCGCCGAGATATCTACAGGAACTGCCTATCTTCAACGGGCAGTGTAGCAGCTGGCTTCAATTTCAAGCCGCCTACAGAGAAACTGAAGACTTATTTACGAAGACAGAAAACGTGGCGAGACTACGAAGAAGCATCAAGGGAGCGGCACTAGAAGCTGTCAACAGTCTCCTCATCAGCCAGCCGGAGCCTGGGGCCATCATAGAAGCCTTGGAGAGAAGATTTGGGCGTCCGGACGCACTCGCGATGAATGAAATGGAGAAGATGAAGATGCTCCCGAGATTAGCTGACAATCCACGAGAAGTCTGCATATTCGCCAACCGAGTAGCCAACATCGTCGCTACAATAGAAGCACTAAAGAAGATTCACTATCTTTACAATCCAGAGATGGTGAAGTCAATCATCGAGAAATTGACGCCTATTATGAAGAACAAATGGTACGACTACGCAGCAAAGAATAAAGAAGATGTTCCCGACCTCAAGAGATTAACTACGTTCCTGAACGAAGAGGCCGACAAGTGCGGAGCATACGCACTACCCGAAGACGTCACCGCTCAAGACAAAGTCATAAAGAAGAAAATCGAGCGCACATTCACCACCGAAGACAGACGCCCTGAACGATGCCCTGCGTGTAAACAAGACCACCAGCTGCCCGACTGCAGACAGTTTCTCAACGCCGACATCAATAAGCGCTGGGAAATAGCGAAGAAACAACACGCCTGCTTCCGTTGCTTGCGTAGCAATCACCGCCGGGGCAACTGCAGAGCGAGAACCTGTGGGCAGCAAGGATGTCGAATGGCTCATCACCGCCTGCTTCATCACAACAGATCAGCACCAGAACCAGAGCCACCGCAGCCACAACCAGAAGAAGTCGCATCTACCGTCGAGCTCACTAACACCACGAGCGACAATACGAGAGCACGTCGAGTATACTTGAAGATCGCACCAGTCACGCTCACAAGTCCAAATGGCTCCACGATTAACACATATGCCCTGCTCGACGAAGGAAGCACCGTCACTATCATCGACGAAACTATCACCGAGGCACTGGGTATTGACGGACCCGCAGCTACAATGTGGATCCAAGGAGTCAGCGGAACAGAAATCAAACACGAACAGAGCAAGCTGGTCAAGATCAAGATACGAGGCAGACACTCAAACGACGAGTACACTATGCACAACGCACGCACCGTTCGACGACTGAACTTCGCCTGCCAATCGGTCAGAGAACAAGAATTAGAAGATTGCACACATCTACGAGGCCTCGAGGAACAATTAATCTACGAAGAAGCCAGTCCGAAGATCCTCATCGGACAAGACAACTGGGACCTCATAATATCTCTTGAGGTGCGAGCGGGACGACGAGATCAACCTGTCGCATCCTACACGCGACTTGGTTGGGTTCTACATGGCTGCCGTACATCACAATGCGAGCCAGTTGCATTCTGTGGCCACATCACAGCCACAGACAGGAATGAAGATATGGAAACAATGATGAAGAAGTTCTTCGACTTAGAATCTCTGGGCGTCGAAGCGAGAAAACAGAAAAATGATCCAGAAGAAAGAGCACTGAAAATATTGGAAGAAAGAAGTCGTCGATTACCAGATGGTCGCTTTGAAACTGGGCTCCTGTGGAAAGAAGACAACATGAAGATACCTAACAACTACGAAGATGCATACAAGCGGCTACGAAATCTAGAGAAGAAGCTTGATCGCGACCCAGAACTGAAGACGAAGTATGAAGAGAGAATAGAAAACCTACTTACGTCGGGATACGCGACACAAGCCACTACAGCGCCGACACCTGAGAAGACATGGTATCTACCACACTTTGCCGTCGTCAACCCGTCGAAACCGAAGATTCGTCTTGTTCATGACGCAGCGGCACGGTCCTTCGGTCGAAGTCTCAACGACATGTTACTCTCCGGTCCCGACTTGCTACAATCACTTCCGGGGGTCATCATGCGATTCCGTCAACATCCATATGCAATCTCAGCTGATATCAAAGAAATGTTCATGCAAATCAAGATAAGAGAAGAAGACAGAGACGCGCTGAGATTTCTATGGCGAGGAAACGAGAGAGGCGACACCCGACCACAAGAATATCAAATGACGTCGGTAATATTTGGAGCAACATCGTCACCATGCACAGCGCTGTACATCAAGAACAAGAACGCAGCCGACTACTCTACACACTACCCAGAAGCAGTAAATGCCATCGAGAAGAATCATTATATGGACGACTTCATCTGCAGCTTCCCGACCGAAGAAGAAGCGAAGAAAATCTCCTGCTTGGTGAACTTCATACATCGTCAAGCCGGGTTTGAACTACGAGGATGGGTGTCAAACAAGCGCACCCTAGTACCGCACCCAGAAGCCACAATAATCCCTATCGGCGGGAGCGAAACTGAGAAAACACTCGGCCTGCTATGGGACGTGAAAGAAGACTGCCTCGGCTTCCAGTTAAATAAGAATAAAACACCGAACGAAATATTTAACAACGAGCGACCGCCGACGAAGAGAGAAGCCCTCAGCATCATCATGTCTCTATTCGACCCACTTGGCCTCGTCTCACCGATCACCACGCCGGCAAAAAGAATTATGCAAGAGACATGGCGCTACGGAACCGGATGGGATGAACCTCTACCGGCAGAACTACAAGATAAATGGACGGCGTGGCTAGCAAATCTACGAACTATCGACAAGCTACGCATTCCACGCTGCTACGACGTAGAGCCGGCGCACACTCGAGAGCTACACACTTTCGTAGACGCAAGCGAAGAGGCATATGCTACGGCTATCTTCATACGAACACAGCGCGCCGACGGAAGCATACACGTAGCCCTCGTAGCAGCAAAGAGTCGAGTCACACCCCTCAAGCCAGTCTCTACGCCTCGTCTTGAGTTGCAAGCAGCTTTGTTGGGAGCGCGACTTACGAAAACCGTCATCGCAGAACACGACTTCGAAATCGTCAAGAAAACCTATTGGAGCGACTCACGCACCGTGCTAGCATGGATAAGAGCAGAACCAAGCGACTACAAGACGTTCGTAGCACATCGACTCGCAGAAATAGAAGAACTTACGAAGAAAAATGAATGGCGCTGGCTCCCTACAAAAGAAAATGTTGCCGACGACGCTACGAGAGCGACACCTGCCGACTTCAGTGGGAATCATCGGTGGTTTCAGGGCCCTACATTCCTGAAACTATCAGAAAATGAATGGCCTACCGAGACGAGGACATCAACACACGAGATCACCGGCGAAGAAAGAGATAGATGCGGCCTCACTCACAGTTATTCGGTGCATGTGCACCTACCAAGCATCGAACGCTTCAGTAAATGGGAACGACTCGTACGAACTACGGCGCGCGTTCTACAATTCATCGAGCTTTGTCGTCGAAAAATACATGTTACGGCGGCCGCGAGACGCAAACGAACAAGAGAAAACGCACAGGAAGACCCTACCTGGAATAAGAAAAAAGAAAATAAGAAAAACCCGTCAGCAACAACGAAGAAAAGTCAAAAAAGAAAATTTATTTCATTAGAAGCTCACTACGTAGTACAAGCGGAACGTCTATGGGTGCAAGCAGTACAGAAGATATACGCGAGCGAGCGAGAAAGAATAGAACGATGCACACCCCCGCCCCCTGGAGACAAACTATCGTCACTAAGCGTTATCATCGGTGTCGACGGATTGCTACGACTTCGTAGCAGAATTTCAGCGACTACGGAAATAAATGAAGAAACGGCGAGTCCCGCTATACTAGACGGAAATCATCGCTACACGAAGATGTACGTACAATACGTACACGAGAAACTACATCACGGCGGCGTCGAGATGGTAGTGAACGAGATAAGACAGCGATTCTGGGTTACGAGAATACGTCCAACAGTACGTGGAGTCCTGAAGACCTGCCTAGTCTGCAGATTGAAGAAAGCGAAGCCGACGAGCCCCGCGACTGGAGACCTACCGCCCGCGCGTCTGTCACATCACGCGCGCCCCTTCACTTTCTCCGGAGTCGACTACTTTGGACCGATGGAAGTAACGGTCGGTCGGCATCACGAGAAGAGATACGTAGCACTTTTCACCTGCATGACCACGAGAGCCATACACCTGGAAGTGGCTGCATCATTGAGCGCGGACTCCGCTATCGCTGCACTTGGAAGATTCATCGCACGACGAGGTGTACCCAAGGAGATGTGGTCAGACAACGCCACCTGCTTCAGAGCTGCAGACAAGGAGCTCACACAGGCAGCCAGACAAGAGGTGCTGGAGGCAGTTGAAGAAGAAGCCTCCTCTCGACGGATCCAGTGGCGCTTCATCGTACCTGGGGCCCCATTTCAAGGTGGAGCATGGGAGCGGATGGTCCGTTCCGTCAAGGAAGCCCTGCGAGAAACGCTGCACGAGAAGTATCCAAGCGACGAGACTCTGCACACGCTGCTGCTGGAGGTGGAGAACACGGTGAACTCTCGCCCTCTCACTCACGTATCAGTCACACCGGAGGAGCCCGAGGCGCTGACACCAAACCACATCCTTCTGGGTCCCAACTCCCACGTCCCAGCTCCCGGCGTCTTCACGGAAGAGGACTTGGACGCGCGCAAGCACTGGAGACGCGCGCAACGACTCGCTGACATGTTTTGGAGCCGTTGGATGAAAGAATATCTCCCTACACTCCAGAACCGGCGGGAGCCTCGTACGACCGGCGTAGCACCGAAGATCGGCGATCTAGTGATCATCTGCGACCCGAACCTGCCCAGGAACACATGGCCGCGAGGAAGAGTCAGCCGAGTCTACCCTGGAAAGGACGGCGAGGTTAGAGTCGTCGACGTCACGACGCGACACGGACACACGCTGAAGAGACCCACGAAGAAGATCGTCGTGCTTCCAGTAGAATCGCAAAGCTGCGACGGCGGGAGAAATGTACACGACGAGACACGCGCGCCTTTAGCGGCAAATATGTGAACTACGCGAATTTAGGGTATAGTTGCGCGGCGTTACCTAACAGACGCATTTTCACACATTTTCGCGTTTTTCATGAAAATATCACGGACTTTTCATGTAAATAAGTATGTAAATAGCATAGTATTAAGTTTAGGAAAATAAATAAATTAGTCCCGTGTGTTTATTTACTCGGATAGCTGTAACATAGTACAGGCATGAATAAGTAGATAGAACAGCTATCCGACTCTGAATAAATAAGCATTAAAATAGCTTAATAAATAGAATACAATAAATAGTTACAAGGTAATATTAAGAACTTGCAGAATAAAAATGATTTGCTATGATTGTTTCATTGATACGCCTAGCTAGGTCGTAGAGTAAGACCTAGGTATAAGATAGGCTATACATCGATCTAGGTACTTAGGTATGCTAGGAAATACCTAAGTAGTCTGTAAATAAGCATTACAGCATGATATGTTAGCGGTACGACGGTGGGAAGCAGACTGAGGACGGTTGGCCATAGAGGGCGCGTATTTATACTCCTGAGGTGGGGGTTGAGGAAGTATAAATACCCACGCAGCACATTTTCGGCCGCCAGTCCGCTCCCAGACGTCGTAGCGTAATGATCATAATACCTATGTGTAGACCTAAGGATCTAGAATAAGTTAGAAATAAGAATTAATTGTAAATAGAATGATTAAGCATGAATAAATAATAAAATAGTGCTCCAGGGGGTGAGGTAGAATGCCTATGTGTGCGTACAGAGAAAGTGCTATAAAAAACGGGTGGAGCGCCGTCCACATTCATTCACATTCCGAGCAGTATTCCGAAAAGGAAATAGAACAGTAGAAGATCTGGCACTCTACCTAGTTCCTGGCTGCACTCCTTGGGTCCACAAAGCGGTGTTTTTGTTGGCTTTTACAACCCGGCAAGCTATTATAGTGCAGTACGGCCCGACCCCACTGAGCTATCCTGAGGCTGTGCTGCACACACTCTATCTATTAAAAAAAAGCGCATCAAAATCCGTTGCGTAGTTTTAAAGACCTAACTAAATAGAGACAGAAAGACAGCGGGAAGCGACTTTTTTTTATACTATGTAGTGATGAAGCCAGTAGTATTTTACAGATTGAGTACAATATTTTTATATTATTTTTGTGATATGATAATAGTCGTTACCTTAGCAAAGAGGGCAGCCCCAAATGCATTTCCAGGCAGTCAAAAAAAGTACAGAACCCGTTGGCTGTACCTGAAACTAAACTAATCTGTATTGGTGGAGCGAATTTTGTGTTTTGTAGACTTTTATTTGGGTGGAGTGCGGAAAGTAAACAAAAAACGAAAAAAAAAAATTATACAAAAAACACTGCCGCAAGTTAAAAATTACATGAAAATGTTAGTGGTTTTTTTTTGCACCTAGTGTTTACGGATTGGTTTGCATTATTTATCGCTAAAACAATACATAGCAGGCAACATCGTGATTCAAGTCCATTTACTGGTTAACATGACAAATAAAAAAAAATTGGGATTTTTTTTTTCCACTTCGAAAGAGCGACGCAGAAAGAAAACAAAACACAGTTGCAATGACAGATCGTACTTCAAAAGGAAGAAGAATAAAATGTTTATAACCTAAGTCAAAAGAGCTTGGGATTCAAAATGTCTGCCGGCTTTGGCTATACCGTCAGCATAGTCCAAACAGGATTTTAGCGATTGACAATACATACCATGTTTTGAATACTATCTGTATTTCCATTTTTTATTTTATTTATTACACTTTTTGTACCTTTACAAACATAATTTACAACACATTTTCACATAAAAGACAGACATTGTGTACAAAGGCGGCACTTATTGCTAATAGCAATATCTTCCAGGCAACCTTTGGGTGGAATGAAAAAGATGTTAACGATAAAAAGGGTAGCGTTAATGTTAACAAAAAAGCATGTGGGAATATAGACGGAGATAGTGAGCAAGTAAGAGGTGGATACTTCCCGCCGCCATTTCTATTACCAAAGTCTTTTGATTCAGGTTATACCTCATATATTTTCTTATAATTACAGTTGCCACAAAATAAGAGGCCCGTTTTGACAGATAAGAACGACCATAGAATATAACTTTACATGTAATAAATGAAACGGTTAACAAATAATTATTAACTTATTGGGTTTAAAGAAAATAAATAAACGTTTTTTAATTATCACGGAACATATTTCAAGTACTATTTTCACGCATACTCCAAAATAAAATGCAATTTTGAATTACTACACAATGTCTCAAAAACAGTTACATTCTCAGTCATTTTTTTCTTAATAATAGTGTTGTAACCAGATAATCGCCTAATTTCACGGACTCAATTCGATTCCACGTGAAAATAATTAACTTGTTTTAATATTGATAAAATAATTGTAATGATCTGTAATTAGCTTTTGTGAGACCAGTACGCAAAAACCCAAGTTTAAATTTCCTTTTTTTTTTGCGAATATAAACTTTTTAGATTTGAACATTTGCGTGTATTTGTAACGGTGTCGCGTATACCGAAAAATATAATATAATAATTGTGTTAAATAATGTTACATACCACTTAGCTTTTAAACTTATAGTTTAATAAAACAAAAAATTTATTTAAAAAAAACATGCATTTATTGCTTAAAGTCCCATTTTTTTTATTAATGAATTGGTTTACAGGCAGTTTTCCATAAATCATCCTATCAATAGACAGATTGGCTGGTAAGAAATATGGCAGTATTTTTTTTTATAAGGCATGGAGCAATTTTTTCATCTTGAAGCCTACATATTTTTCTTACTGGCCAGTATTTTATATCTATCAAAGCTCAGACCTCTATCTAATTTGAGGTCAGTGAAGTACAACATTACAAAATATTACTGGCACGTAAGAATTTCCATTTCAGATTCTTATCGTAGAGAAAAAAAATTAAAAGCTGGTTTTAGCACCCAAAATATCTTTCTATCACCATATTGGAAGTCGTTGTGCTCCCGTTTGTTTTTAGTGTTTTTTTCTTGTGACTTTAGGCTTTACTTTTGAACTGTTTATATTTTCTTTCACGTTGACTTTGGCAATTATGTTTATTCTGGAAATTATAACCAAAAAACTTGAAAATATTTCAAACGATAACAAACTCATAATATTTTGAATCGATTTCTCGTGAGAATCGGTTGACATAGTTACCGATTTGCATGGTTCACATCCATAGATACGTTGCGATGACATATGTCAAAACGGACCTATTACATTGTGACTACTTTAATTCTCATTGATTTAATTATTTGAAGCAACATCGAGAACATTAAAATGGTTACGCGTGACTAATAATAATAATGAGGGTTTTAAACAATATCCAAAAACCACGTCTATTGATTTAAGGCTCCACTGCGGGGTCTAAAAGACCCCTCCGCGGTGAACTAATCTGAAATTCAAATCATTCATTCCTTGAGGGAATTATATGTATGAATGACTCATTTCAATATCTGCGCGGAGAATTACTTGGCGGAATTTTATTAGAATATTAAATTTTATACATGCCTATTGTTCCAACCGCAAGAATCCTGAACATTTTATTTAAATATTCACGACGCTATAAAGAATAAATATCGTAAGGGTGTATTTGAAATTTAAAAAAAATTACATGATAGAAAAGATAGCACACGAACGGGATATGTGGAATCAGAAAGGGGAGGCCTTTGCCCAGCAGTGGGATACTACACCGGCTAAAAAAAAAACAGACGTGATGCTCAAGACATTTTTAGATCTTGTTATCAATATTTGATAGAAGAAAATCACAAAATCTGCTGTAAATAAATTTTTCAATGCAAATGCTCGTAAAGGCCCACTGTTAATGCATCAAAACCGAACAGAAAGTCGATTATTTTGCCCAAGGGCTTTTTTTAATTTTTTTTATATTTGTTTACAAAAGTTGGCTAACCTGCAACCTTTCCTGTGTAGCATAAAATTTAATGTTATACTTGTTTTTTCACTGTTCAACGGCTCTGGATACGGTCCTTTTGAGCCAATTATAATTTAAAGTTCACAAGGTTATATTTCCTCACACTATGCATTGAAAAACGTAGTATGATACACGGGCGTAAGAGCAATAAATTACTAGGTTACGTTTAAAACACTCGCTATGCTCGTGTTTTAAATCGTCCTCGTAATTTATTCCTTTGCGCCCTTGTAACATAAACTACAAATAAAATGACGTTACTGGTATCTATTTTTAAAGTTATAAATCTCGAAATTCTCGAGAATTTTCTTCATACATAAAATTTAAGACATTAGCTGAAAGGTTTTTTAATTACATGTCCTAATGTAGCCGCATAATAAAATGCAAAATATCTTAAGTATTAAGTGCGCGGCAGTTGATTACAGCAGGATACACAATTAAAAAAACCGGTCAAGTGCGAGTCAATCTCAAGTACCTTGAGTAAGGTTCCGTAGTGAATGAAAAAATTTATTTCGTATGTATGTAAATTCTTTATTGCACAAAATAAGTTAACAATGCTTAAAGGTGAACTTAATGCTAATTAGCATTCTCTACCGGTTAACCTTTGGTGGTGTGGAGATTACAAAATAATTATTTTGTCATTTTGTTTTCGTGAATTTCTCAACCGCTGTACTTTTCCTGTAATTTTTACGTAAGCACATACCACCATGATTTTTTTTTAAATATTTTTCGGTTTACCAGTTTTGGAGATAAGGAGACACACACACATATTTTGTGGTTATTCGAAGATTTTTCGAAATAGATGCAAGTAAATAATAGCCAAACTATATATTTATACAATCAGCTCTTTAATACCTAATTTTTTTTATTTAGTAAACTTTTTATATTTCTCATTTGTAAGTTTTTTTTATCGCTATATCTTTCCCGTTATCGGCCGCTTATGAGCTATAATCGACATATTTTTCATATGTATCGGTGTACCAGTTTCGAAGATATGGGGGGGAAATACATTTTTTTGTGGTTTATCAAAGATTTCTCAAAATCAGTGCCTGTAAATATATATCTATCATCAACTTTTTAATATCTACTATTTGATACCCATATTGTATATTTGGGATATTTTTTTTTAATTCTTTTTTTATTGGAAATTTATTTGAGCAAATTAATTCTATTTTAACGGTGCTAAAGTTATGAGGCTATGACCGACGGACGAACGAACAACGGAATCTCACCATGAAGGTACCTTTTGTAACTTTTAGGTACTACAGAACCCTAAAAACCAAATAATAAGAGCAGAAGTTTTACTTTGTACTGGGCCTTAATGAGGAAGTTTATTTATATTACTTTCTAACAAGATATTATTTTTAATTGTGTTATCTGATACCTATTTTTCTCTGGTGCCAGCCCCTATAAAACATACGACAGAGGACTTTTTTACTGTTTCCAAATATTGGAAATTTGGTTCAGGTACATTTTATGAAATGGTGCGCACAACTTTTTATAAATTATCCATTTTAGACATCTTTAAAACAAGGTTAAGAGGCTTTGCGATTTTTTTTGTCACTGTCACTCCAAGCAAAAATACGCTCATTGCGAGAGGGGCGGATTCAGGGCAAAAACGAAAAATTTTAGTTTTATAATTTTTATAAATAAACTAAAATAGCTAGCAAAATTTTAAATATGAAATCTCTAGATATTGTTGAAACACTCCTAATAAAATATGTTTGAGCTCTGTATATGGTTCCTATTCGTCAAACGAGGAGAAAAAGTGTGTTTGAAGACCTCATTTATAAAAGAGTTACCACAAAGACAATTCAGAGCGACAGTCTTCAAGATCCTAAAAAAGAAATCGTATTACAGCGTTAAATATTTTTTAGAAGACAATGACATTGGTATTTGAATTGTGCTATTTTGTTTTATTTTATTATATTAGGAATAAATTTACATTGTTTTTTTCACATTATAAAATTAAGTAAATTGGACATGTAAGATATTTGATTTTATTTGTTTTGGTAGGTTAACTTTTAAGTGATAAATTCATTGTAAATAATTGATTACTTTAAAATATTTGTATGCTGGCCTGGCAGATAGCATTGGAACTAACATGTACTTGTAACATTTAACGTAAAACCTTTTGTAACATGCTTTCGGACAAATAAACTTATGATTGATTGATTTGATTGATTGATTTCAATAATTATTATCGAGGAAAATTTATCCAAACATGTTTACCAATTTCAAATCCGTAGATTATATAGTCAAAATGCATATATCAGAAACTGATTATAATTTTCCGTGTATTTCATGAAATACACAAAAAAGAAACATCCGTATTTTTTTCGCTTATCGCCTTAAGATCGAATACCAATATATGTATTAGCATTTCGAAGAGTATCTGATAAAAGCGATAATTTCGTGAAATCAGTGAAATCCACGGAACATCGTGGAAAACTGTTTCTCCTGGCCAGCCACTCTATAAATAGTTATTTGTTATGCAAGGCTGCATAGTTGTTATTTGGCGCGAGTACTTGTATTGAAACCTGAGGAAGCGAAGGATTCTAGGACTTAAACACGAGCGAAGCGAGTTGTTCAAAAATAGAATCCTGAGCGTAGCGAAGGTTTCAAAGGTACGAAACGCAAAACAACTTTGCTACCGAGCGAAACACACAATTTTTCACCTCACTACAGCGAGGAAAATGCTAAGTGCAAGACACTGACACGTAGTAATACAAGTACGCTGGAGATGTTGGGGCATACAAAATGACAATTCTTTTTGTGCGCATTCAAAGAGCCCCCACCAAGCGTACCGAGAAATAAAATTGACACTTGTTATAATAGATTACGTCATTGTTTCATCTTTATCATTAGTTCCGACTACGCCCATGTAATCAAATTGCTTCATTATCAGGTTGTTAATAGCCAGTCCAATGTATTTGTATTATGAAAGGTCAGTGGTGCAAGAAAAAACAAAAGAAAACAGACAAACCATTTTCTTTTTTCGTACAATCTTCGTGCTGGCACTGGCCAGCCAGCGATTGTTCTAAAAATGAGGCTGGTGCACTGACATGAAATAGGTACCTATTTTGATAGGCTGGTGGTATTTTGAATAGAAACATTTGAACTTTAAAAATGTTTTCCACGCTAGTGGATAAAATGCGCTTTTGCACACAGATTTCGAATGATAAATAGAATCTCCGAGCAAGGAGGTGAAAAAGACTTTTTACAGAGTCAGCCACAGGAGAAATAGCTTTCCATGATATTTAGCGCATTTTACTGATTTTTGTTTGAACGCCCTTATCTTAAGCAGCCGGCCTAAAAATGTAGTCGCGGTTGCGCATTTTCGAAGCACAAACGGGGAAGGGAGGGATTCGCGGTGGATAACTGATAGGTCAAACTCGCCAACTTAGTTGACCTAAAATATATAGGTTAGCAGTGAGAGATGGAGTGCAACAGTCTCGCTGTGAAACTTAATGATAACACTCGAAACACGTACCTTATTGCATTTCAAAACCCAAATTGCTATGTTGCAGACTGCAAAGTTAAAGTGCAATCGGGCTGGTCACGTTAGTCATATGCATCTATTCGTACGGATTTGTCCGGACTTGCTCTTTGACTGGCTTTTTAATTTGTCCGGATTTTTTACTTCCATATTTAAGACGTGCGCTCTACTAGGGATTTGATATTTAATTTTGTGGTCTTTTTTTCCACACTATATTATTTACCGTTTATATCTGGGTTTCTTTGAACTACAGTCCAATAATAGTAGGATATTATTTGCCCCATAAGAGTCTTCTGCAAGAGTTTGTAGAACTATTTTAGTTGGCCTGGGATTTACAGTGTAGTAAAATATGTATGTAAGACAAGACGTACATAAAATTACAGTAGCAAAAACCCTAACAAACGTTTTTTTAAAACAAGTGGAAAACGTTGTAACATTGCAGTTATGACTGATGGAACCTCCATAAACCTCAGCATCCAATGTAGGTACTGAATATTGAATCCCCTTATTCAAATTTATGTTTTTGGTGGGATATCATTGATTTTTATTAAGTTGTTTATTATAGAAATAAACGAACTGATTCCCTTTTTTAATCTAACTCTTTTCTTAAAGTTCACTCATAATAAAGAATTTTCTCATACCCTCATTCTCACATACCCTTACTCCCCCTCGCAAACACTTCCTAGTACAAATATCTTACTGATCCCATGACCTCATCGATCGTACTTTATCACTCTCAACCACACCCTACACGCATACACTCCCTAGGAGTCTTAAACAACTGATCCTAAGACTAATTTGGTCGTAGGACTAGGGAATTACAATCTCAAACACCCTTATTTTCGCGGAAACTCATACATACACACCCTCTCACCCTCACACACACCCTCACTAAAATTGTAGAAGTGCATACTTTTATTTATTTTGTTTTGATATTTTGTTTACATATCTATCTTAAAATTTTGATCATTACTCTTGTTTTCTTTAATTACGTTCAAGTTACAAACATATATAAGCAATCGGTTAAAATTATTAGTTTACCTGATTTTTGATTTTTTACAGCGGTGATTAGCAAATGACACCTGAAATACAGATCCTTCGGTTTAACTCAGGTGCCAAAGATTTATATTCGTATAGTTCATACTTTTAGTTCATCTAAGTGACTAAGTATTTATTTGTCTATCTATGATGAAATTTTAAATGTCAAAACTCTGTGACTTTGGTTAGTGAAAAAACTTTAGTTAGTCTGTGACTAACCTTTAGTGTCTTTTTGATCAATAAAGTTACTATTTATTTAAAAACAAATAGATTAAAATGGTTCGTGTAATATAATAATATAAAATACGGCTGGTGCGCAAGTCTTTCTTCTTCGAACTCGGCCCTGCGGGTCTAAAAGAACAACATTCGAGCTTCACTCGTCTCGTCTTCGTCAATCGACAAAAGGGACAAATGTACACGAGTTAGCGAGACATATAACATTTATCTTGCTCACTCACGTAGGTTGGTCTCTTTTTAGGGTTCCGTAACTAAAAGGTACAAAAGGAACCTTTATGGTGAGACTCCGTTGTCCGTCCGTCCGTATGTCACAGCCTCATAACTTTAGCACCGTTAAAGATAAAGACCCGAAATTTGGCAAAAAAATTGCATTAATTTGCCTACATATTACGGTGTGAAAAACATATAATATATAAAATATATAAAAAAATATTTTCCAAAAACACAATATGGGCATCAAATTGTAGGTATTCAAAATTTGATAGTAAAAATATATAGTTTGGCTATATTTAATTGCATCTATTTCGAGAAATCCTTGAAAAACTATAAAAAATGTATATCCCCCCCCCCTCATCTCCAAAACTGGTTGACCAAAAAATTTGAAAAAATTCATGGTAATGTGTTTGCGTAAAGATTACAGGAAAAATAAAGCGGTTGAGAAATTTACGAAAAAAATATGACAAAATTAAATTTATCATCTACAATATGGAACCCAAGGTATGCGAGTATGTCGAAGACCTGAAGGGTCAGCTCCGAACGGCTTTGAGACCTGCTAGACAGGCCCACTGCCGCGTGTCTAGATGTTACTTTTTCTAGGTTTTTTGTAAGGGAATCTCCATTTTTCCTAATAACGGCTAGTAGACCCCTGTGATATACGGACGGACAGACAGACAGCGGAGGCTTAGTAATAGGGTCCCATTTGGCACCCTTCGGATACGGAACCCAAATATATGACGAAAGAGCCACAACAAAGCGTAATGGAAAACAAAGCTTCGAATGCGGAGGATTACCGCAAATCCTCATGAATAAAACTTATTCAAGCAAGAACAAATTTATATAAATTTTTTGTTCTTTTATTCCACAAATAATTATTTTCACATTAACTTAGGTTACCCATTTCATATACACATCATCGGGCCAACAATTTTTTTAATTTTAATTGTAGATAAATGGCAATTGTGTAAAAAGTTGACCCAAAACCGAATTTTGAATTTAAAATGTTATTAAATTTTTTTAAGGAGGGCCTCATACATGAAAATGGAGCCGAAAATATATATTTTTGCTTACCTTAGCATGTGCAGTGTTATTGTATAGAGCTAATTAAGTAGAGTTATGTTATTTATTTTTTTTTTATCTTAAAAGATAAAGAAATGGGGGTTTTCAAAATTGCCATTGTTAGACCATTTTTGTTACGGGGTCTATATCAAAGGCCAAAGCAGCTAGGAATAAGAAATTTCTGTATAATGTGTACCATATGCTGTATTTAAACAACAAATACTAAAAGCGCCGATTTATTATGTAGTTTTAGGGTTACGTCCCCGAATACTCAACCAACTTAATTTTGCAGTTTTTATGTCTGGCAGAATTTGAGCATTTTCTAAAATTTAATAAATATCTAGTTGGAAATAACTGGTCATTTGTATGGAACCCTTAAAGAAGAGTGAGGCCCAAATGGAGAGAACAGAAAAAAATAGATGTGTGAAATGTTATCCTTACTTTGTCAATATGGTAAGGACTCTGTTACAGGGATCCTGCAATCAATATCTGGCAGACATACTAGGCAGATCTCTAATAAGAAAGAAAAATAGAAACTATGATTAAGTATGTAGATCAAGCATGCGGCCCTCTACGCATTTGCCGGTGGCTCGATCCAACTTTAAGAAAGCTTTCTGATGCGGCCCGTGAGCGTGTCCGCAGATAGAATCACCCCTCAAATCGATAATTTATTTAAAAATAAAAGATTACATTGGAAAGGAAATATTTTTATATTATTTTACTGTTAATTATTAAATTACCTGTACTAACTCTATCTATATGCAGTGAGTTCTTTTTCTTTATGGTTGCGTTTTGCGGCACACTGATTCTACGGTATTTATGCGTTTGACCCACCAATGACTTTGAGTTTGACATGGCTGATGTAGATATATACTGGCTTAACTCGGATTTGAATAAATTAGTAGTAAGTTAAGAAAGTTCATGATTAATTAATTTATGACATTATGTAATAAAACAACAAAGAACAATTTCTTGAAACTGCTAGCAAATTGTAATTACTATTAACCCACGCGCTTTTAGAAATAAATTTAATTTGAAACGATGCTGAAATAATATTCCTCCGTCTATTTAGTCAGCAGCTACGATAAATGCTTTCAAAGTAAAATATAAACAGCCGGCACTAGAGTGACAAGCAAAATATGTATCCAAATGTATTACTTAATATTTGATATTTACTATAAACAGTTGAGAAATTGTTATTTATACAACGTGTAACAGAAAGGTGTAACTATATTTGAAGAGCTTATTCAGTCAATGGTATAGAACAACTTTTACTATGGAGCCAACCCTGAAATCTCAAAAAAAAATCTGTCCTTCCATACATTTCGGCCGAGCGGCATTACACTTTTCTATGAAACAGTTATATTTTTTTTTTTTTCGAGATACAGGGTTTGTTCCATAGTAAAAGTTGTTCTATACCATTGACTGAATAATCTCTTCAAATATGGTTTCACCTTTCTGTTACACGTTGTATAAAAATATTTATATATAAATATTGTTATTTATATAACACTCCATCTTACCCCCTCGAAGTAATTCGGGGGAGAGTAAGAGGACAGCTCACAGGCAAAAAACCAGGAGGCCCACCATGCTTTGGACCGATGGATGGCGGTATATCCATCCCTAATAGCTGTGCCTTATATGGAACAGACTGGTGACGGGCAGCGGCGTCACTGGTGCGAGGGTTCTGGCACCGCACTCACCGACCCGCTTGCCCATCGTGTGTGAGTATGGTCAATTCTTCCAGGATGACCGCCGGGAGTGGCAAAGTCCTGGAAAGGCTTATGTCCAGCAGTGGACGAACTAGGCTGATGGATGATGATGATAGGGGAGAGGGGGAGCTAAAGTATAGGTTTTTGTTTTGTTATGACACAACGGCGGTATTCAATAATTATTTGCTTTTGTTTATTCAAAATTTTTAACAAGAGATCAGCTTAAATTCAGCGACTTCTGGAAGTCACACGCTGTGCTCTATTCCTTTTTCACCGGAAACGATGGTTATATTTGTTTTTTTCTAAAATTTCATGGTTACACTTGATTTAATTTAGAAATTGTGACGAGAGAAGATTTTTTTTTCTGTGATTTTTTGGTGGAATAAAGTGTTTTGTATTTGTATTTAAAAGTTTTATGCTCGGGTTATGCTTTTCTTTAAAACGCTGTAGGTCCATCTCAACAAAACATATATTTAAAGGGCGTGACCGAGTAGTGCGGTAAATCAAAAATAAATTGGATAATGCAGTTTTTGTGAATAACGTTGAATGTAAATAAACAAAAATGTAAATATAAAAAAAACGCTTCTTTTGATTTTAAAGTCGTTATTGTTATTTTGAGTCAAAATGGAACTACTCCTAAAGAAGTATAATGATATTTGGTTTGCTCAAAATAGACTCAACTTTCAATTCGCTTTCACCCGCTCTGAGCGAGTAAGCCACGCAGTGATAGAGAAATATATAGATCAAGTTAACGTAAAAAAAAAAAAAAAAAATTACGAAATCGGACATTACTGTATTTCAATTCTCGGGGCTAGGTGTTAGATGTTTTTATTATATAAGTTTGATGAACTCCTGTTTTGAACTCAAAACACAGCAGAATTGCAACAAATTGCAACAGCAAGCAACATAACTGAACAAACATTTCACTTTTAATTGATTAGTTTTTTTTTTTGTGTAATATATTTTCTGAGGCTATCTTTGAGCTCAAACTCATATTGGTTCAATGGTTCGCTAACTCACTCGTAAGTGTCCACAAACATGAGAAGACCATGTTCTATTTATTTTATTTCTCGGTTTCTACCAATAATAAAACTTTAAAAAAACTACACCAATTTCAGGCTCTTAAAAGTAATGAAATCTTTAAACCGTTGTCTTTCTTCATCAAAACATCATGCTCTTTAGAAGTTGTCTCTTTTATGAAAGACCACGTAGTTATTTGTTTAATCATAGAAATTGCGCTTTTTATAGGTACTGTAGTGGTTTTTACAGTTTGAGTGTTCCACTTTTGTTTCGCTATTTACTTATGGCGATATTTGTTATACAGAATGTAGAAATGGGCAGATCGTAAAGTATGAAATCGAAAATCTTTTACCAAATGTCAGAAAAAGGTGAGACGACAAACGGAGCAAAGAGAAGCGTGTTAAGTTTACATGTAAATAAATTTGGGGAGCCGAGCGAAGCGGAATGGAGCGAGGCAACCCCTCAAGTTTTAACAGAAATATGATATGCCTGGCTAGATCATGTTATGCCCAATTATACGGTCTGCCGACGACATAAATACATTAAAGTTACACACAATGTAATTAGATAAAAGAAGGAGAACATAAACATAACGAAATACACACTACATATTTGAAACACAATTAAAATTAAGGTACAAACAAGAAAAATTTAAATAACATAAAACAAACACATGAAAAATTGTAATAGTAACTTTATAAGCTATTTTAAAATAAAACAAAGGCCGAAAGGTATAGCATACGCCACAGAATAATCTGTTACACTGATATTCTGCCAGTACCATGCAGTAATATATCAGCTGATATGACAAAAATCTTATTCAGGTTATCAAATAAAACAGTACCTGATACAGCACAGCAGAAGGATAATAATATACCTATATTTTATAGAATTATATTGTGACTCTTGTGAAGATAACCAATTTGGGATAGTTGATGTATTTTATAATGAAATAAAAATAGCTTGATGCGTTTCACAGGGTAGCATATTAGGTTTAATTCCTTTTCTGGTGCATTTAAACGATATTTCATACCTTCAAATTTGGAATGATGAGCTTTTTTGCTACACTGATGATACGGCAATCATATATCATGACGAAACTTCAGAGGGTAAGTTTGATATGGCAGCGAGAGGTTATGGTTGGGCCTAGCTTGGCAGAAACAAACGAAACCTTAACATCGGAGCCTTCACTTTCTACTTCCATGAGAATGCAGTACTTCCAAAAACAATCTATACTCCAATTTGTCAGTCTCTGTTGACGTGTTGTCTCTCTGTCTGGGACGCCGGATAAATCTGTGCTAAAAGAGGTCGAAAAAACACGGCGTTTTGTAATTAAGGTCATCTGCAGGAAGGAATTGGAACTTAAGCCTTCAGAGGCGCATTTAAGTTTAACAGAACTGAACCAAGGTCATCTCCTGGTGTGTGCTTAAGAAATTCTTCAAACTATCTGTCTGTCACTCTCTTTCATCTCTGTTATCTATCTCTGTCTATCCGTCTAGAACTGTACTAAGTCGAAAAAGTCAGGAACGTTCACTTTAGGAGACATACTAAAATGAAAAATGTTGATAGCCTCGTTCTCTGAAGTTGGTTAAGACAGGAGCCCACCTCCGCAACACTGTTGAACCTTCCTATATCTCTCAACTTTGTTATCACAACCGTCTGGACCCGACTCCTGAATTATGTAAAGGTTCAACGTCTAGTTTTATTAGCTTTCGTGTAGGTTTAAAAAACAACATACAGAGCAGTTAATGGTACCCACGAGATGACGCTTTTATCTAGGCTTTATGCTATCGGCTATAACGTACAGACAAAAAATTAAGTATAAAAACATATCGTCACGACATGAATCCCCGAGGGGGTATCAGAGGTGACCCGAGTGTGAAATGTCACAGTCCATACCCGGTACACCCGCGTTTCAATATTGCTGAGCCCTATCGCCGTACTTCGGGCACAAATACACGCTTTTTAGGGCATGCAGGTTTCCTTACGATGTTTTCGTTCACGGTTCAGCAAGTGGTAATAGTAAGAACAAATACTATGTCATAAATTCCGAAAAACTCATTGGTGCATGCCCGACCGGGGATCGAACATGGATGTCAAGATTGAGAGGCCAGCGTTCTACCCGTGAGCTAGCGCTGCTTGTTTGGACAAGAAGGGTAAAATATTTTTGTTGCAAAATCGAGGGATTTAAATTTATTTCTTTGGAATTGGAGATAATATAATAATAATGTTTATTTGCGTAAAGAGAACTTAAGATTAGTACATTCAAAGTATCTTACGGCTAATTTAAACTTTAGTTTAGTGACGGCTAAAGTTTAGTTTAGGCAAAAGATAAAAAAATTATCTTTTGCCTAAACTAAACTACAAAAGTAGCCTGTATTTTAGGCATTAAGTTAAAAAAGAGTATAAAAGGACTAAGATAACAATTTGATGCTTAAAAATTTACAATTTTATGCTTAAAATTAAACAAATGTTCCGAGAAGTACAAAAGGTAATACTACGAAGTTACCTAGAACACCTTAAGATAACAAAGTAATAAATATTTAAATTAGCTTTTAAACTAGAACAGTTTCATTACATCTAATAGTTAGAGAGTAGGTTCGCTGTCTCATCGTAAGATTCAGAGACTCGAATTTTGCATTTAATGCTTGTGAGGCCCAAAAGTAGACTTTTTTATTTTTTTTATTGTAAAGATAGGGGCCTAAGAACAAGAAGATTTTTTTAATTTTTAAAGGAGAAGCGGAAAATGTGTGTTGATGACAAATATTGAGCCACGTTGACGCTTATACACGTTTCAGCGGTTTTTGGCAATTTTTGCCAAAACTATATAAGAACAAAATTTAAGCAAATGCGGCTCTCCAATTGGTGCTGTTCCATCCCATTTAAAATATGTTTTAGTAAAGACGTAAGAAGTGTTTTAGGATCGTAGGAAACGGGGATCTGCTGTAATCTTTGTCTATTCCTCTAGAAGTCATGAAACTTGTTTATTTGATTCAAATTTAATTGACCAACAGAAACAAGAGTAACAGAAATAAGAGACACATACATTTTTGCGTGCGGCTTTCAATGGAAGTTAGCACTCTAGTCTGGTTATAAACTTCCTGGGCCACACGCTGTTTCACGCACCTTAACAAAACATAAACATAGTATGCATAATATCGTCACGACATTATATCCCCGTAGGGGTGTCAGAAGTGTTTCCGAATGTGGAATTTCACTGAAACATTCAACATTTGTACACGCTCTTTTAAGTCTAAACGTGATATGTTGTGGGCAACCCTAAAAGCATAAAACGAGACAAAATATCTGTTCTGCTTTTTAAAGGATCTCTTTTGCTTTGCCAGTTTCCTACGAGTATATTCCACTCGGCCACACTGACTTTACTACCAAATTGCAACGAACTATCTTCTCTATACATATAAAATTGAAGGGTACAGGAAAAAAAGGGGCTGATCGACATATTTGTCCAAATCAAACCAACAATGGCAGTTGATAAAAATAAAAAAAACTATAAAAGACTAAAAGGAGCATATTGCGACGTAAACCGGGATAAAAAGAGCGCATTTTATTCGATACTGGCTAAGAAGGGGTACATTGACAACTTACAATCTTAAAACGCGCCCATTGCACCGCCATTTTAGATTTTCTGTCATACTTATAATATAGTCTGAAACCTTTAAATAGCTTTTTCTTGAAATAACATAAATGTCGATTAGCCCTTTCTTTTCTTGAACCCTTCAATTCGGTTTGTTTTTAAGAATGTTTTTTTTTTCTAAAAATTTTTATGGGATCTTAGGATTCCGTTTCCGCTCAAACGTGTGGGTTGATTGAACTGAAAATTACAATGATTTTGATTATTTTTTACGGGGAAATGCGCTAGCTAAATTGAAATACATATACGTCAAGGGATGAAATAGATAGCGTAGTTTGTTCGCTGTGATATTAAACAACTTACAGCTAAATCCATTGTAAAATTCATGGATACTTGTGAACAAAGGCTTCCCTTCCTTATATATCCGATCCCTCTGGTAGGATCCTGTTAGGATTATCCCGACCGACATTATCTTTACTTGGCCACCAATAGCCGTCATCTGACATCCGCTCGGTATTACTGTGACAGTGGAGTAATGTCCCCAAATTCTCTTAGGCCCACTTGCAGCATGATAGAGAAAAAATCCTTAACCCTCGGGTTAACTTACCCAAGGGAAGAGTTAACTAACCCGACATTTCATTAGTCCTATTGCACCATGATAATATCGAAGTGGGTTAGTAAATCCGAGCTAAGCGATTGTTTGACGTTTGATTTTACCATAAAGTATTTATTTGCAGCCAACGAGGTATAGTATCTATATAATGTCATTGGAAACAACACAATTTAAGTCAAACTGGTAACATTACTTTGCTAACCCGAGTTTAACTCGAGGTGAGAGTCGGGTTAAATTTTGATGACTTTCTCTTACTTTAACCCTAGTTTAATCCGAGATTTTGATTGGTGCAAGAGAGCTTTTTCTTAACCCTCTATTTTTTGACTTAACCCGAGTTAAAGTCGAGTTAAGAACATGCTGCAAGTGGGCCTTAGTAGTAACTAAAGTACATTTTTTATACAAAGGAGGAAACTGATAGCTCGTGATAGTTGGAAATGCGCTTTTTACTACTATGGAGCCATTTCACATTTTAACATTCAAAAGTTCGCGACAATTTGAAATCGGTTATATACCATAGGGGTTAAAACGTTATCACAAACTGTCAGTTTCCTCCTATATAAAATATACTACAGAATAGCTTCTTCCAAAACGTTATCGATTTCCTTAGTATCTTGCAGACTATTTGTTCCACATAATGGATCTAATGGCCAGCGATTTGCATCAATAGAATACGGAAGCATTCAAATTATTATTTTTATCTTATCTGTTAAGAGTATAATGGTATCGATTCGGCATAACACGTCTTAACTTATTTGACAGGACTAACCTTATTTTAAGCGTCCTGTCTTTTTCTTTCTTTATCGAAAATACAAGGACAGAACGCGTAAATTAAGTTTAGCCCTGTCAAATAAGTTAAGATGTGCTTCAGCGAATCGGTACCATTGTCTTGCAAAAACATAGCTTCTGCTGTCACGGCCGGTTGATATTCATTCCACTCGAGACAGATCGCGCCAAACTTCTAGTCCACTCTGAACACGAGGTGATTCACATCGTCAGAAAGAACTTTCTTCGGAGGAGCAACTTCAGAGTAGACTAGAAGTTTGGCGCAATCTGTACTTTATTATATTTATGTTACTGTTGAATACAGGAGCAGCAGAAACCCAAAAAAAAAACTATCTGTACTTCCCACTGAACGAACCCGTGTGCAAAATTCGAATATGTGCTGTGGGTGAGCTTTCAGTGAGAGCTTTTTTGCCAGTGACGTTTAGCCACTGAGATTCAATTTACTCAGGGGACAGCTGTGGATAGATCACTTTTTTAGGTCACGTGTATTTTTTTCAGCCTTGAAGTTTTTCGAATATTTCGGCACAAACATAAAATACTTCGAGCCCTCAACACGACAAATTGTGCCAGTAAGCACTAGAGGTATTAATAAATACACTGTAAATAAACAAGCACAATTTCAAGTTTGTGAAGGCAAATTTTCGTCTATAAATTGAAAGTTTTTATTATATTGTATTTATTTATTGAAAGAAAAACAACAGAAAAGAATATTAAAAAAAAACACCCAAGTGCGAGTCGGACTCGCACACGAAGGGTTCCGTACCATTATCTATAAAAACGGCAAAAAAACATGTCTTTTGTATGGGAGCCCCCTTAAATATTTGTTTTATTCTGTTTTTTAGTATTTGTTTTTATAGCGGCAACAGATATACATCGCCTGAGAAAATTTCAATTGTGTAACTATCACGGTTCATGAGATACAGCCTGGTGACAGACGGACAGTGGAGTCTTAGTAATAGGGTCCCGTTGGTTACCCTTTGCGTACGGAACCCTAAAAAAGAATGAACAGTTATTGTAAAAAACACGTCAAATTGTGAAGCATAATTTAAACTATTACCAACGTACAATTGGCATAGATTAAATTATGTTAAGGTGTGTTAATTCGAAAACCATTTCGAGATTTAGGTTTAATAAGCCGTATTTTTGAGTTTTGGTCTAAAAAACCTCATGATGATAAATATTTTTACGAAAAGGCTGCAACTTCCATTTACCCTCTTGTGACGTCACTTAAGTAATGGCTGTTTTGAAATGTGTCCTTTGCTGTCAAGATAAATTTATAATAATTTGCTTTAGACTAATTTGACAACTAGATGACACATGAGTAGATAGACAGAGACAGACCACTTTTTTATAAGCAATCACACATAACAATCAGTATAATATCTAAAATTCTCAAGTAACAAAGGTCATCGAATAATACTTTAAAAAATCATAAAAATAATGGTTAATTTATATACCAAAATAATGAAAACTTTCTCCTAAAATGGCGTATAATCTTTGAAAAAAAAATAAACAATTAGAAGTGTTCAACGGATAACTACAAACATAAAATTCTAAAATCAAAGGATCGATCGTAAAAAATAGACAGATCTGTATCAAAATATCAAGACCGTCAAATCTGATAAAATCTGACATATTGGTCCTATTATGGTGTCAGTTTAGCAAATTTTGCAAGTCCGTATCGTAACCTAACAGCCGCCAGTCTGCCTGCGTAACTAACTAGTATTACACCTGCCTATCCTGTGTGATGTCCGATACAAGCTACGGTTTTCTCTAACATAGGAGGCCTGGGTCTTAGTGCAAGTCACGACTATAAATTTGGTAGGTAATTGGTTCCTGATGCCCGGTGGAATAAACTTATAATTGAGTTGCAAAGAACGTAACTAAACCATTTTATTTTTGGCGCAGTTCCAATGACGTGCAACCGTTGGCTACTGAAGGACCAAATTTATGTAGCGAAATACCGGGAAAATGTCTTCATTTAAATATTTGATGCAATTAACTACTACTTCATGCTAATGCCACTTTAATAGACCGTAAAAGTTGGCTAAAAAGCCGCCATTTTAGTTCATGTCAGCTGTTTCGACGATGATTTAAATTTATTTCTCTGCGTAAGAAAATTGTTGGACTTTTTTATGATTTGATTTTATTGAGTTAAACTGTCCTGTCCGCATTAGTATAGCACATTTTTCAAGAACTACTTTTTGTAGTGGATAGGTACTTCTTTGTTAGCATGTATAGGGGGGGCCTGTTCAGAAATTGTATGCCACTTCCGCTATGGCTTTATTTACGAAGGATACTTTGAATTCTGATTAAAAATAGTTTTTAAACGTGCATTATTTAATTTTGTTTTTAGTTATTATTCATGATGTATAAAATGCCTATTTGATAGGAGGAATTTAAAAAAACACCTCGTAAGCAAAAACGATGCCATCGCTAGCATAATTATTATGATTCTTACATCAATAATTGAGTAAAGAGGCAACAAATAATTCACTGTTGTATCACCACCCATTACGCTGAGATTTAATAATCATCAGTGAAACGTGGGTGTGACTGTGACTTTCATTTCACAGTCCACTCGGAGACAACTCTGGCGGCGCCCCCGGGAATTCGAGTCGTGATGATCTACAAATCAAATTCTTAATCGTACAAAAAGTGTTCAATTTTCTGAAGTAACCCAGCTGGGCTTTTCAGTACCGCTCAACATATGAAACGATATTTCTTTTGTGTAACTTTTCGTAGAATCACATTCATTTTACCAGCCCACTTCACTTTAAAACTGTCAGGAAGCCATTGTTCCGTTCTGTCCCAGTCACTGACACGCGGGGATGGCGTGTGTCAGATTCAGGAATTAACTTCCATTTTTAAGGTTCCGTAAAAAAAATTAAACCTTTCTACCCCACTCTACGAAGCATTAAGACATACCTTTTCACTAGCATTAGCTGAAGCCACATGAATTTGTTATGTGTGTGAAGCCTAAATCGGATACCTAAATATTTAAGTTATTGAACAGAAAGTCACTTGTACTATCCCACAAATTTATTTAATACTTCCTGACCGGTTTCGCCTTTATGGCATTATCAAAGGAATTAATATTATATCTTAATTACACAATAAATAGTTTACATCAGCCAGTGCGATTAATGACACTAACACATTTTTATGTGTTATTGATCGTCATTGATCGCACTGGCTGATGTAAACTATTTATTGTATGATTAAGATATAATATTAATTCCTTTGATAATGCCATAAAGGCGAAACCGGTCAGGAAGTATTAAATAAATTTGTGGGATAGTACAAGTGATTTTCTGTTCATTATGTATTGCAAGTTCCACCAAGTGCCAACAATCAACAGTATAAATACTTAAGAGTTCTTAAGATAATAGAAATATGAGCTGTTAAGGGTCAGGTAGTTGCCAACGAACTTGAGTCGACCTTTGTCGGTACAAATAACGACAGGCACTTTATAGAAATAACGTTTATATCAGCGCGCACTGCATAATGACGTCGCTGGGTCTCCGGATAGCGCAAAATAGGAGAAAATAATACTTTTCACATGATGGAAGCGATGAACGGTTTTTTTTTCCATTTAAAACTTTTCACTTGAAATATTCAACTAAAGTTTAGCTTAAGGCGATATGTAAACGTTTTACCGTCCCTGTTACTCCATATGCGAAAAAACCCTCAGTGCGATAGGGACAGATTCGTGGAGAAGCAGCAAAAAGTCGGTTTTTTATTAATATAAAATGTACTAAAGTTGCTATCAAAATTTCGTTTAACCAGGTCCTAGATATTGATAAACCCATCTAATAAAATATAATGCAGTCCATATGTCATTCTGAATTGAGAAACCAGGAGAATTGGTGTCGAAAAAGACCTCATCTCAAGAAATATTTCTATCGAGCCGAATTTCTCCAATCACGTTTCTGTTTTAACAGATCCTTAGAAAAAGATTCCAAAAATAATTTACCATTTTATCAAAATAATACATTATTTACTGAAGTAGATATGCAAGTTCTAAAAGTGTTGATTTTTTTCCGTAGCTCCTTAAATCTAACGCAAAAATGTCAACTGACATTTAGAGCTTATACGGGCCTTGTGAACCCTGCTCAGAGTTGAGGTTGAAAAAGTCAACGCTAGCGTAACGACACAGCCATTTTTGCCAGTACATCTTTTAGTTTATCCGGCCCCCTTTTTGTCTAACTTCAACATCTATCGCTACTGCTTTCAAATGTGTCGTTGTTGGCTAGAAATGACATAACACAATATTTTAGCCAATCACGATACATTCGAATGTTAGTCATAAAAAATTTGCTACGCCTTGATGTATGGAAGTTATTGGTCTATACGTAGTAGGTCTATGCTACGGCCTCTGTTCCGCCAAATAATAAAACTTTTATTTATTCTGTCATAGAGACGTAAACACATTGACTGTTGTACATACATATGACTAGATATGACATAACATATTGACTGTTGTATGGGCGGGATATATACTCTAAATACCAGATATATACATACTCTAAATTGAAACAAAAAATTATAAAAAATAGGAGTCGGTACTCAGGGGGTGCCGAATTATTTCTCAGACGCTATCATTTTAGTGCGTTGTTTTTAGTCGTTTTAATGTCGCTATGGCAACTATATTGTTGTCATTTACCATAATGTTTTTTAGGGTTCCGGACCCATATTGTGTAGTAATACGGAAACATTCGTGCGGGAGTCCAACTCGCGCTTGGTCAAATTTTATTTGTTTTTTTATACAGTCTGAAAAGGTTGCGGTCAGTGGAGGGAAATTACTGCCGCGGTCTGTAATTACTGCGTTGCTGGCAACGCTGATGGCTGAAAGCGCAGCTTACACAGCACGGTCAGCATTGCAGCCCTTGATGGACAAGCTGGAATACAAGCCGAGACCGAAGGTCAAGACCCTTATAAAGCGGATAGCAAAGGGTGCAATGATGACTAAGCTTGAAGGCGTAGCAAAGCTGAGCTCGAGGCCATCATAGCGTGGCCAGCAGCGCAGTCATTACGGACCAAGGCTTGTATAGTGCTATTCAAAAATGCTGGTATGTTGTCATTATTTTGGCAACCTTCAAGTTTGTATTTTTCCTTTGACTTTGGTGGCAGTAAATTTTACTTTCATGTTTCAAGAGCGCTGGTTTTTAAATGTATATGCATAGTATTTATATACTCAGCAATTGCTGAACGGTATATTTATTACTAGTTATTTTGCTACGTAACAGTAGATGGCGATACTTGTATGATTTTTTATTTTATTTTTATTTTTCTTTATTCAGGAAAAAAACAGTCCATATATCCACTTACTTAAATTATTATTAAACCTATTTGACCAATAGTTCCTTCAATGCTTACTTATATTTATATATTAACAAAATCGAAACGATACGGTATGGTGCTTACAACAAAGATAATAAAGATAATATGATAAATAAAACTATAAATTCTTAAAAAATATTATATATAAGATATCGTTTTATCTTTCTCAAAAATGTTTGTGCACCTGTGTGAGTATTTCGAACGAAGAGGTCTGAGTATACCATTGGTAAGAAAAATCCAGACATAAAAAACTACCTAAAAATATTTAGAAAGTCAGTTTCTTCAGCCGGAAATCGAAGCAATAAAAATGCAAAAATAACCATTGACCCCAATCAGTTTAAACTGTACCATCACTACCTAGGGTAACATTTGTCTCTCTGTCATTCATTAATAAATGCAAATGTAATGGCCCACGCAGGAAGGGAGAAAACACGATTTCAAACCCCGCGCAGATTACACGGTAACACATGGGATCTTTTTTATCCCATAAAAAAGTAAAATATGTCCTTACGTAGTATGTGTGGTTTAACTTTGAATGACAGAGTGAAAAATATCAACATCGTTACGGCCTGAAAAAAGATGTAGTGACTAGAATAGAAAAAGGAATGCTTCGGTGGTTTGGACATGTAGAGAGGTCAGAGGATGAATGAAAGTAGAGTGACGAAAGAATTTTATGGTGCGCAAGTGGAAGGTACAGCTCGACCAGCCCCCCTATTCTGTATCTTAAGTTGCCAACTGGACAGGGTGCCTATCGTCAAAAACATAGATAAAAACTAAACTTTCAAAATTGCTTTTAGTGGGTATTGAACTATTTACGAACTGTGTCGTCACTTCAAGTGCAAACATATCCATAGACAATCGGAATTCGATAGTATATCTATGTTTTTGATGATAGACACCCCATCCAGAAGGCAACTAGAGATACATAATAGGCCCGCAGGCCGCCCTAGAAGGACGTATGCTAACCAAATTTGCGACATACTGAAGAAGGGCCATGTCAAAAGTACCCGGAATAAAAGAGCTTGTATGACTAGATTATGGATGTGGAAGAGGCAAAAGCGGTGTGTCTGGATCGTAGTAGATGGAAATCTGCAGTCTCTACCTACCCCTCTGGGAGACAGGCGTAAGTATGTTTGTACAAAAAAAGAACAAAAAACAACAAAAACAATGATTTTAAAAGAAAGAACTATGTACCAAAAAATAAGAAATAGAATTACCCTGATTTTAGATAGCGCTGGTATTCAGCTACATCCATTCCATTCTTAATATCCCGATAAACTTAAAAAGATACATAATAGGCCCTCTGTAACGTATGATTTTACCTTTTTTTGCAAATAAAAATTGAAAACTGAAAAAAAAAATTGAAATTGATTATTAAATATCGACAAACTAACGTTTTTAAGGCGACATACAGCAACATAAAAAACCTTAGACCTTCAACCCTTAGAAGCCATTGTTATTTGGTTGCCACAGAAAATATCCTCATAGTTTAAATATTACATAAATGTTACTAACTGTTTTATCATATATATATATATATACATGTATACAGACTTTTATGGATATTATAGTAAAAATTAAATAAAAAAGAAAACTTTCGATATATATTTCGACCCGCTTGCGATCGTCGTCAGTCGAATTATTAAAATATTATTTATTATCATAAATGTTTCTAAAATCACTGACATCGTAGAGAACATTGAAGGTATCTCTCAATATGATGTTATGAAAGCACTAAGTGTTCCTCTTGTACACACTCTAAAATAATTTAGCAGGACTAGCTTCCATAAAATGGACGTCCAGAAAATTGGAAATCGGAGAGCCTGTGAAATTTGAGTCTGGCTTTACATCCACTCTGCTGGCCTGTCCACTAGTGTCCGCCCCGACCACTAGCGTTCATCATTTGTGTATTTAGCCGACCTCTATGTGGGTAGAAAATTTGCATGGGCCAGTTTGTACGGGAATAGTTGCCAGTTTTTGAAAGTGGTCAAAAATCACACTTGCTGTAGTATTTTTTACTTTACAATAACGATAAATTGTGAGTAAGGCGGGTGCCAAACGGGACCCTATTACTAAGCTTCTGCTGTCTGTCCGTCTGTCCAGTGTCCGGCCGTCTGTCAAAGGGGTCCATAGCTTCAGCCGTTATAGGTAGCCAGTTGAAATTTCCACACAATACGTGTTACTAAGGCATATCACGGCAAATAATAAAAAAAAGTAAAAAAAGTATGGGGATACAATAAATACCCTCGAAAATGTAGCATTTTTCTAACGTTATCATGTCCCCCTTCTTATCTCCGGAACAAGAGGACCGAAAAAATCATAGAAAAAATATATGGATTCCGTACTCAGCAGGATTTTAGCGGCTTGTTTGTGTCGCTTTAATGTTGCTGTGATATCTATTTCGTTGTAATTTACCATGTGTCTAGAGTTCCCGGTGTATTATGTGCTCTTTGTGAACCCTTTGTGCTCAGGTCCGACTCGCACTAGCCGAATTTAATTATTTATTCTGTATGATGGATCTAACTTTTTACTCTTGTTTTGCCTATAATGTGATTTAGGAGATTTAAAGTTGGAGTTACCATAGTAAAAATCAATAATTTGTAATTTAATTTAATTTAATTTGTAATTAATTACATTCGCTTTGTAAATATTTTCTTTTACTAGCATTAGTATGTATTCATAATCGACGTCGTAATGCACTGCGCACTGATATAAACGTTACTTCAATAATTTCTGTCAATATTTCAAGGTCGTTGGGTCAAAAAAAACGAATTTAAAATTTTACTGGGTATTAATAGAAAAGCTCCAAATTCTTATAATCAAAATTATCAAAATTTTAACTTTATCTCTATGATACAAATTCTCAGGAGAGAAATGGGCCAATACAATTTTTTTTTCTCCTTGGGTCTACTTTGAAGTAGAGGTAGTATTTTTTCAAACTTTTGTATTTCCCTTATTTCGCTCTCCAATATCCAATAATTCGCTCGCCCCCCTTCGTAAATTAAAAAGGGCAAAATGTGCACAGAATTTTGCGAGCCATTTTATTATTTTTTGCTCAATATCGGGAGGAAAATTCATTAAAATTTATCAGTAACTGAGCTGGTTAAGTTATACCGGGTCGCGTACAAGCAAACTCCTCGACAGGTGTCTGAGACTCGCTCACTGATTGGTCCTGGTTTGTAGGCAATTTGTGCACAATTTTTTTGGCAACAAGTCAACTTGTGCACTTATATTTTATAAAAATGAAATGTCCTTTTTTAGGTAATAATATATATATATTTTTTTTGTGTAAAAATTGTTTTCCGAGCAAGGTGTGGTATATTCAATATGCTCCACTCTGCTTCGCTCAGCTCTTCTTCGTTTTCGACGGTATTACTGATTTGATTTACATCGGGCAAAGATTCGTCGATCGGCCGATCAATCACCGATGATTGTTCCTGTAAATGTTAAATTCAGTACTGTCAAAACATAAGCATTAAGGTGATCGTTTGACAGACGAATTTTTGCTGAAGTAGAGCAGCAGTAATAATAGTAGACTTCACGGGCCAGACCTGAGTCTGTGGGCATGTATGGCTGAGGCAAAGATTCGTTGGTCGAACGATGATTGTCGCTGTAAATTTTAAATTTAGAACTGATCCCATAAGAATGATTATTAGTGATCGCTCGACAGACGAATTTTCGCCGAAGTGGAGCAGCAGTAATTGTAATAGACTTCGCATATTTGCGACCGGGTCAGACCGACCCTGATTATGTGGAGAACTTTATTAAACGAGTCGATCGATCACATTTACATTTTACCTTTTTAGGGTTCCACTGGGGCAGAAATTTTGGTTTGTGTTTCAAAAGGTAAAACGTTGAAGGTGTAAAAGGTTGTCATTTTGCAATTTTGGATAATGTTCATGAGTTTTTCTTCTTTTTCTTTGGCGGGCTCGGTTTCCGCATCTAGGCTCTTATTTGGATCTTTGTGCGTGGAAAGTGTGGGGCTGGCTATTCTAGCCAGCTCAGCTCATGCCGGAATCCCAAGAGGCAACCTAGGACGCCACAGGATTGGCGAAGCGTCCCCGGTTCACCGAAGATCTTAGCCCGTTGTGTGCTGATGCCTACGCAGTCTATTGTCACGTGGGTTAGCGTTTCATCGGCCTCCATACAAGCTCTGCACAGAAGGCTGTCCGTTAGACCTATACTATAGAAATGTCTGTTGAGGTTACTGTGCCCCGTAATTAGCCCTACCATCATGCAAAGGATTCAGTTTCTTTGTCAGGCGACGCGGCAGTCCACAGTGGGTCAAACCGCTTTCGTCTGTCCACACTGGGTGTTCAACTATTCTTTATTCTCTGTCTATAATACTCGGGTTGGACATATCCTGGCTGGAACTACGGGTCTGGCTGGGTTTATTTGGGTTCTATGACAGTCAAACCTGAGCCGACCTGAAGCTTGCTACTCGCTCGCTGATTGTGTCTGACATAGGTTTGAACTCGTAGTGGTACCTATGTTAATTGTTTCGATTTTTAATTAAGTGGTTTCGCTGCAGGAGTGCAAGCATGTTTGTCTATCTGGTATTAGTGTAACCGAACCCTTATCTCCGTCAGCAGCTAGCATTCCTTAGTAGCGGGTTTGGGGCGGCCACCATTGTGAACGGGCTATGCGGGGCACGTGAGTTTCCTGTGAACGCATATACTCGTGCAGCACTTGTGCGCGTGACTATGCGCTCTCAGTTGGAGAACTTCATCTCCGGCACTCCATCCTGGATAGTAGAGTAGACGATCTCACTCTAGAGGGTATTGTCCGGGTAACATATCCGCGCAGGCGTTGTCGAAAGCACCAAGGTGCCAAGATAACAATAGAACAGGGTTCGGCGTAATTATGTACACGTGAATTTTCATTCTGCGAAGTGAGCGAGCCATATAACTCCGAGACAGCTTCTCTGGCGGGTCTAACAACACTTCGTTGAGTCAGTCATGTCGTATATTGTCTGATGGAACATGAGCAGCGCTTTGTACTGCTCGGGGCTATCCTGTCCTGACCTTTGATCAAGGCATCATGGCTTCGATCAAATAACCCCTAGATGTTGAATCAGCGCACAAAAAGCGGCTCCGGAAACTGATCCTAAATTCAATTTTTGGCATTCGTTTACGTCATTCAGTTTTCTACCTTAATGCATTACTTTAAAGCTGAAAGATATAAAATAGTAGTTAATGCTACAAGGGCGAAAAGGAATAAATTACGAGGACGATTTAAAACACGAGCGTAGCGAGTGTTTTAAACGTAACCGATTAATTTATTGCTCTTACGCCCGTGTATCATACTACGTTTTTCAATGCATAGTGTAAGGAAATAAAACAAATATAATCAAAGAAAACAATTTAATTATTAAAGTTGAGAGTTACATTGTTGTGAATTTTAAATTATGATTGGCTCAAAAAGACCGTATCCAGAGCCGTTAAACAGTATAAAATGGTACACAGGTATATCGTACACAGCAAAGGTAGCAGTTTAGCTAACTCCTCGTAAATAAATTAAAAAAAAACATAATAAAGCCCTAAGGCAAAATAATCGACTTTCTGTTCGGTTTTGATGCATAAAAAGTGGGCCTTTACGAGCACTTGCATTGAAAAATAATAATCACTGAGCTCTTTATTCGCTAGCTGGTTGATAAAACAAATCTTATGCAAATGCGGACAACGATTATTTTCGAAAAATCATAAATTAGCTATTGTTGTTTTATTGCGATATATAGATATAACTATAACATACTCGGACCATGATTTCGAACTGATTTTGTTTGGAATAATAGATCTAGGGTTTATTTTGATCGAACCATCATGGCTGCTTACACAGGTAGACAAAGTGCGGATGAAGTGGGTGCGATGTCGGGTCACTTGTTTCTGTCGCGGTAAAACGAGATGCTAGCAAGTACTGCTGTCAGTTGACGTTTGTCATTAACTTCAGCGGTGCGATACGCGGCCCTTAAGTGGGGAAGCGATCAGGTTCGAGTTACAGAGGACCTCCTTTCATAAACATGGAGTTGGTATTGGCAGTCCACTATAACTTAAACTCAGTAGTTAAGTAGATTGGCTGTTATTCAACTGTTCATTAATTAAGAACGTTTTCAAAAAGTATTTCTGGTATGTATTATATGTATATCTATCTATTACTAAATAAGGTGTAATTTAATCAACCGCTCGAATTCATACTGGAGATTTGGTTAGTGATCAGGAACAATGTTTAATGAACCTTGAGGTGAAATTAAAAAAAAAAGTTTTGTTCCCGTACTGCCTGTACCAGGAATTGTATTTGAACTAGTACAGTCCGTATGGGAATAAATAATTATTTTTTCAATGAAAGTGCTCGTAAAGGCCCACTTTTTATGCATCAAAACCGAACAGAAAGTCGATTATTTTGCCCTAGGGCTTTATTATTATTATTTTTTTTTAATTTACTTACTATGGTTGGCTAACCTGCAGCCTTTCCTGTGTACCATAAATGTTATACTTTTTTTCACTGTTTAACGGCTCTGGATACAGTCCTTTTGAGCCAATCATAATTTAAAGTTCACAAGATTATATTTGTTTTATTTCCTCACACTATGCATTGAAAAACGTAGTATAATACACGGGCGTAATAGCAATAAATTACTCGGTTACGTTTAAAACACTCGCTACGCTCGTGTTTGAAATCGTCCTCGTTATTTATTCATTTTCGCCCTTGTAGCATAAACTACTATTTCTGATTTCGAAAAAAGGGATCATTAAACTTAATTCTTGATAACTCACGGAATCTTCAGTATGAATTCGGATGGTTGATTATTGCATCCCAACGTGATGTGTGGTGAAATACACGCTTTTTTGAGCAATGTTAATTTGTATTACAATGTTTTCTTTCACCGATCAGCGAGTGGTAGATAAGTATTAAATACTATGCACATAAATTCCGAAAAACTTATTGGTCCAGCCCGACCGGGAATTGAACCTGGATCTCAAGATTGAGAGGCCAGCACTCTACCCCTGGGCTACTGTGACCGCCGCCGCTTTGCCCGGCGGAAATTCATAAATTCATAAAATAAACGCATATGGCAAAAATATCACAATGTTTTGTTACACAGAACTAGGGTTACCATCTCCCGATGGAACCAACTCGGGAGATTTGAAAAAATAGGTGGGCAATATAATGAAAGTCGGTAATATTTGTTATTTTTAATTTGCTTTGCTTTGTAGAAGCATCATTCATATTTGATAAAAAAAAACAAAATTTATTTTGTCATAAAATTATTTATTTCGCGCAATTTATCTATTTCGTTAATGACAATTATTTTATTTTAGAAAATCCGGAGAATGTATTGCATCCCGGGAGCTCGGGTGTTTGAACAATATTCCCGGAGTCTCCCGGGCATTCCGGGAGGGTTGGGAACCCTACAGAACCCAAGACGGTAAGTGAAATGAAAACCTTGTGGCTGATAGAAACATTTTCTCCAGACGAGGGAGACATCAAATTCAGACACTTTTATTGAGGGTCACATTGGATAAAAAAGTGTCAAGGGTGTACTGAATACGTGCGCAGGTTTCTGTGATTCTTGAATAACTTGTCGAGACAAAAATGATTTATTTTCGTGATCTTGTGAAGCAAAACTGTGACGAAAATTAAACTTCTGCATCTGGTTTTGCAGAATTTCAGTAGGACAAGGGCAGACTCATTTTAGAGATCCGTGTTCAGTTTCTGCAGCTGCAATACCAAAGACCACTTACTCACTAGACAGCTTATCAACCACGGACAAGTAAGAATTTTTTCCGCCACTGCCGCACACTGATTCCATATCCAGAAATTGTGGACTTAGGGTTAAATCAAGTTGAAGGTCAAGGAATCGAACTGTTTTTTTTTTTGGTAGACTGCTGACGCCTTTACAAACACCTTTTACTCTTGTATTTTTTCTGAAATATGCCAGAAATTGTGGACTTAGGGTTAAGTCAAGGAATCGAACTGTTTTTTTTTTGGTAGACTGCTGACGCCTTTACAAACACCTTTTACTTCTGTATTTTTTCTGAAATCTGTAATGCATATTTCTTGATATGGAACCAGTGTGTGCCGTGGTGTTGCGGGGTAATCGGAGAGGGTACTAAGTAAGGAAATAGCGGTGGGATAGTGTGGAATGACTAAGGTTACGACGTCTAATGGCTAATTGGTCTGTGTGTAATACGCACCGTTGAGTTTTTAGAGTTCCGTCAAAATAAGAAAATGGACAACACTACGCTGGTGCCGTAAATTAAGTAAAAGCTTTTTATAGACTGGCATTATGTAGCATCTGTCGTATCTGAATTTCCATTATTCAGGCAGAGAGGTTGGTCCTATCACTATTCAGCTTTGTAAACTAATGTGTGGTCTCAAGACAGCTCAATATGTAGTTTAGTATGTCGTCTCTTTGTGCTCGATAAATATAGGTCTTTACATATGAAATTGCCGAAATTTTCTTACAAAGTCATCAGTTCATAATTCCTGTAATTCAGTAGCTATTAAAATTTTTTTTTGTTTGAATGTTAAATTCAAGGTTTTACATCTACGTTTTAATTATACGTATTTTTTTTTTCATTTTTAGTTTGATTATAAAAATTAAATCTTCATAAACAAGTCGTCCTAAATGCCATCCATTCCCATGATAAGATTCGTAATAATTTCTTACAGCTGACACTTTTTAAAATTTAAATTGATGTTGCTGTTAGCTTAATGTTGTCTCATTATTACACATTTGAAATAACATAATTTGCATTTGTCATTTCTGAAAAATATGCGAAGATGTTGGTACTGAAAATTAAGTTTACTTCAAATTCTCTATAGAAAACGGCAATTTCATACGTAAAGACCCAATATCAGGGCTCGCAATCACGTACTGCTATATCAGTACACACGGCAGTCAGTCTCCGTTAGTGCGCACATTATCTTCCCTCAATGCACTGTTGCAACAGCTACTGTCAGTGTAAAGATGTTGGCGTTGAGAATGTCGTCTCTTTGTGCTCGATAAATATATCAGGGCTCGCAAGCACGTACAGCTATATCAGTACACACGGCAGTCAGCCTCCGTTAATGCGCGCACTATCTTCCCTCAACGCACTGTTGCAATACCTACACTGTCAGTGTAAAGGTGTTGTGCCAGAATATGATTTGTTTGCTGATAGATTTACGAGCGTGATAAATAAATGTCAGGAGTTCTGTGAGCGTGATGGATGACTTAAAGGTTGTCCAAATAAAAATTTATTTTTCAATGCAAGAGCTCGTAAAGGCCCACTTTTTATGCATCAAAACCGAACAGAAAGTCGATTATTTTGCCCTAGGGCTTTATTATTTTATTTTATTTTTTATTTACAATGGTTGGCTAACCTGCAACCTTTCCTGTGTACCACAAAATTTTATACTTTTTTCCACTGTTTAACGGCTCTGGATACAGTCCTTTTGATCCAATCATAATTTAAAGTTCACAAGATTATGTTTGTTTTATTTCCTCACACTATGCATTGAAAAACGTAGTATGATACACGGGCGTAAGAGCAATAAATTACTCGGTTACGTTTAAAACACTCGCTATGCTCGTGTTTTAAATCGTCCTCGTAATTTATTCCTTTTCGCCCTTGTAGCATAAACTACTGTTATATCCTTTTGTTCCTTTTTGATGTTTATTGTTATTGTTTTGATGAATGTATAATTTTTTGTGAAATTTATATAAACAATGTGTGAAATGTATCGTGTTAGTACTATGCTGTAATGTTATACAACGTGTAACAGAAAGGTGTAACCATATTTGAAGAGCTTATTCAGTCAATGGTATAGAACAACTTTTACTATGGAACAAACCCTGTATCTCGAAAAAAAAGAACTTTTTCATAGAAAAATGCAATGCCGCTCGGCTGAAATGTATGGAAGGGCAGATTTTTTTTTTGAGATTTCAGGTTTGGCTCCAAAGTAAAAGTTGTTATATACCATTGACTGAATAAGCTCTTCAAATATGGTTACACCTTTCTGTTACACCTTGTATATTTTAATTAACACAAAAAATAAAAATATTTACTTTTTAAATTTCCTTAATTAGCCCTTCAAAACCACACAGCAGGTTGTTCCCGTCGCTAAAAGGCCGCTTAAATACAGGCATGAATATGAAAGAGCACATAATTGCCAACGCTATTAGCTAAAACTATTTATATTAGTGGCACAAAAATGGCGGTCGCGGTAGCGGTAACGGTGGCGGTCTCTAAAAAGGAATTAATATACAGGTGTTTAGAGCGGTATGGCAGCCGGATTGTGAAATAGCCGCCTTTTTCTAATTAATCGAAACAGAACACTTAAATTCAAAATTCACGCAATAGTTCTGCAACAACACTTTATTACCTATGTATTGCCTATGTTGCCATCGCAAAGTTCCAACTGCTTTCTGTAAATTAGAATTTCAAAAACTTAGAATTAAAAAAAAAAACTTATTTACAGATATCAATGGAAACATAGGTATAATGAAATATAGCCATAATTAAATTTCCTTCTTTGTTAACATATCTGCATACCTACATATAGATTACATATTTATCTATATTTTTGTAAATATAATTAGATCAGATGTACGTGTTAAAATAATTAAGTTTTTATAATGAAATACTGTTTACATGATAGGATTTTAAGTAAATTAAAATTTGATTGCTAAATAGTTACCAAATTAAACGTTAATTCTAAGCATCGTAGTATTAAGTTTAAGTAATAATTTATATAATTGTATATTCAAAATTACTCTTGCTTTTATTTATTTATCTCTTTCTATTAATTTTAACTGTAATAAATATAATCTACTCGTATCAATATTTCATCCATCCATCAGTATAGTTCGTCCACTGCTGGACATAAGCCTTTCTAGGACGCTGCCCGTCACCAGTCTGTTCCATATAAGGCCCGGTTAATAGCCGGATGGATATACCGCCATCCATCGGTCCCAGGCATGGTGGGCCTCCTGGTTTTTTGCCTGTGAGCTGTCCTCTTACTCTCCCCCGAATTACTTCGAGGAGGTCTCCAAGTAAGATGATGGTACCTCCACAGTCGAGCCCGGAATCAGCTCTACCACCTTATTAGTAGTATATATTATCTATATTTACTGTAATTAATTTAGTTTTATGACATAAAAGTATAATATTACAAACACTAAAATGTTTTTATAGTTTTAGTAGTTTTCTTAGGGGTAAGTTATTTATTACTGTATGCTTTCCTTAAATACATTAACACGTTAAACAAACAGCGTACGCCTAACACGTTTCGTAGTTATCGCCACCGCTACCGCCGTTGTGTGTATACAGTTAATTTTAGAAAACTTGCTTTGTCATCATGAAGTTGAATAGCCTAAATTACGAGCATTAATTACCTAAAGGAAATTAGTTTTGTTGGTACCGAAGATAAAATCGGGGTTTAGCAAAGTTGGTAATTTGTTAGCCATTATTTTGTAAAAAACAGTAGAGCAGGAAATTGATGTCACCAAAAAATAAGTAATTTAAAAAAACACACATACATACATATACTCACGCCTGTCTCCTAGAAGGATAGGCAGAGACAATTACCATCTGTAGTCTCTGCCTATTCCTTATTAAAAATACCGCCTAAGTGCGAGTCAGACTCGCGTACCTAGGGTTCCGTATTGTGCATGATAAATTTAATATTGTCATTTCTTTTCGTGAATTTCTAAACCGCTTTATTTTTCCTATAATTTTTACGTAAACACATATTACCATATTCTTTTTCATATTTTTCGGTCCGCCAGTGTTCACGCTACACTACGTTACCAGCATGACGTTAGAACATGACGTGTCATTCGCGTGCGCATGCGCGAACGACCACCCCCTCCCCGCCGCGCGCCGGTCGAGGCGCGCGCGGGCGCTGGCTTCATTCTGTTGCGTCCGAACTCTCGAGAGAACGACACACGTGTATAAACATTCGTGCCGCCGATACAAACAATCTCGCGTATTCACCGTGTCTTGTGAACATATAAGTGCTGTGTAATACTTCAAGACATCCAGCTCATCACTGCCCAAAGTGCCAGCATTAATCAGCTCAACGAGGGGAGACGACACGCGGCGCGTTTCGTCGGCTCACCGAAAACACCAAGAACAACATATAACACAGGTCAGTCAGTGCACCCACATTGTTTCCACAATTCTCCTGTGTCAAATCCCATCCGCCCTGCAGTTTCTGTAATCCCGCGATTACATTTTGGCCCTTCGAACCGTTAGAACCAGCCCCTTTTCAGCCCCTACAGTCCATTTTCAATACAAGAAAAATTTTGGTCCGTCGAGCGGAAAATTTTTGGTTTATATCACCCCCCGCCTCCCCCCCGCCGGCCCGTAACTTTGTTTGAACCAGCCCCCGTCGATTTACTACAGTCCATTTTCACCAGGTTACATATTTTGCCCCCTTTCCCGGCAAAAAATTTTTTGTGGTTTCGAATACCTATCGCGGGTAGATAATTTGAACCGCCGCCTGGAACATTCCATTTATCGGTTAGAACCGACCCCCCCACGCCCCTTTACAGAATAACTCATTTTCATCACGGTTGTAATTATTATTCAGCTCAGATAACATAAGTATATTCATTCAGCCCAATTGTTTATTACAGTCCACTATACTTCTTTATTAAACCCAAATTTTACGAGATTTTGCGAGATATTTTTTCGGTGCGAGTATTTGCTTTATTTCGTGCACATACGTAAAACCCACGTATACATAAGTTATTACGTAACGAACGTTTACGTTTACGAATTATTACGTTACCAAAGCTTGATCTGCATCATTTGATTGTCCGCTCATTTAGATCCGATTTCTGCCAGGTAAACACATTCTTTGTTTGTTTTCGCTCTCAAAGCAGTAGGTAGATATTTTATTCTATAAATAGAATGTTCGACGACTTATGTTGTTGTTGTAAAGGTACTTTCGTCTAAACAAGAACCAAAGCGTATTGTCGGCACGTGATTTCAAGGCAAATAACATAAAAGTGAACAGGTTCATCAGCCCTTTTCGATATTTTTGTGTTGCGGTAATCTCACGTCGCAGTAATATATTGCCGGACCGTTTATTTGTGTTATTGTCTGCTTTTTTACCCGGGTATATATATATAGCACAATATAGTAAACAATTTGTTTTTTTTTTCTCTTCTCATCTCTGATCTTGTTGTTTGTGATACACATATAGGGTGTTCCACGTTGGTTTATCAGCTCATATACAGGTTGTTAAAAAAAAAAAAAATTTTTTTTTTTTTTTTTTCTCTGTCGTGTTTACTTAAGAGTTCCGTGTTCCATTTGAACATAGTCATTGTTACTTCATCCGCGCAAGTATCTCAGCTCTATTCATCGATCTCATCAATTGTTTTAGTTGTACGTCCGCTCTTATAGTTTAGCTCAAACTCGTTGAGTATTTTATCTTAGTAATCAACCACCTACTTTAACAAGATTAAAATGCCTTCGAAATCACAAGCCGCGATGTTTCGTGAGGCCGTAAAGGCGATAACTCTGTTAAAGGAGATCGGTGAGGCGGTAGAGGCAGGCGACAGAAAAACTTATTCTGTGGCGGACTTCACCGCTCGTTACGCAAACATACAAAGCGTTAAAACTAAGCTGGAAAACGTATATTATGAGATCCTTGACGATGAGGATTTGTCCGACGAAACTGAGGCAAACTACACAAAAAATTTTCAGTCGGCACTTAGCAATTATGATGCTATACTAGTAGCATTCGAAAATTTAAAAGTAAAATCAGCCCTTCCGGACAAGACGCAACCCCTCAGCTCAGGTACACCCGTTGGTGTTTTACCAAAAATACCCATACCGGAGTTTCATTCGAATGTTGAAGAATGGCCCTCATTTATTGCCGTTTTTAGGAGCCTCGTCAGTGAGATGGCTACAGTCTCGGATGCTGTCAAACTGCATTACTTGTTAGGCGCCCTAAAGGGTGAGGCACATGATATGGTGAAACACCTCTACCCTACCAACGAGAATTATCCCATAGCCATGGAAATTCTAACCAAGCGTTACGACAATCGTCGTGTACTCATTGACCGGTTTGTGGACATTATAATGAACCTTCCGCACATCCACATGCGCTCGGATATCCGCACATCATTCTTAATTCCGCTTATCTCAGCGCAAAGCGCTCTCCGCAATCTCGATCTGCCCATGAAAGATTCCGACTATGTTTTCGTGTCCATGGTGGTGCGAAAACTACAAGGCGAGCTCCGCACTCTTTTTGAGCGGAAGTACGGATCTCGTGCAACTCTGCCCACGCTCAAGAACCTCATTGAGTTTCTGGAAGAGCACGCACGCTGCAAGGAGAATGAGTCATCGTTCCTTGCGTCACAGGAGGCTCCTTCTTCATCACGGCTCGGCCCGTCAGAAAGGCTCGCTCAGCTCAATAAGCTGCTTCAACCCACTCGAGGTACTCCACGTCAGCCCTACCAGACTCATCAAGAGTTCCGCCCCATAGCTCCTCGGCAGGACAATCGCTCCCCCCGTCCTATTCGTCAACCATTTATGGCATTTGAGACAGCGCCAGTTTACTCGGCCCGATCATCCCCATCACCCACTCGCCGACAGGATTATTCGGCTCAACCTTCTTCCCCTACTGGTGGTATGCCATGCCCATACTGCAGGAATAGGGGACACAAACTCATCGCATGCCCAGGATTTAATAACCAACCGGTTCAAGGTCGGTGGGACTTTGTGAACGCACGCAACCGGTGCCGACGCTGTTTGGGTCCTCATTATGAGAACGAGTGCAGGTCTACACGTGCATGCAAGGAGTGTGGGCGGTCTGACCACCATACTTCACTACATCGCCATGGGGCCATGTCTCCGACACGCTCATCTGCTCATTTGTTGCCTCCGTCTCTACGTGAGCAGCCCAGACAGCGCTCAGCGCATGAGCCTCAATACCATTCGGCACATGCTACACAGGCATATACGTCCCATCCCAACTCGCCCACTCAATCGCGATCGCCAAGTAGGTCTCGGGTAGGTAGTCAACAATGACTACCTACAATAACAGAGCACTATGAAGGCGAGGACGACCAGCACTCAGCACACTCAGCACACTCAGCACACTCATCACACACTCAATCAGCACATACACACTCAGTTCATTTTCACTCAATGACTTCAACTCCAACAGAAGATTCCTGTAACTCCGCACAACGTGTAGTGAACGTCACTAACACACCAATTTTGTTGCCAACCGTCTCACTTAAAATAGCAGACGTACATGGTCAATTTCACTCAGCACGAGCACTGTTAGACTGTGGAAGTATGCTAACTCTTTGTTCTCAGCGCATGGCCACAGTTTTAAATTTACCATCAAAACATACATGTCTAAAAATCGCAGGAGTGGGAAATCAGCACACACAAAACTCAAAGGCATCAATCACAATTGTATGCCGACCTACTCACCGTGACACACCTATGATCACGGCCACAGCCCATATATTGAAGAACGTAACTGGGTACCTACCGTTGGAAAAGGTTCCAGATCTCGCTCAGTTAACAGGTCACCCACCGATTCCTCTTGCTGATCGAGAATATCACACACCAGCTCCGGTTGATCTAATACTAGGATCTGACATTCTTGGTCAAGTGTTAGACGGAACCAAGGTTTCGCTCGGCCCTGGCAAGCCTATAGCCTTCGGCACGATATTTGATTTTACGTTGATTGGACCTTTCGAAAATTTACACACCTCACCCACGAATCAGGTCAATTCCGTTCACATTGTCGGCTCTCACACGGACTCAGAGCATTCCACTCATGACATTCACAAAAGTCTTGAGAGGTTTTGGGAATCTGAGGAACCCCAAACCTACAAGACTTTTGTGAATGTCATGAGTGGAATGCTCTGAGTCCGTGTGAGAGCCGACAATGTGAACGGAATTGACCTGATTCGTGGGTGAGGTGTGTAAATTTTCGAAAGGTCCAATCAACGTAAAATCAAATATCGTGCCGAAGGCTATAGGCTTGCCAGGGCCGAGCGAAACCTTGGTTCCGTCTAACACTTGACCAAGAATGTCAGATCCTAGTATTAGATCAACCGGAGCTGGTGTGTGATATTCTCGATCAGCAAGAGGAATCGGTGGGTGACCTGTTAACTGAGCGAGATCTGGAACCTTTTCCAACGGTAGGTACCCAGTTACGTTCTTCAATATATGGGCTGTGGCCGTGATCATAGGTGTGTCACGAGCCTCTCTAGGCGCACGCGCGCGCGCCCGCGCAGCCGACAGCTCTAAACAATAGACATTCGCGTCAGCACAAACAATATCGCGTACCTAAAGTGTAGTGTTAATACAAGTGCTGTGTACATCACTCAAACCAGGACATTCAATACATCCCTGCACAGACGCCAGCTCAACTAGCCAACAAGAAGGCTCAGCACGTCACCGCATCTCATTTCGGCCCATCGAGAACAACATTCCAAAGCAAGGTCAGTCAGTTTACCCACAATCTTTTTCTTATCCTGTCTACTCTCCCATTCAAATTCCATCAGCTCTGCATCCTGTAGCCAGCGGCTACATTTTGGGAATCTGAGGAACCCCAAACCTACAAGCATACCAGCCCATTAGAGGATCAGTGTGAGGACATTTTCCGCACCACAACTACTCGTGAACCATCAGGTCAATATGTGGTTACACTGCCCTTTCTACACAACGCGCCGACATTAGGTTCCACTCACGCTATTGCTCTGCGCAGGTTTCTCAACTTAGAGAAGAAGCTGCAAGCGAACCCGCCCTTCCGCTCGAAATACGTAGAATTCATGTCAGATTACATAAAATTGGGACATATGTCGCCGTGTCACCCCAATACCTTTGCTCATAAATCCCATTTCTATATCCCACATCATGGCATATTCAAGCCAGGATCAGAAAAGTTGCGCTGTGTGTTTGACGGAAGTTGTAAGAGCTCAAACGGCGTCAATCTAAATGATTGTCTTCATACAGGTCCAGCTCTTCAGCAAGATATTGTTGACATTATCATGTCCTTCAGGACCCACTCACAAGTTTTCAGCACAGACATCCGAATGATGTTCCGAAATATACTCATTCACCCAGAGCAAAGACGTTTTCAACTCATTCTCTGGCGGTCTTCACCCGACCAGCCCCTGCTCACGTATGCCCTTAATACCGTCACATATGGATTAAGGTCCAGCCCATACCATGCCATCCGCACTTTACTCCAATTGGCTGATGACGAAGGTCATCGCTACCCCCACGCTGCTCAGGTCCTCCGCAAATCAATATTTGTGGACGACATTCTCTCAGGTGCAGATTCTGTAGAATCTGCTCAGTCGCTCCAAAGCGAACTGATCGAGTTACTCGCCCTAGGTGGCTTTCAGCTCAGTAAATGGACCTCCAACTCGCCCCAGCTCCTTGAACGATTCCCAGATGACCAGTGCGACATGCCCAAGGACTTTGACTTCAGTCCCGACTCTAATTCCATTAAGGTTCTGGGAATACAGTGGATTCCTCAAACTGATGAGTTCACTTATCGCATTTCTTTGCCCACTCATGCTCAAGTCACAAAGCGCTCCATTCTCAGTACAGTAGCGTCTCTCTATGACCCCAATGGCTGGGTTACTCCAGTCATCTTCCGCGCAAAGATTCTTCTCCAGAAGCTTTGGCTTCTGAAAATAGGATGGGATGAGCCTATCTCTGAAGAAGTCCACACAGAGTGGCAACACATCTCAGAGGATCTTCCTCAGCTCTCAAACCTCCGTTTACCTCGGCACATTTGTAAGTACAAGCCCACGTCTACTTACTCACTTCACGGGTTCGCGGACGCATCAGAGGCTGGCTTTGGTGCCGTTATCTACCTTCATGAGCGCAATACCACTGGACATGTCAATGTACACCTAATCATTGGCAAGTCCAAGGTCGCACCCATAAAGACTCGTCTCTCAATCCCGAAATTGGAGTTGTCAGCCGCGACTCTTTTATCTCAGCTCATGACTCGAGTGTCAGCCCAACTGTCAGCTCATATAGCCATTCAAACACACACATGCTGGTCAGATAGCACAATAGTGTTGGCATGGCTCAACACTTCACCTCACCGATTACAGACTTTCGAGGCCAATCGAGTGGCTAAGATTACAGCTACTTCAACTAGCCATATGTGGAAGCATGTACCCACGAACCTCAACCCTGCTGACTGTGCAAGCAGAGGCATGTCTGCCCAGTCCCTCTCACTTCATGACCTTTGGTGGTCACCCAGTTGGCTCAAAGAACCTACCTGCACTTGGCCCAAGATGCCACCCGCTCTAGGCCATCACGCTCTCCCAGGCCTTAAGCCCAAAAAGGTACCAGCACACATAGCAGTCCCAGATATCGATCTGGACTTGCTCACTCGCTACAGCTCACTTGACAAGCTCGTCGGAGTGACGGCTTGTATTAAAAGGTTCATATTCAATTGTCGGCACAGCCCTGATGCACGGCGCTCTGGTCCGTTGACAGCTAGTGAACGCAGGGACGCTCTGTTGCACTGGGTCCGCTCTGTTCAGCACAATGAGTTTGCTGAAGACATTAATCGTATCCAGACTGATAAAGTTTGTCCCGTTCGGCTCCAGCGTCTCTCGCCCTTCATAAAGGACGGCCTCTTGAGAGTCGGTGGTCGTCTCTCTCACGCGTCAATTAGGTATGACGCTCAACACCCACTCATTCTACCCAGCTCCAGTCCGCTCGTAGATCTCATTATAGATCACTATCACACAATACACTGCCACCCTGGAGCTGACACATTACACGCCATATTACGCCAGCAGTACTGGATTCTGTCCGCTCGTCGTATTATTAGACACCGCGTGTTTAAATGTATTAGATGTTTCCGGTGCCGCGCTCAGCCTAAGGCTCCGCTCATGGCTGATCTCCCAGCAGACAGAGTTACTCCTCAGCCAGTTTTTAGTCACGTCACGACGGACTTTGCTGGCCACTTCTTCGTTAAATCCAGCACGTTGCGGAACGCGAAACTCATAAAAGCGTACTTTTGTATTTTCGTTTGCCTCGCAACAAAGGCGGTTCATTTGGAACCAGTCTCTGCACTCTCAACGGAAGCGTTCTTTGCGGCATTGCAACGTTTTATCTCACGTCGCGGTACTCCGGTTCTCATTCGTTCAGACTGCGGCACAAACTATGTAGGTGCTAGGAATCAACTCATTGAAGTTCAGAACTTCCTCAGGTCAAACAATGATGCAATCACTCACAAGCTCGCGAATCAGCACATAACTTGGTTACTGAACCCGCCTAAAGGGCCTTGGTTCGGCGCACTGCACGAAATAAACGTAAAATCCACCAAGCAACTACTTTATCGTGTGATAGGTGAACAGCACCTCACTTTTGAGGAATTCTCTACTCTTTTGGCTCGAATTGAGGCTGTACTCAATTCAAGACCCCTCTGCCCAATTTCATCCGACCCTACGGACTTTGAACCTCTCACGGCCGGACATTTCATTATTGGTCGTCCGCTCACCGCTCTACCTGAGCAGTCTTTTGACGACAGACCCATATCTGCTCTTAAACGGTTTCAACTCATTCAAGCGCTCTCTCAGCGCTTTTGGACTCTCTGGTCCAGATCCTACCTCCATACCCTGCAAACCCGCTCCAAATGGCTCTCCCCTTCTTCCCCTCCTCAAGTGGGTGAACTGGTACTCATCAAAGAGGATGACCTGCCTCCGCTCCAATGGAAGTTGGGAAGAATTCTCCGCACGATACCTGGCAAGGATGGAGTGATACGAGTTGTGGATCTGGACACAGCTCATGGAAATCTGCGACGACCTGTGTTCAAGATAGCCAGGCTGCCGTTGGATTCAGCTCAAGAGGAGCCGCAGCCCCGGCCCCCCCAGGATGTTCACGCTACACTACGTTACCAGCATGACGTTAGAACATGACGTGTCATTCGCGTGCGCATGCGCGAACGACCACCCCCTCCCCGCCGCGCGCCGGTCGAGGCGCGCGCGGGCGCTGGCTTCATTCTGTTGCGTCCGAACTCTCGAGAGAACGACACACGTGTATAAACATTCGTGCCGCCGATACAAACAATCTCGCGTATTCACCGTGTCTTGTGAACATATAAGTGCTGTGTAATACTTCAAGACATCCAGCTCATCACTGCCCAAAGTGCCAGCATTAATCAGCTCAACGAGGGGAGACGACACGCGGCGCGTTTCGTCGGCTCACCGAAAACACCAAGAACAACATATAACACAGGTCAGTCAGTGCACCCACATTGTTTCCACAATTCTCCTGTGTCAAATCCCATCCGCCCTGCAGTTTCTGTAATCCCGCGATTACAGCCAGTTTTGGAGATAAGTGGGGAACATACATATTTTTGTGGTTTTTTAAAGATTTCTCGAAACCAGTGCCAGTAAATACAGTAAAAGTATTGATATACATATTGTATTTTGAGGAAAATATTTTTTATTTTTCGCACTTTTGTTTTGGAAATAATTTGAACAATTTCAAATTTTTCATATTTATTTTACACCGTGATATGTGGGCAAATTAATGTTATTTTTGTGCCAAATTGCATGTCTTTATCTTTAACGGTGACAAAGTAATGAGGCTGTGACATACGGACGGACGTTCGGACAACGGAGTCTCATCATAAAGGTTTCTTAATGTACCTTTTAGGTACTACGGAACCCTGAAAACCGTAAGAAAAATAAAATATATCATAATTCTTTGTACAAATTTCTGAAAATTTATATTTCTCATGCCAAAACTGAAAATTTGCCCGATCAACGTTTTTTCCTTACACGAATAAATGTAACAATGTACCAAACAAAATGGAATTGTTTCAACAAAGTCCTCCAGTTCAGTGAATGATTCCCTTAACGGGTCAGTTCAGATCGGAACAAAAGTTGAGAAAACTGTCATATAACTTCTCCTCTGAGCCGTAGACCAACTTTTAGCACTAAAGTAGAGTTGCTTTTAAAAGAGCAATAACTTATAGATAAGTTTTGAAAGAAAATCAATTGAATGATGCCGCACAGATGCTAATCAACAGTACCAACTTGAAGAAAAAACTCTTGGAGCACACGCAATAGTGTTAGATAATAGCTTTATTTTTAATGGCGCCTGTTGCAGCGTCATCCGAAAATGACTGTAACTGATAACGATATTTCTCTTAAATAAGATGTTTAAAAAAATTATAAAAAGTACAAAGCTATAAAGCTTAAGGAAAAAAATTAGACATATAAAATAAAAATAAATATCTACTTAAACAAAATAATACTAAACTAAATGAAAAATCGAAGCCAAATTAATGCCGTCACCCGGTAGGGTACCCAACAGGCTGGTGGCATTGCCTTGTTGAATCGCGAGGCTTAATCTTTGCCCTTGGATCCCCCAAAACATCGACCAGGCACGAAGATATCTCCTTGTAGAGGCGTCGCGCTTCTGACCCCCACGGCCCGAGGGTCTCAACAGCGAAGGGAACCAAGGGAAGGGTCCCAACGCTGTGTATTTTCGCCTCTTCGCGCCTTTGATAGCTGTCGCTGGTAAGTATGACAGCGCCACTGTATCGGCGCATGTGGCGTCCCTTACCAGCGACCGCCCACTTTTCCACGGAACGAACGAGGAAAAAATTGTTTCCTGAAAATTATTAAAGGACAGTATAAAAATATCGTTCAAAGACAAGCTGTTTTTAAATTAAAATTAATTAGGTGACCGAAGGGCTGGAAGCTACTTTGGCCAAAGAATTAGTTTGGCCATTCAACGTGGCAACGCCGCCAGCCTTTTGGGCACCCTTCCTAACGACGGCAGCGATCTGGCCAGTATTTTCTATTTATTGTAATTATTTTAGGTTTACTTTGTTAGATTTTTTTATTTTTAGGTCATCTTTAGTTAAGTTTTTAATGTTATTTAAGTTTTAAGTTGAGTAAAATTAAGTAAACTTGGTTATTTCTTTGAAACCAATAATGGTATTTGTATGGTTCTTGCACTAAAATACAAGGATAATATTGTTTAAAAAAATATTTATGGATTTTTTTCCGTCTATCGCGTCCATGTGAAAAGTATTATTTTCTCCTATATAGTGCTATCCGTGGACCCAGCGACGTCGTCGTAATGCAGTTTTTTTTTGTCGGATAAACCATTATCGTAGGCTTTCTAGGATAACAGGTTTATCAGCTTTCTATTTACCCTAGTAACGGCAATTTTGATTATAAGCGATTCATTGGTAAAAAGTACGTAGGTAGTCCTTTAAATTTTAGTGGATTTGAAAATTCAAGCAATTAAGTATAGCTTTTATTCTGTGACCAACCTTAAATACCGAAAAAACGATTATTCAATCCGCTTTAGTTTATTTTGTTTACAGGAACGCCATTTTTTTCGCGTGCTCAGTTTTGGCTAGTTTTCATTCGCAACACCACTAAAAATTTACAATATAGAACAAATATTACAAAACATCGATATCTAAACTTTTCATGTTCACAGCACTATTTAAACATCAAAGTTAGGAGACTCACGGCAATATATTAGCTGTCAAACGTCTATGGTTTTGTTGAGATTTTGTATTGTGATTTATGTTTTCTTGAAGTCAAGGTTTTCCAACTTGAAATGTGTGACAAAGTTAGTATACAATTTTGTTTGTAACAAGATTTGATTCCATCTGACGTCTCCATCATCGCAGGACCCAGGCAATAAAAGCGAACTTGTTTGTGCCAAACACAGCAAATTGAGTCACTGACTACATCCATTTTCTTAGCAGGCGGATTGTAAAAAACCCGCGAACGGCAAAATAGTTATTGAAGTTTTTAGACTACGAGCGTACAGTCGGTAACCCTATCTATCTAGTAACTAGATGGAAACAACTTGTTGTTGTGTAGAAAAAAAAAACAAAATAAATAATTTTGGCTGGCGCAACCTGGAGCATTTCGTTTTTGATGACTTTACAAAATGTTCCAGGTTGTGCTCAGCTAGCCTTGTTTATTTTGATGTAGTTTTTGTTTCTACACAACTATGAATTGGTCACGTTTTGCTAAAAACGATGCTGAACCGAATTTTTGAAATAAATCGATCTTCGATAAAATCAGGCTGGCTCACGTTAGTACCAACATAGGACGTGCAAACCTTATTTTTTTAAGCACCCTGTTCATTTTTAATGTAGTTTTTTTTTCAACACGTCTCCGAATTGGTCACATCTTGTTACTCGATACATAGGGTTGCCCACGGTACGCCCGTAGCCTATTTGATTATGATATCGGGCGTATGTCGGGATAGGTAAATAAAGTGCTGTCTTGTATTGTGTCTTTTGTGTGTAGGGTTGCCAACCGTACTTTAAAATAAAGTATCTTACGTTATTTTGGGTCCCTGTACTTTATACTTTTGAATACCAATAAAGTACGTGAAAATACTTTCTTAAAGTTAGACGTAAACTGAAAACAAACACACAGCCGTAAATAAATCCGAGGGAAAATGTATGACTTGTGGGCGTTGTTCGTTTGTGTTTATGCAAAGAGCACCAAAAACACAGTTTCACAAAAGGATTTGAGGTTGTTAGTATGGAGTATGGCCTTCCTAGTTCCTACCGTCCACAGCCTTGATATTTTTTTCAAAAAATCGTTGAACTTCCTTGAATAAAGGATACTGTTTTCTAAAGGACCGTACTTTTTATTTACCTTCCCTGAAATCAGATAAACTTTATTTCTTCTAAAAAAAGTTGGCAACCCTAGCTGTGTGTCTGTGATTGTTAATTTTTATTTATTTTATTTATAACACTTTTGCACATTTACATACTAAGAAAAAATAAATTAAACTACTTAATTATAATAAAAATCATTGTGTGGAAGGCGGAACTTATTGCTAAAAGCAGTATCTTCCAGGGAACCTAGGGTGAATATATTAATGAAATTATGCGAGGGTAGTGTAAATGATAATTGATAAAAAATATATAGATAGAATACAAAACCGTTTTTTACTACAAAAATACCTAATTTTGTTACCATAGACATATAAAGTAATAAACATATATAACTAAACACATAAACTAAATTTTTTTAAGCGTTTAATTGCGTTTTTTTATTTTAATCTTTAAATATTAAATTTAAAGATACCAATGGAAACTTTGCGATGACGTTATACCATAGGTATTAAGGTGTTTTAAGATAATAACAGAGCAAATTATGAATTTAAGTGTTAAGGGGGAACGAGTCGTATCCTCTACGAAACGCACAAATTAAGATGGTTCTTCTTATTTTTTAATAACAGATATAAATAAATATGATTTATGGCATTTCGCGAACATAGTTTAGTGTCAGTTAGGCATTTCCGGCAAAATTTTGTTATTTTATGCATGAGGTTTAAAATGTATGGGCACACAAACTTAAAACACGCTTTTAATTATGTGCGCCCATACATTTACAGCGTAAAGCATAAAATAACAATATTTTGCCGGAAATGCCTAACTGACACTAAACAATGTTCGCGAAATGCCATAAATCACGTTTATTTAATATCTGTTATTCAAAAATAAGAAGAACCATCTTAAGTTGTGCGTTTCGTAGAGGATACGACTCGTTTCCCCTTAAGTTTAGATTCATTACAAAAAGGTGGATTTTTCACAATCCACCTGCTAAATCTTACTTAATTTTAAGACAAGTTTCGCGGCCGGATTGAGGAAAACCCGCCTTTTTCTAATTAATCGAAACAGAACACTTAAATTCAAAATTCACTCAATAGTTGGCTAAACTGCAACCTTTCCTGTGTACCATAATATTATACTTTTTTTTCCCACTGTTTAACGGCTCTGGATACAGTCCTTTTGAGCCAATCATTAACTTGCAAAATGGTAACAATGTAACTTTCAACTTTAATATTTAAATTGTTTTCTTTGATTATATTTGTTTTATTTCCTCAGACTATGCATTGAAAAACGTAGTATGATACACGGGCGTAAGAGCAATACATTACTCGGTTAAATTTAAAACAAACAACAAAACAAGCTACGCTCGTGTTTTAAATAGTCCTCGTAATTTATTCCTTTTCGCCCTTGTAGCATAAACTACTATTGTGTCTGGTATTAATATCTTTGATTTGTAGAAATAGGCTTTAATTTTTTTATATACTTATGTCAAAAATACATATACAATTTTTTTTTATTCTATTTTCCTATAAAGTGGGAAAGCAAAGGGAACTAAGCCCATACAGCCATTTCTGAGATTTTATTATCTGCTTATAATCACTGTATCCTCTCTTGAGGATCATCTGAAGATGGAAGTCGCTGTCCTGTCATGTCAGTCAGTCAGTTCGCACTAAAGTGATAGACCCATATCACAAACATAATGAAAGATTAGAAAAAAGACACGAAAAGTCACAGCCTGCACTTTTGTTTCATTGAACAACACACTACACTGGTTACGGCAATTTTAATTCACAATATTCTATCACTATTGTTGATCAAAACAGCCAATATGCAATATTTTTTCAGTAAAACCACAAAACAACGCCATCACATCTTCGCGCCTTTTTTCCAACCTTTAATTTTTCTTTTATGTGTTCTCGTGTACACAACGACTTTAGGCAAAATTGTTTTTTCAGTACCATCGTAATTATATAATTATTTTAAACTTTTTAGTGAATGACTGCTCTTACATTTGAAGTCGGTTACTATATTTTTGCTAAAAGTTTATTGCTGTGCTTAGAAACATTGCTGATGGACAAACAGACAGACAGACTAACAACGAGTTTCTATAGGTAAAATAGATAGTAAGAGGCCAAAATAAATAGCAAAATACAACGTCTGCAAATTGGATTATCTCGATAAATTATTCAGAAGGCTCCGGAAATTTCAATTAATCCCAATCAGGTGATCCAGTTTAATCCAGTAATTACTTTCTCTTATACTTTCTTAATTTCGTTTTTGTTTCTCGGAATAAATATATTGGCTCATTTTAGAAAAGCCCTAAATGTTAATGTTTTATATTAAACTAGCTTTTGCCCGCGGCTTCGCCCGCGCTGATTTCCTTTGCACTTTCCCGGGATGAAAATTAGTCTGTCACTCTCCTACTCTGTAAATGAGCCTAGAGCATGACCAACGCCAGACTTTCGAGAATTCGTTTTTAGAAATTCGGTATTGGAAAAAATCAATTTGATTTATTGATCTTTTATCTAGGGATTCTACTTATAAACAATTTATTAAAAATATGTCATATTGTAAAATATGTTATACTTTTGTCAAAAAAACATGTTTTTCACCCGCTTTTTTTTTGTTTTCAAACGTTTGTTTCAAGAACGCGGTTAAGAGATCAACTTTTTTTTTAACAGAAATATAAAGGGATTCTACTTAAATCCAATATTTTTTCCCTAAAAAATATTTCAGTAAAACTACCTAAAAACAAAACAATTAGTTGTTTAGCTGCGTGATCATTATTTATTAGTATTACGTGTCCAAGAAAAAGAGGCCAGTGAGCAAACATATAATCGCCTCTATCAAAAGCAAATAAGGTTTAATAATTTTGCCATTGAACTTATTGTGCTGGACGGGTAATAAAAAAGTTGCTAGGGTAGGCCTTCGTCTTATGCAAAAAAGGGGTACAGATAATAGTTTTAAGATTTGTGAACCGTGTTAAAACACAATACATACTCATAACTGATACGAATAGTAGCTACTTTTTTGAGACTTTTGATCTACATAGATAAAACATAATATAAATCTTATTATTAGTTCTTGGATCAGATAATGTTTACATACTTATACTAATATAATTGTGGTATAGAAAAGCTAATAGTTGATGCCAGGCTCGACTTACTTGCAAACAACCCCAAAGTAATTCGGGGGAGAGAGAGAGAAGACAGCTCTCAAACAAGCACAACCAGTGGGCCTACATACCGCGTAATTCTGATTACATCAACTTGAGATTGAATTTTGACGTGCGTGCGACGACGCCCGCCTAACATGCCATCTCTTTTGCACGCACGTCAAATTTCAATCTCAAGTTGATGTTGGTGAAAATCAGAATTACGCGGTGGACCCGCAGGAGCCCACCATGTTTGGGACCAATTGATGGCGATATATCCATCCCCAATTACCAGCCTTTATATGAAACAGACTGGTGACGAGCAGTGGCTATGGTTTCATCACGGGTTTCGGCACTACGATCACCAACCCGCCCCCGCCCGGCGTATGTGAGTATGGGTATCACTTCAAAGAGGACCGCCAAGAGAAGCGAAATCTTTTGAGAAGGCCTATATCCAGCAGTGGATGAATCAGGCTGATGGATGGACGGAATTAAAATGGAAGGAATTGGTAAAGGTTTCATATTTGTTGTGTTTATTACAAACAGACAGACGGATACAGACGATTATAGATGCACAATAAGCAGAAAAAGTTTTAACTAAACCAAACAGTCGTTTCGCAAAAAATACAAGATAAAAACTCCTCTCTATGCTTAAATATAACAATTTGATAAAACTGAACGAAGTATTTTTATAAAAGGTTAATAAAACACGGTCATAATTTGTAGAACATCCATTTTCTAATCAATAAGCAAAATGATCGGGCGTCCAGACGGGCTGTTCCTTATTCATTATTCATGAACTGAACTCTATCTCATAAAGACAACAGCCCGCGGCGGGAAAACTGGTAAACCAGCGAATTTGGCCACTCTAGGTTTGGCCCATGGGTCAAATTTTACCAAAAATTATTAGAATATTTTTCTTTTTTCGTTTGCCTCCAGAGAATTACCTGCACGCGTTTTAAAAACCGTTCTTCATGCCACATACAAATTAGCAAAACTACAGTCATTAAGTTATTGTCATAGCTTATTAAGAGTTTATGTATGGGACACAAAAATCAAGAGACAATTCTACAATTTTCTACGCATGTATACACGCAAGCTAAGTCAATCGATGTTGCAGTTATACAAAACTAGTAGTGCGCTCCAAACTGTGAACCTGCGGACCACCAACCGCGTATTTCGGCAACTCCATTGCAGATTTGGCTCATGTTCTAACTTGAAAATTCTTTTTGTCTTTTTACTAGCTTACCGAATTTCATAACGTCCCGATCAACGACACTCTAGTTATCGTCGGACACACATTCATACATACATACATACAAACGCCGAATTGTTCAAGTAGATTCGGAGAACTTCGCTCGCTTGTTTAGTTAATATAAGCTTTGGAATGATTTCCATATTTAATTATTACTTGCAAACAGTTATAACTGCCAACTAAAATATAATTTTGGAAATCAAGTTTGTTGCGGATAAAATGTGTATTTTAGAACGCATCCGTCAAATGGTCTGTCGACGGTTTGGTTTTTTGTGTGTTGTAACACTGATTTACTTGGCTGTCAATTCTTGTAATGATTGGAGCGGCTCCGTAAATATTCTAGGAATATATTTGATTCAAACCGGGTGTGGAGACCCAGTGTACAGTTTGTGGATCAGAGCGGACTCTATTCTTGCCGAGGAGGCATTCTTCGAGGAACGAAAATGAAAATGAAAAAATGAAAACCGTGAGACGACGTTCCAACCTCGCGTGACGGCATTGGAAAGCTGGTGATGGTTTTTATGTGTTCTAGAGTTTATGAGCTCATAGGGTTAGGCTAGGGTTATTAGGGACCTAATCAACACCTCCAGTGCCGGCAACGAAGAGGACTTCAAGAATTTATTATTACTCGCATATCCTTTATTGTATACACACACAAAAAAAAAAAAAAAAAAAATTACAAAATTGAAAATAATATGCACAAAGGCGAGCTTACCTCTGCAAGAGGTTTCTTCCAGCCAACCAGTGTTGTGTTGAAAGTTAAAATTAAAGAGGTTGGCAGCAAGCGTACAATTTAAACATAATTGTCAACTAAATAAATAATCTGCTTTAATTAACACAACACAATATTGTGTACGATATAAACAATTATATGTATAAATGTATAAACAAACAAACATTTATATGTAAGTTGTAGAATTAAGTAATCTTAGGTTAGGCTTCACAAGACATCATCGATCCCGAGTATATTCATAAGGGCCCAGCTACCTGTGTGTGTGTCTGGTGATTGTGTTGCTGGTTGAAGGTATCCGTTTGTCGAGCAGGCACCTTTCACCAACAAAAATAAACTTGAAAAGTACTCGTAAATTTAAGAAAAAAAACGTGGGTCTAACTAAATACTATTTACCCGTCACCTTACCTAGGCTGCCTAGCATGGAGTCTTTGCTGCCGATTTGGGAATAAACTTTGAAAATGTTTGTTATCTTTCTTATTTAGCAAATAATCAAATTATTTTAACACGTAGGTAGAAAGTAATAAGCAAACATACATTTTAATAGTTAATTGTTGCTTAGAGTACGAAACAAGCATTTGCTGGTATGATTCGGAGGCGAAGTTTTTAACGGGTAAAAGCCGTGATTTCTAGGGTAATTTTAGAATAAAAAAACAATGTTAGAAAAAGCTGATAGAATTCCAACTCAAAGATCATAAGATTTTCTTTCTAAAAATTTCTTTGTATCAGTGTTACTTTTGTATTTGTGAGTATCAGGAGTCTTAATTGTTTGTAAGACAAAAATAGCCAAAATCTTTGTAAAAATAAACTCACATCACTCTCCTCTCGAGTACATTTGTAAAGTGCTACAAGAATCTAATGGCGTGTGGATGCCAGTGACAGGTGAACAGGATGACTGTGAAACAAAGAGTATTGTAGCGGCGTAGTTCCAATTTTGGACACAACAAATTCCGGGGCCTGAACCTTGTAGTGTAGAACTGGTGAGATATAGACTCCAACTTTGGACAGCTACTCGGAAGTGTTTACAACATAATAGCCGGCAAGTTTGAAAACAAACTTTTTCCTACAGTAAATTCAAGTTCTGAGATAACTTAAATGTATTACGAGGTACCGGTAATCGACGTGTTTCACAACAAAAATATCATGAATCTGTATAATATACCTACTTATTCATAATAAATCGCAGACGGGCTTTTTTCTGTATATCTACTAGAGTTTTGCCAGCGAATCGTGCCTCAACTTTGTCCTAGGCTGCGTTCAATTTGGACACCCGCCGCCAACGCCCCTTTATCACTGACAATAGGACAGCATATACAAAATCAACACGCGCAAAAGAGATTTCATGATCGCCGGGCGTCGGCGGGCGATCAAACTGAACGATGCCCTAGGCCTCGTTCAGTTTAACCATCGGGCGACGCCCGCCTAACATGCCGGCTCTTTTGCACGCGTTGAATTTATATTATGTTTACCTGCTGTCAGTGTCATTTAAGTGTATTCTTATTGGCTTGATCCTCTAATTCACAACCGTACACGTGCAATAGAACGGGTTAATCCTATAAAATAAATATACACGATAAATATAGATAGTATTTTATCTCACCAAGTCCGTTATAGTAGTGTGTGCACATGCATTTTATTTAGTGTGTGTGCGTAACCTCGGGTGCGGTACAAAACGCGCCATACACACAAAATGCGCTTAACTGTACACTTTACTGCTACAACCATAGTCAAACGGACTTCGTGAGATAGAATAACTATACAAGAAACGATTTATTCGTCTAATACGAGTATGGATTTATATATTATCTCTATGAAAAAAAAAAATACCAAATGAGTTTTGTAATTTTAAACTTTAGTGAGGAGAAAATAAACTTTGATAAAATGATACAAAACTAATTTAGTTGTACACCCACAACCAGTTTTATTAGTTTATGTTTGCTAGGTAGTAAAATAACTATTGGTCCCTAGTAGCTTAAAATTATGTAGACAAACTAGGTTGCCCTATAGCAACAAAACCGATTCCTAAAGTATAACAAAATCGAATCCTAGTTTTTGCTATTGATTACTGATTAGACTTCTAAGTATTTATTTTACAAGAAACATTGTAGATGGCGGTGTATGATTCATTTGGTTAAATGTAAATAGTATAGTAATATTTTATGGTAATGTAAATAATACATCCTTATATTCGTGGTATTATTTACACATCGTAGTGGGACAATTTTTTTGGATTTAATCATGGTCCTTGGACTGTCAGAAAGGTCGCTGAAATTAGACTTTGTACTCTCCAATTGGCACCAACCAGAAGTGTGATGCTGCCTATGGTGCTTTGAGATTTTCAGTTTGAGAGAAGCATCCAGCAACACTTTTGTTACTAGTAACAAACTAAGCTATTTTTATAACCACCAGAATATTTTTTTATTAGTAACCATAACGAAAGCAATCAGTTAATGAAAAGTTTGGTTACCAGTGAAATTAAATGGAATGAAATAAATAAATCTGCTAAAACAACCAAACAGTAATACTACCAGCAGGTAAAGAGTTTTATAAATGTATACAAAATAATTAGCGTATTATTCGTTTTATTAAAAAACAGATGTGTTATATATTCGTATACGGGTTGGTTAAAAATAGTTAAACTGTTTAACTGTTTTGGCTGCTAGTATCTGAACATAAATACCAAAACCAGCGACCAAAACTTTGGTAACTGTTAACAAAAAAATGATTTCAGTGCAGGCGATTGCAGCAACAAACTTCGAAATAAAGTTATTATGTACCTGCCTGTACCTGGCTACTTCCGCTATGTCTGGATCTGTACAAGGAAAAAAGTCGAAAGTAAAATAAACTCCTAGGGACGCCTCTAAAACAAAAAAAAAACGTTTTATTTTGTGTCTGCAGACTGGAGTGCTAAGCTCTATTGAAAGGCGCACGCTGAAATAAATGACCTTTACGTGTCTTTATCTCAATTCGCTTAGATTACATTATGTTAAAGTGTGTTAATTCAAGAAAGATTTCGAGATCTTGGTTTAATAAGCCGTATTTTAGAACTTGTGGTCTAAAAAATCTCATGATGATGAATATTTTTACAAAAAAGGTGCAACTTCTATTTGCTTTCGTGTGACGTCACTTGAGAAGAGGCTGTTTAGAAATGTGTCCTTTTCTATCTAGATAAATTAATAATAATTTGCTTTCAACTGATTAGACAGAGACAGACAGCTTTTCTATAAGTGACGTCATATCTGAAAGTATCAAGTTATATACCATAACAATGCAAACCATGATATAAAATGACCTATAATCTCTGGAAAAAAAAAACGGCCAAGTGCGAGTCGGACTCGTGCATGGAGGTTTCCGTACCCTTATCTATGAAAACGGCAAAAAAAACATGTCTGTTTTATGGGAGCCCCCTTAAATATTTATTTTATTCTGTTATTTAGTATTTTTTGTTATAGCCGCAACAGAAATACATCATCTGTGAAAATTTTAACTGTCTAACTATCACGGTTCATGAGATACAGCCTGGAGACAGACGGACAGACAGACGGACAGATGGACAGCGGAGTCTTAGTAATAGGGTCCCGTTGGTTGGAACCCTAAAAATAATCTTTAAGGAATTATGCTAACTCATGAATCGTGGTATGGAGTTATAGTATCGCTGTCTCTTTTACACTTGAAGGGTAAAGAATTTAAAGTTAAATTTTGTTGGCATGGACTTGTTGTAGAAAGTGATCTTCTAGTAAGTTCCAGTCAGCTTCTTGGCTGTGTGTCTTGTAACCTTGTAATTCCTACAAAAGCTACTGAACCAACGTGGATGGGGATTTCCCTGTTGTATCCTCTGTCTCTCCCGTAAACTTGGGCTTTTTTTATATCATACTACCTACTTTATCTAGAACAAAAGTTATGGGACTAAATTTTTATAGACCTCCTGGACATAGGTAAAAATAGAACCTATGGTGGGTTATTCACTTATAGGTAAAATTGGTGTTCAGCACGAACAAAGTCACGGGAAAAAGGTACAATAAGAAATATTTTTTTTTTTTACTGTGTTAGAAACAAAATAAATAAAATTTAATAAAGTAGTAGCGAATCCCGCCCCCCGTAGTGAAGTATGATAGGACGGCGGCGGCGTAGGCAGAAAATTTAAATTTTTTCGTAGCCCGTAGCACATCTTTTACTAGCCCGTAGCTCATTTTTCTTGATACCACTGACAGAGAATATAAAGTATCCACTGAGAACTCTATTTTATTGAATCAAGCATTTTACGTGTGTGTAAATAAATAATAATATTAATAATATTCAAATTAAATAAATTTACATGTTACTCAATTACAAAATCCGAATAAATCGAGGCAGACTCATGCATAAAAACGCAATATTCGCTCCAATAAAAACCAATCAATGTGTAACAAACAAAAAGATAAATCTACCGTAAATATCGAGTGTGAAAATGAATAAATTTCAGTTAAAGTAATATGTACTGTAGCGAAATAAACTGCACTAGTGGGATGCGACACTGGCACTGGTCCAATGAGACTGCGCCGCGAGATTTAAAGTAATAAATTTAATCAAATTTCACTTTTAAATTCGTTTTTAAGGTTCGTTATTTGAACCGAAATATTTACAAAAGGACCCTTATGTTGTGACCTGTACACCTAATTATGAAATATAATTATTAAAGAATGAAATTATGAAATCATAGTCCGCGTTTCAGAAACGTCAAATATATACGGCATGTCTAAATGGCCGTAATAGTGTTTTGTGTTGGCAAAAACGTAACATCATACAACGCAACTTTAAACACAAATTGGACTTCAAATTATTTTTCCAGAGAATTAATTTTATATAAGTTAATTAATTCCAGAGATTATCTCCTATATCCAACGTCACTCACAAGCATCTCCTCTTTATGATTCAAGTGTGACAAGTTTTTATTTTAATAATTTTTATTAGTATATTTACAACGCGGGCAGAGCCGCGGGTACATTAGTTTTATATAAAAAAATGTTATCCTTGAATCTGAAATTTTATTATGTATTTTTGCTCATCGTTGATTTGTCATCAGTTTTTTGTTATTGTTGCTCGAAAACTATAACTCTCTTCAAAATAAATGTCGAATCATAATTGTAGGAAATTTAACAAGGAATTTTCCATCTATAACTATTTTCTCAGAAAACATTTTAGGGGGGAGGGGTGATACAGCTAATGGAGGGGAAGGGACGGTCATTCATCTGAATGTCACCGTGACAAGGTATCATACGATACTAGTTGCAAAGCTGTTAAACATTTGCTAAATTTTTCATACATTGAAATCGAACGAACTGAAAAGGTATTTGTTGATGATCTCCCCTTATGACCTCAAAGAATTTTATGAATTTGAGCAATAACTATATTTTAATTTTTTTTTGACATTTATTGTAATATTGCTGAATTTGATATAACATTTGTAAATATTAAATTGTAATTTGTTGTTTTTCTTTTTTTAGTTTAGATATTAAAAAATTATATGTAATTGTATAAGTAATTAATATAGATGCTACACCCTGTGGGTAGAATTACATTGGAACTCATAATTATTATTGTTACCATCTATGTTATGTATAATATATGCAATTAATTGCAGATAATAAATTTAATTTAATCCAGAATAAACACAGTAGTAGAAAAATTATACGATTGGTCTCATTATGAAAGTAACCCTTTCAAATTTTCCATGAGAGTTTTTTTTTCGAAGTGACAGTTATTTTATTTTAATATGGCGATCAAATATCGATGTTGCTTGGATTTGGTTCAAAAATCGCTTCTTTTTATATCGTCACGTACTGCATTACAAAGTCGCTAGGTCTCCGGATAGCGCAAAGTAGGAGAAAATAATACTTTCCATGTGGACGCGATGGACGGAAAAATATTCGATAGATAAATTTTCTAAGCAATATTTTCCTTGTATTTTAGCTCAAAAATCATACATATACTATTAGTAGTTTCAAAGAAATTACCAATTTTACTTAATTTTAGTCTACAAACGGGTTGACTTTAAAAAAAAAATTAATTAAAAAAAATCAATTGTTTTCCTTATTTTTATAAAACACTATAAAAGGTATTTCAATTGAAATGGAAAGTTATTTAGGAGGTGTTTCAGTATCGTTAAAACATCACATTCCACTGCAAAGTAATTTTTTTGCGCGATCTTTTTCTTCAATTATTGTCCATATAAACTGAGTCAGCTGATCGGACCACTTCGTACTGAGAAGTGAAAAAAAAGTTCGTGCAAAAAAAAAGTGCTTTGCAGTGGAATGTGATGTATTAACTATACTGAATCACCTCCTAAATTACTTTCCATTTAAATTGAAAGACCTTATATATTTTTTTCATAATTTTTAAACATATCGTTATGAGTAATTTTCGAATGACGCTATGGAACAGGCGCCTTAAGGCACTACGGAAAAAAAATCGACACTTTTAAAACTTGCATATCTACTTCAGTAAATAATGTATTATTTTGATAAAATAGTATATTATTTTTGGAATCTTTTTGAAACGCGATTGGAGAAATTCGGCTCGATAGAAATATTTATTGAAATGAGGTCTTTTTCGACACCAATTCTCCTGGTTTGAAAAATTAGAATGACATATGGACTGCAATTATATCTTATTAGATGGGTTTTAACAATATCTAGGACCTGGTTAAACGAAATTTTGATTGCAACTTTATTACATCTTATATTAATAAAAAACCGACTTTTTGCTACTTTTCCACGAATCCGTCCCTCTCGAACTGAGGTTTTTTCGCATATGGAGTAACAGGGTTGCTGGAACTTTTAAATATCGCTTTCTTCAAACACTCGTGAAGTTTTCAAGTTATCGCCATGAAGCAACTTTACACAAAGATATATACTTAATTTCCAGAGCCTACTTTTTCAAGTATTTCTGTCTCCCGCTTGTTTATTAGAGAAAATTATTTTAATTAAGGCGCCGTCGTTAAGGAAAAGCTCTAACTTGTCTTCACTTAACAAGTTAGTGAAGTAAGAGGGCTTTTGAAGTTAAGTATGACTCAGAAAGGGGGATTTAATGTGAATTTTAAATATTAAATCTTTTTTTTATCGGTCTTGTGTTATTCTATATGTAATTAGTTGCTTAAGTTAGAAGCTTTTTTGTTATCTTACTTACTTAATCTTACCTAAATTACTTTTTACTCTGCAAGTAGTTCAGTTAAGTAAGGCCCTAATAACAAATTTTTTTTTAAACTGGATTTAAAACGCGGGTTTACCGAGTATGGACTGTGCTTTGCATTTCATACTTTACACTCGAAAAATATATCTATATTTTTTTTATTTTTTATTAATCATATTTTATTTAGGTTGAGGACAAATTTATGGTCATAAAAAAGAAGAATTACCCACATTATGTACCATATAATTTTATCCTATATTAATTAAAGTGCGCTGCCACCACCAGGTGTTCCACTATCTGACCTTGCGAGTGGGTGCTGACCAAAGATTTCAAAAGTTCAGATGAGCTTTGGCATCTAAAATCTATTGCATTGTTTTTGATTGTGTGCGTTAAAATAATGCCGACGCGCGCACACTTATGAGTGCGCAATCTGTCTACCTACGGTCAGCAAACTGATCAGACTATTAAAGTTGTTAAAATGATTAACTTTGAGTGCACTTAAAGCGTCCAACTATCACTGTGTTCAGATGAGCACTGATTCCAAACGGGTGAACGTCACCCATTTAAAGGTGGAAACATTTTGGTGCTGTCATAGTACGGTAAGGGCTTATCTTTACTTTTGAAATCTTTGGTGCCGACATAATGTTCTGTGGTGCTGACTCATGTGCTACAACATATTATAGTTCTTGCAGTTTTAGGCCATCAGCTCTCGGGTAAAAGAAGCGAATTTTGAACCAAATCCAACCAACATCGATATTTTACCGCCATATTAAAATTAAAAAACCGTTGTCGCTTCGAAAAAAAAAACTCTCATGGAAAATTTTAAAGGGTTACTTTCATAATGAGACTAATTGTATAATTTTCTTTATTCTGAATTTCAATGTATGGAAAATTAAGCAAATGTTTAACAGCTTTGCAACTGATATCGTATGATACCTTGTCACGGTGACAATCATATGAATGACTGTCCCTTCCCCTACATTAGCTGTATCAACCCTCCCCCCATAAAATGTTTGCCCAATTAAGGTTTTATGCTATTTTCAGGAAAACGAAATAAGCTACGAGAAAATGGTAAAAAGCCGAATTATTCTTTATAAAATTGTCAACAAATAAGTTCCTACATTTATTTTGATATAAGTTATAACCTCGTTTACGAGCAGGGTTAAGAGGCTATGCGAATTTTATTTTTGTCCCTGTCACTCCAAGCGAAAAATCGCGCAGTGCGAGAGGGGCGGATTCAGGGTAAAAGGGAAAAAAGTTCGTTTGATATTTTTATTAAAAAAACTCAAATAGCTAGCAAAATTTCAAATATCACATCTCTAGATATTGTTGAAACGCACCTAATAAAATATGTTTGAGTTCTGTCTGTATATGGTTCCTATCCGTCAAACGAGGAGAAAAAGTGTGTTTGAAGACCTCATTTCAACAATTATTTCTATCGAAGAAAATTTATCCAAACATGTTTTCCAATTTCAAAACCCTAGATTACATAGCCAAAATGCATATACCAGAAACTTATTGAAACTTTCCGTGTATTTTATGAAATACACAGAAAAGAAACACCCGTATTTTTTTCGACTATCACCTTAACTAAAAGCTGAAAATGTTTTAAGGGCACAATAACCAGCTTCTTAGGCTTACAAAAGAAAAAAAGCGGCCCAATGCGAGTCATACTCGCGTACCTTGTGGAGGGGGTGGACGGTCATACATTTGAAAGTCAGTATGAAGTTATCTTATCATTATCATACTGGTATCAAAGCTTTAAAACTTTTGCCACGAAAAAATTGTTATGGACAGTTGACGGAATTACCTGGAAAACCATAAATAAATAGGAAAAATTTGTGGAAGTTTTTTTCAAAATTGTGATTAGCGAAGCAACTTTATATTTAACTAAACAAACTTTTTTGTCTTCACAAGAAAACACAATATTGTGCACACTCCTTTAATAAAAGTAATTTACAGAAGTCCCAGACTTCAGATTTACAAATTCAAAAACTTTTATGAAATTTTAAATTCTTTGTCAACTTGAAGAATAAGTTCTTAATTTTTAAATTTATAAACATGGGATAAGAGTAACTTATTATAACTTTAATAATTATAGAATTTGAAAGTCACATTAAGTGACATTAATGTGAATTTTCAACTGTGTAGGTACCTACCCGTATATTGATATGTTTTCAATGCACGTGCTCGTAAAGGCCCACTTTTATGCATCAAAACCGAACAGAAAGTAGATTATTTTGCCCTAGGGTTTTATTATTTTTTTTTTTAACTTACTTACTATGGTTGGCTAACCTGCACCTTTCCTGTGTACCATAAATGTTATACTTTTTTTTCCCACTGTTTAACGGCTCTGGATACAGTCCTTTTGAGCCAATTATAATTTAAAGTTCACAAAATCATATTTGTTTTATTTCCTCACACTATGCATTGAAAAACGTAGTATGATAGACGAGCGTAAGAGCAATAATTTACTCGGTTACGTATAAAACACTCGCAACGCTCGTGTTTAAAATCGTCCTCGTAATTTATTCCTTTGCGCCCTTGTAGCATAAACTACTAATTGTTCATTAATTATGTTCATTCCTTTTAAAACAATTATGTGGTCAATATGACATAAATGACCACTAAAGTGTGGTAAAGAGTATGTTTAAATATGAACCGCAAATCGAATGGCGAATAATGTACACTTTGCCAAAGTATCTGATTATTCTTTATTCTTAAATGTATACAGAAAAACTGTATACATATAATAAATTGAAAAGAATGTACACAGGTGTGGCAATTAGACAATTTCCCAGTTTATTTGATTACAGCGCTCTAACTATACTGACCACTTCTGTGGGCTCGAGGCAGTGCCGTATTTAGGGGATAACAACAGGAGCTGTAGCCCAGGGCCTCCAAATTAGAAGGTCCCCCACAAGTTTCAAACAGTTTCCTATGATAAACAGCCCACTGCATGATTTTGTAAATGTGATACAAATTGCACAAAGATTATGTACATTTTAGGCCTAACGTTCTTGGGTCTAACGATAGGTCTTTATTTCTATTCATATTTGTTTTGTCCATGATAACTTTGTTTCTTGCCATGAAAACTTAGATTGTTTATCTCACTTTTTTTCTAATTCAAACAGTAGCTTAAAACACAATAATAATTTGTACCTTTAATTAAACAGTACTAAACATTTCAAATTTTTTTCAAGAGGCTTACAATAAACTTTAACATAAACAATACATTTATACAATACAACAAAAGCAGGCAAAACTACATTTGAATTATAAAAATACCTCCAAAAAATACTGACGTACAATGAATTCTATTTTTGTTGTTATTGAAACAATTTTCGCAAAAATTTGAGTAAGCCTTTGTTCGTTTTAACACATCTAATACAGAATTTTTTTATACCGACGGAAAGCGCGGTTATCTTGTTTCAATCGAGGGCGTTTACTTCATTCTTGCCCAGGGGCCTCCAGACCTTAAAATACGGCCCTGGCTCGGGGCTCAAACGCCTCGTCCACTAATCAAGAGATCGCGGTTTCAAATTCCACAGGCCCACTTTCTGTTCGGTTTGCGACCTTTGGGCAGCACGTTACGCGTTGGCTGTTTCAGTGAATATATTATTTTGATAAAATATTATATTATTTCTGGATTCTTTTTCTAGGGATCTGTTAAAACAGAAACGCGATTGGAGAAATTCGGCTGGATAGAAATATTTATTGAAATGAGGTCCTTTTCGACACCAATTCTCCTGGTTTGACAATTTAAAATGACATATAGACTGCAATTATATTTTATTAGGTGGGTTTTAACAGTATCTAGGACCTGGTTAAACGAAATTTTGATAGCAACTTTAGTACATTTTATATTAATAAAAAACCGTCTTTTTGCTACTTTTCCACGAATCCGTCCCTCTCGTACTGAGGATTTTTTCGCATATGGAGTAACAGGGACGCTAAAACTTTTACATATGCGCCCGAAGCAGATAGTGTGTATTCCGAAGTATGGAGAAACCACCATAACACGATGCTTCTGTTGTCATAACAGGCGCGGCTTAGAGCGCGCTATTTTAAACAATAATGAAACGTCATAGAGTTCAGTTTCACTTGAAGTGAAATGGCGTGCTCAGTGTCAGGATGTCAATAATAGACTCTTAAGTATCCTATTCAGCCCGTATCAAGGAGCCCTCAAACACAGAGGGAAAAATTCAACAATCGCTTTATTTTTCTAGCGTGTGTCATCCCTCGTCAGAATTGAAAGGCTGACAGTCGTGTTATCATCAGACAGAATCGGCTCGTTAGGAGCAAGGATTTCTCGATTATTTGTCGTTTGGAAGTTAACTTCCGTTTTTATCTGTTGATTCGATAACACTTCCCGATGAAAAAATATCTAACCCGAAGAAACGCCAATTTAAATGAATTTCATTTTATTTTCGGACTATTATCCACACCAATTTGTCTAACAATAAGATTTGAAAACTTAGTAATTTAAGTAGGATTTAAATACATTTTTGTTTGCATTTTCAAATTTTTCATATTTTAATAATTTTCAAAATCCTACAAATAAATGATTTTTCAAAAAAATTGTTCGGATATGTAGCTGAACCGAATTTCAATATTTTAATGCAGCATATATACCTATTAGTTCAAACCCAGATCTCACATGAATTCATAAATTATCGTTTTGACCACAGATATAGATCTAAATAGATGACGCGATACACTAGCGTGTCAAAAAAGCGTGCCAATAGAGAGAGCAATTCAATTAAATTTATTTATATATATCAAGCCAATTTAATATTTACAAATTATCAACTAGCTGTTATAAAATAAAAATAAAAATAAAGATAATATGGTTAGTAAATGTGAGTACCTAAGTCATCAATTTTACAGCACTAATAATAATAATAATTTCATTTTACACTTTTTACATATTTCAGTCCAATGCCGATGAGAAATGCTCTTGCTAGAGAAGTCTTTAAGTCTTACAATTCCTTAGAAAATTAAAACCACTGCCAACCGTTTTCATTGTAAATTGTGACACGCTTGGTTTTCATAGAGTTTGATGCACTTGCGTTATCTATTGAGATCAATATCTGTGGTTTTGACTTTATGTAGCTTTTGAATTTGTTTCTTGCTTATGAATTTTGTTATAGTTATATGGCGAATATGTGGAGTTAGGCATATATTTATTCTATGTATTTCATATATTTATTATATAAAATAATTCAAAGTAATATATTTTTTATTATTAGCTTTGTATGGCATTTAATTATTTATAGATATGGAGCATATAAATATAAATGATAAAAACAATTTAATATACGATATATTTCGACTCCTATTGTGGAGTCGTCATCAGTCGATGTCCGATGTCGGAGAATCCCCGAAGAAGGAGTCGAAATATATCGTATATTAATTGTTTTTATCATTTATATGCTCCATATCTATAAAAAAAATATATATATTCTGTCTATCCTAACTTGACTCTATGATAATCACCATATACACAAAACCACTAATGACACAAAATTGTCAAATCGTCCCTTTATAATTTGTATGGCTGCAACACAATGACTCTCCACTTAGCTAAACGCAGCATAATTTGGTTATATCCACCAGCCATTACAGCACGGTTGTCAGATAATTCTGTGGTGGCAGACACGCCACTTGCAGAGATTGTGCTGAGTATTTGATTATCTAGTTGTGCGTGATAAACGCATTGAAATAGTTTACATAGTAAATTTAGATAATAACTGGATAAAACCGGTCGGACTGGCGGACAGTGTTCCGTACCACCACACAATATGGGTACGTTTAAAACTCTTAAAACCACAGACCTACATAGACAACGAACTAAAGTAAAAAACATTATCTTTATTTAAAAATAAAATAGAAGAGCTTATATGACTAGATTGATGCATGTGGAAGATGCGAAAGAGGTGTGACAGGATCGTAGCAGATGGAAATATGTAGTCTCTGCCTACCCCTTTCGCAGACAGGCGTGAGTATATGTATGGTATGTATCTTTATTTAAAAAAGGGGTCTTAGTGGTCTGATATGAGTAGGCTAAGGTTTTGCCCCGCCTCAAAAATTCCTAGATACGGGGCTGGAAGGTTTTAGAGATTCTAAAGAATGATATCATTATATATAAAAGCAGATTATACAGATTACCGATAGCATATATGAAAACCAAAACAATATTACAAAAATAAATAATCTTAAACAAAATAACAATGAAATTGAATGCACATTGGCGAGCTTATCTCTAAACAGAGATTTCTGACAGCAAAACCATCACAATAGGAAAAAGTAACATAAACGAAGTAATCATATACATATACACAGAGAAGAAGAACATACAAAGAATTATACAAGTATAAATAACAAAATAAAAATTTATATCAATACTTACTATAAAATAATACAAATATACATAGTGTGTAATAAATTGTAATAAATTTATAATATTTACCTATTCAAATTGTGAGAGGTAGTGTTCTTTAAGCTTTTTCATAAAGGAACAGATAGTTAGACAGTCGTATCGTATACTGCTAAAAGAAAATGTTTGAAGCGTTTACAGGCCACCCTATTTAGCTTGTACAAAAGTTAAGCTATAAATTACGTATTTTATCGCTAAACAACGCTAAGTACAGTTAAGTGCAAAAAGGGGTTCGCTTAGAATACTTATTACAGTTTGCAAGTTCTTCAATAACAGCACAAAAGTAAAAGGTGTTACATTTTTGTGACTAAATAAATAAAATCATTTTTCTTTACTAGTATTTTTATTTCACAATGCAAACAACAAACAACCTGGGCTGTGAAAACTTCGCTATTCCAAACTCACTGAGTAAAAAGTTGCAAGATTTTAAAATTCATGAAAATTTTTTTCCATATTTCTTTGAGACAGTAATTTAGAACGAGCTGAGAAACCAAGAAGTTAAGAAAGAAGCAAAGAACAAAGTTAAGACCTAACTTTACTAATAAAATGATTTTTTAATCAGAATTGAATAACTTAAGTTTATTTACTTAGCTTCAGAAATTTACATTGAGTTAAGGCGCTACGGAAAAAAAATCGACACTTTAAGAACTTGCATATCTACTTCAGTAAATAATGTATTAATTTGATAAAATAGTATATTATTTTTGGATTTTTTTTCTAGGGATCTGTTAAAACAAAAACGTGATTGGAGAAATTCGGCTCGATAGAAATATTTATTGAAATGAGGTCTTTTTCGACACCAATTCTCCTGGTTTGGATATATGGACAGCAATTATGTTTTATTAGATGGGTTTTAACGATATCTAGGACCAGCCCCCCTATTCTGTATCTTTAGTTGCCAACTGCACGAGGTGCCTATCATCAAAAACATAGCTAAAAACTGAAATTTCAAAATTGCCTTTAGTGGGTATTGAACTATTAACAATCTGTGTCGTCACTTCAAGTGCGAAAATATCCTTAGGACATCGGAATTCGATAGTATATCTATGTTTTTGATGATAGACACCCAGTCCAGAAGGCAACTAGAGATACACAATAGGCCCGCTGGCTAAACAAAATTTTGATAGCAACTTTAGTACATTTTATATAAATAAAAAACCGACTTTTTGCTACTTTTCCACGAATCCTTCCCTCTCGCACTGAGGGTTTTTTCGCATATGGAGTAACAGGGACGCTAAAACTTTTACATATCGCCTTAACTCTGTTACAAGTGGTTGTAACAGACTTTAAAAAAGGGGTGAAAATTTCGCTTTTTCCGGCGACATATGTTCAGACAGCTTAACTACTAAACCGATTTTGATCTTTAAATTTTTGTGTTTTTGACCATAGACTTATCGTAGACAACGATTGTAAACCACATAAATACTTAAATCGAATGCTTTATCAATTCTTACGGTTAGTTCAAATAACCATGGTTTTCTCTGTATTTGTATCTCAGTTCATCGTTGCCGGCCCAGTAGTTTGTATAAAGCTTCAGATGACTATATTTTAAGGACTACATTTACTCAAAAATGAGTATGTTTAAAACTTCCGAGATCATAAATTCGTATTGGCCAACATATGCCTAAACTGTTTTTCTTTTAAGCTAATTTTGTCGCTTTTCAAATTCATTTTGAACCATGAAATTGTTAGAAAAATGGCCTCGTCTAGCTATTTCGTTTTAACATACGCGTAAATTTATTATTCAATTTTGAAAAAATATATATGTCGTATTTTACTCTCTGATCTTAATATTTCGACGATTCGATACACGATTACTTAATCTTCCTTCATGCAATATAAAATCGCAAAGATAGAAACTAAGATCCAAAATTTTATTTTAGTTATACGATTAGGTTTGGACAATAAAACTTATACCAAAGAAACGTCGTATAAAATGTGATATAAAACAGCTGTCATATTAAAAACACATCCCTCCAATTCCAAACTAATAAACAGAAACACCTTGAAATCGCGAGATTTCTGAGCGGCCCGCATCCTCTGAGCAGGATAGACTAATGTAAAATGAAAGCATTGGAGCAGGACAGATTTCTCTGGAAATTTCTTCCTCGCCTTAAGGCGATTACCATCGCCAAATTAGCAGCTCGATATTTGTCACTACAAATATCAACGGAAACGACATTGAAATAACGTTCATATCAGCGCGCAATGCATAGTGGCTGTTACGACGCTCGCTGCGTCCTTGATAGGGCGAAATAGGAGAAAATTATACTTTTCACGTGGACGTGATTACTCGATTGAATAATCTTATGTTATGTTTATAGCTACAAAGTTTATCAATTTATCAAAGCATAGATGAATTCAATCGGCCAAGCCACTCAGGAGCAGTAGGGAATTTGAGGTCAAAAAACACCATTCTGTAAAAAAAAAAACATTTAGAAGTTTTGGTGGTATGAAAAAGAAAAATGTTGCATATGTTGTCTAAGAGTTGATTATTCATAATACATTTTTTCATTATTTTTGGTTTGGCCATAAACGAGGAGTAGGCTTTAGAAAGTACCTATTTGGCAATAGTAAGGCCCTTAAAAGTGAAAGGTACGTAATCATGTAAATTAAGCTCTTGACGACTTTATAAAAACTGGCGAAGCTTGTTCGTGGACAACCTGCACGTGATGCCATTTATATGTTTTTCAGTAAAGGAATCCTAAAATTATTCCAAACTTCGCAAGACTTCGCAGCAAAGTTCTTATGCATATTCGAATATGAATCAAAATTACTTAATCCACGAGATTTCTTCGGTGACCCGGGCTCGACAAAAGTACTGAGTTTCAAAATGGTATTAACAACAGCCAGAGCAGATAACAAAATTTTCAGATCGGGGTTTGGAGTAAAGTTGTTTAACAATCTAACTTTGAAACCCTACTGTTTGCACGCTGTTTTTGCACTGTTGTACCACGCAGTTGGTTTGTTTTTAGTGTATAATTTTGTTGTTTGTGTATTCTATCGGTGGCGGGGTATATTTTTTTTGGTGTGTATTTTCGAGATTTTGGAGAAGGGTTTCGCACTTCTCTTTTGTTTATTGTGAGATTTTATTTTTACTAACTGTTAGAAATATTATCACTTACAATAAAGGGTACCTATTTACAGGTAATTTTTAGGGTTCCGCATCTTAAAATATAAAAGCGGAACCCTTGTAGGATCACTTTGTTGTCCGTCTGTCTGTCTGTCTGTCAAGCGTGGCGAAAAATTCAAAGAAATTATTGTATTAACTGTTCCTTGTGAATTTATTTACCAAGTTCTTAGATATGTCAGAAAAAATATTGAGTCTTTCCCAAGCCTTGGTGAGCAACACTGTAAGGAACCCAGAAATAAACAAAAACTGGCTTTTCCAAAAATCAGACTTGCCAAAGTGAGTACCTCTTTCGTAGGACATGGCATATGATTTTACAATAAACTTCTAAAGGAGGTCCTTATTTTGTCAGAGAATAAGTTTAAACTGTTTATTAAGCAGGGCCTATTGAAGAAGGCATATTATAAAATAAAATATTACTTAGACGATACTAAAGTATGGGGTTATGATAATGATCTTTGTCATAATAATAGTTAGTATAATTTCCTAACTTATGTTATGATTCCTCTAGAATTAACGTTAATTAGTAAATAGATGAAACGACTAAAAGCAGATGGACTATATGGGACAGGTAGACAAAGGTATTATATATTTTTTTTTTCCTTCATGACATAATTTTCTCCTGTCTTGTATTTTTTATCTCTTTACGCAATTAAACCACAGGCTTACTTTTTAGATATACTTGTAACTAATATTATGAAAAAAAGACATGATCTTGCTAAGTTTCTTGCTCTTCTTTTTAGCGAGACTAATCGAATGGGCGGAGTTAGGCATATATTTATTGTATGTATTGCATATATTTATGGTATTATGTATTCCTTATTCCTACATTTTTTATTTTATTTAAATGTATTTTTAATAAATTTAAATAACCTAACCTTAATTATTTCCTTGTGTATTTTTCCATACTATTATTTATTTTACAAAACTTTTACCTATAGGCATAGATTATTTAATTATATTACATTAAAACCGACCTGTAATCCTGTATATGATAAACCTGCATTACATAAATAAACATATATCACTTTCAATTTCACATAGGAAAAAGTCTGAAAATTACAAATATTATAACTTTCAAGTATAATAGATATACCTACTACATGATGTTAAGATGATGTTGCGGAAGCCGGAAACTGGCGATAGTACAAATCGTACAAACGAACAATGTTTCAAGAAAAAAAAAACCGGCCAAGTGCGAGTTAGACTCGCGCACGAAGGGTTCCGTACCATTTTCTATAAAAACTTCAAAAAAAACATATCTGTTGTATGGGAGCCCCCTTAAATATTTATTTTATTCTGTTTTTAGTATTTTTTATAAAAGCGGCAACAGAAATACAACATCTGTGAAAATTTCAACTATCTAACTATCACGGTTCATGAGATACAGCCTGGTGACAGACGGACAGACTGTAGCATAGCAAATTTTGTAAGGTGCGGTTATCTCAAAGTTTTCGCGTCGTTGTTTGCTTGCCAGTCAATTTCGGTTTACCCTCTGTTCTAGACATGAAGTTCTCTCGCTTGTCTGGTGCGAGAGCGAGTTGGTTTCCGGGCATTGCTCGATCAGTCTTTTGGCTGTCAAGACGTGTCTTGTGTTTTTATTTTTGGTTCCTTGTCTGGAAAACAATAATGGCGGATTTTGCCAACACGAGTTCTTGAAAGTTTCTAAGGTTTGTTTCGAGTTTAAATTGGTGTATATTTTGCGTGGAATAGTTCTGTAATATTGTTTTTGTATTTCAGGAAAATTATATATATTCTTCTGATGGATTAAAAAGGAATTTTTTCGCCGGGTTGGTGGGAGATCTAATTTATTGTTGGATCATGGTACGTATTGCATTTCTTTGTATTTTGAGTCACCGGAATTCAGTTCTCATCGTTCCGTGTAGTAAAGGTTTTAATATGTTTTTTTTTCTCCTCTAATTCCAGGGAGTTTTTGCTGTTTTGCTTCTTTGGTGATTTTATCCAGCTGGCTGGGAGCTGACCGCCGCGTGGTGTTCACGGTCAAGCAGTCCCTTTGTTAGCGAGGATGGAGATCGTTGACCTTGAGGTTGGGCAGCGGTCGGCGGGCCATTTCTCGTTGAATATGTTGGCGTATTAGAAGTATGTGTTGTAAATTTTATTTTTAACCTCACATAATAACGGTGCCTTGGACGGGATGTTTTCAGGACACTTAGTTTTATGTCTTCTTGTTAACCAAGTGTAAATTCTTCTTCCTGTTTCACTGAATAACCTAAATGTAAAATTTAATTGTACCGTAATTTTTCCTGGTAGAACAGAATGGTGTACCAGACGATTTAGTCAAAAGAGAATGTTGACAAGTATTATTTAGAAGGATTCACGGCTCCACTGAGCTAGATTTTATTTGGAAATTATTTCCCTTGTTTTTTTCAAGTTTTGATACTCTTAAAGTTTATTTTTTCAAATGTAATTTCACAAGATTCCATGTAATCTAGTTACCTGTGGTTAAAGCGGTAACTAACCCAACTAGTTTATTCACTTAAAGGTTTTATTAATGACTTGGCAGATCTAATTCCAATGTAATATTGCTACCTGATGTTAAGGCGGTACCAGACACAACTATAAGAGGTTCTAAAAGTTTTGTAATGTCTTGGCAGAATATATGCCAAATGTAATATTGTTACCTGTTGTTAAGGCGGTACCTGACACATCTATTGGATGTTCCAAAAGTTTTAGTAATGACTTGGCAGAATTTATGCCGAATGTAATATTGCTACCTGATGTTAAGGCGGTAACTATCACAACTATCTGAGGTTCAAAAAGTTTTTATAAGGTCTTGGCCACAATTTTGTAACAATGTAATATTATCCGTAACACCTTCAGTCTTGTGAATTTTTACATAATTTTGTGATAAAGTTAAATACACTTAATTGTAAAGTACCTCGAAGTTTTCTTCAGAACCTTTTACCAACTAATAGGTTACAATTTGGTCACTGTTTAACTTTATTTGTTAAGCAGCACGACTGGTGGAAAAGACCGGGTACCCGCCGGTCGTGCTATTTACAAGACAGACAGACGGACAGCGGAGTCTTAGTAATAAGGTCCCGTTGGTTACCCTTTGTAATACTTTATATTCTCTGCTTTGGGTACGGAACCCTTAATAATTGAGAAATGGCGAAAGAAATATAAGATGCTCCATACGTTTTGGTCGAGTAGGTTTTGTATAGAATAGCTGTTTTTTTTTGCGATTTGAGGATTGGTTCTATAGTTAAAGTTTTTCGTATGGACGAATGAGTATTATCACCAGTTTCCGGCTTCCGCAACATAATATTAACACTCAGTATAGTGACAAGTTAAATTGGTCCTCCATAACTGCAAGTACTCGTACTTAGCCGGTTTTATTTATTTATTACACTTATTGTACATTTACACAAAACATCAATTAGGATATATTAGGTCCTTACATATAAAATTGGCGTTTGGAGAATGGATACTTTGAAGGAAACTCAATTTTCAGTACTAACATTTTTGCTTTTTTTTTAGGAATGACAAATCTAAATTTTATATATTTTTTTGTGTATTAATGAGACAACATTAAGCTGATAGTGTCATTAATTTTATTTTTGAAAAGTGTCAGTTCGAAAAAAGTATCAGGAATCTTATCATGGAAATGGATGACATGTAGGACGAATTATTTTTGAAGATTTAATTTTAGTTATCAAACTGAAAATAAAAACAACATTTTATACGTTCATGTAAAACCACTAAATTAACTTTTAAACAAAAAATAAATAAAGAAATAGCAATTGAATTACAGGAATTAGGAACTCGTGAATCTGTAAGAAAATTCCGCCAATTTGATAGGTAAGCACCCAATACTAAAAATATTTTATGGTGTACAAAGGCGACACTTATTGCTTAAAGCTATATCTTCCAAGCTACCTTTGTGTGAAATAGAAGATGAGAAAAGAAATATAGAGGAAAGCATGTAAATGCAAAAAACTACAACAGTAAACTACATAGACTAATTAAGGGGCTTCGAATCGCCAAAGGGTACTTTCTAAAGCCTACTCCTCATTTTTATCAACTCATGCAATATATTTTTTCATACCACCAAAACTTCTATATGAAAAAAATTTCAACCGAATGTTGTTTTTTGGCTTGAATTCCCTACTGCTCCTATGTGGCTTGGTCGATTTGGTCAACTTGATAGCTATAAACATAAAATAGAATTATTCAATCGAACAATCACGCCCATGTGAAAAGTATTATTTTCCCGTCACCCTATCAAGGACGCAGCAAGCGTCGTAACAGCCACTAAGTATTACGCGCTGTTATGAACGTTGTTTCAATGTCATTTCCGTCGATATTTGTACCGACAAACATAGATTTATTATTTGTATTATTTATTATTTGTACCGACAAATATCGAGCTGCTAATTTAGCGACACTAATCGCCTTAATAAGGAATTTCCAACGCTAAAATAAATTACAAGATTTCGTTTCGCGCCAATACAAATGCTCAACGAACCGAGCTCAGACTCTCGAGTTTTGTGTTTTTAAATGTTTGACATGTCAATTTTATTTTTTTTATGTTTGAATATATTTTAATGAAATAATCCTCTGGATAGCCAAAACAACAACTACTTTTGCTCTACTTTCCGAAAATAAACTTTTTACTTAAATAAAAAAATGTATATCACTTATTATATATAAGACTTTGTACCCAATGGACCATATTTTTGTCATCTGATTTAAACTATGATATCTACTGAAAACAGATTAATATCCGAGCCACTTACAGCGAAATTTGGCTAAAAGGGTTTTAAATCAAGGTCAATTGTACTAAAATTAACAAAGATATAGAAAAAGTGGTGCACTTATTTGTTTCGATTTGAAACGATTTTTATACCATATATGTAATTTATTATATTCAAATCTTTCCATTTCTTTAAAAACACCACAAAAAGTCGAAAGATGTTTTAAAAATTTCATATTAGGCGTCTATGGTATGGTATATGGTAGAGAATAAATATGCGTAATTCTATAAACACATTATTTTCACATAAATGTTAATTTTGGATGAAATATACCTGAATATAGATAGATGAGTTAATATTCAAAATGAAACCTACATTCTCGTACACCCCATATAACAAACAACATTACCTCCCGCCATTACTGAAACTCGTATTATGTAACAAAATAACATCCCAAAAACAAATTCCAAACAAAAAGTAAATTGTGAACGCGGCCTGTTGTTACACGGTTCGTAAAAAGGCTCGGATAAAAGATAAAGAATCACCAACACGTGAAACGTTCCAGCGATGTTCCACCAAGTCGGACTGAATAGCGAATCACTCGTAAGATGGGACATGGACATGTTAGCCTTCAGAGGCGTCGTTCCGCGCAAACCTCCATACAAACAGCGCGCTATCAACACTTTGTAGGGTGTCTATAGAATGTTATTATAACATTGTAGGCTGAGTCCATTAAAATTATCTACATCTTTGTTTAAGTAGAACAAAAAATCGTGAAATTTTAGTAGTATCTTAACAACATACCTCTAAAACACACAAATTTAATTGTTATTCATCAAAAGTGTAGACGAATGTGCTTTTATTGTTTTAGATATAATAAAAAAACTTAATACGAGTCAAACATCCAAAATGTGATCTAAATTAATAAAGACAAAAATATTGTTTTAAAAAGTCCAGTCTTTAAAAAACATGTTTTAATTTTGCTCCCGCGACGATGTTTCATAGAGCGTGCACCTTATAGCAAAATGAAACAGTATGACATTTGGCCACGCCCACAACTGTGTTGGTCGCATAATGATGTCTGTTCTGAAGAGACGTTTCTTCGAAAAGGTAGTAAAAAGTACGAAATATTTTTGATGACGTCACAATTTAGTTACCTTCGTGTGGATGCTGTTCTTGTGTTCGAATTCCATCTTAAGCCCACAATTCCATACACTATGTGTCTTCCTGGTTTTCGGCTGTTTCGTAAAAACAAAGCAAGTTAAAACCAGTGTCGTCATTTACCTACTTCCCAATATGCAATCTAAGGTTATTCATTCATCAGTCATCTAGTCATATCTAGTCATTTTATTCGTTAAATTCACTATTCTAGTAGTATTTTGGCTGTTAAACAGTTCTCATTCGCCATTGGAAGTATTGGAACACGATTGCTTGTTTACGAAACAAACAAAGTGAGTTTAGTAATAGGCTGCACGAGTGTCCCAATGGCTAATCTTGTCCAGTTGGATCACCAAAAAATATCGGTTTTATAATATTTTCAACTATTTCAGGGAAAATAAGAAAAATATTTTTAGCTGGGTTACCCTTATTGAAGATGTTCTGAAGGAGCATTTAAGGCTGCATGGCAGAGATACATAAAGATGCCTAGTGCAAAGCAAAACAGTGTTATAATAAATTGAGCTAATCACAGTGCAGAATCGAGGTTTTATAATATTATACTATAACGTCAGACAAACGATGTAGGCACCTATAAAACCGTTTTTGATGTTGTAATTACCTTATTATTGTATGGAAGTAGATACCGTTCTTTAGGCGTTTTTATATTCCTACCAAAATTGATTATTTAAATATTTTCGAAACGCTATTAAAATAACTTTTTCTCCTTTATGATGATGTGATTTTAATACGTGCCTTTTTAAACATTTCTTTCAGAGTGATGCCCGTCTATTTGGATAATTTTGTGTATAGTTTTTGTGTGCAAGAAAAATTTCAATATTTTCGTAATGGAAGATGTCATTCAATTCCGTACCCCTATTTATAATACGAAAGTGTGTTTGTTGGTTTGTCCCTCTTTCACGCAGCAACGGAGCAACGGCTCGACGATATAATAGAAATAGTTTATGAGTGACATAGGCTCTTTTTTATCGCGAGAAAATGCAAACGAATAAAACGCGGGCAAAAGATACTGACTACATATTTTTAGTAATATTAACTCAGTTATATTGAATACATCGTCTATCCCTTCTTTTCAATATCATGTAATTTTAATATTCATATCACAACAAACTCATTTTAAATTAGGCAGCAAGATGTGCCTAACTGTTTTAGACTTAGTTTTTACTTATATTCACTGTACTTCTTCACATTTTGTAATAGAACATAGATGTAGATTTTTGCATTTACAATGTTATTAGTGGCAAGAAAATTCAATAAATTGTAGAATAGAAAAATGTAGCTTACCAATAAGGTTTATGATCTAATATGTAAACATGGACCCTGCAATTTCTGGAAGGTTCAAATTCCTTCAATCCCGCCTTCTGTGCTGACTGCTGGCCCGAACTGTAAATCTACAACGTTCAAACTGAAACAACTGTGTTATCGTCCCCATTTTTGATATTTTCCCAGAATTTATTGTATGGTTCTGACATAGCTGAGATGTTACTGCTGGCATGGGCTTGCTGCATGATGTCGTTCAGTTCGGCGTGACGCGCGAGACGGCCGGCGCTGGATTGGCAGGACAGACTGTGGTGACCAAGTGGGTCGACGCTCTCCCCACAGCGGCAGCGATGTGGTTGGTTCGTTTTTGTACCCAGTCGCAGGCTTATGGCCAAAGTCAGAGTTGTCCTCCCCCCTACAAATCCCCCCCCCCCCCCACACACACACACACACCCTAACACACCCTGACACAAATAACAACTTATTCTTCCAATCATACAAATATTGGCAGCCGCTCCCTAGATTATTATAATACTGATCCCAAGACATTATTGGTAGGGCTAGAGAGCGACTCTCAAAACCACAATCTCACACACACTACTCCCCTTATCCAATTATCCAATTTCCACGCACTAACACATTCACTTAGATTACAAAATAATATATCATTAAGTTAGAATTACTATTTACCTTCTTCGTCGTTTACTTTGTAAAATTGTAATAAGTAACTAGTACATTATTACAATGAAACAAATGGAGGTGCGGGGCATCCTGGCACAGGTATTGTTTAAATACTTAATAGGATGTTCCAGCAACTAATATTTCTATTTTTAAGCTGTTTTTCGCAATAAATACATTTTTTTTTCCTATCCAAAAGAGTGCCAATGTTTGGCGAAGGCACCGCATTGAGCCAGTACCCCGACTCTGAGTAGGCCAGGATACATTTGTAATTAAACAACATATGTTACTATTTTTATTTCATTCAATAAACGTATTTGTATTTGTATTTTTCAACTTGGTAGTCAACACTTTTAACTGACTTCGTAACGTATCTTAAATTTCTTGCTGGAACATAAATATCACCCACAATCGTCGTAAGTCGGCCACTTTGTATTCATCTTGACGTTTTTCTAACGTCTGAAAATATTATATTCCCGAGCGTTATTTTTTCCATTTCTGTTTTATTCATAGCTTTGCTGTGCTGAAAACCCCGGTAAATAATTTAGAGTGTGGCTTTTGGAAGCTGATGAATGGGTGTGATTGAATAAGGATCATTTTGGGATTAAAAATGTAAAATAAACGTACCTATTATACATTATTTTAGCGGCGATAGCTTTGGGGTAGAACGCTGGCCTCTCAATCTTGAGATCCAGGTTCGCTCCCGGGTCGAACATGCACCTATGAGTTTTTCGGAATTTATTTACCACATGCTGAACGGTGAAGGAAAACATCGTAAGGAAAGGAAACCTGCATGCCATAAAAAGCATGTATTTGTGCCCGAAGTACGGCCATCAGGCTTACCACCTTTTGGGACGTAATAATCGTTGGTGAAACGCGGGTTTACCGAGTATGGACTGTGACTTACAGTTCACACTCGGAACACCTCTTACGCCCCTTCGGGGATTTATGTCGTGACGATATATAAGGTATTTCAATTCAAATGGAAAGTAATTTAGGAGGTGATTCAGTATCGTTAATACATCACATTCCACTGCAAAGCACTTTTATTTGCGCGAACTTTTTTTTCACTTCTCAGTACGAAGTGGTCCGATCAGCTGACTCAGTTTGTATGGACAAGTGAAGAAAAAGTTCGCGCAAAAAATTACTTTATGAGATGTATTCACGATACTGAATCACCTCCTAAATTACTTTCTATTTGAATTGAAAGACCTACTAAATACTAAATACATTGTCACGCCATTTATCTTACATGAGGTGTCAGAGGTGTATGTATGCTTGGGAATCCAAGCATACATACACCCATGTTTTACCGACGATTATAACGACCACACCCTGTACCCTATCGCCGTACTTCGGGCACAAGTATGGATCTACAGCTTAGCGTGTCTTCCGAACCCCGCAGACAATCTTTTTGGGTCTTTTGTGGTTTTGGTTTTTTGGGCCTCCATTTAAGTGTTCAACCAAAATAATTGTTAATCCATATAAATGTGAGTAATTGAAAAGTCATCATGGAATTTAAAATAACAAAATTAACACAACATAACATTTCGTCATGACATGAATCCTCGAGGGGGTGTCAGGGGTGTCAGGGGTGTGAACTGTGAAATGCAAGATTTTCATCGACGATTTTTACATACGTATTATTACAGAATAAACGTACATACTGTACGGTTTCTAATAGTAGTTTATGCTACAAGGGCGAAAAGGAATAAATTATGAAGACGATTTAAAACACGAGCGTAACGAGTCTTTTAAACGTAACCGAGTAATTTACTGCTCTTACGCCCGTGTATCATACTACGTTTTTCAATGCAAATTTGTGAACTTTAAATTAAAATCGGCTCCAAAGGACTGTATCCAGAGTCGTTAAACAGTGGAAAAAAAAAAGTATAACATTTATGGTACACAAGAAAGGTTGCAGGTTAGCCAACTTCTTGTAAATAAATAAAAATAAAAAAAATAAGCCCTAGGGCAAAATAATCGACTTTCTGTTCGGTTTTAATGCATAAAAAGTGGGCCTTTATGAGCACTTGCATTAAAAAAATATTAATTTTACATCGCACGTGAATTTAAAAGATAAGAGATTTTCCGAGACAAAACGGCAAAGTAACTTTTCTGTAAAGTTGGCCTCCACACTTAATTTGGTACTGATTTTGTATTGTCGCCAAAATTTTAAAATTGAACTGTATTATTCCCTATATTATTTCCTAAGTTTATTTTGTAAATGAATGATGATTAACTGATAATACATATTTACAGAAATACAGAAAATTATTTTTTTCGGGATACAGGGTTTGTTCCATAGTAAAAGTTGTTCTATACCATTGACTGAATAAACTCTTCAAATATGGTTACACCTTTCTGTTACCCGTTGCATAAACACATAAACTAATAGAAGCAAGATATGCTTAGGGCCCTTTTGGGTTGGTATCAGTTAATTAAAAATCAACGTTGTTTCTTATACAGGGTGTTAAGATGAAGTTGCGAAAGCCGAAAATTTGCGATCGTACCCGTTCATACGAACAACTTTCCGTAAACAAAAATTGCCAAATCGAGAAATGTTATTTCATACATTTTGGTCGGGTAGCTATGTAACTTTTCTATGAAACAGCCGATTTTTTTTTCGGGATTCGAGGGTTGGCTCCATAGTAAAAGTTGTTCGTATGGACGAATAACATCGCCAGTTTCCGGCTTCTGCAACTTCATCTAAACACCCAATATAAGAAACCAAACTCTCCACAATGCTAAATATCAGTATTGCATTGGATTGAGTTCCGTTAATGTGGATCGTAAAAATTAAGCGTGCTTTTTAACTCAAGATAATCATTAATTAAACTTTATAAAATGACATACTTTCAATCTTCTTTCAATTATAATACTTTTAAAAAAGCATGAATTTCACGAAAAATGTGATTCAATGAAACCAACACACGCAGATACTAACTATAAAAAACCATCTTTATTACATAAAGAAATTGTAGTTAATGTCCTAATGTAGCCGCAATTTCAAAATAACTGAAGTTTTGCGTGTACGGCATCTGATCAGAGCAGGATAGACAGTTAAAAAACAAAAGCGTTAGAGCAAGACTGATGATTTAGATTTAGATTTTTTGATAAGATATAATTATTGATTTGTTATGTGATTTGTAATGTATTAATGATCTCGACATAGTATGTAGGTAGGAAATTTATAACATGAACTTGATATTTTCCCTCCGGACGCTTTCGTCATTCTCTATTACTTTCTATTTTTTAAAACAAGTGAAGAACGTTTTACATTATTACGGCTATGACTAAAGCAACCTCCCTAAACCTCGGCACCCAATTTGATCTCAATCATTTTTACGGTAAAGCCACCAATCCTGCCCTGCCTTTGTACTGAACTCGGCCCCTTTTTCACATTAATGTTTTTACGGAATGTCATAAAGGTGAAGGAAAAAATCATGCATGCCATGAAAATCGTGTATTTGTGCCCTTAGAACGGAGATAGTGCTCACCACCCATCACGTTGGGACGTAATAATCGCCAGTGAAACACGGTTGTCCCGATCGTGCACTGTGACTTGTATTTCACAGTTCACACTCGGAACATCTCTGACAACCCCTCGGGGATTCATGTCATGGCGATAAATATATATTTTTTATATTATTATTACATACGGCTTGAACACTCACGTGTGATTGTTGTTGACTATATGCCAACCGTTTCACCGATACAATTTCGGCCTTATCAAGGCGAGTGTCGTTCTTAGGACGACGACGCGGCGTCCACCGTCGTTGTCAAACGGGCACAAACAGTGTGAAACAGTGCCCGTTTGACAACGACGGTGAACGCCGCGTCGTCATCCTAAGAACGACACTCGCCTTGATAAGGCCGAAATTGTATCGATGAAACGGTTGGCATATAGTCAACAACAATCACACGTGAGTGTTCAAGCCGTATGTAATAATAATTTAGTATGTCAGCTCACGCGAGTTTTAATAATATTATATATTTTTTATTTTTATAATTCCAATCAAACCCCAATCGCCCTTTCTGCTTTTAGTCGGGGCCCCTGTTATTTCTATCGTCGGAACAAATGTACGGTGAAGAATCGACTAAGCCCTAGTGGGGAGGCGCAAAACATTGGATCTTCGGCGCCCTAAATAAAATGCTTCGTTTACTCTTTATGACCGAACCGTCCTAACGGCGAATGAGATGTTTCCCGCTGCTGAAATGAATGGCTTTTGTCGGTGACTGTACATCCTTTGATCTAGAGATATTTAGCGGAAGATACGTACGGTCGAGGAAACAAACGTTCCGAAAATTAAGTGGTCAGATGAGATTTGTACTCATCTATTTACGGCTTGACTAAAACACTCTCTTGGTATAAATATGAGTATTAGAGTTTGATGAATAAAGCAATGATCAAATTCACATGAGAAATTCACACTACGTTGTTGGTATATATGGACAAATATAAATGTAGGTGGATTCAAATCCTATCTGACAAATAATTTGCGAAAATCAGTTTTCTATTGATTTTTTGCGCTCAAATATGAATTATGACCAACGACTAAGGTAATTACGGTAATTAGTAGTTACGGCCGTACTTATAAAACCTATATTGAAAAAATGTATAAACTTCAACGAAGTATCTTAAAAATCATTGTACCTCTCAACATAAGAAACCGTTTCAGAGAAGATGAGAAAGGATTATTTAAATATTGCAGAGTAATTGATGTATTCAATAAGATTAAACTAGCTATTGTGTGTGAAGAATATAATAATGTCAACTGGCTTCAAAAGAGAACGCGACCGCAACATTTCGTAACCTTTCTTATCTACCTCCTTACGTTCCCCAAAAGCAACAATATTTATGGAAAGCGCACTTGGAACTACATGCTACCTGAAATGTTAAATAGTATACCGGTAAAGTGTTGCAAGACATAGATGTCAAACCTAACAAAGTAAGAGAAATCATGAAGACATCTATTGTCTTGAACTAATTAATTATGTTAGTTAAATGTTTTATTATTTACTTGTATTTTTTGTTATGTACTGTACCACTAAGAAGTGGCTCAGAAATCACATTTAAACCCCCTAAGGGTTTACGTGATTTTTTTTTATGACATGAAAATATGTGCAAAACATGCTAATTAAAAAAATAAAAAAAATTGTTATGTTTTAACAAAACGTCAACTATTAGTCGCTTTCAAGAGTCACAATCATAATAAACTTTTTAATACAGTTGCTCAAAAAGTGGCGTATTGCAGGGACGTATAGCGTTCGGGATGTGGGCTATTACATACTCGAGCTTTTTCTTTACCTTTTCCGAACTCGTGCGTTCTCTTTCCCAACTGTCAAATTAATGTCTATTAAAAATAAAAAACCAACCACGAAGTTTTTACTAAAAAAAAAAAGTTTTTATAATTCATGCAAATATTATTTCTAAAAATTTTTAAAAGCTACTAATTTGTTTCAATATCAGATTTAAAGATTTGATGAAATGAGTTAGGTTAGGTTTCATTTCATTTCATCTCATTAAATTTCATTTTCAAAAAATTCTACTGAAGACTTGGCTGTATGGGCATAGTTCCCTTTGCCTACCCAGAATGGGTGAAGAAAACAAAAAAAAATCTCTGCTGCTTATATTCTTTTACGGTTGGCTCCATTTTCCAAAAATTTTCTTTGCGAGTTTAGTTGTTTGTTGCACAAAATGAGTAATTTCGACGATATTTTATTTGAATTAACAACACCGGAACTCAGTATAATTGCACAAAATGCTTCGGAGAACATTTTAACGGAAAAGTCAAAATGTCGCTACATATCTACATACGACGAATTTATTGCGTGGAGAGAAGAGAAAAAAGCAAATAGTTAACGAAACAAATGATTAGTTAGTTGAGTTTATTGTGTTTTTATTATTTTATTAAATTGCTTCATTTTTTCGCAACTGTATTAAAAATAGTTGTTCAGTACACGTGCGGAACCGTCATTGCAACTTGTTCCGACTGTCAACCCTCACCTTCGGCTGCGCCTCGGCTCGGGTAGACATTTGTCGGAACTCTTTGCAATGACAGGCTTTCCGCACTCGTAATGAAATATACTATTCCTTGATAGTAAGTTGAGTAAAAAAGCGTGTTCTAAAAAAGCTGAAAAACATAAACACTTTGCCAAAACGTATGGTGCAAAACATACGAGAACATTAACTGAAGCAAGTCGATATAGAAATAGGCAGAAATTTCCATCTGCCTTTTTTTCTGCTGTCAGTCTGTTTTCCGTGACATAACTAACTATTTAAAATTAAGTTGTTAAAAATTAAGGACTTTGGGACTCCGTGGATAACAAAGAAAATATTTGTTAATTTTGATTGAAAGTTTTATTTTGTGATTATTGCAAAACGAAAAGGGGACACCCGACGTTTCGAGACAGTTGCATGTCTCGTGGTCTACGGGAAACTGGCAAGTATGGCGAGGCGCAGTGATGAGATGCAGGTGACGACCGAAGTATTTTTCTTTTACCCGCATAAACACTTATCATATCCGGAGATGCACTAAGAGATGCACTTTCTTCTTCTCTAAGTGCATCTCCGGATACTGTGAGTGTTGTGTGCCGTGCGTGAATTAGATAACAATTAATTTTAAAGACTAAAGTGTTTATGCGGGTAAAAGAAAAATACTTCGGTCGTCACCTGCATCTCATCACTGCGCCTCGCCATACTTGCCAGTTTCCCGTAGACCACGAGACATGCAACTGTCTCGAAACGTCGGGTGTCCCGTTTTCGTAAAAAAGGTAAAAATTTATCGTGGTAGGGTCGACAATATATATTATAATGTGTACGAAACGCGAGAGTTTAAAGTTATATATTGCAAAACGGCTCACCTCAATAACTAATTTTGATTGGGATAGCCGACCAGTTTCAGTACGAGGCGCAACGTCGTCTCGGAAGCGTGTTCACTCGCCCAGAAGAAGGCAGTCTGAATCTGCTGAAACTGGTCGGCTATCCCGATCAAAAATAGTTATTGAGGTAAGCCGTTTTGCTATAATCATGTTTTACTTTGTTTTTGTTAGTCAAAATTTTTATTTTGGTGGCTTAAACAAAAATAAATGGCCACAGCAGTGAGTGGTATGGATGATAATTTGACTCCACCTGAATTTCTGGAATCAGCGACGGAAAGGACAAACCACCAGAAAAATCAAAAACACCTTGTTATTATCAATAATTTCGGACTAGAAATAGGTAGGTAACAACCTTTTTCATGTGTGTAGATAAAGAAGTGTATAAAATTACACATAATAACTAGGTATTAAAACACTCGTGTATACTTTTAAAAAACTCACCTACAGATCGTTTTTTAAATTCACACTCGTGGCCTAATAAGCTTTATGTGCCAGTTTCATAAACTAATATTAAAGTATACAACGCGATGGGTTCCGCTATAAATCATATAATTTAAAATACTGTAATTTCTTTATATCATTTGCAATCAACGTTATTAGAGTCATTTATACTTTCTCGTCCCCAGGAAGAGGTAAGCAAAGACTACAGATCACTGTAATGTGTTGACAAAATAAAGTTTGTTTTGCCCCGCAGTCTACCCCACTAGACCATGTTGTATAAATCACTTCTACCCTCTCGTAAATCTAAAATAGTCTGCGTCGTAGGCTAAGAAAATGTCTAGCGCAGAGATACTAGAAATACTAAACTATGTAGCGACATTACTTATGAGCTGCTTCTGAAGGGTCTTTTGTCCATTTTTGGAAGATAAGTGTCCTAGATATAAGGAAAATCTGTTGTCTTTGTAGTGAATTTGCCTCCGCCAACAATTTTCCCATCTTGGCAACGTAACATATAGAGGAATATCCTGATATTTAGTGTAGTGATATCAGGTTTAAAGGGTGTAAGGGGGAAATTTAACTTTTACCTATTAGCTGTGCACCCTACCGATTAGCGGTCGAAGCTTTGAGTTTGGTGACCAACTGACTACGTCAGGTGATCTTTTATTAAAAAGGGTAATAACTCGCGGTTGATATAAGAAAACGCGAGAGTTTAAAGTTGTATATTTGTATTTTTTTACCAAATTAATTATGTCATTATTTAACTATGGTGATGTAGTTTATGGCCCAAGATTGTATGGTAAGACTGAACGGGCGATCCAGCGCGTTCAAAATGCATGCGCACGTTTCTGCTTTGAAATACCAAAACGTGGTCATGTGACACCGTTCTTCAACCAAAGAGGCATACTTAAGATGTCCGGTCGTAGAAAACTGCATCTTGCCAGTTTAGTGCAAAAAGTTGTCCATGAAAAAAAACCAATATACTTATTTTCGAAGCTAAAATGGAAAAGGCACTTCTACATAAAAAGTATTCGTGGTAACGCAAAGAACAAGATGGTTATACCAAAACACAAAACTAATGGTTTCAAGGGTAGTTTTAAATATGCGGCTTCCAAAATCTGGAATGACCTGCCGCCACCACTCCAGGAGAAAATGTCACCAGTAGTATTTAAGAAACATGTGAGAACTCTTTATTTAAAATTACAAACTTAAAGTGAAACCCTAATAGAAACCATTATAAATGTAATCTTTTTTCTTTTTTTTTTTTTTCATTAATGATATTTTAAATAAGCCTATTAATCTAATGTATTTTGTATTTTTTTCTTTTTATTTTGTGACATTATTTATTTTATTTTATCATTTTAAAATTGAAATTTTACATAGAAATTACTTATTTTTTAACTGACCTTTTTTTGTTTAATTTTAAAACTATTATCAAAAAAATTGTGTGATTATGGCTAGCTGAAACTGTAGCATGATGTAAACTAGACACCTACCTGCAATTTGAAAATTAAATTGAGGTCTGAAAAGGGACAGGCCAAAAACCAGCATTGTATTGCTGATCTTCAGCTCACACAACAGATGCTGAGTCTGCCCCTTTTTATCACATATGAATATTTATGTTTTTTTTTTTATTAATAATTATGATTTTAATGTTTTTCTTTTTCCTGTGCTGTATTTGTGATTTTTTATGTGATAAATAAACTATTTTTCAATTGCAATTTCAATTTCAAAATTCTGACTTCGTTAGGGCGTTTGTGTTTAAGGCTGTTGTAGCCGCCAACGACATTACTAATATCGACAGAACCTATATTTAAATAGCGCTTATGTCAGCGCGCACTGCATTACGACGTCGTCAATGTGTTACAGGACAGGGCTAAATAGGCGCAATAATACTTAAAAAATATATTGAAAAAATCTTCAAGAATAATCAATGGAGCTCATATTTGTTGTTATAATATCGTCAATTTGACGAAGTTTCAATTTGTTTCTTTGTAATTAATACTTAATTGATTAATTAAATCATAACTTAAATGAAATTAAATTGGACACTGTTTTGGTATTTATTTGTATAAAGTTATAGATAAAAATTCTAAATTCTAATCAATGCACATCATTCCAGATATTTTTTAGTATAATATATATACTTTTTACAAAATTTTACTTTATTTACATCTGAGTTAAACCGGACCTTAATTGTGGCTTTTACGGTCACCGACTATAATAACTGCCTTAATCCATGGATAGGGCATAATGTTGTGCACGTAAGCTCTTACTAAAATTTATTCTTTATTCTTTATTGTACATAGAGAAGATCAATAATACACAAGTAAGTAAAAGGTTTGTACACAGGCGAGATTATCTCTAAAAAGAGATTTCTTCCTGCAATCATTTAATAACATTTAATATGTAGAATAGTGTACAATCCACGCGTACATGACTACTAATTTGAGGGTCGCGGGTTCAAATCCCATAGGCACATTTTGGTCTGCGTGCTTCGTTGTGGGTCTCTGCCCATAGTACGTTCTATCATTAAACGTAATAATATACGGTGAAACGTGGGTGCACGAGTGTGGACTGTGACTTGCATTTCAAAGTCTATATTCAGAAACACGCTCTGATACTGATGTACTATAGTATAATATTAATAATCACTTTTTTTTATGTTTTCTATCCAAACTTTTTTAGTTCTATCTACCTATATTTTAAAAGTCATTGTGCCTAACAATATAAGAAACAGACAAACTTTATATTTTTTCGAAATATTTCGGCCTCATCAGCGAGGCCGTCATCAGTCGAGTTCATATATAGCTAAGGTTATATTTATTCATATCAATATAAGAAACAAATACAATGGCGAAGAAAAAGGCTTATTTGACTTCTGTAAAATTATTAATATCTATAGTAAAATAATTATTTGTGAATTATCATTTGTGAAGAATATGATAATGAAGATAAACTTATTAAGAAAACTAGGCCTAAGAACTTACGAAACCTAACTTACCTACCTACTTATAAACTACCTAACTATAATAATATATTATATATGGTATGAGAACATGCGAGTACATGCTTCCTTTAATACTAAATGAAATACCTACCCATACATTAGATAGACTAAAAAACTTAAATAATAATAAAAAGCGAAAAAGTGCTATAAAGCTTTATTTTCTTCAACATCAGCAGCCTGTGGCTGCGTGATTTTATATAACATAATATAAGTTAGAATTAGTTTTAGTTAGTTTAGCATAAAGTTTGCGATCTCGCCATACCGCGCATAAACCATGTGGTTTTAGTCGGATGGCTTTAAACTCTTAAATATGTAAATAAATTTAACTATGAATAAATAAACTAAAAAAAATATATATATGTAGCCAAGTACGCTAACAAAGTAAACAGAATTCAATCTCGAATTTCCAAACGTTACCAAGAACCACGCACGCCTTTGAATTTCAAATGAGAACAAGGGTTGCGGCAAGCTGCGCCGTTGTAACGGTCGCTACATTTCAAACAGGTCACCGCTGTTCCATTCATTATACGACAGTTATTTTAAAAAGTGATAAAGTAGGATTTTGTGCAACTGTGACATATTGTTTTTTTATTTAGTTTAAACTATATATTTCTATAAAAACACATTATCACAATAATTACTTCCAGATATATTTCGACTTTTGATGTCGGCGTCAGTGGAATTAGGTAAAATAAATATAATATGTTATGGAGTGGATGATTGACAGACAAATGAAGTAAAAGACAAAAGAAAAGTGTATATGTAATGTATTGAGTAGGTAGGTTTTGAAATATAAGTGTGGAGATGGGTAAATGATTATTTATCTTTGTCTGTTAAGACCCGGACCGGAAAGGGCACCAAGCGACCAAATATACGACTCCTGCCATGTTCATATTGTGGGACACGTGTGCTTGTTTACGAAACGAACGAGGTGAGTTTCGTAATAGATTTGCATGAGTGTCCCAATATTTAAACTGCTGCCGTTAATTCGAGAGAATGATGACAGATGGAGTGTGGCGATATCTCGAAAAAATACTACAAGTCAACAAGAGCTTCTTCACGTCAAAAATAAATATAGGCACGTTAAAAAAATATCAACGGTACAACAAATGGAACGAAATAAATCCAAATCATGATTATTTAAAGTTTTCTTATAAATAAAAACCCTGGAATAGAATATATATACGATCTTATTATTTGGTAAGGTATATCAGTTTTATTATACGACAACACTGCCTTACACCGCAGATATTATAAACCTTTTTCTGAAATGTATTAAAATAGTAGTATGTATTTTACTGTAACTATTTGTATCTATGTAAGTATGCATTAAAATGTCGGAAGTATGCGTGACAAAACAATGGTTCTGGCATAATAACAGCGTTGTAGTCTACTTACTGGCTGCAACACATGCTGAGTCAGGGCCTTTTTACCCAGCAATTCATTTTGTTTTGTATTTAAAATGTGTTTGAAACTTCATTTTGTTTTATATCTAAAATGTGTTTGAATTAATTTGTTGAAAGTGCTGAGTAAATAAAGATTATATCTATCTATCTATCTATCTAAATGTCGATTCAAAAAGTCGAGGATTCATACTGCAGGCATTATGATTGCTGATTTGACAGAAATAACTTGACAGTATCGCTAATAGACAACTTTTCGCCAAAAATAATATTTTTTGCGCTTTTTTTAGCTTTTACGTAGAAATTGAGTCAGCTGATTCATTAAGTTTTGTACTAGGAAGTGGAAAATATATACTACAAAAATACTTTTTATTAACAAATGGGACCTTTTAACGATATACAATCTACCCTAAAATCATCATGATAAATATAAAATATTGAAATGCAAAACAGTAAAAAAAAGGTTTTAACCCCTGACATTTGCAAACGTCACCATTCTCTCGAATGAACGGCCGGAGTTTAATTATGTCCAGGGGCTCTACCACGTAATTCTCATTTGTATCAACTTCAAGCAAATGCATGCGAAATTCAACGCGTGCAAAAGAGATGGCATGTTAGGCGAGCGTCGTCGCACGCACGTCAAATTTCAATCTCAAGTTGATGTTGATGAAAATGAGAATTACGCGGTAGACCCCCAGTTGCATAAAATCACACAATACTTTATCTACGACCACCAAAAACGATTTCTCGAAACATTAGAAAAATAACACTCGTCATGATGCTGTTGTGATACTCGTCATGATGGAATTAGCACGTTGATGCCTGAGACCAATCAGAAGCGAGAAGAGAAAAGGGTCTGTGCGGTGTTCTAATGTAATATTAAAACATCGGTCAAACAATTTAGGTACTTATAAAACCGCTTTTGATGTTGTAATTAACTTAATGGGAGTAGGTAAAAATATTTAATGGGTAAAAAGAAGAAGAACAATTTATTTATCAAAATGTAACAGGATTAGCATGCGACTTGATGATTATTTTCACTTATTTTCATTATTGGTATTTTTATTTTATATTTTCATTTTATATTAAACTAGATCGCGGCTTCACCCGCGTTTATCTTTGCCCTATTTTCGGCTTGGTGGTTGTTTTATCAACATTCCTTATAGCATATAATGTTGACCAGGGTAGTAACCCTAATCATAATAATAAATGAAACCGCATCCAAATCCGTGCATACAGTTAGACAGAAAAAAATAATCTAAAAATTATAATTTTGGCTTCAGATCAACACTGTAATAACAAATTTCATTTAATATTTCGCAAAAATATTTTTTTACTACATAGTAATTTCAGAAAGATATGGCTAGCCTGTTTTCTTCTTGAACCTCTCAAAATGTTAAGGTAAGTAAAGAGGTCTACGAGAACTACGAAAATGACACAAAACCTATGTTTTATTGCTTATTTATTATTTAAATATTTTTTCAATGCAAGTGCTCGTAAATACCAACTTTTTGTCGATTATTTTGCCCTAGTGCTTTATTATTATTATTTTTTTAAATTTATTTACAGTGGTTGGCTAACCTGCAGCTTTGCCTGTGTACCATAAATGTTATACTTTTTTTTCCACTGTTTAACGGCTCTGGATACAGTCCTTTTGAGCCAAGTATAATTTAAAGTTCACAAGATTATATTTGTTTTATTTCCTCACACTATGCATTGAAAAACGTAGTATGATACATGGGCGTAAGAGCTATAAATTACTCGGTTACGTTTAAAACACTCGCTACGCTCGTGTTTTAAATCGTCCTCTTGATTTATTCCTTTTCGCCCTTGTAGCATAAACTACTATTAATGTTACCCATCTATTGTTTTTTTTTTGTTTCGCTATTTTACACTCTAATAGATGTAGCATCTAGAACTTCTCGGTTATGGTCCTTTTATAACCTCGTGGTTTTCTGCTTCCAAATAGATTTTTGGATGCAAAGTTTCAGCCCGTTAATTGCCGTGCTGTCCGAAATAGAATTACATCGCTAAAATTGATTACGAATGAATGAGGTGGTAAAGCTGATGCCGGGCTTGACTGTGGAGGTACCACCATCTTACTTGGAGACCCCCTCGAAGTAATTCGGGGGAGAGTAAGAGGACAGCTCACAGGCAAAAACCAGGAGGCCCACCATGCCTGAGACCGATGGATGGCGGTATATCCATCCCTAATAGCCGGGCTTTATATGGAACAGACTGGTGACGGGCAGCGGCGTCACTGGTGTGAGGGTTCCGGCACCGCGCTCACCATCCCGCCTGCCCTGCGTGTGTGGGTATGAGCAATTCTTCCAGGATGACCGCCGGGAGTGGAAAAGTCCTGAAAAGGCTTATGTCCAGCAGTGGACGAACTAGGCTGATGGATGGATAGATGAATGAATGAGGCGAATGCCAAATAAACCATGAGAGAATCAAATGATTTTATTTCATTCCTATGAATTTTGTGGCTCATGCGTCTGAGGGGAGGCGATGTGAGCATTGAACGGAATGGAATGTCAATGTTCCAAATTTTTGGAAAATCACACTTTAATTCACTCATGACATTTAGCGATGTAATTATATTTCGGACCGCAGGGTGATAAAGGTGAATGCATGAATGAATGAATAAGCGAATGATTTAATGAATTAATGAATGAACACTTTACTGCAAAAAATAAAAAGATAAGATACATACAAAGAACAGATAGAAGGCTAGGGCGGACTTATTTCTATAAGAATAAGAAATTTCTTCCTGTCAACTTTGGGAGAACATAAAAACATTTTTATCTTAGAAATTTAAATCAGTGCATAACATAAATAATAAAAAAGTTGTTTAAACCTATAATCAATTTAGCAATCCAGCGTGGAAATGTCGCCAGTATTCTGGCATCTGGGCACCTTGCCGCAGAGCAGCGATTTGGACGAAGTTTTTTATTTATAATATAGATTATCTTTTAGGTTTTAGTTTATTTTTAAGGATATTTTTAGTTTAGTTTAGATGTATTTATTTTAGTCCTTTCTATTTTAATTGTCGATTTATGATGGAATAAAAATCTTAACATAAAAATACTACAAACAGGTATGTAGGTTTAAGGTTATAACTTTAGCAGAAAAATAAAAATAAAATCCTGCTTTCTTTCCCAGTTCAAATAACAATTTATTACAAAATCAAGTCAACGTAAACTTGGGGCGGCAGATGCGAAGTGAGAAACGTCTTGGCGTGTTACGAGCATATCCTCGAACTTGGCTCGAAGTTGCACGGACACTGCAGGCTCTCTATCATAGACCAGGAGCCGATGCACAAAATACTTATACAATACATGGCTCCGCCAATACATGCGCGGATCTTTAAACTCCAGTGTCAGCACGTATCAGCAGCTTGTTCTAAAGTTTCCCTTAGTACAAACTTCTGGGCAGATGGCATTGTACGTATTCGTTGCGAGATATAGTTTGCAATAATAAAGATAAAGCGTCACTTTGTCCACACTTTTGTATATCTATAATAATAATAAAGTAGTAAAGAAGTCGTGTGTGCATGTGCACATTAAATATTTTTGTGATATTTCAAATAAACTGAAAAATTTTCGTCTGTCTGTATATATGTTCTGTTTTAACCCAAAAACTACTCAACGGATTTGGATGCGTTTTTTTTTATTATTATCGTAATGACCCTGGTCAACAAAAGGATATAAAGGTTGTTGATAAAAAAACTGACGATGATTGAAAGACGCGATCAAAGCTGCGGGCAAAAGCTAGTATATTATAAATGGTGTAAAGAGTTCTCATTATCGCTTAAGCAAAAGTTGAAAATAAACATAGATAGCAGGCAAAATTGTGGCTTTGACTGGTTAGGTGAATTACGAATTATTTGTGAAAGATGAAAATACTGCCACTGAAATAGATCAGGAAAACATTACGGCCCATCTCACATCAAATAAGTTGGTCTTAATTAACCACTCAGCTGCTGCGCCGCCGCGCCGGAAACACATAATAAACGATATGTAAAACTGCTGGTAACCGGCCGCTGACACTTATCGCCCACTTGAGAGCTGTCGCAGACATAAAAAACTGTTGGCATCCCTTTTTTTTGTATATGATTTCAATTTTTAATAAAATACCCGCCAAAACATCCGCTTGGCTTATACTCGTCAAATCGAAAGTTGTTGCATCGGGTCGACAGCGCTCCTAAAACAAGTATTGCCATTTTGAAAATGTTTTGTTATAGAAACAAATTTATTTTTCTTGCTATTACTGTGGATTCAGGTGTAAATTTTGTAGAAAAGGCATCAAAATAAAATATTTTACAGATTTAATGTACTATTAATGATAAAAACTAAGAAAACGTATGAAAGTGAAGAATTAGTATGTTAATTCACGACACGACCTATCAACAAATTCATTTTCTTCCTTCTTTTGGCTCCCGGACTAAAAGTGATAGTTTAAGCTTGATGCCAGCAGATGTCATGACGAAGTGCAATTTAATTAGTGGAGCTCCGACTCTGCTGTACACAATAGGACAAGCTGTGACGCTAACTGGACGATTTCAGCAATTTAATTATTCTTCAAGAATTTTGAATGCAGCTTGGTACATGCTCTAAGAATGCAGCTAATAAAACTGAGGGACGCAGCTTATTGTAGTTGCAGACTATTTTTCAGCCGTATGCACTTGACTTAAGAGCAAAGATTCACCTTGTATGTCATTCCGTATTTCACTACGTCTGAGAATTTGAATAACAGTCTGCCCTCGTTTGCGGCCTATTGCGAAAAAATACTTAAAATGATATACATCATACCTCAAAAAGCAACTTCATAAGTTTTTTTTTAAATCCATCAGAGATATCCCAAGCATAGCCCGCTCCATAACTCGTTGAGCGACCTTAAATAAATTGATAGGGCAAGACAAATACTCTGTATTGTGCACCATATGAAAGAAAACTAAGAGAAAGCAAGTTACAATTTAAGCAACAATTGGCGGCCTTATCGGCTAAAGTGATTTCTTCCAGACAACCTATGGGTGAAACATGAAGTCATGGAAAGGAATCGTGAAGGCGGTGTGCATAAAATAAATAAAAGACAATTTTAGTAGTGTTAACTTACTATGTTCATATACTAATAATTAAATACGTAGAAATATAGAATAAACTAATATCAGGAGGTAATTTTCAAAAGTGACCAAGTGACATTTAAGTAGTTTTAGAATATAGCCATTTTTGTAACTTCAGTTGTCATTTTTCAGTGGGGTTTATAAATAAATATTTATTAATATTAATAATTAGCAATTTTAAAACATTCATTTAAAATAAGACTAATTTTTATTTCTAAAAGTGTATTTTAGCAATAAACGCATTTTTCAGATATGAAATTGACCACTTTTGATGTGTGGAAAGTTGAAATGGGGCACTAAGGGCAGCTACCAGATACGTTGTAGCTACAAGAAAACAGCTTTAGGAATCTGACCCTAACTTTTGGAGCATTTTACATCTGTATTCAGAGATTTTGGAAAAAATCTACAGTCGTTGAGAAAAAGGGCAATTATTACTTTTCTTAGGGTTTCGTACCTAAAAGGTACAAAAAGAACCTTTATGGTGAGACTATGTTGTCCGCCCGTCCGTCCGTCCGTATGTCACAGCCTCATAACTTTGGCACCGTTAAAGATAAAGACAAGAAATTTGGCACAAAAACTATCAAAAATTTTAAATTGTTAAAAATATTTCCAAAACAAAAGTGAGCAAAATAAAAAAATGTATATGGATATCAAACTGTAGATATTAAAAACCTTATTGTAAAAATATAAACTTTAATTATATTTACTGGCACTGGTTTAGAGAAATCTTTATAAAAAACACAAAATAATTTATGTCCGGGGGGGCCTTATTTCCGAAACTGGTGAACAAAAAAATATGAAAAAAATGTCGATTAAAGATCATAACTGGACAATTACAGGAGCACTATAGCGAATAAAAAAAATTGGGCACAAATGAAAAATATAAAAAAAGATGTAAAATAAATTAAAAAAATATTTTGTAAATATTTAATATGGGTATCAAATTGTAGGTTTTAAAAAGTTGCTTGTAAAAATATATAGTTTGGCTTTATTTAATTGCATCTATTTCGAGACCATATTAAAAAACCATAAGAAATTGTTAGTCCCCCCCCCCTTATCTCCAAAACTGGTGGACCAAAAAATATGAAAAAAGTCATGGTAATATGTGTTTACATAAAGAGTACAGGAAAAATAAAGTGGCTGAGAAATTCACGAAACAAAATTACAAAATTAAATTTATCATCCACAATACAGAACCTTAGGTACGCTAGTCTGACTCGCACTTGGCCGGTTTTTTTTTTCTTTTCATAGTCTTCTATAGCCGTTTTCTTGTAACTATAACGTATCTAGTAGCTGCCCTTAGTGCCCCATCTCAACTTTATAATAAATGCTAAATTTAAATACAAATTAATGTTTCTTATGGGCAAAGGTACAATAAGAAAGAAAATTTCGATATTTTCATAAAAGGGGTGCAAACTTTTGTATTGTACAATGATTCCAAATCCACGCATACGAGTTTGCGGGCACGTCCTCTAATTTTCTATTTTCTATAGAGAATTTGAAGGAAACTCAATTTTCAGTACTAACAATTTTGAATTTTATTTTTGAAATGACAAAACCAAACTATGTTATTTCTTTCGTGTATGAATGAGACAACATTAAGCTAACAGCAACACTAATTTAATTTTTCAAAGTGTTAGCTGTATAAAATTATTACGAATCTCATCATGGAAGTGTTTGGCATTTAGGACGAACTGTTTTTGAAGATTTAATTTTTATAATCAAACTAAAAATAAAAACAAAATTTAACACGTAGATGTAAAACCTTGAAATCCACTTTCAAACAAAAAACAAATAATTGAAATAACTATTGAATTGTAGGTATTATGAACTCATGAATCTGTAAGAAAATTTCGGCAATTTCGTATGTAAAGACCTATTATTTCCACAGGACAAACATAATATAAATAAAAGAAACCAACAAAAGAAAACTCAATTACCTACCTACAGACCTGAAGTCATAAAATATGATTTTCCAGACGATAAATTGTCTTTTGAAAGGGAAAATTATTTCGGTTTCTGAATACCATTATTTTGTACGTAAATCGGTGCAAAATTTGTCTGTCAAGCAATTACATGATTTTTTAGTTGCCTGAACTGTCAATATAAGGGTCATTATCGGTTACCGCCTGACAGTTATAACAAAATACGTCTGTGCCATTTTTAATGAGCGTTTTTTTTTTTCTCCAAATAGCGGTGTGCATTTCACTGAAGACAAATTATGTTTCGTAATATTCAATGTCAAAACCAAAAGTTTCTAGTTTAAAATCTGTGCAATTTTTGTTTTGACTCTATTGCTAAAGTACGGCAGTGCCATCTAGGAATCATATTTACCACTAAAATTGACACAAGGAAAAACGCTAATTTAAACGTTTGTCTCTGAAAAAGCTTTCCAGAGACAAACCGCGCATTGTCGATCAAGCACCAGACAGTCTTCGTGAAAAAAAATGCTGTGAATAGTTGCTGCAAATCGAAGGAATATAAAATTTGGATTTTTATAAAATTCTCGTATTTTTTTATTTTATTTTGTATGACGTAGACACACGTTAACAAAGGATTTTTCAATGCATGTGCTCGTAAAGGCCCACTTTTTATGCATCAAAACCGAAGAGAAAGTCGATTATTTTGCCCTAGGGCTTTATTATTTTTTTTTTAATTTATTTTCAATAGTTGGCTAACCTGCAGCCTTTCTTCTGTACCATAAATGTCATACTTTTTTTTCCACTGTTTAACGGCTCTAGATACAGTCCTTTTGAGCCAATTACAATTTAAAGTACACAAAATGATATTTGTTTTATTTCCTCACACTATGCATTGAAAAACGTAGTATGATACACGGGCGTAAGAGCAATAAATTACTCGGTTACGTTTAAAACACTCGCTACGCTCGTGTTTTAAATCGTCCTCGTAATTTATTCCTTTGCACCCTTGTAGCATAAACTACTATTAGATCATTCCTACGGGATCGGGTGAAATAGAATCTACGCGGGTGTCACTGCGGGGCTTCCGTTAGTAATAAAAAAAATCATAGATAATGAATGCCAACAGCCATCAACGATTTTCAGGACTACAACGTCTATCAGCAGAAGAGCAAAGCAACCCTACGTGGAAAAAGCAGCCTTAAATGAACATAAATAGTACGACATGTTAAATTACGTTGATATAACCCGAGCTATGTCTCTACGATAGGAAATACTCATAGAGAAGTTCAATAACGATTCCACCGAAACCAGACAGAACATTTTTTTAGAGCAAATCAGTTTCCACATCAACTGTTAACAAATTGGAAAAGAAAGTTTTAGAAGTCATCTCGTCAAATTACAATGTCATGCCAATGAAAATTATTACCTGGTCTGATCTGAACGTTTCACTGGAGACACTTTACATTATAGCTCTTATTAAACGTACCTAAAAGCTTGGTATAGCTCGCACCTCAGACCGAATAAAAATTGTAAGGCGGAGCGCACTCCTTGGAAAGGGTAAAACAGGCCAAAAGTGAAACAGTTTCGTGTTCGTACACGTCTTGAAACTCACACATCTGTCTGTCATTGGGCCCTGCGATTCAAGCTCTGCTTGTTTAGGTTCCGTTGAAAAGACAGTTTTTTACAACTTGTTATATTATGCCCAGTATATATGTACTAACTGTGTCAATGTAAATTGTATTCTTTTGGTTAAATAAAAAATATTTTATTAGATTTTTCTCAGTTTTTACTACGCAGCAACACTTACTTAGTGCACAATTGTTTACAAAACCGGCCTCACTTCAATGTTGACAGCGCTCCGTCTTGAATTTTTATTTGGTCCGAGGCTCGCACAAAACACTACCTCTAGAGTTGGGGCATTCTGTCGGAAAATGACAGGATGCGGGGCCCTACAATTTACTGCTTATTCTAAGCTTTAAGATATGGTTATATGATAATTATATCATATGAGTAATATCATTATTATGATAATGACCTAACCGACATGAGAATGGTAAAATTCTTATTTGTTAAGTATGGAAATGTGGAAGATATTGTATAAATATACACAAAAAACACAAAATATTAAATGAACTGTAAAAATCAATATATATTTCTTGCCCCACTGGACATCAGTTGAAACAATAATAAAGATGACTTTTTACTATTATTACAAATGACAGTATGACAAGTAATAATGACAGGATGACATTGCGAAAAAAAGAATTTTATTCTAAATAAACAATAATTGTCCACTCTCGATGGAATTCGTGCGGCTCTCTGCAGGTGACGACAGAATAACAGCGTCACAGATTTCGGTTTGCGGCATTATGCTGAGTCGGAGCCTTTTTTTCTTTGCCGCGACACTCATACCACTAGGTTAGTTAAATTTATAACTTTATTTTTGTGTTTTAACTTTATATACATATTTTTTTTTCTTTTATTTAACTTCTACTTTGTTTTTTGTATGTATGTGTCGTGTTTTTGGGAAATAAATGTTATATCTATCTATCTATTTTAAAATATATTAAAATTAGTTTATTTTTATTCTCATTGTAATTATTTTCATAATAATTTAAGCCATTGACGTATTTGAGTAATAAGTCAATGTAATAAGTAAAAATTTTATTATTTCAACTGATGCCAGGCTCAGTGAGCTCGGAAATATATCTTGATTTTTAAAGTGTTTTTAATATTACGTGTTATTTGTGTACATTTATAATAAAAAATATAAAAATAAGCTATAAAGGTCAGTATTGAAGATATTATAATGAAGAGGCAAAAAAACTTTTCTTCAGCCCTTTTAAATCTATATAGATATAATGAATATTTATTAGATCACCATCATCACCCTTCATCCATACAATAGGTACTTAGAAATTGAAAGGGAAAGTTGAAAATGTTCATCGAGAGAAATGTTTTTTGAAAGTCTATTAAAAATTTAAATGTCTGTGGTTAAAAATACATAGCGAATAAAAATATGGCAATGCAAAAAAAATGAAGCGAAACTCTTTATATTGGCAACCTGCAGATCTATTCTCTCCTATTGTTATGAGCATCAAGATTTCTGCGTGCCTATTTGTGGTTCTAAATAAAAATTAAAGAAAAAAATTATATACCGTGTTTAAATAGACTGCTAACTTTAAATGAATCCATAATTAATTACTTTTCCAAGAAACATACCTAACTGCGCAAACCATTAGTTTAGAAAATATTTGATTTTAAAACGAAAATGCGTGAACCTTAACGCACCGAGATATGGGCGTTTTTCGAGGCAGCATCGTCCGTGAAACAGCTGTTCTCGCGTAGCGTTTTAAAATACACCTTTCTCTTGCGAGATAAAGTCTTTCAGTTACAGTTGAATATCTTCTCTGAAGGTTTCCGTGATTATTTTTCTCAGAGAGTGTTAAGTACGAACAGTACAGTATGTGGTTTTATTTAACGGTCAGAGTATATTTACACCCCGTATATCTGTGGTGGCATAAATAAACTAATAAATTCACCTTTCCAAAGCCAAGAGGTGCGTTCACATAATTTAATTTCGATACCTTTCGGAGTCCTACCGAAGCGAAATGGGCTGGAAAATTGACGCAAGATGAAAACTGAAGCGGTATTGGTGGCAAACATTGATGTATTATAAATTAATAAAAATTCACAGTCTGTCACTCTGAAACGTCCTAGAAAAAGGTGTGCTAGAGTTGATTTCTAGCAAAACTATACAATATAATATAATTTTCTCAGTTATCTTCTTGTAACATAGTTAATTATTGCAGGGTGTAGTGTACCCTAACATATATAGCTAGCATTGTAGTCGATAGAGCGTGTATCTCTCCGATTTTGACAGTTAATTCAAGATGGCAGCCAATCTAATCGTTTGTTTAACTATTTAGCTAACACCCTACCAAGAAATAAGCTAGTTTTTCTGTTTTGACAGATCGAAAGAAATATTTTATTTTTTAGTTTATTCTATCTTCATCGGCTAACATTGCTACCGCTATTTTTTTCCACTTTTTGACGTTTATGCGGATTGTGTAGAAAAGCTGTATCACCGACCCAAGTAGGTGGTGATAGGGTTCGATTGAGCTTCTATGGTCAAATAGAAATGCAAATTTTGGAGTTTTGGCCAAACTGAACGAGTATTCTCTTCTCTGTAGGGTCCCTGCTCTCGTCTTCCTCGATCATTAAGGCAATGTGTAAAATCCTTGTTACTCCATATCCGAAAAAACCGTCAGTGCGAGTGGGACATTTTCGTGGAAAAGTAGCAAAAATTCAGTTTTTTATTAATATAAAATGTACTAAAGTTAGTATCAAAATTTCGTTTAACCAGGTCCTAGATACCGTTAAAACCCATCTAATAAAATATAATTGCTGTCCATATGTCATTCTAAATTGTCAGGAGAATTGGTATCGAAATAGACCTCATTTCACTAAATATTTCTATCGAGCCGAATTTCTCCAATTGCGTTTCTGTTTTAACAGATCCCTAAAAAAAGATTCCAAATAATATACTAATTTATCAAAATAATACATTATTTACTGAAGTAGATATGCAAGTTCTCAAAGCGTCATTTTTTTTTCCGTAGCGCCTTTAAAAGACACACCTACCCATAATATATTATTCTTATGACAATATCATGACAACTGTTCTTTTTCACATTTTTCGTGAAATTGTTTGTTGAAAATAAAACAAATAATGTAACGCAAAGACGATATTTTTAATGGTCGTAGATAAAGTATTGTGTGCAACTGGACTAGGGTTGCCAACCGTACTTTAAAATAAAGTATCTTACGGTATTTTGGGTCTCTGTACTTTATACTTTTGAATATCAATAAAGTACGCGAAAATACGTTATTTCAACCTCTTTGTAAAATTAAAATTAGAACTGCCAGCGAGAACACAGCCCGAAACAAATCTGAGGGAAAATGTATGACTTGTGCGCAGTTGTGTTTGTGCAAAGAGCACAAAAAATACAGTTTCACAAAAGGATTTGAGGATGTTAGTATGGAGCCTGGTCTCCCTACCGTTCGCTGCCTTGTTATTTTATTTTAAATGGTGACCCATAATTCTTATCAAAATTTGATAGTTGACATAAATACAAATTTATAAATTATATATTATATATAAGGTGAATAATAACGTATTTATAATACATTTTCAATGTAAGTGCTCGTAAAGGCCCACTTTTTATGCATCAAAACCGAACAGAAAGTCGATTATTTTGCCCTAGGGCTTTATTTTTTATTTTTTTATTTGTTTGCAATGGTTGGCTAACCTGCAGCCTTTCCTGTGTACCATAGATGTGGTACTTTTTTTTTCACTGTTTAACGGCTCTGGATACAGTCTTTTTGAGCCAATCATAATTTTAAGTTCACAAGATTATATTTGTTTTCATTTCCTCACACTATGCATTGAAAAACGTAGTATGATACACGGGCGTAAAAGCAATAAATTACTCGCTACGCTCGTGTTTTAAATCGTCCTCGTAATTTATTCCTTTTCGCCCTTGTAGCATAAACTACTATTTTATTTACCGTCCCTGAAATCAGATGTATTTTATTTCTTCTAAAAAAAGTTGGCAACCCTAAACTGGACGTAATTAAACATTAAGACACTCGAGCAGTTTATTACGAAACTAACTTGTTCTAATGTCTGATAATATGTCAGAATTTCATAAAATACTATTGTGTAAACGCTTTATCGTCAGCAGCGAGACCACAGTATCACCTCATTTGAGATTCAGGCCCGAACTAACAGGAACATCGCTGTGTGATTAAAAGCCTATATTTACACTCCACACTCCATGAATTAATTACCGAGTAGCATTTAGCTCATAGTTTGAGATTAGGAAGGATGAGAAGAGGATTCGGTTGGGTTGTTAGAATTAATACTGCTTGAATTTAAATGGATTTACAGAATTTATCAGAGGTAGTATTTAGGCTGGGGTTATATGGCAGATATCAGGAGAGTTGCTTTATCTTATCACTCTAGACCCACTTGCAGCATGTTCTTAACTCGACTTTAACTCGGGTTAAGTCAAAAAATAGAGGATTGATAAAAAGCTATCTTGCACCAATCAAAATCTCGGGTTAAACCAGGGCTAAACTCAGAGAAAGTCATCAGAATTTAACCCGACGCTCACCTTGAGTAAGGCCCACTTGCAGCATGTTCTTAACTCAACTTTAACTCGGGTTAAGTCAAAAAATAGAGGGTTAAGAAAAAGCTCTCTTGCACCAATCAAAATCTCGGGTTAAACTAAGGTTAAACTAAGAGAAAGTCATCAGAATTTAACCCGAATCTCAACTCGAGTTAAACTCGGGTTAGCGAGGCAATGTTACCAGTTTGACTTAAATTGTGTTGTGTTCAATGACAATATATAGATACTATACCTCATTGGTCGCAACTAATTACTTTATGGTAACATTCTAAATAAATATCAAATGTCAAACAATCGCTTGGTTCGGGATTACTAGCCCGCTTCAATATTATCATGGTGCAATAGGACTAATGAAATGTCAGGTTAGTTAACTCTTCCCTTAGGTAAGTTAACCCGAGGGTTAAGGATTTTTTTTCGATCATGCTGCAAGTGGGCCTTAAAGTCGGTTTATCGAAGTAATGTTACCAGTTTGACTTAGGCCCACTTGCAGCATGTTCTTAACTCGACTTTAACTCGGGTTAAGTCAAAAAATAGAGGGTTAAGAAAAAGCTCTCTTGCACCAATCAAAATCTCGGGTTAAACTAAGAGAAAGTCATCAGAATTTAACCCGACGCTCACCTCGAGTTAAACTCAGGTTAGCGAAGTAATGTTACCAGTTTGACTTAAATTGTGTTGTTTCCAATGACATTATATAGATACTATACCTCATTGGTTGCAATTAATTACTTTATGGTAACATTCTAAATAAATGTCAAATGTCAAACATTCGCTTAGCTCAGGATTACTAAGCCGCTTCGATATTATCATGGTGCAATAGGACTAATGAAAAGTCGGGTTAGTTAAATTAACTCTTCTCTTGGGTTAGTTAACCCGAGGATTAAGGATTTTTTCTCGATCATGCTGCAAGTGGGCCTAAATGTTAGAGTTCGGATGTCTCCACGTTTCCTTTCACTTACTTATTTCAGATTACGATGCAATTACTATGTGCAACACCTGGGGGTCGTGCCTTGCAGACCATATCGAGTATTAACCGCTCCATACAATATGTCTATCCCTCTCGAGGTAGATCAACAGAGTGAGAGAGAGCACTGTATCACGTGCTATCGAGCTCGATATGATTTGCTATGCTAGACTAGCTGAAGTAGTTCCGATGCAATTTATTTATGTTTATTTTTATTTATAACACTTTTTGCACATTCACACAAATAACTTAAAAGACAAAAAAAACAATTAAACATGGTGTACAAGGTTGGCACTTATTGCTAATAGCAATATCTTCCAGGCAACCCTTGGTAGCTAACAGAAAGATAAACAAAATAATATGTGGAGGTTACAAAAATAACAATAACAAAATAACAATTTAGTAGAAGATTTGACGAGTGACTTACAAAAGCAATATGGTTTTCCAAAATACTAGTATTTCAAGAATGCACGGAGCAAAGAGTTACTTGGTACTTCGCACAAAAAAGTTAGACTACAATTATCACTGTCAATCAAAATAGTTTGTTTATGATCTAATTGATTTTTAATTTCAAGATGCCGCTTTTGACAAAGGTTAAGCGCAAACAGTCTAAAACTAAAAGAAATAGTTTAAGTGATTTGGAGATGCAAACTGCATTAGAAATAAATGTAACTGGTTGTAAACAAAAAAGGACTTTAGCTTTTAATCGTGTCTCTCGAATTCTCGATGCTGCTTTGGAAGCCCAAAGGGACATACACAATGTGGAAACTTACGATTTATTTTTATCGTATCACAATGAGCTAAATAAACAAATTGTCAGTTTTGAGGAATCCCATGCTCTTATTATTTCTGTCATTACAACATTCGACGATGAGAAACAGGAGGATATCATACGTCAAAACTTTGACGATAATCATATGGAAATTCAAAAAATCTATCGATCACTCAAACGATTTAATGAAACGATTGAAAATAAAACTACGTTAGAATGCAAATTAAATAGTAAGGTGAATGTAAAGTTACCTAAAATAAATTTACCTGAATTTAATGGTGATGTTCAAGATTGGCCAGAATTTTACGATGTTTTCAAATCATTAATTCATGAAAACAATTCACTTTCGGACACTGAACGAATGCATTATTTGAAATCATGTCTTTCAGGTGATGCTCGTGCAGTAATACGGAAATATCCCGTAGAAGGCAAATACTACACAAAAGCGTTTGATAGTCTTGTAAATCGCTATCAAAATAAGCGGGAACTAGCATTTGCCTGTTGGAAGGAAATGCAGAACATTGACCTTAAAATTGACAAACCATTCGAATGCAGACGTGCTCTAGACGATTTTAATGAAAACCTTACTGTACTCGAAAACTTAGGCCATCCGATAGAAAGTTGGGACTTTGTTCTCTGTTATTTGCTACTGTCAAAACTAGACACAAAAAGTAGGTGTCAGTTTGAAGAAGAGAATTCAACATCGGAAGTACCAAAATATGAGACACTCGTCAGGTTTCTTTACTCAAAGTGTGAGGCTTTAGTTAGAGACAGCCATTTTAAAGAAAACTCGAGCAACGTCAACCATGTTAACAATACTTCAGGTCGTAATCAAGCAACAAAGATGAATACTTCTAAGAATAGTTTTATCAGATCAAGCACATCAGCGCAAAACAAACAACCGTTGCGATCCGTGCTTTTATCGAATATGGAAAATGATAACGTGACTAAAGACAAGACTTTTCCAAATGCAATTAGGTGCTCATTTTGTCAGGACAATCATAGCATTTCCCATTGTGAAACATTTAACAAAAAACCAATTCGAGAAAGGTTAGAATACGCTAAAAATAACGGTTGGTGTTTTAATTGTCTTAAAAGCTCTCATCAGATTAAAGATTGCCAATCTATATTTCGATGCTTTAAATGTAAGGCTAAACATCACACGTTATTGCATAATGACGAGAATGCGAATCAAATAGCACCACCATCCGTTCTTCAAGTTGAAGATTTAACACCTTCTCTTCTTCAAACGCTTCCTGCGGTAGACGAACCAATTAACGTTTTAACGAATGTGAGTGAAAGTACTGTAGTCCTTCTGTCGACGGCAATTATTCAGGTTCTGGATTCTAAAGGTAACTTTCAATCAATGCGTGCCCTCATAGATTCCGGAAGTCAAGCTCATTTTATCTCAGAAAGTGCCGCTCGAAAACTTGGATTGAACCAAATGAAATCATCCCGCAGCATTTATGGCTTAGGTCAAACAGTCTCTGCGGTTTCTGGATTAACGTCTTGTACTATTGCTATTGACAGAGAAAGAAAATTCACGATTGAAGCTTTGACGCTTCCACAAATTTGTGGTGTTATGCCTTCTGTAGCATTAAATAAAGATACTTGGACTCATATTAAGGGTCTTAATCTTGCAGATCAGAACTGCAATGTACCTGGTCCTATTGATATTCTTTTAGGAGCAGAAATATTCTCGATGATCATGCTGCCAGGCAGTGTGGAAGGAAATGGTATACAACCATCAGCTATGAATTCAGTTTTTGGTTGGCTTCTCTTAGGGAAAGCTGGATATACAAAATCAAAATCAAATGAAGCTGTCAACGCATTCTTTGCTACATGTCATGAAGATAGACTAGATGATGAGATGAAAATATTGTAGGAAATCGAAAAATTTCCAAATGTGACAACATCCACTCCAAAAGAACTTTTAAGTGAACAAAAGTACAAGGATGGATTATCTCGAGATTCAACAGGTAGATATGTAGTTCCAATCCTATTAAAGGATGATAACCCCCCAGAATTTCCAGGCTCTCGTGACATTGCGTTACGGAGATTTCACTCGTTGGAACGCCGTTTATTACGTGATAATGACCATTATGAAAAATATAAGGAGTTCATGAAAGACTATATTGATAACGGTCACATGACCTTAGTGAAACTTGAAGATTTGCCAAATGGTAAATATTATATACCTCATCATTCTGTTCACAAACCCGAAAGTTCTACAACCAAACTAAGGGTAGTGTTCAATGCTTCGGCAAAGTGTTACAATGGGCAGTCTTTGAATGACAACCTTTTAATAGGCGTTAAGCTACAGAACAACATTCAAGAAGTATTACTGCGTTTTCGATTACATGCTGTAGTTTTTATAGCAGATATAAAACAAATGTTTCGCCAGACACTGATAAGACCCGAAGATCGCGATTATCAACGCATTTTCTGGAGGTTTTATCCCGAAGAACCAATCCAAGAGTATAAACTAAATACAGTGACTTACGGTACATCTTCAGCACCTTTTCTTGCATGTCGAACTGTCAAACAAATTGTCATAGATGAAGGTGAACAGTATCCATTGGCAAGAGAGGCATTAAACAAATCGATTTACGTGGATGATGTCGTTACTGGAGCGGCTTCTTTAGAGGAAGCTCAAATACTCAAAACAGAAATAGTTGAACCTTTTAAAAAGGGTCAATTTGAATTAAGAAAATGGGCTAGTAATGTGCCTGAACTACTTAAAGATTTAAAACCAGAACATTGTTTAATTGAAGCAACATCCTTTGATAAGGAGGAAACCAATTCCCTAAAGGTACTCGGACTAAAATGGGTTTCTGACAATTTTACCTTTTCGGTACAACCAATCGAACGAAAATGCACCAAACGCAATGTTCTAAGTGAATTAGCTCGCGTCTTTGATCCCTTAGGATTTCTTGCCCCTTTAACCCTCTTTGCGAAATGCATGATGCAAAGGTTATGGCTTTTGGGGATTGATTGGGATGAGTCTCCTCCTGATGAATTCAGAGTAAAATGGGATAAATACGTAAGGCAATTAACATCATTAGGTGAACTCAGAATTCCACGCAGAATTATAATTGAAAATGTCATTTCTTACGAACTACACGGTTTTTGTGACGGTTCAGAGGCTGGGTACGGAGCGGTCATTTATATGAGGACAAAGGACAACACAGGCAAGGTTAAAGTTTCCTTTGTCTGTGCCAAGGCCAAAGTTGCTCCATTAAAACGGATATCCATTCCACGTCTTGAGCTTTGTAGTGCTGTCTTACTTGCTGATTTAGTCAGTTTTGTTATGGAAGCCTATAAAACACTGATTCCTATTGATAATGTGTTCACCTGGTCCGATTCATCAGTAACTTTAGCATGGTTAAAGTCACACTGCTCACGTTGGAAAACATTTGTAGCCAATAGAGTTAGCCACGTTCAAGAAATAATTTCACCTGAGAGCTGGAGATATGTTCCTACTTCTGAAAATCCCGCTGACGTAGCCTCCCGTGGACTGCTTCCATGTGATTTGCTTAATAATTCGTTATGGTGGGCGGGATCCTGTTGGCTTCAGCAAAGCTCGGAATATTGGCCAAAGACAAATATTAAAACTAAAGAAAAATTGGCGAATCTAGAAGAACACGCCTTACCTACACAATGTGATCAATCTATAATAAATGAATTACTTGAAAGATACTCATCCATTGAGAAAATATCGAATATTATTGCATATTTACTCCGATTTTCTCACAAAAGAAGTCACAATTTTTTCTTCAAAGGAAAGAATATCTCAGAAACTGAAAGACATGAAGCACTGTTGGTTATTGTTAGAGATGTACAAAATCAATATTTTGCTGCAGATATGGACAATATTAAAAAAAATAAGCCTGTTAGTAAACCACTACGTAAACTAAACCCTTATATCGATCAAAACGGAGTTCTCAGGGTGGGCGGTAGACTATCTCGTTCTGGTCTTGCATATGAACACAAACATCCGGCTTTGTTGCCTAGAAAGAGCAAAGTCACTTCTATGATTGTGCAAGCCATTCATATAAAAAATTGTCATACTGGCATAAACACAACGCATTACTTAGTCCTTCAACAGTTTTGGATATTATCACCAAAACGCGCTATTCGTTCCTATTTAGCAAACTGTTTGAAATGTTTTCGAACAAACCCAAAATCGATTGAACCATATATGAGTGATCTTCCAGTTAACAGAATAAATGCAATCAAACCGTTCTCGATAGTGGGGGTTGATTTTGGAGGACCTTTCAATATTAAATTAGGCAAACAACGCGGTGCCAAGATAGGAAAAGCGTATCTTTGCTTGTTCGTTTGTTTTGCTACCAAAGCGGTGCATTTAGAAACCGTCTCGGACCTTTCCACTGATGCCTTTATTGCGGCACTTCGCAGATTTGTAGCAAGACGCGGTCGATGTAATATTATATATTCAGATTGCGGAACAAATTTTGTTGGAGCGAACAATGCGTTAATTCCATTAATGCAGTCGGCTGCAGAAAACGACAAATTAGAATTTCGTTTCAACCCTCCTGCCTCTCCTCACTTTGGCGGTGTCTGGGAAATTCAAATCAAAGCTGCAAAAACACACCTTTTTAGAATTATTGGAAACCAAACATTAACTTTTGAAGAATTAAGTACTTTATTCGCTCAAATAGAATCCGTGATGAACTCTCGACCTTTGTATGCTCTTAGTTCAGATCCAAATGATTTTAATATTCTGACACCTGGACATTTTTTGACAATGGAGCCACTCACATCAGTGCCTGATTATGACTTAAGTAACATTCAGTTGTATCGATTAGATCGTTGGCAAATGATTCAGCAAATGCATCAGAATTTTTGGGAAAGATGGAAGACAGAATATCTGCATTCTTTGACAGCACCTAACAAATCTGCCCCAATAAGAATGTCAACTTCCCGACTCCGATAAAAATGTTCATCCGCAAGGTACAAACCCCGATAATAATCCGATAAATTCTGGGGTAAGTTGACGCTTGGTAAATGGTGAGTAATGTTACTCAAAATAGTAGCTGTGGTAGCCAACACGGTTTGAGCCGAAAACCGTGGGCTTATCGTCAAGTTGACACTACCCCTACATCCGCTAACTGGTGCCCCTCCTAAGCCAGTGACTTATCAACGGAAGCGTTTCTTGCGGCTTTGAATCGTTTCACATCTCGGCGTAATTTGCCACAAGTTATGCGGTCGGATTGAGGTTCAAATTATATAGGTACTAGCGCACACCTAACGGAAGTGCAAAAATATCTCGCAAAACGTGACACCCAGGAAGTTCTCAATAATGCGGCTTCTAAACAGGGAATTTCCTGGCTCTTCAATGCTCCTGCGGCGCCACATTTTGGTGGATTATTTGAGGCAGCTGTTCAATCTGCTAAGAGTTTATTGAAGCGCGTTATCGGAGAACAAGTTCTGACTTTCGAAGAGCTTACGACGGTTTTTATTAGAATTGAGGCGGTATTAAATTCTAGGCCCTTGTGTCCATTGACGCAAGATCCACAGGATTTTGAAGTCTTAACACCAGCACATTTTTTGGTGGGTAGACCTTTGTTATCGGTTCCGGAATATGATTTATCGAATGTGCCTGATGGGCGGCTAAATCGGTTTAGGTTAGTGCAGGCACTATCTCAACGTTTTTGGAAACAATGGAGTGATCGGTATCTCCATTCTCTTCAAATGCGTAACAAATGGTTAAATTCTACGGATCCTCCTAAGATCAATGATCTCGTATTGATTAAGGATGAAAACCTACCATCCCTGAAGTATAGGAGAGGTAGGATTATTGAGTTACTTCCCGGAAAAGATGGTGTAGTTCGGATTGTAAAATTGAGAACTTCTTCAGGGACACTTTTGCGGCCAGTTGTGAAAATTTGTAGATTACCTCTGGAATAGTTCTCATTTATGCTTTATTTTCACCACAATCTTATTTTTTTTTGACTTAGTATTGTTTTTTTTTTGGTTGATAAAGGCTTTAGCCTTTCTCGGGCGGGGGAATGTTTAGTTTTGTTGCCTTGAAAGCTCTAAGGCTTTATTTATTTTTAGTTATTTTCGCGGTACATGCACATGACACAACATTTATTGTATTAGAGTATAGTTTTTTTCCAACTTTGTATTGTCTTTTTTGTTGTTTTTCTTTTGGTGCACAATAAAGCGTATTTATGTTATGTTTATAATACTCTCTGTCCCCCTCTTTCAAGTTAAAGCTAAAAAGGCCGACGGAAGATAATCTCAAAAAAAAGTACCTACATGCGACGGTGAGCGAAGCGAGGAGGAGTGGGTTAGGTTGTTTGTGATCATACATTCAAGAACCGAGCGAACGTATTTTCTTAACAAGTTAAATTCTTGAGAGAAAATGAAGAGGGGGATGATAGAATACCTCACCCTCCAGCTCCCCCCAATTAACTTTCTGTTAAACACGCTCCTTCACGCTTCGCTCGGCGTCGCATCCATTTCTGACTTTTTGTTAAATAATAATATTATTATTATTTAATCTTCCGGTTTGCTTTTACATTTTTAGCCTGTAGTTAGCAGTTGTTCCTAAGGTTAGCTAGTTCAAAAATAAACTGTCAATAGCTAGTGCTCAAATCTAAACTTAAGATTAGCCGGCTTATTATAAGTATGTCATCAAACCTAACATTAGCCGTAACATCTAATCTACAGATCGTCCGCTTCAATATATATTATACTAGCTTCTGCCCGCGGCTTCGCCCGCGTGGCTTACAGGAAACAAATTACATTTTTTCAGAAACAAACATTATAAGTGCTCTCACTCCCTCTGGGAGTCAAGGTGTAGTGCTCGGCCGAAAAACTTGCATGCTCAGACTACGAACGCGCCCTGCTCGGCCTTCGGCCTCGCGGGCGCGTTCTCCGTCCTCACATGCTCGTTTTTCGGCCTCACCAGAATGCCAAACACGGGGACTCACCGATCAAAGTTTTTCCGAAAGAGTGTCAAAATCCCTATCAGTTGTCAAAAGATTTCAAATTTGAATACAGCAGCGTAATTGGCGACCCCGAATGCCCCTTGAGTTTTATGCAAATCGGAATACTTTTTTTGGACCTGTCAAAAAACTGTCAAAACTGTTTAATTTTTTTTGGTCATGTAGCCCCAGCTTGACCGATCACAATAGTTGAAACCCGAACTCCCTACGATTAGCCGTTCGGGAGATATGGCCGATCAAATGTTTGGCAATTTTTTTTTTCGACTTTTTTTTTAACGTCATCTAGATCTTGCCGAGCCCTTTTCTTAGAGTACCATGAACATGGGTCTATAGCATTAGCTGTTTGGGAGATACGGGCCTGTAAAGTTTTGACACTTTCGGCGGGTAGATCTCGTCGAAACCTTTTCCTAGACACCCATCAACATGGGTCTAAGTCTAGCCGTTTGGGAGAAACAGGCCGTCAAAGTTTTCACATAAAAAAAGAATTTTTTTTGGTACCCCGTGGTCCAACCCTTTCAACCTTCCATTCCAAAAATATTTTGCTGGGATATTGAAAGATATAGATAGATAGATAGATAGATAGATAGATAGATGGACAGATAGATAGATAGATAGATTGTGGATATATAGATAGATAGATACCTCAAAAGGAAAAAATGGAATCCTAATAGGATCACTTGTGTGGCTGTCTGTCTGTTCGTCTGTTACAGCCGATTTGCTCTGGCACACATACTTTCAAGAATTTTCATGTCCACTATATTAAATTTCAAAATCGATGCCATTTTCATAATTAACGTCCCAAAAAACCATAAAAACGACACCCATATTGATATTTACACATTTCAACATATCAACCCCATCGCACCCCAACAGGGGATGATGGTATTTCACGTCCACTACGTTGGATTTAGAAATCGTTGTTGTTTTCGTAATCAGCGACCCGATAAACCATACAAACGATACCCATGTTGGTTTTCAGACTTTGTCACCCCATTTCCCTTTTTTAGGGGTTGAATTCAGGAAATGCCTTTTTTACGTCCACTACGTTGGATTTTAAAATCGTTGTTGTTTTCGTAATCAGCGACCCGATAAACCATACAAACGATACCCATGTTGATTTTCAGAATTTGTCACCCCATTTCCCCCTTTTAGGGGTGGAATTCTGAAAAAACCTGAAACATATGTTTACTCATTTATAGATAGGAGTACTCTTGTGAAGTCTCGAATAAAATAGTCTAACTAATCTTGTTTCCCGATACAAACTTTGGACCCCCGTTTCACCCCTTTAGGGGGTGAATTTTGAAAAATCCTTTCTTAGTGGATGCCTACACTATATAAGGTATCTATATGCAAAATTTCAAGTCTCTAGGACCAGCGGTTTAGGCTGTGCGTTGATATATCAGTCAGTCAGTCAGTCAGTCAGTCAGTCAGTCAGTCAGTCAGTCAGGACTTTGAATTTTATATATACAGATATATATATATTGAAGCGGACGATCTGTAGATTAGATATATATATATATATTGAAGCGGACGCGACCGCACTCTAACGAAGTTTTACAACGACTAACGCGAGCGACAAAACGTCACAGATTGTACTGAGTGACAGAGACGATGCTCTACGAAGCTGAAAATAGCCGATTATCTCCCTCTTTATCTCGATGTGCATTATTTACGGCCCCGCACTGTATCTACTAATAATCAACTAGTAAAAAAAAGGTTCTGTACATTCAATATTTTTGGGAATTTTAAATGAAATGGGTCATTATCGTTAATATAGCACTAACATTGAAAAAGAAATTTCTGTCTGTATGTACATATGTTCTGTTTTAACTTCGGAACTTCTAACGAATTTAGATGCGGTTTCTTTATCTTAGTGACCCTGGTCAACATAAAGGCTATAATGGAAGTTGATAAAATAACCGCCGAGCTGAAATTGGCGCAAAAATTTAATGAACGCGGGCGTAGTCGCGGGCGAAAGCCTATATATAGGTCTGCATAATAACCTAGACCGAGCAACGTTCAAGTAATTAAAGTAACAATTGGTAATTTATTGTCCGTACACTCGATCATGCTGGATGTGCTGGCATGACTGTCAAAAATTGAATACATATTATGTGTAATTTGACTGCCCGCAGAATAATATGACCGTATCCAAAATTTTGTAAATGTTGGATCCAATCATATATAATGTATAAAAACGTATATGTCTGTATAAAAACGTGTTTGTGTGTATAAAAACGTGTTTTGTTTGTGTCAAAAGATCGGTGCGCTCTTAGTGATTGGCCTCTACTCTACCACATCGATTGGATCTAGGATGAAAAGCGCTCCTCCAGAAAGTACCTAAAAATAGAGTAACTAGACTTTTGTAGATACGGTTTCTCATGACTTGATGCCTGAACATGATGAGTCACTTTACGGCATAGCTTCATCATTCGGGTGTTGAAAAGCTACAGTCAAAGCCACCAGTTGAAGTGAAAAATGACAGATACTGATACTTGACTCACACTAAAGTGCTACAACGATCTGATGACAGTGACAGGGGGGCGCAGCTGTGAAACAAGGAGTATGGTAGCGGCGTTAGTTCCGATTTTGGACACAACTAATCCACGCGCCATAAGATCCTTGTAGCGCTGTCAGTTTCTGTTTTTTCAGTGACACATTAAACATACTACAGTGATTTTTACGGTGATTTTTCTTGTGTCAACATTAACATTGTGTTTAACTCGAATCAAAAGACCTTGGGAATAGAAATAGCGACCAGAAGTATCCACTTCTCACTTACTCACTATCACTGTCTATATTCGCACATGGAAATAGAAATAGCATTAAAAACAATAGCAGTCAATGTGTATATTGTCGATCGCTCAAATCCCATACTGTGACGTAAACATGTCAGGTGTGCGTTTGGTGTTTGCTGACAGTACAGCCAAAGCAGGCAAACATTTTGAATCCTAACCTGAGGTCTTTTGACTCAAGTTATTACGTAGTTAGTGGAGTATCTAAAATCCAGTATTTATTCCTTAAAAACATCTACTATCCCTTAAAATTGGTGTTATACCCGATACCAGTTGGGAAACAAATACATAATAAAACTAGTATAAGTGCGTTTAATTCAATATATGTTTCCTGTTTCACCAAGTGTAGAATTGCAAGTATTTTCTCACCATCACATCAAGCATGTTCGAATGTGTGATTCCTTCGCGATAACATTACAGACAGCAGCGTCATTTAGGAACAATGATAAGAGTATATTATTACTTCCTTCAATTGCCAACAAACTAAATTGAGATGGCCTCGTTAGTAATCAGCTAAGAAATTAATTTTGAAAAATTATGCTTATTGTGACGTGCTTTAACCCTTTCAGGACTATAAGGTGTTTAAAAGTTATTTTAAGATAAAAGCGGATTATTTTGGCTTATTATTTATCAAATAATCATAAATGAAAGAGAAATTTGGAAAAAAAAACTCAGGTTTTCAGGAAATTTTTGGGACATATGTGTCCCTATGGTCCGTTACGGAGCCATTTTAACAATATTATTACAGATATAAATGTTGTATTGTTTGTTATGTTATTGTGATTTTTTTTATTTATTTGGAGAAATAAAACTGCATTTATCCTACAATATTGAATTTATTTAGAAAATGTAACGACTTAATAATGGTACTCTGCAAAACAGTTCCTATTATTAGTGAAGCAAAGATGAACTTTACATACGACACATCTGTTGTTAGTGCGATTTTCAACCTTGTTTTTTGCACAGTTCACGCACCGCTTTCTCAAATCAGTTTTTTCCATGGGATGTGAAGGTGTTGGCCTTTTCAAAGATCTACGAACTACACTTGTTGCCGCTGTGGGGACGGATCGTTTTCTCATGCTGTAATCATTTATCAAGCTCCGAGCTACTACTTGTCTGTACTGCAAGCAAGTCAACAAATTGCCTTCGATTCGTTTTTCAGCATGCAGTTTTGTGTAAATAATGTAGGCATTATTTACTGCAATATCAAAAAGATCGAAGAACAATCTCAGATAATATTTTATTTTTGATCTTCGATCAACTTCGTAGTACACTTTTCGTTGATCCATGAGATCAACACCTCCCATATTTTTGTTGTAATGGGATACAATCTTGGGGCATCGAACGTCGATCTTTTCTGCAGATCCTGCCATTCGACGTTTCACCGTCTCTGTTTCTGCAGGCGAGAGAAAGTTTGTCAAAAGATGAACTGCTTTGTTGTCCATCCATTTGACAAACGTTATGCCATGGTAACTTGTGGTGTAAATATCTCCACGCTTCATATTTTTATCAGCCGGCGCAGTTTTTGGGAGATATTTGCGATTGGTGCGAACGGTTCCACAGACTTTAGTGTTTTGGGAAATCAGTTGATACTGCAGCAGAGGCGAGTTGAAGAAATTGTCGATGTAAATTTCGCAACCCAAACCATCGAGCTTTTTCGTTAGCTGTATTACAACTGATTCACCCAATCCGTATTCAGTCCCAGAAGTGCGTTTTCCTGTATATAGGTCGAACTCAAACAGGTATCCGGTTTCTGCATCACCTCTGCACCATAATTTGAAGCCCCAACGTACTGGCTTATTTTTTATGTATTGTTTCATCACGTTGTGCCCTTTGAACTTTATCATGTGTTCATCGATGGACTGGGTTTTTGTGTTATTTAGAGCATTTTGAAATGCTACATTCAGATGGACCATTACTGGCCGGATTTTGTATGCCCTGTCGTAATCAGGGCTGGTTGGGCCCCTGTGCTCTTCGTTGTTACAAAAGTGCAGGTTTCTGCGCATGTCTTCGTAACGCGCTCTTGTCATAACATTTGATACGTATGTTACGCCCATGTCGGGTTCAGTTGATCAGTAATCTCTCAAAGATGGCAAGATGTGATAACCCATTACCAAATTTATGCCAAGAAATGCTTTCATTTCTTCTTTTTCAACAGAAAAGTCTCGTCCATTTTGGTGGGCGTATCTTACTGTCTCAGATACCAGAATATCAACTAAAACTTCTAAATTTGTAGCTGCACAAAATATTGCGAATGGTGTCAACGAATCGGCCTCAGTTTCTAAGATAAGTACTTTCCCGAAAAGATAATCAGACTCCTGAAATAAATTTGGTATGTATGTTCTTTGATTCCACTTGAAGGTGGGCTGAGGCTGAGACATAGATGAAGGTTCTACCGAGGACGTAGATGGCTGCGGTGACTCTGACCTGGGTTGTTGCATTGTTGTATCTTCGATTTCAACATGAAAAATCCCCTGGTCATCATCTTGGGTCAGCAACCTCTGGTCTTCGTCGTCCAACTCTAAGTCGTCTTCGTCATCACTGTTATCGGCCATCAACACTTGTAGAACATCGTTTTCACAGAGTTCGAAAACTCCACGTCCCTTACGAAACATAATCTGCAACAAAATAACTTGAAAAGCAAGGGTAGATTGAAAAAAATAACTCTTATTTTACTACATTTTTTTACCGCTACCGACCGTAGGGACACAGGTGTCCCATAACATATTTATAGGTTTGTCACGGTACAAAACGTAAGAATCAGATTTATTGTATTATGGAGTAGTTGTTTACTTACCAGGCTGTAATTATTTCACACTTCCAGAATTAGAAAGTTACTTTCAGTTATATTTGTAGTCTTTCAAAACTCGTGATGATGGCGCCGAACAAACTGCAATAAACAACCTTCAACTAAATTTGACAGATGTCACTTAGATTGTCATGGCTGTGAGAAAAAAAAGAAGGTACGTTCCGGAACCCATAATTAATAAAACGTTAGCCATAAATTTTCATTTGTTATGTATAGATAACTTTTATTTCTTGGGACACATATGTCCCTATGGTCGTGAAAGGGATAAACATGTTCTACGATTATAATAACTTTTTTATTCGACTTTTGAAAACTCTCCAATAAAAATTACTTTCCATGTCATATTAAAATACCTACTTCATGTTGTTTCCACTTTTACCAAGTACCGGGTTGCACATCAAGCATGTTCGAACGTGTGACCCCTTTGCGATAACATTACAGATAGCAGTATCATTTAGGAACAATGATAGAGTATTGTATATTATTAAGTACTTGATTTGATGGCCAACAAACTCGTTAGTAATCACTAATCAGCTAAGAAAAACAATTTTGTAAAATTATGCTTACTACGACGTGATATGTGTAAACTTGTTCTTCAGATGAAAATAACATTATTTCTTCTACTTTTAAAAACTTGCCAATAAAAGTTACTTTCCATAATAATATGCAAACACCTACTCAATTATTTGCTCCAAAATTTCTATAAGAGTGCTTTTTTCCGGGTAACATAAAAGCCAAAAAACAAAAGTTGTTGAATATGATCAGTAGAACATGTGGATTAAATAAGGATCCGTATATGTCAACTGCATAACTTCAAATGACAATTTCACATTGCGTGACTGCTGGATCCAGCGCGTTGTTCAGCCTGCTGGTTCCAGCACTACGTGCGTGATTGTGATCCGTAAGTAATTAAATTTCCACAAAATGGTCCAAAAAATTATGATTAAGGGGAACGAAAATACAAACAGAAATAAAATGTCAGCTTTCGGATGATTTTGTTGCAATAATTAGGTTACGTATAGCCATAAAAAAAAATACATGTTTTTGGTTGAACTTTAAGGTATTCATTTTCCACAAACCACGTTAATCGATTCATATTTGTACTGTCAATGAATTTTTTTGTAACCCTCTATTGCACACTTCTTATGGATTTTGTTTCAGGTATCGCTTTCGCGATTTTGTTGGTTTTTTTTTAATAAAATTAGTGTGATTGATATCTATTCATTTTCCAAATACCACGTTATTCGGGTCAAAAAGAGCACCCCCTTTTTCCAAAAATACGTAAATCCACTGATGCAGTCAGCGGCAGCAAGATATTGTCAGTCTACGCCTAGCCATAGATAATGCGCCTAGCGTTGGCGCCCGTAAGACGTGGAACCTGTGCCCTTTTTTGCAAGTTATAAATATCTCCCAAAACTACTTCAAAACACATTGAAATTAATTTTATAAAGTAATATTTCGAGGAGCATCATATTCCTGCCGTTAAAAACTCAACAAAATATGCGTATGAGTGATTTAGCTACATCGTGCCATAGTCATAACAACAAAACGAATGAATTTGGATTGAATTCATACTTTTATGCGGGAAAATAATATATGTTACTCTAAAAGAATAATTTTGTGATCGTTATTGAAACCCAAATTAATTTACTTATACTTACTGAGATCTGTAACAAAGGTCAATGACTTTTTCGTGAAATTACCCTCTAGTATTGGCTCACCATTTCAGATCCAATAAGTGAAGTTTTTTGCAAATTATATAGGTACACTTACTTGGGATAAATCGCCAAGCATTTAAAATATAGAAATTTATTTTGAAATATTTACAGTGCATGGCAAAATTATTAGATCGTAGATAATCCTGTCGGTACATGTTCAGGTTCTGTTACGCAAAATGAAAACAATGAAACTCTTTTAGGATTAATTTGTTATCCCTATGTTTGTCTGTCTGTCCGTTTGTCTAGCTAGACAATTTTTTCTGGGTAAAATTAATAAATACCAATATTAACGGCCCTCTACAGAGCTGTAAAAACATACTTTTGACGTTTTTATTTATATTACGTTTTAGGTTTTTACGTTTTTTTTTTACGTTTTTTATACAAATTTTCTCACTATGTAGGGATGAACACTTGAGATAATATTTTGCATTTAAAAGTCAACACAGAAAGGAATTGTTGAACAAATAATGTAAAAAATATGAAAACCATGTTGTTTTATTCTAAAGGGATTAATTATCTACTGTTCAATGTGGCGATAGCTTTGTTTATTTTTTTCCTTGAATTATTTTTTACTAAGATAACAAATAGTTTAATACAAGGTTTTCCTTAAGAGGTCCCTTTACCCCTGTATTTTTCTTAAAATTCATACAATAGGTATAAACCGAATGTGAAGTCTACAGCTTATTTTCTTCATATCTTTTTTCATGAGTATATTCTAGTGACATCTAACTACTAATACAGCCCAAAAAGCAAAATTTGATAAAACACCATCATAATAGCTGTCAGGATATCGTCAATATTGCCTCGTTTTTACGCAAAGTTTAACAAGTTTGTATATTTTTATCTATACTGTAAATAAAAAAGAGAGAAATACAGGCGTCGTTCATGTTAAGATGACTAAGTTTACACACTTTGCTAAGTATAAACAATTACCGTTTCATGGAAAACTGTTTTGACTTGAAACCATTTCACAAATTCAATTAACTTATTTTGAATATCTTGTCAGCTTGCACTTCTTGATGAGAAATACAATTTCAATAAGTAAAAATACAACTTTTAGTTTAGAAAACTTATAGTTAAAAGTCTGCTGTATGCATTAACATATTTTTAATTATATTACAATAGTAATAAAATAATTGGCTTATCCGTCGTCGTGATACCAGCCGTAAATTTCTTAAATAATCTGATATCACGCTTATGGAAAACCCAATTATTTTGAAGATACCATAATATCATTAAAATATGTTTATGCATATAGCAAACTTTTAACAATAAATTGTCTTAGCTAAAAGTTGTACTTTACCGTTATAATTATTTCTTAATATTTTGTTACAAATTCGGAGAAATAGCCCTTAAGGAAAACCTTGTATGAAAATATTTGTTATCTTTGTAACAAAGAAAAAAAATATAATAAACAAAGCTATCACCACATTGAACAAACAGTAAATTATTAATCCCTTTAGAATAGAAAGATATGGTTTTATATTTTTTACATTATTTGTTCTACAGTTCCTTTCTGTGCTTTCTTTCAAATGCAAAATATTATGTCAAGTGTTGATCTCTATATTTTCATAAGGAGAAAATTTGTATGAAAAAGTTAAACAAAAGGCCATAAAAACGTTATAATATGTATATTTTACAGGGCTGTAAATATTAGCATTTATTGATTTTACCCAGAAAAATTGCCTAGACAAACGGAAAAACAGACAAACATAGGGACAACAAATTAATCCTAAAAGAGTTTTGTTTTTTCATTTTGCGTAAAGAGACCTGAACATTTCAAACTATGATACAAATAAATTTCTATATTTTAAACACTTGGCGATTTATCCCAAGGCTAAACAGGTGTCCCAAAAGTCAACGCTTTCCCTTGGAAGGCTGGTAGGCCAGCTCATGACTGACCAGAATATCAAATTATGACCTCAACAAAAAGTAGATAGTCTTCGAGTTGATGGTACTTTTATAAATTCGAATAGATTTTTGAGAGTCAAAAGCTAACCAGTTCTAAACTCTAAGAATAAAATTTTTGTTGCGCAACTCTGAATAGTCATGCTATTGATAAAGTCAAAAATAAACCTCGAAATGCTGTTACATCAGGAAGAAAAATAAAAACCCAATTTATGAGCAATTTTTAGTACTCGTAATTAGGTTAGTTCGATACCACACCCTGAAAAAAAATGTCCTATGTTAGTTTTGCAAATTGTCTTAAATAACGGCTCGTCAAATATTGTTTTTCAAATGATCTGGCAATTTCTGTGTATTACTTTTGAAAAAAAAGTTATTGCTATTTTACTACCAAAGGAGCTGCGTATTTTTTTAAATAATTAGAATTTAGAATGAAAGAGTGGCGGGCAGTAAAAATATTTGACGTTCATTAGAAATGCCGTTTAACACGCGTTAGAGTGAGATAAATAGTGACGCTATTTAAAATGAGTTGGAATGAGATAGTAACGCAGTTAAACGTGGTTGAATGAGAGAGGCATAATTGATATAGGCTACAGTGAGATAGATAGTGACGTGGTGCATTCCTTCTGAGAATACTTGTTAGTTTCCACTTTTTGTAATAACAACTTTAGTAAAAATTTTTTGTAAAGAAATTTTTGGTCCAATTTATTTTCCCGCAAGTGTAAAACCAGCTCAAAGGGCGAAAAATATTTAAAGAATGGGTAATGGTGACAATTAACCGTCACGATATTATTATGTATCTCTAAAGGAGTGTCTGAAATGTTCCGAGGGTCAACTGATAAATCAAACACTCAAAAAACCACTTTTAGCCGACCATAATAAATTTACGTCCCGACGTGATAGCAAGTAGGATCAATGCCGTGTGACGATGATCGAAATACACTAATAAATTAGATAAAATAAAATACGTATTACTTTTGACCCTGCCTCGTCCACTCTATTCGTATTTTTGCTATGGTGACGCGAGCTTAGAGACCGGGACGAATTTCCCCCGCGCGCTATCGTAAAATAGAATAAGCCACGCCCGGAACTGGTTTTTGTTTTGGCTATGTCATACTCTTAAGTATAAAGACGGATCGAGTTACATTAATTTCTTTCGCGATACGCGACATGTTTTGAATTCTTTCCGAATTTGTTATCAAGCGAGCGAGGGTCTCTCGGTAGCGGACGAAGTCTTAATGTAATATATTTTTCAATGCATGTGCTCGTAAAGGCCCACTTTTTATGCATCAAAACCGAACAAAAAGTCGATTATTTGGCCCTAGGGCTTTATTATTATTATTTTTTTTTATTTATTTATAATGGTTGGCTAACCTGCAGCCTTTCCTGTGTACCATAGATATTATACTTTTTTTTCCACTGTTTAACGGCTCTGGATACAGTCTTTTTGAGCCAATTATAACTTAAAGTTCCCAAGATTATATTTATTTTCATTTCCTCACACTATGCATTGAAAAACGTAGTATGATACACGGGCGTAAAAGCAATAAATTACTCGGTTACGTTCTCGTAATTTATTTCTTTTCGCCCTAGTAGCATAAACTACTATAAATAATCTATGTCTGTAGGTAATAGTTGTATGTAATAAATAATAATATGGGGAAATACACGGAAATAATAAAGGTTGGGTTAACTTAAATTTAATAATAAATACACTGAATAAAATAAACAGTATAGGAATAAGTAAATTAATAGGTATATAATTAAAGTGAATGTACGGGATTCATGATTTTGATAAAAATCACTTACTACTATATACTTGCTAACTACTTTTCTAACGTATAGAATAAAATGTAGCCCTAGCTGTGCAGAGCAGAGACTAAGAAAACTGGTAAGATTGATTGCTAAGATTGGTTATCCATCCTTACATTATGGCAATGGATATATATATAGTAAGTATTTTTGATCGGGATAGCCGACTAGTTTCAGCAGATTCAGACTGCCTTCTTCTGAGCGAGTGAAGACGCTTCCGCGACGACGTGGCGTCTCGCACCCCGCACCCCGCGCTACGCGGGATGACATCGGTAATTTATTAAATTCGACAGTAAGTTGTAATGTAAAAAGTAATTTTACTGCCTATAAGCGTTAGAAGTCTTACTGTGAAGTGATCAGTTAAAATAATAAAAGTGTCTGATGTGTTTCTCAAAAAACCGTGTAATTTCCTCAAAAATGTGATAAATTGCTGGATCCAGCTGGACCGATGTTGGTCCAGAAAAAATCCGGCTGGACTGAAAACGCTGCTACATTGCAATCCCTGGTGACTTGGTTAATCGGTTTAGTGAAAATAATATGTAGTAGACTATATCTACTACTAACATATATAAGCATGACTAACAAAAACGCACTAGCTTTAAGTTTACTCAATAGAAAAAGTTACCTCTAAAGCTCCTCAAATCATACAACCTCGAAATTTGTATTAAAAATAACCAATTGACCCGTAAGTAAATCTTGGATTATTTTTTGATTTTTTTTTCTTTAGATTTGTATTAAAAATAACCAGTTGACCCGTAAGTAAATCTTGGATTATTTTTTGAATTTTTTTTCTTTAGCGCGGGTTTCTCTGATTTCCTAACGTAACAGCCACGGTTCAGAGTGCAAACAAAAAAAACGGTCAAGTGCAAGTCAGACTCGCGTACCTAGGGTTCCGTATCGTAGATAAAAATTTTAATTTTGTCATTTCTTAATATTTATAATATTTTTCCTAAAAGAAAAACAATTAATATTTCCTATAATCTTTACGTAAACACATATTAACATGATTTTTTTCATATTTTTCGGTTCTGGAGATAAGGGGGAAATACATTTTTTTGTGGTTTTTCGAGGATTTCTTTAAATAGATGCAGGTAAATATAGCTTAGCTATATATTTTTACAATTAGATAAATCTCATTTGTGTTCAACTTTTTTTAAATCGTTATCTATTTCATTTTATCGTCATTTTTTTATATTTTTTGGTCCACTAGTTTCGGAGATAAGGGAGGGGACATACATTTTTTATGGTTTTCCCAAGTTTTCTCGTAACCATTGCCAGTAAATATAGTAAAAATATATATTTTTAATCAACATTTTAATATCTACAATTTAATACCCATATTGTATTTTTAGGATAATATTTTTGATTTTTCTCTCTTTTGTTTTGGAAACATTTTGAACAATTTTAATTATGCAAATTATTTTGTGCGCCATGTTATGTTGGCATTTTAATGCTATTTTTGTGCCAAATTTTAAGTCTTTACCTTTAACGGTGCTACAGTTATGAGGCTGTGACATACGGACGGATGTACAACGGAGTTTGCCATAAAGGTTCCTTTTGTACCTTTTAGGTTCCACGGAACCCTAAAAATACTTTATGAATAAATATAATTTTAGTTGTATTAGCTTTTTATTTGTAGTTTTAGCAATTATATGATAATAATAAAAAAAAAATTAACTTTATATTTTCGATATATTTCGGCCTCATCAGTGAGGCCGTCATCAGCCGAGTCGTGATGAGGCCGAAATATATCGAAAATATAAAGTTTATTATTTTTTTTATTATTATCATATAATTGCTAAAACTACAAATAAAAATACTTTAGATTTCAGTTCCGATGATTTCTATATGTATTCTTAAGTACTGTAAACATTATCACCGCTCGGTGTGTCAAAGTTCAAGCCGAGGAACCATCTGTAAATAAAATAATTATCACGGTGATATTGCAAATGTTTGAATATTAAATTGTACAGAAGGCCAACAACTTCTAGTAGGAAGTAGTTCATAACAGTGTATCTCGTACAAGGCAGCACATGTTCGAGATAAAATGTCACTTTTTGATGTGATTTTTTAAACGTCAAGTATTAATTTGATAATTCTAAAGTAATGAATTCGTGCGTTGCGTTTTTTTTTTATTGTTTAACTAAAGCGCAAATAGTGTTATTTTGTGTGTTAAATAAAAAATAATAGATTATAAATTTCGTAATAATGTGGAAATTATTATGGGGTGTAACGTTTTTTATTTTAAATTTTGCGAAGGCATACAAGGTTTTAGTGGTGTTTCCATTTCCTGGGAAAAGTCATGGTATACTAGGCAATGGATATGTGAGGGCCCTTTTGGAGGATGGTCATGAGGTGATTATAATTATTTAATTAATATAATAACATAAGTTGTGTATTTTATTTATGTACATATATTAGAAATAAACTACATATTTTAATTTGAATTTGTATTCTTTATGCAAAGATTTTGTATAGAAAAAGTACCAAGTTAAATGAACACGAAGTTTTTTTAGGTAACCTACATATCTGCGTTTCCATATCAGACTGCAAATCCTAACTTCACTTTCGTGGATGTCAGCGACAATAAAAACTATTTTGCAAGTAAGTTAAATCCTCGGTACATACTACAATTCTCTCCCCTTTGCTTTTCTCCATTTTCATCAATGAGATCACTCATAATCTCTCCTCGCATTTTCACCTTTATGCTGATGATCGTCAGATTAACACACACTTTGATACTGGTACTGATCCAGGTAATAAGGATGCCAAACTTGCTAATGCAAAGAACGCAATTAATACTATGAATACTGATTTTGATTGCTATTTAGACGTGGGCTCAACACTTTGGTCTATTACTAAACCCACTCAAATCACAAACCATCATTATTGGTAGTAAGCGGTTGAGAGATACCTTTGATTTTGAGCTGCTGACTCATATCTTTTACAATAATGTCCATATTCCATTCTCTGATAAGGTCAAGAGTCTTGGCCTTATCATTGATTGTAACTTGTCTTGGCAAGCTCAGATCAATGAACTAAGCAGGCGTATTCACTTTTCGTTTCATTCTCTGAAAAGGCTTCAAAATGTGTTACCAATCAAAACGAAGGAGATGCTTGCACAGACTTTGCTTCTGCCTCTTCTTGACTATGCCGATATATGTTTCATAGATGCCACTAAGGAGAAAGTGAGTAAACTTGAACGCCCCCAAAACCTTGGTATTAGATTCATCTACAGTTTGCGCAAGTATGACCATGTGTCTGATTTTAGACGTAAATTAGGATGGCTTCCTATCCGTTTGCGAAGAAACTCACACATGCTTGCATTACTGTTTAACATCCTAAGCAATTCCTGCGCCCCTCAGTACCTACGAGATCGTTTTCAGCTTTTACCTCCCCGCACTAGACCTCAGAGAGCTTGCGACACCAGGACCCTCCAAGTACCTTCCTGTAATACAGACTTCTACTATAAATCCTTTACAGTTCGAGCCATTCGATTATGGAATAGTCTGTCTAGTAATATTAGAGACAGCCCATCTGTATCGTCATTTAAAGGAAAGCTTAAACAGTATTTTCTCTCTAAGAGTTAATTTTTGGTTTTACTTATCTGCATTTTATTAGTTAGAATATGTATGTGTTTAATATGTTTGATTAATATTTATATTATTAAATAATGTTATTTTATGTACGTTTATTTTGAGTAATTAAGTACTGTTTATTTATTGGATGTAATTATATGTAAAAGTATAGGTATATTTGCAAGTATTATTGCTTATTAATTAAATTTATTTTTTTATTAAGTTTTCTGTTTTTAAAGTTGTGCACAATTATTTGCCCACCATTCTCACTACCTTTTCACCACATTGAAGGTTGGCTGGAAGAAATTTTTATTCAAGTATGTTATATTATTTAAGTTTTTTGTGCAATAAAGAATAAAGAGTACAATGGTGAACAAAATAATATCCCACTAATTCCATCCCATCCTTTCTACTTGTATTATAAATGCGAAAGTTTGGATGGATGGATGTTTGTTACTCCTTCACACCGTGACTACTGAACCGATTGGGTTAAAACTGTACAAAAATGTAGTTCTAGACCTGGAATATTAAATAGGCTACATTTTAACCAATGAATTAGTTCCCATTAGACGGCATAGGGGTGTCAAGTTCCTATAGAAAAGTGATGTACTGTTACTCTTTCACGCCATGACTACTAAACCGATTGGGCTGAAACTTTGCAAAAATATAGTTCTAGGTACCTTGAAAAGGATATAAGCTTCTTTTTATCACATAAATCAGTTCCTATGGGAACAAGAAATAGTGTTGATCAGAGACGCGACCCGGCCTTCAGCCTCGCCAAACATACTATACTTGAAGATCAAATCAGTTATCAAAGGCCACCAAAGACACATTAGCAGAGGATTAATTCAAAAAACTCAATGTCAAAAAAAATTGTCGATCTAAATAGCGGCTCGGCTTTCGGCTTCGCCAAAGACGGAAACGTGTCTTGTCTTGTTGAATCATAGGGATCAAATAGAGATTATGAGAACCAAAAACACTCCAAATACTCAAAACTAGAGTCAAGTCAACGACATACTAAAAAATTAATTACTGACAAATTTTAACAGATTCGATTCGATACGACTATACAAAAACTAAATCAACGCGGGTGAAGCCGCGGGCAAAAGCTAGCTATGACATAATTGATTGATCTAGGCGTTACTCTGAGGAAGTTAATTTGCCACATTTAAATAAAGATTATATTACAAAGACACACATTACAGACAGGTGTTTTGAAGTGGATACTTCTATATTATTAGCATAGAACATGCACGTCACTTCCGTGTTCGAGTTCACGAAATAATTTCGCAGATGAAGGTTTTTTCGTATTTAGTACTTGACAATAAAAGTACTTTGACAGGGGTGTTCTTTCGTAAGAATACTTTAGGACAATTTAATTTTTTTTTTGACGAAATATTATTTGATTTCTTATTACAGATTATTACGACTTTTAATCGTTGATTATTTTTTATTAGTTATTATTAATAACAAATTTATGCTATTTCAATTCAATTCAATTCAAAATCCTTTATTGCACACAAGAATAAAACGTATTACAAGTATCAGTAATCTTACAGTTTCAGCAAAAGGCGAGCTTATCTATGAAAGAAATTTCTACCAGCAAACCCTTGGTGATAGAATCGAATAAACAAAAAGTGAGCATTTCATAAGTGCACACAAAGACAAAAAACTGTTTAAAATGCATAAGTGTAAAAAAAATACTATTTAATACTAGTGTACATCAATTGACTGTAAGATATATTAAATAAAATAAATAAATATTTTAAAAAATATATAAAATTAGTAACAATAATAAATATTATAACAAAACAATATCAATATAATTATGAATAGTATCATTATGCATACAAATACTTACATTAGCAAAAGGAAATAGACATCTTTTATCCTGAACAACAATCCTACCTATTCGTATAATAAAGTAGTGAGGGTTTATTTTTTTATTTTTAGTTTTTCGATTCCCGGATGAGACAAGCGAATTTTAGAAGATCTTTGGATGCAGTTTTGTTTCTTTTAAAAAATAAAGGAATGTTTCCTTTCAGTAAAATAAGCTAACTAAAAGATTTAAGGTAGCTCCCCTGCACGGCCCTTAAATTTTTTCCACTCTGTATATACATATTGTATATTCGTGTAGTAGCAAATAAATATATTTATATTTCTAATTACAAAGCATCTTTAAACTTTTTAATTTTTTTTTCTTCTATATGTTAACTACAAAACCGAATTAGAATAAATAAAAAACGGCTCGTTAAACTCACACTCGTGTTTCAATAACTTATTTATGTGCCAGTTGTTTAAACTACTATTTTGATGCTGTATGAAAGTTGACAAATTTACTACTATGTAAATACAAGTACAAGTAAGTAAGTACAAGTAATTTATATTACTTGATACCTGCTCCTAAGCTCGAGTGTTAATCAATTTATATACTAAATTCAATAAATAACACCATCAGTGCTGGACATAGGCCTCCCCAATATTACGCCACTCTCAGCGGTCCTCAGTCATCCTCATCCAGCCGCCACCCGCAACGTCCTTCAGATCGTCAGTCCAGCGGGCACGAGGGTGGCCGACGCTGCGCTTTGCTGTACGTAGTCTCCATTCCAATGCCTTAACGGTTATCACGTCGGCGACAAATATTGGCAGTCCACTGCCACTTCAACTTACTGATTCGGAAGGTTATGTCGGTCACCTTCGATCTCTGACGGATTGTGCTCCGTTAGAGATATATATATACTAATGTATAACACATCTAACATTATTGTTTTGAACTTTCAGTGGACATGTTGAACCTCAGGGCTTTGTTGGACAAAGAGTTGGACTTAAAAGACATCCGCAGCTTTTGGGGCGGCATGTACAACGTTAGTGTTGGCACTGCTTCGAATAAGAATGTTCAGAATTTAATGCGAGACCCGAAAATCAGCTTCGACGTAGTGATTATCGAGTGGTTGTTTAGCGAAGTTATGAGTGGGTAAGTACTCATAACGGTTACTTAGGCAGTGCAAGTATATAAGGTTACTTTGATTGATATAACCAAATTTATACCGATAATGACCATAATGATAATTTTGTACGTCAGCTCACGCAAATTATTATGGTAAAATTATGTTTTTTATAAAAATGTATACGGCAAAAGTAACTACAATTATCTATCAACAGCTGATATTTTTTCTTGATTTAAGGGTTTGTTCCATAGTAAAAGTTGTTTGTATATGTCATGCGCAGATCGTAGAATTGGGCAGATCGTAAAGTATGAAATCGAAAATCTTTAACCAAAAGTCAAAAATACGTGTATAAAAAGTAATAAATAAATTTGGGGGACCACGCTAAGCGGAGCGGAGCGAGGCAACTCACCCAATTTTTACAGAAATACGATATGTCCAGGCAGATCATGATATGCCCAATTCTACGATGTGCCGACGTCATACAGACGAGTTACATTTCTACTTTTCGGCTTTTTTACGTCTGAAAATCTTGCTCGTGTATATTATTATCTATGGTATTTTCATCACCTGTACCATTCCTTATAGTTTGTCAGAAAATAATTAGACATACATACTCGTACTAAGTGGGGACTCTTAAAAAAAAGGCTCCTTATAAAATCAATAAATAATTGAACAATAATGTACTAAGGCATGGTGTTATAATAATAGTTAATCTTAGTCATAATAGTCGTTAGTATAATTTTCTAATAAAAGATTTCTCGAAATAATTGACTGTAAAACAGGTAGACAAACTTATAAATTCAATATAGATAAACCCAGATTTCTCCTGTCTTGTTTTTTCATCCCTTTAATTTACTTAATTCCAAGTAAATTAAAGACATCATATTGCTAAGTGTCTATAAGATTTTTTAACGTAATTGTATTTAACTTCGTTGTATTTATTACAATCCATATATAACTTCAGATAACTTCAGACAGCAGTGGTAGCTCGGGGGTAGAACGCTGGCCTCTCAATCATGAGATCCAGGTTCGATCACCAGTCGGGCATGCACCAATTTTCAGAATTTATATGCATAGTATTTGTTCTTATTTACCACTTGCTGAAGGAAAACATCGTAAAACCTGCATGCCCTAAAAAAGCGTGTATTTTTGCCCGAAGAATGGCGATAGGGTTCAGTATAACTATATATAGTTATACACCCGATAATATATATATATGTATACATATATAATACATACGGGCACTGGCAGCCGCCGTTTGACAACGACAGTGAACGCCGCGTCGTCGTTTTAATAACGACACTGGCCTTGATAATGCCGAAATTGTATCGGTGAAACGGTTTGCATACAGTCAACAACAATCACACGTCAGTGTTCAAGCCGTATGTAATAATAATTTAGTATGTCAGCTCACGCGAGTTTTAATAATATTACAGTGTAAATAGTGCACGTATATTGCATATTATGTAAATTGGATCACTACGGAGTGAGGGGCAAATCTTTGGCGTTATTGAAGTCATATCTTAGTGATCGTATTCAAAAGGTAGACATTAACGGGGTTAAATCATGTGGAGCATTAGTTAAAATGGGTGTCCTGCAGGGTTCCATATTAGGGCCCTTGCTGTTTTTAATTTACATAAATGACCTTCCTTATTTAGTTAAAGACTTAACGAAGATTAAATTAATCTATTTATATTTCCTCCTTTCAGATTATCGGCAGTATTCGACTGTCCTTTCATCTGGTCGTCATCCATGGAGCCACACTGGATGGTGCTGCAGCTGATTGACGAGATACCCAACCCATCGTACAACATTGATACTCTGTCTGTTGATGTACCGCCTTTGACCTTCACTCAGAGGGTCGAAGAATTGTTCAAACAAGTCTATATTAAGATCTTTACTGCTGTGTAAGTTTTTGCTTTACTTGAATTTTGATTTGAATAGTTATTTTTTTAATTTTTAATTTAATACATTTAAAGTACAGGTTTACAGAAACTTAAATCTAATACGCTATACCTACTAAAATAATTTACAAATAACATTTGTGTTTACAAATACAAATAACAAATAATTACACTATACTACTCTTTTTTGCATCTTTCTCACATAAGCTCAGACATTCACGAAATACGTTCATCAAACTATCAGCAAACAGATCACATATATTATAGTGTCATCGTAGTAGTAAATAAGAATTACATATTCAAAAAATAATGATTGAAATGAAAACAATATTTTTAATATACCACGTTTTTAAAACGGACTAAAACATAAATGAAGATTTGTAAAAATTGATGTATGAATTAGTTCCTCCTAAGTCACTAACAATGAGTTCATCTCCTAAATGAAGATTTTTATGAAAATCAATTACGTAAAAAGCTAAATACAGTAGTCAAATTATTTTTTCGATATTTAAAAAATTACAGAGTTATTAGATCGTGACGTCATCGTTCCTAACGGCGAACTTACTAAAATGACAGAGTTATTAGATCGTGACGCCATCGTTCCCAACGGCGAACTTACTAAAATGACAGTTTTTGATCGTGACGCCATCGTTCCCAACGGTGAACTTACTAAAATGACAGATTTTTAGATCGTGACGCCATCGTTCCCAAAGGTGAACTTACTAAATTGGATAAATATCACTGCTCTAGTGCTCATAGCTTCGGCAGATAAAATTTTTATTCAAAATGAAAATAAATATTATATATAAATAAAAATTATCAGTAATTATTTAAAAAAAAAATGCGCACATGGCCATTACATATTATATATAAATATCGGTACGTATGTAGGAATAAAGGAAAAAATTAGAAAAATAATAATAGTGATAATAAAAGGTGTAAAACTGACTGAAGGAAGGTACAAAATTCAAGGTCAAAGAATTACATTTTTATAAATGTCTTAACCTGTGCGTAAATATATACTTATTTTTATTATACATAGGTACATTATTGTAGCTTGTTTCACTAGCTTTCTAACGACATATAATTGTAACATAAATTAATGTAGGGAATTTTTATTATATAGTAATTTTGCAATTATGTCGTTTTAGTCAAGATCATGGCTCGGTAACACTCAACAGGTTAATCAGTTACCATAGAAAATGTACTAATATTCCACTGCCTACAAGAGTCGACTACCTATTGCACTGCAAAACTACACCTGATATGAACTTGTGTGAGCTTTACAAACGATATGAATTGTTGTGTTAGCTTGTCAACTTGGTAGGGAAAAAAAGTTTATGAAAATCCGTAAAACGAAAGTTGATCAGATCACATACATCAAAATGAAGTCTGATCTATGAATATTTATAATTTTGTGTCAAAAACATAATCTGTCTTCAGGAACTACGCCCATCTAGAAAAGGAGACTTACGAGAAATACTTCGGCCCAGTAGTTTCAGCTAAGGGTCGGTCGCTGCCCCCCTTTGAAGAGGTCAAATACAACGCGTCACTGATGCTGGGGAACTCCCATGTCTCTCTCGGCGAACCCTCACGACTGCCACAGAGTTACAAACCAATTGGAGGATATCACATTGATCCAAAACTGAACCCTTTGCCAGAGGTAAGAATACAGAGCGAGCCTGAAGTTAGCCGCCCCCTGCCTGCGATGTTGCGGCGTCAGTTTTTTGAATTTAGAATAACGTCAATTATCAATTAATATGATATCCATGTCACGGAGGTGACTAAGGAAATTTTAAGTTAGTCCGCCATCTTGGGGCGTCGGCCAGATTACATAGATTTAAGGTCATATTATTTAACTTATTGTATTCCCCTCGTCAAATTTTTTTTTATACCCATGTCTAGGGGTTTGATATAGAAATTATGTTAAGGTGTGTTAATTCGAAAACCATTTCGAAATTTTGGTTTTATACGCCGTATTTTAGAACTTGTGGTCACAAAAACCTCATGATCTTGAGTTAAAAGCACTTGTTCAAACATTATCACTGTTTACGTTACTCAAAGCTAGTGCCTGGAGTCAGTGAAATATTTTAGTTAACATCTTCCCTTGAAAATTGAGTAAAATCCGAAAACGGTTGGGAGAAAACAAAAATAAAGTGAAACTTTAATGTAAAAGCGCTTATAACTCAAGATTTGTTTCAAATTTCACCAAGTGCCGAAAATCGAAAATATAAATTTTAAAATTTTCAAGTGCCGTTATATCCGAGAATTCTTTAAAAAAAAAAACATGAAAAAGTAACATTTAGTTTATATACCAAAATAATGAAAACTTATATCCTAAAATGGCATATATTTTCCGAAAAAAATATCTTAGAAATTAAGCTATCGGAATTGGTTAAAAACACACAACGGAACGCAGCCAATAATAGTTATTTATGATATTAGTGCGGTAAGTTGGTTTTTACAAACGAGTAAACGAATGTAAGCTAGTCACGAGTTTGTAAAAACCAATTTCCGCACGTGTGTCATACAACGTTTTTCAACACATTTGCGAGAAAACAGGCAATGAAACAAACTTGTTCATTGAACAATTTTTAATAGCAAATAAGAAATTATACACATAGGTCACTACTCTTGGAAAGAAAGTAATTCATTGAAGTAAGCCATCAAAACATTTTCAGAGAATGATTGAGTATTTCTTCGAGTCTTCCATGATATAAAATTACTCTTAATAATTAAACCATTTTCTGCAATTTGCATATCGGATTCGTCACTTGAATTCATATTATTATTTTGTTTATTATTCGGAAAGTCGCAACAAACAATCTTTGACGTTTCTAATCTGATATGAAAATGGGCTAACTAAAATGGCGCACTTTTGCAATGCCAATGGCGCCACGTGAATGTGGTGAAAATTAGAACTACATCTTTCGTTTCATTTTCTCTTTAATATTAAAGTGAGACAGACGTATTGAGCAAAAGCGCTTCCAAGGAGTTTCGGTCATTCAGCTTATTTATTCTCGTAATGTGAAACTCCTTGGTGGAATTCTTATATATTTTTATGGAAATTTAAAAAAAAACCGTAAAGGATGGCGATGGCACGGCGCTATACAACGGAGGATGCGGTAAAATAGGTACTTAGGTGAGAGTACCTATTTTACCGCACGTTCCATTGTATGGTGCGTAATGTTAAACTTTCGAACAATGTATATAGGCTTTGTAAATGCAATTTTTGAGCAAATGTGTTGAAAAATTTATTACTTTCCACAGAACTTAAGGAAGATTATGGATAACTCCAAACATGGTGTCATATACTTCAGTATGGGATCGAACTTGAAGAGTAAGGATCTTCCAGGGATCATCAAAAAAAGTCTTCTGAAAATGTTTGGTGATCTTAATTATACTGTGCTTTGGAAATTCGAAGAAGAAATGGAAAATATTCCCCAAAATGTGCACATTCTAAAATGGGCACCTCAACCTAGCATTTTAGGTGCGTAAAAACATGTGTTTAAGAGGCTATGCGAATTTTATTTTTGTCACTGTCACTCCAAGCGAAAACACGCTCAAAGCGAGAGGGGCGGATTCAGGGCGGAAGCGAGAAAATTTCAAACATCAAATCTCTAGATATTGTTGAAACACACCTAATAAAATATGTATGAGTTCTGTATATGGTTCCTATTCGTCAAACGAGGAGAAAAAGTGTGTTTGAAGACCTCATTTCAACAATTATTTCTATCGCGGAAAATTTATACACACATGTTTTCCAATTTCAAAACCCTAGATTATATAGTCAAAATGCATATACCAGAAACTGATTATAATTTTCTATGTATTTCATGAAATAAACAGAAAAGAAACACTCATATTTTTTTCGCATATCGCCTTAAGCCAAACCCAAGCATACGTGGTTAATATCATTTCCTTCACATTTCACCTCATTTTTGCACTCATCTTCACCTCGCAAATATCTATGAAAGAAGAAACATGAAGATAAAAAAAAGAAAGTCATATTGACAAGAAAAAACGAAACTAAAATGACACAAGAAATATTAAAAAAGGGGAGAATTTGCGAAGACTACAAGAAGGTGAGTATGCTCATTCTTTCCCTTCGGGCCGATCTCATACCATCCATATCGGTCTGAGGACTTTCCTATCCTTAGACCCGTATGCTCAGGCTAGTTTTTCAAAATTTTATAAAGAGTTTTATAAAATCAAAACCGCTAAAGTAACATGTCTTAGCAGACCATGTAATTTTGACACAAGCAGTCATTGATGCCGTTTTATAGATGTCTTATAGCATTTCTGCAAATATGTTATAAAGCTCCTCTTTCAACCCCGAATGATACATAATGTTGTCGATTCGGTGTAGCACGACTTAAGGGCCTTACTATTGCCAAATGGGAACTTTCTAAAGCCTACTCCTCGTTTACGGCCAAACCAAAAATAATGAAAAAATGTATTATGAATAATCAGCTCTTAGACAACATATGCAACATTATTCTATTTCATACCACCAAAACTTCTACATGAAAAAATGTATTAACTAAATGGTGTTTTTAAGCTTGAATTTCCTACTGCTCCTAAGTGGCTTGGCCGATTGAATTCATTTATGCTTTGATAAATAGATAAACCTGATAGCTATAAACATAACATAGAAATATTCAATCGAACAATCACGTCCAAGTGAAAAGTATAATTTTCTCCTATTTCGCCCTTTCAAGGACGCAGCGTGCGTCGTAACAGCCACTATGCATTGCGCGCTGATATGAACATTATTTTAATGTCGTTTCCGTTGATATTCGTACTGACAAATATCGAGCTGCTAATTTGGCGATGGTAATCGCCTTAACTTATTTGACAGGACTAACTGTCTTTGTCTTTTCGGTCCAGAAACAAAAAGACGGAGCACTTAAATTAAGTTTAGTCCTAATTTAAGTCGTGTTAAACCAAATCGACACCATTATACAGAAATTCCTAATTCCCAACTAGTTTAGTTTTTGAGATAGCACCCGTAATAAAAATGTTCTAAAACTGACACTTTGACGACCCCCCCTATTATTTATAATATACATACAATAAAAAGAATAATATGATATTATATATAATAATAAATGATTCGACTGATGACGGCCCCATACCGAGGGCCGAAATATATCGAGTTAATTTTTTTTTAATTGTTTTAATAATAGTACTAATCAAAAAGAATAATAAATGTATTTGTACTCTAATCCAGATGCCAGAAAAAAAGATTTTTTTTGGCTCCGTTTTTTGGTTCCGTTCCCGAAAGTTGTGGGACCTGACGGAAATCAAACGGGATTACTAAGCCTCTGCTATCTGTATCTCCGTTAGTCCGTCCGTCTGTCACAGGTGTCTACAGTCGTTATAAAGTAACCAGTTTAAATTTTCACACAATACGTGTTAGTATGGCCCACTGATTATGATATCTATGGATTCTCTGTCTATGGTATTTATTTATTTATTTAGTTTATTCAGGAAATTAACAGCGATATAATATACTCTAAACAATATTTCAAAACTTAAACTAAGGCCAATAACAAATTTCCCCAACTGTAAAAAATAATAATCAAAACTTAACTAATTCGTTAGTCCGAATTTAGACTACTCTTATATTTAAACATTTAAAGAAAATTAAGCAACTTAACCAAGTACCTAACGTAATCTTATAGTTTAATTTGCTCATTTGTTCGACAAGATGTTATGGCCTCAGAAATGGCAAAAAAAAATAAAAGAATATTTTTTTTACGTTTTCAGTCCCCCCCCCCTATCTCCGAGACAAGGGACCTAAATAATAGGAAAATAATCATGGTAATAAATGATTACGTAAAGATAATAAAAAGATAACAAAGATAATACAGGAAATATATATCGGTTAGTGATCCGTAAGCAGCGGGAACCGCGAATTGTATGTCTAACGCTACCATTTTAGCGGCTTGTTTGTATCGCCTTAATGTTGCTATGACATTGTTGTAATTTACTGTTTTTAGGGTTCCGTGCCCGTATTGTGTGGCGGTATGGGACCCGCGACTCTCACTTAGCTATTCAAATATGGGACACCCCCTGAAAATTATAATTTATTTGAATATTTTATTCAAAATTTGGTTTTGGGTCAGCATTTTAAATATAATATCCAAATTTCAGACAATTTCGTCTACGAGCTATAGACCCTGACATAAGGACAGACGGACAGACGGATGGACATCAGAGTAACATTAATAATTGTAATAATTGTATAATTGTATTGTGTAAGTTTATGTATTCGTTTATTTTAGCTTTAGTAATTAATCATAATGTACTCATGTAGTCTATTTTACATTTACATGCTCCCCTCTATTTGTTATTTTCTCACCTTCTCTTTCACCCAAAGGTTGCCTGGTAGATATTGCTATTAGCAATAAGTGCCGCCTTTGTACAATATAAATGTTTTTTAAGTGTCCTGTTTTTATGTATTTTGTAAATGTACATAAGTGTAATAAATAAAATAATTAAATTAATTAATAGGGCTCCGTATTGCTCCAGAAAATAAATGGCAAATATTTCAATTCCAGCTCATCCAAATTGCTTACTCTTCATCACCCATGGAGGTCTTCTCTCCACCACTGAGGCCATCCACTACGGAGTGCCTATTGTTGGGATACCAGTCTTCGCGGACCAGTTCATCAACGTTGGCAGAGCAGTCAGAAAGGGGTTCGCGAAGGAAGTCACGCTTTCTTATGATTTAGCTGATAAACTTAAAGAAGCTATTGAGGAGATTCTTCGTGACCCGAAGTAAGATTTTTATTTTATTTATTTATGTACAGAAATCAACAACGATATATAATAATGATAAAACAAATAACATATAACTTAATATTAAGGCCAATTACATATTTCAATTTTGGTTAATTTTTACATAAAATAGTAGTTCTTAAACAGCTAATTTCTTAAAATATAAAACAAATACAAAAAAAATTAAAACTTGAAATAACCTAACAGTTTATAAGGGAAGGGGACTAAATTCGCTCAGTTATCAATCTGGGGGTATTTCTGGAAAAGAGAGAGAAATTTCTTCAGTCATAACTTCAATAATGTGCAAAGTTTTTCACTTGTTTTCAAAGAAATTTTGTCAAGGTCCTTGCTACTGAATAATAACAGAGATATGTCTTGTATGTAAGGTATGTATATTAATTATGATTAAAATTTCTTTATGTTATGATGTTAGAGTAGGGTGACTCAAAATTCCACTTTTTTCGAATTTCATAAAACATATTTTAATAGCCTAAGAAAATCTATAGCACTATACCTGAGTTTCCTATATCTGATCTGACATCGAGTATTTAGTAAAATATATAAACGATTAACGATTAAATAGTTTAGCAGAAGTTTAACACAGATAGATATAGGTCTAAAAACATATTTTTTGCTTCCAAGTGTTAACTGTGAAATGCAAGTCAGTCCACACTCGGTGCACCCGCGTTTTACCGACGATTATTACGTCACAACGTGGTGGGTAGTGAGCCCTATGGCCGTTCTTTGGGCACAAATACGCTTTTTAGTTTTAAGGCATGCAGGTTTCCTCACGATGTTTTCCTTCACCGTTCAGCAAGTGGTAAGTATTATAGGTTAATAATCATACAATATTATAAAGAAAGTATTTAGTAGAAAAACAAATATACGAGAATATTATTCTATGTTGTCTTATCTTATCATTATAAGATTTATAAGTCGTATTATTGCAATTATTACTTTAAGATATCGAGCACTCAATGCATGAGTTGCAGGATTCATAATTGGAACGCTAGATAACTCGAGTATGTTTTTAATCAGATAGGGTTGTTTAATATGAGGGCCTACTCCGAAGTGACAAAATTCTATCGAAAAACTTTCAATCGTATATCCATCTCTATCACACTCTATGCGTGCGTCAGAGATGGACGTATGCTCGAATGATAAACGATCGACCGAATCTTTTTGGGAGTGCCGGGCCTGATTTTATTTTTATTTATATTTTATTTTTTAGTTTCTTCTTAATGCAAGTATAATCTCTACAAATTATGTGTCAGGTGTGTCTGTCTGTTTGTATACCTATTAATTTATAACTACACTGACTGGATTTTAAGGCTCCGTACCATGGGTACTGGCAGGGTTATTGCCAGGGAGGTGCACTATATAATATAATACTATATACTATATACTATATAATATAATACTAATTTGCTTCCTTGTATATAATGTTAAATAATATTAGTTGTCGAAATGTGAAAACAAATTTTAAAAATTTTGCACAATCCTAATAGAAAAAGTTGTTCATATAAACATGTTCTAAATATGTTCCAAATTATGCCAAATAATTTAATTTAACCTTGTATAATTATACCTATAGGAACTAATACAAGGCAATGCTTGCAAGGTAATTTTTATATTTTCGTGTATATTTTTCCAAGACAGGGGGTTGCACCCCCTTGCACCCTGATAATGGCGAGCATGCTCCGTACAACGCTAAATGCACATTCTATTTACAGTATATTATCATAATGACAGCCGGAAGGACACTCTAAAGCCTTTTACTGGTATCACAGAGCATTAAAAATCTTGTTTTAACTTCAGGCATACCAAAATAGTGAAGGACCTTTCTTTCATTTACCACGATCGTCCATCGAGTCCGGCTGCAGAGCTACGTCACTGGGTGCGTCACGTGATAGCAACGCGCGGCGCGCCGCATCTTCGCTCTCCTGCGCTCTTGGTACCCTGGTACCAGAAACTCTTTCTCGACCTTGCTGCCCTAGTACTTGTTATTGTTTTTGTGTTCTTCTATGTTGTTAAAAAAGTGGTATCTTTGTTAGCTAGTGGCAAAAAATTAAAGGCTAGTTAATATTAAATAAAATGAAATTGCAAAAAGTACTATTTTGTTTTTTTTGTAGCCCGTCAAAATTCTTTAACCATCCTGTTACAACATTTACACGAAAACTACTACAGTTTTTTTATTTTTATTTCATCCTTTCACCTTTATTCTATTATGCGGAGCAGAGCACTTAATATCAATCGTGTGTGTTATAAATTTATAAAATACTAAATAAACAGTTGTACATTCCTAACAATACACCAATCTCTTGATAGATGTACAAAAAAATCGCTGTTACAATGATTTATTTCAAGCGCCTCTAGCGCCGATTCGTCGCACTAAAATTCGTTTTCGGGGAACCGAGGGGGAAATCTCAATTTCTTACCGGCCTGGGCCAAGCCTTAATAAATTTGAGGAGCAGAATGAAGCTGAGTTGAGCAAGGCGACCCCCTTAGTTTGAACAGAAATATAATATAGCCAAGGCAGATCATGGTATGCCCAATTCTACAACTATGATACAGAAACGCTAAATAAAGATAAACAAAGAAAGTGTTCACGCCACAGCGTGACGGATCCGCACGCGCATGCGCAGAAGTAACTCGCGACACAGCGCGCCGGATGACTAATTTCGCAACACAGCGCTGGCGCCAACTCGCACGCCAGCGATCGCTCTCTTCCGCGCGGGACGTCTCCCGAAACACACGTGTGCACACTCGCGCCGCCGACACAACAAATATCGCGTACCTACCAGTGTTGTGTACACATTATATACCAGTGTTGTGTTCACATTACTCCACGAACCAAGACACCCCTGCTCATTCCTGCCCAAGGCGCCAGCTCCATCAGCCCAACAAGGAGGGACGCCACGCGGCGCATTCATCCACAATCATCAGGAACAAAGGTTGGTTCGCCCACAATTCTCAAGTGTCAATACTCAAATCCCATCAGCTCTGCATTCCTGTAACCTCGCGGTTACATTTCTAGTCCTTCGAGTCCGTTATCAAAAATTTCGAAAATTTCTGGTCCTTCGAGTCCGTTATCGAATCGAAAATTTTTGGTCCCTCGAGCGGAAAATTTTTGGTTTTCGAACATTTTTTGGCTCTTCGGGCCTTTGAATCACCCCCCGCCTCCCCCCCGCCGGCCCGTAACTTCGTTTGAACCAGCCCCCGTCGATTTACTACAGTCCATTTTCACCCGGTTACATATTTTGGCCCCCTCCCCGGCCCTTTTTCCGGCAAAAAATATTTTGTGGTCTCGAATACCTATTTCGGGTAGGTCTAGAAAGCCTAGAAAATTCCATTTATCTGTATAGAACCGGCCCCCCCCCGCCCCCGCCACACAATAAACTCACTTTCATCCCGTTTATTATTATTATTCAGCTCAGATAATATAATTATATCCATTCAGCCCAATTGTTTGTTACAGTCCACTATATTTCTTTATTAAACCCCCCTCCGTCACTCCTAGGGATTAATTATCAGCCCTTAAAAAACCCATACGTAAAATTAATTAAACTCATAGTCAGCTTTGTGCTCAACACTGTTAAGTACCATTGTTTATATGTAACTCCCAACCCAATTCACCAATTTTTACCCGCGGAGAGGTGTAAATCTACCCACTGTCAAAGATAGTTTTCGTATCTTGCGAGATATTTTTTGGTGCGAGTATAAATTTACTTTATTTTGTGCAGTTACGTACGTTACGTATACATACGTTATTACGTTACGTATTACCAAAGCTTGATTTGCATCATTAGATTGTCCACTCATTTAGAACCGATTTCGGCCAGGTAAATACATTCGTTGTTGTTTACGCACTCAAAGAAGTAGGTAGGTATTTTGTTCTATAAATAGAACTTATCAGATGTTTTTGTTGTAAATGTACTTTCGTGTAAGCAAGAACTAACGCGTATTATCGGCACATGATTTCAAGGCAAATAACATAAAAGTGAACAAGTTCATCAGCCCTTTTCGATATTTTGTGTTACGGTAATCTCGTGTCGCAGTAATAGATTGCCGGACAGTTTTTTCGTGTTATTGCCTGCTTTTTAACTGGGTACATATAGCACAAATATAGTAAACATATTTTTTTTTCTTCTCGTCTCTGCTCTTATTGTTTATGGTACACATATAGGGTGTTCCACGTTGGTTTATCAGCTCATATACAGGTTGTTTAAAAAAAAAAAATTTTTTTTTTCTCTGTCGTGTTTATTTAAGAGTTCCGTGTTCCGTTTGAACATAAACTTTGTTACTTCGGCCCGCGCAAGTTACAAGCTATCCGCACGTTAGAGTTAGTAACGCTCAAGTTTTAATAACTCATTTTCAACATTAAAATGCCTTCAAAGAAGCAAGCGGCCATATTTCGCGAAGCAGTTAAGGCTATTGCCAACTTAAAGGAAATAGGCCTAGCTGTCGCGGCGGGCGACAGAACTAAGTACTGTGTCGAAGATTTTACGGGACGGTATCTTAGACTAGAGGCGTACCGGAAGAAACTGGAGGATGTGTATTACGACATTCTCGAGGACGAGGATCTGGCCATAGATATTGAGGCCGCTTATACGGTGAATTATCAGACGGCGACAAATGACTACGAGGAGGTCGTAGTAGCATCCCAGCGGTTGAGTGTGGCATCAGCGCTTCCCGTCACAGCCTCTCCATCCAGCCCAAGTACCTCAAGCCTATCGTCGACGGTCTTGCCCAAGATCTCAATGCCCAAATTTTCGTCCAAAATAGAAGATTGGCCTTCATTCATAGCCATTTTCCGGAGCCTCATCGGAGAAACGGCTACTGTTTCTGATGCCGTCAAGCATCATTATCTGCTCGGCTCTCTTACAGGTGAAGCACTCAGCATGGTGTCTCACCTTCAGCCCACTAATGAGAATTATGCAGTGGCGATGGAAATTCTCACCAGGCGCTATGAGAACCGTCGTGTTCTCATAGATCGATTTGTGGATATAATTCTAGGGCTGCCACAAATTGACGCTCGTTCAAATATCCGCGCTTTATTTTTAACACCGCTCATATCAGCGCAAAGCGCTCTTTTAAATTTAGATCTGCCCATGAAGGAGTCAGATTATGTCTTCGTATCTATAGTGGTACGAAAACTCCAAGGTGAGCTCCGTACTCTCTTCGAGCGGAAGTACGGATCTCAGCCAACTCTGCCCACTCTGGCTAACCTCATTGAGTTCTTGGAAGAGCACGCGCGCTGCAAAGAGAATGAGTCTTCGTCCCTTGCGTCACAGGATGCTCATTCATCAGCACGGCTCGGCCCTTCAGGAAGGCTCGCTCAGCTCAATCAGCTGGTTAAGCCCACTCGAGGTTCCCGTCAGCCTTATACGGCTACTCGAGAATTCCGCCCCATAGCTCCGCTTAGGAGCCGGCAAGAATATTGCTCTCCTCAACCTGCTCCCCATAGGCCGTTCTTGGCATTCGGTGACGCCCTAACCTACTCGGCCCAACCGTCCTCATCATCCGCTCGTCAGCTAGATTACTCGGCTCAAACCTCTTCCGTCTCCCCTTCTGGTGGTATGCCATGCCCATACTGCAAGAATAGGGGACATAAGCTCATCGCCTGCCCACAATTTAATAACCAACCGGTTCAAGGTGGGTGGGATTTTGTGAACTCACGCAACCGGTGCCGACGCTGTTTGGGTCCTCACTATGAGAACGAGTGCAGGTCTACACGTGCATGCAAGGAGTGTGGGCGGACTGACCACCACACTTCACTGCATCGCCATGGGGCCATGTCTCCGACACGCTCATCTGCTCATTTGCTGCCTCCGTCTCTACGTGAGCAGCCCAGACAGCGCTCAGCACATGAGCCTCAACACCATTCGGCACATGCTACACAGGCACACACGTCCCATCCCAACCCGCCCACTCAATCGCGATCGCCAAGTAGGTCTCGGGTAGGTAGGCAACAGTGACTACCTACAATAACAGAGCACTATGAAGGCGAGGACGACCAGCACTCAGCACACTCATCACATACACACTCAGCTCATTTTCACTCCATGACTTCAACTCCAACAGAGAATTCCTGTAACTCCGCACAACGTGTAGTGAACGTCACTAACACACCAATTTTGTTGCCAACCGTCTCACTTAAAATAGCAGACGTACATGGTCAATTTCACTCAGCACGAGCCCTGTTAGACTGTGGAAGTATGCTGACTCTTTGTTCTCAGCGCATGGCCAGAATTTTAAATTTACCATTAAAACATACATCTCTAAAAATCGCAGGAGTTGGAAATCAGCACACACAAAACTCAAAGGCATCAATCACAATTGTATGCCGACCTACACACCGTGACACACCTACGATCACGGCCACAGCTCATATATTGAAGAACGTAACTGGGTACCTACCGTTAGAAAAGGTTCCAGATCTCGCTCAGTTAACAGGTCACCCACCGATTCATCTTGCTGATCGAGAATATCACACACCAGCTCCGGTTGATCTAATACTAGGATCTGACGTTCTTGGTCAAGTGTTAGACGGAACCAAGGTTTCGCTCGGCCCTGGCAAGCCCATAGCCTTCGGCACGATATTCGATAGGACCTTTCGAAAGTTTACATACCTCACCCACGAATCAGGTCAATTCAGTTCACATTGTCGGCTCTCACACGGACTCAGAGCGTTCCACTCATGACATTCACAAAAGTCTTGAGAGGTTTTGGGAATCCGAGGAACCCCAAACCTACAAGCATACCAGCCCATTAGAGGAACAGTGTGAGGACATTTTCCGCACCACAACTACTCGTGAACCATCAGGTCAATATATGGTTACACTGCCCTTTCTGCACAACGCGCCGACATTAGGTTCCACTCATGCTATTGCGCTACGCAGGTTTCTCAATTTAGAGAAGAAGCTGCTAGCGCACCCGCCCTTCCGCTCGAAATACGTAGAATTCATGTCAGATTACATAAAATTGGGACATATTTCGCCGTGTCACCCCATTACCTTTGCTCATAAATCCCATTTCTATATCCCACATCATGGCATATTCAAGCCAGGATCAGAAAAGTTACGCTGCGTCTTTGACGGAAGTTGTAAAAGCTCAAATGGCGTCAATTTAAATGATTGTCTTCATACAGGTCCAGCTCTTCAACAAGATATTGTTGACATTATCATGTCCTTCAGGATCCACTCACAAGTTTTCAGCACAGACATCCGAATGATGTTCAGAAATATACTCATTCACCCAGAGCAAAGACCTTTTCAACTCATTCTCTGGCGGTCTTCACCCGACCAGCCCCTGCTCACGTATGCCCTTAATACCGTCACATATGGATTAAGGTCCAGCCCATACCATGCCATCCGCACTTTACTTCAATTGGCTGATGACGAAGGTCATCGCTACCCCCACGCTGCTCAGGTCCTCCGCAAATCAATATTTGTGGACGACATTCTCTCAGGTGCAGATTCTGTGGAATCTGCTCAGTCGCTCCAAAACGATCTGATCGAGTTACTCGCCCTAGGTGGCTTCCAGCTCAGTAAATGGACCTCCAACTCGCCCCAGCTCCTTGAACGGTTCCCAGATGACCAGTGCGACATGCCCAAGGACTTTGACTTCAGTCCCGACTCTAATTCCATTAAGGTTCTGGGAATACAGTGGATTCCTCAAACTGATGAGTTCACTTATCGCATTTCTCTGCCCACTCATGCTCAAGTCACAAAGCGCTCCATTCTCAGTACAGTAGCGTCTCTCTATGACCCCAATGGCTGGGTTACTCCAGTCATCTTCCGCGCAAAGATTCTTCTGCAGAAGCTTTGGCTTCTGAAAATAGGATGGGATGAGCCTATCTCTAAAGAAGTCCACACAGAGTGGCAACACATTTCAGAGGATCTTCCTCAGCTCTCAAACCTCCGTTTACCTCGACACATTTGTAAGTATAAGCCCACGTCTACTTACTCACTTCACGGGTTCGCGGACGCATCAGAGGCTGGCTTTGGTGCCGTTATCTATCTTCATGAGCGCAATACCACTGGACATGTCAATGTACACCTAATCATTGGCAAGTCCAAGGTCGCACCCATTAAGACTCGCCTCTCAATCCCGAAATTGGAGTTGTCAGCCGCGACTCTTTTATCTCAGCTCATGACTCGAGTGTCAGCCCAACTGTCAGCTCATATACCCATTCAAACACACACATGCTGGTCAGATAGCACAATAGTGTTGGCATGGCTCAATACCCCACCTCACCTATTACAGACTTTCGAGGCCAATCGAGTGGCTAAGATCACAGCTACTTCAACTAGCAATACGTGGAGGCATGTGCCCACAAACCTCAACCCTGCTGACTGTGCAAGCAGAGGCATGTCTGCCCAGTCTCTCTCACTTCATGACCTTTGGTGGTCACCCAGTTGTCTCAAAGAACCTACCTGCACTTGGCCCAAGTTGCCACCCGCTCTAGGCCATCATGCTCTCCCAGGCTTTAAGCCCAAAAAAGTACCAGCACACATAGCAGTCCCAGATATCGATCTGGACTTGCTCACTCGCTACAGCTCACTTGACAAGCTCGTCGGAGTGACGGCTTGTATTCAAAGGTTCATATTCAATTGTCGGCACAGCCCAGATGCACGGCGCTCTGGTCCGTTGACAGCTAATGAACGCAGGGACGCTCTATTGCACTGGGTCCGCTCTGTTCAGCACAATGAGTTTGCTGAAGACATTAATCGTATCCAGACTGATAAAGTTTGTCCCGTTCGGCTCCAGCGCCTCTCGCCCTTCATAAAGGACGGCCTCTTGAGAGTCGGTGGTCGTCTCTCTCACGCGTCAATTAGGTATGACGCTCAACACCCACTCATTCTACCCAGCTCAAGTCCGCTCGTAGATCTCATCATAGACCATTATCACAAAATACACTGCCACCCTGGAGCTGACACATTACACGCCATATTACGCCAGCAGTACTGGATTCTGTCCGCTCGTCGTATTATTAGACACCGCGTGTTTAAATGTATTACATGTTTCCGGTGCCGCGCTCAGCCTAAGGCTCCGCTCATGGCTGATCTCCCAGTAGACAGAGTTACTCCTCAGCCAGTTTTAAGTCACGTCACGACGGACTTTGCTGGCCACTTCTTCGTTAAATCCAGCACGTTGCGGAACGCGAAACTCATAAAGGCGTATTTTTGTATTTTCGTTTGCCTCGCAACAAAGGCGGTTCATTTGGAACCAGTCTCTGCACTCACAACGGAAGCGTTCTTTGCGGCATTGCAACGTTTTATCTCACGTCGCGGTACTCCAGTTCTCATTCGCTCAGACTGCGGCACAAACTATGTAGGTGCTAGGAATCAGCTCATTGAAGTTCAGAACTTCCTCAGGTCAAACAATGACGCAATCACTCACAAGCTCGCGAATCAGCACATAACTTGGTTACTGAACCCGCCTAAAGGGCCTTGGTTCGGCGCTCTGCACGAAATAAACGTAAAATCCACCAAGCAACTACTTTATCGCGTGATAGGTGAACAGCACCTCACTTTTGAGGAATTTTCTACCCTTTTGGCTCGAATTGAGGCTGTACTCAACTCAAGACCCCTCTGCCCAATTTCATCCGACCCTACGGACTTTGAACCTCTCACGGCCGGACATTTCATTATTGGTCGTCCGCTCACCGCTCTACCTGAGCAGTCTTTTGACGACAGACCCATATCTGCTCTTAAACGCTTTCAACTCATTCAAGCGCTCTCTCAGCGCTTTTGGACTCTATGGTCCAGATCCTACCTCCATACCCTGCAAACCCGCTCCAAATGGCTCTCCCCTTCTTCCCCTCCTCAAGTGGGTGAACTGGTCCTCATCAAAGAGGATGACCTGCCTCCGCTCCAATGGAAGTTGGGGAGAATTCTCCGCACGATACCTGGCAAGGATGGAGTGATCCGAGTTGTGGATCTGGACACAGCTCATGGAAATCTGCGACGACCTGTGTTCAAGATAGCCAGGCTGCCGTTGGATTCAGCTCAAGAGGAGTCGCAGCCCCGGCCCCCCCAGGATGTTCACGCCACAGCGTGACGGATCCGCACGCGCATGCGCAGAAGTAACTCGCGACACAGCGCGCCGGATGACTAATTTCGCAACACAGCGCTGGCGCCAACTCGCACGCCAGCGATCGCTCTCTTCCGCGCGGGACGTCTCCCGAACCACACGTGTGCACACTCGCGCCGCCGACACAACAAATATCGCGTACCTACCAGTGTTGTGTTCACATTATATACCAGTGTTGTGTTCACATTACTCCACGAACCAAGACACCCCTGCTCATTCCTGCCCAAGGCGCCAGCTCCATCAGCCCAACAAGGAGGGACGCCACGCGGCGCATTCATCCACAATCATCAGGAACAAAGGTTGGTTCGCCCACAATTCTCAAGTGTCAATACTCAAATCCCATCAGCTCTGCATTCCTGTAACCTCGCGGTTACAGAAAGAGAGTTGGCTTTAACTGCTTTATCTGTAGCCACCATGCAAGAAATGGAACCACAAAAAAAGAATTGCCCACAAAAAGAAATGAGATCGCAAATCACACGATAGTTGTCTTAACTGCGTCGGGGATTTGTGGACTTTTTGTCTAGAAATCCCCTTCCGGCGCTCAAGGAAAACGGCAGGGGATTTCTGGACAAAAGTTCCAGAAATCCCCTTATTATATTATTTTCATGTTTTTATTAAACAACTAATAAGGTAATCACAGTCATTATTTTTATACATAGATACTATCGAGGAAACGGCCTAAATACGGTATAAATTCTGTGATAAAGACTGTGATTACCTTATTAGTTGTTTAATAAAAACATGAAAATAAATGAATAAGGGGATTTCTGGAACATTTGTCCAGAAATCCCCTACCGTTTTTCTTGAGCGCCGGAAGGGGATTTCTGGACAAAAAGTCCACAAATCCCCGACGCAGGGGATCTTCGTAGGGGATTTGTGGAATAAGCCGTCTTAAGAGGATATGCGAATTTTATTTTTGTCACTGTCACTCCAAGCGAAAAATCGCGCAGTGCGAGAGGGGCGGATTCAGGGCAAAAGGGAAAAAAGTTGGTTTTATATTTTTATTAAAAAAAACTAAAATAGCTAGCAAAATTTCAAATATCAAATCGCTACACATTGTTGAAACACACCTAATAAAATATGTTTGAGTTCTGTATATCGTTCCCATTCATCAAACGAGGAGAAAAAGTGTGTTTGAAGACCTCATTTCAACAATTATTTCTATCAAGAAAAATTAGATTTAGATTTTATAGTCAAAATGCATATACCAGAAATTTATTAAAATTTTCCGTGTATTTCATGAAATAAATAGAAAAGAAACACCCGTATTAAAATAAAGCTTGCACCTTTTGTACTTTTGGCAATCACAAATCAATTTCTCAATGCATTCTGATACCACGTGATTGCCAAGTCCAAAAAGTGCTTGCTTTATTTCACCAGTGTATGGTAAAGACAAATATCGTTGATAGTCTATCGAGTAATTTGCTAACTTCAGTCAAAGGCAATTAAAATACTTGTCTTGGGTTTTCTCGGGATCTCAAAACTTTTACGGCGAAAGTGTTACAAACTTGGCATAATTTTTTACAGGAATGTTTGATGGAATTTTCATTTCCGCCTGTCACCGTACAAACTCTTTTTTGCCAAGCTGTACGCAATCTACGAGTATGTGTCGTAGGCAAATTATGAAATAGAAAGCTTAATGATGCTACGATATACTGACAACATATTATTTTATTTATTTATTTACCAAAATTATACTATTATTATAGGACTGGTCCCAATGCAACAGTACAGTTAAACAACAATCTTCTATAATAATAATATAAAACTATGGAACACAATATCTTAAAGTAGCCTGTGTGAACTCGTTCAAAGTATGTACAGTGGAGACCGCATCAAGTAAGACACATTGGAGTTTGTACCTATTATATTCTTCTCTGTAGGGGCTGATTTCGTACTGCAAGTGTATAGCTTGATGTGGTCTCCACTGTACAAGCAAACAAATCCACCCGATCAGCCATTTGGTTGAGCGCTCGCAGCGCCTGCGTGAGCGGCGCGCAATGTAGGAGGTTGGTCCGCGCGCGCATCATCACCAGTATATTATTAATTATGGATTGTGTTGTGATGAAACTGTACTAAAGTAGCACGTCACTGATAAACATACGTCATTTACGTCATATATTTACATAATTTTTCTGACTTCGAAAGATCGTGTATTTTATGTTAAAAGTATAAATAACTTGTACATGTATTTCTCAAACAAGTATTTTATTAACCTTACATTTAAATTGTTGTCAAACAACGATATGAGAGCCCGTATAATATCGTTAAAATCGTTAATAATAATATCTAATATCGTTTTTGTCAAATCTAAATCAATGTCAAAAACCTTATAATTATCAGTCCGGTTGAGCCTCATGTCATGACGTAAGAGTAAATCGTTTTGCCGTATCTATATAAACTATCCGACCAAGGCAATTAGGCTAAAGAGTCAACCAATAATCGCCTCTATCAAAAGCTGATAAAGTCTTTGAAGTGTTGAATGTGTAGTATATACGATTAGGTTATCTATAAAAAGTTGAGGAAAACGCTACACAATCATGGTGTCGATGCCAAACAGACAACATTGTGTCTAGACAATATTACGTTTTAATATAGTTTTGATATTTTATCTTGAAGTGATACTATTACTATTAATACTTTTAAAATGAAAATATTATTGTTATCATTTGTGTTTTGTGTTTCCCAATTCACGGAGGGGTCAAGGATTTTAGTGGTGTTTCCATTTCCGAGTAGAAGTCATAGTATCCTTGGAGGAGGAATTGTGAAACAACTGCTGGATGATGGCCACGAGGTACGATTTTTACTTTACGGTTCGGGTCAGCTAACTTTGCGACTATGAACTTAAGGTGGATGGTTCAAGGCAATCTTCATACAAATTTGTGGGAACCAATACCGACGACAGAAGTATTATTATTTCATTCTGTTCCCTTTCCCCACACGATCCATCAACTTTACACCCGCGAATAAATTTTAAAATTTTGCCATCTGATTTTCCAATTTAAAGCTTTCGTAATCCAATATATGGAATAATTTTAAATAGCAAAATTAGGCTATTTAAATATTTTGTTTAAAAACAACGATTATACGTATTTGCGAGTATAAAATTATTTGAACGTGTAGAAAAAAGTAACACAACGAAACTATACTACTTTTGTCATCGTTATTGGTTCCACAAGTTTTTTTATAAAAACTGCCTTGAACCATCCACCGTAAGTACTCTCATGATATTATTGGTGTGAATATAGTCACAGATGGTGTCGCAGTTGCATAGTTTTGGAGTAAGGATTGAGAGTTTATTTTTGTTGCATCAATGGCATGATGGAAGTTGCCGACCCGATCAACTGCCTTTATGAAGAATATTTTGAATATATTTGGTATTCTAAATAGGTAGTAACTTCAAATTCTCTTTGATGTAGCCAAAGACAAAATTAATGAATGATAGAATGAATGAATATATCGTATTCGGTGGATGTAGCACGCATCATCAACGTCCTGAGGCGAGGTCGGCCTGCCCGGGGGCAAGTACATATGGCTTCCCGTCTTCTACATGAGCCTAGTAGAGCATGAACAAAGCCAGAATTTCGAGGATTCGTTTCTAGAAATTCGGACTCCCCTTGTATTGAAAAAAAAAATTTGATTTATTGATATTTTATCTAGAGATTCTTCTTATAAACAATGTATTAAGATTTATACTTTTGTCAAAAAAAATTTTTTCCACCATACTTTTTTTGGTTTTCAAACGTTCGTTTCAAGAACGCGGTATTTAGTTTTTTTTTTTTTTTTTTTTTCGTAAAGTATGTAATAGAAATATGAAGGGATTCTAATTAAACCTAATATTTTTTCCACACAAAATATTTCAGTATTAGCTAAAAACTCACCAATTTGTTGTTTCGCTGCGTGATTATTTGTATTACGCGTCCAATAAAAAGAGGCTAATTAGTCAATAATATAGACGCCTCTATAAAAGCCGCTGTTTTTGAATAATAACGCCTACAGTGATAATTTTCTTGAACGAATCTGTCCAAAGTGAGGCAAAAACATGATTAATTCATGTAGACGTAAGCATCATGTAATTACGTTCGCTGACATGCACACAAGCACATAAACAATGTTGCAAATAAGTAGACATCTTCCCCAAAGTAGGGAAATTGGAGCTGTCACTTCTTTCTTACTGAGGACCCGGGATTAAAATTTCTTGGTAATTCATATCTACACAACGCAGATATTAGTGTTGAATTTAGTATATATAAATTGCTTTTCTTTGCCGGGGACCTCAGGTACATGTTTTTTTTTTTATTGTAGCTGAACTTTCTCGGTGTTTATTCATTTTTCCTGAGTGTAGGGTGACCTGGGATTGAGCACCTCATTTTTGCGTCGAGTAGAACTGAACTCTATGACTTTTCGCTCTGAACCGTGGCTGTTACGACAGCCGAAATATCACGCGCTCCTGAAATAAATAACTCTGCTTCTAAATAGTTGAAATAAAAACATTTTTCAAAATCGCTAGATATGAATGCCAATCGAACAAATTTATACAGAAAAATTTAACTAAATTGAAACCGATACGGGAAAGAAAATTAATAGAAGTGTAAATAGAGTAAAATTGAGAGTTAAAAAAGGCTTACAAATATTAAAAGAACATAGGTATATATTTTTTTGATAAACATGGTTAACCTGATTATTGCAACAAAATCATCCGCGGTCTGTCATTTTAATTATAATTGCATCATCTTCCCCCTTAATTTAAATGTAGATTAAGCACGTGTTCAAGGGGGAGGATAGTTGGGATGTATCCCCCCCCCCCCCGAAATCTAGCGTAACATACACGGGACGGGACAAATTCTAATTTGGCGACATTATTGCGACGAAAATATCGGCGAAAGATTTATATATATTTTTTTTTAAGTGTTTTCTTAATTTTCAAAAATCTTAACCTAGTTACAAAAATGCACAATCAACAAAAACCCACGGGGTTTATCAGTGATTGCGGAGTTCGGTACTTATATTAAATTATAGTAGCAATAGGTAAGCATCTCACAACCATAACCATTTCTGAACAAAATAAATACCACTTGTTACCTTACCTCTCTTTACAGACCTTTTCAACATAGTCTCTAAAGAGTTCGAAAATACGTTTAAGATGCAAAAACTTTCTAACAAAAGTAAAATCACCTTCAGTGACTGGGCGACACCAGGTATTTATAAAAGCAGAAATCATTTATACGAATTATACGACATAAAGTCCTACAATAATAATGTTAAATTTACTGAATTCGTGAAAAATTACTCACGCATCTTTAAATTGGTGTGTTTAAAAGCAAAAAGTATCTACTTGAATAAAAAACTTAAAAGGTCCGATAACAAAGTAAAAACAGTATGGAACATCATAAATACTGAAACTGGGAAAAGTAAGAAACGAGATAACGAACTTAAGTTAAGTATTAACAATGAAGTCGTTACAGGAGATAAAGAAGTTGCGAATGCCTTTGAACAATTCTTTACTGAAATTCCTTCCTTAACAACTAAAGATTTAAATTCAAGCCCTAGGCTTGCGCAGGATCTTTTAATAGATCACGTACCTCAGTGTCTTTCTGTATTTGCTTTTAAACATATTAATTCATTAACTGTAATTAAAGCATTTAAATCGCTTAACTTGAAAAAAACCGAGGACTTATGGGGCCTATCTGTGAAAGTTATAAGTTCTGTTATTGATTTAATAGCTCCTTATTTGGCATTAATTTTTAATAAATGTGTAGATGATGGTATCTTTCCTGACTTAATGAAGTTTAGTAAATTGATCCCCCTTTTTAAATCAGGCGACCACGGGGACCCTTCAAACTATAGACCTGTGTCAGTTTTACCGGTATTGAGTAAGGTTTTTGAAAAAATAGTTTTTAATCAATTGTTATTTCATTTTAATTTAAATAAGTTACTTCACTGTGAACAATATGGATTCACTAGAGGGATGTCAACCACAGATGCAGGAGTTGCTTTAGTTAAGCACATTTTTGATGCTTGGGAAGAAAAGCAAGATGCATTTGGTGTATTTTGTGACCTCTCGAAAGCCTTTGATTGCGTTAATCATGAAACACTCTTATGTAAATTGGATCACTACGGAGTGAGGGGCAAATCTTTGGCGTTATTGAAGTCATATCTTAGTGATCGTATTCAAAAGGTAGACATTAACGGGGTAAAATCAAGTGGAGCATTAGTTAAAATGGGTGTCCCGCAGGGTTCCATATTAGGGCCCTTGCTGTTTTTAATTTACATAAATGACCTTCCATATTTAGTTAAAGACTTAACGAAGATAGTATTATTCGCAGACGACACGTCACTTATTTTTAAAGTTAATAGACGTAAAGATATCCTTGACGGCGCGAATACAACTTTATCACTGGTGCTTGATTGGTTTACTGTAAATAATTTAGTTTTAAACGCAAAAAAGACAAAGTGTATAAAATTTACGTTACCAAATGTAATTCAAGTGGATGGTAATTTGCTTTTGCAGGGGTCCAAGCTGGAGTTAGTTAACGAAACAAAGTTTTTAGGCATTACGGTAGACTCTCGTCTTCAGTGGGGTCCCCACATAGAAGCCCTATGTGGTAGACTTAGTTCGGCCGCATACGCTGTTAGACGCATAAGACAAATTACTGATGTAGATACTGCTAGACTAGTCTATTTTAGTTACTTTCACAGCATTATGTCATACGGCATGCTGTTATGGGGTAGAGCCGCGGATACAGACGCAGTCTTTGTTTTGCAGAAGAGAGCAATTCGGGCTATTTATAATATGAAGCACCGGGATTCATTAAGACAAAAGTTCAAAGAAATTAATATATTAACGGTTCCTTGTGAATATATTTACCAAGTCCTTAGATATGTCAGAAAAAATGTTGAGTCTTTCCCAAGGCTTGGTAAGCAACATTGTAAGGAGACCAGAAATAAGCATAAACTGGCTTTTCCAAAAATCAGACTCGCTAAGGTGAGTACCTCTTTTGTAGGACATGGTATAAGATTTTACAATAAACTTCCAAAGGAGGTCCTTACTTTGTCAGAGAATAAGTTTAAACTGTATATTAAGCAGGGCCTATTGAAAAAGGCATATTATAAAATAAATGAATATTTGGATGATGGTGAAGCATGGTGTTACAGTGATAATGATACTCGTAGTAAGTTATAATTTAATTAAATAGTATAATTTCTTAACTTATGATTCCTCTAAGGTGTAAACATTAATTGATTATAGACTGTAAAAGGAAAAGGACTATATGAGACAGGTAGACAAAGATATATATGTTTTTCTTTTTTTCATTAACCTGAATTCCTACTGTCTTGTATTTTCTTATCCCTTGGTTAAAGTAGATATAAGTCATATATTGTATAGTATAAGTTTTATGTTGAAAAAAAGACATGATCTTGCTAAGTTTCTTGCCCTTCTTCTTAGCAAGACTAATCGAATGGGCGGAGGTAGGCATGTATTTATATATGTAACCTATTAGTATGTAGTATATAGGATGGGATTTGGTCGGCCGCCTGGATTCGTGCTGGGGGCTCGGTTGGTGATCACTGAACCTTGTTCCTGGTCCCTGGCCGGGTCTCCGGTATGGGTTCGGGCGGCTGATTGGATTTTACCTTGTATAATATATATTTTACCTATCATTTTAATCGTAAATATATTGCTACATAAATTAAATAAACCTTTAATTTAGTTCATGTACATTTATTATTCTATTACATATATTTTCTTTATTAGATTAAATTTGACGTGTAAAAAGTGTATATATCTATACCTGCTTTGCAAAATAAACTATTTGAATTTGAATTTGAATTTGAATTACAAGATGAAGTACAGGTTCATTAAAAAAAATCTTGGCACTAATGTATAGTAACTTCAGAAAAAAAAAAACAGGATGTCAAGTTCAGGTTACACCTGATTATTTTTTGTGAACCTGCACTTCATCTTGTAAGGTAAAAAGTGGTATTTATTTTGTTCAGAAATTTGAATTTTTACCGTCTTAAAAAGCCATAACCCCGAATCCCGAATCTCGGAACACCGACCCTTAAGGTAGAGTACAGTTACAGTATAGTTATGTGGTGTGCCAAGTGGAAGAATATAGAAAGGAAATCATCCGAAATTATGAGAGTTCTGGATGCGTCCTGACCCTATGTCTCCCTGACCCCATGTCCCCCCGAACCAAAAGTCTGGATACGTGCTTGATGTGGTTGAAGTAAAAAGGTTTGGCTGGACCGTAACAGATAAATATCTGTAGTCTCCGCCCTCCCCTCTAGGATATAAGAGTGATTATATAACTTTTTTTTTACAGGTTACATATATCACCACATTCCTGATTGATAAGTCTCTGCCAAATCTTCGTCAAGTTCATATCAGCGAAAACCAGAAATTTATTCAAAGTATGTTATTCATTATGTAGATTAACAACTCATTTATTTAGTTTAATAATAAATTGTTTTTAGAACCGTGATATTTCTCGATTTTGATTTTTGATAGCCCGGCTTAAAATTACATCACGATAACATAACCTTTTTAGGGTTTCGTAGTACCTATAAGGTACAAAAGGAACCTTTATGATGAGACTCCGTTGTGCGTCCGTCCGTCCGTTCGTCCGTCCGTACATATGTCACAGCCTCATAGCTTTAGCACCGTTAAAGATAAAGTCATGAAATTTGACACAAAAATAGCATTACTTTGTTTACATATGTGTCAAAAAATTTATGAAAAATATGTAGGTTCAATTGTTCAAAATATTTCCAAAACAAAAATGAGAACAAAAAAAAAATATTATCTTAAAAATACAACATGGATATCAAATTGTAGATATTAAAAATTTGATTGGAAAAACATAGACTTTTATTATATTTACTGGCACTGGTTTCGAGAAATCTTAAAAAAAAACACAAAAATATGATCTCCGAAAGTGGGAAAGTGGTAGACCGAAAAATATGAAAAAAATTACGATCATAGATAATAACTGGCCAATTACAGGAAAACTATAGCGATTAAAAAAAAGTTGAGCACAAATGAGAAACATAAAAAAGAAGAAACATAAATTAAAAAAAAGATTTTATAAAAATACAATATGGATATCAAGTTTTAGATATTAGACATCTGATTGTAAAAATATATAGTTTGGCTTTATTTAATTGCATCTATTTCGAGAAATCATAGTGATAGTGTTTACGTAAACATTACAGGAAAAATAAAGCGGTTGAGAAATTGACGAAAAAAAATGAAAAAATTTAATTTATTATCCACAATACGAAACCCTTTGCACGCGAGTCTGACTCGCACTTGACCGGGTGTTTTTTAAGTGTCATGATTTTTTTTAATACATCGTCACGATATAATTCCCCAAGGTCAGAGATGTAAGAGATGTCAGATATGTTTCCGGGTATGGTCTGCAAAGTGCAAGTTACACCGACGATTACAACGACCTAAAGTAAGGCCATCGAGTGATGGCACCTATGATAGATGCGTTTAGTGTTGGGGTACATTCATAATTTCGGTTAAAATAAAAATCAAGTGTGAGTTGGCCATACAACGAGGTAACGCTGCCAGCCTGCTGGGTACTCTCCCGCACGACGGCAGCGACCTTGACAGAAATTTTTATTTTGTTTAATTTATAATATATTTATTTATAGGTCTTATGTTTGAATTTTCAATATTAATACGATTATTTAGTTTTAATTTTAGGTATTAATTTTATTATTCTTTTGTTGAAAATATTTGTTATTAAAATATGTATAGGTATATAAATATACTAACATTATACAATATTAACACATATGCATATAATATAATTAAAGACAAGTGTGAGTTTACTCAGCATTAGACATTGAACAAACTACTGTAATTTTCAAGAAATACGCGGTTCTCTTCCAGACTACATTACTACCACAATAAAACAGCTTAAAGAGACTAACCTTAACTTTTGAAGCTTTTTTTTGGCTTTTTTCACTTCTGAATTTACTTATTTTGGAAAAAATGTACATAGTACATTCATCGAGAAAAACGACAGTTTTAATTTTTTTTTCCTCTTTCTCTGTTCTTTTACTGATAAAGAATATAAGTATATTTGGGGTTAACCGAGGTCACGGTATAAGAACTCCCAGAAAACCAAATATAAGATTCCCATACATTTACTACAGGAATTTTCAAAAACAATTTTTTTATCCTATCCGTTCCCCCTACTGATAATTAAAGGAACATAGGTCTCTATGAGGTCAACTGAAGTCAATCAAGGTAAAAGATCTCCCACAAAATAAAATTGTAACTTTATTTAATACTAAATGTATGGGAATTTTATTAAGCGTTTTATGGCAGTTCTAATACCTTGACTTCATAGTTATACATAAGTTGATAGTTATAGTAAGTAAAAAGATTAAAATGAAGTCATTTATTTCAGGCAAAAAACTCGAACAAAATAAATACATTTACAAAATGATGCTTCTATAAAATTAAAATAATTATTACTAAGAATAAATTTAAATTATATAAAAAAATCAAATAAAACAAAACAATATCTACAGTCTACATTAACACTGTTTACGGTTTAAGTCTTATTGTATACTAACACTTACATAATATTTCTTATACACTTTTATTATACTATTTATTAAAAATATATATATATATTTGTATTACTTATTTAACATATTTACATATCTAATTTAAATTGTTTACTTTTTATTTCAGCTGACCAAATAAACCTAAAATTATTGCTGGACAAACAAGCAGACCCCGGCAACATAAATGTGTTTTTTGCTAACATACTAAATATGTCAAAAGAAACTTTAAGCAATCCTGAAGTTAACAAAATTCTTTTGACTGAGGAATTTGATCTGGTCATCGTGGAGTGGATGTTTAACACTTTTTTATCCGGGTAAGATTTGCGAACCAAAGAAAAACTATTATTCATCAACTATTTTGGCAAAAGAAATAGAGTCTTTGCAAAAACTGCAATACACAGGGTGTTAAGATGAAGTTGTGGAAGCCGAAAACTGGCGATACTACTCGTCCATACGAAAACTTTTCGTGAAACGAAATCGAGAAAAATAAATCTGTTGTTTTATACTTTTTAATCGAGCTTCTTTGCTATGAGACAGCTGATTTTTTTTCGCGATTCGATAGTTGTCTTCATATGGTTCGTATGGACGAGTACTATCGCCAGTTTCCGGCTTTTGGAACTTCATCTTAACACCCAGTATAGTTCAGTTACTTATATGATGGAACATCGGTGCCCCCAGATAAAGTTTATACAGGACGTATCACACTACCAACACATTCAAATGGATGGTATACAGTATACCAATATACCAGTATACTGTATACCAATATACCAGTATACTGTATACCAGTATACCTAGGTATAAGGGCACCAATAACTGTACATACACGTTTATTTAATTTGATGAATCAGCAGACTAAGCCCTGTCATTTTAATAAATAAAAGCGTTCCTTACGGATCACTTAAACTTTACCTTATATTATAGTAGGTACAAAATGCATGTTACAGGTCTGGAAAATAAATTGAATCCTTGTTATGACAATACCGATAAATTGAACATTAATTCTAATTTTATTCCTCGCAAACACAGGCTGCAACACAATAACAGCGTTTTGTCTATCAAGGTGTTCATATGTATATGTATGTATCACATCTTCACAGCGCCATGCTGAGTTCCTGCCTATTTGAGTGCAGTGAATGCGATAAATTTCTTATTTAATTCATTGATTGTTTTTGTTTTACTGTTTTTTTTTACATTTATTCATATATATTAAGAGGATTCCTGACTCACTCACTCATTCACTGACTGACTGACTCATCAATGCCCAACCTAAACCTTTGCATCTAGAAAGCTGAAATTTTGCACAGAAGTTCCCTTTATAATGTAGGCAAGGAATAAGGCCAGATTTTCAGAAATTCCCACGGGGTCAGGGAAACAGGATCCACACAAGCAACGCCTTGGTGCGTCCGCCTTATCTATATTGTAGTGTTACTATCCTTTGTATTTCTACCTGTCTTCTAATACATTGATTTTCTTTCTTTCTTCATTTTTTTCAGGTTGGGTGAAGTTTTCAACTGTCCCTTTATCTGGTTTTCCTCCGTAGATCCACATTTATTGGTACTAGAATTAATAGACGAAGTACCAAATCCATCGTACAATGCTGGTATATTGTCACAAAATATAGCACCCTTCAACTTTATACAAAGAGTGATGGAGTTATTTGGATTAATGTTCATTAAAACGTATAAAGCGATGTAAGTATTTCTTACAAACAAATTCTTTTTGACAAGATCGAAATGAAAGTTTTATCTTACATGTATAAAATTTAATGGTTTCGTTCTCATTTTATTTATTTACATTAAGGTACTTGATGTGTGTTGATGTAACTTTTTTTTCAAGGCGTATAAACTATTTCTGTTTTCTTAATTATTTGGACACAAATAAAAGTTTAATCCATAAATTAACTAATTTCGAATCTGTTAAACTTTTCAGATTTTTTGATCCTAAGGAAGCGGAAGCTTACGATCAAATTATAGGACCAATAGTAACGGCGAAAGGAAGGATCCTTGCACCATACCAAGAAGTAAAATATAATTCATCCCTGATGCTAGGGAACTCCCACGTGTCATTGGGAGCCGCAGCCAGGTTGCCACAGAGTTATAAAAACATAGGAGGATATCATATTAGCTCGCACACAGAACCGTTACCAGAGGTAAAAAGAATCCAAAGCGTATGTCAAAGACTAAACTCCCAGGGTAAAAGTTTTGACAAAAAGCCCGATTTGTACAAAAATGTCCTGACATTTTACTGCGACATGTAAATATTAACACGGAATTTTGTTGGTGTGCCAGCCGGCTACTCGCTGAGTATACTTTTCCTCTGAAGGAAGTTCTATGTTGAGTTGATTATTATTTAGGGCAATTAAAGTTTATTACCAAAAAAAAAAAAAAAAACTTCCCCAGATAATAAATAAAATATAATTTTGTTAAGATTAGTTTTACTAAGTATTTAACATTTTATCTTTGCGGTATAGAAACGCATAAGATGTAAGGAGCTGTGAAACGGGATTTTTTACCACAATGATACCAATAATATTAATGTCATAATTTTGTCCTAGTGATAGATAAATTCGCTTAGATAAAGTTATGTTAAGGTGTGTTAATTTGAAAACCATTTTGAGATGTTGGTTTAATAAGCCATATTTTAGAACCTGTGGTCTAAAAAAACCTCATGCTAATGAATATTTTTACTTGAGAAAAGACTGATTGCAAATGCGTCCTAAGATAAATTTAAAATTAAGATAAATTTGTAATAATTTGCTTTCAACTGAGAAGAGAGACAGAGACAGACTACTTTTTATAAGTAAGAAAAAGGTCTACAACCAGTATTATTCCTAAAATGCCCCAAGTAAAAATAATGATCAAAAGCCAAAAATAATGATCAAACTTTATACCATAATAATGAAAACTGTGATACAAAATGGTGTATCATCTCTGCAAAAAAAATCTTTTAGCAATTAAGCTATAAGAATTTTCAAATGTTTAACATATAGAATTTTTATTTCTTTCTTAGTTTAACTAGAAACTGAATAATCTTAAAATCCTGACATTGTCAAAGACCGCGCGGAATCTAAATCTAAAAATCCTGACGTTTGGCAACCCTTTGCATGATTCTTGGGATTGAAATCTCTGTTTGTCCTATTTTAAAATGAAAACAAATGCGTAAGAAACAAGGGCGGAGCTAGGATTTTGTTTAGTAGAGGGCAGGTAAGGGAAAGCTGTTATAATACACATGCTACACGATAAAAATGTATTATTTGAATATTTTTTAAATTAAATGCAACAGAAGAGCACTTAAATAAAATGATAGAAAATTATTATATCTACTCTTTGTTTCAAACATTCGCGAGCACCTGGTACCTGGATTATGCTCTTGGTAGGAAAATGTAAAATACATACTATTATTTCTTTTTACTTACAGGATTTGAAAAAAATCATGGACAGTTCGAAACATGGAGTGATATACTTTAGTATGGGATCCAATTTGAAGAGTAAAGAGTTACCGGAAGTCATAAAGAAAGACCTTCTCAAAATGTTTGGAACATTAAAGCAAACTGTCTTGTGGAAGTTTGAAGAAGTTATGCCTGATTTACCTAGCAACGTACATATACTGCAATGGGCTCCTCAACCAGGCATTTTAGGTAATTGTAAATATGGACACACATGCTAAAAGCCATGCCATCAACGAAGTGTTTTATCTGAATGCAATTTTGGAAAATATACGTATTTTCAACCAATTTTATCAAATTAGAATAAAACCACTCGGTGACAGTTATCTGGGACCAGCAATATGGTTTTCGTCAGAATAAATGAACAAAAGAAGCCATACCTACTAGCCTTGAGACTTGCAATAGATAGAAGGATTGAATTACATTTGGACACGCATACTGCCTTTATAGATTTAGAAAAAGCATTTGACAATGTGTTTAGAAATATATTAGATATCATTATCTCACACCAAACCGTACAACACTTACATCATTTTCTTATAAATCTTTATGCTCCCACAATAAACGCTTAAACTTTGTTCTCAGCCCATCCCAACTGTGTGCTGTTTATAACTCATGGAGGCCTTCTTTCAACAACGGAGACTGTCCACTTCGGGGTCCCCATTATTGGCATCCCAGCTTTTGCTGACCAGTTCACTAATGTTGGCAGAGCCGTGAATAGAGGATTTGCTAAGAAGGTTGATTTAAGCTACGATGTAGCGAAGGAATTAAAGGTTGCTATTGAGGAATCGCTTAGTGATGCAAAGTAAGTTTTAGAAAAAGTTCCTTCTTCTGTAAGTTTTCTATGTACAGCTGGCGCAACTAACCAGGCCACATACCGTTAAGCCATACTAAGACATTAGATGTTGTAAAGAGGGCAAACCTTTTTCACCAACACATCAGTGCAACTGCACTACTATACAAATTTATATATACTACTATACATCTCTATTTCCTTGCTAAGTACCCTTCCCGCATTACTCCACAACACCTGATTCACAATGTTTTTAAACTGTGCCCGAGCAGTGGCGGAAAAAATTGTCACCTTGTCTGTGGTTGATAAGATGTAGTCTTAGAGCATGTACTGGTCTGTACAACCAGGCAAATGTGATTTTGTCGAGAAATACTGCCGTGCCAAAAATATCTTTGTCTTGCCATGTTCTGAATGACTGTAGTGGTTATGTTGTTTATGCATATATAAGTTTATGATACAAAAAAAGTATTTTACTAGTTTTAAAAACTCCGTAACTTTCAGATGCTTCCTAGTTTCCCAGAATGTTTCCAATGTAAATAAAATATGCCTGATTGCTTTACATACATTGAAGCATATTGTTAAACCTCTTTGTAATATTTTAAAACGCAATGATTTTAAAGACTAAAGGATATTGATTATATTTCAGAATGAAAGCCAAAGTGAAGGAGCTTTCTTTCATATACCATGATCGACCAGCGAGTCCGGGTGCAGAGCTACGTCACTGGGTGCGTCACGTGATAGCAACGCGCGGCGCGCCGCATCTACGCTCTCCTGCGCTCTTGGTACCCTGGTACCAGAAAACTTACCTCGATCTAGCTGTTCTTATATTAGTGATATTAGTTATTTTATTTAAAATTGTAAAAATACTGTTATCGTGTTGTAAATCCACTAAGAAGTTAAAGAAAAAATAATTTTATGCATGAACTAGGTATAATGAAAAATAAACCTGTCAAGAGCGTTGACGAACCGCACAGTAAGTGATAACATTATATTCAATACAGAAAATCAAACATCATTTATTTAAAAAAAAAACGGGAAGTTGGATATATTTGTAATTGATATATTTATAATTAGTTTGACAATTATTTTATAAGCAATGATACAAAAGTAACAATAAACTAGGAAAATTATTTATAAAAAATTAATAAAAATAAAAATATGTTTATTTGCAACCAAAAAGAAGAAGAAAACACAACACAATTAAAGCACTGTTACAATTGTAGTTTGAGAAGTGAATCATTTACTAACTCTAACCCAAACATTAGAATCTTCTCGGTTGTGGGAAATTAGACTCTTTCTGATGAGTCTGAAAATAACAAAAATTATAGAAGCATTAAAATGTAGTAGATTCCAATGGGGATCCACACTGCCAAATTATCCCTGTAGATGGCGCATTGTCGATACGGCCATGAAAATCTGTCATTTCAGTACATTGTTATGGTTTCTGCGTAGTTTTTTGTGATTTTGGATTAATTTCTTGGAAGTATGTTTTTGTGTACCGTACCAAGTTGCTTTAATAATGGTATTAGTTTATTTCTGAAAAACCCTATATTAAAAATAAATAACATATAACAATAACAAATATATAACATATTGGAATACAGGTTAAAAAAGAAATTTTATAAAATTCGAGATATTGGAGAAAAACAGTAGGAAAACCGGAACACACACAACAACAAAGTTTGACATAGCCGGACCGTAGTATTTATTGGCCGGACCTATGCTAGCGCCATCTGTAATTAGCTTTGCCTATGGATCCCCATTGAACCCGTTTATTACTTTTTCTAAATAAATCATAAGTAAAAATTACATCAATTTCTATTACAATGCCTCAACTTCCTTTAACCTGTTAGCTCATCCAGCGTACGATAGTAACGCCTACGGCCGGCTAAAATAAAAAATAAATTATAATTTTAAAAAAAGTAAGTTGTGGGTAGTATTTTTTTACCCTAATTTTACGCCTACCTTCATATTTTTTTTATAGTTACTTTATATTTTTTTACAAAATTATAATATTTGAATATGTATTTATTTATATTACCAAAACTTTCTTTCTATATACTTCCTCCCGTACATAAAAACAAATTCTCTTATATTATTTATTTTATAATATATGATAATTTTAATCTAGTTTTAGAAAAAGAAAACCGCATTAGATTCTGACAACACCTTTCGGAGATATAGAAAGCTATGAGGGTGAATGTCAGGGGTGAACAGCCATCTTCTTAGGTGAATCGATCAGATACAGCAAGCAGCAACATGTGACATATGTGTGTATACGTAGGGATGACCTCTACTGTTGGCGGCTCCAGAATTTTTTCTACACTATGGGTGCTGGTGGACACAGGTTTAGAGCAAACAATTTATCTAGGGTTTACCGGTCGCACAGCGGTGACTCGGGGACAACTTGGGTGTTCAAACATCTAATATACTTTCTGGAATTTTAAAGGTTTTATTTTTAAAATGTATTTAAAGCCACTAAAAATACTACGCATTTTTCCGTTTATGAGGAAGGTTATTCCTATCAAAATATTCAAGCACTTTTAATTTTTTTATCCATATTGTATAGATTCGTCGGCTTCGAACACGGTCGAAATATTGCTTGCCTCTCAGTTTTAGACTACCTATATATTTTGGAGGATTGACACGACTTAATTCCCACATCCCCCTTCTAACACCGGAACAGTTGGCACGGAACGAAGTTTCACCTATAATATATGTGGTGGCATGGAGGCTGAGATGGAGGCTTAGGGACCCAACCTTGCTCTTTAACCTGTTGGGATGACACTTGGCACGATCCAAGTACATATTAATAAGTAACATTTAAGAAGTAGCAGGCCACGAAGAAAGGGGTAGGGAAAACAATTGATCAAAAAAAAGTTGTTCTGTGTCTGCAAAGTTCAACGGTACCCAAGTTTGTATTTTCAAACGATTTCTTCCAGAGATATAAGCTGGAATTGGTAAAAAGATAATTATTCGCCCCTATGAAAAATCATACAAAAAAAGAACAGCCTGGCCGGGGAGCACCACTTCTTAAGAATATAGCAACTTTTAAAAACTAAAGAAAAACAGTTTTGTATAGATATATATTTATTAGACAAAAATATATATTTCAAGACATTCCTTAAAAGTAATATATCGATCATATATATATTTTTCAATTTAAGGAGAGTCTTAATATTATTAGAGTGCAATACAAACTAGAAACGATAATTGAGAAACAAACCCAAAGACAAGAATTTGAAAAAATTCCCCGGGCTAGGATTCGAACCTGCGACCTCTTGTTATCAAGACAACAAGTCAGTCCTGGTCCGGGGAGTTTTTTCAAATTCTTGTCTTTGGGTTTGTTTCTGATTGATCTTTTCTAGTTTGTAATGCACTCTAATAATATTTAGAGTATTCATAGCGACGGATTTTGCAAAAACAAACATAATCTTAAGGAGAGTCCTTTTATTTCTTCCAAAGAACCCTTGAAAGCCTGGCGTTGTGCATGTTCTGGGGTCAGCTCCATCCTTAAATGTAACCTATAAATATGGTACTTCAAGTCGTGCTAGTTTAATCACAGCAGAATCTTCGGTCAGTATTTATTTATTTATTTATTTAAGATACATTTGCAGAAGATACAAAAAACATTGATGGTGGACGAGATTAAAGGTACAGTTCTGTTGCACGTTCCTTATAAATGTATACATCCAGCAGTATTCCAGCAGCCTCAACCCAAAACGTTTCAAATCTTCGTTTATCATCCGCACAGCTGACTTGTGGAACTCCCTGCCGGCGTCGATACTATATCTAGATATTTATAACTTGAAAAAAAAACTGAGGTCACGCAGGAGACACGTGACGCTATTTATCGAAAACCTAGTGATGGGTAAGTTAAACATTTTTTGTACTTATCGATGTATTTAGATTTTTTTAATCAGTTATACGAACTGACAATGATAATTAACGGATTAATAAAAAATTAAAATTTAAGGAAGCACTTTATAGGTACTCTTTTATTAAGTAATTGTACAGCAGATTAATTGTAAATGGAAGCTTATTTAATCGTATATTTTCAAAAGATAGTTAATATGCTTATTTCGTCAGTTGCACTGATGCCTCGGCTCTAGGACTCGTCCTAGAGAGTTCAAAATTTACCTTGCTTTAATTTACTTACGTCTATATTTGATTATTACTACTATATCTATCAATGTTGATAAGGTAAAAAGAAAGAAATAAAGATATTACTAGATAATTTGGAAGTATGTCATGGTTTGGGGATAAGATTTTACTTTTTATCTTTTCGTTGAGGTTTGCCATTGATGCCAAACATTTTCATCTTAGAAACAAAAATGCCGAAGTTACCGATTCATTTTATACTCTCTCCAATACCCCAGGAGGTTTAACTTTTTTAGTAACCAATTTATCCACGTTGATTTCCAACATCGATAAACAAATTTATAGTTGGTGTGTTCCATCACTAAAATTTCTGAGATCAAAACGAGCGCTCCAGTCGAGCTCAGAGACGGTTCTCAGTATTATATTATTGAAATTTTATATAACTTATCAAACAACAACAAAAATGAAAGCGTTACTATTTTCTACTTTGTTAGTGTTTTTATCAATAAGTGACAGTAATGCATACAATCTCCTCCTTGTATTTACGGTACCAGTGAAAAGTCTTAGCAATTTAGGTGAAGCTTTTGTACGAAATTTGATCGATGATGGACATACAGTAAGTATTATTTCTTTTTTGAGGTGGAAGAGAAGATGGGCGTTCCTAAACGCAAAATGTATTATTGTTTTTCTTATTTTTGGATAAACAATAATAAATAAATGTGATTTTTGGCATAAGGCGATCACAGTTTAATGTAAATTGGTCTTTTCTCGCAAAGCTGTTTTATTTGTGGCGTTAAATTACATTGTAAATGATCCTGCAAAACAACTTTAAAGCATCTTTATAGAACTTGCTAAAAAAGCCTAATCCACCAAATGCCATAAATCATATTTAAAAGGCAAGAAAAACAATCATAAGTTTTGCGTTTGGGAACGCGGTCCCTTAGCTAGCTCAGCTGCGCGTATGCTCTGTTTAGTACAAAAGGAGATCGTGAAATGGGAATTTATATGAGTTTATTTATTTTATCTACGCTCATACTACAATAAGGTAATTACAACATCAAAAGCGGTTTTATAAGTACCTACATTATTTGTCTGATGGTATAATATTACATTACAACACGTTGGAATATTAAAGACCAACTTGAGATCAAATTGAAAGCAAGAATATAACAACAACACTGCCAAACCAGATAAGAAATGTGATAATAAATGAGAAATTCAAGCGCAAGCGACTACAGTGCATAGCAACATAACAGTTTGATTGTCGACCAAGGTCGATCAGTCGTCGCCTAGGTACTTTATATTAAAAATGATAGCACTCGACATTGCACCGCTTGACCTATCGTTAAGTTTAAACGTCAGTCGCTTGGCAAAAAGTGCATAACTGAACTTTGTATTTCTTAATTTAAAAACATTTTGGTATCTGGCAGTTAACACCAATATAAAGCATGAGTTCGTAATTATACAAAAAATACAATACAAAAATGTTTATTTACGCCAACATTATTTCGAATTACAATATTGTTGTTGGGACTTCCTTTTAATGCATATTTAGTCATGATCTGGTCAAAACCAACTTAAAATGCTGTTTTAATTTTGTTTGGACCAGATTACGACTAATTGTGCATTAAATTTAAACCCATGATTTATAAACCTCATTAATACCATGTTAACTGCCACATACCGAAAAGTTTTTTAAATTTTTAACCTCGTAAAAAGAAAACAAAGTTAAGTTATGCACTTTGTGCTAAGCGACTGAAGTTTAACCTTAAGGCAAGGGTATTCAAAGGAATCTGTCCTGTCCAACGATTTAATTTTGGGTAGTTATAAAACCTCCGATAAATAAATTTTAAACGAGGTTGTTCAAATCATGAATTTACTAAGTTACTAGCAACTTTTATCGTAACAAGTATTCTAAATCTACCGAATGAATCGGAACCGAATGAACCCTCAATGTTCCTCCATTTATCTACTGGTTCTTCTGAGGTCAGGCAGCATATAAGCACCTTGTTGGTGACAATTGTAGGAATAGGAAGCCTTGGTTCAGGTCCGATGAACCGGTTCTCTACACCTTCTTTGGCCAATTCATCTGCCTTTTCATAACCTTCAATGCCTTCAAAGGCAAAGATGATGTCGCGCCAATGTGGGTGGCATAGAGGCGTACATCATGCGGCGACAGCTTCGGTGGTGCGGACACGTGTGGTGTGAATGGTGGAGGTGTGAGTGGCGAAGCGTATCTTCTTTTAAGAACTCTAGTCCGTAAAGCGAAAAAGTGGAGGCCAGTACCTAAGGTACAAGGATGTTCTGAAAAGACACTTAAAAAATGCAACATTGAGCCGTCGCAGTGGGAGGATAAGGCAGCTCAACGCGCAGAGTGGCGGAACCTTGTTCAAAGGAAAGTTTATGGCTTTGAACAAGAACGAAGGTCCCATTTAGACCGAAAAAGGGACGAACTTAAGTCTCGGCCACCTGCGAACATCTCTTACAACTACATGAATGGTGTGCTGACGTGCGCCCTATGTGGGCGTACATTTAATGCAAAAATCGGTTACGCGAGTCACTTGAGAGCACATCAGAGAGCTGGACAGCTTAGTTCTCAAACTTGACCGGAGTTAAAGAAGCTGTCGCTTCTGCCGAGAACGGCTGTGAGGCTATATATATTCCGGTTTTTTCACCTAGCTAATTGAGTATTGTTTTTCTCTCTCTTACCAGGGCCGATTTATTCACTAGACTTTTAAAGTGCTGGTTAGCTGTCAGAATAAATAATTAAAGTTTTCTCGTATAATATGTCCCCTCTTGAGAATACCATATTGGCGCATTTCATAATGTCAAATGTTTTTGCCTGAAATACGGTAGCTAAAGTACCAAGTGGGCAGCATGCGCCTCTTTCTTCTCCATCAGGTATACTTATATAAAAACCAGCTCCTGCCAGTCCTGTGTTACCTTTCCTTGAGCCGTCCGTATAACAATTAATACTCGCTTGGTCTGTCGGTATCTTCCAGTTTTCTCTAGTTCCTATATGTATGCGGGTTACATTTTCGCAAATAACTTTGAATTTGAGATAAGCTTTTTTTTTCAGGTCACTCATATAACACCGTATCCAATGAAACATAAACCTGAAAAAAATTATCATGAGATAGAAGTTAGCAGTTTGATAGACGCGATAATGGGTATGTTCCATAACATAAGACATGTCTGCGTATATTTAACTATAGACACAGTTGAGGCATGCTCTGATGGTTTGCTTATACTATCTACCAACCAGCACAGGCTGCAATAATAAAAAAAACGTAGTATTTGCATATTTTTATGATGCAATTCAAACGATCACACAAGAGATCTTGAAGGAAGTGTATGCGTTGCCGCTAGCGGCACTGTAATAGTCTAGCGGCCATTCAGGCAAAAGAGCTTTATTTCTTGAATCTCGTGAACGCGAGCTCTTTTTACCTAAGACAGGTATCGATGGATTTCTTATGGTCTTTAGATGACGAACCTGCCTGTTTTTAAGTCAAAATCCGAACTTTTAGTTTTTGTGTTTATATCACAATACGAGTAAAAAGGCAAATCTCCTCATGACCATGGTCGTCTCGCTTCGCTCGGCTCACTAATTTATTTACATTTAAACCTAACACGCTCTTCCTTGCTCCGCTCGTCATCGCACTATTTTTAATTTTTGCTGGAAGACTTTCGTACACCTAAGACGGAGAAAAAATACTTCTGACAATGATATTATAACCCCGAACCTAGTTACTAGCATCTAATATGCTATTACCCACTGTACCAACGATTTGATATTTGAAGCGACCAATCAAGCAAACATATTCAAGTTTTTCACCTCCTCTCCTATCGCGGCATCGTATCCGATCTTTTTAGAGCACTGCTAACGGCAACGCATATAGACTTCTTAGATAAAATGATTTCCAGGTGACTATGCCATGCTCAACATCACATATTTGATCGAAAACAAAGATGTCATCAATGACCAAGAAGAGATGTTGCAATTTGGTGTTGAAACGAGTAAGCTTACACTCGAGCACCCAAATGTCCAGAAACTCTTGAACGATAAGAATCAAAAATTTGATGGCGTTATAGCTGAACTGTTTATGGTTGAACTGCTTTCTGGGTAATTAGTAAAAACAATTTGAAATATTTAATAACAGTTAATTTTGATACTTTTTTTTTAGTTTAATTCTTTTAGAATATGTCTTTTTAAAATATATAAATATACTGATAAATAGGATATACACACACGATATACACGCCTACACAACCAGACTTTCGATCAATGTTTCACCGTAAAAATCATTAAATCATTTCATCCCCCACTCACGGACATACAGCTAAGGACATGGGAATCCTCCTTCATATGGGCACTTGGTGCACATTATGGTGACGGCCTAAACAAACAACATTAAAATCATCATCACCGTCATCATCATCATCATCATCATCATCATCATCATCATCATCATCATCATCATCATCATCATCGTCATCATCATCATCATGATTATTATTAATGTAATGACTATTATAATGAATTAATAATAAGATAGATTGTAAATAGGTAGTCTAGGTTTTATATGTTTTATGTCATGACCTCATGTCATCTACTTTTATATTATATATGTCAATGTCTATTTATTTTAATTAAGATACTAAACTGATGCCGGGTCCAGGTCGGACCCGAAATGTATCTTGAGATTTAATTATATTTGTATATCCTATTTATCAGTAAAAAAACTTTAGAATATGTCGTTATCCTTGTTTTCAATAAATGTCAAAATGGACTAACAACAACCCCTTTTCTATCTATCAGTGTTTATTTGTCCCCTGCATCGGTTATCCGATGTTACTTTAACTGGCCTTTATGTTTTTTATATATATTACGAAAGACAAAATAAAATTAAAAAACCGACCAAGTGCGAGTTGGACTCGCGCACGAAGGGTTCCGTACCATTATCTATAAAAACGGCAAAAAAACATGTCTGTTGTATGGGAGCCCCCTTAAGGGACTATACCGTGAAAATTGACACTTTTTGAAGTTATTTATCTGCTCTTTTAATGTAGTTCCAATTAAAATAAATTAGTATAACAATTTTGGGACCTTTTACTAGATTTTGGTCTATCAGAAATATAGTAAATAGTCTATCATAAACGCGATAGGAGAAATTTCATTCGATAGAAATAATTATTGAAATCAGGTCTAAATTTACACTTTTTTTGATATCCTGACAAATAAGGATAGCATACAGACTTGAAAAATATTTATTTAGATGGGTTTTAACTACACCTAAATTACTGGTTATGGAATTTTTTGTAACTACTCTAGTTAATTTTGCATTAATTTAAAACCGACTTTTTGGCTATTTTCCCCGATTTCGTCCCTTTCGCACTGCGGGTCTTTCTGCTTGGAGTAACGGGGACCTTTGCTAGCACGGTATATCACCTTAAATATTTATTTTATTCTGTTTTTTTAGTATTTGTTCTTATAGCGGAAACAGAAATACATTATCGGTGAAAATTTCAACTGCCTAACTATCACGGTTCATGAGATACAGCCTGGTGACAGACGGACAGATAGACGGTCAGACAGACGGACAGACAAACGGACAGAAAGATGGACAGTGGTAGACTTAGTAAGAGGGTCCGGTTAGTTACCCTTTGGGTACGGAACTCTAAAAACTATGTTCTTTTTAGGTTCTCAATGTACTACGATTGTCCCATGATATGGTCTTTCTCCATGGGAGTGGAATGGAATGTATTACAAATAGTCCATGAACCGACAAATCCAGCTTATACAACTGACTTCATGTCATTTAATGAGCCACCTTTGACATTCTTTGAGAGAACACAGGAGTTGTGGACTCAAATACGAGCTACTTGGCTCAGAAGGTAATATTTTTTTTACTGTTATCTTGTTTTTCCACTGAATGCTTATGATATTATTATTTATCTCCCTTTTAAAGATTTTTGTAAAATCCTCATTGGACTTACTCTTGGCCAATTTTGCGCCTGATTGAGGGAGATGGACAAAAAGTATATATTTTCTCTTCTTATATAAGGGGCAGGTAATCGCCAACGACCTTAAGTCGGCCTGTATCGGTACATATATTATTATTGTTCAAAAGTAGGTGACACTAATCAATCAGTCATAAGGTTTTATATACAACGTGTAACAGAAAGGTGTAACCATGTTTGAAGAGCTTATTCAGCCAATGGTAAAGAACAACTTTTACTATGGAATGAATGAATGGAATATCTTGAAAAAAAAATATGCAACTGTTTCATAGAAAAATGCATTGCCGCTCGGCTGAAATGTATGGAAGGGCAGATTTTTTTTTTGAGATTTCTGGGTTGGCTCCATAGTAAAAGTTGTTCTATATCATTTAAGCCCTTTAAATATGGTTACACCTTTCTGTTATACGTCGTATATTTTTACTTCATGTCATTCACTAATCAAATTTTTCACTCATTCGACTGATGCCGGCCCCAAAGTGGGCCGAAACATCTATCGAAAATACCTTATTTGTGATTTTTCTTGTGTTTATAAGATTAATTTTTATATGATTTTGTGATTCTTTTTTTTCATTTTTTTTTTCTTTCGTTGTGTTTCGAAATTATTACATTGTTTCAATCTTTTCTTAATTATAATGTAAATGTATTTTAATTATAAGTTTGCTCTTGTTTATTTAACATATATATATATATATATACATTTTTTTTTATTTCATTATATACAATTACATATGTACACATTAAAATTGGTTACATGTATATAAATAATTAATGTTTAAACGAGCAGCACTGGTTGGCGGAAGACGAGACGTCTCCAGAGCCGAGACGGGTGCGTCTCTGCTTCCGCCAACTGGCGTCACACGTCACTCCTCTCATTTTTATAGCATGCAGTGTTTACCTGTTATTGTAGTTACACTCTGTTCCTACTGTACGCTAGATTAATTGTATGTTGCTAAGTGTATCATCTGTTGGTAGAACAAATAAATAAATTAAGGTGCACCCCAAAGATCTACCTATGAATTACAAATTCTAAATAACCCGTCTTTCTTTTGCAGACATGTTATGTTGCCACAAGAATTAAACGTGTACAAGAAAGTTTTTGGTCCACTTCTGGAAGCTCAGGGTAGAATATTACCTCCTTACGAAGAATTGATATACAATTCTTCTCTAGTATTCGTAAACACACACCACGCTGCCGGAAGGATTCCGGCAATACCTCAGAACTTTAAACTGATTGGAGGTTACCACATAACAGGTCCAACAAAGCCGTTGCCAGATGTAAGTTTTTTAACGCCTTTTAATGAACATTTAGATAGATAGATAGATAAAACATTTTATTCACTGTTACAATACGAATATGTACGTACACAATTCACATTCAACACAATTGAATATTTACATTAGCAATAAAAGACACGGAACAAGTTTTAACAATAATAATAACGAGACAGATACTTAATTATGGACATATTACAATAGTAAAAGGGCTCCGACTCAGTATTTGCTGCAAAGATTCACAATGCAGCACTGATCATTCTGCCGGAACCGTGGAAGAGCGACGTGCTGAACTTTTAATTTTGTGTAAGTTAATTAAAACATAAATAATATAGTATGTAATTTTACTATATTTTGGAAGACTAAATATCACAGCACAGCAAAAGCAATGTTTAACGATGCACAGTTAGCACGACACAGAAGCAGAAAGAGATATGATGAAATTATATTACATAACTGCAGTCAAAAAAATAAAAATGGAGTAATTTGGATATGGAGATCGCTGAATTGGGATCCTGGAACTTCGTTTGCTCTGCTAAGCCATAGTATAGATATTGTAAACAGTATTGAATATTAGTACAAACGCTCCGATTCGAGCTCACACACACATAAGCGTGGTCTACACGCTGCGCCACCGTCTTCTCAGCGAAGTTCAGTAGAGAGTCACCGGGATCGGCTAGCCAGTACGTGCAGACAGGCAGACGCAAGCTCTGTTCTGAGGTGACAGAACGTGGTGCTTAGGTAAGAGGTTGTTACGAGAAAACCTCCATACAAACACTGTCACCACACTGTGAGGTGACAATGTTATTATAATATTTTAAGTTGAGTCAATTAACATTATCTAGATCTATTTTTAAGTCGAACTAAAAATCATGAAGTCTGACTAATATCTTAACAACAAACCCCTAAACTACATAAATTTTACAGTTTTTCACCAAAAGTGAAGCCGAATGTGCTTATATTGTTTTAGATAAAATCAAAAAATGTATACGGGTCAAACATCCAAAATGTTATTTTGATTAATAATAAACAAAAATTATGTTTGAAAACGTCCACAGTTTTGCCAAAATGTGGTTTCTCCTAAAATAAGTTTTAAATTTTGCGTCGGTGACGAAATCGGCACGATTGTATTGTCTTTGCAAGTTTCATGGAGCGTGCACCTTATAGCGAAATGAAACAGCATGACATTTGGCGACGCCCACAACTGATTTGGTCGTGTCATGACGACCATCCTTAATTCGGGATTTCAGCCCACATTCAATATTTACTGTTTACAATATTTTAATATGTTCTAATACCGCCAGTGAACGAAAAAAACATATGAGTCTGATTAGCGGTGAAAATTACCCCATAAAAACTTTGCCAGGCATATGGTTATGGTTAGTATGGCGTCGGCTCCAATAACGTTATAATATAAATCATTGTGTTTTGCGCAGTCACGCACGGCTGGCCGAGTGTCACATGACACACAATACGAACCTTTTTACGAACGAATGAATCTTTTTGCCCTTTTGAGTGTCCGGTATCATTTTTGGATGACAGTTTGTTGGAAAAGCATTTTCTATGTTTTTTTCGTTCGCTGGTTTTCGCATGATTACGCTTATTTGATTTGCAAATATTTTTAACTAAGTTTCTAATTTAGGTATACCTATATATTTTATTTCGCATCCAGGAAGATTTAATCCATCTAAAAAAATTCATTACTATTTCATTTTTTACTTCTTCAGGACTTGAAAACAATAATTGATAACGCAAAATATGGAGTGATCTACTTTAGCATGGGGTCACTATGGAAAAGTAAAACGATGCCAAAATCTATGAAGGAGAACCTGCTGAAAATGTTCGGAGAGTTGAAACAGACAGTACTTTGGAAATATGAAGAAGACCTACCAAATTTACCCAAAAATGTTCATACGTTGAAGTGGGCACCTCAACAAAGCATATTAGGTAAAAAAAGAGCTGCCAAAATATATTTTTTGTACTATTTAGTCAGTTCTACCGCGATATATTCTGTTATAAATAAGCTTCTTTTGAAGAAAAACACCCCTCGTTTCGAAGCAGTTAGCGACGATTCATTGATTGTTGACTACTGAATATTCAGTGAAATGAACAACTGCTCGGTTGAAGACTGCTTATGAGTTAAGCCAACAAGCTGAACCATTTGATTGTTGATTTCTGAATATTTAGTGAAGAAATAAACTGATCAGTTCTGTACTGCTTAAGGATTTAGCGAACTAGCTAAACTATTTGGTTGTTGACGGCTAAATATTCAGTGAAGTGAACAGCTTTAACTTAAGTCGTGTGGTGTCTAGCAATGTATAACAGCACTAACCCTTTTACACTTTTGGGTATCGTTTATGGTGACTATGTCTGAAGCAAAACACTTAGTTCCTCTGTCATCCAAACCCTCCTCTAGTCTCCGTTTCACTAGATCAAGGAGGGGGAGCGGCAGTTTTTGCACTGGCGTTTGCACGTACGCTTGTGCACCTTAATACTCCTGCCTACTTGACTGCTTCTGTAAATTGATTCCAAAATTAAACACCTGAGTGAGGCAATAGGATGAAGTAGAGAGGTCCAGTTTAATGCAAATCGAGCTTTTTCCGAGTCCTGCACTTAGGTGGCTCCGTGGGTGTTGTATGAGGTTGTGGTCACTTTTACACTGCAAACTGGGAATGAAAGTGTGGATTCGGCCACCTGGGGTAACAAAGCAGCTCTATTTATGGATGCACTGCTTTCCTCGCTCAGCCAGGGAGGGGGCTAGAAAAGTTGCTTAAAAAAATGTGCTCGTTCCTTTCTGGAAGGTGTTAGTAACCGCGGCTGCTATGGCATCCTTTCAAGCGTGGTTGAAGAAACAGAAAAATGTTTGATCGCATGAAAACACCTGTCATGACATTTGGCACGTGGAACGTGAGAACGTCCCTTGACCGAGATGGCAATGCGTGCTCTAAACGTAAGACCACCATAGGAGTCCGAGAACTTCAATGTGAATGTGGCTGCTCTCAGAGAAACACATCTTGCTGACGAAGTGGAAGATGGTGGCGGCTACACTTTTTTCTGGAAAGGTACCGCCTCCTGGGAACCTCGACGTTCGGGAGTAGGATTTTCCATCAAGAATCAACTTGTCAAGTGATTTGGAGAGTATCTTGTGCATATTTAGGACCGCGTGACCACATTGGGCATTCACCTGAATTACCTTAATGTCATCAGCGTCTATGTTCCACTATATTTTTTTATCTTTCCTATCACCAACTACATTTATTTTCCATTCTGTATATTTTCAGCTCATCCAAACTGTCGTATATTCATTTCGCATGGAGGTTTGTTATCTTCAACTGAGGCTATACACTTCGGAGTGCCAATTATTGGAGTTCCAGCATTCTTCGATCAATTCTTGAACATAAACAAAGCTGTGTCTAAAGGATATGCGATAAAAGTTGAATTATCGCTCGATTTAGCTCAAGATTTGAAAGCGGCGATTGAAACGATGATAAATGATAAAAGGTTTGCGAAATCTTCTTTTTTACTTTTTGGTAGACTAATATAAACTGCAAAACATTTTTACGGGTACATTCACGTAAAAAGTATAGATATTTTCATGCAATTTTTGGTGTCCATTTTTCCTTGGAATGGATTATGGTCGTTTATTATAATATAATCTACTTTGTAGCGCTTTGGTTACTTATATATGTATAACTAGTTATTTGTTTAGTTGGTAGTTATTTGTAAATTTAATTATCATACATATATTTATTTCATTATATTCTAGATTCAGTGATGAAGTGAAGAAACTGTCAGCGATATACCACGATCGTCCAGCAAGTCCGGGTGCAGAGCTACGTCATTGGGTGCGTCACGTGATAGCAACGCGCGGCGCGCCGCATCTGCGCTCCCCTGCGCTCTTGGTACCCTGGTACCAGAAAACATTCTTGGACCTTATAGCTATTTTCCTGATCATACTTGTTGTAATAATTTTAGTTCTTACGAATTCTTTTAAAATGTTTTCTAAAATGACGAATAATGTCAGTGGAGGTGGTCATAAAAAGAAAAACTGAACTCGAAATTGTTTAATTTATCCAGGGACCTTTGGTTATTTTCTGCTGTATTGCCAAGGTAAATATTTGTCATCAAGAATATAATTTTATACCAGATAAATTAAAGGGTCTCCAGATATAAATGCATTTTTTTTTTCTAAAATAAAAGATGGATTGTCAAATGATACTCAAAATAATAGGCCGATAGAAATAGTCCTAAAATCATTTAATTACCGACTCATGGTTTCTTTTCTTATGGATTATATTTAGTCGGTACTTTTGTACACTTTTCTAACTGATCTTGGTCGAGAGCTACAAATGTAAATGATGTGAAACTGAAGGGAGAAAAAAAAAATTACGAATCACTTTTGCAAAAGTTTATATGTTCAAACACCATAATAAAGCATACTTTATGATTTCACAACAATTTCTGCAATGTAAATAAATATTAAAATATTGAAAGAATAAAAAGAATGTTCGTATTTTAATAAAATTTATTTACATTGTTGAAATTATTATAAAACGACAAAACATGCTTATTTACTATCCTAATACATACAAACGTTTGTAAAAGTGTTTCCTCTTTTTTTCCTTTTGTGTTATTCACGTCGTTTACAAATATCCAATCCTCGACCAAGAAAAGTGTACAAAATGTACCAAGTACTTAGAACAACGTGGACCTGCTAGGTCCGCGTTGCTCTAACTAAACCAAGTACGATCTGTTAGAAACCATTAAGGTTCTCTTCAACATGGTTAAGGGTCGGTTGCGCCAAATATGCTATCGCGTTTGGACAATTTAGCTTATTAAAACAAAATATTTTTAACGAGTAACTTTTGTGTAAGTAGTTAAGAAGTTGAACTACATTATAATTTTTCAGATTTGACACAAGTATCACAACCACCGAGAAAAAAAATCGGAAAGATCAGTTAAATCACGGAAAACGTAATTTGGCTTTGGAACTAGTATGATCAGTCTACTATTCTAACGACAAAATAAAGAAATGAAAGAAGCCTTTACAGATTTTTTTTGTTTTGTATTTCCTTTTGTTATTTTAAAAGAAATACTCAAACATTCTACATTTTTCCTGTACAGAAAAATTACACAAAAAGAATTTGAATGTTTGTGTATTTCTTTTTAAATAACGAAAGGAAAAAGAATAAAAATATTATATGAATAAGGTACTTTGATCTCTTTACGCAAAAAAAAATATTTCAATTTGTAACAAAAAAAAAATTTTTTTTCTGTTTGAAACGCCAAATTACGTTTTTCGTGATTTTAGTGATCTTTCCGATTTTTTTTCTCGGTGGTTGTGATACTTGTGTCAAATCTGAAAAATTATAATGTAGTTCAAATTTTTAACTACTTACTTACACAAATTTTATTTGTTAAAAATATTTTGTTTTAATATGTTAAATTGTCCAAACGCGAGAGCATATTTGGCGCAACCGACCCTTAACACTATCTAGTTAAACCGAAAAAAGTGACCCGCGATTTATTTTAAAAGTTGTTGCAAACCCATTTCCATCGAACTAATGTCCATCCCAAAAAAATAGCTTCGGCCTTGGAATAGTATTAGGCCGGTGATAGTGCGACGCAGTAACGATGTATACGTTAGTTCGAAATTACGGTAATTCGATGTACGTTAGTTCGAAAGTACAGGAGTTCGATGAACGTTAGTTCGAAAGTACCGAAATTCGATATACGTTAGTTCAAAACTGGGTTGTCATAAAAAAAGAACCACGAAGGTTATCTTGCCATATCTAACCTTCTCACCTAACCTACCGTCTCACTTCTGCGCTGGAAGCATTTCTGGGATATGGTTAGCTATAGTGTACTTTCGAATTAACGTACATCAAACTCTCATACTTTCGAACTAACGTCCATCGGCATTTCTTCAAAGTATAGTGGTGGAGATTTTTTCACAAACCCTAAAAGTCTTCCTATATCCAAGATTCAAAAAAAAAAATCAAAAATCAAAAAGTTTATTCAATTTTAACAGTAATATATACTAAGAACTAGAGTCACTAGTCCAAGAGTCACTTTTTAAGCAAAATATTGCCTGTGCCAGCCAGGTGTCCCCACTCCTTCAAAGCATCACTTCAGACACTTAAATTTTCTTAACTTAGTAGTTGGAAACAAAAATATTTATTTAAACATTAGTTATTTTACATTTAGTTACTATTTTGAAATAGCATTAATCAGTTGTGAATGAAACAATCATCTGTTTTGAAAAGTAGTTGTCAATCATGCCTACTACTTATTAAATTAAAAGCCTAATAAAAGTAGCTAGTTTAAGATAAAGGTTATATTTTGTTATGGTTACAATGAAACAGGTTTTAACAATTATACAATTTTAGATACAATTTTATGTTTTACAATTTAGATAGGTAGGTAGATAAGTATAAAAGATTTACGTTAAGGGGAACGAAAATACAAACAGAAATAAAATGTCAGCTTTCGGATGATTTTGTTGCAATAATTAGGTTACGTATAGCCATAAAAAAAATACATGTTTTTGGTTGAACTGTAAGGTATTCATTTTCCACAAACCACGTTAATCGATTCATATTTGTACTGTCAATGAATTTTTTTGTAACCCTCTATTGCACATTTCTTATCGATTTTGTTTCAGGTATCGCTTTCGCGATTTTGTTGGTTTTTTTTTTTTTAAATTAGTGTCAATGATATCTATTCATTTTCCAAATACCACGTTATTCGGGTCAAAAAAGCACCCCCTTTTTCCAAAAATACGTAAATCCACTGATGCAGTCAGCGGCAGCAAGATATTGTCAGTCTACGCCTAGCGTTGGCGCCCGTAAGACGTGGAACCTGTGCCCTTTTTTGCAATCTATAAATATCTCCCAAAACTACTTCAAAACACATTGAAATTAATTTTATAAAGTAATATTTCGAGGAGCATCATATTCCTGTCGTTAAAAACTCAACAAAATATGCGTATGAGTGATTTAGCTACATCGTGCCATAGTCATAACAACAAAACTGAATGAATTTGGAATGAATTCATACTTTTATGCGGGAAAATAATATATGTTACTCTAAAAGAATAATTTTGTGATCGTTATTGAAACCCAAATTAATTTACTTATACTTACTGAGATCTGTGACAAAGGTCAATGACCTTTTCGTGAAATTACCCTCTAGTATTGGCTCACCATTTTAGGTCCAATAAGTGAAGTTTTTTGCAAATTACTCGTATATAGGTACACTTACTTGGGATAAATCGCCAAGCATTTAAAATATAGAAATTTATTTTGAAATATTTACAGTGCATGGCAAAATTATTAGATCGTAGATAATCCTGTCGGTACATGTTCAGGTTGTGTTACGCAAAATGAAAACAATGAAACTCTTTTAGGATTAATTTGTTATCCCTATGTTTGTCTGTCTGTCCGTTTGTCTAGACAATTTTTTCTGGGTAAAATTAATAAATACCAATATAAACGGCCCTCTATAGAGCTGTAAAAACATACTTTTGACGTTTTTATTTATAGTACGTTTTAGCTTTTTACGTTTTTATTTTACGTTTTTCATGCAAATTTTCTCACTATGAAAATGTAGGGATGAACACTTAAGATAATATTTTGCATTTAAAAGTCAACCAGAAAGGAATTGTTGAACAAATAATGTAAAAAATATGAAAACCATGTTGTTCTATTCTAAAGGGATTAATTATCTACTGTTCAATGTGGCGATAGCTTTGTTTATTTTTTTCCTTGAATTATTTTTACTAAGGTAACAAATAGTTTAATACAAGGTTTTCCTTAAGAGGTCCCTTTACCCCTGTATTTTTATTAAAATTCATACAATAGGTATAAACCGAATGTGAAGTCTACAGCTTATTTTCTTCATATCTTTTTTCATGAGTATATTCTAGTGACATCTAACTACGTCTATATACAGCCCAAAAAGCTAAATTTGATAAAACACCATCATTATAGCTGTCAGGATATCGTCAATATTGCCTCGTTTTTACACAAAGTTTAACAAGTTTGTATATTTTTATCTATACTGGAAATAAAAAAGAGAGAAATACAGGCGTCGTTCATGTTAAGATGACTAAGTTTACACACTTTGCTAAGTATAAACAATTACCGTTTCATGGAAAACTGTTTTGACCTGAAACCATTTCACAAATTCAATTAACTTATTTTGAATATCTTGTCATCTTGCACTTCTTGATGAGAAATACAATTTCAATAAGTAAAAATACAACTTTTAGTTAAGAAAACTTATAGTTAAAAGTCTGCTGTATGCATTAACATATTTTTTATTATATTACAATAGTAATAAAATAATTGGCTTATCCGTCGTCGTGATACCAGCCGTAAATTTCTTAAATAATCTGATATCACGCTTATGGAAAACCCAATTATTTTGAAGATACCATAATATCATTAAAATATGTTTATGCATTTAGCAAACTTTTAACAATAAATTGTCTTAGCCAAAAGTTGTACTTTACCGTTATAATTATTTCTTAATATTTTGTTACAAATTCGGAGAAATAGCCCATAAGGAAAACCTTGTATGAAAATATTTGTTATCTTTGTAACAAAGAAAAAAAAAATAATAAACAAAGCTATCGCCACATTGAACAAACAGTAAATTATTAATCCCTTTAGAATAGAAAGATATGGTTTTATATTTTTTACATTATTTGTTCTACAGTTCCTTTCTGTGCTTTCTTTCAAATGCAAAATATTATGTGAAGTGTTAATCTCTATATTCTCATAAGGAGAAAATTTGTATGAAAAAGTTAAACAAAAGGCCATAAAAACGTTATAATATGTATATTTTACAGGGCTGTAAATATTAGCATTTGTTGATTTTACCCAGAAAAATTGCCTAGACAAACGGATAAACAGACAAACATAGGGACAACAAATTAATCTTAAAAGAGTTTTGTTTTTTCATTTTGCGTAAAGGGACCTGAACATTTCAAACTATGATACAAATAAATTTCTATATTTTAAACACTTGGCGATTTATCCCAAGGGTAAACAGGTGTCCCAAAAGTCAACGCTTTCCCTTGGAAGGCTGGTAGGCCAGCTCATGACTGACCAGAATATCAAATTATGACCTCAGCAAAAAGTAGATAGTCTTCGAGTTGATGGTACTTTTATAAATTCGAATAGATTTTTGAGAGTCAAAGCTAACCAGTTTTAAATTCTAAGAAAAAAATTTTTTTTGCGCAACTCTGAATTGTCATGCTATTGATAAAGTCAAAAATAAACCTTGAAATGCTGTAACATCAGGAAGAAAAATAAAAACCCAATTTATGAGCAATTTTTTGTAATTAGGTTAGTTCGATACCACACCCTGAAAAAAAATGTCCTATGTTAGTTTTGCAATTTGTCTTAAATAACGGCTCATCAAATATTGTTTTTCAAATGATCTGGCAATTTCTGTGTATTACTTTTGAAAAAAAAGTTATTGCTATTTTACTACCAAAGGAGCTGCGTATTTTTTTTAAATAATTAGAATTTAGAATGAAAGAGTGGCGGGCAGTAAAAATATTTGACGTTCATTAGAAATGCCATTTAACACGCGTTAGAGTGAGATAAATAGTGACGCTATTTAAAATGAGTTGGAATGAGATAGTAACGCAGTTAAACGTGGTTGAATGAGAGAGGCATAATTGATATAGGCTACAGTGAGATAGACAGTGACGTGGTGCATTCCTTCTGAGAATATTTGTTAGTTTCCACTTTTTGTAATAACAACTTTAGTAAACTTAAATGGTTTTAGTCGCTATAGTTCGACCCCTCAGTGGGGCCGTCATCAGTCGAATATTGACGACGACCCTAAGTGGGTCGAAATATATATCGAAAATTTTCTTTTTTATTTAATTTATACCATAATATTCTTAAGAATCTGTATATATATATAATAAAACGGTAAAATTTACTACTAAACTTAGTGGTCTGAGCTTAGGAGTATAAAATATTACGTTACCTACGTTTTATCGGCAATATTCTAGAGGTCAAAAATCATGCTTTTTCTTTCGTTGGTTTAAGAGCTGTTTCGCAGCTGAATTGTAAAAACTCGCCTTTTTCTAATTAATCGAAACAGAACACTTAAATTAAAAATTCACTAAATAGTTATTCAACAAAACCTTATTACCTATGTATTGTGTATGTTGCCATCGCAAAGTTTCCATTAGTTTCTGTAAATTTGAATTACAACATTTTGAAAGTAAATAAATTAGAATTTCATCCGGCTTCGTAACCGCTCTTAATAGTGCCACTTCTTCGATCACATTCGTAGAAATGTTCAACAAATTGATTTGTCACGTTCTATCCAGATATTTTCTTGAATTTACTGTTGCGAGCGGTTGGAGAGTCGGCGGAACTTTCCCCGATAAGATATTATGGTACAATTTTCTTTGTGTTTGTGGGCTTGTCTTTTGTGTGGTGATGGTTCCCTTTTATCTTTCTTTATATTTGTAATTATTTTTATACGTTCTCTTAGCTAGGCGACGCTCGCGGAAGATATATTTATGGGCCATAGGCCTCTTTAAATCTGAAGCTCACAAATTGAAATTGCGTTCTTGCTACATTAAAAAATCTTATGTTACGATACAAACATACATTATTATTTAATTTGTTCTATTAAAACTATGTAATAAGAATTGCAAACATGTAAATCTTTAAATAAATAAAAATAAATCTAGAAATATTTACTTTAAAACACCAATTGAAATTTATTTTACTCGTAAACAAAAACCATTAATTAAAATCTATATTTTATGCCCATCAACAAAAATAAAATACTTTAGAATCCTGAAATTAATACTTGTAACAATTGCATAATCACATTGAGGTATGTAATAAATACCGTTTAACTCACCAAAAATTCCAAATAAATTAACTTAATTAAGAGATGAATATTGTAGGATACCGATTACCTTGTTAATGTCAGTTGTCAGGGGATCCCACATCGAATCAGCTGTCGGATAGAAATTAGGTCATAACATTCGTAGTTGGACCTACATAAATGTATTTTCAATGCATGTGCTCGTAAAGGCCCACTTTTTATGCATCAAAACCGAACAGAAAGTCGATTATTTTGCCCTAGGGCTTTATTATTATTTTTTTATTTGTTTACAATGGTTGGCTAACCTGCAGCCTTTCCTGTGTACCATAGACGTTATACTTTTTTTCCACTGTTTAACGGCTCTGGATACAGTCCTTTTGAGCCAATTATAATTTAAAGTTCACAAGATTATATTAGTTTTCATTTCCTCACACTATGCATTGAAAAATGTAGTATGATACACGGGCGTAAAAGCAATAAATTACTCGGTTACGTTTAAAACACTCGCTACGCTCGTGTTTTAAATCGTCCTCGTAATTTATTCCTTCGCGCCCTTGTAGCATAAACTACTATTATTAGAAATATCGGCCTCAAATCAGTTTCACCGTACCTTTACGAACCAATCTTCCCTTTCAAAACGTTATGTTTTATTTTTATCACTGTCACTTCAAGCGAAAAATCGCGCAGTGCGAGAGGGGCGGATTCAGGGCGAAAGCGAAAATGTTAGTTTTATAATTTTTATAAAAAAAACTAATATAGCTAGCAAAATTTCAAATATCAAAACTCTAGATATTGTTGAAACACACTTAATAAAATATGTTTGAGTTCTGTATATGGTTCCTATTCGTCAAACGAGGCGAAAAAGTGTTTTTGAAGACCTCATTTCAACAATTATTTCTGTCGAGGAAAACTTATCCAAACATGTTTTCCAATTTCAAATCCCTAGATTATATAGTCAAGATGCATATACCAGAAACCGATTATAATTTTCGGTGTATTTTATGAAATACACAGAAAAGACACACCCGTATTTTTTTCGCATATCGCCTTAATGATAAGTCCTTACACATGAAATTGCTGAAATTTTCTTACAGATTCATGAGTTCATAATTCCTGTAATTCAATAACTATTTCCATTATTTGTTTTTCGTTTAAAATTTGATTTCCAACACGCGGGTGTATCGAGTGAGGATTGTGACTTGCATTTCACAGTTCACACTCGGAACACCTCTGAAAAATCCCTCGGGGATTGATATCGTGACGATATATATTTATTTAATAGTCCCATTTGGCACCCTTGCGGTACGGAACCCTAAAAATTATACAGACTAAGAAAGCAATAAGTAAATATTATGAAAATTTACATTTATTTAAAAGCCCTTTATCCAAAGTAATTCGGTGATTAATATTAATTAATAACGGTGTAATTAATATAAACCTTATCTTTTCTTTGTATTTTATAATTCTGAAATTTTAGATTCAATATTATTTATTTATCTTAACTATGACAGAAATAAATTTTTATGTTTGAACACTTGGTGATTCATCCATCGCAAGGAGATATAAATTTACGTTATATCATTGCAGTTTAGAAACGCTTGAGGTCCCTGGTTTAAATCCCAGTTCAGAGCTCCTCACATCCAGATTTACTTTTCTTTCTGCGTTTCTATACTGCAAGGATATAATGTCATTTTTTTATCTTGTTGTTAAGATCATTTTGTATGTATATTTTGCGTCTTATCAAATAAATGTATTTTCTTTCTTAAATGACTTAAATTTACTGCACGGACAGTAGTATGACAGGCTACTAATTTACTGAACGGACAGTAGCATGACAGGCTACCAATTTACTGAACGGACAGTAGCATGACAGGCTACCAATTTACTGAACGGATAGTAGCATGACAGGCTACCAATTTACTGAACGGACAGTAGCATGACAGGCTACCAATTTACTGAACGGACAGTAGCATGACAGGCTACCAATTTACTGAACGGACAGTAGCATGACAGGCTACCAATTTACTGAACAGACAGTAGCATGACAGGCTACCAATTTACTGAACGGACAGTAGCATGACAGGCTACCAATTTACTGAACGGACAGTAGCATGACAGGCTACCAATTTACTGAACGGACAGTAGTATGACAGGCTACCAATTTACTGAACGGACAGTAGCATGACAGGCTACCAATTTACTGAACGGACAGTAGCATGACAGGCTACCAATTTACTGAACGGACAGTAGCATGACAGGCTACCAATTTACTGAACGGACAGTAGCATGACAGACTACCAATTTACTGAACGGACAGTAGCATGACAGGCTACCAATTTACTGAACGGACAGTATCATGACAGGCTACCAATTTACTGAACGGACAGTAGCATGACAGGCTACCAATTTACTGAACGGACAGTAGCATGACAGGCTACCAATTTACTGAACGGACAGTAGCATGACAGGCTACCAATTTACTGAACGGACAGTAGTATGACAGGCTACCAATTTACTGAACGGACAGTAGCATGACAGGCTACCAATTTACTGAACGGACAGTAGCATGACAGGCTACCAATTTACTGAACGGACAGTAGCATGACAGGCTACCAATTTACTGAACGGACAGTAGCATGACAGGCTACCAATTTACTGAACGGATTCAGGCTACCGATGAGCTTGTTAATTAATTGATTAATTAGTTATTGCAGAGCTCAAATTTTTTGAATTTTTTGAAAAACTCCTTTTAACGATAATTATTTATAATTTTTAGTACGAAATCATATGCCGTTAAACTCACTTTGATTGCCAATAACTTTACTTTTTGCATGTTTTTGTATTTCCTTTTGTTTTGTGTTTAACTTTGTTCTGTTTTATATAGAGGTAATTTTGTATAATTGTATAAATTAGTTTATTTGTATGTTTACTTATTTTGTTTTTGTCTTGTATAGTCATTATTACTTTATTTATTGTGCTCTTGATGGAGGCTTTGGTTTTAGATGTTGTATTATACCTGTTTATTATTTTGCTGTTGATATCCCTTGTAATGAAATAAATAAATTTAATAAAGCAAGAATTTAGTACGGAACTGTGGTGTAAGCCAAGGAAGCAAACGCGCGAAACCGTTAGCGTTTCGGTTATGCAAAATTATCCCCCCGGGCTCCCGGTCAAGAAACATTCATGATTAAAGATGTATTACCCTACCCTTTAACCTACGCCCGGCTTGCAATTACTCATCCCTCGGAAGTTTTAGCCAAGAATAGGGATGTTATCTACAAAGCATGTAATGAATGAACCAGAAGCGTTCAATTCTTTTGGGAATTCATTAACATATTTGATTATGATTGAAATTACAAAACACAAAATGAAAGAAGATTCGATATAATAGGTATTTACATACGGAATTGCCGATTTCTATAGAGAATTTGAAGGAAACTCAATTTTCAGTACTAACATTTTTGCATTTTTTTTAGGATTGACAAATCCAAATTATGTCTGTAATTTCTTTTGTGTATGAATGAGATGACATTAAGTTAACAGCACCATTCATTTGATTTTTGAAAAGTGTAAAAAATTATTACGAAATCATGGAAATCATGGAAATGGGTGGCATTTAGGACGAACTGTTTTTGAACATTTCATTTTGGTTATCAAACTGACAATAAAAATGAAATCTAATACGTAGATGTAAAACCCTGAAATCAACTTTCAAACAAAAAACAAATAAAAGTAATAACTATTGAATTACAGGAGTTATTAATTCATGAATCTGTAATAAAATTTCAGTAATTTGATATGTAAAGACCTAATATATTATTTTTATTAAACCTATTGACTACATTACACTATGTGTAATGGTTATTTGAAGATGTGCTTCAGACCTTATATGAACCCTTGCTGTACTAAGCCGTTTCTTGCTTCCTTTAACTAGTTATTAGATATAAAATAAAATAGATACAAAATACACCACTTAATCTCCAATAAAAACATACCAAAAAAAATCCAACTTGCATGAATGAACTTAGAAATAATGACGTGATTTATTTTGAAGCAATAAATTATCTTCCACCTAAAGGTTTTCTGGAAGAAATTGCTTAAGCGATAAAACCACCCATTGTAGTTTGAGTTGAGAACTCAACAAATTGTCCTCCTTCAAATTGTCTATAGAAAACGGCAATTTCATAGGTAAAGACCTATTAGATATAGAGCTGTAGGGCTGATCTAAACATCGTAGAAAAATCGCAAAAGCTTTAATTTCGCTCAATAGAAAATAATTACGAAGTTGCCTCTACTTTTCATGTTTTTCGAGTGTAAAAAGGCCTTCCTTAAATTATACAGCCATGAAATTTGTATTGAAATAAGTGACCAATAACCCCGTTTAAACATCTCTTCATCCATCCATCCATCAGCCTATAGTTCGTCCACTGCTTTGCCACTCCCAGCAGTCATCCTGGAAGAATTGCCCATACTCACACACGCTGGGCAGGCCGGTTGGTGAGCGCGGTGCCAGAACCCTCACACCAGTGACGCCGCTGCCCGTCACCAGTCTGTTCCATAAAAGGCCCAGCTATGAAGGATGGATATACCGCCATCCATCGAGGCATGTGGGCCTCCTGGTTTTTTGCCTGTGAGCTGTCCTCTTACTCTCCCCCGAATTACTTTGAGGGGGTCTCCAAGTAAGATGGTGGTACCTCCACAGTCGAGCCCGGCATCAGCTCTACCACCTGTTTAAACATCTAAGAATATTTTTATTATTTCATCTAGAAGTTGAGTTATTAAATAAAAATGCAGTTATTCGTGAGCGCGTGTTTCTTGGTGGTCGGAAACGTCACCGGAGAGTTCAGTTTGGGAAAAGATGAATCATACAAAAACTGTCCATCCATCAGCCCGTATTTGTCCACTGCTGGACATAGGCCTCCTCAATATTACGCCACTCTTGGCGGTCCTCAGTCATCCTCATCCAGCCGCCACACGCAACGTCCTTCAGATCGTCAGTCCAGCGGGCTCGAGGGTGGCCTACGCTACGCTTTGCTGTACGTGGTCTCCATTGCAATGCCTTCATTACATAAACCGTCCAGTAGTTATTACATAGGTAATATTTAAACGAGCAAATATAAATTCAAATTTAAGATGTCAAAAATACTGAATGTAGCGTACTAAAATACTAAGTGGGCGAAAGACTGTAGGTGAATAAAAGTTTTGAAAACGGTGACTTGAAAGTACAAATTTGAGTTGAGTTGAATAATTCTCAGGCTAACAATTTTCTATTTTAGTGACAATTTAATTTTGAGTAATAAAACTAGGGACGTCGCCGCTCCGCTTCGCTCGGCTTCTTATTTTATCTAACATGTAAATCTAACACGCTCCTGCTCGCTTATTTTTTGACTTTTGGTAAAATTTTTGATTTCATTCTTTAAATTCGCCCACTCAGTATTTTTAATCGCACGATTTGGTATTTATTCCGGACACGTGAAGTCGCTAAATAATTTTTTTTTGACCAATTTATTATTTCCCTTATATTATATATAACGGCCTTACTATTGCCAAATGGGTACTTTCTAAAGCCTACCCCTCGTTTACGGCCAAACCAAAAATAATGAAAAAATTTATTATGAATAATTAGCTCTTAGACAACATATGCAACATTTTTCTTTTTCATATCACCAAAACCTCTACATGAAAAAATTTATTAACTAAATGGTGTTTTTTGGCTTGAATTTCCTACTGCTCCTAAGTGGCTTGGCCGATTGAATTCATTTATGCTTTGATAAATAGATAAATTTGATAGCTATAAACATAACATAAGATTATTCAATCGAACAATCACGTCCACGTGAAAAGTATAATTTTCTCCTATTTCGCCCTATCAAGGACGCAGCGAGCGTCGTAACAGCCACTATGCATTGCGCGCTGATATGAAAGTTATTTCAATGTCGCTTCCGTTGATATTCGTTCTCACAAACATCGACCTGCTAATTTGGCGATGGTAATCGCCCTAAATTGAATACGTACACAGATACATTTGATTACGACACATTTGAAGTCACCAGAGTACCTGGATAAACCTTCTTTGGAGTAGCTCTGGCAGCGTTTGTTAGCCAGGGCTCTACTACTATGGTCCGGGGATCAGCTCCAGAGATGGCTCGTAAAGAGATTGTCGACGAAGGATAATGTAGTAAAAGGACTCGATGCAATCTTCGACCAAAATAAAATGAATGGACGGGCCTTGTCTTTACAATTTGCTCACTCATAACGAGTCTAAGCAATTGGATATATACTTCAATACCAAATTTTTATTTTCATGTTTATTTTGCTTTTTGCACTTTATAAATGCACAAGAAGGTATTTTTTCGTCAGTTATTTGGATGGCATGTAATAATAAGCGTACGTGTCACTCTTCTAACAGACAGAGACAGAGATGAAGTGAGAGCCGGCGCTCACTTTACAGACTTCAAAAATCTGTACGCTATGGCCCGTCCATTTATTTTATTTTGGTCGAAGGATGCAATAAGATAAAATGTTATTACGACACACTTCGACAATAATTCAGGTTGTGCTCATGGTATAATAACAATCTGATTTGAACACAAAAATACTATCATATCTTCGAAAATTACGTATGCAAGAAGACCCTTATTACAATCTGTCTGGCAGTCTTGCCAACCTACAGAAATTACCTTAAAACTAATGTGTTGCCAGTGAGGGCTACATGTTTGTGCCCTTTGGAGTGGAGACACTTGGACCGTGGGGACCGGATGCGCGACGTCTCTACAGAGACATCATCGCGCCTGATCGACGCTTCCAGTGACCCGAGGGCTGGAGCCTATTTCGGTCAAAGAATTAGCCTCGCTATTCAGCGAGGCAATGCTGCCAGCCTTCTGGGTACACTACCGAACGACGGTGGTGATCTGGCCAGCATTTTTTATTTATTTTAATAATTTTAAGATTAGGCATGTATGTATATAGCTTGTAATTTACTGTATTTATATTTATAGGTTTAGTCTAATTTTTAATGTTATTTAAGTTTTATTTTTAACCGACTTCAAAAAGGAGGCGGTTCTCAATTCGACTGTATGTTTTTTTTTTTTTTTTTTTTTTTTTTTTTTGGCGTTGTTACTCCATAACTCCGTCATTTCCCACCCGATTTGAACAATTCTTTTTTTGTTTGAAAGAATATACTTCCAGGTAGGTCCCATTTTGGGTTTGGTCATGATCTGATGAAGGTCTTCAGAGATAGGCAGTAGAACTCCTCAGAAAATGACAGCATATCTCTCGAAATTGAGGCAATCGCTATTTACTTGGGTGCTGATTACAAGGTATTACTTGAAAATCGACATTCTTCCACCTGACCTTCGATCCTGGCTTCATCAACATATTCACCATAGAACTCTTCAACGGATCAGAGCACATAACTCGAGATTGCGGCAATCACTGCGTTAGGGTGCTGATTCAAGGGTATTACTTGGAGATCATCAGAATTCCCACCTGACCTTCGATCCTGGCTTCATCACCATAGAACTCCTCAACGGATGACAGCGCATAACTTTAGATTGCGGCAACCAGTTTGTGTTAGGGTGCTCATTGCAGGGCATTGCTGAAAATTGCCAGTGTACCCACCTGAATTTCGATCTTGGCTTCATCACCGTAGAACTCTTCAACGGATGACAGCACATAACTCGAGATTGCGGTAATCATGTTGTGTTAGGCTGCTGATAGCAGGAAGCTACTCAAACATGGCTACTTATACTCACTTGAACTTCGTTTCATATTAACACCACGTTTGCAAGAACTACCTATACCTCACAATTTAACCCAGCAACACTAAAAAATGTGAAATAAAATAAACTTTTAACAAAAAAATAGCAACCGACTTCAATAGTAACAGCAGTCATTCACTAAAAAGTTAATAATAATTCTATAAAGACCGATGGTACCGAAGCAACACTTTTGCCGACTTCTTTCTTCCTGAAACATTATGTTATCTAGAAGTCGGCGTATTTCCTACGATATAGCAACATAGAAACCAATATAAGAACGCCGACTTCTAGATAACATAACGTTTCAGGAAGAAAGAAGTCGGCAAAAGTGTTGCTTCGGTACCATCGGTCTTTATAGAATTATTATTAACTTTTTAGTGAATGACTGCTGTTACTATTGAAGTCGGTTGCTATTTTTTTGTTAAAAGTTTATTTTTGTACATAATAAGTGTGGCTGCCACACTCTTGACGCCAAACTTCCAAATAGATAATTCACATCCCTACAACCAGGAAATAGTTTCATGTGATCAAAAGTTGGTAGCTGAAGTCAGCGAAGTGTTATACCGCAATTTGTAGCCAGAAACAAGCGGACTGAACGAGGTAAAATGTTGTGTTAAAATATTGTCACAATATACAGGGTGACTTTTTGATCATCTTCCAAATTCAAACTGGACGCTTGGTAAGTGATCAGCATCATGAATCGATAACAATGACTGTATAATTCGAACAATGAAATTTCGACTTCCCATAGTAATTTACTCCCAGTCCTGAGTGAATTACTATGGGGAGTCGAAATTTCATTTTATGAATTTTACAAAAATCGTTATTGGTTCATGACGCTGATCATTTACCAAGGCTCAAGTATGAATTTGGACGATGTTCACAAATTCACCTTGTATAAGTGAAAAACAAACCGCTCGAATTCATACTGAAGACTCATTTTATTTATTTATTTATAACACCTTTTGCACATTTACACAAATAACTTAAAAGACAAAAGAAACAATTGAACATAGTGTACAAGGGCGGCACTTATTGCTAATAGCAATATCTTTCAGATAACCCTTGGTAGCTAACAAAAAGATGAACAAATTAACATGTGGAGGTGTAAATACTAATCAGAAAATAATAGGGAGATCAAGATTAAAATATAAACGTAAATATCTAAGACATAAGCTTACATATAAAAAATACATGAACATACTTAAATAAATGAATACATACCTATACAATATACACATACATACATATATAAATAATAAATAAACATACAAAAATTATAATCATATTGGATATTTGAGTTCTAAGATGGGTACTATGTTAAGAAAAATCGCTTCACTTTTATTTTAAAGTGATTTCAGTTAGTGATCAGGAACAATGTTTAAGGCGCTACGGAAAAAAAGTGGACACTTTTAGAACTTGCATATCTACTTCAGTAAATAATATATTATTTTGATAAAATAGTATATTATTTTTGGAATCTTTTTTTAGGGATCTGTTAAACAGAAATGCGATTGGAGGCATTTGAAATATTTATTGAAATGAGATCTTTTCGACACCAATTCTCCTGGTTTGACAATTTTGAATGACATATGGACTGCAATAAAATTTTATTAGATGGGTTTTAGTAGTATCTAGGACCTGGTCAAACGAAATTTTGATAGCAAATTTAGTACATTATATATTAATGAAAAACCGACTTTTCGACGACTCTCGCACTGAGGGTTTTCTCGTATATAGCGTAACAAGGACGCTAAAACTTTTACATATCGCCTTAATGACCTTAAGGTGAAATTTGAAAAAATAACTTTTTTGTTCCCGTACTGCCTAGTATTTGAAGTAGCCCAGTTTGCATGGGAACAATTTTTTTATGATTTCTAAAAAAAGAGATCATTGAACCTTGTTCCTGATTATTAACCGAGCCTCCAGTATGAATTCGAGCGGTTGATTAAATTTCACCTTGTATTGTCGTGGGTAGATCGTAAAGTATGAAATTGAAAAACTTTCACCAAAGATCAAAAATAGGTGCGTGATAGGTGAGGAAAAGCGTAATTAGGTTTACATGTAAATGAAATCTTGCTAAGTTTCTTGCCCTTCTTCTTAGCAAGACTAATCGAATGGGCGGAGGTAGGCATGTATTTATATATGTAACCTATTAGTATGTAGTATATAGGATGGGATTTGGTCGGCCGCCTGGATTCGTGCTGGGGGCTCGGTTGGTGATCATTGAACCTTGTTCCTGGTCCCTGGCTGGGTCTCCGGTATGGGTTCGGGCGGCTGATTGGATTTTACCTTGTATAATATATATTTTACCTATCATTTTAATCGTAAATATATTGCTACATAAATTAAATAAACCTTTAATTTAGTTCATGTACATTTATTATTTTATTACATATATTTTCTTTATTAGATTAAATTTGACGTGTAAAAAGTGTATATATCTATACCTGCTTTGCAAAATAAACTATTTGAATTTGAATTTGAATTTGGGGAGCCGAGCGAAACGGAGCAGAATGAGGCGACCCTTCTCGTTTTAAAAGAAATATGATCTGCCCAAATATGATCTGCCCAGGCAGATCATGATATGCCCAATTTTACGATATGCCGATGACATAAATACATGGTGTAAGAAACCACATATTTTACTGATCACTTTGAATATCATTTCCAAAGAAACATAATGAACTTAACAAATCATTAGTTCCGAAAATATTTAAATTTTATACAAATACGCGTTAACCTTAAGGGCCTTACTATCGCCAAATGGGTACCTTCTAAAGCCTACTCCTCGTTTATGGCCAAACCAAAAATAATGAAAAGATGTATTATGAATAATCAACTCTTAGACAACATATGCAACATTTTTCTTTTTCATACCACCAAAACTTCTACATGATTTTTTTTTAACTGAATGTTGTTTTTTGGCTTAAATTTCTTACTGCTCCTAAGTGCCTTGGCCGATTGAATTCATTTATGCTTTGATAAATAGATAAACTTGATAGCTATAAACATAACATATGATTGTTCAATCGAACAATCACGTCCATGTGAAAAGTATAATTTTCTCCTACTTCGCCCTATCAAGGACGCAGCGAGCATCGTAACAGCCACTATGCATTGCGCGCTGATATAAACGTTATTTCAATGTCGTTTCCGTCGATATTCGTAGTGACAAATATCGAGCTGTTAATTTGGCGATGGTAATCGCCTTAACGAACCAAGATACGTGTCTGAAGGCTTGAGTTTTAGTGCCGTGAATGCGTGAATTTTTCTTAAGTAATTAACGACTACTTTGCAATGAATTAAATTTATGTATGACAGTACTAAAGCTTAAATTAAAGCCTTTAGAATTGTCTACACTGTTTAAAAAAAATTTTACCTATATTTTTTTGGTTTGTAAACGTTTCGCAGAAGAATACTAGATTGTTTTATATTTTCAGGCCTACAACATTTTTCAGTATTAGCTAAAAACCCTTCAATTTGTTGTTTCCCTGCGTGATTATTGATATTATCCGTCAAAGAAAAAGAGGTCAATAAGCCAACATTATAATCGCCTCTGTCGATAGCTAATAAAGCCATTGGACATATTGTGCTGGACGGGTAATAAAAAACCCACGAGTTTTTAGGAATTAATGTGCAAATTATATATTTCCTTATCACTTGTTGGTTGGTGAAAGAGAACACCGTGAAGTAAAACTTTATTATTTATGACCGAAGTATGGCGCTTGGGCTCACCTCACCCCCTTAACGCGATTGGAACGTAAATAAAAGCTTTTAGTTTCCATGACAGTAACCACTCGAAAACAACAGGACAACAGGGTTCTATCTAACATTTTTGTGTTTTTGGAGTTAATGATCCAGACTTTTCCAGATTTTAAAGAAGATTTTGCTAAATTTAGGGAGGTAAGAAAATTTGAAAATTGGGCGAGGTTCTTTTCTTTGTTTTTTGGGACAAGACCTCATATTTGACCCCGGCAAGACGCTTAAAAGTGACACTATAAATTGTTTTTTTTAAACGATCGCACTGGCCTGCTCTAAGACACTGGCCAGCAAGAAAAAAAAATATAGGACTAGCGCCTCACGCAAATCTTGTTGAAAACGTTGTTGGAAATACATTTTTACTGAAAGAATTATGAATTCAAGTGATAATTATGATTTTAAGATGAAGAACTAGCAGAACGTCGCCTACATTGTTGGCCAATTCAGGAGCGAATTTAAGAAATATAAAAAGTTATGGCAGCTGGATATCCAACACAGTTGCTGAGGGATACATAGAAGATTCAGTCCAGAATAAGAGCAGAATAACCAGCAAAATGACGAAAACTATTAATATACGTATTAGCTGCAGGTCAAGTGAGCCGCGCCCATGTTCATCAAAGGATTGCGACACGGTGACGATCTAGACCCGATCAAGCAGTCGCCTATTGTTACTAAGGAAACAGCACTCGTAGCATATATATAGTGTTTAATCGTGAGCGTGACCACAGCCTTCTAAGGCTATGGCATGACACGATGTTTTTGCGATTAATTAGTACGTCACACTTCTTGCACTTGTGATTCAACTAGTGGCGACTCTATGCTCCGGGCCCTGGCCAATCCGTACATGACAGTCAAGCCACGTTGTCACAAAACTCGCAACAAAATATTAGCATACCAGGGAAACCGGTACTTTTGTCGCTATCAAATTGTTCCCAATTTACCATTAATTTTCATTAAATTGTAGGTACTTTTTTTCAATAAACAGTTGTCTTGTAAGTTGTTTTTTATTTCCTCGCATTAGTGAGGAACAGTAGATATTTGCACTCGGGTGTAAGTGATCAATTTACAGCCCTCGAAACATAAGCACCCTCGCTCGCTTAATTATCTCGGGTGTAATTGATAACTTACCTCCCTTGTATAACAATCTACTTAAAACATTCCGAAATATTTACCATATGAAAATATTTTCACCGACGAACATTTTGCTCTGTCTTCAGGTTCTGAAGATTTTAACTTTAGTTTTAGTGCTGTCAGAACTGATTTTTTTCCAAAGTATTTTAGCTTCTGTTCCTAACACTTAAGGAGTATTTTGTAATCAAGAAAATTTGATATCGGCAGCACTAAAACTGAAATTAAAGCCTTCAGAATTGGCTTTATTATCACCGTATTTCGACGTATTTCCGGCACAAATATGCTTGATCTTTGAGACGAGCGGTACACCGCTGATACAGTATTTTCCGTATCGCAGCCGGATTGTGAAATACCCGCCTATTTCTAATTAATCAAAACAGAACACCTACATTTCAAATTCACTCAGTAGTTATTCAACAAAACTCTATTACCTATGTATTGTGTATACTGCATTCGCAAAGTTTACATTAGTTTCTGTAAATTATATAGAATTTAAAATTTTTTTCAATTCTAAATTTTTGAAATTATAATTTACGGTAACCAATGGAAACTTTGCGATAGCAACATACACAATACATATGTCATAAGGTTTTGATGAATGACTATTAAGTGAGTGTTATGTTTCGATTAATTAGAAAAAGGCGAGATTTCACAATCCGGCTGCGATACCGCCCTTAAGGGTTGTTGAATTAAATGGTTTGAAATATTTTCATCTGAAAGTGGTGTTTCATGCATGATGAGTATTGCACGCCATATGGAGACAGTATAGTATCTGCCTCCTACACTGGGAGATAGGCGTGAGCATATACAAGGTATATCTTTGACGTGCTTCATCACGAACAAAGTTTTTCTACAATTTTTGAAATGAAACAGGAATATATTTTGCTGTATTTAATAGTAGTTTATGCTACTAGGGCGAAAGGAATAAACTACGAGGACGCTTTAAAACACGAGCGTATCGAGTGTTTTAAACGTAACCGAGTAAATTATTGCTCTTACGCCCGTGTATCATACTACGTTTTTCAATGCATAGTGTGAGGAAATAAAACAAATATAATCTTGTGAACTTTAAATCATGATTGGCTCAAAAGGACTGTATCCAGAGCCGTTAAACAGTGGAAAAAAAAGTATAAAATTTATGGTACACAGGAAAGGTTACAGGTTAGCCAACCGTTGTAAATAAATTAAAAAAAAATAATAATAAGAAAGCTCTAGGGCAAAATAATCGACTTTCTGTTCGGTTTTGATGCATAAAGAGTGACCTTTACGAGCACTTGCATTGAAAAAAAAATTATAGAGGCGTCTTTTATTTATACGTTACTATAATGATCTATTGAAATAAAAACTATAGTGTTTTTACTTCTACAATAAAAAGTTGTGTAACCATTGAATAATTTCCACTAAAACAGCCCTCATTCGTTAAATTTTATTGCTTCTGTCAGCAATTAACGAATCCAATCCAATAAATACGTATAGATACCGCGCACCTGCAAGCTCTGCAACCGACCGAAATGGTCATTTAGGTAAAACTTCGGGCTATTTGGCAAACGACCGCAGGTCAAAATGAAAATTGAGCCAATTACGTTGGGCAGCACCAATGCATCGACGTAACAGTAAGGACACAGCATAAGGAAAGGAAAAGGAAGCAGTACTTTGTCTTTAATAAAACTCACTTGTACACTATTTCACACATTTAATTAAAAGTATTACACCCAACCGGTTCCGAATAAGTTGTTAATCAGTGCAACTAGTTGCAGTAGTTCGAAAATAAATAAAAACCCCTTGAAAATGAATTATTTATTCGAAACCGGTTGGGTGTATTACTTTTAATTAAATGTGTGAAATAGTGTACAAGTGGGTTTTATTAAAGATGCTTTCCAAGTTTCACCAAGTGCCGACAATCGCAAGTATAAATTACAGTACTGTCTTCATAGAAACGGCCCGAAACTACGCGCTTCGAAATCTCGGGAGCTGTCGGGGGGCGGCAGTCGCAGTGTGCCTCAGTCACGTACGCACGTTGCTGCGTTGACACTGTAAGCCGCTCCCGCGCATTTTCGTAAATTATGGCACGAAATTATAGAATATGTATGGCTGTTTAAATTAAATAATGCGACAATTGAATATAGCATTATCAAATACGTTGGCAGCCCTAGCGCGTGTTTAGGCACCGAGCGGCCGTAGGTATTGATTTCAAGGACACCGCCAAGTTAAATTACTGTCTACTTCCACTTCCTTATACTGTGGTAAGGACAAACTTTCAATCCACCCTCTCACTCAGTGGCGTATTTTAAGATTTAGCGCCCTGGGCCTGTAAGGTTTGCTGCCCCATAAAATAACGAGAAAAAAGTAAAATCTTTCAATTATAAAATGAAATGAAATCCAACAGTGTGTTGATATGGGCTAAGAACGGTGATAATGAATGAAAAAACTAAAAAGGCCATGAAAACACTATTTATTCCATATTTACATTTTTCTGGTGGCCAAATTAGTTACAAAGTTCTTCAATGACACTGTCACAATTAACTAATTTTATCAAGTCAGCTTCTATAGGTATTAAGAATAACTAATTTTTAATTACTTGTGCCGCCCCTCGCAGCCTGCCGCCCCGGGCCATGGCCCTTTAGGCCCTAGGGTAATTACGCCTCTGCTCTCACTATACACACTCACTCTTGCCACACAAAAATGCAAGTAGTGACTTGAAAGTGTTCCACACACTCTTTTACCAACGATTACATAAATGTAGCTAAATCTATGGACGATTATTACAGGGTGGTAGCGGCACGGTTTTTTGACTTCTGACCTTGACTGCGCTATACTGGTCGCAATATCTCGCTGCACGCGGGGCAATAAAAAGTGCGAGCACAGTGAAGCATATTACGCACTCACTCTCACTTATGGGTCTTATGGCAACGCGTAGTGAGGCACAAAGCGCGTATTACTTTTAATGTTGTCGGTAAATGTTTACAAAATTAAAAGCAAACAATAAGTCATATTTTTTTTTTGTATATGCATTTATTATAAATAAATAATTAAATTATTTTATTTTATTGTATTGAATATTATTGTATTAACTTAAAAATGAAAACTATAATGATAAATAAAGAATATTTCACAGTTTTCTAGAAGGATAGCGTATTGGAACATTCCAGGTCGTTTCCGACAATGCTAGAATAATCTCGAAATTGCATCGAAGTTTCTGGAAGTCTTGGCTCCGCATATACAAATGGAGGGCTGCGTTGCGTTGTTAGTTGTGATCGGATTGCGATACCACAAAGATCACTTTATTGTGTGAAACGAGTTCAAAAGTTAGTTAAGTGAAGCGATTACTCATATTTGTGCCTATCTAAAATAAAGTGTCAGTGTTTTGGTGTAAACTGCTATAATTTATTTATCCCGAACCCCAGCTCGTCTATACCGTCAGTATATCAATTTTGAGTAAAAAAAAAGTTTATTACTAGGATAGCAAAAAAAATATATGGGTCATATTATGCCTACGATACATTGCAAAATAGCTATAATTATCGTTATCAATAAATATAAAAAAAACTAGATACCGCTTTTAAGCTACGTGGTTTGTCTCTACGTTGTGGCGCTTCAGGTAGGTACCCGAAAAATGTTTTTTATAATTTTTTTATTATTTTAAATTATTATGTATCTTTAATTAATTAATTTGGCTTCGCAAAAGCTTTGGGACGGGCCGCTCTGCAGTCAGGTTCAAAAGAACCTACTGGAAACTTCAATAAACCCTGCAGAGCGAGCTCGTCTTCTAGCAACTAGCGAGCCAGAGTCGGGATATTGGTTAAATGCATTACCATCTGCCAATATCGGGACCCTATTGGACAGGACTACTTTCAGTCTGGCCGTCGGTCTGAGAATAGGTGCCAAAATAAATGAGCCACATCGCTGCCGTTGTGGACACAGTGTCGATCAATTGGGCCACCACGGCCTATCTTGTCAGCATAGTGCTGGTCGTCTGTCGCGCCACGCTACCTTGAATGACGTCATTCGTTGGGCCCTTGCCAGTGCCGGCTATATTAGAGCCAAAGGGCATAGCACGCGATGACGGCAGACAGCCCGACGGAATGACGCTCATTCCTTGGAAAAACGGGCGGTCACTGATATGGGACGCAACGTGCGTTGATACATTGGCACAGTCCCATGTCCAAGTGACAGCAATAAGGGCAGGCGCGGCAGCCGCAAAAGCTGAAGTTTTAAAAAGGCGCATATATGGAACCCTTGGCGAGGGCTTCATATTTGTGCCTTTTGCTGTAGAAACTCTTGGGCCGTGGGGTTCGGAAGCGCGGCGACTTTATAAAGAAATTTCGTCCCGCTTGGTCGACGCTTCAGGTGACCGAAGGGCTGGAAGCTACTTTGGCCAAAGAATTAGTTTGCCCATTCAACGTGGCAACGCCGCCAGCCTTTTGGGCACCCTTCCTAACGACGGCAGCGATCTGGCCAGTATTTTCTATTTATTGTAATTATTTTAGGTTTACTTTGTTGGATTTTTTACTTTTAGGTCATCTTTAGTTAAGTTTTTAATGTTATTTAAGTTTTCATTTATTGTTAAAATCTTTAGTAGGTATTATGTAAATAAATACGACTGTATTGTCTTTTAATATAGTTTTAAATTAAGATACTTATAAAAACACATAAAATGGTGAAATATATTTTCGCCATTGTGACTGATGGCCTGAATGGCCCGAAATATATCTCACTTATACTTGATTTAATTTGTTTATATAAGTATATACATTGAAAACTATTTCTGTAGGTATGTAACAAAGAACTCTTGTGTCCTTACTGTTTACCCTGTCCTGGTCTGGTACCAACTGTACCACAATTTAGCCCGCACTACACTAATATTTTAATTTAATAGGGTGCGATGCATGCCAAATCGCCATAGAATAGTGTTGGGTAATTTACTTCATGCAATCATGGGCTTATTTTATTTATTTCTTTATTACAAAGCCCCCAGCACAAATTAACGATTAATATTTCTCATTAGTGTTTAACTTTTTTAATCTCTACAGTTTTCCTGTAATTGGCCAGTAATGAACTAAAATCGATATATTTTTTTATTTTTCCGGCCATCAGTTTCGGATATAAGGGTGAAATATATATTTTTTGTGGTGTTTAAGGATTTCTCAAAATCAGTGCCAGTAAATAAAGTTAAGGTATATGTTTTTACAAACAGTTTTTTAATATCTACAATTTGATACTGATATTGATTTAGAGGTTTTTTTTTCTCTCTTTTGTATTGGAAATCTTTTGAAAAATTTTAAATTTTTCAAATATTTTGTGCACTGTGTTATAGGGTTTTATTAATGCTATTTTTGTGCCAAATTTCAAGTCTTTATCTTTAATGGTGCTAAAGTTAAGACGTACAACGGAGTCTCACCATAAAGGTTCCATTTATACCTTTTAGGTGCTACGAAACCCTAAAAAAGCGATGTTAGTACCTGTATACAGGTGATGTACGCGTCAAGGAGAAGGGAGAGCCATGAGACATTAATGCTATGTTTAGCAAATTCTAGAAATATCTATAATCTTAGGTTATTTTGCTGCAGAAACAATGAAATATGGCCAAAAAGTATATCGAAAAGGTTTTCAATCAGCATTCCTTGGCATAAACTTCCCATACCTAATTTAGGAATGTAATTAAAATAATACATTATTTCGTGGTTTTAAAGTTTTTGTAGTATTTGCAGGAAGTGACGTCATCATAATATTACGTCGAATGGTTAAATCCTTGTCTTGGATTCGTTCAAGAAAAATATAATATACCTATAAAAATGTATGGTGATGACGTTACTGAAGTCTGAATGAACATACTTTGACATAAACATTAACATCAATGTCACATTTTTTTTTGTACCTATGCAAAGGACATTTAAGTTATTTATTATGTCTAAAGGAAGCAAATGACGTTATTTGCAAAGTAAATATAAAAAAAAATTGCTTTAAATTAAGATCCCTAACGGCCAGTTGCAGAAAGGGTTTTTAAGTTTAATGAAACTTTAAAATGAATGCTGTCACTTTCTTTGTCAAGAAAAATTAAAGGAATGGCTAAATAACTTTAAAGGTTCATTAAGGCGCTACGGAAATAAAATCGACACTTTAAGGACTTGCATATGTACTTTAGTAAATAATGTATTTTTTTGATTAAATAGTATATTATTTTTCTAGGGATCTGTTAAAACAGAAACGCGATTGGAGAAATACGGCTCGATAGGAATATTTATTGAAAAGAGGTCCTTTTCGACACCAATTCTCCTGGTTTGACAATTTAGAAATAATATATAGACTGCAACTATATTTTATTAGATGGGTTTTAACGGTATCTAGGACCTGGTTAAACGAAATTTTGATAGCAACTATAGCACATTTTATATTAATAAAAAACCTACTTTTTGCTACTTTTCCACGAGTCCGTCCCTCTCGCACTGAGGATTTTTTCGCATATGGAGTAACAGGGACACAAAAACTCTTACATATCGCCTTAAACTTCAAAACCCTTTCTGCAACTGGCTGTAAATGGACTATATTTTACAAAAACATTCCTGGTGAACATGGCGAATTGGTTTATTTATTCGAAACTAAAATAAAAATAACGACGGATTAGAATGAGGATCCACAGGCAAAGCTAATGACAGATGGCGCTAGCATACGTCCGGCTAATAAATACTACGGTCCGGCTATGTCAAACTTTGTTGTTGTATGTGTTCCGGTTTTCCTACTGTTTTTCTCCAATATCTCGCACTCTTTTTTACTTTCTATTATCACCTGCATTCCAATTTGTTATATATTTGTTATTGTTATTATGTTATTCATTCTTAATAAGGGGTTTTTGGGGAATAAATTAACACCATTATTAAAGCAATCTGGTACCAACAAAGGCATAATTCCAAGAAATTAATCGAAAATCATAAATTAAACTACGCAAAAACTATAACAATGTACTGAAATGTCAGATTTTCATGGCCGGATCGACGATGAGCCATCTACAAGGATAATTTGGGAGTGTGGATCCCCATTACATCGAAATATCTAAATGTATAATACAATGTGTAATAGAAAGGTGTAATCATATTTGAAGAGCTTATTCATTCAATGTTATAGAACATCTTTTACTAAGGAGCCAACGTCGAAATCTCAAAAAAAAAATCTGTCCTACCATACATTTCGGCCGAGCAGCATTGCATTTTTTTATGAAACAGTTAAGTTTTTTTTCGAGATACAGGGTTTGTTCCATAGTAAAAGTTGTTCTATACCATTGACTGAATAAGCTCTTCAAATATGGTTACACCTTTCTGCTACACATTGTATATTATATTAAGCAAATTTACTTTTCCGACTAAGAAAAGGTCTAGAAATATTGGATTCAAGACAGCTCAAGAAGTCTAAGACTTTATAAACCTTTCCAGTGCTTAATTGGAGTCCCTCGTCTCGTAAAAAACAAAGAAAATAAAAAGTCCTTTAAGTTTACGTCGAACACAATGTAAAGAGTCTCTTATCTGTTTTAAAATACTATCGAAAACATTTTTGTTAAGGCGTCTGTATAAAACATACAGTCGATCCTACGTTATAGCTCTATGAATTAATCTGTGGTTATACCAAAGAGTATAAACTATTACTTCGTAAAGAAGCGACACTCACCTTCACAAAACACTTTTTACCAGCTCACCTTCTCCCGCCCGTTTATCGTCACCCGCAAATCAGGTGCACGTTCCCGTGCTACATTACTCGAGTACCGCTTGTTCGCTGTGAGTGTGTGTGCACAAGCGTATTTAGACAAGCTAGTTATGGGCGTGAGTGTAGTAGGTAATTAAATCGATGCGCTTGTACCGAGTGTCGGGGGTGGGTAATACCATAAACATTCTTTACCTTTAGGAACCTTTAGTCCAAATTTCATGTTTCTAGCAACGTGAACTTCGGACTATATTTAGTTTAAATATATTAGAATTTATTTTTTAATTTTCCTAGGAACGTGAAATTTGGACTATAGGTTAACCTATATTACTGACTGATCTATCAACAACCAGTCAGTAACCTATAGTCCAAATTTCACGTTCCTAGGAAAATTAAAAAATAAATTCTAATATATTTAAACTAAATATAGTCCAAAGTTCACGTTGCTAGAAACATGAAATTTGGACTAAAGGTTCCTTGTAGATATCCGCTAAAAAGAGATTTCAGGAAATTCCCGCGGGGTCGGGAGAAACGAGATCAGAGCGAGCAAAGCTGTGGGGCGTCCACTAGTCCATTGTAAACTAAGGAAAACCAAGTAACAGAGAAGCTCTAAAAGGTTTTCTGTTAGAACTTCCTAAGCTTTACAATGTGGTCTAAAAAGATCTTTCAATAGCAGCCGAGATAAACGGTTTAATCTACTACAAGGTTGTTGGAAAATTAAATTGTATTTTTAGAATAAACATGGTTTAGAGACTATTAATCTAACAAAACATTTGAAAAAAAAACGCAATGTCATTATTATGTTTTTGTTTCCAACGAACAGAATAAAACAAATCATTGGTTGCAAAAACTAATTGAAGCTTAAGGCGCATTCGCAGCCGGATTGTGAAAAAACCTGCCTTTTTCTAATTAGTCGAAACAGAACACTTAAATTTAAGATTCACTCAATAGTTATTCAACAAAACCTTTATTACCTATGTATTGTGTATGCTGCCATCGCAAAGTTTGCATTGGTTTCTGTAAATAAGAATTTCAATGTTGTATATTTTTGGGTATCTATGTTTTTGAAATTATTATTTACAGAATCCAATGGAAACTTTGCGATGGCAGCATACACAATACATAGGTAATAAGGTTTTGTTGTAACAGGTGGTAAAGCTGATGCAAGTATTCACAGATATTTTTGGGACACATAGCAAAGTAATACCGTTTGTTTCTAAAATCTTGAAGTTGCAACGTGCTACAAAACTTAGCTATAAACAATGTAAGTGAAGCTCAGTTTTGTTTGGATTACCAGTATTTAATGTTAATTGTTTTGGAGGAAATAATAATGTTTTGGAGGAAATAATAATGTTTTTGATGAAATAATAATGTTAAATTGAAGAAGCCCAAATTAAGCAAGCACTAGAATTTACTGTTGACGTGACAGTTACGCATCGAACTAAAATTTTAGTTTGTTGACAGTTACGTATCTTACGTATGCGTTTTTTTTTTTAATGGCTACGGTCACTTTTCAGAGCGCCATTTTGCCACAGCAAACACGCCCCTCCTCGCTTCGCTCGTCGTCGCACCTATTTTTTTACTTTTGGTGAAATATTTTCGATTTCATACTTTAGAGTCGCCCACTCAGTATTTTAGAATAGAATAGAATATAATATAATAGAATATCTGTTTATTCATCTGCCACAACACAATTACATAATAAAAGCTTAAAAACGAGACATTTAACAAAATAAAAATAAGTAAAAACAATGTGACTAAACTAGAAGAAGTCATGTATCGCAGCAGACAAAAAGGCCAAGGACTCAGCAAATGCTGTAGTCTAACAAAGTAAGACCGACAGCGCTGATTTTCAGTCCGGACCCGTCGTTTTAAGTCAGACGCTTTGTTATTTATTCCGGAAACTTGAAGTCGATAATTAAATTTTTATGCGCCCGATTAATAATTTCCCTTTTATTATTTCAGGCAGTGTTATACAAATGTACCTGTCATCGGCAAAGTATAGAATACTAAGTATATCTTTAGAATACTCGTTTCGTCAAGGCAATATATAATAGTATTTTGTGCAACTGTGACGTAATTTGAGAGATTGAAACACAAACGAAGTGAGTTTCGTTATAGTTTTGCACGAGTGTCCCAATGTCTAATTAAATTCAGTTGCACACAATTCTTTATCTACGACCATCAAACATATCGTCTTTACTTATAATATTTTAACTAACAATTCACACGAAAAATGAGAAGGCGAACATTCGTTCATGAACCTCGGGTTCGTCGATCCGGTAATGCTGCTTGAAGGTCAATCAGGATAAAGAGGACGTGGCTTAAAAAGTAAGTTCGAGGCTTATTTCTCGTCTCTGTTGTTGATTGGCTCTTTACGGGTGTTATAATAAATTGGGCCAATCGCAGCGCAGAATCGCCGTGTTTTAATGAAATATTAGAACATTGGATAAAGAATGTAGGCACGTATAAACCGCTTTTGATGCTGCAATTACCTTATTGCAGTATGGGATAAAATAAAATATATTATTTATCGTGTACCATAAACTGTACTTAGGTAATAATAATATAAGCAATGCAAAAGAAATTATTTGTAAGGCATTAGAAAACCAAGTAAAGTATAAATGATGGTGTGAGATGTCATGCAAAATCGATGAGAAGAAACGCAAAAAAATAAATACAGATCCTGCTCAAAACCAATGAAGCCGATATAAAAAATCAGCCAAGTGCGAGTCGGACTCGCGCACGAAGGGTTCCGTGCCATTATCTATAAAAAAAGGCAAAAAAACATGTATGTTGTATGGGAGCCCCCTTAAATGTTTCTTTTATTATATTTTTTTGTATTTATTGTTATAGCGGCAACAGAAATACATCAATTGTAATTTAAATTCAAAATTTCAACTGTCTTACTATCACGGTTCATGAGATAAAGCCTGGTGACAGACGGACAGACGGACAGCGGAGTCTTAGTAATAGGGTCCCATTGGTTACCTTTTGGGTACGGAACCCTAAAAAAATAGGTTTCTACCTACGGCGATCGCGAAGCTATATAACACCAGATTATACAGATTGCCGATAACATGTACAGGTACAGATCAAACATTTTGCGCGCCCAAGTAACAAAAAAGAGAAATACAAGAGCCATAGAGAGAGTAAGGTGTTAAGTATTTAAGCAACACGAACTGGCTCTATATCCGGATATATCCCCGCTATACCACCACTGTATGTCTATTTGAGCACAAATTATAAGCAGCAAAATGGTCCTTTGTCTATACTAGAGGGATACTAATAGCGATTTATACCCACTGAGGAGTCTAAAAAGCAATACAAGAACGACCTATACGTCATTTGGGTTCGACTAACTACTTTCTGTTTGCGATTTCATCCGTACGACAGACTTACTTTAGTGATTTATACCCACTGAGGCATGTAAAAAGCGATGCAAGCGATTTAAACGTTATTTGGGGTTCACAAACTACCTTAAATTCCTATTTGCGAGTTGGGTCATGATCCATCTCCTTTTTTCCTTAAAATATTTAATTTGTTAACTCTTAAATTTTAAAACTTAAAATGGTGTATGATACAAATAAATATGAGACAAAAATAATGGAATGTTATTTTTACCATGGTAGGGTATTATGTGTGCTGTGAGTGTGATAAGATAATTTTACTGATATCTTATCTGTAGTTTTCCATTTTGTTTTTAATACGCCTTGCTAATAATGTGAATTAAGATTGAAAATAAGAGATGTGCAAAGAGGTTTTATAACCCTCTTTTGGATCCAAGAGGAGTTACAGAAGCGAATAAAGCAGCTTTCGTGTTACTTGGGCGGATAACTTAAGAAACATCACGGATAAAGCCGTACCAGTGGCCTTACTGTTGCCCCGTGCGTGCAATTTCCTTGACGCGGAGCCTTCAGTTTGCCCACCATAGGGAGTTTACACACTAAATCCGCCGACAGCCCGGCGCGGCGGCTTGTCTTGGCAAAAGGAAAACGAAGCCGTGTCGGCGTTCTGTCGGCGGGTTTTAGTGTGTAGACTTTGACCACTTTACCAGAACAATAGCTACAATGGCGGCACTTTACTTGTGACATATAAAAATATAAGATAATTTTAATAAACACAAATCAAAGTCTTCTTGTACGAGTTCCACTATTTAATTACTTAATTATTTAATTATTGCGACTAGTTTCGTCTATTTGACGGCCCGACGATGTCAAATAGACGAAAGACTTTGATTAATGTTAGAATGAAGTTCCATCAAAGAGTCACACCTTACAGTATAAATTTATTTTAATAAAAACAAGTAAATTTATACTGAGACTTGGTAAATTAACAGGAAAAAATAAATGTGTGTAAATAGAGTGCTATCCTCAAATGAAATCACACAAGAAACATGTCCGCGTGAATAAAAGAAACTAGTCCGCATAAATAAAAGAAACATGTCCGTGTAAATAAAAGAAAAAAATAACCCCCTCCATACCTAAAGAACCTTATTGTAAATTTTGTATAGACTAATGAAATTTTATTTCCAACTGAACATAAAATTAGCCATAGGGACACTCGTGCAGCCTATTACGGAACCCACTTCGTTCGTTTGCAAAAAGAAGATGTATTTAGTTTCTTGGTGTGGGAGGGCGGTGAGATTTTCTCATAACTTTTTTCGTCAAAGGATGTGCCATTTCCGTTATCTAATGTAACAGGTACTCAGTAATGTGCTCATGTACTCAGTTAGTAACATTCTTGGAAATATGAATATCTCTGTGGATTTTCATCGTGAGTATGAAGATGTAATAGAGTGTAAATAATAAGTAAGATATTACGTAACGGATAATTTATAACAGCTAAATAAAATATAATTTTTGTATCTGTAACATGGTATTGAATAATATAAATACAAATTCAAATAAATACACTTAGTAGTTTCTTATCATTTTAGAGTTACTTACCCAAAGGGCACAAAGGAGCCCTATTAATGTCACTCTGCTGTCTGTCACCACGTCACTCACTAGCTCGTTTACTAATTTATCCACATCACCAAAGGTAAGCTGGAAGATAATGCTAATTAGCATTAAGTTCGCCTTATGTACAATGTTTTATGTGCAATAAAGAATTTTTATTACTAAACAGGTTTGTATTACAAATCTGAAATTTATTAACATTATATCTCCTTGCGATGGATAAATCGCCAAGTGTTCAAACATAGAAATTTATTTCTGTCATAATCTGAAATTTAGTTGTTTTGTGTAAAATGTCGACCCAAAACCGATATTGAATTAAAAAAACCGGCCAAGTGCGAGTCAGACTCGCGCACGAAGGGTTCCGTACCATCACTACATAGTATAAAACAAAGTCGCTTCCCGCTGTCTGTCTGTCCCTATGTATGCTTTGGTCTTTAAAACTACGCAACGGATTTTGATGCGTTTTTTTAAAATAAATAGAGTGATTCCAAAGGAAGGTTTATACGAGTATGAATAATACATGCATAATATACACCTTAAAAAGGGTCTACAAAAAAGTTCGGGATAGTATAAGTCTATCTCTTAGGGATAACCCACAATAACCATTTTTTATCCTTTACTTTTTACGAGAAATAATAGCTTATTTTTTTATTTAAGGGGGGTACCCCTTAAATATTTATTTTATTGTTTTTTAGTATTTGTTGTTATAGCGGCAACAGAAATACATCATCTGTGAAAATTTCAACTGTAAAATAACGATACAAATTGTAAAGCATCTATGAATACCATAGACAATTCGAATTGGCCGTTTGACAAGTGAAATGATAAGTTTTAAGCTATCAAATGAATACGATTTCATGACTATTTTCTTACACAATCGCACCTCTGATTTTCATGATTAGTTTATGAGTTTAGCGAAAGAATCACAAATTAGAGTAAAATAACACATGTTATAGTAAATAAATCCAAAATTTGGGTTGATTGGTTGTTTAGTAAGACTAATTGAACGGGCAAAGTTAGGCAGATATTTAAATTTATTTGTATCGTATTTGGATATTTATTTGTAGCTCTTCTGGAAGGACGGGTTTTTTGTGCGAAACGTCCTGACAAAATCAATATGTTGTCCTGCTGGCACTACGTATTTTGTATGAAAAATTGACTTGTCCTTCTGGCAGTACCCTTAACCCTGAACGGCACAACGTTACCTTGTCCACTCAGTATGACATTTATGTTTTCTTTGTCAGTATGGTCGTTATTGACACTCGATTTTCTTTGAAAGCTAAAAAACAAACAAATTATCCTAAATAATCATTAAAGCCTCTAACGTTTCAATAGTTCTGTTATCAAGCATTGATTTATATTTTACTGAATGAAGATTCAGCAGCTAGGTACTTAGGTACTCCCTCATTACCCTGTCTTGATTTAAATTATCTTGTCCTCTCAGTAGGACATATAAATTTTCTTTGTCAGAATGTTCATTCATTACTGACACCCAAATGTCTATGAAAGCTATAATATTTTAATAATATACACATAAAATATTAATATAAAACTTAACAATTTGTATTTCTTTTACCTCGAATTCATATACTATTGTATCATTGACGTAAAGATTATATTTTATCCTCTACTTGAGACCGAGGAGTCGTCGACCCTTAATTTGGTAAACTCGCTTGGCTTTACCAGAACCGTAGTACTTTATTATTCTTTTATTACCCATTATTTACCATTTATTATTGTCTTCTACAATGTTAATTTATTTAATAAATGATACAGCAAACTAACCTAACCTATACATTACACTTACACTTATTGCACAAAAACAAAACAAAAGGGAATATTTACATTATTATACACAACACACCACTAGTTCACAATATTACACAAAATCGGAATCGTCAAATGCACTACACTACCACGAAAACACCTGATATTAGCCAAAATTTTCTTTCCACCTTCTATGTGTTTTTCATTGCCCGAAATAAGGACATTTATTTTTTTATTCTTGCGTGACGGGAGCGTGTCGTTTGACTCTAAGCGCCTGATTAATTTTAAAAGCAATAATCAAAATCGGTAGATCTTGTTTTGGTATGTTCCTTTTGCAGGCGCTTTTAAATGTTTTCAAGCTTTTTCCTTCTAAAACAAATTGAATAAAAAAGATTCCCATAGGTATCTTTACTTCTTTAAACCATACCTGAATATTTGATGTCTTCTGCATTTAGCCCGTATTTGGTGAGAAACTGATGATAAACAGTTTTTTATTTTCATGACTTTGTAGTTAGGCGTGAAGCTCACTATAGCTTTAAATGATAAATTATGTAAAAACTAATGCCAAGGGGTCTTAGAATAAGGATCAACGTATGTTTATGCAGAGCTGCAATTATCTAAAGCAACAGGATGCAGCGTCTTCGAAATTCTAAAATGTCGAATTTCACATTTTGTCCGAAATAATCGCCTTAAGTACCTTAAATACTGTAGTATATAAAGTATCAGCATTGCACTCGTGCGAAGCCGGAGCGGGTCGCTAGTTATCTATAAAAACGGCAAAAAAAACATGTCTGTTGAATGTGAGCCCCTTTAAATATTTATTTTATTCTGTATTTTGGTTTTTCGTTCTTTTTTTTCTAATAAAGAAAATGTTATATTTGTTGTAATAGCGGCAAAAGAAATACATCATCTGTGAAAATTTCAAATGTCTAACTATTACGGTCCATGAGATACAGCCTGGTGACAGACGGACAGACGGACGGATGGACGGACAGCGGAGTCTTAGTAATAGGGTCCCGTTGGTTACCCTTTGAGTACGGAACCCTAAAAATAATTGAGTTACGCTCATGTTTCAAAACGTCCTCATAAGTTTATGCCTTTTACCGCACTTGTAGCATAAACTACTATAAATATAATATACATATAAAATATGTAAAGAATACTACGTCCTTCTCGACTTTGGTCTTGCTTTAAGCGTAAAGTACCCATGATACCAGTCAGGGTTGGATTCAGACCGTCGGAAAATTATTGTCTATGGGAATTAAAAACATAGTACTTGGCTAAAATTATACTACGTTTTGTTTTTCGTCGATTTTTGTTTTGATTTTGAAATAAAATAGCCTATTTGTAAGTGAAATTTTTAAAAAATGTACTAAAAATATTCATAATTTAATAAAACAGCCTATTTGTTAGTGAAATTTTTAAAAAACTTACTTTAAATATTCATAATGCACAGAAATTCCCTATATTGTAGGGTAAATGTTAAAAAGCAAAACGTCTCAACCAATAAAACAAGTCGGTCGGCCTGAAGATAAAATTATGGTATTTTTACGTAGTATAGTTCCATTACGATACTACATACTACATGTCATGAAAATATGGTACAAATTGTATAATTATACTACGAAATCCAACCCTGATACCAGTGTCAAGTATTACTGGTCTTCTTTCATACAGATCATTACGTAGCAAATACCAGCTATAGATTTTAATAATTTTATTCATCTAGCTTGTTTTCATTGTGTTCTTCGTGTGTCTGTTCTCCATTTTACTTTAAGGTAATCATTAGTAAACCGAAAAACAAAAAACATTTCAGTAAATCCTTTATTTTTTATACCCTTTATATTGAATATCTTCATAGAATTATTTATGTATTACCGTACATATCCAAAGTAATCATATTTATATAATAGAATAGAATAGAATAGAAAAAAACTTTATTGGTGTCACACAATTAAAATACAATATAATCAATAACAAACAAACCAGAAGTGACACCCAAAAGGCCTCCACTCAGCATGTGTCATGGCACTATTCTGAACCACGACGCTGGTCTTCCGTGGACACCTCGCACGGTAACATTATTTAGCATGCAACATAAGTAGCACCTAATATCTTAACCCATAGAATTTATATCATGTATGACATAATTATATAATATTTATTAGTAGTTTAACTATATTATTTATTTTATTTTATTTATTATCTATATGTTTAAATATTTAGCCATGTTTGTTTGTAATTAAATTAATTAAGTTTGTTTACCTTCTCATGTAAAATTGAAAGTACCCTCGAAACGGAAATACTGTTCCCCAAAAGACAATTATATTAGTTTGGGGTTCAGAGTCAACATTATTATTTTGTAAACTCTTTTTTGTACAATAAAGACTTTGTATTGTATTTGTATTATAATTGACTGTTTTTTTTTTATACTTACTTTTTATAATTTGTATGTAAATGAAAGTAAAACTTTGGTGATTTAGGAAACGCAAACTTGTATAGGTATGAGTCATATGTGGCGTGCACAGAACTTTTTGCTGGAAAAGCAAACAATTGGTCAAGTACAACAATAAAAAAAATATGAAAAAATTTTAATAACACTTTGAAAAAAAAAAAATTATGAAGCCAGGGTAGACAATGTTTACCCTAGAGTGAAAATTTCCTATACAAACTTTTTTTTTCAAAGTGATAGGTATTTAAATTTTTTCATATTTTTTTTATTGTTATACTTGACCAATTGCTTGCTTTTTTTTCCAGCAAAAAGTTCTGTGCACGCCACTCCCGTATGACACATAACTTTTACTATGAAGTCAATCCTGCAACTGTAAAATGAGCTGTTCCACACTTGTGTTAAATAGGTACTTTACCAAAATGTATGAAAGGCTTCATTGACTTAGATTGCGATATTAATAGCGATGGTTCTTAAACCACCATTTTTATATAAAATATCACTCCAAAATAAAAACCAAACCCTCAAACACCGTCGAAAAATTGCTTGCCTCGCGGTTTTTGTAGCGTATGTTTTGGAGAGCGTGCGTGAATTAAATTAAAAATCCATATTTTCTAGGTTTTGCGTAGGAAGACGCCTTAAGATTGTTTTTTTTTTATTGAAAGTGTACATAGTAGGTAATCATAGTGGTCATAGTATTCCGTGAAAATTTCAACTGGCTCCCTATAACGGCTGAGGCTGTAGACCCTTGTGACAGACAGACGGATGGACAGACGGACGGACAGACAGCGGATAAGGCCTTTGGGTACGGAATCCTAAAAATTTAAGTGTGTACATATAACTTACATTAATTTACCTGTAAGGAGATGGTTACGTTTATTCAGTAAGTATACCCAATGATGGTAACGAATCGTACCAAACAGCGTGGAGTACCAAAGAGGCGGTGAAACTTACCTTCATTAAGAGGATGGCCTACCCTAGCATATTTTTTTATTACCCATCCAGCAATTACAAAGACCTTATATGCTTTTGATAGAGGCGAATATATGTTGGCTCATTGGCCTCTTTTTCTTGGACGCGTAATACTAGATCACGCAGTGAAACGACAAATTAGTGTGTTTTTAGCTAATACTGAATTACTGTTGGTAAAAAATAATGGATTTAAGTAGAATCCGTTCACATTCTTATTACTTATTATAAGAAAAAAAAAAGTTGATCTCTTAACCACGTTCTTGAAACAAACGTTTGAAAACCAAAAAAAAAGGGTGGAAAAAAATGTTTTTTTTTTACAGAAGTCTAAATCTTGGTTCATTGTTTATAAGTAGAATCCCTAGATAAAGGATCAATAAATCAAATGTATTTTTTTTTTTAATACAAGGAGAGTCCGAATTTCTTCAAACGAATCCTCGAAGGTCTGGCGTTGTTCATGCTCTAGGCTCATGTACAGTCTTAACATAATCTCGCTTGGTACAATCGGATCAGATAACAAAGAAGCTGATTTAAACTGCGAAATACATTTTCGAAGAGGGCCACCCCTCACCTCTCACCACCTCAGGTCCTCAGGTGGCTAACGACTTCTCGCTTTTCGGTTTAAGGCGATACCAAAAAAAAATGGAGTTTTTTCGAATCCATTTACTTCACTTTAACGTCATCTACGTATTTCATTTTCGGGTAAATGTTTATTAAGTATTTGTTTAAGATTCTCACTGAAGGAAAACGCGATAGGATGAAATTTTCTCTATAGAGTTTAATTCCGAAAAGATCCTAACTAATTTCATTGTGAAATTGCATTCAGAATGTGGGTATTATGTATTTGTAAAGTCTCCTTGAAAATATTTTTTACAAAATAGCTTAGTACATTTTATAATAATAAAAAACCGACTTTTTGCTACTTTTCCACGAATCCGTCACACTTGCACTGAGGGTTTTTTCGCATATGGAGTAACAGGGACGCTAAAACTTTTACGTATCGCCTTAAGTAGTATTATCTTTGTTCTCGCTTTTTGTGGAAGAAATGGCTTACAAAGTTGGTCCCAAATCGTGCTCCATTGTTACAAAAATTTTGTTTTTTGGAAAGAATTTATTGTTTTTTTACGATTATATTTGTTAGATTTTCAGCTTTCCATATAGCTTTGTTGTCCGTCTGTCCGTCTGTCAAGCCCCTTTTGCTAAGGCCCCGTGTGAGATATCAAGTAGAAACGAATACCTTCTACAGAAGTCTACGACTCTATTATTCTGTAAAAACATCAAGCTCCTAACTTAAGGTTTCTCCGAACGCCAACGACTTTGAACTGAGTAACTTTATAACCATTTTATACGGTAACTATAGCATTTTTTAATAGAAGAAAAATACATAGTAAGCTACATGATACAAATAGTGATGTGGTTTTTCCTAAATTTTATTTTAATATACAGAAGTGAACCAATAAAATTCTAAGTTTACCCTTATTTCTCGATTTTTTGTCCACTTGTAACAATTTAACTGCTACAGTTTTTATCGAAACAGTATAAAAATTTCTAGAGAAAATAATATTAAATGATATGGTTTTCTCAGTTCTTGGAAAATCATTTAATTTTAGATAAAATAAATTAAAAACACACTATTTTCGCACTTGTCAGCCGCAACGACTGACGTAACAGCCATGTTGCAGTGCGAGCTGATAAGAACTTTATTTGAATATAGTTTTGTTCGAAATTTCAACCACCACGAATCAAGTTGCTACGGAGCCACCTTAACGCGAGAAAAAGTTATTGCACTTTACATAATCAATTTCATACAAATTGGCTCACCATGAAAACTTATAGGGCACTATCAGTTTACGTAGAGACTTGAAATTTTGTTGACAGGTAGCCCGGGTAGACCTTATGGCACATGTACAGGAAAAATTCTGAAAAGTACTAAGATTTTATTATTTAGGAAGTTATTGAAGACCAACTTAATTAGGCCCTTTAAATACATAGAGCTGAATAGATCGTAAGTGTTAAGTTAAGTTGGTAAATAATAACTTGTTGAATTATTTACCATAATTTTTTTAGGTTTCCGTACCCGTATTGTGTGGTGGAATGGAACCCTTTGTACGCGAGTCCAACTCGCACTTGGCTAGTTTTTGTAGATATGTTTGTGTACATACACACGTTTAATTCTCTAGATAAAAGACCGGTCAAGTGCGAGTAGGACTTGCGCTCTGAAGGTTCCGTGCCATTTATACTAATAGGTTAGTATACTGAAATAATTTGAATAGAAATTACAAACTTACAAATTGTATGAAACAAAACTGCAAAATTAAGTTGGTTGAGTATTCAGGGATGTAACCCTAAAACTACATAAATCGGGCGTATTCAGTATTTATACATAATATAGGGAAATTAAATACAACATATGATACATAATATAGAGAAATTGCAAATTCCTAACTACTTTGGTCTTTAAGATAGACCCCATAACAAAAATTGTCTAAAAATGACAACTTTGATAGCCTCCCATTTCTTTATTTTCAAAGATAAAAAAAAATATACGTTTACACTCTACTTAATCAGCTTTAGACAACATACGAAATTTTGGGTTAAGAAAATCATTTTTTTTTTTTCGGTTCTATTTTCGTGAATCTGCCCCCCCCCCACCCCTGAAAAGTAATTTAATTTAATTTTTAATTCAATGTTCGGTTTTGGGTCAAAATTTTACACAAATTTCAGGTCTCAATCTCATTCTGTCTAACAGCTAGAGACCCGTGACATACGGACAGAGAGACAGACAGACAGACGGACAGCGGAGTGATATTAATAGGGCTCCGTTTTGCTCTTTGGGTACGGAACCCAAAAATCGCAAGGAAGGTCGCCCCTGTGGCCTCGTTAGTCTCGGCTTACTAATCCGGGTCACGAGTTCAAGTCTTGTAGGGGCGCAATTTATCCGGTTCGTCCGGGTACTATTGAAAGATGGTAGTCATTAACAAAGAAAAGTCCCCACCGTATGAATTTTTGTGTTTGGTGCTTTGAGAGCTTTACTTCGGACTCAAATTGGCTTCGTTAGTCATGGGGACAATGCCGCTAGACTTTTGTGCACTCTGCCTTGCATTATTTTATTTGCTAGAGTGTTTTTTTTTCATGTTTTCATTTTTTTTTAAGTATGGTAATATACTTATTACCTTAGCTTAGTTGTTTTGTGATGTGAGTGTACGATAGTATTTCAGTCGGTTTTTTAAAAAAACGTTAACTACAAGTTTTGATTTTTAAATATACACAAATAAGACAATAATAAATACACTTTAAAAAACCAAGATATATTTAATACACCGCTGGGCATCAGTTGGAATAATAATAATCATAATGGTCCTGTAATTGTGTTATTTGTTATTTGTGTATATTTAAAATAAAAAATATATAAAAGATGCTACAAAGGTCAAAACAAATTTACTTAATTTAATTACAAGTTGAATATTCAAAATTGATAATATTGTCAACAGTTACTACAAATACTTATTAATAACATACATATAGATCAGTGGCGTGCACAGAACATTTTGCTGGAAAAGCAAGCAATTGGTCAAGAATAACAATAAAAAATATGAAAAAATTTAAATATCAATTTGAAATAAAAAGTTTGTATTGGAAATTTTCACTCTAGGGTAGACATTATCTACCCTGGCGTCATACAATTTTTTTTTCAAAGTGATATTTAAATTTTTTCATATTTTTTTAATTGTTGTTCTTGACCAATTGCTTGCTTTTCCAGCAAAAAGTTCTGTGCACGCCACTGCTATAGATAGCAAGATCTTAAAATCAAATAGACGGATAAATACCGATAGACGGATACCAACTTTGGTACGTATCTAAATATTCATAACATAAATAGCAGGATCTTACAATCAAATATACGGATAAATCAACAACAACTTTGGCATGCATCTAAATATTTATAACATAGATAGCAGGATCTTACAATCAAATATACGGATAAATCAACACCAACTTTGGTATGCTTCTAAATATTCATAGTCACATTCTCGTAATATATTTTTTCAATAAAACGCTGCCAATATAAAGTAAGTAACATAACCTGCCATGGAAAAAAATCTTTACGCCCAATATTATATGATCCGCAAATAAAGCCCACTCGAAGACGGGAAGCCCTTTTAACATGAAATATGAAACTTAAGGGAGTCAGATAGGCCCTTTATATGTAGCCCGATAGCTCGTGAATCTTGGATAATATGTGTATCTATACTACCGGGAAAAAATAGGGTATTTGGGAAGTTATGATATACATAACTCGTTTTTGGAAAAGCTGAGCTGAGAGGAAAACCAATTGGAGGAGAATTAGGGCCCATCTACACGGCAGCGCGTTGCGTCGTCAAATTTCTATAGTAATTTCGATGCAGCTGTGACCCACCAATGGAGATTTGTATGAAAAATGACGTCGCAACACTGTGTTGCGCCGTGTGGATGGGCCCTTATGGAGGGAGGGAGATACGATATGAAAATGCAGTGACGATGCAACAGTGCGTTATGTTGTCCCCAAAGTTACCAACTGATTACAATTGCCATGTATTTGGATGATTTGCTTATGATGTCTTGCAATTTAATATAGTAAATTTTTGGCACTTCCACCCGAAGTAACCCTTTCTTCAGCCGCCATAACCTAGAGCCGACTGTCTGGTGTGCAAACCAGATGGCTGTCGCTTGGCTTGCAGACATCTGGCAATATTTGTCGTCATTTAGCTTGCATAAGTATTTACGGAAAATGTTTTTGTCCAGCTTTATCAGGAGAATGATAGACCAGATCAATAGCGTATACAGAGTGCTCGGTAATTCGACCTAGGGATCATTTCCAACAAATAATGCCTATCAACTAGGGGTCGAAAATGATATTTTTTTTACAAGTAAAACACGTCGATATTTCAAAAATTACAAAAAAAAAGGTTTTCTTTCCACTTAAGACCTTTTAATTCTGAGATTATGGGAATTCAGGGCACGTATTTTTTTATAAATGATCGCTCATCTATCATTATAATTATTTTTAAATTATTTATTTTTATTATTAGTCTGAAAGTTTGAAAAATAATATGAAAACCTTCGTAACTCGGAGACCATTCATTTTCGACACCTAGTTGATAGGATTTAATTCGTTGGAAATGATCTCTAGTATTACCCCTTTCAAGGAATAGGTCGAATTACCAAGCAACCTGTATATAGCGTTGAGTTTTTTTGTAGCATTGGAATTATTCACGACATTAGTCTGTTTATTGCTCACATATATTACGACAATTGACAGTGAGCATCGACAGCGAGAATCAGCTCTTTATGCAAGTTGGCAAACGAGTTCGAGTCGAGTTGACACGATTGATTTCGCTGGCTACCAAACTGCCACAGATTAAGGCCGATTCTGAAGGCTTCAATTTTAGTTTTAGTGTTGTCAAAACTAAATTTTCTTGATTTCAAAATAGTCCTTAAGTGTTAAGAACAGATGCTAAATTACGTTGGAAATATTAAAGTTTTGACAGCACTAAAACTAAAATTAAAGCCTTCAGAATTGTCTTTATTGTAAAGCTATAACTTTAATATTTATCGATGTCACTTTCAAGGGCATCGTGATTGGCTGAAAATGATGTATGATGTAATTTCTGGCCAATCACGATACATTTGATAGCGATAGATGTTAAAGTATTAGGCCCCTGAATCTCGTACTCGTCTGAAACTCTTCTTGAACAACAATTGTGTCGATTCGGTGTAACACGTTTTAACTTATTTGACAGGACTAATTTAAGCATTCAGTCTTTTTCTTTCCGTATCGTAAAGACAAAGACAGGACACTCAAAATAAGTTTAGTCCTGTCAAATAAGTTAAATTGTGTTGCGCCAAATCGACACCAATATATGGCCAGTCACTATCACAACCATTGAACATGATTCCCCTTATTTTTCACAAAAAGTACCCGCTGAGATATTGTTCCCAGAGAGCAAAAGAGGAATGAAAATTTTTAACGGTGCCATATTTATTTTTATCAACAGGTGCAGCAAAAAAATACTTACAAAGATAATTATTATTAGTTCCTAGCTTATTAAATAATATTTACAACAATTATACAATATTTAATTAAAAATAAGAAAATTATATTGAATCACTTTTAATATAATAATTTTAAATACGTTTTTCAATGCATAGTGTGAGGAAATAAAACAAATATAATCTTATGAACTTTAAATTATGAATTATGATTGGCTCAAAAGGACTGTATCCAGAGCCGTTAAACAGTGGAGAAAAAAAAATATAACACAGGAAAGGCTGCAGGTTAGCCAACCATTGTAAATAAATAAAAATAAAAAAATAATAAAGCCCTAGGGCAAAATAATCGACTTTCTGTTCGGTTTTGATGCATGAAAAGTGGGCCTTTACGAGCACTTGCATTGAAAATAATTATTTTTAAGCATATGCTTTAGTGTTCTGACGGGCCAAAAACGAAATTACAGAAATATCACAAAAATGGGTCTCGGAACTAATGAAAAACAGCTTTTTGGTCTGCTTTCTTGAGGATAGCGCCACGAAATTTTTCATTAATATTTATTTTACAAACCTTTAATGTTGTGAGAGGAGATATTTTAAATTATAAGTCGTAAAGTAGCCGCAAATTCAAAATAACTGTAGTTTTGCGGGCGTAGCAGTTTATTAGAGCAAGATAGTCAAATCAAAAACAAAAGCGTTGGTGCAGGATAAAAGTTTAGCTTGTTGCATACAAGTATAACTGTAGAATTCTTGGAGGCTATAGGGACACATTTCAGCCAAATATCACTTGAGTTTTGTTTGGAATTCTTTTACCAGCATGTGGGTAATCGGTTGTACACTTTAATTACATCGCAATAATTTAGTGACAGCCAATATGCTGCGGTTCTAGATGATGGAATTTTGTATTTTTCATTAAGGCGCTCTTATCCCAAAATCAGTAATTTCAAAGTCAAATAGAACTTTCAAATATCGTCTAAAACTTAAAAAAAAAATATACGCAATATAATTCGAACCTTTATCTAGGTCTTTCACGCATGTGTTACACGATCAGATAAACTTTGCTCGATAGAAATAATTCACGAACACAGCATGTAAGAAGACCTTTCAAATCATGCCATTTCCATAATTCCACTCTTTTATTAACCATACATATCTGGTAATATTGCTCTTTAAATTTTCTAGGTCGACCACGTAAGTGGGTTTTAATAAACATATCCCTTATTTTTAAACAATTTAAAAACCGATAAAAATAACGAAAAAGTACAAAAGTGTTTTCTTTACTCCTTACACGTAAAGAAAAAGACAGAGAGTCACTCTTCTGGGATAAGAGCGCCTTAAGTCTGTTGCTTACTTTCCTTCTTTTAAACCACCACTTTGGACCCACCACTAATAATAGTAGCGTTACTACTTTTGACCACTACAGTTGACGCTTAAGGGGAGACGAGTCGTATCCTCTACGAAACGCACAACTTAAGATGGTTCTTCTTATTTTTGATTTAAAAATATTAAATAAATGTAAATTATGTCATTTCGCGAACATTGTTTAATGTCAGTTGGTTTTTTCCGGCAAAATTTTGTTATTTTATGCATTACGTTGTAAATGTATGGGCACACAAACTTGAAACACGCATATTACTAATAATTTGTACTAATATTCCTAACAATTTAGGTACTTTGGTTTTTTGAGTTAAACTCCGTAATGGTCTAAAAACTGAAAACTTTAACGACCTCGTATTTCATTTTTTTTTTTTAAATTAATACGTTTCTACTCTATATACTCCATGAGCTCTAGCTAGACAACGACACCCACACATGCGAGGGTAAAAAAAAAACTTTTTACACTCCTTTCTCGTGAAATATCCGGACAGACAGACAGCAGAGTAACATTGAAACGGCTCCCTTTTGCCCTTTGGGTACGGAAGCCTAAAAACGTAATTTCCTGATTATCCGAATAAAATAAGCAACCATCTTTCCCTTTTTTCTAACTTGAGTCAAAAGACCTAGGGATTCAAAATGTCTGCCCGCCTTGGCTGTACTGTCAGCATAGACCAAACACACACCTGACATATTTATAGTAAAATAAATGCATTTATTTCAGACAATACAAAAATACAAACAAAATTAAAATTTAATTTAATAAAACATCCATTTGCGAACCAGATCTATTAATCATTATGTTTTACTTTTTTTGTTTATTTTTAATGCAATTATGCTTAAATTTTCAATATAATTACTAAACTTACCATTGATTATTTATTTAATTTGGTACTTGTAAACACAAGAAAAATCACAATTAAGGTATTTTCGATATATATTTCGGCCCACTTTGGGGCCGGCATCAGTCGAAATATAAGTGGACCTAAATATATATCAAAAATACCTTAATTGTGATTTTTCTTGTGTTTAAAAGTATCATATTAAATGAAATGCTAAAATTGGCAATTGATTATTCAGTATTTTCTGAGCTCATAGGCATTTATCTAGATATCAGGGTAAAACATCGAAATTTGCGTTATATCATATTGTAAGTAATTTTTCAATGCATGTGCTCGTAAAGGCCCACTTTTTATGCATCAAAATCGAACAGAAAGTCGATTATTTTGCCCTAGGGCTTTATTATTATTATTATTTTTAATTTATTTACAATGGTTGGTTAACCTGCAGCCTTTCCTGTGTATCATAAATGTCATACTTTTTTTCCACTGTTTAACGGCTCTGGATACCTAGTCCTTTTGAGCCAATTACAATTTAAAGTTCACAAAATTATATTTGTTTTATTTCCTCACACTATGCATTGAAAAACGTAGTATGATACACGGGCGTAAGAGCAATAAATTACTCGGTTACGTTTAAAACACTCGCTACGCTCGTGTTTTAAATCGTCCTCGTAATTGCGCCTTTGTAGCATAAACTACTATTAATTGCAATTATTTTACTCCGCAGTAGCTAGCTCCTACCCTAAAATGATTATAGTAAACTAGCACAAACATGCAAGTTTTTGTCCACAATCACGTACTGTAAATCACGACAATCGCAAGGTGTTTTATTGTTCACAGCACTAGTCGTCTTTTTGCGGCAAAAACGGAGTTAATAAAAACCTAACTGAATTTTTGCAAGTACATTTAAATGCCTGTGAACACTTTCTTGATCTTTGGTTACAAAAGACAAGGGTTCAACATACAACTATAAATTATTAGAGAAGCATGACTGAATAATGAATACATTTGTATCAGTCTACTTATAACAGGATGTTAATTTCTGGCATCCAAAACACAAGTGCAGTAAGCCGTGGTTTTCCCAAGTAGTGTTTCCATATGTCGAGGAGCAATCCTGTACATATTGACCATCTTGTGGTGCGAGTAATTTAACGTATGTCTTACAAACATTCCTGCAGCTCAGAGAAGCCCAAAAGTATGTTCTGAATTTTTGTTTTGTTTTTAAGACGACAAGTGGCTGAAATGTAATGATGTAGAATATTTTTACAATTTGCTCATAGCCCTTTCATTTGATACCCCACACGATAGGTTCCAGAAACAAAATTAAAATGTCCATACAAAAAAATTATCTCGTCATCACAGCCATATAATACGCAACACTTGCGAAACTCTTATTCTTGAATGGTACTTTGCCTTCATTAAATTTGCCACGGAAATCACAATGCTCAACATGGAAACAATTTAAGAAAAAAAAACTACCTTTTTTACCTTTAGTAAAAATTTTCATTAAATATCCGTAATTATTTTCGAAAATCGAACTTTCTGGACCTGGTTGTGAAATTTCTATCAGATAGGTACGAAATGTTGTATGTAATTTCATTTTATACTCGGTTGGGTTCTTTTTCACGTCTTAACTTTGTCTTGACACTTGAAATTATTTCGCGGCTTCGTAGTTCGCAGAAAGATTAGCGCCGCGCCGCCAGCCAACAGCTCGAGACCAAAAAAAAAATACTGGCCACTTCAAGCCGCGCTAATAATTAATATATTTAATTATTATTATATAAAATTAACATTATATCATTGCAGTATAGAAACGCAGAAAGAAAAGTAAATCTGGATGTGAGGAGCTCTGAACCGGGATTCGAACCCGGGAGTTCTCCCGGTATGGAAAAGCACATCGGTAAATTCACGAGTTGTGTTGAGACCGAGCCGTATTTTTGAATCGTTCGTATTCAATTCACGTGCGAAAATATATACCTGTCTCATCTTGCAAATGACAAGTTCTGATGTGCTACGTGGGATGGGTATATACTTTCGCACGTGAATTGAAAACGAACGATTCAAAAATATGGCTCCTGGAGCCATATTTTTGAATCGTTCGTTTTCAATATTTTTGAATCGTTATTTTTCAATTCACGTGCGAAAATATATACCTGTCTCATCTTGCAAATGACAAGTTCTGATGTGCTACGTGAGATGGGTATATACTTTCGCACGTAATTTGAAAACGAACGATTCAAAAATACGGCTCCTGGAAAGGTATTGATGATGCAGTAAAAGAGGCTTTTACGCAGGAAAAGGCGGAAACGAGCTGTCAAAGGTAAAAGATGACCAATTACGTTTGGTAGGTTCTGCTACTAGTAGCAGCACAAATACATACTCGTACAACCCGCAAGAGTTAACTTGAGCCTTTGCCCGGATGACGTAAGCGCGCAGTACTGACTGCAAAAAAGTATCATTTGTCGAAAATTATTTTTATGGTTGATTAGAATGAAGGTATTAAATAAAATATAAAACCTAATAATCTTTTTAATTATACGTTTAAAAGCAAAAAATTCAAAAGTTTTTTTTTACATTCAAAAAGGAAATTTATTTATATAGAATTTTTTACACACTTCAACTATTTACTGGTTATCTATAGGTTGCATTTCAGATAAGTTACAATTGATGTCACTGTCATTGTCTGTACAGCAGCTGTCACAATCTAAATCTTAATCACTGTCGTATTGTAATTGTAGGTACCTTAGGTTAGTTACTGAACGTGTCTTTCTTAGATTCGATCTTTTACCTAATATTCTCCGTGTAATCTATCTACGTGATTGACCTCCCTTTTCCAATCATACACTTTTTTTCTAATTATAAACTACACTAACAAAAACCACCAAACTGATGCAATCAGGTAAAACAACCAAACGCACGTAAGTTGTGAGATTTTGAGATTGCTAACGGTACTGACGCGGAGTGACGCGTCATTGGCGAGAGCAGAAAGAAGTGCAGGGGTCGGGAGGGGAGCGTGCATTCCGCTCGAGTCTCAAGTTAACTCTTGCGGGTTGTACACTAGTATATATTATTTGTGTTCGTACATTAATATTGCGTGAACATTCCTTAGTCAAAAAGTTGTAATACCCGTTGTTATGCAGAATCAATATACGTTTTATTTGTTACGCAAAATTTTATTCCAAATCTAAAAGTAACAGCTACTTAAAATCCGTATAATGTACGTTTATTCAGGTATCCCTTTGTTTTCTGTGCTAAGAAATGTTTTTATTAAAAGTAGGAAAGAAAGCACTTTTCCTCTTGGTAGATGGATTTTTTCCATTAATTTGTTGGGTGAGGAAGCTTGGTTCCTGAAACCGTTGAAAAAGTAAATGGTTACTTAGTAGCATCGGATGAACTAAATAACGTAATAATATAGGGCCCATTTACAGTTGACCAAATTTTTTTTTGGTTCTGAACATTTTTGCTAGCCATATAAAAATACTTAAGTTCTGAAAATTTCGTCCACAAAAAGGGTGTTTCAAACACGCCGCATAAAAAATATGAAACAATTTACCACCGCCTCTCAGAGTAAAAATTAACAATTCGAAAATTTGAGACATTCCTTTAAGGCCCTTACTATTGCCAAATGGGTACTTTCTAAAGCCTACTCCTCGTTTATTTATTTATTTTGGCCAAACCAAAAATAATGAAAAAATGTATTATGAATAAACTCTTAGACAACATATGCAACAGTTTTCTTTTTCATACCACCAAAACTTCTACATGATTTTTTTTTTAATGAATGGTGTTTTTTGACCTCAAATTCCCTACTGCTCCTGAGTGGCTTGGCCGATTGAATTCATCTATGCTTTGATAAATAGATAAACTTTATAGCTCTAAACATAACATAAGATTATTCAATCGAGTAATCACATCCAAGTGAAAAGTATAATTTTCCCCTATTTCGCTCTTTCAAGGACGCAGCGAGCGTCGTAACGGCTACTATGCATTGCGCGCTGATATGAACGTTATTTCAATGTCGTTTCCGTTGATATTTGTAGTGACAAATATCGAGCTGCTAATTTGGCGATGGTAATCGCCTTAATTTCCTTACTGGGTCACATTACCAGGAAAATATTATTTCTCAAAAATATACTGTAATTTTATCATTTCATACCGTAAAGACAAGCCAGTAGTACTTTATCCTGGAGAGGTAGTTGTTGTTCTTACTCAGCAAAAGTGTAAATCGGAATTGATTTTTTTTGAAAATTTGGTGTATTGTCGAATATAAACTGGCTAGCATTACTTCCATGCCAAATTTCCTTTCAAACCTTTGCAATAGTATTATTAGTGATTTATGTGTAAATAGTAGCCAGTTTCCATAGTGTACAAAAAAGTCCTAACTTTTTAACTATATATTTTTGCTAAACTAAAGTAATTTAATATATATAGACACGATGTAAACCTAAAAAAAAAATCCAGTATAGTTAATTAATTACAATATTACATGTTCAGAATAAAAATATAAATAATGAAATTCTGTAATTAAAAAAATACAATTAAATATTATGTCCATAAACATGAAACTGCAAAGTATGTGTTTAACAATGTATTTAAATTTTCACTTTTTTATAGGTAAGTAAATACAATTACAAATTCAAAATTTCTTTGTAAACTATTTCGTTACAAGAAAGTTTGTTGTGAATTTTACATGATCCCTTTTAGGCAATTTTCAAATAAAACCCCTACACACAAATTCCTCAACACCTAAGCGAAGGCAATCCAGATTCTACCGACATTTAGCATGAATTATTAGCGTAATTCCGAACAGAACCGTGGCTTGGTTCAGCCTAATTGAACCATTTGCAGTTCCGAAAACATCTTCTGGTGTTCTGACTTTGTTTAACAACTGTATCCATCATAGCGTGAGCGAATGAACTTTTACACGCTCTGTTCGTAATTATTTAAGGCGGTACGGAAAAAATCGACACTTTTAGAACTTCTATATCTACTTCGGTAAATAATGTATAATTTTGATAAAATAGTATACTATTTTTGGAATCTTTCTCTAGGGATCTGTTAAAACAGAAACGCGATTAGAGAATTTTGGCTCGATAGAAATATTTATTGAAATGAGGTCTTTATCGACACCAATTCTCCTGGTTTGACAATTTAGAATGACATATGGACTGCAATTATATTTTATTAGATGAGTTTTAACAGTATCTAGGACCTGGTTAAACGAAATTTTGATTGCGTTTTTAGTACATTTTATATTAATAAAAAACTGACTTTTTGCTACTTTTCCACGAATCCGTCCCACCCGCACTGAGGGTTTTTCACATATAGAGTAACAGGGATGCTAAAAATTTTAATTAATATGATAATTAATATACTAATCTATTTTGTCAAAAAGGTTTTCAAGGAGACTTTACAAATACATAATATCCACACTTTGAATGCAATTTCACAATGAAATTAGTTAGGATTTCAGAATAACAGGAAAAAAAGAAAAATTTAGAGGTCTTTTCGGAATTAAATTCTATCGAGAAAATTTAATCCAATCACGTTTTCCTTCAGCGAAAATCTTAATCAAATACTCAATAAACAATTACCTAAATTACCTAAACAATTACCTAATGAAATACGTAGATGACGATTGACGTTATAGTGGAGTAAATGGATTCGAAAAAACCCCTTTTTTTGGTATCGCCTTAACCACCATTATAAAAGAGAATGTTACAAAAATGTTACATGAATGATCTACAAAAACAGTTAGAAAAACAACACAATGAACATTATTAAGAGGGACTCACCGCGTTAAGTTTTTTATAATTTTTCAAATTTTCTACAGAGTTACATCTACCAACCATGGAAGGTACGTCTGCTAAAAATTCTGGAAAATATAAAAACTAAACATGTCGAATCCCGTACTCATAATCGTGTTTTCAATGCATGTGCTCGTAAAGGCCCACTTTTTATGCATCAAAACCTAACAGAATATTTTGCCCTAGGGCTTTATTATTATTGTTGTTTTAATTTGTTTGCAATGTTTGGCTAACCTGCAGCCTTTCCTGTGTACCATAGATGTTATACTTTTTTTTCCACAACAGCTCTGGATACAATCCTTTTGAGCCAATCATAATGGAAAGTTCACAAGATTATATTTGTTTTCATTTCCTCACACTATGCATTGAAAAACGTAGTATGATATACGGGCGTAAAAGCAATAAATTACTCGGTTACGTTTAAAACACTCGCTACGCTCGTGTTTTAAATCGTCCTCGTAATTTGTTCCTTTTCGCCCTAGTAGCATAAACTACTATTATACTGTTTATACTGACCGTGTAAATTTAAAAAGGGAATAATAAACATTGCGTTCGAAATTTTATTTGTCGACTAGCGTCTTATTTTGTATGTAAACAACGGCAGAATAAGAAAGCTTCTAATAAACTAATTCGTCTTTTTTAGAACACCAACAGAATATTATAAAGACAGCGTCAACAAAGGAACAACAGTTATTGTAACTCGACCACTTGATAAACATATATGATTCTGATTTACTAAGTCAGCGACCGAATTTTCAACTTAGCAACATTATTTGTTTTACAGCTTCTACACCTGTTTTAAAAAATATAATTCTGGTATCAACCATAAACCATCAAATAATATAATTCAGCAAGTAAAATTAATAAGTCATATTCTGTTTTAATGAACCATAGCCACCAACACAGGCGACGCTGATGCCGGGCTCGACTGTGGAGGTACCACCATCTTACTTGGAGATCCCCTCGAAGTAATTCAGAGGAGAGAAAGAGGACAGCTCACAAGTGAAAAAACAGGAGGCCCACTATGCTTGGGACCGATGGATGATGGTATATCCATCCCTAATAGCCGGGCCTTATATGGAACAGACTGGTAATGGGCAGCGGGGTCACTGGTGCGAGGGTTCCGGCACCACGCTCACCAACCCGCCTGCCTAGCGTGTGTGAGTATGGGCAATTCTGCCAGGATGACCGCCGGGAGTGGCAAAGTCCTGGAAAGGCTTATCTCCAGCAGTGGACGAACTAGGCTGATGGATGGATGGACAGGCGACGCGCGCAGTGTTAGGATGCGGGATGGGACGGTTTCGGTTTTGATAGGTTAAAACTGTTCAAAAACCGACTCAGAGCACTCCAACTCTATACAGTCTTGTGGTGACTACCCCTAGAACAGAGAATATAAAGTATTCTAGAGTGTATATGAAAAGCCGGAGGCGTGGAGGGAAAGCGTAGGCAACCGAGCGAACCGCAGTGGCAAGCCGAAGCTGCGGAGGTGAGCATAGGCGCCTGCGCTTTGTTACGCAAGGGCAGAGGGGCTGCGCTTCCTGCTGTGCTGGAGCTGATGCAGGAATTTGTGTCAAAAAAGTGATTTCTGTACTGATAAGTTGAAATTATCCGAAATTCATTTATTCCCTTCCCTATTCCCATTCCTCAAAATCAGGTAGATGATATCAAAAGATTAACCAATTTTCCATTCTGTTTTGAACACAAACTCACTTGTCATAAGACGGTAATAAATACAATTTTCGATGACAATTTTAAATTAATTTGTTGTTTAATAATAACATTAAATGATATTACATAGTCATATGTATGAATCATTTTATTGACGCCACGAACAAATTCTTTAGAAGCTAACAGTTTGTAGACATGTTACAGTTTTTTATCCTACTATACATACCTACCTGTAATCGCAATATAGGGTTTACGCAATGTTTAGAAATCGATACCAAACTAAAAATCACAGTGTATCGATATCATAAAAGCAGTGGTGCGGAAAAAACCAGTAGACTCGTTATCATAGAAAGGCGAAAACGTCCCAAAAATAAAAACTTGATATATCTCTAGATAGACGGAACAATATGCTTGGGATGGGCAGCATTCTCGAAGTTGCGTGCGTCAGATATTTACGTCGCCATTACCGCAGTGCAGTGCGTCCTTCCAATGATGACGTACGGCGCTGAACGTAGTCTCTTACCAAGGGCTTGATCCGCCGATTTAAGATCGCTCAACGAGTTATGGAGTGGGCTATGCTTGGGATATCTGTGATGGATCAAATCCAAAACGAGAAAATCCTTCAGAGATCGAAAGCCTGCCGAATTAGTAAGTTGAAGTGGCAGTGGGCTGGCCATATTTGTCGCCGACACGATGGCCGTTGGAGCCGAAAGGCGTTGGAATGTAGAATGGAGACAGTAAAGCGTAGCGTAGGCTGACCTCGTACCCACGGGACCGATAATCTGAAGGAATTGTGGGTAGTGGCTGAATGATGATGACGCAGGCCCGCCAAAAGTGGCGAAATATTGGAGACGCCTATGTTCAGCAGTCAATGAACACAGGCTGATGAATTTTCTGCTCAAGACTGATTTTTTCATGAATTTTGTGTTGTGTCGTGTTTTATTTATATATCGTTATACAATACATTTACCAATTATATTAAAGAGCAACGCTACGCCTTGTTATTTAGTATATATTAAAGGTCCCTAAAATATAGATTGGCAGAAGAATAAGGCGTAGGACATCGTCACAAGCATCGCATAGCTGAGCATTTCTCAAAACAAGAAATAAACATTCGCTAACCCTTACGTTATTGGTACGAGGTTCTGTAATAGTTGGAAAACCTTTTAGCATAGTGAATCTGGTATATCAAGTACCCAAAAAGAATAAATAGAATAGTTCAGTCGGAAGCACACCAGATCGTTAGGTCCACATTCGACACCCACCCGTAATATTAAACACATAGATAGGCCATTGCTGACCATTGAATACAATGGCCTCTAGTGGGCGATCATAGCCCATTGTGTACTGAGGCCTTTACACCATTGAAAGCTCTACAAAATCTAAACGAACATCAAATTAACAAAGTTTGAGGATTGAATCATAATATTTTCTTTGAATTTATAAATATCAGATTACAAGGATTCTGTTCACGAAAGTTTTTTTTTTAACCAAAAAGTTCTGCCGATTTATTTTTGCATTGGCTAGTTATATTCGTTCTTATCCAAAAGCAAAGATCTTTACGATATACTTAGAGATATAAATGTTATAATAATATTGAGATAATTCATTTCCATAATTAAACTTAAACTTGAATAAAAGTACCTACTTTAATGTATTTCCTGTGTGTAGTTTTAAGCAGAAGATTATTATAATTAAAGAAGAGCGGTGCTGTCTGACACTGGCCTTTTCAAGGAGTCATCAGCCACTACCTATGTAATTTAACCCTTAACTATCTGACGTCGGTCTCAGAGACTCCAGCGGCTTTTGTTTTCCAATTTCTCCGGGCAACGTAAACCATAGGAATCTGTGTGTCTATGTACCTTTTCGTCGATGCCTTGAAATAATTTGCAAGCACTTGTATCCGCTACAGGTGATTAAAAAAAGGTTGCAAGTCGGCATTTCCTCTATTTAAATCTCAGGGGTTTTTACCTCACATTAAACTTACAATTTAGAAGTGATTTTTGTTTTGTGTTTAATTTTACTCAATTATTTAACCCAATAAGGTTAAAAAAAGTACTCATAGTGTTTCTCACGCAAAATCTGCGTGCGTTAATAGCGGCTATGTTCCGAGTTGTATTTTTCTTAAGTTGCATACCGGTAGTGCCACAAAAAAAAAAAAAATGATCGTTGATTGGTTGGCTTCCATTCGAAGTATATTTTATTGGTCTAGAATAAATCAATCACCTTTAAAGTAAATAAAACATTTTCGGCTATTAAACAGAACATCGCGAACGGGTCGGCCACCATTGTTTTTACGTCTTTATTTGCTCTTTTTGAACAATATACGTATAGTTATAAAATATTTATTAACAAAATAGCCGCGTAATATTATCGTGGATGTTCTAGTGGTATTTTAGTGCTCGTGTAATGTGTCATGGTTTTGTTCAAAATTCTGGGTTTTGTGAAAAATTCTGTAAACTTGGATTTCAAACTACGAAGATGCCTACATATTTTTATTATCGAAGTAAGTGCTATAAATAACCATGTAGTAAATTTGAGTAGGCTTCTTGTGATATATAACACCATGCCTGAAATATAACCTAACATAACGAAATACATGGAATTAATTTCTAAATCCGATACGCAGAAATTTTCTGGCTGGCTCCATTTTTAGTGTGATTTTCTGTGCACGGCAAAACTGAAGGGGCCTGACACTGGTTGGGTTAAGTAACATTGTTTTTTATTGTTTTTAATTAAACTAAGTTACTAAGGTTTTTGACATTTGATAAGCGGTCTCTATGACCGCAGGTAGATGGTTATGTGACAAAAATAGAGGGTAGGTAATTTAGGGTTAAACCTGTTTAAATGAAATTAAACATATTATGTTTTTTATTTATTTTTATAATTCTTGGTGTTTCTTTAGTAAAGCCGTTCCTTTAACCTTAAAAAACAAAGAAAAAGTTAAATTAATTTAACTGTTACACTGCCGATTCTGAAGGGTTTAATTTTTGTTTTAGTGCTTTCAAAATTAAAATTTTCCAAAGTAATTTAACTTCTGTACTTAACACTTTATGAACTATTTTTCAATGAAGAAAATGACTGTAGAAATAAAATATGAATAAATATAATTTTAGCTGTATAAGCTTTTTATTTGTAGTTTTAACTTTTATATTTGTTAAAACTGTAGAAATAAAATAAATATGATTTAAATAACGATTATTTTAAATTTTAGTGGCCCTTTCATCTTAATGTGCGGCATCCATTTTTGGATTTCTGTCCAAAATCACTGTTGCACACTAAGCTACTATATAGCTAGCTAGCTATTTAGCTAGCTATTTTTTGGTGTCATGAAACAATGAAAATTGTGGCAAAATTTTTTAGCTACTTTTACTAGGAACTTTCAAATGCTGTAATAATTGCTAGAATTAATTTTGTTTTTATTGTATTTTGTCAAATAAAAAAAACGGTTACCGTTGCTAAATTTCCCCAAATCAAAGAAAGAAGTTGAACAACCTTGTGTACAACCCTAGTTATTGATATCTTCCTCTTCGCTCGGTTTGATTGATTAGTATATTTTTTCTAACATTTTAAATTTCACTAAGTGTCTAGCTACTGGGTAAAGATAGCAGTTGGAAACACTGTCCAAAATGGATGATCCTCAAGAGAGGATATAACATAAAGACACACAATAAATGAAGACATGGCTTAAAGGTCTTTGCAACCAGGCCATAAAAAAAAAAAAAATTAAAAACACAATGAGCTTCAGGTCTATCAGATGGAATGGAGGTCCTCTCAGCTCCTTATTTATAAAGGGGCTTGAAAGCTGTTGGTGCGGAGTTTATGAACGGTTTTGTATATCACTTTTCAGAAACAAAATTTGCTCATTGAAGTCGAAAAACACTGTAGATCACTCAAGTGTCCAAATTTCACGAAGACCAAAAGGTCTATTTTCTCTTGAGCAGCCCATCACGTGTTTCATTGCCTAATACTTTCACGGGAGCTGAAGCAGGAAAGAGGATGTGGTGAGCCAACCAGAAGCTAGCGGATCTCAACTGGGTACTACGGGTAAAAACCGAAGCAACCTATGGTCAGAGAGAGCCAGCTACCTCAACGAACTCACCTTGATAGCTGATGGATGCTCAGAAATGCATGGTCACGAGCCGTCGTCGTCATACCTGTCTACCCAGGACAATACAAAAAGTTGCTAACAGTTGACGTGAAAACGACCAAGAATCCGGCATCCCACCAAGAAGCCGGTCATCTTACCTTGAGCCAAAGTCACCGCAAACATAGAAATGGATAAATGTTTGTCCAACAGATCACAAGGATGCAACGATTTTTATCGCCGTGTTTCTGGCACGAAAACACACTGTTTAGACATTTTGGTTTATCTTTTTAATACTATGTAAATAAATTCAGTTTTTTTTATAATAACTTAAGAGCTGATGCTAGGTTCCCTTTGGCAAAGAATTATATCTATAAAATGAAAGGAATAATAAAATAAATATAAAAATAAAAGAAAAGAACAATAAGCTTCCAGAATCCAAAAGAATGTTTATAATATTTTTTAATTATTATTGCCTATTTATGAAACACTCTTAGTGATCAGGTAATTTAAATTTAAAATGGCAAACATTATATGTACCTATATATGTATAAAAATATTCAAAAATATTGCACCATCTTGTACCCAAATCTCAGAAACAAATAACATTTACCCGATTTTTTCTTCATCGATCCCCTGTCTCTTTGTTTTCTTTGCTGGGGTTTGGTAGAAATATACATACAAGACCCAAAACTGAAACAAATAAAATTATGTTGATACATCATTTTGGTGGTTTGGTTTGATGCAATCCCAAAATGCCAACTTTTCGTTATTTTAAAAGATATAAATTTGAGCTTTGCCTAAAAGTAAAATAAAACAGGGTAATTTTAAAACATATAATCATGATGTCAATATTGTTAGTAGTTTTTTAAATAAACTCAGATCAGTTTACAGTATACAGATTCCTTCGTCTTTAACGTAAACTGATACAAGTAAGCCTTTAAACCAGTATACTTTGTTCTTAATAAATAGGAGAACCAGAATAAATTGTTATAATATTTGTTAATGTTTAATCTATAAAAGAAGTAAGATTCACTTTTTAGGCCTGTAAATAAGACTCTTATAGTGCCCAGAGTTGTAAATTAGCTTAATTTTTGTAGCCCAATTTTTCATTTAATAATTTTATTAATATCAAAACATAAGTTTAAACAATCAAGATTGAGTAGGATTTAGGTACACCAACTGAACCAAAGTAGTAGCTTTATTATTTTTTTTATTTGAAACTTAAGTCATTTGTCGGTATAAATGGGTTCCTTATGCAGACTTAGTAAAGCCTGGAACAGCTTATGCTACGTGTAAAAATCTGTTTGTGCCGGATCGGACTCTATTATGACCACGATCCGCCTTGTTACAAACAAAAAAAAAAAAAAAAGAGAGAAAAGAAACAAAGAAATACAGGATTCATTTCAAAATCATTAAATGAAACTATTCACAAAGTAATAAAAATATCACACTTAGTATGGCTTTCAAACCATTACGGATCCTTAAATGAAAGCCAACGCATAAAATATTTTAGAACAACGAACAGTTAACGGAAATTCTGCTTTAAAGTATTAGGCTTAAGGTAGAATTTTGTAATAGTAGCGTAAAACACAAAGATTGGTCTTAATGTAAAGAAGTATCAAATATTATCGAATGTTAGCGGAAAGTACTGGCTATGCTCAGTGAGTCTTTCTTGTGCTCGGAGAGTTTTACCTATGCTCAGCGAGTTTTACCTGTGCTCGGTTGTGTCTGGAAGTTACTGGGTTGGTGGGGATATAAAAATAGGTCCGATTCGGGAAATGGAGTTCTTATCTACGACTAAATCCGCGCGGACGTGACGCTGCCCGATTGAGGTGCGAGTTTCCGGTTATAATTTATTTTAATTATAAAACGTTTGTAATATAGGGCTCTCAGGCAAATAATTTTTAAATTTAGGCAGGGAAGTAAAAGTATTAGTTTAGGATTGCCTGAGTAGTGTATATGGGCTTGTGTGTAAGCTTAGATAATAACCGCGAAAGTGAAATAAGTGAAAAATCCCTTTTCTGTGAAAGATAAGGTTGAAATGTGCTATGTGATTCACTAAATATAGTGATTTTTTGTTTTGCTATGGATTGCTTTCATCGGCAGAGTTTGTGAGTAATAGGATAATCAAGTCCTAATACTTCTAGAAGTGTTTCTAAAATTTATTTTGACCTACTGATTCTATTTATTTTACTTGCGAAATTCCTCTAATTTTTTATGTCTTGATTTTGTGTGTGTGTATGCAAATTTGTTCAAATTCTTCAGAATGCTATTTCTTGTATTCCTATTTGCATGATCTTTATCAATGTGCAGAGCATGTGAATTAAATTTTAAACAAAAATAAACAAAGAGACCCTCTATTTGCAGTATAAAATAATAGAGTCAAATTAGATTCTTCTAGAGAAAATTTAATATTCTCATTGGAAAATTCATGTATGGGAGTTTGATAAACAGGCCCAAATTCATTGAAATAAATAAATCCGTGCCTAAGAAATATATTATTTTAACAAAGGAGATATAATTTCAATATATTAATTTTTATAATACAAAATGATGTGTCTGTTTGTACTGAATAAATAATATCCTTTCATTTTAACTGGTATATTGAGACCCAGGCTAAAACACTATATACCTATGGAATAGTGAAGCCAGAAAGTTAAAATGGTATAAAATAGATGCTTGTGAACTAAAAATAAAGTTCTAATTTATTTTAATAAGTCAGTAAATGAGACTTGATTGTTTTATTGAAATTATTATCACTCATAGTCAGGAAAATAGCCAAGACTTATGTATGATCGAAGGGAACCTTTCTTGTCATTTACAACCCTTACTAAATATAATTTTTAGTGAAATAGTAATTAAAAATATATTAAATTTATTTATATAAAGGTAATTTATATTGACTTATTTCATATAGAGACTACTAAGTCTTAAAAGGGTCATTAAATGAGACCTAGGTACATATGAAATAAGGTACTTACAGAGAATGGTTTTGGTAATTGGTTTATGGAAGGTACCATGTGATGATTCGCTTCCGATATGTCAGGTAGCACTTTCTGATGGATTAAATATCTTCCAATTTTATTTGATTAAACTAACAAAATTTATCTATAGATAAAAATTTAAAGAAATATGTACCTTATTTTTAAAGTACTAAGCTTCATTTAAATACAAACTTCTGTTCAGAAATATTATTGTGTAATAAGTTCTTATAAACCAAAAGATTCACAAAGTCCAGTTTAGAAGTCAATATGATTTACTGCCTACATACCCTTAAGTAACTTGTTAGAAAGATAAATATTACATATTCCAAACTTCTAGAAGTTCAATAAAAGGTTCCTAAAAATTATACATAAGTTACAACTGTTATGTAATTTCATAAACAATAATATAGCTGTTAAGTTCTTTATTTACTCTGAATACAATCATAATATCCAAAGTTAGCAAAATCTAAAACTAAATTAAATTTATCTCTAGTGCAGACAGACATTTTCATAAATAATTTTAATCAGTTAAGCTCTCATATATTGATTTTACCAATATCTTTAAAGTGATGATTTTTGATTTGTTTTCCATAAAAATTAACACCTAGAGTCTAATATGGTAGGAAATATTTACACTTGGTATTCATAATTTTATTGACTAGGTAGTTGTAGAATGGTTCATTACAGAATTGCTTTGAAAAGAACAGGGGTTACTACTTGGTTCACAATGTATGGTTATTTATCAGACGATCACTCTTCAGGCCTTAGTTTATAATCTGTATCAAACGATCCAATAGAAGTAGTTAATGTAATGTTATTGGGGTTCAAGTTGTGTGAGTGGAAAGTAAGTAGATTCAATAGTAGTGTCTTTCAGTCAGTTTCACTTCAGTATTTTCATAATTAAAATTTAATCAGTGGTAAAAGGGGGGGGGTCCAATCTGGTGGTGCCGTTTCCCAGTATCCATTAATTAAGTTATTTCAAATGTTCTGGTGTACTTTTGTGGAGGTGGTTTGATACAGCAATGTGGCCCTTACGGTCACAATCTTTTGCCGGAATAAAGATAGAAGCAATTTAGTAATGAACCATAGTTGGTAGAGCTTTTGTTGTGCTTTAAGTAGAAAACTAATGTAAATGATGGACATCCTCTTCTTTTAAACCATAAAGTAAGCTTCAGTATAATGCACGGGCGGTAGAAGTAAGACTTGGTTGTGTCATCGGCTTCTTTTTTTTGAGGGAGGGGTTTGTCCGAGGTTCAGTGAAGGATTTTTGAGTGATTGTTTCTTGCTTGAAGCCTTAAACCTGGAAAAATGAAATGAATTATGAATAAGGTCCAATTCTTAGTTTTCACTCAGTATTATAAGGTCAATACTTCAAAAATATGAACACTTTGTCATTGATTTTTATTAAAAACTAATTTATTTTCTTAGACTGTTTTAAATTATGAAATGAATACTTAATATATAGTAAACATATGAGTTATAAAATGTTAGGCACTGCAGTAAGAGAGTTGGTAAATAGGGGGAGACTAGTATTTATAAACTGTCTACATTTGCTAAACTAAACTGAGAGATCTTTGTCTATAATAACGGGAAGTATATTGTAGTTACTTACCATGGGTAAATGACAAAGTGGAGGCTTCTGGCTTTATTGTTATTGCACCAAATTTGGGTTGCCATGAAGATTGACAACCGTTATATCCATTGGAGTTACATAAACAGTTCTGAAAGAGAATTATTTTGTCGGTAAACAATTTTTACAACTGGAAAATTAGAGTATCTGTGTTATTAATCTTGTATTTCAATCTATCAGTTTGAGAAAATTATATTTTATTTCACTATAACTGAGTGAAAACTAAAGACTGAAAAGAGAAATTGAGGTTTTGTCAATTATGAAGTCAGATTTCCTTCATGTGTCTTCATGTGGTAACTTCATCTGGAGGTTTACAGTATCTCAGTGTTGCTGTACCACCTGATGGCCTGACTGAGCACAGGTGCCTGTTATTTTGAAGTAATGTTGAAGACAACTAGCTGGGTTGAAGGGTTTTCCTTAGGCCTCACATCTGTAAATCAAAAAGATTTATGAAAAGTTTAAAGAAATTATTTGGTCTAACAAATGACAAAGAACAATTTACAGTTTATATTTAACAATTTTACATCAATTGTTGACTCTCAGAAACAATGTCTATCAAAAGATATCAATGATCAAAAGCTATGATTTCTTATTATGATAAAAATTTTAATCAAATACTTAACTTCCAAGCAGAATCTTGTTGGATGCGTTTAAACAATTATTTGTACTAACCTTGTAGTATAATTTTACGACTGGATATTGTAATTACATCCACTTGCTTTATTTTATCTTTATCTTGCATTACATATTGGTTTATTTAAATTAGTAACTTTTTTTTGAGCAATATCGGTGTATGGCGTCCATTACCAACAACAAACAACAAACAAACAAAACAACACACAGATTAGGTTCATAATTCGAAAAAGCGCTGCAGGTTTAGGTACCAAAAGGGCAGTCACTATTATATGAAAAAACTGTTCAAAAGCAGGTAGCGCTAGATTTAAGTGTTGAAAACTATTCTGTTTTGCAGACGATGCTAGCTTACGTTGGATTGAAATTGCTTTGATTGTTAGTTTATTTTCAAACACAAATGTATGGTCACGTGGTATGGTTGCTCGTTTGGACTTAAGGCGATTAAGGTACCTAGTGTCGCTATTTGTCTGGTGGCTAAGAAAGAAAATCTATTTGAAATGCTGGTTTTGCTAGGATCACATAGGGTAAAGAAAGGTGGTTTTACGTAGGAATATTTGTCGGAGTTTATGAAAAATAGGAAATATGTTATGGTACAGTATCCTGTATATGCCATTGAATATGGTAAAGTATATGTTTTGCAATCAACTCTTTAATGTGTGCAGTTTGGTATCCGTGTTGTATTTTTAGGATAATGTTTATATTTTGTCGTCTTTGTATTGGAGTATTTGGATTCTCACCATCTCTAATTTGATCCCCGTGTAGAGTGTCGTTGTTGAGGCCTAAGACGAAGACACGTTTCAGGCTTTGGAGAGGTTGAAAGCCAAGTAATTTTTCTATTTGATAGTATTATTTTTCTGTTCTCTGAATTGATCCTTCGCTGATGTGTCTTTGGCGGATATCGATAGTGATAGATAGGATAAGATATAACCTATGTCCTAGTATTATATTATCTCTGCTGTGCCCTTTTCCGGGTTTGGAACTGCATTTGTGTAGGGTTTCGGCCCAGTCGGTTCAGTGATTGCGGCGGGAAGTAGTGACAACCATCCATTCATTCATGTATCCATACATCCATCCATACATCCACCTATACATCCATCCATACACCCATCCATCCGGATTTTTACATTTATATTATTATTATAGTGGGAGTGGAATAGTATGATAGTGTATTGGCTCATCTGTTACAGATTATTTTTGGTGTCTATTTGTAATAAAAAATATATATGTATATATTTAAAGTACTTATGTAAAAATTTACCTAGTAGTTTTATTTTGTGATTGCCTTCAGTTTAGTAGTTCTAACACATTTATTACCAAAGGAAGAGTAAATACATGTATGTGTTTAAAACAATATTAGTTAGCTTTACTTTTACATTTCAGAGACGGAAAATCTAATTAAAGGTATTTATTTATTTATTTTATTATACATATAAACAACGAAAACAAATAAATACAATATATTTCGACTCCTATGGGTCGTCATCAGTCGAATGTATAGCACTAGTATTGACAGGAAAGTAATGAATGTTGTTTTCACAATGATTTTTAATAATCCATAGCTCAAGGGGTAGAGCATCAGCCTGGGGTACTAGACGTCCAGAGTTCAAATCACCGATGGCATCATGTTATATTTTTTGTGTTTTTTATATCAACTTCTCATTCATATAGTTAGTTTATTTACTTAAATTAATATATTAATTGCGACCACATTTTACAATATTTCAATTTAATCAATTTTTAAAGAAGCAGAAGGGTTTGGAATAAATTGTCGATTGTTTAGTTAGAATATACAAATACTAATAGTCATATTGTACGGGGAATCATCGTATTTAATTTATTTTTAGAGGTTGAGGTTCAATTAAATGATATTTATTCTTATGAACTAAATATGACTAATAAATGTACATTTTAGATTATTTAACCAGAATAAAATGGAGTTGTGGGAACTAAAGTATTTTTTTTTTTTTTTTTGAAAATCGGGGTTTTCTTACGATACTATATTCATCAGATAAGATAGCTTATCACTTACCTAGCATTTATTAAAGCCTAGAATAGCTTTAAAAAGTAATCAAACTTATTTAGCAATTTCCAGTTATATTTTGTAATCAATTTAGGGGTGTCAATATTAATTCTAGTATTATACTATCTTGTTTATTTACAGGGAAAGAATATTAAGCATTTGGTTATTTAAATTAGCCTGTGAATTTGGGTTAAATGGACAACTACGATAAAAAAATTCTTATGACTTTTTTGTAGCTAGTTGGAGCTTTATTTTGCGAGAAAAATTGCTTTAAAATTGCTTGTTGTTTTATCAAATGAAATATTTAAGAAAAAAATAGAATGAAAAAAAAAATAGCACGTAACTGATAAAACTATTATGATTTACAGGTAGATGGAGAAATTATTGAATAATAATTTGCAGTACAAATATTATTTACAAAAAAAAAAGAAAGAGATTAAGAGTAAGTAGAGAAGAGAATACAAGTTGATAAAATGATTTATTTTGACTATGTAAACATTTGTTTTTAACAAATAAAGAAAAAAAAACAACTTGGAAATGTGTTTTACTAAATGATTTTTTTTAAGGAAAACGAGAATTGTAGTAATAATAATAAGGAAGGTTCAATAAAATGAATTAACCATAAAATCTAGTTGTTTTACTATAAAAACTAAAAAAAAAAAAAAATTAATTCAATAAAATGATTATAAAAAAATAATGATGAGGTTTTATTGTAGAATAGTTGTAGTAGTTAGTTGTAGTTAGTTAATTTGATAAGTTAATTAATAAGTTATATGATAAGAGGTATTAAGTTAAAAGATGTTTTGATAAAGACATTTAAATAAAGATAAAAACACTATAGTCCATGTTTGTAGGACTGGTGGCTTGTTAGAGTATCTGCTAGAGAGAATGAGGAAGGATGTATGTTGTCGGTGGAAGAGATTGAATTATAAGACTTTGACAATTGACTTTGACTTTGACAAAGAAAGGGCTCTAGCGAGACAACAGTTTCGGGAATGTGGACTTATATTTATTGTCATGATATCCCAGAGGCGTTACACTACACAACAAACTATTAAGATGAATTGGAGTTAGGTTAAGGTCTTATGACTGAAAAACAGTATATACTGTGATTCTTAGTAGTTTCACTATACACGCAGCTAATGCAATTTTATCGACAACTGTACAAACTCCGAATGGTTGATTAGATTTTAATATTGGGAGATTTTCTAAATTTAGGAAATTGATTATTTGGGTGTTTATCTTGAGAGCTATTAAAGTGATCTCAATTCAAGAAAGAGACACAAAGACGCATCTATTGTTCAAATTGAAAATATGGAATTTGACTAGAAGGTCGTTGTGTAGCCATTAAGGCTGAGTTATCTCACAACTAATTTCTTTTGGAAGGATTCAGATCGCCTTGTTAATAGATACTTATCTGTAATTAATAAACCTAGTTTGGAATTTCAACTGATTTAAATTTTGATTAACTATTTGGTTTAAAAACACACTACACTTGAACTTTCTGGGAGAAAGATGATAATAAATACATTGCGTACTTATTTAAGTTTATTTTGAGTTTGTTTGTAAATAATTTGGAGGAAGGTTTCCTTCGCTATATGTATGTTTCGCTGCGTAAGCCTTCGGGGGAGGTTGTGCCGGATCGGACTCTATTATGACCACGATCCGCCTTGTTACAAACAAAAAAAAAAAAAAAAGAGAGAAAAGAAACAAAGAAATACAGGATTCATTTCAAAATCATTAAATGAAACTATTCACAAAGTAATAAAAATATCACACTTAGTATGGCTTTCAAACCATTACGGATCCTTAAATGAAAGCCAACGCATAAAATATTTTAGAACAACGAACAGTTAACGGAAATTCTGCTTTAAAGTATTAGGCTTAAGGTAGAATTTTGTAATAGTAGCGTAAAACACAAAGATTGGTCTTAATGTAAAGAAGTATCAAATATTATCGAATGTTAGCGGAAAGTACTGGCTATGCTCAGTGAGTCTTTCTTGTGCTCGGAGAGTTTTACCTATGCTCAGCGAGTTTTACCTGTGCTCGGTTGTGTCTGGAAGTTACTGGGTTGGTGGGGATATAAAAATAGGTCCGATTCGGGAAATGGAGTTCTTATCTACGACTAAATCCACGCGGACGTGACGCTGCCCGATTGAGGTGCGAGTTTCCGGTTATAATTTATTTTAATTATAAAACGTTTGTAATATAGGGCTCTCAGGCAAATAATTTTTAAATTTAGGCAGGGAAGTAAAAGTATTAGTTTAGGATTGCCTGAGTAGTGTATATGGGCTTGTGTGTAAGCCTAGATAATAACCGCGAAAGTGAAATAAGTGAAAAATCCCTTTTCTGTGAAAGATAAGGTTGAAATGTGCTATGTGATTCACTAAATATAGTGATTTTTTGTTTTGCTATGGATTGCTTTCATCGGCAGAGTTTGTGAGTAATAGGATAATCAAGTCCTAATACTTCTAGAAGTGTTTCTAAAATTTATTTTGACCTACTGATTCTATTTATTTTACTTGCGAAATTCCTCTAATTTTTTATGTCTTGATTTTGTGTGTGTGTATGCAAATTTGTTCAAATTCTTCAGAATGCTATTTCTTGTATTCCTATTTGCATGATCTTTATCAATGTGCAGAGCATGTGAATTAAATTTTAAACAAAAATAAACAAAGAGACCCTCTATTTGCAGTATAAAATAATAGAGTCAAATTAGATTCTTCTAGAGAAAATTTAATATTCTCATTGGAAAATTCATGTATGGGAGTTTGATAAACAGGCCCAAATTCATTGAAATAAATAAATCCGTGCCTAAGAAATATATTATTTTAACAAAGGAGATATAATTTCAATATATTAATTTTTATAATACAAAATGATGTGTCTGTTTGTACTGAATAAATAATATCCTTTCATTTTAACTGGTATATTGAGACCCAGGCTAAAACACTATATACCTATGGAATAGTGAAGCCAGAAAGTTAAAATGGTATAAAATAGATGCTTGTGAACTAAAAATAAAGTTCTAATTTATTTTAATAAGTCAGTAAATGAGACTTGATTGTTTTATTGAAATTATTATCACTCATAGTCAGGAAAATAGCCAAGACTTATGTATGATCGAAGGGAACCTTTCTTGTCATTTACAACCCTTACTAAATATAATTTTTAGTGAAATAGTAATTAAAAATATATTAAATTTATTTATATAAAGGTAATTTATATTGACTTATTTCATATAGAGACTACTAAGTCTTAAAAGGGTCATTAAATGAGACCTAGGTACATATGAAATAAGGTACTTACAGAGAATGGTTTTGGTAATTGGTTTATGGAAGGTACCATGTGATGATTCGCTTCCGATATGTCAGGTAGCACTTTCTGATGGATTAAATATCTTCCAATTTTATTTGATTAAACTAACAAAATTTATCTATAGATAAAAATTTAAAGAAATATGTACCTTATTTTTAAAGTACTAAGCTTCATTTAAATACAAACTTCTGTTCAGAAATATTATTGTGTAATAAGTTCTTATAAACCAAAAGATTCACAAAGTCCAGTTTAGAAGTCAATATGATTTACTACCTACATACCCTTAAGTAACTTGTTAGAAAGATAAATATTACATATTCCAAACTTCTAGAAGTTCAATAAAAGGTTCCTAAAAATTATACATAAGTTACAACTGTTATGTAATTTCATAAACAATAATATAGCTGTTAAGTTCTTTATTTACTCTGAATACAATCATAATATCCAAAGTTAGCAAAATCTAAAACTAAATTAAATTTATCTCTAGTGCAGACAGACATTTTCATAAATAATTTTAATCAGTTAAGCTCTCATATATTGATTTTACCAATATCTTTAAAGTGATGATTTTTGATTTGTTTTCCATAAAAATTAACACCTAGAGTCTAATATGGTAGGAAATATTTACACTTGGTATTCATAATTTTATTGACTAGGTAGTTGTAGAATGGTTCATTACAGAATTGCTTTGAAAAGAACAGGGGTTACTACTTGGTTCACAATGTATGGTTATTTATCAGACGATCACTCTTCAGGCCTTAGTTTATAATCTGTATCAAACGATCCAATAGAAGTAGTTAATGTAATGTTATTGGGGTTCAAGTTGTGTGAGTGGAAAGTAAGTAGATTCAATAGTAGTGTCTTTCAGTCAGTTTCACTTCAGTATTTTCATAATTAAAATTTAATCAGTGGTAAAGGGAGGGGGGGTACATGTTATAGATCCTTTGATGACCCTAAAGTGGAAAACTTTTGCTTCCATGGTCCTGATTTCTTTCTTTATTCTTTCTTGCAATCATTATTTGTATTATTGTTTATTGGAACCCTAATCTGGCTCGAATACAGATCTGTTACAATTCATTTAATAACTTCTAATAATTTCTTTCACTCATAATCATAGCAGCGCCTGTATGAACCCGAAATGTGTAGAGAGGTGATTTGTACCAATGAACTCTGCAAAAAGGATAAAATAAAGGGTAAATTGGAATCTATAGTCACATCGGGCTTCGCTCCATGTTCTTAAAAGGCGTCTGAAAACAATGTACGCTGACACATTTTGAATTATTTTCTTTTAGCGTGTACCATTTTTCCAGCTGCTCTAGAAACAGGTTTATGTTGGAAACGTATTGACAATCAATTTAAACATTTTATGTTTTCATAAAATACAAAAATAGGATCCATTGTCAATATTAATACCAATAATTATAGGTATAAATAAGTTCTTAGTTTATAATTATTGATTGTCAACCATAATCTGGACTAACATCTTAAAAATTAATCAAAATATTGTATAATAAAAATTAAAAGAAGCAAATTTTTATTTCACTACCAATGAAAACATACCAGTAGTATATCTCGTCCGCTGTGGAGGTCGCCGCCCCGTACACTGATGCATCTGGCACTTGCATCTAAACTTGAGAAACGCGCGGCCAAATCGTCCCACGTATACGAGTGCAAACCGTTTAAACAAAGGTTACATCAGTATACTTCGTCAAAAGATGAAAACTAGTGCTACTTGTACCAATATACGTCACTACAACTTTAGAACGGAATATAAGAATTAAAATAAATAACAGAAATCGGTGGTATCCAAAATTAGGGACGTATTTTTGTAAAAACGTAAATAATAAAACACACGCAAACAGACGCGCACATGCATAGATGCGTACGTATGATGATCTCGGCAGAATTTCGTATTGGCATTTGACCGTTTTCGACCGATATCGTCGTAAGTACCCGTCTATGGGTGCGTGCACCTGTTTTCGCTAGTTATGCGGAGTGAACCTTCTGTAATAGCTTAGACTGTTAGCCCCCAAAAAAGGCATCAGTTTAGTTTTCCGGAAGAAAGGATGCCACTTGCCACAATTGTTTATTGGACCAATATCTATCGATAAAGATCGGTAGCCTTCGGGAGCCTCTTCAATTTGGGGGGGGAAGGGGGTTCAAAGATGCACTGCGCCAAGCGTCATTTAAAAAAATTAAACTGTCTGAGTTTGTCAACTACATCAAGATGGGTGTGTTTTTCAGGTAAATTAAGGACGTAGAATTCATTTCTGGCATAAAAAATTGTGATATTTTAAGTAGTTTCTTGAAAATTTTTACATAGATTAAAATTTTATGAAATACTTTTTACTTTCAGGCGCCACCAAAAAAAAACCTCAGGTTTTTTTAAGTAACAAAAAATACTTTATGAAAGCCTATTTTATGCAGATAAATAAAAATATAAGTTTCATTGGATTTTTAAAGGACAAAACCATTAAAAAAATAAAACAATGTCGGTGAGCTCTTATTTTACTACTACTTATTAACTAACCTGATAAAAGTATATTTATGTATAGTGTATTTATAAAAGTATATATATGCATAAAAACTATAAACACGTAAAAATGCTTTTCTATTGTTCTAAAAGAGTATTAACTATTTAATTATCATTTTCATTTTTTGCAGCTTCTACCATCTACGAGTATAACAAATAGCTCTAGGTGTGAAGTAAGTAAGTACTGCTGTAAGAAGACAATTGTGTTCCTGGTCACGAGTACCAATCTTTAACAAATAGGTTCTGGACTAGTCCTATCTTCTGTAAGAGAAATAAATATCCTGCTTATAGATGTATATACATATGTGTTATGTACAGTCATATGTACTTACAGTACTTAGTATGTATTTATTTGATAATTAAAAGATGACCGCTGGAAGCGGTACTGTAACATATAGCTAGGCAATATGTTAGGTTTAGGTAAGGCTAGGTTTTATAGGTAGGTTAAAGGACTATTTGTTCGTGTTTAGTTGGCAATCGATAACCTTTATGGATCGACATACGTCCCATTGACGGAATTTTTTCGTGTTTTCCAAAAAATAAATACAGATCGAATATAAAAGATCTTTCAGACGAAACACGAGCAAGATTCCATGAAGATTCCTTAGAGAGTCCCATCGATGTGAAGGTGGCTCTCCATAAAAAAGATTCCTTAGAGTGTCCGATTAGTGCGGACGTGGTTCTCCATCTATAAATATTCCTTCTAGAGTTTTTGAAGAAATACAACAAGCGAGTGCTCTACCAGATACTTGATAATTAGGGTGCATCAAATGAAAAGAAAATATAAAAGAAGATAAACTAAAAATACAAAGTGGTGTAACTAAACAAAATCCCTACGAGATCCCGAGTACACGGTGTGCACATCACAGTACCATCCGTAGAATGAGGTTATAGTAATGCATATATACCTCTCTACGTCTCCTACTTTATTATGACATACTTGAGGAGTACATCGATTTATTAATTACAAATTAAATCATTGGCCGTGATTTATTTGTGTGATTGTCTAGTAGATTAGGACACTACGTTATGTTACAAAACGGCTATGCTCAAAACAATGTATATCATAATTCAAGAAAGTAAAATAAAGTATTCAAGAAAAACTAATGTACTAGGTATTTGTTAAATGATACGACTTAGCTGTATTCTGGAACTCAGCTATAGTTCAAGGCTATTATTGCCATTGAAAATCCAAGGGAAAACGAAACACATTAATGACTAAATCACAATGTAAAACCACTTTGATTCGACATTCCGTAAGACGTTTAACGAATAACACTTTCATAGCTTCGTAAGTTGCGCGCGACGTTATATTTTTAATTAGATAAATGATTATGTAATTATTGGATACCATAGTAAAGTGTGTGGGTGTGTGTGTAAAATATAATATTGCAGTTGTTTGGGTTAGAAAAAGGGGTTGATGAAACGTAGATACTCGAAGCACGGTGGCTGCACACTGTACGTTGATTTAGCTAGACTTTTGGTATTTGAGGGGATTCTCGACCCAGATGAGTCCAGAATGAAGTGGGGGTTAAATTTATTTTAGCACAGTTGCATCTTTTTTGCATCCTACTTTGCATTGACACCTTGTTATCTCGAGGCAAATGCTGTCCGCAGCTGGGTTGTCAGACCAGTGGGGTATCTATTGGCTATTTTTCTGCTTCCAGCCCCAATCGGGTGGACTAGGCAGAATTTGTTGCAGCACTAAAGCCTGGCCCCACTCATGAACTCCCTGGCAAACTGCGAGTAATATTTTCTCCAGGATGACACGAATAAAGAAGAGCTGTTTGGACTCCTGTCGTCCAAATATCACCCGATGGACTTGCCCATCAATAAAGAAATTTATGTAGCGAAGGGTAATCTGTTCTTTTCAATGTTGCTCGTGAACTGCCAAAATTGGAGCCATTTAACTTGAAGCGTCTGACACGCGAATGATGGTTCACTTGGCGGATACAGTAGACCAGGGTCATACGAAGTTAATGCACAGCAAACACCGATGTGGTAGTTATCGCTCTGGCATGTGTACTGAAATTGCCAAGATTAGAGGTATTATGGGTTCATGTGGTAACGGGGAAAAACCACAATTTCTTGGCATGCCTCTAGATTGAATCAGCTCTAGGTATGAGCGTTTCTTTTAATAGTCAAGAAGTTATAATATATAAATAATCAGTTTAATAGCGTGTCTTGCCTGTGTTCCACGAACTTAGTGGATGCGATACAGTATCGTCTTTTAACGGCAGGGGAAAGAAAAGTGCTTTTGAAGCATGGAATTTATTCTCTTTTGCCACTAAAGGGTTTAAGGATCTTAAAGATGGCAATATAAATGAGGCAGAGATTGTGCTACATAAGTTTGTCATAGCCATGTATGATAGGTATGCTAGCCAATCACTGAGTACTAACTAAAACATTAATATAAAGTTAAATTCATCGTAGCAAAAAGTCATATTACATGAACTTTTTCAGATCAAGTCCCTGTCCCTGCACGACTATCAATCATTGCCGTAAATATCTTTTTACAAAAACAGATCGGCAAATTGAAAATTTACCACCAACAGAAGCGGCCCTTTGTCAGCATATTTTACGCGCAGCTTGCCAGGGAGTTCATGAGTGGCTTTAGTGCTACAACAAATTCTGCCTAGTCCCCCCGATTGGGGCTGGAAGCAGAAAATTAGCCAATAGATACCCCACTGGTCTGACAACCCAGCTGCGGACAGCATTTGCCTCGAAATAACAAGGTGTCAATGCAAAGTAGGATGCAAAAAAGATGCAACTGTGTTAAAATAAATTTAACATGTACCGAATTGTACCACTGCGGTAGAAGCTACAAAAAATGGAAATGATAATTAAATAGTTAATACTCTTTTAGAACCATAGAAAAGCATTTTTTACGTGTTTATAGTTTTTATGCATATATATACTTTTATAAATACACTATACATAAATATACTTTTATCAGGTTAGTTAATAAGTAGTAGTAAAATAAGAGCTCACTGACATTGTTTTATTTTTTTTATGGTTTTTTCCTTTAAAAATCCAATAAAACTTATATTTTTATTTATCTGCATAAAATAGGCTTTCGTAGCGTATTTTTTGTTACTTAAAAAAACCTGAGGTTTTTTTTTGGTGGCGCCTGAAAGTAAAAAGTATTTCATAAAATTTTAATCTATGTAAAAATTTTCAAGAAACTACTTAAAATATCACAATTTTTTATGCCAGAAATGAATTCTACGTCCTTAATTTACCTGAAAAAGACACCCATCTTGATGTAGTTGACAAACTCAGACAGTTTAATTTTTTTAAATGACGCTTGGCGCAGTGCATCTTTGAACCCCCTTCCCCCCCCAAATTGAAGAGGCTCCCGGAGGCTACCGATCTTTATCGATAGATATTGGTCCAATAAACAATTGTGGCAAGTGGCATCCTTTCTTCCGGAAAACTAAACTGGATGAGCTAACGGACCCAGCTATAAGTGGTTATTTAAGGCCCTTAATACCGCCAAATGGGTACTTTCTAAAGCCTACTCCTCTTTTATGGCCAAACCAAAAATATTGAAAAAATGTATTATGGATTATCAACTCTAGGACAACATATGCAACATTTTTTTTTTCGTACCACCAAAACTTCTATATGAAAAATTGTTTCAAGTGAATGGTGTTTTTTTGGCTTGAATTTCCTACTGCTCCTAAGCGGCTTAGGTGATTTAATTCATTTATGCTTTGATAAATAGATAAACTTGATAGCTATAAATATAACATAGAATTATTCAATCGAACAATGACGCCCATGTGAAAAGTATTATTTTCTCCTATTTTGCCCTTTCAAGGACGCAGCGAGCGTCGTAACAGCCACCACGCATTGTGCACTGATTTGAACGTTATTTCAATGTCGTTTCCGTCGATATTCATACAGACAAACATCGAGCTGCTAATTTGGCGACGGTAATCGCCTTAATGGTAGGGGTTCGCCGCAGCAGAATGTAAGATGCTGCCGCGCCCCACCACCCGACTCCCGCGAATTTTGTGGGCAACCCTAGACGCAATACTGTTACTTTTCTCTACAGTGCTTTAGTATCAATTTGGGTGAATAAATTGAAGTCACTTTTCATAAAGCTGATCTGCTTTCGGAATATTAAAAAAAACAACAAACTTACGAAAAAGAGTCACTGTCAGGAATCCAAATGGTATATTACAGCCGTATTTTAATACGATAGGGAACACTAGATTTCCGAATAATGCAGCAATACGGCTTGATGCCATCGTCACTGAAAATGCAAGGCTCCTGAAAAATATTAAATATTATAAGTTGGCCTCCTTTTTTAATCAGGTACAGCGGAGTGTCTTAGCCTTCTTTATAAACAGGCACTCATCTTGTAAAATTCTGATTATGATCTCGAAAGTTGTGCTTAGTGACAATTTTTTTCTACGAACGTCTCTACGGATTTTTTTCGCCGGAAACTGGCGATAGTACACGTCCATACGAACAACTTTTACTATCGAACTAATACTCAAATCGCGAAAAAGTATAAATGAATTAAATCAACTAAGCCACATAGGAGCAGTAAATTCAAGCCAAAAAAGAACATTCGGTTGAAATTTTTTTTCATATAGAAGTTTTGCTGGTATAAAAAAGAATTAATCTGCATACGTTTTGTTAGAGTTGATAATTCATGTACATTTTTTTCAATATTTTGATTCGGCCATAAACGAGGAGTAGGCTTTAGAAAGTGCCCTTTGGCGATACCAAATGTAACTACTCGTAAAATAGTATATTTCGTGACGAGTATAAAATGGTGGATTTTCTTACCCGAGGAATGAAACTAGTAATGAAAATGTAGTTTCGTTCGGCGAACGTCGAAAGCTTACATTCCGAGGGTAAGAAAACCCATTTTTACTCGTTGCGAACGATACTTTTCCTACTACCTAATTTATGTATTTAAATATTTAATTTTTCCTTTCAATTTTAATGTATTTTATGACTTTTTCAAAGTGCGGCGCGGTTTTCACCTTTTTTTTTCAGGCTTCGGCCGGCGGCTTTTATTTGTGGCCAGTATCATTTTGCGAAAAAAGAGTGTCAGACGCGATATAATCAATTATGTCGTGAATCGGAACGCAGGGAATTTCGATTGTAAAGACAAACTAAGGACGTCAAAAAGAACCTAATTTAGCATGAAATGAGGACAAACGTCAAAGAGAACCTAATTTTCCAATTAATGAAATTTCAATATGATATTTCAAACTGACCCGATACTCATTCCGCAACGGGGCCCGGAAAGTTCGATTTTCAAAACTAATTTCGAGTATTATGGAACTTTTTCATAAAGGTAGTAGAATAAAAATGTTTCTTACCTTACAGTAGTAGGAAAAGCTCGTACAGTCATACTGTTCAAAATTTGGCAAGACACACTGATGAAACAATACATGACAATTATAGCTGTGGTTATTAAAACTGACGTATTCGCCCAGTGTAACGTTAGTGAGCAGACACCTCCCAGAATGAGAGCAATGATAACCATTTGTTTCATTCCTACACGATTCACTAATGAGACACATATTGCTATGAGTACTCCGCCTGATAGTGTCATAATGAGTGTATTAAAATACGTTTCGAATCCACTTATTTTCTGAAACAAATAAAATGTGCTATGTTATTTTCTCCTGTGTAAATATACAACGTGTAACAGAAAGGTGTAACCATATTTGAAGAGCTTATTCAGTCAATGGTTAAGAACAACTTTTACTATGGAACAAACCCTGTATCTCGAATTTTTTTTTTTAACTGTTTCATGGAAAAATGCAACGCCGCTCGGCCGAAGTGTATGGAAGGGCAGATTTTTTTATTTTTTTTTTATTTCGATGTTGGCTCCATAGTAAAAGTTGTTCTATACCATTGACTGAATAAGCTCTTCAAATATGGCTACACTTTTCTGTTACACATTGTATACGTACACGTAATTTTAAAACACAATCTTTTCTATAGTGTCCAATGTCTAATTATGTCCAACTATACACAATACCTTAAAATTAAGAACGACCATTATCGCTTTTGATTGGTTCTCTAGCGGTGTTATAATAAATTTGGCCGATCACAGCGCAGAATTGCAGTGTTACATTTTTAATTCAAATTTCGGTTTTGGGTCAACATTTTACACAACATATGAAAATTTCAGGTTTCTATCTCATTCCGTCTAAAAGATAGAGACCCGTGACATACGGACAGACAGACGGACAGCGGAGTGACATTAAGAGGGCTCCAATTTGCCCTTTGGGTACGGAACCTTAAAAAAAAAACACTTATTTATTTGCAAAAGTCTGAGCATGTCATTAATTGTCCTGTGGTTAAATGATATTTTTTTACTTACCGGTACGCAGATTTCAGTTGTGTCTAGAACTTGAGATTTATTCTGGTAATAGTAACTATCTAACATTGTACAAAATTTTGACGGTTCTCCGTCATGTAGTTTCTTGTAATCCTCAACCAATGTTGAAAGTTGTGGATACCAAAACCGCAATGTTGATAAACTGAAAATAAACGTTAATATGAAAGGTTCTTCGTGTCCCTTTTTACACGACAACACATATTTAATTTTAAAGCTCTATACAAAGTTCTGTGTACATGGCGATAGTTTTACCTAACCTACTGCATGCCTTCGAATCTTGGTGACCATATCGCAAGCAAATCCGCACATTGGATAGGTTCTACCTCAAATGTCTACGTGACATCCAGAGCATCAACTGATCGGACCGTGTGAGAAATACGGAAGCTCTGCGACGTGGTTTTGAGGTCTATCTTATGAGGCATGAGGCATGAGGCATGAGGCATGAGGCATGAGGCTGTCTTAATAGGTAAATATAATATTATATATATCAATATTTATGTATTCTATTATAAAATATATATATATATATATATTTTTGTATTTGTATTTTATAGTGTGTATTTATAGTAAGTACTCGTATTTGAATACTATATTATTGCAATTTTTATGTTATATATATTTATATTTTTAATTTGCATCAATCTCCTTGTGCACTTGTATGATTACTCGTTTAAATTATTATTATTTTTTTGTTTGTTATTTCCTGTTGGTTTTGCTGGAAGAAATCTCTTCTTAGAGATAAGCACGCCAATGTGCACATTGTTTAAATGTAATGTATCCCTGTTTCTGTATATGTGTGTAAAGAATAAAGAATAAAGGCATCAGCTGCGATGGTGTGGCTATGTTTCCCAAAAGTCTGACGACAGAGTGGCTAAGCACATCTTCTACTCCGAACTGCGGGAAGGGAAACGGAAAAAGGGAGGCCAACTCCTGCGGTATAAATATGTACTTAATCGCCACAAGAAGAGATGTGTAATAAACCTAGCACAATGGGAAACTCTGGCAGCAGACAGACCGCATTAGAGGCTGACTGTGAACACTAAGGTGTATGCTTTCGAATCAATTAGAGTTGCTCAGCTCGACACAAAGCGAGACCAGCTGAAGGCCATATAGTTGGAGGGGTGTTGACGTGCAGTGAATGTGGTCGCACGTTCACTGCAAAGATCAGCTACCTCAGTCACGTGAGGGCTGACCAGCGACCCTGTAAGATCTGGCTTCAGAGAAAGTTTCAAGTACATGGCCGCAAAGATCTGGAACAATCTGCCTCTCTCTTTGCGCAAGTCTGTGACAGTTCACAGTTTTAAGTCAAAGTTAAAAAAACATCTTTTTGACAAACAAAAACAAGAAAGCCGTTTAAATCAAATGTTTTTATTTATGCTCAATTTTTTTATGTTAGTACCTTATGTTATTTTTCAGTAGTGGTTTTAATTTAAATTTATTTTTGTTTCTTCAAAATTGTAATTTGGTGTGTATTTTTATATATTATTTTTATTGTTATGTTTTAGTTACTCGTAGCCTACGAGTAACTAAAACATAACAAAAGTGATATCTGTCAAAAGCGATAATGGTCGTTCTTAATTTTAAGGTATTGTGTATAGTTGGACATAATTAGACATTGGACACTATAGAAAAGATTGTGTTTTTAAATTACGTGTACGGTATATAGTGCGTCACCTATCTAACTTTATGTTTAATTGCCTACATAATACGGGATTAGCTGAAAATCAGCGCTGTGTAGATATATTTTACCATGCTCACAGCATAAGCTGTCTCCTTTTTGTTTAGTGTATATTTGTGTTTAATTATGTTGTGTTACTTTTATGTTTTTTTAGACAAATAAACTTTTTCTATTTCTATTTCTCTCAGCAGCTACACTCACTGTGACCGAAAACGGTCGAGAAGTATTGACTCATATATGGACGACTACTTTTTTTTTGTAAAGGGTTTTACTTACTTTAAACGGCTAACAAAAGTTACAAAACACATTTGTAACAGAATATAAACCAAAGGTTTTCTGAAGAGCTCCTTCACATTAAACAATCGAGGCATAATTTTGCTGACTATAATTTTTTTATTATTTTGAGACCCTGATGTAGACGGTAATGATGTCATCATCTGAAAAATTAGAAAAATTATGTTACAATTTTATGCCAGATTTTTATGCATAAAAACCGAACAGAAAGTCGATTATTTTGCCCTAGGGCTTTATTTTTTTTTCCATTTATTTACTAGAAGTTGGCTAACCTGCAATGTTATACTTTTTTTCTCACTGTTTAACGGCTCTGAATACAGTCCTTTTGAGCAAATTATAATTTAAAGTTCACAAGATTATATTTGTTTTATTTCCTCACACTATGCATTGAAAAACGTAGTATGATACACGGGCGTAAGAGCAATAAATTACTTGGTTACGTTTAAAACACTCGCTACGCTCGTGTTTTTAATCATCCTCGTAATTTATTTCTTTTCGCCCTTGTAGCATAATCAATATCAAATGAGTGTGCTTAAATGTGCTTAAAAATGTATCAATTATAATGTACAGATATTTATTTATTTTTATTCGTATTTACGAAATAAATGGTTACAATTTTAAAATTTTCAGTGCACGCTGCTCGATTATGGAATCGTCTACCTGTATCCGTTCAAAAATGTCGTACTCTGAATACCTTTAAAACTAAACTAAAAGCTCACTATTTTAGTGAACTACACCCCTAACTCATCTATCATTTATTAATTTTATTAACATTTCATCCAAAATTACCTTTTTTATTATTATAGGTATATGTGTAAATTTATGTATTTATAAAAGTATATTTATTAAATTCTTTATATTATATTTTTGTGTATGTTTATGTACTAGTTTATTATAGCGTAAGGAATCCCCCATTAATAAGTCTATTAGTTTACTCTTATGTTTGATTTCGTGACATTTACACGCTTCTTTCTTAATTTTCTCTATATTTTTTTTTCACCCAAAGGTTGTCTGAAAGATATTGCTATTGGAATAAGTGCCGCCTTTGTACACTGTAAAATATTTTTAATGTTTTTTTTTTCATGTTTTTGTGTAAATGTACATTTAGGGTAATAATTAACTAAAATAAAAATAAATAAAAAATGTATATCAAGGAGTATTGCACCTCTTTAGGGGTAGCTTCTCTTTGATCATAAGTCACCGTCACTGAGCTGCTATTTTACTTCTGTCGGCAGTCCCCATGACAACCAGTTTTTTTTATTATTATCTTACCTTGAGAATATAAAGAGCAAAATCAATGAGTGACCTATTAACTATGAAATGAATGCACATTTAAATTCGTTCAACGGCAAATATTTTAGGTTCGTCTTTCCATCAGAACGTCACAAACACCTAAAGCATTTATATGTCAGCTGAGCGGGATGGCCCTCCTTAAATTATGTAGAAAAGCCCGGTCAAGTGCGAGTCAGACTCGCGTACCTAGGGTTCCGTAATTCGACAGTTTTGAGAAGAATCAGAAGAAAATTAATTAAAACCTTGCCCGTCTACCAGTTTTGGAGATAAGGGGGGGGACATACATATTTTCGAGATTTTTTAAAGATTTCTCGAAACCAGTGTTAGTAAATATAGTAAAAGTATATATTTTTACAATCAGCTTTTTAATATGTACAATTTGATACCCATACTGTGTTTTAGGATAATATTTTTATTTTTCTCACTTTTGTTTTGGAAATATTTTGAATAATGTAAAATTTTTCATATTTTTTTTACACCGTGATATGTGGGCAAATTAATGATATTTTTGTGCCAAATTTCATGTATGTATCTTTTACGGTGCTAAAGTTATAAGGCTGTGACATACGGACGGACGGACAACGGAGTCTCACCATAAGGTTCTTTTTGTAACTTTTAGGCACTACGGAACCCTAAAAATAAGAAGCTTAGTTATTAAACACTATATCGCATTTCTGTTCAACAGTATCAAAAAAAAATTACAAAAATACATTATTTTATCAAAATAATACCTTCTTTACTGAAGTAGATATGCAAGTTCTAAAAGTGTCGATTTTTATTCCGTAACGCCTTAAAACGCGACCAGCCACAGCACTATAGTTATGCGTACGGTATACTCACGTGCGCTTAGTGCACACGGGGGTTTACTAGGAAGATCTGTTATATTAGTTATCTTCGGGACACCAGCGCTGCGACCTACCGACTAGGAATTCGAGCTATTAATTATTTGAGTTGATGAATAAAAATTGAAGAACAATCTTAGATTTAAAGATTCAGACCAGAATTCAATGAGTTGCCACAAAGAACACGCAAAAATGACAAAAAATTACATATACATTAACTAAAACCTTACTAGAAATTGGTCCTTTTTATTTCTTGTGTTTTCAATGTATATATTTTTTAAAATTTCCAAGGCTTCCTCGTTTTTTCCACAAGATACCAGAAATTTTGGACTTTCAGGTAGAAAGCTGTATTGTAAGGCCGCCATTAGGCCCCATATCGAGCAGACGAAAACAAATATATTCCATGCCTTTAGTTCTGGAATATTAAACAAAAAAATAAAATATTAAAAACTACACCATTTTCAAAACAAGCTTTTATTTAAACCAGAGGGCCTATTATGTATCTTTAGTTGCCATCTGGTCTGGGTGTCTATCATCAAAAACATATATATACTATCGAATTCCGATTGTCTAAGGATATGTTCGCACTTGAAGTGACGACACAGTTCGTAAATAGTTCAATACACACTAATAGAAATTTTGAAAGTTCCGTTTTTAGCTATGTTTTTGATGATAGGCACCTAGTCCAGTTGGCAACTAAAGATACAGAATAGAGGGGCAGGACTAAAACGAATTAAAGAAACGAAGAGAAAGAAGTTAAGATAAATGGTCAATTATGTATAACTATGGTTAATATATATACTATGGTTGATATACAATTCCAAAAGCTACAGTCGAGTTTTTAATTTGGCGAACACTTTTGACAGATCGAGTGTAGCCATTATTCGAAAAAAAAGTAGGGATTGATATACGATATCGATATTATAATAAATAATAATAATAAATTTAAAATTATTTTTAAACTGCAGCATGGTGCTGATAAATCTGTAGAGTTTACCTCATGAAAGCTGAGAGTAATTTTACTTGACACGGGTATAGAAAAATGATGAAAAAAATGTTTTACAATTAACATTTATTTTTACAGTTATTTTTTTTGTTAACAAAAAACGTATCCCTTGTAAAATAAGTCATTTGTAAAAAAAATTGGTAATCAATTTGATGAAGGAAGTTGACCAAAATAGCATCATGATAAACCATTTATTTGCTGGACTAGGATAGGTACATCAATACTATCGCCTTAAGCATCTTCTGTTTCTTTAGTTTTCTGAATCTTCGCATCATAAAAGTATGGATCGAAATATACTAAGTTAAAGTATGAGCTTGTCATCGACTTGAAATCAATTAGTTAAACAATAATGTAACTCTTATTATTTATTTGCAGTTAGGGTTGTCGTTTATAATTTATAGATTGTATCTGTCAAATTCATCGAATCGCTGCTTAAGTACTTGCACTTCGGGTCAGATAAGTTTGTTACAAATATAATACATTTATACATTTTGCAATAACATTAAATAATAAAAGATTCAATAAATTCACATGTGATTTTTTTATATACATTTTTTATTATTTAGTTTTACATCGGGCAAATTTTGGGAAAATGTTCGTTAGAAACAAAAATTGACACATTTGTACAGATCCCGGCAGTAAAAAAAGCACATCATGTCGTAGCGTCATCTCTGTCACACGAAGCACCAACAGTCCGGTGACAGAGACGGTGCTCTACGAAGCCGTAGATAGCCGATGTGCATTATTTACTGCCGGGTACTGTAAATACGTTTGCCCGTTCACAGTCACATATTTTCGCAATCAGCTTTTTAATGGGTAGTATTTAAACGAGCCAATAGAAATATAAATTTATGTCGTCAAAATACTCAATATAGAGTACTAAAATACTAAGTGGACGAAAGACTGTGGGTGACTAAAAATGTTGAAAACGGCGACTTGAAAATACAAATTAGAGTTGAGTTGAATAATTCTCAGGCGAACAATTTTCTATTTTAGTGACAATTTAATTATAAGTAGTAGAACTGGGGATGTCGCCTCGCTCCGCTCCGCTTCGCTCGGCTCCTTGTTTTTAGTCGCACGCCTTGGTATTTATTTCGGACACTTGAAGTTGCTAATTATATTTTTATTCGCCCGATTAATAATTTCCCCTTTTCAATACCTACAATTTGACACCCTTATTCTACAGATAATATCTTTATAATCTCTATCAGTTTTTCATTCGAAATCGCATTCGTAATCGTAAACAAAATGGCGTCACGTGGAATGTTTTTAGGGTTCCGTACCCAAAGGGTAACCAACGGGACCCTATTACTAAGACTCCGCTGTCCGTTGGTCTGTCCGTCTGTCCATCTGTCACCAGGCTGTATCTCATGAACCGTGATAGTTAGACAGTTGACATTTTCACAGATGATGTATTTCTGTTGAAAAACAGAATAAAATAAATATTTAAGGGGGCTCCCATAGAACAGGCATGTTTTTTTGCCGTTTTTATAGATAATGGTACGGAACCTTTCGTGCGCGAGTCCGACTCGCACTTGGCCAGTTTTTTTTTTGCTTGTACTTGAGGTTATATAAAATAAAGTGGAATGGCAGCGTGCAGGTTTAGTTTAGATGGACCCTACAAGTGCCACTTCTGCTTTGGATTTTAAAAGCGCCATTTATTGATTTTTAAATAAAGTTTTAATTTCGGTAATAACTGAAGCAAACTTAAAAAGACTACATGAAAATAGACGAAAAAAAAAACGAAAAACGTGGTGTGAAAGTTTAAAGTAATATTTTCGTTCAATTTTGCGTCACTTGACCGTATGACTTTTCGAGTATAGAAAACTCCAAAAACGCATCCCGTAGCCGTCAATTTTATGATATCGATAGGAGCAGCACTGGCTGAAAAGTGGCAACGTTGTGCTTTTTTAGTTGTCAAACGTGTTAGCCGAATTAAAAACTTTACTTTAAATATACTTTCATAAGGCCTTGCCTTTGGTATTCCAAGAATTTTATGAAAATAAAGAAAACTGAAAATTTTCAGGAAAGAGGAGAAAACAAAATCATCATGTTAGTGATGTGATGATTTGATTAATTCCTTCAGTATTTTTTTTTATATTGGATAGTTTTTTTTATAGTTTTCTATTTTATTAACTTTGGAATTTTTTTTCTATGTTGATAAATATATTTTTTACATATACCTAAGAATAAAATTGAGTATATTTATATTGTACGTAGCTATATTTTAACGTAAGTTTTTATCGAAAACATACATACTGTAACATATAGCTAGGCAATATGTTAGGTTTAGGTAAGGCTAGGTTTTATAGGTAGGTTAAAGGACTATTTGTTCGTGTTTAGTTGGCAATCGATAACCTTTATGGATCGACATACGTCGCATTGACTGAATTATTTGATGTTTTCCAAAAATAAATACAGATCGAGTATAAAAGATCTTTCAGACAAAACACGAGCAAGATACCTCAGAGAGTCCGATTAGTGCGGACATAGTTCTCCATATAGAAAGATTCCTCAGAGAGTCCGATTAGTGCGGATATGCTTCTCCATCCGTAAATTATTGAAGAAATATAAGAAGCGAGTGCTCTACCAAATTTGGAGCTCCCCTCCCTTAATATATGCATGATAAATAGGCTATGTGAAGTAAAAAAAGAAAATATAAAGAAGGATAAACTGAAAAATAAAGTGGTGTGATTTAGAAATATCCCCATAAGATCCCGGGTACACGGTGCGCATCACAATACATACCAAAGAACCCTTCCCATATGGTGAAATTGATTCCTGTTGGCAGCACTACCCAAGCACATGCTGTTACCAAACTTTGACCGATTGGAAAAAATAATGAATTGAATAGTAGAACCCTATCTCTTACATCTTTACTTGTCATTTCCGCCAGCATTGGTGTAATTTGAGCAAATACGAGACCCCCACTGAAATTTAAACAAATTATTATGGATAAATAAATATGGATAAATGAATAATAAAACCTCCGAAAAATTAATTAAATCCCAGTGAACTGCACACTGTTATACAACCTGAGCAGCGGCAAAATTAGTAACGAAAAATATACAAATTTAACTGTGTAACATCTACCGACGAAATAAATTAAACATTGCAAACTAATATTTCACACGAGCACCTGGTTTAAATAATGAACCTCCGAATAAATTACTGAACTTCCGAAAGAACTTACCGAAAAAACATAGTCAAAAACTTAACTATGAACAAAATTCAAAAATAGGTGAGACGACGAGCGAAGCGAGGAGGAGCGTGTTAAGTTTATATGTAAGATAAAATAAGAAGCCGAACGGAGTCTCTAGTATTAAAAGAATTCACGACACACAAAAAAAAATATTCAGAGATCTACGATAAAAATAGCTGACAGTTGTTTTCGGAATTTTCAGAATTTCATTCGGTAGTTTTCGTATATTTATTAGCACAGAAGTTTTCGGTAGATTAGTATTTAAAGCAGTAACATTCATAAATTGAACATCCTCATTTTTTATTTAGTTTTCGGAGCTTTTATTATAATTAAAGGTAAACTATAAATTAGTATTATAGGTATGTATTAAAAGCTAAATCTATATGTTCAGAATAAAATGTATATTTCGGAACGCATCCATCAATGGTCTATATATTTTGTCTATGGACTTGGAGCTGTCAAAAACGAGGGACGTGGAATTTTCTTGGTATAGATCGCGGACGATTTTAATATGTGTTATTAAGGGCTTAATAGAGGGGAAATCGGTGCGGACACCGTAAAGAACATAAGTGAATCAAGGGTTGATGATATTTTGGCGTGAAGGCCACTTTTGAGTGAATTTCCTGTGTGTGTGACATAACCTGTGTCCACGCGGCTTCCGACAAGTGGACTTGTTAATTACTATTTCTGGGTTCGGATGCATCCTGGGGTAGGAGGTTTGTGTTTAGATTCATCGTGGAAGGTGATCAACGTGTCACGGCACCGACACGCCTTGGAGTCCATGTGGAGGGTCTTCGAGCGATGATCAGTGGATGACGTCATCATACAACTGTCTGGTAGGACATTTTATATTAAATATTATAGATCATAAGATACTTGTATACTATGAATCTGGGACAGCTTATGGGCCCCTGTTCCAGCTGCAAGTATCACCCTTTAGCATACAATTAGTGGTGTCTGAGCGTGGTTATGGAATCCTCGCACCAGTGACGTCGATGCCCGTCACTAGTCAGTATTACCACTTTTTATATGCTACAATTTCTGGTAGCAACGAGCGTTTATATCAAACAAGCTTTGGTAGCCAGTCCGTGGTTAATCCCAACTTTGGTTTATATACATTTAAACAGCGGAACTGGGCGGCCCCAGTGCCATTGAACTGTTAACATAGCTAGGCTATTTACATGTACATGTAGCAATTACAAATTGGATTTGTTTAGTGCTTTGAGTAGATAATTGATTACCGGAGGGTACCACATTGATGTGGTTCAGTAATATCAGTATAAATTGTTAATTTAGTACATATCAAGTGTTCTTGTACTCCAATAACATTATATCATATAACGGTTTATATTATAGATTGGAAATCAACTTGTTAGCTAATATACGGTTATCTTGGCTTGAATTTATGTACTTACAAGCATGTATACAGTTGCATAGTGGAATGTGCATTCGGGTTTGTGTGTATTGTATACACCAAATATAATTTAAATTTGGTAATATAGAATTAGGTAGGAACCTATTTGTTTGTTTAGTATTGACGGACAGTACATACATTGGTAATTGGGAATTAATTTTGCTAATTAAATTCTATTTATAGGTAGGGTACCTATTGAGCAGTGCTTCTGTATTTTGTGCCGTGTCAGGGTGTTTGCTAAATAGTTTTTATTTATACATTTCCCGGTTCATTGCGGCATGATGTCCAAGTCTCACAAGGCTGCGTTGGCGAAAGAGCTCCGCTGGTTTACAACCGTCCAGGGATTGCTTTCTCGTTCGGATCGCGACAATGCAATCCTGGAGAGAGCCGAGCGGATGCATCAGCGGCTGGCTGATGCAGAGGCGGCTGTGGCAGCACTGCAGGAAAGTGACGAGCCTTTGAAGAGGTATGTTACGGATTTAGCTCAGATAAAAGGGATTTATGATGATATAACAGAGGCGGCCTCCATGATCAAAAAGCGGCAATCGGGCAGCCCGGTTGTTAGCACACCTAGACCAATAGATGGCGCCACTGGTAAGACGCTGGTTATAAAGTCAAATAATATTGCTGATGTAAAGAGGCAAAATTCAGGAGGTCCTGTAGTTGTCACGCCTCAACCGGTAGATGGCGTGTCTAGTAGTTTGGTTAGTTTAGAACTAAATAAATTTAATGGGAAAATTCAAGAATGGGTTTCTTTTAAAAATATGTTTAATTCATTAGTAAATTCTAGGGTAGATTTATCAAAGGGGCAAAAGATGGCATATTTGATGTCAACATTGGAGGGCGAGGCCAGGTCGCTCATCCAGCACCTCAGGGTAGAGGATGATCATTATGATATAGCGTGGGGCTTATTAAATGATAGGTATCAGAACATGCGCTTACTGGCGGATGCGCATGCGTCTCAATTGTTGACGTTACCTAGGGTAACCGACTGGGCACAGCTGAGGCAGCAATTACTAACTCCGGTCACTGTGGCGTGTAATGCCCTTAGAACATTAGGTTTACCGGTGGACGAGTGGTCGTTTTTACTCGTTCACATTATTTTAGGTAGGTTGCCTAATGATGTGAGGTCACGTTTTGAGCGGGTGTCCGCAGGAAAAGATGGCAGCACTGTGCCTAAATTTACGGACTTATTAACGTTTCTTGAATATGAAGCTAGGGTAGCAGAAACATCACAAGCGGACTTGGCGCCATCTGGGGCGCAATCATTTTCGTCTGCTGGCTCATCTGAATGTGGGGAGCCCAGACAACTGCAGCAGTCGCGGGGACGCGATATGACGCGTTTAGCGGCGGTATCCGTGATCGAGAGGTCATTGACCTGTTTACAGTGTGGCCATACGGGGCATGACCTGCTGAGATGTCAGCAGTGGCGAAACCTGCACGTCACCGAGCGGCGACGCATAGTGAAGCGTAAGAGCCTATGTTTCGGTTGTTTGGGCAATCACTTCGAACGTGATTGTCCCGAGCCACGACGTTGCAGTGAGTGTGAGGGGCCTCACCATTTATTGTTGTGTGCCAACAGATCTGAAGCGGCTTCACCGGTCCCGCAGCAACGGAGCCCTACGGGCGGGGGTGCTTCAGGGAGAACTTCCCCCCCCTTGGACAACGGGGGTGCGTCAGGGAGAACTTCCCCCCCCTCGGTCCAGGGAAGGCATGCTGTCGGGCAGAGCTCCCCTCCGTCGGAACGGAGGACTGCGGCGCGAGGCGCGCCCCCTCACCGGGAGGTTAGTTATGTATCTGCGCGTGGACCCGTAGGGGGCTTGCCTACGGGCTATCACACATATGGCCATGTAGTGAATTGGGCCCCTACGGGCGGGGGCCAATTGGAGTTGGCAAGGGCTAGGCCCCCCCTCCCCGCGCCGGTTTCGGTGCCAGCTGGCATGGAGCACCGTGTTAAGACGGAGTTACGGGGTTACTCACCGCCGTACCGTGAGTACCCGCGGTTAGAGTACCACCCGCCGTACTCAGGGAGAGTTGGAGGCTACGCTCCCCCCATGGTGGGGATGTGCACGTGCCAGCCGTATTATTGCCAGTGGACTGGTCCTGCGCTCCACAGGTGGGGTAGCCTGTAACTAGCTTGTTCAAGCCATGAGTACGGAACCGCGGACGGTTCTGTTGCCTACCGCGATGGCTCGCGTCTAGGGTAAGGGCCCTCCTCGACTTGGAAAGTCAAGTGGCGCACCGATTGGTTTTGAACCTGGAGGTTTCGTCGGTGCCGCTCCTAGGTATTGATGGACTGGAGTTGAATCAGCGGCTGCAGCCATGGTTATAGACAATATTGTCGGCTGGCAGCCTTCTTTGGACCTTCCTCCGTCCATAATCTCATGCACGTCAGGTCTGCATCTGGCAGACCCACGTTTTGTCATCCGGCCCCAGTCGATGTTTTCCTGGGCGCGGATTTGTTAGGATGGATCCTATTTGGTTTTTAAAAGACTCTGGGTTCTTCTTCATTGGTGGAGGTATCCACAATTTTGGATATTCGATATTTGATTCGATACTTGGATTATTATGTTCGAACTTAGGAAATGGCTTTCAAACAAACATAGACTGTTTGCAGATTTGGAGGATCCCAATATGATGGTGGTATTATGTTGAAATACCAACCAGTCAATGATATTCATATATTTTGTCCCCAGCCGTGAGTGCAGAGGAGCGTTGGAGCGCATTGGTACACGGTACGTGTACTTCAGGCGGACCTCATCAAGTTTAGACTTCGAGTTCTGCGCGAGGATCACGCCAGGCTGAAGTGAGCGGTTGCTCGTTGGAATCCTTTCACGGATTATGAAAGACTTCTGCGTTTTGGAGGCTGATTTCGGAGAGCTGACCTGCCATACGGAAGTCTTCATCCTTTGCTTCTACCCAAGGATCTTTGGTAAATTTGTTGGTGTCGGATTTGACACATACGTAACGCGCACGGGGGTTTTTAGCAATCGCAACGCTCGGGTTGTGAAAGCATACCTTGTGTATTTGTGTGCTTGGCCACCAAGGCCGTTCACTTGGCAGTGGTATCAGCTTTGACTACGGAGGCCTTCGTCGCCGCGTTGGATCGTTTCGTGTCGCGTAAGGGTTTACCTTCACTTATTCGCTCCGACAATGGCACAAACTACAAAGGTACTGCTAACTATCTAAAAGATATTGATAATTTTTTGTTTTGTAAATAACTATGCTAGTTTAAGTTAAATCTTCGCCCGGAAAGGGGTAACTTGGCGGTACAGTCCCCCAAATTGCCCTCACTGGGGAGGGAATTTTTTGAAGCTGCCGTCAAGTCGGCGAAGACCCACCTCCGCTGCGTTATTGGGGAAACTGTCCTAACTTTTGAGGAGCTTGCCACTGTATATTGTAAAGTGGAAGCGGTCCTCAACTCTCGTCCTCTCTGTGGTCAGACAGGACTGAGCATCCTAGGGAAGGAAATTTAATTCTTTGGAAGGATGTGAACTTGCTATCCTTGTTTTGGCGCCGGGGCCGTATATTAAAGTTGTTTTGGCGGAGACGGAACTCCACGCGTCGCAGAGGTGTTGGTCGAAGGTTCGATTTTGTGACGAGCCATGACAACTCTCTCCCGTCTCCCGGTTGTATGAGCTAGTGGACTGATTGCTCAGCCCAGAGCGGGGGACTGTTCAGAATAAAATGTATATTTCGGAACGCATCCATCAATGGTCTATATATTTTGTCTATGGACTTGGAGCTGTCAAAAACGAGGGACGTGGAATTTTCTTGGTATAGATCGCGGACGATTTTAATATGTGTTATTAAGGGCTTAATAGAGGGGAAATCGGTGCGGACACCGTAAAGAACATAAGTGAATCAAGGGTTGATGATATTTTGGCGTGAAGGCCACTTTTGAGTGAATTTCCTGTGTGTGTGACATAACCTGTGTCCACGCGGCTTCCGACAAGTGGACTTGTTAATTACTATTTCTGGGTTCGGATGCATCCTGGGGTAGGAGGTTTGTGTTTAGATTCATCGTGGAAGGTGATCAACGTGTCACGGCACCGACACGCCTTGGAGTCCATGTGGAGGGTCTTCGAGCGATGATCAGTGGATGACGTCATCATACAACTGTCTGGTAGGACATTTTATATTAAATATTATAGATCATAAGATACTTGTATACTATGAATCTGGGACAGCTTATGGGCCCCTGTTCCAGCTGCAAGTATCACCCTTTAGCATACAATTAGTGGTGTCTGAGCGTGGTTATGGAATCCTCGCACCAGTGACGTCGATGCCCGTCACTAGTCAGTATTACCACTTTTTATATGCTACAATTTCTGGTAGCAACGAGCGTTTTTATCAAACACTATATATTGTATTATCCAATACTCTATACAATTTTTTTTTTATTTTCAGTAGTATAATACCTTGTAAACATTCAGCAAATACATAATTATTTACGTCAGAGAACCTGCTGACCTTTTTTAAAGGGGTTTTGGGCATTTCCGCACAGTCTGAGTAACGGGACACATTTAAACTTACTTAATAAAAAAAGTGTAAGACACTACAAAACATAATACACCTACTTATAAATAAATATTACCACTTTAAAAAATCTTAAACATAATATATAAATAAACGTTTACACTATAAAATAATGTTAACGACTACTAAATATTTGAAACGATTTAAAAATAATGCTCTCCTCAGCAAAAATTCGCACGATAATCAAACTAACAAAAAAAAATTATTGTTATTTTATTTAACTTATTTTACGGCTTTGGATACTAGTCCATTCAGCAAAAATGATATCTCTGACGAGCGTCTCTAGACAGGAATATTAAGAGACCACACATGGAAATGAGTATGGTAATGAATGATAGCAGGTTTTTTTTTGTGATGATAAGATGATGATAATGATAAGGTTTTTTTGTGTCTATCATGAATTCTGTTTAAACTAAGGAAGTTGCCTCGGTCGGCTTCGCTTTGCTCTGCTCTTTATTTTATGTTACATGTAAACATAACACGCTCCTCCTCGCTTCGCTCGTCGTCGCACCTATTTTTGTCTTTTGGTGAATTTCCTAATGCCGATAAATAATACTTATTTAAAAATAATTAATGGTACGAATAACTATCAGTTTCGAGTTAAATAATACACTTCAATACTAATACTTGATTATTGTACAAAATTATTTTTAAGGAAGAGAAATTTTAAAGCTCAAAGTATTAATATTATAATGCAAACTATTATTTTCAAAGAAGACAAATTTTAAAGCTGAAAGTATTAAAATTATAGTGCAAACTATTAATTTTAAAGCCTTTTAAAGTGGCAACCGTTATTATAAAGTTCGTTGAAATTGAAATTGAATTATATTTATTTATGTAATGTAGGTATATCAGATACACTTATTACAGGTTATTACAGGTATGTTCCATTTGCGCACCATATACTTTCATTCATCCCTTCTACATGTCACTCCAAACTACAGAAGCATTCCTTTTTCTATTCTAGTCACTACATCTTCTTTCAGGCCGCAACGATCTGTTATATATTATATCTTATCTTATATATTATTATTCTACTACACTCAGTGGGTAAAAACCTATATACGTGTAAATACAGTTAAAACAGGTTTTTGACAACTTTTAAGGTCAGGTATGTTACTTCTGATATGCGTATATATATTTTAACTTCTAGCATACTCACGAAATACCTTCAGCGAATTTGAATACCATTATCATCCAGTATCTATTACTAAATCCTTGAAAGAGACAGCAAATGGACATTAAAATATTTCCATATATAAGAAATACCTTTCTTCCAATTGCGTCAGAAGAAATCCCTCCAATTGGTGCGGAAACTAATTGACCTGTAAGTTATAATTCCAAAATTAAAACGGTTGACCAGGGGATCTAAAAAGGCCGACTTGGGTGAATCATAAAATGATTTGAAAGTAGGATGGAGTCAGAAATTTTTCAAGCGTGCAAAAGAGACGGCATTAGAACGGAATCATAATGTGATTCTTGCAAAACGGCCTTTTAAGAGGACCAGTAACAATTACTCATGAATAAATTAATGTAAAAATATGTAGATGCTAATTTTTAGTCTTATAATATTATTATATTAATATTATTAATCATAAGTTTGTCGTACAGTGCGATAGGCTCTTCTGGTGCTTGGATGACACTAAAAAGGGGGGGGGGGGGGCAGGTGTGAAACAAGGAAAATGTTTTACTAGGATAGCGGCGTTAGTTCCGATTTTGACCACGATCTATCCACGTGCCAAAACAACTTTATCGCGCAGTAAATTCGTTAATGTCAAACAATTACAACAATTACTCTCCAAAAGTATTGATAAAAAAGCTTTAGCAAAGACAAAGCGAACAAGAAAAAATACATGAGAAAAAAAATACTAACGTCTGTCTCCCAAAGAAGGAAAAATAGCTTACCAAAAAAGGGAACTGCTAAAAGAAATCCTTTTTGCATAATGCTTAGCTCTAGATCACACTCAGCACTTGGAGCAATAAAGCTAGAGGTGTTAGAAGTCACTGAAACAGCAAAAACACTCATTATGGACGCCAAAATAAGCCTGAGCTGAAAACGGCCAAATCCACAAAATTGTAATGCTTCTTCAATGTTTTGCATCGGATCACCACCAGAAAGATGATTTTCTGTAGTTTCTATTGTGTTTCGTTCCATTGTGTATTTATTTTTCATTTTTTAACCACATAAACACTTTCCCTTTTAAAGAAGACTTATTTCAACAAGGCTAAGCACTAATTGTTCTGTTTTATAACAATCTGTAAAGCAACATTGCTTGTCACACCAAAACCCTCTCTTTTCGTTCTGTCCCCGTCTACAAATGAGAAAGAGCTAAATATTTTTAACTTCAAAACAAAACGTAACCTTCATTCGAAATAAAACAAGTAATTAGCTTCGTTATTGTTATAACAGGTGTATATGTAAAACTATTAATCATGTTTAACAGACAAGTACAGTTCAGTCCACAGTAGAAGATGGGTGTGAAGTGAGTCACAGTTGCCGCCGTAATCACGCATTCTTGGAGGTCTGACGAAGAAATGGGGAAGGCTTGCAGGTGGATACTGCACAGGTGACAGGCTTACTGCACTAAATTAGAGACATCCAGCGCCATGGCATAGACTAATGCTTTTGATTCTGATTAAGGCGAGTTAGTTCAGATTTTTATTTTGGATTGGTCTAAGTTTGCGAGTATAAACAAGATCGATGACAAGGTCCGACTTTCAATGAGTTGATCACAGACCTTTACAACGTTTATGCTCCAATTTGTCCAGTACGGATGAAACATGCCCCGGTCTCAGACCAACTTATTTGGTTTGAAGCACGGACTCCTTGTGTTGAATTAAAACAATCGAATAACTCAATACATTTATTCTTTTTTAAATCGTTCTTCTGTTCTGTTCTGTTCTGGTAACTCATCCAGCCAGTAGTTCTGCTGCAAAGGTGCGAAGATCCGAGACACTGGTGATCCACGTAGTATACAGCAGGGGTCTATAGAGAGGCAGCTTCAGGATCGAGGAGTGAAAGGAGGTTTTAGGCCCACCCGAATTCAGGCATCGTAAAGTGACCATTTAAGGATTCAATAGACAAAATAATTTGTGAGTTATAAATATGGATATACTGGAAGCTGCGCTTTGAAGTGTAGATACGCTCGGTGATAAATGGCGAGAAATCCACTATAATTTAGTAATTCGTCAGCAATCCAGGCCCAGTTTGTCATTCGGGTTCCGATTTTGTATCTGTTTCAGGTAGTTTGTAGGTATTTTCTGCTGTCTTCTTTACAAGAAGCCTGTCTCCGGAAATGTTTTTCCGTATCCTTAGGGTTTTGTATTACGAAATTGTTACTTACACTGATTTCAACCACGTTGTAAAGCTTGATTACCACTTCCAGGTCCGCAAGCTGTATATGATCCGGTTGCTTTAAAGGTACAAGTGATGCAACTGTTGATGAGAGAGTTGGTCATGCAAAGTCTTGTTATATGCTCTGTGATCATACTGTGATGCAAAGAAGAGCTGGCTTATCGGTTCCCACGTCAACTGCATAGACAATATTATGGACACTTCGTTGCCAGCTGTGTTTGACATCGCGTCGGCCTTTTTTGTTTTTTTCCTTTTCTGTTTTTTTTTTCTTTAATATGGGCATACTTTTCTGACTAGAATAGCAAGTTCCCGGTGGGCTTTGCCTGCATTTCCAGATATGTGAGTTTCTAAATTTTATTCATAACTGTTTCTTGTAAGAAGGCCACTTGAATGCTACATTGTGAAGTTCTGCGTCTATTTAGTTTTTAGGTTGGATTTGAGGCCCCACAGACATTTCGGGTTGCAATAGGTGTATCACTGCCGTATAGACGTGCGGGTGGCGTGTAATAGTGTACAAATAAAATGTGCATTTACCTTTGACTTCAAATAGATAAGTTTAAAACCCAACTTTACAAACAATCTTCTTTGACCCAAATCAATTCAAAATTCTCAACCGAAATTCCATATTTAAAAAAAAGTTCCAGACAATGACAACGAAAATATTTAGTATTCATACATTTTAAAGACGTTACAACAATTTTAAAAGTCATGGTTGCTTCATAATATCATTTCGAGGACAAAGAATCTTTGGAGAGGCAGAGTGAAAAATATTTTCCGCTTTATTGATGAACGTCTTTTATTCGATCCCGTGATTTTCAACTTTTATTTTATTTTTGTTACTTTCTTTCTCTTCTGTCCTCTAAAATAACTTTTAAGAATTCTATTAGAAACATAATCTGAACTCTGATGTCATGAGACAACAAGATAACTACCACAATAATGGTTAATGGAAATTTTTCATTAATTTCGTAATAGACTGCACGAGTTCCCCAATGGCTACTTATGTCTAGTTAGACACGATACTTTATCTTCGCGTCACATTATTCATATTATTTTCCACTAAACTTGTCAACGTGAACTTGTGTCTGGACATACAGATCGCACCATAACAATACAAACAAATCTAATTTGACAACTTATACATAAAGAAACTCAAAAGGCACAAAATAATCCCTTCATCAACACATCGGAAATCAAAGGCAGTGGTCCCAAGAATATTTTTACAAAAATTTTAAAAATCGTGCCTTAATTATAAATCCACAAGACAATGCAAACAAATTTATGATTTTTTATTGACGAGATCAAAAACTTAAAACTAAATGAATCTCGAAAATTATTTTTTTTAGCACCAACAGCTCCTAACGATATCCTGAGAATTATAAAAAAAAACAAACTGTAGGATACCTTATATTATAAACTTATAGGTATGTCTGAGTAAGGGTATATTCTCCGAAAAACTAATATTATAAAGTCTCCATGTATGTCCGTATCCTCTGTTGCTCAGTACTAGGGTTTGCAATTCGAATATTCGAATATTCATTTTATTCGAATATCCGCTCCAATTTCAAATTCGAATAATTCATTTAAATTATTCGAATAGTTGAATAATAATAAAGTTTTTGTTTTTGGTCTTATTCTTACTCTGCCCCTGAGTCCCACCCCACCTTGTGTTCATTTACTCGTTCAGCCTCGTTCGTTCGTTCACTCAGTCAGTCACGCGGCCAGCGACAGCGCGCACGCATCTGTGTTGTGTTAACTTGTGTTATTATTATTACCTACACGCCGCGACATTCACGTAAGTATTTTAGACAAACCTAATTAATTCCACATAATATTATTATTACTACGGTTTTCTGCATTTCTCTGACGTGGCGTATACGTACGTATTAATTACCTACTTACGCTAAGCTACTGATTTGGTTACGCGAGCCGTGCCGCCCTGTGTGATGTTACAATTTTCAAAAGATTAGATTGTTGTGACCTTTTAAACTATTATGTAGGTTCTTGTTCTTCACACATGTCTCACGTTTCAATTAAAGAAAGGTTGCCTGTTTTATTCGATGACGTGACTATAAAATAAAACATGCGTAAATGTAAAATTCAGCCTACCTACATCATACGTTCACAATGTTGACAATATCAAGACATACACAATTTTATTAACAGAGCAGGTATTTCCACGATCTTTTTACACTTAAGCAATATTTACAAACAGTATTTTATTTATAATTATCTTATCTAATTAATTTTTTATGATTTCAGTTCCTGCATTGAAAGCTAGACAGACAATATAAAACACAGTGATGGCGAGTGGAAGTGAAGACAAGGTTGTTTTCAAAGAGTACACTAAAAGATCTAAAGACATAAATTCCGTGTGGCAACACTTTTTGCGTGCTGAAGGTGGCTCGCAAGCAAAATGCAAGATCTGCAAAGTAGTATTGTCAAACTCTATGTCAACGACTCCTTTGGACCTACATCTGCAAAAGAAGCATTCCATATTTGTAAAAGGACAGACCAATCAATCTGATGAGGTTACAGTTACTGCAAGTGGGAGCAAAGAAAATACCAATGAAGTACAGAAGAAGAAAATGCGAGTCACAGATTATTTCAAATCTGATGATAGCGCCGAAGACATGATCTCCATGTTGGCAGCTTTGGATGGTCTGTCGTTTTTTCGAATCTGTGCATCCAAAACGATACGCAAGCTATTCAATAAAAGTGGATATAAGTTGCCTGAGTCTCCCCACACAATAAAAAGAATTGTCATCACCCAAAGCAACCAACTTAAGGCAGAACTAACAAAGGAATTAAACCTTCTGAAATCTTCGGGTATAAAATTCACTATTACCCTTGATGAGTGGACATCGTCTCAAAATGTACGGTATATGAACGTCAACATTCATTCACCGAAATTAAAACGCAAATCGTTCAGAAACCTGGGCTTAGCAAAACTGACAGGAAAGGGCACGGCAGATAACTGTCTCAAGATTCTGAAAGGAAAAATTGCTGAACATAATCTGTCATTAGATGATGACATAATTTGCCTGGCATCTGATGGAGCGAGCGTTATGCGTGCCCTAGGTCGAAAGACCAATGCATTTCATCAACTGTGCTTAGCGCATGGGATTCAACTGGCAGTAATTGATGTTCTTTACAAGAAAAATACAGCTGTTTCTGAAGTTCCAGTTATTCCTGATCCTGAGTCAGAATCAGAGTCAGAAGACAGCGATAAGACTGATACTGATGAGACTGACACTGACCAAGCAAGCGACAATGATGAACTGGACAGGACTGGGTTTGATGTGTCCATTGAATATGCCAGCACTTCAAGGGTCAGATTTGCGCTTGCGCGAAGCTTCAAAGATGTTATAAGCAAAGTCCGAAAAGCTGTGATTTTTTTTCGTTCATCTCCTACTCGAGCAGAAACCTTATACAAATATATGTCATGTCAATGAGTCAGTACTTATTAATTGCTCACTTGACCGTTAGTCATAAATAACAGATAACAATAAATAAAGTTAAATAAAACTGACAGCTTTATTATTATAATAGTAGTTTATGCTACTAGGGCGAAAAGGAATAAATTACGAACACGATTTAAAACACGAGCGTAGCGAGTGTTTTAAACGTAACCGAGTAATTTATTGCTCCTATGCCCGTGTATCATACTACGTTTTTCAATGCATGGGGTGAGGAAATAAAACAAATATAATCAAAGAAAACAATTTAATTATTAAAGTTAAAAGTAACTAGTTTCAATGTTTGACTTAAAGTTCCTCCTCATAATGCCAAAAATAAGTGCAACCTGTGAACAAGAACAAAATCGTCCTTAGTAATATTCAAACTATCCTCATATTTATGTATATTTTATTGATGGCACCAAAATATTAAGCACACTAAATAAAAGTTACCTTCGTTGCTAAATATTTGTTATCTGGAGCATTATTCAGAAAATTTTCAATGTCAGTTGCAGAAAGTACTTTTAATTTTTTCGACTTGAATCCATCGCTATGGCGTTTTAAAAACGCAGTCAATTTCAAGTATGTTTTTATGTCCATATCATTTTTACACTTTATAGTGCTCTTCAACATCGAATAAATATACCACAATGAAGAAGATATATATTGGTTTGTCAGTTCACTAAAGTAGGCCAAGAGAACGTTTTCTGAGAATGATGTGGCATTTTTATCATCAAGGTTGCAGGTTAGCCAACCATTGTAAATAAAAAAAAATATAATAATAAAGCCCTAGGGCAAAAAAATCAACTTTCTGTTCGGTTTTGATGTATAAAAAGTGGGCTTTTACGAGCACTTGCATTGAAAACAAATATAAACATGTTTTATTATCAAGTACCTGGGCGACCGAGCTCCGCAATTTATTATTTAAAAACTGATAGACTTAGGGTACATGAATTAAATTATCTCGCGACAAGTTTCGAATTCTCCAAGTGGCTGCGTCCGCTGACGACAGACACTCACTCGCTTGAAAACGAATTCGGAAAGAATTCGGAACATGTCGCGTATTGCGTTAATTTAACGGGGCACCTGACTCTAGAACATCAACAACACCAGGTTTTCAAGGGTTCATTGGAAGAAACTAGGTCTCTCCTCATATTGAACAAAATATATTTGATTTATCGATCTTTTATCTAGGGATTCCACCTTTTGTCAAAAAAAAATGTTTTCCACCCTCTTTTTTTTGTTTTCAAACGTTCGTTTCAAAGACGCGGTTAAGAGATAAACTTATTTTTTTATTATAAAATAGTTAATTGAAATATGAAGGAATTATACCTAAATCCAATATTTTTTTCCGTACAAAATATTTCAGTATTAGCTAAAAACACACCAATTTCTTGCTTCGCTGCGTGATCACTAGTATTACGCGTCCAAGAACAAGAGCCAAAGAGCCAACATATAATCGCCTGTATGAAAAGCAAATAAGGTCTTTGCCATTAAACTTATTGGGCTGGACGGGTAATAAAAAAAGTTGCAAGGGTATGCCATCCTCTTAAGGGGCAGGTAGTCGCCAACGACCTTGGGTCAACTTGTGTCGGAACAAATATCGATAGAAACCATATTGAAATAACGTACATATCAGCGCGCACTGCATTACGACGTCACTGGGTCTCCGGATAGCGCAAAATAGGAGAAAATAATACTTTTCACATGGACGTGATGGACGGAAAAAAATTCCATAGAAAATTCTGAGCAAACCTTCCTTGTATTTTGATGTGTGAACCATACAAATACCGTTAGTGGTTTCAAATAAATAACCATTTTTACTTATTTTAGTCAAAAACAGCTTGACTTTGAACTATATTTTCATACTGATCTTTTAACCCAAGAATAATTTTCAGAAACCTATTTTTTTTTCCTTATACTTTAAATAATACATATATCTCCTTCCAATGGATAAATCGCCAAATGTTCAAACATAGGAATTTATTTCTGCATAGTTTAAATAATATTTTTTTTTCATAACTTTTAAACATCTCATTTAAGAAAAATATTGTTATAAAAATATTATTATTATTATGTAGGTACACTTATCAGTCACGGGCCCATAGGGACCCGGTCATTTGAAAGGCATTCATGGGGCCGAAGCCAACATTGAACAGGCCTTTGGTACCATTTAATCTAAAGGTGAGATGGCTGCATCCATGGAGGCCTCTCCCTCAATGTATCATTGTGATACACTAACGGACAGTCCCCCACAGTTGCCAAATTATTGCCAGGAAGGAAGCGACTGGGAGTGGGCTATGAGGATGGGATGCTAAATGGGCCGGATAACAGGGCTATGGAGTGAGATAACGGACATCTGCCTCGAAAATCTCTCACAAATTTAAATATGGCAGATGGTGACTTGCTGCTTAATAACTATCCAACAGGATAGCCGTTGTGGGCCCCCTATCTAGCCACCATGGGGCGGCCAGGGGGCAACACTATGTAAGCAGCTAAGGTTGTCGAGAGGTGAGTCTGCGGTGAGGCGCAAGATCCTTATACAGTCAAGTGCCCCCGGCGTTATGACATTTTACACTTCCAACCTGGAGCATAGGTTCCGCTCTTGCATCTCCACTCTGGCCGGCTGGTTAAGGCAAGCGCAGAGGCAGGGGGTGTGTTGCTGTGTGTATGTGTGTGTATAAGCGCATGTGCGATAGTGTCCCCTGGAGGTAGGGTCCGTGGTGTCGCCACTCACCATCGGCTCGCCACAAGCCGCCCTGCGGTGACTGATTGCACTGGACGTACTGGACATACCAGAGGGCGATGGGGTCGTCACATCCCTACGCCTTTATTATTATTATTATTATAAAAATATTAAGATTAATTTTCGGATAACGCTGGAACAGACGCTTCAGTTCATGTAGTATATCCGTTCTAAGCCCATTTTTAGGGTTCCGTACCCAAAGGGTAACCAACGGGACCCTATTACTAAGACTCCACTGTCCGCCTGTCTGTCCGTCTGTCCGTCTATCACCAAGGCTGTATCTCATGAACCGTGATGGTTAGACAGTTGAAATTTTCACAGATGTTGTATTTCTGTTGCCGCTATAACAATAAATACTAAAAGAAAACAAAATAAAATAAATATTTAAGGGGGCTCCCATACAACCGACAAGTTTTTTTTTGCCGTTTTCATAGATAATGGTACGGAACCCTTCTTGCGCGAGTCCGACTCGCACTTGGCCAGTTTTTTCTTTATTACTCCTCATCATTTGACTTGCCTACCTCCATTTTAGTTTTCTTATACAGTATTTATTGTTATAAAATTAGAGCGAATTATTAAATTTATTGTTGAAAAACGTTCTACTTGAGCCCACGAACAGTTTGGTTTAATAAACACTATTCTCGGATTTTTTATATTGTCAATATCACGACCGAAAGTTTGCCAGTTAGACGCAAAATGTTGTAAGATGGCGGAGCAAGGTGATCTTTTCGTGAGTCCAGGGGCTCTACCGCGTAATTCTCATTTGTATCAACTTCAAGCAAATGCATGCAAAATTCAACGCGTGCAAAAGAGATGGCATGTTAGGCGGGCGTCGTCACACGCACGTCAAATTTCAATCTCAAGTTGATGTTGATGAAAATGAGAATTACGCGGTAGACCCACTGGTGCTGCAAAGCAAGTAGATAAGGGAAAAAATTGAAAATTAACATTTAGGAGTGGCGAGATGTGATGAATAAGGCGCTGAGGAATGCCGAAAAATAAACTTTTAACAAAAAAATAGCAACCGACTTCAATAGTAACAGCAGTCATTCACTAAAAAGTTAATAATAATTCTATAAAGACCGATGGTACCGAAGCAACACTTTTGCCGACTTCTTTCTTCCTGAAACGTTATGTTATCTAGAAGTCGGCGTTCTTATATTGATTTGTATGTTGCTATATCGTAGGAAATACGCCGACTTCTAGATAACATAATGTTTCAGGAAGAAAGAAGTCGGTAAAAGTGTTGCTTCGGTACCATCGGTCTTTATAGAATTATTATTAACTTTTTAGTGAATGACTGCTGTTACTATTGAAGTCGGTTGCTATTTTTTTGTTAAAAGTTTATTTTATTTCACATTTTTTAGTGTTGCTGGGTTAAATTGTGAGGTATAGGTAGATCTTGCAAACGTGGTGTTAATATGAAACGAAGTTCAAGTGAGTATAAGTAGCCATGTTTGAGTAGCTTCCTGCTATCAGCACCCTAACACAACATGATTACCGCAATCTCGAGTTATGTGCTGTCATCCGTTGAAGAGTTCTACGGTGATGAAGCCAAGATCGAAATTCAGGTGGGTACACTGGCAATTTTCAGCAATGCCCTGCTATGAGCACCCTAACACAAAAAAAGAATTGTTCAAATCGGTTGGGAAATGACGGAGTTATGGAGTAACAACGCCAAAAAAAAAAAAAAAAAAAGAGCAGAATAGGTTACACTACAGCAACGAAATTGCCCCTTGTTTTGGTAAGTGGTAAAACGTTTATACAAAAATTGTGTGATAGTCAACAATACGTCAAGCATTATTGCAACCTACGTTAGATGAAACGTTTTTCCATAAATTTAGGAAAAGTTTTGTTTATTTTTCAGTGCTGAATTGCTTAATTGGTTATTGCTTTCTTATTTGAGGTTCATTATAATATAATCATAATTATCACATTATGTTGTAATATATTTAATAATAAATAACTGAAATAACATTAAAAATGTCGTTTTCCTAAAAATGCGATTTTGTTGCTTACAACCTTTTCCAGGTGACCCATTCAATTTTGTTTAATGTTTTAATGCATAAGGTACTAGGTATCCGCTGAAAATCAGCGCCGTGGCCTTGTCATGATATTATGCTGAGCGGAGACCGTATTGGCACATTCTGCGCTAATTTTAAGTTGATTGTATTTGATTGTTAAGTGTTTTATTATGTACCAAATAAACATTAATCTATTCTATTCTATTTTACCTTATAATCTGAACCTAACTTTTTGAAGTTATGCGGCAAACGAAAGAAATAAATGGGGTAAAATTTACTTTTTCCTGAGCCCCATTTATGTTATACAAAATTTTCATGAAACTTTCTGCTGTGAATAAATTATTTACCGTTTCTTATAATCTAACTCTTTCATCACTTAGTCCTTCATTCTCTTTAAGTGAATTACTTAATAGAAATGTTTGCGTCTCCACTTTGTTTCTGATTAGCATTACAGTACACGCGCCTTAATTTTCATATAATACTAGCTTATGTGCGCGGCTTTTCCCACGCTGATTTCGCTTGAATTTTCCCGGGATAAAAATACCCTATGCCACTCTCTAGCCCAGAAACTATCTCTATGCAAAAAATCACGTCGATACGTTGCTCCGTTTGTTGCGTGAAAGAAGGACAAACCAACAAACCAACAAAAACACTTTCGCATTTATAATCATAAATAATATTTAGTCATAAGGTTGTATATATTTTATGTCATTTACTGTTTTTAATTCGACTGATGCCGGCCCCAAAGTGGGCCGAAATGTATTTCGAAAATAAGTTTATAGCACACTGTGCGTAAAATGACCGCTTTACGCACGCGCCGAAACTCGTGCGAGAAACTTTTTCTCGACTCGTGTGATTGCAGCACTCGCCTTCGGCTCGTGCCGCAAACTCACACTCGTCAGAAAACGTTTCATCGCTCTCGTATCGTAATGTACTATTTATGCAATGTTTTAATTAAACAAAAAAAAAACCAGCAACTGCATTTACCTACTGGAATGCCGTCATTGCCCGGCATTCTATGTAGGTGAAACCAAGAACCCAGTACACATCCGAATAAATCAACATCGACACATCTCAGACTGCACACCAAACAACATTCTTCCCATCCCCACACACACCCGCCTCCACAATTTGACGTTCAACGACTGTTTCACCTTACGCATCATCAAAGCATTCAGCCTTCCATTGACAGACATCGAATTAAGGACCTGGGAAACATCGTACATATGGTCACTTGGTGCTCACTATGGACCTGCGGGCCTATTGTGTATCTCTAGTTGCCTTCTGGACTGGGTGTCTATCATCAAAAACATAGATATACTATCGAATTCCGATGTCCTAAGGATATTTTCGCACTTGAAGTGACGACACAGATTGTTAATAGTTCAATACCCACTAAAGGCAATTTTGAAATTTCAGTTTTTAGCTATGTTTTTGATGATAGGCACCTCGTGCAGTTGGCAACTAAAGATACAGAATAGGGGGGCAGGACTTAACAGACAGCACTGACAGACAAACATGACATGACTCATCTGACAAAACATTCACTTTAATACCCCAATAGTACCATCATCATCATAACCATCACCATCATCATCATCATCATCATCATCATCATCATCACCATCATCATCATCATCATCATCATCATCATTCATCATCACTACTATCATCACTCCCACAAAGTTTCTTTGTTCCTCCTTCTTTATAACAGATGTCACTTTTTAATTTTTTTTTATATTCTTTATATGTCATATTTACGAGTATACCTCATTCGACTGATGACGACTCCACAGCAGGAGTCGAAATAAATCGTGTTTTAATTGTTTTTATTATTTATATGCTCCATATCTATAAATAATTAAATGCCATACAAAGGTAGTAATAAAAAATATATTTATTTAAATGAAATTTAAGAAATAGTTACACATAACGGTTAGCCTCTTGAAACCATGACCTTTTCAAATACGTTTCTTACAATAACTCTTTTTTTAATTACTTTATGGAACATTGAGCAAAACAGAACCTATTAAGGCGTATGACCACGCTAAATAAGCAACTCGATGTGTGTCGGTACAAATATCAAAGGAAACGACATTGAAATAATGTTCAATTCAGCGTGCCTTGAAAAGTGGCTGTTACGACAACCACTGCGTCTCCGGCTAGCGCAAAATAGGAGAAAATAATGCTTTTCACATGGACGCCATGAACGGAAAAAAAATTTTGAACTTAAATTTTTTAGATCTAAAAATTTCCTAAAATTTTGTGAAATAATAATTAAAATCGCTTTACGCGTTTGGAATGAGTAGGAGAATTCTTGTGTTGATCATGTGAAACTTTCGATGACTTTCGATTTATTTTGTCAAAACTTACAATAGAAACAGTTTATGAAACTTAAAATTTATTTTTGACTCTATAATGCCTATCATATATTTTATGAAAGTTTTTGGACCACCCGTGTGGGAGGAGTAGGCCTTCAAAGACAGCTCCAAATTGCAGTTGGCGTATCCATTCACCTTAATCCGGATGTGCTGCATGTTTTACAGAACTAAGAATGAGAATGTCCTAACATTAAAATCACGATTTATCAGTTTTGTTGGATATTTGTAGGCCCAAGAAGTCAGTTTCATTTTAAATAACATTATTTTAATACACAACCAACTGTTATAGTCAAATGCTTTTGGAGAGTTTCATGTTTGTTTATAAATAAAACAAACATGAAACCCTCCAAAAGCACTTGAAATTTTTCAAACGCAAATACTCGCGTGGCGTGTTCCGTTCTTTTTCTACAATTGGTTTTGTATACACATTGTTAACGTAGCCAGGGGGGGGGGGGGGGCCTTAGGGCTTTGGCTTCAAGCCCCGCTAGAAATTATATCCAGTACATTTTCCATTTGAAAAAATATGAAATTTCAAAAAAAAAATTCAAAAAGACGTTGATTGGGGTCTTAATCCCAAGACCAGCGGGTCTACCGCGTCATTCTTATTTGTATCAACTTCAAGCAAATGCATGCGAAATTCAACGCGTGCAAAAGAGATGGCATGTTAGGCGGGCGTCGTCGCACGCACGACAAATTTCAATCTCAAGTTGATGTTGATGAAAATCAGAATTACGGGGTAGACCCGCAGGCTGGTTTATTCATCCAACGGATAATAAATAACGAACAAAAGTTGCATTTTATACGAATACATTGAAGAGAAGGAAAGTAACCGTACAATGCAATCGCCTTCCATACAGCAGTGTTGCATACTAAGTTACCTGTCTGTCACAAAATGGAATGTAGAATAGTTGTTCAATGAAAGCGATAACAATGCTACGGGTGTTTAATAGAATGCTCCTATTTCTAGCTAAACAATAGGTATAATATACATACATTACATACATATAATGGGTGATAATATGATGTTGCGGAAACTGGGAACTGGCGATAGCAATCGTCCATACGAAGAACTTTTATCATGGAACCAACCCTCAAAGTGCAAAAAAAAAATCAGCTGTTCCAGTCGAAGGTTCCATAGACAAGTTTTATATCCACTCGATCAAAATGTATCAGGCAACAGTTTTTTTCTTTCACGATTTCTCGATTTTTTTTCTCGAAATGTTGTTTGTATTGACGAGTACTATCGCCAGTTTTCGGCTTCCGCTACATCATCTTAAAATCCTGTATATCGCAGGTAAATTGCCAAAGCCGTGAAATTATAATTTCACTGGATTACGTAAGGTTGGTTTAAAAAAAACCTAACAAAAATCTACCAGGAAATTTTAATTTAACTAGATAAATTATAATCTCGGCTTTGACTATTTACTTACCTGCAAAATATATCGTCATGAAATGAATCCCCAAGGGGGTGTCAGAGGTGTTCCGAGTGTGAATGCAAGTCACGGTCCACACTCGGTACACCCGCGTTTCACTGATGATTATTACGACCCAACACGATGGGTGGTAAGCCCTATCGCCACCGTTCTTCGGGCACAAAGACACGCTACTTCATTATTTATTTTTCAATGCATGTGCTCGTAAAGGCCCACTTTTTATGCATCAAAACCCTAACAGAAAGTCGATTATTTTGCCCTAGGGCTTTATTATTATTGTTCTTTTAATTTGTTTGCAATGGTTGGCTAACCTGCAGCCGTAGAAAGAGAATACCTGCAGCCTTTCCTGTGTACCATAGATGTTATCTTTTTTTCCCACTGTTTAACGGCTCTGGATACAATCCTTTTGAGCCAATCATAATTGAAAGTTCACAAGATTATATTTGTTTTCATTTCCTCACACTATGCATTGAAAAACGTAGTATGATACACGGGCGTAAAAGCAATAAATTACTCGGTTACGTTTAAAACACTCGCTACGCTCGTGTTTTAGATCGTCCTCGTAATTTATTCCTTTTTGCCCTAGTAGCATAAACTACTATTGTATATAAACGTGTTCTAAGTAAATTTTTAACTGTGAGCCCTTCGTGATAGTAGTGCGGGATTTTTGGTAAATAAATATTTGTGATTCTTTGTCGTTACTTACCGTAGTAGCTTGTCCGTCCGTGTCTGTTTTTAGTTATTATCATGGCAAGTTTGGCACCCGTCGGGTACGGTACTTTAAAAAAACCGACCAAGTGCGAGTCGGACTCGCGCACGAAGGGTTCCGTACCATTATCTACAATAACGGCAAAAAAAAAACATGTCTGTTGTATGGGAGCCCCTTGAATTTTTATTTTATTCTGTTTTTTAGTATTTGTTGTTATAGCAGCAACATAAAACATCTGTGAAAATTTCAACTGTCTAACTATCACGGTTCATGAGATTCAGCCTGATGACAGACGGACAGACGGACAGACAGACGGACAGCGGATTCTTAGATTTCTCTTAAATGAGATGTTTAAATATTATAAAAAAATATAGTGTTATTTAAAGTAGGTATAAGGAAAAAATTGATTTCTAAAAATTATTGTTGCGTTGAAAGAACAGTATGAATCTAGACACGCGGTAGCTATAAGAAGAAATTATATTTTAAGTTGTTACAATTTCACATTTTTTGTTTTTGATGGGATATATTATTCAAGCTGTTTTTGGACTAACATTAAGTAAAATTGATTATTTCTTTGAAACCAATAAGGGTAGTTGTCTTGCACTTAAATACGAGGATAAAATTTCTTAAAAAAACTATTAATGGAATTTTTACGCAAAATTATTTCTTACAAAATAACGAAAGGAAAAAAATATTAAAATATTGTATGAATAAGGTACTTTGATTACTTTACGAAAAAAAAAATAATTTCAATTTGGAACAAAAAAAAAATTTTTTTTTTCTCTTTGCAACGTAAAATTACGTTTTTCGTGATTTTAGTGATCTTTCCGATTTTTTTTCTAGATGATTGTGATACTTGTGTCAAATCTGAAAATTATAATGTAGTTCAACTTCTTAACTACTTACACAAATTTTATTTGTTAAAAATATTTTGTTTTAATATGCTAATAAATAAATATATGATTCTATGATAAATTGTCCAAACGCGAGAGCATGTTTGGCGAAACCGACCCTTAAAGGGCCTTCCTTAAATCATAAAGCCTTGAAATTTTTATTAAAAACAATTGCACAAATGACCCCGTGGGTCAGTTTTAGAATATTTGAATTATTATTTCATATAGACGCCAGTTATTCGTGAGCGCGTGTTTCTTGGTAGCTGTAACAGCTACGACGTAAAAGGAAACGTCATAGAGTTCAGTTCTGAGTGATGCAAAATGAGGTGCTCAATCTGACTTTATATGCAGCCTTAAGGGTTCAAATTACAATAAAACTGTTATTTTGTTACTTTCTGTGTTTCTCTATTAATTAACTGCATGATGTCAAAAAAGTTTTTCAATGCTCGTAAAGGCCCACTTTCTATGCATCAAAACCGAACAGAAAGTCGATTATTTTGCCCTAGGGCTTTTATTATTATTATTTTTTATTTGTTTGCAATGGTTGGCTAATGCTAACCCGCAGCCTTTCCTGTCTACCATAGATGCTATACTTTTTTTCCACTGTTTATCGGCTCTGGATACAATCCTTTTGAGCCAATCATAATTGAAAGTTCACAAGATTATGTTTGTTTTCATTTCCTCACACTATGCATTGAAAAACGTAGTATGATTAGTAGTACTCGTAGTACTCGCTACGCTCGTGTTTTAAATCGTCCTCGTAATTTATTCCTTTTCGCCCTAGTAGCATAGACTACTATAATAGCTTTCAATTATAACGCATTAATATTTGGAATGAGAAAGAGGGAACGTTTTTAGTTGCTTAATTCTTATATTTAAAAATTTACTCATGGAAAGAACCCTAGAAAACTCCAATTTTAATATAATAACCAGAAGCAGCTCGATGCTTAGTTTTTGTCAAGAATTTTTCCCGCGATACGAAGGAAGCACATGGAAATTACGCTAAATTTGCATCCAGATTCTTAGAAAGAGTCCAATTTACTTAGAAATAGTCCAATTTACTTTATAAAATCTTCACAATCTACACGTTCCTTTTTATTGTTGCGTTGAACTCCTTTGTTTAACCTTGTTTCTTTGATGAATTGGACCCAGAAATTTCACCCAATCGTAGAAAGGGAGAAAAAATGTCTCCTGATAGGACCAAAGATTTCAAAAGTTCAGATGAGCCCTGGCACCTAAAATCTATTGCACTGTTTTTGAATGTGTTTAGAATGTGAAATGTCACACTTTTGGCTTTATTCGTATTTCTTGAAATGTAAGTGCACTTTAAAATGCACACGACGGCATATTGAGACCCTTTTCTCGTAAAAATTCATTAAGGCGTCCAACTATCACCGTTTTCAGATGAGCACTGATTTCGAAAGTGTGAGCGTCACCCATTTAAAGGTGAAAACATTTTGGTGCTGTCATACTACGGTAAGGGCTTATCTTTACTATTGAAATCTTTGGATAGGACACGATTTAGACACTCGTGGAGGGAGTAGTTGTGAAAATACAAGGAGAGTCTGTTCTATCTTTTTCTTGGTGTAGGCAAAATATAATTTTATATCAACATTCGATAGAGAAGCTTAAAATTAAACAAAGGAGCTTCTTTTAGTTCATAAAGAACCTTGAAAAATCAGGATCACATGTTTGGAAATTACCCTTGCCAATAAATATTCTCTAAAGAGTTTAAATATCAGTGGCCCCCAGACAGAATCTTAATTTTGTAACATCACATACATTTCTGCGTAAATACCTTAATCCGCAAACAATAAAAAAAATAAGAGGTTCAATCTGCTTTGCCCCAATCTAAATTTACGGTTTCCTAACAAGAGCGTGTGTCCAAGGTCCGACATTGCAGCCGACAAATCACGGAGCGAAACGGCCTATGTACTTAAGGCGATTACCATCGCCATATTAGCAGCTCGATATTTCTCACTACAAATATCAACGGAAACGACATTGAAATAACGTTCATATCAGCGCGCAATGCATAGTGGCTGTTACGACGCTCGCTGCGTCTTTGAGAGGGCGAAAAAGGAGAAAATTATACTTTTCACTTGGACGTGATTACTCGATTGAATAATCTTATGTTATATTTATAGCTATAAAGTTTATCTATTTATCAAAGCATAGATGAATTCAATCGGCCAAGCCACTCAGGAGCAGTAGGGAATTTGAGGTCAAAAAACACCAGTCAGTAAAAAAAAAAATTCATGTAGAAGTTTTGGTGGTATGAAAAAGAAAACTGTTGCATATGTTGTCTAAGAGTTGATTATTCATAATACATTTTTTCATTATTTTTGGTTTGGCCATAAACGAGGAGTAGGCTTTAGAAAGTACCCATTTGGCAATAGTAAGGGCCTTAAATGTCATCCGGCGTCTGACGTCCATTAAAATCACCTCCGGTAATCGCACTTGATGCTACTATTTTTAGAGATCTTTTGATTGGGCCCCACTACTCGATAAATTGAAGGCAAAAAGAACGCTTGTTCTGTGAATATCTTTGAAATGTTTTCTGTTATTAACTCTCTTTTTTGATTTGATTTGATTTGATTTGATTTGACAACAAAAACCTCATACATCCAAACATTCAAATCTGCTACAAACAAAATCCGAACATAAAATCAATACTTTCCAAGAAAATACCATCACAACTCAACAATAACACATCTACAACACCCGGAACCTCAGCATGCCGACGGCCTCGATGTAAAACATGTGTTATCATCAACACCGCCACCACCATCAATACACATCACACAACCAACGTTTACCAAGCGCAACCAAATAGCACATGCACCACCAGAAACCTCATCTACATCTTAGAATGCAGGCACTGCCCTGCATTCTATGTAGGCGAGACCAAAAATGCACTACACATCAGAATCAATCATCACCGACACACATGCGACTCGATCACGAACAACACTTTACCCGTACCCACACATACTCGTCTCCATAACTTAAAATTCAATCTGTGTTTTACAGCGCGCATAATTAAATCATTTACACCACCCATATTCGACATCCAACTTAGAACTTGGGAAAGATCGTATATATGGTCGCTTGGTGCTCAGTACGGACCAGGCTTAAATAGGCAGCGATAAATAACAATTTAGTGGGCACGAACGACAAAACCATGTGACATCACCATGTTTCGTCGTTGCGCAGCTCAGCAAAAACTATTATGTAGAAGCGCAGCGATGCAATGTGATGGCGCCACCCATTAGATACCATGCGTGCTATCGGGGGAGCGTCTGCTGGACCGATTCAGGACCGATAACAGGAGCAGGTTAGCGGCGGTGGCTTCTTCGATAGCACGCATACATACTTTTTATTAGGTTGGATACTTTTTAGGTTAGATTTTTTATTTTTTTATTTATTTTTGTCAATTTCATTGTGACTGATGCCGGACCCAGGATAGGGCCCGAAATATATCTCACAATAACTTAAATTTTATTTTATTAAGTGTATATATATATATTAACTACATTTAAAGACAAACTAGTCAATTAATAACGTTTATTTACATTTTTTGATTTGACAAATTGAATAAAAGAATTAAAATTTGGTTCTAGTGTCTTACTGATCTCTAATATAATTTATGGCATATTTAATTGTTTGTATATCGACGCTTGAAAGGCAATAATTACCAAGCTACATTTTGGGCGATATTGAGAGATATACGTAATTGAAAACAGCAACATTTTCTGCGTCGGCTGGTCATACTTTCGTACCGCTAGGAAGAGTTTTATTGCCGCTTGTTCTAGTGCAGGGGTGTTCAAACTAAGGCCCGTGGGCCAAGACCGGCCCGGGAGCACCACCAATCCGGCCCGCAGTCGCTGGCCGGACATGCCCGGTTTCTAGCCCGCTATAGTTTATTTAAAATTCGCAAGCTTATTTTATTTTTTTATTTTATTTTATTTTATTTATGAACAAAAATTCACAGCAAATACATAAAATATTCACTAAATATTACATCAGCTAATAGTGCCAATTACGGATTTCACTATGCTAACAATAAATATACATAATGTTATAACATGAAACAATTTGCAAAAAACTAAATTAAGAAAAAGACGCAAGACTCTGTGTTGACTTGCTAAACTAGATATTGGTGTCAAATCGGTGTCACATGTCTGACAGGATCAATATCTTATAATAATAACATAATGCTATTTGATGCTATTTATCAAAACTCGCAATGTTTTTAATGACACTTTCCCGAAGTACCGACCGAAATTGCGAACGGAGCGTAGTACTGTCCTATGCCCTGCACAAAAGATATCTCACTGACCGACTAGTACCAATACGAAAATTTGCACGTCAAAAATACAGTATTTTGGAATGATGACCTATCTACGTATTGACCCTTAGGACTTAGTGGGGGAATCACTGTGGCCCTTAGGCTAAAAGTTTGGAGGCCACTGGTCTAGTGTAAAGTTGCCAACTTGACGCTTGGTAATTATTGCCTTTCAAGCGTCGATATTTACTTTGAAATTATATTAAAGCTTAGGTGAGTGTAAAAGTTTTTGATAAGTCAGATTTCTATCAGGGAACTACGATACCCTTTACATTTTGAAGTGATACTATGGTGAACTAAACTCGCTTTTATTTATTATGTCGTAATGTCATTTCAGTATATTTCTTCTGTCACATATTTTGTATTTAGAGTTTTTATATTTTAATGTTTAAATGTATATATTTTATTTGATAACTGACGACGGCCACAACTTAGCCGAAATATATTTCGAAACTAATAAGTACTTTTTTATTTATATATCTATCTAAAACAATAAAAGGCCAAAAAAGGCTTAAAAACATTATTTATTCAATTCGTAATATTTATATAACTTTGCTACTATTTTATATTTATTGTACACCGCCTTTTCAGCAATCCTATCGTACAATTTCTTCCACCTAAAGGTTGTCTGAAAGAGATCGCTTTAAGCGATAAGACCGCCTATTTGTACTTACCCTTTGTACTCGTATTTTTAAGTTCAATTAATTGTATTCTTCTTTTTTGTGGTGTGATAATAAAACTTTATGTTTTATTTTATTTATTAGGCATGCACAACAGATAACAATCAAAGAATTTTTCATAAGTCTAAATAATAAATAAGAGTTTCGAGCTAGAGTTGCGCGCACGCACAGCAATATTTAATTTGCACAAAACATGAATAATGTTGAAAAATAAAATTATAGAAAATTGAAAATACACAGACATAAACAACGTGTAACAGAAAGGTGTAGCCATATTTTAAGAGCTTGTTCAGTCAATGATATAGAACAACTTTTACTATGGAGACAACCCTGTATCTCAAAAAAAATATTTACTGTTTCATAGAAAAATGCAATGCCGCTCGGCTGAAATGTATGGAAGGGTAGTTTTTTTTGAGATTTCGTGGTTGGCTCCATAGTAAAAGTTGTTCTATATAATTGACTGAATAAGCTCTTCAAATATGGTTACACCTTTCTGTTACACGTTGTATATTATAATTAGAACACCCTTTTTTACGATTAATAAAATGACATAATTTATTGTAAATACTTACATAAATACTGAAGAGGAATTTGTTGAATTAATATTATTAAATAATGAGGTTCCTAACAAGCCTCTTAAACAATGCAAGATTGCCATTAAATAGATACATCGAGCTCTTGTTATCGCTGGATAACTCATGGTATTGGCGGCAGTCTCGCATTATGGTATTGTACATTATTGTATTGTATATTTTATGTGTTAGTATTAGGCCGGCGCCAGACATGTGTACACTTATTTGAACACTCGAGTGGACACACTGTGTGGCACGAGACTTTGTCTATGTGTTCCAAAGTTTGTACACAGATTTGCACTTTGCCGAGCGGTATCGGTTTTTTAGCGCACATCAAAGGAATGTGTTCAAATAAGTGCGTAGCCTGCCACACTATTTGCAAAGACCAGTTGCGCGAGCGCTGTTGTACGGAACGATTGTGTGAGAAACTACGTGTTTGATCGTTCAAAATGGACACACATCCATTTACGCCTTCTTCTCGGACGTTTCGATATATTTTGTTGCAGATGTAAAAAATAATTACATGCACATAAATAATATAAGCACACTGCGTCCACGAAATCGTCGTCCATCTCCTTTGTTGTCTACCAGCATACTGTGGAGAAAAGAGTTTGCGAAGCATGTGTGGCAGGTACGCCAAATGTGTGTACAAAGTCGTCGAAGAAGTGTGCAAATAAGTGGACACATGTCTGGCGCCGGCTTTATAATAATACAAAAGATAAAATAAGTATAATATTAAATTTTAATTCATTATATTCTGTTGTTTTCTTTTTTTTTAGGGGCCCCGACACTAAAACCTGACTACGCCTGTTGACGTTTGAGGAGAAAATGTCTTTTATGGTATAATATTAAATGTAATTGTTTTGCAAAATGTGGAACGACGTCCATACGGCGCTTCACAGAAAATGTTTCAAAACGAACACAAATTTATTTGCTGAAATAAAAACCGTTACTGACTTACAGCTAGCTCAAACCTATTTTGATGTAAACGACGAGCTGAATATATGTTACACTTGTATTTACATTTACATATACAATTATGTTGTAAAGATATTTACTTTGTTTTTAATTCCCATGAATCGATGAATGATATTTATCTAAGTATGTAAATTTAGGTATATCAATAGCAAAACAAAACAGAATATTTTATTCCTTAAAATGTTCAATGTTTTTTTTTATTTTCAATGAATATTGTATCTTTTAGAGTTTTAAGACATACGCCACTCAAGATTTAGATTTAGGAGTGTTTGTTTCAAAACTCGACGTGCGGTTACGCCGGCAGATATCTTTTTTCAAAAAATTCACTCAAGTACAAATTACAGGACCCAACGACGAATATGATCATCTGTCCGTCGATCCATCAGCCTGTGTTCGTCCACTGCCGGACATAGGCCTTTCCAAGATTACGCCACCTTTAGTGCTCCTCGAAATATGACCGAAAACTTATTCTTGGCATCGACATGATATTAGGTCTTTCATCATAATACTGTTTATTAAACTTGTTTATTGTTCTTGAAACGTAAATAATATTGAATTAAAAACTAAACTAATTATACATTAAAATAACTTAACAATAATTACAATAACAATAAAACAAATAAATAAGCCCTATAAAATAATATCAAATAAAAAATATGTTCTAAACCATGTGCCCAAAAGCCTGGCATTACCCTGCTGGGTCACCAGACTGATCCTTTGGCCAAGGTAAGGAGTCACCAGAGGGGTCAACCAAACGAGCTGACAGTTCTTTGAACAGAAGACCTGCGTTCGAACCACACGGCCGGCGCCAGGGTTTCTTAACGGGACACCTGACGCTAGAACATTAACAACACCAGGTTTTCAAGGGTTCATTGGAAGAAACTAGGTCTCTCCTCATATTGAAGAAAATATATTTGATTTATCTAGGGATTCCACCTATAAACAAATTTTTTAAGATTTATACTTTTGTCAAAAAAAAGTTTTCCACCCTCTTTTTTTTGTTTTCAAACGTTCATTTCAAAAACGCGGTTAAGAGATCAACTTGATTTTTTTTATCAAATACGCAATACAATTGTAAAGGGATGTTACCTAAATCCAATATTTTTTCCCCACAAAATATTTTAGTATTAGCTAAAACACACCAATTTCTTGTTTCGCTGCGTGATCACTAGTATTACGCGTCTAAGAACAAGAGGCCAAACAGTCAACATATAATCGCCTCTATGAGAAGCAAATAATGTCTTTGCCATCAGACTTATTGTGCTCGATGGGTAATAAAAAAAGTTGCTAGGGTATGCCATTCTTAACCGAACGGTGCAAATATATAATTATATTTATAACAATCCAATGTACGCAATATATTTTGCAGTTCACTTCAGATCAAAATTGCATTGGATAAGAATGTAACGTATGACACTCTAGTTTATAAAGAGCACGAGTGTATTTATATTATTAAACTAAAATAACGTAGATTGTAAGCTAAGCTTATCATCGGAGAATAAATTTAGTGGGAACAAAATGTCATAATGATTAATTTAAATTGATTTAACTAAAATCCCGCAATAGCGCAGAGTCATAGACAGACACATATTCAGGTAAACTGAATGAAAATGAAAATTTTACTCAAGATATATTTCGGGCCCCACTGGGCCCGGCATCAGAATTCTCAACTGATGCCGGGCCCAGTGGGGCCCGAAATATATCTTGAGTAAAATTTTCATTTTTACCTTTATATTATTAACTTTTGATTAACTAAAACTACATTAAAAATCTTATATAAAAAAGTGACAAATATATATTTATCAAAAAGTTTATTATACTAAATTAAATTATGCGAACGTAAGCGAGGTTGACGTGCGGAAAAAGTCCCACGCTAGCGAACCTATACCAGTTTTTATTACATAAAATTCCAAAAAAATCAAGGTAACTTCAACTTATTCCATCCATCCATCCATCCATCCATCAGCCTGTCTTCATCCACTTCTGGACATAAACCTTTCTAAGATTTCGCCACTCTTGGTAGTCCTCTTGGAAGTGATGCCCATATTCACACATACTAGGCGGGTTGGTGAGCGCGATGCCGAAACCCTCGAACCAGGAATGCCACTTCCCATCACTAGTCTGTTTTGTTTTAGGCGCAGCAATTGGAGATGGATGTACCGCCATTTGCAATCTTCAATCAAAAATAATCAACATTGCATGTCCAAATTGTAGATAAAATCTATTAAACTATTACTTAAGTGACAAAAAAAAATCATACCAAAACAACACGATACAATTATTCCAAAAGATAAGTTGCATCCTTTCTGTAACATCACAGCAAACAAAATGTTGCCAGTCACTGATCCTCTGCGACTAATAGTCGACACAAAAGATAGCGCTAATGATCTGAAATAAGGAAAAATTCTGTAAATAAAGAGCCAAGAACGTTACAAATATCTAAGAGGACAAAACAAACGGTCACTTGTTTATCTTCTACATCTTTAAATATTCTACATCCTCTATAAATATGAGAAAAACTTCATTACTACAGACAGACTTCTCCTAACACGGTAATGACCATGGTATGTAATAAATGCTGTTAGATGATAATAAATGTAAGAGCCGACAATGTCTCTGCTTTTCAGTCAAATTCCACATTGATTACACTGATTACATACCATTAAAGACAAGCTTACACATAAACCACGCTGGGAAAAGACTAAGCCCATTACTGTTCTTTTACTCACGCTCGCTCAAGTGGTATTCGTATTTGGGTCGTCGATAAGACACAGGATAAAGATGCTCGCAGAAACTGAGAGAGTGACAACAGGTGAGGTTTTAGGAAGAGTCGTTCTAAGGATTTCCGTAAAAATCTAAGTGGGTAACAGGTAAATGACTGCCGGTAACCAATCCCCGGTACTGCTACCCATGACGTAATTCCGGAATAACACGTGTCGCTTGTTGGTATTTAATATTAATATTTAATACATAATTCAACATTTCAAACATTTCAAAGCCCTATTTTTCATAAAAATTTCCACACTTCAAAATATATGCCCATTTTATGATATCGGTAGTTAAGGGAATCATTGAGTTAGCGCCCACGGCCGCGATAGGTACAGATCGTTCACAGTTATTTTACCTCTAGGCTGATCGAAAATGTTTCTTAAGTATTGGACATAGAACAGCTGTCAGAGGTAAAATAGCTGTGAACAGTCTGTATTTGAAAATTCCGGCTGCGCGGCGCACTTGCAAGCGAGTCGCCCCGCGCGCTTTCCACAACCTTATTCTGTAAGGCGTCCGTATTCTGGTAATGTAAATGTAACATATCTGATTTTCATGTTTCGTTTATGAGTTTAGCCAAAAGAATCACAAATTAGAGTAAAATAACACATGTTATATACGTAAATAAATCTAAAATTTGGGTTGATTGGTTGCTAAGCGACTTCAAAAAAGGAGGAGGTCCTCAATTAGACTGTATGTTTTTTTTTGGCGTTGTTACTCCATAACTCCGTCATTTCTGAACCGATTTGAATAATTCTTTTTTTGTTTGGAAGAATGTACTTCCACGTAGGTCTCATTTTAGGTTTGGTCATGATTTGATGAAGGTCTTCAGAGATAGGCAGTAGAAATCCTCAGAAAATGACAGCATACCTCTCGAAATTGAGGTAATCGCTTTGTACCTGGGTGCTGATTACAAGGTACTACTTGAAAATCGACATTCTTCCACCTAACCTTCGATCCTGGTTTCATCACCATATAACCCCTCAACGGATGACAGCACATAACTTTGGATTGCGGCAATCAGTTAGTGTTAGGGTGCTCATTGCAGGGCATTGCTTGAAAATTGCCAGTGTACCCACCTGACCTTTGAACTTGGCTTCATCACCGTGGAACTCTTCAACGGATGACAGCACATAACTCGAGATTGCGGTAATCATGTTGTGTTAGGCTGATAGCAGGAAGCTACTCAAACATACCTACTTATACTCACTTGAACTTCGTTTCATATTAACACCACGTTTGCCAGAACTACCCATACCTCACAATTTAACCCAGCAACACTAAAAAATGTGAAATAAAATGAACTTTTAACAAAAAAAATAGTAACCGACTTCAATAGTAACAGCAGCCATTCACTAAAAAGTTAATAATAAATTCTATAAAGACCGATGGTACCGAAACAGCACTTTTGCCGACTTTTTTCTTCCTGAAACATTATGTTATCTAGAAGTAAGCGTATTTCCTACGATATAGCAACATAAAAACCAATATAAGAACGCAGACTTCTAGATAACATAACGTTTCAGGAATAAAGAAGTCGGCAAAAGTGTTGTTTCGGTACCGTCGGTCTTTATAGAATTATTATTAACTTTTTAGTGAATGACTGCTGTTACTATTGATTGAAGTCGGTTACTATTTTTTTGTTGAAAGTTTATTTTATTTAGTAAAACTAATTGAACGGGCAAAGTTAGGAAAATATTTAATTTTATTTGTAGCGTATTTGGATATTTATTTGTAGCTCTTCTGGAAGGATGGGTTTTTTGTGCGAAACGTCCTGACAAAATCAATCTGTTGTTCTGCTGGCAGTACGTATTTTGTATGAAAAATTGACTTGTCTTTCTGGCAGTACACTGACCTTGACCCTGAACGGCACAACGTCGAAACACGTCGCCCGGGCGCAAACGAGCTGCCCAGGCTATGGTATTTTAGAACATTGTCAACAGAATGAACAACAGCGCCATCTAGCGAGTCAGCTCTCAAATAAAGACAGAATTTCAATGTTTCACACGAACGCACAAAGAGAGCGGTGGGTGTCATCGTCTGTCACAAAATCTTAAGAAATGTCCGTTTAGTCGGTTAAATACACATACATTTTTAAATTATCAGTTTTGCTGTCCCGTCGTAATTATTATTGAGAGTTTTGTATATTTCAGTGAAGTACTTTGATTAGAGTAAAGTAAGGACTACTACTCCTCTACAAATTAAGACTAAGAAAGTTAAATGAAGTGATAAGTGTTGAGTATTCTTTCATCTCCATGAATCCCCACGTATTCTTTAAAAACTATAGTGCAGTAATTAGTGAGTGAGACTACTCCTCCACTGTTTATCACGCACGATCTGTATTCGATGGCTCCCGGTAAATGTTGTGTGCCAACTTGCACAGTTACGCAAAATGATGGTAAGTACGTATTTGTTGGTTATGTTTGGTGGCTAAAGGTAATGGTATAGCTGTGTTTCCACCAAAGATGTGCGACGTAGCTAAGCGAAGAGCGGGGTTAAAGCTAAGCTACAAAACCTAAGCTAAGATGTGAAGCCATAGAGGATACTCTATGGGTGTAGCGGAGCGAGTAACATGTGCTAAAACTTGCATCCTGAACTTACCTCGCTTGCTTCAATGGTACCTATATAAATGAGCTAAGCTAAGCTATGAAAGTCAAACAATCCTATTGGTTGATATCATGCACATCATATCATATAACTATGCAGCACAGCACATATTTGCTGGAAAGGCAGCTAAGACCTGCTGAAAGAATAATCCAATGTTTTAAGCGGATAAAAATGTAAGTCTGTATTTGTGTTTTAGGTGTGTAATTTACTATCCAAGAAATTGCCGCTGCATTATACATTTAACAGGACTATACTTAATTTAAGTGTTTTGCCTTGTCTTGTTTCGATACAGAAAGAAAAGACAGAACGCTCAAATTAAGTTTATTCCTGTCAAACATGTAATAGCGAATCTTTGCCATTATATTACACAAGAAAATGTCACATGTCGTCAAAAGGTATAGCTTTGTCAAAATACATTTAATGGCTCCACAGAGAGATATACTCTAATTTAAATTTAATATTTTAATAATAGGTGTAGTGTCCAAATGTCACAAATGTGCTTACTTTAATTATAAATCTTTAATTTCTTAGGTGTACATGTCGCCGATAAACCATGGTAAGTAATTGATTTCAATATTTATATATATGTAGCATTCCAATACGCCTGGGTAAATGTAAAAATGTGTAAAAATGAACGACTTCATAAACCTTGTCAGAAATATAAAATTGTCTTTGACAGTTTGTCACTCTGGTGATTAATATATTATGTACATACATGAACGAATGGAATCAGGAAGTACTTACAGTACGCGTTTAGTGCAAGACGGTGTGTGTCTATGTTAGTGTGTTTGTTTGTCTGTTACCATTTTTCTCCCAAAACGAATGGAAATGATTTTGCAATTTTAATCCTCAACTAAATATGACAGGTGGATTGGTATTATCTCAGATTCAGATGAGGTTTTTGGAATTATGTTTTATAGTTAGACCTTTTGAATTATAATTTGAATTAGTTTTATCCACATAAAAGAAGTGTATACATAATTATAATAAAAATTTCTACACAAAGAAAAACTATTAAACACTGTCTTTTTTTTGTATTGGTCATGTATTTTTTTTCAGTTTCAACAAGGCGATTTTCAAAATCAATGTCTGCAGCTGAAAGAGAGTTAAAGAACACCATAGCTGAAACTAAAAATAAACTAAGAAAATGCCAAAATCTTTTTTATAACAAATTAGTGCAAAGAAATAAAGCAAATATTATCAGGGAAAACCACGTTTTGAGATGACAGTGATCTTGTAAACCAAGCAGCAAATGATTATTATATTAAATATAAAAAGAAGAATCGTAAATAAAATAATATATGAAAGAGAAAATCTTTGTTTTATTTTTATTTTGAATCTGTTTTGGTTATTGCAAATATGCAACCTGCAGCTAGCCCCAGACAGAATTTTTAGCTCAATGTATCTACCAACTAGGCTATATTTTGCACGTAGTAGAGAACATATTACTTCGGTTTACTTTTTATCTTAACGTCTTTAATTAAGCCTATTAATTAGAGACGTAGAGATAAAAATGTAAACCAAAGTAATTTTTTCTCTACGTGCAAAATATAGCCTGGTTGGTAGATACGTTGAGCTAAAAATTCCATCCGGGGCTGCCTGCAATAGCATAGCTATATATGTATGTACTATAGCTATATATATATAAATATATATGTATAGCTATAGTATGTATACACCAGACGTAGTTGAGAGCTGAGCCGCTTGGCGGCAGCACTAGTAAGGCCCGTGAAGTTAGCGGAGTTTCGTATCTATTCCCGGTACCTTATACTTATCTATGGAGCTGCCCCCGTGCGCCATGACAAAGGCAGGTGGTGCTTATGCAATAATGACTTTCAGTTATTGCTGAAATTTCGTTCTCTGACAGGCATATTTCTGGGTATTCGTGGGTCAACAAGTTCCGGCAGAAGACATTGCATGTAAAAGTTTTTCAATGGATCTTCTATTTTCTCTTTGAAAAACGCATCATTTCTGTAAATTTTTTGAACCAACATTCCGCAAGGAGTCCATAATACGAAGTAACAGTATTTTCTTCTGGTAACGTGCAATTGTCCCTGTATTTGATAGAAATAGTTATGGTCAGTTTTTAATTCAAGTCCTTGAGAGGTAATCTTACAAAAGGTTACAATGCCTTTGTAAATAGCATCCCTCGCACTCATTTTGGATGCCGAATATGGACATTTGACTTCAACGATACCGTCATTTTCAATTAGTCCATCGGGGCTAGCACCTAGGTATCCGTCGATGAAGTCGACGAAAAACCCACACCTATCTACTTTGACGCTTTGAAATTTTTCAAAATCGTGAATTGCACGCTCTTCGTTCTCTTTTCCGTAATCAGTGGCGCTATTTCCTTTAAACGTTTTATACAAAAGCTCTTTCAATGTTGCAGAGACTGACGTCTTGCTTCTCATTTTGCAAATTTTTCCAAACACGGAAGCTGTAAGTCTCTTGCGTCTTTCAGTAAGCCACTGGGTGCAATTCGATTGCTCTATTGTAGCTTTTTGTAAAATTTCTACATCCGCGACTGTTTTCTTTAGCGTCTCTAGAAACTCTGTACACTTCTGCGCGAGAATATCTTTTGGCATGTCGTCTTCTATTTCTTGTAAGCCGTAATTTTCGTCAGCTTTGGCCACTTTTACTTTTCTTTTCTTGACAGAGAAATTTTCATTTGAAGCTTTTCTCTTTATCCTTACATTTTCTTTGAGTTTTAACCGCTTTGTAATATATTTTTCTGTGTAAAAACCAGGATTCTCGCCAGCTATCTTTTTTTGCAAGTGGTCATGGATGCTATCTGTATTTAATGAAGTAACTGCACCGAAACATCGCCCTTGATAAGACCCTCTTGAAACAAAGGAAACTCTTTTACCTCCTACAAACTTTGCAATTATGGAGTTAAAAAGCTCGGCACTATTGTTGGTCAAGTCTAAAAGTATACTGTCAGCTTTTTCACTCAAATCACCTATAAAACGACTTATGTCATCCCAAATTCCACAGTCCTGTAACTCCGGTACAAAATTTTGCTCTCGTTTATATTTCCTCTGACAAAAATAGGAAGCACAGTTATCGTGGTGCCCAAAGATGTGAAACGGAATATTTCGGAAATCAATTTTAAGGAGCCTTATTTTTTCTTCGAATGACAAACTTTCTTGTTGTTTTCGGTATTCAGATGCACCTTTGATAGCGGTCCTGAAACGTGGTTCACTACTTTCTACTTGCTTCCTCATTATGATTGGCACTGCTCCTTTTTTGTTATGAGTTTTTTTCCCGAGACTTCTAAGTTTATTCGAAAAATTCCGAAGAAGATGGTTCTTGCACTCTATTTTACGAACATGATGTTCATTGCCATAAGGCCGGCTAACAGCAAGTTTTTTTGTGACACTGCTGTCACCATCACCGATTAGAGTTTTAAATCGTAAGCCATGCATATCTATGCTACTCTTGAATCCTTCTGCAATGATATCTGTCTCCATCGCCGTTGCACTTCCCGTCCAATTTTTGTAACAGTGATGTTGCGGGAGTTTAAGTGATTCTTTCTTTTCTGCAGCTATTTTTGATGCTCGGTGACAAATGCAACAATAACTATTTTTTACACCTAGGAATAGAACTTTTCGAGTTTCATAACCAATGATAACTGCTGCACCTGATAGCGATGAATAATTTGCTTTATAAGACCTTTTGGCCCACGAACCATCTGCTACGACTTTAATGTATGGAATCCCATCATCATCTACCATATTATTTTCAACCGCCAACCGTTTTTCTTCTTTTCCGGCTTCTACCATCTGTTCATAAGCAAGTTCTTCCATTTTTTCACACAAAAATTCTTGCTCCTTGTAGAATTTATTACCACTCATGCAGGGCATATTGAGACATGCACTTATTTCCTCTAGCTGACTAAAACCGTTTCCAGTGCAAATAATTCCTTCAACGATTGATCTGTTAATATTCGTTGGATGTTCAGGGTCTTCTGTCAAAATATGATGTTCTTTGCAGCAAAATGTACATTTATACAGCAATTTAGTAATAAATCCTATCCGTGTTTCTTTTACATATTTCAAGTATTTTGATTCGCATGAGTCATATTCATGGGGAAAATTCAAAAAGCCATTTATAAAATACTGGATGTCAACCATTCGCCTACCTTCTAAAACAGTAAACATTTCGTTTTCTTCTAGGTTTTCTTTATCAATACATAGATTGTATTCTGATGGTCCAGCAGTGCTGTCCTGATACTTATCAGGGTCAAGTTCTTCTTCGTTAGAGTTACTGCATGCAGCATTTTTAGGTAAAAACCTTAAACAAATAATTTATTATTTAATCTTCATAAAAATTTTCGGTAGCCTTAAAAGTTTCAATAGTTATCAAGCATTAACTACCCTCCGTCACAGGAAATTTGCGAAAAAAGGGAATTGTATTGTAATTTTAACTATAATCGTAATATTTTTATTATTGTAATAATGGTATATTATTTTCATTCAGATTTCTGATCGGGCGCCCCAGAATGTATATTTTCGGAATTTATATTTATTATATGTATTGAAAGTATGGGAATAGATCTTCTTCGCTAGCAAGCGGGGTAGTTAATTTATGTTTTATTGAATAAAAATTTAGCAGTTACATACTCACTCTTTCATTAAAATTTCTCTTCTTTGATTTAGATTATCCTGTCCGCTCAATAGGTCATTTGTATTGTCTTTATCAAAATGCTCATCACTTACAACTGAATTAGTAGAACAGCTAAAAAAACCATTTTAAATGTTTATAGCTTTTGAAGTTTCAATGAATACCAAGCATTGATTTTTGTTTTACTAAACGAAGATTCAGCAGCTAGATACTTACTCTCTCATTACTCTTTCTTGATTTAGATTATCTTGTCCATTCAGTACGACATTTATGTTTTCTTTGTCAGGATGTTCGTTACTGACACTCAATTTTCTTTGAAAGCTAAAAAACAAACAAATTATCCTTAATAATCAATAAAGCCTCTAACGCTTCAATAGTTCTGTTATCAAGCATTGATTTATGATTCAGCAGCTAGGTACTTAGGTACTCCCTGATTACCCTTTCTTGATTTAAATTATCTTGTCCTCTCAGTAGGACATTTATATTTTGTTTGTCAGAATGGTCATTCATTACTGACACCCAAATTTCTATGAAAACTATATTTTAATAATGTACATATAATATACTAAAATAAAACTTAACAATTTGTATCTCTTTTACCTCGAATTCATATACTTAGGTACTATTTTATCATTGACGTAAAGATTATATTTTATGCTCCGTGTTTACTTACTTGAGACCGAGGAGTCGTCGACCTTTATTTTGGTAAACTCGCTTGGCTTTACCAGAACCGTAGTACTTTATTATTTTTTTATTACCCATTATTTACCATTTATTATTGTCTTCTACTGTTACAGTGTTAATTTATTTGATAAATGATACAGCAAACTAACCTAACCTATACATTACACTTACACTTATTGCACAAAAACAAAAGGGAATATTTACATTATTATACACAACACACCACTAGTTCACAATTTTACACAAAATCGGAATCGTCAAATGCACTACACTACCATGAAAACACCTGATATAAGCCAAAATTTTCTTTCCACTTTCTATGGGTTTTTCATTGCCCGCAATAAAGACATTTTATTTTTTTATTTTTGCGCGACGGCGCGGTGGCGTTTCGTTTGACTCTAAGCGCCTAATTAATTTTAAAAGCAATAATCAAAATCGTTAGATCTTATTTTGGTATTTTTTTTTGCAGGCGCTTTTAAATATTTTCAAGCTTTTTCCTTCTTTAACAAATTGAATATAAAAAAAAATCTCATAGGAAACTTTACTTCTTTGAACCATACCTGAATATTTGATGTCTTCTGCATTTTAGCCCGTATTTGGTGAGAAACTGATGATAAATAGTTTCTTATTTTTATGACTTTGTAGTAACGCGTGAAGCTTACTATAGCTTTAAATGATAAATTATGTAAAAACTAATGCCAAGAGGTCTTAGAATAAGGATCAACGTATGTTTATGCAGATCTGCAATTTCCTAAGGCCACAGGATGCAGCGTCTTCGAAATTCTAAAATGTCAAATTTCGCATTTTGTCCGGGATAATCGCCTTAAAGACACCTCTTGCGCTAGTGTAGCCGTGGGCGAAAACTAGTCAGTAACATAAGAGAAAGAAAATTCAATTGTTTATTTATATAAAATGTTGGATCATGAACTCAAATTTTGAAAACCAACTTTATTTTCAAGGAAATGAAAAATTCAACTGTCGATTTATATGAAATGTTGGATCATGCAACTGAAATTTTGAAAACCAACTTTATTTTTGAAGAAATCAAACCCTCTTTGCTCTTTTTGTATGGTCAGTTGACCATTAGGACCGGGAAATAGCTGGCACCCCTTCAAAAACTCGAGATATATTTATGAAATTCCTCCTCGTAATAATCGTAGAACTCATATCTATTATATAATAATAATATATCGTCACGACATGAATCCACGGGGAGGTGTCAGAGGTAATCCGAGTGTGGACTGTGAAATGCAAGTCGCAGTTCACACTCTGCACACCCGCGTTTTATCGACGATTAATACGTCCAAAGGTGGTGAGGCCTATCGCCGTTCTTTGGCATAGATACACGCTTTAGAAACAGATACAGGTTAGATGATAAGTAAACACACTTACCTTAGTGTAGTAGGAAATACCCTCACCACCATGTTTCTCTGCAAGATATTTGACAGTTGTAGGAAAGAAATGTTTATGGCCAAAATACCAGTGATTTCTGGTAAAGTGTCAGCCCAGTACAACCCTGCTAAACAACCACTGCTGATGAGAATTCCTGATATCATCAAGTTTTTCACACTTATCCAATCCACTAGAAAAGAGCTTACGATTAAGCATAAACCACTGGTGATGTTGATGGTTAGTGAGTTTATGTAAGTAACGGCAGTGCTCACTCTCTGGAAATAAAATAAAAAAAAATGTTTCAGAAAATCCAAAAATAACGCCTTGTACGGTCTGCGTAAACTAAGATGAAGAAAACATAGTCCCAAAATTGTATATTTCCTTCCAAATTATAAATATTTACTTATTTTTTAATTTCTGATGGGTGAGTCAATGTTTCTGTATTGTACATTTCCTTCCAAATTTTAAATATTTACTCATACTTTGAATTTCAGATGGGTGAGTCAATGTTTCTTTTTACAATTTCACGGGTATGTTTCTCTGCAAAAGTTTAGTTTGGCATGGCATGTGGATTAGTTTGATGTTATCTGGTTATTAAATATCCAGATTATTGGTTTCAATTAGTTCAATTTGTACCGACACAAGTTGACTCAAGATCGTTGGCGACTACCTGCCCCTTAAGGTTGCAAGTATTGTGCCGTAAGATATAAATAATGAAAATTGGTCACCTGTATGTAGTGTAACGGTTTTGTCAATTTATACGCATACAAGGTGAGATTTAATCCACTGCCCGAATTCATATTGGAGACTCGGTTAGTGATCAGAAACAAGGTTCAATGATCCGTTTATTTTGGTTTAGGCTCTTTATTGACCAAAATCTCATATAGCTCAATTAAAATTATATTTACATCTTAGTTAAGGTATACATAAATATTTGTCAAATGCAAGAAATCGCTTAACGAACGGCCGAGATATTATGATGAAAGAATGAAATATATTTTTTCTAAATTTAATTAACATAATTTCATGGTCTAACATGAGTTTGTAAAGAGACAAAATTGGGAGAACCTCGCCTTAACACTAACATAGATGAATTGACAATAGAAAATTATCACAATGGCACTTAACATTAACATTAGAACTGACAAGCATATTTTCAAAAATATAATGTGTGGAAAAACTGCTAAAGTTCAGTACAAACAAAAAAATACTTAAATTTGCCTTCTTTCAAATTCAAATTCAAATTCAAATTTATTTATTATCATAAGTGGGTACAAGATGAAGAATATGTACATGTTTATGCTTAGTCTAGAAAAATGTGGTACCATAAAAAAGGTGTTGCTGTTTCCTAGCTAGATTTTTAGGCATTTAAGTAAGGAGTCTTTGCCTAATACAGAGCTATGAGAAACTGAAAGTATAAAAAAAGAATTTGAAAGCGCACTTCTCTTTGACACAAAAACTGCAATGCATCAGAATGTAACAAAGTGTGTCAATCTAGTTTACATAGAGCATGAGTTTATTTAAATTATTAAACTAATATAACGTAGAAGGAAAGCTAAGCTTATCATCGGAGAATAAATTAAGTCAGAACAAAATGTTTTAATGATTAATTTAAATTTATTTTACTAAAATCCCGCAAAAGGGCAAAAAATCATCAAAGAATCAAGATTGACACGTATTCAGGTAAACTTCTATGTTTCGGACACAACCGAACCCACCCTATTTTAATTTCAAGTTTGTTCAATATAATTATTAGTTATTTATTATTAATGATAAGTTAATATTTATTTCATCCGTATAGTAAAATAATTGAAATGACTTCGTTAGGGGTTACTTCCTCTGTGACTGGGTAACAAGGTGTAATAAAGTATCCACTTCAATAATAAAGGTTGTACATTTCTGACACAACCCATTGTATCTCTAACTAAATCCGCTGCTTTTTTTCATTGGTCACCAGTTTCTGTGTTTCCTTTTTTTGGGATCGGCAAAAAGAAGGTCAGAACAGCCACACCTGAAATTAGAAAAAATATAGGTAAAAACAACATCTTTTTTATGAAAAATTTAAGTTGACTTGAGTATTTAGTATAAAAGCTGAATGTAGAAATCAAATTTTTAAAATTAATTTTATTACAGAATAAAGAAGCGAGAAATTAGGTTCTCGGAAACACTTTTTCCGTTGGAAACTTCTCCGTGGAAGTGATTCTTTTGTTTGGGTTTAATTTTGAATTTAGACATCAAAGTTACATTTATAATCAAAAGCCAGCAAAATTAAAAAGGTTATAAAATAATAAGGTCAAAATAGATCTGCAAAACTTGCACGGTGTTACTACAAAACGGTGTTTAACTTTAGACAGTGTTTAAATCTGTTGCTGTCACCTTCTCTTTCATATTGTAAAAAAGTGGCAGCAACAGATTTAAACACTGTCTAAAGTTAAACACCGTTTTGTAGGTACACCGGCAATGTTCAAATTTAAATAAAATCTAACAAACTATTACTTAAGTCAAAAAAAGACAAAGCATACCAAAACAACATAATACAATGATTCCAAAAGATAGTTCGCATCCTTTTTGTAACATCACAGCGAATAAAATGTTTCCAGTCACTGATCCTCCACGACTAATAGTCGACACAAAAGATAGCGCTAATGATCTGAAATAAGGAAAAATTCTGTAAATAAAGAGCCAAGAACATTACAAATATCTAAGAGGACAAAACAAAAGGCCAGTTATTTATCTTCTACATCTCTAAATCTTCTACATCCTCTATAAATTTCGGAAAAACTTCATTATTAAAAAGAGACTTCTCCTAACACAGTAATGACCATGGTATGTAATGTTCGATGGTAATAAATGATATGTAAGAGCCGACACTGTCTCTGTCTCTCGGTCAACATGACTCCCTGATTACATACCATTAAAGACACACTCACACATAAACTACGCTGGGATAAGGCAAATAGATCTAAGCTCATTACTAACTGTTCTTTTACTCATGTTCGCTCAAGTGGTATTCGTATTTAGACCTAGGATTAAGGGCGTTCACAGAAACTGAGAGAGTGACAGCAGTCGAGGTTTTAGAAAGAGTCGTTTTTTAGACTCCCGTAAAAATCTAAGAAAGTGGATAAAGAACGAATTACTGATACAACACAACTGCCTGGCACGGCAACCCATAACGTCATTCCGGAACATGACGTGTCGCTTGGCGGCATTTAATATTAATATTTAATACATAATTCAACATTTCAATTATTTCAAAGCCCTCCTTTAATAAAAATTTCCACTTTAAAATACGTGCCCATTGTATGGTATCAGCAGAGAATATAAAGGTATCAGTGTTCATAAAGACACCTCTTGCGCTAAAGTAGCCGTGTGCGAAATATATCTTCTTATCAGAGAAAGAAAATTCAACAGTCGATTTATATGAAATGTTGGATTGTGCAACTGAAATTTTGAAAACCAACTTTACTTTCGAAGTAACCAAACCCTCTTGGCTCTTTTTTGTATGGTTGGTTGACTATTAGGACCGTGAAGTAGCTGGTACCCCTCCAGAAACTCGAGATCCTTCTATGAAATTCCTCCTCATAGTGATCGTGGGAAACATACCTATCATATATTAGTAATATATAGTTACGACATGAATCACCAAAAGTTGTCTAAGGTTATCCGAGTGTGAACTGTGAATTGCAATTCACAGTCTACACTCGGCACACCCGCGTTTCATCGACGATTATTACGTCCCAATGTGATTGGTGGGTGATGAGGCCTATCGCCGTACTTCAGGCACAGATACATGCTTTAGAAATAGATACAGGTTTCCCTAGGATGCATTCTTTACCGTTCAGTAAGACAAATACTAACCATATAAATTCCGAAAAATTCATTGGTGCATGCCCAACCGGGGATCGACATGGATCTCAAGATTAAGAGGCCAGCGTTCTACCCATGAGCCTCCGCTGCTTGTTCTTTCATATAATTTCAATATAACATGATACAATGTTTCTTGAGTTAGTTTTTGTGTTGTAAGAACCATTAAAATACTTAATGCAGATAAAATAGATGATAAGCATATACACTTACCTCAGTGTAGTGGGAAATACCCGCACCACCATGTTTTTTTGCAAGATATTTGACAGTCGTAGTGAAGCAATGGCTACGGCCAAAATACCAGTGATTACTGTTAAAGTGTCAGCCCAGTACAACCCTACTAAACAGCCACTGCTGATAAGAATTCCTGATATCATCAAGTTCTTCACACTTATCCAATCCACCAGAAAAGAGCTTAAAATTAAACATAAACAACTCGTGATGTTGATCGTTAGTGTGTTTATGTAAGTTACGGCACTGCTCACTCTCTGGAAATAAAATAAAAAATTGTTTCTGAAATTCAAAAAATATCGTCTTTGTACAATCTGCGTAAACTAAATCCCAAAAGTTTACATTTCCTTCCAAATTTTAAATATTTACTCATACTTTGAATTTCAGATGGGCAAGGCAATGTTTCTTTTTACAATGTCACGGATATTTTTCTCTGTAAAAAATTAGTTTGGCATGGCATGTGAATTAGTTTGATGTTACCTGGTTATTACATATATCCAGATTATTTGTTTCAATAAGTGCAATAAATAATCTTGACTTTGTGTTAATTCTGAATGCGATTTGTGAGATTAAAGTTATTTTCTTTTCTTGTATTCCAATTCCTACAAATGGGCTTCCTGTTGAGCCATCACTCCCGTCAATGTCAAATGAGGATAGTGACTTCCATGGTATGAAGTCTTCTTACACCATATTCGCAGAAAGCTCGACATTTGTTCCTTTCGTGGTGGGGTCAAAGTTTCGTGCAGTAAGAGTACTACATGTTACGTGGTCTTCCACAATCTTTTTGACCCTCTTCACCCGATATTATTTGCCGCTCTTAATTGGTGAGAACTCAACTAAGTAATGTGTCCGAATGTATAAAGAATGTTGGTTTACTACAATAAAAGGCCTTACCGGTACACAAACTTCCACTGAATCTGTTTTCGTCGTCGTCAAATTTGATACCATAAATTTATCTATCATAGTACAGAACTTATCAGTTCTGCTGTAGTCCTTTTGATAGTACTCTATCAATGTTGATAGTTGAGGGTACCACAGCCTTAAAGCGCTTGGACTGGAAAAAAAATCAAGTCAGGTTGTTAAAATTAATTGTTCCATTAATTAAAAGGAAGATATTTGAGACTCATTTTTGGGGAAAATTGCGCAGACCCACTTTTAACCATTATTGCCGCGGTAACAATTAAGGCGATACCGAAAAGAATTGGGTTTTTTCGAATCCATTTACTATACTATAACGTCATGTACGTATTTAATTTTTGTGAAAAACTGACTTTTTGCTACTTTCAAAAAACTAACTTTTTGCTACTTTTCCACGAATCCGTCCCACTCGCACTGAGGGTTTTTTCGCATAAAGAGTAACAGGGACGCTAAAACTTTTACATATCGCCTTAAGAAGTGCCAGCAAAAATTTGCTTGAAGTTGCTCGAAAGTTTAAATTAAAATCGTAGGATTTTGTAAACACGCATTTAAGGTAAGTTGACAGACAGTAAAACAGACCATAAAGTGATCCTGTATGGTTATTAAATGTGTTAAACACGACCATTTTATATAAAACTACACAAAAAAAAACATGTGACATATGCCAACTCAAAATGTCCCGAAATAAACCCCACAGTTATAGTTTAAGAAATATAATTTGAGCCAATTCGGATTAGCTAATTGAACACGTCCCGGCAAGTCATGACTCACGGTCTCGACAATCTATAAACTGTGAAAGCAAATGTTGAGACTTTTATTTTTTTATAAATAACGAAGTCATTTTTATATCCAACAGTTTTATTTATTTCTTTGGTTTCCATATTGATATTAAAACAATAAAATACACCTTTGCTCGATATATTTCGGCCCACGGTATAGGGCCGCCATCAAACAAAAACCGTATTTTATTGTTTTAGTATTAATAAGGAAACCAAAGATATACATAAAGCCTAAGAAAGGACAGTGTACATTTATTAACATTTTTATTTACAAACTACACACGCAGAATTATATACGAAAAGTTAAAGGATATAAATTTTGAAATCATTCACTTTTGGTTCAGGTGTGTCTGATGGCCACCAGAACACATTATAATGTATCAAGAACATTTACTCCATTTACATTTTTCGTGTAGCCACGTGTTCTGATTTGATGACCCTTTACAATAGAATTCATCAGCCTACATTATATTTCCTAAATTATACCTATTTAACTAAATTTGATGTGTTTTTTTATATCTTTAAAAATTGATAGTTGTCAGCACTTGGTGGACCTTACCACATGAGTATATTGTTATGAAGAAAACACTTGTACTTTTCTATCAAGACACATGGCAACTTTTCTACTTTTTTTTAAAACAAGTGAAGAACGTTGTGAATTCCTGCAGATTAAACTCCGCACCCGATTTGATCCCAATTCTTTTTTCGTCGAAGCCGACTGTTCAAATTCAAATTCAAATAGTTTATTTTGCAAAGCAGGTATAGATATATACACTTTTTACAAGTCAAATTTAATCTAATAAAGAAAATATATGTAATAAAATAATAAATGTACATGAACTAAATTAAAGGTTTATTTAATTTATGTAGAAATATATTTACGAATAAAATATATATTATACAAGGTAAAATCCAATCAGCCGCCCGAATCCATACCGGAGACCCGGCCAGGGACCAGGAACAAGGTTCAATAATCACCAACCGAGCCCCCAGCACGAATCCAGGCGGCCGACCAAATCCCATCCTATATACTATATACTAATAGGTTACATATATAAATACATGCCTACCTCCGCCCATTCGATTAGTCTTGCTAAGAAGAAGGGCAAGAAACTTAGCAAGATCATGTCTTTTTTTTCAACATAAAACTTATACTATACAATATATGACTTATACGTACTTTAACCTGTCAAATACCTAATTTGATACTTTACATGAATTTCGTGTGAAAATTCCGGGTAATAGCGCGGAGGGATAGTCGGATTGACACCGAGCCTTTTGCTCAATATTTTTTTTAGTCTACAAGTATGATGAAAATAGTTTACTTACACCCAACAAATAACGTAAGATATGAAAGATGTACTAATCAAGTGATATACTAAGGGTTTTCTAAACAAAAACTTCGCGTTATACATTGCTTCGGATAGTTGCTTCTTAAGGTTAAACACTAGTGCCTGATTCTAAGTTTCCTGTCAATAGATGGCGCTGCGGTACTATAATTACTATAATTTGGTTTTTGTATTTAAAAATAGTAAACAAACAAAATATTTCGCTCCGTTGTATGATGCGACAGTTTTAATGTGTTAATTATTTTATAAAGGCAGAATTGTGTCATTTTCTGTTGTATGTTTCTACATCGGGCCCAAACAATCTTAAAATTTGCTGTTTTGTCGTAGCTATGCACGCACACATACACAATAAAATTATATATAAACTAATTGTTAATTTCAAGGCGCCGTGTAGAGATTGATTGGTCTAATGGTTACACCTGTAGAATTTCGATCTGCTCGAGCAAGGATCGATCCCACATCACTACAAATGTTTTCTTTTTCCATTTTTGTGAAATATTTCAAAATTACCTACTTGTTTTTTTATTTGATCCATCAAAATGATTATTTTCCATCAAATTCAAGAAAATTATTCGATGTTGTGACTTTCTGAAGAATCATGTAAGGTGTACTTACAATTACATCCTTTCAAGCAAACTACTTTTAGATTGGAAAAAACATTGAATTATGGGAGAAACCCGCGAATTGAGAGAGATGATGTACCAAACTTTTTTTTTTAATATTCATAATATTTACAGGTAATAAACAAATTATTTTACATAAATAATGCTGTTGATATATGCAATGATATAAGCATAATAAGAGTATAATCACATTTTTATCCATTATAAAATCATACAAAAATAAAAAAGCTCTAATGAAGCTCTAATAAATTTTACGAACGAATGCTGCAATTTTTTAAAAAATACTAAATAAACAAGCGCCATCTGTTAGAACGTATCATAACTTCGTCGTAACTGGGACGACTCCATCTCGCTAAATAAGGTGACTGATTGATATTTGAGTAGCCAAATTCATACTGGAGACTCTCGGGGTTGTTCTTGAACAACATAAACATAACATAATGCACTCTAATTTTCATAATACAATGCGTAAAAGTACATAGACCGGATTGTAAGTAATCAGTATTACGGATCAATAACATATGCGAAATTTAAAAAAAAAGTTCGTGGCGGTATCTAGGGGCAGAAAGAACGCTGTCCTCTCAGTCTTGCTTGAGATAGATAATCCGTCCAAGACAATTAGACAAATGGGCCAACTAATAATCGCCTCTGTCAAAAGGTAATAAAGTCTTCGCCATTCGTCTAATTAGTTTAGACGTTAGTAGATTCAATCCCCGGTCGGGCGACATATGTATGTGCATAGTATTTGTTCTTACTTACCACTTGCTGAACGGTGAAGGAAAACACTGTGAGGTAAACCGGCATGCCCTCAAACATGTGTTTTTGTCCCCGAAATACGGCAATATCTTTAAACTGCCCAAGCTAATGAGACGAATAGACTTTATTGCCTTGTTACAGAGGTGATTATTGGTTGGCCAGTTCATCTAATTGTTTTGGAGTCTATGTGTCTATCTATATACTTAAAAGTATAAAATAATGTTCGATGAAATGCGGGTATACCGAGTGTGTTCTGTGATTTGCAATTCATAGTTCACACTCGGGAACACCTCTGACACCCCCTCGGGGATTCATGTCGTGGCGATATGTTGTTGTTGTATAAATCGCTGAAGTTACCGGGTCTTCATTATGAATTTGCCTGTATAATAAGGTGAATAGGTGACTTTGTTTTATATGGCCAAATGCATACTGGAGACTTTATAAGTGATCAGATCAGTAACAAGGTTCGATTACTTACCCTACTTTCTGTGAAATACAGAAAATACAATTTAGGCTTTCTATACTGAGTCGGGGACTCGGGACTCGGGGTAGACCATGAATTTGTATAGGAAAACAAAAAATATTTTTCGTATTTCGTAAAACGGGTCATTGAACCTTGATCTTGACGACTTACTTATCGTGTCTCCAACAGCGATATGAATAAAAAAAATATTTATGATAGGTACATCACTGGTCTCCAATATGAATTTGGTCATATAAATCATAGTTACTTTATAGTGTATATATTTATAATATAAAATAATATATAAATTAATACTCGAGGTTTGGTAAGTAAGTAATCAGTATGACGAATTTCGAAAAATAAAATGTTAGTAGGGATTCGGTCTGTGTAGGGTCCGTGCTGAAAGATAGTAACTAACTACCTACCTACTTACTTACTAGCCAAAATGTGGTACCTAAAACCTTTGAATCGGAAACAAAAACGAACAAACGTAGCGAAAGCGTACGAAGTTAGTGTTGCCATACTCATACTCATTTATTGGTAAAAAACAAACTTATTAATCGAAAAACTTATTAATCTGACTGACCTAAAAATTCTGTACCATAGAAACAATATTTATACGAGTAAATAACTATGAAATCTATCAAGATTAGCGATTATTTTTAACAAAAAAACTGAAAATAATGTTGAAAATACTACATTTAGGTACAAAAAGGATAATTAAAGTCCCTACCTCTATGAAGCGTCCGAATCGCTTCCAAAACTTTTAGCGCTAAATAAAAAAACCTCCGTACAAACTCGTTTCTCCTTACATAACTGATCCAATCTGTTTTCTGTAAATGTTCCTAAATCCTTACAAGTACAGATAAATCTATGTTTATGGCAACACAGAGTCGTCGCCGGCCGCGCGTGCCGTCCCTTTGATATTTGCCGACATTGCTCAATAATGGCGGCTTGAATGAAAGACGATTGTCCCTGCTGCATGTAACCAGGCTCACCGCTACCTATTTGAACACCCGTGTGGATACCGATTTGCCGCCCTGTTTATCTGCGAATACCTTTCTCCCTGTTACGATATACCTAGGATATAAATGCGAAATAAAGCGTGATAAGTAAGTATTTATCCTGATGAGAGAATACCTAGTGAACGTTATTTTCAGCTAGGAACGAAAAGCGTTCGTTTAGGACGCAAAAAGCCGGAAGTTCTAATCTCCGAGGACAACGTCACTTTTTGTGTTTTTTTTATTTTATTTTATTTATTCATAAAATAAAGCCAAAGCCGAAAACGGGGAATAGTTGAATAAACGTGGGCGGAGCTACGGGCAAAAGGCTAGTGATAAAATAAAATATAAATCACAATATTAGATTATTTTGCAAAGATTGCAGGAAAAATGTAGCGGTAAAGAAATTCACAAAAAACATTTTTTCTTTTATTACCTATATTTTTTTTATTATTTAAAAACTTAGCCGCGGTTTTTTTTCTTTTGTAAATATAATTGGTAGGTATGTACTTGCAATCAATTCTTTTTTTTGTCTTCATAATCGGTTACTGGCAAAACTTTAACTACCTACCTACTATTTTCAATACGGAACCCTAGGTACACGAGTCTGACCTGCACATGACCTTTTTTTTAAGGTTCATTATTTCATCACGAAAAACTGAACCCTTATATGTAAAATCACTTTGTTGTTCATCTGTCGGTTTTTAATTAGGCACGAACAGCGCCTGGGCACGAAGGAATTTATTTTGGCACAAGTGAAGGAATAAATCCAATAAATAATTTTTATTTATATTTACAATTCTGGAATCAATAATAATAGACAAAACAAAAACAAAATAAATACATGTGACAGGAATCGAACTCTGAACCTTATGATTTGTAGTCAGACAGTATATCACTTATGCTATTGAAGTATTTTTTATTGGTGTGAAATTTAAGTACAATTTAGTACGCAATCTAATCATGCGAAACCGCCATGTAGTTAAACCGCACACACGTAAAGCATATTCACACACATCTAACATTTTTATAGTATGACATCCACAACTACACACGTAAAATGATGGACATTTAACTGAACTTTAAAAGCTAAAATAACCCAATTATTGTTGTAAAATATAACTTTTATTTAAATTCGCGACATTCTTGTATTAAAATGTAATAAAATACAGTGATAAATACAAGCTAAAATTTGTACTTCAGCTGATCTTGGTTAATTAATTTTGTATGGAAATTGGCACTACCGTTTAACCTTAACACTTTTCTTATCCTGCGACTGTGGGAGTTTTTTTAAAAAAGTGATCTGAAATCAAATAAATTTAATATATTATTATCGATTTTTAATCTCACGAAACTCGTTTGGCTATGGTTGTAGTAGTGCATGCACACGCTTATTATTCTCATGTGGGTGAAGTCGGGAGCGCTGTGAAACACGAAACGCACACGTAAGGCGCTTATCTATACACGTCACTACTACTTCCATAACCAAACGGACTTCGTAAGATAGTATATCTGTTCCTTCTATGGTATTAATTTGAAATCAAATTTATTGAATTTAAATATATCATTTTAATAAGTAAACGAGCCCCCTTTATTCTCATTGTCTTCTAGTCTCGTTTATTCTAATAAGGGGAATAATGTTTGTAAACAGCCTTATAATCTAAAAGTGATGAAATATATTATAGTAGTTTATGCTACAAGGGCCAAAAGGAATAAATTACGAGGACGATTTAAAACACGAGCGTAGCGAGTGTTTTAAACGTAACCGAGTAATTTATTGCTTATACGCCCGTGTATCATACTACGTTTTTCAAGGCATAGTGCGAGGAAATGAAAACAAATATAATCTTGTGAACTTTAAATTATGATTGGCTCAAAAGGATTGTATCCAGAGCCGTTAAACAGTGGAAAAAAAAGTATAACATCTATGGTACACAGGAAAAGCTGCAGGTTAGCCAACCATTGCAAACAAATAAAAAAAATAAAAAAATATAGCCCTAGGGCAAAATAATCGATTTTCTGTTCGGTTTTGATGCATAAAAAGTGGGCCTTTCCGAGCACATGCATTGAAAAATATATTAATGCTCGTAAATTCACTTTTATTAGTTTAAACTAAAATGTATATACTTATAAAATGCTTTTTTACATCATATTTCATCGCTTTTAGGTTTTAAAGTTGGTAACATACATTATTTCTTTAATTGTAAATGCTGCCTTAAGGTTAGAGTATTCTATTTCATTTTGGGTCTTTTAACTCTGTATAGTTTTAAAATTGTGTTAAGGTAAGAGTATTCTTTTTCATTTTGATACTTTTAACTCTCCCACTTTGAAGAGCAGCATTCTTCAGATCTGGATTGACTCGTGAATTTTTTTTTTGAGGTTTTTCGACGATAACTAACGATACAATTTCAAATCCAAATTTTATGACAGTGTCAGTCAGTTGGTCGATATTGTCTGGTGAGCCAAATCCGATATTTTAATCAACACAAAAAAAGATTCATTGCAAGAAAATTTTATTGTTTATCTCTTTTAACTAATCAATAACTTACAGAAAGACTATTTTTAGGTTTTCTGGTATTCTCACTATATATTTTTCTTAAAACTTCCAAAGCTTCATCACTTCTTCCGTTTGCTAGAAGGAACTTTGGACTTTCCGGTAGAAAATAATATTGTAATGCGGCTAACATACCCCATATTGAACACACATATAAATATACGTTCCATGGGTGCAATGCTAAAAAAAAATTTAAACACGGTCATAATTATAACAGAATATATTAAAAGTATTATATTCATTTTAAACATTGAATCAGACTCTGATGTATTATAAGAAATCAAGCCGAAATCAAAAATCCTCTTTTAAAACCTACCAAAGTAGCCATCCCATAAAACATAACTCCAATTTTGGGATAAAATGCACCAAGCTATAAGATTATTGCCAACTCCGCTTAAAGCATTAAAGCACTTGAAATACAACAAGATTTTGTCTCTTAGCCCTGAATGTGTTAATTCTGCTATCCATACTGAGGAAATATTTTGGCATAAGGCCCATCTGAAAAAAAGTTGAATAGTTATTATCAAAATAGCTGTGATTTTACGGAATGACTTAAAAGTTTGGTATAACATAGATAAATTTGCAGTTAAGTGAAACGATAACACTGATGAGTAAACTATAAAATTAAGTCGGTGATTTATTTTTGAGTGTTATCCGTAAAAAAATATTGCCAGGAATGTTTAAAATTTAAGATTTACATTCACTGCTGGTCATAGGTTTCTCCAAAAGCGTGCCGCAAAATTTAATCGTTGGTTGTCCTTGTTCAGTAAACTACAAGGATCTTTTTCAGGTCATGGTCCACCAGGCTGGTGATCATTTCACACCTCACCGTCCTAGACGTGGTCTTCACTCAAGAACTATTTCACCAAATCGGTTATCAGTAATTTAGTATTTATATATCAGTATTAAGTAATAAGCAAAAGTTTATAATCTAAAAATTGTGGTACCCTATTCCTTCGAAAATTTTCGACACCAACAACATCCAGTATTTTTGACTGGAACCTTCTAATATACAACAGATACTCATCATCAAGGTTCCAGCGATAAGAAATTTTCTTCTTCCAAATGCGCTGGAAAAATATCCAGCTACTATTGCTGTAGACATCAATCCTAAAAATAAGGAAAAAACAAATAAAGAATAAAAATAACTGAATTTAAAATAAATTCTATAAAGCCTCCAGATACCCGAAAGACTGTGGTGGCCTATTAAGCTCAAAAAGTAAAGCTAGCACATCCAGTGTGACCACGCCACGCCACCAGATTTTCGGTCACTTTCCCAACCATGGCAAAGCCTTGGCCAGCATTAAATTTTCATTTAGATTTATATTTATTTATTTTGGTTATATACAACGTGTAGCAGAAAAGTGTGGTCTCTGAAGAGCTTATTCAGTCAATGGCGTATAACAACTTTTACTATGGAGCCAAACTTAAAATCGCGAAAAGAAAAACAGTGGGTCTACCGCGTAATTCTCATTTTCATCAACATCAACTTGAGATTGAAATTTGACGTGCGTGCGACGACGCCCGCCTAACATGCCATCTCTTTTGCACGCGTTGAATTTCGCATGCATTTGCTTGAAGTTGATACAAATGAGAATTACGCGGTAGAGCCCCAGCTTTGTCATAGAAAAGTGCAAAGGCTGTTTTTTATGCTATTGACTTAATGAGCTCTTCAAATTCGATGTCTTCAAATATGACTACAACTTTCTGTTACACGTTGCATAAAGTATTTAGAGGACAATTATTTGGTGTCTGTTGATATTATTTTGTTGATACAATATTTACGTATTATTATATACGACATATAAGGTACTTAACTGAACCAATTTATTCTGAATAGATTTTGCCACATTAGGATATATCTCCTAACTAGTCCAAATAAAAGAGATAATAAGGAAAACACCCATAACATTATTTATACCAATAATAAAATGGTAAAAAGGTCGAGTCTATAAATTGAATACTTTTGCGAAATTTTAAATGAAATAGATTTAAGATTGTATTGAGGAGAAAAAAAAAGTTTTTTTTCATTAACCTGCTCAAAATATACTCGTTTCTGTGCCTGTTTAGCGTGCGCAAAGTTAGATATTTTACACTAGTGTTTTATTTTTCTACCGCTAGCGCCATCTAGGGGATAACATTGACATCATATGCTGGTATTTCTGGAAGTAACTGGATAAACTTAAAAACTGTTTATTCTTATTTAGGGTGAGTATTTTCAACCTTTTTTGTAATAAATTAAATTTTAAAATATGTTTTATAAAATTATAACGACTTTAGACGTCATAATTTATATTATATTGAGTCTATCTTAGAAATTATTATTAAAAAGATACGTTCTTTTTGTTTTAAAACATTAGCAGCAGTGTCAGAACGACAGACAGTTCAAACTTAGCACCTTGGCCCAAAAAGTTTTCTTGTGTATGTAATGTCGGCTTGTAATTTAGCAATTTTTTTATGTCCTTTTTTGCAGATGTATCAAGGTGAATATCGTGCGTGCAAAGGTCCCTGTTATTCAAAGCGGAAAGACCCGGAGTACGATAGGGACGGAATCGGAGAAAATTGACAAAAAGTCCGTTTTTTAATTATTACAAAATTAACTAAAATAGCTATTAAATTTTTTATATCTAGTAATTTAGATATTGTTAAAACCCATCTAAATAAATATTTTGGAGTCTGTGTGCCATCCCAATTTGTCAGAATATCAAAAAAAGTGTAAATTTAGACTTAATTTTAATGATTATTTATATCGAGTGAAATTCCCCCAATCGCGTTATGATAGTCCAAAATCTAGAAAAAGGTCCCAAAATTGTTACACTAATTAATTTAACTTAGGACTTCTTTTGAACAGCAAATAAATAACTTCAAAATGTGTCAATTTTGACGATATACCCCATTAAGGCGATACCAAAAAAAATGGGGTTTTTTCGAATGCATTTACTCCACTATAATGTCATCTATGTATTTCATTTTTGGTTAAATGTTTATTGAGTATTTGATTAAGATTCTCACTGAAGGAAAACGCGATTGGATGAAATTTTCTCGATAGAATTTAATTCCGAAAAGACCTCTAAATTTTTCAATTTTTTCCTGTAATTCTGAAATCCTTACTAATTTCATTGTGAAATTGCATTCAAAATGTATTTGATGTATTATGTATTATGTATTTATTTGTAAAGTCTCCTTGAAAACCTTTTTGACAAAATTGCTTAGTACATTTTATATGAATAAAAAACCGACTTTTTGCTACTTTTTCACGAATCCGTTCCACTCGCACTGAGGGTTTTTTCGCATATGGAGTAACAGGGACGCTTAAACTTCTACGTAGCACCTTAAAAAACGATGTTTAATACAAGTGCAAGTGCGAGAAAATTTTTTCGATAACATCGATCATCTACTCTTTTGTTTGTCAATGTGTCTGTAACTACGTATACATATGATATTATATTCACGTTGTATGTTCCGTTTTGACACGATGGCGTTTTGTTTATTATTATCCTAGTGACCAGGGTGGTCAACATAAAAGCTATCAGGGGTGTTGCCGGAAACTGGGCAAAGAGTAAATAATCGTGGGCGGAACCGCTGCCTAATAAATTCAAAGTTGAAAAAATTACTACCAATAAATGGAGCAGAGTTCAGCAAGCCTTTCTGAACGTTACTCATTCGAAGATCACATTCAGCAATTGGAAGGATGAACGAGGCTGCTCCTGTGCAGGATCTGACCGACATAGACATTGTCATTGAAGCTATCAACAACCTGATATTGAAAAGACCAAACTTGCTAAGCAAAAGGGCTTCTTCCAATTTCGCCATAGCAGCTTCATCATCTTTAGGCTTTTCTGAAAAAAACACAAGCGGCGTCAGGCGTCTTTAGAGTAGAATTAAGGAAAAGAGATAGCATATACTTTTTCTTTTTTCAAACTGCAGAATCGATATGTCACATGCAAATAGTTAAATTTGTCAGTTTACAAACGGCTGCGGCGTCGTCAGTTTCTAAACGCTCGCTATTTTGCAATTTGCGTTGTCAGCGTCATTTCGTAGAATTCGGCATTTTTTATTTTGTCTACTCTATTTCACCAGAAGAAATATTGTTTGTAAACAACTTTATAACCTAAAAGTGATGAAAAGTAATATTCAAAAGCATGTTTCTATCTTTAAATACATACATTTTAGTTTAAACTCATAAAAGTAAACTTCCGCACAATAATATGTTTAATTGTACATTACAAATTGCAATTGAAAATATATTTTATCACTTTTAGGTTAGAAAGTTGTTTACAAACATTATTTCTTCTGGTGAAATAGTGTATAGGCATATAGTAATTCTGTTAGAACTATTGAGGGTTGCCCCGCTTCGCTTAGCTCCCAATATGTAAACCTAACAAGCTCCTCCACGCTTCACTTGTCGTCGCACCTATTTTAAACTTTTTGGTGAAAAGCTTTTGACTTCGACTTTTTAGAAAATGCTAAAGCATTTCACAATTTGCCTTCGGCAAATTACAAAACAGCAAGCGTTTTAGAATTTGCCAAACAGTGAGCGTTTAGAAACTAATGATTCCGTTTGTAAACTGAAGAATTTATACTTTGCCTGCCAAATAAATAAGCAGACGGTTTAAAAAAAAAAAGTATTCAGAATCTTACCTTCAGTGACGACAACACTCATCTCGTTCATTTCCATTGTTTATTTTAATTACTTAATTAAGAGAAACACTATTAGTAGCACCATTAAAGATAGCATTAAAGATTATTTTAACGATAGCGTTTAATACACATAAATTCGTATTAAATATACTAAAATTGGGGCCCGTTCGAACATCAAGTTGCCATCAGCGTTTTATGTTGGTCTATAAGCACTTTCTACAAGAACAACATATGTCTACGTGTGTGTATGTGTCTACATACATATGTCTCATAATAAATATTTACTTAGGTATGTAAATTTATGTATATTTTGTTGAACTGTATAACATATTTTATCACAGTTCAGGCTGCTACGAATAATCAGATGTTCAACTCGTTTGCTCTTGGAAAATGTAATTTGCTTGACAATTTTGTACATTTTGTTTGATACTCATAAAATGTGACTTGGTTGTATGGTCGACTTTTTCAGATTTTGGTCTGTACTTTTAAAGTATAACCAATCATCCTTTTTTGATAAATCTTATCGTGTTTAAAAAATTAAAGTATAAGGGAAAAAAATCATCACTGACAATTATTCTTCCGTTACAAGAACAGTCTGAAAATATTGTTCAAAGTCAAGCTGTTTTTAGACAAAGATTAAGTAAAATTGGTTATTTCTTTGAAACCACTTTAGGAATAATTTGTGTTCTATTTAGATGCGGTGAGAGACCAGTGGCACGCACAGAACTTTTTGCTGGAAAAGCAAGCAATTGGTCAAGAATAAAAATAAAAAAATATAAAAATTTAAATATCACTTTGAAATAAAATGTATGACGCCAAGGTAGACAGTACCATAGAGTGAAAATTTCCAATACAAACTTTTTTTTTCAAAGTGATATTTAAATGTTTTCATTTTATTTTTATTGTTATTCTTGACCAATTGCTTGCTTTTCCAGCAAAAAGTTCTGTACACGCCACTGGGTGAGAGCGGGGAAAATTATAACTCACGAAGTAGGTACTTGTATGAAAACTGTATTACATAAATCAATGACATTCTATACCAATGTCATTGATATAAATGGATTATCAAGGTGTAGATAACGGAGCGGTCGCAACGACCAGCTGGGGTAGACGGTAGGAAAGGACTGTTGAACTCGTAACTGACGTGAATGCATGCAAGTGCTCTGCTAAAATAATATTGCAAATCAGAATAAGTCATGTGTAGAGATATAATTGTAATTAAAGTTTTCTTGTAAAATACATCATCTGATTTTTGTATTACATAGTTATTATTATTTTCTTGTTTATGGCTTCTGATAATGTGTGTGACTAACACATATAATTCCGCCAATGTCACGTCATAAACCAAAGCACTGTATTATATTACATGGTTTTAAAGATAGATCGGTCAAATGACTGCCCTCATTGTCAATGCATTGAATTACCTGATTTGCGAAGTAAATCTTTCAAACATATTGGCGTATGTTGTTTTTTATGTGAGATACGATCGTTCTTCGTTAGGACTTCGTTCGTTTCGTAAACAAGCACTTGTATCTCAATGTTTCACATTATGTCATAGTTGCGCAAAATACCATTTCAGACCCTCCCCTGGCCCCTACATGAAAATGAGGCTGAAATTTAAAGATTTTACCCTGGCATGTAAGGTATCATCATCTATATAAACACCCAATCACACATACTATAGCAAAAGTGTCGTGACGGTCGAAGTCTTACACTTTTTAGGGTTCCATACCCAAAGGGTGCCAAACGGAACCCTATTACTAAGCCTCCGCTGTCTGTCCGTCCGTCTATCTACAGCTTTAGCCGTTATAAGTAGTTAGTTGAAATTTTTAGAGAATATGTATTAATATGGTCTGCCTCTACCACATTTAATAATAAAAAAAAATAAAAAAAAATGGAAAGTCAAGGGGTTGACAACAAACCTCGAAAAAGTAGCATTATCTTAAAGTGTCGTACCTCCTCTGCTATGCTCTTTGTTTATGAATACTCTTTTCTCTCTTGTCAACTTCAGCTTTTATCACTTATACGCCGATGACCTGCACCTGTATTTATCTTGCATGAAGGACTTATTATCACATGCTATTGAAAAAATGAACATTGATCTCGAGTCTATTAGTGCTTGGACTGAGCAGTATGGACTATTAGTGAATCCTGCTAAGACGCAAGTCATAATGTTGGGAAGTAAGGCTTTAGTGGATAAACTTGACTTAAGTACACTACTTCAAGTCTGTTTTAATGATACACCCCTAATTACCTTACTATACTGAGGTAAAAAATCTGGGTTTTCACATCAAAAATAATATGTTCTGGGACTTACATGTGTCGGAAACCAGCAAGAAAATATTTACATCTATGCATGTCCTTAAACGCATGGAAACGCATGCACGCACACACAAGCGCACAAGTCACACGACGCCGCACTGACGCAAACCGCAGTCAATGATTCCACGCAACGCTGCGGTGTGCAGTGTGCGTGCTCCCCTCTCCCCCACGTATGCCCCTTACCGTTGACGCAAACGTCAACGGGACGAACATTCCCACAAATTCATTATTTTGACGACACGCACACCGTCCAACGCAACGTTGTGCGTTGGGATCACCAGACCAAAGCTTAAGGGGCAGGTAGTCACCAACGACCTTGAGTCGACTCGTGTCGTTACAAATATCGACAAAAACTATATTGAAATAACGTTCATATCAGCTGCACTGCATTACGACATCGCTGGATCTCTGCGTGGCGCGAAATAGGGGAAAATAGTACTTTTCACATGGACGCGACGGGCGGAATAAAACTCCATAGATGATTTTTTTAGCAATATTTTTCTAGTATTTTAGTGCAAGAACCATAATACCGTGGTTTCAAAGAAATTACCAATGTTACTTACATTACAGCCTGTAGTTATGTGCAGAGTCCTCGTACCTCGTAAATTTCACAAATATGATACACTTTAAACGAAGAAAACTTCTACACCGCGATCTAGAAACGAACAGCGCCATCTAGTGTACAAACATGGAACTTCTGACATATACTTCATATTTTTTAACAAACAGCCTGACTTTGAACAATATTTTCACACTGTTCTTATAACGCAAGTTTTTTTATTTACGGTGAATGTATTCCATCTCCAAGCGACCTCGCTCAGGGCGCGCGCGACTGCGGCGCGGAGGGATGCAAGAGAGGTGTACATATGTGGCCCTTGGGGACGGCTACATGTTTGTCCACTTTGGCATGGAGACCCTCGCTCGGACCATGGGGACCAGAAGCGCGACGACTCTTTAAGGAGGTCTCGTTGCGCCTGATCGACACCTCCGCTAACCCAAGAGCTAGAGCATACTTTGGTCAACGGATTAGCCTCGCGATCCAGCGAGACAACGCCGCCAACCTCTTGGGTACTTTTCCCAATGACGGCAGCGATCTGGCTAGCATATTTAATTTAACTTAAAATTTTAATAGGTGCCGAAAATTTCATTTTGAATTCGATTTGAAAATAGAATTTTAATTTTAGTTATACAGTAATTTTATTTTTGAATTACTTAATTTAGTTTACATTGCTATAATTACATAAAAGTTGTAAAACATAATCCCATCAAAAACATAAAATGTACAAAAATGGCAAGTCTCGCAACGCAATCCTTCCACCGTAAAAAGTTGTGAGATCTTATGTAAAGCCAAGTCTGCTATTTTAGTTTTTATGGAAGCACCTTTTCATTAAAGTTAGTATGGGAGCACCTATTTAACAAATTTATCAGTAATTGTTACCTATTTAGTTACCTACCAACATTAAGTGACTGTATTAATATTAGTCATCTTTATTTCTCTAATAAAATATAGTGACTTCGCAATCGCACAGCAACATATACAACATATCAGCTACCTAATACCAATTTATTAACGATTTGAGAAGATATTTCTACGCATCAGTGCTTTATTTGTGCTCTGCGATTGCAAAGTCACCATATTTTATTAGGAAATAAAGATGACTAATATTAATACAATCACTTAATGTTGGTAGATAACTAAATAGGAAACAATTAATGATAAATTTGTTAAATAGGTGCTCCCATACTAACTAAAATGAAAAGGTGCTTCCATAAAAACTAAAATAGCAGACTTGGCTTTACATAAGATCTCACAACTTTTTACGGTGGAAGGATTGCGTTGCGAGACTTGCCATTTTTGTACATTTTATGTTTTTGATGGGATCTCATTTCTTTTTGTAGGTAGTCGTCCTTTTTTTCTTCTCGGGTAATATTTTTTGCACGTCAGCTGCGGATTTTCTTAAAACCCACTCCCTTTAACTGATCATTAGGACATACTCCTGAGAAACTAGTATCGGGAAGGAGCACTTCATAATGACCACCTAAGAAACTACCAAAGAATCTTAAACGTTTCATTGGCGTCCCAGGATCGCCACCAAATGATCCTCTCAAACGGCCATTTTCGTAAACCTCGAACATAAATGGATACAAAGCGGTGGCTGCCATAAGTTCGGATACGGAACCGTAGGTGGTAGTTTTCATCATTGCTGTCGAGTACATGTGTCTCCACGCTCTTCACACGTATAAAGTTGCATTTCATCCCAATGCGCTACCACATACTCGACTACCGCACACCTAATGTCATATGACGACTTAATGTTCCCATACATAGAGAATGACAAAGAATGGAACAAACATGAACCATCTCCAGGTATAGGGACAACTAGGTGTGGACAAGGATTTTCATTTATGTACAATATTTCAGGTTCCATTGCAATATTAATTTTTACGGTAAGTTATTATTACTATTATCCACAATTAGATGCAACAGGCAAGTTAAAATTTCTTTTGACCATGAAGTGAAAGGAAGTGTCAGTCTAAACCACAGAGTACATTATTATGTCTAAACCTCTCAGAATAATGAGCTAAACCTGGTCTTTTTTGAATGACACACGATTACATAGACATTTCAATATACCTACATCATAGAGGATGCATATACAAATAAAACAACATTAGCCGCTTTATTTTTCCTTTAATATATTTAAAGCTTTACTTGATAAATAACCTTTTACCTTGATTTTTAGGGTTCCGTATCATTAGGTTCCGTGACCCTATTACTAATCCTCCGCTGTCTATCCATCTATCACATGGGTCTACAGCTTCAGCCGTTATAGGTAGCGCGTAAATATTTTCACATAATATATGTTACATTGTCCTCTATCACGGCAAATAATAATATGGCCCCTATCACAGCATAAAAAGTTCAATAAATGGAAATCCAAGGGGGGTCCAATTATTCGATGTTATTTGTTTCAGCTCTATCTTTATAAAACAACAATTTTGGGCATATAAATATGAGAGTTCCGTATTCAAAAGGTGCTGATTTGTTTGTCAGGCGCTACCATTTTAGCGCCTTATTTTTTGTCGCCTTGATGTTGCTATGTCATCTTTATTGTTGGTATTTACCATAATGATTTGGGGTTTCGTACCCATATTGTGTGATGGTAGTACGGAACCCTTCGTGAGCGAGTCTGACTTGCACTTAGCCGGTTTAATAGCGACTTAATTACGAAATGTTGATATTTATCTTCTTAAATAGACTAAATGTGTTTTAGGGTTCCTTACCCAAAGCACAAATTATTATAACAAAGACTCTGTCGTTAGAACGGTTATACATACAAGTACCTATAAGTTGAAAATTTAGGCAGACTACTTTAAAGTAAAATAAGAAATAATAAAAATTAGGGTTCCTTCCTAAAAAGGTACCGAATTGTTTGTCAGGCGCTACCGTTTTATCGCTTTGTTTTTTGTCGCCTTGATGGTGCTATGGCATCTATGTTGTTGCAATTTACTTTTAGGGTTCCATACCCGTATTGTGTAGGGGTACGGAACTCTTTATGCGCGAGTCGGATTCGCACACTACCGTTTTTTTAGTGACTTAATTACGAAATGTTGATATTTTCTTCTTAAATAGACTAATATTGTGAATATGTGGAACATTATAAGCCACCCTTTTTAGGGTGCCTTACCCACGGAACAGATTATTATAACAAAGGCTCTATCTTTAGAACGGTAATACAACATACAAGTAAAAGTTTAAACTTTGGGCAGTCTGTAGTAAATACTTTAAAGTAAAATAATGAAAATTTGGGTCCCGTACTAAAAAGGTACCGAATTGTTTGTCAGGCGCTACCGTTTTATCGCTTTGTTTTTTGTCGCCTTAATGTTGCTATGGCATCTATATTGTTGTTATTTACTTTTAGGGTTCCATACCCGTATTGTGTAGGGGTACGGAACTCTTTATGGATGAGTCAGATTCGCACTTTACCGGTTTTATTTTTTAGTTTTCGCACTTTAACTTTAACGTAGAATTTTTCGTTTTAGGCGTCTTTAATGCAAAGCAGCATACCAGCAACGTCATCTAGTGTCATACAAATTTATAGATGCAGCTGGAAACATACATTTTGTATAGACTTTGTATGGAAATATTAAATTACCAACCGCAAATAACATTTTTATATTTTTTTGTTGCAATGTACACTTAACACTTACCGCATACAAAATTTCAAGTTTGTAGGCCTGCTAGAACACCTTTAGACTTTTGATGATGTGTCAGTCAGTCAGTGACAAAATAAGGGAACTTTGACTTGGGATATTTCGTAATCAAATATAGGTACAAAGTTGTAATTTGGGGTCAGAAGTAGGATCAGTAAGTACTCTTGGTTCCTGAAATTTCAGACTTCTAGCTTCACCCACAACGAAGATACAGGGGGGTTGAAAGTGCCGTGAGTTGCTTCGAGAAAAGGATGGTACGGCCGTTCCGCGTTTTTTCTGCGAGACTTTGCGGGGGCACTGCCGTGCCCCCAGATCTTAAAAAAAACTTTTTTTTTCTTATACTTAAAATAACACTATTTTTTTTTTCATAATTTTGAAATATCTCATAAGAGAAATATCGTTATCAGTGAGAGTAATTTTCGGATGACGCTGGAACAGGCGCCTTAACCGTGCGATAAGGAAACTCGTTTTACAGTAAAATTAATTTTCAAAAAGTCTCTTCTGACCAGTCAGTATTTTTTTATAAAAATTACATCGTCACGACTTAAATAATCTCCGAAGAGGTGTCAGAGGTGTTTCCGAGTATGGTCACCCACGTTTAAAGGACAATTATTAAATCCAAGCGTTATGGGTGGTAATCCCTATCGCTGTACGTACTTCAGGCACAATCCAGATTTTCCGAAGCACCAGAGCGTTCAAAATATCAAACTCAGTAGGCTAATAATATTATATCATCCTGTATAGCAGATAGCAGTGTTAATCAATCATTATAAACCATCTAATAAATAGCAGTTAGCAGTGTAAATCATTATACTACATCTAATAAATAGCAGTTAGCAGTGTAAATCGTTACATTCCATCTAATAAATAGCAGTCAGCAGTGTAAATCGTTACATTCCATCTAATAAATAGCAGTTAGCAGTGTAAATAATTATATTCCATATAATAAATATCAGTTACCAGTGTAAATAATTCTATTCCATCTAATAAATAGCAGTTAGCAGTGTTAATCGTTATATTCCATATAATTATATGTAAACTTATTGTAATAAAATAACCTGGTGGGTAATCTTAACTAGTCCTTATGATGGTGGCATTAAAAATATATTTGATTGATATCTACAAAAGTAACTTACAGAACTTACTAAAACATGAAAAAAAAACAAAATGTGGAAACATTATTAAAAAGATGATAACTGTCATTGTTTGATTTCGACACGTTTACAACAGATTCCAAGAAGCGTAAAAGAGAAAGGGATGGCATGTACTACATTCATAGTTAGAACATACATGCGGAGTATGTGTGGTTTTACATTGAATGATAGAGTGAAAAATATCAACAAACGGGATTGTTGCGGCCTGAAAGAAGATGTAGTGACTAGAATAAAAAAGGAATGCTTCGGTGGTTTAGATTTGTAGAATTTATGAATTAAAGTAGAGTGACAAAAGAAATGTATGGTACGCAAGTCGAAGGTAGAGCTAAACCAGAGGGCCTATTATGTACCTTTAGTTGCCATTTAAACTGGGTGCCTATCATCAAAAACATACATACACTATCGAATTCCGATTGTCTAAGGATATGTTCGCACTTGAACTGACGACACAGTTCGTAAATAGTTCAATTCCGACTAATACCAATTTTGAAAGTTCCATTTTAAGCTATGTTTTTGATGATAGGCACCTAGTCCAGTTGGCAACTAAAGATACAGAATAGAGGGGCAGGCCGCCCTAGAAGGACGTATGCCGATCAAATGAGCAACTTATTGAAGAAGGGCAATGTCAAAAGTATCCGGAATAGAAAAGCTTGTATGACTAAGATTGATAGATGCGAAAGAAGCGTGTAAGGATTGTAGCAAATAGAAATCTGTAGTCTATGCCTACCTTCTGGCAGACAGGCGTAAGTAGATGTATGTATAGTTCGAATTATTTAAACAGCTGCCTCGTCAAAATGTGGTCACGCTTCAATTTCGGACATGTAAATGCAAATGTGCAATGGCTACTGAAAATACATCCTAGTTTACGCTCATACAATTACGTCATTTCACTAAATTTGCTTTCGCAAGAAGACGTTTCTTCTGTGTCTTAATTTGAAGTAGTTGAGTTGGGCCATTTTGCATGTGAATAATTGAATTACATAAGTTTAAAACAAATTATATAAAATTTTAAAACAATAATAATTAATTAAATAATAATAATAAATTGTAATATTTCGGTAAATTTAGTAATGAAAGTGACACAAATAAGCCTTGAAACAGCTGAAGGTAAGAAATTCAAACGTCAACATAACTGACACGTTTGGCAGCGGAGTTGTTTAAAACCCGCCTTCTTCTAATTAATGGAATCAGAATACTTATATTCAAAATTTACTCAGTAATTTCTCAACAAAACCTTATTACTTATGTTTTGTGTAAACTGTCATCGCAAAGTTTCCATTGGTTTCTGTAATTTACAGAACCAGTGGAAAGAGCGGTTTAGCAACCGATTGTGAAAAACCCGCTTTTTTTCTAAGTAATCGAAACAGAACACTTGTATTAAACATTCACACAATAGTTCCTCAACAAAACCTTTTGTGTAATCTGTCATCGCAAAGTTTCCATTGGTTTCTGTTATTTACAGAACCAGTAAAAAGAGCGGATTATCAGCTGATTATGAAAAACCCGCTTTTTTCTAATTATTCGAAACACAATACTTGTGTTAAAAATTTACACAATCACCTTTGTTTTGTGTAAACTGTCATCGCAAAGTTTCCATTGGTTTCTGTTATTTACAGAACCAGTAAAAAGAGCAGTTTAGCAGCTGATTGTGAAAAACCCGCTTTTTTCTAATTAATTGAAACAGAATCGAAACATTTAAAATTTACACAATAATTCCTCAACGAAACCTTGTTACCTATAGGTATGTATTGTGTATGCTGCCATAGCAGAGTTTCTATTGGTAAGTTGAGTAAATTTTGAATATACGTGTTCTATTTCGATTAATAATTAGAAAAAGGCGGGTTTTTCACGATGCGGCTGCTAAACGGGTCTTAAAGAAAACAATGTTTAAAATTTACAGTAAAGGCCGACGATGTTGATCCGATGGATAAAATTGAAGAGGCTCTTCTGTTGTGCAGATTTGGGCGCTTCAATATAAAACTGTTGGTTGCAGCGTTGACAACTGCGTTGGCGCAAGCTACTGCCCTCATTAGCTCTGCTTATATTCTTCCTAATTCAGAATGCGACTTACACATGAGCTATGTACAGAAGGGACTACTGAATGCTGCTCCATCTTTTGGTAACATTTCTGTCTTTTCTACAATGAATTTTAAAAAAACTTACTTCGGTACTACGGTTGAAACTGTACAATGAGGTAATTACAACATCAAAAGCGGTTTTATAAGTACCTACAACTACCGCGATTCTGCACTGTGACTGGCCCAATTTATTATAACACCGCTAGAGAGCCAATAAACAACAGTGAAAAGAAATAGGTCCCGTCCTTATTTCTTAAGCCCGCACCCTTCATCGTTGTGGCTTCTGATTGGCTCAAAGTGAAATTGTTTTTTATGGTCGTTATAAAGTGTGTGCAACTGGACATGATTAAACATTGAGACACTCGTGCAAAACTATTACGAAACGAACAAAGTAAGAACAAGCAGTCGTTGCCCAATGTCTCGCATTTTGCCAATAATTGTTGAAACATCAATATTGATGAAAATTACATCACTTGTAAATAAAAATGAAAATTCCAAAAATATTTTTTTTCCACAAATATTATTTTTATTTAATTCATTTATTTTCATTTTCTTCATGATACTGAAATTGTAGACAATATTTCAAAGCGTAGAAAAAGAAAAATTGTTCTATTCACACATAGAACCAAAAGACACTGAAAACTTTAAATGGGTAAAACTAAGATATGTTGGTAAATTCTCAGAAAAAAATAGTAGATTATAAAATGCATGTAATAGCATGTAATAACAAAGACCGTGTCCCAAAACTGGATGACCGTGGTGTTTTTAAATTAGAATGTGAGTCATGCAAAAAAAGGTTATATTGTTCAAAAAATTTAGAACCAGGATACATGAACATCAGATCATAGAAAAATAAGAAAAATTACTCAACTTTTGCGGAACATCTCAATTCATCAAACCATTCCTTTGATCCAAAACACAGCGTAAAAATTGTACGTAAGGCACACAAAAGTACAAATTTAAATTATTTGGAAGCATTAACAATAAATAATTATCAATAACCATGTAGATAGTATTTTAAATGACCAGTTAGAATTAAATTCATCAGCACTACGGACATATTTTAAATAATGTAAATAAAAAATGTTTAATGTATAATTTTGGTTCTTTGTATTATTAGTTTTATGTTTTTATAATTTTATATTTAACATTATTTAAAATTACATTGAAAACATTTTAATACAGTCCTAACCTTGTCATCGTAAACTCATTTTGAATTGCAAGCTGTAGTGATTTACTTTGTTTACCATCTTTGATGTTTATAAATTAATACTAAAATTAATAATTTGTTGGCCCGAGGATGTGTCATACGAAACCGGTCGCCTAAAGAAAAATAAAAATAAATATTTGTGTAGTTAAAGTACAAGAATTTTGGGTATAATTTATGTCATTAATTTTGTGATAGGTGGGTTCTTTAGATGATGACGATAAGATGATTGTTGGGGGGGGGGGGTGTCAAAATCGATGACGTAATATATGGACGGCCCTCGACTTCACAATTATACTGAAACCACGGTCTCTAAATTAGAATTCCGTACTCAGATGGTTGGTGCCAAATTGTTTGTTAGTTTGTTACGTATCAGGCGCGCGTTTTTGTTATTTATTAAATTTTTAGGGTTCCGTACCACAACACAATAAAGGTAAACGTCAGCAGATTAAACAGCATTTTTAAGTTTGTTTTGATAAAACCATGACCAATTTGTGCATAAAATTTTAAACTCTTCTATTATTAACTTTCATTGAACTATTGGCGTGAAGCCGACTGCTAGCCAAGCCGACTGCGCGAACGCTCTACAGTGACAATAAGCCGACAATGCACTCCTGCGCTCCACAACTCATTACTCGAACACTCACTCGAATTAGATATATTTGCTGACCCTATGTATAGTACTAAATATATAATTGTATAAATAATATTTTCAAGCCTTTTCTTTGGCCTTTTATTGTTTTAAATAGATTACAATTATGTTTTAAATAGATTATATTTTTTATTTACATATTCGACTGACGACGGCCACAATTTGGCCGAAATATATTTCGAAATCAATTAATACTTTTTTAATTACATATTATAATATATTTAAAACAATTAAATATATAAGTAACTACTTCCTTACTCTTAGTTTATTTGGGTTAAGCACTACTCTATGATTTATTTATTGTATTATTTTATGTTAGGTTATTATAAGTGTGAACTGTGAACGCTGCATACTTTATAAGTTTATATTATTAATATTACTAAGTACCCAGCTAGTAAGTGTCTCCTGTCTGTAAACTTATTTTGTTCATACATTAATGATTCTATGATTCTATTTGAATAGCTACAGACCAAAATCTTTTTCACTTTTACTCGTACTTTCTAAACCGTATTGTGTGGTGGTACTAGAACCCGTTGTGCGTGAGTCTGACTCGCAATGGCCGGTTTTTTATTTATTTGTGTTGTAATGCTATGGGTATTACCAATAAAGGAATCGAAATTATCTTCGCTTGGTAAAATGTTTTCTTTTTCTCAGGTATGATGTCTACAATAGCTATATCTGGATTTTTATCTGACGCTTTCGGCAGAAGAACGTTTCTAATCGGCGGAAGTTTGGGAATTAGTTTATGTTGCATTCTGGAAGGATCTAGTCAAAAATATTGGATGTTAGTATTGTGGAAGTTCCTTGAAGGAATAGGGTAAGTTGTTTAAACATTGTCAAAATGTCAAACTTCATTTTAGTTCAGAGGTCAAAATTCTTACTTTTTGACACCAATTCTTTCTTTCTTTAGTCGCGATCTCAAAAAGTCGGCATAATTGAATGTGAATGAATATTTTGATGAAATAAAAGCTTTCGTCTACTAAATGAAGGTAATTGCAATATCAAAAGCAGTTTATAAGTACCTACAAGTACCTACATTGTTTATTCGATGTTATAATATTACACTATAACACCGCGATACTGCGAACGAAACTGGGAGACATGGTCATATTTAAGGAGAGAAAAAATTAAACGAATACAGAGATTTTAGAAATGTTCAAGTTTATTGAGAAGCTCTTCAGTGAGGTCCAGATGACAAGAGTCCACATAATCTGAAATGGGAAGAAGAAAATATTGCGCTAGCATAATTTTGGTTTTGATTGGCAGAAAGTTTTGCAGACGATCAGTGCATGTAAAGTAGCATACATCTTTCTGCTTAGAGATCCACATAAGGATCCCATGATAATATTTTGTCAAACGTCACTCCCAAGTTTTTACAGTATCATTATACGGTATGACATTACTACTAAAAATTACCTTGTCCGTAGTGGTCATTATCTACCTTAGCTAACATTCTTGAGCTACAAATAATGATAGCTTGTGACTTGCCTGGGTTTATTAGAAGAACGAAAGCTTTTGCCCACTTGGCTAGTTTGTCTAAATCTTTATTCAAAGAGTCAATTGCATCATTCAGGCTCTCCACAGGTGCATTAATATAGAGTTGCAGGCTATCAGCGTAGGTAGGCGGAGGTAGTCATGTATGTAACCTATTAGTATGTAGTATATAGGATGTTTGGTCGGCCGGCCGGTTGGTGAACATTGAACCTTGTTTCTGGTCCCTGGCCGGGTCTCCGGTATGAGTTCGGGCGGTTGATTGGATTTCACCTTGTATAATATAAATTTGTACCTATCATTTTAATCTACTTTTTTTTGCTACATAAATTAAATAAACCTTTAATTTAGTTCATGTACATTTATTATTTTATTACATAATTTTTTTTAGATTAAATTTGACGTTTAAAAAGTGTATTATGTATACCTATTTTGCAAAACAAACTATTTGAATTTTAATTGAAATTTGAATAGAAGTGGTAGTGAGAATATAACTGTTTGGCAAGGATGTTGATGAATATCGAAAAAAGTAGCGGAGACAAGACGCCACCCTGTGGTACACCAGCTGTTTATGAGCACCAATCTGAGGATACATCGTTGACTTTTACGCACTTTTGGTGACCGTGAAGATATGATTCAAACCCGGAGATGACGACTGGAGAAATGTTAAGGGTGCGTAACGCCCCTAGAAGTTGATTAAAGTCTACCAAGTTGAAAGCATTGCTAAAATCGAGCAATATAAGAACTGTAAGATGTTGCTTGTCCATATTTAATTTTAAAAGGATATTTTCGGTGACTTTGACTAGGGCTGTTACAGTGCGTGACCTGTGCGAAAACCTGAATGTAACGGGTTAACCAAATTATTTTGGGAAAGAAAATCACTTAACTAAATATGGACAAGTTTAGGACTTTGGCTAGAAAGGAAAGGATTGATATGCGGCGGTAATTTTGAAAGGAAGTAGGATTAATGATCTTAGGCAGGGCGATGACGAAGGCTTGTTTCCACGTAAAAGGAAAAACGTTGCTAACCAAGGAGTCATTAAATAGTTGTTTGAGAGGAAGCAGCAACACGTCAAAAATGGGTATGATCATATCTAGGCCTATGTTATCGCAACCTACCGCCTTTGAGGAGATGGAAATGATACACTTCTTAACATCCTCCGCTTTTCCATAAAAACAAAAGGTTCATGCTCAGGAGATGGCAGATTATTAAAATAATTGAAAGAATTAGTTTTGTTTGATTCATTAACGATGGTTGGAGGAGTTGTGAAGAATGTATTGAGACCATTAAGATCATTACCAGGTGAAGATACGAAAAATTTGCCACCTCCTAGAGTATTGAGAAATTGCCAAATATTTCTATTGTTACATTTATCTATAGAGGAGTGAATATGACGTCTTTATGTATCTCTTCACACTCTATTGCATCTATTCATGTACTCTTTAAATAAGCAAAGGTAGGGTTAGCCTGGGATTGAGCACTTGCATGGTCACACAATGCTTGAAGTTTTTTTATTTTTGGTGTAAGCCAAGAAGCTGGAGAATATTTAACTGTGACCGGTCTAAGGGGTGCATGCTTAGCATACAAATCTGTGACAATTTTATTAAAAACCATTGTTTTTGATTAACATCAAAGTGTCAATGTAAGCCGACCAGTCAATGTTGTATCTGTAAGCAGGCTTAAAGCAGCGCATCTCTGTCAACCGCACCAAAATTACGCAGCAGAAGAGAATTTTTTACATGTTTAGGGGGGCCGAATTTTGTAAGAGAGATAAACAAGGTGACGATGAGAGAAACCAGCTGCAGGAAACTGACCGTATGCTGCCACACGACCAGTAGAGGACCTAATTATTAAGTGTAACAAAGATGGAACACAATTCAGAGAGAAATGAGTGGCTGAGAGCGGTAAGATGTTCAAATTAAGGGAACTAATAAGAGACTGCAGCTTCGCTGAACGACAGTCATGTTTCAGGATACAGGTATTGAAATCACCCAAAATAATTGTATGGTCGTAATGTGGACAGAATTTGTCAAGAAGATTTTCGAAAAAAGAAAATTAATAAGAACTTTCCTGAAATTAAGGGTACCTAACTTCGAGAAACAGATGCTCAGCTGATTCGGAGTATGCTGAAGGAGATTGACGTAAAATGTTTTTAATTGACTTAAAATATTAAATTATTTAGGAAGTTTAAAATGACCAACTTAATTAGACTCTGTAGTTACATAGAGTTTAACAGATCGTAAGTGTCAAGTTAAGTTAGTCCGTATTGGAATTCTGACCATAATGTTTTTAGGGTTCCGTACCATCACACAATAAGTTTACGGAACCCTTTGTGCGGGAGTCCGACTCGCACTTGACCGATATTTTTACTTTTTAGAGCAAGCTTGGCTAACGCCACTTCGACAACAATGATAGCAGAGTTTACACATAAAGGTGCAAGGGACAAAACTTTAGTGTGTTTCATGTTATTTAGCGCAATTGCTCATGTAGTTGTCACTCTCCTATCTTGGCTTATTTTAACAAGAAGTTGGCATTTCATAATTTGGAATGGCTATTTTGGTAAGTGGTTTATTTAATATCTATACATATGTAGTGTGTCCCGCGACAAAATGCTCAGACGAAAAGGAGTGAAACTAAACCACAATTGATCGTCAAAATATTAAAAAAAAAATTGAAAATATCATTGTTCTATAAATCGACGTTGTAAAAAATAATGTCATAAGTTTTGATTTGTGATCATGCTTAAGAAAGACGTTGCATACCAAATCGAAAATAAATCATAATCAACTACCATTACCATAAAAATAATATCCTAAAACATTTTATTTTTTTATAATTTTCTTTCAGTTATAGTTGATCTTTTCCAAATAATGTCCCTGTTACGCCGTATTTTATTCCTGTTTATCATTTCCTTTTCCATTTATTTTCTAATGAAAAAAGTTGCAACGTTCTATCATAAATACAACAATTTCCACGAGCGGTTAACAAAAAGCACTGCACTTGCGTCCCAAACAAAGACGCTTAGATGGAGAATTTTTTCAAGAAATCAATGATGACAATCAATTTTGGTTAATTTTTTAATCTGCGAACTTTATTTTAAAAAACTTTGCATCTGAATTAAAATTATATTACTTATTTGAATTTGACACAAATATACAATGCTTATGTATATAAGTTTATAATTATTATGTATAGTTTATGTATATTATGAGTAAATGTAAATACTTTATAATTATGTGTATGTATATACTTTGTAAAGGTATCGTATGATAGGTATATATACATATTTATGTATTGATATACCTTTTGTATAGCTTGACCATAACCGCTTTGCCCCGCCTTATGAACTTTGCACACATCTTAAGATATGTTTCTCTTTTCCCCATACCGCTTTACGACCCACCTCTCTTCAAAAGGTGCGAGATGGCGAGATATTCAAAAGTGTATAAACTTAGGCTTGTTTACATGAACGACGTCTGTATTTCTCTCTTTTTTTATTTTCAGTATAGATCAAAATTATACAACTTGCTAAACTTTGCGTAAAAACGAGGCAATATTCACGATACCCTAACAACTAAATATATTTTTATTTATGCATTTATATAATAATATTATAAATCTTGAGAAATATCCAGGCATAAAGGGGCCTCGTAATTGGTGAACGTGAGGCTGTCTGAAATACCAATGTATGGGGACAGTGAATTTGTTACAATAAGTCAAAAATAGATGTGGCGATGAGCGAAGCGAAACTTGTGTTAGGTTGCTGGTGACCATAAATGACAGTGGGCAAACTTGTATGGGAATTGGTCCAAGCGCCGCCAAGATTAACATAATGTAATCCACAAGCAAACAGAACCCAATAAAAGTAAAAATAAAATGTAAGTATTCGTTAGGATTTTTACGTTCGCAAAAACTTTCGTCAGCGCTCCGTGTCAATTAAAAGAACAGAAATACGGAGGTTGTAAAACATAATTAGTCAAATCTCGAAATCTCTTGGATAGATTTTGATGGGGTTCTGTTTGCTTGAGCACTACATTATGTCCTTTCGTTTAAAATATGTCTTGATTTTTGCGGCGCTTGGACCGAATTTGCCCACTGTCACTTGGGAGCTCCTCTCAATTTGCTTCCTAAAAATTAACTATATATTTATTTATATTTAAGGAAAACTAACAGCACAAAGTAACTTAAAAAATAAACAGATTGAACAATTTACAGCCAATTAAAAGGTTCCACTAATAGTAACATAATAAAAAAATTAAAAAAAACTAATGCAAGAAAACAGTAACGATAACCAACTGACGCTATTAAAATTTGAAATTTAGAAATCTATCTGTGAAGAACTACAGGGGTCGTCCTACTCCACTGCACTTCGCTTAGTTTCCGAATTTATGATCTACAGCAACCTGACACGCTCGATTCGCTTGTAGACGCACCTATTTTTGAGGTTTTGTTAAAAAGTTATTGATTATATTACAATTCGTGTCCGTTGCTCGTCTATTATATTAAAATCTGACCGTTTTATAATCCAACTGTGATGCGTATTTAGTGAAATTGTCGAAAACTCTTTGATTCATAATTTCACTGAATCTTTCAAGTGAAATTATAATAAAATAAATTGACTTGTGAATTATTGTACGAGCATGAAACAGACACGATGAACAAATGTCCGTGCAAAATTAATTTAAAAATGTACCTGCAACATATATATTTATCTGTTGTATATTTCAGAACTACATTCATAGAATATATATTTGTATATAAGTTCAATATGGGGCGTGCTAGCTGCAGTGCTGCAACATATCTATTTATCTGTTGTATATTTCAGAACTACATTCATAGAATATATATTTGTATATAAGTTCAATATGGGGCGTGCTGGCTGCAGTGCTGCAACATATATATTTATCTGTTGTATATCTCAGAACTACATTCATGGAATATATATTTGTATATAAGTTCAATATGGGGCATGCTGGCTGCAGTGCAATATTATATCTGTTGTATATTTCAGAACTACATTCATAGAATATATATTTGTATATAAGTTCAATATGGGGCTTGCTGGCTGCAGTGCTGCAACATATATATTTGTCTGTTGTATATTTCAGAACTACATTCATGGAATATATATTTGTATATAAGTTCAATATGGGGCATGCTGGCTGCAGTGCTGCAACATATCTATTTATCTGTTGTATTTTTCAGAACTACATTCATGGAATATATATTTGCATATAAGTTCAATATGGGGCATGCTAGCTGCAGTGCTGCAACATATATATTTGTCTGTTGTATATTTCAGAACTACATTCATGGAATATATATTTGTATATAAGTTCAATATGAGGCATGCTAGCTGCAGTGCTGCAACATATATATTTGTCTGTTGTATATTTCAGAATTACATTCATGGAATATATATTTGTATATAAGTTCAATATGAGGCATGCTGGCTGCAGTGCTGCAACATATATATTTGTCTGTTGTATATTTCAGAACTACATTCATGGAATATATATTTGTATATAAGTTCAATATGGGGCATGCTGGCTGCAGTGCAATATTATATCTGTTGTATATTTCAGAACTACATTCATAGAATATATATTTGTATATAAGTTCAATATGGGGCATGCTGGCTGCAGTGCTGCAACATATATATTTATCTGTTGTATATTTCAGAACTACATTCATGGAATATATATTTGTATATAAGTTCAATATGGGGCATGCTGGCTGCAGTGCAATATTATTTTCTCCCAGAAAGTCCAAAGTTCCTTTTATTAAACGGACAAAGTGATGAAGCTTTGGAAGTTTTGGTGAATATGTTTAAAGAGAATACAGGAAAGCCAAAGAAATATTTTCCCGTAAGTTAACATGTACATTTCAGGTGATTTTGATACAATAAAAATTAAACAAGAGACTTCATAAGTGGTCAGCAATAAGGTTTAGCAAAAGTTTCCACAAAATGAAAAAAAAAAATACTGGTTTTTCCAAACCAGTCGACCCGGGGTTGAGCATAAAAACTATGGAAACACAAAATACTTGTGTCCATACTTTTTATATACCCTTCTCAGAAATCTGGGGCCTTATTGTCTAACTTCAATATCTATCAATATCACTTTCAAAGGCATCGTGATTGGCTAAAAATTGTGAATGATGTGTTATTTCTAGCCTTTCACGTTAAGTTAGAAAGAGCTAGCGATAGATGCTGAAGACAGTAAGACCCCAAATCTTTCTTTATTTAAAGTAGTCTATACATCGAACCAATCTTTGATATCCGTTTTACACTACAATTTCAATAGAATGATTATATTGAAATGTTTTATTCTATTATGCAAAAGCCTAGTAGCGTCTACGTCTATGTCAAAATTTAAGCCCTTGGTATAAACCAAATAGAAAACAGGTATTTAAATCAACAAGAACTCTTTAAAACAAGAAACTAATAACAAACAAAAGCATAACTAAGTAAGCCCAACACAACATAAAGATCAATGTATAGAAACAAAAATTCAACAAATCACAGAACAAAATTAAGAACGTCGACAAAACTTGACAGAACTAAAATAACAAAATCAACATACTTAGCGGAACTATACAAGAAATCGAAAAAGATTTTTTATTCTTATATATAAACAGGGTGGAAAAAAATTTAGGGCCCTGGAGGGGGTACTAGGTATTATTAAAACTCGCGTGAGCTGACATACTAAATTATTATTACATACGGCTTGAACACTCACGTGTGATTGTTGTTGACTATATGCCAACCGTTTCACCGATACAATTTCGGCATTATCAAGGCGAGTGTCGTTCTTAGGACGACGACGCGGCGTTCACCGTCGTTGTCAAACGGGCACTGGCAGCCGCCGATCGGCGAGCCGCACGCATTGCTCGTGCGCTGAGCGTTGGCTGCGTCGTCGATAGGGGTGGGATGGTGGATGCACTTGATTTCTTTGATTGTTCCAATTGTTTGTTATTAGGGGCGGTTATTAAACAAAACGAACTCACAACATCGTCACTGTCACTGGGCACTGTCCTAAAGTTGCTCGATCCATCGAGAACCGGTTTCCAAGACGGAGCCAGCTGCCAACCATGATCCCTGTTGAAGTTGGGATTACGACTTATCTCGATGGCTTCGTGTATTTTGCGAGGAATGGTATATTTCTCCTTCACTAATACTGTAGCCTTGTCGAAACGGATGAAGTGGGTCGTATCCGAACTTAGTGCATGTTCTGCTACTGCTGACCCGTTAATGTCCAGTTTCTTCATGGATCGAATATGTTCAGTCAGTCTTGTGGACACGTTGCGCTTGGTTTCTCCTATGTAGCTTTTTCCACAATCGCACGGGACTTTATAAACTCCAGGTGTGTTGAGAGGGTCTCGGTCCTTTGGGGATCTCAGCCAGTTCCGTAGTTTGGTGGGGGCTCGGAAGATAGTCTTCACACTGTACTTCCGGCGAAGCAGGTGTCCAATCCTATCTGTTACGCCTCTCACAAAGGGCAAGTAGATCGGAGCCCTCTCAACAACGGATGGACGATGGTGGGTTGATGGAGTCGCAAGCCGGTTACTGTGTCTCCAATTATACCCATTGGCCTCCAGTACGTGTCTTACGTGGGTCAGTTCAGCATCCACATACTGTGGGTCACATAACCGCAACGCTCGATTTATTAAGGTACGAGGCCCTGACGCAAGGTGAGAAGGGTGGTGATGAGAATCTGCTTTCAAGTAATGATCCGTGTGTGTGGGCTTCCTGTAAACGGTATGCGCCAAACGACCGTTGGGTCCACGAATGATTAAGACGTCCAGAAATGCTAACCTGCCATCCCTCTCACACTCAACCGTAAAGGAAATTTTTGGATGGATGTTATTCAAATGTTCTGTCAATCCAGCTAACTTGTTTTTATTGACTACCGCGAAAACATCATCCACGTACCGCCACCAGTATCTCGGTTTATCACGCGCACTCTGCAGCGCTTTCTCCTCAAACCACTCCATAAAGATGTTCGCTACTACAGGTGCAATAGGTGAACCCATAGCCACTCCGTCTACTTGTAAGTAAAAGTTTCCGCGCCAGACAAAATAACCACTACGTAAACAAAACTCTATGCAACTCATGTACTCAGTGGGTATGTCATTGCCGTTTATGAGAGATCCCCAAGGGACCGAGACCCTCTCAACACACCTGGAGTTTATAAAGTCCCGTGCGATTGTGGAAAAAGCTACATAGGAGAAACCAAGCGCAACGTGTCCACAAGACTGACTGAACATATTCGATCCATGAAGAAACTGGACATTAACGGGTCAGCAGTAGCAGAACATGCACTAAGTTCGGATACGACCCACTTCATCCGTTTCGACAAGGCTACAGTATTAGTGAAGGAGAAATATACCATTCCTCGCAAAATACACGAAGCCATCGAGATAAGTCGTAATCCCAACTTCAACAGGGATCATGGTTGGCAGCTGGCTCCGTCTTGGAAACCGGTTCTCGATGGATCGAGCAACTTTAGGACAGTGCCCAGTGACAGTGACGATGTTGTGAGTTCGTTTTGTTTAATAACCGCCCCTAATAACAAACAATTGGAACAATCAAAGAAATCAAGTGCATCCACCATCCCACCCCTATCGACGACGCAGCCAACGCTCAGCGCACGAGCAATGCGTGCGGCTCGCCGATCGGCGGCTGCCAGTGCCCGTTTGACAACGACGGTGAACGCCGCGTCGTCGTCCTAAGAACGACACTCGCCTTGATAATGCCGAAATTGTATCGGTGAAACGGTTGGCATATAGTCAACAACAATCACACGTGAGTGTTCAAGCCGTATGTAATAATAATGGGGTACTAGGTATTGTTAATAAAGAACTTGTAATAAATATTTAATTTCATGGGTATCTCGTACAACAGTTGAGTGTAAACAAAATGTTTATTAGACAAATTTTATCCTGAACAATAATCCTACCGATTCGTATAGTAAAATAGCGAGGGTTTATTTTTAAAATTTTTAGTTAGTTCGATTCCCGGGTGAGACAAGCGAATTTCAGAATATCATTGAATACAGTTTTGTTTCTTTTAAAAAATAAAGGAATGTTTCCTGTCAGTAAAATGAGTTAACTAAAGGATTTAAGGTAGTTCCCCTCCAGGGCCCTTAAATTTTTTCCACCTGTATATAAATACATATTTATATATGTATACCTACTTAACAAAATAAACTACCTATTTGAATTTGCCATAGTTATTATAAATGAATAATATAATTGTCCTTCCAGATAAAATCTTTGGAACACTCCATACAAAAAGACAAAAATGAGATGTCAAAGCAGCTGAAAGTGGCTCTGTTTAACGTGAAATATCTTTTTAGGCAACCAGCAGTTAAACATCTATGCCTTTTGTCCATTATTGCCTTCATAAGTTTCTCGTTGTAAGTATTAATTTCAAATTTGAGAATTTTTAATTATGCATTCCTTAAATATGCAATGCAGCGCTATTATTGCCTAATTCCTCGCCTAAATATTAAGATTTTCTTTAACTTGTACTATCCCACAAATTTATCCCACAATTTATCCCAATAAATTTGTTGGATAGTACAAGTGATTTTCTGTTCATTATGTATTGCAAGTTCCACCAAGTGCCAACAATCAATCAACAATTTGTGTCTGTGTTTTTCTGAGTGTATTTTTAATTTAGTAATTTAATTATTTAATTGGTATTATAAACTTAAGTAACATATAAATAATGATATTTTTTTTTATAAAACTAACATAAAATTAAATAAAATATAAAAAGAAAAACAAATACCAACCTGTCTGTCTCATAGCGGGCTCTAGATCAAATAAAATATGTGAGCCAGATCACCGCCATCATCGGGGAGAGTACTCAATAGGCTGGCGGCGTTGCCTCGCTGTATTGCGAGGCTTATTCGCTGACCAAAATAGGTCCCAGCCCTTGGGTCTCCGGAAGCGTTGACCAACCTCGACGATATTTCCTTATATAGGCGCTTTGCGTCTGGTCCCCATGGCCCCAGGGTCTCTACGGCAAATGGCATAAAAATGTAGCCTTCAGCCAGCTCTACGTATATACGCCGTTTGAGACCCTCAGCCGTCAACGCCGCCGTGCCAGCAAGGACAGCGTTCTCCTGGAGATGGGATGGCGCTACGGTGTCGACGCATGTTGCAACCCACATCAGCGACTGCCCATTTTCCAGGAGATTAGTGTCAGTCCGTCGGGCATCTTACCGTCGCTGCGTACTAGGCCTTTGGGCTCTAATACGGCGGGCACGTTGGCGCTCATGAGAGCCCGACGGTTGACATCGTTTAAGGCAGCGTGGCGCGGCAGACGACCGGCGCTACGTTTACATGACAGGCCGTGGTGACCGAGTTGGTCAACGATTGCCCCGCAACGGCAGCGATGTGGCTCGTTGGTTCTTGCACCAAGCCTCAGACTGACTGCCAAACTAAAAGTAGTTTTGTCCAGTAGGGTGCCAATACTTGCCGACGGTAGGGCATTTAACCAGTACCCCGACTCCAACTCTCTGTTTGCTAGGAGACGGGCTCGCTCTGTAGGGTTTTCTGCAGTTTCTAATAGCTTCTTTTGAACCTGATTGCAGAACGGCTCGTCCCACAGCCTCTGCGATGTCGTAACTATCGGGGTTTTTTGGCTCGGACCAGCAATATTAATCCAGGCGCTCCTGGCCTCAGCCAACCACGTGACCTCGACATCACCAATTGATGGGCTAATTAAGGTACCAATGAGGTCAAGCGTACTGTGAGCTGAGGACAGGAACGCCGGTAGTGCTACGCTGGACACTTTACGGATGCCCAATCCGCCAAATCGAACCGGAAGAGATGCCTGTTCCCAACTGCGTTCATTTAAAGGGCAATTTAGAATTTCTACTAAAGTGTTTCTTATCATATTGTCCAAAATGTTCAAAAGAGAGGTGTGACGCCAAATGGTAGTGCAGCGTAGCACATAAGTAAAATTTGGTACGAATATGCAGAACCTGATTATGAATAAGGCCATAATTGTGGATTCATTTCCTTAAGACGACTGGACGATTCCTGAATTTAATTGAATTTAGAATTTATTTATTTATTTATAATATTAATGTTTATTTAATTTTGTAAGAAATACGGATTAATTTTATCTGAAATAAATTATTAATATTAGTATTATACAAAATGACATAGTATTTTTTTAAAAGGTAACAATTATTATATTTATATAATTGTTACAAGTATGTTTGTCAGTCAATAATATAAATAAAATTGTACATTTATTTATAAACAAAGTCACTCGTATACAAATATTTCTTCATAAAGAATAAATTCTTAAGCAATAATATTTTGAGTTAATTCATATTTTATCATTTATTCAATTATATACGACTAGAGACCCATAAAATCTTTCACATGGTAAAGTATTTTTCACGGTTTTTATTTGGTTCTTGGTGATATTACTTGTTATAGGTGTCTCAAATTGTAAGCATGACGGAGCCTTTGTCTGGAAATTCCGTAAAATTCTGTCTGACATCTTTGCAACCTCTTTTGTTATATAGTTAAACACGGAACAGTTTGTCACAAAATAGATACTACCAGAAGGTAGTATACATATGTGCGTGCGCCTGTTTTCGCTAGTTATGCGGAGTAAACCTTCTGTAACTGGTTATTTTGTGTTTGTATAGGTAGCTAGTAAAAGAATAGCGGTTGCACACCACTGTCAGTTTAACCTTGTGTCAGAGAATACAAAGTATTATTCGGCAGGTGAATCACCTTTTCGGAATATTAAGATTTCGTTCGTTGGATTCGTAGTATTTTGGTAAAGTTGCCGCAGCAGGCATTTAGAAATTTATCTCTAGTAGGAGTTACAATTAATCGGGACATGGCATGTAAATGCTTGTTTAGTTTGTAACACAAAGTTTGTATATATGTGTTTATATCATCCTACTCCTAATTTAGTGTTCAGCGTGGACCCTACATAACTGAGCTTCATAACTTAACTATATTCCCGAGATCTTCGGCTCTTCTTATTCAACGAGTGAAAGGATTTTTACACATTTATTCTTCTTTTAGCACGTTATCATTAACATTTTACAGCTTTGAACTTAAGGGTGTTGATTCTCAAAAAGGAACTCTAAACTGATCAACTCTGGACTTGTTTTAACAAGAAAATCTGCAGAAAATCTACTCAGCTCTGGACTGGTTTAAGAACAAAAATCTGAACAAGAATCTGGTATATATCTGCTGAAAATAATATAAACTCGTAATGCGTAATAGAACTTCATTTAATGAGTGACTGACTTGACACCGTCATTATACATAGATAATAAATATCAAAGACAAAACTAGACGAGGGTATCCTCCACCCTCACACTAAAATCATAATACAGAAACAAAATAAAATACTCAGATAAATAAAATCTTATCAGAAATAGAAACACCAATGAATATAAATTATGAATAATCACTCTAGATATCGTTTTACAGGTTTTCTTATTCTAGTGGATTTGCGAACATCACTAGGACCACCTCTTCCCCCAGGATCTGTTGGGAGTCTGGGTTGGGGTTGAGCTTGGTCTTCCTCAATTCCAGGGTGACACCGCGACGTACTAGGAAAGGAATCATCTCTATTAATTTCCACCTCTGCACTGCGTCTCTCAGTTTCATTAATATGTGTTGACCCATTATTAGAAAATACCAATGGGCTGCTCGTAGTAACACATGGGTTTTGGAACTGCTTTTTTAACTGGTCAATGTGTCTGTGACATGTTGATCCGTCCTTACCTAATACCATGTAATCTGATGTGCCCAATTTTCTAGTTATTGTACCTTCGGACCACTTCAAATTGTTATCTCTAAAGTCTCTATATTTGATTACATCACCTACATTTACTGCTCTATTTGTGTCGTTAGATCGAACAACTCTATCTAACAATTTGTTCATAACTTTCGTGGTTTGATCGGGTTTGAGCGCATCAAGGCGAGTTCGTAAATCTCGACCTTGAAGCATCTTTGCTGGACTTTCACCTGTTGTACTGTGTGGTGTATTGTGATAATTTAATAGAAACCTAAGTATTGCTGTATCTACGTCAACCTTTTCAAAACGTGCCTTTTTGATTACGCCTTTGATTAATTTGACAGCTCCTTCAGCGGCACCATTTGAAGATGGATGGTAAGGAGCAGAAAATGTGTGTTGGACCCCGTTTAATGTCAAAAAATCGTTAAACTCCTTGCTTGCAAAGGGAGGACCGTTATCTGATACAATTTGCTTTGGAATTCCCCATTTGGACCAAGACTCACGAAGTTTCCTGATTAAGCTCGCAGCTGAAGTTCGTGATATGTTAAAAACTTCAATCCATTTGGTTCTTGCATCAATTGCAATCAAGTAGGTATATCCTCCAATTGGACCTAAAAAGTCCAAATGGATCCTCTCATATGGTTTGGTGGGCCAGTGCCAGGGCACAGGGGCGCTGGCAGGTGGAGCAGAAGCAACGGCTGCGCAGGCCCTGCAGGAACGACACAGAGCTTCTATTGCTTCGTCCATACCGGGCCACCAAACATAACTTCGAGCCATTGCCTTTGTTTTTACAATGCCCATGTGAGGTTCATGTAGCTCGGCAAGAACGTTTTCTCTGCAATATTGTGGTATCACTACTCTATGATCCCACATAACACATCCTAATTCTAGGTATAGTTCTTGTTTCCTACGAAAGAATGGTTGAAGTTCTCTAATTTCTACTTCTTCTGGCCAGCCATCTCTGATATAACTAACAACTCTGCCTAAAATTGGATCGATTGATGTCCTTGATTTAATTTCATTGCTGTCAATTAATAACGCGTTTGATGCAAAATGTAAGTAGCAGTGCTGGGGGGGTTGGAATTCGTTTTGTTTGCCTATAGGCAGTCGTGATAAGGCATCCGCACAATTATCATTTGAGTTGACATACTGGATCTCAAAATCATAACCACAGAGAAGTAGTGCCCACCTTTGCATTCTACTTGACGTCATATTTGGAACCCCTGTTAATGGTCCAAAAATGCTGACCAAAGGTTTATGATCCGTTTTTAAAATAAAATGTCTGCCGTAAACGTACTGATGGAACTTTTGAACGCAAAAGATTATTGCTAATGCTTCTTTATGGATCTGCGAATAGTTTTGCTCTGCTTTATTAAGTTTCCGCGAAACATAGGCTACAGGACGTTCTTTACCCTGTTTGTCGGGTTGTGTAAGGACACCCGCTACCCCATGTGAACTCGCGTCGCATGTCAAAATAAGTTCTTGGTTTGGGTCATAATGGGCTAAGACTTTGTTGCTCATGAGAGATGATTTAATTTGGTTAAAGGCATTGGCACATTCTTTGCTCCATTCCCAGGGTTCCCCTTTCTTCAAGAGACGGTGTAGTGGATGTAAAATACTACTAGCGTCTGAGATAAATTTGGTGTAAAAGTTAACCATACCCAAGAAGGACCGCAGTTCAGGAACATTTTTGGGTTGTGGCATTTCTTTAATGGCCAAAATTTTACTGGGGTCAGCACGAATACCCTCTTTACTTATGATGTATCCCAAATAACTGACTTCGTCAGCAAGAAACTCACATTTACTTTGTTTTACCTTTAACCCTAAGTCTTTTAATTGGCCTAAGACTGATTCTAGTGTCTTTAAATGTGACGCACGGTCAGGACCGCTGATTAAAATGTCATCTAAGAACGTCCTAGCATTAGGAATATCTCTAACGATTGACTCACTAATCCTGCTAAAAATTCCTGGACTGGATGACAAACCAAAAACTAAGCGGTTGTATTTAAAGAGGCCGCGATGTGTGTTGATAACAGTGAACATTTTTGAATCTTCTGACAAGCAGATTTGATTATAAGCTTGTGACAGATCTATTTTAGTAAACTGTTCGTGACCAGCTAAAGAAGCAAACAGTTCTTCCGCCCTTGGCAACGGATACCTATCCACCATCAATACTGGATTAAGTGTTACCTTAAAGTCAGCGCAGACTCTCAAGCCACCATCTTTTTTATTGACTGGGACTAATGGTGTAGCCCAATCAGAGCAGTCCACTGGTTCAATTATCTTGTCACGTAACATGGCATCGATCTCTGCATCTACTCGCTCACGCAGTGCAAAGGGAAGTGGCCGTGCACGTCTAAAAACAGGAACGGCTTCGGGTCGAACACGTAGTGTCGCAGTGCCCCCCTTGTAACATCCGAGTGTTCCGTCAAAGACTTCCTTATACCTGTCAAGAATAACTGGCAGATCATTATCACTGGATGCAACTTGATTGAGATCCACGTCGTTATCACATTTAATAAAAGGAATTCGGATCGCCAGCTCTGCTAACCACTGTCTACCCAGTAGACTTGTATCTCCTTTTTCCAATACGTATAAATCTAGGTTCTTTTTATGACCATTATATTCTACGGTGGGTGTAATTACGCCCAGAGGTTTAACCTTTGTGCCATCATAGAATTTAAAAATGGTCTTTGTAGGTTTTAATGGCACATTGCTAAAATTTCCACTATAGGTCTCCTTACTAATGAATGAACTTACAGCTCCAGTGTCAATTTCCATGATAATTTCTCTCCCATTTACAATTATTGGCAAACTCACCGCTTTATATTGTCTCAATGCCATTCTGCAGAGAGCCTCTTCAAAATCAGAATCGGATTCTTCATATAGTTCGTCATGTAATTGTTTTTCTTCCTCTTCCTCATTATCCAGTTCGGTTAAAAAATAGGTACTTTTGCGTCCCCTTCTATTTGTCACCGATTTGCTAGTTGATGGTTGATTCCCTGACAACCATTGCGGGCACACTCTACTAATGTGGCCCTTTTCATTACACTTTCTACATTTCTGTGTACGAAAATAACAATCTTCTATAATGTGACTCAAAGCTCCGCAAGCGCTGCATCTAGTTTTCACAGTTGTTAGGTGTGGATCATTAATTTTCTTCACCTGCCTCGGCACGTACCCTTTCTTTAGGTTTGCCACCTTATGTACGTCATTCACGTAAGATCCGCGACCTCTATTCACTTCAGCAGCATTATTTTCTGCTGCTTCAAGAGCGCTTGCTATTTCTACAGCTTTAATAAATGATAAATTGTCCTCTAAAAATAGCCTTTGCTTGACAATTTCTGCTCTTAATCCGCATACGAACTGATCTCTTAAATTTTCAGACAGATTCTCTTTAAATTCGCAAGTACGCGACAGTTCTTTGAGTTCTTTCACATACTGTGAAATTGTTTCTTCGGCCATTTGTATTCTTTGACGGAAACGATATATCTCCGCCAATATCGATGGTTTTGGATTGAGGTGCTTTCCTACTAGCTCAACTACGTTTTGAAAACCTAATTCTGTTGGCTTTTGGGGGCTAGCCAAGGTTGTCATGAGTTCATAACATTCATCGCCAACTACTGCTATAAGGGTTTCCAACTGAATCTCTGTTTTGATTGAATTGACTTTGAAGTAAGATTGTAGTCGTTCAATATAAGAATACCAATTACCCTTATTTGGGTCGAACTCCTTGATCTTTCCGATCGACATTTTAATGCGTTTTTCCTAGTTTTCTCGTCGCCAATGGTATATATCTGCTGAAAATAATATAAACTCGTAATGCGTAATAGAACTTCATTTAATGAGTGACTGACTTGACTGGACTTGACACCGTCATTATACATAGATAATAAATATCAAAGACAAAACTAGACGAGGGTATCCTCCAGAATCAACACGTGTTTTGTTTTGTTTGGTTTTTTTGTGGATATTTTATTTATTATTTGACAACTGCGACACACGGCGTATAACTATTTATAAAAATTAACGAGCCCAATTCTTTCTTCAACCTAACTATATCACGTTAACTTTTACCTATATCATTATATACATAATTTTCTGAATCATCAAAATGGTGAATTGATAATTAAAGGTTCCTCATCAGACCTTATTTTAGTTAAAGAATTTCAATAATTTTGTTTTATTTAACCTGCATGAACCCACCAGTTAGCACATTTACTACAAAACATAAGTTTGCTCCAAGTTTATCGTCACTACTGCACAAATATCTTCAACATACATGACGAAATCAGCCGATCTTGATACTCGTGGAAGGTAATTGATCACATCTAAGAATATTATCATTATAGTATTCCCTACGTTAGAACCCTGGGGACCACAGCTGTTTTCAACGAGACCTGGCTCTGATTTTATAGCTGCTGCTGCCTTCTCATAATACAATAGAATACAACCATAACAACACATCACACACAACAATTGTCTCTTGATACACTCAACAGTAATGTACATAGGAAAGCTCATGAGGGCGTTGGATATATTTCACGTATACTGATCTAAATCTAGTTCAAATTAATGAGTCATTGTAACATGATGTTATAAATCTCAATTTTCAGTATGAGCTTCCATAGACAGTGGTATCCACAACTTTCAACCTTAATAGAAGCTTATGAGAAAGAAAATAACAGAACTGCTGAGTTTTGTCCAATGATAGACCGTTACATGAAGTTTCAAAATGATACTGAAAGAAACGGAGATTTGATCCAAGACACAATTTGTGTACCGGTAAGCATATACAATTTACTTAAAGTATCGATGGCATCAAGCTGAAATCATCAAACTACAAAAATATTAAGTATCGACAAATTAATATAAATATTTTCTTTAACTAAAGAAAAGCCTTTTCACGTCGTTTAGGCGATATTTAAAAGTTTTAGCGTCCCTGTTACTTCATATGCGAAAAAATCCTCAGTGCGAGAGGGACAGATTCAAGGAAAAATAGCAAAAAGTCGGTTTTTTTATTAATATAAAATGTACTAAAGTTGCTACCAAAATTTAATTTAACCATACTGTTAAAACCGATCTAATAAAATATAATCGCAGTCCACATGAGAATTGTTTTCGAAAAACATCTTATTTCAATAAATATTTGTATCGAGTCGAATTTCTCCAATCTCGTTTCTGTTTTAGCAGATCCCTACAAAAAGATTCCAAAAATAATATACAATTTTATCAAAATAATTCATTCTTTACTGAAGTAGATATGCAATTTCTAAAAGTGTCGTTTTTCTTTCTGTAGCGCCTTAATAGTACCTATAACCAGTGGAGCAACCGTTACTTTTTCAATACATCTTAGAGCATAATATACCTATATATGGTCATTCGAATGAAAAAGTCGAAATTTTCGGAATTCAGAAAACCTGTAGATACGCCTTTCAATTTGATTTCCTCGATATACGAGTATACTTACCGTGGACAGGTATCTTTAAATGACACCACATCATCAACTGTTTATACTGAACAACATGCCCAAAGAACCTTAAGTTAACATCAGTCGCTCGGTACAGAGTGCACAACTTAACACTTTGTTTTTCTTATTTAGAAGTTAAAAGTGAAAAAGATAATGGTATATGGCAATTCACGCCAATAATTTAGTATAAGTTAGGTATATGATTCCACAGCTTGAAATTTAATGCACAATTAGCCCTGACAATTAGCCACGATTTTGTCCAAACAAGCTTAAAATTCTGTTTTAAGCTTGTTTCGACAAAATCGTAACTAATTGTGCATTTTATTTCATACTGATAATTTATAAATACTTATAAATTATCAGTAATTACTGATACTGATAATTTATAAGATAAATTATCAGTAATTTATAAATACTTACTTATACTAATCTTTTGGCGTGAATTGCCACAGACCAATATCCTTTTCACTTTAACTTCTAAATAAGGAAAACAAAGTTAAGCTATGCACTTTGTACCGAACGACTGACATTAAACCTTAATCGCGGAAAGAAATGATTCTGTTATGTTGACTTTGAGTTCCCATTTCTTTAATTTATATTTGTCGTTATGATGGCCAAAGCGACACGTATTGTGTGAAAATTCTAACTGGCTATCTATAATGGCTGAAGCTGAAGACCTCTGTGACAGACGGACGAACAGACACACAGTGGAAACTTAGTAATGGCTCCCTTTTGGTACCCTTCGGGTACGGAACCCTAATTATCGTACACCTTTTTATTACAGAAACTGGGCAGCGCTGAAACATACATAAACGCTCTTATCATTAACGTGTCAACTTGTCTGACTCTATGTATGAGTGCACTCCTAGTTGACTATGTAGGACTAAAGTACTTGACACTCCTGGCGTTAATGTTAAGCAGTGTCTTTGAAACAGGGCTGTATTGGGCTGATACCTCGCCAGGAATAGCTGGGATCCTGGCCATGACTATAAGCTTTGTGGTGACAGCCGTCAGTCTGTTGAAGGGTATAGTTGTGAGGATCTTTCCCACTTCTTTAAGGTGAGTAACAGCGATATTCAATTGTTTTTAGTAAAGATAAACCAGTATTTTTAGTAAAGATAATACACAGGTGGTAGAGCTAATGCTGGGCTCGACTATGGAGGTGCCACCATCTTACTTGGAGACCCCCTCGAAGTAATTCGGGGGAGAGTAAGAGGACAGCTCACAGGCAAAAAAACCAGGAGGCCCATGGGACCGATGGACGTCGGTATATCCATCCCTAAAAGCCGGGCCTTATATGGAACAGACTAGTGACGGGCAGCGGCGGCAGGTGCAAGGGTTCCGGCACCGCGCTCACCAACCCCCCTGCCCAGCGTGTGTGAGTATGGGCAATTCTTCCAGGATGAGTGGCCAAGTCCTGGAAAGGCTTTTGTCCAGCAGTGGACGAAATAGGCTCATGGATGAATGGATGAAAGATAAACCCTTCTGATTCTGACCGCAGCAGTTTTATTTATTTTATTTCATGTAACGTTTGGTTTTCAAGATTTCCTTCCTCGCTTACATACTGATCTACCTTTCTGGCACTGATTTGATAAGTAATCTATGAAAATATTTAGGGGTAGTGTTCTTATTTCTAACTCTCTAAGCTTGCTTAGCAAAATTGGGACCGATACACCTCTTTGATTTTTGTCCAGATTCCTAACTATGGTTTCAGTAAGGGACAAAACAGCAGCATCTTTAGTGCATTTATCCTTCTTAAATCTAAACTGATTTTTGCCATTATGTTATTGCTATCGAGAAAATCCAACAGATTAAAATTCCAATTCACAGAAGCCAATGGAAACTTTGCTATGGCGGCATACACAATACATAGGTAATAAGGTTTTGTTGAAAAACATTTCAGTAAATTTTGAATATAAATGTTCTTTTTCGATGGAGCAAATTTAGAATTTAAGTATTCTCTTTCGATTAATTATAAAAAGGCAGGTGTTTCACAATCCGGCTGATAAACGGCTCTGAGCAGGTTAATACTTTTTTTCATTTGGTTTCTGTAATAAGTGTCATGGTTTTCCTCTATTTTCTTATTTTCATTTCTTATTTCAGGACATTAGCATTATCTATAGTAATAGCAGTTGGTCGAATTGGATCTCTGACGGGAAACGTTTTATTTCCTGTGACGTTAGCAAAAAGTTGTTTGACAACCTTTGGGGCAATTTCCTTATGTTGTTTTGGTAAGTTTACTTTTTTTTACTAAAATTCCCAAGCAGGTGACGTCACTATAACAAGTCAATCTTAAAAGCACTTGTACAGTAGTTTCACTTTATTTATGTTTTCTCCCAACCATTTTCAAGGGAAGATGTTAATTAAAATACATTTCATTGACTTCAGGCACTAGCTCTAAGCAACGTTAACAATGATAATGTTGACAGAAAATAGAATTGAGTAGGTAAGTCAAAACTTTATCAGGGATGTCGTGCGGTGACATTACCCGAAAAATGGGGAATTTTCTAGGAATTTTTTAATGCTGTTAAACTTTACGAGTGCCTTTAACTCAAGATGTCAATATTATACACAAATAGTACTACCAAATTATCAACGATATTACTTCCGGGTCATGAAAATCTTGGGATCTCAGCTCAATACGGTGAAAAGAATGTAAAAATGTATAAATATCTCAATACATCTTGCCGTACAACCTTTTAAGAGCCTACACATGGCAGCGTTAATGTATATTTTTACATCCTTCATCTTAACGTGGATGGTCCAAGGCAATCTTCATACAAACTTGTGGGAACAAATAACGACGACAGAAGTATTATTATTTAATTATGTTACCTTTTTCCACACGTTCCATTAACTTTACAGCCACGAATAATCAGTTTTTTTACAAACAAACTTTTTTTGAATCTAATTTTGTTATTTAAAACTTTTGTAATCCAATATATGAAAGTTTTAAATTGCAAAATTAGACTGTTAAAACATTTTGTTTTTAAGAAAAACTGAATATTTGCGAGTTTAAAATTATTTAAACGTGTAGAACAGAAGTAAAGTAACAGAACGAAACTGTACTAGGTACTTTTATCGTCATTGTTGGTTCTCACAAGTTTTCTTATAAAAACTACCTTGGACCATCAACCTTAAGGTACTGAGCGATACAGCAATATGTGGAAATATACACATTTCCCCCTTCAAATAAAGGAAAGATACACGATATATTAAATTACCTGCAGCGGGTTTGAATGTAAAAATGTACATCCCAGTATGTAAATGTACAATAATAAATAAAATATAATTATTATGTGTCTTGTCTGTGACAATATTTATTGTGAAAATATTTTCATGGAAATAAACACATTTTCATAATAAAAAAAAAAGTTTATAAGTCATATAAACTGTCAATGTGTATGATAAATTGTATTACTATTTAGTTTTAGCTATAACAAAATTAAGTGAAAGAATGTACGAGTATGAAACAGGAACTGATGACGGCCCCATACCTTGGGCCGAAATATATCGAAGAACCTATTTTTATTGTTTTACTATTAATAAATAAAGAACAGAAATAAATAAAGCTTAAAAAAGCTCAATATAATATATTTATTAACAAACTAAAGGAACAGATTATATCAGTCAACTAGGTTTCTAATCTTCAAAGACATAAACCGGTGAACTATACAAGTATACACGTAAACTGGTGAACTACACACGCAATATCAAGCAGAGCCGCTGACTTAATTTCTGGCTGAAAATGAACTGCCGCGAAAATATGGGTCTTATGCAATATTGACCATATGCCTCTGTTTTTTATTATATTTACATATACACAAGCGTAAGAAAGAAGACGTGTTCGGGAAGGCTTTTCTCGTATTAGGTACAGTCAGTGCTCCCTGGGAACAGATTTATAATAGGTATAACCTATGAAATTGCCGTTTTCTATGGAGAATTTGGAGGAAACTCAATTTTCAGTACTAGCAAAATTTATAATTTCTTTTGTATATGAATGAGACAACCTTAAGGCTGCGCCGAGCGTAGAACTATTAGACACCTCGCTTGCTCTCTTGTGGTAGTTTTTTATCGTGGTCGTTTTTATTGAATTTAACAGAAAAAATCATATTTAATTTACCAGACAGAATTTTAAAAATCTGAAACGGCCCAGTTGTATTTTATAACGTTTGTGATTGTCTTGAATTGTGGTTGAGACGAAATTCGACAGTTAAGTTATTGAAATTACTAAAACCCCAATATCTTTTTTAGATTTTAGGCCTACTTTAGATAGATTTGTTTCTTACACCATAAGTAATTTTTAATATTCGCTGCGGCGGAAGTGTAGATACATTCTCTGTGATAATAAATATATATTTTATTTATTTATCATTGAAATATTATTCAATACATCAATTTAACAGTGACTATCGTTTAAGATTATTTTGCTCGGCGCCCTCTTAAGCTAACAGCAACATTAATTTAATTTTTGTAAAGTGTGCGCTGTAAAAAATTATTACAAATCTTATCATGGAAACGAATGGCATTTAGGACGACCTGTTTTTGAAAATAAAATTTTAAAACAAAATTTTATACGTATATGTAAAACCTTGAAATCAACTTTCAAACCAAAAACAAATAATGGAAATAGCTATAGAACTAAAGAAATTATGAACACATGAATCTGTAAGAATATTTCGGCAATGTCATAGGTAATTGACTTATTATTTTATTTAACATTGATTTTACCCAAGTTCAGCAGTACTTAGGTCATAAAGGTTTCTATTCCTAATGATTATAAATAACACCATAAAGTATACAGTTCTACAGTTGCCTTAAGTTATTTTCTATTTTATTTATAACATAGAATTTATTAGCGAAGAATTGATTTTTCAACATTGTTTTTTCTTTCAGCGGCTGCTCTTCTTATATTTTTTCTACCAAATCCTACAAAACAGAACAGAGAAACAGGTGATAAGTAAATAAGCAATAAATAGAAATACAAATAATAAATAACATGCAGAAACGTCACAAGGTGTGACAATCTGTCAACAATTATTTTTCTGGGACCTTCATTTTGTATCTACATACCAAATAGAGGGACATGGATGAGGCTTCATTCTCATTTTTAGTAACAACTTTATGTTTTGATTTAATCAGTATTATGATTTCTTTACTTTGTAAGATAAATATAAATCTGGAAAATGATTTTTTTTTGGTTTCTTTGTTCGTTAATTATCTTGTTTGTTAACTTAACTTATGGCATCCCCTATAGACCCGATCCAATCTCCTCATCCTCATTATGCTCTCGGTACAGCATAGAAATGTGCACCATATTTCCATGTGTACCACATTTCACACACACAAGGTTGTATAAAGCTTCACCCAGACACATAGCAAATATCTATAAATTCCATTAATTTGCCGCCATTTGAAAAATGTTACCCAGCATGGAGATAAGCACAGCTAGACCCGCAAGATTGCATAATCCAGACACAAATAGACACATGGCACATGTTGGCAAATGTATACAAATCATATTCATTTGCCGATATTTGTTGCCGGCATTTGAAAAATGTTCTACACACACAATATCGTTAAAGCTTCATCCAGACATGTGTAAAATGTTGAAAAGTGTCTACAAATCCCAATCATTTGACGACATTTAACAAATGTTACCCAGCATGGAGATGAGCACCGCTACACACGCAAGATTGTACTGGGTGGCGCAAAAGTAATGACCCTATTTCGTTTAGCTACAACTACTTTTCTATAATAATAAACTGTCATTAGTTTTTTCAATACCATATATTTGGCTATCAAATTTCGTCTCATCAAGATTTAAATATGATGTCTATTAAGTAGTGACCTCTGGAGTTGATGCACATTTGAGCCCTATTTATGACATTTTCCGTAACTTGTCGCAACACTTCCGGTGATATGTTCCTTATTTCTCGATGAATATTTTCTTTTAGGGCTGCGAGAGACTGTGGCTTATTCACATGCACCACAGATTTCAAATAACCCCAAAGAAAGAAGTTTGGACTCATCAGATTGGACGATCTCGCAGGCCAATGCAAATCGCCAAAACGGAGATGATACGGCCTGGAAAGGAGTCCCTCACTAAGTCCATAGCTGTGTTTGCCGTGGCGCCGTCTAGTTGTAACCAGATGTGCTCCATGCCCAATTCATCCAAACTGGGTGTCAAAAACTCCCGTAACATGGTACTGTAGCGGTCGCCAGTTACAGATACCGCATTGCCTACAGTTTCTTGGAAAAAATAGGTTCCGATCACTCTTTCGGCATAGACGCCACACCACACTGTAACTTTTATTGGGTGTTAAGGTGTTTCTTGAATAATGCGCGGATTTTCAGGACCCCAGAAATGAGTATTTTGCTTATTGACATGTCCCGAGAGATGAAAATGCGCTTCGTCGCTCATAAGCAATTTTGAAGGAAAATCATCCTCTTCAAGGTTGAGATTGAGGACGCGCTGGCTGTACTCTAGACGAGTCCAGTGGTCAGTAGGCAGCAGCTGGTGAATCATCTGAGTTTTATACGGAAATATATTCAAGTCTTTCACCAAAATACGGTGCAAAATCCGCCAAGAAATGCCCAATTGCGTGACACATCGCCTCGTTGATGTTTCTGGACACTCTTCCACATCTTCGTGCACAGCATCGATATTTTCAGCTGAACGGCCAGTTCTTGGTCTGCCAGACTTAGGTTTATCCAATGTGGAGCCAGTTCCTTCGAGGCGTGTGGCAAAGCGTCGAAATGTGCGACCAACCAGTGCTGGGCGGTGGGGAAATCGTCGACGGAACTCACGTTGTGTTTTTATCACTGATAAATTATTCCGTAAAAACATTGACACGATTATTTCAAGTTCTTGGGGAGTAAAACGATTTATGTTTATTTTTGGTGTATTTTACATTTGTTTACTACACAATTTTTTATTTTAAGAAGACAGGAGACGCCATTGAAAAAATATATAAGCATTTTCTATAGTGCCATTACTTTTGCGCCACCCAGTATAAAGTTTTATCCAGACACATGGTAAATGTTGCCATATGTCTAAGAATATTATCTACATTCATTTGCCGACATTTGATAAATGTTACACTTACAATATCGTATAAAGCTTCATCCAGACACGTGTCAAATGACGGAAAGTGTCTACAAAACCCAATAATTTGCCGACATTTAAGAGTATGACATAGCCAAAACAAAAACCAGTTCCGGGCGTGGCTTATTCTATTTTACGATAGCGCGCGGGGGGAAATTCGTTCCGATCTCTAAGCTCGCGTCACCATAGCAAAAATACGAATAGAGTGGACGAGGCAGGGTCAAAAGTAATACGTATTTTATTTTATCTAATTTATTAGTGTATTTCGATCATCGTCACACGGCATTGATCCTACTTTCTATCACGTTGGGACGTAAATTTATTATGGTCGGCTAAAAGTGGTTTTTTGAGTGTTTGATTTATCAGTTGACCCTCGGAACATTTCAGACACTCCTTTAGTGATACATAATAATATTGTGACGGTTAATTGTCACCATTACCCATTCTTTAAATATTTTTCGCCCGTTGAGCTGGTTTTACACTTGCGGGAAAATAAATTGGACCAAAAATTTCTTTACAAAAAATTTTTACTAAAGTTGTTATTACAAAAAGTGGAAACTAACAAATATTCTCAGAAGGAATGCACCACGTCACTATCTATCTCACTGTAGCCTATATCAATTATGCCTCTCTCATTCAACCACGTTTAACTGCGTTACTATCTCATTCCAACTCATTTTAAATAGCGTCACTATTTATCTCACTCTAACGCGTGTTAAATGGCATTTCTAATGAACGTCAAATATTTTTACTGCCCGCCACTCTTTCATTCTAAATTCTAATTATTTTAAAAAATACGCAGCTCCTTTGGTAGTAAAATAGCAATAACTTTTTTTTCAAAAGTAATACACAGAAATTGCCAGATCATTTAAAAAACAATATTTGATGAGCCGTTATTTAAGACAATTTGCAAAACTAACATAGGACATTTTTTTCAGGGTGTGGTATCGAACTAACCTAATTACAAAAAATTGCTCATAAATTGGGTTTTTATTTTTCTTCCTGATGTAACAGCATTTCAAGGTTTATTTTTGACTTTATCAATAGCATGACTATTCAGAGTTGCGCAACAAAAATTTTATTCTTAGAATTTAGAACTGGTTAGCTTTGACTCTCAAAAATCTATTCGAATTTATAAAAGTACCATCAACTCGAAGACTATCTACTTTTTGCTGAGGTCATAATTTGATATTCTGGTCAGTCATGAGCTAGCTTACCAGCCTTCCAAGGGAAAGCGTTGACTTTTGGGACACCTGTTTACCCTTGGGATAAATCGCCAAGTGTTTAAAATATAGAAATTTATTTGTATCATAGTTTGAAATGTTCAGGTCCCTTTACGCAAAATGAAAAAACAAAACTCTTTTAGGATTAACTTGTTGTCCCTATGTTTGTCTGTTTGTCCGTTTGTCTAGGCAATTTTTCTGGGTAAAATCAATAAATGCTAATATTTACAGCCCTGTAAAATATACATATTATAACGTTTTTATGGTCTTTTGTTTAACTTTTTCATACAAATTTTCTCCTTATGAAAATATAGAGATCAACACTTCACATACTATTTTGCAATTGAAAGAAAGCACAGAAAGGAACTGTAGAACAAATAATGTAAAAAATATAAAACCATATCTTTCTATTCTAAAGGGATTAATAATTTACTGTTTGTTCAATGTGGCGATAGCTTTGTTTATTTTTTTTTTCTTTGTTACAAAGATAACAAATATTTTCATACAAGGTTAAGGTTAAGAGCTATTTCTCCGAATTTGTGACAAAATATTAAGAAATAATTATAACGGTAAAGTACAACTTTTAGCTAAGACAATTTATTGTTAAAAGTTTGCTATATGCATAAACATATTTTAATGATATTATGGTATCTTCAAAATAATTGGGTTTTCCATAAGCGTGATATCAGATTATTTAAGAAATTTACGGCTGGTATCACGACGACGGATAAGCCAATTATTTTATTACTATTGTAATATAATTAAAAATATGTTAATGCATACAGCAGACTTTTAACCATAAGTTTTCTTAACTAAAAGTTGTATTTTTACTTATTGAAATTGTATTTCTCATCAAGAAGTGCAAGATGACAAGATATTCAAAATAAGTTAATTGAATTTGTGAAATGGTTTCAGGTCAAAACAGTTTTCCATGAAACGGTAATTGTTTATACTTAGCAAAGTGTGTAAACTTAGTCATCTTAACATGAACGACGCCTGTATTTCTCTCTTTTTTATTTCCAATATAGATAAAAATATACAAACTTGTTAAACTTTGTGTAAAAACGAGGCAATATTGACGATATCCTGACAGCTATTATGATGGTGTTTTATCAAATTTTGCTTTTTGGGCTGTATAGAGACGTAGTTAGATGTCACTAGAATATACTCATGAAAAAAGATTTGAAGAAAATAACCTGTAGACTTCACATTCGGTTTATACTTATTGTATGAATTTTAAGAAAAATACAGGGGTAAAGGGACCTCTTAAGGAAAACCTTGTATTAAACTATTTGTTATCTTAGTAAAAAATAATTCAAGGAAAAAAATAAACAAAGCTATCGCCACATTGAACAGTAGATAATTAATCCCTTTATTCTATTCTAGAACAACATGGTTTTCATATTTTTTACATTATTTGTTCAACAATTCCTTTCTGTGTTGACTTTTAAATGCAAAATGTTATCTCAAGTGTTCATCCCTACATTTTCATAGTGAGAAAATTTGTATGAAAAACGTAAAAAAAAAAACGTAAAAACCTAAAACGTAATATAAATAAAAACGTCAAAAGTATGTTTTTACAGCTCTATAGAGGGCCGTTTATATTGGTATTTATTAATTTTACCCAGAAAAAATTGTCATACAAACGGACAGACAGACAAACATAGGGATAACAAATTAATCCTAAAAGAGTTTCATTGTTTTCATTTTGCGTAACAGAACCTGAACATGTACCGACAGGATTATCTACGATCTAATAATTTTGCCATGCACTGTAAATATTTCAAAATAAATTTCTATATTTTAAATGCTTGGCGATTTATCCCAAGTAAGTGTACCTATATAATTTGCAAAAAACTTCACTTATTGGACCTGAAATGGTGAGCCAATACTAGAGGGTAATTTCACGAAAAGGTCATTGACCTTTGATACAGATCTCAGTAAGTATAAGTAAATTAATTTGGTGTTCAATAACGATCACAAAATTATTCTTTTAGAGTAACATATTTTATTTTCCCGCATAAAAGTATGAATTCATTCCAAATTCATTCAGTTTTGTTGTTATGACTATGGCACGATGTAGCTAAATCACTCATACGCATATTTTGTTGAGTTTTTAACGGCAGGAATATGATGCTCCTCGAAATATTACTTTATAAAATTAATTTCAATGTGTTTTGAAGTAGTTTTGGGAGATATTTATAGCTTGCAAAAAAGGGCACAGGTTCCACGTCTTACGGGCGCCAACGCTAGGCGTAGACTGACAATATCTTGCTGCCGCTGACTGCATCAGTGGATTTACGTATTTTTGGAAAAAGGGGGTGCTTTTTTTGACCCGAATAACGTGGTATTTGGAAAATGAATAGATATCATTCACACTAATTTTATTTAAAAAAAACCAACAAAATCGCGAAAGCGATACCTGAAACAAAATCGATAAGAAGTGTGCAATAGAGGGTTACAAAAAAATTCATTGACAGTACAAATATGAATCGATTAACGTGGTTTGTGGAAAATGAATACCTTAAAGTTCAACCAAAAACTTGTATTTTTTTTATGGCTATACGTAACCTAATTATTGCAACAAAATCATCCGAAAGCTGACATTTTATTTCTGTTTGTATTTTCGTTCCCCTTCCGAGCATGGAGATAAGCACCGCTACGTACGCAATATTGTATAAAGCTTTGTCCAGACACATGGCAAATGTCTAAAAATAATTAACCGACATTTTACAATGTAACATAATGTGAGTCCACCTTGAGAAGGCTTTGTAAGGGTTAAGACCCCGGATTTATTCAATGATGAAACTTTTGCAATTTGATTGACCCTGACATAAATCGGGCCAGCAGAATGGGCTGTATTCTGAAAAATTTACTAGCTTCTTGGGGACATACAAAAATAAATTGCTAAAACTACCAACAAAATATTTGTTGTGTATAAATTATTAAAATTGTATGGATTTATTGATACTAAATTATTTTGAAAAGTAATTGGAGTAAAACCGGTGTAAGAAGTGTTTGTTGTCGTTTTGACAACCCTACCTTGATTCCCCTGGTGGATGAATATCGTGAAGATATCTTTTTCAAATATTATCAAGCCACCGTTAAGGCACAAGCCCCACAGAAGTGACGTGGCGGGGGCGCGTGGTGCGGACGGACAATCAAAGCAACCCAATAGTTATAAACTCATTACAATCAACGTAACCCAATTAGTTATGGCGTGGCGCCCCGGCCCTTTGATTAATTTAGTGAAGATGCTGTATAACCACAACGCGGTTGGATCCCCAAATACAGGTCCAGCGGGCCTATCTTTGTTTAGTAGTATTCCAGGCGGCGTTTGTGTGCACGTATTTGAAAACACTTTTATCTGTGCTACAAAATCCAGAAAAAACCTGCAGTTATGCCTTCGTGTGCATTTATCAGGTGTACAAATCACTCAAGGACAAAAAACAAATTTCATGGCATCACCTTCCACTCGTAAGTACACCAAAACCAGAAAATTACTTTCTGTTTGTCTTATTTACACTTCACCATTTGCAGAAAAGGTCGGTAATATTCAACATGAATGTGTGCGACTAGTTCAGTTGCGCTAGCGGCGACAGTCTTTCGCTTGCATGCCGCGTCACGTACAGAGACACAAACTTATCTGTTCCGGTGGGCCAAACTAAAATGGCTTCTATTGTTATTACGTGACAGTCTTTGCTACCGGAACAAATAAGATTGTGGCTCTGTAATCACACTAGACTTCACCACTCGGCTCAGCTCGCTTTCTCTCGGCTTTGTAACGAACCGAGCCGACCGAGCAATATCCTGTCTTGCTCTCTCAAAAGTCTTGTATCGTCAATTTATCTCATTCGCTGATGGTAATTGCATATACATAGTACGGAATACCTGTTCCTTTTCTCGAATCAGTCGAGTAAGGGCGTTACGAATCTTCACTAAATTAATCAAAGCCCCCGCCACGTCACTTCTGTGAGGCTTGCGCCTAGTCCGATTTTGCATTCCTAAACCTAAACGGTTTTGCCAACAAGTTACTCGTTATGAGCTTTTTATTACTCCAACTCCGTACTTACTTTCAACGCTGAAGAAAAAGCAACATTTCAGCATTATTTTGACAAATTACTCTTCTGCCAAGTTTCCTCCCCTATGTAATAAAATAAAACATTAAAATCCACTTTGCTGCGTGGAGGAAAACTTATCTATAAAGAAATAAGGGTTATTGTCGAATGCTAAGAGGTAAAATATGTACATACAAGGATATCACTTTATTCGCGTGGATTTACACTTGACAAGAGACGTCAACAAGAATGTATGTATACAGGGTGTATAAATACGTGCTCAGAAAATTAATCCACATGCTTTACTGATCATACTGAACCACTCCCGTAGAACAACTTTAGAAGTAAAGGGAATTAATTCTCGTCTAATTACCGTATTAGTTTGTTGGTCAAGTTAGTTCTAAATATCATCTTCCCACTAGGCGCGGTAATGACCGAGCGTCTGTTAGTCTGTATATAAACCTAGGTATATATGAATATCAATTTTTAAAAATGTATTTCGATATTTTTCTGTACATTGGTTCTCCACCTTGCAGCTCAATCGATCTAGCTGTTATTACCGCGGATAGTCAGACGGACTGACCGACAGACGGACGGACAGACAGATGGACAGACAGACAGACGGACAGACAGACGAACGGAGAGACAGACGTACGGACAGACAGACGGACGGACAGACAGACAGACACTGAAGCTCAGCTGTAAGCTTCAGGTTTTTGATGGAGCCCTAAAAACGGTAGCTCCTAATTTTTATCTAGTTATGTAAAAGTTTCAATAGTTCACTTCTATGGTTATGCTACTTGTTATGTATAAAGCCTTAACCAGAGAATATAAAGTATTACTACGTAAAGAAGCGACACTCACCTCCCCGCGCGAATTTAACGTCCCCCGCGGTCCCCCGCAAGTTAGTGGCAAATCTGGAGGCAGGCAGAGCTCGAGTAGCACTCGTTCGCTGCGCGCGTATTTTGTTTTGTTTTCTTGATTTTGAACACAAACACTTGTACTATTTGTTTCATAACATTTGTTTTATGTTATGAAACAAATAGCACAAGTGTTTGTGTTCAAAATCGATGATGATGGCATGCAACAATGAGTTTTTCGGAATTTACATAATGCGCATCGTATTTGCTTATAGGTAAGTACTTACAACTTTCTGAACGGTAAAGGAAAACATAGTGAGGAAACCCGTATGTCCTAAAAATCGTGTGTTTGTGCCCAAAGTACTTACGGCGATAGGGCTCACCTCCCACTACGTTGGGACTTAATATTTGTAGGTGAAACGCTGGTGTACCGAGTGTGGACTGTGACTTGTATTTCAAAGTTCACACTCGGAACACCTCTGACACCCTCTCGCGCATTCAGGTCGTGACGATATATATATTTTTAATACAAATTTATCCATGGGGAACCAGAACTAGGACCTAGGGATTAACCACGCTAAAATTGAGGAAGAGAATCATATAAGTTGCTGACTATAAATGTTGTCCCTCTCGATCGACGACGCTCACACGCTTGCTGCCAGCCCTAGACTAGCTCACGCACACACACAAGCGTGTGCGGACAAGCCAGATGCGCGCGTGAGAGTGTAGGTAAATAACTTGAGCTAGGACTATGAAGTGTCGGGGGTGTGCCTTAACTACGGTAAATCCCAATATTTTCCAGTAAAACCTGACATTTACCATGTAATTATGTAATGTCTGAATTGTTCTGTAGTAGTCTTTTTAGGGTTCCGTACCCAAAGAGTAACCAACGGGACCCTATTACTAAGACTTCGCTGTCCGTCTGTCTGTCCGTCTGTCTGTCCATCTGTAAAAAAAGTGAAAGTAAACCTTTTTTTTTATTACATAAAACATATAACAAATTATCCTTATATAGACTTAAAAACATAAATACAAAGGTGAGTCTTAACTAATAAGGATAGCCCTTGGCATCTATGCTAGTGTGTAGCACTGTACAATAGATACGAGTACCAGCGTCTTCCGACATTCACTTATATTTTAAAACATTCATATCTCATAAGGATAAAAAATTTGGAAATCTTAGGAACTAAACAAATTAAAAAGAGAGAATTGCCTATTTAAGTAGTTAATATAACAATGGACGTGGTAATAAAATTAATAAGGTTGGGTTAGAATTTGGGGAGAATTAATTTACTGGAATTTAGGAAGTAGGTATGTGAATAATAAATAATATTATGCTTAACTATGTGACGGATTTAAGCAAATCTTCCGTGTCTTTGTAAGTCATATCAAGAAGCCACTTTGAAATAATGGATTTGCAGAGATGAAGTTTTTTTGGGTAGATATTGAGAACATTATTTATTCTATTATAAAGGTGACAGCTGATACATATATAATCTGTCCGTCTGTCACCAGGCTGTATCTTATGAAACGTGATAGTTATACAGTTGAAATTTTCACAGATTTCTGTTGCCGCTATAACAACAAAGACTAAAAAACAGAATAAAATATTTTTTATGGGGCTCCCATACAACAGACTTGTTTTTTTTTGCCGTTTTTATAGATAATGGTACGGAACCCTTCGTGTGCAAGTCTTTAAAAAACCCCAAAAATATGTATGTCCCTCCCCCCTTATAAAGATTACAGAAAAAATAAAGCGGTTGAGAAATTCACGAAAAAAAATTACAAAATTAAATTTATCATCCACAATACGGAACCCTAGGTACGCGAGTCTGACTCGCACTTGGCCAGATGTTTCGGAGATAAGGGGGGGGACATATGTACATATTATTGTGGTTTTTTAAAGATTTCTCGAAACTAGTGAGTAAAAATATATATAATAAATATAGTGAAAGTATATATTTTTACAATCAGCTTTTTAATATCTACAATATGATATCCATATTGTAT